>CM077001.1:140662967-143162967 GCA_039090855.1 Macrothele yani
TTCATCTCGTTGATGTGCGAAAGCTTGGAAACCTTGATTTTATCTACACCAATAAATTCGGATAACTAGTATAGTTGTACTATCTTGTAGAAAAGAAAGTGCTTGCTGTTTTTGTCTGTTGATACAGCAAGAACTGACTAAGAAATGCTGTGCATTTTTGGAGAAATTAAGAAGTTCTGCTTTCATTGTCAACTGGAACTTAGGTTTTTAAGCCCTTGGGAAGTTCCATAAATGGTCTTCCAAAAGTCAGAATGAACTCTGGATTGCATCTTGATAGTGAAAACTAGACAGCACTAGGTACCATTCTGCTAGTAACTAACAACGAAGCCATGCTCTTGACTAACATAAAACAGTTATTCGTAGATTTGAACTTGTGGTTATGCGTTTGTCATTTGATCCATGTGCATTGAAAATGTAAAAATTTTCCTGATTGGCGTGAGTTGTGCCTTTGCAGATTTTCCTGTGTTACTGTGTTGGTTCCAGCATTATTTCCCCACAGGTTATTTTTTTTTTAGTAGTTTGATCCATCTGCATTGGAAATGTAAATTTTTTTCCTGATTGGCATGAGTTGTGCCTTTGCAGATTTTCCTGTGTTAGTGTTTGCTCCAGCATTATTTCCCCATAAGTTTTCAAAATTTCTGTGCTGTATAGTTAGCTTTTAGTCTGTTGCTTGCTAAACTGCATCTAGAAAACACACTGTATTCATCCCTTTATTCTTCTATTTGCAGAAGTCACCACAGCTGTGCCTGCAACTACAGCAACAAAATCGTCTGGTATGTTTGATTTTTATTTATAACATAAATGGATTAAACCCATGCAAGTTTCATTTCTGAATGTGTGTTTTAGATTAATGAACATTTTAATTTTGCTCCTATGTGTCTGGCATTCTCATTTTGGTAAGTAATGCAGTACCAATTTTTAAAAGACTTAACATTTCTGCATCAGAAACAATAATTTCAATGTCGTCCATATTACCACCTCTTCAGGAAACTTCGAAGTTGTACAGGGTGATTCATAAAGAAGTATAGTTTCCAGATGCTGTGAAACAGTAACAGTTGAAGACACGGACCACAACTGCGAACAGTTAGGTAGATGTACTCATAAAGTTTGTGTCCTGCTACTAAGGGAAGTGATGTAGGCGATAGCGCGCGTGTTAAGTGACTAGTCTGTCAAAATGGCAGCGTCTGCAGTGAAGAATGCGTTTTGTGCTCTTGAATTGAGCAAAATGGAATCTAACTGTTTTGCAATGGCATGTTTGATCACGATTCGAAAAAGAACCTCCAACCAGAAAATCTATCTACGATTGGCATTAAGAATTTGAAACTATGGGCTGTTTGTGCAAACTTTAAAGTCCTGGGCGACCGTGTGTATCGGAAGAAGTCGTTGATTGCGTTTGCACCGCCATTCAACGAAGCCCAGGAAAATCAATGCGGAGGGTGAGTTGTGAAGTGCAGATTTCACAGCCCACTGTCTGGAGAATTTTGAGACAGAAGCTGAAAAGGATTCCATACAAAGTGCAGTATCTCAGCACTATCATTGTAGTATCATTGTTCTTGATTTAGATATCTTACCTCGCATTTGGGGGGAAATGGATTATAGGCTTGATGTGTGTCATATGACTAAGGGTGCACACATAGAACATCTGTGACTGTCTCTAAAAAAACTTAAAACATTCCACTAAGATTCTGTTACAGGTAACATAAAATATCTTACATTGTTCTTGTTTTATAGTGTGTTGAAACTGTATACTTTTTTATGAATCACCCTGTATTTTCATGGAGCAGAAACCAAACTTGCATTGCTTGTGTACCATCTCATGCATTTTTGTTGGGTTATCCCATTATTATACCAGCTCAAATGGGTTTCAGAGCCACTGGAGTGTGATTCATGTAATCTGCTGCTGCTGTCTGTATAGATGCTTGTGTAGAGTAGACTCCAGCAAAGGCCACTGCATTTTCAGCAAAGGTGCATGCTGTGCACCACGCACTTCACATTCAGTTGAAACTGCATCAGTGTGCTGTTTATTATGGATTTCTTAAGTGTTTTGCAGTGTCCCTCCTTTACAGATTGTAGAGACCTCCCTTCTTTTTGTAAGGTGAGACTCCTACTCCATTATTTATACAACGTCTGTTTTTGCTGGTTCCAGGGAAAACTAGTTGAGTGATACTGTTGGCCAGAGCAATACTATTGCATCACTGGAACTTGCATTTTACTGTTCAAAAGCATACCAAACATCTGTAGCAGCCTGTGTGGGACAACCAGGGGGAAACAAATTGCACCATATCAAGACAGTTCAGGGAGTTTCCATGTTTTTACCAGAACCATAGGAAGGAAGTTGTGCTAGCACGTCTTCATATAAGACATTGTTTCACTCACTACTGTTTGCTGTGGCAACACTTCCCCTATGTGTGCGATGTGTAAATAACATCTGTCGTATGTGTTTTGTGTGTTATTTTTCTACAGAGTTCCCACAGTCCTTATAAGTCTAAAGGTTTTTTTTTTTTTTTTTTTTTTTGTGGTTGGAATTAATTTTTGACCGAAATTCCCAAAAAAAAATACTTGTTTTTCCTTCTGCACAAAATCCAGAAATTTTATTATAGTCCCTAGAATTTTTGCTCTTGATTGAATACATTTATGGTGATATCAGCTGAAAGCCCTTGGGGAAGCATGGGACAGTGTGAGATACATGAACACAAAATAAAGACAAGGTGAAAAATAAGGTGATTTTTAAACCCCTTCAAATATTTAGTGCTGGTTTTCTTTCTAAAGAACAAAGTCCACATAGTATGTTATAAGGCTAAAGGATATGTCTGCATTGAACTGTTTAATGGTCAGCCACATTTTGAGCTGACACAAATCATTTTTTTCTGGAATGTTGTTGTTGGTTAACATTTAATTTTCCATAAAGGTTGCAATACTGTTACTTTAAAGCACCTAGAGGTGCTATTGAAATGTATCATTTATGTGGTGAAGACTCTCAGAATACTTTAAAACATGCTACCATCCTGTAGCATGATTTGAAACCACATATGCTTTCTGCCAAGAGTGAAAGTCATGAAATTCAGGTCTCCCACGGTCCTTATAAATCCTTAAGTCTTTAAAAAGTGCTTAATTTTTTTAGGGTGCTTAGAAGATATGATGCTCTGAAAGAAGGGCTTAAAAAGTCTTTTTTTTTTTTTTTTTTAACTGACTGCACAAAATCCAGAATCTACAATACAGTGCAAAAATTGCTGCTGCTAGTTGTCTGTGTTGATGTCATGCAACATCAGCTGAAAGTCCATGGGAGAGTGGGCGAGTGACATAAACAATTTGTTAGAAAAGGTGAAGGATCATGGGCTAATAAGCATATCCAGCAGATTCTGCCTAACAAGCCTCATCTGTCTCTTGGTACTAATATTTAACTTTTGTTTTCCCTTTTTGCATGTGCAGATAACAATTGTTCAGCTATACCATGAGAAAATTATTTGCAAAACTGAAATCTTGAGTACATAATTTTGACTTTGGTTTCCCAATTTAAATCATGAAATGATTATGTGCAAAATTCAAATCTTGACCTAATAACTTTGTCTACAGTTCTACAATTTACATACACTTTATTGCATAGGTGATTATTCCCTCAAATAGGAAAACTGATTTGACCAGCAAAACTGTCTTTTAAATTGCGTAAATGCCAATTTATTACATCCACAAACTTAAATTATATGGGAAAATATTGCGAACTTTGTCAGCATACTTCAATTTTCATTGTCAAGTCATGTGTAAAGTCTATTTGTGCACAAGTTCTTTACAAATTATATATATATATATATATATATATATATATATATATATATATATATAAGGTCAGGTGATGCGTAACATCACAGCCTCTCCTTGACAAATGTCAACCCCGCCTTCTCGTGGTGCATCCTGTTCCCACTAAAGGGGCTCTGACGACCGCCCATAGCGGTATAACTATACCATCGGGATCAGAGGAAATGCTATCCCACACTCACCAACCCGCTTGGCCAGCGTGGTGAGTTATGGCCAAACCCCTCCAAAATGACTCCACAACTTAAATCTTGGCCCTCAGTCTCCGGCAGCTGGAATGTACCTGGCCAAGGCAGCGGCCAGTGCGACATGAAGGCAGAGGGTGCTAAGAATCCCCGGAGGACCGGACTAGGCTGCCATCTGATGCTGACCTTGGCTACTTACAATGGACGCTCCCTATCTTCTGATTCAAGGCTTCTTGAATTGGAAGAGGAACTACAAAGGATCAAGTGGGACATCGTGGGGCTAAGTGAGGTAAGGAGAAAAGGAGAAGATCTCATCGAACTGAAAAGTGGACATCTCTTCTACTATCGTGGGACAGATACTGGCAGAACTAGTGGTGTTGGATTTATAATAAACAAGAAACTGAAGGATAAAGTTGTAGAAGTTGAAAGTTCCTCTGACAGAGCTGCACGACTTGTTATCCAACTCTCGAAAAGATACCAGGCTCAGATTATTCAAACTTATGCACCCACCACAAGTCATCCTGAAGAAGAAATTGAAGAATTTTATGAGGAAATTTGTCATCTAAATAATAAAGGTAAGCAGCACTTGAAAATAATTATGGGAGATTTCAATGCAAAAATAGGGCAACGGCAACAGAATGAAACTTCGGTAGGTAAATTCGGTCATGGCAACAGAAACCAGCGTGGAAATACTCTCGTTGAGTTTGCAGAGGCAGAAGGGTTTTTCATCTTGAACTCCTTCTTCAAGAAAAAGCCACACAGGAAATGGACATGGAGACATCCAAGTGGGACGACAAGTGAAATTGATTTTATTATGTGTAACAAAAAATTCGTCATAGAAGACTGCAGTGTGCTAAACAAGTTCAACACAGGTAGTGACCATAGATTGGTGAGATGTAAGATGCACCTCAACACTAAACTTGAACGTGGCAAGCTCATAGGACAAACAAAATCTATTGACATAACCAACCTTAAAAAACACCATAATACCTTCAAGTTAGAACTGAAGAACAGGTTCTCTGCTTTAGAAGGCCTAACATCGGAAGAAGTGGACATCTCTGAAGTTAACAGAAAAGTAACCAAAGCTCTTATGGAAACAGCAACAAAATTAGCTGGGTCTAAGAACAAGTTGCATGTGAACAAATTATCAGGAAAAACCAAAATGTTGATGCAAAAAAGAAGAGAGATGAGGACAACTAAAGAAGATGTGACTTGCAAAGTGGAATATATAGAGCTATGCAAGACAGTAAGAAAAAGTATCACTGAAGACGTAAGGAAATTCAACTGTGAACTAGTGAGGAAAGCAATTGAAAACAACCAAAGCCTAAAGATAGCAAAGGGACATCTCAGTAAGGGAAGAAAACAGATTATGGCACTGAGAAAAGAAGATGGTTCTGTAACAAGAAATAGAGGCAGAAATTTTGACAAGAGTGAAAGATTTCTACTCCAAATTATATGAAAGGGATGATACATGCACTCCAGACATCATGAAAGATACCAGTACCAGAGTTCCTCCAGTCCTTCCAGCAGAAGTTGCACATGCAATCAAGAACATGAAGCGAGGAAAAGCTCCAGGAGAAGATGGAATTACTGTAGACATCATACAAGAAGCAAGTGGAGAAATCGAAACAGTACTCGCCCAAATTTTCACTCGATGCCTTAATGAAGGAAAGATTCCTGAGGATTGGAACACCGCTACAATGATCCTGCTACATAAGAAAGGTGACATTGAGGATCTCGGAAACTACAGACCTATCAGCCTCCTATCAGTAGTTTATAAAATCTTCACTAAAGTTCTTTCACACCGCTTGAAGGTAACACTGGACATGGCTCAACCGAGAGAACAAGCTGGATTCAGGAGTGGCTACAGCACAATAGATCATATCCACGGGCTGAGAGAACTAATTGAAAGAGCGAGGAATATGAACTTCCATTGTGCATGGCTTTTATCGATTATGAAAAAGCCTTTGATTCGGTGAAACCATCAGCAGTTACAATGGCTCTGAAAACCTGCGGTATTGAAGATGCATACATTAATATTATTAATAACATCTATGAAAATGCAAGTGCAAAGTTTAGGCTGTTTGAAAATACAACACACGTAAAAATTGGAAAGGGAGTGAGACAAGGTGACACCATATCTCCGAAGCTCTTTAATGCCACATTGGAGGGTGTTTTCAGTCACTGAGCTGGGAAAACAAGGGGATAAAGATTAATGGAGATTATCTAACCCACCTTCGTTTTGCTGATGACGTAGTCATTTTTGCAACTACCCCATCAGAGCTGCAGAGTATGATCCAGGAACTTGCTGACAAGAGTAAAGAAGTGGGATTAAAAATGAACTTTCAGAAGACAAAAGTGATGTTCAATGCTTTTACAAGAAATGAAGATTTATCGATTGATGGAGAAAAGCTGGAGATAACAGACACGTACGTTTATCTTGGACAGCAGATATCAAGTGAGGGTCACATTGATGAAGAAATTAATCGGCGTACAAAACTTGCCTGGAGAGCTTTTGGAAGAAACAGCATAATTTTCAAGAGCAATATGCCATTATGTCTTAAAAGAAAAGTGTTTGATCAATGCATCCTTCCAGTGCTTACGTATGGTGCGGAGACGTGGACCTTAACTAAAAGAGACTTACAAAGGCTGCAGACAACTCAAAGAAGCATGGAGAGGTGCATGCTTGGTGTAACCAGGAGAGATAAGAAGAGGAACTCGTGGATCCGAAAAATGACAAGAGTGGAAGACATCATGATCAGAGTTAAATCCCTGAAATGGCAATGGGCTGGACATACTGCCAGAAGGACAGATCATCGATGGACAGCTGAAATTTTAGATTGGATTCCAAGGGACAGGAAAAGACCCAGAAGAAGACCACATGGGAGATGGGTGGATGAAATTCGAAAGTATGCAGGGGTGACATGGAGGAGACTGGCACAAGACAGACCGTTGTGGAGGAAACTTGGGGAGACCTTCGTCCAGCAGTGGATTGATAATGGTTGACAATGATGATGATGATGATATATATATGAATGACACACAAAGCAATGAGCAGATTGCTCTACTTTATTTAACACAACTAAATTTCCGTAGATTATACATAGTATAGGAATCACAGGCAAGTAGTTTAGTTTTGAAAACTTAACTTTTTACCAGTCAATGACAAACTTAAACCTTTACTCCCCGAATAGTGTTTAAATTATACAATATTCAATTACTGCTTGTTTAAAAAAATGAATCAATAATAAACATGTTGGACATGTGGCTAGTGATATGTTGCACATATTGAAAGAATATATGCAACATATCACTAATATATAACTGCTGAAAGAAAATTCTGATTGGTATTTAGTGTGGCATGTTTTTGCAGTGAGCCTTTTGCTTCTGTAAAATATGTGCATACTCATCTCCACTAACACATATAACAAAATTCCATGAGTTTTTAATTACTTGCAGTAAGAAGGGGGAGGGGGTAGTAATTGTAAAAAGTTAGTGATTCAGCCTCTCCTTGGGATTGTAAGGCTTTCAACAGCTTTCTGTTGATTAGGCTCTGATGCTCTGACAGGAATTGAAATGTGGGTTCAACTCTCACTTCAGAATGGTAAAATTTTCTCATTTATTAGATGGATGAAAGTTAATTTGGCATTTATGTGGTGAAAATGGCAATTTTAAAGGCAACTTAAGGGAAACTTAATAAAATCGTGTTGTTTGCTGCTGCAATATTCCTTTAGCAAAATGAAATTGATTTTTAAGTATATATTATAATTATCTGTATCATATTACTTCTGTTCTACACATTTTTCAGGATCCTAAATGCCCCTTTGTGTCCAGTTGACATACTTAAGAGTAACTAATGATTTTTTGCATACCTTATTTTGAAATCCATTCCAGAAGTTACCAATCTTTCACCCTGTAATTCCGTCAACACTGCTACTGATGTTTTTTTCTTCTTCTTCTTTGTATTCATCTTTATTTAGCATGGTAATATTAGATGATCGATTGTAAAGAATTTCAATCTTCGAGAACCTATTGCTGATTTCGTGAAATGACCAAAAAAATTTTTTTTAAACTGTGAAACCACGTATAGATACTGAAACAAGGGAAGGATTAAAATCCAATGAAAGGTTAAAATATCATTGAATGAATTTACAAGATGAACAAATTAAAAACGAGACCATAAAAATTCAAATCCTGAAGCTCGAAAGGCATAAAATCCCTTGTCTGCTATTGCTATTAGGCAACACAGGTGTTTTGGGTCTAACAAACAGAGGAATTACAGGATGAAGAGTGGTAACCTCTAAAATGGATTTCAAAATAAGGTATATAAAAAAATCGTTACTCTTAAACATAGCAACTGGAATCGAAGGAGTGTTTAGGATCATGAAAAATGTGTAGGATAGAAATAATTATGGTACAGATAACCATAATGCATACTTAACAATTAACCATGTATTAGACTATTGTACTGTACAATGTATTGCAGATAGCCAAAATCTAAACTCATCTTTGTGCATGTAATTTAAATCTAGTGATTATTTTTGTGTGATTGTGTTGGTATTCTGTTCTAATGTCCCAGGTTTACTCTCATCCTCAGCACTCCCATTTAGCTCAACCACCTCCTCAGCTCTCCCATTTAGCTCAACTACGTCTCAGCCATCTTCTGTAACAACTTCTCAGACTGTTTTATCCAGCAGTCCACTCCCCATCACCGCGAGTAGTGATGTAACTGAAGCTTCGTCTAGAGTAAATGTCTTTGATAAAACCAGCCAAACACCTTCAGGTATAAATTGCATGGAGTTCTGTTCAGCTTCTGTGTTTGTTCTAATTTTTGAATCATATTAGTCTTTCTCAGCCTTGTGAAAAGTATTTTACTTCATTTTTCTTTTATTCTCTATTATAAAGTCATTTGAAAATTATGAAAACATTAAGTAGTCTGATCCTTTTGTAAAGGGTTATATGTATGTCGTTATTTGGAAAAGAATGTAGTCCTAAATATTTACTAGGTTCGGTCGAAAAAACACCAAAATTCTCTGGTAGAAACTCACAAGTGCTGAAAAGTTGCAAGACAGCACCACTAAGAATTGTGTGAAATATTTTTCGAATCTGTTAATATCTTTGGCTCTGACCAGAGGCTCAAAGTTTTGAGTGTCTGTCAAAAATACCAGAATTATTTGGATCAAAATGCCCTAGTGTGGAAAAAGTTTTAATAACCATCAACAACAAATGTATAAAGTATAATTCCAATCAGTTAATTTATTTGGTTCTGACCAAAGGCTCAAAGTTTCGAAATTTTACATAAACGCGAAATGTATAAGATTGTATATAGATTAAAACTAGTCTTTGACGTCTTGTAATTATTCAGTTTTATATGTTCGAACAGGTGTCCAAGAGGTAGCTCATTCAAATGGAGGAGGCAAATTACTCATTGCAAAGGCCTATCAATCTTTAGCTCCTGGCGACAAATTATACAAGATTTGTACCCGGTATTTTCTGAGGTTCCATCACAACCGATTACTTGAAATTCACTGAAGTCACAAACCTTTGAAACCATGTACTCGTGTATGCTGTCGGATATTTGAAGTGCTGTGCCGGATTTGGAAGTCGCATGTCCAGCATACTGTAACGATGGACCCTTCACTAGCGAGATGTGTTCCTCTGTGATGGTTCTTCAGTTAAATTTTACCATGATTTTTACTTGGGCTAATAATGTCTGGTCCCTACGGCCATCAAAATGCAAACCTCTTGAGGCGGTATCAAACAGTCTTTGTTTGAAGCTGCTTACAAAATTTGTCCTTTTCCCTTCAAATTTTGCTTTTGTCTGTTAGAAGTGAAGTGTCCGATTTTGATATGAGGCCCATATCCTGAAAACACTAGATGCTGTTGTAGCAGTTGCTCTGTCAGGCACATCAAATCGCTGACAGCTGCAGAAAGTGGTTCTCTCATTTGAGAAGGAGATTGAGTTGGCTTATTGGTACTGGGGCGATACATATAATACATTCTTTCGTCAGGAACTAATTTGGTTTCTGTTTCAGTTGAATCGTCATCGTCAGTCCCACTGGAAACTCGCACAATCTCCTGTTTTCTGGAAAAAGCAGAATCTTGTAATTTTCTCTTGATTTGCTTTTGGAGCTTCTGTGTTTCTATAAAATCAATGGGACCTATGTAACATTTCCTGGTTGATCTCTGATCCACAAGGAACAGTCGTTCTTCGGCTGGGACTTTATTCACTGAAGGGCAAGTGCATTTATTTATATCTGAGCACTTGCAAGCAGCTATATCAAAAAAGTGTTGTTTGCTTCATGCCTAAACTTTTCAACCATATCTTTCACTGTTTGACTTTTACTAGAACACTTCATGTTAACATACTTCTTGTGATATGAGAGCAACATAGCACATACATGCTGCTCGGAAACTGTTGGAATAGACGCTCTTTGAAACAACTTTTCAATTTTCCCAGCCACGGAGAGGGAGAGTGAACACAAGTGCATTGTTGCAATACATTTCACTTTTTTTATGTAAAATTTCGAAACTTTGAGCCATTGGTCAGAGCGGAATAAATTAACTGATTGGAATTATACTTTATACATCTATTGTTGATAGTTATTAAAACCTTTTTTGCACTAGGGCATTTTGATCAGAGTAATTCTGGTATTTTCTACAGACACGCGAAAATTTCATGGTTTTCGCAAAATTTCACAACTTTGAGCCTCTGGTCAAAGCCAAAAATATAACAGATTCGAAATATATTTCACACACTTCTTAGTGGTGCTCACTCACAACTTTTCTGCATTAGGACATTTCGATGAGTATTTCGGGTTTTTCAACCCACCTAATATTTATGGAGCTACACGAGGTCCAGATACCCACCGCAAACTAGGAGTTGTAACCTGAGAAATAGGTTGTAACAGACACACCATAAATATATAACAATACTAACCTTAAATGAGTGTAATAGTGATGGACTATTTGTGAATGATTTGTTCACAGCAAATGGCTCTTCACTGTGAAAGGTTCACTCTCCCCATTTTGATCATTCGATCCACCATTACTGCTACACACACTGAAGTTGCAGCAAATTTCCTTCTTCCATCCTGTCAGGAGTTTGGGAATGAAATCCCAACAAGAAAAGTGATATCAAGAATTAAATGTCTACAATTATGTGAGTGAGGAGTTAGCTAGGGGAATATGGTGAAATTTAAGAATGGGAACTATATATGAATGCTATTAATTTAAGTGGTGTGAGAATTGTTCGTGATGAGCCAGCTTGTGGTGAAACATTCATTGTGCCAATTTAATCATTCATTGGTTCCAATTTCCACTGTTGTGTTAAAAGCACTTTGGTTGTAAACATGGAATAATTGCAATGAATACAGAATGAGCATAGTGACAACCTGGAAATTGAATTATCATTCATGAATGACTTGCTTGAATGAATTAACTCCCAAAGAGAAATGGTTTTATAGTATCGCTACTGTAAATATTCTTCCTTGAAAGTACAAAATGTTTGATATTTACCAAGCTTTTACAGTCTGCTGGGGGAACTATATTGATGGAGTGGTGCAGAAAAGTGTTGACATTATAACCAACACAATAAAAATCTGTCCTTGGACCTGCCAGATTTTATCTTGCTGTGGTAAAGGAAAAGTAGTGCATCACACATGATATTCCAGTAAATTGCACCGTAATGGACTTTAGCTTGATCAGCTGATATTTGGATTTAAAATTTAAAAAAAAAAGTGCATAGCAAAAGTGAAATCCAAGGCTGCTGTGGTTTTTAAAGGAATGGTTTATGATTTGCCTTCCAGCTGTGGCACTGAGATTCATTTTTTGTCAAGGCAGTTTTTTACAGGGAGTAAATTTTGAATTCTTAGAACTATGATGCATACCAAGAGTTAAGGAATCATAATTACCATACATGTGTGTACTCATTTTAGGAGGAAATTATAGTTATTCAACTAAAGTACCGAAAAAAATTACATTTCATAAATGTAATTTCTTAAAAGCTGTTGTTTTTTCTTCAATGGCCAAAGAAAACTGCAACTATCAAAAACAAGATAATCGGGTGTTATAAATTAGAAATATGAGTGAAATAAGTCAAGAGATATAGATGCACGTTTTTCAACAATGCCAAACTGATGTATTAAAAAAAATCTTTCTAATCAACAAATGCACAGCTGTAAAGTTAGTTTCATTATTTCATTAAATAAAAGCCAAATTCCTGTACCAAACATTTTTATTTATTCATATGATATACTCAGAAAATGGAACTCTTTGTATATTCAAATTTTTAATCTTGCACCTGTGTACTAGGCTAGGGTTTAGGCATAATTTAGTTTACCTCTAAACTTGAATTGAAATTCAGTTTATTAGTAAGGTAAATTGATAATTTTAACAAATGATTTTATTTGGCTAAGTGTTGAAATATTGTTAAAAACTACCTTTTCTCAGTGTTGCCTTTTTATCCCTGGCTTTTAGGCAATCAGATTTTTCAACATAATGTCTGAATGTTTGTTCCATGTGGTAAAAGGGTGATTAACCCAGAAGTTGTTGTAGAGCCAAAATAGTCTGCTCATGAAGTAATGTTTGTAGACAATTGTCTATTAGTAACTTGCAATGGATTCCAGACACTTGATGGTAGATTGCTGCAGCGATTTTTGAACATCACTAGCACAATGCAGTAAATTTCTCTGGTTTGTCCTCGCATTGTGCAATTACTGACTTTTCTTCTGTTACAGCTTTAGTAAGTAATATGCCTCTTATTTATCTTCGTGACTAGAATTTGAAAATGTGGTAGTTATTTCCACCATATGCTGTTGAATCGATTTATGCCATTTAAGTGACATAGTCCAGAAAATTTCAGACCACCCTGTTGCTTCAGGTTACAGGGGTCCTAACAAAAGTTCTACATACTGCCCATTTTTGAGAAAAGTGTGAAGTAACGGAGAAAATTTACTTTATTGCCATTCAATGTACCTCCCCTCCACTGCTAATGACAGCTTGCCAGTGGTGAGGTAGGTCCTGGATGCCCCATAGTACACAATCTTTGTTCAGCTGTAGTATTACTTAGGGTCACATCCAATGACAGTTCATCTAGCCATTCGTAGCGGATGCCACGTGGCCAATTTTTTAACTTTGGGAAAAGATCAAAGTCGGGTGGACTGAGATCAGGGCTGTATGGTGGTGGGATAAAGTTTCCCAGCCATATTTTGACAAAAGTCCCCATACCAATGCTGCACCATGACAAAATGTGTTGTCATGCAACAAGATCGCTCCCACTTCCAACAAGTTGGAGTGATTTCGACAAATTTTTGGTCTCTACCTTGTCCTCAGAAAGTCACAATAATATTGTGAGTTGACATTTGCCCTACCGGCACTTCATCAGAGACCACAACACCCTGGGAATCATACGCGAAAATCGTCATTTGCTTCACTTTGTATTGTTGCCGACGACACTTTAAGGGGCGTGGGGAAATTGGAAGGCCTCCATTCCACTGATAGTGACTTCAGTTCCGGCTCAAAATCACGACTCCAAGTCTCATCAGTTGTGACAATTCTGTTCAGGATTGTGTTTCCCTCCCTTTAGAACCTGTGGAGGTGATCTTGTGCAATGCTCACTCTGGCTGCCTCACAGCAATTTTTCTTTTTCCCCACTCAGTCAAAATCTGGTAAACAGACATGGTGGACAAATGTGCCTGATGAGCAATCTCCTCAGCTGTATGTACTTGATTTCCTACTTGTAAATATGACATACAAGTAGGAAATCAGTACATACTAGAAAAAATATAGTGATAAAAAATAATGAAAAGATCAGCCAATTTGATAAAGCTGGTGTATATGAGATACCTATAAATAAGAAACCACCTATGTCATATATATGCAGCACTAAAAACAAGTTAAAATATAGATTAAACCAACCTCTGAATAATTGGAATAAAAAAGAAGCTAAAACAGCCTTAACCCAATATTGTATAAGAAACCATCAAAATTCGAAGATATTAAAATCATTAAGAGCTGCAAAAATGAAAGGCAGTTGAGAGTTGCAGTCAGTGTTAATTAAAAAAAAACAGATCCAGAGTATGTAATATTAATGACCCAAGCAACTTAAATGACCATTGGAAAGCCTTAATTAAATTGGAACAACAATCAAGAAAGAAGGGGGGAAGGGAACAGAACTGACAATAGATAGCGCCAGAGAAGCAGCTATGCGGAGTTCAGGACTGAAGCTGGAACCTCGACGAATTTGCTCACTTGATCTGCGGTCAGCAGAGCAGAAGGGTACATTGACCTCCTGATGATGGCAGTGATGCTGTTGAAAATACTTGGGGAATGTTGTGACTGGCCGAGTAGAGTTAGCATTTGCTGCAGGGTATTGCAAGATATGGGGCAGGTGGAGCGCTACGTAAATCACAGTTGACGGAGGTTTGACTGGCGTGAAATGTAAATAGTGTAGTATAAGTTATGTAGATAGTGGTTTTAAATTGAGTGGTCTGAATGTGGTGTGTAAATAGTATGTAATAGTGTTTGCATTGAATAGAATATAGGTGTGATATAAGTGGATATTTATTCTGTATTTAAGTGTGTATTTGAATAGAGTACTGTTTTTAGAAGTGTACATTTAAATGGAAAGTTATTGAAGGAAAGGGGGAGATGAATGAATGAATGTCGACAATACTCGTAAGCATCTAATATAAACGAGATATCGCGTACAAACAACAGTAAGAAAACATTGTGGCGTCCTGCGAATAAAAACAAAAAGGTTCATGACCTGAGGAATTAACAACAGCAACCTGCGTGCAGATATGAAGAAAGTCTAAACCCAAAAGGCTAGCTGAATAACAACTATTCTGGATAATGTGCATTAAAGGAAAGAAGCAAAGACTTTAGAGGTAAGTTTGGTCTTTCTGGTTGCAAAGTCATTCTGAGAATATGTTATACAAAAAAGGGTTAGAACTTATCAAAAGTAACATTTGGGTTTTTTCACACAGGCAGTAAAAGTACCTTATTGTTCAGTGTTGAAGACTAGACTTTTTCTTCAGAAGTCTGGGCCTCAATTTATCTATTACGTGGTCATTGAAATTTCTCAATGAGAGAGAGAAAAAAAAAAAAAAAGTTGTACCTTAAATTCTGCCGTGATCTTCTAAGCACCTGAAATGCAATATTATGTTCTTAAGAAACCATTCCAAAAAGTGTAAGAAAAGTAATATTCTGTTCACTAAGATCTTCTGTAAAAGCTACTGAAACGGATATTTCCTGTTAGACAAACATTAAAAGCACCATGGCCAATTTAGGGTGACAAGCGTTGTACATTAATTGCATTCCTCTCACAATCCCTCCGAGACCCTGTGGGTAGCATTCACTCCTGGCTTTGCAAAGCTGCCAGAACTAACAAATTGATGCACCACATTTTTTTTTTTTGCAATGATTAAACCTCTAACAAATTACTGCCAATGCAGTTGATTGGCTGGTGACAAACATGTTGACAGCTGGTGGAGCATGTGCTTTACGAACAGCAATGACCAGCAGCTAGTCAGTCTTTCTTCACTCTGTCAATCTCTGTTGTATCTTCCAACTAAATTAAAATCTATTATTGCTTGTTTTTATTATGCTTAACTTGTTTCAGGTTCTAATCAAAAGCTCTTTTGTTTTCGGATTTCAATCAGAGTGAGAAAGCAGTGAGCCATAGCTTCCACTGCAAGCATCACTCTGATTTGGCATACTTGTGATCTTTTTTTCCCCTCTTCTTCCTCGTTGTGCTGCACTCCTCAGACTGGTCAATTGGAAAGAATACAGTCAGTTGGTCAATTGGAAGGAATATATACTGGCCAATTGGGAGGAGAATAGGAACTCTCATTATGCATGGCTTTTATTGATTATGAAAAGGCCTTCAATTCCCTAAAACCATCTGCAGTTATAGTGGCTTTGAAATCCTGCAGTACTGAAGATGCATACATTAGCATTATTAATAACATTTATGAAAATGCAAGTGCAAAGGTTGGGATATTTGAGCACAAATAAAAATTGGAAAAGGAGTAAGACAAGGTGACGCTATATCTCCCAAGCTCTTTAATGCCACATTGCAAAATGTCTTTCAATCATTGAAACTGGGAAAACAAAGGGATAAAGATTGATGGAGATTATTTAACTCACCTTCGTTATGCTGATGACGTAGTCATTTTTGCAACTGCCACTTCAGAACTGCAGAGTATGATCCAAGAACTTGCTGACAAGAGCAAAGAAGTGCGATTAAAAATGAACTTTTAGAAAACAAAACTGATGTGCAATGCTTTTACAAGAAATAAAGATTTATCGATTGATGGAAGGAAGCTGGAGATAACAGATACCTACATTTATCTTAAGCAGCAGATATCAAGTGAGGATCACATTGATGAAGAAATTAATTGGCTTATGAAACTTAGATGGAGAGCTTTTGGAAGAAACAGTACAATTTTTAAGAGCAGTATGCCATTATGTCTTGAAAGAAAAATATTTAATCAATGCATCCTGCCAGTGCTTACGTATGGAGCAAAGACATGGACCTTAACTAAAAGACATACAGAGACTTCAGACAACTCAAAAAAGCATGGAGAGATGCATGCTTGGTGTAACCAGGAAAGATGAGAGGTACTTGTGGATAAGAAAAATGACGAGTGAACATCATGACCAGAGTGAAATCACTGAAATGGCAATGGGCTGAATATGTTGGCAGAAGAATGGACCACTGATGGACAACTGAAATTTTAGACTGGATTCAGAGAGATGGAAAAAGACCCAGAAGACTACCACATGGGTGGATGAAATTTGAAAGCATGCCGGAGTGACTTGGAGGAGACGGGCTCAAGACACAGTTGTGGAAGAAACTTGGAGACATTCATCCAGTAGTGGATTGATTAATGGTTGACGATATATATAGTGACAATTTTTCAGAACACTACCTGTATTTGTTCTAGCCTTGTGTTATACTCCACGATCAATTTATGAATGAAGATAAGGAAATTGAGAACTGAACCCATTTGACTTATAACTCCATATCGACTTATAAACCAAAATATACAGTATTTGAAATTCAAAACAGATTTGATTCTTATTTCTCCTTTCCAGCATGTTTCTGCTTCATTCATCTAAAAAAACATTTTCTTTCATGAACATTCTTTAAGAACTGGGTGTTTTATATTTCTGACTTTAATTTCTTTCAGATATTTTTTGATAACACAAATCAGATTTTTCAACTGAAAATAACTTGTAATTTGTGCCATGAAACTGTATTTACAAGCTGGAATTCATTATGAATATCTCCCTCTGAGAACAACATTAAGCACAAGTAAACAAATAATAAAGGAAAGAACATTCTGGATTTTCAGTGCTATTATTCATTTCTGTATCTCATTAAACAAAACAAAAAAAAAACTTTAAAGGCATTATAGAAAATTGACTGAAAAAGAAATTTGTAAGGATTGATCTAAACTTTAGCTCTTACATTCATCGCTAAGAGATTACACAATTTTGTGGAGTGGCAATTATGCTGGTTGCAGATGTTACAATGATTTTATTTGAGAAACAGCAATTTTTGTCAGGTGCTGCTCTTGAGCCATTGTAGCGCTTAGCCTGAAAATTATGGTGGTTCCATTTTTCCCTTCCTTTATCCCATGCTCACTGTTTGTTTTCTGTGCATATTTGGGAGTCTTTGATTTGTGTTTAGTCATTTTGTTTGTGTCAGTATTAATATGCTGTTTCTGTTTGAAGAAATTGTTAGTGATTTAATTTACTAGCTATCCATTAGTTTTACTTGCCCTGTTATCTGCATTGAATGTATTTTGTTGCAGCTGTGCATTTAATGTGCATGCATGTCTTTTGTCTTCATTCCTGTTTCAGAGTGATGTTTACATATGATAGGTTACCAGTGTCTACTTGTCTTTATGAATTCTGCAGTGATGGAAAGATTGTGCCGAACTGGGCCAATTTCATTATCTTACACCAAACTGCTACAAATTTCGAAAACATTTAATATTTGCACCCAACTGCACTGAAACAGCAATCCACAGCAAAAACTGCTGAGCGATAAACGTGTTTTCACGGCAAAAAATGTTTTAAACAGCAAGTCAAATTATGCATTTTTAAGGTCTACACGTAATTTGGTTAAACGTATAAAGACGCTTAATCAACACGTACCATCTAACCCTAAATTAGGGGCGGGCGACTGCTTATAGCCCATTGAGTTGCTCATAGTGGTCGTTAAACCAACAATTAAAAAAAAAAAAAAAAAAAAAACGTACCATCAATCGCAACATTTCGGAATGTTTTTCACCTACCTTCTAATTCATTGTTGTTTTTTGGCATAAGTGACAAATAGGTTTCGCGATGTAGATGGAGTTTTGTTGTAATCACGTGGTATGTAGGAGAAATGATGCTGTACGTTATGAAATCTTGAAGATTGTTTCAGATGGTTTGGTGGTCTTTCGGAGTGTTGTGCAATTTAGATTGTTTATAACTGAAGAGCAATTGAATTAGAGGTACCTGTCTAGTAATATGTAGCACTACCTTTCACCCTGATGATGGCGGCGATTTGTCTCTGCATGGACTCTAAAAGACACCGGTGGCGTTGGGAAGCCATACGGATCCACGACCCCTGAACAAGCTCCCTCAGTTCAAGAAGATTTGATGGAGGGGGGGGGTCAGAGCTTCGAATATCTCTCTCGATGGCATCCCAAATGTGCTCGATGGGACTGAGGTCAGAGGTGACTTAGCTGGCCAAGGAAGTGAGGTCACATCGATGGAGTGTTCATCCAACCATTCGGATACAATTCGGGAGCGATGGCGCAGTGCATTGTCTTGTTGCAGGATGAGATCCTTTGTGGGATTTTGAAGACGAGCAAATGGTTGTCCAGGATATCCCGGTAACGTTGACCTGTGAGGGGCGATGTCACACATCCAGGGGTCCCATTTCAGTCCAATTAAACAGTCCCCAGACAAGAATGTGCCACCCCCACCAGCTTGAAGAGCACCCTGCTGGCAAGAAGGATTCATCGCTTCATGTTTTTTTTGCGCCGTACTCATATCCTGCCATCCGCATGTACCAACGTGAATCTCGACTTATCAGTCTAGGCAACATTTTTCCACATGTCTAGGGTGCAGTGGTGATGTTCCCACACCCGTGCTAATCTTTGCACCCTGTGATGTGCAGTCAGCAGCGGTACCCTCGTGGATGATGGCTTCTGTACCCTATAGCGAGGAGATGGTTCTGGATAGTGTAGCTGCTTACACGTTTTTGTGCACCAGCGTTAAATTACTGAGTGATTTCTTGCACTGTGGCCCGTCTATCCGCTGTTACAATGCAAGCTAGCCGACGATGACCCCGCTCATCCACACGCTGTTGTCCACGGCAGTTGGCCCTTGCAGGGATGGTTTTACCGGATTTGATGTACTCACGGTGCACCTGCGACACAGTGGCTCGTGAAAATCCCAGTGCCCGCACGACTTCCGAGATGGAGTGACCCATTCGTCGGGCCCCGACAATTTGCCCACGATCAAATGCGCTTAGATCCTTCGTCTTACCCATACTGCGTCTGACTCTTACTGATTCCTGTCGCATCACTCCTTGTATTTTTGGATCGCTGCATGTGTCATGTAGTTTCCGTTTACAGGGCCGCCCACACTGCCACATTTGCATAATGCCAGCTGTTTCTAATTCAATTGCTCTTAAGTGTATATCTACTTTATTAAAATGAACCTTGCCACACGCATACAATTAAAAAACAACGATGTTGTATGTTTTTTAATATGGTATGTTTCTTTAGTTAATATTACACAGGGCAATTCAAAATGATTCATCTGATTTCAGAAGAGCATAATTCCATATCTAAGTATCACTCATGTATGGTCTGGGCATACACCAAATGAAAGAGGAAATCTCAGTAGGTCACCATAAGAGGGCTCCACCATCACTGTGGGGCTGCCTCATTGGCATTGTGCTGTTCAGTGTCCTCAATGAAGTGTTCCCTTGCCATTGGATTGGTTGCAGTGGACCCCATGACTTGGTGCTGTGCAGCTGGCCACTTAGGTTGCCAGAACTTACATTGTGCTTTTTCTTTTGGGGGTATGTTAAGGATACTGTATACAACCGTGGATGAGCTCCAAAAACACATCATGGTGGAGGCTGTCACAATGGACATGTTGGAACGAGTGAACCTGCACATTAGAAAGGTTGCCTAAAACCCTGGAGCTCATTGAGGTTTTTAGGCAGTGGTGGCATGTACACAGTATCCTTAACATACCCCCAAAAGAAGCGTGGTGTAAGTTCCAGTGACCTAATTGACCAGCCAGCCGTAGAGCACCAAGCCATGGGGTCCACTGCAACCAATCCAATGGCAAGGGAACACTTCGTTGAGGAAATGGTGAACAGCACAATGCCAGTGAGGCAGCCCCACAGTGATAGTGCAGCCCTCTTGTGGTGACCTACTAAAACTCTATTTCCTCTTCCTTTTGGTATCTGCCCAGGCCATACACGGTTGATAGGTGTGGAATTATGCTCTTCTGAAATCAGATGAATCATTTTGAATTGCCCTGTATTATTAATTCCATATTTGCTGCTATACATTCATCATTTAAAAAAGAATTGTCTTTAAAAGCACACTGTCAAGCATGTACTTGCTTTTCCAGTAAAATGACGGGGTGGAGGGGGGGAGGTCTTGGAGTGGAGGAAAAGACCCTGTGGATCACTGGGAGGAAGTGAGTAGCTCCCCTCTGGCCAAAGCTGAAAGCTAGCTGTATTTCTTACCTTTGTTTTACAGGTCTGTGCATAAAACAAAAAATATGAAAACTGGTGTGTGTGTGTGTGTGTGTGTGTGTGTGTGTGTGTGTCACAAAGTGTTTATGTAGATATAATTATCTAACAGAAGCTGATCTCCAAAATTTTGCTTGACTAAATTAAGAATTTTAAGTTAGCCATAAAATGCTTTATGGATAGCTTACAACATTTTAAAAAATTCAGGTCAGATTTGGGAAACCTGTTCCCATTAGCAATCTATGGTGTTCATATAAAATATCAGGCAGTTTCATGAAAAAATAATTCATTAAGATAAATTTTTGTGTTTTGATTCTTTTCATGGAATTGCCAATCAGAGCAACTGAAAACTTACCCTCTCATGCAGTTTTTTTTTCTTCTTGGCTCTTATAAGTACCAGTGCCCCTATTTAACTGAGTTCTGTATCTTCCCTCCTAGTAGCATTGAGCCACATTTAACATCAAGGGTGGGTTGATTGTTGTGTTTTCACTCCCAAAGTTCAGTACCAGAATTCAAGCAACATAAATGTTTTTTTTTTTCTACCCCATAAACACTCCTTAGTGGCACACCCAGGATTTTTTTTATGGAGGTGACACAAAATATTGAAGACTCAAATGAAAATACCCAGGAGAAAACATCTCCCAAAATATTGAGAAGCGATAAAAATATCTCTACCATACTGATGTGCATTTTCAATCATTTATAAAATATATATTTAGAAACATTTAAAAATAAGCTGAACAAAAAGACTGACACCTCACGGGGAAGGCCTGGGCCACCCCCACTGCGTGTGCGACTGCTCCTCATGCTCCATAGAGCATCAGTGCTATGCCTGAAATGGGATATGCAGTATTACAAAAATGTATCTGTATGGAAATTTGCACTGTTTGAAAATGGTTCATGCACATCTTCAATGGGTCTTGGGCTAATGGAAAAGTTCTAGTGCTAGTCCCCCCCCCCAAAAAAAAATGGTAGTCCTGATATAAAGAGTGGAAAAAATATTCTTCTCATATGTGGCAAATAAGTCATGATAATTAACACAGCAATCAAACATTGCTAAATAGACTGTTATTACTGTTTCACACACGAATCAAATCACATCAGAAAACTTGAAAATTTCATTGCCGTGGAATGGGAAATTTCGTCCCCGGTCCATGGCGATGAAATTTTCAAGTTTTCTGATGTGGTTGTATTCACGTGTGAAACAGTTATTACAGTCTATTTAGCGATGTCTGATTGCTGTGTTAATTATCATGGTAGTCCTGAGCTTCAGACTGGCTAATTTTTCAGTCACTGCACTTCTTTTCCACCCACCCTTTAGAATAGTCAGAAAAATATTTAATATCTGTTTTTACATACTTATTTCTAAGCTGTACTCTGAGATTTGGAGGTTAGCGCCACAAAGAAATGCAAACCACCAGATAAATTGTTAACATTGTTTCCATATCAAACTTCTCACTCAACTCGGGCTTCACTAACATCCATCACACACTGTACGCAAGCCCTTCTGTACTTCTGATAATCTTTTTCTCATGGAGACACTACTGAACCAGATCTTCCCCATGACTTCCTCTGCCTTTCTTTCCTGCCAATTGGGCTGAATTTTTTTCTTAGTAAGCATCTTGTTATTCATTCTTTCAACATTTCCAAACCTAAGAATTAATCTCCACCTTACTAACCACATTCTGCCTCACATTATACAAATGCAGCACATCTTCATTCCTCACACGATCAGAACATGTCTTGCCACAAACTCCCCATAAGTAACGCTTCTATCCAGCACAGAAATGACTAGTCTCTTCTGCTATATGCAGGTTTCACTGCCATACATCAGAGTAGGAGCAATTACATTTTCATACAAAGCCATTTGGGACTTGTGAACTCATCATTCCTGTGAAAACCTCCTAAAGCAGCTATGACCTTCAATGAAGAATTCACTCTCCTACTAATTACTTCATCTAATTTGTTCTTCGTCAAACATGCTTCCTATATACACTCATTCACCTGGTCAATCATTATGCCATTTAGACTTATCATGCATTCAGTACTAACAGTTTCTCACTCAAAAACCATAACTTCAGTTTTCCCCTTATTTATACTCCGTTTGAATTTGATACAAACTCCGTACATCCGGGGCAACATACTCTGCAACTCACTTTTGCTCTCTGCCAGCAGGACTGTGTCATCAGCATACAGCAATCTGCACACACAGATATTACCAAGACATAGCCAGTATTGTCCATCTTGGCATCGTGCATGCACGCATCCATAAATATATTAAACAGCCATGGTGACATTACACAGCCTTGTCAGACTCCTGCATCAATAGAAAACAATTTCGGCCGCCCCGGTGGCGCAGTGGTCTAAGCGATGGCCTCTGATCATTCGTCCAAAAGGGGTCCGGGTTCGAATCCCGGTGAGGCATGGATGTTGTGTTTGTCTTACGGCACTGGTTCTCTCCCTTCCCTGGAACCAGTGACCCTAAATTAGGGATGGGCGACTGCTTATAGCCCATTGAGTTGCTCATGGTGGTCGTTAAACCTCAAAAAAAAAAAAAAACAATTTAGATGCACCCCCATTCACTTGTACACAAGCTCTACTGCCAGCATACATGGCTTGTACAGTATTAAGTAGATACCCAGTAACACCACATTAATTTTTAGTCTTTAATGATGTTTTCGTTTGAGATTGCTTAGATAATATCTAACGTGCATTTTATTCATGTGTGTCTGATTGTTGCATATGTGGGTTGTTCTGTTCCATGGCAATTGTGATCAGCTGCAAACCACTACAAGCATTTTGGTAATTTGAAAGATCAACAGATAAATTTAAAGTATTGAAAACATGTGAATGTGCCTTCAGTGTAGTGATAATTTCCTGTGCATTATGACTAGCTAAAGCCTAACATAGATATGAAACAGATATTGATCACCTTTACCATATAGTGGATAAAGCTGTAATGCAGAATAACCCTTATCTAAATATAGCAGGTGTTCCTATAAGAAGAAAAAGTTCATTACTTACATCATGAAATTAAAACCTCCAGTTTTATAAAAAATTTGTAATGCAAAAGGACCATAAAATAAGTTGCAAATGCAGAAATCCCAAAATTTTGATGTACCCCAACGATGCCTGTTGCTTTTCTGTCCATAAGCTTCTTAGTATCAGGTAACCAAAAATGTTTGTGTGGTTTTATAATGCATATGGGATTCATTTGCTTAGCTTCATGATTTTCCCAGTTGATGCAAGTGTAAACAACTTGTTTCACCAGTACGTTAAACATTTGTGAAAGTCCTTGAAGTGTTTTTCGAGAATTGCTTTCAATAGTGGCAGAAAATTCTTCATTATCAATAATGGGGGGTCTTCTTGATTGTGATGCATCTTAAAGTGATTCATCACCAAAAACAAATTTTTTAAACCTTTTCTGCCCAATAATTCTGCTACTGCATCTTTTCCAAATGCCACATGTATCTTACAGGATGGCTTCTGAAGACTTCGAACTGTCTAAATTCGTAAAGACACAAGCTGAAATTACACCAAGTTTTACTGACATTTTAAAAAGGTTCAAAATCACAAATGAGTACACCAATTAGCTGAAGCGTATCTATGCTTTATGGAACACATAAATATATATATATATACTTAAGAGCAAAACTGAAGACTAAGGAAAAACTTTAGAATTTAAAACGAATATATATATATATATATATATTATGGGATGTAAGGTCAGGTGATGCGTAACATCACAGCCTCTCCTTGACAAATGTCAACCCCGCCTTCTCGTGGTGCATCCTGTTCCCACTAAAGGGGCTCTGACGACCGCCAATAGCGGTATAACTATACCATCGGGATCAGAGGAAATGCTATCCCACACTCACCAACCCGCTTGGCCAGCGTGGTGAGTTATGGCCAAACACCTCCAAAATGACTCTACAACTTAAATCTTGGCCCTCAGTCTCCGGCAGCTGGAATGTACCTGGCCAAGGCAGCGGCCAGTGCGACATGAAGGCAGAGGGTGCTAAGAATCCCCGGAGGACCGGACTAGGCTGCCATTTGATGCTGACCTTGGCTACCTATAACGGACGCTCCCTATCTTCTGATTCAAGGCTTCTTGAATTGGAAGAGGAACTACAAAGGATCAAGTGGGACATCGTCGGGCTAAGTGAGGTAAGGAGAAAAGGAGAAGATCTCATTGAACTGAAAAGTGGACATCTCTTCTATTATCGTGGGACAGATACTGGCAGAACTAGTGGTGTTGGATTTATAATAAACAAGAAACTGAAGGATAAAGTGGTAGAAGTTGAAAGTTCCTCTGACAGAGCTGCACGACTCGTTATCCAACTATCGAGAAGATACCAGGCTCAGATTATTCAAACTTATGCACCCACCACAAGTCATCCTGAAGAAGAAATTGAAGAATTTTATGAGGAAATTCGTCATCTAAATAATAAAGGTAAGCAGCACTTGAAGATAATTATGGGAGATTTCAATGCAAAAATAGGGCAACGGCAACAGAATGAAACTTCAGTAGGTAAATTCGGTCACGGCAACAGAAACCAGCGTGGAAATACTCTCGTTGAGTTTGCAGAGGCAGAAGGATTTTTCATCTTGAACTCCTTTTTCAAGAAAAAGCCACACAGGAAATGGACATGGAGACATCCAATTGGGACGACAAGTGAAATTGATTTTATTATGTGTAACAAAAAATTCGTCATCGAAGACTGCAGTGTGCTGAACAAGTTCAACACAGGTAGTGACCATAGATTGGTGAGATGTAAGATGCACCTCAACACTAAACTGGAACGTGGCAAGCTCATAAGACAAACAAAATGTATTGACATAACCAACCTTAAAAAACACCATAATACTTTCAAGTTGGAACTGAAGAACAGATTCTCTGCTTTAGAAGGCCTAACATCAGAAGAAGTGGATATTTCGGAAGTTAACAGAAAAGTAACCAAAGCTCTAATGGAAACAGCAACAAAATTAGCTGGGTCTAAGAACAAGTTGCATGTGAACAAATTATCAGGAAAAACCAAAATGTTGATGCAAAAAAGAGAGATGAGGACAACTAAAGAAGATGTGACTTCCAAAGTGGAATATATAGAGCTATGCAAGACAACACGAAAAAGTATCACTGAAGACGTAAGGAAATTCAACTGTGAGCTAGTGAGGAAAGCAATTGAAAACAACCAAAGCCTTAAGATAGCAAAGGGACATCTCAGTAAGGGAAGAAAACAGATTATGGCTCTGAGAAAAGAAGATGGTTCTATAACAAGAAATAGAGGCGAAATTTTGACAAGAGTGAAAGATTTCTACTCCAAATTATATGAAAGGGATGATACATGTACTCCAGACATCATGAAAGGTACCAGAGTTCTTCCAGTCCTCCCAGCAGAAGTTGCTCATGCAATCAAGAACATGAAGCGGGGGAAAGCTCCAGGAGAAGATGGAATTACTATAGACATCATACAAGAAGCAAGTGGAGAAATTGAAACAGTACTCGCCCAAATTTTCACTCGATGCCTTAATGAAGGGAAGATTCCTGAGGATTGGAACAACGCTACAATGATCCTGCTACATAAAAAAGGTGACATTGAGGATCTCAGGAACTACAGACCTATCAGCCTCCTATCGGTGGTTTATAAAATCTTCACTAAAGTTCTTTCACACCGCTTGAAGGTAACACTGGACATGGCTCAACCGAGAGAACAAGCTGGATTCAGGAGTGGCTACAGCACAATAGATCATATCCACGTACTGAGAGAACTAATTGAAAGAGCGAGGGAATATGAACTTCCATTGTGCATGGCTTTTATCGATTATGAAAAAGCCTTTGATTCGGTGAAACCATCAGCAGTTACAATGGCTCTGAAATCCTGCGGTATTGAAGATGCATACATTAATATTATTAATAACATCTATGAAAATGCAAGTGCAAAGATTCGGCTGCTTTGAAAATACAACACACATAAAAATTGGAAAGGGAGTGAGACAAGGTGACACCATATCTCCGAAGCTCTTTAATGCCACATTGGAAAATGTCTTTCAATCACTGAACTGGGAAAACAAAGGGATAAAGATTAATGGAGATTATCTAACCCACCTTCGTTTTGCTGATGACGTAGGCATTTTTGCAACTACCCCATCAGAGCTGCAGAGTATGATCCAGGAACTTGCTGACAAGAGTAAAGAAGTGAGATTAAAAATGAACTTTCAGAAGACAAAAGTGATGTTCAATGCTTTTACAAGAAATGAAGATTTATCGATTGATGGAGAAAAACTGGAGATAACAGATACATATGTTTATCTTGGACAGCAGATATCAAGTGAGGGTCACATTGATGAAGAAATTAATCGGCGTACAAAACTTGCCTGGAGAGCTTTTGGAAGAAACAGCATAATTTTCAAGAGCAATATGCCATTATGTCTTAAAAGAAAAGTGTTTGATCAATGCATCCTTCCAGTGCTTACGTATGGTGCAGAGACGTGGACCTTAACTAAAAGAGACACACAAAGGCTGCAGACAACTCAAAGAAGCATGGAGAGGTGCATGCTTGGTATAACCAGGAGAGATAAGAAGAGGAACTCGTGGATCCGAAAAATGACGAGAGTGGAAGACATCATGATCAGAGTTAAATCCCTGAAATGGCAATGGGCTGGACATACTGCCAGAAGGACAGACCATAGATGGACAGCCGAAATTTTAGATTGGATTCCAAGGGACAGGAAAAGACCCAGAAAAAGACCACATGGGAGATGGGTGGATGAAATTCGTAAATATGCGGGAGTGACATGGAGGAGACTGGCACAAGACAGACCGTTGTGGAGGAAACTTGGGGAGACCTTCGTCCAGCAGTGGATTGATAATGGTTGACAATGATGATGATGATGATGATATATATTATAATAATTGCACTCTGTTAAACCTCTACAAAACAAAACAAGTCATTGCAGCAAACTACCGAAAACCATACCAACTTTGGGGGGGGGGGGGTTACCTAATAGTTTTCTACAGCATCCCTTCCCCAGTTCCTATGAATATTTGCTTCTTTCATTCATATGTGATGAATAGCCAATTTTTGCTTGCTTCAATAACTTTTTAAGCCTGTTTGTGGAAATTTGTGTAATTAATACCACACTAATTCGTCATGGTTGTAATTGAAATGCAGCAAAAAATTATTTGCAAGAGCACTGTTTTGTGAATTAGCAATTTGCATTTTTAAGTGAGATTTCTTTGTGCTCCTTGTAAGATCCAGAGGACTGTTACGCATATCAGTAACCTCAAGGACCACAGCAGGTTTGTGTTGGGAATGTAAAAATTGTTTTGGTGTGATTGCTTGTATATACTACTCAGTGTATGTGTGCATAATACGTATACAATGTTACACTATCTTCAGAGATACCATTTTTAAAGGTAACAGGCATAAATATCTTTGAAAAGCATGTGGGCATTGCCATATATGATATGGAAGGAAGTTTTTGTCCTGCTGTACATTAATGTTTTATGTGAGATGTCTGATGCATAATGTTTGAAAAGGTATGTGTAAGGGTCAATCAAATAAAGCATACAATCTAGTCCAGTGTTGGCCAACCAGTATCCCAATAAGATTAATGCTTCTGCCTGTGTTGGAACATGTCCTCCTTCCATATGTGCCATTTCTGTACATAGCCATATCATTTAGTGCGATTTCTGTACACAGCTGTAATAGCACATAAGTAGTGAAATATGGTGGTGGGGAAACAGAGGATAAACTCTACTTTCACTTAGTGATGATGAGTAAGTAAACTAACCTTGACTTATTCAAAGTACTTCCTCCCACATCCACACAATGCATTGGAAGATCACGAAGTGGCTGGAACTGCTGGTGAAAGTTATCTATGGTTTGCTCTTCAACATTCTCATCATGAATAAAAACTATATATAACTGTCTGAGCACGGTAACTCACTAGAAGCTAAATAAAAGGTATTTATTTACATTTTGAAAACTACACACATGTAATTTTAAAAACAACCATAGCGAGATCTATACCTCCATCCTCAGGCCTAGCGTGTAGAAATGGAAGTGTCTTAAGTATAAATACACTTACTGTATTTATAAATGGAAGTGTCTTAGATTTGACACTTCAGTTTCTGCATGCTAGGCCTGAGGATGGAGGTATAGTACCTCCGAAAGATCTCCTTGGTCTAAGTGTATTTATACTTGACACTTCCATTTCTGCATGCTAGGCCTGAGGGTGGGAGGTATAGTACCTCCTAAAAATCTCGCTATGGTCGTTTTTTAAATTAAGTGTGTGTAGGTTTTAAAATGTAAATAAATAAAATCTTTTATTTAGTTGCTAGTGAGTTGCTACCGTGCTCAGACAGTTATATAGCTTTTAGTTTGCAATTTAGCATGAAAATCATCATTCATTCTCATCATGCTTATTTGAATGTTGTCTATGACATCAAAATAATGGCCTTTTAATGGTGTTTTAAGCTTAGAGAACAAAAAAATGAATGGGCTAAGTATTGTGAATGGGATCAACAGTATACACACTTTTTGATAGCCAAAAAATAAATAAATGAAGCCTTGTGACTTGGTTTATTGTTGTTTATGAGGAATTGACTCCCATCTTCATACTGAGACCACACATGATACATTCTCTGCAGCAAATTTTCTATAGATATATTAGATTGCAGGCAGCAGTAACACTTTGACCATTGAGCATTAGCTCTTTGTGACCAATTCTCTTGCTATTATTGTAGAAAATCATGAGCAGTGTTTTGATTTTTGACCTTTTTTTGGCTTCAGG
Source organism: Macrothele yani (assembly GCA_039090855.1). NCBI lineage: Eukaryota > Metazoa > Arthropoda > Arachnida > Araneae > Macrothelidae > Macrothele > Macrothele yani. The sequence goes on from CM077001.1 coordinate 140,692,539, forward strand.
AATTTTTCAGACCTCCAATCCGCCCTATGTCACTTCTTCTTGGGGTCATATTGAAAACACGAAAGTTATGTTTGTTTTCAGTGGCCTAAAGTTCTCTGCCATGTTCAGCTTTGGACTGTTGTTGCTCATCTGCTAATGAATGTGGAACAAAACACAGACTTTAATTTTCCTCTAGTCGTGGGTAATTATTCGTTGAATAGTTTCCTTATCGCACAAGTCATTTAAAATCATTTGGAGCATTGCCCTTTGATCACTGGTAATGATTTCCTGGCTGCCCAGAGGTGTAGTGGTCTAACTAAGTGCTGGCTTCTGACCATTCGTTTGAGATTAGTCCGGGTGCAAATCCTGGTGAGTCATGGATGTTGCGTCTGTCTTGCGGCACTAGTTCTCACCCTTCTCTGAAACCAGTAGACCTAAATTAGGGATGGGCAACTGCTTATGGCCCAATTGCTCATAGTGGTCAGTAAATCCCCAGCCAAAAAAAAAAAATCCTGCATGTTTTCTAAATCACGAACCAATTTCACTAGGCTCACATGTTCATCTTATATTGATTTTATCTTCCATGACAAACACTTGTGCCACTGGAAAACATGCACAAGGCATAGTTCTCTCCGTATACTTGCTTCATCATTTAAAACATTTCCATGGCACTTTTGTTCGGTCAAACACAACTTGATTTTTCATCAGTTGTCCATTCACAGCACAGACACAAACTTGTAGTTCAGCTTAGCTCTGACTTACGTTCTCAAATTGTGACAGTTTACATTTACTGCAGTGCTTGAAAACAAAGTTGCTCTTTCATTTCATTTCATGTTTATGTATAGTAGATGTCAATACCAGCACTCATAACATCACTCATTTTCCAATTGTGGCACTACGTATGCCAATCGGGCTTAAATGCAGTGCCACTTCATTAGTTATGACTTTCTACATGGAAGCAATCATCTGATAACTAACCTTATGTGATCAATGAAAAAATGCTTCTCAATTTCAAGTAATTTTAATTTTCTTTGATATTATTAGCCATCAAGATAGATAATATTAAAAAAAGAGAGGAAATTTAACATGATTGAAACTGAAACTTCATGAATTGATTGCATGAGTTAGTCTTACAGAACAGAACAGTAATTCTGTGTGGTGAACTATAATCAGTGTGTTGTGGCATTGAGGAACTGATAGCTTTTTTTTTTTTTAAATTCCTCCAAAAATAACTAGATAAAGCTCCATCAAAATTTCAGATATTGCAAATGTTAGCAGTAGATTCAAATTGACTGAGTTCAAATTATGTGCTGATTATGATTAGTATTTAGTATATAGACATGCTTTTAAGAAAGCCTTGAATTAGGAATTTGACTTTTCTGAAATTATTAAAGGATCGTTTTTACAATCCATATTTTTGGTTACATCAGCTATCAAAAAGTCAGTTCAGTACTGTGTATGTTTCTTTCCATTTGAGCAGCTGCTTTAGTAGGAATTTAAAAAAAAATTGAGGTGTGATCCCAAAAATGAAATCAGCAACTATGACTTCACTATTCTTTTAACCATTTGTTTTTACATTGGTTTGTGCAAAAGGAATAACTCATTCTTTGACAAAGAAGTGCCATAATTAAATTTTCTCCATAATAGCAAAATCCTTGGTCAAACTTAAATTGCATCTTCCTGGGATAGCAATCAGACGTAACTAGGGCGGGGTAGACTGAGTGGCTGCCCTTGGTGCAGCTCAAGAGAGAGTGCAAAAATCACTGCTTGCAGTCTGGTTTAAATTGGAATTGAAACTTTTACAGCAGTTTCTGGTAAACTTAAAATTCGAATTTTTTCCTCAATGTTCAGCAGATGCTAGCTTCTCACATTCAGAAATGAAGGCGTAGTTCTATAATCCGTTCAACTGAAGAACCACGGTTTTTGTAAACGATGGGGCCAAATTTTTTTCTTTACTTGGACGGATAGGGATTTTCTTTAGTTGGATATATATATATTTTTTTTTTGATTGGATGAATAAGATAAGAATGTCAGTCACATTGTTGGAGGTTCTCTTGGGGCTATTCAATCATTACTGTGGCTGCGAGCCACAACTGCCAGCTACATTCGGTCAGTTTGATGTGGTACTGAAGATCTGAACCCTGAACCTGAAAGCAGGTAATTGTGCCTTCTGCATACAAATAGCATTGGAATATGACTATAATTTTGTTTTGCTGAGCAGTGCATGCTGATCTGTGTGTGTGTAGTGCTAATTTAATATATTTGTACATTACTAATTTAATATAGTTGTTTATTACTAATTTAAGTTATATATGTAACTATTATATTAAATTAGTAATATATACAGTATATGCAACTATTAAATTAGTAATGCATATATATAAATATTAGTAATGCACACACATGCAATATGAGGTAGAAAGACAGATTGGGGGTGCAATATTTTGTGAGTTGTTCTGGGTACAAAAATGCCTCCGATAGGAATTAAACCTACATTTCCTTGTTTTCTATCAAAGTTTACCATTTTTTTTTCATACAGTTATGTGACATTTTTGTTGCAACTGAAATGTCACTATCTGGTCGAATGTATCCCAGACACTCTGCTAGGTAAGAAGGCTTTCCACTAGATTTTGATATGTTGTTGCTGAAATTGCCTTCCATTCTGCCACAAGAGCCTTAGTGAGGTCTGTCACTGATGTCTGGTGGTTCAGCCCAGCTTCCAATCTGTTCCATGGGGTTGAGATCAGGGGTCTGTGTAAACCAGAGTCAAGTTCTTCCACACCTATCTCATCAGACCATTCCTGCTATGACCTCACTTTGTGGACGTAGGCATTGTGCTGTTGGTAAAGGAAAGGGACCTTGACTGAACTGTTAGAAGTGCAGAATTGTAGAGAACATCATTATAGGCTGCAGCGTTAAACATTCCTGGGCACTGGAACTAGAGGAACCAGCCTAAACCCATGAAAAACAACCCAAAACAGAACGCCTCCTCCACCAAACTTCACTGTTGGCACAACAGAATCTAGCATGCCACTTCTACTGATGCTTGGCATTTATCTTGTGGATTTTATGCTTATGTGTGGTTGCTTGACCATGGAAACCTATTCCCTTCAGCTCTCAACAAACCATTATAATACTGACGTTGCTTCCAGAAGCATTTTGGAACTTGGTGGCGAGTTTTGCAATTAAGGACAGGTAATTTTGTTGCACCACCCGCTTCAGCACTCAGTGGGCCATCCTCCTGTCATTGCCAGCACAGTGGTCTAAGCACTGGTTTATGACCCTTTGTTTGTGAAGGGTCCAGGTTCGAATCCTGGTGAGGCATGGATGTTGTGTTTGTATTACGGCACTGGGTCTCCCCTTTCCCTGGAACCAGTGACCCTAAATTAGGAACAGGTGACTGCTTATAACCCTTTTAGTCGCTCATGGTGGTCATTCAACCTTCAATCAACCGACCTGCTGTTGTTTTACATGGCCTACCAGGGTGCAGTTGCACTGTTGCTGCTCCTAGGTGTATCCATTTCACAATAACATTCCTTACAGTTGATTGAGGCAGCAGGGCAGAAATTTAATTTTCTGAACTGATTTCTTGCCAAGATGGCATCCTATGACCATGCTGCATACATTTATACTGTTCAATCAAAATATTGCTTCAGCACTAGTGGTCTATCGGTCCAAAACCACCCACTTCAGCACTCAGTGGTCCATCCTGCTGTCGTTTTACATGGCCTACCAGGTTGTTGTTGCTAGGTGTATCCATTTCACAATAACATCCCTTACAGTTAATTGAGGCAGCAGGGCAGAAATTTTCTGAACTGATTTCTTGCCAAGATGGCATCTTACGACCATGCCACGTACATTTATTCTGTTCAGTCAAAAATTATCCAGACTGGATTTAAAAATACATTAAAAAAAAAACAGTAAAATACATGCAGATTTGAAACTTAATCACCTTTGAAGTAGTGCGCTTCCAAAGCCACGCTTTTAGCCCAGCGCGTTTTCCAATACTTTAAGCATTTTTCAGTCTTTTGAAATAGCGAAGAGCTACTTTGTTGTATTCTGTTGTATCAACTCAATATCTTAAAATATATTTCCTTAAAAGTGGTATTTGATTCTTGGTTAAGAGAAGAAATTGCAGGAGCAAGATCTGGCAAATAAGGTGTCCGTCATGGAGGAATTGACACTCTCCACTCTTGTGACAAACTGCGTCCCTCACATGCCGCAAAACTTGACAGTAATACCCCTTGCTGATTGTCTGGCCTAATGGAGCATGTTCATGATGCACAATCCATCATAATTGAAAAAAAGTCAGCATTGACTTGAAATTACTGCAACTGTTGTGCATTTTTGGGTATGTAGGAGTTTTGGGTCTTTCACTGTGAAGACTGGTTCTTAGTTTCTGGGCCATAGACTTAAACCCATGATTAATTACCAATTGTGATAGTTTTTTAAAAGTTTTCGTCATTTTTGACGCACTTAAGCAGATCACTAGCAGCTGAAACACAGGCCTGTCTTTGCGCAGCCGAGTGCAATTTTGTCATAAATTTGGCTGAAACACTTCTCATACCCAAATCGTCTGAACCGAAACTAATCTGAAGTCCTCAGATAACTTGTGAATAGCGATTCCACGATTTTCCCGCACAGCTGTGCGCACAAGTTCGACATTGTTTTCACCTAGTTGTAAATGAATTATGGCACCTCTATTCATAGTTTACTGTGGAAATAACTGTTTTACGGGTCTTATAGAGGTTATTATTCAAAAAAGTAGGTGGTCAAATTTTCGAACTAAAGCCTAGTTCATCATCAGGACTATGTCACTGGAGTAGTTGCTGCCACTCAGTCGGAAGTATCCAACCGCAATTATCATTAATTGTGGTACTTCTTCTAGCTAATCCCTCCTTCCAGTTTCCTCTTTACTAAGTTTGATTGGTGGGCGATTATTCTTGCAGAGTCCTAATTTATGGAGTGTCCACTTGCTTGTATATGTCTGTCTAGCCCTGTTTTGTTACTAATGTTCCTAATAGCTGCTTGGCATTCTTTCATTTGGACTTTAATACTTATTCATATAGGAAAACCAGGAAGAAGTATTAAAGTCCAAATGAAAGAACACCAAGCAGCTATTAGGAACATTAGTAACAAAACAGGGCTAGACAGACATATACAAGCAAGTGGACACTCCATAAATTGGGACTCAGTAAGAATAATCGCCCACCATTCAAACTTAGTAAAGAGGAAACTTGAAGGGATGGAAATAGCGAGAAGTACCACAATTAACGATAATTGTGGTTGGAGTGGCAGCAACTACTCCAGTGACGTAGTCCTGATGATGAACTAGGCTTTAGTTCGAAAATTTGACCACCACCTTTATTTTAATAATAACCTCTATAAGACCCCCCCCCCCCAAAGTTATGTCCGTTGATTTCACTTTTGCTCATTGTGGGCCTCCCAGACCATTCGTCTCTCTCCACACTTTCACGACCATCTTTAAAATGTTTATACCACTCATAAACTTGTACACGACTCGTACAATCCTCCCCATAGACTTTCTGTAACTTTTTAAGTATGTGTCTTTGCAAGTTTTTGACTAAATCTGATGCAAATTTGTTGATCAATTTTTCTGGCATGACTTGCAACGAACAGCATCACACACTTAAGAGCAAAGCACTGCTGTAAAAAAAAAAGGGTGGGGGCTGGATGAGCAGGGAAGATGTGCCTTACAGCACATATGTAATAGTAGGTTCCAAGGTCAACCTGTACCAAACAGCTGTCTAGTGTGTTGTGCAAATCCGAGCTTATGCAACAAGTCTGGATTTTTTTTTTTTTTAATATCGCACCTCGTAAGAGTCTCAACGTAAAGAAGATTGTGTTAGTTGTGGTATCTACATAATCTTGTAGCAATAACTTCATGTGACAGATTAATCCCAGAAAAAAATATTCAAAGTAATACAGAAATTAAAGTTTTTTGAGGAGCCGGCAGCATGGAAAGTTAACTAGGGTATTTCTATACAAAAAAAAAAAAAAAGCTGTTTTGGGATGGAAATTCTTATAGTCAGTAAGGACAGCTTGTGACAAAACTAAAGGGTAAATCAAAAGTCATAGGACACCCTTGTATTTCAGGAAACTAGAAGGAAAATTAAATGTCTGAATACCCCAGCAAAGAATCGGTGAAGGAGACCTATCCTTTAGTCTATTTCTGGAACGTGGCCGCCATCTTGAAATCCGCCATATTTGAAAAAGGTCAAAGCTTTCAAATGGTAAGAAGGTCAGGTTGCATGTCTAAGAGGACCAGAATTTTTCAGAAATTTATTGCCGAAATCAGATTTGATATGTCGTGGTTCACAAGTTATCAACACAAAATTGAAATAACCTCTAAAGTACCCTGTGATGTGCAGGTGTTTGTGTTCAATGTGTTGTCCCTGTTGCTGAACACAAAGCTGAAGGTGCTTAATCCAGTCAATATGCACCTGCACGAGAATATCGGGAGAAATGCGGTTACAGGCCTCCAGGATGCGTTGTTTAAGATGGTGTTTGTCGTGGATTTTCTCTGCATACACCAGGTGTTTCAGATGACCCCACAGATAAAAGTAAAGTGGTGTGAGGTCAAGGGATCTAAGTGGGCCATTCCACAGGACCACGCTGGCCAATCCAATGACCAGGGAATTGAACATCTAGCCGTTGTCAAACAGTTGCTCCTTAGTATGGTGAAGCCCCGTTGTGTTGGAAGTAACGAGGGAAACTGCCATTTTCATTCAGAAGGGAAGGGAATACTGTTTCCTGAACCATTTCCAGGCAGCGCTGAGCATTTAGGTTATTGTCGATGAAAATGAGTCAGATTACATAGGTGCCCCATATTCCACACACCATAACCTTTACATTACCAACGACGTTGGATGGTTCCATCCAGTGAGGTTTTCTTTCTTGTCACACCAGTACTTGTGGTTCTGATGGGTTAACCTCACCACTGACATAAAAATTGGCCTCATCACTGAACAAAATGCCCTGTGTGAATGAGGAATTCTGTTGATGTTGGTCTAAAGCCCAGATGCAGAACTCGGCAAGTCTCTCGAGGTCATCCTCTGATAGTTGCATCTGGATCTTGAATGGATGCCAGTGAGCAGTGTGAAGAATCCATACAATGGCTGATACCACATTCTGCTGCGAAACGTTGTGCAACATTGTGGACTCTTTGCAAAGGATGCCAGGATCATTTTTGAGGTTTTCTCATCGTTCGCAGTTTTCGGCCGACCACTGCATAGCTTGTCATCCAGTCTGTTTCTCGGAATTTGAATATCGGGTATGGGGCAGTGCTGTGTGAAATTGGTGGTCTTTCTGGGTGTTGGTTGTTGAAATCTGTGGCTATGATATGGCAGCTGTGTTCCCCAGACATTAGGATCACCTCAGTCCTCTCCTCTTGCATCAATGCCATCTGCAATTTCCTGCAACAAATAACGGTTATTTCAAATTTCTGTGTTGATAATTTGTGAACCACAACACATATGTCAAATATGATTACGGCAATCAATTTCCGAGAAAATTCTGGTCTTGTTTGATATGCGACATGGCCCCCTTACCATTTAAAAATTTTGGCCTTGATCCAAGATGGCAGCCATGTTCTGGAAATAGCCTAAAAGATACCCCCCTCCACACACACACACACACACACACACATTCTTTGCTGGGGTATTCAGATGTTTCATTTTCCCTCCCATTTCTGAAATACAAGTGTCCTGAGACTTTTGACTCACCCTGTAGTTTTTTTCTGCAGTCCTCATTTGGGATGGAGTTTCTTCCAATGGTCGTAAAGAACATTGTGTGATGAAGCTGTATTTTTCTCTGTAGTCCCGTTTTTGGGATACAGGTTGTTCTGATAGTCATTAAGGATAGTGTGTATCAGGCAGGGATGTGAAGACAATTGCAGTTTCCGACCTTTGTGAAGAGAACTCAGATTTTAGAGCAAGTTTATCTCTATATTTTGAAAAAGCAATTTAAGAAACCTAAAACTCCAGAGGGTATGAAGACAACAGTAGTCAAAGATATTGTAGGAGTTTCTCTGCCTTCGAAATGCGTTTATCTTTATGGAACCAGTCTCTCGTTGCTTTGACAGTCACTCAACTCATAAAGGACAAGGATGGGTAAAAATTTTCTCATAAGTGATGTGCCAGTTTCTAATGACACATGGAGGCTTGAACAACTTCAGTTCTAGGGCTTAAAGCTGAGAATGTAGAATTCCAGTTTATTGGTTTGGCTTCTTTTCCCATGGTCTGATCCAGCCTTTGTATGTTATTATGACATGACTTTTGCTCCATTGAAACATATTTAAATAAGTAAATATACCAATCTTATGATTTTAGAATTAACCATATGATGTTTATCTGTGGCACAGTGGTCTAAGCACTGGCTTACAACCATTTGTCTGAGATGGGTCTGGGTTCGAATCCCAGTGAGGCATGGATGTGTTTGTCTTATGGCACTGGCTCTCTTCCTTCTCTGGAACCACTAGCCCTAAATTAGGGATGGGCAACTGCTTATATAGCCCATTGAGTTGCTCAGGGTGGTTGTTAAACCTCCAAGAAAAAAAATAGATACAAAAGGGCACACACGGTGGAATGGCAAGTCGTGTGCTTGTGTCTCTGGTGGCAAAATGGTCTGGGGCACTAGCCTCTGACGGATCTTTCAAGATGGGTTCAGTCTTTTGGATGAGGCATGGGTTGTGTGTCAGATGGTGCTGGCTCTGCTCCTTCCCTGGAAACAGTGCCCTTAACTTAGGCGTGACGTCTTCCTGTAGACCTCAGAGTGCTCATGGTGGTTGTCAAAAGCCTGAAAAAAGATAAAAAATAGTGGTATGTGTTGTGTGCTGTAGATAAATTTAAATGACAAGTGGTCAGAGATGCAAGCTTCTACTCATCTGAGTTGAGCTCAATGGAGGCCCTAAATCAGGGATGGGTGGCTCCTTATGGCTTTAGATGTTAACCAGATGTCATTAAATGCCAAAACAAACAAATCTCTAAGAAGTTGCAGAAGGATGTCAGTAGTGGATATTGCCTGAAAAGTGTCTTGCTGACAGTGTTGCCAACATATCTCCAGCTGGATGTATTTAAGTATGCTGTAATGACCATTTGATGAACCACGGAAGCTGCCATGGACAATCGGCAGGAGACTTGGAGACTGGGCAGCCTTCCAAGTTTCATTTCGATTGGCTGCTTTGCATTGACCTGAACCATCCTGCTTAGAATCGCTAGCGTCAAAGTAGTTCTGCCTTCCTGATAAGAGGAAACACGTGTTCAGCGACGAGTCCAGGTTCTAAGTGCCGACGATCGTCGCATCAACATCTGGAGACTATCTAGGAAGAGAAAGGATCCAGCTTTTGCCCACGAGTGCCGTACCACCACTGCATTCCAGGTGCCTTTAATTATGGCATAGGAATGCACATGGTGCTCTTAAATAGGAACTGTAACAGTCTTTGACACCCTGACTGCGTACTGCTGCCAATTGCATTACCGTTTGTAGCTGATATCCGAAATGCATCCTCATTGATATAACGCTCTTCCACATAGTGGCACCATAAGCAGAGCTTGTATACAAGACATCCAAATGCTCTCAAAGTCTGCAAGGTCACCAGATATCTCAACCATCGAACATCCGTGGGACTTCATCGAGCAGCAGCAATCTGGTTCCGATTGCAGGTCTATGTGAACGTGACTTGGTGCGAGATCTCTCGGAACACGATCAGGCATCATACAGCTCTGTGAAGTGTCGGATAATTGCGAGCCGCGATCTAATGAAAAATGTTAAGTTCTCCCCCTTCATTCCGTTTAAGTTCTGTCTTAAGCAGAAAATTAAATTTTTGATTACATCTGATTTCATCCTTTCCTTCTGGGTGATGCAATTCCGATATCGACCATTATATTTTTTAAAAATGAGATTGGATAATGTTTCAAGCCTAGGGGGAGGGGGATGTATTGGGTTGTCGGAAAAGTCATGACTTATTTTAGCCATGAAAAGTCAGGATGTATTTTAGCCATGTTTTGCAAAGGTCATTTATTGATAGAAAGAACAAAGATCAATCAATGATACAATGCCTGTTTTGTTCGATGACCTTATGCTATCTGTCAGTGAGCTGCAGAATGCCTCGTTCATAGAAGGACCTGTCTTTCGTGGCGAAAAACTGTACAAGGTGCTGATTTGAAGCCTCATCTGAATTGAACGTTATACCACGCAAGGACTGTTGAAGAGAGCAAAACAAGTGGAAGTCTGAGGGCGCAAGGTCAGGCGAGTATGCTGGGTGTGGTAACACACCCACCCAAGCTCCAATAATTTTTGGCGGGTGATCAAACTTGTGTGTGGTCTAGTGTTGTCGTAATGGAACACAACACCTTTATGATGAACGAGCTCTGGACGTTTCTGGATGATGGATTCGTTCAAACTGTCCAATTGCCGACAGTACACATTCGAATTGATTGTTTGGTTTCGTGGTAGGAAGAGCTCGAAAAACATGACACCTTTAAAATCCCACCACATTGAGACCAGAACCTTCTGCTGATGAATGTCTGCTTTGGATGTTGTTTGAGGCAAAGCAGCACGTCTGGACGAAGACCGTTTGCGCAGTACGTTGTTGTACACAATCCACTTTTCGTCACCAGTTATCAGTCGCTTCAAGAAAGGATCGTTTTCTTCACGTTTAATGAGCATATCGCAGATGTTTATACGGCCGTCAATTGAGCTTCTTGGAGTTCATGAGGAACCCACACATAGAGCTTGCTTACATATCCCAACTTTTTCAGGTGGTCGTGAACGCTTGAATGATGGATGTGCAGTGCAATGTGTCTGCAATATCTCGTGTCGTGTAACGTGGGTTTGACTCGATCAATGCCTTGATTTGGTCGTTATCAATCTCTGTTGGCCTCTCGGACCGAGGAGCATCGTTGAGGTCAAAATTACCAGCACAGAATTTTGTGAACCACCGCTGGCACTGACGTTTTTCTAGAGCATTATCACCGTACACTTTACGCAACTTTTCACAAGCTTGACGCGCGTTCTTCCCTTTACGGAAGTAAAACAGTAAAATATGGCGAAAATGCAGTTTGCCTTCCATCTTCAACTTTGTCAAATCTCCGCAAATTAACCAAATCGCTCACTATTCCTTTTAGATTGCAGCTAGGACTGGCACCTGTCGAATGCCATAGCGATAACAGAGCTGCGCATGCCTCTAGTACTTCCAAAACCGCCCAACCGCCATCTGGTGCCAAAATACGTCATGACGTTTTCGACAACCCAATACTTCGAAGGAACTTCGTTTTCTCTCGCTGTTAGCTCAAGTCGCACCAACCCGAAGAGCAGTAGGCAAAAATTAATAAGGTTTCAAGCACTCCTTAATGAATGTTTAACTAGCTGTCTTTCTTTCTCATCCGCCCGGTGTGAAACACGAGAACGTGCGGGCATGCAGACGAGGAACAAACCATTTCACCATTCATGTACCAGTCGTAGGTTTCGGTGCTGCGTTGCGTCTCGTGCGTAGTTTTCTGTTTTGTTGTTGTTGATGAGGATGACGATGCATGTGTTAAAAATGGGGAAACCTCTGCATTCCTGCAGTTATGTATAAAATAGCAAATCGCTTTGTTTAATACTGTTACAAAATATTTTTTTACCAGACTGACTGCTGATTCTGACTTGACCGTTAGTTTTTTTTAATGTGCGCAATCAATTTTGGTGATTCGCGGAAAGTTTTTTTACTTCCTCGTAGGTGTGCAGTTTTTTGACGTACAAATAAATACGGTATATAGATTTTGAGCATTTGTAATTAGAAATTGTCTACCTGGAGAAAGAAACAAAACCAAAAAAAGTGATTCATTTTTATTTGCTAGTTATTTTAAATTTGCAAAATTTTAAAATTTAAATTTCCTTTTTTTTTTTTTTTTCTGTTCGGAAAATCGGTCAGGAGTTGCGGGATATTCCGTTATATACACTGCTGGCCACCCAAAATGCAACACCAAGAAGGAAGCATATGATTGCCCTGAAATTCGCAACATGCGTCGCCCGCGAGAGGACATGCAAACGATTAGCATTGCAGGGCATATGCAAATCATGTGCGCCCAGCATGCACCGAGAAGCACTATAAGAAGGGTGCACAGGCGGGGTGTAAGTAGTGGAAGTGTGTTGTGCTGCCGGACCTTTGCTTAAGAAGCTTCCTGATGCCTCGTCGCAGAATACGGCAGTCATTCCAGCACGTTTCGGAGTTCGACAGAGGACAAATAGTGGCATATCGCGACAGCGCTTTATCGTACCGAGACATAGGCGCCCGTGTGGGACCGACATCCAGCCACAGTGAGGAGAGTATGGATTCGGTGGGTGCAGGAGGGACAGACAGACAGATTGCCGCGGCACACCACCGAACGAGAGGACCGACATGTAGTGCGGCGGACATTGACGGCTAGCACCGCCACATCACGAACGTCAGCGCAGATTTTAGGGTGTGTTGCGCAACAGCCTGTGTCAGCACGTAACGTTCGACGTCTTCTGCAGGAGCGGGGACTTGTCGCACGGCTCCGATTACCATTGACGTTACACCACCGGCGAGTGCGGCGGCAGTGGGCACTTGAACGCCGCACCTGGACTACGGAATGGCACGACATTGTCTTCTCCGACGAATCTTGCTTCTGCCTGCAACACCATGATGGTCGGATCCGCGTGTGACGGCACCGCGGCGATAGACTGTATGACGCCTGCATTATGTATCGCCATACCGGTCTGTCGCCTGGTGTTATGGTTTGGGGCGCAATCGCACCTCTCTGGTACGCATCGCCGGTACACTCAACAGCCACTGCTACATCTCCGGCGTTTTAGAGCCTGTAGTCCTCCCTTACCTGCAGGACCTGCTAGCGGCCACGTTTCAACATGACAACGCGCGCCCGCACGTGGCACGCATCGTGCAACAATTCTTCACGGCCCACCAGGTGTCACTGCTGCCGTGGCCTGCCTGTTCTCCCGATATGTCGCCCGTCGAACGCGTCTGGTCGCTGATCGGCAACCGAGTGGCCCGGCAAGCACCGCCCACGGCTACGCCTGATGAACTGTGGCAACGTATGGAAGCAGCCTGGACCGACATACCCCAAGCCCACATCCAAAGCCTCTTTCGTTCGATGCCGCGGCCGTTATTGCCAGCCATGGGGGCCACACGAATTGATGTCTGCGTGTTCCGCAAGTCGCACGGGCCTGTAAGCTCAATCGTTTCATCTTTGTATCTGTTATGTGTCCAGTAAATCTGGCTTTGCTATCTCGTGTCCTTCTTGGTATTGCATTTTGGGTGGCCAGCAGTGTATATATAGAAAACGCAAAAACCCTGGGAAGTGTTTACCGTATAGATTTAAACTTTTCATTTCGTTTTAGTCTCCACTTCGCTGTCAAATCTGCGTAGTTATTCTGCTCAAAACATTGAGATGCGGATACTGTTAAAATTTGCCTTTTTTTTATTTTCTTTTTTTTTTTAAATTCGTTCCGATGAGTGCAACGTTATATGAAATGATCGTTTTGCGCTTTCGTTGCCGAGGGAGAAGTATTGTGCACGAAAGTTTTCAAATTAATTTATCGTGGGCACTTTTGATCAGTGAATTATGTATACATAGCGCAGATAAAGTTTATTCATTAATATGTTTCGCCGAGCGTTTGGCTCTGTTTAATCAGGAGTTTAATTTTTTTTTTTTTCTAATAAATAGTGCAATGTCAAGTTCGATTTTTAACGGGAAATGCTTTCGCTCAGTAAATCATTGTTTTATATTTCCACATGCAGAAATTGGTTTGATTTTTTTTGTTAGTTTAATGGGGGGGGGTGATTAATTTCGAGATAACCAGTTACTTGTATCGTAATAAGGTAGTGTTCTTTAATGGTAAAAAGTATTTCGAAATTATATCGACAGTAGGAAATAACGGCTCAGCCTGGTAATTTACCCTATAAATCTGTTTTCCCTATTAAAGTATAACTTTCGCAACTTGGCGTCATTGCGCGAGGTTAATGCTAGCACGGAACGTATATTTCATTCCGGAAAATAAAACTGTTCCCTGTTTGAAACAAAAATGTAACATTGAATTGCGATGTGCATATTCTGTTGCCAACCCCAGTTTATTTTTGTAGCTGAAAGTCTTGTTCGGTGTAACAATTTTCTACTCCTAATTGAAAACCCAGCTTCTACTTCAAAATGTGCATGGGGTTTACAACTTTTTATTGAATCAGTATTTCTTTTCGCTATTTTTTGTGAAACACAATTTGTTTTAACAGTTCCTTTGCAGTGTGCTTGCGCGGGTTTCCTTATATTGCGTTATAATAAATTGACAAGTATTTTTCTCCCACTATTCCCTCCTGCAGTGACGTACAAGAATCATCTTATGGAAAGGTTAAAGGGGTGAGTGAGGCGCGTTCGTATTAAACTAACTTATCGCTGATTTTTTTCTGTTCTCCCAATCTCGCACTTGTATTCTGCTTAAAAAATGTTAATTTAAATAGTTACAGGTTAATGCATCTTCTTTCATGCAGAGATTTGTTGGGCAAGTTTATTTGTTCTAATAATGAGCAGAATTTCATTAATCTCAGGTGCACGTTATGTAAATTGCATCTGAATCTTCTTTTTGATAACATAACTGGCTTAAAAAAAAAGTGAAAACATAGTAATTAATCTGTAGCCCCTTGGCTGTGTAGCAGGTGAATATGGAAACCTATTTTGATCATGATGGATTCAACCAAAAAAAGGGGGAGGGGGTTGAAATGTGAATATAAAACATTGAAGTTTCATTTTCTTAAAGAGAAATTTCGACGTCGAATATTTTGAGATCTGAAAGTGTTCGTATAGGGACTCGTACGATTATAGCGTAGCTTTGGTGTGTACTCATTTCTTCTGTTTGCCAATAATCGTCCAACCAGAGACGTTGCCTTATCACAACCTCCTGTTTGACAAACACTTGCCAATCAGGGCCGCTAAAAATAGATTTTCTTTCTGTTATGAATAAATCTTGCGGCACAGGAAGTGAGCGCCTATCTGCGACATCAAATAAAAATTTAATATCTTTAAGTTTTTTTAGTGGGCTTATATTAATAGCTCTTGTCACTAGACTAATCATACCAGCAATTAGTTGCACACCAACAATTCTCTTACTACAGCATAGCGGTGTTGCGTTTTCGGCCTATGAATTGGTATGCAACTTTTACTGTCGTCTGTCATTTAACGAAATTATCAAAAAGTAAAAAAAAAAAGTTCCAGCATTTCATTTTGTATAAATGTTACACGCATCGTTTGCTGTTTCGGTGATAAGCAAACTACGAAGAGTTGAAATTAACTCCGCCAGTTTTTAACGAACCATTAAAGTGTTTATTTTTTTTAATGCTCGTTTAATGATGATAGTAGGAGAAGACTTGTTTTACAATGCTTGTTTGCACGTGACAGTGAACAATCGGCCCGTCAAAGAATCCAGCTGGCGGTGACTCAGCGCGGAAAGGCAGGGGGTCAACACAGTGACCTTCACCGCGGATCTCTCTCTCCTGGGGAACTACTACCAAAACACCTCTGCGTATGTTGTGGTCTCCTGCCGCTCGCGACGCACGTTTACATCCTTCTGCTGTAAAGATGGCGACCATGGATCGGACGAAAGCAGCGTTTTCACTACTGTGTTTTCTGCTGCGAGTGATGCTTAGCGCTTCTCAGTCAAACGGAACAGGTGAAACATCTGTTTTGCATTACATAAAATGTAAAGTTTTACGGAGAGATTATTTGTATCTCCCACCCTAGGGGGGAAAAAATGTTGCGTAGTTACCGAGCGTTGCGGCTGTATTTTTGTGTGGCGTTGGATTGATAATTCGGTCTTAGTTTTAGATCTTATATATAGAAAAAGAAATTGTGTGGTTGTTTCAGGCTTCGTATTTCTTCCTTTCGCAAATGAAGCCTACGGTTTTTGTGTACTGAAATATAAGTGCAGAGTATGTAAACAAATACGCAGTTACGCATGTCAAACTGTGGAATTCATTAATCCATAGAATAATCTCAGTAACTAATTTTTCCAATGCCTTTTCATTTGTAAAAATTGCAACGCATAATTAGTGTTAAAACTGACAGTTATGAGTGTTGATGCTTTAAATGTCTAGAATTCCAGTATATTACGTACTGTTTGGCACCTTTTTGCTCGTGAACGGTGAACGCGGTTTCGAAGACAGCAGATTTGGCGTTATATTCTAGTTTTGCTTTATTAAAATTTTGATCAGAAAGCGTGTAATGCAAGCAGAATAAAGGAAATGATGGTGCACTGTTACGTAGTTGTAAAATCTGTTGACTTTAATATTTGTGCATTCTCCATGGAAGTGTATGTAAAGATTGTGAAATTTTAGTACTTGGCAGTGGTGTCATAGAGGATATCAAGTTTTCAGCAACAAAAAAGAATTTGACTATTTTAATATTTAGTGGTATTTGGAAATTTTCTAGGTATACTGCTGAATTAAAATTTCATACTTGTCAATATTGTTGGCACTGATATATAGAATCGTTCATGAACACTTTCAGTGAGGGTGTAGCTTTCTTCAGTTAATTTTATCTTAATTGAAAACAGAGTGGACATTTTGCCCTATTCTCAGCTTTTTTTTTTTATGTTCTGGTAACATGCATGCACTGCAAAGGAAAGGAAGTTCAGCATGTAATAAAAATGATTGATATTTCTATCATGTGAATAGACTTGAGTATAATTTTAAGCCTTTGGTTTTCGTTCAAGTAATGCTGACTCTTGAACACTGCATTACCATGTAGTGGGAATGGGGAGAAAAGTTGGGTAAAGAAACATAAGTGCAAGCAATGAAAATAAAATGCACACTTAAGTTAGGTGTAAAAAAAATGCAATACAGGAGCTTTCAAGTGATGTCACTAGTATTTTCCAACCAAAGTTCTGTATGAAATATTTAAGGTCTTGCCAGATATCTAACCTTGTGTAGTATTCCTATTGCCAGAATTGAAATCTCATGGGTTCCTCTGATTACTGTCACCAGGGCCAGATGGAACTTTTGTGGGGGCCCAGGACAAAATTTCACTGCAGGCCCTTGAAAATAAATCTCATATTTTAATAAATTTGTTACATGAAAAATGAATACACACAAATTATAAAGAAAAAATTATCAAATTACTGTGAGCTTAAGAAAAAGACCATAATATGGATTGAAAGTCTAGACAGGGGCAGATAAAGAGGGAGATCCAGGGACAGAGAAAGAGGGAGATCCAGGGACAGAGAAAGAGGGAGATCCAGGGACAGAGAAAGAGGGAGATCCAGGGGCAGAGAACTAGGGAGGAGAGATCCAGGGGCAGAGAACTAGGGAGGGGAGATCCAGGGGCAGAGAACTAGGGAGGGAGATCCAGGGGCAGAGAACTAGGGAGGAAAGATCCAGGGGCAGAGAACTAGGGAGGAAAGATCCAGGGGCAGAGAACTAGGGAGGGAAGATCCAGGTGCAGAGAACTAGGGAGGGGAGATCCAGGTGCAGAGAAAGAGTGAGGGGAGATCCAGGTGCAGAGAAAGAGGGAGAGACAGAAAAAAATGCTAAAAATCTAAGATTTTCTTTTTGGGGAAAAGAGGTTTAGGTTGTATTGTGATTTCTATAAAAACTTTCTTACAAAAGAATAAAGAGAATTTTATCAATCAGAAAAGCCTAACACTTACCTAAAAGCTCTTGGCTACTTTCTTGCTATACACTTCATGCATGTCAATTATTAGAGGAAATTAATTGACTTGCATGAAGTGTATAGCAAGAAAGTAGCCAAGAGCTTTTTAGGTAAGTGTTTGGCTTTTCTGATTGGTAAGTCATTAATGACTTGCACGTAAATAAGCACACTTTGTTGGTATTTAATGCCTTTAAAGATGCAAATAATATGATTTAACTAACTTGCGTAGCGAATATTTTTCCATAGCAAACATTTTTACGTAGCGAATTATAAGGATCCCCCTTAAATAAATTGGTTTATATATATATATATATATATTTTTGTGGTACATGTTTTAGTGGTTTATTTTTTATGCAAAGCGAAATAACTGACAAATTAGTGACTTTTTGTACCTTTTTATACATGCTCAAGGGTGAAAATTGCTTTGTTTTTTTGTTTTTAATTTCCAGTATTGTTTTTAATGTCACTGAACAATATCTGTCTCCATACATAGCCCCAAAACAACTTCTTTTTTTTTTTTTTTTTTTTTAATTTCAGTATATGGTTTACACAAAAAAAATTTGAGCAATGGTAGGGAGTTACAAAATGTGGTGAAATTTAATTTTCTATTTCACGAATGTGAAAAAAGTTAATTTTTTATTCCTTAAACTTTACACTTCTCAGGCAATATCCATATTTTTGTAATGTGTTATTGTTAACTAAACAAAAACACATTACACAAATATATTTTGGACTTCGTGCCCTGAAACTTTAAATCTAGATTTCTATCAAAAGTGATTTTTATTTTCTTCCAGAGGCGAAGTGTCAGGGTAGACTTTGACTGTCTACCAAAGAGTAAAATGCCAAAACTGATTTTGTTATTACTTATTATCAGAGTAGCAGAATGTAGATGTACGCGGATAGTTTCCAAATTATTAGCAGATTGTGCAGATAGTTTTTGCTTGTAGATCAAAAAAATGTTCTTTACTGTAATTAAAACACTTACTCAGTCAAGACTTTACTCAGATTAATATCCACAATTCTATTTTGACTTGAACATTCAATTATTTTTTCACACCTTCAGAGTTATTTTGCTTTTACAGACATTTCTGGCCTCTAGAGGATTAGGAACTCTATCAGAAATTTTGGTTTACACAGAAAGAATTTAAATTTTATTGCCAGGTTCTTCTTGCAGTTGTCAGTTATTAAATTAAAATCTTCTCCTTATGTACTTAGTCTATTTTTCAATTAAGTTGTTGAAAATGTCATTTATAATTTTTGAAGGTTCATTAATGGGAACTGCTTTTTTGGATATAAAAATTTTCTTTAGTCTTTTGCTTTTATGAGGTTCATAGTCCAATATTTTGCCATAAAGATCCCTTTTATACACACTGCTGCGCATTCAATTGTAATGTATTTATTTTGTCCCATTGGAATCTGTAATGTTCTAATAATTATTCGTTTTATTAACTTTTCTTTAAATTATCTTCTGTCTTTATAGTGTTTCGTGCTTTGCAGGAAGTTTTCTGTTTCAATGGTTGTGTATGCAGATACATTTTATTTTTATACAACTCTGCTTATTATATTTATTTAGTTTTTTAACAAATGCAATGGAAATAAATCTCATAATTAATGGTAATGCTGGGCAATTTATTTGCCCAGCATTACCATTAATTATCCAACATTTCCTTTCAATTGTATTGAAAATCAATTGTCCAACATTTCCTTTCAATTGTATTATCTTGTGATGAAAAGTGAGACTCGAAATCATGAGTCTTGCAGATCAACATACAAGTACAACTGCTGTCGCAGGAAAGTTACTTTTAGCTCTCTGGCAGTCTGTGAGGGTGGAAGAAAAAAAACTAGTTTCAAACGAAAGCAAATGCTGCTGATTGGCTGCTCCTTGCTAGATACATTGTGGTCTGGAATCTCCACCTAGGGCGTAGCGCTGAGAAAGCCTGTAATCACTGGTTTATTTGTGTTATGTTAAAGTGGAACTTACGACTGACTAATGAGCGTGTTGTCAGTGTTGTGTGTTTCATTTTTATTTAAGCGAGAAATGTGCAAACAAAAAGCTCACGATTCTTCTGATTTAGTTAAGTATCTACTGGAAAATCTGCTGTCTACTTTATCTTACAAAAAGAAATGTGTGTGCTGTCCCAGTCGCTTAGAGCGATGGCTTCTGATCTTTTGTCCAAAAGGGGTACCGTCAGGTTCGAATCCCGGTGAGGCATGGATGTTGTTTGTCTTATGGCACTGGCTCTCTCCCTTCCCTGGAACCAGTGGTCCTAAATTAGGGACGGGTGACTGCTTATAGCCCAGTGAGTTGCTCACGGTAGTCGTTAAACCTCCAATAAAAAAAAAATAATAATAATAAAGGCCTACACCAAAGCCTAGACATTGTACCAAATGGGAAGAAGCAAAAACAAACATTTCAAGGAGTAGTCTATGAAGTAAAATGTAGTTGTGGACTATCTTACATAGGTGAAACAGGTCGCAGACTAGAAACTCGTATAGCAGAGCATAAAGCAGCTATAAAAAATTGCTCCAACAAGACTGGATTAGATAGGCATGTTAGAGAAACTGGTCACAGCATGGATTGGAATTCCCTTAAAGTCATCAGTTTCCAAAGCAATTTTCAAAAAGAAAGCTGAAAGAAGGAATAAAGATTGAGAAAAATCAAAATTCCATCATCAATGACTGCAAAGGATTTTCCCTGCCTAACATCTGGCAGGATTTGATGAAAAATAACCTAATCCTTCAAGGTTAACCGTAACCGCGATAGTGACAACAAAAAGACAGCCTGAAGGAGAAGAGTTTTCTCCGAAAATTTGCAATTTAAATGAAAAAATTTCCTAGTAAAATTTCCGTAATAGTTGTTTTAGATTAGTATTTCAATATAGTTGGTATGAAAAATTTAAATGGTTAACTGCTAGTTGCAGCAGCAAGAAAATATACTGCTTCAGCGTTCGAATTACCCAGTGGTCTGCTGGCCATTGGCCAGTAAAACTTTTGTTGGACCACTGAACTATTGATTTTACTGCCCTGGATGGCCAATAAGTTTTTTTTTTTTTTCTTATTTGTCACAAATTAAAATAATTTATTTTACCTTGCATAGTTTTCTTTTTAGGCTGCAAACTAATGATAGGTTTAAAAACAAATGTAGGAGATAATTCCATTGAAATGATAAGTTATTTTCTACATATATTGTAAATGTCTTTAAATATTTTGTATTTTTTTCACGGACCAGTGGGCATTTTGGTGGACCAGTGGTTTGTAAATTCTAGTGGTCCACTGGACCAGTACAAGATTTATTTCTAATTCTAACACTGCTGTTTTATATGTCTACTGTTTGGAGGAGGTGAAAAAGAGTGGAGTACTAAAGGTCAATATAGTAGATTTCAGTTAATTGGTTAATCCAGGCAGCCGCTTATTTGGGACAATTCTAGATCATTCCAAATTAGCTCTTTGGGGTAAAGCTTTGCATAACTGGGGCAGCCACTTAATTGGGCCAAAGTGTTCTACCCCTGATGTGTCCCAATTATCTAGAATATACCAAGTGGAAAGGTTTGGAACAAATTCTGAATGACAGTTTTCTTCAAGACTTATCTTCTTAGTTTTAAACATTGTGCAATGAAGTGCTCAAAATATTTTATCTATATGCTTGTTATTGGTGAATTTAAGTGTACAAGAAGTTTCCAGTTCTTTAAGGTATTAATTTTGACAACCCGTTTTCTTTTGCAGATTCTTCTGGTATCTCCGTTTCTAGTACACAGTCTTACTCAAACTCTACAGATGTTGCTGGAGAATCTGCAAATAAGGTTCCCAAAAATGAATCTGAATCATTTTCTGAGCAGCATGTTCGAAGTGATTTGGAATCTGATGATGATACAGGTTACCTGGCAGGAATTATAATTGGCTGTCTTGGAATACTGACTGCTGTGTTCTCAGTCGTAAGTTGTTGGTTTTTTTTCCATATAGTATAGCAAACAATTTTATAGATCAAAATATAGTGCTTTGTGTTTCTAAAAAAAAAAAAAAGACAGTGTTTGGTCTGTATAGTTATATTAAAGTGCATTTCAAGTTCAGGTATACTGATACATTTTTTCAATCTCTGCAATACACATCACAGTAACACCCCCCCCTCCCCTGCACATTATTTCCATGAAACTGTGAAGATGCCTGTGTGACTGAAATAGAGGTTGGCCTGGCCCAGGCTTTTTTCTTTACATCAGTTAAATGAAAAATTCCTGGGTTAAAGAAAAAAAAATTTTTGATTCACAAAATGAAGATTGACTTGTTTAATGGTGAAGAGGATTGAATACAATGAAAGACATGGATGTACATTCACCACTGGATGCACTCATTAGTTAATACTGAAATCTATAAATCCAGCTGTAAGATGAGTCTTGAAGTGATCATATTTTTAATTTGTTGAATATGAAGACTTTAAATTGTATTTTATTTTGTTGATATGTGTTTCATTCAATCTTATGTATTTTAGTTATTTGAACATATTATTAGCCTTAGGCCTAATATCAAATGTGCTGAATATTTCTTTGAAGTTTGAAATCAAACTGTTTTCATTCCGTTGGCTTTAGTGACCAAAACACATGGTCGTTTTTTCTTTTCCAATAAATACTCGCATAAACCAACTTCTCAGTTTCACAACCAGATAATTGAGCTTCTGACTCGATTAGTTGCTACAATGGAAGTGAAGTACTTGCATATTAGACTATCTAGGCTACCTTGTTTATATTTAAATGTGTAAGAATAAAAATGTTTACACTTGTAACAGAAGTAGGCAGTCAATTCTAAACCTCATCTGGGGGAGGAATTACTACCAGAAATATCGCATCTGTATTACATTCTGCTTATTGCTGACCGTTCAGTTCAATAGAGAAGCATTTTTTTACAGGAAGCAGTGTGTTATTTGCAATAAGTTGAAGTGGCCGGTCTTTCAAAATTAAGGCGTGTGCAGACCTCTAGATTGGAATGTTTTTATCTGCATCTAACTAATCATTTTTTCATCTACCTCCTCCTCAAAGTTTTGCATTAAAATTATAAAATTGACTGGTGGTCTGTTCTACCATTAAAGTTAAATGGCACCAAAGGAAAAAAGAATGCATGTAATCTGCATTTTTGTGACATTTGATTTCTAACATTTAATGCAATGCTTATTTATTTATTTTTTTATGTGCTAGTTATATTACTGGTTTGTATTTCAATGATGATGCATGCTTGTATTCCATTGCAGTGGACAGATCTGTGGGCTTCTAGTCAATTCTTTGAATCAGGGCTGGGTTTAATATATGGGTGCTATGTAGGGTGGGAAATTAGTGGGCGCAAGGCACAAAATGTGACCATAATTTTTTGTTATGCGACAAGTATTTTGAGCACAGGAAATTCATGACTGTAAAAATTTAAATTTGGTTGTTTTTTAAGAAACTATTTTGATATGTTTTTCTTGATGAAGTTAAGAGGAAACTACATTGCCGGACAATTGCTAAGGACGGATGACAATAGCAACGATAGCAACCATAAAATGGAAGGCAGGAAAATGTGGAAATTAGCATAAGTGCGGGATACAGTAAGATGTGTTGTGCGTATGCAAATTTTGGATTGCCGAACTTGTTCGTGACGTCATAGCGCTGATAAGAGATGTAAAGGATTTGACGCGTATTGACCGTTGTTGTTCAAACACAAAGTTGAAAGGGAAATAATCAATTGACGAACTTGCAATTTTCAGTATGTTTTCCCGACATCACCTAGATGATTTTACGCGTGGCCGTATTATTGGCAAGATTGAAGAAGGGGAAAAATAACAGATGTTGCCAGGGAGTTAGACGTCAGCCACAGTGTTGTTTCAAGGCTTTGAAAATCATTTCAAACAAATGGAGAGTGTAGCAAACGTCACAGGGGAGGTCGTATTTGCAGTACGACACCTGCAGAAGATCGGTACATAGTGCTATCAACAAAAAGACACCGGCGCAGCACAGCTAGTGAGGTAGCAAATCAGTTTGTCTGCTACTGGCAAGCGGATCTCCCGAAAAACTGTCTCCAGACGTTTGCATGAAGGAGGACTATACGCCCGCCGTCTTGTTGTGTGCATCCCATTGTCCAGACTTCACCGTACCACCAGTTTGCAATGGTGCCATCAACATTGCAATTGGACTGATGACTGGTCTGCTGTCCTCTTCTCAGATGAGAGTAGATACAGTCTATCGTCTGATTGTCGACGACAACTGATCTGGCGTGATAGTGGTACTGCATATTGTCCAGCAAACATACAGGAAAGGGACCAATATCCGACATGTAGTGTCATGGTATGGGCTGGCATCATGATCAATGGCCGTACGTCCCTCTATGTGCTTCCAACTGGGACTATGACTGGCCAACGATACATTAATGATGTTCTGCTACCTCATGCTCGCATGTTCCGTGGTGCTGTCGGTGATAGATTCATTTTCATGGACGACAACACATGTCATCGAACAGTCGCTGTCCAGGAGTGTCTTGAGAGCGAGGATATTCAACGCCTCGTATGGCCAGCACGTTCTACAGATCTGAATCCCATTGAAAATGTGTGGGATGCTTTGGGGAGGAGTCTTGCTGGTCGCCAATGCCCTCCAATAAACAATGACACCCTCATCCGTGCACTGACAGAGGAATGGGATAAATTACCCCAACAGCTACTTGATAATGTTGTGCAAAGCATGACACGACGTGTGGAATCTTGCATCGCCCTCCATGGTGGCCATATCTCGTATTGACATCTTACGCCGGAACGCCTACGGACGGTAATTGCATTTTTTCACATTTACGTATTCTGCACAAAATGGCCTGTTTGGCCCTTGAACATGTTCCAAAGCCTTCTGGATTTCAGAGCACAATAAATTGTCTTTCTTGTAATGTCCTGGCATACTGACATTATTTTATTTCACTTGGCATCCCACCACACTTACTTTTTTATGCGCTATATAGTCGTTTATGATCCGTCCTTAGCAATTAATTGTCCAGCAGTGTAGTATAAAACTAAAATAACTGTGGGGAAAGTCGTGAAATGGCATTAAAAAAAATGCAACATTCAAGAGTTATCAAAGATCTGCTGGGGCTTTAAGAACCCTAGAGGCCATACGAAGGTTAATGAATTTTTGTTTTATGACACAAATGCACAGAAAGGTTTCTGGAAAACTTATGACTTTTAGTAATTATAGCTTAGTTGTAATTTTTGATGTACGGACTAAGTATGTTAACTTCTGTGACTCGTGTAGTGTAGCTGATGAAAACTCCGTAAATGGCTGAAGATTTTCGGCTCCTTCATTTTTTTTAAGCTGAAAAATCTGTGGAATTTGAGAAATATGTGACTTCATGCATGCAGTTTATTTTAAGTACAAGAATCTGAATATGGTGGACCTCAATTCCCAAATTATAAAAATACAGCAACTTTCAATTTAGTTTAGGTGTTTATAGTATTTATTATACATCTGATGGAGAAAATAAAACTTTTACAGGTAATATAAAAGTTTCAAACTGCAGTTTACATTGAGTTTTGACAAAAATGTGGTATTCTAAATATTTAACGGGAATTGTTAAGAATGAATTTATTAAGGTACTGACCGTACATTACCTCTCAAATTTTCGATCTAAACTCTAGATCTTCGTCAGGAGTTCTTGTCAGGCTTGGTCGCCAGACCTGTGGAAGTAGTAGGGCGCAAGAACTCCTGACGAAGATCTAGTGTTTAGATCGAAAATTTGAGAGGTAATGTACCTTAATAAATTTATCCTCTAATTCCCGTTAAATATTTAGAATACTGAAAGTAATAAGAGGAAGCCGTGAAGTCATTAATTACTAGAAAAATGTGGTTTAAAAATTATCTCCCACCCCATGTATGAAATTTTTCATTTATATACTGTAGGTAGAATTTCAAGCATATAAGAGGATTCACCAAATACCCCATATTTAATTCACAATTTATTTTAAATGAATGTGATCTGTCGTGCACTTTTCACTCGAAAAACAGATTTTGCACATGGTGCAGCAAGATTATTTGTCTAAAATTTTAGCCACAGGCTCATTTTTGCACATGCCAAATTTTTCTAATTTCTCACCTTGGTGCTATGTATGACCAATGGCACTGGTTATGTCCCTTGTCCAAAATCGGTGACCTTAAATTATATTACTTTTAAATCGGCAGCTCAAGATCACCTGCTCCCAGGGCCCTACCCTCACCTGTAACCATGATAGTGTCTACCACGAAGGGAACTCAAAATGACGAACTCACTTTCTCCACTTTAGTTTAGAATAAACTTGAGTACGAACAACAGAGACTGATTTCCATAATAGGCAGACTAGGTGGCAAATTTTACTAGTAGTAAAAATTTATAATTTGTTAAAACCCATAAAAATGAAAAAGTTCTTAAATACAAGAGGAAACTAGCATTTAGGATTTTGTTTCAGAATTCCCGTAAACACCTTCCTCTTCGACTTGAGAAACCATAGACAAACATATGTTTATCTGAAAAACCAAGCAGAACGACTTCTCCAGGCAATCACGGGAGACAATGAATTCTATTAATCCAGATTCGCTGAAGATAAATGCCGTTGCTTCGACTGGCGATTCCTGTGATGTGTTAAAATTCAAATTACTCGGAAACTTGAGACTTGGTCGTTCTGGGTGATGTAGGTTAGTACACTCGGGCACAAACCAGGAAACGCATGTTTGATTCCCGCTCCAGGATGATGAAATTTTCAAGTTTTCGAATATTATATGACTTAAAACTCCTGTCATAATTTTTACACCAATAGACGGAATCACAACTTCAAATTTGTATTGTACACTGGTGTAATCTCGTATTCATACGTTTATCTGTTTGACTATGCTTAAGGACTGAAATGAGTAACAAATGGGTGGTGAAGAGAACGAGTAGGGCGTTAACTTTGCTCTTTGGAGCCCGATAAGTTTTCAGGCTTAAATAAAGGAAGATCGCTTTATGCTTTGGAGGGAGACATTTGCAGGATGTTCGCGCAAAGCTACCCCATCTCCCCTCAGAATGAATACAATGGTAGAGGGAAGGGCAAGGGCTGAATTGCGCTGCTATATATCAAAAAGTTAAAAACAAAGAGAAAGAAAGAAGACAAACTTCCACCAAACCAACTGATTATTTACAAATATTTAATCAATTTAGGAAGTGATGGCAAAAGTAAGGAACTTTTGTCAATGATAGACGAAATTTTGTTATTAATTATAAGAAAAATTTCTTGTTTGTAGTTTCACCACATTTAAGTTTTAAATTATTTTTTTGTACTTTTCTTTGGGTAGGCTACATTCCCCCTAACATTTAGTTTTGCTCCTGGATCCGATCCGAATAACTTATGTGAAATTATAGCCATCAAATTCTTTATTTTTAAAGGGGAGTAAAACTAAATGTTAGGGGGAATGTAGCCTAAACTCCTAAATCCGTCTGATGAACAACCCCCCATTTAGTCATAGATAAAACCAGTTTTCCTTCCCGAGGTGGGGTGGGGGATGAGTTTGGCGTCTCGATCGCAGCAGACACTATCGTGGTTGTGTGTGTGTGTGGGGGGGGGGGGAAGCAAGTGACCTTGAGCCACCAATTTAAAAGTAATGGACTATAGGGATGGCAGATTCCTTATACGGGTTCCCGGGAACACAACATGGAAAACACAGAATTTGGAATTGGTTCCAAAAATAGGGAAAGTTGCCTATTTTTTACTTGTCAAAAATCGGGGTTTTTTTTATTTTCCAAAAAGCTTTTCTTCCGATTTCCAGCCTTTGTAATTACTGCCTGCATAGAATTTGACAGATCTTCCTTTTAAATATGCTGGGTGTCCAAAAAAATAATTGTGCACTGAAAGTTTTGCTCCTGGATCCTTGAGCCACCAATTTAAAAGTAATGGACTATAGGGATGGCAGATTCCTTATACGGGTTCCCGGGAACACAACATGGAAAACACAGAATTTGGAATTGGTTCCAAAAATAGGGAAAGTTGCCTATTTTTTACTTGTCAAAAATCGGGGTTTTTTATTTTCCAAAAAGCTTTTCTTCCGATTTCCAGCCTTTGTAATTACTGCCTGCATAGAATTTGACAGATCTTCCTTTTAAATATGCTGGGTGTCCAAAAAAATAATTGTGCACTGAAAGTAGCACTTACCATGTCGAACTGGTTCCTACAGGAGGTGTTGGAAATGATGAGGCCCCACCGATGTCCAGACATGTCTGCACATGCTTCTGCATGTTAAAGACCTTTCTCAGGGTATGTGGTTTGATTTGTTGGACGTGGACTGTTATTGCAGCCATGTAGCTCTTGAAGTGTGTGCGGATTACCTGAGTACACCTTTCCCTTCAGTGCTCCACCCCAGGAAAAAGTTAAATGGTGTCGGATCCCGGGATATGGTGCAATTTCTGAAGAATTTCTCATGAAGCTGTATTGATGCGCCAGCGGTGTGAGCAGTTGCACTGTCTTGCTGGAACGATCCTTCATTGATTTCCCATTCCAAAAGTTCGGATATGAAAAGTTAGATAATCTGGGCATGGTACTGTTCTCCCGTTCTCAGTTAATGGTTTAACTGAAGAAAATGGGCCCAGTAGTGCTAGTACGAGTCGTGACACACCAAACAGAGAGGTATTTCCTTAAATTCGTGGGGATTTTCAGTACCCCACAGAAAGTCTTTTGGCTTGATGTACCCGGACAGGTGGAACCATATCTTGACTGTAAAGAAAGCATACAAGAGATTATTCCGCGAATTCGCGGAATTTTTTTTTTTTTTTTTTTTTTTTTGGGCATCATTTGGGTTGTTCTCGATCGATGCAGAACTGAAGAGAAATGGGTGGGTGTAGGGGGGGTCGTTTTCCTTCTGGGGACGGTATTTCGTCTTTCAAAACTTTCAAAAACAGAAGTTTAAACGAAGTGACTATTTTCCCTTTAATCGTAATTTCTTTTTTCTCATGATGTTGCCTGTGTCCAGTATTATTATTAAATATTTTTTTGCATAAATGTTTGTATTTGAGCATGAAACTGTGGGTGCAACGATTTTCAAAACTTGAATTTAAGACAGTGCGAAGAGTTTCCTGCAGTCTTCAGGCACTAGATTTTTCCGTGGATTTGAATAATTTCACCATCTCCAGTGTCATTTTGAGCCTTCTTGAGATCAGTGCACAACTGAACAGAAATTGGGGATGGAATGGTGGTGGGGGGGGGGGGTTCGTTTTTTGTTTGAGGACTGAATTGTGTCTTTCAAAACTTCCCAAAAACGGTCAAAGTATTCATGTTCTCAAAGTTATTGAAAGTAGTGAAAGCTTTTGATATTGTGCATTCATGGTCCTCAGGCTGAAAGTTTTTTTCAGAATGATGGATAAATTGTCATCTGAGGGAATAAAATGGGGTGGAGAAGGAAAAGTGTTGAATAAATCGGAAGGGAATGATATGTACAGAAAGAAAAACTAAGGAAAGATTGCTGTGCAGCTGCAGAGTCAACAAAAGGCATGGCCATGGAACTTGCCGAGAAGAAAGCAACACGAGGATAATTGAGTTGTTGTTCTAGCAAGTACAAAAAAAATGTGTTTGAAGCAATATCTTTAAAAAACCACTTTATTTTGTTTTGAAATCAGTAATTTTATATTGTGAATACAGTGAACAAATCCATCTTGCTCGTGTTGTGTTATATTCACATTTTTTGGCGCATGTTTTGATTTTTCACCCAGTGAAAAAGTTCAGCTTTTTTGTTCCTTGGTCGGTCTCATGTATGAGAAAGTAGTGTCCAGAATGTCTTCACCTTCTTCCGACAGGAACTCTTGGGACCGGCTGCAGTACCGAACACGGGCCTAGTAGGCTGTGTCTTTCAGCTGATGCACGACAGATTCTTTGTACAAGTGGAAATGCAACTTCCTTTTCAGAATATTGTGGGCTGTATGTACTCTTTGGCACATTAGCTTGTTGTGACAGCCGCCTCACTGACTTGTGTGGACTCCTGTATCCTGTGCAGTCTCGTTTGCCGTGGATGGCCTACCGAGGTGGGAGGCATCCAGAACACTGCCAGTTTCCTGAAACTTCTTATGAGCTGATGTATCGCATTACAGTGGTGGACGTCTGCATCACAAAATTTCCTAACTTACTGTTTTTGCACTTCGTCCGTGTACTTGTTGTCATGGCAAAAGACATGTTCCGCCAAAAATGCTCTGTTCAATCGTCAACACCATCATCCTTGTGCTGAGATGAGTGATCATCAATTGACACATCTGCCTTCGTCAAACAAGGACTCAGGATTGACAGCTGTGTGCCCCTCGGGGTGAGGAGACCTGAAGGTTACCCGACACTGAGCACTTCACGTGGCAAGTCACTTCTACTGTAGTTCCATTCAGAATTTTTTTATTATTACATTACTGCAATTTGTACATTCAGTGCACACAGTCATTATTTGGACACCCTGTATATTCTATCCCATAAAATAAATCGAAAATGAATTTTAAAAATGCCTGCTTTTTTAGTTTTTGAGTTTCCATAGACAGTTTGCTTTCATGTCTTTTTAAGATAGAGCAGTTAGACACAATGGGCTGGTACACTCCTGCTTGGAGAAGCGCATCACAAGAGAATCAACAGACTAATGGATCAAAGCCCTTCCATTTTGATTGGTTCTCTTGCAACATTTTACTCTGAACAGGAGCCCATTCAGTTTTTAAGTTTAGTTGCATTGTATGAAAGAAAAACTGATAATTTTTTTTTCTTTTGTATGAACAATTTGTATGGGAATGTATTAAAAAATTCTGTGTGAGCACTATACCATTTAGATTCACAGAAGACCGTGGAATTATACCACAAATGTGCCTCTTGTATTTAGTTTATGAAAACCAGGTAATTGTATAAATATGAATATATTTTGAGTTTTATTCAAAGCAAATTTAATCTCGTCGTATCATACAAGTGGGGAAAACACCGACCTAGATTAGACAGTGGAAAAAATAGTATGTTGTGAATTAGTGCCAGTCTAAATCAAGGAGTACCAAAAAAAAAAAAAAAAAAAAAACATAGTACCTAACAGAATGGAAAATTAAAAGCAAAAAGTATCTCTGCTCTAGTGGCCAAGCAGTTAGAAGGGGTGGCATATTTATCTGACTGTGTTGGCTCTCTTTCCTAGGGCCAGTGGCCCTTAATTAGGGATGGTCAATTATTTATATCTCATAGAATTATTTGTGGTGGTCGTCAAAATGCGAAACACGCACATAAAGTGAACATTTAGCTACAAGGAAATTTTCTACATGTGAAAAATGTATGTTTCTGTATTATAAAATTAGTTCCTGCAGGGTGGGTTTTGAGATCTTGCAGCAACATTATTCCAACCGTTTTGGTGCCAGTCTTAAAATATGTTCCATTATATGTATATCTTGTAAGCTGCTATGCATGGCTTTTATTATATGAAAAGGTTTTTTGATCCTATGAAACCATCAGTACTTGCATATTTGAAATCCTACGACATGGAAGATGTGTACATTAACATTATAAATTTGATCTGTGAAAATGTGAGTGCAAAGGTTAATTGTTTGAGGACAGTGCTTATAAAAAAAATATTTACAAAGGGAGTGAGATAATATGACAACCATGTCTTTCAAGATCATCAATGCTGCTTTGCAGAATGTCTGTCATGGATCTGAGAAGACAAGGGGATAAAGATTCATGGTAACTCACTTTCATTTTGCTGAAGTCTTTTTTTTTTCCTTTCCCTTTTCTCATGGACTTTTTGTTGTAATGAAGCTTGCATTTTTTCTTGGCTGCATCAACTGGGAACCATGGGCATTTTCTGTGAGAATGGATTAACTCAAGTTTCCCAGTTAATAAGTTTTAGCAATTTTAAAGTATTTCAGGGAAATTTCGAAGATTCCATAAATTAAACTAAGATAAATAAGTGTATTTTTAATTGTTCTTAAAATTGAGAGGCAGACTATGTATGTCATATACTAATCAACAGTTTTAGGTGAGATTTTTGTTTCATGAAAATTACTAGTTTCTTACCAGAAAACAGTTTATAATTTAAATGAAGCACATAAATTTAAGCATCTGATATTTATATCAATTACTGTGTTTAAGTTGAAAGTTTTAAAAAGAAATCCTGCTTTCAAAGCAGAGGAGAGGGGGGGGGGTTGACTTATATGTGGGCCAGTAAAAAAATAGGGTTGGACTTCAAAAGTGTTGTTGTGTGGATTCTCCTGCTGCATTTGTCAACATGTTTGTTTTAAACATTGGCTCTGTGCAATAGTTTTGACTTTCTATCAGTCATATCCTCAGTCGTGCCCCCCACTCCCCGTGATAGGGCATAGACACGGATGACTGCCAGGTATGATTATACTGCTCTCGAGATGTAGAGAAATGGCACTCCTGTCAGCCAATGGCGTACATGGATGCAAAAGGATGTTTATATATATCATCTGGATGAAGGTCTCCCCAAGTTTCTTCCACAACAGTCTGTCTTGAGCCAGTCTCCACCATGTCACTCCTGCATGCCTTTGAATTTCATCCACCCATCTCTCATGTGGTCTTTTTCTGGGTCTTTTCCTGTCCCTTGGAATCCAGTATAAAATTTTGGTTGCCCATCCTTCTGGTAATATATCTAGCCCATTGCCATTTCAGGGATTTTACTCTAATAATGATGTATTCCACTCTTGTCATTTCACGTATTCATGAGTCCCTCTTCTTATCTTTCCTGGTTACACTAAGTATGCATCTCTTCAGGCTCCTTTTAGTTATCTGCAATATTTGAATGTCTTTTTTTCCCCCCAAAGTGTGGCATATATTGCTCTTAAAAATTGTACAGTTTCTTCCAAAAGCTCTCCAACCAAGTTTTATACACCAATTAATTTCTTCGTCAATGTGACCCTCGCTTTGATATCTTCTGTCCAAGGTAAATATAAGTATCTGTTATCTACAACTTTTTTCCGATCAATTGATAAATAATTTCTTTTTTAAAAAAGTACTGTTTTGCATTTCACTGTTTACATCATGTAGTGGTGTACGGAAAGCCGTGATCTCAAGTGTAAACAAATCACCAGCAACTGTGGTGAGAGGATTCATATAATGCTTTAGAATTACTTTCAAAAACAAAAATAAAATTGTGAAATATGTTTTCACTTAGAGTAGGATTCCTACAGAATAGGTCCTAACATGATGCTTAGGCACAAAACCTCATCCCATTTCAATCTGTGACTGGAATTTCGTGCTTCTGAACAAGGAATCCCCTCTGCGTTTCCCCAGTGGCTTACAGCACTTCACCTTTGAAACTGTACATGCGGTTAGTTGGACACTAGAATAAATCAATTGGTGGGGGGACACAGATAGTCAAAGCTGTTTGTCTGAAGTGGACATAAAGTGCCACCAAAATGAAACGGTGGCACGTGATTTGTATCCCATTTTATTTGAAGAAATGGAGATGCGATTGACATTGGAGCGAAACATTTTATGAAGAGGGTGAACTCAGAGCTAGGACTTTTGTTAGGACCTCTTAAAATGAGAACAAGTATTCATTTTTGTGTATTACTGTCAAATGTTTTGAGGTTCTATTTGAAAATGCATGTGATAGTTTTTATTCCTACAAAGCTTATTGCATGTATGTCATATTTTATAAACTTTTATTTTATTTTTTTTCTAGTTTGGTTTTTGTATATACAAAAATTATTTGAGGAGGAATGTGACAAGCATGAATTTTGATAATCCTGTGTACCGGAAAACTACTGAGGACCAGTTCAGCCTAGAGAAAAACCAGTATCAGCCTGCACGATCATATCCACCAGTAAGTATGCACAAGAATGCATTTCTAGCTATTTTTTAAAAAATCACATTCCTGTTCAGATGGTCATTACTTATATATTGCTCCTAAAATAGCAAGCTTGGTCAGAGAACATGTGTAGTCTCTTTGGATATTTTCTTTAGATTCAATAGTGACTTAACCAGCAGTGGGGGCCAAAAATTATTTTAATTATCCTTAACAAACCCTTACTTTGGTGCCAGAAATAATGAGCATAAAAGTCAGCACCATTTTTTATTTTTATTTTTTCTCACATTCAAGTACAGAATTTGAAATGGTTAAGAGATGTGCTGGAAGTTGTTGCAGAGTGCATTTTTCTTTTTAAAGTTTTGCATAAATTTTTAGTAAGAATCATAAAGCATTATACTAACAAGTCTTGAGCAAAAGGAACAGATTACAGGAGTAGAACTTTCTTGATAAATTAAAAAATAAAAAAATCCTTCTGAATTGGATAAAATATCACAAGGTGTTTAATTGTCTCAATATTGCAAGTTATTAAGGTATTTACATTTTTTTTTTTTTTTTTTGTACACACTGTTTACTTCATCTTAACACTGAAGGATAAATTGGAGCTATCCATTGCTGATTTAGGGCACTAAAGAAAGTTAACCAAAGAATCACATTTGTCATTTATCATTTGGGACCTCCGCCAGAAGAAAACAAACACACTTGCAGATGCATTTGCTTTTCGTCCACTGCCATGTAGGCTTTATTATTGTGCTCTTTGATTATTTTTTTTTTCTTAGATTAGACTGTCGCAGGTTACATGCTTTTATGTATCATTCTTTTTATTTGACGAGTTGCCCTTGGGTCATTATGCTGAAGTCGTACAGTGCTAACTAGCTACCACTGTTGTCAGATGTACAAAGCTTCTGGCTAATCATCTGTGTTGGATCTTGTTTCGAGTCCTGAATAAGGAATGGGTGATGATTGATGTTGAGACACATTAATTTCTATTGTCCTTCTGTGGAACCAGCAACCATAAGTTAGGCGTGGTGGACTACTTATAGCTTTAAGGTGCTCAAGGTAGTATTTAAACTCCAAAACTAAAGAAAAATAAATAGATAAGCTGTGGGAAATTCCAACTCTGTGTTCTTAATTAGTTGAACAGTGTATAAAAACCACTGCCCTAAACATTAACATGTTGAACATACACATGGGGGGGGGATAAGTCTTTCCCTTTGTACACTGAACATAAATGCATGGCAAGGAGCTAAAGAGGGAAAAAAAATTATTTATTCATACCTTAGATAACAATAATTGGCTTGCATCTTGCAATGTGTATAACAAAAGCAGTGCATGGATGCTTCCTGTATTTTCCAACTTCGGTTTTTTGTATAGGGGCTGTGCTTCCAAAATAAAAGTTTATATGTATATAAACTACGTATAATGGACGATCCCTATCTTCTGATTCAAGGCTTCTTGAATTGGAAGAGGAACTACAAAGGATCAAGTGGGACATCGTCGGAGCTAAGGAGGTAAGGAGAAAAGGAGAAGATCTCATTGAACTGAAAAGTGGACATCTCTTCTACTATCGTGGGACAGATACTGGCAGAACTAGTGGTGTTGGATTTATAATAAACAAGAAACTGAAGGATAAAGTTGTAGAAGTTGAAAGTTTCTCTGACAGAGCTGCACGACTTGTTATCCAACTCTCAAAGATACTAGGCTCAGATTATTCAAACTTATACACCCACCACAAGTCATCCTGAAGAAGAAATTGAAGAATTTTATGAGGAAATTCGTCATCTAAATAATAAAGGTAAGCAGCACTTGAAGATAATTATGGGAGATTTCAATGCAAAAATAGGGCAACAGAATGAAACTTCAGTAGGTAAATTCGGTCACGGCAACATAAACTAGCGTGGAAATACTCTCGTTGAGTTTGCAGAGGCAGAAGGGTTTTTCATCTTGAACTCCATTTTCAAGAAAAAGCTGCACAGGAAATGGACATGGAGACATCCAAATGGGACGACAAGTGAAATTGATTTTATTATGTGTAACAAAAAATTCGTCATGGAGGACTGCAGTGATCTAAACAAGTTCAACACAGGTAGTGACCATAGATTGGTGAGATGTAAGATGCACCTCAACACTAAACTCGAACGTGGCAAGCTCACAAGACAAACAAAATGTATTGACATAACCAACCTTAAAAAACACCATAATACCTTCAAATTGGAACTGAAGAACAGATTCTCTGCTTTAGAAGGCCTAACATTGGAAGAAGTGGATATTTCTGAAGTTAACAGAAAAGTAACCAAAGCTCTTATGGAAACAGCTCTGGGTCTAAGAACAAGTTGCATGTGAACAAATTATCAGGAAAAACCAAAATGTTGATGCAAAAAAGAAGAGATGAGGACAACTAAAGAAGATGTGACTTCCAAAGTGGAATACATAGAGCTGTGCAAGACAGTACGAAAAAGTATCACTGAAGACTTTAGGAAATTCAACTGTGAACTAGTGAGGAAAGCAATTGAAAACAACCAAAGCCTAAAGATAGCAAAGGGACATCTCAGTAAGGGAAGAAAACAGATTATGGCACTGAGAAAAGAAGATGGTTCTGTAACAAGAAATAGAGGCGAAATTTTGACAAAAGTGAAAGATTTCTACTCCAAGTTATATGAAAGGGATGATGCATGTACTCCAGACATCATGGAAGATACCAGAGTTCTTCCAGTCCTCCCAGCAGAAGTTGCACATGCAATCAAGAACATGAAGCGGGGGAAAGCTCCAAGAGAAGATGGAATTACTGTAGACATCATACAAAAAGCAAGTGGAGAAATCGAAACAGTACTCGCCCAAATTTTCACTCTATGCCTTAATGAAGGGAAGATTCCGGAGGATTGGAACAACGCTATAATGATCCTGCTACATAAAAAGGTGACATTGAGGATCTCGGGAACTACAGACCTATCAGCCTCTTATCAGTGGTTTATAAAATCTTCACTAAAGTTCTTTCACACCGTTTGAAGGTAACACTAGACATGGCTCAACCGAGAGAACAAGCTGGATTCAGGAGTGGCTACAGCACAATAGATCATATCCACGTACTGAGAGAACTAATTGAGAGAGCGAGGAATATGAACTTCCATTGTGCATGGCTTTTATCGATTATGAAAAAGCCTTTGATTCGGTGAAACCATCAGCAGTTACAATGGCTCTGAAATCCTGCGGTATTGAAGATGCATACATTAATATTAATAACATCTGTGAAAATGCAAGTGCAAAGATTCGGCTGTTTGAAAATATAAGACACATAAAAATTAGAAAGGGAGTGAGACAAGGTGACACCATATCTCCGAAGCTCTTTAACACCACATTGGAAAATGTTTTTCAATCACTGAACTGGGAAAACAAAGGGATAAAGATTAACCCACCTTCGTTTTGCTGATGACGTAGTCATTTTTGCAACTACCCTATTAGAGCTGCAGAGTATGATCCAAGAACTTGCTGACAAGAGTAAAGAAGTGGGATTAAAAATGAACTTTCAGAAGACAAAAGTGATGTTCAATGCTTTTACACGAAATGAAGATTTATCGATTGATGGAGAAAAGCTGGAGATAACAGACATGTACGTTTATCTTGGACAGCAGATATCAAGTGAGGGTCGCATTGATGAAGAAATTAATCGGCGTACAAAACTTGCTTGGAGAGCTTTTGGAATAAACAGCATAATTTTCAAGAGCAATATGCCATTATGTCTTAAAAGAAAAGTGTTTGATCAATGCATCCTTCCAGTGCTTACGTATGGTGCAGAGACGTGGGCCTTAACAAAAGAGACATACAAAGCTGCAGACAACTCAAAGTAGCCTGGAGAGGTGCATGTTTGGTGTAACCAGGAGAGATAAGAAGAGGAACTCGTATATCCGAAAAATGACGGGAGTGGAAGACATCATGATCAGAGTTAAATCCCTGAAATGGCAATGGGCTGGGCATACTGCCAGAAGGACAGACCATCGATGAAAAGACCCAGAAAACCACATGGGAGATGGGTGGATGAAATTCTTAAGTATGCGGGAGTGACATGGAGGAGACTGGCACAAGACAGACCGTTGTGGAAGAAACTTGGGGAGACCTTCGTCCAGCAGTGGATTGATAATGGTTGACAATGATGACGTATATAAATAATCTGCTTTCCTTTTCAATTGAGTTTAGAAGTTGTCCTTTGTATGATTTGGGTTTATCAAAAAGCAGCTTGTTTTAATTTTTTTGTTCTCTCTCTATAAAGAAAGATGGTGTTGGGGGGAGGGGTGTTACTTGTGGATGGTCTCCCCAAGTTTCTTCCACGACAGTCTGTCTTGAGCCAGTCTCCATGCCACTCCAGCATGTTTTAAAGTTCCATCCATCTATCTCCCATTTGGCCTTCTCCTGTTCCGTGGTATCCAGTCTAAGGGACTGGAAAAAAATATATATCTTTTTTTCCAGTCCCTTAGACTGGATACCACATCTAAGGCTCTGGAAAAAAAAAAGTTGTCCAAAATAATGGAAACACCTCGCTGAAAACAGTGACTTTGGTATGTATTGCTTTTTGAGTAAAACAAACATGTAGCTACATATTAGTCTCAAGGGTCTGTGTATTGACATTTGCATAATTTTGTTCCAGGTGAAGGCACAAAGAGCGACCTGTCGGAGTTCCAAAGAGGGCAGATTGTAGGAGCAAGTCTGGTTGGTGCATCGGTAACCACAGTGGCACAGGTATTGGGGGTATCAAGAGGTACCGTGTCGAAGGTCATGACAGCATACAATGTTCACAGCACAACATCTGCGAGACACAACTGTGGAAGGAAAACCAAACTCACTGCAAGAGAGAGAGGAGGACATTAAAGAGGATTGTGACCGCAAGAAGGAAGACCATGTGACGAAAGTGACTGCTGAGCTTAATGCGCATCTCCAAAACCCATACCGTACGAAGGGAATTAAGTGCATAATATTTACTGCAGAGCTGCAATTGCAAAACCCCTGGTGTCACAGATGAATATGAAACTGAGACTACAGTGGTGCCAGGAACACAAAACGTGAACTGCAGATCAATGGAAACATGTCTTGTTTTCAGATTAATCAAGTTTCTCACTATTCACAGGACAGGTTTATGTGTGGAGAACCCCCGCAAAAACCTACAACCCAGACTGTCTGCTTCCTATAATGAAGCATGGGGGCGGTTCTGTAATGGCTCAGGCCATGATCTCGTGGTTTGCAGCAGGTCCCATTTATCACCTTACACTGACAGATCACTAGCGGTGACTTATTTCACTCTCTTGGCAGACCATGTGTATTCAATGGCGGGGTCATGGTTTCCATCAGGGGATTGCACCTTTCAAGATAATGCCCCAATTCACAGAAGTCGAACTGTTCAATCATGGTTTGAGGAACATGAGGATGAAGTTGCACACCCTTCTCTGGCCTACACAATCACCAGACTTAAACATCATTGAGCCCCTGTGGTCTGTGTTGGAAAACACTGCAATCTCGTTATCCTCCTCTAGCATCTCTCAAGGAATCTGAGCAGTTTCTGCAGGAAGAATGGAACAACATACCACTTGCCGCCATCCAGGACTTGTATGCGGCCATTTTAAGGAGGATTCAAACAGTTTTAAATGCCAAGGGTGCTCACACACCGTGTGTGTACACACACTTTATTCGGTATTGGTAGGCATACTGCAAATTTTCACATTTGATGCAAGGAATCCAAAATAAATAAGCCAAGTGCTTTCAGATTATATATAGATTAAGATAATACAATGTAGTTGTCACAAATGTTTATTTTTTCAAGATGACCATGGTTGTTTCGCTGGGTATTGATCTAGCTTAATCAGGACGAATGGCACGCAAATATCCAAATTGTATATGACATCATAAATGGTGTTTACGGTCACTTGTTTTGGTTAGATGCTTCCACACGCTTGATAGAAATGGCGTGGATGCCATGTCATTAACAAGTTGCGAAGACCTGATGTATATGGAAAGCTTCCAAAATATCAAGTTTGGTGGTTGAATCTGGCTTGTCAATTAGTTTTGCTTCTTCAAAGAGAAATTTGTGGTCCTTTTCGTAAGTGTTTAGCCATCGATGACTTCTTTAGGTCACAGTTCTGAACATAGGTCTTGTGCTCCTTCAATAGAAAACGCAAGGCTCTACGGGTCTGTCCTATATACATATGAAGCACTACATTCACGTGGAATTTGATAAATTCCCCACAAGTTTTTGTCTTCAACATAGTACTTTGATCCTAAAAATCTCATTTTGTTCATGGGTTTAAAAATAACCTTAAAATTAAAGGTTTTGAGAAATTTCGAAGGCAATGTCACAGGAAAATGGAATGGCAAAATTCTCTCTCAATGGGCACATCACAGGAGTTAATGTGGAGATAAGATTCGGTTTCTGGAATTTTGTTAGAACCTTGTCTATAATGGAAGGGTTGTATCCACGCTGTACTGCAACACATTTAAGAAAATAAAGTTTTTTCCAAACTGTCTTTATCTAAACATGTGTGTAATGCACAATATACACAACTGTAAAAGGCGCTGAGTTTTTAGTGCCAAGGGTGATTGGACTTGCCATGTGGAGCTGAGGAAACAGCGAAAAACTTCCAATAAATTGTGGTTGCAAGAGAGCCATTTGAGCGAGTTACCAGGACGTCAAGGAATGGTAGGCATTCATTATTTTCAGTTTCGTAGCTGAATTGAATGTGAGGATCAATGGAATTTATAAGTTTGACTAATTCCGGAATTTCAGAATGTTTTCCCTTCCATAGAACGAAAGTATCTTCTACATATCGTATCCATAAGTCAAATTTCACGAGTTTGAAATGTTTTTCTTCAAATCGACGCATGTAGATTTCACATAATATTGGTGACAGTGGACTGCCCATGGCTAGACCTTTTGTCTATTAATAAAATGTTCCACGGAAAGTAAAACTGTTCTGTTTTATGCAAATGTCTACTAGTCTTATTTCTTCTACTTCAGGTTGGCTGTAATGATGCTCTAAATGTAAACACCATTTATGATGTCTTATACAATTTGAATATTTACGTGCCATTTGTCCTGATGAAGCTAGGTCAATAACCAGCGAAACCATGGTCGGCATGAAAAAAATAAAAATTTGTGACTACGTTGTATTATCTTAATCTATATATAATCGTCACAAGGCTGTAGTCTTTGAGATAAAGAAAGGGATTTCAGTTTCCATTCAGTGGTTTGAGAAACTCCTCAGAATTTCCATTGGATGGGTGAAGGAGTTCCACCTAAAGGAGGAATTTCTCCATTTTGGAAGTCATCTGGGGAGTTCCTGAGGTTGAGAAAATAAAAATAAATAGTTATGTCCACAGGGATCAAGCATCTAGAACTTGTGCCTGCATCATGTAAGTTTTTGTGTCTGTGAACTATCTAATTGCTCAGATCTGAAAAGGAAAACAAATTAGATCAACATAAATATGGGAATTGGCATCATTGGTTTGGTGTAAGCACATTAGCTAAAATAAAATTCTTATTCGTTCCTAAAGAAATGTTAGACAATTTTATGTCTTTTATATATGTATATACACTATCTACCAACAATTAATTGGACACCCCTACAATCGACTATATCTGCAGTCCTGATAAACGTCACGATCCCCGCGATTAAATATCGTGTGGGGAAACAACAACGTAACCAGTCGCATGCAAGATGCCACACAGTTCGGAGCTCTCTGATTTCGAGAAAGGTGTAATCGTCGGGTATCACAGAAATGGCCGATCCATAAGTGACATATCCAGCGAGTTGAAGTACCCAAAATCGACAGTGGCCTACGTGATTGGCAAGTGGAAGATGAGAGGTGACTGTCGGAATGTGCCCCGACTTGGCAGACCCACAAAACTGGGAGTTGGAGACCGATGGGTGCTGGCCAGAGAAATTCAGAAGAACCGCACCAAATTGATGGGCCACATCCACGAGGAGTTGTTTCAACGGGCACCCGGGAGTGTTTTTTTGATGAATACCATCCGTAAGGAAGCCCATCTGCTCGGTTATCGTGGATGTGCTGCCGCCCACAAGCCTTTGATCACCAAGTCCAACAGCACTGCTCGGCTAATGTGGTGCAAAGAGCGTCGACAGTGGACCGTTGAACAGTGGAAACAGGTTCTTTGGAGCGACTAATCAAGGTTCACCCTCTACCGTTCGGATGGCAGGGTCTGGGTTTGGCGTCTGCCTGGAGAACGCCTCCTGCCGGAATGTATTGTGCCAACTGTGAAGTTCGGTGGCAGTGGAATTATGCTATGGGAGTGTTTCTCCTGGTATGGCATGGGACCCTTGGTTGCAATTCCTGGTAGACTCAACACAGAGACCTGCACCATTTTGGATGACCATGCGCTTCCTACGTTGTGGCAGTTTTACGGGGTGGACCCATGTTACTTTCAGGACGACAATGCCACCTGTCATGTTGCGAAGTCCACCACGGCTTGGTATGGTGACAATGGGGTTAATTGAATGGACTGGCCTGCACAGAACCTGGACCTTAACCCTATTGAGCACCTCTGGGACGAGTTGGAGCGTCGACTTAAGGGGTGGCCCCACCATCCGAAATCGGTGAAGGAACTGACCTGCCTTATCCAAGCCGAGTGGAAGAAAATACCGCTAGCCGTCGCACAACGCCTGGTTGAGAGTATGCCCCGAAGGGTCACAGCTGTAATCGCCGCTCGTGGAGGCTCTACCAACTATTGAAGGTGAATAAACTTCATTTTCCTTTGCTATCACAGGTGTCCAATTGCTTGTTGGTAGATAGTGTATATGGTGCTTAGGAATATGCAAAAATAATTAACCGTTCAGCATTTATTACCCTATGTGGAAAAAGTTCAGCCTTTTTCTGTCGTGACCACTTTCATTCCTGGTGAAGTCATCCTAATATATGCTGCCCTTCTAGAAATGTTCAGACTTCAAAACCTTTTCATCCCACCATGGAAGGAAAGGTAAAAGCTACCACAAACGAGAAGAATTCTCTTTTTCACTGCATGTGTTAGACAATTAACAATAGTTGAGGGTGATGGAATCCTTACTTATTTGCACTTTTTAGTCTTAATATTAGAGTGGCATGGAAGAATGTCTCCGTGCTCTCTGAGGGTAAAACCTTCTTTTCTTTTAGGAGGGTGGCAGAAATTAAAAAAAAAAAAAAAAAAAATGAACATTATGGTTACTAAATGTATGATCCTGTGGCTTATGGAAACCGTAGAGACAATGTCCACACAGCCTGTGGAGGACAAGTACCTCCATGGTTTAGGCGCAGAAATTACTCTGCTTTCAAGTACAATATCTCGTTGAGTTGGCCAAAAAGATGAAAATCACATGGCACCAAATGTGCGGAAGTGAGGTTGTGATATGTATGTCTTGCATCACCAGTAATGTTATTGGCTGTGCAGCTCTTCTACATTAACTTTTTCTTTCCATCAAAACACTCCCTGCTGCATTTAACAGTTACTATCCTAATTCTAGCATGCAGGTTTTAAATATGTTATATGTTGTGAGTTTTGTGCTGGTTTTTCAGCTCTTTGTTGCATATACATGGAGACTGATTTTTCTTTTCTTTTTTCTTTTTGCAGAGTTTAGAACCATTGACATCTCCTGGAACAAATGAATTTGTATAATGGTGACAGAACTTGTAACTTATCAATTTTCCCTTCTCCAGGGAGGGAGTGAATTCACCAGTGAATCCAGCCATTTGTTACTGTTGTACATAGTCATAATAGTCGCATTTGTACTGTACATTGTCAAGAATATTTTATTTGAACTGTATAATAGGTGTGAATGAGAGGTCTGGTTGCATTCATGAGAGAAATCTTTTATTGTCAATTGTGAGCATGTTGAGTGTATGAGAATTTTTGTGATTATGTAGTTACGTTATTGCAATTGCAAGGTTTCATGCTTAATCAAAGGCCTCGAATTACCCGGTAATGTAATCACATTTTATCATCTTAGTGAGCAGTTTGAAATTTCTGCAGAAATTATGCAATTTTATTACAGAAAAATCTGGCATGATCTTAGTGTCAAAATCCTTTGCTGTAACATACAGAGCTTCCAAATTTTTTTAGTTTTTATTTTGATATAAAAATTTTAATGTAATTAAGCAATCATAATTTTATTCTAAGTTTAAGAATAAGTTGCTTTTTTTAAATCAATTTTGGACACATTTCTATTGTAAAATACTTATTTTTTTGCCCTCTCACATGTATTGCATTTAATTTAAACAAGTTTGTGGTATGATGCATTTTCCCTAAAGCCACCATTATGCCATAATTGAAATAGGTGTTTAAAATGTCCCAAAAAGTACCTTTTCCACTCT
This sequence comes from Macrothele yani, assembly GCA_039090855.1. NCBI lineage: Eukaryota > Metazoa > Arthropoda > Arachnida > Araneae > Macrothelidae > Macrothele > Macrothele yani. Next base: position 140,736,295 of record CM077001.1, read on the forward strand.
CCATACATCTGTTAAGATTTCTTTGCTCTCCAATCTTTTGGGTATTTACATTTATTTATTTTAAGGAAATGTTGCAGTTTCAAACTACACTAAATTTGTGAGAGAAGTGTAAAATAATTTCTCTAAACATAGTGAGTATAATAATGTTGATCTTTTCCTGATGTGTTATTTAATGTGCAATTTTATGTCTAAAGGATATGAGAAAATCCTTGTGGGGGTATAAACGAAATAACACATAGCCTAAAATAATTTTAAGTCATTCCAATGATATTTTTACTGTCAGTTTTCTGATTCAACTAATAGAAAAATAGATTTTGACATAAATACTATTTGAATTTTTTAAAAAGATGCCTGTTCTGGATATAAGATTTTCTCTGTATAGCTCAATGTAGTAATAAGGAAGTTTAAATCATGTGACATTTCATGTGTACTCACATTCTCATTTAGCTCGTATGAGAGGAGTTTCTGGGGGAAATCTGAAATCATTTCCCAATATTCAATTCTGTCTTTCACTGTTGAAGTGAGAAACCAAATCGGTCACCATTTTTACTTTAACCTTGAGAACTGCATTTTCACATCAAATGTACATATCTGCTTTTCTTTATATATCCTGGTGATCTAGTTTAAAATGTACATAGAATGTTATATTAAGACCATCTTTATTATAGAACTGTTGTGATAATTATGTGAAAACAATAGTCAAACTTTTGGTTTTAAGTTAGGCATCTGTAACTGCTAGTGTTGAACTCTTCCATGGAGCTGAATCATTCTTATGAATTTAGTTGTGCTGATTAGTGTAATGGAAGAGGAAAGCAATATATCAAAACTTTTAAACAAATTTATGTTGTCTGTTATATTAATGTCGAAAGTCCTAATGCACTTTATCTCGAATTGTATTTTTTATAAGTTTCTAACTAATGCTTGATCAATATGATGGATGCCTTTAAGTTTCAAGTTCACAGAAATGTGTTGCAAGTAGCAGTAAGAAGCTTCATCAACAAATTGTAATGAGAATTCCATGCACAATGTTCTGTCCTTTGTAACTTTCTTGCAGATTTGGAAGGTTATTTTATAGAAGTGCATATAGTATCATAGATTTGTAACCTGTTAAAGTTTGAGTATATTATTCATTAAATTCTAAATTGTTATAAAAAGTCATTAAGAACTGTCACTTGGCTCCAAATGCCAGTCATTGAATACCTGGAGCTTTTCACATTTGAAATTTTTCATTGCCTGATGTTTTTCAGTAAAGCATGGATGTAGAGCATTCACGCTATTTTTTTTTTTTAATGAATACCTTGTGATAATTGTTTAATTCATGTATGTCTTATCCTGCTGTTTTCAGTATTTTGTAGCAATGTCCTGTCAACTGTTTTTTTTTTTTTTTTTTTCTTAAAATTTGCATTTATTTCTCAGATTTTATCATTACACAAAGAACATTTATGTACATTTAATTGCTGAAATAACTGCCTCACTGTACAGTTTTTATCACATTTCATAATGCAACAAGATGGAATTTTAGCTTATCAAAATTTAATAAATTATGATGCATAAAAATAAAACCCTTTACACAAAAATCTGTCTCGTTAATTATAAAAAGGGCAAATACATAGTGTTGTTCACATTGCAACATAATCAATTTTATGTTTCAATGAATTGCATTTTAATGTTTTTATTGCTTTACTGTGTAAACATTCATTTATAGCTATCGCAACTATATTTCCAGGTTTGTGTTCCATAGTACTTGCATTAATGTCGTGTATAGGGTCAAGGTAGTTCTGCTTCCTGTTACTGCCTTCACAAAGGTGCTGTCACATATCTACAGGAAAAAAATGGGATATTCCAGTGATTAGAGGTGTGGGCTTCAGGCTGATCATCTTAGTAGGTCATGGTTCAAGTCCAGATGAGGTATGGTTGGTCATGGTTCAAGTCCAGATGAGGTATGGTTGGTATGTTTGTCCAGCTCTCTCCCATCCGTAGAACCAGCACATGCATACCCAGTTAGGAACGAGTGACTGCTTACCACCAGAGAGGTTCACAGTGATAAAATCCAAAGAAAAGATGGGAACAGTCTACCAAAGAGAGAAAGCTAGTTTCAGAATTGGTCGTATTGTAGACTACCACATGAATAACAGAATTTAAAGGGCAAGTGAATGTGAGATTCCTTTGTGCACAGCTTTTGTTGACCACAAAGCCTTGGGACGTGGCAGATACCTACATTAGGATTATCAACAACGTATACACTGAGTGGCCACTTTATTATGACCACCCCTCACTACTTCATTGGGCCACCTTTTGCCTTTAATACTGCGTTGATTCTTCGTGGCATAAACTCTATGAGATGTTGATAGGTGGTTTGTAGAATCTGAGACCATGCTTGATGAATAGCACTTTTCAGGAGTGTGAGATTGCAGGGTTGTGGATCCAGCTGTCTGATAGCTCATTCAACATCATCCCACAAATTCTCAATGGGGTTGAGATCTGGAGATTGTGGGGGCCACCTAAGCAAAGTAAACTCACCGGCATGTTCCTGAAACCAATCCTGTACAATACAAGCACTATGGCAGGACGCATGCACTTGGTCCGCAATGATGTTTAGATATGATGTGCCTGTCAGACGTTGATCAACACAAATTAAAGAGCCCAAAGCATGCCAGGAAAACATTCCCCAAACTATAACGTTGCCTCCACCAGCTTGAAGGGTTGTAGCAATGCATTTGGGGTCCATGCTTTCGTGCTGTTTCTGCCAAATTCTCACTCTGCCATCGGCATGGTGCAACTGAAAACGTGATTCATCGGACCACATGATTTGTTTTCAATTATAGACTGTCCACTCCTTGTGCGAACTGGAGACTTTTTCTCTTATTAACTGCAGACAGCAAAGGTGTTTGAACAGGCCTTCGGCTGCCATATCTCATACGATGCAGTGTACGGCAAACAGTGCATGCAGAGATCATTTGAGGGAATCCTTGATTAAGATGGTCTGTACTTTGCTGCACTGTTGCCCTTCTGTTGCTAGTCTGGAGACACTGTTCCGCCCGAGCAGTCACTAGTCGATGACGACCACACTTTGCACATAGAGACCCAGTTTTTTAGCTGACAGTCCAGTCTTTAAACACTTTAACAACAGCTGCTCTGGAACATTTCACAAATGCGGCGGTTTCAGTGATACTCGCTCCATGGCTGCGAGCTCCTACAATCGTCCCACGTTGAAAGTTCGTCAAATCGCATTTTTTACCCATCTCATCACCCAAAAATCACTATGAGTATTGATTAAATATGAAGAGCATACTGCATTTGAAGTTGCAAGTTACTATGCTGGTTGGACATATGGCATTCTGAAGCAGCTGGACACTTAAGGAACTAGACCCCCCAAAAAAATCTGACAACTTTAGGGAGAGACTGTCATTGCATGCTTTACAGCTAGTGATCTTTACGGTTCTTTAAAAAGCTGTTGATTTAAAGTTGGGAGCTAATTTCTTAATACTGCCCTCATGGTGGCAGCAGACTTGAATTTCACTTTTGGGGAGTACTGTAGTGTCTTTAAAATCTTGTGTGTTCACCAATTCTTGTCCCAAAAAAATGTTTTGGTCATTTTGAGGTAATATTGTTGACTACCATCAGGCTATATAATAGCAGTGTCATAAACACCCGCCTCCTTGGTGATTGGAAGTCTATCAAAGCATATAAGGATGTAGGATACCTTATGCCAACAGAGGCCTGCCTTGCATGGGACATTCTTTGGGATGTAGGGAACACTTGGAATCTAAAATATTGACTCCAGCAACTTTAAATGCAGTATGCTTTCCATATTTAATCATTTATTTGTTGAGTCAAGTTGTACACATCTCAATTGTAATGTTGCAGTAATCGGTTTGTAGTCTGCTGTAGCCTTTACAAAGCCATCTGTTGATGTGTGAAAACTGCAAAAATGTTTTGATTTCTTGTGCCAATAAATGGTAGTTGCTGTATCTTTTATATACTTGGTGTATCAACTACACTATTGTTTCAGTGCATCCTGCCTGTTTTTACAGATTGCCCAAAAAGTAGAGAGGTATATAGATTTGGAATTACTAGAAAATATAAGCAAACTTGTTGGAACAGAGAACAGTTTTGAAAAAACAGTGTGACACTTGGGACTACTGCTTAAAAGTTTAGTTTTCCAAAGCTGTGGCACTTACGCTGGTATGTGTTATCAAGCGTTACATGTAGAATATCAATTGAACCTTGTATATTTGAATGTCTAACATTCCTATTTGAGGATCTGCTCTGCTGTAGAGCACAAGTGTTATGAGGGAGAAGGGTGTCAGAAAAAAAGAGACATTTAAGGTTGTCTGCTTTCCAGAGTTGGGTGGGCTACATCAGGAGGGCACAATGTTTCGTCTGCATGTTGTAGTTTGTATAATTGACAGTTTAGCTTTATTTTAGCATAATTTGTTTAGGACTAGATCAAAGTAATTTTGTAGTTAAAGAGGGGTATGTTGAATAAAAAATTTAGCACCTAGTCTTCCTATCTATATAAGGCCATACCCCTTTAAAATTCTGCTTGATTTTTTTTTTTTCTTAAAGAATAACCAGTTTTGGAAACAAATCGCAAAGACATAAAACAAAAGTGATCTTTAATATTCATACTTACAATCATAGATAAAAGTTTATTTTCAGTGAAAAAAATCTTTAGGAAATATTTCAGTTCAACATGGTTCCTTGGTGCAAGGAATACCAATGATACACAAGCAAAATTAACATGAAATGTAAATTCCTAAGTCAACAAATATCATACTCTGAGCCCCTTGCTCAGTAAGAAGGCATCTTGGGTAGGGTCACGTCCAAGAAAATCTTTCAGCATGTCGGCTGCGTCCTGTAAAATAAATGTTACTACAGAACTGGCAAATACATAATGGTTATTATATACATTTAATGTTTCAGAGTGATACAAACCAACTCGATACCCCCCAAGGCTTTCAAAACTATAATGCTGGAAACAGAACTAACGCCAAGAAATTTGAAGTGTTAGCAATCGGTGGTGTAAAAATTGCTTCAGAAATGTATAAAACATTAAGGATTTTGTGTATGTCAGGACTGTGGATAAAAAATAAAACTAGTTTTGTGATTTCTTCACAAAACTAAAGTTTTATATACACCATAGGTGACCCCAAAAGACTTCAAATGAATTGATAAATTTTTTGTTTGAAATTCTTATGCATGTAAAGAAGCCTGAAATAAAAATTTCATGGAATTCACACAAAATTTAGGTGGCCCATCCCCATTGGCGATTTATGGTGTCTACAAAAAAAATTTGCTGATACAATTTTAGGTTCAATCTGAATCCTGAGTACATGTTGTGCAGCAAAATGTGATGGGCCAATTAAGTGTGAGCCTTCAGCAAAGAAGCCTCTGCTGACGTGCTCATCCTAAATTAGAGAAGAGTTTCTTCCCTTATGTCCCACTCCAGTACAGCGGCACCATAGCTTTGGAAAATCATGTCAGTTGCGGTTTAGCCCAAAAATTGCAGTTTACTCAAGAGTCAAAAAATCATTTGCCACTATTTTTGCCGGTTCTAATTTCTTCTTGCCATATTCAGGGCTCACGCTAAGCCTTCACTTAGTTGCACTTGGCAACTTAGTGAATGCTTAGCATGAACCCTACCTGAAAACCAATGGTAAGTGCATCTCCGGAAGAAATAATTCTTTACAAATAAATCGGTCACAAAGGTCAAAATATAACCATTCAAGTAATCATGTTTGGTAACCTTATATTGTACAACAATAAATGAAACAGAAATTCACAATATGCAAATAACTTTGAAAATTACAGCATGTGTATTTGTTTCGTCTGAACTCGTTCTTTAGTAATCAAGAAACGGTAGTAGTGCATTGCTGAAAAGTTAATCTTATGTGTCAAGTTCTTCCTAGTGTTCCAGTTAAAATGGCTCCATGAAAAGAAAAAAATCTTATGGTGAGTTTTCAAAAATTATTGAAAAAAGGTGTTCAAGTGTCCAAACTCTTATTTGGAATTGCAGGTCAGGCAGGAAATATGTTTGCCCCAGAGTATTAAATGATTGAGCTGCTCTAAAAGGAGTCAAGTCAAATCCAAAATTAATGTGATATATTGCAATAAAGACTTCTTCAATCTAAAGGAGTTAGTGGTAGAGTTCCAGAAGAATAACCTCAAACAAAAATTTTGATTTTTGGAGAAATAAAACCTGAAAATTTAGTTCTAACATAGTGGAGCAAATGTTATGATTTGGGGATTTATGGGAGCGACTGGGGTTCGGAAATTAGTTTTTGCCGTAGGTACAATGCACCACCGCCTACAATTCTTGAAGATATTGTAGACAGCTTTAGAACTGGGAAGCCAATGGATCTTTCAGCACGATAATGAACCTAAGCTGTCAAGGAGTGGCTGTTGTATATGGTACTGGAACAGCTCTAGGTCACAGTCCAGAAATGCACTATATTATATTGGGAAGTATTGATGCAGGCATGGTCTGAAATTACAAGGGATACCACAAAATTTGTTCTGTCAATGCCCAGGAGATTACAAGGAGGGCCTACACAATATTTTATTTTCCAGAGGTCTGAATTGTGCTCATTTCTTTGCTGTGTGACATACATATATTCAATCCTTTACTGGAATACACAACTTCCCAAAATGTTATTATTCGAATGTTTTGACCAAGAAAGGCAGTGAAAACTCTCAATTTCTTTAGTTGAATATCCTGCTGGCTGCTGCTACAAGAGTTTAAATGAATCTGGCATTTCCATAAAAATTAAAGATGTTTTAGACAATTGGAATATAACAGGCTAAAAATGTCTTTAATTCAGTATCGCATTGAAGATAACGAACCTTATTGGACAAACATAAAACTTCTTACCACTCGCAAGCAAATCCTCACTTCCAAAGCTATATAATGTTCGAAGAAATTTAATTGCGATAGTAATGCTCCACAAGATCTATCGTACGCGTGGAAATGCCTGATTAACCAAGAGGGAAAACATGCTCTGAAGATGTGCAGCAAAATACTGACAGTAAGGTAGAAACCAATGTTCTTCGGTGGTTTGGACATGTTGAAGAGTGATGAGGTGCTTACTATTACTAAGAGAATTATTTTCAGCCCAAATGGCAGAACAGAAAGGCCTAGGAAATCATGGAAGGATTAGATTCAAGACTGTCTGCATGAGAAAAAAATTGAGTACGAAGTAAGTACAAAAGGTCTTATGTGTGACATGTGATGGATGTCAGTGAAGCTTGAGCTGTGTGCCAAGATTGCTGTAAATGGAGGGAGACATTTGATACATCAACAGTTGGTAAAATCTAGTTCCATCAATTAAATGTTTATCTGCCAGAGGATCTTCCTCTGAGAACAGCTTAATGATACGAGGTAGGATCCAAAAGTTCAGGAACTTGGCATATAGTTCCCTATCTTGAATACGTAAAAACATTGATGCACAACCACCTTCAAAATAATCCCCTTGGGCAGTGATGCACTTTTGCCAGTGCTTATAAAACTTCTGGAAGCATTGCTGAAAGCCATGTTCTGCAACCCCTCATAATGCCTCCTGTGTTGACACAAAATGATGTCCCTGCAGATTTTGTTTCATCAGCGGAAAGACATAAAAATTGCAGGGGCTAAGTCCAGTGAATAGGCGAGATGTAGAAGCACATTAGTACAATTTCTGGCAAGAAACTCTGACCAGTAGGGACCAATGTGCAGGCGCGTTGTCATGGAGAAGGTACCATTGTCCTCTTCACCACATCTCCAGCCGTTTACAATGGATTGACTCCCATAAGTGCGATGTAAAATATCCAGATAACGTTCCTTGTTAACTGTTGTGCCCTCAGGAATAAATTCAGAATGGACAAGGCTATGAGAATCAAACACCCCCAGCATGACTCTCTTTGCTGCAATCCTGCTTGAATTTCTTTTATCACAGTAAAGACAGTGATTTCCATGTTGAGTGCTTTGACTGAATATCAAACAAGTAGCAACACGTTTCATCACCTGTGATGATATCCAAAAACGTAGGATCCCTATTAGCTTTAATTAATTCGCCTGATATCCACATTCGTTTGTTCGAAGGTCCATGTAATAGCACACTCAGTGCCTGTTAAGATACTCCATCAAAATGCACTGGCCTCCAATAAGTTGCATTAGCAATTTCCTCAATGGTCCAGCGACGAACACACTGCACCACCACCGTAATGTTTTCCTCACAGGTTGACTGCAGTGCTCATTATCTGCAATGGATTCTCTGCCCTCTTTGAAACGCCGATACCACTCGTACACCTTCAAAAGCATTTATAAGGTCTCTGCAGATGTTTTACCCAAACGCTGACAAAATTTAATGTGGCTCACATCACAGACTACTAACCACAGCAGCAAATGTCTGTGCGCACATTCCAATCACTTTCCTTGGGCCAAACCATTCTGACTACGGAAGGGAGGGATGGCAGAATGTATTTCAGACACCATAACTTTAACTACAGGCTTGCATTGTCATGGGTAGGCACTGTCACCGAACCTTTGGATCCTAGTCCGTATGTAAGCATCCTAACCACATAAACAGAGTGGCATGCCTTAATGAGCAAAGAATATAGTTCACAAAGTCCTAAATTAATAGCACACACAGCTACATAATATTCTCAGAATCAATTGTTTTCTTATGAACAAAACTACACGTTGTCATTTTATTGTTGAAATTAATTAGTAATATAACTTCATTTTGTTGTACGACTATTAAATGTACTATTGCCTCATTCGGTTAACATACCTAAAAAGCACCTTGAAATAAAGTACAAATAAAGATGAAACTAACCTTAGAACCACCAGGTTGAAGAATCTTATTTCGGTATTCTTTTCCAAGATCAGAGTTCATAACATTTCCATCCTTAAACCTTGAGTAGAACATGTCCATACTGAACACCTCGCTCCACTGGAAAACAGGGAAAGTCAAATATAGTACTTTGACTCGTGTGCAAATTTTTAATGAACGAGATACACAAATATGTTCAGATGAATCAATTTCAGCAGACTTTACTAATCACTCAAATTTTTGAGAACTGCACGGAAATTACAAAACACTGTTGTAGACCTTGCAAAAAATCCCCCACCACATCAAAAAAAGATTCTTGCAAGTTGCATATCATAGCAATAATAAATTTAACAAGAAAGACTACACTGAATTTTCATTTGCAATAAGCAAGTCTTTTGAATCCATCCTGATGCAAATTAAATTTATCAAAGTCTATGGAAAACAATAGTATCTGATGGAAAAAAGTTTTTCCAGTCAGGTTTTTAATCCCTCAGATATTGCTGTAAATGGAATCGTGAGCTTACGCCCTCTGGTTGCAGACTTGTGCATTAAGAAAAACATGCTGAAGTTTTTAAGAGGGTAAAAAAATCAGAATGCACTGTGAAACAGTGTGAATAAAATGCAGCACGACCAAGACGGAATTCTTCACATTAATTTATTTATGTAAATATTGAACTGGAGCACATCACTCTAATCAAAATATCAAATTACTTACATTTAACAACAACATAGAAGAGAGAGAACATTGCGGGGAGAAAAATAACGATTGCGGGCGAAATCTTCGCTGCATCTGACTTTCGTTTTCAAGCTGAAATATAAATATTTATGCAATAAAATTATATTTAACAATACTGAACGGAAGGATATGAAAGGGGGAAAAAATGATTGCGGGAGAAATCTTCACTCCGTCTAACTTCAGACTTCGAAAGTCTTGACTCCCACCCCTGAAATTCTGTCCAGTTTCAATCGTGAGAACTACACAAATGGAAGAATCTCGTGCCAGAAGCTGACGGGCACTTTAACTAAAAGGTGTTAGTTTAACATGATGTGGGGACTTTTAAATCTCAAAATGTGTTTTGAGTGTGTCACTCTTTCTACCCTCATCTTCTATTTATATACACATGCAACATATTCCTAACAGTTCACAATTTGCAGTTATTTTTACCTTCACGCACAATTTATTTCGTGACATAGAAATCGTAAAAATTAAAAACCTAACTGCTTCATTTGGATACCTTGCACCAACTGTGAACAAGCTTTGTCGGCGAATTGTAACGACAGCCTTTTCAACTTTATCCAAGGAGCGTAAGACCAATAAGTATGTTGGCTTTTTATCCCTGGTGTCATGAATGCTCTAAAAAATATGACATAGGTTTCGGTGTCAAGGCCAATAATATTTTATCTTCCATCAAGAGTGATAGGGACACGGAGTGTATATACTATCCCCTTGTCGAAAATGACAGGATCTACGTGGGTTCCACCTCTTGTACACTTAAGTGTCGAATATTGGAGCATAAATATACCATCAAAACAGGCTCATCATCAACATGCCTGCGAGGTACCCCCATCAACCACTTTGGACCAAGGCGACGATACTTAGCACTCTGAAATTATGATCCTCCCTGCTTTTAACTGAAAATTTATTAATATACAAAATGGACCAGAGATGTCTTAACAAGGGTTACCCATGTGTAATTCCTCTACCATGGAGACTTTTAATCGATAAGGATAGACAAAACAAGACTGAACTTATTCCATCGTCCCATTGATGATTTCGTGACTTTCATTGGACACACGCTTTACCATATAGTTACATCACTTTATGACATCTAACGTACACAACCTATGTTCTTGTCCGGTTTACATCTGACGATAAGTTAGAATTTAACTCTAAAGGTCTTATGTATTTTAACATTAAAACTATTAGATATTTTAGCACGACTATCTCTTTAACCTACAATTCAAAAACACAAAGAAATATTACTTTTTTTGGTTTTCTGGCAACTGGAGTTTCACCGTTTTTCTAACTTCAGAGCAGGAGACTCTGAGGTTAATCTTCCATAGAAACACGTGGCAACAATTTGGCCCCGAAGATCTCAATAGAACAGTGCGCCAGTGGACAGACATGGAACTAAAACGTCGAACCATCTGTCTTTGATGATTTTAAACATTCCTGGCTGTTGCGCAGATATAGAGTTTACAACTCTCTCCGCGGTGTTACTTATACAGCCATTGGTACCGTATCACGTGACAGACGCTATTGTAGTTTCATGCCAGACCACTGGGGCGCTGTCTTAAACATGAGAGTTGGATCTCTGTCTCTCCTTCCCTGTGCTTCACAGTATCATCAGGCCCGGCCCGGCATGTTATGTTACGATGGATATGGATCACCAACTTTTATTCCACTAGGTTCTTTCTCCTAAACGTGATTTCCAATCACTCATTATAATTTTGTTCGGCATCATCCACTGGTGGTGATCTATGGTCTTTGATGATTTTATATAGTTATATTTCTTCCTAGCAGTGGTTTTGTTAATAAGCAAGTTCCAGAATATAATTGCATGAATACACACTATGTAAATAAAAGTATTCAGAAACCTAAGTCAAACAGAAACAAGAGCATTTATCAGCAGAAAGTCAGCCCACTTTTTGGTCATTATGGCTGCAGCAACCTTTCTAGCAAAGCTTTCCACACGATGCCAGTAGATCTAAATCAGAATTTTCCTTCTGCAAAGAAGGTATTACTTGCTGGGATTGGATTTGGTGTTCCATGTCATCCCACATTTGTTCTCTAAGAATTAGATTAGGACTTTAGGCCACCCAGTCCAACATTTGAACATCCTGCCCGTGCCGGTGGCAAGGTGCTCAATCTTGCTAAGACAGGCTGGAATTTGTGCCAAGGCATAGGTAGAGTGCAACTGCTCAGAATGTCTTCAAATCTGGCAGCTATTAGGCTGGAGGGCCAAGTCCTTCCCACCAGGAAATTGTGCGTTAGTTGTTGAAGCTTTTCACTTCCCACTGGGAGCATTCTAAGTCAGGAACCGGGAGTGAAATGCGAAAATTTTGTGTTTATTCTGTTTTTAAGTAACTTTATTAGTGTGTTTTACTAGTTAAATGTTTTAGTAAAGAAGGAGAAAAAAGAGCGGGACCATGAACTGTATATATGCAAATGAAGTACAGTAGACTCTTGCTAATCTAGCCATTCCAAGCACAGAGGGGTGCCGGGTTACTGAGAGTGCATAAAAATTCAGTTTTAATTCTTCATTTACAAGGTTACTACGTGTTAAAAAAACATAAGAGACAAGCATATGATAATAAAAGAACATGATCAGTACGTACTATACTGTGTCATTTACAACAATGAAATGATCTTTTCATATTATCAGTACAGTAAAGCAGAATATGTATGTGTACGTACTATGCACAGTAAAAGAAATGTGCAATTGCAATACAGCACAGATGAAATCTTGCATTTTCTACTCAGTGGGGTCTCTTCGAAACATGTCACAGATTTTTGTCAGCTTTAATGAAAATGCTCTTTTGTAATATTCTTAATTATTTTGAGGATTTTTTCCTACTTTTATTTTAAATTGAATTACATGAATATTAGTATCAATTCAAAATAAAACATAACATTAAAATTGAAAACCACTCGTGTATGAAGTATAATTCAGTCCGGTCTGATATTAACACGATTTCTACAACCAAAAACCACGCAATGAGGAGGCCGGATTAGCGTGAGTTTACTGTAAAGTTATAGCCTTTGAGATAAAATTTTAAGTTTATGTACGTTGAATGGTAATAACTTTTAGAGTTAAATTAAAATGTTCTTAATGTTATTTTGTAATAATTAAATGCTGTTTTAAAGAAAGACTATACTTTGATCGGGAGTCTTGTAATGAACGTTGGCATTTTTTTTTGTGTGTGTGTGTGTATGTGAAATACAAAGCATTGAGTGGTCATGATGTGGATAAGTGCTGAATTTACTTTCACAAGACTTGATTCTAATTCCAGTTTTCTTCAGTAAATCCAGGTTTAATGCTTTTTATGAAATTGTAGTGATGATAAACAAACAAAACTTCCACTTTTCCTCATTGAATCCAGGTTTGATGATATAACAAACAAAACTTCCAGCTTTCCCCATTAAATCCAGATTTGATGTGAGAGGGTTATGGCAGTGATTATGTACTGTACATTCTAAAATTATTTTTTCTTTCATTTGCTTAAAACATGCACTCATCACACAACCCATACTAAACTTGCCAATCAATACCTTTTTACTAAATTTTTTGACAACATGCCATCTTTTTCTTGAATGCAACAATTGCCCCCCCCCCTCCCATTACCTCTATGACACACTGGCGTGCAAAAATTAAGGACAAGACTGTTTTTTGAATGTAATGTCGTGCAGAAGTGCTCCACGTCGACTCAAATCATACCATAAGATCCCCAAATGTAAGAATATGGGACAAGGGAGCAAAACCGTCCAAACAAGGAATCCAAAGGATACAAAGGCACTTTATTGAAAAGGTAGCTTCGAGCACAACTGGACAGAAACATCCATGTGACAGGCAGCTGCCAAGAAAAATCCAGTCTTTAATAGGGGATATCATCACCCCTGACTGCGTTGCAGTATTTACAACATCTGACCATGCTGAGGAAGAGGTTGTCAAGGAGCTGTTGAGGCATTGCAGCCCATTCCTCTTGTAGCGCCAATCACAGCTGTGGAATCGTTGCTGGCGGCTGGTGACGTGCTGCCAAGCGTCTCTCGAGAAGGTCCCACACGTGTTCGATTGGATTTAGGTCCGGGAACCTTGAAGGCCAATTCATGCGTTGAATATCTTCACTCTCCAACAGCCACTGTATGATGAGGTGTAGTGTTGTCGTCCAGGAAGAGGAACTCAGGACCCACAGCACTTCTAAACAGACACACGTGAGAACCTCGGTACAATAGCGGACACCAGTGACTGAACCTCCTTGGAAGATGTGGAGGTCAGTACGGCTACCAAGCATGATACTGCCCCAAACGAGAACTCCACCACCTCCAAACCGGTCCTTTTCGATGATGTTGGAGGTGTGATTGCATGTTCTCTGCTCTCTCCAGATGTGTATACGTCCAGAATCGCTCGTCAGACTAAATCGGCTCTCATCCGTAAAGGGAACTCGATCCCATTGCTGATGTGTCCAGTTCTTGTGTTCCTGGCACTACAAAAACCGTTGTCTCCGATGAGCAGGTACTAATGGCACACACCGCACTGGTCGTCGTGCAAATAGACCACCTTTGTGCAGCCTTCTGGCCACGGTAAAACACGATAACGGACATCCAGTTGTCTGCTGCATGTGCCTTGCGATTTCTCCTGCTGTCTGCCATCTGTCTCTTCTCACCTGTAGGACAATATACCGGTCGTCCACCGCAGTGGTTGCTCGTGGACGACCACTGCTAAACTCTCGGACAGCTGTTCCTGTCGTTTGAAATGCTCTCCAAGCTCGTGAAACGATGCTGTGAGCGATCCTGAACTCCTCGGCCACACTAGTCACACTTCGACCTTCTTCCAACTTCCCAATGACACGACCTCGGGTAAAGTCATCCAGATGTCGTCTATTGGATTTCCTGTTGGCCATATCACACGGTGGCAGCAACTCGACGTCGTTCAGACCGATGTACACCGTGCAATAGCTTTCACCGAATTGCTGAGCGTACACCGCCCATGTGCTTTATACCCTTCCGACCCCCCCGCGTCATGCTGCATATATGCGCATGCCCTACCGTACCGGACCCTAGTCTATCTCCTGAGTGGTCTTTCGGTCCGTTTTGCCTGCTCGTTCCGCTGTTATGCTAATTTCTCCTCTTCGTCCTTAATCTTTGCACACCAGTGTACTTAATTAACTCTTCTGCAGTATTAGTTCTAAATAGCTTCCTTTATCCATCCACAGTTATGACAAATTTCCTAAAACCTTCAGAAATAAATATGTAACTGTGTGCATGCATGCAAAACCAAATAAATGTATTTAAAAATGAAAGGAATTTTTCACATACTGAATTAACACTAAGAAACTCAAAATATAGCTATCCACAGTTTAGTGAATTATGTTCAATACTTTTCATTCTTTCCTCTCACTATAGCAAATGATGCTATTTACACACAGTATGGAAGGGCAAGAGGAAAAGCCATGGATAGTAAAATGAAAAAAATAAAAAATAAAAAAAAATGGCAAATACGTGTATTTTCGATTACTCTCCACCCATCTGTTTCTTGTAAAATGTCACATAAAACTGCATACACATAAATGAACTGCCAGGAAATTATACCTGAATCTGCCATTTTACTTAGTAAGAATGAAGTCATTAACTTTTATATAAAAATTCTGAAGAATGACTGCTATGACACATGGACCTAAAAATCTTCACATTATCTGATAAAGCCAAAAATTGTCTTACCAGATATCCATAATACTGAGCATCATAACCACCAGCTAAATGGCCAAAATGAGCTGCAAAATTTGTTTCTTTTGAAGGAAGTATTCCAAGCATCTCACTATGTATTTCACTAAAGATCTTCCTGGTGTCAGCCTGAAAATTAATGAATATCTCTAAATACAAAAATCACATAAAATATAGTGAATGCAAATCTGTTACAAGGTGCATTATTTTGGAACATTTATAAGCTCAAAAATATTGGGGGAGGGGCGAAAAGTAATGTCGTTTTTGGAAAAGAGAAACACTGTTTGTAACAGAAGAAATTGATTTCTTTATCAATTATATAATCACCATCATTATCACTTGCCCATCGTGAAACCAAACTTTCAATGCCGTCTTTAAAAAAGACGTTGGCCTTGATGCAAAGAAGTCCGAGAGCCCCATTTTGACATCATCAACATTGTGGAATCTTTTCCCATTATTAAGAAAGTGCTGCAGAGATCTGAGCAAATGGCAATAAGATGGTGCAATATCAGAGGAATAAGAGGGATGGGGCAGAACTTCCAAGTCAAAGTATCTGATCGTCTGCTGGGTCCATCTTGCCGTATGAGATCTCGCATGTCATGATAGAGGACGACATCTTTTCTGTTGACCAGTGCTGGATGTTTTACAGTAAGAGCTTACTTCAAATGGTCCAGTTGTTGACAATAGAGGTCTGCCGTTATGGTCTTTCTTGGTTCCAAGAGCTCAAAGTGAGCTATGCCAGCGGTAGTTCACCAAACAGAGCAAAACCTTTTGGGAGTGTAGGCCTGGTTTTGGCATAGAAACTGGTGTCTGATCTGGAGAAAGCCACTGGTTTTTGTGTTTGGTGTTCACGTAAAGAACCCACTTTTCATCACCAGTAACAATCCGATTAAGAAATAGATCCTTTTCCTGTCTGCTGAGCAAAGAGTTGCAGATGGTGGAACACTGGGCTTTGTTGTCAGGTGAAAGTTGATGTGGGACCCACACTCCTTGTCTATAGACCTTCCCTATCTGTTGCAGGTGCTCTTGAACACTAGACACCATGATGCATTAAAATGTTGGGATAATTCATCAATGGTCTGATGAGGATCTGCCTCAACAGGTCATTGTCCAGCTCCATGGGCCTTCTTGCACGAGGAGCATCAGAGAGGTCGAAATTGCCCGACTGGAATTGGGCGAACCAACACAGGCGCTTGTGAACATTTAACACATTTGGATAAACAGCGCAAATGTTATTGGTGGCCACAGTTGCATTGTTCCCCTTGTGAAATTCATACAGCATACAATGACGAACATGGCTCTCCTAGGGGTTTAATGTCACTCATTTTGTTCAGCAAATCTGGAACACAAACACCTACACGAGTTAAAGGCGAATAGTTCATTCACTTGTACATACACTTACTTTATGCTGAACATACATAAACAGCTCACAACTGCTCACCAAACTTAGCCCCCCCCCAAAAAAAAAAAAACATTACTTTCCAGTCCCCCCCCCCCAATAGATATAAATGTGCTACAAAAAATATTTCTTAGTAATCTATAAGCAGAGCAAAAATAACTCGCCCCAAAAGGACTGCATTTAACTAGACATATAAACACACATATAGCTTCAACAGTAGACTGTTAGAGCTGCACATTTTTGTACTGACTTATACTAATTTATAACCTTCAAAACTCATTTTTAATCTTGAAAAAAACTCCTATTTAATTACAACAGTTCTTAACTTGACTACATAAAACCAACAACATACCATATGATCTTGCTGAGGTGCCAAAATTCTTATACTTACATATCAAAAACCATTTAAATTATTAACTATCTATACAAAATTATTACATTCAACTATTGGAAGCATTTAAATTATCAACTATTTTACACAAAATAAAATTCTATCACTTAAAATTATGAACGTTAAAAACACCTTACAGCCTGGAACTTCCATCAGAACTGGTTAAAGAATCATCAGAGTGCATAAGGTTTCATACAGCTGTACCAACGCCAGAATGAAATGTGGTGGAGTTGATCTCACCTTCTTCATCGGCTTGGCCATAAAAACACAACTGCACCGCAGAACCCAAATATGTAATAACTTCATTTCAAAAGAGCTCTTGTGCGCTCCCTTAGGGACAAGAAAACCATTTTTTTTATTATTATTTCTGCTTCCACCTAAAAATTCTGCCCTATGTTTCCCACCGTAAAAACTTCTGTAGACATTTTCTTTGCAATTAATTAATATATTCCCGAGGATGAAAATTCGTACATAAATAGAAATAACTTTAAATTATAGCATGGCATACTTAATATAATTACGGTTCAGATATTAAAAATCAATAATTTTTCCTTGGGATGTTGAGGCCTGTTAAAGATGGTGCAACCTGTACATTGATGGCGTCAGTGAACAAACAAGTGCTTGATGGCTTATTTTGGAATTGGAAATCAGCAATGCCTACAGTTCTGTTGACATTTTCAGATAAATTATTAAGAGAACATTTAATCTAAGTGGCTCAGATCATTTTAAACATTCCCGGCTGTCGCACAGATAGACTAGATAGAATTTTGATTTAATTCCGAAAAGTAATAAAATTACTGAAAAAAATCAGCAGTATCGTAGGCAATGCTGATTTTCAATTCTGAAATAAGCCATCAGACATTTGTTTGTCCACTAAACATCATCAAATGCAGGTTGTGCTATCTGTTAGCAGGTCTCAACATGACCAAAGGAGAAATGATTGATTTTTAATATATACTCTGCAGTCTGCAGCAAAACAATCTGCAAACCGCGAATAATCATCTGACAAGCACAAAACTTAATGGGCAAATGCCTCTGAGCCAGACATGCAAATGATACAAAATGCACAGCCAATGAATGCACAAAGCGTGTGTAACGCGCATAGGAAACTACACCCCAGCACACATATAAGGTCCATTGCTCGGCCACTGCGTCAATTCAGACAGCTGCTGTGGTACAGGTGTTAGCAGCAGCAAATGAGAATGTCTCGAAGACCCACCTGACGATGTTACAACCAGTTGAGCGAGTTTGAGAGAGGGTGCATCACCACACTTCGAGAAGTGAGCTGGTCGCACCGATGTATCGCTTGCCACAAGGGTTGGAGCAATGACACAATCAGACGATGTTGTTACAAGCGGTTCCAACAGTGGGTCCATAACCATCAAGAGGGCAGCAGCAGGCCTCAAAGGACGAATTATCGCCAGGATCATGCGAGCTGCCAGATGCACACCGACAGCTTCACTATCTGCCATTCGGAGGCCCACATCTCCTGGACGTGTAGTGTCACACAGCACCGTTGGAAGAAGGCTCACAGAGGCTGGATTTCATTGTCGGCGACTGTTGCACCGGATGCCACAGCGCCTGGACATCGCCAGCAACGCTTCGTCTGCGACCATGCAGGTTGGAATGTATTGGATTGGAGCCATTTCATGTTCAGCAATGAATCCCGGTTTTCACTGGGCTAGGCTGGCTGGAGAATTTGTGTGTGGAGGAGCCCTGGCCAACACTGCTCGCCCCACGTCACTGTGGAGCAGCATACGTCCATAACACCTGACATTACTATTTGGGGAGCCATCGCCTATGATACCCAGTCATCGTTAGGGATCCTTCGCAGCGCCGTAATGGTCCGCTGATACGTCGACAAGATCCTGCGACCTGTGGTATTGCCAGTGCTGTGGAGTCTGTCAGGGGGCCGTCTTTCAGCAAGATAATGCCCGTCCACACATGGCAAATGTCGACATGGATTTTGCGTGGTGTGACAACCCTCCCTTTGCCTGCCCGATCACTGGACCTCTCCCCAATCGAACACATTTGGGACCTTGTAGGATGCCAGCTCCAGCCATCACACAACATAGGTGAACTTGCTGCACAATTGCAGTGGATCTGATAGCAACTTCCGCAGGTCAGCATTCAATGTCTGTATGAGTCCATGTTGGACCGAATTTCCTCATATGCATTGCTGCCAGAAGCGACAATACATGTTACTAAAATGTAATGGTTCTGAACCTATATCTGCTCAATAAATGGAGGGATTGCTCTTAAATTTGAATCATTTTATCCTCTTAGTCTCCTCACTGCTTATGTCAAATTTTATCATGATCTGACCTTTTTTCCAGGCGTGCAGATTTTTTTTGCTACAGAGTATAATTACGGCAAAGTTTTAGCAAACATTAAGCATCTCATCCTATAATTTAAAGTTTTTTTTTATCAATGTGCAAATTTTCATCTTTGGAAATACATTAATTGCAAAAAATTTTTTTAAAGAAGTTTCTCCATTGAAAACATGGGCAGAGGAACCACATTAAACAGGAACAGTAAACAAAAAAAAGGGTGCTTCCTCTTTTTGTCTGTTGATATAAAAAAAAAGTTTGCTCTTTTTCTGTCTGTTGATGCAGCAAGAAGTGCCTACAAAACACATACACTCATTGTCATAAAAATCCGTGCACCAAGAAAAACTCGTGCGATTAACATGAAACTCAGCAAATAGCTACACAGACATGCAAATGATAGTTCCATGTGATTCCGCATGCCCACACGTCCAAGACCGGGGCTGCAATCGCAATCCTTGGGGATTATAAGGCCCCACGCAGGGAACTCCATATGCATGCTGAAGTGCACGGTTAGAGTCAGGTGAGATTCCTGAGCGATAGACATGGTGAGGAGACACCATAGATGTGCATATGTGCAACTGACAGAGTTTGAACAAGGCTGTATCGTCAAGATGGGAGAGGCAGGGAGGCCGGCCCATTTGGGCTGGTCAGATTGTATGGTGTGATGGTGTTGGGAGCAATGGACACAGGAAGGCACCCACACACACAGCGGACTGGCTCCGATGACCCAGACACACCTCGAGCAGAGAGGACCGTGGGATCGTGCACAGATGCAACGGCATCCTTGTCCAATATCCAGAGACATGGCGGATGTACAAGGGACTCCTGTGTCCACCAGAACCATTTCCAAACATCTGGCATGGCCCTTACGTTTTCTGTCATTAACACCTGACCATCTTCAGCGTCGATTGCAGTGGTGTCAGCAGCGAGCAACGTGGAATGCTACAAACTGGCGACATATAGTGTTCAGCGATGAATCCCACTTCTGTATGGAAATGGACGACCACCGTGTCAGAGTGTGGAAGACTGCAGGTGAGCGCTACAATCTCAACCTCACTGTACAGCGGCACATGTCCCGAACTGCAGGCATGATGGACTAAGGAGCCATCACGTACAACAGCCGGACATCCCTCGCAGTGATCTAAGAGACATTGACAGCCCAGTGCTACGTACCAGAGATTCGCGGATCCATGTGCTACCTTTCCTGGCGAGCCATTTTCCAACAAGATAATGCCCGTCCACACTGCTTTCCCAGGACTGTCTATGTCATGCTTCGATGTTTCTGTGGCCTTCTAGATCGCCTGATCTCTCGCCCATTGAGCACGTGTGGTATCAGATGGGATGCCATCTTTCTCCATTTCCTAGTGTTCATGATTTAGAGCATCAATTGCAAGAAGTGTGGGCCAATCTGTCCCAGGATAACATACAGCGTCTCTTTGACTCCATGCTGGACTGTATCACCGCATGTATCCAAGCACGAGGCAGTCCGATGCCATACTAACACCGACCAGAATGTGTACCATATGTCCACGGGAATTCGTCCTGCTGCTGTGATATTGTAATCACTTCTGTTCTAGGTATATACCATCTCACTACTAAAATCTCATTTCAATCCAATGCCTCCTGCTTGGTGTGCTGATTTTTATGACAATGAAGGTACATACAAAACATTAAGCTGTTCTCCAATATTCAGGTTAGCTCTTCAATGAAAGACCATACACCAAATAAATGTTTAACTGATGGAACTAGATTTTACTTACTGTTGATATATCATACGTCTCCATTTACAGCGATCTCGGCACACAGCTGGAGCTTCACTTAGATCCATCACACATCACGCACAAGACCTTTTGTACTTCATACTCATAATCTTTTTTTCTCATGCAGATTCCTGAATGTGGTCCTCCCATGATTTCCTAGGCCTTTCTCTACCTTTCTTTCCTGCCACTTGGGCTGAAAAAATTCTCTTAGTAAACACCTCATCACTCTTCAAAATGGCCAAACCACCAAAGAATATTAGTTTCCACCTTACTAACAACATTTTGCCTCATATTACACATCTGCCACACATGTGTTCCTCACATGATCAGAAGGTGTCTTGCCACACATCCCCTGTAAGAAACGCATCTCTCCAGCAGACGAACTCCTAT
This sequence comes from Macrothele yani, assembly GCA_039090855.1. Lineage (NCBI taxonomy): Eukaryota > Metazoa > Arthropoda > Arachnida > Araneae > Macrothelidae > Macrothele > Macrothele yani. The sequence continues at coordinate 140,757,820 of CM077001.1, forward strand.
TGTCTCTTCTATAGTACCCAGGTTTCACTGCCATACATGAGTAGAAACAATTACACTTTCATATACAATCATTCAGGCCTTTCTTGAGAACCCATCATTCCTGTGATATCTTCCTAAAGCAGCTATGACTTTCAAAGAAGAATTCACTCTCCTACTAATTTTTCCATTTAATTTATTCTCTCTGTCAAACATGATTACTAAATATACAAACCATTTACCTGGTCAATCCATCTCTGTACCATTTAGACTTATCTTGCATTCAGTACTAACAGTCCCTCACTCAAAAACCACAACTTTGGTTTTTCCCTTATTTATACTCGGTTTGAATTTCATATAAATTTCGTACGTCCAGGACAACGTATGATACCTTTTGCTCTCCGCCAACAGGACTGTGTCATCAACATACATCAATCTGCAGACATGAGTATTACCAAGACATAAATCAGTATTGTCCATTTTGGCATCATGCACACGTGCATCCATAAGTATACTAAACAGCCAAAGGGACATTACACAACCTTGTCTTGACTCCTGCACCAATAGAAAACCAGTTTGATGAAATGCCATTAACATGCACACATGCTCTACTGCCAGCTTACATGGTTTTCACACTGTTAAGTAGATTCCCAGTAATACCATATTTATTCAGTACCATCCACAGAAGTATTCAATTGCTTGCTCATAAGCTTTCTCTAAATCTATGATAAAAGCAAAAAACTTTCTTGCCAACAGACACTTTTCAATTACTATACGTAATGCAAAAATTTGGTTATTGCAGCCCTTATCAGGCATAAAACCACTCTGTACATCCCACATGCAGCCCTTATCAGGCATAAAACCACTGTGTACATCCCACACTTTCTCTGATGTACAGAGTGGGTTTATGTCTGGTAAGGGCTACACTATATGCAGGGGGAAATCCACCTCTTCTTCTTGACTATCCCATTATCTCACTAAAAGACCACACAGAATTAGCAAGAATGCCCACCCTAAAAGATATTATCACAAGAAAAATGATATTATCACGCTTAAAATGCTCCTAAAACATATTATCACAAGAAAAACATTTTCAAGCACACATACTTGTTCCTCAAGATCATTTCTATTTTTCTAAAAGTGTCATTTAAACAACACTCCAAAATTATTTTGGTTGAATGCCAGTTGGTGATTGCTTCCCAACTCTGAAGTGAAATCCTAAGAATGACTGCAGAGTTTGTACTGATTTTTGAAAATCCATTTAAGTCCTTAAGGATTTTTCTAGGAGTTTATCACAACATCAGAGCTTTTTAAAGTTTAATTTCTCTGAAAATGCAGGGTTTCCCCATATCTTAGTTACTTCTTGCTATACCAACAGACAAAATGAGCAAGCATTTTTCCTTTTGTTTACAAAAAAAAAAAAAGTTCAAAATCGGAACTTCAACTCTCTGTCACAGTCTAACTTTCCCTGTAAAGTCATTATTTTCTCTGCACAGTGAGCATGCAGTAGTATCTTTTTATTTTTGAACAAAATATCACTCTAAACAAAAGAAAACAAGCTTGCCCACATGTTTTAAGCTAAATTAAATATCAATAAGCAGCATAGCTGCCAACTAATTTTTAATGAAAAACCAGAAGATTGAAAAATCCTGAAGATCGCATAATAATCAGGAAAATTTTTCTGACGTTAGTTTGTTATACAATATAAAATGTCCACACAGAGCTAAAATTGTATATTTTGTTTTGTGATAGTTACACACAAATTTTTATATGCACTTCAACAAAACAAGGGAAAGATTAATAAAGAAATCCATTATGTATAATTTACTAGATTTTGAAACACTCCATCCATACATGTCAGCAAGAAAAAAATCTATTCTTTTGGATACCTACGCAGAATGTCTTTTTTTTTTTTCTTCTTCTCCAATATGTGCCAGGATATTGGACATTTTTTGTTTTTCATTTTTTGAGAAGTACCTGGCCACTTTTAATGTCCACATTTTCTTTTTCTGCTTTATTTAACATTATCAGAGACACAGACCTATTTCTCAAGTTAAACACTAATAGGAATCCTGCAAACACTAATAGGAATCCCGCAGTAAATGTATTGTAATAAGTGCCTACACAGACTGGGAGTAGCTCACGGTGGTCTTTAGAACCCATGAACAAGTATTAGGATCTTGAAAACATGAAAATAAACTTTACACAGATGTTTAATACAAGGTCCGATTAAAAAGTTCCGAGTCTAGGCCAATATACAACAAAGTTCTTACCTTTGTTGTGGCTTCCTAGATTATTATATTCAAACTAGTTAACTTTTTTATGGGATTTATCTAGGTAAATTCTTAAAATGTCTGCAAATTTTCGGGAGAACTCCTCTCCTTCGTCAGGCAGTCTTCCGTTCAATCTCCGTCACAGTCTTCAGTTACGGTTAACCTTGACGGTTACAGTGATTTTGCAAAATGTCTTGCCAGATGTTAGGCAGTGAAAATCCTTTACAGTCATTAATGATGAAGTTCTGGTATTTTCCAATTCCAAGTCCCTCTTTCAATGTCATTGGACATGAATCCAACTTCCTGAAGCAAAAATTGAAAGAGGGACTTGAAATTGGAAAATACCAAAACTTCATCATTAATGACTGTAAAGGTTTTTTGCTGCATAACATCTAGCAAGACAGTTTGCAAAATCACTGTAACTGTCAAGGTTAACTACAACCGAAGACCGTGACGGAGATTGAACGGAAGACTGCCTGACAAAGGAGAGGAGTTATCTCCGAAAATTTGCAGAAATTTTAAGAATTTACCTAGATAAATCCCATAAAAAAGTTAACTCGTTTGAAAGTACTTACATTACTTAAGTCTGACTGTGATCTCCCTCAAAGAAGTCTCCTGGGGCAGCAATACACCGCTGCCAGCATTTTTGCCACTGTTGGAACGCTCCCTGGAAGTCCTGTTTGCGAATAGTGCTAAGCACCATATGCGATTTGCGCTGGATCTTGTCCAAGGTTTCAAAACAGTGACCTTTGAGCTTTAGCTTCATCTTCGGGAACAGGAGGGGGCCAAATTTGCTGAGTAAGGCGGGTGAGGAAGGGTAGTCATGCTGTTACGGCTGCAAAACTGTCATGTTGCTAACGCTCTGTGAGCTGCTGCATTGTCGTAATGGAGCAGGAAATTGCCCCTGCGCCACATTTCAGGTCGTATGCGGTGAATGTCCTCCCTAAGATGCCGCAGAACATCGCAGTAAAAAACGTCGGTGACGGTCTGGCCCTGGAGGACAAATTCACAGTGCACAACCCCATGAATGTCCACATTTTCGGGGGTTTTGCTCGTGGATGGTTGCCCTGACCTCTCGTCATCTTCCAGTGCCGTTCTGCCACTTTTGAAGCGTGAGTGCCATTCAAAACACCTTGCACGACTCATTGCCATAAGCCTGCTGCAACATTTCATGTGTTTCAGTTCCCGATTTGCCGAGTTTGGCGCAGAATTTGATGTTCGCTCGCAGTTCATACTGAAATCGTAGCTGTGTTCTTCACGTGGTCACCAAATATCGTGTAGCACAGCTCCCAATGTTCACAGAACAATGCCACTCGGCACAATGACCCATGAAGGTCACTACCCTTGACCGCTGCTCGTGCATCTGCGAACTGTCACCTGTTGGTGCACTACGTACCTAGTCTGGGAACTTTCTGATTACACTACATAACGTTATTTCACTGAAATTTTCGATTTCCATAGCATACTCGATATTGAATATATTTGAAATACGTGAAGATAATGTAAATGGACGATGTTATTGCTCTGGCCGTTATTTTATAAACAAAGCATAGCAACAATTTTTCAGTTGCTACGCTTTGTTTATAAAATAACGTGGACAGAGTAATGACATCGTCTATTTACATTATCTCCACATATTTGAAATATATTCACCATTTCTATTGCCCTTTGGATGTATCAGCTGTAATTTAACAGCTTGCTCTGTTGAATGCCACCAGATGGCAACACATCAGTTGCTGAACCTATCAATATGGATTTGTGTAGTCAGATGCTGACTGATAAACCACGCATAGCACTCTGAATTGTTGGCACTGTAGCATAAAGTGAACACACTCAGCTAGTTATCGAGAGATCTGGGGTTCGATCCCAGCGGTGTTGGATGAACAATTTTGTTTATAAAATAATGTGGACAGAGCAAGGACATCGTCTATTTACACTCAACATTTTTCATTGTCTGCAGTGGTCCAACAACTCCCATAGCATACTCGACGTTTTCTGCCACCCACAGCAGACCGACTATTTCCATAGCATGCTCGATGTTTTCTGTCGTCCGTAGCGTACCAACGATTTTCATAGCATACTTGATGTTTTCCGTTGTCCGTAGCGGACTGACAATTTCCATAGTAACTATGTAAAATCCGCAGTACTTGGAGTCTGAATCTTTCTTCCCACATGTTCTTATTTAGCTTCAAGTGGAACAGCGTGCACAGAGAATTTACTGTGCCGAAGTGCTGATGATGACGACGGGCATGGGGTTCTGGCGCACAATTAGCATCTCTGTTATATATTTTATTTATAGGGATATTTTTAGCAAAAAAAAAAAAAAAAAAAAACAGAGAATTTTAAAATCAGGAAGAAAATTTCTCCCGGCCAGAAAACCGGAAGACCATATAAAAAATCGTAAAACTTTCGGAAAATCCGGAAGAGTTGGCAGGTATGAAGTGGTACTCCGCTGTGAAAACAATTTTATGAACCATGGAAATAGCTGAGATTCCACCACGAACAAATTAAGTATGGATTTCACAATTTGATTTTGCTTTAGGAAAAGGAAAGAAACGAAAACGCCTGCTCCGACTGGTTTTGAAGAAGATGCTGTTAGAAATAAGAAATCATGTATTTCAGTAGAAAAAATCCTTAAATACCTATAAGAGCCAAAATATTATGCCACCTGCCAGATATGATGTTGTTCCTCCATGTGCTGTCAAAACAGCTCTTACCCAATGAGGCATTGATGCTACAAGATTTCTAAAGGTGCCTTGTGGTATCTGGTACCAACAAATTACCAGCATATCCTTTAATTCTTGCAAGTTAGATGGTTGAGCTGCCGCAGATCGGATTTGCTGTTCCAGCACAAACCACAGATGCTCAATTGGATTAATTTCTGGGGAATTTGGAAACCAGGGCAATAGGTGGAAGTCTTTCTCATGTTCCGCAAAACCATATTTTAACAATCCTAGCAGCGTCACATGGCGCATTATCCTGTTGAAAGACAGCACTGCTAGAGGGGAGTACTGTTGCTATAAAGGGTGTACCTGGTCTGCAAGGTAGATGGTAGATGTCACAGTGTCTTGCACATGAATAGCTGGACCCAGGGTTTCCTGGAAGAACCACTGTCTAAAGCAATGTTCTAAAGCAATACCACTTCTTTCGCTGGCTTGTTTTGGTCCCACAGTGCATCCTGGTGCCAACACTTCCCCAGCTAGATGATGCACATGTACCCTGCTGCTGTCCACGTGGTACAACAGGAAACAAGATTCATTAGACCAGACAACCTTCTTCCAATCATTCAAGGTCCAGTTTTGATACTAGCATGTACATCGTAGACACTGGCAGAGCTGCCATGTGTCCCGGTTTACCCAGATTCCGTCTGATTTTGAAAATATCTTTCGGAAATCCCATTTTTTTCCAAAAAATCCGGTTTTGTGGTTTTCTTTTTTTTTCTTTTATTTATTTACTGTGCGTGCCCCCCCCCCCATTAATGATATCAACAATCATTTTTCTCCAGCATCAACTTAAAATTGAGGATCTTGAACAATAGATGGCAGCTTTATATCAATATTTCCATACATAATTAAAAACTAATGTAACACTCTGAAGGTATCATACAAGAACAAAGATGAAATCTCACCTCTCCTCTGGTGTGTATTGTGTGGTCAAACAATCCCATAATGACTTGTCTTAAGTTGTGGTACCCAGTATTAGCCAAATGAGATTTAATAAGAGCCTGCAAAGTATCTTCTGGCAAAGGGGAGCCATTGACGTAGTGTGCTGACATCTTCCGCAGAGGCACAGGCTCCCAGCACCAATTTTCCAACATCTGGGAGGGTGCTTCTACAAAATCTCTCTCCACATTTGTTCCACTACAGAATGAATTTCATAAAATATATTTTACTCCTAAATACATAATCTTTTTCATGCAATTAAACTGATTTATTTATTTTTTGTTCACACCTGAAAACTGAAAAATACTTACAAAATATTGGTACTAAGCAAAAAACAGCATTACTAAGTCTTTTGTAAAATGAAAGCATACCTGCCAACTTTCAGAAAGTGAAATCCATAAAAAAAAAATTTCATTGATATCTTCAATTAAATTACTTATCTAGCTAGCATACTGATTAAACGTAGCGAACACATCGATTAAAAATCAATGTTACAAAATCAGTATTAATTTTTAATCATTGCTTTACTACAAAACATTATTTTTGCGTGTTAATTTCTAAAATAAAAAGCTATAAGCTATCACACATGTGCAGTTTTATAATGAAAAATTCCATCTAAATCGGTCAATTTTCACGGAAGTTATTGCACAAAAATTCTGACGAACAAATCTCACATACATCTGCACTGTCCCAACGAGTGCTGATAAGCAGTTTCAATAAGATTGGTCCACTACATGTCCTGAATAGCGCATTAAAATTTAGTCATGTTGGCGTATCAATTTGAGCTCAAAAATTCTGCTGATTTAACATCCATTTGAATTTCTTTTTTTTTCTTTCTTTTTTTAACGACAGCTACTTTCTGATGTAGCTTTCGAACTGGGGGTAATAAAGACTGGTGCCCTAATGCCGGACACCCAGCGCCAGCCTAAGGAGAAGTTGCAACTTCGGGGACAAACAATGCATTATCTGAAAAGGGATAAACATAGAGAGAGATAGACGTGCCCAAAGCTGGGACAGTTGAGTTTATGCAAGGTGCAAGCTTCAGTGTTTGAAATGACACAAAACGATCACCTAAAACATGTAGAAAAACTACAGACAAAGTTTTCCCACATAAGCACATGTAGCTGAAAAGAAGTTTATTGCTGATATGGATTAAGTTAAATAAAAAATTCTAATGTAGGGGTGCAAAATCATCAGGAGAAAAAAGAAAACCTGGGTGAAATGCTAAATCCGTAAAATTAACATCTTGCCCGTAAAGCTGTAAAACAAGTCGCATTTCTGTAAATTTTAAGGGTAAATCATAAAACCTGGCAGGTCTGTGAAAGCATTGTACCTACTCAACACTTTTGCATCCAAAAAGCATTTTAAATGCCCTCACACAGCTGACCTGGAGCAGGAAAACACCAAAAGAGGTACCTCACCCTGAGTATTCACCAGATGTAGCACCTAGTGATTTTTGGTTGTTACAAAAAAAAAAAAAAAAATTGCAAGGAGCTCACTGAGAAGCTTTTTCAAGTGTGCAAGACCTTGTAAAATGTGTTAATTTGCATTTGTTGATTATTCTTCAACAGTGGTACCACCAAGTGTTCCAAAATTGGAGTAAACATCTGCAACTTTACTTGGATATTGGAAGATTGTACTTTGAAGAACAGTTTTTTTTTTTTTTTTTTTTGAAGTTATGGCAAAGGTTTCTGTCCTGTAGATACAAGCCAAGAACTTCTTGGATGCCTCTTGTAAAAGGAAAGGTACCAATAACAATAATGAGGTTATATAAGATATAATTCATCAAAAACTATGAGATGAATGTGTAATAGATTTTGCGAGTGTTCTTAATATTTCAGAGACAGTTATTCACATTATTTAAAAAATTATGAAGAAACTAAAGCTAAAGCTGAACATGTCTTACGTGATGATTACAGAGACCAAAACAAATTTTTACCACAGGTTCTTCCTACTTGTGATGTTGCAGTTTAATTACATAATCCATAAACATACCGTGTCAGGTCAGTAAAGAATAATTTTTTTTGATTTAATCAAATCAGGTATAAAACTTTTCTTGTTTCTAAAGCACAGTGTTTCCTAAACACACTTACTATTTAGTTGTGCTGTATTGTGTTTGGACACTCTTTTTGATTCTCACCACCACAAAAGCATAGCTGAAAAATGAGCTCTTGCCCCCTTTCCAAATTAGCAAGATCCCTCCCACTAGTACCATCATTATTTTTCTGCTTCATTCATTATTTTGATCCCATGTGAAATTCGCCTCATGCAGCATTTGAAATGTTTGCTGTTTCAAAATACTAATCAGGGCTTGAAAAATATCTGAAAAGTTACATGTCCAGCTGGGCATATGCAGAAATTATTTAACTACCCAGGTACTAAAAGCTAAATGCCCATGAAAATTTGCCTTTTAGACTAACAAATCAGATCCCTAGTTTAAAAACTGAACTTTTTTAAATTGCTGTCTTACACACAATACCGTAAATTGCTTTAATTTTGATTCAAGATCTACAACATACCTTCAGTATTTACAAGTTAAAACCAATTAAAGTCATAAAGTAGTTAAAATCATGAGCACTTTCGAATTCACTTTGAATTCATTATCAGATGGAATAAAACCCGAAGCCTCGTGGGGGCCAACATCAGTCTTTTATATATTCCCTCTCGTTTTAATTTGTAACTGTACATGTGTTAAGTTTCTTAGCCAATCCAGTGCACAATGAGGCACAGGGTGGTTGTTTTCACAGTCCATGAGGTGTTTCCATTGTGTTGGATTACATACAAGTAGTCATCATTATAGCAAAAGTTATACCTGTAAATGAATAAGCTCTCAGTCAGTAGGAGTTGGGGTTTCTTGGGGTACAAAGAATATCCACATCATTCCAACTGGAGGTATAGGTGCTTTGTCTGCGTAATCTTGATAATGCCGTGGACGCCAATGCCATCTGGATACTGTATTGGTGTTCAGAAAGTCTGCAGCGTAAGGTCCGGGAAGTGGATCCAATATACATTTTATGAGCCAGATCTATCTTGTTCGTTAGGTTTTAGGAGAATGGAGTACACTCCAAATTTATTCAAGATGTCAACACCATCTCAGGCATTTTTCACCAATGACAAAATATTAACAGTTCTTTCAGCAAAACCCAGGCCATTCTTCTTACAAATAGTTCTAAGGGGTTTGTAACACGTGGTAGGAATGTAATTGATCCCACGTATCTAATAACTCTTCGTTCACGCTGGAGAGTAGAAGTATTTGCCACTTCTTGTTTTCGTACAAGTTTTTTCACTATATTAGATGGATAGCCAAAGTCAGCTGCTAGTTTTGTAATAAATGAAATCTCCTTATTCTTATCAGTTTCATAAGACAAATGCGTATAGGCTCTTTTTACCAAGAACCTCAATGCAGATAGTTTGTGGTTTGTAGGATGGTAAGAATTGTAAAGTATTATTAAAGTTGAATTGGAATTATGTTTCTGATAGACTGAAAATGAAACTGTATTAGATACAGGTTGACGGTGCAGGAGGAGGTCCAGGAAAGGAAGTTTATTATCACACTCAAGTTCAATTGTGAAGTTTATGGTTTCAAATTTAGAAGATAGGAGGTCTGCAAACTTGCTAAGTGATTCAGTGGTGGATGGCCAAAAGATTAGGATTTCATCAACATACCTCTCTGATACAGTAGTGGTTTTATTTCAGCATTGGGCAAGACTTTGCTTCCCAAGGATTGAAGGAGCAATTCAGCCAGGGTACCAGATATGGGTGAGCCTATGAAAGCACCATTCAGTTGCCTGTAAACAGTATTATTATGCCAAAAATAAGCTCTATTGTAGACAAGATTAAGTAAGAGCTGACAAAATTGCTTGAATTTCCAATAAGTTGTAAATATTTTAATTCTGAAGTTTTTGTTCTATAATGGAATGTACAGTAGGGATTGGTACATTTGGGAACAGTGATACTATATCCAGGGAGGCCATAATAAAAGGGATAAGTGAAGAGAAAGAGTTAAGTTGGGTTATTATTTGAAGGGAGTTAGAGATAGATGGATGAGAATTAGAAATGAGGGGTTAGCCAATGCACACTCTAAAGGTCGGTTAGGGCTACAATAGACCAAACTAGTAGCTGAACAGGATAACCGGGTTTGTGCAGTTTTGCTTTCCCAAATAATTTGGGAATTCTGGGACCTGGGGGGTAGTTGAAGACAAGAAGATAGCATAGAAGGTAAAGCATGGTTACTTTTTAGTCATTTAAGGGCTGATATAGTTGCTTGAGTTGGGTTTTTTTACAGATTGAAAGTGGGATTTCGTTGATCACCTTTTTCATTTTTCCCAAATAATCCAAGCGATTTAACACAAGTTGGGGTGTTTTATCACCACTGAGGGTGGAAATATTAGGGTTCTTCTTTTGTAGAATGAGTTGTCTCTTTTCCTTCTTGAGTTGACTGGTTTTTGGTTCAATCTGTTGAAGACTGTTATGAATTATAGTTAACTGTCGAACTACTTGGAATCAAACCCATTTTCTTGGTCAGAGTTAGGTAGAGCCTGAATTATAGGTTCAATCTGAGGAATTATCATAATGGGATCAAGCTTCCCTGGTGGAAAGGAGTACTTAAGTCATTTTTTCAGAGCTTGTCATTGGGGAGAGGACAAGATGGTGTCACTAAGATTAACAAAATTCTCCTTTTGAGTTGAGATTAGTCCCATGTTTTTGCAAGGTCGGCAGGTTTCCACCTCTTCAGAAACTAAGCCTCATAATTTTTTGACATGAGTGTTTTGAATAGGATTAGTTTCAGCTAGAGCTATGGCTGTTGTTATAATAATGATCTGGTCCAACAGTATTGGATGGAACTTGTGGGTTAAGCGCTTATGAGCTTGGTACATTTTATGCTGCAGGTAGTCTAGGCAAGCTCTTTTTGCAAAATAGTATTAGATAATCGCTTACCTTCAGCAGTTCGAACAATGGTGATGTCACGTGATGATATTGGGACCAGTCGTATCTATAGGAATTTTGGAATTATGCACAGGTCATTACAATTAGCTAGTGAGTCATTTCTGAAGATAACTTCTGATGAAACTTACAGTAAAGTTTTGATGTTCAGTCCATATATTGAAACAAATACCTCTAGGAGGCAGGTAAGAACTTGAAAATGAAGAAAGTTTTCATGCAGAATATTATTATAATAGATGAACAAATTACCAGTCTTATGCATGATACCATAAAATACTTTAATTTAGATTCAAGATGTACAGCATACCTTTAGTATTTACATGTTAAAACCAATTAAAAACATAAAGTAGTTAAAATCATGAGCACTTTCAAATTCACTTTGAATTCATCATCAGATGGAATAAAACCAAAGCCTTGCGGAAGCCATCAGTCTTCTATATATTCCCTCCCATTGTAATTTTTAACTGCACATGTGTTAAGTTTCGTAGCCATTCCGGTATCAAGTTCCTCTAAAAATGTTTTGAATTTTTTATGTGTAAGAGGATTATTTCTGCCACTAAAAACCCCATTATTTTCACTACTTTCTCCATCATATTTGAATGTCCCAGCAAAGACTCATATAACATTTGTTAGTGCACAATGGAATGTAACATTTCAGCTTTAATTTCATTGCTTTTCAGTCTGAAATGAAAGTTGGTTTATTCTTCATTTGCAGGTCACATAATTTTGTTCAGCATTAGACATCACTGCACTAGAGCATCGGTAAGAAAAGTGTGTTGTAGTGGCAGGGCACTATGTCCAAAAAAAAAAAAAAAAAAAAAGGAATCCTAATCATGCAGATGTATGTATTTTAGAACACAAACTTTTTGAATGACCCTCATACCAAACCATTAAAAGCAGCAGACAGGAAATAACACAACAAAAACACAACTTGCCTGCAAAAAAAAAAAAAATGTCTTTACCAGTAATGAGTTGGCAAATATACTTCCCACTCCCAAGAATTACAATAGAAAAGTATGACATAGGTGTTGGAATCGCAGCCTCTCAGCAATAAAAGAAAAGAAAAATGCAGATCGTCAGACGGGATTTTTACAGCGCTCCAAATGAATTGCTACATACCAGCGCAGCTGTTGTTCACCGAATTACACGTACCTTGAAACGCCACACGCAGGCACATCTCTCTCTTGATCTGTGACGTAAGTGAGGTTGAGAGGAGAACCCTTTTCTTCTGCGTTCTGTGTGTGCTTTCGTTTTTGCTTGTGCACGGTTGTATGTTCAGGAAATTCTGCGTGTGTGTTTTACCAAATAGAACTGCTCCTTTAATAAAGGAAGCAAACTGTATTACGTGAGATGTTTCTAATCAATAGACTCTGGTACGCTTAATGATTTTTACAATATGTTCTTGGTGTTATGAAAGTATTCTTTGTCCACATGCAAAGTGATTGCGCGTGTGGGACTGAAGTGAACTTCTTCAGCAAACATGGCGTCAGTTGACATCTATAAGAAACATCCTTTGTTACCTTGATGGAGTATCTACGTGTCGACGTATTACATCTAAATGGATATCTTCATATCATCATTTATGTTATAATTAAATACCTTTTACTGCATACAACTCAGGTCTGTACATGAATTTATTATTGCCAACTGAAGTGCTCTGTTCTATTTTTATTGTTAAGCTCACATTCTTCTGCCACGAATGAAGGCTAGTGAAAAACATCAGTTTTTTCCACTGCATGCCGAATAATTGGGGTATTTATGTTACCTTTTATAACTATGCATACACATTTTGATAATTTAATATTTCCACCCCTCCAAAAAAGGACAATAGGTATTTTAAAAAAATGAAACTCACTTGAAATGAGCAAATTCTGATTGAGCACATATTTGATGCATCACATGCCCAAATTCATGAAAAAATGTTACCACCTGTGTGAGAAAGAATAAATAGACAAGACATTAGGAACAGTTATTAAGAAAGTAAGGTGAATTAGGAGGGTCAAATAATCAATATCACCAGGGAACTGCAAAACTTACATACTTAAAATATTTCAAAACACTCCCAACAAACTCATTGTGGAAAAAAAAAAAAAAAAGATCACAATAAATGCTTAAGGATGAAAGACAAAGAACAAAAAAAAAAAAAGATAAATGAAACTACATACAGTTTAATACTGATTTAATAACCATGATAAATATGCTTTTTAATCACATATGGACTCCTCAAAATAAGTTAATGAGTTTCACATTTTGACCATCATCCATGCTGGACACCTAGTATTGGGTTGATACATAAGTTCATGCCATTTTATTTCACAAGTGTTTCCCAGGTCAGTAGTGATGGTGCCGATGGCCAGTTGTATATCAAAATGTAGCCAGTAATATCATGTATCTAAATCATATTGCGTTGTGTGATTGCGGCTAATGGATTTTTTGGTTTTCAGGTCTGGAAGTATGGACTGTCAAGTAGAGAGGAATGAACATTTCCAACATCTGCTTCTCTAAGAGTTTAACAAGGGATCCACAGCCGCGATGCTACTCGACAAATTTGTGCTGTGTATGGGGAGGATGCTATTGCTCCGAGGACAGCCCGCAAATGGTTTGAGCAGTTCTGAGGTGGCAATTTTGACTTCAACGACTCCCCACGCTCAGGTCGTCCATCTCACTTTGATGAGGATCGTTTGAAACATTTCATCCACTTGGATCCATGTCAAACCACACACAAATTGGCCACTAAGATGGACTGTGGCCTGATCACAGTGGTGCGACACGTGATCAGGCCACAGTGATCTGGGAAAGGTCCAGAAATTGGGGTCTTGGCAGTCTCACACTCTCACCGAGGACAACAAGAATCAACGAATTGGCCACTGAGATGAACTGTGATAAGGCCACAGTGGTGCGACACCTGGAACGTATGGGAAAGGTCCAGAAATTGGGGTCTTGGGTGCCTCACACTCTCACCGAGGACAAGAATCAGCGTGTTGCCATATGTGGTTCCTTGCTCGGCAACACAAACCCTTTCTGTCACATATTGTTACTGGAGATGAAAAGTGGTGCCTGTACGTGAATTATAGGCATTGGAGGGAACGGTTAAGCCCCCCACCCCCCACCCCCAAAAAAACATGAACCATGTCCAAAACATGACCTTCATTCTGCAAAAATCATGTTGTGTGTCTGGTGGAACATGGAAGACATTATTCCCTGGGAAATGCTGCCGAGGAATCAGACTATTAACGCTGCATTCTACTATGAGCAACTCCGCCCTGTGGAAGGAGCAATTCAGCACAAATGACCACATCAGTGCCATGGTGTCCTCCAACACGATAATGCATGCCCTCACAGTGCAAACATGACCAAAATGGCCATTCAGGACATGAAATGGGAGATCCTTCCACATCTGGTCTATTCCCCAGATGTCGCCCCTTCAGACTATCATCTGTTCCGATCTCTGTCAAATGCACTCCGTGGCAGAATGTTCAACAATGATGTTGAACATTCTGAATTTCCTTGATGATTTCTTCGCAGCAAAACCTGCACATTTTTTCAAGAATGGCATTGCAGACCCATCCAGATGTTGGGACACCATTGTAAACAATGGGGGGAGGGGGCATAGTTGATGGATTCCGTATTCACTTTCTGAGTTTAGTGCTGATTATATTAAACATTTTGCAAAATATCGATCAATCTAAACGCTCTAACCTACAAATAAAAACTGAAATCTTGCGATGTCGAAGTGAGCAAAATTGCATCTAAAATCAGATGTCACCCCAACAGCACATTATCGATCATTTAGATAGTTCCGATTTGTAATGCCAGATGTCACATTATTTTGCAGAAAAGGCTTCGGTATGAAGTTTTAAACTAACCTCCGAATAGGACAGTCCAAAACAAGCCATGAACGGAATAACATGTGTGCCGGAGAAAAAGTAATTTAATGCGAAAAATCAAAGCAAAAATTATTAAGGTAAGTTTACAAGAAAACACTGGACTACAAAGAAAATTGTTAAACAACAAATATTTCACACAGAATGTTTATTTATTGTGTCCCATATGCATTTACTTAAAAAATAGATGGCACCCATGAAATAAGGATGAGGAAAAGATAATTAGTGAAACTAAATTCATAAGGAATCACTGTCTTGAGACTCTGGGTCTGAGGTCAGTTTTAATTTGAATTCCGTGAAAATTTACTATGAGACCCGAGGAAGGGCACAGTTTGGAAGTGTTTCAAATGTGACACTCATAAGAGTGGATAACCCAGAGGAATGTAATACAGCAATAAGGTTCAACTTGTGTGAATACTGTATTTCTCAGTTTTTTACATTTTAAGACGTTCCCTATTTTACTCAGCTACATTTCGAAAACCCAAACATAATCAAGTCTTCAACAGTTTATCACTCTGAAAAATAGGGGACATGAACTGACTAAAACTCACAAAAATGAAGAATGAGCTGAGTGATCTTGCCTGAAGGCACTCCAACAATATGCCTATCCATACGTAAATGGTATTTCCAAATAAAACACCACCTTCTGCTGTTGAGTACAAGAATGAACAAGGTCAAACATGGTAAAAAAAAATTGTTCTTGAAGATACTTTTATTAAAATATTTGAATATGGCAATTCTTTAAACACACGGGTTCTCTTTATGTTACACAAGATACAGCCTCAAAACATTTTCAGTGAAACACTTTTTAATACTAGTGAACACTAATCACTTTTTCTAAACTCTGTTTACCTCGTTGTGGTCAAGCAGGGATGGTTTCTCTGAAGTGGGTTTAGTGAAATTAGCAACCATTGCTGCCACAGACACTTGTCGTGTTCCATCACTCAACAGGCATCCAGGCTACAGGAAAATATACATTTTCAATAAGTTTCATGATTACAAAAAAAAAAAAAAAATCACAGAATCTGAATTTTTTCACACAAAAAGTCAATCTCTTAGCATGCACTAAAATGTATAACTTCAAACTACTTTTGTATCCACATCTAAGTGTAGGTACATTAAATCACATTTCTGATTAACAAGGTAATGAGATATGTATTGCAGTATTTTTATCTTCTGTTTGTACCTTTTCTTTCTTTTTCTTTTTTTTTTTTTTTTGATTGGAGGTTTAACGACCACCTTGAGCAACTCAATGGGCTATAAGCAGCCGCCCGTCCCTAATTTAGGGTCACTGGTTCCAGGGAAGGGAGAGAGCCAGTGCCGTAAGACAAACACAACATCCATGTCTCACCGGGATTTGAACCCGGACCCCGTTCGGACGAATGATCAGAGGCCATCGCTTAGACCACTGCGCCACTGGGGCGGCTACCTTTTCTTCACAGTGTACTCTTGATTCTCTGGACTAATGGACATGAGGGGATGCACAGTTCATTGAAAAACAAGGACAATCCAAGACTTATATTTAAAAAGAACTGTTCAGTATTTAATCAACAATCTGTACTTTCCACTTATTTTCGAGAATTGCCCAAAATGCTTCTTATTGCCCATTCAAATTTTCCTCACAGCTCTAATGTCATTACGAGACACATCCAGAAAGTATGTTTCAAATGGCTGTAGATAAAAGAACTTTTGTGTTAGTAATATTAATCTATTGGCACACAAGTTTATACATACCTTAAGCTACTTTTTAAAATAACAACTCCTTACACTGAAGCATTTGTCATATAGGGGCACAACTGGATTCTGTGGAAGAAATATTCTTCACTAATGACGTAGAACAAGGTCATGATTTTAGCAATCACAGCTATACCAACCTTCAAAATCTGAAAATCAGTAGATTTTTACAGCTCATCAAATCACACGAGCGCTATTTTTTATCAACATTTTTCATACGTAGGAACAATTTTCCAGAAGTAGTATTTTTGGTCCACTAAAAGTTCTGGAAGAAAAAAAAAAAAAAAAAAAAAAAACACGAAAATCCACATGCCCTACTATAATTCATTTTCAGGAACATTGATTTTGCAAGATAATGAAAACACGTTAAATGGCCCACATGTTGTTGCTTTTTATGAATAAAATAGCAGTCAACTGTTTTTCGTTTCTTCTTTAGGTTGTGCCCAAAGGTGAAGATGACAAAAAGCATCGTACTAACACCACCTTTCGTAACAAGGCAAGGCCAACTGTAACTACTCCCTTTTGTCGTTAAATGAATTCGCAGCACCTCAAGTGTTTATCATCACTTAGAATGCACGCGGCTCTGTTGTGCCGAAGGGTTGAAAGACTGAACTGCTAGGAGAAGGCAGGGCAGCTGCCACCTGTCAATCAATTACTGATCCTCCCCAGCATTTTAGTGCCAAAGCGGGTGAGCTCTTTGCTGAAGCCGTCGTATGACAATCGGACTGGGAGAAATTTTTTTAAAGCAAATTTTCCCCGACTCATCTCGAACAATTGGTCATGCAATTCTATCTGCAAAAAGAAGGCCACCCCAGTGGCTTTCTTTTTGCAGATAGAAGAAAGAAAAGGTATGAAAATGATGACTGTAATGCCGCCTAGCATCGAGCAGAAAGAAAAAGATTTCACAGGCAGTTTGGCATCATGGTGGTTGATGGAATTTCGACCATCTAATGGCTAATTCTTGGGTGAAAATCAGGAGAATTTGACATACATCCGGAGGGCAGGCTGAAAATCTAGAGTCTCCCGCCTAAATCCAAAGAGCTGGCACGTCTGCAATCAGATATGGCTGAATTGCCAGTTTTTACAGTTCTGTACTTGACATACATCATCAGAAAACTTTAAGATTACATTACGCTGGAATGGGAATCGAATCTGCATCTCCTAATTCTTGTTCGAGCATGATATCCGCTACACCACCCAGGACAATGAAGTTTCAAGTACCTTTTGTTCTACATATAGTGAAGAATATTTCTTCCACGGAATCCATACCTGAGAAACTGTTGATGTATTAACTACCCTATGAGGAAGCAGAATTGGCTTCAACTAAGGAAATCTGAAGTGGTTTGGATTCTTCTAACTCAGATACTTGGAACTTCATTGTCCTGGATGGTGTAACCGATAGCATGCTCGAGCTTAGGGAGATGAGGGTTCAATTCCCACTCCAGGGAGATATAATTTTAAGTCATCTGATCTGCGAATACTACATATTGAACAGTTCAACTAGTGATTCAAGCATGTCTGACCATTAAAATCCAAGGGGTGCAAGTTTTTGTATCTCCTCATTGAATAAGTCTGAGTTGCCAATGTTTTGTTCCAAATTCTGCATGGATATTTTCACCTCAGAATTGATGTTGAACTGCTTTGCCACTAAAACACTCTAGATCAGGACTGTATGATAGGTGTTGGCAGCCTTCCCACTGGAATTGTTCAAGCAGTTGATGTGCGGATTTTTGGGCACCCATCTCAAACACAATTTATGATACTGCAAGTTTTCTATTATGATTGCATGCAGTAAAGAATGAGAAATCTGGGGCAAATATGCAGTCAATTCAGAAATGGCAATCTTCCAAATTTGCTCATTCACCTGGTCCAAATTTGCTCATTCACCTGGTCATTCACCTGGTCCACTTCCAATTTCTGCCATGCACGTTCATCCCACCTTTATTGAACCGCCTAACCACCTTCCCACAATTTCTTCACTTATCACATTTTCTCCATAAACTTCACAAATTTACCAATAAATTTTAATCAGGAAAATGTTTTTGGCATTCACAAATTTTGTACTAGATGGTATCTCACGGCAGTTCTCTGAGATTCAGAGGTTAGTTCCTCAAAGAAAGATCACCTGCCAAATAAACGTTTAACTGATGGAACTAAAATTTACTAACTGTTGGTGTATCAAACATCTCCATTTACAATGATCTCAGCACACAGCTTGAGCTTCACTGACATCCATCACATGATGCACACAAGACCTTTCGTACTTCATATTCATAATCTTTTTCTCAAGCAGGCACTCCTGAATCTGGTCCTCCCATGATTTCTTTGGCCTTCCTCTACCTTTCTTTCCTGCCACTTAGGCTGAAAAAATTCTCTTAGTCAGCACCTCATCCCTCATTCTTTCAACATGGCCAAACCACCGAAGAATATTAGTCTCCCCCATACTAACAACATTTCGCCTCACATTATA
The DNA here is from genome assembly GCA_039090855.1 of Macrothele yani. Lineage (NCBI taxonomy): Eukaryota > Metazoa > Arthropoda > Arachnida > Araneae > Macrothelidae > Macrothele > Macrothele yani. Next base: position 140,776,763 of record CM077001.1, read on the forward strand.
CATCTGCAACACATCTTCATTCCTCACATGATCGGAGCGTGTCTTGTGACAAATGCCCCGCAAGTAATGCGTCTCTCTAGTACATAAATGATTCCTATGCCATTTCTGCAGTACCCAGGTTTCACTGCCATACATCAGAGTAGGAACAATTACATATTCATATAGAGCCATTTGGAAATTTCTTAACCCCCTCCCCCAAATTTAGGTGAAACTAAGAAGGAAGAAATTGGAATAGAAGAAATGAATGGAACGGTGAGTGTGTGGTCTGGAATGTTGGATAATGAGAGGACAGGCTGGTGTAGGTGTGATTTTAAGTGAAAAATTTGAAGAACAACTTGATTCACTATAGCTGCATAAGTGAGAGAATTTTTTGGACGGCACCTCACAACTGGCAAAATTGTTTTACTTTTACAAGAGGAAGAACTCATAAACAAAGAACAGTAACAGAAAGCACAGGCTTTCTTCTTTACTTGCAAGACATCACCGTGCCTGCGTACTCTCACACATGTGTGGCCAGTACGCAAGCCTGGATCAACACTCTTTTTCAACATGTAGATACAGAAGCTTGTGTCCGGTAAGAAAAATGTCTCAATGTTGGAGCAATTATGTTGAGACATAGCTTAGTTACATGTAAACCTGTGCTAAGTAATATTACAAACACTAAGATTATTTTACTACCTGCAGAAGTATAGTGTACTCACTAAGATTATTCATTTACAGCCAGTCTGAACTTACTTTCTGGATGCACCTATTATATTCAAAATTACACTGACTCGTATACTCTTAACAAAATATCAATATTGGGTAATGCTGTGCATGATTGATCCACTTGTTGATTTTTCTTTCCTGCCTTCCTCTTTCAGTTGATTTAGATCAGAGAAACAATATCTACATCACTCTTGTGAAACTGTAATTATGGTTCATGTGAATCACTTTGCAACCACTCATCAAGGCATTCTTTTCCAACATATTTTAAAATATTCATAAAATCTACTATCTCATATATTTCACTAGCTTTTTCTTTGTTCATCATCATCATAATTGTCAACCATTATCAATCCACTGCTGGACGAAGGTCTCCCCAAGTTTCCTCCACAACGGTCTGTCTTGTGCCAGTCTCCTCCATGTCACTCCCGCATATTTACGAATTTCATCCACCCATCTCCCATGTGGTCTTTTTCTGGGTCTTTTCCTGTCCCTTGGAATCCAATCTAAAATTTCGGCTGTCCATCTATGGTCTGTCCTTCTGGCAGTATGTCCAGCCCATTGCCATTTCAGGGATTTAACTCTGATCATGATGTCTTCCACTCTCGTCATTTTTCGGATCCACGAGTTCCTCTTCTTATCTCTCCTGGTTATACCAAGCATGCACCTCTCCATGCTTCTTTGAGTTGTCTGCAGCCTTTGTATGTCTCTTTTAGTTAAGGTCCACGTCTCTGCACCATACGTAAGCACTGGAAGGATGCATTGATCAAACACTTTGTTGTTAAACCCCAATAAATCATCATCTACATTTAGAAGTGTTGCACTCCATGATCAAGCAAGTGTTAACAGTTTTACATTGGACTATGCCTAAGGCACACCACATTCAGCACCCAAGGATGGATCTAGTGCTCAAGGAAATTCAGACACCCTACATGAATCACACAGGAATGTATCTGCTTTTATATTTATGTATATGTTGTACTGAGTAATTTTTAGTGTTCCCCCTAAGCCATTTCAGCAGGGTGCAGCACCCTGTCCTTTTTTGACATGTTAAAATCTGCCCTGCCCTATTTTTGGATGGTAAAAATGCCAGCTGCCCTCCCCAATTTTTACCCTGCCCTTAATCTTGTATTACCCTTGCCTTTTCACGACTTGCCAGGCCCACGATTGCAGTGTCAGTCACAAATGCACCCATGTAAATGTCTTGCTCGAAAACAATACCCGCAAACCTTATGGCTAACGTGATCGTGTGGAAATTGCAACCTTTTTTTTTTCGTTTGGGGTTAAACGACCACTATGAGCAACTCAAAGCAGTCGTCCGTCCTTAATTTAGGGACCCTGGTTTCAAGAAAAGATAAAAATTAGTGGTTACCACTAGCTGTGTGGCGACTGGATAGAACAAATGGCTGGTAGAAAAAGTTGCTTTACTCGCCAAGCTCGAAAATTTGCCTCTCACGACGGTCTGGTGGTCAAATTATTTTTTCATTACTAAAGAATTTATTTGCATTTTTCAAAACCCTCCTATAAATTAGCAAGATCATTTTCTATCATCCAACTCACACTTGGGGAAAAACAATTCTCTGCTCAGTAAATAAGTGGGTACAATCTATTTATAGATTCACTTTTTGAGTACGGGGAGGCGGTTGTTTTCCACACTAAAGTTTGGGCAGGAAGTAATGACAACAGACTTCTGAGCTTCAGCTGGAACTCTGACGACACAAACTGACATCAGCAGCTCACATTTTATTAAGTTTTTCCAAAAATACATGATTTCCCATTGATTAGTCACTCCTTGCTTATCAACAGGCAAAAAAGAGCAATCATTACTTTTGTTAAGAAAAAAATTGAAGTTCAAATGGGAACTTTAGCTTTTCGTTGCTGTCTTTCGTTCCCTGTTGAGTCACATTTCTTTTGCACGGTGTGCACGCAGTAGCATGTTTGAAGCATTAATTTTGCTCTGCTCTTAATATAGCAAAAAAAAAAAAAAGAAAAAAAAAAATGTTATTACGGATTGAGAAAACATGCTTTAAGTGAAATCAAACGTCAAAAATCAATACTGCATTGCACACTTTGGCGTGATAACAATTTTATGAGTCATGGAAATGGCAGGTTCCATCATGGATAGATTAAGTACCAATTTTAAAATTGAATTTGGCTTTAAAAAAGAGAGAGGACAAAATGTTTACTATAATGACTAGTTGGTTTTGAAGTGACTGTTAGAAATAGGAAAACATGCATTTTGTTATAAAAAATTCTTCTAATACTGAATCTGTCTTTTTCACTAATCGCAAGATATTAAGAACGAGGAATATGATCAGAAAAACATAAAAAATAAGAATATGATAACAAAGAGAAATGAGGGGGGATACACATCTTGGTAAAAACAATTTGAAATTATGAAAATCATATTACATTATCATCCGTGCTTAAAATAATCATTTTCGGACTGCAATAAAATTGAATAGGAGTTTGTTTCTGTGAAGCAGTGAATAGTTAAAAAGAAATGGCTAATTTCATGGTTTTACCTTGGTTACCAGTGAATTCAACTCCAGTTAGAAAATAAGGGCAATTTGTTGGACATCAAATTAAACACTGAATTTTTTTTCACTTTAAGCAGCAAAACACTGGATGGAAGCAAGAACAATCATTTTTTTTATTTCAATCATTTGGTTAAAATAAATTATTTTCAAATAATTTCACTGTGTGTTTTCATGTATTTAATAATCCATTGATTAGAAGTATGGTAAAAAGCACTTACTTTTACTTTTTATCCATGAATAGGCAAATAAAAAAATCATTACATTCTTCAGATAATAGGAAAAGTAGATCTGATTCTTATTGAGTAAATGAATGTTGTTAACGAAACCATTTCAATAAAATGAAGTTATTTTAAATTTACATTCTTTGATTTTCATGCAAAAATATATTAAATAGAAAAAAAAATATATATATATATATATATATATATTACAAACACCATAGAGCTCATTATATCTCATGTGATTCTATCATAAAGTTCACATACAATTACGTGACCACAAGGTTCTTCAGGAAGACGCTTTGACGTCTGCAAGTTCTGTTTTACACGTTCTGTAAAGTGGATACAGTCTGTGGTGGTGCATTAACTTATTCAATTAAAATATAAATCGGTTAAAAGTACTAAAGATGTTACTCACGGAAGTGCGTGTTCAGTCCAACGTCAGTAGTTATTGAGTTTCTTTGTCCATATTGAAGCAAGATACAACTTTGGACAAAGAAACTCAATAACTACTGACGTTGGACTGAACACGCACTTCCGTGAGTAACATCTTTAGGACTTTTAACCGATTTATATTTTAATTGAGTAAGTTAATGCACCACCACAGACTGTGTCCACTTTACAGAACGTGTAAAACAGAATTTACAGACGTCAATGCGTCTTCCTGAAGAACCATAGAGCTCATTATTGAAATATTCCTACATCACCACTGTGTGTAATGGTATGTTTAGGATGAGAACAGGGTCAGAGGTTTACTCCGGGAGGGGGGGAGCAGGGGGTCTAAAACTATGACCTCACGCATACATAATATGTCCTGTTTTGAAACAACTGCGCCCTTTTTTTCAGATGTTTTGCCATCACAAAGTGCCCTTTTTTTCAGATCTTGCAAAGTTTTGCACACATAATGAGCCCTTTTTTTAGACAAATGTACTCTTTCTCAGCAAATTACCCTGCCCTTTTCAATTTCTAGGATGAACACTAATTTTATTAATCAATAAAGAAAAAGTGATGCATGGATCATCTGCAAACTGCATACTTCACATTCAGATAATCAAGGACACTGTGTTTTAATACCTGCACACCCTAAAAATGAAGTTCGCTCAACAATCATGATGGCAAAACAATAATATGAATGTTAACTGAAATGCAAATCACAATGTAAATTAAAAGAATCAAAGACATGAAACAAGTAACCAAAAAGTTAAAATTATTTTGAAATCCAAATGGGGGCAGGGAGAGCATACAGTGCCACTCATCCAAACTTAAAAATATTTGTCAACATTCTCTTATTCAGCACATCTACATTTCAACTCCTGCATTGATTCCTGTTATCATGATTGGTTCCTAAAAATTAACAGAAACATAAAATGACTGATTCCTGAAAATTAATACTCCCTTTCACCCAATTTCAAATGTTTTATGACTTTGTTTTTCTTATTTTTGTAGAAGTTGTGAAAACCCAAGTTGCCAGCGCGACGCCATCGATATGTTATCACATTTCACCACAAAACTAATATCTACCCATGTGTAAAACACTTGCTTGTAAAATGGTTATACAGTACTTTGTGGATTTTAAAACAGAATGTGAATATTGTATGACACAATTTATGCATTAAGATTTCCATATCACTTTCACTGCACTCCTAATGACACAAATATGTTTCCTAAAGTCCATAAGTTGTCAAGTGTGTTTCTCATTTGATAAATGCTTCTAGATTAATTTAACCTTTATATTAAGACTCTAAAACTTCCCCTGTAGACTTGCAAACTGTAATTATCAGTGAAAAGTGAAATTGCTTGTCCATGTCTAGGAACAAAAATCTATACTCAAATGTGTACCATTTGATAACAGTCCTTGAAACAATTTAGTCCCACCCATAACAAACCTTTGGAAATTTCATTCTGTAAGGGAAAAGCATTTTGGTAAAATTCCTTGTTGTTCCATGCATCTGTATCTAACTTGTACAAAATAAGCCAGGCTTGCATAGTTTTCCTTAAGTTGCATTGCTTAACACATATGGGATTTTTGCTACAATACAAAACATTGATGCTCGGCTAACTCTAGTCTAACCAATACAATTCCTTATCAAACTCACCTAATAGCTATTGATGACCTAAATCTTAGTAATAAAAACCTTTTGGTTAGTCAGCAGTAGAAACTGTAAATAAATGCATAATCTTTAAATGCTGTGTATGAAACATTTATTTTTACAAAATAAATTGTGTGGTGAAACATTTATTTTGTAAAAATAAAATATTTATTTTTACAAAATGTTTCACCACACAACTAATTCAGTTTACCTGCAATTCAAACATAGCTGCATGGCCATACTTTCCTTCACGTGGGAAAAGGTCTAAAAAGAAATAACCTAGTAAGTGCCCATCAGCTGCATCTTCCACACTGAACTGCAAAATAAAACAAAAATATTACGCTACAATGCAGTTAAATACTAGATATAAATTAAAGGGCACTCCAGTCAAATAAAAAAGTGCACAATGGAATCTCAATAGAAAGTATAACACAAACATTAGTACAACATCAAAGATGCCATGTCAATACTGTAAAAATGCTGGTGCACTTCCATCTGCTACAAGAGACGCAGTGCTAGTAATATGCTGCCATCTATCTGGTGACATGAAATATGCTGCATGGGTTATTTTTTATAATGCATGTGTTTGTGCAGTACTCTGGCCGGCCCTTAAAAGGGCCTTTATTGAATGTTAATTGGGTACCCATTCTGAAACATTTCCTGGGATGGAAAAGATGTGTTTTCATCAGAATGAAAACCTGTCTTTCTGGTACAATAGTTAAATTATATTTATTACACACCAGGAAAGAACTATTTGATGATGCTAATCATCACCTCAAAGCAGTGTTCTGAGGAAAGACAACAATTCCGTCGCAATAAATAATCCAGAATGTGGTCTGCCAAATGTTTTTTGTGAGCCCCATCTGAAAGCGTGCATTTCAGAGCCCGCCAATTACTCTCTACACCTTGAGTATGAGCACCGGTACTAGGATCCACAAAATTGAGGGAGCGTTTTGCTGTCAAATGTTGGAATCCACAGCTTGGCAGGTTATGGTATGCAGCCCACTGATCTGTCATGATGTACTTCCTGGTTGCACATGTTTTCTTACTTCCTGGCAGCACATGTCATGTTAGTACTTCTTGGTTGCACATGTTTTCTTACTTCCTGACAGCACATGTCATGATAGTACTTCCTGGTTGCACATGTTTTCTTACTTCCTAGCAGCACATGTCATGATAGTACTTCTTGGTTGCACATGTTTTCTTACTTCCTGACAGCACATGTCATGATAGTACTTCCTGGTTGCACATGTTTTCTTACTTCTTGGCAGCACATGTCACGATAGTTCCTGTTTGCACATGTTTGACATTGCTGCCCCTCATAAAAATAATATTTTATGAGGGGCAGCAATGTCAAACAGATTGGTCATTCTCAGGGCAGATCTCCATCCTGAATCGCTTGGTATCTTGTTCAAAGATACCAAGGATCCAGGTGCCCTCAACAAGATGACCACAGTTGTTCTTTGACTTTCCAACCTTGGCCTCATCCACTTCAGCAATTATTCCTGTGCTACCAAACTTTCCTTCATCTTCTTGGGAGACTATCATGAACTCTGAGACTAGTTCTCTGCAGTCCTGATATAGGTGCTGACAGTCTCAAAGGAAGTGGTAACACCACCCTGTGAAGATTCCTCAATTGCATCATCATAGGACAATCCTTTGATTAAACAATGTACAAGAGTCATCACCGTATCAATAGGAATATGAGCATTCTCGAACCACGTCCCAAGTGCACGGGAACACTGCTCAGATTTCCCTGAAACGTGATTCTTCTGATACCTGAATTGTCCTAAACGATTATGCATATCCACTCTCAAGAGTCATTGGATGACCAGCTGAACATTTTCGTACAGTTGGAAGCAATCCCTTGCGCAAACACCAAGCAATACATGCATCATCATCCTTCGCAACTTCCTCAAAAAACGCTTCCAATTCCACATGTCAAGATTCAGAGTCGCAACGTACACTGAAAAAACAGAAGGCAGCAACAACAGAAACAGGGCAAACCAAGTAACACGCATGGAGCAAAGAGCGAACAACGATGACGTAATGGAGGCAGCAGTGCTGGGAAGAAGGAGCAGAAGCGCCACCTATCGGGAAATGTGTAATTTCCTGTGATTCCACGTTACTTTCTTCTAGCAGACAACAGGGGCTGCAGATGGAAGTGCATCCAATTTTTTTTTTTTAAACTGACATTCAGGAAAAAAAGTGCTAAGTTTTGTACAGGCACTTTCAAATACTCTGTGAGTAACTGATTCATGCTCATTCACTGAACATCAAATTTTGGCTGAACTCTGTTAAAATGCCAAAAGAAGGTGTGTGGTTTTTTTCTTTTCTTTTCACCAAAGCATAGAAATTAAAGTCATTATCTCTCTTTTTAGAAATACGCTGAGAAGAAATTCTAAGCTGCTTTTTGCTGACTATCCCATTTTTGTTTTTTTGCTAAAGAACACACAAAATCTACAAGAATGTCCACCCTAAGATGCTCCCAAAACATATATTATTACATGGAAAATTTGACTGAAATATTTTTCAAGTACACATACTTGTGCTTCAAAAGATTTCCTTTCCCTCCGAGCCCGTCTTTTTTTTTTTTTTTTTTTTTTTAGTGTGTCATTTAGACACATCACTTTGCAATTATTTTGGTTGGATGCCTGTTGGCAACTGCTTCATAACTCTAAAGTATGAGGCATATTTAGAAAGAATGTACCATTAGGCTATTAAATTTAAATAAGAATGTATTTGAAACAAATATAAAAATGTTTTGGCAAAAATATGTAACTTAAATGAGAATATATTTGCATGAGACTGACACAAGTGAATCTGGGGAACTGTTGCTTACTCGTGATATGAATATATCATCATCATCATCATTGTCAACCATTATCAATCCACTGCTGGACGAAGGTCTCCCCAAGTTTCCTCCACAACGGTCTGTTTGTGCCAGTCTCCTCCATGTCACCCCTGCATACTTTCGAATTTCATCCACCCATCTCCCATGTGGTCTTCTTCTGGGTCTTTTCCTGTCCCTTGGAATCCAATCTAAAATTTCGGCTGTCCATCGATGGTCTGTTCTTCTGGCAGTATGTCCAGCCCATTGCCATTTCAGGGATTTAACTCTGATCATGATGTCTTCCACTCTTGTCATTTTTCGGATCCACGAGTTCCTCTTCTTATCTCTCCTAGTTACACCAAGCATGCACCTCTCCAAGCTTCTTTGAGTTGTCTGCAGCCTTTGTATGTCTCTCTTAGTTAAAGTCCACGTCTCTGCACCATACGTAAGCACTGGAAGGATGCATTGATCAAACACTTTTCTTTTAAGACATAATGGCATATTGCTCTTGAAAATTATGCTGTTTCTTCCAAAAGCTCTCCAGGCAAGTTTTGTACGCCGATTAATTTCTTCATCAATGTGACCCTCACTTGATATCTGCTGTCCAAGATAAACGTACGTGCCTGTTATCTCCAGCTTTTCTCCATCAATCGATAAATCTTCATTTTTTGTAAAAGCATTGAACATCACTTTTGTCTTCTGAAAGTTCATTTTTAATCCCACTTCTTTACTCTTGTCAGCAAGTTCCTGGATCATACTCTGCAGCTCTGATGGGGTAGTTGCAAAAATGACTACATCATCAGCAAAACGAAGGTGGGTTAGATAATCTCCATTAATCTTTATCCCTTTGTTTTCCCAGCTCAGCGACTGAAAGACACCCTCCAATGTGCATTAAAGAGCTTCGGAGATATGGTGTCAATTTGTCTCACTCCCTTTCCAATTTTTATGTGTGTTGTATTTTCAAACAGCCGAATCTTTGCACTTGCATTTTCATAGATGCTATTAATAATATTAATGTATGCATCTTCAATACCGCAGGATTTCAGAACCATTGTAACTGCTGATGGTTTCACCGAATCAAAGGCTTTTTCATAATCAATAAAAGCCATGCACAATGGAAGTTCATATTCCCTCGCTCTTTCAATTAGTTCTCTCAGCACATGGATATGATCTATTGTGCTGTAGCCACTCCTGAATCCAGCTTGTTCTCTCGGTTGAGCCATGTCCAGTGTTACCTTCAAGCGGTGTGAAAGAACTTTAGTGAAGATTTTATAAACTACTGATAGGAGGCTGATAGGTCTGTAGTTTCCGAGATCCTCAATGTCACCTTTCTTATGTAGCAGGATCATTGTAGCGGTGTTCCAATCCTCAGGAATCTTTCCTTCATTAAGGCATCGAGTGAAAATTTGGGCGAGTACTGTTTCGATTTCTCCACTTGCTTCTTGTATGATGTCTACAGTAATTCCATCTTCTCCTGGAGCTTTTCCCCGCTTCATGTTCTTGATTGCATGTGCAACTTCTGCTGGAAGGACTGGAGGAACTCTGGTACTGGTATCTTTCATGATGTCTGGAGTGCATGTACCATCCCTTTCATATAATTTGGAGTAGAAATCTTTCACTCTTGTCAAAATTTCGCCTCTATTTCTTGTTACAGAACCATCTTCTTTTCTCAGGGCCATAATCTGTTTTCTTCCCTTACTGAGATGTCCCTTTGCTATCTTTAGGCTTTGGTTGTTTTCAATTGCTTTTCTCACTAGTTCACAGTTGAATTTTCTTACGTCTTCAGTGATACTTTTTCTTACTGTCTTGCATAGCTCTATATATTCCACTTTGGAAGTCACATCTTCTTTAGTTATCCTCATCCTCTTCTTTTATGCATCAACATTTTGGTTTTTCCAGATAATTTGTTCACATGCAACTTGTTCTTAGACCCAGCTAATTTTGTTGCTGTTTTCATAAGAGCTTTGGTTACTTTTCTGTTAATTTCAGAAATATCCACTTCTTCCGATGTTAGGCCTTCTAAAGCAGAGAATCTGTTCTTCAGTTCCAACTTGAAGGTATTATGGTGTTTTTTAAGGTTGGTTATGTCAATACATTTTGTTTGTCTTATGAGCTTGCTACGTTCGAGTTTAGTGTTGAGGTGCATCTTACATCTCACCAATCTATGGTCACTACCTGTGTTGAACTTGTTTAGCACACTGCAGTCTTCAATGACAAATTTTTTGTTACACATAATAAAATCAATTTCACTTGTCGTCCCATTTGGATGTCTCCACGTCCATTTCCTGTGCGGCTTTTTCTTGAAGAAGGAGTTCAAGATGTAAAACCCTTCTGCCTCTGCAAACTCAACGAGAGTATTTCCACGCTGGTTTCTGTTGCCGTGACCAAATTTACCTACTGAAGTTTCATTCTGTTGCCGTTGCCCTATTTTTGCATTGAAATCTCCCATAATTATCTTCAAGTGCTGCTTACCTTTATTATTTAGATGACGAATTTCCTCATAAAATTCTTCAATTTCTTCTTCAGGATGACTTGTGGTGGGTGCATAAGTTTGAATAATCTGAGCCTGGTATCTTTTTGAGAGTTGGATAACGAGTCGTGCAGCTCTGTTAGAGGAACTTTCAACTTCTACAACTTTATCCTTCAGTTTCTTGTTTATTATAAATCCAACACCACTAGTTCTCCCAGTATCTGTCCCACGACAGTAGAAGAGATGTCCACTTTTCAGTTCAATGAGATCTTCTCCTTTTATCCTTACCTCACTTAGCCCCACGATGTCCCACTTGATCCTTTGTAGGTCCTCTTCCAATTCAAGAAGCCTTGAATCAGAAGATAGGGAGCGTCCATTATACGTAGCCAAGGTCAGCATCAGATGGCAGCCTAGTCCGGTCCTCCGGGGATTCTTAGCACCCTCTGCCTTCATGTCGCACTGGCCGCTGCCTTGGCTAGGTACATTCCAGCTGCCAGAGACTGAGGGCCAAGATTTAAGTTGTGAAGTCATTTTGGAGGGGTTTGGCCTTAACTCACCACGCTGGCCAAGTGGGTTGGTGAGTGTGGGATAGCATTTCCTCTAATCCCAATGGTATAGTTATACCGCTATTGGCGGTCGTCAGAGCCCCTTTAGTGGGAACAGGATGCACCACGAGAAGGCGGGGTTGACATTTGTCAAGGAGAGGCTGTGATGTTACGCATCCCCTGACCTTACATCCCATGAATATATATATATATATATATGTAAATTGTGAGTCAGAATTATATTTGTAGCATAGAAAATTTTTTATTCTTACCATCTGAACATCTGGATGCCATATTTTGGGGTTTTCAATTTCCTTAAATTTCAGTCCAAGAAGTTCCTATGATACAATAAAATTTCATTACACATGAACTTAACATGTAACTTACATTACACCAAAAGCAGAGACAAATAAATAACAATTCAGAAAAAAATCCAATATTGCGTTCAAATAATTACAAAACTCAATAAATTCTTACGTAAAAAAATATTACATACTTGCACTATAAAATCATGGAGAAAATAAAAATATGCATTGCACTGTACAACATGCATTAACATTGTGGTTCCACTTATTTTATGTTTGTTCACATTATTTTGATTCATAAATCAAATAAGTTGTGTTGCTCAGATTTGGTGTAAACTGATAAATTCCTGTTGATGAGGAACAAGGCATGAACACAAATTATGAGTAAAAAAAAAACTGAATGCTCACTTCCTGCAAACTTTCTCAGTCCCTTTTGTTAAAATGCATGATTTTCTACCTCTGACAAATCACTCTCTCAACCACTGATCGCCAATTTTACACCAGCAATTCATCTTGTTCTAGGCATTCCTCCCTTGGCCAGCTTCTTTAGAATGTAATAATAGTCACTGTGAGCTTTGCTCTGCCATATGATACATATTCTTAAACCCATGTGATACATAGTACAAAACCTATTATACATATTCCTAAACTCACATGATACATACTCCTCAATGCATAAGATATATATTACTAAACCCATGATACATATTCAACTCATATGATACATATTCCTCAATTCACATTACATATTCTTCAACTCATGTAATACATATTGCTCAACTCATGATACATATTCCTAAACTCATATGATACATATTCCTAAACACATGATACACATTCCTAAACACATGATACATATTCCTAAACCCATGCGATATATATTCCTAAACCCATGCGATACATATTACAAAACCCATGATACATATTCCTAAATGCATGTGATATACATTACTAAACCCATGAAACATATTCCTCAACTCATGTTACATGCTCCTCAACTCATATAGTCATATTAGGTGGGCAGCTTAATTCTCGGCCACTAACCACAAGCGATCATAGAACGTCGGCAAATGCAAATAGCTGTGTGTGATAATGGCTGATTGCAGCGCCATCCAACAGCTTTCCAGGCAACAGTAACCACTCACAGCTGTAGTGACAGAAGGGACGAAAGCTGACGGTGAAAGCAATGTTCGAGAAGCAACATTTGAGGCACTGCTTCCTGTTCGCGTTTCAGCTGAAACAAAGTGCCGGGGAAACCCAGAAAGTGATCTGCGCTGCTTTGGGTGAGGCTGCTGTGTCCTACAGTACACGCAAGAAGTGGTTCCAGCAGTTTAAGCAAGGACATTTCAATCTCCGTGATGCAGAACGTCAGGGACAGCCACAGAAAGTTGACGATGAGGAACTGGAACAACTGTTGGACGCGGATCCCTGCCGCACACAGTCAGAGCTCGTCCAGGAACGCGGAGTAACACGGCAATCCATTGCAAAGCGTCTGAACAAGCTTGGACGAATTCACAAGGAGGGCGGTTGGGTGCCCCACCAACTCACAGCAGCGAACAAGTCTAGGCACTACAATGCTGCTGTGTCATGGCTCTCCAGATTCAAGAAGAAGGATTTCCTCCACAAATTTTGACCTGCTGTGATAAGAAGTGGATCCTCTACGATAATACTAAGCGGCGCAAACAAATTGTGGATTTATCCATCCAGGTCAGCCTACCACCAGTACCCCCAAACCAAATATCCATGCCAGGAAGTTGTTGCTGTGCATATGGTGGGATCAGCAAGGTGTCGTACACTATGAGTTGCTGAAACCTGGTGAAACGGTCAATGCTGAGCGTTATTGTCAGCAACTCATTCGTGTGAGTGGCGCAATGGAGGCGAAAAGGCCATACACCGGCAAGAGCAGAAGGTCGGTCCTGTTGCTTCAGGATAACGACTTTAAACACGATCACCGACCTGGGATGGGAGATTTTGTCCCACCCTGCGTGTTCTCCAGACTTCACCCCATCGGATTATCACCTCTTTCATTCCCTGCAACATCACCTGAATGATATGCACTTCACTTCTGTCGAGGAGGTCCACACAAGTATTGATGACTTTATCAACTCAAAACAGCCCTCTTTTTTCCGCAGTGGCATTTGACAGCTCCCTGACCAATGGCTCAAATGTATCCAACACGACGGGGATTATTTCCCTGATTAGTTACGTATTCGATTTGCTATAATTTGCTGTCAAGGCATCGTGCCTGTGGCTGAGAATTAAGTTGCACACCTAATATGTTACATATTCCTTAACTATATAAGCACATTTTCATTAACTTTGTGTTCTACAGGAGAAGCACCCAACTCAGATCTAATAATATCCACATTACTAATATGGTCACACCATTGACCCAACAAATGCTCCCCCCCCTGATATTCCTCTTAACATTTTCATATCAGCCATTTCTAAATGCCTAATGAGATAATGAGATCCCTACTTCCCACTCAACTCTACAGTAGCAGAGGGTATCTAAATACTGCACTATAAACAGCTAGCTTTGTATTATTTGTCCAGCCTCCTCCTTAGTGAAATAGTCTTATACAACTAATATGAAACCTCTCTTGCTTTGCTAATTATATCATTGAAGTTAATTGTGCATTATGGGGATTACTAGGATATAAGTTTTCACTTTGTCAAATTTTCGGGTTGTGCCCCAACCCTTCCTTCAGGACTGACTAAGACAGAGAAGGTGCTGCCACTCAAGTGGTAATGTCATACCGTTATGTTCGTTAATCATGGAACCTCTTCTTCTCTTAACGTGTAGACTTTCTTCAAGTTTCCGTTTTAGATAGTGGTGTTGGGTGTGCAAGAATTTTTAAAGATTCCCAGTTCATTGAATGTCCAGTACTTTGTACATGTTTATCTAGGCCTGTCTTGCTTGTAATGTTTCTAATTGCGCTTTGTGTTCAGCTACACGGGTGCAGAGTTGTCTTCCAGTTTCTCCTATATATATGTTACCAAAATTGCAGTTTACACTGTAGATAACTCCTTCTTGTAGTACCATGTCATTTTCCTTTTGTTTAAACTGAGGAAAACTCTACAGTGTAAACTGCAATTGTGGTAACATATACGTAGGAGAGACTGGAAGACAACTCTGCACCCGTGTAGCTGAACACAAAGCCGCAATTAGGAACATTACAAGCAAGACAGGCCTAGATAAACATGTACAAAGTACTGGACATTCAATGAACTGGGAATCTTTAAAAAATTTTGCACAGCAACAACACTATCTAAAACGGAAACTTGAAGAAAGTCTACACACTGAGAGAAGAAGAGGTTCCACGATTAACGAACATAACGGTATGACATTACCACTTGAGTGGCAGCACCTTCTATCTTAGTTAGTCCTGACGGAGGGTTGGGGTACAACCCGAAAATTTGACAAAGTGAAAACTTATATCCTAGTAATCCCCGTAATGCAGAATTAGCTTCAATAATTCTTCACTAGGATTCGCCATGTCTTCATTAATTCACATAATTATATCATTCAATTCCTTATTCAAGTTTTCCTTTCTTTTTTCACCATCAATCATTGCATCTAAATAAGTTGAGTAACATGTTTCTGCAAAACAAGAGCTCATAAATAAGACTACCATAACAGTTACAAAAAAAGCAACCAGAATTACACCATTGAGTTCTGAGATGTAAAAAGCTTACCTTTTGACAAGAGGTCATAAAGTTCTAAGAAATACCCTACATGTAACTAAAGGTGTGTGTACACTAGCTGTCTGTAAGTTGAAGATTTCTTAGAACTTTCTTTTCCTTTTGAGTACTGTATCATGTCCAACACAAAAGTACATTTTTGTAATCTAACAGGAAATCTGGAAAAACCATGGGAAAAAACAAAACAAAACATGTTTATCTTGGCGATACAGTTGCCCACCATTTTTTTTTTTTTTTTTAGTTTGAATTCGAAGAACATATAAGTGAGGATAAGCAGGAAGTTATATACTAATGGTTGATAGGAAATTATAAAATATGAGGATGATCATAATAATAGTTGAAGGCTATACAATGTAAAATGCATTTTTCAAATGCATATATTCGTGTTTATATATTCATGCCAACCACAAGTAAACACACCGTTGGGACGAGTTGCGTGTTATTCCACTTTGAACTGGGCTCAAAAAAGCTATTTCTCAGTGTCACGTTCTATATTCTCAGTCCCATATGAACAGCCCTGCCTCAACTGTAGTAGGAAAAGTTTTGGCTAAAATTAGCCTTCCTCCCATCATGCAGAGAAAGTGTGTGGGCAACCTATAGCGAACTTATTCACGATATGATTCTTACTGTACATTTTTACAATTTTTTCAATAATATTGCGGTTTGACTATATGATTCATAGAGATTTCATTTCAAAATGATATGATTAATAAATAATATGATCATTCGCACTGATATCTGCTGTCTGTTAGGTCAAAATCGAGAGCCGATCATTCAACTCACTGCACTTTTAACACAACACATGCGAGCCGACGAATCAGTTGCATCGCACTAAAAAGGTTCTGCAACATCGAGGTTTAGGACTGGTTTCACATCCTTTTAACTTTACTACTGAATTATCATACTTTTGTAAATTGGTGCTAAAAAAAACGGCCAAACTGGCAACCACCAAAGTAAATTTAATCACCAAAGCTGCCAGTTAATCACCATCTGGCAAGTTCTAATCTGCACTTATACCAGCAGCCATGTGAACCCTATGTATTACAGTTTCCTCATTTTCTGTGAATGTCTATGAAGTAGTGATGGGTCATTCATGAATGACTCTTCACACCGAATGATGAATGGCTCGCTCTCACAGCTTTGAATGATAGTTCAATCTGCCAGTACAGCAACACACACTGAAGTTGCAGCACATTTAACTTTATTTTGCCCTATGAGTTCGGAAAGGAATTCCCAATAGGAAAATAGCGTCGAGAATTAATAGGTGACAAACGTTATGTGAGTGAGCAATCAGCTAGGAAATATGGTGAAACTTAAGAATGTGAATGAAACCATGAATGCCATTCACTTGAATGGTGTGAGCAAACTATTTGCAACAAATGGTGAATGAGTTCCCTAAGTTCCTCCTCTTTTTGGCAGTTTGCCAATTTTGCAGGTGTTTTGGTCATAAACACAGGGATCCCTGCAAAGTGCAAAAAATGAATTATTTCATGAGTCTAGTGACACAACCAGGAGTTTAAAATGAATGACCATTTATTTGAATTATCATTCGTGAATGACTTTTTGCATGAATGAAATTCCATGAAAGAATGATGTATGCCATCACTACTATGAAGATATTTTTGCTGTAAAGAGACCACACAGATAAAAGCATGCACCTAGAGATGGAAAGATAGTATGAATTCCTACCTGGTAAATATTTAAGAGTCCTTTTGTAACAATAGGAAGTGGAAAATATTCCCGTAACTTGCTTTGATCGACAGCATACTTCAATTCTTCTACAAGTGTGGTGTAATACCTCAAGTCCCAAAAATGCAGATTGCCATCAAATGGAATATTCATTTCCTGGCACTGTAAAAAACAGGACATTGCAGTGACAAGCATATAAACACACTTGACAATCAAACAGGAAAACATTTGACAACTTCCACAATGAAAAATGTATGGCAAAAGCTTACCTCTTTTTCTTTGAGATTTAAAAGATAGACCTTTTCCTCTTCCCACAAAGGCAGCAACTTTTCAGCTAACTCTTTTAAAAATGTTGACACATTTTCAGCTGTCTTAGACATTCTTAAATCTGTTATATATGAAGCATGAGTTGGAAAACCCAGAAGTTCAGCTTGCTAGAAAAAGAACAGAAAATTGCTTTTCAAAATGTGATATTTTAAATTAATACTCTGATTTATGAAATTACATAATGCTATTTGCATGATCAATTTTAATAAAGGGCCTATACAATGATTTTTTGTGAGAATGTAACATTCACCTTCAAAAGTTGAACAATGCAAGCTCATAAAAGCAAAGCATTAGCATGATAAATCTTAAAAAAAAAAAAAAAAAAAAAATCACAAAACTTTTAAATTGAAACTAAGAAACCAATTTTCTGCACTAGGATGCCTAACAGCAAAAGCAAGTTAAGAGAAACCTTACCAAAGCCTTTATGGAATAGAAACAAAGTTAAGAGGAACCTTACCAAGGCCCTTGTGCAAATAACTACAAAAATATGTGGTGCTAAGAAGAAGTTCCATACAAAAATACTAAAACAAACAAAAAATGCTGATGGAAAACAGAAAGGAGATGAATTTAAAAAAAAATGTAACTTCAAAAGAGGAATGTATAAAACTACACAAGACAGTGCAGAAAAGTGCCACACTGAAGACTGAAGAAATAAGAACATTCTGTTTTGAACAAGTGAATAAAAGCAACTGAGAACTAAAGCCTCAGTAACAAATATAATAGATTATGTCACTCAAAAAACAAAAACAAAAAAAAACAGGTTCTGTAACAAGAAATAGAAGCAAAATTGCAAAATTTGGAGGAAAGTAAAGTTCTACACAAAATTATATGAAGCATCTATTATAGTCATAAAGAAATACACAGGCATCAAAGCTTTTCCAGTCCTCCCAGCAGAAGTTGCCCATGCAATTAGAAACTCAAAACAGAAAATAACTACAAGAGAAGATTGCCTTTCATCCAGCAGTGGATTGATGATGATAATGATTTGATGATGGATTTCACAATTATCATACACATATGACCAGAGTGGCAGAATGTAGATGTACGCGGATAGTTCTTAAATCATTAGCAGATTTTGCATATAATTTTTTCTCTTACAGATTTAAAAAAAAAATATTAAAATATTTACAGGAATTAAAACACTTACTCAAGGCTTTACTTTACTCATATTAATATACTTAATTCTATTTTAACTTGAAGAACTTTCAATTATTTTTCACGCCTTCTAAGATCTTTTGGTTTTACAGACGTTTCTGGTCTCTAGATTTTAACAAGGCCTGTTGTGGCTCAATGTATAATAACTGTATCAAAAGTTTCATTTAACAGAAAAAATTTTAATTTCGTAGCCGGGTTCCTATTTCAGTTGCCAGTTAATAAATTAAAATCTTTTCATTATGTATTTTGTAAGTCTACTACTTTTGAATTAAGTTGTTGAAAATGCTACTTAAATTTTTTTAATGTTTATTGATGGAACTGTTTTTACATACATACATATCACTAAGCTGTTCTCTGAGATTCAGAGGTTAGCTCCAAAAAGAAATACAAACTACCAGATATTTTTACTTACTGTTGTCGTATCAAACTTCTCCATTTACAGCGATCTTGACATACAACTCGGGCTTCACTGATATCCATTAAACGCCGTACACAAGATCTTTTATACTTCATACTCAATCTTTTTCTCATGCAGACATTCCTGAATCTGATCCACCCATGTCTTCCTTGGCCTTCCTCTGCCTTTCCTTCCTGCCACTTGGGCTAAAAAGATTTTCTTAGTAAGCATCTCATCACTCATTCTTTCAACATGGCCAAACCACCAAAGCATATTGGTCTCCACCTTGCTATAAACAATTTGGTTCACATCACACAACTGCAAAACATCTTCATTCCTCACACACTCAGACCGTGTCTTGCCACAAACCCGCCGTAAGTAACACATTTTTCCAGCACACAAACAACTCCTATGTTTCTTCTGCAGTACCCAGGTTTCACTGCCATACATCAGAGTAGGAACAATTACACTTTCATACACAGCCATGCGGGTCACTGTAGAGAACCCATCATTCCTGTGAAAACCTCCTAGAACACCTATGACTTTCAATGAAGAATTCACTTGCCTACTAATTTCACCAACCAATTTGTTCTCTCTGTCAAACATGCTTCCTAAATACACAAACTCACTCACCTGGTCAATCACAGTGCCGTTTATACTTACATTACATTCAGTGCTACCAGTTCCTCTCTCAAACACCATAACTTTGGTTTTTCCCTTATTTATACTCAGTTTGAATTTCATGCAAACTCCGTACATCAGAGACAACACACTCTGCAAATCACTTTTGCTCTCTGCCAACAGGACAGTGTCATCAGCATACAGCAATCTGCACACACGGATATCACCAAGACATAAACCACTATTATCTATTTTGGCATCACGTATGCACGCTTCCATAAATATATTAAATAGCCATGGTGACATTACACAACCTTGTCTAACTCCTGCACCAATAGAAAACTATTTTGATAAAACACCATTCACTTGTACACAAGCTCTACTACCAGCAAGCATGGCTTTTACACTATTAGGTAGATTCCCAGTAACACCATATTCATTCAATACCTTCCACAAAAAAGTCCTATTTACTCAGTCGTAAGCTTTCTCTAAATCTATGAAGGCAGCAAAAACTTTCTTACCAACAGCGAGATACTTTTCAATCATTGTGCGTAATGCAAAAATCTGGTTAGTGCAGCCTTTACCAGGCATAAAACCACTCTGAACAACCCACACTTTCTCTGATGTAAGACCCCGTACTTTTTCAATAACAACCTTACCAAACACTTTCCCTGGCACACTTAGTAGGATAATACCATGATAGTTCTTGCATTCAGTCTGATCACTTTTTCCCTAATACAAGGGAACAATAATAGCATCCTTCCAATCTCGAGGGACCATTCCTAGCTCCCAGCACAACTGACAAATTTCAGTTAACCAGTCAATTACAGAGTCACCACCATATTTCAACATCTCGGCAGTTATGCCATCAACTCCCGGAGCCGTACTATTCTGAAGAGATTTTAGAGCTTAACACACTTCTTCTCTTGAGATCGCTCCTGTGCTTCCATCCATCACTGTGACATCACCAGCATCTGTCTCAGAATCATCTTCGCTTTCCTGATCTAATAACTCACAGAAATATTCACCCCATCTTTCACTTAACTCATTGGGTTCCCATACCATTTCCCCGATCTCATTCTTCACACAACTTACAACTTTTTTCCCCTATTTTTCCTGAGTCTTATGTACTTCCAGAAAGACTTCCTATCTTTCCAAAAGGCCATTTCATGCCTTTCCACCTTCTCCTTCCTGTCTTTCGCCTTACTGTGGTGAACCAGCTAAGCAGCTTCACGCTTCTTACAGCGATATTCATCCACAGAGACTCTACCTTGCAATATCCCCAAATAGGCTTCCTTCTTTCTCTTCACTGCCTCTTCAATCTCACTATTCCACCAGGCATCACCTCTATTGTTACCCACTATTGTGATGCCACAGACCTCTTTAGCAGCAGTGACAACACAGTTCTTAAAACATTCCCACTTCTTTTCTACATCCCTCATCAGACTTCAGCTCCTTCAGTCGTTCTCTGAGTAAGTCAGAATAACGCTGATGATCTTCAAGGAGCCTATCAACCTTTATTCTTTCTATCCTGGGTCTCTTCCTATTCCTTTTCCTCCAACCAACATTAAGTTTCACTCGTGACACTACCAAGTAATGATCAGAACCAACATCTGCACCTCTCATCACACGGGTGTCAACAACTAAGTATTACAGACACTGATCGTAGACAACAAAATCTATCACACTCTTTTGACCAAGAGTACGATTTCCCCAAGTATATGTGTGGATATACTTGTGGTTGAAAAATATATAAGATACACACAAACCATTCTCAATGCAGAGTTCAATTAATCTTTCACCATTATCATTCACACAAGGATAATTAAACTTACCCACAACATTGTCAGAAATTGCATTCTGCACACCTACTCTAGCATTTAAATCTCCTGCTATAACTTTTTCTTTAGCCCCAAACTGGCTCAAACCTGCTTTTAGCTCATTCCAGAAATCTTCCTTCTTATCAGAAGGTTCAATCACAAGGAGCATACACTACAACAATTACGATTCTCTGAAGTTTCATTTTCAAACGAATCCAGAGAATTCTCTCACTTACACAACTATAGTGAATCAAGTTGTTCTTCATCTTTTCACTTAAAATCACACCTACACCAGCCTATCCTCTCACCTATTAGTGAAATTAATAGGCGAGTGAATTCTTCACTGAAAGTCATAGTTAATTACTGCTATTTTATTATTGCTTTCTTTACCAGTGTTAGCTGGAGCTATTACGATGTTACTGACTGATCGTAATTTTAACACCTCTTTTTTTTATCTGGCGGGGGGGGGGGATCCTATTCTTTTTCAGCATTTGTTTTGTTTTTTTGGGCACCCGGAGGTTTACATTCTGATTTTACCAGGGTTTGGGAAAATTTCTCATATTATTAGATCGTAATAAGAGGTTTTCACAGGAATGATGGATTCTCAAGAGTCTCAAATGGCTATGTATGAAAATACAATTGTTTCTACTCTGATGTACAGCAGTGAAACCTGGGTACTACAGAAGAAACATAGGAGTCATTTGTGTGCTGAGAAATGTGTTACTTATGGGGGGTTTGTGACAGGACACGTTCTGATTGTGTCAGGAATGAAGATGTGTTGCAGTTGTGTGATGTGAAGCAAAATGTTGTTAGCAAGGTGGGGACTGATATTCTTAGGTGGTTTGGACATGTTGAAAGAATGAGTGATGAGATGCTTACTAAGAATTTTTTTTTTTAGCCCAAGTGGCAGGAAGGAAAGGTAGAGGAAGGCCAAGGAAGTCATGGGAGGATAAGATTCAGGAGTCTCTGCATGAGAAAAAGATTATGAATACGAAGGATAAAAGATCTTGTGTACATCGTGTGATGGATGTCAGTGAAGCTCAAGTTGTATGTCAAGATCGCTGTAAATGGAGAAGTTTGATACGGCAACAGTAAGTAAATAATCAGTTAAAAATTATCTCATAGTTTGTTTTTTGTGGAGCTAACCTCTGAATCTCACAGAACAGCTTAGTCATATGTATGTATGTATGTATGTATGTATGTATGTATGTATGTATGTATGTATGTATGTATGTATGTACAAGTGTTAGATATTATCATATAACTGATATGAAATAGTCACAGTTACAATAAAATAAGACCTACCTTTTGTGAAGAAACTCAGTATTATTTCAGCAAAACAGATGTGCGTGATTTTGCTTCTATACGAAATTTTTGGTTGATGCAATTTCAAAGTACTTCAGCCCTGATGATGCAATTTAGTTATCAAAATTTTTTCTAGCATGTCGTCAGTCATTTATGATCTAAACTGGGTTCCGATTTTTTTTTCTCACTACGCTGAACACTCTCCCACACTCTGTGTTTAAGTGCAGAAGAGCCAAAATTGATAGGTTTGACAGCTTATCATACCTAGCAAATATTTTTGCTTTTATTTTAAAGCAACCTTAAATTTCAAAATTGGTACTTAATCTGTCTGCAATGAAATGAGCACTATTCCCATTTGTTAAACTGTTTTTGCGACACAGTGAATGATAGTGCCAACTTTTGACATTTAATTTCACTTAAAAGTGAAATTAAATGTGAATGATAGTGCCAATTTTTGACTTTAATTTCACTTAAAAGTGAAATTAAATGTAAAAAACAATGCAAGTTTTCCGATTTTTTAGTTACATTTCTGCTATATCAAGAAAAAAAAAGACATTTTCCCATTTGTTTGAAAAGAAATTAAAGTTCAAAATTGGAATTACCCATCTTTCATATCTCATAAAGTAATTTTCTTGAAAACTGACCAGCCAGTACTGTTTCTTGAACTTCAATTTTGCTTTAAACAAAAGGGACTAAGAAATGGGAAAACACATGCATTTTAAGCAAAATTAAATTTTAAAAAATTGACACTGCCACTGCTCAATCTGCTGTGAAAACAATTTTATGGGTCACTGAACTGGCACAGATTCCACAAAGACAGACGTGACAGAAGTGTCAATTTTAAAACTGAATTTCACTTTAAAAAAAAAAAAAGGGCAGCAAAAATGCTTCTTGCTATATTGACTGAATTTGAAGAGACTTTTAGGAGAATAAGAAATCATTTTTATTGGATTAAAAAAATAAAATAAGTCACTGTTTTGCATTATCACAGAGAAAAAGAAAAATGAGAAACATGATAAGGAAAATATTAAAAATGAGGACTGTAATCAAGAAATTAAATTTTTTTAAAAGTAGAACTCTCTATCATAAGAATTCATATTGCAGAAAACCACAGAACGTGAGCTTTTCCTCATTTTGTGAGCTTTCCATGACTTCCTGGAACTGATACCCTGTTGTAGTATATGGAAAATATTTAAAAAAAGGGGGCTTTTTAATGAAGAATTAAAAATATATACTTTTACCAACACCTTGGGGATACTGTAAATGACATTGGAAATCAGGAGAAAATGGTAGGAAATCAGAAAAAAAATTGCAAAAATTGGGAGAATTGGCAAACAAGGGATAAGCCAAACCATTTCTTTGGCATATTAATATTTTTATATAAGAAAAAAAGTTTCCAGGCAAGGCCTCAAGAGTCACAATATTTGCAAAAAAAAAAATCAACAACAAAGAATAATTTCGTTCAGATTTCTCTTTAAAAATGCAGAAAATAGCTGCTATTTTCTAACTGCAAACAATGTTTGGTGGAAGCAGATATCATAAACAATTACAATGCTTTGAGAAGACAGCAATCCACCACTTACATCAATTTTATTAACAATGAAACATATTGTGTCCATTGTTGAAATAATTAAAACTTTGTTCCTTCTTTTTTTATTGAAACCTGGAACCAAACTGATCTCAGGAAGATATACAGCCACAAGTGCATAAACACATTATTAAATCATACTGAATGACATAAGCTGTGTATATCAGGCATGAAAGTGGTCATGGCAGGAAAAGGCTGAACTTTTCCCACATAGGAATATGCAAAAATAATTGACCTTTCAGCATTTATTAACTAGCCCAAGCACCATTATATATGCATATATAAAACCAATAAAATTGTCTAACATTTCTTTAAGAACGGATAAGAATTTTATTTTAGTCAATGTGCTTACATCAAACCAATAACGCCAAACCCATATTTATGCTGATAATTTGTTTTATTAGAATTATTGCAGTTCTTCATCAATCTCAGGAACTCCCCAGATGACTTCTAAAAGGTGGAATTCCGCCTTTTGGCGGAACTCATTCACCCCTAGTATATAAAAAAATTATTGAAGATGACTCCTGGGTTGACAACAGTCAAAGATCCAATTTTTAAAAATACAAAAAAAAAAAAAACACTTACATATCATACACTGAAAAACATTTTACAAATCAGAAAATAAATTGCTTCCTTTTGATGAAATTAATGAAAAAATATGACTGCCTTAACATCAAAACCTGTCTTACACATTACATTTATCAGGTTAATCACTGTCATACTAACAAAAAGAGTCAACACAAATCACAAAAACGAAACTGGCAGAAAGTCTTCACGATGTAACAAATATTTACAGTACCTTTTGCCTTAATGAGACAAGTTCTTCAAGAATCGGGGTGTTCTCCTCCATGCACCTATGAAAATTTACAATCAACTGATTCTACAATAACATAAATTTAATTCACAAGACATATAAACACACTTTACTACAAACTTGTAATAGTCAGTCAGCATAAAATTAAACACGCACATATCAGAGAGAGGGTGTTGAAAAATTTCCAGCCTTCCATAGAAGGGATGCTGGAATGTTACGAAAACCAATTTATTTTTAAACAAAGTCCCCCCATAAGTCAACACACTTTCTGGCACAATATACTAGCTTTTGTACGTCACACAAATAAAATTCAGATTTTGACAAAAGCCAATTTTTTTACTGCATCATCACAGCATTGTCACAGTCAAATGACTGATTTTTCAAGTCCTTTTTGAGATATGGAAATAGTCTGGTGGAGCCAAATCTGGTGAGCATGGTGGGTGACATAACAGCTTGAACCCACAGTCTGCCTGTGTGCATCGGTGCATTGTCTTGATGGAAGATGCCTCCTTTGTCTACTTTCTTGTGCCTCTTGGGATTCAAGTTCTCGCAGAAATGCCTCAGTATGTTAGAATAATATTCTGCATTGATAATGGTGCCTCATTCCAGGAAATCAACTATAATTTATTTTTGCATCTCAGAAGACACATGCTACGACTTCCCCAACCAATTTCTGCCCTTTAAACTTTTTACGTGGAGGAAAACAGGGGTGCTTCTGCAGATTTGACTGTTGTTTTTTAGGGTCGAAGTTATGCACACATGTTTCCATCCATACTGGCACACCGCCCAAAAACTCTGCTTCATTACCTTCAAAATCCTGCACAATCTTACAACAACACATCACTGTTTCCCATTTCTGATCCACATTCACTGCTTTATGGATCCACCTCAAAGAAACCATTCCTCTCACCAAAATAATGTGAGAGCTTGCTCAAGAGAGATGTTGAGTGTTGTCTCAATGTGCTTCACTGTTATTCTGCAGTGCTGCATGATCAAATCAGGAATTGTATCCTCATCTGCCTCCAACTGCAGAGTACTTCTTCAACAATATGTCTTCCATGCTAAAATTCTGCAATCCAGTTTTTGAAAGTGGCATATGAAGGACACGGTTCCCCTAATGTTTGCAACATGTTCCCATGATTTTTTTTTTTATAACATTCTTTTTAAATGAAGGTATTTGTGGGCTGCAGAGTACCTGATTCTGTCAACAGTCATCACCTTATGTCACCTTCCTCACTTCAAAGCCCTTTGTGTCATGGAAAAGAAAATAGCTACAAATCTGAAATTTTCTGTGAACACACAGGAAGAGTCACAGCACAGATTTGTAATGTTGTCTTCACAAAAATTTCCGTGATATATATTGGGCAAAAACGTTTTGACCCACTATGTATGTACTTGTGTATACAGCAGTAATAGTTTCTTTTATTATCAGATGCAACTGTGTTTAAAAACCTTATTTTTTTTTTTTAATTCTGATACTAGACAAAATGATGTGAAGATCACTTATTATTCTGCTTAACTTTCAGACCTAAAAACATCTAATTGATAAGTGGAGCTAAATGTAAATTGGCAGCATTTCTATTTTTTTTATCATATTCTTCACAAGTGAAATGAATCTCGCAAAAAAAAATAAAAAAAAAATGATGCCACCTTTCAGACTGAAAAGTATGTATCGTATTTACTCGAATTTAAGACGTCCCTGAATGTAACGCGCACCCCCAACACTCCAGGCTGCTTTTTTAGGAATCAAAAAAAATATACACACATACTCAAGTAAAAAAAAATAATCTGCAAGAAATACTAACAAATAGGTACATTTACCTTATTTCCAATACATACTAGATCCAATATACACGACTGCAAATAAAAAAAAATAAAAAAAAAGATCAGTCACTGTCACAAACAGGGCTTTCTACTTCCAATTGTTCATTGTCCGAGCTCACTTCAAACAATGCGTCATCTTCTGTTCCGTCCAAAGAATTCGAAATTCAGCACTTAAGAAAAGATTTCCGCACAAGTTCATTTGGAATGGATTCCCAAACAGCAATAATCCATTCGCACACAGTCGACAGGGGTGCTCTTTTTAATGCTGCCAGTCTTTCTTAGTTCCGTTTCCATCGATGAAAGCCAGGCATTATGAAGTCAACGAACAGTAGCCTTAAATGGGTGGCTGATACAAACATCAAGAGGCTGGATTTGGGATGTCATCCCTCCAGGAATAATGACGCTGTGGTTTTCTTTCATTTTTTTCTTTACCGCATCTGCTACATGTCCTTTAAATGTGTCTAGCATTAGCAGGAATCGTAATTTCAGTAGACTCCGAGGCCGTCATAGCCAAATTTTACTTAGCCAATCTAAAACCAAATTTGCAGACATCAAGCCATTTTCCTGCACTGCAACATAGATTCCCCTTGGAAAAGTTGCTTTTTGGGATAAAGTTTTCCTCTTGAAAATGACATAAGGTAGTAGTTTATTTCCATCTGCAGTAACACAGAGCACTACTGTCATCCTGATTTTATCACCACTCATTGTCAGTAATTTCACTTGTTTTGCTCCAACATTGTCCACTGTGCAGTTTGAAGGCATATCGAAATAGATCGGCATCTGATCAGCATTGACGATCTGCTCCAAGTCGTGTTGCCCTTGCTTTTGAATAGCGATCAAGTTTTTGTAAAGCATTCAAATTTTCATCGAAGTCAGCCGGCAGTTTTTGGCAGATGGATGTCCGCAGTATAGGAGAAAATCCCTTTCTCTTCATGAACAGAGTTATCCAACCACAGGATGCTTCAAATTTTCCCTGTAGCTGACGACCAATTTCTTTAGCTTTCACTTTAAGGATTTCTGTTGTTACTGGTAATCCACCTCCCCGCTGTTCTTTTACGAACATGATTAACTGTTCGTCAGTTTCGGGAAATTTCCCCTTTTTAGGGCCTGTAAAAGCTTATCTGGTTGTTGAGCACATCTTTCTTCGTGTTTTTTTTTTTTTTTTTCTATATGTTGCAAGCACATATTATTGTACCAAGAACCGACTTGAAAATGTTTTTTATTTGAACATTTTATCATATACAGTTCAAGAGGTACAAGATATTTTATGTTAAAGATCCTAAATAAATCCAACTCGGGCGGACTGAAGAAAAACACTAACGAAAAACACTTCTTTCATTATTTGACCAGATATTGGCATACAACTCAAGCTTCACTGACATCCAAAAACATTTCTTATACTCTGAATATCCATCATATATTTCACACAAAAACTTTACTACTTCATACTCATTATCTTTTTCTCTTGCAAACATTCTGCCCATGATTTCCTCAGCCTTCCTTTACCTTTCTTTTCTGTCACTTGGGTTGAATTCTCTTAGTTAGCATCTTATCACTCATTCTTTTAACACAGCTAAACCATTTCAAAATATATATCTCCACTCTGCTAACAACATTTCACATCACATTACACATCTTCATTCCACACACAATTAGAATGAGTCTTATCACAAATGTCAAGTAAGAGGCGCATCTCCCCAGGGCACACGACTCCTGTGTCTTTTCCGCAGTATCAATGTTTCACTGCCATACATCAGAGTAGAAATACTTGCACTCGCATACACAGCCTCCTATCAGTGGTTTACAAAATCTATACTAAAGTTCTTTCACACCGCTTGAAGGTAACACTGGACATGGCTCAACCAAGAGAACAAACTGGATTCAGGAGTGGCTACAGCACAATAGATCATATCCATGTACTGAGAGAACTAATTGAAAGAGTGAGGGAATATGAACTTCCATTGTGCATGGCTTTTATCGATTATGAAAAAGCCTTTCATTCGGTGAAACCAAACCATCAGCAGTTACAATGGCTCTGAAATCCTGTGGTATTGAAGATGCATATGCTAATATTATTATTAACATCTATGAAAATGCAAGTGCAAAGACTCGGCTGTTTGAAAATACAACAAACATAAAAATTGGAAAGGGAGTGAGACAAGGTGACACCATATCTCCGAAGCTCTTTAATGCCACATTGGAAAATGTTTTTCAATCACTGAACTGGAAAAACAAAGGGATAAAGATTAATGGAGATTATCTAACCCACCTTCGTTTTGCTGATGAAGTAGTCATTTTCGCAACTACCCCATCAGAGCTGCAGAGTATGATCCAGGAACTTGCTGACAAGAGTAAAGAAGTGGGATTAAAAATGAACTTTCAGAAGACAAAAGTGATGTTCAATGCTTTAACAAGAAAGGAAGATTTATCAATCGATGGAGAAAAGCTGGAGATAACAGACACGTACATTTATCTTGGACAGCAGATATCAAGTGAGGGTCACATTGATGAAGAAATTAATCGGCGTACAAAACTTGCCTGGAGAGCTTTTGGAAGAAACAGCATAATTTTCAAGAGCAATATGCCATTATGTCTTAAAAGAAGTGTTTGATCAATGCATCCTTCCAGTGCTTACGTATGGTGCAGAGACGTGGGCCTTAACTAAAAGAGACTTACAAAGGCTGCAGACAACTCAAAGCATCATGGAGAGGTGCATGCTTGGTGTAACCAGGAGAGATAAGAAGAGGAACTCGTGGATCCGAAAAATGACAAGAGTGGAAGACATCATGGTCAGAGTTAAATCCCTGAAATGGCAATGGGCTGGACATACTGCCAGAAGGACAGACCATCGATGGACAGCCGAAATTTTAGATTGGATTCCAAGAGACAGGAAAAGACCCAGAAGAAGACCACATGGGAGATGGGTGGATGAAATTCGAAAGTATGCGGGAGTGACATGGAGGAGACTGGCACAAGACAGACCGTTGTGGAGGTAACTTGGGGAGACCTTCGTCCAGCAGTGGATTGATAATGGTTGACAATGATGATGAAATGACACAGCCATTCGGGATCTTCTCAACAACCCATCAGTCCAGTAAAATCCTCCTAGAGATAAACCCTAATTCACTCACTTGCTAATATTACCACAATCTCAATCACCTGGTCTAACTTTTATGTAGATGCGACAAGTATTATAACTTTTGTTATAATAATAATCAAAATTTACAAGGTACATTATTTAGGTATAACTGGTATAGGTCAACATCCTGGACCATACAGAATTCTGTTCATCACATTTCAATATGAGTCACAAATTGAATGAAAATTATGTGCCGAGTGGGTAGTAAGGATTACTAAGTATTGAATTGAAATGATTAAATATTGATATTTTAAAAAACAACAAATAAGACATATCTAGATGATTTTCAAGGTCTTAGACAGTTGATACACAGCAAGATATAAAAAGTTGTTACACCTAGTTGCAAACATTTTCAGCTGCATTGGCATTCATGAAAAGTTAGGCCTAAATCATAGTCTGTTGTCTCGAGGCTTAGATGTTAATGTTTTCATTTATTGTATGCTCATGTTCAAATAAAGGATGGTTAAATCCCTGAAAATATCGAGACTAGAAAAACACCATTAGGAAACAGAACAGAATGAAAGGAATGTGACACAAATGAAAAACGAGCTGGGAGTAATTGTTTGTCATTGTTTAAAAAGCCAAAGAAACTACGGGTGGCTGCTAAGATATTATTTACAAAATATAAAATTGCAACTGATGAAAGGTGATGAACAGAATGCTATATGGTGCATGTCATTGTACCAATTATACGTAAAAAAAAAATATGTACCATTTAGACTAGTCTTGCAATCAAGTCCTAACACTTCCTCAATCAACAGCCATGACTTTTTTGTTTTTTCCTTACTTACACTCAATCTGAAATTCATTACACCAAGTTTAGCAATGGAAAAATCTGAGAAACAAATGATAAAAACCTGAACAAAGTGTGCACAAAACAATTACCACAACATGTACCATAAAGTTGCATGCTGCAATGAGTACTGGAAAACCAGTAGCCATCAAAACAGTTACCATAACATGTGCCACAAAGTTGCATGCTGCAGTGAGTATTGGAAAACCAGTAGCCATCAAAACAGTTATCACAACATATACAACAAAGTTGCCTGCTGCAGTGAGTATTGGAAAATCAGTAGCCATCAAAACAGTTACCACAACATGTACCACAAAGTTGCATGCTTCAGTGAGTACTGGAAAAGAAGTAGCCATCAACATAATCACACTATAAGTTGCAATTAAATTTGTATTTCTTAAAAAAAAAAAAACTTGGGGGGGGGGATTAACAACACCCTCTAAATTAGGCATGGCATGGGTGGTGAATTTGCCGTCAGACAAACACAACCCCATGCCTCATCTGAGACTTAAGGCACAGAACCCAAATCTCAAATAGGTCAGTAGTCAGAGACTCTCCCACCAAGTTGGCAAGGAATTACTACACAGTACTCTTATAAAACACATTCTCATAATACATCAAAATAGTAAAATGCATGAATCCAAAAATCAAACTTACTGGGTGTTAAAAGCATGTTCCAAAAGGCGACGGGTCTCTGGGTTTTTGGCTTTTCTCATGATTGGGAAGTAGTGGGGATATTTCAGGGTCACTTTTCGTTTACCTGTATCTGGCTACAGTGGAGAAAAAAAAATCTTTACTAAATTATGTAATCTCATTCAAAACCATCACATGGATTATTAAACATTTACTGTAACCATCAAACATACATATGCATGTTCTTACTCCGATTCTTTTTGAGCAACAACAAGTAAAATACTGTAGAGCTCGCTTATAATGAGCAGCTTGGGATTGACGAAAATCCTCATTAAATCCAGGCGCTTGCTAAGTCTGTTTTGGGGTGAAAAATCTCGTCATGTAAAGACTTGCATACATGACCATATGCATTTATATTGTATGAATTCCATCTATCTTGCATGAACCCCACCCATCACCTTTTTGCCTAGGTAACCTATTTTCAACTCTGCTGACATGATATTTCCAAGGCATAGCCCTTAAGAGTGTGTGTGGCAGAGATGCTCTTGCAAAACTCGCTTGTTGAGGATTTGATGTTCAACAAGTGAGTTGTGCCCTTGGTGTGCTAGTAGCAGAATGTTTGTATCAACATTCTTCCTCTAGCACACCAAGATTCCAATGCGCTATTGCAATTTCGTACTGTATACAGTAAAACCTCCGAATAGCAGGCATCGAAGGGGAAAGAAAAACTGTACGTTATTTAAAAGGGTTCAGGAAAATCATGCTTTATGACAGTATACTTCCAGTGTTGGAATTATCCAGTGGTCAGCTGGCCATTGGCCAGTAAAACTTCCATCGGACTACTAAACTATTGATTTCACTGGTCCGGATGGCTAGTAAGTTTTTTTTTTTTTTTTTTATAATTTGTCACAAGTTAAAAATTGAATTTCTATTTCTTTTACCTTGCTGTATGGTTTTCTTTTTAGGCTACAAACTAATGATAGGTTTAAAAACAAATATTGGAGATAATTCCATTGAAATGACAGACATTTACAACATATATAGAAAATAACATAAGATTTATTTATTTATTTATTTTATGGACCAGTGGCATTTTGGTGGACCAGTGGTTTACAAATTCTAGTGGTCCACTGGGCCAGTAAAATATTTATTTCTAATTCTAACACTGCTATGTTTATAACGTAAAAGCAGTTTAAAAGATAAGTAAATATAAGTATGTAAATGCAATACATAGAGTAAACTTGTACTAAACCTTTGTTAAAAAATATCCATGAAAACCTAAGAAGCAAAATAATCAAGTATTGTTGTTTGTCTATTACATTCTTGTAAAATTTTGTTTTCTACATGAATTTCTAGTCAGCCGCCTGAAGCTCTGAATTCTGTGAATCCTAATTCATTTGCGATTTCTAAAGCCTTTTGACGAATTAAAGTCCCTGATAAAGGAATGTTGTTGACTCTAGAGCGACAAAACCATTCAAGAGTACAAGTGTCCACAGCTAAACCATCAGTTTAAGGGAAAGCTCTCTTAATTTTCTGATTGCCATTACAATCTTGCCAAGACTTCAAGATTTCACTCACTCACATGTTTCCAATGCCCAGATTATCTTCTGAAATGGGCACACTTAATCTTTCCTTTTCACTCAGCTTCACTATTTCAACTTTTTCCTTTACAGTCAAGCGCTCACGTTCGTGCGACATTTTAAAATCGATGTTTGATAAATCTTTGCTTCACAGCTTGCTTGATGAGAAAAAGCTACATGATTGTTGCAAACAAGTAATCTGGGCTTGAAATTGATGCCTGTGCACTGACCTTGATACCAAACAACTAAATGTGAATCCCTCCCACCCACACCTGAATTGTGTTTGCATGTGTTTCAATCCGATTACGGTTCCCGAATTAGCCGGTCTTGGGTGCTGATCCCTGTTTCTGAGGTCTCACCCTATTGGGAACACCTGAAGAGCTAGAAGGCAGTTTCTCCTGGTCAGATGTGCGTATGCAAAGAGGGGTCCGAGAGTCTGGTGAGCACAAATGCTAATCCTTTTTCCTGCGATTTCGGTAGGCGGTCATAATGTAATGGCGCATTGGTGTAAGTAAAAAGATTGCGAAAGCTAGGTTTATGAGACACGATAATCGATTTCATTCATGTTTGGGGTTTTTATGGGAACTGTAGGTGGGAATGAAATCTAATGATGTGTGTCACAGCAGATTTCCTACAGCATGTGTCATAAATGTCACTTAAAGCAATGTCAGAAACTAACCGTATGTAACATGGTAAATGCTAATACTGTGATTCAGTGTGTGTGTGTGTGACCATCCTTACAAAATTTCCAGCTTTTCTTCCTTAACAATGGCTTTAACACTTGTAACTTGTGCTATTTCTTCCCCATCAGAGAATCACAGGAACCCTAAATATTAAATATCGTCTAGTCAGCTGTAATAGTTTTTCAACTATGGAGGCAACAAACCATATGCACACACTGACCCACCACAAAATTAGTCAATCTATTTTCAGGGGAACTAACCCAAAATGGGTCTTTCTGCTGAAACCTCAAAGTTGAATTTGTTTGTTAATTACAATACTTTGTCATATGTATGGGAAAATAAAACTGGAAAGGGGCAGGTGGTATGCAGCAACAAAAAAAAATATTTTTCAAGGATGGTTAGCAAATTGAGGGAGACCTCAAAACCAATGGTGCATGTAGGGTCCTGGTAACTTTGAATCCACCACTGCCTTTATAACCGTCAAGAAAACAACATTTAAAGGGACTTCATGAGCTCTCAATGATTTGGGTATGATTGAATGTCAGGTGCACACATCAGTTCTATTGCAGCAAAAGACACACAATTCATTGATCTGCCATTATCACAGACTCTGGAGCTACACGCTTCTGAAAGATAGGTTAGTAGGGTGGCATGTGATTGAGTTTTCTGGGAACTCCTCCACGTAGAAATTCTTTGTACCTCTTTTGTGTATGCCCATAATTTAGGAGCATCGACAGATGAAGCCATGGTATTCGTCATTCCTTACTTCACACGTTGCACTTGTGTGAAACAAAATATTGCTCTTTACATATGCACATATCACTAAGCTGTTCTCTGAGATTTGGAGATTGACTCAAATATTTACAAAAAATTAGTATTTAAGTATAAAATAAGACTAGATGGAACTCATCGAAATCGACGGTTAGTTGTTGTTGTTTTTTTGTTGTTGCTTTTTAAAGAATAAACTCATATGAAGCAACAAATGTAAACTTTATTTGATTGACAAAAAAATGTGACAAATTCATTCAAACACTTCAGTAAAGACAATATTTTGAATCCATCTATTTGAGACAGATAATCCAGGTGCATCTTTATGAGTGTTCTTTACTGCAACAAAATCCTTTGATCTTGCTCGAGATAGGGCAACATAGAGCATACCAGGTGAGAAGACTGGTTCTGGCAGGTATATTCCAATTTTAGCAAGTGTCTGTCCTTGACTCTTATGCCATCGCAAAGAACGATATGATCAGAAATTGAATCTGTTTGATCGTAAAAGGGAAAGTGCTGTCGCTTGGAGTCAGTGGAAAGCGTGGCAAGGTGTGCAATGACCCCTTGTGTTCTCCACACAAAATTTCCACAGAAATTGTATTTTGGAAGAGCGACTTTATGATCATATGTGTGCCATCGACTAAACATTTTCTTGTGTCCAGGTTCATGATTTTTTTTTTATTTTTTGACTGAAGGTTTAACGACCACCGTGAACAACTGAATGGGCTATAAGCAGTCGCCTGTCCCTAATTTAGGGTCGCTGGTTCCAAGGAAGGGAGACAGCCAGTGCCGTAAGACAAACAGAACATCCATGCCTCTCCGGGATTCGAACCCAGACCCTTCACGAACGAATTATCATAAGCCAGAGCTTAGACCACTGCGCCATTGGGGCAGCCAGGTTCGTAATGAGCATCATGACTGCACCCTTCTTCAGTCATAGAATGTGAGGCAGAAGTCCACTCATCTCGATCATGTGAACAAATTCAACTGGATAGCTCACTCTTTCACTCTCATCTTCAGTCACAACTGTGTTTGTAAAAGTTGTTGGAATGAGATTTGCGTTGCGAATACTCTTCATTCTCTCTTGTCTGAGACATATAGTTGCGGCCCATTAGGCTCTTAAAACTTTTTTCTTTTTTTCTGCAGGAGACATTCTGTTAAGGGTAAGTATGCAATAAAGTATTTACTTACTTTAGGACTGATCACAAAACACCATGCACACACCAAGTCTGACACTGAACTGAGCGCCTGATGTAGATAAGGGCCGCACGCTTCTCCCATAGACTTTACATGGGGACTTTGCCACTCTTCCACGCCCGAACCATTGCTCCAATCTCAGTTTTTTCTTCAACTGGCACATCTACATGATAAGACCTTTATTTTGATACCCCAACCATATTTTTACGCTCAGCCGTTCTCTCAAAATAGGTCTTACAGTAAAAAACTTTATAGAATTAATATATAGATTAACAAACTTTGTTAATAAGTTTCATTTTTAGAGAGTGAGACACTATTTTTTCTTCCTGCCATTACAGGAGTGTCATCACAGAATAAGGTAAGACAGTTTATCCACGGAATATCAGGATGCTGAAATTCTTCGCACACAAATTTGCAATATTTTCACCTGTTGAACTGGTTTCTAGGCATGGCAAAGAGAGCAGCGTACATCTCACACGCTTGCAATCATTATCAAAGTGCATTACCATAATTGGATAAAGTTCATTGTCAGCATCATTACTGCCATCAGTTGCGACAGAAAACGGTTCACTTTTAATAG
Source organism: Macrothele yani (assembly GCA_039090855.1). NCBI lineage: Eukaryota > Metazoa > Arthropoda > Arachnida > Araneae > Macrothelidae > Macrothele > Macrothele yani. The sequence goes on from CM077001.1 coordinate 140,813,087, forward strand.
CACAGAGGACATTTTTTGAATGACATTCTGCCATTTCTTAAACAATATGCAAAGTTTTTTGTTCTGCCACATGCATATCTTTTTACTCTCTTCTAGGGAGTTAGGAAACATAGCTGGCAACATTTAGGAAACATGATCAGCTTCCACTAGTGATATGTTGTGCTCCAACAAAAATCCGGTAAACAGAACTTCTGCAAAAATCATTTGAAAATCATTCGGCACTGAAACAAAATGATCCATGTTGCACACACTTTTTGTGCTACAATGATTTTTTACATGCTTGTTCATTCCAACATGTGCGACGATGTCACTGCGACCAGCATGAGAAACAGAGAAATCAGTGTTACACAGAGTGCAATATGCATGAAATTCCAACTACGTGATGGTTTTACAAAGTCAAATTCTTCAGAGTATTTCTTCAAAAATCTTTGGTCCCGACGTTTGTACCCATTCTGGGGCTGTGAACTGAAATAAAATAACTTGCAACATAACTTGTTTGGTTTGAAAGATCAAAGTACGGAATCGGCATTTCTCTAGAGCGTTAGCAAACAGCTTTCCACTCCCACAAGGCTCCACACACAAGCATCGTGCGCTCATTGGCTGTGAGCGCTGTGGATGTGATGTCATAAACCAGTACTTCAACTTTACAAGTCTCTGATCATGGCCTGGCTCGAGCGAGCAAGCGGAATGTTTCGCAGTCTTGCTATCATCGCGGGGCACACGACTTTGGCGCTTGAAGTGCTGTGGATTAACACACCCCCCCCCACCACCACCACCACCACCACCACCACCACCATTCGTTACCAATTTTCACAGCCAGCGTCGATGCTGGAGAAAAATGATGGCTGATATTATTGAGGGAAAAAAAAAAAACATAATAAATAAAGAAAATAAAAAATAAAAAAATCACAAAACCAGATTTTTTGTAGAAAAATCGGATTCCCAGAAAATATTTTCGAAATCAGACAGAATTCGGGTAAACCAGGACACTTGGCAGCTATGCAAGACCTTTTATACTTCATACTCATTTGTGTTTTAGCGTGAAATACTAATAAATAAAAACGTGATTGTTGATGCATAATACCTAGAATAAGATGTTAGGTGAAAAAACTCAAAACTGATCATTTCTAAAATATAGAAAAGTTTCTAAAATATAGCATCTGTTGAATATATCACCTTGCTCACTCATTTTTTGTTACATACAAACATACATAACACTAAAGTGTTCTCTGAGATTGACAAGTTAGCTCCTCAAAGAAACCTCATCTGTTAGATCAAAGTTAAAAACTGATGAAACTAGAATTTACTAACTACAGCTGTATCAAATGTCTCGATTTACAGCAATCTCGGCAAACAACTTGAGCTTCAATCTCGGCAACAACTCACACATGACCTTTTATACATATTTCATACTCCTCTTTCACATGCAGACATTCCTGAATCTGGTCATTCTATGATTTCCTTTCTCTACCTTTCTTTCCTCTCACTTGGGCTAAATAAATTCTTTTGTCATCTCACCACTCAAAATTTTCAACATGACCAAACCACCTAAAAATACGTCTCCACCTTACTAACGTTTTGCATTATACATCTATTTGTAACACATTTTTATTCCTTGCATGATCAGAACGCTTGCAGCACACACACACATTCCTATCCGTAAGTAACGTATCTCTCCAGCACACAAATCTCTCCTATGCCTCTTCTGCAGTACCCAGGTTTCACTGCCATACATCGAGTAGGAATAATTCGCTGGACAACAATGAAATTGCTTCTGACGGGAAAGTGTGCAATTCTGTATGAAATTAACCCACTGAACACGAATATCATCATGAAAAACTTTCATTGGCTCTTGTTTCAGAAATACAGCTAATGGAACGTTAAAAATTTTTGATTTTTAGTAAAAAAGTAGGTATAATGAGTAATAATTTTTTTATGTTACATATTAATAGATTTATGATAAATATAATAAATGTTAGTAGATGTATATTAAAATGGTACTGAAATAAAAATATAGTAAGAACATTAGGTTCGTATGGCATTTTCCGTACTCTTAGGCACCGTCAGACCAGGAAGTATTGCACCATTAGGTGAGAAGTCCGGAGTTCCTGCAACATCCGGTGTAGTATTACCCGATGTGATGCAATCCTTTCAGTTTTAACAGCTCAACAGTAAAGAGCTCAGTCCATTTGTTTCTTTCCCTTCATTGGTGAGTGTACTCTCGTGATAGCAGCCTGTTAACATGATCCTTGTATTGCGACATTACGCAGCTATGCTGCGTGCATGTGTGAATAAGGCGGATAACTTTTGCTATATATGTGGTAAAGTGGCATTTGCTGCACAGAAAAAGTCCATCACTCCAGTTGTTAAAAAGGCTTATCATTTGTATTTCGGCTGCAGCATAGGCGACGAAGATAAGGACTGGGCTCCACATGTATGTTGCTGCAAGAGTGCAACAAATCTGTCACAGTGGCTTAATGGCAAAAGAAAATCGATGGGTTTTGCTGTTCCCATGATTTGAAGGGAACCCACAAATCACATAAAAAACTGTTATTTCTGTATGGTGCCACCAGTGGCTGAAGGTATCACAAAGAAGAAAAAATGGACTGTAGAATATCCAAATATACCTTCTGCTGTACGACCTGTACCTCATTCTGAAGAACTCCCCATTCCCAAGCCTCCGACAAATTTTGTTATCGATTTAGATGAGGTCCAGGAAGACGATTTGTGTAATCCGAAACCATCAACGTCACGGATTAATGAAAGCGATGACGAATATGCATCTTCTGAGTCTATGCCACATAAAATTACATCAGAGGAACTGAACGACCTTGTTCGCGATTTGAATTTAACCAAAGTTAAAGCAAAGCTACTAGCGTCAAGGCTTCGTCAATGGAATCTTCTAGAACAAAATGTTCGAGTGAGTTCGTTTTGTATTCGTCACCGACAATTCGAGCAATTCTTCCAAAAAAGTGAAAGCTTTGTGTTCTGTTGCAATATTGACGGCCTAATGCAAGGACTAGGAATACAACATGTTACGCAAGAATGGCGTCTATTTATAGACTCCTCCAAGTTGAGTCTTAAGATGGTTTTACTGCATAACAGGAATCAGCTACCATCCATTACGGTTGCACATGTGGTGCACATGAAAGAGCCCTACAACAACCTTAAGCAGCTGCTGTTGGACAGACTTAATTACAAAAAATATGGTTGGCTTATCTGTGCTGACCTGAAGGTAGTGTCTCTGTTGATGGGTCTTCAGCAAGGATACACAAAGCACTGCTGTTTCCTTTGTCACTGGGATAGCCGAGCTGCATGTCTGCACTACATCGATAGAGACTGGCCTCCTAGGACGTCTTTGACACCTGGACAAATGGATGTACAGAACCCACCACTGACAAATCCTCAGAAAATCATACTACCCCTCTGCACATAAAACTTGGACAAAACTAAACCAGCATTCAAGTACTTGCATGAAAAATTTTCTCGACTGAGCGAAGCAAAAATAAAAGAGGGAATTTTTGTGGGTCCGCAGATCAGACATCTCTTTCAAGATTCGCAGTTTGAGGACGTGCTTCAGTGTGATGAAAGAGAAGTGTGGAATGCCTTTTGTTAAGTACCAACAAACTTCCTGGGGAATTCCAGGGCTGAAAATTACGAAGATCTCATTACCGACCTGCTTGCTCTGTATCAAAAATTTGGCTGTAATATGTCTTTAAAACTCCACTTCCTGGATTCTCACCTGGATTTTTTCCCGGATAACTGTGACAAATTTAGTGATGAGCATGGTGAACGGTTTCATCAAGATATGGCAGTAATGGAGCAACGATACCAGGGAAAGTGGTCCACTTTGATGCTCGCAGACTACATTTGGACACTCTTCAGAGATGCTCCTCTGGTGGAATACAACCGAAAGGCAAGAAGTACAACGTCATGAACTGGTAACTGATTTCTATCTATGCATGAAAAATGCATGTACATATCTCAAAACTATATTTAATACAAATGTAAAAAAAAAAAGAATTACACTATCTATTTTTAATTGTACTATAAAAAATTACACGTTTCGGATTGTATTTACTTCAAAAGAAATGTAACGTAACGCATTCAATATATACATATATAGATGAAGACGTAAATAAACACTGGTTGCAATTGCTAAGGAACACTTGCATGCTATTTTACTGGGAGATATTTGGTATAAAGGTTGGCAGACTGAAATCAAAATGTTCTAAAAACTGATTTAGAATAATAAATTTGCTCATATGCACATGGAAAATTTGTTAGAAACACATATTTTGATTATGATTTTTGATTTTGTTAAGTGTTTGAAGCTCTTTAATAGCAGCATAAACAAATATTTATAAGGGAAGTGCATCGAGAGTTGCAGGCAAATTATATGCTTCTCTCCCATTGAAATAGCATGCATGAGTTCCTGATCAATGGTCAACCAGTGTACCTGCATATTACAAACAAACCGTAGCCAATTCAACTTTTTTATGGTCATATTCTGTTTCAGCACATCAAATTCATTAAGAAATGGCTATTTTTATCTCGGAAGCATGAACTTCATCAAAAACTGTTGTCCAGTGTAAATTACACTTTCATATACAGAAAATATGAGATGTTTTTGAGAACCCATCATTCCTGTGAAATCCTCCTACAGATCAAAATGAATTCACTCGTCTACTATTATCACCATCTAATTTGTCTTCTCTGAAATATTAATAGTAAAATCTCAGAATAATAGTCACTGCTTGGACCAGTAAAAAGTGACCGTTGTTTGGAGGTTAACTGAGTTAACATTGCTGGTCAATTGCATTTCTACCAAAGCAGAATAAGTATATGAAAGTTTACGCACAAAAAAAACGATTGCAATGCTTTCTCCAAATCCTGAATAAAACTCAGTACAATAACTAAACAAAGAGAAATGTTTCTTTCTTATAGAGTAGTGTAGCTGCACACTTAGCTGACTGCACTCCTCAAAGCAGGAACATATACTGCATGGACCAAACTTAGAGATAGATACTACTGCAAACGAGCAACATTCTAGGCACCAGCAACCACTTCCACAGTCCCCTGAGGGCAACTGATACATACATGGGAGCTCGCCTTACATAGACCTAAACTTTAACTCTTTTCTTTTCACTTACGCACACCACTTTGCCAACCGTAATCCAACCTATTACTTCTGAGGTAGATTCTTTTAGCAATATTCTTTGTCCTATCTTATTCCTTTTGCTGAAATACTAAAGTAACTACAGAAAATCCTAAAGGACAAGGTGTTCCTTAGAACTTCTTCAGATTAGGGTGTCCATTGACTGCTGTTGAAAGGTTCTGTTGTTCGGAAGTTACCCTTAATGTTAGTCCTACAGCAGCTGTTCTGGATTACAGAAATCAGAGGGGAATGGAGGATTCTTCAGGAAATCAATTTTTTTATTTTATTTTATTTTTTTTGAATGAAAGAAGGAGGCTGGAGCAGAGACCCAGAGAGATGGTTAGTGTGATGGAAAGTTTGAGGTAAAGTTGCAGCTGTTCAGGTGTTGATTAATGGAGGTTTCACTGTAATTATTTATTTAAGTAAAGATTTTTTCTTCAAAAGAAATACTCTTTTCTGTTCCTCCAACATATAAAATGTCCTTTTAACAGCCATAAACTGTGTGTTTAAGGTATCTGCTATCACATGATGCAAGTAAGCAGCCATGATGACATCTAGTGTTGTTTTTGACACACTCAAGTACTGGGGTACATTCCACAAAATGAGCTAAACATTATTTTCTTTTGAAACACCTGACAAATAAACATTTAACAGATAATACAACCACCAGATAAATTTTTAACTGATTATTTACTTACTGTTGCTGTATCAAACTTCTCCATTTACAGCGATCTTGACACACAACACAGGTTTCAGTGACATCCATCACACGACGTACACAAGACCTTCTATACTTCATACTCATAATCTTTTTCTAATTCAGGCACTCGTGATCTGATCCTGCCATGATTTCCTTGGCCTTCCTCTGTTTTTCTTTCCTGCCACTTGGGCTGACAAATTTTTTTTTAGTAAGGATTTCATCACTCATTCTTTCAACATGGCCAAACACCACCTAAGAATATTAGTCTCCACCTTGCTAACAATATGTTGCTTCACATTACACAACTGCGACACATCTTCATTCCTCACATGATCTGAACGTATCTTCCCACAAACCCTCGTTAAGTAAAGCATTTCTCCGGCACACAAACGACTCCTATGTCTCTTCTGTAGTGCCCAGGTTTCACTGCCATACATCAGAGTAGGAACAATTATACTTTCATACACAGCCATTCGGGACTCTTTTGAGAAACCATCATTCTTGTGAAAGCCTCCTAAAGCAGCTATGACTTTCAATGAAGAATTCACTTGCCTACTAATTTCACCATCTAATCTGTTCTCTGTGTCAAACAAGCTTCCCAAATATACAAACTCATTCACCTGGTCAATCACGGTGCCATTTAGACTTATATTACATTCAGTACTACCAGTTCCTTTCTCAAAACCATAACTTTGGTTTTTCCCTTATTTATACTCAGTTTGAATTTCATACAAACTCCGTACATCCTGGACAACATACTCTGCAACTCACTTTTGCTCTCTGCCAACAGGACTGTGTCATTAGCATACAGCAATCTGCACACATGGGTATTGCTAAGACATAAACTAGTATCGTCCATCTTGGAATCATGCATGCATGCATCCATAAATATATTACACAGCCATGGTGACATTACACAACCTTGCCTGACTCCTGCACCAATGGAAAACCATTTTTTAAACACATTTAGAGCATCTAGTGAGTAAACTGAGCATCAGAAAATGAAGTTTGCAGATCACTTGCAGTACAATTATAACCATTTCCGGGTGGGGGTTCAACTTCTACTGACAGAATAATGTTCTAAACTGGCGGATGTTACATCAGTTGCCAGATTCAAAGATGTAACATCCATCAATTTAGAACATTATTCTGCCAGTAGGAGTTGGACCCCACCCGGAAAGAATCAAGAAAGCTCATTTGCCAGATTAAAGTTTTAGTTTTAAACTTTAATCTGCCAAATGAGCTTTCTTCGGGAGCTACCCTTTGAATCTCAGAGAACAGCTTAAGTGATATGCACGTACGTATATTTACATAATCTAGTGGAAAATGCGTGCATCAAGAAAAGTACAGACAATGAAATTTTTCAGACATTGTTACAGCTCGTATCTGAGTTGCTCAAGGTCAAGCATTCTGGGAAGGGAGTGCAGCCTTCCTTCCAAGAAAAGATATGGATGCTGCCTTTGATTTTACGGCACTGGCTTTCCTGCTTTCTGAAGTTGCACCTAAGTTAGGGAATTGTGACTCTGCGTGACCTTTGAAGCACATGAAAGTTATTAGTTGTTTTTTATGTTATTTGTCCTCATCCCTTCCCTAAGAATAAATTTCTAACACTTCCCAAGTAATAGCAGTAAAAGGAGGAAAATTCTATCACAGCTGGAAACTGCCAGTGATAATACTATTAGAATAAGATTTATATAAATCAAAAAATGTACTATAAAGCAGACTACTCACTGATTTTGATAAGCTATTAATAAAATCTTCAGTGAGGCCACAAAGTTCTTCATCTGTGAACTCAAGAACTGTGTTTTCTTCATTAAGGTTTTTGTTGAACTGAATACACAGGTCATTCATTCGACTTTTCAGGACTTTCATTTCTTTCCGAACATCCTGTGGAAGATGTAAACCTATGGAGATCAAAAAAAATAAAAAAAAAAAAATCTGAATATATGAGTTTTTCCAACAAAGCACAAATAGTTTTCAAATAAAGAAACATGAGTCACAAGCCTTACAAATTTAATGTGTTGTGCACAATAAGAATAAAAAGTTAGTAAAATCATGCAATGCATTGATTATGATACGCTTTCCAACATACCATAAATCTTTACTCAAGTTATGCGGTTAATGGCTGAGGAATAAATCTCGCTCCTGTGCCCTGACCTTTGACCCCATTTTGATGATATTAAACAGAATTGGTTCAGTATACCTCCGGAACAACATACTAAAGTTTTGTCGCAATAGAAGTATTTTTAGTCAAGTTATGAGGATAATGACTGTGGAATAAATCTCGCTCCTGTGCCCTGACCTTTGACCTCATTTCGATGATATTCAACAGAACCGGTTCAGTATACCTCCGGAACAACATGTTAAAGTTTTGTCGCAATTGAAGCATTTTTACATAAGTTGTGATGCATAAGGGCGATAGAATGGATCTTGCTCCTATGTCCTGACCTTTGACCCCATTTCTTCCATTTTCAATAGGGTTCGTCCCCAGGTTGTGCCCTACTACATATTAAAATTTCATCAAAATCAAACCATTTTTATACGAGTTATCGTGTGCACAGACTGACAGATGGACAAAGCTGGGGCATATAAGCTTCTTCAACCTATGGTTGGAAAGTGTAAACAAGTTAGTAAAATCATGCAATGCATTGATTATGATATGCTTTTCAACATACCAGAAATCATTACTCAAGCTATTACTTAAGTTATGAGCAGGGATGGGGAATTCCGGGAAAATCTTACCAGCCAGGGATTTTTACCACTAGCCAAGAAGACGCGATATAGGCACATTACGACAACAGTGTACAGAGATGGGATATCACACAAATTTTGAATTTCTGCCCCTATGTAGTACAAATACATATATACGCTATACCAGATTAAAAAAAATGCCCTGGAAACCTTTGATTTATAGCAGAGATGTATAACACCAATTTATTATTATTTTATAATTAAATAATTCACACCTAATTAATAGTTTTAATGAGAATAACAAGAAACTTACATTTACTAGAAGGTCTTGTTCTCATTTGAAACAGATACATTTCTTTGCATGTTTTTTCCCCATTTTGAGTTCTACAGTTGGTTTGGGCTTTTGGTGCAGCAGTTTTATGTTGTCTTCAGCTTGTTCTTTATTTGACAGAATGAGTAATTCTTTCAGCTTGTCCCATTCGTCCTGTGATAGCAGGACTGATACCACCTAGCCTCCTGAAGACAACCCTGGTCGGGTAAAAGCTGCTAGAGGCAATCTACGTTGGGAACGGCAGGTGTGGTGCGTGAATGAGAGAGTGAGATGAGTTTTGTGTAAATAGTGGGCAATGAGATAAGTTAGTGTAAATAATGGTATTTTAGTTTTAAATTTTTTTTGTTAGATGTTTTTTGGTGTTTGTAAATAAGAAGTTAGTTTATGTTAGTGAATGTTCACGCAAGTAAGTTTACTGAATAGTAAGTTTTTATAAGTCAATTAAACTACCGTTTAGGATTATGTAAACGTCAGTGAAATAATAGGTTTTTAAGTAAAATAGAGGTAGCTGAGACTAAGTATCATTGGTGCAGTACGGATTAAAAAATTACTCATTCAGTCAAATAAAGAACAAGCTGAAAGAATTACTCATTTTGTCAAATAAAGAACAAGCTGAAGAAAACATAAAACTGCCGCACCAGAAGCCCAAACCAACTGTAGAACTCAAAATGGGGGAAAAAACGTGCAAAGAAATGTATCTGTTTCAAATGAGAACAGACCTTCTAGTAAAGGTAAGTTTCTTGTTACTCTCATTAAAGTAATTGTAGGCACGTGAACTTTTTAATGGTTATGGTAATACTGTGACTCTTCAAACAATGAACTAATTAATAGTGATTGTTCAGTTTTGTTTCTTTTAAATTTTTACATCAATTATTCAGCATCACAAAATTTTCTTTTATTATGTTCCACCTCCAAAGTACCACTTATCTATAGAGTCTGCTGGATAAAATTTTTCTAACGATGTCCCATTAATGCGTATATTTAGGAGACTGTTCATACTTCTGTTGACTAATGAGGTCCTCAAGTGATTTTTGATAAGGTTCATCTGGTTGAAGCCTCGTTCACAGGTTGATGTTGATGCTGGTATTACACAAAGAAGCGAAAACAACTGGCTTGCGTAAAAAAACTTCTTCTTATGTTCAGTAATCTTTAAAAGTAGTTCATCAACTTTCAAGTTCTGGCTACTTACACTGGCTTGCAAAAATTAAGGATGAGACGGTTTTTTGAATGTAATGTCGCGCAGAAGTGCTCCACGTCGACTCAAATCATACCATAAGATTCCCAAGATGTAAGAATATGGGACAAGTGAGCAAAACCATCCAAACAAGGAATCCAAAGGATACAAAGGCACTTTATTGAAAAGGTAGCTTTGAGCACAGCTGGACAGAAGACAGAAACGTCTATGTCACAGGCGGCTGCCAAGAAAAATCCAGTCTTTAGTAGGGGATATGATCACCCCTGACTGTGTTGCAGGATTTACAACGTCTGTCCATGCTGAGGATGAGGTTGTCAAGGAGCTGTTGAGGCATCGCGGCCCATTCCTCTTGTAGCGCCAATCGCAGCTGCAGAATCATTGCTGGCGGCTGGTGACGTGCTGCCAAGCGTCTCCTGAGAAGGTCCTACACGTGTTCGATTGGATTTAGGTCCAGGGACCTTGCGGGCCAATCAATGTGTTGAATATCTTCACTCTCCAACAGCTCTGCGACAGCCACTGTACAATGAGTTGTAGCGTTGTCGTCCGTGAAGAGGAACTCAGGACCCACAGCACCTCTAAACAGATGCATGTGAGGCAGAAGAACCTCGGTACAATAGCGGACACCAGTGACTGAACCTCCTTGGAAGATGTGGAGGTCAGTACGGCTACCAAGCATGATAGTCAGTACGGCTACCAAGCATGATACCGTCCCTAACAAGAACTCCGCCACCTCCAAACCAGTTCCTTTCGATGATGTTGGAGGTGTGATTGTGTGTCCCTGCTCTCTCCAGATGTGTATACGTCCAGAATCGCTCGTCAGACTAAACCGGCTCTCATCCGTAAAGAGAACTCGACCCCATTGCTGATGTGTCCAGTTCTTGTGTTCCTGGCACCACAGAAACCGCCGTCTCCGATGAGCAGGCATTAATGGCACACACCGTACTGGTCGTCGTGCAAATAGACCACCTTTGTGCAGCCTCCTGGCCACGGTAAAACGCGATAACGGACATCCAGTTGTCTGCTGCATGTGCCTTGCGATTTCTCCCACTGTCTGCCGTCGGTCTCTTCTGGCCTGTACGACAATATACCAGTCGTCTGCCACCGTGGTTGCTCGTGGACGACCACTGCTAAACTCTCGGACAGCTGTTCCTGTCGTTTGAAATGCTCTCCAAGCTCGTGAAACGATGCTGTGAGCACTCCCGAACTCCTCGGCCACACTAGTCACACTTCGACCTTCTTCCAACTTCCCAATGACGCGACCTCGGGTAAAGTCATCCAGATGTCGTCTACTGGATTGCCTGTTGGCCATATCACACCGTGGCAGCAACTAGACGTCATTCAAACCGATGTACACCGTGCAATAGCTTTCACCGAGTTGCTGAGCATACACTGCTCGTGTGCTTTATACCCTTCCGACACCCCACCGCCTATGTCATGCTGCATATATGTGCATGCCCTACCGTACCGGACCCTAGTCTATCTCCTGAGTGTTTTTCGGTCCGTTCTGCCTGCTCGTTCTGCTGTTATGCTAATTTCTCCTCTTCGTCCTTAATTTTTGCACACCAGTGTATTTTGAAGACAAACCATTCACCTACCACACTTTTTTCGATATCTTTCTCATTGTTTTTATGTTTGATTACTTCCTTAAAATGATGCAAGATAATTTTGATTTCATTGTCTCCAAAGTGACTCAAATCTTTTCCAGTGGGCAAATTGAATGTGTCAAAAACATATGTTGAAGTGATTACAGGGGAATTAATGTCACAAAATATTCCCAATAAATATTTTTTTGCAAAGTCTATCATAGTATTTCTGTCAGATTTGAAGAACTTCTTCAAGACCATTTGCAACATTTGTCAGAACTACAGCTTTGTATATATACATTTGTCAGAACTGCATCTTTGTATATATACATTTGTCAGAACTACATCTTTGTATATATACATTTGTCAGAACTACATCTCTCTCCATTATAGGAGCTAAAAAATTGTTCTTCATATTTTCCTCTTTCTTTCTGCAAAGTTTCTAATTTCTTTTTGCTTTCAAAACTTTGTTGTTGACTTGACATAAAAGCAAATGCTGTTTTTGGAAAACAAGGGACAAGTCTTTATAAGATTTGAAGAAAATCTAGAAGAAAACTGAGGGTTGCCAGAAATTGGAAATCTTTTTGTTTTTTTCTTTACTATGCCTTCTGCATTTTTGCTACCTTGTTTTTCATTAGCTTCATTTTCTAAATGCAACACAACTGGTTGGTAGTCATGAAAAATTGCTCTCAAACCTCCTACTTTAGATGCCACCCATCTAATTTGGTGCAATTTCTGAATTTTTTAAAAAATTTGTGCTAAAAAGTTGGCTATTTTTTCCAGGTGCTTGATTTTTTTACTGGAATGTCCATAAAATTTATAAATTAAAATAAGAGTAGAGTCAAACGTTACTAAATATGATACATTCTTCAGAGTATAAAGTACGCTTAACTGGAATCGGCGAGCAACACAATGCACAGACAATATATGTGGTGAAAATTCTTTAAATTTGGCACATAAACCAGATACTTCACCAACCATGTTGGCTGCCCCATCTGTTCCTATACCAACAATCCAAGAATTTTTCTTCAAATTTAAACCAAGAGAAGCAAACTGTTTCTCAATAGCAGAAAAATAGGACTCAGATGTGCTATTTTCTCATTCTAAAAGTCCTAAAAACATTCTTAAATTTTACCACTTTTCAAATATCTTGCATACATTATCAATTCCTCTATTGTGCCCTTGTCTGTAGAGGCATCTAAAATAATGCTAAAGAACTGGGACTGCTTTAGTTCCTTCAATACAGACTCTGTTATAACCTCTGATATGCAAGAAATAAATTCCCTGCAAGCATTTCTGTTTGCATACTGGTTTTGTACATCAACCTCTAACTTTCTGGATAACATGACTAGTGATTCAATGTCAGAAAATGGCTTATTATTTTTTGCAATATAGTAGCTCAGATTGAATAATACTTTGAGCTGCTTAAATATTTTTTCATCCATCTTTTTAATGCATTTGGCCAATGGGATGCTAACAAGAAGCTGTGATGAATTTTCAATAAAATCAACATTTTTTCTATGCTGCACAGATTTATCGTAGAATTTAAAAGTTTCGTATTTGAAAGGGCCACTAAATCCCTGTGAAAACGTATGTGATGTATTGACTTTCACATCTGCTTTGCAGCAAAATCCACATTTTGCAAAACCATCTTCATAAACAATCCAGGGGAATTCTTCTATTCATTTCTCTTGAAATTTCCTGTTCTGTGGCTTTTCACAATTTTTTGCAACATTTCTATCTTTAAGTAAAACATTTTCAGAACCAAGATCGAGTTGTATCACATTGCTATCAACCAAAACACGTGGCGTAGAGGATGAATCACATGGCACGGCTACATTGCTACCGGATGAATTATGTAGGAAAAATGTAAATAAAGTCTATTGTTTGGAATTAAACATATTGAGATCATACACCGATTTTCAATGATACTGTGATTTTTTATGTTGCGAAAGTCTTTTGTCTACCAAAACCTTGTTGTTTATGTTTTTGTTTCCAACTCGCATTCAGGCAAAACGACAATTTAGTTGGCGCTCCGAGAAGACAGCCGTAGGTACCACATGATCGAACAGGCGGGACGTCAGCAACGATTAATCCTGTGCGCTCTTCCCGACGGTTAGACAGCATTCTGCAGTGGGGAAAACCTGTTTATTCCACCACCAGCAGGAGCGACTCAGCTTGGCCTTGAGCAACTGCTAAGCATCCGTGACGTCAGCTCCGCTCTTTCGTGCGAATGAACACCGGAGTCGGTCTAAAAAAATAGAATGCTTTTCTGCCTAGTGAGGTATGACTTCAGAGTTTGGGTTTCGGATTAGAATATACTTGCCCGTCTTATAAATGAAGAAGCTTCAGGTGTAAAAAAAAAAAATAGTGAAAGCCTACAATATTATTATTTTATATATTTTATAAGCTGCAATTTTTAAGAGGTCTAAAATCCAGGAAATCCACTCGCCACGCCAGAAAATCCACTCACTCGCCGATGGCGAGTGGGCGAGCGTAATTCCACATCCCTGGTTATGAGGATAATGGCTGTAGAATAAATCTCGCTCCTATGCCCTGGCCTTTGACCCCATTTCGATGATATTAAACAGAACCAGTTAAGTATACTTTCCGGAACAACATGATAAAGTTTTGTCTCAATCGAAGCATTTTTACGTAAGTTATAATGATGGAATAGATCCCGCTCATATGTCCTGACCTTTGACCCCATTTCACCCATTTCAAATTACGGTTCGTCCCCAGGTGGTCCCCTACCATATACATAAATTTCATCAAAATCAAACCATTTTTATGCGAGTTATTGTGCGGACGGACAGACGGACAGACAGACAAAGCTGGAGCATATACACTTCTTCAACCTACGGCGTAAAAAAGACATTTCTTAAGATGCCCTTTAATGGAAAAATAAATCATATTTTCACACAGAGAATGGGCAACAGAATAATAAATCTCCTTATATACCTAACATATATATTTATCACTGCCAACACAAATAATGAATAAAAATTATGGGAAAACTGCAGATATGGCACATAACACTTTATTGTGCTTCAGCGTAACGGGCTTAGGAAATGTCTTATCAACCTTCCAAATGCTAAGTTATGAAAAAGCCTAAAGTTTATTGTGAAATGTTCCATGAAGTGAATAACACCGCAATGTTAAAATAATTTTTAAAACTGAACTTTCAGAAGTTAGAATATCATGAATAGAATATACATTCTATTTATTATGCGGTGCAGGAAAGGCACATAAAATGTTTTCTGTCATGAGCAGTATTTTTCTATCAAGTTTTAAGGAGTGCAGAAATGGCTATAAATATACTAGAAACAGGAACATGTGTTTACACCCTTCCTGCTTAATTGTACACAACATGAAACTAAACATTATATGCAAAATCTTCATCGTGAATTCTGTCCAATGCAGAAAGAATATTTTGAACCAGACTTTCAGCACAGATATTAGAAAAATGCATATAATCGCCCCCTAGTGGGAAACTGTATTATTTGAAAAAGAAACTGTATGCAAAATGGTCTTTGTTGTAAAAGTTGTCAAAGAAAAGAAAGAAAGAAAGAATTATTTGAATCAGAATTTTAGAGGCAAATGATACAAAATAAAGTGTTTTTTTAATTTGAGAAGCATCTACATTTAGGCCTCATGGTGGTTAAGTTACGCACTCAAAAAGGATCAAAAGGCAAGGATCATGGTTCTCACAGTTCAGGCTTCCCAATGTAAAAAGAATTTTTCAAAATGGACTAATAAGTGCAGAGATATAGTGTCAACAGATAGATATAAATAGAGATAACATAGGCATACTGCGTGCGTGCGTGCGTGTGTGTGTGTGTGTGTGTACCACAGAATTACCCATTTTAAAAAATGAAGAGTCTGTTAGTAGGGTGGAGACAAATATTTTATGAAATACAGAAGGTCATCTGTGATGGGTGGTGTATGTGAAGCTTGAGTTACGTGCTAAGATTACTTACTGTACATGGATACACCTGATACATCAACAATAAACACAACTTCTCACTAGAAATTGCAATTTGGCAGATGGAACTTTTTATGAAGAGTGAGAACAGAGGGTGCCCTGTATGTACATACACATATTTAATAAAGACTATACCAATTTTTTTTCACTTATGGACACCCCTTATGGAATGCACTGGGAATTCTCAGCAAAAACAGCCTTTAATGATAGCTTATGTTTTTGTTTGTTTGTTTGTTTGTTTTTCAGTCAAACATTTAGATCTGCTAATGATAATCACTCAGTTTAGTTGTGGAGTGGATTTATGTTTTTATCAACTCTCACATATACAAGCAGCATCCACACTACAAAAACCAATGTGCTTGCAGAGATAGTAGCCAAGTTATTAAAAAAAAAAGCCAATTTTTTTTATCAGTTGGTCAAGAAGTTTTGTTTTTTTGTTTTTTTTTTTGTACTCAAAACAATTAGGGATTTCATACTGAATTCTTAAAAGACTATGAGCAATATTTATGCCAAACCTAATTAAGAGACAAACACTGATTTCTGATTCATTTCCCCGATTCCTTTAAATTTTAGGAAAATTATGATTGCATGAGAAAAAGTTTATCATTAAGTACTATTTTTTTTCCTTCTGTGAAAAGCAACTGGAAAAAAAAAAAAAAAAGGAAGATGTGTAGCATTAAATTACAAGCACATTAGGTGATATAAACTTAGATGACTGTTATTATATCACCGTATGCAAAGAGGCAGAAAGCAGAATGTCTCTTTAACAATTAAAGGCACCAGCCAGTTTTGAGGGAGAGGTACACATCAAATTCTTTTCCCACAGATGAATAGTCATTCAGCCAATGGCAGCCAGACCTGAGGCAAGCAGCTACTGCATTCAGTGACTCATAAGGCTTTTTTAATGCCTCTGGCTGTTTATGAAACACAAGATCTTAATGAGCTTTGAGAAGTGAACTTAATTTTTGCTCTTTCAATATGTCTTCAACAGCATAGAAATTTCACCATTTTTATTTATGGTGCACCATTTTTTGTTGTTGTTTTTGCTTAAACCACACTTGAACTGGTGAACACTTAACAAGGGCCCTGATACAAATATATGGCACACAAATACATTAATTAAGCAATATTTACATCAACTTTTAGCTCCAGAGACAAAAAGAATATGACTTTCATGACACCAGATTGTTTTTGTAGCATTTTAATTTTATAAGCAATGGATACAGTTGACAACAAAACAACCTATACACTGATAAAACTTCTTGTAAGCTGAATACTGGGGGGGAGAAATTAGGAGGAGGCTTGATTGACAGATCTATCATGCATTTTAAAAGTGACAGCTGAAGAAGAGATACTTTTAACCCTAACGAATGGCCTAGAATGTGTTCTTTCTTTATCTTGCCAGCACCATGCAACACCTGTGTTATATTGGCAGCACATTCAATTCTATGAATCCCCAAATAAAAGATCATAAAACAGATGATGGAGTTCGGGTTCTTAAACATCCCCTCCTTTTACTAGAACAGGATTAAATGTTTTGCATCAATTGCAAGCAGGCAATTTTTTGAGCCAGTACAAGTTGATATGTGCAGTGGTAAAATATTTTTGCAGACTGGCAAACATTTTAAAGAATCTTGATGGCATGCACTGTTTGGTTGATATTTCAAACTTACGTTACAATCTTGCATTTCACATGGTTTATTAGGAAGGAATGTCAGCCAACAAAGGAGACAAAACTGATGAACATACAAAAGTGAGAATGATGAGGATCAAACTACTATCAAAGGAAAAATCAGAATGAGGGAAACAGAACTTTTTACAACAAAAGTCAAGCCCCAGTTTAATGCAATCTTGCTTATTATTTTCCAGATTTTAACAAGTGTTATTGAAAAAAAAAAAAAAAAAAAAAAAACCCTGTAAATTCTGTATTACTTGTACATTTTCAGAAAAAAGGTAGCAAACCAAGAATTACATACAACTATTCTTGACGTGATATTGACATCCTTGTCATTTTGAAAAAAACATTTGACAACTGACAAAGGAAAGTCTACCATATGAATTCTGGAATCATTATCCCATTTTCCGGGTGATTATGGCTACTTTCTACAAAACAGAAAAAAGGGTGTTACATTGAGGGCTGACTGTACTATACTTTGTTGCAAAAAGAACTAACCAGAGAGACTGTTCTGCTTTTTGAGACAGAAGTATGGGTCAAATCATTCACAGAATGTGCTTTAGAAATTAGAACACCTGCTTTCCTTCACTTTTTCTTCTTATTGGAAACAGCCCTCTAATCTGACATTTCAAAGGGAGTGCAGTCATTTCTTGAGAAGAAAGTTTCTGGAAAAGTATGAAGAGTATAAAGATGTGCTCTGTTTGTGGATATATTGGGTTGGTGCAAATAAAATGCCCGGCAAAGGACCAGCACACGTGGACAGCGAGAACGGAAAAGTAGAACAACTTACCTAGGCAAAATAATTCCCCTCGGCATCAACACATAGTTACCATATGTCCGGCAAGGCCATGATCCCGGAATGAAAAGTCTTCTGGCTGGGGCCCGAAGAAGTGATTAACTGCACGTTGAACCTCGTTGTCTATTGTTAACTGTTTCCCAGACAGGAAGTGATCCAGGTAATGAAACAGATGATAGTCTGTCGGAGACAAGTCCGAGGAATAGGCAGGATGAAGCAGTGCTTCATAGCCCTAGGCACTCAGTGTCAGCATCTTTCATTGTGTGACATGAGAGCATTGTCCTTAAGCAGAAGAACACCATGTCTGTTGACCAAAGCCGGTTGTTTCTGCAGAAATTTCTGGTGCATCTGGTGTAACTCAACACAATAACGTTCTGCAGTGATAGTTTGGCCTCTTACCAAAAAAACTTCAAATAATTATCCCGGCTGTTGACCACCAGACAAGGAGCATCATCATTTTGGTATGTAGGGGTGGCTTAGGATGCCGTCCAGCACGCTGTGGCTTGCTTATCCATTGTGCAGATTGTTTCCAATTATCATAAAGGACCCACTTCTCGTCGCAGGTGACGATTCAATGAAGTTGAGGTTTCTGCTTATTCCTGGCAAGCAGCAACGTGCAGACTTCCAAACGCCTAGTCTTGTTGGCAGTTGTCAACTCATGCGGCAGCCACATGTCCAGCTTTTACCTCACCCAGTGCAGCCAGACGCCGAACAACTGTCATGTGGAAGACACCTACCTCTGCCGCTATCTCATGACACACTTTCAGGGGTTCGCTTCAACCACACATAACAGAACATCATCAGAAACAGTAACAGGTCAGTGATCGTGTGCTTCGTTTTGCAGTTCCATATCTCCACTTCGAAACTTGACAAACCATTGCCGAATGGTCCGTTCCTTGGCCGTATTCTCCCTAAATGCTTTGTTAACGTTTCAAGCAGCAATTCCTGCAGAATGGTCCAGTTCAAATTCATACAGGAAGATGACTCTCAAATCCGGCGTCTGCATGTTTCCTTTGCAAGACATGTTACGTCCAAACAAATCACACCTGAACCTTGTTCTTCACACACGTGCTAGCTATTTATAGTAACTCTGTGACGTAATACCTGCAACACATGTGGGTGGTTCCATTCCGCTGTGGTGGGGGCCTGTCTCCAGTACTCGTTCGAGCCAGACATTTCATTCGTACCAACCCAATAGCATGTTGTGCCTTGCCATTTCCATCCCACGTTTTGACATGAGTTTTAGTGTCAAGAAAGGGATAAAGCATCTAGTAAACCATACAATTGAATGTTTTGATGAATATTAAAATTGAAAGCCAAAGGAAGACTTGAATCAACAATATGCAGAAACTGACAGTCATGATAAAATGAGACACCTGGAATGTACACTATTGGAAAGAGACAATTTGTGAAACACACTTTACTTCTGCTAAGAGAGCATAACCAATTTTTTTAACCTTTCCTTTCTTTTCTTTTTTTTCCAACAAGGTTTTTATTTTTTATATTTCTATTTCTTAAAATATGCATTGTTACTCTTAATATCATTCCAAACAAAGTGTCTGAGTTGCATTTAAATTATTTGCACTTGGTAACTATTTCCAATTATACATGTATCTTCACATTGAGAACAACCTTGGCTAATACATGGCAGTACAGCTACTTGATACAAAAAGACAACTTGCCCATGAGAATTTTTATCACTAACATATGATGCTATAAGGGGAAAAGACAAATTCACGCCAAGTGCCAAACATTACAAAATACTGATTGTTTTACCAATGCTTTGTGAAAAACCTCAGTTTCACCAAATACGCCAAAATCCCAGGACTATAGGCTCAAAGCTTGCTTATTTTACTCAAGAATTACTTTTTTGCAAACAGTATACGACCACACTAACATTCTGTTTCATACTTTGAACTTACCATTTCGTTTTCCCAGTTTTATTAATCTTTCAAGAAACCTTTTAGCCTCTGGCCAAAGTTCTACCTTTTTCTTCTCAAGTGCTAGAAGTTTATCAAATACATCCTGCCTCATACTAGAAAAAATAAAGAACACAAAATATCACATTAAGTCTTTGAAAACAAAATGTATATGCAATGAAGAAAATAATCAAGAATTCATGAAGAAAACAGACAACTTTCACCTCCATGTAAGGGCTATTATGAAAGAATCTTCAGGCATTAAAGTAAATCTTAAAGCAGTGTGAAAATTATGTTTGGCACAGAAATATCACCATCAGGTGTAAAACACGAGGCAAGCAAACTCCTCAGGAAACTTGAAAATAAAGTGAGGAATGTTTGTAAGTTACCCAGGTCTGATAAACAAGCAGACAGCAATTTGCTTGGAGGAATAACAGTGAATGACCGCCACATTCTTCCTCAACTTCTCAACACAATGACCTTTGACATTTACATAAATTTGTTCCACCGTCATACCAAATTTCCAAACCCCACAGTGAAGAAGATTCTGTTTTGTCCACAAAGGAAACTGCACATGGCTGCTTTAATCTCCAACTTGCATATGGCGTCCTTTATCATATTTCTCCTGATATGACCGTGACACTGTATATGGATGACTTGTGTTGTCTTGTTCTGAAAGAAGCTATCACCTTTCTTGATCACACTCCACATGGTGAGTATACTTCCTTTTCAACTCTGCTGAACCTGCGAAGATTCTTCACTCTGGCATAAACAATGGTTCTCATCACCTTATTCCATTGCCAATGACAAGCAAGCCAGTTATTACTTTATCTTTCTACCTGGTTCCCCTGAGGTCTTAGATGATGTTCTCATTCTTGAGGTGTCTCATGTCTGCAAAGTTGTCAGTAGTGTTTGTCAGCTCCCTGTTGCCTCCAGAGGGTGAGGATATCCACATGTCAAGGGCCTTCACACCCAACGTCATGTAATCTTCCTGATGTCCTGCCTGTCTTAAGTTGAGGTTTCCTGTGGGCCCCACACTTGCAGCTTCAATGTCTATCCTGGTATCATCTGCTTCAGATGCTCTGCTGATGTGCACATACATACTAAGTGTCCTCAGCTTCAAGCTCCAATGTTTTCTGTTCCTCTGCTTCAGCTGACCCAACCTGACTCTCTGCCTGTTGATGTTGACCTCCCTTTTGATGCTCCTACAGGTGGCTCAACACCTCTCCAGTTTCATCAGGAGGCTTTGTTTCAACTTTGCTTTCTCCAAAGATTGTGGTGCATCCTCCATCTTCCATGTCTCCCCATCAGCCTTCATCGGACTCCTCCAGTAACAGCACTATTGCAGTCATGGATTCTCTTGCTGACTCACTCACACCTGCTGCACCAGGAACTGTTTTAGTGATTATTTGTCTCAAGCACAGATGCCTACTGTACCTCCTGCTACATCTGTACCTCTTGATGTTACTATGGATACTGACTCTTCCTTCTGCTCCTGGTAAGAGACAGACCACTACAAAATCATCACTCCCCTTGAGGTAGGTCCTAGCCTTGTAGTTCTAGCAATCTAGCTGATGCCTCTTAGTCTGCTACTAACATGGATTCCCCATCCCTTACTGTCTCTTCGTCTCATTCTTGATCGCCTCACTCTCATGCCTGTGCTTTTCAGTTGTCTGGTTCCCATACTTATTTAGCCTCCTTGCCCTCCATTGAGGGCCTGCCAGATCTTATGGACCTCATTCAGGTCTTCAATCCTGAGCCCTCTGCTTTTCATTTCACTGATGAGTTCTTCCTTCATCTCAAGGTTGAACCAGATTGCTAAAATCTGTGGCACATTTTGTGAGGAGGCAGAGAGCAATGCCAGTCTTCTTCTGCTGCATAGGCATAATAAGCCTTACATCAAAGAATACCAGCCATTACCGATTTGTTAGATAATCTATATACCGATTTGTTAGATCCTCCATTGTTTTATTATCACCATCCTGAACTGCAAAGGGTTTGCTTCTACCCTTGCCAACACTCTCATTTATGAGGGCATTTTTGACTCGTTCCCAAACATTTTTTTTTTTTTTTCTTCAAGAGACCAATTGTGTTTCAACCACACCTTTTCACCAGTGGAGGCCCAGGCCCTATCACGTCTTTAATTGCTATGGGCCTTGGTCTCAACCCAGTGTAGCCATAGCTTTTCATTCTCAATTTTATTTTTCCACCTCAAATATCACTGAAATTTCTTG
The DNA here is from genome assembly GCA_039090855.1 of Macrothele yani. NCBI lineage: Eukaryota > Metazoa > Arthropoda > Arachnida > Araneae > Macrothelidae > Macrothele > Macrothele yani. The sequence goes on from CM077001.1 coordinate 140,835,354, forward strand.
TGAGGCAGGATATGTTCTCTCCACCAATCATATACTGTTCGGAGGCGACTTTTACTGCACACTTCTTCCTTCTTTGGATCACTCTGATTCAGTTGAACATTGTTCTTATGTTGTTACTTCTCTTAAAATGGTAATCCAAATTTATTGGTGCAGCATAGAAATCAAAGTTTCCAAGCTTTCGCATATCAACCACATGGCTTTTTCAAGGAAGATCGACAGAAAATGCAATCTGAATAACAGAACACTTCAACAATTTAAGTGCAGTGACTTGAAAATAAATAGATATGACATAATATTCATTTAAAGACACGGGGCATCACATTGGTTGTGTACATGGTATCCTGGCAGGAAAAAAGCATTACTTGAAGAACTGGTTCTAAATCTGTGGCAACTCCAGCGAGATGCTTTTATTGAAAGCGTAGTTAACGATCTTGGTAATGATTTCTATTCTACGCCAATAAATTTGGATTACTAGTATGGTTGTACTATTTTAAGTATAGTTGGTGTAAAGTTTCTGGTGTTATTAATCTCTTATAGACATCATTCTTTCTTTTAACCTGGAGGACTTCTTTTTCTCCTTTTTTCAGAGGGATGTATCTTCACTTGGCATCTTTTCTGGAGAGATACCCCTGCTGCCCGTTTAGATTGCATTTCTGTTTCTCCTCCTCTCTGGCCTCGACTCCGTTCTACCATGTGTTTCGTCTGGCCACGGTTTCTCTCTTTTTCTCTCTCTCTCCTGTTACTTCCATTTGGCCTTCTTGCTCATGGCCTTTCTCTAATATCCCCCTCTCTAACCCAGTTTATTGTTCCAAAATTCTTTCTTTTCTTCAGCCTGCTGTGATGTCTTTTCCCTCCGTCTCTGCACCACTGCTGCATTGGCTTACCACCAGGTCCACTCTTCTGGCTTTTACAAAATGGTATTCCCTTGCTCAGCATACCTCCTCGTCCCCAGAGGTTACCCACCTCTGGCTTGAACTCTCCTGCCGCATGTTTTCTTCTCCACCTTATCATTTCAAACGTGCTCGTCTCAAATATCTTCAATCCTGTGCAACTCATCAAGCGCTTTTTTGCTTGATTATAAAAATTTCCCATTCTTTCCACCATCCTTAATCTTGTTATGCCTTCTCTTATTCATCACTACTAGATATACACCTTGTTATGCCTTCTCTTATTCATCACTACTAGATATACACCTTGTTATGCCTTCTCTTATTCATCACTACAATCCATCACCCAGAACCTTCATCTAATCTGTGACCTTACTCATTTTGCCAACTGTCATCTGGAGGCTCTAGTGGTGTTCACTCTTGATCAACACCACACTTTTGATGCAGTTGGCCATTATCTTTATCTCCTCTAGGTTTTCCATGCTTTTGGTTTTCCTGGAGAGGGGGGCGTTTCTTCTTCTTCTTTATCAGAATGCCACACAGTCCAAATTTGTTCTCATTTATTTACCACTGCTGCTATTCCCTTAGCCGAAGGCCTGAGGCATTCAGTAGGATTGTCCCTTCTCCAGACAGCTCTTTCCCCTTGCCTTTGAGCCCTTACTTTCTCTTCTATGGGAGGAGGGTCCCATTTATATTCCGATCCTCTTATTCTGACTCCTTGTACTAGCCATAATGCTGTCTTTCTCTCCGCCTACGCGGATGATCTCACTGTTTTCCTTCAGTTGCCTACAGCTTTCAATACCCTTCTAACCACCTATATATAATCTCTATGATTCTGCATCAGATGCTGCCCTGAACCAAGTCAAAATGTGCTGGTCTCTGGTGTGGCACCTGGCACTCTCACCAGGATTGCCCCTGGGTACCATCCCCTGATCTGCTGCTCATCAGCACTTCCTGAGTGTCCCCATGAGTGATTCTACTATCTACAGCTTACATTCTTTTCCGGATAATGCTCTCATTGCTAACACCTTTCATGTTCCTCTTTTATCTCACACTTTACTGTCTTTCTGCAAGACTCACTGGGTTTCCACCCACACTCTGACCCTTCCTGTTGACTATGGAAATCATTACCGAATCTTGTATTGCTCATTTATTTATTTATTTATTTATTTATTTCAAAAAATGTGTTTTTTTTTTCTGTGCCCTTCGTCTCCTGTCCTTCTAAATCTCAACGTTTCCTTCACTCATCATAGTTGTTATATACTTTTCTCCTGTTCCTGAAAATGATTCAGTTTTATGTTCCACTTCTTCTCTTCCTCCCATTATTTACCAGGAATTCATACAGACCTGGCTTAGCTTTTCTCTCTCTAGCATCCCCCTTCCACCTCTCACACTGACTTCCTTTCTGAACCCCTATTTTACTTTTTTCTCATCTATCCACCAAATCACTAATTTCTCCTTCCTCACCTGGTTATCTATGGGTGTTCTTACTGTCTTTTGACTTTTTTCTTGGTATCCTTTATCTCAGATTTCTTCCTGGCTTCCCTGTTCTCTCACTGTCCAAGCCGACTTCACTCTCCCCTCTGTCACCTGTTCCCATCCCTTGTCTCTTTTTCTGGCCTCACTGCATATGATTCTGCCTCCATCTATCTTCTCTCCCCTTTTCTCTTTTACACTTTCTAACTCATCTTACCTGGTTCATTCAATCCCTTCTTGTATTCTTTTCTGCTACTTTCTCTTTCTTGATACCTCCCCCCGAGCTGATCTCTTCCCTACCTCCGCCTCACTTGGTGGGCAGTTCATTCACAGCTCTTCTTACCTGCTGAATGAGCTCATCGGAGATTTCTTCATGATCCTCTTCCCACCACTGCCATACTCTACCGGTTTTGTATACATCTGTCTGACCTCTGTCATACTCATCACTTTTTTTTTTTTTAACTCTTGCATGCATTGATGAATTGAAATACTGCTGAATTCCACAGTAAAGGGCCAAATAATGATGGAAATCTTGTTGGTGGTACTACACTCATCGTCAAAAAATGGTTGCACCCAGAAGGACATGTTGGATTGCAATGCTACTCAGGAGGAAGGTAAAGGTTACCAGGAACAATAAATGATTAAACATTGAGACTGATATGGGCAATATTTATTGAGCTACATGCCAATGAGTAGTGTCTCTCAGTATGGTGTCAGCCGCCATGTTTGCTCACACAGCATGCCAGACATCTCGGCATGGAGTTGTACAGGCTACTAATGGTGTCCTGCGATAAGCCATCCCATGCAGCTTGAATCTTCTCACACAGTTCCTGAAGATTGTGCAGTAGGAGTGGCGTGTGGATAGCGCGTCCAATAGCATCCCACACATTTTCAATTGGTGACAGGTCTGGTGATACAGCTGGCCATGGCAGAGTGTCAGTGCCTTGAAGGCAAGCTCTCAAGACAGCAGCAATATGCAGACGAGTGTTGTCCTGTTGGAAAATCGCACCCAAGCGAGTGTTCAGAAAAGATAGGGCCACTGGTTGCAAGACCTCTTTAACATAACAATGAGCTGTCAAAGTGCCTGTAATGAACACCAAAGGTGATCTGGCATCATAGGCAATTGAACCCCACACCATGACACCAGGCCTTCTGGACATGTGATGCTCGACAACAAACTGTTCATCTTGGCGCTGACCACGGTGCCTCCACACACTGATTCATTGGTCATCACCTCCACGACAAAAGTGGGACTCATCACTGAAGATCACTCGCTGCCATTCTGAGTGGGTCCTTGACAGTCTGGCATAACACCAATGCAGTCTTTGGCGACGATGCAATGGTGTTAAGGGCAGTCGTCGTAACGGTCTGCATGCGTGTAGTCCTACGTCATGCAGCCATCTGCCAATGGTGCTGGCACTAATCAGACGATGCATGGAGGGCACCACTGCTCACCCTATATACGCTGTTGTGGCTGTTGGTTCACTCCATGCGTGTCGGACAACCCATCGACCCTCTCTTTCCGTGGTTCGTCTAGGTCTCCCAGATCCTTCCTGTCGCTGCTGCGTGCCTTGTTCTATCCACTGCCGCCAAGAACGTGCTATGATGATGTCCACACGACCAGTATGGCGCGCAATACGGAGATAAGACCATCCCGCTTCCCAGAGCGCACCGATGTGGCCCCTCTCGAACTTCTCCAACTGCTCAAATTGCTTCCGAACTTTTCTCCGAGGCATACTTCACTTAGAAAAGATGCAATCAACACAACAGCACAAGTCAGATTGGCAAGCACGCGCAACGAGAAGACCTTATATAGTCGGTCAGGCACAGCGCTACGACCCCTCCTGGCTTGCGTCACATGCACAGCCAAGCATGATATTATACTTGAGTCATTCACATGTCTCACGATGTCAAACCTACCCACCAAGTTTCATTCCTGTGGGTTGCTTCTTTCAAGGCTATACGATGTGGGAATATGGCCAAGCTATTGAACAGCACGCAATCATTGCTTTCTGTAGTGGAATCACATTAGTTAATACTTTTGTTCACTCTTCAGGTTTTCAGAAACATTTTCAGAAATGCCAACTGCTAGCGATTGTCTGTAATTTCTACAGATATTTAGGTCTAACTAATAAACAGCCCTAACGCTGAAAAAAAAAAAAAAAAAATAGGGATTTTTGTTTGAGGTCGGTGATATAATATGTCATCGCAGATTATACAAAATGGGGGGGGAATAGAGATTTTTTTGTTCGTGGTCTGCAAATAGATTGTCGCGGATTATTAAATGAACGAGAAGAAAAAACGAATTCTGAATTTCAGTCTGCAGATTATATGAAGGAAAATGCGGTAGTTTGCGTTTGTATGTGCATAAGTTCACTTCAAAATATTGTATCTTAATAAAATCCATATTTAAAATTTTAATTTTTTGAGAGCAGCTACTGGAAGAATGGCAAAATGAAATTATAGAGCAAATTAGAATTTTATTTAACAGTAAGTGGTTTGGGTATTAAAAAAAATGCTGCAAATACACTATTACTTTTTGTTTCAGCATCATCACCACATAGTACATTTACACTTTTATTGTTTGAAATTTGAATTTCTTTTTCCCTGGCTTCTAGATCTGGGACATATTTTCCCAGCCCTGAGCTATTTGTTCCTCAGATTTTACTGATTTCTTTTTTTAATTCTAATATTTCAAGGGACTCTTGTTCTACTTTGTTTTTTATTTCTTTTTGCTTCTTTTTCATCTTTTTATTGTTCTAAGTATGAAACATATAATGCATGGGACTGCTTCACACAATTCAACAGCTCTTTAGTACCTGGAATAGAATGAACTGAGTCTTTCATGCAATCAGATTGCATCTTTACACAGATATGGATTCTCTTCAAAAGGAAAGAACTTCGCTTTGGATGAGCTGACACATAAATCCGAAAAATATTTTTTTCCTTTGTAACAATGCAATTACTAATATTTTGCAAGAAGCCCCTTTCGGGCTGTGAGTTAGCATGTGATAGTGTTAAACATGCTTTAACAAAGACTGATAATGAATCAAATTTTAATGCACTTTTATCAGAATCTTCAATGACACCAATCTCAGACCAATATTTACGGATATTGGTATCTTCATCATATTTCTTACAATATGTCATATCTTCATATGTATATAACATCTATTCAGCAAAGACTGTTGAATGTATAGTCTGTTCTTGTAACTTTTTGCATAAGACGACTCAGGTACTTCACAGTGCCTGCACAGCTTTCTTCCTTCTGAAGATGCAGATGTAAGCATTGAGTATCTCCAAAAGCTCTGATGGCTTATTGTTTCAAAATTTCAGGAGTTTCAGGACAGAATAATAAAAACTAAAGACTTTAAGAACATAAAAAAGAAAAAAACAGGAATATCAGGACAAAGCCCCCCCCCCCACACACACACACACACTACCTACAGGGTTTTGAAGACCGCCCAAAAATCTACAAAAAAGTAAGTAAAAAAAAATTAAGTATTCCTAAGAAACCCATTAATGTACTAAAGGAATTGTAGAAAATAAATTGTTGAAAGAATTAAAATTTCTACCTGATTTCTACATCAAATGCTTGCAATCTGCGATCCGCTTCTGTACTGGCATCACGCAGTGCTTTTGAGGTTGCAACTTGCTGGGGAAAATCGAGCAGGTACCTTTCAGACGTATACTCACATTCAACATCAGCTAATACCTGAAAAAACAAAGCAAACAAAAGCACCAGTGAATTGTGTAACTAAACAAACATAGTTTTCACATTTGAAAATTGCTAAACTTCGAAGATACTTTTTGTCAACAGCTTTCTTTAACCCAAAAAGGTGAATGAGTACTTGTCATTGAACATAAACACACTGCCTACAATCCTATTTTTGGAGAACTCACAGAAGTCTTCACTGTTTACAAAATTATGAAACTCAGTCATACTATGCAGAAAACTGAAAATATAATCACAGCAGGAATGTACTTATACATCAAAACCTTGCGTGATACTACAACACTAGTATGCAAAACTACTTGCATGCAAGGTTTTGATTCATAACATCAGTGTACTGGAATACACCATATTTTTCAGGATTTGAAAAATGCTGGCTTTTTTGAAAAAACACAGCCCACTTGGGGGGGGGGGGGTTATTTCTAATTTGCATAGCTGGAATTTATTTGAAACAGTACTGGAAATTCAAAATTTATCATATTTTATTAGTTCATATTTTTTTAAACTAAGTGATATATAAAAGCATTTAAGGTTTGGTGAGTGTGTATGAAAATTACGTGATGTACATATTTGCATACAATAGTTAAAAAAAGATCACCAGTTTGTCCACACCGTCGTATAGTCAGCACCCAACAGTTTTGCGCCCAACAAAACCATAGAGATAAGATAGCGCACGATCTGTGTCTTTTGTTATAAAAAAATAATTGAAAAATTTTTAAACATCCCAAAAGTCTGTTGAATCATAGGAAAATCAACTATTGTTACCCCCCTTTGCTGTGTTAAATGTGTCACTTGTTCACTTCTCTTTTCACTTCGGCAAATTCACTTTAGTGTTTTTTCAACATTTTTTATTTGCCATAGATTCATCAAACTGCAAAAATCCACTGCAAAGGGGGTGGGGGTTGCATAAAAAGGTGCAATTAAAAATTAAAGTGACAAAATAAATAGCAGAAGAGAGGAAATGTTAAAAACCCAGTGCGAGGTTGACAATGAAGAACAAAATGGTGCATGGAAAAGGAAAATCTAAATCTTACTGACCAAAAAAATAAAATAAAAACAATTGTTGCTTTTAAGTCTAGTCTCACTCTTAAACATTATATTCGTGTGAATCAGTATGAGTAATATCAACACAAAATATTTACGAAAGTGGTAAAAACTGGAAATTTAGCAATTATTAGTCTAATGCTATTAAAAAAACTGTTACAATTGCTGAAAATTTGCAAATAAAGAATCCCTGGCATTATCAGATGAAATTCCTTTCAGTAACATATTTGGTGAAGAGTTTGGAAAGTAGATTTTTCACATTTTACAAGAGCTAGCCAAAAACAGCTAGCTGTTAGATCCTACAGGTGGAAGAATTAATGACTAATGGTTGTTTTGAAAAAAGCCCCCCCCCCCCCCAAGCCCCAGTGCGCCAAGCGAACAGCCATAGCAATGGTCTGCATCTCTCTCCGATGTGAAGCAGCAGGTAATGGACGAAGTTGGTCGGTCAAACTAAATGTCCAACTAATTGTAAAAGAAAATATTTTATTGGATGCTGATTAAATTTAGAATATTGTAGAAGCAAATATAGAATCTAATTTTGAAAAAACCCAGGTGGGATTTTTGGTGGGTTTTTTCAAAATGGGTTCACCTTGCGAACCCTGATATTTTTCATCTTATAAGTGGATATGGAGTATACGTTTAGCCGGTGAAATTTCTCAATTTCCCCATCTTCATGAATAGATAACTTGATCTTGAGTATAAGATAAGGCTAATAAAGCAAATGCAGTGAGTGTCCTGAAATCTATATTTTTAATGAACAATTAAAAACACCTACAGTATGTTAAAAATAACACACCCAATGAGATTTTTAACCAAAATGTGTTCACACAAATTAATTAATCAATAGTCATAAAAAGAATGAGCACAAACTCACAGTAGTTTGTAACTTTTTTGTTGCTATGTTAAGAGTTTAACAATGTAATTAATGTATTCGAACAGTAATTTTTTGCTTAAAGTTTTGTAATTAGTTCTTTTAAAAAACTACTGGTCTTAAATTTGTAGGAAATTCTTAAATGTGTATGCTGACAGATTGTATCAAGAAAGTTAGGACTTTTGTGGCATTTTACTGAAGGGTTTTGTGGTATTTTAAATTAAACATTAATGTTGTTCGCATAGCAACATTTTTTATCATTGAAATTTTTAAGCCAACAGTTAAATGTTTTTAAAAAATATCTGAAATCCCATCCTTCACCCAGTGGACATATTTCGTATGAAACTGTAGGAGAAAATAAAGGTCGTTAAATGTGGTGATGATGGATATGATCATCGAAGCGATGAGTTTATGCTTGTATTTTTCGATGACTATTAATTAGTATATATTTAATGTTTCAGTAAATATTAAAATGAAGACGAAGTGAGGCAACTTCCACATTTTTCTTTTCCACAAAAAAAGATGAATTTTGTAAGCTTAATTTTCTTTATAAACTGAGACACTACCACATGCCTTCCCACCGACTGACCATAAGAAATTGTCATGCAAAGGCAAAATAATAAAAAAAAAGCAGGTCACACAAGTCTGACAAATGAGTGATGCTTACAGTGTAAGTTATTGTTCCTGCTTTCTCGCAGTCCAATTGAAATCAGAAACCAAAAGAAATTCATTCAGAAAGCATGAAATAATGATTTCATTCGGAAACATGAAATCAATTAAGATAAGCATAATAAATGGAAGCAATCACTGATTTTAATTCAGTTGAGAGATATAATTCACAGCTTGACAAAGGAGGGGAGAGGGATGTGTGTCTTCACTACATGCAGGTCATTGTGGGGTCATTCCACGTCACTTCATCCAGGCCATGTAACCTACCATCTCAGATTTTGATGAAATTTGGCATGGAGGCATACTTCACCAAGATATAGAAAATGACCAAATTTTAACTTCCTACACCTTATAGTTTCTGAGATACAGTGCTCCAAAGTTTCACTGAACACCAATTGCACACGTAGAGCGACGGAGTACCACTTTTCACAAAATGCGGCATAACTGTAGAGCTATTTAGTTTAGAAGGAAGAAATTTTGTACCCTTATGCAAAAGAGCTTCCAGAATAAGAAATCATTTTGAATTTCATTGAAAACACTGAATAAATAAATTAAATATAGTGGAAAAGTGAAAATTTAAGAAAAAAACTTGCTATTCTATATTAAGCTCTACAGCAAATAGCAGAGGTATGAGGGAGCTCTTTTTTAATGTATATTGGTCTTTGACATGTACTGTCACATAACAAGAAGAAAAAATAGTGGCTTTCAGTTTGCTTTTGAAGATATGTTCATTTATCTGAAATGCGTGTGAAGTTCCACTTCGTCAATTCAACCACTTTTTTTTTATTATTATTAATTATAACTCATCTCTGAGATTCAAGAGATTTCACGAGGAGATAAAACTAACAAGGACACAAAAATATAAAACATTATGTTTTCTTACACCATATAGTTTCAGAAATACCATATTAACAAGTTTGACAAAATGGCTAGTTCAGCTATACCCAACAAGAAGTTAGGTGAGCATATGCAACAAACTGCTTAGTCATACTCACCTACGGTACATAGATCTGTTTTCATAATTAGTTTTGACTTGAAAAAAGAAACACAAGCAATTAGTTTTGCACTGTTCACAAATATTTACATTGATGTTCTTAATATGCCATGATTGACTCCTGAGGATGGAGTCCTTATAATTCAGCCACTTAGTTTGACAGATTTTCATGTCCAACTTGGAAACCACATTTGTTCTTCCAGAACTTGTTGTCATGGGAGCATCAATTAAACATAAAATGTGTCCAAATGGAATATTGCAATCATCTTTAAATGAAGGCCAGTAAAAAGAAACTGCAGGGCCATTTGGGTGCATAAATTTTACAGATGCATCACTTTCTTCATAACTGATTTTGTCTATTATTCCTAGAAACCAGTTAGAATCATATAAATATGCTACATAACAATGTGTGTATAACTGCCTTTCTATTCCTAGATTTGAACAGCCAAAATCAAAGAGTAATTTTCATCCAAGCTGTGGAAACTCTGTGTACCAGGTATTGTTTGAGCATGAGAAAATCTTATTTGACACTCATTGCGCACAGCATTCATATTACTTTTCGAAATGAAATGGAACTCTTATTTTCATGATATTCTTATGACAGAAGTCGAACATCTCCTGTGGAGTGGTTACTTGCTCTTTCAGTAGACATTGGAGACTTGTTTTTGCAGTGATTCGTTTGACAGTCCCACCTATGCCATCACAAGGAGGCTTCCCATTTGCTGGTGTCAAAGAAAGACCATGAAGCTGTCACTGCAAAATCATTAATGTGATGACATAGATTTATGAAGTTTTATAGTTTTTTGTACTGAGCAGCACAACCATCAGTAAAATAATGTACTTCTTTTACTTGTTCGTAGTTCTTTTTTAAGAAAGTTATTATTTCACTCTGAATCTTGTACACCATTGCAACATCATGATCAAAATCATCAGAAATGAAACAGTGACTTGATGGAGAACTCAAAGATTCAGAATTTTTTTACAGTAAATAACAACAGGGTGAACTGCACATGCATGGAGAGTCCAATGAAACCCTTGTGCTTCTTCCTGAACTAAAAATGCATAATTTTCACTGAAGTCCATCAGTATAATGGCAGACTCTGGACCAATTGTTTCTTTCAACTTACTGAAAAATGAAGACTGTGCTTTGGTAACGTATGAATGCTGAATGCGGAATGAGCTTCTCAATTTTTGGCACAAATAATTCAATTAATTCTTCAACTGAAGAAGATAACTTTTGAAGCTCCATTCTGTCTGTAGACACCCACTGGTGATATTCGATTTCATCAGTGGGATCACAATCTTTAAATTTATGCAACTATAACTGATTCAGATTTGTACTTTTTGGACACTGAACAACACCAAAGCATGCATTTTGAATCTTTACTGCTGCAGACAAGACTATTGATAAAGTCCTGATGTGATTCTTCAAAGTGTGCTGTACTAATCAAAAGTTAGAAATTTTGATGTACAGAGCACACACATACAGAATGGGTTCCAGAGAAGCCTGCAAGAATGCATCATTTTGGATAAAGAGCACAAAATTTAGAAAATCCTACTTTTTCATTAGTATATCTTTGCTTAAATTGTTGATATAACTCTTTCAAATTGCACAGAATAAATCTTTTCTGAGCATGGACGTTTCTAGCGACACTTACTTTGTCCTTCATTCTTGGCATTCGCCTAGAATAGTTATCATCTTCATAAAATCCTATAATCTGTTTTATGGTATCTTGTGAAAGTTTCTTACCATGGCTGGGTTTGGAAACTGATATAATGCCTTTATCTTTTGCTAATTTTCTTGCCTGATGTACTGTGTATTCTGAAACAGCAAACTGTTGTGCTACTTTTTCTGGACCATGATGGGGAAGCCTTTGTTAAAATCTTTTTTTTTTTTTTTTTTTTTTTTACGACTAATAGTAGGTACCTTTTCTTTCATTAAAGCAACAAGTTTATCCAAATCATGAGCTTTTAGTTTTAATTCATCTATGGAGTGTTCATCATCACTGTTCCTAGTAGAAGACTAAGCTGTAAAGCCATACTCCAGAACACAAGATATTTTTACTCTGCATAGCTAACTTTGCTTGAAAAAGTTTTCTTTTCTCATATGCTGGTTTACTATTGGATGGCAAGGAATGTAATTTTAACAGGGACAATCCTAAATCAGATAAACTTTCAAAACTTCTTTAGCAGCACATTCTTTATAATAAAATCATCAGGGACCGTTTCACTATCATCAGTCTCACTTAAAACTTCATTTTCTACAGGTTGTCCTAATTTAGATGCTTTTCCACAACACTGAAGACATAATTTTTGACCTGGGCATACACTGATATTTTTAGATTGCAGCTGTTGGGCTGTTTGTATACTGACTTGATGCAGGGACCTCTGAACAGGTTTTTAAACATCATGGTCACCAAAAGGGTTGCAACAAGTTACTTGGCAGCTTTCATATTTCTTCAGATAATAACTTTTGTGATGTAAACATACTGAGAATCTGAGATTATATCATTATGATTTATGTGGAATATTAGGTCTTAAAAGAAATAAGTTCCTTGTCAGCAACAGAAAGTTCTTCACTACTGAGAAACTTTTGTCTTTACATAACTTGATTTATTGCATTCTTTATTAGCAAGTGATCCAACACTACACTGGTTCATTATCTTTTTCCATGATTGAGGTTGACAAACTTGTCCCAAAGTCAGATTAACACAGAGCAGCCAATGCACAAAAAAGAAAATATTGGAAGCAATATATTTCACATCAAAGTTTGAGACTTCCGGAAAGCCTGCCCACAGTGAAATTAGCATGAGCATCTGAACCATTGTTTCCTTAACTGGGAATGAGGCAAACCTTACTTCTCTTTAGCTGGAGGGTATCCCTAGAAAGGTGAGGTGAGAAAAGAAAATCTTTTTGACCCCCACCCTCATCTCAACTCTTGGAGAGTTTTACAATGTCATAAAACTTACTCCATTTGAACTGGTGGTCAGTCGAGCACAGGATCTAGAATGAAGTCAAAACAAATTCTCATGACCTTAGGAATCACGCTGTATCCTTTTGCCTCATGCCACATTTTCTTTTAAAAAGTGCTTTCTGACAAGTTGCAATTGTTTCCTAGTGCCCATCCATTGCAAGCTTACTTTAGTGTATTATCCAGTCATGCACATATAAAAACTGTTTATATCTTTCGTGGAAATGTGGAAATTTTTTGAGGGGGGGGGGTAAATTTCCAAAATTCTGTTTTAGGGGGATTTGTCAGAGTAATTTTTTTTTCAGGAATTTTTGCAATCTGCAATAAGAGAACAGATATTTTAAAATGACTGAAAAACTTTAAAACCTCACCATACTTGTTGTGCAGTGCAGCTGAACTAGCCATATCGCCAAATTTGTTAATATGATATCTCTGAAACTATATGGTATAAGGAAACATAATTTTTTATATGTCTGTGTCCTTGTTAGTTTTATCTCCTTGTGAAATTTCTTGAATGTCAGAGATGAATTATAATTAATAAAAAAAAAGTGGTTGAATTGACGAAGTGGAACTTCACACGCATTTCAGATAGTTGTACATATCTTCAAAAGCAAGCTGAAAGCCACTATTTTTTCTTCTTGTTCATCATCATCATCATCATTGTCAACCATTATCAATCCACTGCTGGACGAAGGTCTCCCCAAGTTTCCTCCACAACGGTCTGTCTTGTGCCAGTCTCCTCCATGTCACTCCCGCATACTTTCGAATTTCATCCACACATCTCCCATGTGGTCTTCTTCTGGGTCTTTTCCTGTCCCTTGGAATCCACTCTAAAATTTGGGCTGTCCATCGATGGTCTGTCCTTCTGGCAGTATGCCCAGCCCATTGCCATTTCAGGGATTTAACTCTGATCATGATGTCTTCCACTCTAGTCATTTTTCGGATCCACGAGTTCCTCTTCTTATCTCTCCTGGTTACACCAAGCATGCACCTCTCCATGCTTCTTTGAGTTGTCTGCAGATTTTGTATGTCTCTTTTAGTTAAGGTCCACGTCTCTGCACCATACGTAAGCACTGGAAGGATGCATTGATCAAACACTTTTCTTTTAAGACATAGTGGTACATTGCTCTTGAAAATTATGCTGCTTCTTCCAAAAACTCTCCAGGCAAGTTTTGTATGCCGATTAATTTCTTCATCAATGTGACCCTCACTTGATATCTGCTGTCCAAGATAAACGTACGTGTCTGTTATCTCCAGCTTTTCTCCATCAATCGATAAATCTTCATTTCGTGTAAAAGCATTGAACATCACTTTTGTCTTCTGAAAGTTCATTTTTAATCCCACTTCTTTACTCTTGTCAGCAAGTTCCTGGATCATACTCTGCAGCTCTCATGGGGTAGTTGCAAAAATGACTATGTCATCAGCAAAACGAAGGTGGGTTAAATAATCTCCATTAATCTTTATCCCTTTGTTTTCCCAGTTCAGTGATTGAAAGACATTTTCCAATGTGGCGTTAAAGAGCTTCGGAGATATGGTGTCACCTTGTCTCACTCCCTTTCCAATTTTTATGTGTGTTGTATTTTCAAACAGCCGAATCTTTGCACTTGCATTTTCATAGATGTTATTAATGTATGCATCTTCAATACCGCAGGATTTCAGAGCCATTGTAACTGCTGATGGTTTCACCGAATCAAAAAGAGCTCCCTCATACCTCTGCTATTTGCTGTAGAGCCTAATATAGAATAGCAAGTTTTTTTCCTTAAATTTTCACTTTTCCACTATATTTAATTTATTTATTCAGTGTTTTCAATGAAATTTAAAATGATTTCTTATTCTGGAAGCTCTTTTGCATAAGGGTACAAAATTTCTTCCTTCTAAACTAAATAGCACTACAGTTATGCAGCATTTTGTAAAAAGTGGTACGCCGTCACTCTACGTATGCGATTGGTGTTCAGTGAAACTTTGGAGCACTGTATTTCAGAAACTATTAGGTGTAGGAAGTTAAAATCTGGACATTTTCTATATCTTGGTGAAGCTTACCTCCATGCCAAATTTCATCAAAATCTGAGATGGTGGGTTACATTTCCCCAAAAAATTGGATGAACTGATGTGGAATGCATGGTTATTAAAGCACAAGCGTCACTGGCTTTTGACACAATTGCCACGAGCCAATAAATTGCATGGCAGTGCCGTGCTACAGATGTTTAATCATTGTGATACAAATGAGGTGCAGCCATTGTAGTTCTGATGGCTTTCCAAACCAGGGGTGAATCCCCCCCCCCCATGGGGTTTGGGAGGGATTGCAAGGGAGATACAATTAACATACTACAGTGTCACTCCAGATTGGTCACGGTGACTTCAATGATGTTTCTGGCGAACACGAATATCTGTTTCAACAACTTTCAAACAAGTTCTTGGTGAACGGGATATTATATTTTGTATGCTTTCAGAATAGTTTCTTATGAATGCAATATTGCATTTCAGATGTTCAGACCATAACCAAATTTAAGACACAATATATATATATATTTTTTTCTCATTGAGAAATTTCAATGATCAATCACGAGATAAGTTGAAGCCCAGACTTCTGAAGAAAAAGTCTCGTCTCATACACCGAAAAATACAGTATTGGTCATCGTTCTGAATTGTTCTACTTTTGTTTTTCTGTGATGGCATCGTCTACTGGCATTTTACTTGTTTGCATTTAAATCTCTTTTTGAGTCAATTAAATGATTTTAAGAATATTGGCTTTGGTTAATTTTTTTCCCTTGCATTTTTTTCAATGAAAGCCATAAACCTCTTTTCCAAGCTTTACCAAAAGCTCAGGGCTGTCCCAATCAGGGGAGGAATTATCTTTATTACAATACTGCTGGATAATATCTGTTTTTGTTTATTGGGCACTCAAGTTTTTGAATGTGTTTATTTAACCTCATTTTTAGACTTCTTTTTATGTAGCCAAAATACAAATGGTTGTTTTGGGATCCTCTAAACACTAACTTCATTTAGAGGATGCTTGTTTTTAATTTACCATTGGAGATACCTTGCTTCAGACTTTTTATTACACAAGGTAGGTTCAAAAAGTTTTCAGAAATTATTTTTTATATAGAAAGCAATAATATTACAGTTACTTAAATCACATTTCATCCAATAGTTTCCTTTGACAGATACACACTTTTGCCAAAGTCCATAAAGCTGTCTGAAGCATTTTTAGAATCCATTTTTTGAAACCTCCTTCAGAGCCTTTGTCACATTTTCAATGATGTTCTCAGCACTCCTGAATCATTGTCCTTTTAGGGCAGATTTCAACTGCAGAAACAAGTAAAAAACAGGTTATGTCAATTCAGTAGAATATGGAGGATGCTCTAGTGATGCCACATTATTCTTTGCGAGGTACTGTTTGATCATTAGGGATTGATGTGCAGACGCATTGTCATGAAGAAAAAACCATCTGTTTGTTGTCCATTTTTCCAGATGTTTCCTTCAGATTGCACCCATGGGGCAATGGAGGATATCCACATACCACACACACATTTCTTTATTTACAGTCCTCTTTCTGGAATAAATTCACATTGAGAAAGGCCTCGAGAGTCAAAGAAAACTTCCAGCAGTACTTTTCTTTTACTCTTGTCCAAATGGGGTTTCTGCTTTCAAGATGATGATATTCACAGGACTGCCATTTTGTCTGTTGATTGTACAAAAAACACCATGCTTCATATCCAGTGATTTTGCTTAGAAAATTGTCTTCTTGATCAACCATAGTGATTATGTCTGCAGCAGAGGTCATTCACATTTCTTGTTGTTAGGGTGTCAGCATTTCTGGAATCAAGTGTTGACAAAAGTAATGCACATTCAGATCATGATGGGGAGGATGCTGTGCACACTCCTGATATACTTACCTCCAATACTATTTCTTTGGTCACATCAGAAAATGTAGCAAATGCATTTCATCATTTTAGCAGCTGAAGAGCCTGCTAAGTGGATCACTATTGACACTCACATGACCAGCACAGAAATGCTTATGTCACATGTAAACTTGCTATTTCACCATATGCTTGCTGAAACATAGTTAATGTCTCTGATGGTGATTTTTCAAAGAAAACACAAAATTTAATATTTAAATGTTGCACAGTTGCTGACATTTTCAACTGCAACATTACTGAATGCACATTAAACAAAGAAACTACTGGTTCTCTACACAGACACGAAATGGGATGGTGCCACTTGCTATTAGATGAGGCGATGGGTGCTGCCAGCCACTAAACCCAAAAAGTTCCTTGTGCTATTCTTTATTTCCACAGTTGGGGATGATTCCAGTAACTTTTTGAACCTACCTTGTAGATAACAGATTTTTTATGGCAACTGTTAACTAGTTTCTGTGATCCCTTGTCTACATAAGACATGTTAATTTTTTACTTCAACATGTAAGGATTATTGTGAGATTTATTTTAGTTAAAAAATTAGTTTATTGTTTATTTTCTTGTAATAGTCATTCATATCTTGTGACCCTATTTATGATCAGAGTAGCAGAATGTAGATGTACGTGGATGGTAGTTTCCAAATTATTAGGAGTTTTGCAGATAGTTTTTGTTTATAGATTAAAAAAATAAAAATTTTATTTATAGTGATTAAAACACTTGGGTAATTCCATATCAAATCAACCAAGAAAAAATAAATTTTGGAATTAGATGTCATGGATTTGGCTAAGTTGGGGCATATATATGTTTATTGGCATCTCAAAAGTAAAATAATATTTTTTTTTCTGTTGCCAATTTTTGAGTTATTTAATTTCTAAAACAGCCAAAATGTCTCAAAAACTGCTTGCCGCCAGAACTTTAAATGTAATTTGCAAGAGACCTGTTTCAGCTACAGAGCTGGGCATGATCTCATTTTAAATCATATGAAGAGGGCTTTCATTTGATATATAACGTGCATTGTTTTTAAGTTTAAGTCTTTTTTTTCCCAGTTTTTAAAAATTTTCATTTTACTATTTCCAAAATGCAATTTTTTTTTTTTTTTTTTTTTAAATTCACACACATTGGTATACATTTACTGAAGGCTCAGTCAAAATTCCAAAGTGGTATCTCTCTGGTATCATATGAAAATTAATTTTTTTGTAGGCATGCCACCGTTTAAGTTAACATATTACATAAATAACTGTATTATTAATTCAGATCCAATATTATTAATACCATTGTGTCACTGCTTACTGATACAGAAATTCTTTTTCTTTGATAAAATATATGATGCATGTGCCACCTCCTTTTGCTTCAGCCAATACGCTCTACCGGTGGCTGTTACTGGGTCCCACCTTACAAAGGATGAAGTTTCCTGGCATTGTAAGAATATCAGGTTTTCTTGGATAACTAAATGAGGGTGCTGGCCTACAAGGATGTGAGAAAGATCTCCACATTCTACATGATCTTTTGAAAGCACACATCCTACCCACCAAATGGCATCCTATGCATAGGCTGCGAAACCTGTGCTGTTTTCAAAGACGACATCTGAACTAACTCTACTAACACAATGTACCAAAGTTTCTTCAGATTCAGAAATCACTTCAGTCTCCACTTTTTGTGTGCTTAGGTATGAATGCATGAAACTTCTGAGTTCTTGTTACAGTTACAGCTTCATCAAACCATGTCTTCTTCCAAATATTCATCATCTGTCACCTAAAAGAAAGTTATGGAAAGATTGATTTTCTTTCCCCATAGAAACAGCTAGAGAGGCATCATGATTTGGTTTGAAAGTGGGTTCTGCAAACTAGTTTTGGTTGCCAACCTCTTTACTGTCCCTCCAACACCATCACACACTTCTTTGCCATGCGCTGTTACGTAAAAATGCCATTTAGCATCAATACCATCAAAATCTCCATGATGATTGCACGAATTTGCACAGTTCTTGAAGAACTTATATTGCACTGCTGAACCACCAGAGAAGTAATATACTTTCTTTAAGTTTGGCAGACAATCTTTCAAGAAATCTAGCTTTCTTCATTACCCAGGACGAGTCACTGTAGGA
This sequence comes from Macrothele yani, assembly GCA_039090855.1. NCBI lineage: Eukaryota > Metazoa > Arthropoda > Arachnida > Araneae > Macrothelidae > Macrothele > Macrothele yani. The sequence continues at coordinate 140,854,017 of CM077001.1, forward strand.
AAGGGACGACTCACACTTGAGAATGCTTGTGTATTACTGTCTTTAACTGTGTCTAACTCATGATAACATAGAGATACAATCTTGACTGAGCCTTCAGTAAATGTGTATCGATATGTGTTAATTTTTGAAACTTTTAAAAAATTTCGTTAGTTGGAAATTGTAAAATATTTTTAAAAAAAAAAACTGGCAAAAAACGTTTTACTCAAAACCAATGCATGTTGTATATCAAATGAAAGCTCTCTTCATAAGCTTTAAAATGAGACCATGCCCCTATAGCTAAAACAGGTCTCTTGCAAATTGCATTTAACATTTCAGTGGTAAGCAGTTTTTGAGACATTTCAGCAATTAAAAAAATTAAATAACTCAAAAATCAGCAACAGGAAAAATCCAGAATTTTTTTTTTTTTTTTTTGGTACACTAACAAATATTCCAAAAATCCATGACATCAAGGGTTTATGCACTGGTTGATTTGACATGGAATCACCTAGTTACTCAAGGCTTTACTGAAATTAATATACTTAATTCTATTCTAACTTGAAGAACTTTCAATTATTTTTCACATCTTCTGAATTATTTTGTTTACAGACATTTCTGGTCTGTAGATTTTATCAAGACCTGTTCTCTATTTTTTTTTCTTTTTTTTTTTTTGATTGGAGGTTTAACGACTACCGTGAGCAACTCAGTGGGCTATAAGCAGTCGCCCGTCCCTAATTTAGGGTCACTGGTTCCAGGGAAGGGAGATGCCGTAAGACAAACACAACATCCATGCCTCACCGGGATTCGAACCCGGGACCCCTTTCGGACGAATGGTCAGAGGCCATCGCCTTAGACCACTGCGCCACCGGGGCGGCCCTGTTCTCTATGCATAGGAGCTGTATCAAAAGTTTCCTTTACACAGAAATAATTCAGATTTTATTGCCCAGTTCCTCTTGCAATTACATTATTAAATTAAAATCATTTCCTTATGTATTTTGTGTCGTGTTTTTAAATTAACTCATTGAAAATGCTATTTTTAATTTTTGAAGTTCATTTATGGAACTGTTTTATCAGTTCATATATATAGGCCAATACTTTATTATTTTGCCATGAAAGTCCATTCATTTCACACACATTGCTGCACATTCAATTGTAAATGTACTTATTTTGTCCTCATTGGAATCTGTAATATTTGAATAATCATTTATTGTTTGATTGATTTTTCTTTAAATTATCTTATTTTATTGTTATCATGGTTCGCAGGTTTGCAGCAAGTTTTCTGTTTCAATGGTTGTGTACGCAGAAACATTTTATTTTATACAACTCTGTTTACGATACAGGTTTCCTCTTTGCAAAAACTTTTTGAGTTAGGTTAATGAGTATACTTCTTGATAAATGTACTGATGACTGCTGCTTTATTCAGGGTTATTTAAAATGATTCATCTGATTTCAAAATAGCATAATTCCATACCTATCAATCATGCACGACCTTGGCATACACCAAATGAAAGGGGAAGTCCAAGTTTTAGTAGGTTACCACGAGAAGGCTCCACTATCGCTGTGACTGTGAGAGTCTGTAAGAAAATGGTGATGTGCAGTAGACTTTTGGTGTGCTGCAGTTTTCAAAATATGAACTGGTAGTCACAGTGCAGCACAAGTTTTGTAAATGTTATTGAAAGTACCCACCAGGTGCTCAGAGTATCCGTCGGTGGTGTCTGCAGTTTTAGGAAACAGGGTATTTGTGTCAAGGTAAGAGCAAAAGGATGTGCAAAGAATCAGAGTTTCCTACATAGCCCGAGAAAGTCAACCAACTGAGTTAGTCGAGAACTGGGAATTCCTCAGGCGACAGGCGTGTTTTGAGACGTTTGATTATTAAGCCATACAGGTTACAACTGCTGCAGGCTCTAAGCCAGAGCACAAGTTAAAATGACAGAACTTTTGCCAACTCATGCATGGAGGACGACGATTTTGCTTCCTACCCGGTGTTCAGTGATGAAGTAACTTTTCATTTAAGTGGCAAGGTGAACTATCACAACATATGTGTATAAGACATGGAACATATGTGTATGTAGCCCATCTGTTTACAACATGGTTTACTGAATATTTAAGCCCACTACTGAGACCTACTGCTCAGAAAAAAGATTCCTTTCAAAATATGACTGCTCACTGACAATGCACCTGGTCATCCAAGAGCTCTGATTGAGATGTACAAGATTAATGTTGTTTTCATGCCTGCTAATACAATATCCATTCTGCAGCCCATGGATCAAGAAGTATAATTTTGTCTTTCAAGTAAGAAATACATTTCGTAAAGTTGCCGTAGAGTGGTTCCTCTGATGGATCTGGACAAAGTAAATTGAAAACCTTCTGGAAAGGATTCACCATTCTAGTTGTCATTAAAGGTGATTCATGGAAGGAGGTTAAAATATCAACATTAACAGGAGTTTGGAAGTTGATTCTAACCCTCATTGATGACTTGAGGGGTTTAACACTTCAGTGGAGGAACTAACTGCAGATGTGGTGAAAACAGCAAAAGAACTAGAAGTGGAGCCTAAAGATGTGACTGATTTGCTGCAATCTCGTGATAAAGCTTTAACCGAAGAGGAGTTGCTTCTTATAGATGGGCAAAGTAAATGGTTTCTTGAGATGGAATCTACTATTGGTGAAGATGCTGTAAACATTCTTGAAATGACAGCAAAGATTTAGAATATTACATAAACTTAGTTCATAAAGCAGTGGCAGCCAGGCTTGAACAGATTGACTCCAATTTTGAAAGAAGTTCTATTCTGAGTAGAATGCTATCAAACAGCATAGCATGCTACAGAGAAATCTTTCATGACAGGGAGATTGAGTCAATCGATGTGGCAAACTTCACTGTCTTATTTTAAGAAATCGCCACAGCCACCACAACCTTCAGCAGCCATCAATATCGAGGCAAGACCCTCCATCAACAAAAACATTGACTCATTGAAGGCTCTGATGATGGTTAGCATTTTTTAGCAATAAGGTAACTATTTTTTAATTAAGCTATGTACACTGTTTTTTAGACAATGCTATTGCACACTTAATTAATAAACTACAGTATAAAATAGTGTAAACATAACTTTTATATATACTGGTAAATCTAAAAATTCATGACTCGCTTTATTACAATATTTATTGCAGTGGTCTGGAACCGAACCCACAAAATATCTCACAGGTATACCTGCTATATAAACAGGCATACCTATATACATATATATTGTGAAGCAAAATATTGTTTGTAAGGTGGGGACAAATATTCTTGGGTGGTTTGGCCATGTTGAAAGAATGAGTGGCGATATGCTTACTAGGAGAATTTATTTATAACAGGCATATAAATATATATAATTTATTTATTTAAATAACTACATAATAAGAAATTTACTCGCCATCGACTTTATCTTCAAGGTTTATATCTTTACTGCACTTAGTTCATACAAAGTAAGATATGTATATAGGCAAACAGAGAAGGTAAGTGATAATATAAAATCTTACATGAATTCATTAATGATGAAACTTCATGCTTTCAAATATTTTGAGATACAGATTGCGTTTTAGATGACAAATGGCAGTTTTCCACTTGTGATTTCATAGCACCAGAAGCAATCCAAAAATTATTTAATGCTTTATTTAAATAATGCAGGCATCAAAAGTTTAATGACATTATCTGAAAAAAGTTACCTGTTTATCGCACCACTATTGTTATTTTGATTTTGGTGGTCTCACTCGATTTTTGGTTATTTCGGACTAGCAGACCACCAAAGAATCCAAATGCCATAAAGCCATTCCAAATGCCATAAAGCCATTCCAAAATTTCGGCTTTACATCATTAAAAAAAAAAAAACAACAGTACATTGTTTTCTATAACTTGGGTATTTCCCCCGACTTTTTCATGAAAGTGACAATTTTTTCCATGATTGTTCCAGGTCTGGAAAAGTAAAATGCAACTTTTTATGATCCCTGCAAAGCCTGGTCACATTTTTTATATGAAACAAAAATAAATAAAATGCTAAAAAATAAATCTCTTCACAGTTAAACTAACATAAATGGTAATATTTTACCAAACAAATCCCTCTTCAAGTGGCATTTCCTGCTTATAATCAAAATAATATAAAAGATCCAATGTCTAGCAAAGCATACATGAAAACTTTTTATTCAAACAACTGGCTAAAAAATTCTTCCTTATGACATGATAAACTGATACAAAGAAACAAATTCGGCTAAGGTTCCGTCTTCGGCCTGCTCGATACATGGCGCCACGGTATGTCCCTTAGTGGGTCTTTTATTTTAACGTAACACTGCAAGAAAAATGAGAAAATGTTTTGCAATGCCTCAGATATGATGATTTAAGGGTAAATGATTTGTCACAAACTATGCATTGAAAATTCGATGCACCTGGGGCGGGATTGGTAAGTCTACTTACGTAATGACCTTTTATTCTACGATGTTCATCTTAACCCTGCTGCCTAGAATATTTGTGACAACTTTCACAAGCATATCATATCTTTTACCTGATTTCATTGCAATCTAAGTCTCAGATACCTTTGATATAATGAAAAATGTCTATATTTATTGCAGTGTTACGTTAAAATAAAAGATCCACTAAGGGACATACCGTGGTGCCATCTATCGAGCAGGCCGAAGATGGAACTTTAACCACAAATTCTGCTAAAAATAACTGTTGTGGGGATGGGAACAGGAGAAATAATGTATCAACAAATATGGATACAAATTACACAGGTATGTTATGTCTTACATGGAAAGAACAGCTTGATTTATGTCAGTATTAAATATTCCATGTGTTTTCAACTTGATATATACTCGTTTGCTGGTGATCTAACTTAGCACTATGAAGAGACACGTTTGTTTCGACTAGTGCAGTGAAATCAAAAAGTGACGTTTCAGATTAATGCTTTAGTTGTTTAGATTTCATTGTCTTGGGTGGTGGAATGATTAGCATACTCAAGCGCAAAACAGGAAATGAGGGTGCGATTCCCGTTCCAGAACGATAACATTTTAAAATTTCTGATTATGTTACATGGAAAGAACAGCTGGATTTATATTTCAATATGTATGTTTGAACTCTTTTACAGTTTATCATATTTAAAAGCATACTTTACATCAAAATGGAGCTGAATACATTGCTTTAACTACACTACTTTAAAATAAAAGATATGCAATGCCAATGTGTGTACATCATTTCTTGAAGCATATGGAAGTATTTTATTAAGATGTATGAAAGAGTAAATTCTTAATATGGGGGGAGGGTAAACAATAGAATATGTACATACATACAAATAAGCAAAAATATGTACTATGGAATTTCTTGCATATAAATTAATTAAAGCTTATATATTTCATAGTTCTTTAGCAAAAACTTCCCATTACAAATAAATTATCTGTGCTTGTTTCTATAGACACTATTTCGCAATTACAGCGTTGTACTAACTTTTTAACGAAAACTTATTAATAGCGTTTTAACGAAAACACGTTGCTACAAATTTTTTTGTCTTCATTGTAACGATTTTTGACTGTAACAGATAAAGCCTCAAGACAGCTAGCTCATTGTGAAAAGTTTCTCAAAATACACACAAGAATGAAAACTATGGTTTTGAAACAGGTAAAACAGTAGAAATCTAAATGGATTAAAAAAAAGTAAAGTACAGGATTTTTTTTAATATAAGCTTAGTCTACAAAATCCTCAGAAAAATTATGGATAACAATTTCAAAATAAATGGAATATTTTGGTAGCTCAAAAAACAAAACACTTAGAACTTTTATAAGCATCTAATATAAACAAGATATCACGTACGTCAAATGACAGTAAGAATTTAACATATTGTAGCGTCCTGAGAATAAATTTTTGCTTCAGAAGTTGGACATGAATCCAACTTCCTGAAGCAAAAATCGAAAGCGGGACTTGAAATTGGAAATACCAGAACTTCATCATTAATGACTGTAGGGGTTTTTCACTGCCTAACATCTGGCAAAACATTTTGCAAAATCGCTGTAACCATCATGGTTAACCGTAACGGAGATTGAACAAAAGACCTGATGAAGGAGAGGAATTCTCTCTGAAAATTTGCAGAAATTTCAAGAATTTACCTAGATAAATCCCATAAAAAAGTTAACTAGTCTGAAAACAAGAAGGTTCATGACCTGAAGAATAACAGCAACCTGCGTGCAGATATGAAGACTAAACCCAAAAAGCCAGCTGCATAACAACTATTCAAGATAATGTCCATGAAGTGTATTAAAGGAAAGAAGCCCAGATGTTAGAGGTAAGTTTGGTCTTTCTGGTTGCGAAGTCATTACAGACTTGCACGTAAAATAGCGCACTTAATTGGTAATTATTGCCAAAAAAAGCTGCAAATATGTGACTTAGAACATAGACCCAAATAACATGAAACAGGCTGGGAAAATAAAAAAGGCTTTGGTAATATTGTGAAAATGAAACCTTTACATCTTTCTAAGAACTTTTCTAATAAAATGCATTCCTGACAGTATCAGCCTGTTTTAATCACATCAATTAATGGAACAATCCTTTTTCATTTTTCTTGTTTTAAACAAAATTAAAGTGCAAAATCGGCAACTACCCTATTTGTCATCATCTTCGCTGATCTTACAGCATTCTTTTCACAGTAGAAGCAGAGGTGATTTTTATTTTTAATGTCACTTTAAAGAAACAGAAAGAAAGAATTGCTCCATTAATTGGCACAGCAAGAAATGTAACAAAGAATGAGAAAAAAAGCATTTTAGACACAGCTCAAGATCAAAAATTAGGTACAGATTTTGAAGTTATGCTAAAAAAAAATGTTGCTGCCATTTTCTGATATAGCAAACAGACTATAAAAAATGACAAAACATATGTTTCCTATGGAAACTTTACTTAAAAATATGAAGCTATTTTTTGTGCACTATTTCTAAATTTGAAAGCAAAATTTAATTTGCAGAATCAATATGACAACAAAGCAATGAAGTGGAAAACTACCACTGGCACTGAAACTGTCAATTGAGAAGCAAGAAAACTCAGTATCCCTGAAACAAAATGTTCAGAAAAAATTTGTAAGAGAAAGCAACATAACACCTGCAATTTACATGCTTATCAATGGAAAAGATGGAACTTTCATATTTTTTGGCAAGCACAGTCTTTATAAATGCTGAAAATTTCTAAATGAAATACGTCGCATCAGCTTGAACAATCTTTACTCAAAAATGTGCCTCTGAAAAGTTACTAAATAAAACAAAACAAAAATGTAAAAAGCAACCCCTGAAGCAATCAGTAATAAAAAATATAAGGTACTCTTTACTTATAAAATCTCTTTACTTTCTTTAGCATAAAAAATTTGGTAATAACTGAACTATTTTTAAAAACAATGTAAAATAACATTATTGAAAAGAAAGAGTTAATGTGAAAAATCGCTAACCACACCCAGGGCTTCAACTTTGTACCTCAGTAACACATGTTTGTACCCAAAACACTCAACCAAGTGCAAGTTCTTTGCATCCCCCCCCTGGCTAATCTAAGTCAACTAAAGGTAAACTTTTTTGCAATTTTGTAGAATGGGAAAAAAATATCAAAATTTCATTAGCAAATAAGTTGAATCACCACCAGCTACCAGGGGCAAAAAAGGAGAAAGTAGTAACATTGGTTTGCCCAGAATTGGAAAATTGGGAGAGAAAAAAAGTCCTCAATCCTGATCATGGGCCAACCTCAGAAGTTATCAAAACATGCATGCAATCAAAATATGTGAGAAATATTTTTTCTTCCACAGAGAACTGATCACGAGTCAAAATCAATAGTGCATATTCTATTTTTATTTCCCAATTTTAAAATGTGTAACCGATCCGTTGTTTATTACCATTTAAATATCTGAAAGTTATATTAACTTTCAAAACAAACACTGAACAATGAAGGAAACTTCTAGGATCGACTTCGGCATGCTTCAACCAAAATCACTACATGCAAAGATCAAAATGTATATTTAGCATTAAAAGAAACTATGAAATCCTTTTGCATATTATTTATTATGATATGCATGTATCATTTGAATGCAAGTGAACAAAGTAAAAAAGAAAACCGTTAACTGTTTCCATGTGATCGTCAAAAAACGAACCAGATTGGCATTTCCTCCTCCAGTTTACTTGCTACATAAGGGTTACCCAGGGCACGTGTTTTCAAATTAGAATATATTGCACAAGGAAAGGAAAGTAAAAATGACTATATACACACGCACCTTTAGGACATTTTCGTAGGTAACGTTTTCATCACTGAGGGATCCAACTGAATCATAAACTGTCCTACACTTGGCAATCAATTCGTCAGCCTTGCTAATAAGTTCTTCAGGGTCTACATTCAGGTCCCAGGAAATTCTAACACCTTCGACTGCCATGTTTGCACTACTGACCTTCAGATTAAATTCAGAACTTTGTGCTAAAACTTTCTCTCTGGTCTGGACACCAAGGAGGTCAGAATAGGGCCGATAATGAAATGAGCTTGGGAAAATGAGTTTGCTAAAACTTAACTGATCACAGAGGAAAGATCGGGCTTCACGGCACACGATGGGCCGATCAATACGAGCAACAGCAGATGATCCTCTACCACTACTGGCTGCTTTCCTAAAAATCGAAAACCTACAGAGCGTTTTGCGAAGATAAGCATGAACCGTTCGATGATTAAGAAAGCAACGTAACATCTACAAAACTGTGCTACACATTCATGTCTCGTAACTTCCTACTGTCATGGTTAGAAAGGCAAAGGCTCTCATCGATAACTAAAAGATAGGAATCGCTTATATCATATCGAAAAAAACTAGGAAACGTCAGCTTCTTCGCGTAATGGAAGGTGACCAGATTTTTTAGAATGAAACTGCATGAGGACAAAACGACGCGCTGTCCTCATTTTCAAAGCAAGTCTGAGGACAATTTCTGATCAAAATGAGGTCAGAATCTGGCAGTTTCAGAAATTGAAAAATCACTCTAGTATTGGAAATAACTTGACATTTTTATGATTTGGTGCATCCGCATAGAACGAAATATAGCTCTACTCTGTGAAATATAGCTTTTTTTTTTTTTTTTTGATTGGAGGTTTAACGACCACCGTGTGCAACTCAATGGGCTATAAGCAGTCGCCCGTCCCTAATTTAGGGTCACTGGTTGCAGGGAAGGGAGAGAGCCAGTGCCATAAGACAAACACAACACCCATGCCTGACCGGGATTCGAACCCGGACCCCTTACGGACGAATGATCATAGGCCAACGCCTTAGAACACTGCGCCACCGGGGCGGCGAAATATAGCTTGCCTGATCAAGTTCCTGAAAAAGTTCATCTTCTATGTACAAGGCACACAAGGTGAGCTAGAACACTCTCAATTATTGCTAGCGTTTTAATTCGACCACATGAAAACTGGGGATCATGAGTGCTTTTCATGACTTTTTTATGCAGTCCATTGATCTCAAATTAAAACTATACTTTACAGTGTGAAACGCAAACGCACCTTCAGCAGCTGCTAATTCAGCTTCCTTTTTACTTATGCCAGAAAACCACGAAAACATTATATACTTGTGTTAGAGGCAGAAGACTGCACGACCTTTTTTATGCTTTACTGTTTGAATATGTGCTGCTATTATGGAATTTTTCACCAGTTGTGATGGAAAATGTAGCATAGCACATAGTACAAAACACATCACTACCACTGTCATTCTTTGTTCTTTTAAATGAAGGGAAAGTCCCTGGACAAAAGCATCATTAAATTTACATTTCCGTTTGCCCGACATTATTAATTTCTGAAAATGGCAACTTTTTTTTCTTTTTGATTGGAGGTTTAACGACCACCGTGAGCAACTCAATGGGCTGTAAGCAGTCGCCCGTCCCTAATTTAGGGTCACTGGTTCCAGGGAGGGGAGAGAGCCAGTGCCGTAAGACAAACACAACATCCATGCCTCACCGGGATTCGAACCCGGACCCCATTCGGACGAATGATCATAGGGCATCGCTTAGACCACTGTGCCACCGGGGAGGCGCAACTTTCCACTCAACTAGACACTTTTGTAGAACAACAAAAACTTCGGCAGCTTGGTTGTAAGTGAATACGACGATATATCTTGACAAAAATATAACAACTTAGAACAAGAAAATGTGCCACCCCGGTGGCGCAGTGGTCTAAGCGATGGCCTCTGACCATTCATCCGTAAGGGGTCCGGGTTTGAATCCCGGTGCGGCATGGATGTTGTGCTTGTCTTACGGCACTGGCTCTTTCCCTTCCCTGGTACCATTGACCCTAAATTAGGGACGGGCGACTGCTTATAGCCCATTGAGTTGCTCACGATGGTCGTTAAATCTCCAATCAAAAAAAAAAAAAGAACAAGAAAATGTGAAGTTCAAAGCGCAGGTACAATCTCTTCAAAAACGAAACTGAGCAAACTCAAACATGAGAGTCGCACATGGTTACGGTAAACCGTAAACTGCAAGTCATGACGCTGATGACAAGGAGGTTATATTACTGGAGACACCACTCCTATCCACGCAGCTTTGGCCGCCATAAGTCACCGTCTCTGCTGCAAATTACGTCATGAGCAGGAACGACCCAGCCGCAGAAGAGAAGTTGCTTGGAAACCAACGGAACAAAAGCTTCTAAGCGTATAAACAGATAAAATGAGTTATTCAATAATCTTTATCAATGATACACAACCTTACTGTTTCATCAACGGTATAATTTATTTCATTTTTGCCTGCTCGTGACGTCACACCACAGATTAGCTGTGACCTATGGCGGCAAAGCCAGTGGTATCTCCAGTAATATAACCTCCTTGGCTGATGATGATATCATGTGACTTCTCTGGGTAAATAATACCCAAAAAAATTCAAATTTTAGGTAAAAACTGAATCAATTTCAAAATGTTTGGTAGTTCTCAAAAACTGAGGACATCTGACGTCCTCATTCAGTTTTTGCAGAACTGATGACGAATCATTGAAACTGAGGACTCTCCTTAGAAAATGAGGACGTTTGGTCCCCTTAAGGTAGAGTAAGGTGAAAACGTCCTCATTTTCTGGGGACAGCCCTCAAATTCAAATTCGTAAAAACTGACTGATGACATCAAATGTCCTCAATTTCTATACTCTTCGCCCTCAATTTTTGAAATTCCCCACAAAATTGAAAAAGGGGTAATTAAAAATATTCCAACTTTCAACATGCTCAGGGAAGTCAGAACAACATCAGCGTTAGCATAAAAGAAAATCATCTCGATAAGCGTGGCGCCATTTCGTTTCTGTTCTAATTAAAATATTTAGAGAATGTTGAGTAAATCTCATGTCTTTCAGCATCCATTTTTATTTCTTGTTTAACTACCACCGTGAGCAACTCAACGGTCTACAGCATAAGCAGTTTTTTATCCCTAATTTTGGACCAATGGTTATAGAGAATGGAGAAAACGAGTACCATAAGACAAACACAGCACCCATGCCTCACCAGGATTCGAACCCAGGCCCATTGCGGACGAACTGTCAAAAGCCAGCTCTTAGACCACTGCTCCACCGGAGCAATTGCTCCTGCGGCGCAGTGGTCTAATTTAATTGCAAGAAAGTAGATTGTAACCATCTACTTTCTTGCAATTAAATAAGTAATTGACGCTAACTTTGGTTGCATCTGGTAGATTCCATGGAGAATTAGTTCTACAACTTTTATTCAGTACACTTTTTCATTTAATGTTTCTTCAGTTGAAATGATTGGACTTGGAATATCACTTCTGATGGAGATAATATACAGGTTTCCTATGATTTCTGTCTGCTCAGTGTATAGGAATTTTCTGGCTTCAAAATAAAATCAAAATGTAGCTTTGTTCCCATGTGTTACCCTGTATGAGTAATATTAAAAATTTATCCGAAGTAATATTCCGCATGATAATATCTTATTGCTATTTGAGGTGACCAGATATTGGAACGCTGATTTGAGAACAAAATGGCGTAGTGTCCCCAAATCAGCAGATCATTTGGGGACACATACATACTTAAAATAAATATGCAAATATTTTTGTCTCGAAACTGTATTGTTTTTATAAATGTGACATTACATACGAAAATGTATTTCTTAAAAGGATATATTTTGTAGAATGTTGGTAATTTGTACGGAAAAGGCAGCGCTATGATGACGAGAACAAATTGACAAAAATGAAATGCTTTACCTTAGGTGTATCTGCAGAATTAAAATCAATCTGCCCACTAATGAAGTAATCGCGAGGCAAACTTTTCATTTTGCCAAAGTTTTTGGAGGAACTCAGAACAAGTTCAGTCAAGATTTGTCCACTCCAGCGGTGCAGTGCACTTAGTACTGACCACTGACCACTCATACAAGTTGGTACGGGTTCAAGTCCCGAATGCCGCCCCGGTGGCGCAGTGGTCTAAGCGATGGCTTCTGATCATTCGCCCGAAAGGGGTCCGGGTTCGAATCCCGGTGAGGCATGGATGTTGTGTTTGTCTTATGGTACTGGCTCTTGCCCTTCCCTGGAACCAGTGACCCTAAATTAGGGACGGGCGACTGCTTATAGTCGATTGAGTTGCTCACGGTGGTCGTTAAATCTTCAAAAAAAAAAGTCCCGAATGATGCATGGGTAGTGTGTTTGTCTTACAGCTCTTGCTCTCTCCCTTCCCTAGAACGAATGTCTCCAAATTAGGGACACCCAAAGACCTTTAAGGTCTTTGGGGACACTTGACTGCTTATAATCTTTGGAGTTGTTGAGGGTGGTCGTTTTTTCGTTAACTTAAAGTTTTAATAAGATCAAATGATTTAATTGTTTATACAAACTCCGAATAAACATAAATACATTACCATATCTGATTACAGTACGAAACATTTCCTCTTATGCGGTACACAAACAGAAAATTTGGAGGCGGAACTTGTGGCAGCAGAACCGCATTTATGTTTCTTAAGATGAGATGTTCCACGTGTTCCAGAGTTTGAACTGTCATAGCTTAAAAAATTGTGGCACTAAATGCACTGCACAAAGTTTTTTGGGGCCGCCCCGGTGGCGCAGTGGTCTAAGGCGCTGGCCTCTGATCATTCGTCCGTGAGGGGTCCGGGTTCGAATCCCGGTCAGGCATGGATGTTGTGTTTGTCTTACGGCACTGGCTCTCTCCCTTCCCTGGAACCAGTGACCCTAAATTAGGGACGGGCGACTGCTTATAGCCCATTGAGTTGCTCACGGTGGTCGTTAAACCTCCAATCAAAAAAAAAAAAAAAGTTTTTTGGCTGAAGGTTTTCTGCATTGCCAAGCAGTTTGAAATGCGCCCAAATATAACTTTTCGCGCTTACATTATGGATGGGATAAACAATCGATGTCGTCCCAATCTCTCATACAAACACTTCTCCAACACTCCACCCAACACACGCGCGCGTTCGCGCTCGGAATCAAATCTTTTTGTTTTTAAAAATGCCCCAAAGTAGTTTTACCATCTCTTAATGCCTACAAATGGTAAAAACACGGTGAGTGCCACTCCTCGCCTCTGTGATTACGCCCTAGGCTATGTCATGGAAGTAAGTAAAGCCAGCAGAATAGTTGAACAGACCAGGAAATCGGGAAACATCACTTTTTTTCTTTCTTTGCCATTGCGACAAAAATAGTCGACTTGGACTGGAACGGACCTACAACACCGTCATGTTCGACAACGAAAATTTCCTCAAGTCACCATAATTTTAAATTACTTCATGGCACTCTCATGTTCAAGACTTATTGCTTGGCAAAGTTCAGATTATATTTTAAAGTTAAATATATTGAAAAATGGCATACTTTGAACTGGGTGGGCGAGACAAATTAAGCCCACCCTCGCACCCCCTTAGCGACGTCCCTCGTCACCACGTATGCCCGTTCCTGGCAAACGTTCACTGATTACGTACAGAGGATAGGTGTGTACAATTTAGAGTAGCCGCACGTTACGTATGTGTATACAAGCAACTGTACTGCAGTTGTGCACATATGTACGCAATCTTCAGAAAGTAATGAACTAAAAGTTATTGTTTTTTCTTTGGACTGAAGAAACAGACCCGAGAATCTTTTTACAACAGTCAAGAGAAAAAAAATTACCATGTGCAAAACATTATTACATCATTTTATATACCGGGTGTTTCACTGGGTAGTGACAAAGAAAGAGACAATAAATTTAACTAACTTTATTGGAAGAGGAAAAAGACGTTTACAGGAGTAAGAGTAGGCAAAAGGTAATCGATGGATGACATGTTCCACATAATGACCATCCGCTGTCACGACGTGGCGAATACGTACTTCGAAGTGCTGCAATACGGACGGGAAGATGTCGACGGGATCCGTGCAATTTCCTGTTGGATGGCACGTCGGAGGTCAGGCAGTGTTCGTGGGTTGTCCTGGTACACCCAATCTTTCAGATAGCCCCACAAGAAGAAGTCGAGCGGCGTTAAATCGGGGCTGTACGGAGGCCAAGAGAGACCGGATGAAGAAAGTTGGGGGAATCGTCTGGCGATGACCTGTGGGCCATACTGCTGGTGAAGCAAATCAAGAACAAGATTTGTGGAGTGTGGCGGTGCTCCGTCTTGTTGAAAAGTGCGGTTGTGAATCCAGTTTTTCTGGACTGCAGCGGGGCAAAACGATTCTTCAAAAGATCTTTGTAGGCGGCAGCGGTAACTGTGGACTCCAGGAAAATGGCATCGCCACTCATTACACACCAAACGGTTGGCTTCAGCGGGTGGAGAGGCTTCACAACACAGACCGCCGGCTTCTCGCTTCCCTAGATGCGGTAATTTTTCCGGTTAACGTAGCCATCCAACCAGAAGTGCGCCTCATCGCTGAAGGCAATGCTTTTCACATCAAAGTTGTGCTTATCGATCAGTGAACACATGTCATTAGCAAACTCATAACGCTGCTGGACGGCTGTTGTGCTCAAAGGCTGATGCACCTGGATTTTGTAGGGAAACATGTCCAAATCCGACGTCACATGCGCCATGCGGGCGCTGGGCTAACGTCTATATATATAATTACTGCGCAAGTCTTTGTGTTGACATACCGGCTTCTTCGTGCAGGAGTTCTCGTGCGGCTTCGATGCTTTCCGCCGTCTCTGCTGTTCTTCTCTTCGTCGCCATGCTTGCCATGTCATTTGTGACACTGCCGGTTCGTTGGAAATCGTTACAAATTTCGTCAGGCACGCACGGGATGGCTTACGACGATTCTTAAACGCTTTACCCCACTTTTGTAACATCTTTGTGGTGTTTCCGCCCACCGCATACCAATTTTTCACCAAAAAAACTATTTCTTCCGTGGTGTATCGCTACATGTCCGACATCGCGTAAGTCCACCGTCCCACTACTTCCTCACGAATGCCTGTCGCCTGCTGATTGACGTCTCGGACTTACAGCGCCATCTTGTTATTCTTTAACGATTTATTCCATAGGACTCTGCCACAACTCTTAATTTTTACTTATTAATTTTCTGTATTTTCGGATATAAATCAGAAAAGGCCTTTATTAGTATAATACTGTCGTGATTTACGTACCGGTGTAATGTAAATAATTTTGATATCAATATAATTGTTTTTCTTTCTTTCTTTCTTCTTCTTTTTTTTTTTTTTTTTTTTTTTGGAGGGGATGGGGGTGTAAAAAGCACCCTGAACAACTATAATGGCTACAAATAGCCGCCCACCCCTAATTTGGGACCAGTAGTTCCAGAAAAGGGTGAGACCAGTGGCTTAAAGCAACCACACCATCCATACCTCGTCTGAGACTCGAACCTGGGCCCGCTCTGACGAAAGGTCAGAAATGAGTGCTTAGTCTACTGCGCACAAATAGTGCAAAGGACGGGGGTTTTACCGAAAGTAATGCAGGCATAACTTTTTTATTAACTGACAAACATCGTTCAAATCGCACGTGTTGGTAAAGTAACCCTTCCTGTATCGTAACTCTTCTTCTTCATTGCAGGTAAATAATAGATTCCAAGGAAATGTAACAAGCCATCATTGAGTTCTTGATGCAGAAAGGGTGCAGGCTGTCCGACATCCACAGAAGGCTACAGAATGTTTACGGAGATGACACCATTGACAAAAGAAATGTGCACGGATGGAGGAAGAAGTTTAAAGAACGAGAAATCAGTATTGAAGACAAACCACGCAGTGGGAGACCATAATCTGGGACCATTTACACGAATCGTCAGCGAGTGGCTGAACTGCTTCGCTCGGAGAGACGACTCACAATCCGTGAGTCGTAATGCCATACAAAAGATGGTGGAAGACTTACAGTATTAGAAAGTGTGTGCAAAGTGAGTGCCTCGGCAGTTCACACCCGATTTGCAGGAGAGAAGGCTGAAGGTCTGCTCTGATCAGCTGGAAGCGTTTCAAGTCAAGGAAGACACGTTTTTTCGATCTGGCGACAGAGGATGAAACGTGGGCGTATCTTTACGATCCGGAAACGAAGAATCAATCCATGGGATGGCGTCACACCTCTTCACCAAGGCCTAAGAAGTTCAAGAGACAACGGTCTGCACAGAAAGACGTGGTGACGGTTTTTTGGGATGACAGGGTGTCATTTTCCTTGATCTTCTGGAACGTGGCCGGACCTTGACCAGCGAGCGGTACGTTGCGACACTCAAGAATCTTAGAGAAGCCATAAGGAGGAAGAGACCAAACAAGAATCTGAAAAGGATCCGCATTCACCATGACAATGCGAAACCACAAACATATTTAACAACAAATCAGGCGATCAGCAAATTAGGCTGGCGTATGGTCCTCCATCCACAGTACAGCCCAGATCTGGCGCCCTCCGACTTTCACCTGTTCGGTCCAATGAAGGACAGTCTCCGTGGACAATGATTTAATGACACAGATGAGGTGAAAGTTACAATGAAGAAGTGAGTACAACAGTCCACACCTGAATTTTTTCGAAGAGGATTCGAGCGTTGAGTTCAACAATGGAGCAAATGCATCGCTTGTGACTGTGTTGAGTAGTACCTTTGTATCATTATCATTGTCAACCATTATCAATCCACTGCTGGGCGAAGGTCTCCCCAAGTTTTTTCCACAACGGTCAGTCTTGTTCCAGTCTCTTCCATGTTACTCCCGCATACTTTCGAATTTCATCCGCCCATCTCCCATGTGGTCTTCTTCTGGGTCTTTTCCTGTTCCTTGGAATCCAGTTAAAGATTTCAGCTGTCCATTGGTGGTCTGTCCTTCCGGCAATGTGTACAGTCCATTGCCATTTCAGGGATTTTACTCTGATTATAATGTCTTCCACTCTTGTCATTTTTCTGATCCACGAGTTGTATAGAGGAAGAATTACTCTACGAATATATGCAATTTCAACGACCTCTGTCAGTTAATAAAAAAGTTATGCCCACTTTTGCATTATTTTGGGTACAACCCTCGCACTTCGAAAGGAAAACAGTTCTCACGAAATAGGGCATATATGCTCAATGCCGGAGATCCCAAAGACACTGTTGCACGGTAGTTAGTCACAGAACAGCAGCGAATCCAAAGAAGAAATACTAGAGCGACCCCCTCCCTCGATTTTTCCTGTTTAAAACGCCAAGATCGTAAACAATGAATGGATTTATCTCTCTATTCTAAAAAAAGTAACTGCTGCCGCTGTTTTAGAAATTTCGCAACATTCTTGCTTTCCTTGCTCGCAGCGTAAAACGTATTGAACACAAAAGTATGAAATTTACATCGTTTGTAGAGAATTCCTTGGAGAACACGCTGAAATAAATCGTTTTTCGATTCCGGCGATTCTTCAAGAGTTATTGTATTTCAAAATTAAGGTAAGCAAAAAAGTGCTATTAGGTCGCGTTTCGGACACACTAACAGCAACAGAACCACGAAACTTTGTAGGCATGTAGTGCCATGACCGAATTTTTACACCTCGTCGCCCTTTTTCTGAATTTCGATTTAGATTACGAGAAATTGAATTTTTAAGTTTTACAAAATTCTCTATTTCGCGATGGGATCCATTTAAAAAAAACGGATATATGGCAAACTATAAATCATAACGCATTGCAATTTTTACAGCATAAACTCACAACTATCATCCCTTTTTTTCAAAAAAAAAAAAAAAAAAATTTAAGAAAAAGTCATTTTCTGATTTTTAAGCATTTTTTAAAGACGCAAGAGAAAGAAAATAACGGCTTGTCTGTCTTCACGATAACCACAGAGGAACGTTCTGGTCCCGTGACGTGCTGCCACGGTGACGCAGAGAATTTGTTATACATATGTTTTGTTGGTAAAGCTATCTAAGTTGTTTAACGGTTTAGTATAACGGTTTACGGAAATGCTTTTAAGGGCGCTTTTGTTTTCCTTAGTGGCAAATTTAGTAAGTGCTATAAGTTCAAACGACAAAAGTCCGCCCTTCCAAAAAATAACGGCAGTAAAAAAACTCGGAAACTTCGGAATAGCGGCGGAACAAAGGCTTTAAATAATAATAGAAGGAAATTGAAAAACGTTCCGCAAAAATCCAACACGGAGTTCACTAGGAGCGAAAAATAAAAAAAAATAAAAACTGTAAACAAGTCGCCATCTAGGAATCGATACAGCGCAAAACGTACTGAACAATTGGGAGAACATTTTCGTTTTGTTGTGATATACTTGAAGATCCGGCTGCAGGGCCCGAGCGCTACTCTGGAAATGAGCGTAGCGAGCCTAGAGGCACAGCGCAGCCCCTAGTTTTGGTAAAATTATAGTAATAAATGCACATATTTTCGTAAAAGTTTTCTAATCAAATAAAATTTACTGTGAAATTGGAGATTAAATGTTATGTTCTAGATTCAGAGAGAGAGAGAGAGAGAGAGAGAGAGAGAACAGGAAAAACAACAACAACAACTAGAGTTTCAGAAACAGAGGAAGAGGAGAACGGAAGGGATAAGAGATTTTGACTGATCGTGAAAAGCAATGTGTGTATTTTATTTAATGTAATATTTCCACAAACTGCCGAGATAAAATTGCCAGTAAGAAAATGAATGACTCAGGAATGACTTGATGTAAATGGATGTTCCTTTCAAAAGGAGTGGGAGTCATGCATTGAGAAAGAATAAACGAATATTTTAAAGAGGAATTACCGGTCACATTGCTCAGGAATAAATCATCATTGAATGGTGATGCTTGAATCATTCAGCATTCCAACTGGAATCAGCATTTGCAGTGGCGCTCCCAGGGACCAGGGATAGGTCCGTAGCCAGAAACAACAGTTGAGAAGTGCAGTTGACGATTGAGGATGTGCAGAAGATAAGAAAGGGGTTGAGCAAAGGATTTGAAGAGGTAGAGCAAAGGATTTAAAAAGGTCGGGCACTGGACTGTAGTGGGAATTGCTAGGATGGACAAAAAGAAACCCAGCGCCCGACCTGAGTTTCCTTGACTACGGCCCTAGCCTTCTCTCTATACCTGAGTTTCCTTGACCGCTGTGGCTATTGTCCTGGCCTTCTATAAACCTGCGTTTCCTTGGAATCTGCCTGCCCTTTTTCTTAACTACGGCCCTAGCTCTCTCTATATACCCGAGTTTCATTGGCCGCTTCCCTACCTGAGTTTCCTTGGCTACGACTCTGGTGACCCTTTCTCTATATCTGAGTTTCCTTGGCTACTGTCCTGGCCTTCTAGACCTGAGTTTCTTTGGCCGCTGCCTGACCTTTTCCTTGGCTACTGCTCTGGGCATCCACAATATCCATGCCCCACCGGATTCGAACCCGAACCCACTGAGACGAACGGTTATATTCCATCGTTACGCCACCAGGGCGGTCTCTTGGTTCTTCGTTCTTTGTTATTGGCTGCTCATTTTAAAATACAGCGTGATTCATAATTATCGTCGGGCTTTCCGTGGCCTGGCATGGTCAAACCGTAACCGACCAAATAAAACTGCCTACAACATAAACAAGTTCACCGCGGAAAGTTTTATGTGGCAGCACGGTACTCGCTGAATTGACGCCATACTTAAAAATGGCGACTGTTCAAGAAAAAGCCATGTGCGTAATCTGGTTCTTCGAAACGATGTCAGTTATCACAACGCAGTGTCGTTACAGAAAGTAGTATGGCAGAGCTCCACCTTCCGATAATGCTATTCGACGTTGGTTAAAGCAGTTTTAAAAGACTGGGTAGTGTGCAACATCAAAAAGGAGCTGGAAGACCGAGCACTTCGCAGGACGATGTTTACCGTTCTGATTTTCCTGGGAGGTGGATTGGGCGTGGTGGACCCATTCCGTGGCCTCCGCGCTCACCTGATATTACGCCACTGGATTTCTTCCTGTGCGGATACGTGAAAAACATCGTTTACCAGACCCCTGTGACCTCCCTCGATGACCTGAAAACCAGAATTGGTGCTGCGATAGCAACGCCGCAAATGCTGACGAACACTTGGTGGGAAATTGATTATTGCTTGGATATCTTACGTGCTACGGATGTCGAAGTGGTTTAGCAATGTGATGTATGGATTCTATAGGCAATAACACTTTTAGTTGTCATCTGTCATACTCTGTTTGCGGTTTTAGTTTGTCGTTTCTCGTTTTCCGATTATATGCCACTGAAAACACGACACTAATTATGAATCACCCTGCATATTTGTCTATGTTTTTCAATATATATTTTACAGATAATTGGAAACGTACTTTGATATGGGAAGATATTTTCACCGCTTTCCAATATTTTGGGAGATGTTTTCTCCCGGGTATTTTTTATTCGCATCTCCATTTTTTTTGGGCCACCCCGTGAATAAATTCTGGGTACGCCACTGCAGATTTGACATTTAAAAAAAATCAAAGGGGCACAGTAGCAACTGTGTCGCAACCTACGACTACGTCAACTGTCACTATTTCACGGCACTATCTCACTAGTTATACATCCTTAAAGTACTCACCGAAGGACAGTCGACGTAGCCCACGTTGTAGGTTGCGGCACAATTGCTATTGTGAGCCTTTGATTTTTTGCTGGCAGCCCCGGTGACGCAGTGGTCTAAGCGATGGCTTATGACCATTCGTCCGGCAGGGGTCCGGGTTCGATTCCTGGTGAGGCATGGGTGTTGTGCTTGTCTTACGGCACTGGCTCTCTCCCTTCCTTGGAACCAGTGACCCTAAATTTGGGACGGGCGACTGCTTATAGCCTATTGAGTAGCTCACGGTGGTCGTTAAACCTCCAATCAAAAAAAAAAAAAAATCTGATATAAAATTTTTGAAAGAAATGTTTTACTTATGTATGTTTTATACAATTCATAGTAACTTATGATGACTATAAATTAATGTTAGTAGAAGTAGAAGACGCAGTATCATCGTTGCCAGTAGTACTTGCTAAAATTGTTTCTGAAGAAATCGTTCTTCAGAAACAGTTTTTCAAACTCCTTAGTTGCCTTGTTATAAATTTGGCGATACGTATCTGGCCTAATGTACTCTTTTTGTTGTTATTGTTGTTCTTGTCTAGATTCAGAATGCATCGCAGGTGTAAAAGTTTGAAACGTAATTCATTCCCTTATTTCTTTTTTTTTTTTTTTTGATGGGGATTTAACGACCACTGTGAGCAACTTAATGGGCTATAAGCAGTCGCCCGTCCCTAATTCAGAGTCACTGGTTCCAGGAAAGCGAGACAGCCAATACTCTAAGACAAACACAACATCCATGCCTCACTGGGATTCGAACCCGGACCCCTTTCGGACGAATGATCAGAGGCCATTGCTTAGACCACGGCGCCACCGGGGGCGGCCATTCCTTTTCAAACGAAGTTGTGAAGACTGGCGATGTACGTTGGTATACCATGCACGGTGTGAAATTGAAAATTTCTATCGATGACATCAATCTCCATCTGTTCTTGCTGTCCAGGCTCGATTAGTGCAGTTGAAGTGGAAGGTTGTGGCTCTAGAATCGAACTCGGGTGAAACGCATCCTGGCGCGCGGACTTTTGACGCTCCCTACATTCCCGTGACCTTTCGGTTGATGACTTAGCGGGCCTTTTCGGTTTTTTCTCGTTCTCCTCTAGCTGTTTCTTCAACTTTCGTCGGTTCTTATAGTAATTTTCCCTAAATATTCGCGGCATTTTTAAATTTTCGTCACCAATTTCTGCATCTAAAAAAATAAATAAATGTAAATCTACTTTATTTCGGTTTATCACAGGCGTCCGTTAGCTCTGACCGTCAGCTACGGAATGCGGAGCTGAGGTCATCGCTATCATTATGTATTCACTAGTTATCAACCTTAAAAGGGTGTGCGGCGAAACAAAATCACACGAAATTTAGTTTAACTTTCTAACGCTACTGTATCGAAGGCTTAAGGGGTGGAAAGTTGAAACTTGTTTTGTTATAAATGCGACTCTATAAACTATCTAATGAAGTATAATCTATTACTCTACGATTAATAGTTTCCAAGATATAAGCGTCCAAATTGTGACTTGTTTTCGTTGCATCCGTGCTCCGGATGTTATCCCCAAACCAGTGCGGGGAAAGACGTACTTTTACGTCAAAACACGGAGCTCCTTTTCTCGCAAAGTAGGCGATTGAACGCCAGGAAAATAGTACTGATATTTTTTCCGTTATTTTTCCAGCTTTGTGATTAAAAAAATTAGCACATGTTTTTTTCTCTTTTTAATGAAAATATTTAAAAAAAAAAGCCATGCAATGCCGGAAACGAGCAACTCTGCTAGTTTGTTCGCGCGCGCATGTGTGTGTGTGTGACCCTTCCACGAAGTCTCTCTCACCCCCTTCCCCCAATCCTCCCGAAGGTAAGCTTTTAGATACGTTCCTCCCCTGTCGCGCAGAGACCCAAGAGTTTACAGACTACACAATCGACGAACGCTCTGAAGCACAAGCATACCTGACCCTTGTATCTAACGTGCTGCCATCTGTCGTTTGATACTCAGCCAAAAAAATCAACCTAAAGATTTCTATATTTTCTTGCGCACTTTCTCACACTCAGTGTTGCATTCAGCGAGGTTTTTTCGGGGGGAGGGGGGTCACAAATTTCGAGGGGGCTAAAACTTGTTGACTGATTACATACATGCAATTACAATTTTGTTATATATATATATATATATATATATATATATATATGGAGGGATGTAAGGTCAGGTGATGCGTAACATCACAGCCTCTCCTTGACAAATGTCAACCCCGCCTTCTCGTGGTGCATCCTGTTCCCACTAAAGGGGCTCTGACGACCGCCAATAGCGGTATAACTATACCATCGGGATCAGAGGAAATGCTATCCCACACTCACCAACCCGCTTGGCCAGCGTGGTGAGTTATGGCCAAACACCTCCAAAATGACTCTACAACTTAAATCTTGGCCCTCAGTCTCCGGCAGCTGACATGGAGGAGACTGGCACAAGACAGACCGTTGTGGAGGAAACTTGGGGAGACCTTCGTCCAGCAGTGGATTGATAATGGTTGACAATGATGATGATGATGATGATGATATATGGAAGAGACTGGCCCCAGACAGACCGTTGCGGAAGAAACTTGGGGAGACCTTCGTCCACCAGTGGATTGATAATGGTTGACAATGATGATGATGATGATGATGATATATATATATATATAAATACAAAAAAATTCTTATGGTCTTATATCGCAAATGCAAATTCCAAAAAATCTACACATACAAGTGATTAAAAATATTAAAATGTTATACCTTTACTTTTATTCAGTAATGGACCACGGAGGTCAGCATGGGATGGTGTAAAATATTGAGGATGCTAGTAAGGTAAAATTGTGCTGGTGAAAATCACCCCAAGACATTAGGAGTGCTAAAAATGTCCTTGCTTTACTCCAAGCGCGTCTCTGATTGTTAAGGAATCATTACAGTGGCAGGGAAATGGCTTACAGCATTGAAAACGAAACGTGTAAGCCATAAGGCCATTTGGTTTCAGCCCCTTTAGATTATTTAGATTAGCAAATATTAGTAAAAGTACAAAAAATAACTAACCGTTTGGATGGCAGTTTGAGGTGCCTCAATTTTTTTTAATTTTTTTTTTTTTTTTTTTGTCAGAGAGTAAATCAACACCGTCAGAAAGAAAAACATTCTTGTGTGAACAATTTTTAATAATTTACTATTGTTAAAAATTAGGTAGTAAATATTTTGTTGTATTGGAAGCGTCACGTTAGCTACACTGAGGCTTAACTGTGTATTTGGAAAGTCGGCATTCGGAAGACTGGAAAAAAGCTGAATGCCAGCTTCCAAACTATAATGATGTATATTCAATGCAACCATCTCTACTCTGTGGAATTAAGTTTTCATTGAGGAAGTAGTCCGAGTTGTCAGTGCTTGAAAAATTGTCCCTTCAGCGAGGACTGTTTAATGTTTTGTTGAAGGATGATAGAAGTTTCAGATTGAAGTCCATGCGTACGTTTTTTTTTAATTATTATTATAATATTTTCCCTCATTTTCTTAGTTTTTTTAAATTAATATCTCCAAATATTCAGCTATAAAAATGAACACAATTAGTTATAAGGGGAGATAGCCAAAAAAACTACGGGGGGGATGCCTGAATACATCACTGCTCACACTAGATTGGTTTAATTAATAAAACTTTTGCTATTCAAATTACACTAGCGCAGCTAATATACGCTGAAGAAGGATAGGAAAGAAGGTGATGGGTGTGTTCAATCGTGTGTATCCTAAAATAATCGCCAACTTCGGTTCTCTTCTCAATGAACTATTTTATTGATAACGAGGAACAGTACACTAATTACGTAGAAAATAGTAATACTATACTAGTGATCCGCTTTATTGGCTTAGGAAATGACACATAAGCGTTTCCAAGCTTTCGCACATCAACCAGATGGCTTTTTCAAAGAAGTTAAGACAGAAACTGCAAACTGAATAATAGAACGCTTTAACAATTTGTACAAAGAACTTGACTTGACAATAAATAGATACGACGTTATATTCATTTAAAGATACGAGGTATCACGTTTGTTGTGCACGCGGTATCCTGGTAGGGAGAAGGCGTTACTTGAAGAACTGGTTCCAAATTCGTAGCAGTTCAAATTCTTTATTAAAACAAGGTAGGTTACAAAGAGTCGCTCGACAGCAAATTAAAATGTCAAAACAATGAGTGACAATGAAATGGTCTATACATGATGCAAGTGGGAAACCGTCCCATAAAACAAAACAAAAAATCGACTGATAAAGATATTATCGTGTGTCAACACCCGAGGCCTACAATGTATGAACAGATCATGGGTAATGCATGTATTATGTATATTGTTATGCAATACAGTTACCGGACAAAATAGAAAGGCAGAAGAGCACGGTGCAAACAAAGAGGAGGAGCACAGTCGACGAAAACAATAGTAGTTGGGACACACAAGCTTGTGGTTCGAAAAAAAAAAAACAGATACATAACGAGAAAAATGCTTATAACAAATTATTAAAAGGTATGAACAGAGCAGTTCACAAAAAACACGGTGCAAAGAAATTACGGTACAATAGCGGAAAACTGGGGTGTGACATGAAGACGCACGCACAACACAACACTAATAAGCAACTCGAGTGAGGCACTATCATTGCAAGTATCGCTGTTGGTAGTGATCTCCAAGGTTTCCCGAATGACTGTACATTTAGGGGTAGAGTAGGTAGCTAATTTCTTCATGTCATCCCACATAGGAGTAGCGTACTTGAATTTAACTCTTCTGGATAGTGCCGTGGCTACTTTATCGTATTTTGTGTCCCTTTCATGTTCGTTGACTCTGACTCCAAATGAAAGCTTAGTCATTATAATGTAGTATCGTTTAGAGCTGTCCGGATACTGTAGGGGGACCGGATAAACACCTGCTTCGCAGGACAGCGGTGGGTTTTCACTATTTCTCTTTAACACAGTATACAAAGATGCAGGGTACCTTATGCCTACGCCGTAGTTCATCTTCTTGAGGGCGTTCTTGAGTTTGTAAGACACATTTGGTATGTGGGGAATTGAGCCTAAATAACGAAGCTGCGGCACAGGAAGATTAGAATGTTTGACACTGGCTTTTTGGATAAAGTTACGTATCTGATTCGATGAATATCCCGCATCAGTGGCTAACTTGATGACGCTTTCAATTTCGTGTTGTCTTCACTAATCCCGGGCACTGGTCCCCCCGGTAATAAATAAGGGCGTCTTCCTCCCCCTTTCTACTTCGCTTCCGTGTGACTTTCCTATCGGGCACTCTAGCCCAAATCTCCTAGCTTCCTGTTTCTAAGGGTTGTTTAAGACCTGGGGTTAGACACCCCCTTCTTAAAATCCTCTACGTATGATCTGATCTTTCGTGTTGTCTAGAATGGGTATCGGTTTCCTCCGATACCCATACAGGCGGTGCTCGGACGAATGATCATAAGCCATCGCTTAGACCACTGCGCCACCTGAGCGTCAGCAAGCTCTTAATGTAATTCTTTCTCAGATTAGGTAACGCAATGCATGCGTTTTTTTTTTTTTAGGTATAACGACCACCGTGAACAACTCAATGGGCTATAAGCAGTCGTCCGTCCCTAATTTAGGGTCACTGGTTCCAAAGAAGGGAGAGAGCCAGTGCCGTAAGACAAACACAGCATCCATGCCTCACCGGGATTCGAACCCGGACCCTGTTCGGACGAATGATCAGAGGCCATCGCTTAGACCACTGCGCCACCGGGGCGGCATGCATGCGTTGCACACAATGACCTCACGCTCCCTACAATTTACTTACTGTGGAATTTCAGTGGTCTTAATATTCATCATTCGTGAATAAATTACTTACATCATGTTCTCAATTACTATTACTCTGTCATTTGAATGACTTCAAAATTTTTATGTGATGGCTGATGAGCAACAAACCGATAATCGGGTAAGGGAGTCTTGTATTAATTTTTGGCCCATAACAACAATCACGTAATCAAATAAAAAAACAGGAGAGATGACACCGAATTTTCGGGTGTAATAAGTACGTCTTTTGAATCCGTTCTGAAGCAAATTAAATTTATCGAAGCTATACACAGTCCACGGAACCAGTATGGAAAACAATAATATCTGACGGAAGAAAGAAGCTTTTCAATAAGGTTTATAATCCCTCATATATTGCTGCAAGCGGAATCGTGAGCTTACGCCTTCTGGTTGCAGACTTGTGCGTTAAGAAAAACATGAATTTACATGAGAAACATTTCGCATCGGAAACGCTCTCCAACACAAAAAGAATTTTTCAAATCAGACTCTTAGAAACAGAGATATCGAGAAAAATAAGATCTGACTTTACGTCCCCTGGTGGGAAAACCATGCATTATTTTAGGAAGAAAGTATTCTCAAAAGGTTTTTCCATATGAGCGGTATCGGTCCAAGAAAAAAAAAATTAGTCGGGATTTCAGGAGCCCAGATTTTGCTACAAATACTTCAGAAGCAGAAATTTACACTTATGCCCCTGGTGGTCAAACCATTCTTTACCAAACAGTAGAAAGCGTGTGAAAAATATTTTCCATCAGGTCTTGTATGCGATACAGGAAGAATTTTTCAAATCGGAGTTTTACAGCAGAAATAACGTAGAAAACGCAATTTACCTTTGTGCCCCCTAGCGGAAAGTCTATGATTTACTTGAAAATTTTGGATTTATAGGAAAAACATTTCGCATCGGAAACACTATCCAACAAAAAAGGAATTTTTCAAATCGGACTCCTAGAAGTAGAGATATTGACAAAAATAAGATACATATCTACGCTCCTTGGCGTAGAAACAATGCATTATTTCAAGAAGAAAATGTTCCTAAAAGATTTGTCGACATGAGTAGTATCGGTCAACAAACGACTTTTTTTCAATCGAGATTTTAGAAGCTCATATTTTGCTGCAAATACATCAGAAGCGGAAATTAAGATTTACGCCGCCTGGTGGCCTAACCATTTTTTTTTAATTAGAAATTATGTGCAAAGGATTTCTCACCTCACCGCAGTGCTCCTTTTGCCCTGAAGTCAGCGACGTCCAACATCAATACCTATTCTGCCCCGTTCTCCTGCCAGTCCTAAACACAGCATTTCGTCTTGCTGATCGAATTTGTGCTCGATCGTTACCATTTCTTGCATATGCTTGGCTACTCCAAACAAAGCATCCACCTACTCACTTGCCTCCTGTGTGCCGTTATATTTTTCTTCTTGTGATGTTCACTGTCTATGCTTTCCATCTTCAACAACGCTTCCCTGCTCTTATTCCACCACCTAAGGAGGCAAGTGCTATCATTCGGAGACGCTTCCTTGCACGGTTAACCACTCGCCTCCAAATGGAGCACTCTCGTGCTGCCTCAACGAACACCGATAGCGTTTTTCAATCCACCTGGGCCCAATCGGCTGGGTGGTTCCATATCCACAATTTGCAATTACATCTCAACCTATAAGTGGGATTTTTGTTGTAGCCCACGTTCACTGTAACAAATCATGTTTTTACGTATTAATTTTGGTGCTTCGCTATTTGTGATTATTCTGTTTAATGTGCCATTGAAGATCGCTCACCATGTTTCCCATGTTCTCTTCGATAATGTTGGGTTTTATGTTGTTTTATATTATTCTTCCTTCTGCATAGTTTACTGCCCACGCAATGTCCCCTTCATTATGTTGAATATTTTTTTAACATATTAGTCACTGTGTGTATAATTTAATGTAACAAGATGCCCTTCTGAGTACATTTAGCGTTATTTCCCCTTGTCACTGAATACTTCTGTACATATGTTGTAAATTTTGAATGTAGCATCACTGTTGCATTTCTGTTTCATGGGAAGCTGCCCTTCTGGGTATGTTTAGCGGCTTTCTTCCTTGCCACTGTATTGTTCTGTACATATGATATGAAACTTGTGCATTGCATTACTGTTCGATTTCTGTTTTTTTTTTTTTTTTTTTTTTTTGTAAAGTTGCTCTCCTGGGTTCGTTTAGCATTTTTCTCTCTTGTCACTGCTTAATTCTGTACATATGATAAGTATTTGTGCTTATTTGTTTCTACCATTACTGTCATATCTCTAAATACTGTTGCACCTGTTAGTTCCTTCTCACCCATAACCTTTTATGTGAATTAGTATATACCTTGTGCATGTTTAATCTTTAGTATGGTAGTAATGCTTAATTGGAATTTGTGCATAGTATAGAATCATGTCTTGCCCTGTCTACAATACTGTAGGTAAACATTTTCATTTGTTTCGCTCGTGCTTTATTGTCTGCCTCTCCTTCGCCCTACGTCGCGAAATAATTTTATGATTTTAACAATATTTTGTTTTACGTTTCACTGGAACTTTCTAGCTGATGTATATACCACTGTATTTATTGGCAGA
This sequence comes from Macrothele yani, assembly GCA_039090855.1. Lineage (NCBI taxonomy): Eukaryota > Metazoa > Arthropoda > Arachnida > Araneae > Macrothelidae > Macrothele > Macrothele yani. The sequence goes on from CM077001.1 coordinate 140,883,229, forward strand.
ATTCCATTGTCATGTACATAGAAATGTTATTTTACTGAAGAATAAAGGCAATTTTGAAATGTATCCGGTGCAGAAAGAATTTTTCAAATCGGAGATTTAGAAGCGCAGATATAAGGGGGAAGCAATTTACCTTTACGTCCCCTAGCGGAAAGTCTATGAATTACTCGAAAATTTTGAAATTATATGAAAAACGTGTCACACTGGAGACACTATCCAACAAAGAAGGAATTTTTCGAATCGGATTCCTAGAAATAGAGATATTGACAAAAATAAGATATACATCTACGTCCCCTGGCGTAGAAACCATGCATTATTTTAAGAAGAAAATGTTTCTAAAAGGTTAGTTGACATGAGTACTATCGGCCTACAAACGACATTTTTTTCAATCCAGAATTTAGAAGCTCATATTTTGCTGCAAATACATCAGAAGCAAAAATGAACACTTACGCCCCCTGGTGGCCAAAGTATTCTTTACCAAAAATTTGAAATTATATGCAAAAAGATTTTCCATCAGGAGGTGTATCCGCTGAAGAAAAAAAATTTCAAATCGGAGATTTAGAAGAATTATCGGGGGAAATGTAATTTACTTTTACGTCCCCTAGCGGAAAGTCTATGCGTAATTTGAAAAAATAACTATATGTAACATACTCTTCGACATAAATGGAATCGAAAGATAAAAGAATTTTTTCAATCGGATGTTTAGAAGCAAATATGTGGAATAAAACGTATTTTTGAAATCGACATCATCTGCATTTACGCCGTCTAGTGGCGAAATTGTACATCGTAAAAAAAAAAAACGAAATGAAGGATCACCATTCGCATATTTCAAGCTTCCCAGTGCAAAAAGAATTTTTCAAATTGGACTAATAGTTGCAGAGATATCGTGGGTACGGACGGACGGACAAACCGGTAACATAAGCACGATCTTTTTTTACAAAAGACGTGCTAAATACTACGCATTCATAAAATATGTGTTTATTATATTGACTATTACATTAGTGATAAGCAGAATAAATGTACAAGTTCCGAATTTCAAGGGTAAAGATTTTTGTCTATATGAACCATGTTATAAACCATGTTCAAAGATATAATTCCATTTATTTATTTACTTAGTTATTTACTTATATTTTAATTAATAAATTATTTCTTTGGCTTGGGGCCTTATTAATGCTTTTGCACTGGGACAGTTTAAATTATGCACTGCCCTTGCATGCACTGAATGAAAAGCGAAAATACGTACTAAACGAAAAAAAAATAAGCTTCATGTACGGTAAAAAACCACGAACGGAAGTTTCGTGAAATCCTTTCAAATGTTAAAATTATCCTTTCAAATCCGCGTTCTCAAGAAAATGGAAAAGTATATTTTAATTGAGCTAGCTAATATCGAAAGGAAAAGATGTTACGAAACTGTCCAACATGTGCTGCTATCTAATGTCGAAAAGTAAAAATATTTCATTCAGGGATCAAATGTTTTTTTTGTTTTTTTTTAATTTCTTGTTTTACGAGAAACTGTATTGAAAATGTTCTCGGGATATGAGTGTATCAAGAATTTTCAGTTCTTATCAGTTATTAGGGGCTAAGTTCCATAAGGGGGAGGCACAAATTTTGAAGTACATGGCGGCAGGGGCGGATTGGGTCGAGGAAACCAGGCAGGGAATTTTAGTCTTATGTTCCACTACAGAAACGCACGTGTCCACAAGAAAATACCTCATAAATTCCTTCATGAAAAATAAAATCTTTTAACTCCAGGATGAAAAAAAACTTGAAATATGCATTATGAAACTAGTTCAGTCATGAAGAAATTTTTAACAGCAATTTTAAGGTGAAAGAATTTTTAAATCCACTCATATTTGAATGTAGCATCTCAAACCATACTCAAAATGGGGTGTTGTACCAGATAATAATTATATTTATTTGGTCAGTGATTGCCTACTGAGCAACGTTATTTATAACACCTCCTTGAATCGACATGCTTTTCTTAAGTCTATCCATTATTATGACTCATGAACTACCAAACATCAGGGCCGGATCAGGGGGGAGGTCCATAGGGGCTGCAGCCTTGGGGTCCAGCATGACCAAGGGCCCAGGAGGCATGTCTGGGCAAATAATTGAGATAATTGAGATATTTATATAAAATAGTGTTATTGTTGTCTCGTATGATTTCCACTTGGTCAGAAACAGAGGCTGGAAGACGAACAGATTTCAAGACAATGAATCACCAAGGGTAAAGGTTTCATGTCGCTGTGGACAGCCTCGCCTCGTCGACCAGACAGTTTCAGCTTTTTCACAGTCATCCATCCACCCACGCCTCTCAATTTGCACTTGGAACCGTTAAACGTCGAAGTCCCCTGTGACATCATATTGCATTTCACACACACACAAAAAAAAGATGAACTAAGAAAGGTATACAATGCTAAATCACTAGAAAATTCAAGACAAAATCTAGGATTCTTAAGCTTTTAACTCATAATCTTCTGAGGACAATGAAAAGTACAGAGTGACTAAATATGAAAATTCTGTAGAAAATTTAGTTGTTACAGTTTCGTGTTTTAACAGACTTCATAGTAATTCCCCGTCAAAGTTCTTTGGGGCCCCGTTCAGATGGCTTAGCTTTGGGCCCACACAAAACTCAAATAGCTTAGCTTTGGGCCCACACAAAACTCAAATAGCTTAGCCTAGGGGCCCACTAAGGCCTTAATCCGACCCTACCCAACATATATATAGATAGAACGAAATGCCAATTTGCCAGTTTCTTTTAAGACACTAACGTTTTAGGCAGATATTTTAAAGCTCAAACGAAGTTAACGATTATTACTCATTAGTACCAAAATAATAGAGGATATGAGAAATAGTGGACCATTTTCTCAAGTGGTCCACCGGGAAATATTCCGGTGTCCCGGTAGGCCAATCTGCCCCTGCATGGCGGGAACTTACCCAAAAAATTTCGTTCATACTGGATTTACTCCACGCTTCTGGGGTAGGTTATCATTAGCAAAAAAAAAATAAAAAAAATCACGCACGTAGTATTAGCATATCATACATGTAGTTAGTATATCATACATGCAGTATGTAGTTAGTATATCATACATGCAGTATGTAGTTAGTATATCAATGTATGTATAGCCGAGCTAAGAACCAACGATACGAATCGTCCTGCCCAAAAGGCGATCTCGCTGAAGGTGGCTGGGACCTAAACTCTACTCACTGTGGACGGAAGTCCTACAAGAAAATGACAAATACTGTTGATATCGATACGAATCGGACCGCGGGTGGCCTAGTGGGTAACGTTCGTGACCGCCGTGGAAAGGATCCCAGGTTCGATCTCAGGCAGGTAAGGATCCCAGGTTCGATCCCAGGCAGGTACGAACGCTCGATCCACTAAATATCCGCCGTGCTTCGGATGGGCACGTTAAGCCGTCGGATCCCGGGTACCTCCCCCCGGTAATAAATAAGGTCGTCTTCCTCCCCCTTTCTACTTCGATTCCGTGTCACTTTCCTATCGGGCACTCTAGCCCAAATCTCCCAGCTTCCTATTTCTAAGGGTTGTTTAAGACCTGGGGTCAGACACTCCCTTCCTAAAATCCTCTACATATGATCATTTGATCATCGATACGAATCTCCATGGTCTTTAACAAGTTACTATTTCTTCTCAATTCAGCTGACTTACGTGATTTTTTTAATCTATGTTTTAATATTGGCTCTCACAGGGCTGTTTTTAAATTATAGTTTATAATCTGATAAGGAATCTCTCTTTTACCTTTTTAAACTATAATGATCAAAATGGTGACTTTCTACTACTTTCTAACACATTCGCTCAGAGGACTCCCTCCACTCCACAGAATAGGTGCAACGCTAAATTTAAGAAAGAAAAAAAACAAAATCATTTTATATAACAAAATTTCGATGAATTCGAAAATTCACATATGTTTATCCACATTCCCTAAAATCTTAGATGGTTGCACTCCCCATGTGTTCTAAACCCTTAAATGGGGTGTTAAAGGGCGGGCTCAGAGAAATATAAGTCCAACCTAGCCCATCCGTAGTGTCACGCCTGGTTCTCATACACCGGTACCTGCAAGATGGATGAATGCCTTTAAATTAGCAGTCCAGATTGTTCGAGTTTCTCTTAAAGAAAAATAAATTGGTCAGATTACTGAATTTGTATTGGATTTCATGTCAGATTCTGCAAAAAAAAAAAAAAAAGGAAAAGAATGAAATATAAATAAGCAGATATCTTCCTTTATCTTCTTTCTGTCTTTTTAGGGAAACTGAGATGTAAGACAATGCAAATTCATCGTAGTGCTGTTTAATAATTTCAAGGAGAAACAGAGAAAACCTCGCTTTTTGTTTTGGAAATGTTGGTGGCATTCCCGCTTAACGTATTTACCCGTGAGATACCAAGTTTCCAAATAGTCCGATTTCCGTTTTCGTTGAAAGATGTAATAATTAAAACGCAAATTTCTTTACCTGAGAACTAAATTCAGAGTAGCAATAATTACATTTGGAGGAAATTTATGAGGCGCTGGTTGCCTGTGGTCAGCGGTGAGGGCTTCTGTCTAATAATCTCAGGTGGGATCAGTCCAGGATGATGTACGGGTGGCTAGCATATCTTGAGGCACTGGTTCCTTCTCTCTTTGCGCACAGCAATTTATCGTAGGGTTTATACCCACAGGAAAAGTTTAGACGCAACGGCTTATGCCCCACGGGACATTTGTACTGCGTATCAGAAACGAAAATTTAACCTAGAGGCTTAGATATGACAGAGGGTAGACAGGAGGGAGAAGTAAGACAGCCAGATTAAAAGTATGAGTCGGAATACTTGGGAGTTCCAGACTATGACGTCACAGCGAGCACTTCCAAGAAGAGAGAACAAGGGTAAAGTGAAGCGAAGTTATATTAGACTGAACTTAGAGGCTGAGGTACGACAGAGGGTAGATAGGTCAGAGAAGTACGACCGATAGATTAAAAGTGTCGGTCTACATAGTTGGAAGTACCTGACAATGACGTCACAACGAGAGTTTTTTTTTTTTTTTATTGGAGGTTTAACGACCACCATGAACAACTCAATGGGCTATAAGCAGTCGCCCGTCCCCAATTCAGAGTCACTGGTTCCAGGGAAGGAAGAGAGCCAGTGCCGTAAGACAAACACAACATCCATGCCTCACCGGGATTCGAACCAGGACCCCGTTCGGACGAAAGATCAGAGGCCATCGCTTAGACTACTGCGCCACCGGGGCGGCAACGAGAGATGACAATACTTTCAACGGGGTGTCCAATACCTCGTGACCAATGGTTTAAGGTGACAGTCCAGAGCAAGGAGAGTGTCCAATGGTACAAAATGACTTTTCAGCCCCCCCCCCCCTAGTTCTGGGACCTAACTATGGCCCTGACTGACTGACATAACTGATCAGCTACAAAATTCCAACAACAAATATCCAGTGAGTGACTAACGTAACAGGTAACAGATCACTTGCTAAACTCCAACAACTGGTAACCATTGACTGAATCATGGAACAAATTAGCTTGCTAAATTCCAAAAACGTTTTTCTATTAACTGAATGACGAAACAGATCAGCTTGCTAAATCCCAACAACTGATATCCATTGACCGACTGACGTAAGTGATCAGCTGCGAAAACTCCAACAACGAATATCCATTGAGTGACTAACGTAACAAACAGATCAGCTTGCTAAACAGCAACGAAAATACTCATTGAGTGACTAACGTAACAAACTGATCAGCTTGCTAAACTGCAACGAAAATACCCATTGAGTGACTAACGTAACAGACAGTTCAGCTTGCTAAACTCCGATAACTGATTTCTACTAAGTGACAGGCCTAACAGATCAGCTTGGAAAACTCCAAAAACAAATATCCATTGAGTGATTGGCGTAACAGATAAGTTTGCTAAAACCCTTCCGACTTCCTCGTCATTTTTTAACTGCCGCGGGGATGATACGTGACTGCCAAGCACTGTCGTTATTTTTCAGCGAACTTTCAGCAGGCCCGCGGTAAGGAATTGACAGATTTTGTTAGATTTGACAGATTTTTTCTTCCTTCTAGTGTTGTCCTATAAAAATTCACAGACTAAACTACAACGGAAATACAGATTTTCCGAGTTTCGTATTCAAGCGACACTCGATGCCCAACGAACTACTTCCTTTAATGATTCGGTTCTTAGCCAATTGTGCACAGTGTTTTCATACAATCTCCGGTGAAATTCTGTTGGAAAAGAGGAAAATGGCGTCCCTTCATGAAATTTATGCAAGGAATAACGCCGTGGTGCTGTCCTGAAAAAAAAAGTAGCCTGGCACTCCGAAGACTAGCCTAGGCGTTATCGACATAGACGGGGGAGTGGAGAGGGCAAAAAACTTTTGAAATCGAAAATATATACATATACACCTATGAGCCATTACATTATGACTACTTAGCTAGTAAACTTTAGCCCGCCGCCCCGGTGGCGCAGTGGTCTAAGCGATGGCCTCTGATCGCTCGTCCGAACGGGGTCCGGGTTCGAATCCCGGTGAGGCATGGATGTTGTGTTTGTCTTACGGCACTGGCTCTCTCCCTTCCCTGGAGCCAGTGACCCAAAATTAGGGACGGGCGACTGCTTATAGCCCATTGAGTTGCTCACGGTGGTCGTTAAACCTCCAAAAAAAAAAAAAAAAAAAAAAAAAAAAAACTTTAGCCCGCAAAAAGGCATCGATTCGATGAAGTGACGATAGGTATCCTGGGGTATCTGGTACCATAATGTCAACAGCAGGTCCTCCAGTTCCCGTACATTTCCGGGTGGTGGTGATTTAGCGCGAATCCGCTTTTTCCAATTCGAACCACAAATGTTCCATTGGGTTCATGTCAGGTGAATTTGGAGGCCTGGGTATTAACAGAAAGTCACCAGCATGTTCCTCGAACCACTCCTTGACGATTCTGGCAGTGTGGCATGGCGCATTATTCTGTTGGTAATGGCCATCACCAGCAGGGAACACAGTTGCCATGAATGGGTGAACTTGGTCCTCAACGATGTTCAGATACCTGACAGCTGTCAGGGATTGTGCTATTGGGATAATGGGGGCTAAAGTGTCCGAAGAAAACATCCCCCACAACATAACACCACCGCCGCCAGCCTGTTTCCGCCCAACAGAGCATGCAGGGGCCATAGCCTCCGCTAGTAAATGGCGTATTCGCGCTCGGCCGTCTACGTGATGCACGAGGAATCTTGATGCGTCAGACCAGGCCATTTTCTTCCAATCATCCGCGGTCCAATCTCGATTATCTTGGGACCATTTCATGCGTTGTTGGCGATGACGTGCAGTGAGCATGGGGACCCGGCTGGGTCTTCGATTACACGGGCGCATGCTCAGAAGGCTGCGATGAACTGTGTGCTGTGACACACATTGCCTTGATCTCCACTGTTGTTACTGAAGGTGATTGGTCGCACGGTGGCCCTGCGGTCGCTGTGAACAATGCATGACAGTCTCTGCTATTTTCTGGCATCAATGAACTGCGGACAACACAAGGATGGACGATTTTTCGTCGTCTGGCCATCTCTGCACCACTTTTGATACGTACTCACTACAGCGACACGTGAACAATCCACAAGCCGCGCAGTTTCCGAGATCGTAATTCCGAAGCGCCGTGCCATCATAATTTGTCCTTTATCAAACTCCGATAAATCGGCAGCTATTCCCATTCTGACCTCGAACACTCTACTAACCAAAAGCTGGTCCTCGGGTTTTATATATATACTGCTCTGTGAACTTCAAACTTCATCTGCTCCCCTTTCGGTCTCCAGGCGTGCTCATTATATATACAGGGTGATTCATAAAGAAGTATACAGTTTCAACACACTATAAAACAAGAACAATGTAAGACATTTTATGTTACCTGTAACAGAATTGTAGGCGAATGTTTCAAGTTTTTTTAGAGACAGTCACAGATGTTCTATGTGTGCACCCTTAGTCACACGACACACATTGAGCCGGTAATTCATTTCCACCCAAACGCGAGGTAAGATATCTGAATCAAGTGCAGTGATATTGGCTGTGATACGCTGTTTCAGCTTCTCGCGTGAGTGGTCAGGTAAACAAGCGAACATTGTGCTTGTTTACCTGACCACTCACGTGAAATGTAGTTTGATCGGGGAAAACTAAGTGATCGGCAAGATCGTTATTTTCAAAACGATGCTGCATTTCGGCACAAAATTCAAAGCGCTTTGTCTTGTCAAGGTCAGGGAGTTTTTGCAACATCTGCACTTTGTATGGAATCATTTTCAGCTTCTTTATCAAAATTCTCCAGACAGTGGGCTTTGAAATCTGCACTTCACAACTCACCCTCCGCGTTGATATTCCCGGGCTTCGTTGAATGGCGATGCAAACACTATCGACGACTTCTTCCGATACACGCGGTCGTCCAGGACTTTTAAGTTTGCACAAATAGTCCGTAGTTTCAAATATTTTTATGCCAATCGTAGATAGATTTTCTGGTTGGAGGTTCTTTCCCGAATCGTGATCGAAAATGCCGTTGCACTACAGTTACAGATTCCGTTTTGCTCAATTCAAGAACACAAAACGCCTTCTCCACTGCAGACGCTGGCGTTTTAACTGACTAGTCACGTGACACGCGCGCGATCTCCTACGTCACTTCCCTCAGTAGCGGGACACAAACTTTATGAGTACATCTACCTAACGGTTCGCAGTTGTGGTCCGTGTATTCAGCTGTTACTGTTTTACAGCATCCGGAAACTGTATACTTCTTTATGAATCACCCTGTATATATATATATATATATATATATATATATATATATATGCAAAAGTGGGCATAACCTTTTTATTAACTGACACAAGTCGTTCAAATTTCACATGCTGGATGGATGGATTAGACTTGGATTGTAGGTTTTTTTTTTTTTTATTGGAGGTTTAACGACCACCGTGAGCAACTCAATGGGCTATAAGCAGTCGCCCGTCCCTAATTTAGCGTCACTGGTTCCAGGGAAGGGAGAGAGCCAGTGCCGTAAGACAAACACAACATCCATGCCTCACCGGGATTCGAACCCGGACCCCGTTCGGACGAATGATCAGAGGCCATCGCTTAGACCACTGCGCCACCGGGGCGGCTCACAGGCTGGTACATTAACTCTTACTCTATAGTAACCCTTCTTCTTCATGGCAGGTAAATAATGATTCCAAGCAGAAGCAACGTGCCGTCATTGAGTTCTTGACGAAGGAAGGGTGCAAGCTGTCCGACATCCACAGAAGGCTGCAGAATGTTTACGGAGATGACACCATTGACAAGAGCAATGTGCACAGATGGATGAAGAAGTTTCAAGAAGGAGGAACCAGCATTGAAGACAAACTACGCAGTGGGAGACCATCGTCTACGACAAGTAACAAGAATCGTCAGCGAGTGGATGAACTGATTCGCGCGGAGAGACAATTCACCATCCGTGAGCTTGTTGCATAACTGGACTGTGGTCACAATGCCATACAGAAGATGGTGGAAGACGTAGGGTATCGGAAAGTGTGTGCAAAGAGAGTACCTCGGCAGTTGACACCCGAATTGAAGGAGAGGCGGGTGGAAGTCTGCTCTGATCTGATGGAAGCGTTTAAAGCCAATGAAGACACGTTTTGTTTTCCGATCTGGTGACAGGGGATGAAACGTGGGCGTATCTTTACGATCCGGAAACGAAGAATCAATCCGGGGAATGGCATCACACCTCTTCACCAAGGCCTAAGAAGTTCAGGAGCCAGCGATCAGCACAGAAAGTCATGGTGACTGTTTTTGGGGATGACAGGGGTGACATTTTCTTTGATTTTCTGCAACATGGCCGTACCGTGACCAGCGGGCAGTACATTGAGACATTCAAGAAGATTCGAGAAGCCATAAAGAGGAAGAGACCGAACAAGAATCTGAAAAGGATCCACATTAACCATGACAATGCGATATCACACACATCTTTGGCAGTAAAACAGGCGATCAACAAACTAGGCTGTTCAGTGGTTCCCCATCTACCGTACAGCCCAGATCTGGCGCCCTCCGACTTCCACCTGTTCGGTCCAATGAAGAACATCCTCCGGGACAACGATTCAATGGCACAGATGAGGTGAAAGTGGCGGCGAAGAAGTGGATACAACAGTCCGTACCTGAATTTTTTCTAAGAGGATTCGAGTGTTGGGTTCAACGACGGCGCAAATTTATCGCTTGTGATGGAGATTATGTTGAGTGGTACCTTTGTATAGAGAAAGAGTTACTCTACCAACATGTGCCATCTGAACGACCTCTGTCAGTTAATAAAAAAGTTATGCCACTTTTGCATTCCTTTTGGTATAACTCTTGTGCATATTATATGATACTCACTTGTGAAAACACAAGTTTGTCCGCGACGGACATCGAAGTCGTGTCCCCTCACTCCGGAGTAAGTCGCTCTCCCAACTGAGCTACGCGGACAGAGTAACTCGTTGCTGATTCGTCGTCTTGTCACGTGTTTCATCTTTGTAGTACGTCGCACACTTTACTGGCTATTTCTGAGGTGGTTTCGGTAAACAAAATGTCTACGGATTTGTTCATAGCCACCATGAAAAATAAAATAAGTAGAACAAGAGAGAGAGAGAGAGAGAGAGAGAGAGAGAGAGAGAGAGAGAGGAGAAGAAGGAGAAGAAGAAAAAACTCGGTTAAGATTACTTGTGTTAAAAACTGTGGATTTCGATGAGCGACGATTGAATAAATAAATAAAAAAAAAGTCCTATTCAGTTAGGTAAAATGTAGCCTGGCGCTGCCAGGCCTCTACTGCACTCCTGGAATGGAAAAACGTTCCCTTAAATAAAAACAATTGTGAGCAGAAGTATGAAGGCATTAACTGAAAAAAGTACTGCTCTGTCCCTGATAATGTTATATGATGGCTGATGATGATAAACACTGTAGAGCTAAAATATTATGGGTACCTGTCTAGTATGATGTTAGTTAGTACTCCACGTGCCGCCAAAACAGCTCTTACCCGGCGAAAATAGACGCTACAATATTTCTTAAGGTGCCTTATGCTATCCGGTACCAACAGGTCCTTTAACTCTTGTAAGTTATGTGGTTGAGCCGTCGCAGATCGGATTTGCTGTTCCAACACAAAGCACAGATGCCCGATTGGATTGATGTCTGGGGAATTTGGAGGCCAGGGCAATATCTGCAATAGAAGTCTTCCTGAAGTCTTCCTCATGAATCTGGAAGTCTTCCTTAGATATTTGTTTGTGAAAGGAATGCCAAGATATTTGTTTGTTTGATGTCTGGGGAATTTGGAGGTCAGGGCAATGACTAAAACTAAGTCTCCCTGAAGTCTTCCTCATATATCTAGAAGTCTTCCTCATGTTCTGCGAACAATTCTCGAAAAATCCAGGCATTGGAGCATGGCACATTATCCTTCTGAAAGAAAGTGCTGCTAGAGGAATATTTCCGTGGCCATGAGAGGTTGGCCTGTAATGATGCTTAAGTAAGTGGAAGGAGTCATAGTTTCCTGCACCTGAATGACTGGACCCAGGGTTTCCCAGCAGAACATTGCCCATAGTATTACACTTCCTACATCGGCTTGTTTTCGTCCCACGGTGCTTCCTGGTGCCAACACTTCCTCAGGTAAACGTGAATGACTGGACCCAGGGCACACAGCAGAACATTGCCCAAAGCATTACACTTCCTCCACCGGCTTGTTTTCGTACCACAGTGCCAACACTTTCCCACGTAAACATGAATGACTGGACCCAGGGCACCCAGCAGAACATTGCCCAAAGCATTACACTTCTTCCACCGTCTTGTTTTCGTTCCACGGTGCATCCTGGTGCCAACACTTCCCCATGTGAACATGAATGACTGAACCCAGGGCAACCAGCAGAACATTGCCCAAAGTATTACACTTCCTCCACCGGCCTGTTTTCCTCCTACGGTGCATCCTGGTGCCAACACTTCCCCAGGTAAACATGAATGACTGGTCCTAGGACACCCAGCAGAACATTGCCCAAAGCATTACACTTCCTCCATAGGCTTGTTATCGTCCCACGGTGTATACTGGTGCCAACACTTCTCCAGGTAAACATGATTGACTGGACCTAGGGCACCCAGCAGAACATTGCCCAAAGCATTACACTTCCTCCATAGGCTTGTTATCGTTCCACGGTGCATCCTGGTGCCAACATTTCCCCAGGTAAACATGAATGACTGGACCAAGGGCACCTAGCAGAACATTACCCAAAGTAATACACTTCCTAAACAGGCTTGTTTTCCTCCCACGGTGCATCCTGGTGCCAACACTTCCCCAGGTGAACATGAATGACTGGACCCAGGGCACCCAGCAGAACATTGCCCAAAGCATTACACTTCCTCCATAGGCTTGTTATCGTTCCACGGTGCATCCTGGTGCCAACATTTCCCCAGGTAAACATGAATGACTGGACCCAGGGTACCTAGCAGAACATTGCCCAAAGCATTACACTTCCTCCATAGGCTTGTTATCGTTCCACGGTGCATCCTGGTGCCAACACTTCCCCATGTGAACATGAATGACTGGACCCAGGGCACCCAGCAGAACATTGCCCAAACTATTACATTTCCTCCACCGGCTTGTTTTCGTCCCACGGTGCATCCTGGTGCCAACACTACCCCAGTTAACGGGGCACACATACCCTGCCGTCCACATCGTGCTACAAGAAACTAGATCCATTGGACAAGACGATATTCTCCTATTCATTGAAGGTCCAGTTTTGATGTTCACGTACCGATTGCAGGCGAGATCGACGTGAAAGGAGGTTAGCATGGACACTCAAAGAAGCCTGCTGCTAAGCAGCACAATTTCCATCAGGGTTCGCTGCACTGTGTATTGTGACACATTACTCCTGTCACCAGTATTCAAATTACTGGAGAGTTTCGCCACAGTATCCCTTCTATTGGCACGTACCACACGGGATAGCCTTCGCTCTCCTCTAGAATCTATGATCCGTGGTCGTCCCACACCTTGCCGACGATTGATGGTTTATCCCTCCTCGGACCATTTTTTGAAGATACTAACTACGGCTAACCGTGAGCACCCCACAAGCCTTGTTGTCTCGGAAATGCTCTGAACCAGTCGTCTGGCCTATGCAATTTGGCCATGGTCAAACTCGTTTAAGTCCGCTGCCTTTCCCATTTGAAGAACAAGAATGACACTGATTAACAGAGCTCAGTGTCAATTGTTACCAAGGAGGTTATATTACTGGAGGCACCACTCCTATCCACGCAGCATTGGCCGCCATAAGTCACCGTCTGTGCTGCAAATGACGTCATGAGCAGGCACGACGCAGCCGCAGTAAAGAAGCTGTTTTGAAACCAATGGAACAAAAGCTTCTAAGCGTATAAACAGATAAAATGAGTAATTCAATAATCTTTATCAATGATACACAAGCTTACTGTTTTATCAACAGTAAAATTTAGCTCGTTTTTGCCTGCTTGTGACGTCACACCACAGATTAGCTGTGACCTATGGCGGCAGAGCCAGTGGTGTCTCCAGTAATATAACCTCCTTGGGTGTTACTTATGCCGTTTCACGACCTTCACACGCGCGGTTGTTTACCTTAAGTTGCTTTGATTTGCCTAAAGACGAGCTGGTCATAATGTTTTAGCTTTTCTGTGCATGTGTACACTGTATCGTACAGCAGGGGTGAAAACATACCTCAAGACAACAAATCTGCAGCGAGTCATTCTGTCCGCGTAGCTCAGTTGGGAGAGTGACTTACTACGGAGTGAGGGGGACACGGCTTCGAAGACCGCCGTGGACAAACTTGTGTTTACACAACACCTATATGCAACACCGACAAAATATTCACCCAGGCTTTAAACATTGCTTTCCAGCTACAAAATAATTCATCCGCTTCCACCGCTAAGTACAACAGTGAAATAATAATGATTGTTTTATGGTGCAAACAACAGTCACATTAGAAACAGCCGTCGCAAAAGCTTATTTTGAAAAAAAAGAACATTTCTCTGTAAGATATGATTTGTGTTGACCAAAACATTAGGGCACTTCAGTAGAACTGCACATTATTTGAAGAACATGCATAGGATAGCTACGTGTCTTTCCTGCACCCAGTGATCCTAAATAAGGATGGGTGATTGTTTTTAGATTACAAGTCCGCATTGGGGAACTATCACAGTGGCATCTAGTACCCATTGTGATAGTTTCCCAATGCACGGAAGACGTCAGCACCGAAAATTCTATCTTCAGATGCGTGAAAAAATTCTCGCAGAAGACTCTGAAGTAATTAAAATAGGGAACGTGACAAAAATGATGAAATTAATGGCGTGCTGTCTCCGTACGATGTCATCAAACCAACATCCCTAATTGTACAATAAAAACTTTATTTACAGTAAAAGATATGATTTAAAAGGACAAGATCTTTCGGGGCTACAATAGCACCCGTCCTCAGGCCACCCAAACAGTGCCACAGAGCACTCGGAAGCGCCGTAATATATAACCAGTCCCACAAGGAGACCCACAATGCATTTGTTCAAAACACAGGTGATGCCAATTGAGGAAAACAGCAAAACAGAAAGTAATACAAATAATATAGTTGATTAATTAAGTAAGGTCCTCTTCTTCAGTAGGTTGAAGGGAAGAAGTGATTATTTTTCTCCATTGTCTAGGAACAAAAACAGGTAAGTCCAAGTTACAACAGGTAGTACCATAAGAAATAATATACAGACTCTCTGTAAAAAAGACGGTTTGTTTGTTAACAATAGAGGAAAGTACTATTGTATTAGGCCAATCGGGATGATAACCTCCCTGGCAAACAGCTGTAGTAAATGATGTAGAAATGGAGTCAGTTCGAAGTGCATATTTGTGTTCTGACAATCTAATGTTCAGACTTCTAAGGGTAGAACCTATGTAGCATTTAATATCATCGTTAGAGGCCATGGGAAGCAATGGGATACGATATATTCCTGCTTTATTCAAAGTTGCGACTGGATCTCGGTGGTTACGTATGGTTGAAAAAATGTTTTTGGTGCAAATTCCAAATTTAATATTGTATTTATGACATACTTTCCCCAATATGGAAACCACGGGAGGGATGAAGTCAACTTTACCAACGTATATAGGAGATACGACCTCCGTTGACAACGACGTAAATCTTAGTCTTTGAAATTTCTGTTTTGCTGTTTTCCTCAATTGGCATCACCTGTGTTTTGAACAAATGCATTGTGGGTCTCCTTGGGGGACTGGTTATATATTACGGCGCTTCCGAGTGCTCTGTGGCACTGTTTGGGTGGCCTGAGGACGGGTGCTATTGTAGCCCCGAAAGATCTTGTCCTTTTAAATCATATCTTTTATTGTAAATAAAGTTTTTATTTTACAATTAGGGATGGTGGTTTGATGACATCGTACAGAGACAGCACGCCATTAATTTTATCATGTTCCATACGTACGAATTTTTAACAAGTATTACTCTTTTTAGCTGCAAATCTTGTGATACTACGTGTGAGGGATTCTGGTAGAATCTGTAGCACTTCAAAGCGCACGAGCATGGAAGCTGCAACTAAGACCTTCTGCAACATCCGACGGAAACTAGCCCGCAATGAGACTCACCTTAGTTTTTTACTCAACTGCCATTCACTCGGTGTGGTGCCCAAGTTCCTGCGAATACGAACTTTTGCCATATCTCAACAGGATGCACATGTAATAGCTAATGCTCAACAAAAACGACTAACCAAAGAAATAAGAAGAAAAAGAAGTTACCTGGACTTGCTTAACCTTAAATCCTACAAAGCTTACACTCGACTATCCAGGCTCTCCCATCCTATTTTGTTAGGTAAGACTTTGTTGGTTTTCTTTACCACTATACAGACTTTAGTGACCTCCATGAACCAAGGACACACTCGTAAATTATGCAATCTGGTTTCTACCCGTCCCCAACTGTTCCAAACCACGAACTTCAGCTATAGAACTACTAATCGTGATTTACCAGATTATTTCATCAACTATAGCTCTATAGTGTTATCTGATATTCAACGTTCGGCCCTCAATCGTGGTTTCAAGTTCAGCTATCCAGTTATGCCCTTTCGACCATTTCGAACTTTACCTCAAATGGAGAATGTCATTGGGGCCTTGCCGGAAAAGGAACAAGATATCACTCGTTATGCCTTAGCTGACACCCTTTCAAATTATGATAAAACCTCTTCATTTTTAAAATATGAACGCAACCAATTATTACAACTTTCTCGAAACCCGGATCTCTCAATCATCAGTGCTGACAAGTCCCAGCAAATTATCTTATTAGATCGTAAAGATTACAACAATAAGATGTACCAAGCTATAGCTTTGATTCCACATCGAGTACTCCGCTCTGACCCGACAAATGCGACTGTCGCTGAGTTAAGCAAACTCAGAAACCGGGGTCTCTTGCCTACGTCCATTTCTACCAAAATGAAACCTCCTGTTGGTACAAGAGTCCCTGAGTTGTTTGGGAAAATCAAAACCCACAAACCTGACCGCTCCCTCAGACTGTTGATTTCGGGGTATACCAGCCCCACCCGTATGTTGGAGAGAGCTTTAGCAACTTACCTAAAACCACTTACTACAAATTCATTAGTATCCATTAACAGTTCTACCAAGGCATTAACACGAATAAAATCTTTTGATCACAAGGGAAACTCATTTGTTATGGCTTCCCTTGATGTGGTGTCTCTGTTTCCAAGCGTTCCACTTGAAGTAGTCCACTCGATTATTGAAGGGAAATTACTTGCTGATTACTCAATCTCCCCATTGGAGGTCGATGCAATCATTTCTGCTTTGAAATTGGTTGCAAAACGATCTTATTTCAAATTTGATGGCAAATTCTACCAACAAATGGAGGGGGCACCAATGGGGTCTCGTCTCTCCCCTGTTCTGGCGGAAATGTTACTGCAGTCATTGGAAGAAAAAGTACTGAGCCAATTCACGTACCAACCGGCACTCTTCTTAAGATACGTGGATGATATGTTGGTCTTCTGGCCTCACTCCATGTTACTTCTGAACGAATTTACCACCTGTCTTTCCAACCAATATCCTACTATCACCTTCACTATGGAACTTGAACAAAATGGTATATTACCCTTCCTGGACATCTTATTGACTCGTGACTTGACATCTAATCTTATCAAATTATCTGTCTATAGAAAACCGACCTTCATACCTTGTCTTATACCTTTTGTATCTTCCCATCCCCTGGAACATAAAGCTTCAGCCTTACGTTTTTTAATTAAACGTGCGTTTACTCATTCCTCAACCCGTCAGATTCGTCAGGACGAACTAGCTTTCATACAGAACTTGGCCATATCATTTGGATATTCCGCCTGCTTCTTTCGGGAACTTCTACAGAAATTTCAAAGACTAAGATTTACGACGTTGTCAACGGAGAGCGTATCTCCTATATACGTTGGTAAAGTTGACTTCATCAATCCCGTGGTTTCCATATTGCGGAAAGTATGTCATAAATACAATATTAAATTTGGAATTTGCACCAAAAACATTTTTTCAACCATACGTAACGACCGAGATCCAGTCGCAACTTTGAATAAAGCAGGAATATATCGTATCCCATTGCTTCCCACGGCCTCCAACGATGATATTAAATACCACATAGGTTCTACCCTTAGAAGTCTGAACACTAGATTGTCAGAACACAAATATGCACTTCGAACTGACTCCATTTCTACATCATTTACTACAGCTGTTTGCCAGGGAGGTTATCCTCCCGATTGGCCTAATACAATAGTACTTTCCTCTATTGTTAACAAACAAACCGTCTTTTTTACAGAGAGTCTGTATATTATTTCTTATGGTACTACCTGTTGTAACTTGGATTACCGGTTTTTGTTCCTAGACAATGGAGGAAAATTATTACTTCTTCCCTTCAACCTACTGAAGAAGAGGACCTTACTCAATTAATCAACTATATTATTTGTATTACTCTCTGTTTTGCTGTTTTCCTCAATTGACATCACCTGTGTTTTGAACAAATGCATTGTGGGTCTCCATGGGGGACTGGTTATATATTACGGCGCTTCCGAGTGCTCTGTGGCACTGTTTGGGTGGCCAGAGGACGGGTGCTATTGTAGCCCCGAAAGATCTTGCTCTTTTAAATCATATCTTTTATTGTAAATAAAGTTTTTATTGTACAATTAGGGAGGGTGGTTTGATGACATCGTACGGAGACAGCATGCCATTAATTTTATCATGTTCCATACGTACGAATTTTTTAACACTCTTTTTAGTGACAAAAATGTTGAGCAAAATCGGAGCATAGGTGCACTGAATTGGGACAATCCAGTTCCCCAGTGGTCTGAGGCACTAGCTTTGGATTATTCTCTCGGTGTGTGATCGGGTTCGAGTCCTGATGAGGGAAGAGTAGTGTGTCTGTCTTACAACGCTGACTCTCTTTCCTGAAATCAATTTCCTAGAAGTAATGACAAGCGACCGTTTATAGCACTTACAGTCGCTCATGGCGGTCGTTTAACTCCGAAACAAACAGAGGTTATTGAACGACTACGGTGAGCCAATCGATGGGTTCGTCCCTAATTTAGAGCCATTAAATTCAGGGAACGAAACAGACACAGCATCTGTGCCTCACCAGGACTCGAACCCGGACCCATCTCAGACAAATGGTCAAGAGCCACAGATTAAACCACTGCGTCATGGGGGCTACCAAATAGAGTTGAGATATGAGCCATACAGTGGAAGAATTTATAGCGAACGAATCCTTTTCTATCGGTGATTAGTTTCGAACCCGCATCTTCCTTCTCCGGAGTCCGATATTCTACCAATGGACTACGCCGGCAAAGGCTTCTCGCTGCAACTTGTCATTTTGACATGTGCGTCGCCTCTGAGGTAGCTGCTCTGGGCTTGTGTAAAAGCTCAGAGAAGGACAACGTGAGCTTATCTCTCTTCGTAATACGTCATGACGTCACAAAACGTCACGGAGCGATTTGAAGCAGTCTTAGCAATGGTCTTGTCCTGACTTAAGAAGGCTACATGCTGACCACTTCGAACTTCAAAAAGAACACTTTATCAAACGCAGTGATTGCCGACTAGTAGACGAAGCAAACGTGTGTGTGTGTGTGTGTGTGTGTGTGCTGAAGCTCGATGCCGATGCTTTGGTGTATGGTGCTAACAGGTAATTAATTGCTAGTGCAAATGCCTTAACCGCTACGGTGATTGTGTAGCAGAGCAAGAACATTATCCTATCTTCCATTAGGCTCATGCCTTGTTGGACAGATCAGACTTAATAATGGGGCAATGCAGAATACCTGAATATCCTGACATTTCGTGGGGGCACACTGATCTCAATGAGAAAAGCATGAAAAAAACCTGTCAGTTGTGATGAAAGAAACACTAATCCTGTAATAAAGAGTAATACCTTACATCTTAATCCAAAAAATATATTTAAAAATCCATATCATAGCATACAACTAAGACAGGAGAAGAAAGCTTGATGTAAAAAGTCTGTGTACACAAGATGGATGTTCGAACGGTAAGCAATAAATCAGGTACGACCATTAAAAAAAATGCAAATCACCGAATTACTATTGTCTTGTAACAACAAAGAATCACACGAAAACATAAAACGGGAGTTCGTTTCTCTATTTTCTCATCTTTAAGAGACGGAAGATATCTCAAATTATTGGACGCTATCATGGCTGACAGAACGAGAGGCAGAAAGAAGAAGGGTACGGGATATACCATGGGAAACAGCAAGGACTGCGTGCAACATTTCCCATTGGTTAGAAAAAATCCACCTTCTTGTTTCTCATAGGACGTCATAAGCTGCTACTACCTTCTGATTTTTCACATAATGCCACAAGATACCAATGTTACGTTGACATAAGAAAATGGAGTAGTTTTACTTTTATAGGAATGAAAAAACCCTGCGTCCCGGCAGACTATTTGACTGTAAGAGATATTTCCAATCACACAATTGTTCTCACACATTTCTGTTTGCGGTACAAAAATGCGTAGGTCATTTCAAAAGTTTTGCACACTGCGCAGGCGCCGCCCGTAAGATGATGCAATCGCTCCAATCGTTGTGCCAGTTTTTAGCATACAAAGTTGTGTCTACGTTTGCTGGCTAATTTGTTTCTGTTCCGAAAAATTCTGCTTAGAAATGGAGGAAGAAAGTGATTCAGGTCCGATCTGTAGCGACCTGCGATCCTACGTTAAAATTGAAACTTTGCGAGGAAAATCCCCTACCAAAATTCATAAAGCTTTGCGTGAAGTTTGTGGGGTTAGTGTAGTGGATTGTAGCACAGTGTCACGGTGGGCTTCTCGTTACCGCCAAGGTCGGAAAAGCATCGAAGACGACCCAAGAAGCGTCCGGCCAACAGATGTTTGTGGTTATCGTCAGCAGCATTTTGTAAGAAGATCGACGGAAAACATGGGAAGAGTTTGTATATGAAGCAAACATGTCTAATGCTTCGGTTTTCAGAATCCTAACTGAAAAATTACAGAAGAGAAAAGTGGCTGCCTAATGGGTTCCGCATAATCTGAGTGTAGAGCAACAAGCAGTTCGCAAAGGGATCATAGAAGAATTGCTTCAGCGGTATGAGACAGAAGGCGAGCAGTTTTGGGGCAGAATTGTTGCTATAGACCAAACCTGGAATTCAGATTTTGAACCAGAATTGAAATCTCAGTCCGCTCAATGGAAACATCCAGAATCACCTCGCCAAAAAAAAAAAAAAAAAATTCTGCCGTCAACAAGTTAAGCTCATGATAATAGGAAATAAGAAGATTATTTCCCTGCAGTATATAGATGAATGTAGGCTTTAGCCGTAGTTGCACGATGACATGGTACCTCGAGTAGACATATGGCTACTCGAGGTACCATGTTGATCGCATTCTACGGGTTTCAAAAGAAGACCCTCACGACTTTGACTCCTGAAAGTAATCAACGTAAGTTTGAGGGTTCTATGAAGTTCATTCCTGGATGTGTTAACATTCTAAAAAACATATGCCGGCGACGCCATTTGGATTTTGGCATTAAAACCAGAAACATTCTGGCTATGATTAAAAATGACCGTGACTCAGTGGGGCTTACTGACAGACATGGTGTGTATTGTGTTCCTCTCAAAGCCATGGAGGAACTAGGAACTTGGTTTACATTGGATCAACATCAAGGAGGCTTTAAACAAGACTTTCTGAACATGTATATAACGTTAAAGTTGGTTCACAGTCTACCGCCGTGTCTCGCCTTGTTAATAAGGGCTCATACTCCCCTCTTGGACCGAGGCAACCATCCTTGCTTGCCCTCCCAAAGAGGCAATCTCTACTATTCACCGAGAGTTTGTACATTTGTCATTTTTTAAATACCTGTTGTAATGAGGACCTATCTGCTTTGTTTATCAAACATGGAAACTTTTGTTAAATAATATTTGTCACTAACTGTCATTACTCACTAGTCTACCGACCTCAGATTTCATTTCATTTCACCTTTGTACCTAGGCGTCATGACCAACACTTTTATTTTTTGTGTCTCTTTGAGTGGCAACTGCTTTAATTTACTCCTGCATATATATGTGCCCATGTGTTTCACGACGTAGTTTCTTCTATCTGAAGATGAGGCTGATGCAGCCTTGAAAGGTCTAATGGCATTTTAACTTATGTGTATGTGTTTTTATCTTATTAAAGTTTTTAACTCATCACTGGGGTTTTTTTTGTGTCGTCGTGCAACTACGGCTAACGTCTGCATTGAGTATTATGGCTTGATGATGATTATGGCCTATGACAAGGTTGGAGTGAAAGCAACAGACAGAGTGTCCGAGGGGATCACTACAACAACGGAATACTACAGAAGGTTTCTACAAAATGTTTTACGCCCAAAGATTCTCCAAAGAAGACCCGACGTGCTCGAAGCTGGTGTCATCATTTTGCTCGACAACGCGAGGTCGCATGTTTCCCGTATAGTAAGAGACATTCTGGAAAAGTATGGATGGGAATTGCTTCCCCATACGCCATACAGTTCTGACATGAGCCCACTAGACTATGACTTGTTCCCAAAACTGAAGAAGCCACTCCGCTGGAAAGGATTCAGTACGATTCAGGATGTTTCTAATGATGTGACCCGAGTAATCCGACGCCTCAACAATGGAAGTGTCCTGACTGGAATACAAGACTTGCCCAAACGTTGGATCGCTGTCATAAAGAAACATGGAGATTACTTCGAAGGACTGTAAAGGTATGTTGTGAAATAAATTCGTTTCTAAGAGATAACTCATAGTGTGCAAAACTTTTGAAATAACTCTCGTAGCTTGATAACTTGGTGCTGAATGTTGCCCATTTTTTGCTTTGCTTTTCTTGCGAGTCGTACTGCACTAAAATATCAAAATTTTAGGAAATGAGAAGTTCTTAGATTTTGCGAGAAAAAAAAAGAAAACTAAAGCATTGTTTGGTAAGAAAGACAATAAATTTTAGCAAGGTTTCCATTAAAAAACTCAGTTGCGTTCCAGGTAATTTGATTCAGTAGTTTTAATATTATCATACTTTGTAACTAAAATGGAAAAAACGTTACCGTTTGTTGTATCTTGCCTACTTTGAGGAAACTAATTATTTCCTAAATTATTAGCTCTTGTTATGGTAGAAACCCACCAATTAACGTTTTCCTTCCGTAACCGTATCATTTTTCGTTCCTCCTTGTTTCTAATCCTGTCGCAGTGATTGCAAAAATAGCCCATAATTGTCCTCTCAAATTATTAGTTGGCCATCAGTGAGCACAGCTCTTCTTTCTGCGGAAAGCTTCGTTGTGCTCCGTTGCTCTGCATCGATCCTAAGCCTTGGGGCTTCCTTTTTCATTATTTAATTACATATTCACACAAAGCATCACTCATGCTTCGGCCTTAAGTGCCCCTCGACTGAGAGAGCCCACCATCCAGGCTTCGTATCTTTAATGGCGTCACCAACCCAATCAATAATTTCCACTCACTTCGGAAAATAGCAAAGAAAACGCAACAATCTGATTTTGTGATGATTTTTCATCCCCATTCATGCTGAATCATAATCTGTGAAGGGGAAGAAACGAGATTAGCACGATACGCACTTCTCCAGAACTTTCTTACCTGCCCCTTCCCAATGTGAGTTTTTTTACAAAGAAGATATTTCTCGACAATAAATTTCTTTATGTTAATTTTAAAAGTTTTCTGTTGTAAATTTCGTAAATTCTCCCTTCCCCGAAACCAGTAGCCCTAAATTAGGGACGGGCTACTGCTTATAGCCCATTGAGTTGCTCACAGTGGTCGTTAAACCTCCAATCAAACAAACAAGTGCTTCGCCACCCCGGGGCGCAATGGTCTAAGCGATGGCCTTTAATCATTCGTCCGAAAGGGGTCCGGGCTCGAATCCCGGTGAGGCATGATATTGTGTTTGTCTTACCGCACTGGCTCTCTCCCTTCCCTGGAACCAGTGACCCTAAATTAGGGGCGGGCGACTGTTTATAGCCCATTCAGTTGCTCACAGTGGTCGTTAAACCTCCAATCAAACAAACAAGTGCTTCGCAGCCCCGGGGACGCAATGGTCTAAGTGATGGCTTCTGATCATTCGTTCGAAAAGGGGTCCAGGTTCGAATCCCAGTGAGGCATGGATGTTGTGTTTGTCTTACGGCACTGACTCTCTCCCTTCCCTGGAAGCAGTGGCCCTAAATTAGGGACGGGCGACTGCTTATAGCTCATTGAGTTGCTTATGGTGGTCGTTAAACCTCCAATCAAACAAACAAGTGTTTCGCCGCCCCGGGGGCGCAATGGTATAAGCGATGGCTCCTGATAATTCGTCCGGAAAGGGCTCCAGGTTCGAATCCCGGTTAGGCATGGATGTTGTGTTTGTCTTACAGTACTGGCTCTCTCTCCCTTCCCTGGAACCAGTGGCCCTAAATTAGGGACGGGCGACTGCTTATAGCCCATTTAGTTTGCTCACGGTGGTCGTTAAACCTTTACCACCCCCCTGCCTCAGACACTAGTGCCAAATTAGGTACCCTTCTATTAGTCATTGTATAGTTTAAAGACAATTTTTCATTAATTTTAATGCAAAGGAACTTTGACCTTCCGAGGTAGTACTAATTGGAATTTGTAATGTTCTTATGTCTTAAGAGTGTAATTATATGTGAAAATGTTAGATTAACCAGAATATTAACATTACATGAAGCTTGATAGTTTTAATTGAAATCCTGGATGCCCTAATTATTAATGCCCTTAACTCAACACAGCAATATCACTTCAAGGAATCTTCGAGAGAGAGTTACTTACAGTTTATTCTTTATTTACGTCGGGACATCGGAAGTCACTTCAAATATTACTTCATATTAATGACAGCTCATAACACACAATATCAACGACACGTTGACAACGAATGCCACTTCAACGATCATGAAGCACCTTTCAATACACGCTTCAATCAAACTCGTAATATCAGACTTTGATCATATATCGACTACAATCAACTTCACAGCTCGTGAACCAGCCTCACAACACTTAAACTAGTCAGCCAGCAAACATTCATTGAAAAATAACCTTCTTATCTGATTTTTTTAACATGCGTCACTCAACCTCCGACCTCACTTGTCGTTGCCAAATATATTCAGCCGAGAGAGAAAATGTAAACGTTAAGTTTTGAAATTATTTAAGAATAAATCAAATTTACATAGAGACATTAACTAAAAAGGAAAGTTATATTTATAGAATATACGTTACAAATTGCCAGTGAAATTCTTAATGCAATAATGAAATTTGGAAATGAATCAGTACAAAAAGTACTTATTGATTTTTTTTATTGGGGGTTTAAAACCACCGTGAGAAACTCAATGGGCTATAAGCAGTCGCCCTTCCCTAATTTAGGGCCACTGGTTCCAAGTAAGGGAGACAAGACAAACACAACATCCATGCCTCACCGGTATTCGAACCCGGACCCCTTTCGGACGAATGATCAGAGGCCATCGCTTAGACCACTCCGCCAGTGGGGCGGCTTATTGAAAATTGGAAAATATCCTGTCTAATGCAGAACAATTGGCTGGCTTAATTTAGGTGTGTTCAAAAGTTCCCATTTCCAAAACAATACATCTAGAACCGTAGCAGAAGCTTTGCTTATCTGGGAGGGCGAAACTTGAAATTACGTCCCTTCGAGATCAAAAATTTCGCCTTCACGAGTTTCACTCAAATAATACGCGGTTACGGAGCCGTCACAGAGGACTTTTGTCTAAAGAGGCGTTCTTCTCCTTCATGATAATGCCTGCCCTCACACGGCCGCTGCACCATTTGCTGATTGAGATTTCAGAGCTTATAGCATCGCGCATACAGCCCTGTTCTTGCTCCTTCTGATTATCATCTGTTTGGACCAGTGGCGTAAACTTGGGTCCGAGACCTGGGCTATCTCACCCCCCCCGTCACCCCAGTACTGGTTTTTTTAATTGCGAAGTTTATTTTTTAATTGTTAAGTAATAGAAGTAACTTTTTTTCTAAATTTTAGGCACATGCCATTGCTAACATGCTAACATGATACCAAATAATTATGAGGATTAGGATTTGAACATTTATTTGTACATGAACTCCATTCATCTTCTGAATACTTTATTTGTACATGAACTCCATTCTTTTTTTCTTTTGTGTGAACTTGAGTGTTACGTTTTCATAAAATGTTTCTTCCGAGTATATGACGTAGAAGTCTTTTCGTACTTCTACGTTATTTTAAAAACATAACCATAAGATGAAATAGTTCCTAAATTAAACCTTAACGGCAAGACGAAACATGTAAACAACAGAAGTCAAACTTACGGAAAAGATGCTTTGTTCAGGATGTAGCACATCCACAACAAATCATAACATCACATAGTACTTCGCATTAAACTCTCCACATACCACACAGCTCTTAACACAACGCTCTCCAGCAATGCTCTCTTTAACAACGCTCGCTAAGCAACAGTTTAGTCGTCCTTTTTATCTCTCGTTCTTATCTTATCTCAGGCATACGTCACGTTCATTCAACCTCAATTATGTTGCCAACAGTATTCGTTTGAGAGAAAAGATATCACGTTAAGAGTGAAGTATAACTGAGAATAAACTCAAGATTTACATAGGGAAAGAAACTAAAAAGGAAAGTTAATTTAGAATATACGTCACAAGTATATACTTTTTCATATTTAAAAAGAAAGCTTTTTCCTACTGACAAAACAGCCAAGTTTTTCGAATGTGCATGTCCTTGTGTGGCTCTAAGATATATCTTGATTTTTTTTAATGCAGAAAAACTTCTTTCGGCAGTTGCAGTTGTTGATGGAAAGCTCTACTAATTTGTACACCTCACTAAACACTATGTCCAATTTATTCAAATTTATGTAACACGTAATATCTCTTACTGATTTGTTTTTGTATTCATCAAGGGAATAAAACACCTTCAGTTAATTTTTTAGTCAAGCTGTATCAAAATTTGGAGCAGTGAGTTCTTTAAGTTCTGACGGTAGATGTTCAGGGAAGCTTTCACAAAATTTACCAAAACAGTTCGAATCCAACAAAACCACGAATTTAAGATATAATATCTCTGATTTTAATTCATTGACACTTCACAAAAACTGAAACAACTCTCGCGAAACACTCTTATGGGCAGGAGTATGCAAGTGCCTGAGATAATCTGTCTTCTTTATTCTTCAACGAACCGTTTCCCAAAGCCCATTCCCCTGTACCAGCTGATTCATGTTGTCATGGAAACGCTAGCAGGCGATGGTACGGAAGGTTTTTGCATCAGAACTGCGAAGACTCTGGAAGAGCTGCTTGCGTTATGTCGTTGGTTTTCGCTCGCCAGACTGAGTCAAAGAAGCGAATCCGTACACGGTTTTTCGCAGCGAAAGCATGGACATATTTTAATACCGTTGATAACTGACTTTTATTTGTGTATATTTAATTCAGTTTTATTTGTGCATTCTCTGGGCTTCGCAGCTAGCTTAGATAGCCTCAAATATACGCCACTGATTTGGACCCTTGAAGGTTGCTTTGAGGGGACGAAGATTTGGGAACGATGAAGAGGTCAAAGAAGCAGTGCGTCTCTGGCTAAAGGCACAAGCAAAAATATTTTTTTCCGATAGATTAAAAGAAGTTTATGTAACGGTGTGAGAAATGTATTGAAAAGGTGGGTGATTACGTAGAACAACGAAATACCATTTTTATCTCTCATTGAATTATGTATCTCAAAATATTCAATTTGCTGTTACCTTTTGAACTACACTCGTATAAACAAGTTAGCCTCAACACCAGATTTCCTGCCCATTTGACTCATCTTACAAGTCTGGCTTTTCGAAATCAGCTGAATTTATCAACGCATCCGGTGGCAGATGTACTTCCATGTGTTTCGTTTCAATCAATGATCTTAACCATCCAATTTTTTAACACTAGCCTATAGCTCGTCCTAGGACGGTTGTTTTTAAGCTTTAAATAAATATTAATATATAGGGGATGTTGCCCGTCCTGTAACGGAGTGAAATTTTTAGTTGAATCAGATTGAAAACAAATAAAATGGCGCCGGATTTCTGTAAGGAAACTTAGTAAAAACTTATATGGTAAGAACTCATTCATGTTAGAACTAAAAATTATATGCTATTTATTTCCGTTTTTCAAAAGACCTCGAGATAAATAACATTCTGTGAAAAATATTTGTTGTTTAGCAATTGTGGATTAGAGCATTTAGATAGAACGATATTTTTGCAAAATGTGTAATAAAATCAGCACTAAACTCGAAAAGTTTTTTTCGTGTAAACTTACCTTAACAACTTTTACTTTGATTTTTCGCGTTAAATGTTCCCTTCACGGCTTGTTTTAGACTGTTCTATTCGACGGTTAGTTTGAAACTTCATACCGAAGATTTTTCTACAAAATAATGCGACATCTGGCATTACAAATCGGAACTATGTAAATTCTCGACAATGTTCTATTGGGGCGACATCTGCTTTTAGATGCAATTTTGCTCACTTTGACATCTCAGGATTTCGGTTTTTATTGTAGGTTAGAGCGTTTAGATAGATAGATATTTTGCAAAATGTTTAGTATAATAAGCACTAAACTCTGAAAGTTAGTTAAATAAAAAGAGTAAAAAATAATTAAAACATGCAAATTAATTTTCGAATTGTGCTAAATTAAATTAATATACAAACGCAACTTGCTGTGATATTAAGATTTTAATTCAAATGTTATCAGTTTTTATGAACAAAGGGGGGGGTCGCAAAATAGTGCTCCTAGAGGGGTCAAGCCCTGTGAGCCCTTTCCGTTGCTACGCCCCTGGTTGGGGCGTAAAATCTTGAGAGGAATCTGAACATTGTATTTCGCAAAAATATGTTCCAAATTGCCTTCTGTTCATACAGACATTAATAGATAGACTGACGGAAGCTACTGCGTAGTTTCGCTTCCATTGTCACGCACTTTAAAAAAAATGTAAGGAAACACCGATCTTTTAGGTAAGTGTTGTCATCACTGCCAACAGCGAGTTCATTCGCAATTGTTTATATTATGCGTGTCATCCTACTGTTGCAGTCTGTCGTCAATATTTGCGTTCGTTGACAGGAATTCTAAAAGGTCAAGGACCAGGTTGTTTCAAATCAAGAGTTTGTAACCATGGTGAAATGCTGAAGCATCCGACGGCATTTAAACGGAAAATAAATAATCAGAAGAATGGTTCAACGCGCGCGGGTGCTTTTCCCCGTAGAGATGTATTGTTTCTCATATGCGTGTTGCAACAGCAGTTTATTGCGGTTGATATAGTATTGCATATTGTTAATGACGATTTTACACCTTTCTGTTCGCGTTGATAATTACTGGGCATATTCCATTCAGTGTACTCTGAGATATGTTTAAACAATTTAGTCCATCCTTTGATATACGCAGTTAAAAACAAAACAAAAAATCGAAAAGGAAAAAATTAGTAAAGCCTGCTATACCACCCCAGCTGTAGAGAGGTCTGGGGCTCCGACTACTTACGATTCGTGGGAATAATTATCAACAGGTGAGGCATGAATTGTGCGCTTGCCTTGGCGCTGAATCTATCCCTCCTCCCCAGGGCTGGATTAAGGCCTTAGTGGGCCCCTAGGCTAAGACATTTGAGTGGGGCCCCCAAAGAACTTATGATGGACAGTCATGATTGAAGTCCGTTAAAATACGAACCTTAGCAATATGCTTGAGGAGCGTCCCACAAGTGGAATTCCCACGAGAGAAACAGGGAAGAAATCGTCCCGCTAGTGGAACTGAGGAATATGTTGTGGTGGTGGATGGGTACCAGGCATGATTCTAGAGATGGGCTCGGGCGGGCTTCAGCACACTCAACTTTTCTTTGAGGCCACTCTTTAGCGCCTCCAAACTATTTAAGCTGTTAGAACACATGGCTGGTGCAATCCTTAAAGATTTTAGGGAACTTGGATAAACGTACAAAACAGGTAACTCGTGCTAAAAAGTCATACTACAAACGACAAACCGTCTTCACACGTTATATAAAAGAGTTTCATGATGGAATAAAAACTTTAATGATAGTTAAAAATTTTAAAGCGCGAGACCTTTCGGGTCCTGCCAACAGGCACCCATCCTCAGACGCAATATCATTCGTAATTTGGCGGTCTTTTGGTTACTCAAAATCTTTGAACGACAGATTGACTAGCAGATTCCTTCGCTCTGCTTCTACCACCTTGATTGGTAATCGTCCCATTCGCAAGTTTGTTGGTTTTTTTCCCTTTGTCCCTTCAATTGCCAAACCATTAAAGACTATTCGCCATCACCATGATTTGAGTTTTCGGATCAGAGTTTCTAACTTATTTTCATGTATTAAAAACGACCGTGACTGACCTACTGACCTGCAGAGACATGGAATATATCTCGTTCCTCTTAAATCTCTAACACCGAATTTCACGGACAAATGTTATATCGGTTCCACTGCCTTGACCCTTAAAACCCGTATCAAAGAACACCAATATGACCATCGTAATGCTCAACTTCCACTGCTTTATCCCGACTTTTAACCAAGGGGACTTACATTCCCATCTGGGACGATTCTAAAATTCTAACTCTAACTGCTCCTCATACAAAATCTCAACTGTTATTCACTGAAAGCCTGTACATCGATAAATTATCTGAAACTTGTTGTAATGATGAATTGCCAAGAAACATCCCTCGGCCTTGGAAATATCTGCTTACAGATTTATCAACATAGTTTCTACTAGCTAATGACTATGTTTTTGTTGTTAATGACTGGACATGCGCAATATACCTCATGACGATTGATTGTACGTCATCTGTTCATTCATGTATCTACTTATAAGCTGCCTCTTCCACTGTATGTGTTATTGCGTCTGAGGATGGGTGCCTGTTGGCAGGACCCGAAAGGTCTCACGCTTTAAAATTTTTAACTATCATTAAAGTTTTTATTCCATCATAAAACTCTTTTATATATCGTGTGAAGACGGTTTGTCGTTTGTAGTATGGGTAAACGTACCTGAATTTTTCGAATTTACGCAAAATTTGATATACATGTATATAATGGAATTTTTTGTTAAGTTTACTCTTTGTACTTCTGGAAAATGCAGAGAGATCTGAGCGAATTTCTAAGAGAGTAGTACAAACACACAATTTTTATAATTGTAGTTTAAAAAGGATGAGAGAGAGAGAGAGAGAGAGAGAGAGAGTGACGTAGAGGGGGTTTCAATGCCAACATTCAGTGCACTGCTGAACAAAACGTATGTTTAGTAGAAAATAGTAAAATTATGCTAGTAATCCGATTTATTAGGTAGGAATATATAAACCATAGGCGCCGACTTCGTGGGTTCGAGACACTTTTTGAACCCCAAATGTTTTTGTTGTGGGTTCCTCGAACTCCTAATATTTTTGCTCGTATTTCGCGGGGAAAATACACGTACGCATATGTGCATAAATTTCGTTTTTCATTATCAATTCTTCAAGTTTTTTTATTATTCATTCCCCGTTTACTATGTATAGAAATTTACCCTTCAGACTGTTTATTGTGCCTCAAAAAAGAATGAGTGTTTGTTCGTGCTCATTAAATTTGACGCGACAGACAATACCTCAAGTACCGTTGTTTAAGAGCATTTAAAACTGTCTTCTTTATAAAAGAAAATTCTTCGGGTTTGTCCGAGTTCCCACAAAACACTAAAGTTTAGCTCTACATTCGGAGACGAGAACCTATTCGAGGTCATAGTGATAAAGGCGGAAATATGTTGTACAGTCAGCTGACCCACCCTAATTTCGGGCAGTCGGAGACCTAGGAGGTTGGAAGAGAGAGAAGATGGCATCAGCAGCCGCTGGTGAAGCCAGAACTGATCATCTGGTTTCTTGCGCCCTCCGAGTGGTGAAGGTTCAATGACGTGACGTCACTTACTGAAGACCTGTGCTAGAGCATAGGTTGATAGCGGCCGTCTCTTACTCTCTGCAGCAGTACCTGAAGATCAACAAGGCTCCCACAGCTTCAGCAAGGCCGCGATTGGTTAATACGCAATATGCACTTCCGGTCGACGAAGCATAATTCTGTTTAATCTTTTTAGAAAATACTAAACAGCATTTCTGTAACTTTTTGCAGATTTTTAATGTGCATCTACATTTCGGTCTAATTTTTTTCTGACTGTACATGCTGCACAAGTGCCTCTAAAACCTCTTCAAAGTCAACGATTTCCCCATAGAAAAGTACAGAAGCAGCCTAAGTCGGGCATACTGGGCATACACAGCTGATACGAAGTAGAGCCCACGGAAAACGCGGGTGTGCGGTTGATCCTCGCCCTTCTAACCTCCTATTTAACTCAGAAATCATATAAAGAAAACAATTTTTGGTATTTTTAAAATTGGTAAAAAACCCTTAAAATAAAGTTTACATATGTTTTTGTTACTTTCATAAGATAATTGAGTTGGAAATTCACACAGGATCTGTGTATTGTATATAATAATGTCGCGCCTATAAAAGCAAAATAAATGAAACAAATAATTATCTAGAGAAAAAAACAATTCTGTAATGAACTATAATTTGCTTCATTTTAGCATTTCAGGTGTCTTATTGTGCCAGATAATCTGACTGAATGAAATTTAAATTCGACTTAAATACTTTGAAAAATTCATGGGTAATTCGATTAAAAATTTCCGGAACCCCCAATAAATTTTCAAGTCGGCGCCTATGATATAAACAATCGTTTCGAAGCTTTCGCACATCAACCAGATGGCTATTTCAAGGAGCTAAGACAGCTTTCAAGGAGCTTAGACAGCTTCTCTCTTCCTTGAAAAAGCCATCTGGTTGAAGTGCGAAAGCTTGGAAAGTATTGTTTATATATTCCTACCCAATAAATCGGATTACTGCCAATGTTCCCTCTAAGCTGCGATCGCGCGCGGCAGCGCAGCGATTTAACATCCTCCGCGCAGCTGAAATATCTTCCCCGTAATAAGCATTTTAGATTAAAATTCTCAAATCCCTAATTAATTTTCATAAATCGAAAATCAATTACCTTCAAAACTAATAATAAATAAACTAAATTCTGGCTCTCGAAAGTCAAAACAACACGTTTCTTAAATGCTGTTCGCCTCCTTCTAAGTTCGTCTCATTTTCCACTTCATTCTCAAAGGCTTCTTTGCAAAGTAGCCTCGTGCGAGCAGACAGTGAACGCGAGAATGCGGATTAACGATTTTCCCACGCCGAGAAAGAGACAGATACTGAAAAAATCTTTTGATATTGAGTCTAATGAAATATTTGTAATATTTTTTTAAATTTAAAATCAATTGCGGAAAAAAGATAAAAACGGGGGAATAGAAATAATAAGGGTTCCAATCCAAGTTCCAACTTGTACTGCATTAGTAAGAGAAGCTGAGAAAATAAAATTTTTTGCCCAAGTGATATGTTCCCGGGAATGTATGAAAACCAGGCATTCTGTAGAATGCCTGGCGTTTTTAGGCAAAGTATGAAATTTTCAAATATTATATATACTTTACCTAAGCATTGTATAGAATGACTAATGCTATTTAGGCAAAGTATTAAAAGAGTTTCATGAAAAGGCTTTTATTGAAAAGACGTATATAAAAAAGAATGAAAACAGAAAATATGAAATGAAATACAGAACTTTCTAACTTATTTGTTGCAACAAGGAAGGCTTGTATGACCTTTTGAATTGCACTTCATTCCGTTTATTACACAAAAGCACTTCAGGTTTTGGCACTTTATCTTACACATACACAGTGCGTCAAAGAATTTTTAAGACTGGCCCTAGATTTCAGCCCACGATGGCGCCACCAGTGTAATCGCGAATGCGTTATAAACCGTGACCATCTGCTTGCTTTCTGCCAAAAGTACTGCGCAGTTGTTAAAGTAACTCAAACGAAACGGCCGTTCATTAGAGAAGTAAAAAATTTTTCATGTTGAATTATTAAGATGGAACAAAGGGCTGTTATTAAATTTAACGCAAAACTTGGTAAAAGTGCATCGAAAATGTACCAAATGATGAAACAAGTTTACGGTGAGTTTTGTTTAAGTAGATCAAATGTTTTCCTGTGGCACAAACGTTTTTTTGGACGGAAGAGAGACGCTAGAAGATGATAAGCATACCGGAAGACCAAGTTCATCTAGGACACCTGAGATTATTGAAAAAGTGCGTGATTTCGTGGCAAACAATCGATGTGCGTCACTAAGAATGATGGAAGAGTCTTTAAACATCAACAAAGATACGATTCGAACCATCCTGCATGAAGATTTGGGTAAAAGAAAAGTCTGTGCTAAATTTGTTCCACACACGTTAACCAATGAACAAAATCAAGAAGAAGTGCACATTGCAGAGACATCATTTCAGCCGCTGAAAATGATCCAAACTTCTTAAAATGGATTGTTACTGGTGATGAATCATGGTATTTTCAATATGATCCTAAAACAAAGCGACAAAGTGCGGAATGGAAGTCAAAAAACTCGCCACAAGCCAAAAAAAAACAAGAAACGTTCCATCGAAAATCAAAGCAGTACTCATTACATTCTTCGATAGTAAGGGTATTATCCACAAAGAATTTGTTCCAAGTGGACAAACAATTACTGGTGAGTTTTATTTAAATGTTTTGAGGCATTTGATGAGCAGAATTCGTCGCATTCGTCCAGAATATCGAGATGAAAACAGTTGGTGTTTGTTGCACGATAATGCACCCAATCACACCTCACTTCTTGTTCGTAGATTTTTGGCGAAAAATAACGTCTGTGTGTTGAATCATCCACCGTATTCGCCTGATTTCGCACCCTGCGACTTGTCTTTATTCCTAAAACTTAAAATGACGTTAAAAGGGTGTTATTTTGATGATATTTCAACCACACAAACAGCTTCGACGCATGGTTTGGAGGCAATTCCGCAAAGTGAACTGGAACAGGCATTCGAATCATTATTAAATCGCTGTAACAAGTGTATTGAAGCCGGAGGGACTTATTTTGAATAACAAACCAAAACAAATTATAATTTCTTGTTTCTATTTCATTTTACAGACCCAGTCTTAAACATTCTTTGCCACACTGTGTACATGTGTACACTTGACAAATCCTTGGCCGCTTCCTGTGGACTGAGCAATAGCAGCTGACCGGAGAAGTATTTCTTGATGAGGAATGTCTTCAATTGTCAGTAAATTCTTTGGGCATAAAGTGATTTGTGATCACGCATATAGTTGTTTTAAAATTCCTTCAGAATTTCCAATTCGGTAAAAACCGTCTTCTGTCACACTCATATAACAACTCCCAACAAATTGCGCGAATCACCTCGTCCCTTGTCGACGTTAGGCATAGGAACTCGCACAGTAGCTTCGAAAGAAGCAGGAGGAAATTTTTTGTCAGAATTCATTTTCATTTTTTTGGCCTGTATATCTAGATTGAATTTAGAATAAATTTTACCTTCGACAGCATTCTTATTTTTAAAGCAAAGGGTGCACAAAATATCTATTTCCTCATATCCATCATCTTTACTGGCATGGCCACAGAATCTATGAATTTTTTGACAACACTTTCTGCATGCATGCTTTGCCGGTTTCTGTTTAAGCGTTGTATAGAATGCCTAGGAAATATGTGAAATATTAACAATTTCATACTTTGCTTAAAAACGCCAGGCAGTCTATACAGTGCCTAGGCATTCTATAGAACGCCTAGTTTTTTTTTTTTTTTTTTTATTGGAATTTTAACGACCACCGTGAGCAACTCAATGGGCTATAAGCAGTCGCCCGTCCCTAATTAAGGGTCACTGGTTCCAGGGAAGGGAGAGAGCCAGTGCCGTAAGACAAACACAACATCCATGCCTCACCGGGATTCGAACCCGGGCCCCTTTCGGACGAATGATCAGAGGCCATCGCTTAGACCACTGCGACACCGGGGCGGCCGCCTAGTTTTCATACATTGTCGGTAACATATACAAGGGCGCCCATAAGGGAGGGGCTCGAGCCCTACCCCTAGCCTTTGGTATAGCCAAATTTTTGATAAATTTAAGACACTAAAACACAAGAAACGTTTTTCTAAAGCATTTTTAAAAATAATAAGATATTAATGATTGATTGAATCAATGTTTTTTTGCATTTTAGCATCTTATACACTTACTAAAATGTTTGACAGCCTTAAAGGAGGCAAGGATTTTTCTTAGCCCTCCCCCTAAAAGTACTCATATGAGCGCCACTGGCTGTATAGTTTCTCGTTATCAATTTGTATGTTTGGTAGTCCATCAAATTGTTTATACCTTTCATCAAAATTCGTAAAAAGATTGTGTAGCTCAGGAAGTCTAAATAAATAGTGATTCAATATTGTGTTCTGAAAGTGGTTTAGCAAAACTGTTACTTATTTGTGGATCAATAAAGCACAGTGCTATTCTTTACATAGAATTTAGTAAAATTCTATGTAAAGAAAAATATTTACCAATGTACTTAGCATGCTGCTTAGTAAAGCTCTAAATAATGTACATCGGCAAAATTTTTGACAACTTGTGTATGCGAGTGTGTATATTTCTTAACATCCAAAAAAAATATATATATTTTGTAGAGCTTGATGCTTTATTATTTTTTTTTTCAATTTTTGGCTGTGATTTGGTAAACGATCACTCATTTCTGCTTCATTGCCTTAACAACTTCTAACCTTTTCTTTAGGAAAAGAGCTGGGCTTTGATACTTCATACGCTGTTCACTTTTTGAAAGAGCGAACCCTTTGTCACCACTCTGAAAGGGCTC
This sequence comes from Macrothele yani, assembly GCA_039090855.1. Taxonomy (NCBI): domain Eukaryota; kingdom Metazoa; phylum Arthropoda; class Arachnida; order Araneae; family Macrothelidae; genus Macrothele; species Macrothele yani. The sequence continues at coordinate 140,919,423 of CM077001.1, forward strand.
ATCACCAGTGAGCAAAACGTTGATCGTCAACTGCGAACCAATCAGCTGTGACGAAAATCGCTAATAGCATCATGACAGAATCCCAGTTGCACGGAACTATTTGCGCGCATCCATCACTCTTTGCCATGACGTCATAGTCGGATGACTTATCCCTCTCGCATTAGTGGCCACTCTACTGCCAAGTGCAGTGATGTCAGACGGTAGGTCTAAATGCTGACGTCACAGCTCACCCTTTCACGCGCCATCGATCAGTTTTGATCTCATCTTTGACACTCCGCCTTTTATTCGAGCGGTAGGGAACCCCATTTCGATAAACGCTAACAAATGAAAACCGAAAGGGAATGAAGAACCGAGGTCTGAATGGAACGAAAACGTCTTTTCACAAAAGCGACTCAAAGCGTACCCCGAAGTTACAAAACTCACGTGGAACGTTCGTGAAAATTTCAAGACAACGGAAGCACGCTCCACACAAATATTGAAGCTGAAAAACTATACACATAGAAAAAATGTATATAGGGAAAAAAAGAAAATATATAAGGATTATATAAAAAGAGAAATATATAAATATACACGGTCGAGGCACATTATTGTGACGACCAAGTAATATCCAGAGTAACTGCGGTGTGCAGCGCGGACAGCAGTTACAAGGGCTGGAAGTGACTCAATAAGGCGCTGAAGATGCTCACAGGTATGTGGAGCCATGCTGACTGCAGTGCATCTGGAGTGTGCGTGGTGGATGATGCATAGAGCGAACAACACATCGAGATAGTCCCACGGATGCTCAATTAGGTTTAAGTCTGGGGAATTAGGGGCCCAGGGAAGTACTTTGAAGTCTTCACTGTGCTCTTCAACCACTCTCGGACATTTCTAGCTGTGTGATGCGTCGCATTGTCGTTCTGGAAAATCCCATCCGCCCCAGGGAAGACAATCAGAATGAAAGAATGTACGTGGTCTGTAAGAATGGATTCATAACGAATTCGGTCCATAATGCCAGTATGAGTGGACCCAGAGAATGCCACGAAAACATTCCCCAGACCGTAACGCTGTCCCCACCAATTTGTATTCTTCCAGTAATAGTTGAAGAGTGTTTTCCGATGTTTCTCGCCTTATACGCCAACGTTCACCCGTTCGATGAAGCAGAAAACGTGACTCATCGGAGAAGGCAATCCTTTGCCAAACAGCGGAGGTCCAATTCCGATACTGTCGTGCAAATGTAAGCCTTTTCTGCCAATGCACCTTCCTTAGCATAAATGCAGTGACCACCCGTATGCATCGGAGCCCCATACGCAGCAGGGTTCGCTGAACAGTCGTTTTAGACACACTTCCGGTAACCCCCTGGTTCATTCGACCAGTGAGTTGCTCCACTGTAGCGTGTCGATCGGCCCTCACGAACCTTCGAAGCCGACGTTCATTTCTCACATCAACGACAGGTGGTGCTCCGCAGTTTCCACATCGCTTATTCGCAATGGTGGCATTTCTCCAATCACGGTACACTTTAACCACAGAAGCACGCGAACAGTTCACAAACTGCGCTGTTTCAGAAGTACTGCCACCCTGGGCCCGAAAGCCGTTAATCATCCCTTTTTGCAAATCTGATAAATCGCTCCTTTTATCCATGACAGCAACGAGTCAGTGTTCGAAGTGGGCCGGTATGGGCTGGTAGGGCATACCGGCAGTTAACAAAAATAAAAGTGAGCATACCAGCAGTTAAAAAAACATTATTTACCATCCCGGTATGTAATAAATTATACACCCGTCACAAACCACGTAAAGAAATTAGGATGAAAGCACAAATTTTAACGCAAAAATCGGCAAATGATATTTTAAACGGATAAAATTGATAGCTGATTAGCAGCTTAGACTGAAAGAGACCATAAACCCTACAACGAAGTTTTTTTTTATTATTACTTTAATTTTTTTAATATTATATACATTAATTTTTTAACACCAAAAAAAAAAAAAACAAGTTATGTGGAATGGTATGTACTTCTTTCGAAACCTGCATATACTATGTGGATCTATGGTCGACACCATACCGGCAGTAGCTCTATCCCACTTCGACCACTGCAACGAGTGATATGTTTTCAGATGTGACGTCATGATCATGATCATACACCGACGGAAAAAAATCCCAACACCAAGAAGGGGTTGTGTTAGATAAACGACAGTTGGTAGGCGGTGAGATAACATCTGTAAGATGACGTCTATGCAAATTTCGCGCTCGGCGCATACGTATGGCGCCCCTCGGAACATGCGAAGCAGGTTTGCTGTAAATACGCGCTGTAACGTTCGTGAGCGTTAGTTATCGTTGAGATTCGACGTAGTGTGTTGATGTTAGTCAAGAATGCCTTTAAGAAGACGAAGAAGCCATTATCAACAGCTCATGAAGTTTGAACGAGGTCGTGTAATAGGGCTACGAGAAGGTGGGTTTTCTTTCCGCAATAATGCAGAACGACTTGGCAAGAATGTAGCCACCGTGCATGATTGTTGGCAGCGGTGGTCAAGGGAAGGTACTGACTCAAGAAGACCGGGTTTCGGCCGGCCACGTGGCACTACTGAGAAAGAAGACCGCCGTGTACTGCGTCTGCGGCAGCAATTCGAGCTGCAGTTGCCACCACAGTGACACAACGAACTGCTACAAATCGGTTACTTGAAGGACAGCTCCGAGCCAGACGCCTTGTAGCGTGCATTCCACTAACTCCAAACCACTGCCGTTTGCGACGTCAGTGGTGTCAAGCTAGAGCTCATTGGAGAACGGAGTGGAGATCTGTTGTATTTTCTGATGAAAGCCGGTTCTGCCTGTGTGCCAGTGATGGCCGTGTGTTGGTTAGAAGGAGGCCAGGTGAGCGCCTGCAACCAACCTGTCTGCGGCCGAGACACACTGGACCTACACCTGGAGTTATGGTCTGGGGAGCAATTTCCTATGACAGCAGGAGCACTCTCGTGGTTATCTCACGCACCCTGACGGCACAGTTGTACGTCGGTCTGGTGATTCAACCTGTTGTGCTGCCATTCATGAATAGCATTCCAGGGGGTGTTTTCCAACAGGATAACGCTCACCCGCATACCGCTGTTGTAACCCAACATGCTCTACAGAGTGTCGACATGATGCCGTGGCCTGCTAGATCACCAGATCTTTCACCAATCGAGAACGTATGGGGCATCATTGGACGACAACTCCAGCGTCACCCCCAACCAGCATTAACCGTCCCTGTATTGACCGACCAAGTGCAACAGGCATGGAACTCCATCCCACAAACTGACATCCAGCACGTGTACGACACAATGCATGAACGTTTGCGTGCTTGCATTCAACATTCTGGCGGTTACACCAGTTATTAATGTACCAGCATTTCACATTTAAAATGGCTCTTCTCGCGCTTACATTAAGCTGTGATCTTGAAACCTTAATCGATTAAATATGTTACCTATACAAATGTATTGCCGCCATTTCATTCCTCTACAACTATTTTTTCGTGGTGTTGGGATTTTTTTCCCCCGTCAGTGTATGTAGAGGATTTTAGGAAGGGAGTGTCTGACCCCAGGTCTTAAACAACCCTTAGAAATAGGAAACTAGGAGATTTTGGCTAGAGCGCCCGATAGGAAAGTGACACGGAAGCGAAGTAGAAAGGGGGAGGAAGACGCCCGGGGTCCGACGGCTTAACGTGCCCATCCGACGCACGGCGGATATTTAGTGGATCGGTGTTTTCAGATGAATTGAATGAATGATTCCTGGCTTAGGTTGAGAGACCCGAACCCACAGCGCTATGCGCCTTTTGGCAGGTGAAAGAGAAACCAAGAGAGTTAGGAGTAAATTGCCCTGATAGAATAGCACGAAAGAAAAGTATGGAAATATTAGCGCAGAAGGAGTAAACGGTTTCCCGTTAAGTAGTGAAGTTGTAAGCTTCCCTACATACTTACCTGCAACAACAAGCCGTTCCGAGCGATATTTCTCTCCGCAGAAAAAAGCCCGGTACACCGCTGTACAGGGGAAAAGGAAGGAAGGACATGAGAAACGGGGAACCTGAAATAAAAAAAGACATCACACACGGAATAAGTTCCCCAGAGGAATATCGACGTTCAACACCGGATAAAACAAAACTGGTCGTTTGCTCAGTGTTCCTCTCGGCCAATGAAAGAAGAGATTTTTCCCCATTGGTTTAAAAACTTTTTCTCAGGTTTACTTTTGTTGATTCTTGCCTGACATGGTGAGTGTAACCATGGCTGAGGTGGTGTGAACACAAGATTACACCGATGGAGATTTAAGTTACTCAATTTGAGTAACTTAAACCTCGATCGGTGCTTGGAGGGTATATAAGGTGATCATGATCATATGTAGAGGATTTTAGGAAGGGAGTATCTGACCCCAGGTCTTAAACAACCCTTAGAAATAGGAAGCTAGGAGATTTGGGCTAGAGTGCCCGATAGGAAAGTGACACGGAAGCGAAGTAGAAAGGGGGAGGAAGTCGCCCTTATTTATTACCGGGGGCCAGTACCCGGGGTCCGACGGCTTAACGTGCCCAATGGTATATAAGGTGTAGTATTTGTCTTTTTTTCTTGTAGGACTTCCGTCCACAGTGAGTAGAGTTTAGGTCCCAGCCACCTACAGCGAGATCGCCTTTTGGGCAGGACACAGAAACGGAAGGAATGAGAGCAAGTCTAGCGACTTTTGACAGAACAGTTTGTAGTGAGAGTAGAGTACAGTAGATGACGCCACTGTACAAGTACGATATTGCACATAGAGGGGTGAGATAATTTCAGGGGGGCATAGGAAAGGATACCCATTTAACCAGTGGGTCCAGCCTGGGGGCCGTCACTTAACGTGCTCGTCCGATGCACGGACATCGAGTAGAAGAAGCACACCATTTTGTTAATTATAGTTTAAAAAGATGATATATATATATCATCATTGTCAACCATTATCAATCCACTGCTGGACGAAGGTCTCCCCAAGTTTCCTCCACAACGGTCTGTCTTGTGCCAGTCTCCTCCATGTCACCCCTGCATACTTTCGAATTTCATCCACCCATCTCCCATGTGGTCTTCTTCTGGGTCTTTTCCTGTCCCTTGGAATCCAATCTAAAATTTCGGCTGTCCATCGATGATCTGTCCTTCTGGCAGTATGTCCAGCCCATTGCCATTTCAGGGATTTAACTCTGATCATGATGTCTTCCACTCTTGTCATTTTTCGGATCCACGTGTTCCTCTTCTTATCTCTCCTGGTTACACCAAGTATGCACCTCTCCATGCTGGTTTGAGTTGTCTGCAGCCTTTGTATGTCTTTTTTAGTTAAGGTCCACGTCTCTGCACCATACGTAAGCACTGGAAGGATGCATTGATCAAACACTTTTCTTTTAAGACATAATGGCATATTGCTCTTGAAAATTATGCTGTTTCTTCCAAAAGCTCTCCAGGCAAGTTTTGTACGCCGATTAATTTCTTCATCAATGTGACCCTCACTTGATATCTGCTGTCCAAGATAAACGTACGTGTCTGTTATCTCCAGCTTTTCTCCATCAATCGATAAATCTTCATTTCTTGTAAAAGCATTGAACATCACTTTTGTCTTCTGAAAGTTCATTTTTAATCCCACTTCTTTACTCTTGTCAGCAAGTTCCTGGATCATACTCTGCAGCTCTGATGGGGTAGTTGCAAAAATGACTACGTCATCAGCAAAACGTAGGTGGGTTAGATAATCTCCATTAATCTTTATCCCCTTGTTTTCCCAGCTCAGCGACTGAAAAACACCCTCCAATGTGGCATTAAAGAGCTTCGGAGATATGGTGTCACCTTGTCTCACTCCCTTTCCAATTTTTACGTGTGTTGTATTTTCAAACAGCCTAATCTTTGCACTTGCATTTTCAAAGATGTTATTAATAATATTAATGTATGCATCTTCAATACCGACGGCAGCTGCTCAGAAGTAGGTGGGTATCATAAGTAGGTGCTCAGAAGTAGGTGGGTATATATTCTTTGTTGTCAGGTTACACAAACTAAAATTCATAAACAGCGTTATAAAAGCAAAATAAATAAATAAATAAAAATAAAAAAGCTACCTAAGTAACCTAAAATTACCAAAAAATAGTAACTTGCCATAGAGATTCGTATCTATGGTTCTCATACTGCATACATTGAATAAATACTACGTACATTATTTACTTCAATACTTTTTTACTAGGGAAAACATTATCAGCGCCGTGTAAAATGCACATGAACGGAATTTTTTGCCAACATTTCTGCTAAACACTTTAAAATTTGTGCGCCCCCTTCAGGCTTAACCTCCCTGATACCCACCTACTTCTGAGCAGCTGCCGTCGCCGCTGTTGACATTTTCAAAGTTGTTCTGAAGAGATCGAAAAAGGTTGTAATACGTAGGTGCAAGCAGCTCACAGTGGATTACCCCCTTGACATCCCGCCATACATTTCACAAGACCTTTCTCGAATGCTGTCTTCCTCTTGAAGTCAATAGAGCAGGCTTTCCAACACGGCATACAGTCCTTTGGCGCTTTACATTTCTGTAAGGACCCACTTTTAATTATCCGTAACTAACCGCCCCAAGAAAGGTTCATTTCTGTGATGCGCAAGCAAACAAAAACAGGTGATCGTTCGGTCCGATCGATTTCTTGCGGACAGGTCATGTGATACCCATTGGTCGAGCTTATGCATCCTTCTTCTACTCTTCTGGGTACCAGTGGCGTAACTAGCACAACCTGCACTCCCCCCCCGCAAGATTTATATCAGCACCCCTAAGCACAGTAGTTTTCTCAGGATTTCGAACACGAGGGGAGGGGGAGGGGAAGCTTTAGGAAGTCAGGGAGAGTGCATGCAAAAGTAATGGTGTTACCTAGAGCGCTGTAGTTTTAACTTTTTAAGTAATAGATTTGACAATACGTGCAATAGTTTTGTCCCAAACTAAAAAAAATCACTTGAAGAAATCACCCTCTTACACATGCAGATCTGCGGCTGCTGTGAATAAATGTTGATGCCTGTCGTGCACGTAATCCTAGGTAAATGACTGTTTTCCCACATCCTCCACGGGGAATCCCACTGTGGCATCGCGCTTTTCCTCAGCAGCGCAGAGAGAGGGCGATCGGAGAGCGGTCGTATTATTTACAATCCATTACAGAGCAATCGTATTACAACCCGAAGTCTAAGAGCCGTACACTTTCAATATGAAGGACATTCAGTGTTTTAAAAGTGAAACCAGGCTTTTATTTAGACAAAGCAAAATATGAATCTTTGGGTTAATTATTGTGCAAATTCGAATCTTTTCGTAAAATTATAACTAGCAGCAGCAGTGCGCCCCTTCGTTACCTGCGCCCCCCCTCGCAGCTGCGGGGGTGGTAGTTACGCCACTGCTGGGTACAGAAAATCTTTCTAATAAATCCTCAACTGTTAGATGTTGATAATTTGATATGGCTTGGTTGAGATCCTCTTCAGAAACCTCTGATCGACGTCTAAAAAAACACACCTCAGAACTCGACTGTACAGATCGAAACCTCAGAATTCGACCGATCTGTACAGCTTCTGTCTCGTTCACGGAATTTCCGTAACCGACGGCGACATGTGCTTTTGTCGGATGCACTTTAGACTTCGGCCCCTGTCGTCTGCTTCAACCAAAGCGCGGACGAAATCACGGGAAATGACACGTGTAGCGATAGGTGGCGCTGCTCCTTCGCTGCCTGCATTACTTATTCGGTGTGTGGTTTGTGCGGGACGACTGTTAAGGACGAGAAATATGCGGTGTGGGTTATTTTTTAAAGGAATGGGTTTATTTGGTAATATGGCTGGCCCTGAAAAGGGCCTTTATGGAATGTGAGTAGTTCATGTGTTGTTAAATATTTATAACTACGGAAAAGAAGTGTTTCCTATTCATTGAGAACCTGTCTATCTAGTACGAATATTTCACTGGAAAACATAACGTACTAGGGAAGAACTGTTTGATGATACCAATCATCATCACCTCAAAACAGTGTTCAGAGGAAAGACGACAACTTCGTCGGATTAAATATTCCAGAATGTGGTCTGCCAAATGGTCTCTGTGAATTCCATTAGACAGTGTGCGTTTGAGGGGCCCCGAATTGCTCTCAACACATTGAGTATGCGCTCAAGTTTGTCTACAGCATCCTTGCCATACACCTCACAATTGTTGCGGCAGGCTTCAGCCGCATTGTTGCCTTTGTCGAACTCATAAAGCAAACAATGCGTAATGTGATCCTTATTGCTTGACATGTTAACCCTTCATCAAATAAATACGGGATTACATCATATAATATAGATTTTTGAAGATGACAATCCGATTTTTGGTGTAAATGTGACAAGGATGGTAAGTCAGATATTATCCGAAAACTTGAACATTTCATCGTCCTAGAGCGGGACTCGAATCCGCGTCTCTCAGATAGCGCCCGGGTATGCTAACCACTACACGACTAGCGAATCCTGTGATGGTATATTCAAATTAATCGGAAACTTGAGACTTGGTCGTTCTGGGTGGTGTAGTGATTAGCATACCCGGGCACTATCTGGGAGACGCGGATTCGAGTCCCGCTCCAGGACGACGAAATGTTCAAGTTTTCGGATATTATCTGACTAACCATCCTTGTCACATTTACATCAAAAATCGGATTGTCATCTTCAAAATTTGTATGTTAACAGTTGCTTACGTTCTCCAACCGTATGTTGAAGAAGCGTATATGCTCCAGCTTTGTACGTCTGACTGTCCGCTCGATAACTCGCGTAAAAATGGTTCGATTTAAATTTTAGTATGTGGTAGAAGACTATAATGAATTAGCTTTATAATCTTTCCGCTAAGCTAATTAATATGAATGATTCTCTTCCTACCAGCTAGCTAATGATATACTTGTACTAAGCTTCAAAATAGTGAATTCAAAGAGGTTGTTGTTACTAGTTAATTACGAAAAAGAATAAAGTCTTAACGCTGGTTATTTATGGTAAAAAAAACTAATGTTATAAACCTAACAGCCAGACAGAGGTCTGACAAAAACTATGAATTGAGAAAGACTAACTTACGGTAACTTCTTTATTATAAGACTCTTGGTCAACTAAAGCACACACACAACTTGTTTTACAATAATGAAGAATCTCTCCTCGTATTATAAACGCTCTCCGTAAACAACAACGCTCTCTCATAACAACAACAAAAGCTCTCCCCTAAGTCTCGATGAACGCGCCTATATACTAGCTACCACCACGTCATGACTTACACTCATTGCCAGATCTCATTCATCGGGTGAAATAATATTTCGTTCAGTAAGAAGATAATTTACATAGTAAAATAAAATAACCAGAGATAGTAAAATCAAAAGGAAAGTGAATATAGAGTATACGTTACATCATCTCCCCCTTAAGTTTTTTTTTTTCTTTTTTTTTGTTTTCGAAAAACCTATCAATTTTGGAGTGTAAGTCGTACATTTCGTTGATTGACGTTTCTCGACCTCTTTTTTGTTTTGTTGTTTGGTGGTAGCCGTATTTACAGTATCAAACTTGGCATGACAAATTGAAGAAATCTATATTCGTCTGTGACACTTGTATTGTTGAACAGAACAAACCTGCATCGGCATACCTTCCTTTTATTCTGCCTAGCAGGAATCACTTTTTTAATTTCAAATGACGTTCTCATTATTCGGAGAATACATACCAACTGTATCAGCAGCGAAATTTACCTGGAGCTGCCTAACAGTAACAATTTTATTATTTTACCCCTAAGCACATAGATAGCCGCCTCGGTGGCGCAGTGGTCTAAGGCATTGGCCTCTGATCACTCGTCCGTAAGGGGTCCGGGTTCGAATCCCGGTCAGGCATGGATGTTGTGTTTGTCTTACGGCACTGGCTCTCTCCCTTCCCTGGAACCAGTGACCCAAAATTAGGGACGGGCGACTGCTTATAGCCCATTGAGTTGCTCACGGTGGTCGTTAAACCTCCAATCAGAAAAAAAAAAAAAAAAAAAGCACATAGATATATATAAAAAAAGTGGATTAGTAGATGGACATAGAAGAAATATAAAAAAACACACACATATATACACAAAAAAGAATGCATAGGCCCACACGAAAAAAAAGAAATTCTGACACGCCAACTGGTCGTGCAGGAAAAACAACAAACTGAGAAAAGAACCTGTCCACGAGAACTTACTTATCTCGAGGACGCATAAAAAACTCTAGTGCGATAACGTTTTCCAGGCCTAATCGGACTGGTAAAATCAGGTGGCTTGGATCTCTTCAGGGACTGTAATGGAACTGGAACATCGGTCTGCTGTCGGTCAGGAAATCCCGGCGGCTGACGGGAACGGTCAGGAATGGCGGAAATCCTTCGGTCCGAAACGGCTGAAGTCTGTGGGTCCAGAAATCCCTGCGACTGAGAAGAACGGTCAAGAACGGCTGAAGTCTGGCGGTCCGGAAATCCTTGCGGCTGATAGGAACGGTCAGGAACGTCAGAAGTCTGGCGGTCCGGAAATCCTGGCGGCTGATAGGAACGGTCAGGAACGTCAGAAGTCTGGCGGTCCGGAAATCCTTGCGGCTGATAGGAACGGGCTCCCCCAGGCTTTTGATATGAAGTCCCTTTGTGCTGGGGCCCGTTGTGTCCTTCCAGTATTCTCTTGGACGGACGTGGCTCCGGCCACATCGTTTGCTTTCTCTTACGCCCTCGTGGCATGAGAGTAGCAGTGGGCATCGGCCCTGTTTGCCCTGAACGTAGGTTCCAGGGGCGAAACCCGGGCGGATGCAAAGATTTCTGCTTTCGGCGCTGTTGCGGCGAAGCAGATTGGGGAGACAAGTCACGTTTGCGCCCAGCCTTTGGTGGTGCTGGACGGTTTGTGTCCTGAAATTTAGTGTTCATAACTGACAAGTCAGAAATGTCTGAAGCCTCTGAGTCGCTGCTGTAATTCAGTGGTCGTGCAGGGCGATGTTTAGATTTGCCTATAGGAATACTTTCTGACGAGGTATTCAAAGAAGAAGTAGCCCGCGTTGGTGCAGAGTTATCCGGAAACGGCGCAGCAATAGTCTTGGCAATGGTTGGAGGGAAAGGAACGATACTAGTATTCGAAGAACTCGATTCGAGCCTTGGTCTCATGGGAGAATCAGGTTGCGTGTTTGGAAACCCGTCTTGAGGAGGGGAGGGTGAAGGAAAAATCACTGGAGATTCTTCAAAAATGTTTGTTGGTTCGTCCAAGATTTCTGGCGGTTGATCGTGAGATAGAGACTCTTGAGTCTGTGGAACAGAAGGTTGAGTAGGGTTGATTATGAAATCGATATTCCGTTCATGATACTTGCGACACTGATCAACGTGTACGTATTGAAATTGGTTGTCAGGTTTCTCCAGAACAATATTATTTTCAAAGATATTTGCCACCCGATATGGACTTTCGTAGCTGGGTGCAAATTTCTTCACTAAAGTATGCGAAACAGAAGACTGGAAGTGCGTTTCCACGAGAGTGAGATCTCCAACGACAAGATCTGGTTCCCTACGTCTAGTATTATAATATCTCGCTTGAGCCGCTTGTGCTCCTAGCATTGCAACACGAGCTTTTTCTGCCATGATTCGTACTGATTGCGGAGTTGGTCGCTGGTTTAGTTCGTCGATAATCCCCGTTAAATTTTCAAAAGGGGTTTTAATTTTGCGACCCAGAAAAAGTTCTGCAGGAGTAATTTTAGTAGACTCGTGGACAGACGAGCGGAGGGCGAACGCAAAAAGCTCCAAATGGTCATCCCATCTTTCATGATGATCCATTACAAAAGTCGCAATCATTTTCACTAGCGTGCGGTTAACGCGTTCCGCAGGATTACTCTGGGGATGATATGGGGAAATGAATTTATGTTTAATAAGTAGTCTCGCACACATTCTTTCAAAAATGTCAGAAATAAATTGAGGACCATTATCCGAAACTACTTTATTAGGTGCACCATATCTAGAAAATACTTCATTAACTAAGACATTACAAATAACTTCTGCCGTAGCGGCTTTAATGGGAAAAACTTCAACCCATTTAGAAAAATTATCAGTTAGTACTAAAACGTAACGAGCTTTATTTTTAACAGATAATGGATAAGGTCCCAAAAAATCTATTGAAATAATATCAAACACATGAGAACTTGAACTAGATTTCAAGTGACCGGCCGGTCTTACATTACGGTAATTATTAATCTGACACAAGTGACATGATTGAACATATGCGAGCACACTTTGGTACATGCCAGGCCAATAGGCAACATCCCGCAATTTACAACGGGTCTTGCGAATACCTAAATGGCCTGCAAGAGGTTTGTCATGAAATTCGTTTAAAAGGGCCATTCTAAGGGTTCGCGGAATACATGGGCGAAACTCTGCCCTAGTAGTCCTAGATTTTGTATAATAAAGAAGACCCTCTATTACTTCAAAATGCTGTGACCTTCCAGCCAGAGAAGGATCACTTTGTAGGGGCGAACCCGCAAGCAAAAAATTATAGATATCCCCAAAATCTGGATCATTTATTAATTCTGCCATTATCTGCTCTCTGGATGTTATATCAGCTATTAGAAGTAAAGGCTGACATCCAGGAGTAGTTTCTGTGGGGACCCCACAAATCGGAACGCGAGATAATGCGTCCGGTAATTGATTCTTATGACCTGGCTGATACGAAATTTTGATATTGCTCTCTTGTAACTTCAGAGCCCACTTCATAAGTCTTTGAGATAGGTGCTTAGCAGAATTCAAATACTGAAGGGCAGAATGATCCGTAATTATGTTAACCGTCAATTCGTTAAGATAACATTGAAATTTAGTCAGCGCATACACAACAGCAAGACATTCACGTTCCGTATCTGAATAATTGCGTTCAGCTTTGGCTAAAGTACGAGACGCAAAAGCTATTGGATGCCCAGCTTGTGACAAAACGCAACCAAGACCAACTCCGGATGCATCAGTATAAATATCAAATTCCTTAGTATGATCCGGGAAAACCAACACCGGAGGCTGAGTCAATGCAGACTTCAGTGTTTCGAATGCAGCGTTAGCCTCAGGTGTCCAAATAAACTTCTTGTATTTACGTTTTAAAGCATACAATGGCTCACATATGGTAGCATAAGCGGGGACGAACTGCTGATACCATCCGGTCATTCCCAGAAAGCGTGATAGTTCTTTTGCTGTTTTAGGCCGAGGAAAGTCAACAATAGGCCTAATTTTTTCATTATCAGTAAATAAGCCGTGGGGAGTGATTTTCAACCCCAGATATACAATCTCGTCCCTCGCTATCTGGCATTTACTAGGTTTTAACGTCAAGCCAGCATTGTATATGAGTTGGAACACCTGTTTGAGCAGAGAAAGGTGCTCGTCAAAAGTCTCTGATGTGATAATAATGTCATCCAAAATAGACATGCACATGGGGACCCAGGACAGGTCTGAGAACCGTATCCATAAGCTTTTGGAAAGTAGCAGGTGCAGAAGCTAGTCCAAAAGGCATACGTAAATATTCATAGGCCCCAAAAGGAGTCACAAAGCCTGTTTTATCGACAGAGTCCGGATGTACTGCTACCTGCCAATATCCACTCGCCAAATCCAAGGTTGACATCCATTTGGTTGACGACAGGTCATTTAAAATATGCGACATGACAGGTAGTGGATAATTGATCGTTTTTGTGACTTGGTTGAGCTTACGGAAATCTGTCACGAAACGAAATTCATCGGATTGCTTCTTTGGAACCAAAAAGGCAGGAGCAGCCCAGGCGCTTGTGGATTCCCTGATTATGCCCTGCTTAATCATTTCAGCAATTTGACGTTGCATTTCCTGTTTTTTATGTGGAGCACAAGGGTAAGGTTTCGTCGCAATTGGTTTCGAACCATCAGTGTCAATGACATGATAAACCACCTGTGTGAAACCAGGTTGATCCGAAAATAAACCAGGGCTTTCCTGTAAAAGGAGAGAAAGCTGGTCTCGTTGCCTCTCATTCAATTGGTTACTCAATAACAAGCTCGTTATATCTACAGGAACCGTAGGAATCATTTCGACAGGTTCCGGAAAGGAAATCACATGTTGTACAAAATTCAAAGTTATTTGAAACTTATGTATAAAGTCCATTCCCATTAGACATTTCACAGGTAGCTCGTCTATAAGCAGGAAAGAATGTGTAAAACGAGCTTTTCCCAGCCCTAAAGATAATTTGACAGTTCCTGAGATACTGAAGATTTCATTATTTGCTCCTCGCAAATACTGCGTCGCAGGCTGAACGTGTATTGCAGGAAAATTGTCAGTGCAAAACTTTGTATTGAGGGCTGATATTTCAGAACCAGTGTCGAACTTTGTCTCGACAATAATATCTTCAATTGTTAAGAATACATCAGGCAACTGAGGAGTTTGAACAGTCACTAATACTGTTTTAGGGTCAGAATGCTTGGTATCAGGAAGCAGGACCGACCGTTGGTCTACTTCCTTTGGAAGTTTAAAGGAATCCTGGTTGGGTTATCATGTGGTCTGAAACCTCGACCCTGCCGGGTATCAGGAAAATTTTCACGATGAGGAAAACTGCGTGAAACCTGCGTCGGGAACTCCGCGCGTCTGTTGACATTTTCATATCTGTTAAGTCTGCCCTCAGCACGGGCAGAAAAATTATCATTGCCCTGAGCATGATAACGTTCCGAATACTGCTGAGTGAAACGGGGTCGAGCATACTGTGCAGGTGTACGATATCCCGAAGCTTGTTCAGAAACTCGCTGTTGGTTTGCCACTCTTCTGTGTGGTGGAACGTATGAAGCTTGGGTGTGCACTTGTGTATGCTCGCGCTGAAAGTTATGTCTATTATGCCGCTGAGGGTTTTCGTAATAAGCCTCGCGGGGTGCCCGAGCATGGTGAGTTGAACCATGTTTGCCATGTCGCTCTTCATACGTGCGTATGAGGCGAAGGCATTCATGAATTGTGGCAGGGTGTCGAACCTCAAGGAAATCTTGTAAGAATGGGTCGAGCTGCTGCACGAGGGTATCCAACATGTCAACATGACTGGCATGTGGATCCCATAGGTTATATAAGCGTGTAGTCTCCAACGTAAATGCAACAGGGCTATCATTGGGACCTTGCTGACGTGAAAAAAGCTGTTGGGCAAGGCTAGCTCGACTGAGGCCGAAAGGAAAGACCTCCAAGAATTCTGCACGGAAATTCCCATAATGAGAATCCGGGTTCGACACTCTCCACTGCCGATACCAGGTCTTAGCGGTATCCCTCAAGCAAGTGCCGGCGATTTGGACTTTGCAGTCTTCAGGAATATTATATAGATCAAAATGATCTTCCAGATCTTCGAGGAACTTTAAGGACCCCTCCAAACCATTGAAATGAATTGTTCCTGCATGCGGCACGAAATGGGCAAGCATTCTGCTTCGCTGAGAGGATTGAACTCCCTCAGGAACGACCCGCGACTCAGAGTAATAGGAAGCTGGTATATTACGAAATGGTGAAGAATGCCTGGGTACGTGTAGATCATGCATATCAAAGTCAGACCCACAGGCTTCTTGCAAATTGTCATAAAAAACACCATTACCCTCGGAACTTGCCTTGGGGTAGAAAATTGAAGTTGTCTCAGGTAAGGAAGACATGGATAATAATCGTCAAGATCTCGTGTTCGAGAAAAGTTCGGGCGCCAATTATAATGAATTAGCTTTATAATCTTTCCGCTAAGCTAATTAATATGAATGATTCTCTTCCTACCAGCTAGCTAATGATATACTTGTACTAAGCTTCAAAATAGTGAATTCAAAGAGGTTGTTGTTACTAGTTAATTACGAAAAAGAATAAAGTCTTAACGCTGGTTATTTATGGTAAAAAAACTAATGTTATAAACCTAACAGCCAGACAGAGGTCTGACAAAAACTATGAATTGAGAAAGACTAACTTACGGTAACTTCTTTATTATAAGACTCTTGGTCAACTAAAGCACACACACAACTTGTTTTACAATAATGAAGAATCTCTCCTCGTATTATAAACGCTCTCCGTAAACAACAACGCTCTCTCATAACAACAACAAAAGCTCTCCCCAAGTCTCGATGAACGCGCCTATATACTAGCTACCACCACGTCATGACTTACACTCATTGCCAGATCTCATTCATCGGGTGAAATAATATTTCGTTCAGTAAGAAGATAATTTACATAGTAAAATAAAATAACCAGAGATAGTAAAATCAAAAGGAAAGTGAATATAGAGTATACGTTACAAGACAGCTGGGGATGAACCCTATTGAAAATGGGATCAAAGGTCAGAACATAAAAGCGGGATACATTCCTTCGCCCTTATGCGTCATAATTTACGTGAAAATGTTTCGATTGCGACAAAACTTTATAATGTTCTTCCGGAGGTATACTGAACCAATTCTGTTTAATATCATCGAAATGGGGTTAAAGGTCATGGCACAGGAGCGAGATTTATTCCACAGCCATTATCCTCATAACTTGACTAAAAATGCTTCTAATGCGACAAAACTTTAGTATGTTGTTCCGGAGGTATACTGAATGAATTCTGTTAAATATAATCAAAATTGGGTCAAAGGTCAGGGCACAGGAGCGAGATTTATTCTACAGCCATTATCCTCATAACTTGAGCTTCAGTAATGATTTCTGGTACGTTGGAAAGCGTATCATAATCAATGCATTGCATGCTTTTACTAACTTATGTGACTTGTTTGCGAATGAGATGCACCTGCATACTTAGTGCCATTTTATAGTCTATTCCTCGAAACATTTTGACCATCACACGCGCCACCTGTTATCTCACTTGTTACTTAAATTTTTTTACTTGGAATTTGCATCATGAAAAACGGGTAGAACTTTTGCACACACCTAATAAATATTTCATAGCCAAAGACCTTTCTGATACATAGACTCGAAGTTTCAATGTAAATAAGTGGCAGCAGCTGGCGTCATTTGATCGCATAGCTTGCACATACACTATACTGACAAAAGTCACCGGACGCCGCTTCAAAAGCAAATGAACGAATCCGCTGCGTTGTTAAGATGCGAGGTACAGCTGCAAACGGTATAAAAACGAGCCTTCCGTGACCATATCGCACTGTGAGGTTGAGTGAAAATGTCGCGGAGGGAGAGAACTGATTTTGAGAAAGGAAAGACTGTTGGGTGTTACATTAGTGGGATGTCCATAAGAGAAACCGAGAGGCGTTTAAACATACCCAAGTCAACTGTTTTGGATGTACTGAATAAGTGGAAGACACATGGCGTGCCTGAAGCAGCAAAATGTACCGGCAGACCAACGAAAATCAGTGATAGAGGACGTCGAAGCATCAGGAGGGTCGTTACAGCTAATCGACGGAGTACTGCTCAAGATCTCAGTGTACAGGTAAGTAAAAATGCTGGAACCTCGATATGTACAGATACCATTCGCAGAGAATTTCATTCCATGGGTTACCGTGGTTGTGCGGCTGCTCATAAGTCTTTCATTTCCACTCGGAATGCTACTCGTCGTTTAGCATGGTGTAAAGAACATTTATCGTGGACCGTAGATCATTGGAAACGGGTCCTATGGACTGATGAATTTAGATACAATTTCCATCAGTCTGATGGCCGTGTATGGGTATGGCGGCAGCTGGGGGAACGCTATTTACCACAGTGTACTGTTCCTATGGTCAAGATTGGAGCAGGCAGTGTACTCGTCTGGGGGTGTTTTTCATGGTATGGTCCCGGCCGATTCGTTATCGTGTGCAAACCTGTCAACCAGCACGTCTACTTCGATATTCTGGACAATTATGCCCTACCAACTCTGTGGGTAAGGCGTAATTGGAACTGAGTCTTGTTGGTACTATCAGATTAATGCACCGAGCCATAAAATAAGGACTGTTACGGCGTGGTTTGAGGATAATTCCGTATCGTGTGTGGACTGGCCAGCACAGAGCCCTGATCTTAATCCCATAGAGCACCTATGGGATGACACGAGTACACTGCCTGCTCCAATCTTGACCATAGGAACAGTACACTGCGCCGCATAAGAAGTTTGGAACCAAGGCCTACTAGTAAGCAACAGTTAGCGGCAGTATTATGTACTGAATGGAAGCTCATACCTATCGCTGTGTTCCAAAACCTTGTCGAAAGCATGTCTGGAAGGGTCAGTGCATGCATTAAGGCCAAAGGTGAACCGACACCGTACCAATGCATGTCAATAAATGCTATGTTGTGTTTCTCTTCTAGGTGGCCGGTGACTTTTGTCAATATAGTGTATATGTAAACATGTCTCCTGAGTAAACAACGTTAATTAAGCTCAATTACCTATGCGAAAAAATAGATTTTCCCTTTCATATTTTCAAATTCCATATTATTAACTAGGTTTTACGGGCATTTTGATAATTCAAATTCTTTTGAACCTACAGGTATTTTTCGTAAAATCAAAATTATTACACTTTATTACGTGCAATACAAATGTACACTTTGCAATTAAAATGACTGCTCTAGTTCCACACCAATACAAAAAATTGCAAAACACTTACGCCGAAGTCGATCGCATCATGCAAATTTTATTCTTTTGGAGAACTAAGGCCATTCTCTTTGAAATTCCTCACCATTCCAGACACAAACATGCAACTGTATTGTGATAGCGTCTAATGACCTTTTCCAATCTATACGAAAATACAGAACATCAATAAGAAAATACAATACAATACAATACAATTATTTATTGCAAACATTTAAAATTTACAGTTATATGAAAATGCAATACACCAGGAGGAATCTGAACACATTGATTGTAAGGCGATTCCCCCTATCATATGTAAGAAAAAGAATAAAACATGAAAGCAAGTAAGATGGTTATAACAGAAGCACCACTGTTAGCAGCATGCTTGGAACTACAATTTAATGATAGGGTTGAGATTCGTTATGGAGATCAGGGTGATTTACAATGTAATTTCGCAGAGATAAGGAAAACTTTTTGATATTTTCCAGGGATCTGATGCTCTCTGGGAGATTATTCCATAGGATAATGGCTTTATCATCATCATCATAATTGTCAACCATTATCAATCCACTGCTGGACGAAGGTCTCCCCAAGTTTCCTCCACAACGGTCTGTCTTGTGCCAGTCTCCTCCATGTCACCCCTGCATACTTTCGAATTTCATCCACCCATCTCCCATGTGGTCTTCTTCTGGGTCTTTTCCTGTCCCTTGGAATCCAATCTAAAATGTCGGCTGTCCATCGATGATCTGTCCTTCTGGCAGTATGTCCAGCCCATTGCCATTTCAGGGATTTAACTCTGATCATGATGTCTTCCACTCTTGTCATTTTTCGGATCCACGAGTTCCTCTTCTTATCTCTCCTGGTTACACCAAGCATGCACCTCTCCATGCTTTTTTGAGTTGTCTGCAGCCTTTGTATGTCTCTTTTAGTTAAGGTCCACGTCTCTGCACCATACGTAAGCACTGGAAGGATGCATTGATCAAACACTTTTCTTTTAAGACATAATGGCATATTGCTCTTGAAAATTATGCTGTTTCTTCCAAAAGCTCTCCAGGCAAGTTTTGTACGCCGATTAATTTCTTCATCAATGTGACCCTCACTTGATATCTGCTGTCCAAGATAAACGTACGTGTCTGTTATCTCCAGCTTTTCTCCATCAATCGATAAATCTTCATTTCTTGTAAAAGCATTGAACATCACTTTTGTCTTCTGAAAGTTCATTTTTAATCCCACTTCTTTACTCTTGTCAGCAAGTTCCTGGATCATACTCTGCAGCTCTGATGGGGTAGTTGCAAAAATGACTACGTCATCAGCAAAACGAAGGTGGGTTAGATAATCTCCATTAATCTTTATCCCCTTGTTTTCCCAGCTCAGCGACTGAAAAACACCCTCCAATGTGGCATTAAAGAGCTTCGGAGATATGGTGTCACCTTGTCTCACTCCCTTTCCAATTTTTACGTGTGTTGTATTTTCAAACAGCCTAATCTTTGCACTTGCATTTTCATAGATGTTATTAATAATATTAATGTATGCATCTTCAATACCGCAGGTTTTCAGAGCCATTGTAACTGCTGATGGTTTCACCGAATCAAAGGCTTTTTCATAATCGATAAAAGCCATGCACAATGGAAGTTCATATTCCCTCGCTCTTTCAATTAGTTCTCTCAGTACGTGGATATGATCTATTGTGCTGTAGCCACTCCTGAATCCAGCTTGTTCTCTCGGTTGAGCCATGTCCAGTGTTACCTTCAAGCGGTGTGAAAGAACTTTAGTGAAGATTTTATAAACTACTGATAGGAAGCTGATAGGTCTGTAGTTTCCGAGATCCTCAATGTCACCTTTCTTATGTAGCAGGATCATTGCAGCGGTGTTCCAATCCTCAGGAATCTTTCCTTCATTAAGGCATCGAGTGAAAATTTGGGCGAGTACTGTTTCGATTTCTCCACTTGCTTCTTGTATGATGTCTACAGTAATTCCATCTTCTCCTGGAGCTTTTCCTCGCTTCATGTTCTTGATTGCATGTGCAACTTCTGCTGGAAGGACTGGAGGAACTCTGGTACTGGTATCTTTCATGATGTCTGGAGTGCATATATCATCCCTTTCATATAATTTGGAGTAGAAATCTTTCACTCTTGTCAAAATTTCGCCTCTATTTCTTGTTACAGAACCATCTTCTTTTCTCAGTGCCATAATCTGTTTTCTTCCCTTACTGAGATGTCCCTTTGCTATCTTTAGGCTTTGGTTATTTTCAATTGCTTTCCTCACTAGTTCACAGTTGAATTTCCTTACGTCTTCAGTGATACTTTTTCTTACTGTCTTGCATAGCTCTATATATTCCACTTTGGAAGTCACATCTTCTTTAGTTGTCCTCATCTCTCTTCTTTTTTGCATCAACATTTTGGTTTTTCCTGATAATTTGTTCACATGCAACTTGTTCTTAGACCCAGCTAATTTTGTTGCTGTTTCCACAAGAGCTTTGGTTACTTTTCTGTTAACTTCAGAGATGTCCACTTCTTCCGATGTTAGGCCTTCTAAAGCAGAGAACCTGTTCTTCAGTTCTAACTTGAAGGTATTATGGTGTTTTTTAAGGTTGGTTATGTCAATAGATTTTGTTTGTCTTATGAGCTTGCCACGTTCAAGTTTAGTGTTGAGGTGCATCTTACATCTCACCAATCTATGGTCACTACCTGTGTTGAACTTGTTTAGCACACTGCAGTCTTCTATGACGAATTTTTTGTTACACATAATAAAATCAATTTCACTTGTCGTCCCATTTGGATGCCTCCATGTCCATTTCCTGTGTGGCTTTTTCTTGAAGAAGGAGTTCAAGATGAAAAACCCTTCTGCCTCTGCAAACTCAACGAGAGTATTTCCACGCTGGTTTCTGTTGCCATGACCGAATTTACCTACAGTATGCTATTTAAACCATAATTAAGTCTAACACAGCTGACATAATTTGTTGTTAGCAACAGATCTGGTGAAGATAGAATAATCCAGATATTTCATGTCAGATTGAAAAATAGGCAGTTTAAGATGCATTATTTAAAAAAACATGATACCTAGTTTCAAGGTAAAATTTTCATGAATTTTTAGAATATTTAGTTTTAGAAATAAGGGTTTTGAATGAGACATGTAATCTGTGTTCAGCATATAGCGAACAGATTTCTTCTGTAATTTGAGCAAGCATAACTTATTGTTTGCACTTATATTTGAATACCAAGATTCCAGGCAATAGGAGAGATGGGAATAAATAAAAGCATAGTAAAATGTTTTTAGGACATTGATAGGGAAGAGATGCTTAATTTTACCAAACAGGCCACCCTGTAAGGAAACTTTTTTTAAAACAAACTGAACATGCGTATTCTAGTTAAAGAATTCATCAAACCAAACACCAAGATACTGAACTTTGTCCACAATTTTAAGTAACAATTAAGAATTGTGGCACGGAAAGAGTGAAATTACGTACATTATTTACTCTTGAATATAAAAAAAGCACACTTTGATGTCCCAATGTTTTGCACATAGACTCTGTTATAAAAAAAATGATGCTGGTCTCTGTTTTACCGTTCCCGCGAAGAACACCGTTTAGTTTATCATATTCCGAAGGATGCGTGATTATGTGCAAACAAGTGTATTTTCATTGATATAACAATTTCATTTATTCAACTGATATTTCATTCACTTCCTCTTATTGATGAACAGTTTGAACATGCATAGGAACTATTGCTATGCTGTGAAAAGGGACCTCAAAGTCTTCTAGAATAGCTGCTCTCCCGTCACCCAGTTTTTATAAACGAAAGCGAAAATGAATTCTAGAATATTTTACTTATTTACTGATAAAAAAAAATACCAAAAATTCCTTTTCTTTTTAATACTTCATTCAAAGCTGCCGCCAAAAATTCCTGGTTATTTCTTTAACCAGTTTCATGAGTAGTTTCCGCAAAATTTTTGAAAAATCCTTCTTCTGAATCTAGAGGCCCTCTTACCCATAAGCCCCCCCCCCCCCGCGCCTCCACACTGCAGGGGTTGCGAGGGAAATCAGTACGCCCATATTAAAAGACTTCAGACAACTGAAAGAAGATTGGAGAGACGCATGTTTGGTGCAACCAACAAAGATAAGAAGAGGAACTCGTAGAGAAGGAAAATGACAAGAGTGGAAGGCATCATGATCAGAATAAAATCCCTGAAATGGCAATGGGCTGGGCATGTTGCCAGAAGAACAAGCCACCGATGGACAACCGAAATTTTAGACTGGATTCCAAGAGACATATAAAGACACAAAAGAAGATCACGTGGGAGATGGGTGGATGAAATTAAAAAGCATGCGGAAGTGACGTGGAGAAGACTGGCCCAAGACCAATGGCGTACCAGAAAAACTCGCCCCCCGCAGAAAAAAATGCGAACCCCTTTTACGAAAATCCATTAGTTTCAATTACTGAAAATTTTAAATCCACATTAACTAGGTTTCATGAGCGTTTCAATAATTCATATTCTTTGGAACCTACAGATTTTTCTAAAAACAAAAGTTATTGCACTCCATTGCATGTAACACAAATGAGCACGTTGTAATTAAAACGATTGCCCTAATTTTATACCAATGCAAAGTACAAAACATTTACGCCCATAAGTTGATCATATGCAAATTTTATTTTTTCAGAAAACTAAGCCGAACCTCTTTGAAATGCTTTTCGATTACACACACAACTGCCATGTGACAGTGTCTAATGACCTTTTCCGATTTATACGAAAGTACAGAACTTAAGCCAGTAAATAAGTAACAATTAAGAATTGTGGCACAAAGAAGTAGAACTACTGGACCTTTCCTGTTATCTGCCCGCCACTGTTTGTTTTTTGTTCATTGTTACATAAAATGACACTGTTTGACTTCCGAATAAGAACGCTTTCAAACAGTTCCCGATTTGAGTGTATCGTTCCGCTTTGTTTACATGAAACCTGATCACACCCAGCATGAGAGAAAGTAGTTCACGATAAATGCTACGGGAATTTTTTTTTTATTGGTATATAAAATGACACTATGGACATTAAAAACCTACTTATTCACTTTTTCATAAAATTTAAGTTGTTTAAAAATATATAAAGAAAAGAAAAAAATTATACAGCATAAGAAAACAAATAGCTACAAATTAGGTACCAATATCACTCTGGGGGTCAATATACTACATCTTTCATAATTTCTAAAAATGGATCGCCATTACTTTTCAATTTTTTTCGTCACATAAATTCACAAAGTAAGAATCCGACATGCCCGTATGTGTGCCTCAACCAGTTTTGTTTTTAAATTTAGCGCAGACAAACAGTCAAAAGAACGTTATCGCTGCGCATATGTGGTACGCATAAAGAAGAAGCACGTGATCACTGCGCATAGGTGGTACGCATAAAGAAGCACGTGATCACTGCGCATAGGTGGTACGCATAAAGAAGCACGTGAGCACTGCGCATAGGTGGTACGTATAAAGAAGTACGTGATCACTGCGCATCTGCTGCCAAGGGCTCTGTGTTGTACCAGCCATGGTTTTATTTTCGAAATCGGGAACTACTTGAAAGCGTTCTTATTCGGAAGTCAAATACTGGCGGGCAGATAACAGGAAAGGTCCGAACTACTTAAATTTTTCTTAGGGATGTGTAGGTATGTGAAAACTACTGCAGCACATAACATCTCATCCTCATTGGCATAAAAATTTCCTTCATTGAACTGATAATTCTTTCACATTCTCTGGTTAATGTACATACACTGAAGAGCAATTGAATTAGAGATACCTGCCTAGTAACGTGTAGCACCACCTTTCGCTATGATGACTGCGGCGATTCTCCTCGGCATGGACTCGACAAGACACCGGAAGCGTTGGGAAGCCATACGGATCCACGACCCCTGAACAAGCTCCCACAGTTCACGAAGATTTGATGGAGGGGGTCAGAGCCTCAAACATCTCTCTCGATGGCATCCCAGATGTGCTCGATGGGATTGAGGTCACGTGACCTAGCTGACCAAGGAAGCGAGGTCACGTCGGTGGAGAGTGTTCATCCAACCATTCCGATACAATTCGGGAGCGATGGCACGGTGCATTGTCTTGTTGCAGGATGAGGTCCCCAGTGGGATGTTGAAGACGCACAAACGGGAGCAAACGGTCGTCCGGGATATCCCGGTAACGTTGACCTGTGAGGGACGATGTCACACGTACCAGGGGTCCCATTTCAGTCCACGTAAACAGCCCCCAGACGAGAATGCCACCCCCACCAGCTTGAAGAGTACCCTACTGGCAAGAAGGATCCATCGCTTCATGTGGTTTGCGCCGTACTCGTATTCTGCCATCAGCATGTACCGACGTGAATCTCGACTCATCAGTCCAGGCAACGTTTTCCCACATGTCTAGGGTCCAGTGGCGATGTTCCCGCACCCATGCTAATCGTTGCACCCTGTGATGTGCGGTCAGCAGCGGTACCCTCGTGGGACGATGGCTTCTGTACCCCATAGCGAGGAGATGGTTCTGGATGGTGTGGCTGCTTACACGTTTTTGTGCACCAGCGTTAAATTGCCGAGTGATTTCTTGCACTGTGGCCCGTCTATCCGCTGTTACAATGCGAGCTAGCAGACGATGACCCTGCTCATCCAGACGCTGTTGTCCACCACGGCAGTTGGCCCTTGCAGGGTTGGTTTCTTTTTTTTTTTTTTTTTTTTTTTGATTGGAGGTTTAACGACCACCGTGAGCAACTCAATGGGCTATAAGCAGTCGCCCGTCCCTAATTTAGGGTCACTGGTTCCAGGGAAGGGAGAGAGCCAGTGTCGTAAGACAAACACAACATCCATGCCTCACCGGGATTCGAACCCGGACCCCGTTCGGACGAATGATCAGAGGCCATCGCTGAGACCACTGCGCCACCGGGGCGGCACCAGGGTTGGTTTCACCGGATTCGATGTACTAACGGTGCACCCGTGACACATTGGCTCGTGAAAATCCCAGTGCTTGCACGACTTCCGAGATGGAGTGACCCATTCGTCGGGCCCCGACAATTTTCCCACGATCAAATGCGCTTAGATCCTCCGTCTTACCCTGTGACAGCGCCCAAACTGAGCGCTGCATATTTAGGTCGAAAACCCATTCCCTAGTTTATTTATTTATTTAATTATTATTTTATTTATTCATTTATTTATTCATTTATTTATTTTTATTAATTCATGTATTTTTTTGAAGAAGGAGTACGTTTTATTTTGCCATATACTTTCGGGTGAATCTTTTCTTTTTTTTCCCTCTCCGTCCCCCCTCTCCCAGCACAAGGCGTCACAGGACAGACCGACACTGTAAGGAGTAAACGCTGGCGACAGCCATCGGCGAGCTGGCTTTGTAGTATGTTATATTGGGGCAATAGAAGTGTTCGCCGTCTATAGGATCAACAATGCATGTTGGCCCGACCGTAGACTTGTTGGAACCAGAGCTAGCAGTTTAATTGGGGTAAGGATTTACGGCTGGGAGTAGTATCACGCGGGAAACGTAACTTCAGCGGTTCTCAGAATTTCACTGGAGCGGGTAGGAATCTTGACCTCCCTAGCGAATGGAAGATCAAAATGTTAATTTTCCGACCAGTAAGATCTACACTGGGGGATTTAATTCAGGGAGGCTTGCGTTTGCCAGCTACTGATTGGATGATGGGATGTTTTGAGGTAGTGTGGGTCTTCTTGGGGGTCGTCGAAAGATTTTTACACGGGAAGAGAAGAACTTCGTCACTTTCATCTTTTCACTTGTTCTTCTAAGTCGAGGT
The DNA here is from genome assembly GCA_039090855.1 of Macrothele yani. Taxonomy (NCBI): domain Eukaryota; kingdom Metazoa; phylum Arthropoda; class Arachnida; order Araneae; family Macrothelidae; genus Macrothele; species Macrothele yani. Next base: position 140,945,636 of record CM077001.1, read on the forward strand.
GCTTGACTTGCACTTTTTTTATTACTGGTGACTTGTCACTTGGGGTTTTTTTTTTGGTGGTCCAAAACGTGGACACCGCCATGATGTATCATGAACCCGGCAAAGGATGACGAGAGCCCGCACCAAGTTTGACGGACCGGGGCAGACATCGCAGATCAGTATACGCTAGGTGGAGGAACCACGATAACAGTGTTTGGCGGACGAGAATTCTCCCGGCTCAGGAGTGGTCAGCAGCGCGATATCTAGGCCAGATTCGGAGGTTAAGGTAGGAAATCCATCCTATTCTTTTTTTTTTTTTGGTGTCCCCTCATACCATGTTTATCGGATCAGTCCATACGAGTCTTCCGTTAGAGTAAATAATTGTATGAGCAAATAAGTAATTTAGTACAGGTTCCTGTCAGAGAGTCTTAAATCATTTTTGCTAGTATCATGAGCGTATATTTATTATTATGCCAAATCATAACCAATAAATTGTTTTTGTTGTTAATTTTGTCTCAGTTCCATGATGAGTGTATCGTTAACTACAATATGTGTGCTCAACCCTAGATTATTTGGAGAATATATATATATCTTTTAGAACCGGAACTTAGAAAATCACTTCACGAATGCTTTTTATTTTAAATCTAGACGTTCACAAAAATATTGCGGCACACAGCGGACCCTTTGACTCCCAGAGGAAAATCTGCTGTGTGAAACACAACGCCCCGTCAGTGGCTCCTGAAGCTGCGTCAGCCCTAAATCAGGGAATCGCAGAATCACAATCCACTCGACAACCCCTTGGCTCCCAATATTACGCCGGGTGAACCCAATTAGGAACCCGAGCGATAATAGCTTCATGTGGTTTGCGCCGTACTCGTATTCTGCCATCAGCATGTACCGACGTGAATCTCGACTCATCAGTCCAGGCAACGTTTTCCCACATGTCTAGGGTCCAGTGACGATGTTCCCGCACCGATGCTAATCGTTGCACCCTGTGATGTGCGGTCAGCAGCGGTACCCTCGTGGGACGATGGCTTCTGTACCCCATAGCGAGGAGATGGTTCTGGATGGTGTGGCTGCTTACATGTTTTTGTGCACCAACGTTAAATTGCCGAGTGATTTCTTGCGCTGTGGCCCGTCTATCCGCTGTTACAATGCGAGCTAGCAGACGATGACCCTGCTCATCCAGACGCTGTTGTCCACGGCAGTTGGCCCTTGCAGGGTTGGTTTCACCGGATTCGATGTACTAACGGTGCACCCATGACACATTGGCTCGTGAAAATCCCAGTGCCTGCACGACTTCCGAGATGGAGTGACCCATTCGTCGGGCCCCGACAATTTTCCCACGATCAAATGCGCTTAGATTCTTCGTCTTACCCATACTGCGTCTGACTCTTACTGATTCCCGCCGCATCACTCCTTATATTGTCGGATCGTTGCATACGTCATGTCCTTTCCGTTTACAGGGCCGCCCACAGCGCCACATTTGCATAACGCCACCTGTCTCAAATTCAATTGCTCTTCAGTGTATATAAGAACTATTTCTATGGCTGTGGAAAGGGGCCTCAAAGTTCTCTGGAATAGCTGCTTTCCTGTCATCTGGTTGTGTTCAACTAAAACTGCGAAAATTATTTTAGATATTTTAATTGTTTACTGAAAAATGTACCAAACTTTTTTCTTAATATTTCGTTCAAAGCTAACGTCACAAAATCTTGGCTGTTTATTTAACCAGTTCCATATGGAGTTTCCCTCAAAAAATTGTAATCTTTTGCTGAGACTAGAGGCCCTCTTAGCCGTGAGGCCCTCCCGCACTGCGGGGATTGCGGGTGCTTTCAGTACGCCTCTGCTCAAGACAGACCGTTGCGGAAGAAACTTGGGGAGACCTTCATCCCGTAGTGGATTGGTTATGGTTGACACTGATAATGATGTTATTTATAGGTGAACTCTTATTAAAAAACCTTAGATATGTCTGGAAGAGGGTGAGGGTTCGGAAGAAGAGGCGTTCATTTACACCTCCCTATCCCCACAATTTGAATATATTTACTTACGCATCCTATCTTTCTGAAAAGAGTTATAAGCACACACAACTGCTACTCAGAAAAGAGTTTCGTGTTACTATGATAGCGGAAATATGATGAGTTTCCTTTCGATTCCCAGAAAAAAGAAAGCTGCACTTAACACAGAACGTTCACGGAAAATATTTCACGAGTGCAAGCTATCCCATGGGGCTTTGCTAGAAAACAAAGACTCCCCACGCCCGCATCTACTAAAGAGCAACTTCCACAGAAAACACATGCGTGAGGTGACGCAAATATGCCGTCACTAAGCTTGCGTTAAAAACCTGCCAGACTTGGAAACATTTATTTTGCAGCAGCCCGTAGATTGATTTTGTTTTGTTCTGCCTCCGAGGACAACAAAGAAAAAAGAAGTTCAACCGCTAAATGGCAGACGGCGTTGACGTTTATTATACATCCCATCACTCAAAACAAAAGCTGACCTTTCTTTCAAAGACAAATGAAATGAATGGTCGGCGAAAGCAGTATGCGTGATACAACTGGAAAAACTTCTAAATCAGTAATTCATTTTTTTTCCCTTTTGCTTTTTATTGGTACATATACGCATTTTGTTTTTCGGTTTTAACGGAGGCAAAATTTGAATTTGAATTTCATTGCCATTCTCAACAACACGCCCCCCCCCACACACACGTATATCATACAAAAAAAAAAAAATGAGTTATCAGCAGGATTGCAGAAAGCTTTTCTTATCTGGGGAAGGGGGGCAATGGCACAGACAGGATTTCTTTACGTTTGTGGCCCAAAACATTGAAGATGCAAATAAAAATACCCCAGAAAAAACATGTCCCAAAATATTCGAAATCGATAAAATATCTCTACTCCAATGATTCCTAAAATATATTTTTGAAAAACATATACAAATATACAAGGTGTCCCATAAAGGTGTACAAATAATCATAACAGTTTTAATACACTGGTGTGCAAAAATTAAGGACGAAGAGGAGAAATTAGCATAACAGCAGAACGGACCGAAAGACCACTCAGGAGATAGACTAGGGTCCGGTACGGTAGGGCATGCGCATATATGCAGCATGACGTGGGGGAGGGGGGGGTATCGGAAGGGTATAAAGCACACGGGCGGTGTACGCTCAGCAATTCGGTGAAAGCTATTGCACGGTGTACATAGGGAACAACGTCGAGTTGCTGCCACCGTGTGATATGGCCAACAGGCAATCCAGTAGACGACATCTGGATGACTTTACCCGAGATCGCGTCATTGGGAAGTTGGAAGAAGGTCAAAGTGCGACTAGTATGACCGAGGAGTTCGGGATCGCTCACAGCATCGTTTCACGAGCTTGGAGAGCATTTGAAACGACAGGAACAGCTGTCCGAGAGTTTAGCAGTGGTAGTCCACGAGCAACCACGGAGGCGGATGACCGGCATATTGACCTACAGGCGAGAAGAGACAGCGGGAGAAATCGCAAGGCACATGCAACAGACAACTGGACGTCCGTTATCGCGTTTTACCGTGTCCAGGAGGCTGCACAAAGTTGGTCTGTTTGCACGACGACCAGTACGGTGTGTGCCATTAACGCCTGCACATCGGAGACGGCGATTTCTGTTGTGCCAGGAACACAAGAACTGGACACATCAGCAATGGGGTCGAGTTCTCTTTACGGATGAGAGCCGATTTAGTCTGACGAGCGATTCTGGACGTATACACATCTGGAAAGAGCAAGGAACACGCAATCACACCTCCAACATAATCGAAAGGAGCCGGTTTGGAGGTGGCGGAGTTCTCGTTTGGGGCGGTATCATGCTTGGTAGCCGTACTGACCTCCACATCTTCCAAGGAGGTTCAGTCACTGATGTCCGCTATTGTACCGAGGTTCTCCTGCCTCACGTGCGTCTGTTTAGAGGTGCTGTGGGTCCTGAGTTCCTCTTCATGGACCACAACGCTACACCTCATCGTACAGTGGCTGTCTCAGAGCTGTTCGAGTGTGAAGATATTCAACGCATGGATTGGCCCGCAAGGTCTCCGGACCTATCCAATCGAACACGTGCCTTCTCGGGTGACGCTTGGCAGCGCGTCACCAGCCGCCAGCAACCATTCCGCAGCTGCGATTGGCGCTACAAGAGAAATGGGCCGGTGATTCCTCAACAGCTCCTTGACAACCTCGTCCTCAGCATGGACAGACGTTGTAAATCCTGCAACGCAGTCAGGGGTGATCATATCCCCTACTAAAGACTGGAATTTTCTTGGCAGCCGCCTGTCACATGGGCGTTTCTGTCTTCTGTCCAGTTGTGCTCGAAGCTACCTTTTCAATAAAATGCCTTTGTATACTTTGGGTTCTTTGTTCGGGCGGTTTTGCTCACTTGTCCCATATTCATACATCTTGGAGATCTTATGGTATGATTTGAGTCTATATGGAGTACTTCTGCACGACGTTACATCCGAAAAACCGTCTCGTCCTTAATTTTTGCACGCCAGTGTATAAATGTTCTCAATCCACAACTTGTGTTTATTGACAGAACAGATAATAAAGTTTTATAGACATTCGACATGGGCACCATTTGTCACCCGAACAATGTCTAAACGGTATTCCAGTTTCAACAATGTTCGTTCGAGAATGTCCGTATTAACTTTCTGCAGTGCGTGTGTAATCCTCCTCTTTAGGTAAGCAATGTCTGCAACTGGGGTGCTGCAAACCTCACTCTTGATGAATTCCCATGAAAAAAATCACAGGGCGTTAAGTACGGCGAACGTGGGGGCCATGCAATGGGACCACCATGCGCAATCTATTGATTGGGAAATTTGGTATCCAGCCAGATGCAGAGCATCACCTTGCGCTCGAAGCGCTCACGTTTGGCATCAGGTTCAGGAAGCTGTCCCAGGCTCAACCACTGCCGCTGTGAGTTAGGATTACGGAAATATACCCACTTTTCATCGCACGTAACAATTCTTTTGATGAAACGTACACCGCGCGGGTTTTCTAGGAATTGCGTGCACACTCCCACTCGGCGGCGGTTTGCTTCAGCTGGCGACAGTTCGTGAGGGATAATGCGGTAGCTTCTGTTGACTTTGCTGAGGTTCTGAAGGTGACGAACCACGGTGGTCTGTGATATGCCCAGCTCACCTGATAATCTCCGCGTGCTGGTTGTCGGATTTGCCTCTACTGCCTACCGCACGGCCTCCGAATCCACGGCTCGTGCTGGCCTACCTGACCTTGGCTGATCGTCGAGGTTTCTGTCACCTGAGCGAAATTTCTCAAACTATCTGGTTGCAGTGCATTGGTCCACGGAACCTTCCTCTTTCGCATGACAAATGTTTCGTGTTGCTTGAGCAGCGTTATGGCTGAGTTCAAACTCGTAAAGCAAAAGTTCCTTAATTAGCCGGTTATGGCTGTTCATCTTTTAGGCGTCTCAACCACAGACAGAACGACATGCAGTAATATTCACAGCAACGACTATCACTTTATATCCCTTTCGACTGAGTGCACTCCGCGATTTGAAGTAGTTTAATTAAACACGTGACATACCCGCCGCAGCACATGCGTTTATGCAAATGCTGCAAAACTTTCGACTCAGCCTCTGTAATTTACATATTCAGGAAATCAATGGAGGTGAAAGGTCACTTTACCTGAAGAGCCGCCAGTGACTCCGATTAAACTGAAGATAATTAAAAAAAGAACGAAAAAGAAAATTAGAGGCTGAAGGAGAGGAAAATTAGAATACGGGGGTCTTACCATGTAGATGAGCCAGTCGAAGAGAAAAATGTGATGGGAGCAACGGTTCGGGCGTTGTGGGGCGGCAAAGTCCTAATGTAAAGTCTATGGGAGGAGCGTGCGGTTGACTCACGCGCTGTTGAAGGCGGAAGTATGGAGGGACTCAGATAGTCCAAAGTCCGAAGTCTCTCTTCTCAGCGAACCGTTGTGCAAAACAACGCTAGCAGGAATTTGTTTGAAAGTTCTTATCGGAACAGCGAACACTCGAAGACCTGATTGCGTTGTGCCATTGGACTGCGTGATGTATATATACAATTTAATATTCATTGGTTTATTTATTCGCGTAGGTAAGACGTTTCCCATTATGTAGTAAAGATGTAAATAAATGTTCACATGAGTTTATTCTTTCCAAAAAAAAACTATTCGTCGATTCCGATGGGTTTCGTCCACCGGGTTCGAATCCCGTTGAGGCATGGACATTGTGTTTGTCTTACGGCACTGGCTCTCTCCTATCCCTGAAACCAGTGACCCTAAATTAGGGAGGGGTGACTGCTCATAGCCCAAGCGTTGGCTTGTGATCATTCGTTCGTGAAGGGTCCGGGTTTGAATCCCGTGAGGCATGGATATTGTGTTTGTCTTACGCCACTGGCTCTCACCCTTCCCTGGAACCAGTGACCCTAAATTAGGGACGGCCGACTGCCCATTGAGTTGCTCACGGTGGTCGTTAAATCTGCAGTCACAAATTAAAAAAAAAAAAAGAGATCACGAACCTGGACTATTGTCTTTACTGAAGCGGTTGAATGAATTTGTCAATCAAATAAAGTTTGCATTTGTTGTTTTATATGAGTTTATTACCTTCAAAAAAAAAAAAAACTTACCGTCGATTCCGACGGGTTTCGTCTAGTATCCATTTAATCCAGTATTCAATAATAAGTCGTAAGGAGGAAAAGCTTACGTATTGCAAATTAAATATAATGGTAAAAATAGTAAATGGGATATGTGCAGGAATTTCAAAATAATGTTCAGCGTAAAAGAGGTCTTTGGAAATAATGCATTTAATATGTACAATGAAAAGAAAAAAGAAATAAACAAATAACACTTAAGTGTGCGAAATATATAAATAAAATCAAACAAAGAAATCAGAGAGTAAAAAAAGAACAGTATGAAAATTTTCCAAGGTTTTCTAAGTACCATAAAATGGGAAGTTTGGGCATTCGAGAAAACTGCAATTTTTGTGAAGTGCGGTTAAAGTAATAAAGTTTTATTAGCGATGTTGAGGAAACCTGAGTGGTTCTTTTATCGCGCTGGGTAAAAATCCATTAAGCTCTACTGTTGATGTTTGTGAAGAAATAAGCAGATTTTTCTCCATTAAAATAAGCAATATACACCGAAGTAGAAAATTATTAGGAACACCTAATAACAATCACACACGTGCCATCAGCACTTAGGTATGCAACTATAAGGTTGAGATGGTTTTATAAACAACTCACTGCAAAGGATTTAGACAAGAGTCGCATCATCATCATCATCATCATTGTCAACCATTATCAATCCACTGCTGGACGAAGGTCTCCCCAAGTTTCCTCCACAACGGTCTGTCTTGTGCCAGTCTCCTCCATGTCCACCCCTGCATACTTTCGAATTTCATCCACCCATCTCCCATGTGGTCTTCTTCTGGGTCTTTTCCTGTCCCTTGGAATCCAATCTAAAATTTCGGCTGTCCATCGATGATCTGTCCTTCTGGCAGTATGTCCAGCCTATTGCCATTTCAGGGATTTAACTCTGATCATGATGTCTTCCACTCTTGTCATTTTTCGGATCCACGAGTTCCTCTTCTTATCTCTCCTGGTTACACCAAGCATGCACCTCTCCATGCATCTTTGAGTTGTCTGCAGCCTCGGTATGTCTCTTTTAGTTAAGGTCCACGTCTCCGCACCATACGTAAGCACTGGAAGGATGCATTGATCAAACACTTTTCTTTTAAGACATAATGGCATATTGCTCTTGAAAATTATGCTGTTTCTTCCAAAAGCTCTCCAGGCAAGTTTTGTACGCCGATTAATTTCTTCATCAATGTGACCCTCACTTGATATCTGCTGTCCAAGATAAACGTACGTGTCTGTTATCTCCAGCTTTTCTCCATCAATCGATAAATCTTCATTTCTTGTAAAAGCATTGAACATCACTTTTGTCTTCTGAAAGTTCATTTTTAATCCCACTTCTTTACTCTTGTCAGCAAGTTCCTGGATCATACTCTGCAGCTCTGATGGGGTAGTTGCAAAAATGACTACGTCATCAGCAAAACGAAGGTGGGTTAGATAATCTCCATTAATCTTTATCCCCTTGTTTTCCCAGCTCAGTGACTGAAAAACACCCTCCAATGTGGCATTAAAGAGCTTCGGAGATATGGTGTCACCTTGTCTCACTCCCTTTCCAATTTTTACGTGTGTTGTATTTTCAAACAGCCTAATCTTTGCACTTGCATTTTCATAGATGTTATTAATAATATTAATGTATGCATCTTCAATACCGCAGGTTTTCAGAGCCATTGTAACTGCTGATGGTTTCACCGAATCAAAGGCTTTTTCATAATCGATAAAAGCCATGCACAATGGAAGTTCATATTCCCTCGCTCTTTCAATTAGTTCTCTCAGCACGTGGATATGATCTATTGTGCTGTAGCCACTCCTGAATCCAGCTTGTTCTCTCGGTTGAGCCATGTCCAGTGTTACCTTCAAGCGGTGTGAAAGAACTTTAGTGAAGATTTTATAAACTACTGATAGGAGGCTGATAGGTCTGTAGTTTCCGAGATCCTCAATGTCACCTTTCTTATGTAGCAGGATCATTGTAGCGGTGTTCCAATCCTCAGGAATCTTTCCTTCATTAAGGCATCGAGTGAAAATTTGGGCGAGTACCGTTTCGATTTCTCCACTTGCTTCTTGTATGATGTCTACAGTAATTCCATCTTCTCCTGGAGCTTTTCCTCGCTTCATGTTCTTGATTGCATGTGCAACTTCTGCTGGAAGGACTGGAGGAACTCTGGTACTGGTATCTTTCATGATGTCTGGAGTGCATGTATCATCCCTTTCATATAATTTGGAGTAGAAATCTTTCACTCTTGTCAAAATTTCGCCTCTATTTCTTGTTACAGAACCATCTTCTTTTCTCAGTGCCATAATCTGTTTTCTTCCCTTACTGAGATGTCCCTTTGCTATCTTTAGGCTTTGGTTGTTTTCAATTGCTTTCCTCACTAGTTCACAGTTGAATTTCCTTACGTCTTCAGTGATACTTTTTCTTACTGTCTTGCATAGCTCTATATATTCCACTTTGGAAGTCACATCTTTTTTAGTTGTCCTCATCTCTCTTCTTTTTTGCATCAACATTTTGGTTTTTCCTGATAATTTGTTCACATGCAACTTGTTCTTAGACCCAGCTAATTTTGTTGCTGTTTCCATAAGAGCTTTGGTTACTTTTCTGTTAACTTCAGAGATGTTCACTTCTTCCGATGTTAAGCCTTCTAAAGCAGAGAACCTGTTCTTCAGTTCTAACTTGAAGGTATTATGGTGTTTTTTAAGGTTGGTTATGTCAATAGATTTTGTTTGTCCTATGAGCTTGCCACGTTCAAGTTTAGTGTTGAGGTGCATCTTACATCTCACCAATCTATGGTCACTACCTGTGTTGAACTTGTTTAGCACACTGCAGTCTTCTATGACGAATTTTTTGTTACACATAATAAAATCAATTTCACTTGTCGTCCCATTTGGATGTCTCCATGTCCATTTCCTGTGTGGCTTTTTCTTGAAGAAGGAGTTCAAGATGAAAAACCCTTCTGCCTCTGCAAACTCAACGAGAGTATTTCCACGCTGGTTTCTGTTGCCATGACCGAATTTACCTACTGAAGTTTCATTCTGTTGCCGTTGCCCTATTTTTGCATTGAAATCTCCCATAATTATTTTCAAGTGCTGCTTACCTTTATTATTTAGATGACAAATTTCCTCATAAAATTCTTCAATTTCTTCTTCAGGATGACTTGTGGTGGGTGCATAAGTTTGAATAATCTGAGCCTGGTATCTTTTCGAGAGTTGGATAACAAGTCGTGCAGCTCTGTCAGAGGAACTTTCAACTTCTACAACTTTATCCTTCAGTTTCTTGTTTATTATAAATCCAACACCACTAGTTCTGCCAGTATCTGTCCCACGATAGTAGAAGAGATGTCCACTTTTCAGTTCGATGAGATCTTCTCCTTTTCTCCTTACCTCACTTAGCCCCACGATGTCCCACTTGATCCTTTGTAGTTCCTCTTCCAATTCAAGAAGCCTTGAATCAGAAGATAGGGAGCGTCCATTGTAAGTAGCCAAGGTCAGCATCAGATGGCAGCCTAGTCCGGTCCTCCGGGGATTCTTAGCACCCTCTGCCTTCATGTCGCACTGGCCGCTGCCTTGGCCAGGTACATTCCAGCTGCCGGAGACTGAGGGCCAAGATTTAAGTTGTGGAATCATTTTGGAGGGGTTTGGCCATAACTCACCACGCTGGCCAAGCGGGTTGGTGAGTGTGGGATAGCATTTCCTCTGATCCCGATGGTATAGTTATACCGCTATGGGCGGTCGTCAGAGCCCCTTTAGTGGGAACAGGATGCACCACGAGAAGGCGGGGTTGACATTTGTCAAGGAGAGGCTGTGATGTTACGCATCACCTGACCTTACATACATATTAAATCCGTTTATTTTTGTGGTGTAGTAAGCACAAAGATTCGCCAAGCTTTCGCACTCCACTGGGAGGCTTTTTCAAGGCAAGGATAGACATTAAAATGCAGGGAATTGGAACACGTAAGGAACAAAGATGATTTTCGAAAATAACGTGGGTGACATCACGAGCATATTACACGAATTTTTATCACGCAATTATACGGTGCGTCGCGTTTCCACCTTTTAATAACTCATGCCAAACCCTTGGTAGTTTAGTAGAAACTACATGCATATCATTGCACGAGAGTTTGTTGGATATGAGATTGACTGTTTCTCTGATGGCAATCTCTTTAAAGTTCATGTAAGGGGCAATTCTTCTAATTCTATTCCATAGAGGAGCGGCCGATGAATGCATGACTTCTCTGGCGTGGGCTGTATTCTGCATGTCCTGGTTGACACTTCGCATGTATTCTTTACATCTAGTGCCTAAGGATACTTTGTCATTCCGAATACATCTTTTCTGTGCTGTTGGGATACACCAACGGTATAGCGTACACACCCGCCTTTTCTTTCTCACACTGTCTCGCCTTGCAACTTGATATTATATGTGATAACGAGGCCCGGGACTTCATTGTTATTAATATGTTGGATTTACGTAGTGAATTATTAAAATTATTACGTAAATACAACATATCAATAACAATGAAGTCCCCAGACCTCGTTATCACATATAATATCAAGTTGCAAGGAGAGACAGTGTGAGAATGAAAAGGCGGGTAGGTACGCTATACCGCTGGTATATCCTGACAACACGGAAAAGATATATATCGGAATGACAAAGCGATCCTTGGACACTAGATGTAAAGAGCACGTGCGAAGTGTCAACCAAGACATGCAGAATACAGCCCTCGCCAGAGAAGTCATGCATTCATCAGCCGATCCTCTACGGAATAGTATTAGAAGAATTGACCCATACACGAACGTTAAAGAGACTGCCATCAGGGAAACAGTCGAAATCCTATCCAGCGAACTAGCGTGCAATGATATAGTTTCTACTGAACTACCAAGAGCTTGGCATGCATTATCAAAAGATGGAAACACATTGCGACGCACCGTCTATTTGCTTGATAAACATTCGTGTAATATGCTCGTGATGTCACCCACGTTATTTTCGAAAATCATCTTTGCTCCTTACGTGTTCCAATTCCCTTCATTTTTATGTCTACCATTGCCTTGAAAAAGCCTCCCAGTGGAATGCGAAAGCTTGACGAATCTTTGTGCTTACTAAACCACAAAAATAAACGGTTTTATTATGCTATATGCGTCTCTTGAGTATTCACAGTCTGGTGTATTTGTAATTACATTAAGGATTTAGACGTGAACCAAAGAGCAGATATAGAAGATGATCACACATTTTTAGAACAATTTTCCGGCAATATTATTAGTGTTTAAAATAAAATTATTTCTTTCTTAAATGCTCTATCTGATAGCCCTTTCTCTGGACTGTGAACCTACATCTAGACTTCCCAGATAAGAGGGCATTTCTTAAAATTGGTACTTTATTCCACTCCTCTTCCACTGCTTTCCATAGTCCAATCATTGTTTTAGGTCTGCGTTTAGAAAGCGCTCTTTTTAGCAGTCCGAAGGCACAATAGTCCATTGGTGACACATCAGGGGACTTTGAAGGAATATGAGCAAAAGGTATACACTTGATACCTGTCTCTTTTTAGCACGTCTTTTGTAAAAAAGATCGTGCTTCTGTTATCGATTTGTCCGTCCATCCGTCCGTCCGTACCCACGGTATCTCTGCAACTATTAGTCCGATTTGAAAAATTCTGTTTGCATTCGGAAGCTCGAAATATGCAAATGATGATCCTTTATTTCGTTTTTTTTTTTTTTACGATGTATAATTTCGCCGCTAGAGGGCGTAAATGCAGATGATGTCGAATTCAAAAATACGTTTTATTCCACATATTTGCTTCTAAACATCCGATTGAAAAAAAAAATATCTTTCGATTCCATTTATATCGAAGAGTATTTTAGATATAGTTAGTTTTTCAAATTACGCATAGATTTTCCGCTATGGGGCGTAAAAGTAAATTACATTTTTCCCGATAACTCTTTTTCTAAAACTCCGATTTGAAAAAAAATATTCTTCGGCGGATACATCTTCTGATGGAAAATTTTTTGCATATAATTTCAAATTTTTGGTAAAGAATACTTAGGCCACCAGGGGGCGTAAGTGTTAATTTTTGCTTTTGATGTATTTGCCATAAAATTGGAGCTTCTAAAATATCAATTGAAAAAATTCTTTCGTGGACTGAAGCCACTCACATCGATAAACGTTTTCGGAATATTTTCATCTTAAAATATTGCACAGTTTCTCCGCCAGGGGGCGTAGACATACATCTTATTTTTGTCAATATATCTACTTCTAGGAGTCAGATTTTAAAAATTCCTTGTGTTGGATAGTGTTTTCCGTGTGACATGTTTTTCATATAATTTCAAAATTTTCAAATAAGTCAGACTTTCCGCTAGGGGGCGTAGCGGTAAATTGCGTTTCCCCCTATATCTCTGCTTCTAAATCTCCGATTTGAAAAATTCTTTCTGCACCGGATACAGGTCCTGATGAGAAATCGTTTGCATATAATTTCTAATTTTTGTAAAAAAATAGTTTGGCCACCAGAGGGCGTAAATCTTAATTTCCGCTTCTGTTGTATTTGCAACAAAATATGAGCTTCTAAATTCTCGATTGAAAAAAACGTCTTTTGTTGACCAATACTAGTCATGTCGACAAACCTTTTAGAAACATTTTTTCTTAAAATAGTGCATGGTTTCTACGCCAGGGGCGTAGATGTATATCTTATTTTTGTCAATATCTCTACTTGTAGGAGTCCAATTTGAAAAATTCCTTCTTTGTTGGATAGTGTTTCTAGTGTGACACGTGGTTCATATAATTTCAAAATTTTCAAGTAATTCATAGACTTTCCGCTAGGGGGCACAAGGGTAAATTGCGTTTTCTGCGTTATTTCTGCTCCTAAAGCTCTGATTTGAAAAATTCTTCCTGTATCGCATACAAGACCTGACGGAAAATATTTTTCACATAATTTCTAATGCTTGGTAAAAAATGGTTTAGCCACTAGGGGTCGTAAGTGTTAATTTCAGCTTCTGAAGCATTTGTTGCAAAATCTGGGCTCCTGAAAACTCGACTAATTTTTTTTTTTTTCTTGGACCGATACCGCTTATATGGATGAACCTTTTGAGAATACTTTCTTCCTAAAATAATGCATGGTTTTTCCACCAGGGGACGTAAAGTCACATCTTATTTTTGTCGATATCTCTTTTTCTAAGAGTTCGTAAGCTCACGATTCCGTTTACAGCAATAACTGAGGGATTAAAAACCCGATTGAAAATCTTCTTTCTTTCGTTAGATCTATTGTTTTCCATACCGGTTCGATTGACTTTGAATAGTTTTGATAAATTTCATTTGCGTCAGAACGAATTCAAAAGACGTGCTTATTACACCCGAAAATTCGGTGTCATCTTTCTTGTTTTTAGGTCTGAGCGCTCTTTTTTAGCAGTTTGAAGGTACAATAGTCAATTGGTGACACGTCAGGGAGCTTTGAAGAGAGTCTCTTTTTAGGTCTCAGCGCTCTTTTTAGCAGTCCGAAGGCACAATAGTCAATTGGTGACACATCAGGGGACTTTGAAGAAATATGAGTAAAAGATATAGACTTGATACCCGTCTCTTTTTTTGGTCTGAGCGCTCTGTTTAGCAGTCCGAAGGCACAATAGTCCATTGGTGACACATCAGAGGACTTCGAAGGAATATGAGCAAAAGGTATAGACTTGATACCCGTCACCTTTTTAGGTCTGAGCGCTGTGTTTAGCAGTTTGAAGGTACAATAGTCCATTAGTGACACATCAGAGGACTGAAGGAATATGAGCAAAAGATATAGACTTGATCCCTGTCACTTTTTTTAAAAAATATTTTCAAGAAATAGAGTGGTAGATTTGGATATATGACTGGAACCCTTATCCTCATGGAGTTCTACTCTTTGAAGGCTCTGTGGATAGAGGAATGGTATTTTCTCTTTAAGTATAGGAGTTAAAACATTATTTTGGTAATATGTAGGATTGATTTTAACATTCTTTTTCAACTTTTCTTAAATTTAATTTCGCATTGTACGAGAAACCAGAAATAATCACGAATCCTTCACTGAACCTTTCTTTGGATTCATGGAACCATGTTGGTAAGTCTTTTCCAGCTGTTCTGCGATTTTTTAGTTAAGAGTTGTTTAGGTAGATCCATGCTTCATCAATGGACACAATAAATTTACATCTGTCTCCAGTTAAGTGATTTTTCATAAGGACGTCTACATCGTGTTCTGCGCTCAGCCACGTACCGAGGCAAAAGGCGGTGAACATGTTTTTTTCTTTTTTTTTTTTTTTTTTTTTTTTTTCAGGTTGAAATCTTAGTTTATTACCTTGTTTACACATGGTGCAGAGATTTTTAACGACTTAGTGATTGCTCTTTGGGGAGGTGGATTTTCTTTTAAGATCAGAGACCTTACTTTTGAAATAGTTTAAAAGTACGTACCTTCTTTGAATATTCGTTTTTTCCTGTTAAAAGCAATGCTTGACGATTTTTCCCTCTATTATTAATAAATATTGCTTATTTTACATTTAGAAATGCTAATTCCATGATTTTCACAGCGTTTTTTAATTACAGAATCCGAATATTTCTCTTCGTAAAGAGCAGAAACATAACCTTCTATCCACAACTTGTTTACGTGCGCCATTTTCTTAGGAGACGATATTTAACTGCAGCAGATGTTTCTTTCGTGTTCATCTAACACGCTGTTGCCAGTTTCAGTTCCTTATTTTCCGTAATTTCTTATGAAAAACGTCCTCAAAATGTGTGAATATCCTCTGTAGAGGCAAGAGGGAAAGACTCATGATTTAAACTACTTTGAAAAAAGCATGATAGTCGTCTCTAGGCGGCAGGTGCGAACATCACAGAAGTGGCAAACCTTCTCGGCTATGGAAGAACAGTTGTATCGAGAATATACAGTGAATGGTGCACAAGTAGCAAAACAAACATCCGGGGTCTTCTTGTGTGCGAAAACGACATGTCGATGTTCGAGAGCAACGACAGCTGGAGAAGATTGTACGCGGCAACAAACGAGCTCAGTTAAGTCCAGAGTTGGAAACTACCCGGACCTAGTCGCCATATAATTGAACTCAACTCTGACAAATCTGTTTTGAACTATAAATTCGAATATATCATCATCATCGTCAATAATTATCAATTTACTGCTGGATAAAGGTTTCCCCAAGTTACTTCCACAACGGACTGTCTTGGGCTAGTTTGTTCCATCCACCCATCTCCCACGTGGTCTTCTCCTGGGTCTTTTTCGGAATCCAGTCTAAAATTTCGGTTGTTCATTGGTGGTCCGTTCTTCAGGCAGTATGTCCAGCCATTGCCATTTCAGGGTTTTTACTCTGATCATGATGTTTTCCACTCTTGTTATTTTCCTTATCCAAGAGTTCCTTTTCTTATCTTTCCTGGTTACACCAAGTATGCATCTCCCCATGCTTCTTTCAGATGTCTGCAGTCTTTGTATTTATTTTTTAGTTGAGGTCCACGTCTCTGTTCCGTACGTAAGCACTGGAAAGGTGCATTGATTAAACACTCTTCTTCAAGACATAATGGCATATTGATCTTGAAAATTGTACTGTTCCTTCCAAAAGCTCTTCAACCAAGTCTTTTACGCTTATCAATTTCTTCATCGATGTGACCCTCACTTGATATCTGCTGTCCAAGGTAAATGCAGAAATTGGTTATCTCCAGTTTTTTCCCCATCAATCGATAAATCTTTATTTCTTGTAAAAGCATTGTACTTCATTTTAGTCTTCCGAAAGTTCATTCTTAATTCTGTTTCTTTGTCCTTCTTAGCAAGTTCCTGGATTATACTCTACTTAACGGTCGCCATCACAGAAAGAAAAAATATCTTTTTTTTTTCAAAAATGAAACGAAAATATAACCAAGTCAGGAACACCTTGATCCGACCAGTTTCATCCGCAAGAAATTTTCAACCCAGTGACCCATTTACCAGCTGACCCGTGACCCGTTTCCATCTCTGGTTAGGTCAAGTAACTGCGCAGTACAGTAGCGGTATCAAGAGGAGATTTTTAGCACACACAGCCCTCCGCATATTGGCGTGAATGGGCAATAACAGCAGATGTCCCCTTCGTGTAACACTCGTCTCTGCTGAAATCCGACAAATTTGCCTACAGTGGGAATGAGAGCCCAAAAACTGCATCTGGTTAAGTCACCGGGTCCGATGAATCACGTTTTGTTACTACACGCCGACGGATAGGTCAGAATAGTATAGCGCCAACAGCCCGAATCGACGGATCTCCACTCTGCAAGCTGGTGTAGGTGGTGCAATGCTGTGGGGTCAATTTTCATGTTGGGCTTCAACAACACTTGGATAACACGAGTTATCTTAATATCACTGCTCACCAGACAAATCCGTGCATGTACATATTGTTTCCTTATAGAAAGGGCTAATTCTAGCAGGATGATGCGCCATGCCGCAAGGCTCGGATCGTCACATAGTGTTTCCAGGAGCCCCACAGTGACTTGCATGTACTAAAATGTCTTCCCCCTCCAGTCTTCAGATCTTAACTCAATTGAACACCAGTGGGATGAGATTGAGAAAGCCATTCGTAACAGATCCAGCGAACATTCGACACTTGACGGTCGCCTTCACATCTGCTTGGCTGAACACACCTGTAGAACAACATCATCACCACGTTGAATCCATGCCACAGCGAATAGACGATGTTTTGATGTGCAAGGGCTGCTCAACTTGTTATTAGGTCGGTGTTCTTAATAATTTGTTACTTCATTATATATTAATGGAAATATGCATGGCAGTGCCGGTCCCAGCCAGAGGGTAGAAAGATCGAAGATGAACCCGGACCCGAACCAGGATCTAGAGGGCTCTGGCTGCATATTATTTACTATGCAGTTCGGAGCTCGGGCTTCATAATAATTACTATACAGCTCGAGCTGCATGATGTTTACTATACCGTTCGGACTCGGGCTGCATAATACTTATGATACAAATCGGACTCGGGCTGCATAATACTTATGATACAAATCGGACTCGGGCTGCATAATACTTATGATACAAATCGGACTCGGGCTGCATAATATTTACTATAGAGTTCGGGCTGCATAATATTTATTATAGAGTTCGGGCTGCATAATATTTACTATACAGTTCGGGCTCGGGCAGCATAGTATTTATGATACAATTCGGGCTCGGGCTGCATAATATTTACTATAGAGTTCGGGCTCGGGTTGCATAATATTTGCTACACAGCTCGAGCTGTATACTGTTTACTATACAGTTCGGGCTCGGGCTGCATAGTATTTATGATACAATTCGGACTCGGTCTGCATAATATTTATGATACAATTCGGACTCGGGCTGCATATTATTTGCTATAAAGTTCGGGCTCGGGCTGCATAGTATTTATGATACAATTCGGACTCGGGCTGCATAATATTTGCTATAAAGTTCGGGCTCGGGCTGCATAATATTTACTATACAGTTCAAGCTGGGGCTGCATAATATTTGCTGTAAAGTTCGGGCTCGGGCTGCATAATATTTACTGTAGAGTTCGGGCTCGGGCTGCATAATATTTGCTATACAGCTCGAGCTGTATAATGTTTACTATACAGTTCGGGCTGCATAATATTTGCTATACAGTTCGAGCTCGAGCTCGAGCTGCATAATGTTTACTATACAGTTTGGGCTCGGGCTGCATAGTATTTATGATACAGTTCGGACTCGGGCTGCATAATATTTGCTATAGAGTTCGAGCTCGAGCTGCATAATGTTTACTATACAGTTCGAGCTCGGGCTGCATAATATTTGCTGTAAAGTTCGGGCTCGGGCTGCATAATATTTACTATAGAGTTCGGGCTCGGGCTGCATAATATTTGCTATACAGCTCGAGCAGTATAATGTTTACTATACAGTTCGGGTTCGGGCTGCATAATATTTGCTATACAGTTCGAGCTCTAGCTGCATAATGTTTACTATAGAGTTCGGGATCGGGCTTTGAGAAGTTTCTTCTTTTTTTTTTTTTTTTTCTTAACTTTGAGTTGATAGGATTTAGCATATACGTCTTTATTACACTTCAGAGTTGATAAAGCGAATTCTTTTACAACTGGGTCTGCATGGGAGGGGAGCGAGGTCTGGGGAGAGCTATTTATTCTGGGCTTGGGGAGCAAATACCTTTAGTCAAGCATTAGTGGATTTCTGCGAAGAAGGAAAATCTTCAAGAACTGTATGTGCATACTAGAAAGTAGATACCACGCCGTCGAAATGCCTCCCCTTTCCTCCACGTAGCAGACCCCTGCTAATTTTATTGAGCAACGTACGAAGATTACAGCGCAGCCCGATTATGCCAGCACGCGGAAACCTTTAAGGATGAAACAAATTATCAAAGAAACAACGGCTGTTCTACAGGAACAGATAGATGTCTCTTGCCTACTCTCCAGTTGAGGAAGAAATTGGTTAACTGAAGGGGAAGGAGGGAGTGAAAGTTTGTAAGCAAATATTTTTTTATTAATGTCAAAACAAGTTAGCACAGTTTTCGGGCTCTATGTAGAAGTATATAATTTGGGTTCGCGCTCTTAAAACAGATCTCGAACTAAGCACTTATGCTTAGGTGATGCCAAAATAGAAACTTATGTTTTATGTCTTGGGGATTTATGTGTGCACAGGTATGGTGATGAAATGGTCTTACTGCCCGAGAGCAAATATGGGCGTTTGAGTATGCTGTTTAGAGTTAACTATGTACGCATGAAATTTAATTGTGTGTAAATAACGGGAACTAAAGTCATGGCTTTTGAGCGAGGACTTAATTCTGAGCGCGAGATCAATCAAAACTGTACAGACTTAGAGAACGTGCACGAGTTTTGCATTTACGTAGGAAGAAGCAGCTTTGACGGAGAAACAAGATTAGTTGGTGAAATCTGTAGGCGAAGAAATTCGGCTTTGAAAGTCATAGCTGCTTTAGGAGGATTTCACAAGATTGATCTGTTGTCAGAAAGGTTACAAATATCTGTTAAGTAAAACGCAAGAGTTCCAGCTCTAATGAACAGTGAAATCTGTGAGCTGGAAAGGGTTTGAGTTAACATTTATTCTGGTCATGTACAAAACGAAGATTTGCTGCAGATGTGTAAGTAAATCAAAATATGTATTTATAGTCGGGTGGAAAGAAAATTTTTGGAAGTGGCAGGAAAGAAAAGTAGAGGGAAGTTGAGGAAATAATGGGAGGACGTGATACAAGAATGGTTGAAAAAGAAAAAAATGTATAAATGCAGTAGATTCTGGTTAATTGGGACACATCGGGGTTAGAACAAAAAATATATAAATACAGCAGATTCTGGTTATTTGGAACACATCTGGGTTAGAACAAAAAATATAAATACAGTAGATTCTGGTTAATTGGGACCTAACGGGATTAGAACAAAAAATATAAATACAGTAGATTCTGGTTAATTGGGACATATCGGGGTTAGAACAAAAAGTATAAATGCAGTAGATTCTCGTTCATTGGGGCATATCAGAGTTAGAACAAAAATATAAATACAGTAGATTCTGGTTAATTGGAACACATCGGGGTTAGAACAAAAAAAATTAAATACAATAGAGGGTCAAGGGGGCCTCACACAAAATTTTCGTTATTTTAGTTAAAATTTCAACAGTTTTCAATTTTGAACCACCAAGTATACTATCTCATGGTACTCTGACTTAGACCGTACACGGTTTGGGGAAGGGGTCGGAGCCCAGGGGACAAAGGGCCCCCATACAAAATTTTTGTAAAAAGTTCTACAATTTTCAATTTAGAACAACCAAATTTGGTATTTTTATCTCATGGTACTCCCTACCTTGGACCGTACATGGTTTTTTGAAGGGTTCAAAGGGCACCCATACAAAATGTTCGTAAAAAGTTCTACAGTTTTCAATTTACAACCACCAAATTTGGATTAGTATCTCATAATACTCTGACTTAGACCGTAGACAGTTTTTGGAAGGGGTCGGCAAGGGGCCCCCATACAAAATTTTCAAAAAAAAGTTCTACAGTTTTCAATTTAGAACCACCAAATTTGGTATAAAAAAAAGTTCTGCAGTTTTCAATTTAGAATCACCAAATTTTGTATTAACGGGAAAATTACAGGAATATGTTTTTCATTCATAAAATTTCACCCGCTGAACATGGTGATTCCACGAATACTTACCCGGGAAATACCGGGTACCCCTGCTAGTTATGCGAATAAATGCCGCTACAGTAGCACAGTGGTCTAAGCGTTGGCTTATTGTCATTCGTCTCAGCTGGGTTCGGGTTCGAATCCCGGTGAGGCATGGATATTGTGTTAGTCTTACAGCCAGAGACGTCGCCAAGGAAATGCGAGGGTGGGGTCAAGCCCTCCCTGAAATTCGTCCTGCCCACTCGGCGGCCTACCCAGTTCAAAATGTGCCATTTTTCAATACATTTAACTTTAAAATATAATCTGGACTTTGCCAAGTAATAAGTCCTGTGTTTTGTTTCATGTAGCACTACGTATTTTCCCCCTATACGAAGTGCGCTATTTAGGTCTCCGTAGAAAGTTTATCAAGATAGCATCCAAAAGGCCATGAAAATTCAATTATTCTCCACTCTTTTAGTTCCTTAGTTTAAGCCTTTTTTTCATGTTTTGTACGGCCAAGGGAGGCTAATGAAGAGGGCGGATAGGAATTAACTGAGTGGGGCCACTACTAATTGCCTTGCTGTTTGTTTTCTTTACAAAATAGGAGATTCAGCACGGAAAGTGAAGTCCGAAGCTGCACAAGCACTCTTAAGACTGCTCCGGGACAGTGAAAATGCACGAAGTTGCCGAAGAGTGCTTCGTAGGAGAGGAGTGCAAGGCAAAATCGCTGGCTTCAAGAAAGGAAGTTAAGCAGGAAGGAGGTACTGTGTCTGCCTAGCACGACGTTAAAATTTGATTTAGATAAACAAAAACGGCATTTTCCTTTAAATTGTTCAAGTACAGCACTACACAGTCGAGACACATTATTGTGACCACCTCCTACTTTTGACGTCAACAGCGCGTAGCCAATGAAAGTATAGGCACGTGTTGTGAGCTGTCTTGGAAAGTATATAAGGAATGCTGTAGGCATTCTGAAAACATATCACTCGTTGCTCTCATGGATAAAAGGAACAATTTATCAGATTTGCAAAAAGGGATGATTATCGACTTTCCCGCCAAGGGTGGCAGTATTTCTGAAACAGCACAGTTTGTGAACTGTTCACGTGCTGCTGTGGTTAAAGTCTATCGTGATTGGAGAAATGGCACCATTGCGAATAAGCGATTTGGAAACATCCACGTGCCATTGATGTGAGAGGTGAATGTCGGCTTCGAAGGTGCGTGAGGGCCGATCGACACGCTACAGTGGAGCAACTCACTGGTCGAATGAACCAGGGGTTACCGGAAGTGTGTCTAAAACGACAGTTCAGCGAATCCTGCTGCGTATGGGGCTCCGATGCAGACGGATGGTCACTGCACCTATGCTAACGAAGGTGAATCGGCAGAAAAGGCTTATATTTGCACGGCAGTATCGGAATTGGACCTCCGCTGAATGTCAAAAGGTTGCCTTCTGTCACGTTTTCTGCTTCATCAAACGGATGGACGTTGGCGTATAAGGCGAGAAACATAGGACAACAAACACTCTTCAACCATTACTAGAAGAATACAAACTGATGGGGGCAGCGTTATGGTCTGGGGAATGTTTTCGTAACATTCTCTGGGTCCACTGATAACTGTGGAAGGCACTGTGGACCGAATTCGTTATGAATCCATCTTTGCAGCCCACGTACACCATGGGGCGGATGGGATCTTCCAGAGCGACAATGCGACGTGTCACACAGCTAGAAATGTCCGAGAGTGGTTGGAAGAGCACGATGAAGACTTCAAAGTACTTCCCTGGCCCCGTAATTCCCCAGACTTAAATCCAATCGAGCATCTGTGGGACCAACTCGGTCGTGTTGTTCGCTCTAAGGATCCTCCACCACGCACCCTCCAGCAGCTGTCAGAACTGCAGTCAGCATGGCTCCACATACCTCTGAACACATTCCAGCACCTTATTGAGTCACTCCCAGCCCGTCTAGCTGCTGTCCGCGCTGCACACGGTGGTTACTGTAGATATTAGCTGGTGGTCCCAATGTGACTGTAAATTTATGTTTTACATGCAGTTTTAGTCTGAAAGTAGTTCTAGTTCCTCGAAAAAGCCTTCACTTGGTGAGCAAAAGCTCGGCAGATCTTGTATGATCCCATATACACCTGTGTAAAGAACCGCATTATTGTGTTATAAAGTCTTGCACTGTTTTTCTATTTAAGATTCCACCTATTTTTATTACATTTAGCATTACACTGTTTGAGGTTTACAAAAAGTTCTGCTCATCGTTAAAATCAGATTTAACTTCCTTTTTAATTCCTTTTTATCGACGGTGTGTACATTTTATTATCATTCAAAGTGGTATTTCCGTCAAAAAAGATTCTCTCTGTGACTTTTGAAGTGATATTTCCCCGAAAATACAGAAAATAAAGTACTGTACCTTTAAAGGTACGACGAAGACTTTAATAAACATACAACTTCATGACTTCGTTATTGAATTACTGAATACGAAACACTCAAAGAGGCCATTCCCTCCAGGGAAATATCCGTCTGACGAATTTTGTTTTACCATACAGCTTTTGCTTGTAGTCTGTTCGATGATTGGGCAAACTCATTTCTTTCTTTTATTTAGCACGTGTCTAATCTCCTGCCTGTGTTATTCCTATAGTTCTCTAAGTTTGAGGACTGGTGTTAATTTAGGTGTTTTCAGAAGATCTAGATTAGTTTTGGAGTTGCCGATTGCCCGTGAAAATGGAATTTAAAATTAAATTTACTATTTGTTGATGGCGTGATGTGTGAAAAAATAAAATAAAAATACTCTTAATTTTTTTTTTTTTTTTGTGGCTGAGAGAGAGAATCAGAAAGGACACTGAAATGACAAAGCCGCGACACGCACGAAAACGACATTTCTGAGACTGAACAATAGGCATTTAAAAACAAATTAAAGATGCAAATAGCGTCACTCATGGAGAAACCAGAAAATAAAATAAAGAAAACGAAGTAAGGTTTCGCCAGATGGGTTGTAAAGGCTGCTGGAAGCGGTGATTTTTTAGCGGAAGCTGTCAGTTGAGGAAATCAACAACCAAACAAAATTCAAATAAATTAGGCAGTTAAGTTATTAGAAAGAGGAAGAGGTGATATCTTGTGTTGAAAATTATGTGAGAAAAGGAAATCGGAGGCTATCAACGCGCTATAATTTTACTTCTAGATGCTAGACCAGATAAATTATTTGTCCTCTATTTATTCTTTTGTTTATGATAAACTGAGCATCACGGGAGAAATCTGTAAGCATGATGATATTAAAATGTGAAACATCGATATTAAAATGTGAAACATCAAAAACTCAGTTTTTTAGCCGTTGATTTCAGTATTTCAATGTTGTAACTAGGACCTAAATGAATGTTTTCCCCCATACTGGTTGCAGCATTGAAAAATTTTATACTTCAAGTCAACTTAAGAGTGCACTATCGTGGAAGGTAGGGTAGCCAGTTCACAGTATCTCCTGGAAAACGCAAAAACGGTATCAATACGCATCGCATTGCACTCCTACTGTGTGCTTAGAATATTCACGAAATTATACCCTCTCACTTATTTTCGTACATCTGAGAAATGTTTCCCCTACGGCTGCTTAAGTACAAGGATTGGATATAAAATAGTGACACCATACCTGTATGTTCCAAAATATTTATTCACAGAGCAGAATAAGTTTGCATCCCTTCAATATGATCTTCTCCCATATTGATATTCTGCCACACATCAGGAAGGCGCTGGATACAGTCAGCTGAGCCGTTTTTATTGATGTCAGCCAGACGCGGACTGGACAGCCGGGATATCGGGTTAATTCCCGACGGGCCGCCATATTCTGGGCCAGTAGGCCTTATGCTTACTCAAGAGCAAAAAAAGTAAATATACATACTTGCACTTCGGTATTCTTGTAAAAGAAAGGCAAGTAATGCTGAACGAAAAATGTTTGTCTATCATTTTGATATCAGCCTTCGAAAAAAAAAAAAACCTTACGTAATAAGTGCTTTGGTGCACCTCCCTTCTCGAACTCTTATTTTAAGCCCCGTCCCTTTGGGCTAGTATCTTCTATTTCAGTCCGCTTTTGCAAATTGCAACTTAATATTACTACAGTAAAAACAAACATGCTGTTAATAGCCTCTGATACAGACTGGAAATTCATTGTGTACGGTAATGCATTGAGGCTCATCTACGGTAAATGAGTTGCTGCTTATATGTATACGCTTTTTTACGCTTTCCAACCGTAGGTTGAAGAAGCGTATATGCTCCAGTTCTGTCCGTCTGTCCGCAAGATAACTCGCGTAAAAATGGTTCGATTTCGATGAAATTTTAGTATGTGGTAGGGGAACACCTGGGGACAAATGAGGTCAAAGGTCACGACATAAGAGCGGGATCCATTCCACTGCCCTTATGCGTCATAACTTGCGTAAATATGGTTCGATTTCGATGAAATTTTAGTATGTGGTAGGGCACCACCTGGAGACGAACCCTGTTGAAAATGGATAAAGTGGAGTCAAAGGTCAGGACATAGGAGCGGGATGCATTCCATTGCCCTTATGCGTCATAATTTGCGTAAAAATGGTTCGATTTCGATGAAATTTTAGTATGTGGTAGGGGACCACCTGGGGACGAGCTCTATTCAAAATGAATGATGAAATGGGGTCAAAGGTCAGGACATAGAATCGAGATCCATTCCATCGCCTTTATGCGTTATAACTTATGTAAAAATGCTTCGATTGAGACAAAACTTTTTCATGTTGTTCCAAAAGTATACTTTACCGGTTCTGTTGAATATCATCGAAATGGGGTCAAAGGTCAGGTCATAGGAGCGAGATTTATTCTACAGCCATTATCCTCATAACTTGAGTAATGATTTCTGGTATGTTGGAAAGCGTATCATAATCAATGCATTGCATGATTTTACTAACTTCTCTTTTTTTGTACGATATCTGTATCTGACTTACTACTTTTTGGGCCTTCTAGTTACACGAATTCTTGAACTGCATGTCCGAGAAGTCTGTTTCAGCTACAAGAAAGACTTTTTCCACTTGAAAGTAATTTAGTAAAAATTAATTTCCGCCTTCTTTCATTTTTCTCACTTCATAAATTTGTACTGAAATTCTGCTCATTTTCAATTTTCGCAAGATATTTTCTTTTTAATTAATTAATTAATGGTTAAATACGGAAAAGAAATTAATTTTTTGCAAATTTAGATTTCAGTTTTCACGAAAACCTAAGAAACTATTACAAATTCTGAATACACTTATCGCAATAAAATTCACATAAGAATGGAATAAAGTCTACAGTCTCTCTCAGAGAACGTCTGTTGCTTCTCAGCAACTGAAGTAATTCTTTTCTTACACTAAATTTCATTAGAAAGCTGCCGTGTGTCCAGAAACATATGTAAAATGTTATTGTCTCTGTACAAAAAAAAAACTTTGATTCGTAGACTTGTGTTGAAAAGATGTTTAAACAGTAATGCTGACATAACCTTTTTTTTGGGGGGGGGGGGGGGTTGCTCCTTTGTGGTTTTACTCAAAAGTGGGCCGCTCAAAATCAAATTCCAGGGCCGTTTATGGAGCGCCAGTCCGCCACTTTCCACAGACGAGCACCCTACAGCTCAGGGGATTTTCGGTCTTCTGTGAAAAACGCTTTCTTCACAGCGTTTCTTTCAGTTTTCTGAAGGGATCAAAGTCACATGGGCTCATTTCGGAGGAATAGGACGGATATTTGAGCAACTCCCACTGGCGCCGCGCTAACAAATTACTTACAGGAACGAGCAGTGCGACATTGCGCATTGCCATGCAAGAAAATGGGCGCAGTTGTTCGGAAATTTGGTTGCTTTCGCTGCAGAGCAGGACGAAGTTGATGTTCCAGAAAATTGGTTGTACTAAGCGTTTACAGTTTAGTGTGCTGAACTGTAGGATGGAATATCACACCACTATCAGCATCACTTTGAGATTTCCGTGTTCGTGGCGAACAATTTTTTTGTCTGGGGTGAAGACGCATGCCGTCATTCACTGGACTGTTGTTTCAGTTCTGGTTCGTACGACCTCGCCCACGTTTCATCCAGAGCGATGATCCTCACCAGGAACGAGCCATCTTCTCTGCTGCAACGTTCCAAATGCTCACTGGCAATGGCGTAGCGGTGCCATTTCCCGACCTCCGTAAGGTGACGAGGCACCCGTCGTGCTGCAATTTTGGCGGTAACCAGGCACGTCCTTCAACATGTGCAAAACTGTTTTGTGACATTTTCCGACCTCTGCGGCCAACTGTCTTACAGTCCATCGTGCATCATTAATGATTGCATCAATTTCACGTGAGGGACTTGGTTGTCAGGTCGACCTGAACGTGCCACATCTTCCACTCTATTATCGCGACCACGGCGGAACGTTGTCACCTATTGTGCTAGCATTCGATATGGTAATACTTGGTTACCACATGCTTCTCGAAAACCTTGATAATGTTCTATAACGTTCCTTCCACGTGTTACCACGATTTTTAATCCGTGCACGTTGTTCTAACTTGAAAAACACCTCTTTAGGACGGTCTTGTTTGACATCGATACTTTAACGTTCCATAGACTTCCCTCCCTAAGCCTTGCATTGGCGAAACTGTGCATGTGGAACAGCAACGCCCTCACGGTACAAGTGATTGGAACAGCAACGCTCTCACGGTACAAGTGATTGGAACAGCAACGCTCTCACGGTACAAGTGATTGGAACAGCAACGCTCTCACGGTACAAGTGATTGGAACAGCAACGTTCTTACGTGTGCATCAGAACCATGGTGACAGTGTTGCCACTATTTAATATCCAACCCCTTTGCATCTCATTGCATTTTGCCTATTGTCAATTTATTGTCGCCGGGTTGAGAATGCTTCTATCCGTGCCTTGGAGTATGCAGTAATATCTCATTTGACAGACGCGTTTATATGGAACTTGTAACGTACCAGGAGATGTGACGTACCTGCCCGAAGGACGCACACGACATAGAGGCAGATAGGAATCAGAATAAAATGTCTGCGTAGCTCAGTTGGTAGAGCTGCTTGTTCCGGAATAAGCGTACTCGGGTTCGAATCCCGGCGTAGACCAAAAATGACGGAGAAATTTACTTCGTTATAATGGCGCCCGAACTATCCGGATGACCCGGCCGTTCAAAATCTCGCATTGGTGTGATGTTATTTCCACACCGCGAGACAGGAAAAATCAGAGAATTCCTTCTCCAGCGCTTCGAAAAAAAAAAAATGTGTGATGTTGCATTCCACACAGCAGATTGACTGGGAGTTCTCAAGTGCACGTTCTACAGTGGTTGTCTGCCTGCAGCGATTCATGGTCACGGCTGATCCGTGGGCCATGCCCCGGCCCTCTTTCGGGGGGGGGGAGATGTGACGTACCTGCCAGCAGGACGCACATGACATAAAGGCAGATAGGAATCAGAATACATGTCTGCGTAGCTCAGTTGGTAGAGCTGCTTGTTCCGGAATAAGCGTACTCGGGTTCGAATCCCGGCGTAGACCAAAAATGACGGAGGAATTTACTTCGCTATAAACTCTGTTAACTGATGCTTTGTTTTATTTTGTTTGTCTATTTTGTTATTTTTTGCCCGCTCTCCGAATGTGAATAGTGTCAAGCAGGGCCGACTGAAAGCCCGAAGTCACCGGACACCCCTTCAAAAGCAAATGAATGGGTCCGCTGCGTTGTTAAGATGCGCGGTACAGCTGCAAATGGTATAAAAACAAGGCTGTCGCGACCATATCGCACTGTGAGGTTGAGTGAAAATGTCGCGGCGGGAGAGAACTGACTTCGAGAAAGGAAAGATTGTTGGGTGTTATATTAGTGGGTTGTCCATAAGAAAAACCGAGGGGCGTTTAAACATACTCAACTGTTTTGGATGTACTGAATAAGTGGAAGACACATGGCGTGCCTGAAGCAGCAAAACAAACCGACAGACTAACGAAAATCAGTGATAGAGGACGTCGAAGCCTCAGGAGAGTCGTTACAGCTAATCAATGGAATACTGCACAAGACTTCAAGTGTACAGGTGAGTAAAAATGCTGGAATCTCGGTATGTACACATGCCATTCGCACAGAACTTCATTCCATGGGTTACCGTGGTCGTGCGGCTGCTCATAAGCCTTCATCTCCACTCGGAATGCTACTCTTCGTTCAGCATGATACACGATCCATCAGTCTGATGGCCGTGTGTGGGTATGGCGGAAGCCGGGTGAACACTATTTACCACAGTGTACTGTTCCTACGGTCAAGTTTGGAGCTGGCAGTGCACTCGTGTGGGGGTGTTTTTCGTGGTATGGTCCAGGCCCATTGGTTATCATGAACAAACCTGTTAACCAGCACGCCTACCTCGACATTCTGGAAAATTATGACCTACCAACTCTGTGGCAATACTATGGAACCGAGCCTTGTTGGAACCAGCAGGATAATGCACCGAGCTATAAAGCAAGGACTGTTACGGCGTGGTTTGACGATAATTCCGTATCGTGTGTAGACTCGCTAGCACAGAGCCCTGATCTTAATCCCATAGATCACTTATGGGATGAATTAGGGTGCCGCATAAGAAGGTTGGAACCAAGGCTTATTACTTAGCAACAGTTAGAGGCAGCATTATGTACTGAATGGAAGCGCATACCTATCGCTGTGTTCCAAAACCTTGTCGAAAGCATGTCTGGAAGGGTCAGTGCATGCATTAAGGCCAAAAGTGGACCGACACCTTACTAATGTATATCAATAAATGCTATGTTGTGTTTCTCTTCTAGGTGTCCGATGACTTTTGTCAACATAGTGTATTTTACTAAACCATAGCCGAACATTATTTCATCACGTTTTACATAAAGGTAACAATATCTCATTGCAATCTGCGTAAATTACGAGAACCTGATTCTAAATGTTATAAAAGCCATTGGCCCCGGTGGCGCAGTGGTCTAAGTCACTGGCCTCTGATCATTCGTCCGTAAGGGGTCCGGGTTCGAATCCCGGTCAGGCATGGATGTTGTGTTTGTCTTACGGCACTGGCTCTCTCCCTTCTCTGGAACCAGTGACCCTAAATCCTAAATTAGGGACGGGCGACTGCTTATAGCCCATTGAGTTGTTCACGGTGGTCGCTAAACCTCCAATCAAAAAAAAAAAAAAAAATAAAAGCCATTACAAAAATGCATTTTGATGCATGCGTCTTTCTCGACAGTAGTAAAGTATGCATCGTAGTGAAATTTGTCTTCCTGTCGAGAAGGTTATCTGCTATTGACGAGAGCTTTTATATGTTGTTCTTTATTGTTAGATTTTAACATATCTACAGGTTGCACCCCATAATGGAAGCCCATATGGGGGGGGAGCAAGAGGGGGCAATTGCCCTAACCTGGAAACCGAACCATACCCGTTCTGTTCTTGGAAGGTACTACAGAGATGTTTGCGGTAACACAAATTTTGATTTCAGTTTTCCCTGAAGAACTTCTGGGTGCTTGTGTAAGCAGTAGAAATCGGAAAATAGTTAGAAATTTCCAGTAGAAAAAGCGGAAATTTACAGTCGAAAGCATTAATGAAATTTGCATTGCATTTCGCAGAACATTGTACATACGTACAGTATGAAAAAGGATGAAAGGAGAAGAAATGAAAAACACAGCATCCTCTGCAGTAGCTATTCACTGATGGACAAAGATCTCTCAAAAATTTTCCTAGAAATTTGTCTTGAGGGTACTTTTTCCTCCTTGATAACTAATTGAGTGATGTCCAGGGTTTCTTGTTTCTTCACACAAGTGGACGAAAGGATCAAAAGACCGAGAAAGAAATGTCCTTATTGTCATAACATGCTGTTTAATTTGATTCATTCATCTTTTTTAGCACGTCTCTTGTAAAGAAAGATCGAGCTTATGTTATCTGTTTGTCCGTCCGTCTGTCTGTGGACACCATATCTCTGCAACCATTAGTCCGATTTGTAAAATTCTCTTTACATTGGGAAGATTGGAATATGCGAATGATGGCCCTTTATTTCGTTTTTCTTTTCTTTTTTTACGATGTACAATTTCGCCGCAAGAGAACGTAAATGCAGATGATATCGAATTCAAAATACATTTTATTCCATATGCTTCTAAACAACCGATTGAAAAAATTCTCTTACCTTTTCATTCCATTTATGTCGAATAGTATTTCAGATAAAGTAACTTTTTCGAGTTTTGTATAGATTTTCCGCTAGAGGGCGTATAAGTAAATGTAGAAGTAGAAATATCGGGGAAAACTCAAACTCCGATTTGAATTTTTTTTCCTCAGCGGATGCAGCTCCTGATGGGAAATCTTTTACATATATTTTCTAATTTTTGGTAAAGAATGGTTTGGCCATCAAGGGGCGTAAGTTTTAATTTCTACTTCTGATGTATTTGCCAAAAGATCTGAGCTTATAAAATATCGATTGAAAAAATTGTTCGTCAACCGATGCCACTCACGCCGATAAACCTTTTCGGAATATTTTGTTAAAATATTGCATGGTTTTTCTGCCAGGGAGCTTAAATATATATCTTATTTTAGTATGTTTCCATGCTTCTAAAGGTCCGATTTGAAAAACTTCTTCTTTATTGGATAGCTTCCTGCGCGACACGTTTTTCCTATAATTTCAAAATTTTCAAGTAATTCATAGACTTTCCCTAGAGGGCGTAAAGGAAAACTGCGTTTCCTCCGATATCTGTGCTTCTAAAACTCCGATTTGACAAATTCTTTCTGCACCGGATACAGCTCCTGATGCAAAATCTTTTGCATATAATTTCTAATTTCTGGTAAAAAATGGTTTGGCTACCAGGGGGCGTAAGCCTTAATTTCTGCTTATGATGTATTTGCAGCAAAATCAGAACTTCTAAGATCTCGATTGAAAAACATTCGTTCGTAGACATATTCTACTCGCGTGGATAAACCTTTTCGAAATGTTCTCTTCTTAAAATATTGCATGATTTCTCCGCCAGGGGGAGTACACGTATATCTTATTTTTGTCAATATCTCTACTTCTAAGAGTCCGTTTTGAAAAATTCCTTCTTTGTTAGATAGCGTTTCTGGTGCAAAATGTTTTTCTTGTAATTTTAAAATTTTCAAGTAACTCATAGACTTTCCGCTGGGGGGGGGGGGGTAAGGTACATTGCGTTTTCATCGATATTTTTGCTACTAAAACTCCGATTTGAAAAATTCTTCCTGTATGACATACAGCTTCTGATGGGAAATGATTTTCATATAATTTATAATATTTGGTAAAGAATGGTTTGGTCACCAGGGGGCATAAGGTAATTTCTGCTTCTGATATATTTGCAGCAAAATCTGAGCTCCTGAAAACTTGGCTGAAAAATTCTTTCCTGGACCGATACCGCTCACATCGAAAAACCTTTTGAGAATATTTTCTTCTTAAAATAATGCATGTTTTCCCCGCCAGGGGTCGTAGATGCATATCTTATATTTGTCGATATCTTCGCTTCTAAGAGTCCGATTTGTTAAATTCTTTCTTTGTTGGAGAGAGTTTCCGCTGTGAAATGTTTCTCGTATAATTTCAAATTTTTCTTAACGCACAAGTCCGCAATCAGAGAGCGTAAGTTGACGGTTACGTTTACAGCAGTATCTGCGGAGTTTAAAACCCGACTGAAAAAGTTGTCTTCGGTCAGATATTAGTGTTTTCCATACCGGTTCCATTGACTTTGAACAGCTTTGATAAATTTAATTCGCATCAGATCGAATTCAAAAAACATGCTCATTACACCCGAAAATTCGACGTAATCTTTTTTTGTTTTATATGTAGTTTTGGAGTCTTTTCCAATTAAATTTATGTGTTGAGATTGTATGCCATTCGTAGCTAAAATTTCATTTTGCCCCCTCTGTAATACCAAGCTATGGGCGCTTCTACACCCCAGAAAACCATGGGGTGTAACCTGCGGATATCCTAGACCAAAAGCTACCAATCCCCATCGCTAACACACTTGCGGTTCAGCTTTTTCTTCTATCTTGAGGTCAGATTTTAATTGGTGCATGCGCAGATGGTCTTTCGTAGCTTCATTACATTTAATCGGTGTCAGGGTCGTTTCTAGCGTTTGTAAAAATCTGAATAACTTATAATAATAATAATAATAATATTGTTTTTGAAAAATTAAACAGTCGAAATTTCCGCCCCCAAGTTTAGTAAATATTTACTTTTATGACTCGCATATCTTCTTTCATTGGTTTTACGACAATGACATTCATTCATCCACCTACCCAAGTACGGCGCAATGTGAGGAATTAGTAAAGCTGGTTGTTTGTTGTTATGATTTAATTCCACCTAGTATGAACCAGACTGTGGCTCGGTGTGGTCGTGAGTGAGGGCAATATGTTGTTATTGTTTGTTATGATTTAATTCCACTTAGTATGAACCGGACTGTGGCTCGGTGTGGTCGTGAGTGACGCGAATGTGTTGTACGTAAACAAATGTATTCTCTCCAATTACTCATTTTATTTCACACCCACGGAGATCTTGGCATGCGAAAGATGCATAGCATAAATTATCTACAAATAGGGTACTCCCTCAATTTTGTTTTTAAAGTAGTGTGATTAGTAGCCTAATCTCCCGCTACAAACTACTTTATTTTGTAGCATGCTACTGCTACAACTGCATTCTTCTATTTCTAACGATGTTATATGCCAAGCTAATGTGAAAGTAGCGTTCCATGTAGCACAATAACGTTGTTTGAACGTTCAAACTTGAGTTTGGTATTTGATAATTGGTTTCTAGTTGATTTAAAACCTTTTTAAAACGTTGATATGTGGTTAACAGCTGAACGTTGAAACAATGGACGTTTTAGAACATTTATGAAACGTGTTAGTAAAGTTGATATAATTGTGTTGGAATCTTGGAATTTTTAAAACGATTTTAAAACGTTGAAAATCGGGCTCAACAAAACTTAAAAACTAATGATAAACGCACCTAATTTTAATAGAAAGTGAACTTTTTTACATAAGTGCTAAATTTCTAAAAGGACTTGAACTATTTTGTGTTAAAAAACCCTCAATTTTTCGGCAGACATCATATTTTATGTCTTGAGTCTATAGCCAGTTCCTTTCATAAAGCATAATCCAGCTCCCTCCTTTGGTCTACATGAAAAACCGTTTAGTGGAAACCACGTGGCAGAACTTCAAGTTGGCAAAATATTTTCTATTGCCTTTTGCATTGTTTAAAAGTGGTTTTTTTTTTTTTTGAGATTTTAACGACCACCGTGAGCAACTCAATGGGCTATAAGCAGTCGCCCGTCCCTAATTTAGGGCCACTGGTTCTAGGGAAGGGAGAGAGCCAGTGCCGTAAGACAAACATAATATCCATGCCTCACCGGGATTCGAACCCTGACCCCCTTCCCGACGAATGATCAGAAGCCATCGCTTAGACCACTGCGCCACCGTTTAAAAGGTATGTGAGTCTTGCTTAAATAGCCTTGTACCTGAGCGGTGTTTTCTTACGAGGAATGTTATTAATTATTTCTCTCTAGGACGAAACGACAGTTCTAAATTGTTTTGGCTCCCGCTATTTGAAAACTTCGTCTTGTTGTACAGACTGACGAAGAGGCTTCTCCAAAATAAGTATTGGTATATTTAAAGAATAGCAGGTAAGTATACCGAGGGACTTTATTGACGATCTGCGATATACGTAAAAGCGCATGGAATGATCACCTTAATTGCAGGATTTTTTTTGTTTTTTGTTAAATGCTATATGAATGCAGAAGCCGTAAGGAACAGTGAAAACGCTATATCAACCCATCTTTAACTAAAAATCTACCTTTCGGAGTTACCTTAAATACGTTAGAAAACAGCTTTTCAACGTTTCATAAAAGTTAAAAATGGATTTTTCGAATGGTTGATATAACCGTTTATCAACCACACATCCTAGTGTTTTTTAAACGTATTCTTTTTAACGTTTTTGCAACCAACCCGTTAACCATTTTTGAACGTTGAAACAACCAATTTGTGCTACATGTTGTGCTACCAATTTGTGCTACAGTAGCAGCACTACTTCCACACACACAATCACTGCCCTTACCCTTCTGACAAATAGTTCAAAGTCAGAATCGGAAAAAAAAAAAAATCCCACACCATGGAACAGCGTAGTTGTTGATGATCAATAAGGTTATGTAGACACTCTGAGTTTCGTAAGGTGAAATGGAAAATAATGATCACGAAAGAGAAGACAGGACTGTAACCTGCACTTCGGGAAGGTGAATCACGAAATTTGTCTTTGAATAGTAACATGCATGCTTCAGTAAGGAATCTCAGAACAATCAGATAGAGAATTTATGTGACCGTTCATGCTTTGGAGTTCAAAGCACTAAAGTAAAGTAATAACAAGAACACAAAAGGTGCTGGGGAAGAGTCATCATAGGGATTAAATGTTTCACCATAAAGTCTGGAGGACATGGGGAATACGTTGGGAAACACGTGTCTCCTCGTCATGAATAGGAGGGAGAAGAGTATGTAATGAGGTTTTCGTGACATTAGCCCGCTGCCATGGCTGCACTGTGGGCAATTTTCCGTAGAAGCAGCCACTATAAGGGGAAGGAATTGTTTCCTGTCTTTGACGAATGTGCTGGTCCCACACACACAATCAATACTCCTTCATCTGCCCTCCTTGTCGGGGCATCTACAAGTTGCCAGATACCAAAGAAAAGAAATAAAGACTGTTCCTATAATATTAACGATTGCGAGGTTTCCAAGAAATTCTTCTTAAAACACGCAGCGGTGTGAGAAATGCATTTACAATGAAAATATTTTACATATCTTCAAGGTTCAAAGAAAATAAAAATATTGCAGATGCTGATATCTGCAATACTTTTATTGCATATTCATCGATTGTCATACCTTGTAAGGTATAACAATCGATTATAATAAATATGGCGTGATTCCCCTCACACTTCGCAGAGGTACATCGATCTTTAAAAGTAGAGGGAAAAAATGCAGTATGATTAAAGTATGATTGTGTCCTACTGGAAAAACAAGGGGGTAATAATTAATTGAGATGGTTTAGCATACCTTTATTTTGCTGACGACATAGTCATTTTTGCAAGTGCCCCTCCCCCTCTCAGAGCTTCACGGATGATCCAGGAACTTACCGACAAGAGCAAAAATGAACTTTTAGAAACAAAACTGGCGTGCAATGCTTTTACAAGAATGGAAAATTTAGAGTTTGATGGTGCAAATTTAGAAATATATTATGACTCTTTATATGCTTTAGACAACAGATAGCAAGCGAGGTCCACATTGAAGAAATTAATAGGCGTATAAAACTTGGTTGCAGAGCATTTGGAAGAAACAGTATAATTTTCAAGGGCAATTTGCCATTATCCAGCAAAAACAAAAGTATTGGAAAACTGCTGGCCACCAGCTGGCAGTGATGGGTCACTGCTAGTTGAAATCTGCCGCTCACGGTACGGTAGCTATCTGTTGGTGGCAGCGCCATCAGTTGGCAGTCATTGATGGCCCTGAAGCATCGCCGTAAATACGTCGTCGAAGACGTGACGTCACGGAATGGCGACTGGGCATAAACACACGCTGCTTACATGTTAGCTAAAGTTAGTATCTTTGGCGGCTGTCGATAGTATGTAAAATTGATTTTTAGCACGTCTTTTCTAAAAAAAGATCGTACTTATGTTATCGGTTTGTCCGTCCGTCCGTCCGTCCGTCTGTAGACACGATATCTCTGCAAACTAACAGTCTGATTTGAAAAATTCTTTTTCCATTAGAAAGCTTGAGATGTGCAAATGATGATCCTTTATTTCGTTTTTTTTTACGATGCAAAATTTTGCCGCTAGAGGGCGTAAATGCAGATGATATCGAATTCAAAACACATTCTATTCCATATATTTTCTTCTAAGCATCCAATTGAAATTTTTTTTTTACTTTTCGATTCCATTTAAATCGAAAATTATTTTAGACATAGTCACTTTTCCAAGTCACGCATATATTCTCCGCTAGGGGGCGTAAAAGTAAGTTGCTTTTCCCCAGATATCTCAGCTTCTAAAACTCTGATTCCAAAAATGTTTCTTTCAGTGGATACAGCTCGTGATGGGACATATTTTCATGTAATTTCTAATTTTTGGTATAAAATGGTTTGGCTACCAGAAGGAGTAAGTGTTAATTTCTGCTTCTAATGTATTTGCAGCAAAATCTGATCTTCTAAAATCTCAATTGAAAAAATTCTTTCGTAGAGCAATACTACTCACGTAGACAAACCTTTCCGGAAAATCGGAATACTTTCTTCTTAAAATAATATATGGTTCCACCGCCAGGAGGTGTAGATGTATATCTCGTTTTTTGTCAATATCTCTTCTAATGATCCGATTTGAAAAATTTCTTCTTTGTT
This sequence comes from Macrothele yani, assembly GCA_039090855.1. Classification (NCBI taxonomy): domain Eukaryota; kingdom Metazoa; phylum Arthropoda; class Arachnida; order Araneae; family Macrothelidae; genus Macrothele; species Macrothele yani. The sequence goes on from CM077001.1 coordinate 140,982,664, forward strand.
GGGCAGAGTTTCAGTTTCAGGTGCGAAATGTTTCTAATATAATTTCAAAATTTTCAAATAATTCATTGACTTTCCGCTAGGGGAGTAAAAGTAAATTGCGCTTTCCCCGATATCTCTGCTTCTAAAACTCCGATTTGAAAAATTCTTTCAAAGCTCCTGGTGGAAATTTTTTTTATTGTAATTTCTAATTTTTTATAAAATATGGTTTGGCCACCATGGGGCGTAAGCGTTAAATTTCTGCTTCGTAGGTATTTGCAGCAAAATCTCAGCTTCTAAAAGCCCGATTGAAGAAATTCTTTCGTGAACAGATACCGCACTTGCCGAAATACATTTGATAATATCTTCATCTCAAAATAATGCATGGTTTCTCCACCAGAGGGCGTAGATGTTTATCTTATTTCTGCCAATATCTCTGCCTCTAAAAGTCGGATTTGAAAAATTTCTTCTTTGTTAGATAACGTATCCAGTGTAAAATGTTTCTCATATAAGTTCAAAATCTTCAAGTAACACGTAGACTTTCCGCTATGGGGCGTAAAGGTAAATGCGTTCTCCTCAATATCTCTGCTTCTAAAACTCCGATTTGCCGCCCCGGTGGCGCAGTGGTCTAAGGCGTTGGCCTCTGATCATTCGTCCGTAAGGGGTCCGGGTTCGAATCCCGGTCAGGCATGGATGTTGTGTTTGTCTTACGGCACTGGCTCTCTCCTTCCCTGGAACCAGTGACCCTAAATTAGGGACGGGCGACTGCTTATAGCCCATTGAGTTGCTCACGGCGGTCGTTAAACCTCCAATCAAAAAAAAAAAAAAAATAAATAAAATAAAACTCCGATTTGAAAAATTCTTTCTGCACTGGATACAGCTCCCGATAGGAAATTCTCAGCATATAATTTCTAATATTTGATAAAGAATGGTTTGGCCACCAGGGGGCGTAAGAGTTAATCTCTGCGTCTGATGTATTTGTAGTAAAATCTAAGCTCCTGAAAACTCGACTGAAAAAATTCTTTCATGGACCGGTACCTCTCACATCGAAAAACCTTTTGAAAATACTTTCTTTTTAAAAGAATGCATACCTTTTCCACGGGGGGGGGAGGGGGTGTAGATGCATATCTTATATTTGTCGATATCTCTGCTTCTAAGAGCACGATTTGAAAAAAAAAAATCTTCCTTTGTTGGAGAGCGTTGCCGCTGGAAAATGTTTCTCATATAAATTAAAATTTTTCTCAACGCACAAGTCTTCCACCAGAGGACGTAAATTGACGTTTCCGTTTACAGCAATATCTGCGGGATTAAAAACCCGATTGAATTTTTTTTTCTTCGGTCAGATACTACTGTTTTCCATACCGGTTCCATTGATTTTGAATAGATTGATAAATTTAATTCGCATCAGAACGAATTCAAAAGACGTGTTCATTACACCATAAAATTCGGTGTTATCTTTCTTGTTTAAGGGGAAACTGAATATATTAGATATGGTTTTGTTTTGCAGTGTACTGTGATCACCAGACTGTCAAAAATCAGTGTTCTTTTTATAGATTTCCGAGAAACAAACGGATGTGGACTGAATTTTTTTTCCTGGTTTGTAAATCTGTAAAATATGAATTTGGATCAACCCCCCCCCCCCCCCCACACACACACCTTTTTTTTTTTTTTTTTGTTATCGTTTTCAGAACATTAGGTTTTGCTCCAAAAATTCCGTACCGATCTACGGGTAAACTCATGCAAAGATTTTTTAACATGCGATGCCTTTGGGATATTTTACGTACCTTATACAAAATTATAAAATTTCACTAATAGGTGTTAAAATACACTGCTGGCCACCCAAAATGAAACACCAAGAAGGAAGCATCCGATTGGCCTGAAATTCGCAGCATGCGTCGCCCGCGAGAGGACATGCAAACGATTAGCATTGCAGGGCATATGCAAATCATGTGCCACAGAAGGCGGGGAGGAGGGGGAGGGTGGAAGTGTGTTTTGCTGCGGGACCTGTGCGTGGGAAGCTTCCTGATGCCTCGTCGCAGAATACGGCCGTCATTCCAACACGTTTCCGAGTTCGACAGAGGACGAATAGTGGCTTATGGCGACAGCGGTTTATCGTACCGAGAGACATCGGCGCCCGTGTGGGACGACATCCAGCCACAGTAAGGCGAGTATGGATTCGGTGGGTGCAGGAGGAACGGAAGGGCCGACGTCAGCGATTTTCGCAGCCACGGCACACCACCGAACTAGAGGACCGGCATGTTATGCGGCGGGCATTGATGGCTGGCACCGCCACATCACGAACGTTAGCGCAGGAATTAGGGTGTGTTGCGCAACAACCTGTGTCAGCACGTACTGTTTCGACGTCGTCTGTAGGAGCGGGGACTTGTCGCACGGCGCCCAGTGCACCGATTACCATTGACGTTACACCACCGGCGAGTGCGGCGGCAGTGGGCCGTTGAACGCCGCACCTGGACTACGGAATGGCACGACATTGTCTTCTCCGACGAATCCCGCTTCTGCCTGCAACACCACCATGGTCGGATCCGCGTGTGGCGGCACCGCGGTGAGAGACTGTATGACACCTGCATTATGCATCGCCATACAGGTCCGTCGCTTGGCGTTAGGGTTTGGGACGCAACTGGATATAACACCCGCACCCCTCTGGTACGCATCGCATGTACACTCAATAGCCACCGCTACATCTCCGACGTTTTGGAGCCTGTAGTCCTCCCTTGCCAGCAGCCACGTTTCAACAGGACAATGCGCGCCCGCACGTGGCACGCATCGAGCAACAACTCTTCATGGCCCACCAGGTGTCACTGCTGCCGTGGCCTGCCTGTTCTTCCGATATGTCGCCCATCGAACATGTCTGGTCGCTGATCGGCAACCGAGTGACCCGGCAAGGACCACCCGCGGCTACGCCTGATGAACTGTGGCAACGTGTGGAAGCAGCCTGGACCGACATACCCCAAGCCCACATCCAAAGCCTCTTTCGTTCGATGCCGCAGCGTGTAACGGCAGTCATTGCCAGCCATGGGGGCCACACGAACTATTGATGTCTGCGTGTTCCGCAAGTCGTACGGGTATGCAAGCTCATGTGTACTATACGGCTGGGCAACGTGGAATTAATGCCAAACAGCATACGTGCTGTAATTCGGGCTAAAGGAGATCCAATCCGGTATTGAATAAAAGTTTCTAGTTCATTGGCTGGTATGTGTATTATACAGCTGGGCAACGTGGAATTAATGCCAAACCGCATACGTGCTGTAATTCGGGCTAAAGGAGGTTCAATCCCGTATTGAATAAAAGTTTCTAGTTCATTGGCTGGTATGTGTAGTATACGGCTGAGCAACGTTGGAATTAATGCCAAACCGCATACGTGCTGTAATTCGGGCTAAAGGAGGTTCAATCCCGTATTGAATAAAAGTTTCTAGTTCATTGGCTGGTATGTGTATTATACAGCTGGGCAACGTGGAATTAATGCCAAACCGCATACGTGCTGTAATTCGGGCTAAAGGAGGTTCAATCCCGTAATGAATAAAAGTTTCTAGTTCATTGGCTGGTATGTGTAGTATACGGCTGAGCAACGTTGGAATTAATGCCAAGCCACATACGTGCTGTAATTCGGGCTAAAGGAGGTTCAATCCCGTATTGAATAAAAGTTTCTAGTTCATTGGCTGGTATGTGTAGTATACGGCTGAGCAACGTTGGAATTAATGCCAAGCCACATACGTGCTGTAATTCGGGCTAAAGAAGGTCCAACCTGGTTTTGAATACGTGTTCCTAATTCAGTGGCTGGCATGTGCACCATACTACTTTTAATGCTGCCAGTTTGTAGATTTTAACTATTCTATCTTTTCCTTTTCTTTTTAGTACGTACATCTGTGCATAATACTTGAATGTTGTGCTATAGTAAAATGAATATAATGATATTCAAGTCTTACAGGAATTTAAGCGAAGCTTGGAGTCCGAGCTCAGCTCTTGACCGGAGGGGTGGGGGGCGGGAGGGGAATTTGACTTAAGTTTGAAGATTAAGTAGGTTCGAAACTTACAGTTTAAAGACAAGGGGAGAAAGGCTTGCAGAGAGACAGGACATATGGATTAGCGAAAACTGTGAACACAGTCTGTTAGAAACCTGGCCACGCACTTTCGTAGAATGTTTCTTACGCAATTATAAATGTTCACATTTTACAAATAATGAAAACTGTTAAGTCTACTTAAGGTGATTTTACTTGCGTAACTATTTTGGTAAATCTGCAAACTTTAAACGATCATTCCGTACGTATAATGAATTTAGAAGGTATTCGGTTGGTAGAACGAGTTTATCTTTAGATGATGAATTCAGGCGAAGATAGCAGAGTTAGTAAACAAGAGTACTTCAGGTACTTGATTGTGAATAACGGCTCTTACGTAACACTGCTTCATAAGTTCCAATCTAAATATGAACAGATATTGGCAAAGTACCACGAACATCTGCGTCATGCGAATCAAATAGAGGACGAGCTTAGCATGCCTGTTGACAATGCGCCAAAGCAGATGGGAAAGGGCGCTAAATTTGGGCAATTTCTTCTCAGAGAGATGCACAAAGCTCGCGTCGCTACATTCACCCATAAATCAAATCACTAGAAAATTTTTATTCCATCTGTAGGGGACCTATATTTTAACTTAGCTGCCATGGGTTCGCTTTACCGATTTTTTTTTATTTGGGGTTTAACGACCATCGCGAACAACTCACTGGCTATAAGCAATCGCCCGTCCCCAATTTAGGGTCACTGGTTCAAGGAAAGGGAGAGAGCCAGTGCCGAAAGACAAACACAACATCCATGTCTCACGGGATTCGAACCCGGACGCATCTCGGCCGAATGGTTAGAAGCCAAAGCTCAGACCACTGCGCCACGGGGGTGGCCCGAATTTTCTTATCTAGATTATTACCGCTTGAGTAAGTCAACAGTGTGTGGGTGTGTGTGCGTGCGCGCGCGTGTGTGCGATTCGAGCCAGTCGTCCGACTTCGGTGTTACAGCTCAAGTCTCGGATGTGGCAGGAGTGGTACGTCTTCCTTGCGGCTCTGACTCCTCTCTCCCTCCGTAACCAATGGCCCCAAATTAGGGACAGTTTATAACCCTTGTACGTGCTCAAGGTAGTCTTTAAACCGCCCGCGCAAAAAAAAAAAAGAAAAAAAGGAAGTCAAAACAAAAAAAGAAATACTACAATTTAAAAAAAGGCAAAGATTTATAGCACTTTCTCATGCTGCCCATTCATTAGGTCCTTTTAACACTCTGTCTAAACTGAACGAAAAAAACAGTGAGAAAACGGAAATTAGAAATTCAACAATTTCACTTCAACAATCTACTTTTTAAATACAGATTTTTCGATGAGAAAAACAGAACAAGAAAGATGACACCGAATTTTAGGGTGTAATGAGCACGTCTTTAGAAACCTTTCTGACGCGAATTAAATTTATCAAAGCTATTCAGTGGAAAACAGTAGTATCTGACCGAAGAAAGAAATTTTTCAATCGGGTTTTTAACCCCGCAGATATGGCTGTAAACGGAATCTTGAACTTACGCCCTCTGGTAGCAGACTTCTGCGTTAAGAAAAATTTGAAATTATATAAGAAACATTACGCAGCGGAAACGCTCTCCAACAAAGAAAGAATTTTTCAAATCGGACTCTTAGAAGCAGAGATATCGACAAATATAAGATATGTATCTACGCCCCCTGGCGGGGAAAACAATTATTATTTTAAGAAGAAAATATTCTCAAAATTTTTTCCCATGTGAGCGGTATCAATCCAGGAAAGAATTTTTCAGTCGAGTTTTCAGGAGCTCAGATTTTGCGGCAAATACATCAGAAACAGAAATTAACCCTTATACCCCATGGTGGCCAAACCATTCCTCACCAAATATTAGAAATGATATGGAAAGCATTTACCATCAGGAGCTGTATGAGATACAAGAAGAATTTTTCAAATTGGAGTTTCAGAAGCAGAAATATAAAGGGAAACGCAATTTACCATAACGCCCACTAGCGGAAAGTCTATGAGTTACTTGGAAATTTTGAAATTATATGAAAAACATTTCACACCGGAAACGCTATACCACAAAAAAGGAATTTTTCAAATCGGACTCTTAGAAGTACAGATATTGACAAAAATAAGATATACATCTGAGACCCTGGCGGGGAAACCATGCAATATTTTAAGAAGAAAATATTACGGAAAGGTTTATCGACGTGAGTGGCATCGGTTCACTAAAGAATTTTTTAATCGAGATTTGAGAAGCTCTGATTTTGCTGCAAATACATCTGAAGCAGAAATTAACACTTACGAACCCTGGTGGCTAAACCATTCTTTACCAAAAAATTAGAAATTATATAAAAGATTTCACATCGAGAGCTGCATCCGTTGAAGAAAACATTTTTCAAATCGGAGTTTTAGAAGTAGAGATATCGGGGAAAGCGTAAGCGAATTTTACGCCGCCTAGCGGAAAATCTATGCGTAACTTGAAAAAGCGACTATGCCTAAAATACTCTTCGACATAAATGGAGTTGAAAGGGAAAATATTTTTTTCAATCGGATGTTTAGAAGAAAATATATGGAATAAAATTTATTTTGAATTCGATATCATCTGCATTTACGCTCTCTAGCGGCGAAATTGTGCATCGTAAAAAAAAACTGAAATGGGGGATCATCATTCGCATATTTTTTTTTTTTTTTGATTGGAGGTTTAACGACCGCCGTGAGCAACTCAATGGGCTATAAGCAGTCGCCCGTCCCTAATTTAGGGTCACTGGTTCCAGGGAAGGGAGAGAGCCAGTACCGTAAGACAAACACAACATCCATGCCTGACCGGGATTCGAACCCGGACCCCTTACGGACGAATGATCAGAGGCCAACGCCTTAGACCACTGCGCCACCGGGGCGGCCATTCGCATATTTCAAGCTTCCCAATGCAAAAGAATTTTTGAAATCGGACTAATAGCTGCAGAGATATGGTGTCCACAGATGGACTGACATAGGATGGACAAACCGATAACATAAGCACGATTTTTTTACGCTTTCCAACCGTAGGTTGAAGAAGCGTATGTGCTCCAGCTTTTGCCGTCTGTCTGTCTGTCTTTCCACACATAACTCGCGTAAAAATGGTTCGATTTCGATGAAATTTTAGTATGTGGTAGGGGACAGCCTGGAAGGAACCCCATTGAAAATGGGCGAAATGAGGTCAAAGGTCAGGACATAGGAGGGATTCATTCCATCTCCTTTATGCGTCATAACTTACGTAAAAATGATTCGATTGCAACAAAACTTCCTCACGTTGTTCCGTAGATGTACTGAACCGATTCTGTTTAATATCATCGAAATGGGATCAAAGGTCAGGACACAGGAGCGAGATTTATTCCACAGCCATTATCCTCATAACTTGACTAAAAATGCTTCTATTGCAACAAAACTTTAGTATGTTGTTTCGGAAGTATACTGAATCAATTCTACTTAATATCATCGAAATGCGAGATTTATTCCACAGTCATTATCCTCATAACTTGAGTAATGATTTGTGGTATGTTGGAAAGCGTATAATAATCAATGCATTGCATGATTTTACTAACTTGTTTACAAAAGACGTGCTACAAAATTATACACCGAGTGGAGAATTTATTTGGGCCACGAGCCTCGTAATGTGTAACCTTGGACTTGAGAAAAGTAACAGTTAGCCTCGTATTGATATGAAGTTTTGGCTCGCAGTGGATCGAGACGCCTGGGTCCGTTTGATTTTATCGCATAAATGATCAGTTTGATTTGAGTTGATATATCAATCAAGGAAAAGACGTAGTCAAATCAAACAGAATCAACCTTATTCATTCAATCAGTCGTAGTAGAAACTATCTTTTATTTCTAATTCTATTTTGTGAAGCAATTACTTTTGGAATACAACATCACGACAACTAACTTCTGGTCTCAATAACAGCAACAGTCTTCTAGTTGGGAGATTCGCAACGAAACATTACAGAGAAATACAAATAGGGTGTTTCACTCGCCTTGATTTTCCCTTATAACTTGCAAACTAATGACGTCATTCAGTAAAATTTGACACAGACCTACCATGGCGTATGAGAAGCATGGTCAACGAACTGCTGAGGTCAGCGAACACGCAATCGGCCTTCACTTCGTGCAGGCACAACACACAGGCTAGAGAGTAGCGAGTAGTGGCATGCATATCGAGTTACTGCTGTGCAAGAATTGAAACCTCCCGAAGAACAGAAAAGACTGAATTACTGTCATTGATTCTAGCAGTTTGTCAATGCACATCCGGGAATACTGGACTACACGTGGTTCTCCGACGAGGCGTGGTTCTACCTAAGTGGGTACATCAGTTCCCAGAATAGCAGTATTTAGGCTAGTGAGAATCCTAACACCGTGCATGAGACACCTCTTCATGATGAAAAAATTGGGGTGTGCTGTGCTCTGTCGCGGCACCGTATTATTGGCCCAATCTTCTTCCATACAACGATGGATACCGCAGTCTACATGGAAATCCTTCATGAATTTGTGAATCAGTTGGACGACGTGGAACTTCGTACTGGCTAGTTTCAGCAGGATGCCACACCTCAAATATCAGCATGGGTGAAATTGTTTCCCACTTTGAAGATAGTGTCCTTTCAAAGGGACTTTGGCCACCAAAGTCGCTTGACCTTATAACACCGGATTTCTTCCTATGAGGCATGCTGAAAGGGAAAGTGTATCGCAACAAGTCACGTACTTGCATGGAAATGCAGGAGAACATTCAGTGGGAAATTGTTGCTGTGACTCCCGATGTGTTGGTGAATACCTTCCGTAACATGGAGAGGCGTGTGCAGGCATGCCTTGATGCTAATGGCGACCACTTTCAAAACTTGCTCTGAGATCATCAGGCTTCTCATACACCAAGGTAGGTCCGTGTCAAATGTCACTGAATTACGTCCATTATTACATCTACTCAAACCAGCACAAAGACATGCTGAATCGAGCAGATTCCTTACGTGGCTCAAAGTATTATTATATTAACGCGTAAACGTTAAACATTTACTGTTCATCACGTTGTTCATGGTATAAACATAGCCCTCCGACATATAATGCGCCATAAAAGTTATTCACATCGACACATATAAAGCACCAGAAAAGTTTTTCATATCGAACAACTTTTATGGTGCCTCAGTGTCTGACGAGTTCGGCATTGATGTGTGCACATTTATACGATGAAGAAGCAATGTTGGAAGTACCACTAAAGATAGTATGAAACATGCTGAAACCGGTCTGGTGAGATGTGGTTTGACGACTGTTACCTTCCATCTACTTTTACTTCATTTCAATCTTGAATCCTTTTAATGTTGTTAAGTCTTCTATCTTATGGTCGTTTATGGTGTCTTTTGTTTCAACTTTTGACTTGGTTCAGTGGTAGGACCTTCCATCTACTTTTACTTCATTTCACTCTTGATTCCTTTTAATGTTGTTAAGTCTTTTATCTTATGGTGTCTTTTGTTTTAATTTTGACTTGGTCAAGTGGGAGGACCGCATATCTTATCACATTCACGGTATACAAGTTTTCACCACCAACGTTCCTGAGTGATGAAAGGCAACAGAATATTTGGCTTGGCCTGCATGGGACATTTACCGTGGATGATTTTGGACATATTCGTAGACATCGTAGGTCGGGTACTATCTTTGTATATACAGTATGTGATTCGGAGTGTGCTATTTATTGGTCGATATGAATAATTTTTATGGTGCTTTATATGTGTCGATGTGAATAACTTTTATGGCGCAATACATGTCGGAGGTCACGTCGAAGGGCTTGTTTATACCATGAACAACATGATGAAAAGTAATTGTTTAACGTTTATACGTTAATATAGCAATTACGTCCATTAGTTTACAAGTTATAAGGGAAATTCAGGGGCCGAGACCGAGTGGAACACCCTATATAAAAAATCAATGCAAAAACACAGGTCATCTGACAAATCTTTTTTTATGGAAAGGGGAGTTAACGATCATAGTGAGCAACTCTAAGGGTGGTGGCGTTCAGGGGAGCATCCAACGCTATTAGGGAATCAGACGTGTCGCAAGATAGCATACCTCTTCTCAGCAGACCCCTACTTATCCATACCCATGGGATCACGACATTTTGTACCATCTCCGTAGATGCCAGTCTTTTCCGCCTTGCCTGAGCTGTCTATTCACTCGATGCAGTTCGGAACATGATTTATCAGATAAAGCAACTCACTTCCAAACTTTCATCCTCCACTCAGAAAGTTTTCTGGAGAACTCTATAAACTCTCGGCAAAGCTAACCTGACTATAGGGTTGAAGATACGGATGTGTACTTCTACTGCATAATATAGTTCCAAGTCTAAAAGCTCGTATTCAAGCTTGAACTGTAACGGAAATATATTAATACTGTATCGTCACATCATTGTGAACACCTCCGACTTTTGACGTCAACATTGCGTAGTCAATGAAAGAAAGCACGTGTCGTGAGCTGGCTTAGAGGGTATATATGGTATGCTGTAGGCATTCTGAAAACATATCACACGTTGCTGTCATGGATAACAGGAGAGATTCATAAAAAGGAGATAAAAGAGATGATTTTCGGCTTTCTGGCCAAGGGTGGCAGTATTTGTGAAATAGCGCAGTTCATGAACTGTTCGCGTGCCGCTGTGGTTAAAGTGTATCGTGATTGGAGAAATGGTCCCATTGCGAATAAGCGACGTGGAAACTGCGGAGTACGACGTGCCATTGATGTGAGAGGTGAACGTCGGCTGCGAAGGTGCGTGAGAGCCGATAGACACGCTACAGTGGAGCAACCCTTTAGCCGAATGAACCAGGGGGCTACCGGAAGTGTGTCTAAAATGACAATTCAGCTAACCCTGCTGCGTATGGGGCTCCGATGCAGACAGATGGTCACTGCACCTATGCTAACGAAGGTGAATCGGCAGAAAAGGCTTACATTTGCACGGCAGTATCGGAATTGGACCTCCGCTGATTGTCAAAAGGTTGCCTTCTGTCACGTTTTCTGCTTCATCAAACGGATGGACGTTGGCGTATAAGGCGAGAAACATAGGACAACAAACACTCTTCAACCATTACTAGAAGAATACAAACTGATGGGGGCAGCGTTATGGTCTGGGGAATGTTTTCGTGACATTCTCTGGGTCCACTGATAACTGTGGAAGGCACTATGGACCGAATTCGTTATGAATCCATCTTTGCAGCCCACTTACACCATGGGGCGGATGGGATCTTCCAGAGCGACAATGCGACGTGTCACACAGCTAGAAATGTTCGAGAGTGGTTGGAAGAGCACGATGAAGACTTCAAAGTACTTCCCTGGCCCCGTAATTCCCCAGACTTAAATCCAATCGAGCATCTGTGGGACCAACTCGGTCGTGTTGTTCGCTCTAAGGATCCTCCACCACGCACCCACCAGCAACTGACAGATGCACTGCAGTCAGCATGGCTCCACATACTTGTGAACACCTTCCAGTACCCTCTTGAGTAACTCCCAGCCCGTCTAGCTGCTGTCCGCGCTGCACACGGCGGTTACTCTGGATATTAGCTGGTGGTTACATTAATGTGACTTCACCGTGTAGTTGTTCTAAACGTTGTGAGTACGTACATTAAAAAATGAAGATCTTAATTTCAGTCGCGTTTCAAAAACAGAGCTATTTACGTTTTGGTGACGTCATTGTCACTTGTATCTGTAGGCCATAAGATTTAGGGAGGTTAAATCCGGAAGTTACTCGTATTTAGTTCTAATGGGAAGTGAGGGGATAGTTTAGTGTTTCTGGCTAGGGGGAGAGCGTTGCCCCCTTTCTTCCTGAGGGCAAAATCGCTGATAGTATAATAAGCGTAAAGTTTTCTTTTGTTCTGCCACCCGTCATGGTGAAATCCCTTCCGCTATGGTGGCACTACATCCGCAGGACCATAAAAATTCATCCACTCTTCCAAATCCTTAGTTTAAGCCTTTTCATGCTAGTATGGCCTGGGGCGAATGAGGAGGGTGGCAACGAATTCTCTGAGAGTGGTCATTACTATCTGCTCTTCTGTTTGCTTTCGCTAATAAGTAAGGGATTTCAACACGGAAAGTAGAGTCTAAAGCTATACCAACGCTCTTAAGCCTGTCTAGGTTGAGAGCATAACGTGACTGACAACTGCTTTGGAAGAGATGAGTGAGAAACAAGGTTGCTGGCTTAAAGGAAGAGAGTTCAGGAGGGCGAAGGTTCTGTTTCTGCATGTCCTTATTTCCCCTGAACGCTAATCCACGAAAACATTTGTTTTCAGACCAGTGGCGTATCTTGGGTACACACAGTACTGTTTTCCTTTTAAATTGCAAAGTTTAATTTTTAATTGTTAAGTAACAGAAGTAACTTTTTTTCTAAATTTTAGGTACATGCTATTACAAACATGATACCAAATAATTATGAGGATTAGAATTTGAACACTTTATCTTTTGAATACTTTATTTGTACGTTAACTCCATTCTTCTTTCCTTTGTGTAAACTTGAATGTTACGTTTTCATCAAAAGTTTCTTCCGAGTACTTTTCAGAATGTTTTTCTTTATTGACAAACCAGACAAGTTGCTCGAATGTACATGTTCTTGTGTAGCTCTAAGGTATGTCTTGATTCTTTTTAATGCAGAAAAACTTCTCGGCAGTTGTTGATGGAAACTTTAATATTAGGAATGCTAATTTGTACACCTCACTAAACACTGTGTCCAATATATTCAACTTTATGTAACAAATAATATCTCTTACTGATTTGGTTTTGTACTCATCAAGGGAATAAAACACCTTCAGTTCATTTTTTAATCGAGCCGTATCAAAATTTGAAGCTTAGAGTTCTTTAAGTTCTGACAGTAGATGTTCAGGGAAGCTTTCGCAAAATTTATCAAAACAGTTCGAACACAAACAAAGCCACAAATTTAAGATATAATAGCTCTGATTTTAATTTATTGACACTTCACACAAACTGAAACAACTGTCGCGAAACACGTGATGTTACGGGCGGGAGCATCCGAGTGACTGGGGTAGTGTAAGTCTTCTCTTTTCTAAGTGAACCGTTGCCCAAAGCAATGGCCCATTACCCTCCACCGCTCATTTATGTTGTCATGGAAATAATGCTAGCAGGTGATCGTGTGGAAGGTCTTCGAATCAGAGCAGAGAAGACTCTGGAAGAGTTAGTTGCATTACGGCATTGGTCTTCTCTCGCCAGACTGAGTCAAAGAAGCGAATCCGCACGCGTTTTTTTTCGCAGCGAAAGCATCGACATATCTCAATACCGTTGATAATTGACTTTTATTTGTACATTCTCTGGGCTTCGCAGCTAGCCTAGCTAGCTTCCAATATACGCCACTGTTTCAGACTCTTCTCCTAGGCATAAAATATTCTTTTAATCAGTGCATGCTGTTAGTGCTGGTGTCAGTGCGTCATGCCTGTTATACGGGTATGTAACTCTTTAGGTTTTACTAATTTTATTAAAAATGGATGGACGGAACATTAACAACAACTAACAACAAAAAAGACCCCAAACTTTGTATTCTTTTGTACATATTGCAAACACTTCATGACTGTTCCAGAGTTAGTTAGTGTGTATTCGGGGTGTGAATTGGAGCTTGTACTATTTATTTTGCAGCCTGTAGTACAGTATTAGGAGTGTGTGCAAAAGTTCTACCCATTTGTCATGATGCAAATTCCAAGAAAAAAAATTAAGTAACAAATTAAATAACTGATGGCGCGTGTGATGGCCAATATGCTTCGAGGAGTAGGCTAGAAAACGGCGCCAAGTATGCAGGCTCATTTCATTCGTAAACAAGTCACACAAGGTAGTTTGTCACAAATATTTATTTTTTCAAGTCGACCAAGGTTTCGCTGGGTACTGACCTAGCTTCATCAGGACGAATGGCACATAAATATTCAAATTGTTAATGATATCATAAACGGTGTTTACAGTCACAAGTTTTGGTTAGTTGCTTCCACGCGCTTGATAGAAATGGGGTGGATGCCATCCATGTCATTTACAAGTTGCGAAGACTTCTGATATATATGGAAAGCTTCCAAAATATAAAGTTTGGTGGTTGAATCTGGTTTGTCCATTAGTTTTGCTTCTTCAAAGAGAAATTTATGGTCCTTTTCGTAACAGTGTTTAGCCATCGATGACTTCGATGATGATGAAAAGGACCATAAATTTCTCTTTGAAGAAGCAAAACTAATGGTTGGTGTATGTTATTTGTTCAAAGTAAGTCAGTGGGTAAACCTAAAATATCTTTTGTGCAGCATTAGCTTTCTTTTGATTAGGATAAGCCTACACAAAATGTAACCTTTATGGGAAGAACTACAAAACATCAATCATTACGTCAAATCTTAGGGATCTTTTAAAACGACAGCATTCAGCTGCTTTTTCCGAAGAATCCGTTGAAAGTAAGTCTGACTGCCCCAAACGAGTTGCTCTTTTCTCCCGAGAAACTTTGTGTTTGTCTTACGGTGCTGGCTCTCTCTCTTCCCTGGAACCAGTGGCCCTAAATTAGGGACGGGACACTGTTTATGACCCATTGAGTTGCTCACTGTGGTCGTTAAAACTCCAATAAAAAAACAAAAAAAACTTTGTCAGCACGTTATCGATTTTTTGGACTATCGATGGTCGCAACTATCGATAGTTCTCCGCCTCTAGTTTATCACAAAGTTCGACCAGTGGGTACCACATGACCTATCCGCAGGAAATCGATCGGACAGAATGACCACCTGTCTTTCTTTGCTTGAACATCGCAGAAATGAGCCTTTCTTGGAACGATTAGTTACGGGTGATGAAAAGTGGGTCGTTTACAGAAACGTAAAGTGTCAAAGAACTGTATCCTGAGTTGAAGAGCCTGCTCCGTGTACTTCAAGAGGACTGCATCCGAGAAAGGATTTGTTAAGCACATGGCGGGATATCAAGGGTTCAATCCACTGGGAGCTGCTTGCACTTAACCAAACGTAAAATGCACCTGTACTGCCAACAATTGGAAAAGCTGAAAGAAAAATTGTAATCTAAGCGTCCAGCACAAGTTGATCTCAAAGGCGTCATCTTCCAAGCTTTAGCCACTCAGAGAGAATTACTGGACATTGAATGGGAAGTATTTCCCAGAACTTACACCTACGGACTACCACCTTTTTCGATTTCTCCAGAATAACTTCTCTGGAAAAACCATCGATGAAGTTGAAGATGTTGGAACTGCATTGCAAGAGATTTTTAACTCCAAAACGGAGGAGTTCTACAGAAAGGGAATTCAATTGCTACCAGAAAGATGGCAAGATGTCAGTAATAATGATGGCCATCATGTAAAAGAATAACGATGTTATTTATTAAAAAAAAATGTTTTTCTTCTCCACTAAAAAGACGTAAAAATTTTGCACACACCCCTAATAGAAAGCATTAAAAAAATTCTTCCAATGTTACACGTAACTGAAGTTGATGTCCCTGCTAAGGCTACAAATTGGGGAGGATTGTCTTTGAAAATGTTTTCTCTGGGATAATGGACAGTTTACCACGTGACCGACAAGCACTTGATACTGCGGAGGTACTATTCAATTGTTGATGTTATTGGACGAAGTTTGCTCAGAAAAATTCAAGAAGTAGATAGCATTATTCAAAGCATCCAATAAAAAAAGCGGGCAAAGTTATAAGATTTATTTTCTGCATAAAAGAATAAGAAGTTTGGTGTGGCATGCCTTTTTTTAATTTATTTCAACTGAAGTCTTTCTCTACTATCACATTTTTACAGCACTTACAATACATGAAAATACACAAGGCTCAATTTTTTGACAATCTTAGAACCCTGCAATGTGTGTAAAACATTTAAAACACTAAATGCAAATAGTTTTACAAAAATGTTTTACAAAGCTTTACAAATGCAAATAGTTTTACAAAATGTTTGCAAAATGCAGACATTTTGTGAAACTAAATGCGTGTAAAATATTTGTACGATACGTGGGGGAAAATGCCCTCTTAAAAAACGCCTACGGAACAAATGCTCACAGAAAAAATGCCCACTTCTCGAAAATCAGAAAAAATGCCCACATCTTAAAAACAGAAAAATACGCAAGCTGTTGACTGATGTTTTCTTATGGCTGTTAGGAACATGAGGGTTTTTTAATCACATGAAAAAATATCTTCATCTCAACTGAGCCATCGACTAAACATGTCAACAAATTTCCCCTTCCCAACAACATAACGTTATGAGGACATCGTATAGTGTGTTCTCGAACTGGCAGAAGAAGCTCATTGATCGAAGGAACACAACTTTAATATGTGTAAACATGGAATAAAATATCATAAGGGGCCCGTAACGCATGGAATAGGAAACCCTTGAAAAGTCACTAGGTCTAGGATTTGTCAATAAAATTTAAATTTTACAGTGTGAAGTTATAGGGTAAGGAGTATCCAAATATACATATTAAAACTGAGATATGAGTGAGATAGGAGAAAAAGCATACTAATTCGTAGATGCTTACAAGGCACCTAGGCCTCTGAAGACTTCATGCTTTTAACAGACGTTTAAGCAAACATCAGTCAACAGCTGGCGTATTTATCTACTTCCAAGATGTGGACATTTTTTTCCCTACTTTCGAGGTCGGTATTAACTAAACTAAACTGTGGGCATTTCTACCGTGGGCGTTCTTTCGCACATTCCATTCATATTGAGTTCTACGTATCCAACTATTATGTATATATCGAACTATTCCGCATATCGAAAAGTTATGATTGCCTCCTTAAATTCGATTAAAAATGGTTCGACTGCCGATATTTCTAAGATAAATTCCTTTTCCCCCAGCTTTTTCTATAAGAAATATCCTTAAAAATATAATCAAAGTTCAGACTGCGTGTGAGACAACTTGCAATATAAATTTTGATTCTTACTCTCCAGTCGGGATGCTGATCGTTGTTGCTGTTATTCAGTGATATTACCAACATGAACTTTAACATCATTTTTATATAATAGCAGCAATTCCAGAATATTGCGGTTATTATTTACGAAATGCCTTTGATATAGCATTTGGAAATGTTACAGAAATCGATACTCTCGTACGGATGTCTTCACAAAAGGTCACTTCGGTGTGTTTCAAGTGGCTTAATCTGCCGGTAAATACATAAACTGAGCAATATTCTTCTGAATCTTCCTTGGGAAATGAAATTTCGGTAAGCACAATTTAATCCTTTTCACCAACGCCCGTCACGGTATACGCTTTGAAATGGAAGCTGTTTAGCAAAATGCGACTCTTGCGTCATATATTTCATATAAACTAACAAACACATTCCGATTTTGTACGATCGTTTGATGGCCCGTTTCTTTTATGATGTGATCCGTTCATAACTGTTATGTAGTATGGGTACTAACAGGGTTAGATGGTAAGACATTTGTTAGATCTTTTGTTCACAGTTTAGTTTATATTAAACGAACTTTTTAAGGAAAAAAGAAAAATTATAAACACACATGTTTCTTTCTTCTAAACTAAACTGCGATGAGGAGTGGAACCGAATAGGGGTTTGTTCGTTACTAAGAGAACTAAATATTGTTTTGTCCGTTTAATCAGATTTTTGCTTGTATGTGTAATGGAAGGATATCTCCCAAACTCTCTAATGCCAGATTGCAAAATGTCTTTCAATCATTGAACTAGAAAAACAAAGGGATAAAAATTAATGGAGGTTATTTAGCTCACCTTCGTTTTAGTGATGACGTAGTCATTTTTGCAACTACCGCTTAATAGCTGTACAGTATAATACAGGAACTTGCTGACAAGAATAAGGAAGTGGGATTAAAAATGAATCTTCAGAACACAAAACTGATGTACAATGCTTTTACAAGAATAAAGATTTATCGATTGATGAAGAAAAGCTCGATATAACCGATACCTACATTTACCTTGGACAGCAGATATCAAACAAAGGTCACATTGATGAAAAAATTAATCGACCTATAAAACTTGGTTGGAGAGCTTTTGGAAGAAACAGTGCAATTTTTAAAAGCAATATGCCATTATGTCTTAAAAGAAAAGTGTTTAATCAATGCATCCATGTAACATTTTCATATTAGCTATGATTTTAATTTGCATTTCATATCCACAAAAGATTTTGATGTGCCATGTAGGGTACATTCTTATTTGTTTACTGGCATTTGATCTACATACATATTTTAGTATAATTCATTGAAAATCACATATGAATGTGACAAGAAAGTTTAAAAACTCTTCACATTTTATCTTCAGTTCTTTGTTATTGTTATTTCTATGTATTTGAACTGTTAGATATAATGCAATTAATAGAAATATTGATTTACTTGTTTAAATGGCAAAGTTGCAGTTCCGGGGACCAAGTGGTCTAAGGCACTGACTGGCATTTGATCATTCGTCAGAAATGGGCATGGCTTCCAGTCCCGGTTGAGGTATCGGTAGGCCTTCCGTCTGAAGTTCAGACAAATTCAAGAAAGATATATAAATCAAAAATGTTGAAATTTCGTACTTTTTCGTTTAGCATAATCGTAAACAGCATGGAGTGCAATTCGCGTACTGCGCAATACAATTGGCGCCCAAATGTAAAAATGGATGTTCTGGCGGTTTGGTTCTCCGAAAAATGTGTCATGTTTGTTCCACACATCGTCTAAAATTAATGAAAGTTCGTTCTTTGCTTTAAAAAAGAAATTATCCTTCCAATGCTTACGTACGGAGCAGAGGCGTGGGCCTTAACTAAAAAAGACATACAAAGACTGCAGACAACTGAAAAAAAGCATACAGTGACGCATGCTCGAGAGATTAAAGAAGAGGAACTCGTGGATTAGGAAAATGACAAGAGTGGAAGACATCATGATCAAAGTAAAATCCCTGAAATGGCAATGGGCTGGACATGTTGCCAAAAGAACGGACCACCGACGGACAACCGAAATTCTAGACTGAATTCCAAGGGACAAGGAAAAGACCCAGAAGAAGACCACATGGGAGATGGGTGGATGAAATTCGAAAGCATGCGGGAGTGACATTGAGGAGACTGGCGCAAGATAGACAGCTGTGGAAGAAATTTGGAGAGACTTTCATCCAGCAATGGATTTATAATGATTGAGGATGATGAAGATGATATAAGGAAAGGACAATTTATAGCGCGCGCGCGCGCACACACACACACACACACAAAATGACGTACGACCTCACCTTTCGCCTTCTTAACAACAGCATAACGACGTGGCACGGTCTCTCACGGGTGTTGGAAACATTGGGTAGTGTTGCGGTCCGTGGTTTTTTCAGGAGAGCCAGAAGGCATGATAAAAAAAAATAAGGAATCATACTTTAAATTGCAAAAATATGGCAGCTCAAACTTAAGAACCAAATTCTTCTGGATAATCTCCCCTCCCCCTTCATGATCTGGGTAAGACTCTAAACATCGCAATCCAGCAAGATAACAGCATAGATATATTGATCAGTGGTGTCTGCAAGCTATTCCCGTAATATCCCTACCAGCCATGTCACAAGATCTGCCGCCGATTGACCTCGGCTGGTACTTCATTAAACGACGTATGAGAACAAAAATTACTCCAGAGTATAACGTGACGGATCTTCAGGAGCAAATGTAGCAATTCTAAAGGACCACAGGCCAGAACATTATTAAGAATCTCTTTGAGTCACCCCGGTGCAGTGGCGCACTGGTCTAAGCGCTGGCTTCTGACTTTTCGTCCTAGCGGGTCTGGGTTCGAATCTCAGATAGAGAAAGCATAGGTAGGGTGTGCTTGTCTTACGGCACTGGATCTTTCACCTCCGTGGAACCACTGGATCCAAATTAAGGACGGGAGACTGATTATAGCAATTGGAATTTCTCATTGCGGCGGTCTGTTAAATCCCAGAACCAAAGAGAACAGTGTGATTGATGCCCCCCCCCCCCTCATTTTTACACAATTCGAGAACACAATCTGTGATTCAGAGAACTTGATAAATTTGAGTTCTCATATTTTTGCAAAAGTTTTGCGCTGATCTGTATGCTTAGTATGCGTAATTATTACTTGTAACTGTTATTTCAATAATGTACAGCAACTGTGAGTTTTGTTTTAGATATTCATAGTAGAAAGAAGTAGCTAATATCGAAACCACTGATGACAGAATTTAGGACACCAAGATAGGAATTTTTTTTATTAGGGTGTTTAACGACTACCGTGAGCAACTCGATGGGCTATAAGCAGTCGCCCGTCCCTAATTTAGAGCCACTGGTTCCAGGGAAGGGAGAGGACCAGTGCCGTAAGACAAACACAACATCTATGTGTGACATTTCTGACATCCATTCATCCAAGACGTCTCCAGTTCATCCCCACCGGGAATCGAACCCGGACCCATCTTGCACGAATGATCAGAAGCCAGAGCTTAGAACACTGCGCCAATGGGGCGGCGGAAGTTTTAGCAATAAAAATCTTCCCGCGCCGTAAATTTAGGTTTCCGTTATCGATGATATTTTAAGACGCTACAGAAAAGAATAGGGAATTTTTTTGTCATCGGATGGTTGTAACCATTTCGATATTTGAATAACGCATAGCTTTGAAAAATCGTGTTCATTGCACTGATGCTAAATGCTGTTTTTTTCTATTGTTTTATGCGATAACACATTGACCCAATGAGCATGTAAGGCTGGGAAGAGTGATTAATATTTAACTGAGGGTTTCCGTTCTCCCGTTTCCAGGGAAAGCACACAACCAACGCCGTAAGAAGGCACGCAGCGTCATTCGTGTCTTAAAGTGGCAACATACACACACGTTTGAATGACACGTTTGAGTGTCACACCAACAAACGGGAGAGTTTTACGGCTGAGGCGGCATGTAGCGTGGAGTGAAGCAGGAGTGAAGCTCTTCAACGCCTGCCTGAAATCCTCTTCACCAAACGCTACATGCTGCCTCAGATAAAAAAAAAAAAACTCCCTCATTTGCTGGCATGACACTCAAACATGTCATTCAAACGTGTGCGCCTGTTACCGCCTTTAAGGTGCCTAACACACACACGCTTGGGTGTCACGCCAGGGTGGGGAGATTAAGCGCTGACCACCAGGGGGTCTTGGTTTTGGCCACAGACGGTCATCACTCTTTTGGAACACGTCTCATTTGCGTATCCTTTAAAGAATAAAAATGCCTTATTTCGAAACGTAAAGTTTTATCCGTGACTATTTTGATAAATAAAAAGCTGAAAACGGATTAAAAAAAAAAGCTCAGAACTGCA
Source organism: Macrothele yani (assembly GCA_039090855.1). NCBI lineage: Eukaryota > Metazoa > Arthropoda > Arachnida > Araneae > Macrothelidae > Macrothele > Macrothele yani. The sequence goes on from CM077001.1 coordinate 141,003,886, forward strand.
GTTCCGTCTCTCTCAAGGTCAAGGTTTCAGGCAGGTGCCAAACTGCTTCACTCCTCTTTTATTCTACGCCACACTTCGCCTCGGACACCAAACCTTCCCCAGTTTCTGGCGTTGCATTCAAATGTGACAGTCAAAAGTCTGTGTGTGTAGGGGGGGATAGAAAATTTACACACATTAGAATTTAGACTCAGCAGGAGGAAAAGCCAGTAATTTGGGCGCTTGATAACGTAGGATAATGAGATATTTCACAGTGCGTTCGCAGGTGGGAAGAATAGGACAGATCTATCGTTTATTGGGAAAATCCCAGCGTGCATGAACAATCGAAGTGGTGAAATTACAATAGAGCGTGAGAGCCTTGCACCCAGTGTCCGTAGTCTAATACATTTGTCGTGATATTGAGTTAGATCTTACCAAAGCACACGTTCGGTGCAAAATGCGCCAAATCGTTGGGTCACAATTAAAAAGATTGAGCGTTCTTCTTTAACGACAATTCAAGACAGCGTCATTACAACGAACTGAGTCAAAAGCTACCCTCTACAAGTCCGACCATACAAATGTGTCTACCTAAACAATCGGGCACCGTTTGGCACTACTGGAAAAGCGTGTAGTTCGAGGATGAGTTCCGATTCAGTCTGGAAGAGAACGAAGTTATAACAGTCAGCCGAAGACGTGGACATGCAAAAATTTGAAAATCAAAGGTATGCATTCATCTTTTTAATGAAAAAAGTAAACGAATATTTCCAATCAGTTCGTTGGAAAATTATTGTGAAACGCAAATATCTTAGCGGAACAATTATGCATCACTAAGAAGAGAAATATGCAGAAAATTTTAGAATAGTTACAAATGTTCGAAGCAAAAACTAAGAAGGGAAATATGCAGAAAATTTTGGAATAGTTATCGTCATTATAGATGCATGTGTATGCTAAAGCCATCTTGCAATCGTGATCACGATTGCACATCGCAGTTATCAGATGCAGAAAGGATTTTTCTAATTCACCGTTTAGGAGCTGATAACATCTATGAAAATGCAAGTGCAAAGATTCGGCTGTTTGAAAATACAACACACATAAAAATTGGAAAGGGAGTGAGACAAGGTGACACCATATCTCCGAAGCTCTTTAATGCCACATTGGAAAATGTCTTTCAATCACTGAACTGGGAAAACAAAGGGATAAAGATTAATGGAGATTATCTAACCCACCTTCGTTTTGCTGATGACGTAGTCATTTTTGCAACTACCCCATCAGAGCTGCAGAGTATGATCCAGGAACTTGCTGACAAGAGTAAAGAAGTGGGATTAAAAATGAACTTTCAGAAGACAAAAGTGATGTTCAATGCTTTTACAAGAAATGAAGATTTATCGATTGATGGAGAAAAACTGGAGATAACAGATACGTATGTTTATCTTGGACAGCAGATATCAAGTGAGGGTCACATTGATGAAGAAATTAATCGGCGTACAAAACTTGCCTGGAGAGCTTTTGGAAGAAACAGCATAATTTTCAAGAGCAATATGCCATTATGTCTTAAAAGAAAAGTGTTTGATCAATGCATCCTTCCAGTGCTTACGTATGGTGCAGAGACGTGGACCTTAACTAAAAGAGACATATAAAGGCTGCAGACAACTCAAAGAAGCATGGAGAGGTGCATGCTTGGTATAACCAGGAGAGATAAGAAGAGGAACTCGTGGATCCGAAAAATGACGAGAGTAGAAGACATCATGATCAGAGTTAAATCACTGAAATGGCAATGGGCTGGACATACTGCCAGAAGGACAGACCATAGATGGACAGCCGAAATTTTAGATTGGATTCCAAGGGACAGGAAAAGACCCAGAAGAAGACCACATGGGAGATGGGTGGATGAAATTCGTAAATATGCGGGAGTGACATGGAGGAGACTGGCACAAGATAGACCGTTGTGGAGGAAACTTGGGGAGACCTTCGTCCAGCAGTGGATTGATAATGGTTGAAAATGATGATGATGATGATGATATCATGCCAGATGCAGATGTATGCTTATGACACTTAGCAATCGTGGTTGCGGCTGCAGTTATCCGATGCAAAAAGTATTTTCCAATTCCTCTTCATCTTAAGGAACTGATATATGCACAATATCAGCTGCAAATGTATACTTAAGACACCTAGCAACTGTGGTAACGGTTGCAGTTATCGGATGCAAAAAGAATTTTTCAAATTCGTCTTTCCCAAGCTGATATATCATGCTAGATCTAAATGCATGCTTACACCATCTAGCAATCGTAGTCACTGTTGCAGTTATCGGATACAAAAAGAGTTTTTTCGAATTCTTCTTTATCTTCTAGAAGCTGATATATGTACTGTATAATGCCGCCTGCAAATGTATGCTTAAGCCCCTAGCAATCGTTGTCACGGTTGCAGTTATCGAATGCAAAGATAATTTTTCCAGTTCATCTTTTAGAAGCTGACATATCGTGTCAAATACATGTCTACCTAAACATGCTTACGCAACCTAGCAATCGTGGTCACTCATTCTTCTAACAGTTTTTATTTGATTTCTTTCTTTATTGCAGCACGTGTATTCTGTTTTGGTTCTACTTATTTTCAATGTGGTGTTGCCTGCAAGAGTAAAGTCTAGTTCACAAATACCACTAAAAAAAAAGAATGCATCTCGTTTACTCTTGCACGCAACACCACATCATATGCAAACAACATGATCCACAGTGCTACTTCCCTCATTCCTGCTGCTACCACATCTTAAACATATAATAAGAATCTGTTTACTTCTGATCACTGTTACTTCTGATCACTGATGTACTTCAACTATCACACAGAAAAAAATCGCTCCTGTAAAATGATTTCACAACTTAATATTAATTAAACAAAGGGAAACTAAAAGAAAATATCGTGATTCTAGAGTTCACAAATCCCACTAAAGTAAAACAGAGTCACGTAAAGTCAGGTCTTCACAGAAGTAATGGCATAAATCATTCCTTCTTGGGAATTCATTCATTATTCACGCAAAAGAGCCATTCATGAATAATCAAATTTCCAAGCTGTCATTATATTTGATGAGTTAATCATTCGTTCTAGGGACCCCGTGCTGCGCTTTCACGACCACACCTCTTCAACGATTCGATCATACCATTCAAATGAACAGCATTCACACATCATTCCCGTTCTTAAGTTACACCATTATTTGCTAGCTGACTGCTGATTGCTCACATACATAAAGGTTAACACTTATTATTACTCGACATAACTTTTCTTATCGGGAATTCGTTTCCGGACTCATGCTGGCGGAAGGAGTTACACGTGATGCGACTTTGAAGCGTCGCAATAATGACAGATTGAATTATCATTCACAGCGGTGACAGCGGATCATTCACCATTCATAGTTAAGAGTCATTCGCTGCGAACGAATCTGCTGGACTTCAGTGCGTGTCGCAGTAATGGCGGATTCAATGATCATTTACAGCGGTGAGAGCGAACCATTCACCATTCAAACATTCGCTGGAAACGAATCCCCTGGACTTCAGTCCGTGTCGCAATATGGGTGGATTCAATGAGCATTCACAGCGGTGAGAGAGAAGCATTCCCCATTCACGGTGAAAAGTCATTCTCTGTGAACCAATCTGCTGCGACTTCAGTGTATGTCGCAGTAATGGCGGATTGAATGATCATTCATAGCTGTGAGAGCGAACCATTCACGGTGAACAACCATTCGCTGTGAACGAATCTGCTGCGACTTCAACGTGTGTCGCAGTAATGGCTGATGGAAAGATGTTCACAGCGGTGAAAGCGAACGATTCACCATTCACGGGGAAGAGCCATTCGCTGCGAACGAATCTGCTGCGACTTCAGTGTGTGTCGCAGCAATGACGGATTAAATGACCTTTCACAGCGGTGAGAGCGAACCATTCGCCATTCACGGTGAAGAGTCGCTCATTGTGAACGAATCGTTCATAAATGGCCCGTAGCTACATCGGAGTCACGGATTTTCGTTCTTGAAACAGCACAGCCGAAATTTCTTAATACGGAGACAACAGCAATCATAAATCTGCTAACAAAGGTGATATTGCTTACAGAAGATCACATTCGTAGACGTAGTTGACACTGACCTGAACCAGAATCAGGTCGAGCTTCTTGTTGAATGATCTCACCATTTTCATTACTTTTGTGTGTGTGGGGTGGAGGGTGGGGGTAAAGACGACCTTTGGCAACAGAGGGATATAAGCAGTCGCCCGACAATAGTTTAGACAAACTGGTTCCTTCGGTGTGTGTGTGTGGGGGGGGGGGGGCGTCCGTAAGACAAACAAACCACCTATGCCCCATCCGGGACTTGAACCCCGACTCATTTCGCACTAATGGTCAAGATCCAGCGCCTCAGGCCACTAGACCACGGATGCAGCGTATTCATATCAGTACGCGTGGTTTGACTCACTGAATCATAACCCAAAAGTAGGAAAACTGATGGGAGTTCAAATACAGCGTTCAGTAGGGCATGATATGAAGTAGGCCTATGCTTTAATTTAACTTTCATTTTTAGTTTCTTTCCCTATGTAAATATGAGTTCGTTCACTTTGGGCGTTTTCAACCTTAACGTTATATTTCTTTTCTCACCCACGGAATGATGTTGGCAACAATCTTGAGGTCAAAGTGGTGACGTGTGTATGTTGACAGATAAGAACGAGAGATATAATGCTAAAGCAAGCGGCGAGAAAGGTGGTGGTGTGTCGATGTTGTGTATAGATTAATATTGTGTTATTTTGTGTTTTCACGACTTTCTGTATATGTAAAGAAGTTTTGGTTTTCATTGAAAAATATAGTCCTTGTCGTGCGACTGATGATCATCGTAGATGCTTATTTGACCTTAAGTATTTGGATAATAAAGGACAGTGATTTTTGTAAGTTGAAATAGACTATTTTCTGGCCGTTGGGTCGTCTAATTTAATCTGTCTGTTTGGTCGTCTAATTTAGCTCAATGTATAATTTAATTTAATTATTTTTTCGCTAGTTATCTGGTTCTTAAGACTTCGAAGTTACAGTGCTACAAGTTCAACTGACAGATAGTAATGTTTAAAGTTGTGACAATTAAAACGAAAAGCATTACAAAGCATAAAAAGAAGCAACAAAAATTTACACTAGTAAATTATAAACTAAATGTTAAAAAGGCAGTGTACGTCACAAAATCCTTGAAATACTTTTTAAGTACTAGGTTTGAGAATTTTGTCAAAAGACGTGCCCGTAACGTCTAAGTATTAGAAGTGAATTCTTCTAGTGTGTGTGTTTTATTGTAGAATGTTTTAAAGAACACGAAAAACGCAAGAACACGAAAATGAAGAAGTAAGAAGTTATGCCCTTGGCCTTGGAAATCTCACGAAAAAGAAGCCGACGCGAAATAACTCTTGTTTGACATTTAATCAGCCTTCCTTTAAAAAATGCCTTTCTGTGGAATATTAGCAGATGTGAGGATTACGTATTCCACACGTATACTCAGTGGAAATCTTTCAGAACATTCATTTTCTTTCAACGTTTGCTCGCGTGACCCACATGTGACCTAAAAAAGAAACATGAATTGCAACTAAGGTGAACAACCACAGGAGAAAGGCCACTTCGAGAAAGGAAAGTTTTCCGTTAATTTTTTTTTTCCGCCTTTCCTAATTACGGTTTCGGTGAAAGTGAACATAGTTAAATATAGAATGGCGTTGATCGCTGAGTTGTTTCACTTGATAAGTCGATCTTGGAAATGTGTCTGTTGGACTGAAAGAGGAGAGATCCGAGTTGACTTCTCTCAGAAAGAAAGGGAAATCATTTTGACCATTTTTAGCAAACGGTGGGAAATAGAACAGGCGGCACGAAACAAAAAAGCTAAACCTGTATTTGGGACAATAACCGTGCGTTATGGGGGTGATAAGTAAACTCTCACCAGAGTTTAGAAGCTGCCAATAAAATATCCGGTGAAGTTAGATGCATCACACTAGACACAATATTCCATTATGTTATACAATCACGAAAGCAATCGGGAATACTCTTAAAATTCCAAGGAAACAGATGTTCTGTATGATGTCTGTCAGCATACAATATTGTGCACACTGTTAAAAATTTTGTCGTAGGTGAAGAAGTGGTGCTACACCAGCTGCACTACTTTCTGAGAAAAGAAATGCCATCGTATTTTGCAAACAAAACCCAACAACGTGATTTTGCGTTCCAATACGTTATGGTACCCGGTTGCAGCACATCATGCAATGTTGCACCATGTTGTTAGGTTTATTTTGCACCACAGAATGGTGCATCTTTTCAAAGAAAGTGGTACAGCTGGTGTAACACCAAACTTTAGTTCAACCTACCACAAAATGTTTAACAGTACACTGTTTTCAATGGTACTGCATGCGTGCTTCTATGAATTTTATGTCAACTCCGAAGATAATGAAAAATCCATTTGATAAGCTAGTGGTTAAAAATTGGTGATCCATAGTGACCTTTTTGATGGTTCATCAGGAATATTGTCCAAAGTCACACCTTATGAGCAGGCATCCTTGCCGCTCCGGTGGCGCAGTGGTCTAAGCGATGGCCTCTGATCATTCGTCCGAACGGGGTCCGGGTTCGAATCCCGGTGAGGCATGGATGTTGTGTTTGTCTTACGGCACTGGCTCTCTCCCTACCCTGGAACCAGTGGCCCTAAATTAGGGACGGGCGACTGCTTATAGCCCATTGAGTTGCACACTTTGGTTGTTAAACATCCAATCAAAAAAAATGCATCCTAGGACGAATGTATTCTACATTCCGCTTATCCAACTTATTGTACACATATACTACAAAGGCCTTTCCATAAAAACTGAGAATAAAATCACACAAAATGAAGAAATATAGGTAAAGCAAAATATATGTTATTCTCTCTCAAAGTATCTTCCCTCGGATGATATGCAACAGTCCCATCGTTCAGTCCACTTTTCAAAGCATGTGGCGAAGGCATTTTGTGGAAGCTCCTTTAGCAGCCCATGTACAGCTTGAATAACGTCAGCATCTGTGTTGAATGTTGCGCCACGTAACTAACTTCTCCTTCCTCGTTGGAAACAACCACAAATCGTACGGGGCGAGATCAGGATCGTATGCAGGCTGTGGCATGATTTTAATACTGCATTTCGTAAGAAACTATTGAATACAAACAGCCATATGTGGGCGGGTGTTATCACGGTGTAGGGTCCACTTGCCCACCAGTTCCGGTCGCTTAATCGATATGTGTCGTCGCACACGCTTCAAGACTGAAATGTAATACTCAGCATTGACAGTAATTTGTGGAGGAACGGCATGCTGGTAGACTACATATTAATGATCAAGGAAAATGATCATCACCTTCCCAGCTGATTTGGTTTGGCGGAATTTTTTTTTGGAGGAGGAGAGCCTGTGTGTGTTTCCGGACACTGGTCGCGCGCTTCGTGAGGGGTCGAAATAATGGACCCATGTTTCATCGGCAATTATTACTGTGTTTAGAAAGTTTGGACCCTTTGCAATAATTTGTTGCCACTCATGACCCATCTGAACTGTGTTTAACAACTGTTCTCTCGTCAGGTGATGAAGTACTCATCTGGAATAGACACGATTCAGCAGTAATTTGTCGCGTAGAATGCGGAATGCCGACGTTTTTGAAATATTAGTTGATGCCTCTATGTCTGAACACGTCATTCGTCGATCTTCTTGCAGGATTGCCCAAGGAATGTTAACAATACGCTCCTAACAACATTTTCAGATCGACCAGGCCTAGGAGCGAGTTCTACTTAAAAACGCCCTTTTTTTAAATCTTAGTGCCATCTAAAAATCGTTGACTCACCCAAACATTTATCTTTGTAAGCTTTTTTCATTAAATCAATTGTTTCTGGAGCAGTTTTACCCAAACGATAGCAAAATTTTATCGCACAACGCATTTCACTTCAAGTGTGAATCACTCACCTCCATAGCTGTATGGCGAAATCAGACGTACCTTAAACAACTGCGCAATACAAAACCAGAATCGTCTGCTACGGCTAATAACGGTTGCCATAGATACTTTCTTAATTCAGTTAGTCGTCTGCCTGTTTATTTTTCTCCCTTTGCACAGCTGCCAACTCAAAAAAAAAAAAAAATACTCTCAATTTTTATGGAACGGCCTTTGCAGTTATCATGTTAGCCGCATCATTTCTTTTCCAGAAAGTTAAGTTTTAGGATTCACAACTTCTCTGATATAATCGATATTCGTAATAAACCACCTGCATGGCGCAGTTGGTTAAGTTGCTATGCATTGTGGGGGAGGCGGACGTTTCTGACGGGTGTTCGAACCCCGGTCCTGCCGGCCATCTAGTCTGCGGTTTTTCCGGGGTTTTCCGCAGACTCCCAGTGCTTGGGCACGCAAATGCGTAGATAGTTCCCTCTGAAGTCGGCCCCGGACGAGCGTTGTCATTGCACTCCCTTCCCTAGGACGCCTGGGTTTACCAGATGAGTGTCGATGCGCTGGTAGTAAAACAATGAAAGACGAATGAAATCTGATGCCCATGGCTTCAGGCACCAACGAAAATATTACCCATGGTTGTTGATGATGATTCATAATAAACACATGCATCTTTAGTCTTCCTTCTCGTACGGTCCGCGTGTTTTATTCCATTTTGCCATGTTGTCCGCGATTCAGAAAAGGTAGAATATCCCCATACTCCAGAGAAACAAAGCTACTTTATCGAACGGACTTGTCTTAGTAGTAAAAATACTGTCACGCAGACAGACGTGCCATTTCTCATAGGAATTCCTCCAACACATGAAGTACAGACATGACTACATACTACCGTTACATATGTAAACGATTTTCATCTTCTGCACATAAGTATAAATAAGGCAACCCTCGTTTCCCAAATATGTAAACAAATAATTAAAATAATTACTTCGAACTTCCTCATCTCTCTTTTTGCAACGAACGGCGCCAGAAGTTCGTTTCGGTTTCGTGAAGCTGAAAACTCTGTTTATGTAAAATTTTCTCAGAAAAAAACAAACCACGTGCTTTTTTCGGTAAAGCCAACAAAATGAAAACGGAATTTGATTTCAACCTTTAAATAAATAAACCCTCCCATTTCAAACTCTCAATCTTACAGCCCAGCTTGCCGGTTTCAGCTGTAGTTTAATGAATGTGTCAGCTGAAAAAACTCAATGAACTTCGTTATTTGATTATTTAACAAGTCGGTCTTCGTTTTACGAGACGATTTTTGTAAATCCAGGAGCTGTTATGTTCGTTCATGTATAGCTGTCTGAACACTGCATAGATCAGTCACACAAACTTCACCTACTCTGAAACAGGAGTCATTCAAGAAACTTCAGAAAAAAGGTTACTTACTATTAGTCTTTATTCTGCCACTAATCCTTTGGCACTTCGATAAGGAATAATCAAACGAACGTGAGTTAATAATAATACTTGGGCAAGAGAACAACACCAACACTAAAGTAGAACACGCTTCCTTCAAATAACTCAAACTTCAATTGAACAAACGTCTCTTCCACAATTGGTATGATAACTTCCACCATCTCCCTTCACACTTTTGCTGCTGCTCAGATATTATATACTGGCGGAAAGGGAAAAAAGAACACCAAGAAGGAATTGGCGGACGATCATGAAATTTACATATGTTAATGGGGTCGAGTTTACGTAGGTGTGATGTTAATTTCGTGATCAACCAGTGAGCGCTTACGCCACAGCACGGCAAAATATGCAAATTATCGTCGGTGGTATTTAAGGAGTACGGCGAAGTAAATGTAATCAGTCGTCGGCGTACGGACACGTGCGAAGACCCTGAAGAAGCTGCAATGCCTGGACATGGAAGACGTGTACGATTTCAGCAGTTATCGGACTTAGAGCGAGGTCGTTTAGTCGGACTCCGCAAGGCCGGGTGGTCGTATCGTTGTATTGCTGAGCGAATTGGATGGGAAGTATCGGTGGTGGTACGATGGTGGCAAAGATGGTCCGAGGAACATTCCCACACGAGAAGACGTGGAACCGGGAGTCATAGACGGACTGATGAGCGGACCGATCGACGCATAAGAAGAGCGGCGTTGTCAAGCAGAACATCCACTGCGACGCAAATCCGAGCTGCCGTTGCACCTGAGGTGACTGTGCGAACAATCCGCAACCGTCTACTGGATGCAGGACTACGTGCACGTGTGCCTCTGGTATGTGTACCTCTGACTCCATCCCACCGTCAGGAACGGCTGCAGTGGTGTCGCCAACGTCTGCACTGGAGAACGCAATGGAGATCTGTCGTGTTCAGCGATGAAAGCAGATTCTGCTTGGGAGCCTCCGATGGCCGTATGCGTGTTCGCAGACGCACAGGGGAGCGTCTCCACCCTTCTTGCATCCGCCAGCGACACACAGGGCGTACACCTGGTCTCCTGGTGTGGGGAGCGATCAGCTATCACTCCCGTACACAACTAGTGTTTGTACCGGGAACGTTACACAGCACCTTCTACATCAACAACATCATTCATCACGTTGTTGTGCCATTTGTAAGGTCGGTCCATCGTGGTGTTTTCCAGCAATATAACGCACGCCCACACAGCACGTGCAATGCAACATGCACTTCAGGGTGTGAGACAACTTCCATGGCCTGCACGTTCACCGGATTTATCCCCCATTGAGCACGTGTGAGATTTTATGGGGCAACGACTTATCCGGTCTCCACAGCCAGCCACGACCATCCCCGATTTACGCGTCCAGGTTGAGGATGCTTGGAACTCAATACCCCAAACTTACATCCAACATCTGTACGACAGACTCCATGCCAGAATTGCACAGTGTGACGCAGTTCATGGCGGTTCAACCTCGTACTAATCATGTTACATGGAAATGTTATTTTTAGTTTACCAGCAAATACAGCTGTATTTTGCCATAATGTTTTGATCACGTTATCCTCTGTATTCCGTTTTTATGCTGTATAAATTTCATTGGTATCAGACATCTCCTTCTTGGTGTTCTTTTTTCACTTTCCGCCAGTGTATAACATTCAGTTCTCATCGGACACAACACACGTCATACGTTCCGACCTCAAGGTGTTGCCAACCATACTGTTGCGAAAGAGAAGATATCATGTTAAGTTTGGAAAGCGCTAAGGAGAATGAATTTATAAAGAGAAAGAAACTGAAAAGTAAAGTCGATTTAGAGTATACGTGACAGAGCAAAGTTCTAAACCTTCCAGTAAAGTTCCGACTCGGCAAGAGACCGGAATGTTTCACTTAATGGATGAAACAGAAAAGACAGGCCCGGCCAGAGACCGGAATGTTTCACTTAAAGAATGAAAAAAAAAAAAAGACCGGCCCGGCCAGAGACCGGAATGTTTCACTTAAAGAATGAAAAAAAAAAAAAAAAGGACCGGACCGGCTTGGCCAGAGACAGGAATACTTCACTTAACGGATGAAAAAAAAAGGACCGGCCCGGCCAGAGACAAGAATGTTTCACTTAATGGATGAAAAAAAAAAAAGACCTGCCCGGACAGAGACTGATTGTTTTACTTAACGGATGAAAAAAAAGACCGGCCCGGCCAGAGACCAGAATGTTTCACTTAACGGATGAAAAAAAAAGACCGGCCCGGCCAGAGACCGGAATGTTTCACTAAACGGATGAAAGAAAAATAAAGGCCGGACCGGACAGATACCGGAATGTTTCACTTAACGGATGAAAAAAAAAAAAGGACCGGTCCGGCCAGAGACAGGAATACTTCACTTAACGGATGAAAAAAAGGACCGGACCGGCCCGGCCAGAGACAGGAATACTTCACTTAACAAATGAAAAAAAAAAGGGCCGGCCCGGCCAAAGACCGTAATGTTTCACTTAAAGAATGGAAAAAAAGACCTGCCCGGACAGAGACCGGAATGTTTCACTTAACGGATGAAAAAAAAAACAACATCGGCCTGTGCAGAAACTGGAATGTTTTTTTTTTAGTGGATGAACATATATAAATTAAAGACCAGCCCGGCTCTGATTAAAGATACGCACATTAATATCATTAATAACATCTACGGAAGCGTAGGAACGTAACTTTCTACCCGTACAGAAATCCCTTTAATGTCATTAATCAGCAAATAAGCTTTATCGATCCTGTGATTAGGATAATCATTTTGTGCTTATGAAAGTTAATTTATTTAGACGTAACTTATGTGACGTGTTTCGATCTATATATTGAAGTGCTGGTCAGTAAATAAAGTGATACTTCACTGAGATATTATTCGGTATCTTCCATACGCAGCGCATAATTGAGAATTCAAAGGGAAAGGAAGCGAAACATAAAGAGGTCACAAAATTAGTTGGCAGCTGTGTTGACAAGATACGCTTCGAACGTTTCTCGATGCGATCAGTCAAGCACGCTAAAGGTTTGAGATGACGGATTTTCACCACTATCTTGTTTTCCTTAAAGTCATTACAAGGAAAAGCACGCTAATACACGCATAAATACACACACACACACACTGTGTTAGAGAAGCGATAAATAAAAACAAATGATATTATTTTATTTTGAGCCTAATAAATAAAAAGTGTAACGAATTCGGAGTGTTCTCTACCGCCACGTCGGGCTGAAAATAAAATCTGTGTAATATATTATAATATGGAATTAAAACCGTTATACACTGAAGTGCCAAAAGTCATGGGACACGTACCTAGTATCGCGTAGGACCTCATCTAGCCCTGCGAAGTGCAGCAACTCGATGTGGCATCGATTCCACAACTGACCGGAAGACTTCTGGAGAGATGTTGAGCCATGCCATCTGAACAGCCGCCCAGAGGTCCCTCGTATTCGTAGGTGCAGGATCTTGGGTGCGAATGGACCTTTCCACCACGTCCCATAAGTGCTCTATTGGGTTTATGTCGGGCGAATGTAGTGGCGATACCATCCGTCGAAACTCTCCAGAACACTCCTCGAACTAATTGTGGACAACTTGGGTCCGATAACATGGTGCATTGTCCGCCTGGAAAATTCCATCGTTGTTGAAGTACACGAAGCCTATGAAGGATTGCAAATGGTCACCCAGCAGAGTAACAAAGGGATTACCGGATAGTTATATATTTACGAGAACCGGAGGACCCAAACAATGCCACGTAAAGACTCCCCACACATGTACAGAACCACCACTAGCTTGCACAGTGCGTTGTTGACAGTTTGGGTCCATGGCTTCATGGGATCTGCGCCACACCCGAACCCTACCATTAGCTCGTAACAACTGGTAGAGGGTCTCATCGTATCACGCCACACGTTACCAGTCTTTCAGGGTCCAATTATCGTGTTCACGAGCCCAGGTGAGGCACTGTGTCCGATGTCGTGGTGTTAACAAAGACACTCTGGCGGGTCTTCTGCTTCCATACCATATGGTCTCTAAATTACGTTGCACTGACCTAATGGATATGTCTCTGGTACCTCCTGCATTGAAAGTGGATGTTATTTGAGCCAGTGTCGCTTGTCTGTTAGCATGGGCAATTCTGGTCAGACGCCGCTGGTCACGGTCATTCAGCACCCCTGGTCGGCCACTGCTCTGTCCACGGTGGGTGGTAATGCCTTCCATGAAGTATTTTCGGTACACACGTGACACCGTGGATCGAGAAATGTTGAATGTTTGCACAACTTTTGAAATTGAATGTCCCATCCGTCTGGCTATCACTACCTTGCCTCGTTCAAACTCCAATAATTCATTTCGGCTTGCCATAATCCTACTGGCGGTTGTGTCAACCTGACTCACGAGATTACACCTCGCAACTGATAAAAATTGTGGCGTTCGTCGAAGCCTTTATACGCCGGCAGCTCCAGTTAAAAATTTGCATACTGCTATGTCATGACTTTTGGCACTTCAGTGTAACTACCCGACTGCCGAGTGGTCACAAAAGAGTCCACTTGTGGCTCCTTGGGTTGCTGGGCCTGGGTTCGAGTCCCATGAACGACGATGGTGTTATGCTCGAGGCCCGCACGGGCCTGAAATTTTTGACCCGGCCCGACCTGGTAACAGTCGACTAAGAATTCATCTCGACAGCCGAGTTGTCACGCAAGAGACCACATGTGGCTCCTTGGGTTGCTGGGCTTGGACTTGAGTTCGATGAACGACGATGGTGTTGTGCTAGCGGCCTGTACGGGCCTGAAATTTTTGAACCGACCCGACCCGACCCGATAACAGTCGATTAAGAATTCATCTCGGCCCGGCCCGGCCCCAAAACTCTTGAGTTTTTGTCCGACCCGACCAAACCCAAAACCACTCGAAAACTAAACCCTACCCGAGCCAAGCCCTGAGAAATTTTGTTAGAAAGCCTGATTTTTTGTACCCTTGTTTCTTATTATGATTTCAACGAATGTGCTTATTTGGTCGCAGAAGCATTTTCCGGGCTAGCAAATAATCTTTATTTTTACAAAATTATAATTAATTTGGCTGAACGCAGCAATAATATTTTTATAATTTTTGCCTTAGTATGACTCCCTGAGCACCACATGAGAGGAGAAAAGAACACGTGGTACTTCCCCCCGAGTGACGGAGTCCCTTTGTAGCACGCCTTTTGTAAAAAAAAAAAAAAGATCGTGCTTATGTTAACACTTTGTCCGTCCATCTGCCTGTGGACACCATATCTCTGCAGCTATGAGACCCATTTGAAAAATTCTTTTTGCATTGGAAAGCTTGAAATGTGAAAATGATGATCCTTGCATTCCGTTTTTTTTTATTTGGATAAATTCGTCGCTAGAGGGCGTAAACGCAGATGATATCGAATTCAAAATTCGTTTTATTGCATATATACATGTATTTGCTTCTACATATCCGATTGAGAAATTTTCTTTTTTCTTTCGATGCTACTTATATCGAAGACTATTTTGGGTACAGTCGGTTTTTCAAGAAATGCCTAAATTTTCCGCTAGGCGGCGCAAAAGTAAATTGCGTTTTACCCGATATCTCTGCTTCTAAAATTCCGATTTGAAAAATTCTTCCTCTATCAAATATAACTTCTGATCAGAAATGTTTTGCCTATAATTGCTAATTTTTGGTGAAGAATGGTGCGGCCACCAGGGGGCGTACGTTTTTATTTCTGCTTCAGATGTACTTGCAGCAAAATCTCAGCTTCTGAAAACTCGATTGAAAAAATTATTTCGTGAACCGATACCACTCAACTTGGTAAACCTTTTGAGAATACCTTCTGCTTAAAATAGTGCATAGTTTTTCCGCCAGGGGTCGTAGACCTAGATCCAATTTTTGTTGATGTCTCTGCTTCTAAGAGTCCGATTTGAAAAATTCTTTCTTTGTTGGAAAGCGTTTCCAGCACGAAATATTTATCTTATAATTTCACATTTTTTAATGCACAAGTGAACGCAGCATTAGAGGGCGTAAGTTGACGTTTCCGCTTATAGAGATACCTCGGGGCAAAAATTCCCATTGAAAAAATTCTTTTTCTGGGTTTGATACTACCAACTGTAAAAATTCCTTGTATGTATTTTCTTCCCAAAATAATGCATAATTTCTCCTCTAGGGGGCGCAAATGCTTAATCTGTTTTTCTCAATTTATGTGCTTCTAAATGTGCGATTTAAAAGATTCTTTTAACGCCGGATACGATTTACCTTGTGCAACACTTTCTGTTTCTTTTTTGAGGAGTTTTGTAGCTCACAGTTCTGCCTCTAGGTGGTGTTTGTGCACTTCTGTTCGGTGTCTGCCCTAAACGATTCACAAAACGGTATCGTGAACGACGGTTGAAATTTATAATTATTGGCAACGGTTATAAACCGCATCTAGTTAAACTAGAGATGGGGAAACTTTTCATGTTGGAAAGCCGCATTAATTTAGCTGTAATATAAGAAGGCCGCATTCAAGAAACTTCAATTTGATACATAATACTTCGAAATGTACATTATTTTGTACAAATCTTACTATCAACTAACTAACTTCAAAAAATGAAAAAAAAATATTGTTGATTCTAAAGTTAACTAAACTTCTAATGATTTTGCTGTAACTGCTTTTTGTTAGAAAGCATTTGAATATTTAGCTGCAACATGGAGGTCCGCAGTTTTAACTGATCCTCTAGATCCGTCATTTGTGATCTTAAATGAGTCTTGATTCGGGTTAGGTACGAGAATGTATTGGGTTGGTGCGAATGAAATGTCCGGCGCGAACGAGCAGTGGAGACAGGGCCCCCACCACAGCGGAATGGAACCACCCATCACAGGTGTTGCAGGTATTACGTCACAGAATTATTGATGAAAAGACAATGCCCAATGCGGAGACGCGCCGGTATTGGGTTGGTGTGAATGAAATGTCCGGCGCGAACGAGCAGTGGAGACAGGCCCCCACCACAGTGGAATGGAACCACCCACAGGTGTTGTGGGTGTTACGTCACAGAATTATAGAAAGAAATAACAATGCCCAATGCGGAGACGCGCCGGTATTGGGTTGGTGCGAATGAAATGTCCTGAGCGTTGGAGAAGTGGACACAGGCCCCCACCACAGCGGAATGGAAACACCCACAGGTTTTGCGGGTATTACGTCACAGAATTATTGATGAAATGACAATGCCCAATGCGGAGACGCGCCGGTATTGGGTTGGTGCGAATGAAATGTCCGGCGCGATCGAGCAGTGGAGACAGGCCCCCACCACAGCGGAATGGAATCACCCACAGGTGTTGCGGGTATTACGTCACAGAATTATAGATGAAATGACAATGCCCAATGCGGAGACGCGCCGGTATTGGGTTGGTGCAAATGAAATGTCCGGCGCGAACGAGCAGTGGAGACAGGCCCCCACCACAGCGGAATGGAACCACCCACAGGTGCTGCGGGTATTACGCCACAGAGTTACTATAAATAGCTAGCACGTGTGCGAAGAACAAGGTTCAGGCGTGGTTTGTTTGGACGTAACGTGGCTTGCAAAGGAAACATGCAGACGTCGGATTTGAGAGTCATCTTCCTGTATGAATTTAAACTGGGCCATTCTGCAGGAATTACTGCTCGAAACGTTAACAAAGCGTTTGGGGAGAATACAGCCAACGAACGAACCATTCGGCGATGGTTTGCGAAGTTTCAAAGCGGAGATATGGACCTGTAAAGACGAAGCACGTAGTCACCGACCTGTTGCTGTTTCTGACGATGTTCTGTTACGTGTGGTTGAAGCGGACCCCAGAACAAACGTGTCGTGAGATAGCGGCAGCGGTAGGTGTCCACCACACGACAGTAGTTCGGTGTATGGCTGCGCTGGGTAAGGTCAAAAAGCTGAACATGTGGATGCCGTATGAGTTGACAACTGCCAACAAGACTAGGCGTTTGGAAGTCTGTACGTCGCTGCTTGCCAGGAATAAACAGGAACCTCTACTCCTGCATCGAATCGTCACCTGCGACGAAAAGTGGGTCCTTTATGATAATCGGAAACGATCTGCACAATGGTTAAGCAAGACACATCTTGTTGGACGGCATCCCAAGCCCCCTCTACACACTAAAAAGATGATGCTTCTTGTCTGATGGTTCACAGTCGGGATAATTCATCGGCGTTTCTTGGCATGAGACCAAACCATCACTGCAGAACGTTATTGTGCCGAATTACACCAGATGCACTGGAAATTGCTGCAGAAACAACCGGCTTTGGTCAACAGACATCTTCTGCTCAGGACAACGCAAACATCAACGTTGTTCTTCTGCTCCAGGACAACGCTCGCCCTCATGTCGCACAAGGAACATTGATGACACTAAGTGCCTTGGGCTATGAAGCACAGCCTCATTGTGCCTATTCCTCGGACTTGTCTCCGACAGACTATCATTTGTTTCGTCACCAGGATCACTTCCTGTCCGGAAAACAGTTCACGACAGACAACGAGGTTCAACGTGCAGTTGATGACTTCTTCGGGTCCCAGCCACAAGAGTTTTCATTCCGGGATCATGGCCTTGCCGGACAGATTTAAGTATGTGTCTATGCCGAGGGGAATTATTTTGTCTAGGTAAGTTGTCCTACTTCTCCGTTCTCGCCGTCCACGCGTGCTGGTCCTTTGCCGGACATTTCATTCGCACCAATATATTATCAGCAATAAGTGGTTGAAAATCAAGAAAGCATTTTTCGTGCATGTTGCCGAAGGCGTGGGTATTCTATTGCATTTTTCCATATTTCAATTGTATCTCTCTTAGCGTCAAAAAAGGACTTTAAAATGCCATCTTCTGAAAGCTGAATCAATTCCATCTGTAGTTCTTTAGGAGCCATAGAACGAAATCATGGGCGTAGCAGGTGTCAAAATAGACCTTAAGACTTACTAATGTTTTAATTGTGGCTGTTAGACGGGGAGAATTATTTGCTTGCATTTTCTTTTACTCTTTGGTATTTTAAATACTGTCATCTTAAGAATAACATAAACATAATAAAAGACGAAGAAAAACATATTAATAAAAATATAAGGATTTATTCTACAAAATTAGGATTCACTCAAAAGGCCGCAGGTTTCCCACTCCCGAGTTTTTTTTTTTTTTTTTTTTTTTTTGATTGGAGGTTTAACGACCACCGTGAGCAACTCAATGGGCTATAAGCAGTCGCCCGTCCCTAATTTAGGGTCACTGGTTCCAGGGAAGGAGAGAACCAGTGCCGTAAGACAAACACAACATCCATGCCTCACCGGGATTCGAACCCGGACCCCGTTCGAACGAATGATCAGAGGCCATCGCTTAGACCACTGCGCCACCGGGGCGGCACTCCCGAGTTAAACGCCGTATTTTGGCATTGCATGTCTGTAAAATCGAGTTGAATGCTGCGGCGTTATATAATATCGCAGAATACGATACTTGTAAGTGTAATAAAAAATACAGGGGCTGATTTAGAGGGTGAGGGCAAAGAAGGGGGCTTGACCCCAGAAAGTGCTTCATTTTCGTGAGGCAAGCCCCCTTGCCCTCGTCTTCTATCCTTATTTCAATGCGACTGACATTAGAAAAAAATTGCCTTAATTTAGCAAAAACGCATCAACTTACACTAGAAGAAATGCTTAAGTTTTTTTTTTTTCGTTAACTTCTTTTTTTTTTATTCTGGTGGATTTCAAAAACTTCCACTTTTCGTCGGCTCCCACGAAAAAATTCTATACACTCCCCAAAGAAATGTAACGTGATAATAAAAAATTCCATTCAGCGCGTAAAAATTAAATAAATTCTACTAGCTTCTTTTCTTTTTTTTTTTTTTTTTTTTGATTGGAGGTTTAACGACCACTGTGAGCAACTCAATGGGGCAATAAGCAGTCGCCCGTCCCTAATTTAGGGTCACTGGTTTCAGGGAAGGGAGAGAGCCAGTGCCGTAAGACCAACACAACATCCATGCCTCACCGGGATTCGAACCCGGACCCCGTTCGGACGAATGATCAGAGGCCAGCGCTTAGACCACTGCGACAACGGGGCGGCTAGCTTCTTTTCCTATGGTTATACAAAATAGTTTTGTCAGCCATCCGCTACCAGTCAATGGCGCTGCGATTTTATGTCTGTTCTTAGCGTTGGGAGGCTAAGCTAAGGTTAGTGCTTCCCTGTAGTAAGATTTTCATTATATATTTATTTCTTTATTCGTTCGAGCTTTCGAAGGGAAAGCGAACTGGATAGTATCTTTCATTCAGCTTGCAAAGGATGATGAAAGCAAAGCAAAATCAATTCAGGCAAATATTTCTTTCCGGGAGTCTTGAAATGCAAACAAACCTAGCAATGTCACGGGCGAAGGAAACCACTCCTCAACAAACAAAGGGAGGGGAAGAGGACTTCTCTACAACCCCTGGAGTGAAAGTTAGAGAATGAAGAGTTTATGAATCACGTGTGCTATTTCATGGGGTGCCCTAAATCGTGTACTTAGTGGCGGCTGTTTCAGTTTCACAACAGCTCTGTCGCACGTCAAAGGGACAGTCACTAAGCCGGCGTGATCGCGTCCTACTAACGCGATCACAGTAAGGAAAAGAAATTATGGTTTCCGCATGAGGGAGAGAATGAACCTCTGACCACCTCCACATTGAAAATCTATTGTCTGAAAATGACACAAATATCAACCAAGCGATAAAAAAAATGGCTTATTTAACTTCCCCGTTATTGTCTTCACAAGCAGAAAGCACCTCTGTTCATCTTACGCACACCTATACCCGCACAGAAAACGACAGGTTTATTATTTGCTGTTCTGCGGATCCGTACGTTTCTGCATCTCAGGAAGCGATATCTGCGTCTCTCAATATTCTTCCAGGTTAATCAGAGCCTTACCTACCGGGAGGTCCTCCCACTATAGTCACACCAGGAGAGTAAAATTCACGGTCTGAGGGACAAAAACTAACTGAATAAACACAGAGGATGTTTACACCTTTTTAGGACGACTTTTCAGCAATATAATTAATGTTTATCGTGTAGGACCTTATAACGTAAAGTCTTTCATACTGAGCTTTTATCGCTCTTCTTACGTTATTTTAAAACATAACCATACGATGAAAGAGTTCCTAAATTAAGCGGCCAGACGAAACATTTAAACAGAAGTCAAACTTACGGAAATTGGCTACCTATTTCATCAATACAACATAGCACTTCACATTTTACTTAACCAATCAGTGTCAACCACATTCAACACCCCACACGAGCAACTCTCGTCTCGTAGTTTATATCTGGTTCTTATCTCATAACAGGCATACGTCACGTTTATTCAGACCTCATTTGCGCTGCCAACAGTATTCGTTTGAGAGAAAAGATATCACGTTAAGTATGAAGTGTAACCGAGAACAAACTCAAAATTTACATAGGGAAAGAAACTAAAAAGGAAAGTTAATTTAAAATATACGTCACAACCTCCTCTAGCCCGGCAACGTGCTGGAACTCGACGTGGCATCGATTCCACAAGTGGCCGAAAGACTTCTGGAGAGATGTTAAGCCATGCCATCTGAATAGCCAACCACAGTTCCCTGGTATTTGTAGGTGCAGGATATTGGGTGCGAATTGACCTTTCCACCACGTCCCATAAGTGCTCTATTGGGTACATGTCGGGCGAAAGCGGTGGCCACACCATCCATCGGAACTGTCCAGAACGCTCCTCGAACCAATTTTGGACAACTTGGGCCCGATGACATGGTGCATTGTCCGTTTGGGATATCCCATCGTTGTTGGGGTACATGAAGTCCACGAAGGGCTGCAAATGGTCACCCAGCAGAGCAATAAAGCGATTGCCGGTTAATGACGTGATTACGAGGACCACAGGTCCCAAACCGTGCTACGAAAATACACCCCACGCATGTATGGAACCACCACAAGCCTGCACAGTGCGTTGTAGACAGCTTGGGTGCATGACCTCATGCGGTGTACGCCACACCGAAACCCCACCATCAGCTCGTAATAAGTGGTAGCGTGACTCATCGGACCACGCCACATGTTGCCAGTCTTCCAGGGTCCAATTACCGTGTTCACAAGCCCAGGTGAGACGTAGTGTTGGATGTCGTGGTGTTAACAAAGGCACTCTTGGTGGTCTTTTGCTCCCATGCCCCATGGACGCTACATTACGCTGCACTGACCTGATGAATGTCTCCGGTATCTCCTGCATTGAATGTGGATGTTATTTGAATCAGTGTTGCTTCTCTGTTAGCATGGACAATCCTGGTCAGACACCGCTGGTCACGGTCATTCAGCACTGATCTGATCGATATGTCTCTGGTACCTCCTGCATTGAATGTGCATGTTATTTGAGTCAGTGTCGCTTGTCTGTTAGCATGGGCAATCCTGGTCAGACACCGCTGGTCACGGTCATTCAGCACTGGCCTGATGGATATGTCTCTGGTATCTCCTGCATTGAATGTGGATGTTATTTGAGTCAGTGTCGCTTGTCTGTTAGCATGGACAATCCTGGTCAGATACCGCTGGTCACGGT
Source organism: Macrothele yani (assembly GCA_039090855.1). Taxonomy (NCBI): domain Eukaryota; kingdom Metazoa; phylum Arthropoda; class Arachnida; order Araneae; family Macrothelidae; genus Macrothele; species Macrothele yani. The sequence continues at coordinate 141,025,719 of CM077001.1, forward strand.
CATTCAGCACTGGCCAGATGGATATGTCTCTGGTATCTCCTGCATTGAATGTGGATGTTATTTGAGTCAGTGTAGCTTGTCTGTTAGCATGGGCAATCCTGGTCAGACACCGCTGGTCACGGTCATTCAGCACTGACCTGATGGATATGTCTCTGGTACCTCCTGCATTGAATGTGGATTTTATTTGAGTCAGTGTTGCTTCTCTGTTAGCATGGACAATTCTGTTCAGACACCGCTGGTCATGGTCATTCAGAACCCGTGGGCGGCCACTGCGCTGTCTATGGTGGGTGGCAATGTCTTCCATGAGGTATTCTGGGTACCCACGTGACACCGTGGATCGAGGAATGTTGAATGTCCGCACAACTTCGGAAATTGAATGTCCCATCCGTCTGGCTCCCACTATCATGCCTCGTTCAAACTCCGATAATTCACGTCGGCTTGCCATAATCATACTGGCGGTTGTTCAGCCTGACTCAATAGACCACATCTCGCAACTGATAAAAACCGTAGCGTTCGTCGAAGCCTTTAAACGACGGCAGCGCCAGTTAATAATTTGCATACTGCTATCCCATGACTTTTGGCAGTTCAGTGTAAACTGTGCTTTCAGAATATACAGCTGTACATAACAAATCAGTTTACTCTGTTTTTTTTGTTTTGTATTTAGTTTGTTTTGCAGGCGACAGAAGTAAGCACAAAAATTTTCGCTTTTAATTTTGTTCGATATCGCGTATGTCAGCATGACAAGAAGTTTGATAAACATTTTCTGCATATGTTCCGGCATTTCCAGATTCACGTGCTTCCCACTGAGTAGCCAGAAAGGCGTGTTAACACTTGTCACAAAAATTGCTTCTTGACGAAGGACTCAAAAAAATTATCAATGCATCCGATACCGTGTAAGCATGCGCGCGAGCATGCATTCATCTTTTAAAATTTTCTGCACAAGGTGGGAGGTACTACAGAGGTGAAGCACATATCAAGACGCTAAATCTGCAGCGATACATTCCGTCGGTGTAGTTTAGTTGGTTAGAGCAACCCACTCCGGAGCCAGAGGGCGCGACTTCGATCATTTGTGAATTTCTACAAGGTGCTAAGCATCTAGCTGTTTGTAACATTAACTTTGCCCGCTAAGACGGATTCTAAGATGTCACTTTTAGATGGAAAGTCTCGCGAAAGTTTTCAATATACAACGACTGACCACGTTTTTAGGTACGCCCTCGAATTTCGTTGACAGCAAGAAACACTCAGAGGCAGTGTAACATTCTAAAAAGTCTTACCAGGAGGAATTCTATAGCTCACTGATTATGGACACTTTATTAGATACACCCTCATACTATGTCAATGGATAAGGACATTCACAATGAGTGCAGCAGTTTAAATAACGCTTTCCCTGGTGGAATGGTAGAATATACTGAGTAGTCACTGTATTAGGTACCCCGTCAAATCATGTCTATGGAAAGGAACATTCATAAACAGTGTAACATTTTAAATAACAGTTTCCCCAGGATGAATTCTAGAATATACTGAGTAGTCACTGTATTAGGTACCCTCTCATATAATGTCTATGGACAGGAGCATTCATAGTCAGTGTAACATTTTAAATAAGTTTCCCCAGGAGGAATTCTACAATACACTGAGTGGCCACTTTATTGGGTACACCCACATATTATGTCTATGGAAAGGAACACTCATAGTTAGTGTAACATTTTAAATAAGTTTTCCCAGGAGGAATTCTGCAATATACTAAGTGGCCACTTTATTAGGTACACCCACATATTATGTCTATGGAAAGGAACACTGACAGTCAGTGTAGCATTTTCATTAAGTTTCCCCAGGAGGAATTCTAGAATATACTGAGTAGTCACTGTATTAGGTACCCCCTCATATTATGTCTGTGGAAAGGAACATTAATAATCAGTGTAACATTTGTAAATAACAGTTTCCCCAGGAGGAATTCCAGAATATACTGAGTAGTCACTGTATTAGGTTCCCCCTCATATCATGTCTATGGAAAGGAACACTCATAGTCAGTGTAATACACTGACGGAAAAAAAAATCCGAACACCAAGAAGGGGTTATGATAGATAAACGACAGTTGGTAGGCGGCGAGAGTACATCTGTAAGATGACGTCTATGCAAATTTCGCGCTCGGCGCATACGTGTGGCGCTAGTAGCGTCCCTCGGAACATGCAAAGCAGGTTTGCTGTAAATACGCGCTGTAACATTCGTAAGCGTTAGTTATCGTTGAGATTCGACGTAGGGTGTTGATGTTAGTCAAGAATGCCTTTAAGAAGACGAAGAAGCCATTATCAACAGCTCACGGAGTTTGAAACGAGGTCGTGTAATAGGGCTACGAGAAGGTGGATTTTCTTTCCGCAATATTGCAGAACGACTTGGCAGGAATGTAGCCACTGTGCACGATTGTTGGCAGCGGTGGTCAAGGAAAGGTACTGCCTCAAGAAGACCGGGTTCCGGCCGGCCACGTGGCACTACTGAGAGGGAAGACCGCCGTGTACGGCGTATGGCCGTGGCGCATCGTACCGCGTCTGCGGCAGCAATTCGAGCTGCAGTTGCCACCACAGTGACACAACGAACTGTTACAAATCAGTTACTTGAAGGACAGCTCCGAGCCAGACGCCCTGTAGCGTGCATTCCACTTATTCCAAACCACTGCCGTTTGCGACGTCAGTGGTGTCGAAGCTAGAGCTCATTGGAGAACGGAGTGGAGATCTGTTGTGTTTTCTGATGAAAGCCGGTTCTGCCTACGTGCCAGTGATGGCCGTGTGTTGGTTAGAAGGAGGCCAGGTGAGCGCCTGCAACCAACCTGTCTGCGGCCGAGACACACTGGACCTACACCTGGAGTTATGGTCTGGAGAGCAATTTCCTATGACAGCAGGAGCACTCTCGTGGTTATCCCACGCACCCTGACGGCACAGTTCTACGTCGGTCTGGTGATTCAACCTGTTGTTCTGCCATTCATGAACAGCATTCCAGGGGGTGTTTTCCCACAGGATAACGCTCGCCCGCATACCGCTGTTGTAACCTAACATGCTCTACAGAGTGTCGACATGTTGCCGTGGCCTGCTAGATCACCAGATCTTTCACCAATCGAGCACGTATGGGACATCATTGGACGACAACTCCAGCGTCACCCCCAACCAGCATTAACCGTCCCTGTATTGACCGACCAAGTGCAACAGGCATGAAACTCCATCCCACAAACTGACATCCAGCACCTGTACGACACAATGCATGAACGTTTGCGTGCTTGCATTCAACATTCTGGCGGTTACACCGGTTATTAATGTACCAGCATTTCACATTTAAAATGGCTCTTCTCGCACTTACAATAAGCTGTGATCTTGAAACCTTAATCGATTAAATATGTTACCTATACAAATGTGTTGCCGCCATTTCATTCCTCTACAACTATTTTTTCGTGGTGTAGGGATTTTTTTCCGTCAGTGTATTTTAAATAACTGTTTCCCCAAGAGGAATTCTACAATACACTGAGTGACCACTTTAATAAATACATCCCATATTATGTCTATGGAAAGGAACACTCATAGTCAGTGTAACATTGTAAATAACAGCTTCCCAGGAGGAATTCTACAATACACTGAGTGGCCACTTTATTAGGTACACCCCATATTATGTCTATGCAAAGGAATGCCCATAGTCAGGGTAACATTTTAAATAATAGTTTCCTCAGGAGGAATTCTACAATACACTGAATGGACACTTTATTAGGTATACACCCACATGTTATGCCTATGGAAAGGAACACTCATAGTCAGTGTGACATTGTAAATAACAGTTTCTCCAGGAGGAATTCTACAATACGCTGAGTGTATTGTAGAATTCCTCCTAGGGACTGTTACTCGTTGTCAGTGTAATATTTTAGATAAGATTTTTCGCTGGAGGAATTTTAGAATATACTGAGAGGCCACTCTACGAGGTGCACCCTCACTTCACGTCTATATAGAAAGAAACACACATAGTCAGTATAACATTTTAAATAAGTTTTCTTCAGGAGGAATTATACAGTACACTGAGTGCCCACTTTATTATGTACACCCCATATTATGTCTATGCAAAGGAACACTCATAGTCAGTGTAACATTTTAAATAACAGTTTTTCTAGGAGGAATTCTAGAATACACTGAATGGCAACTTTATTAAGTAAACTTACATATTACCTCTATGGAAAGTAACAGTCATAGTCAGCGTAATATTTTAAATAACAGTTTCTCCAGGAGGGATTGGACAATATACTAAGTTTCCGAAATTACTTGTGAAGGATAGTTTCTATAAACAGCGGAACGAAAGATGAAATACCTGTCGTTTTGAAAGGAGTTAAACTTCGGAAGGAATTCACCGTCCAGCCGCAGAATGAAAATTCTTTATTTTACATAGATCGAAAGTCAATGCTTTATAGTAAAACTTTTGAGTGCTGATGGTCAAAACAAATGAACTTATTTTCTTCTAAGAAGGAATCTTGAAATTTCGACGGCACTTGAAGAAATGTTTTTTCAAGAATATTAAATTATTTCCTTTAGGCAAAGTTTAGTAGATATGTTAAAACAGAATGGAAATTTCATATAGTTATATTCAAATGAGAAAAATCTAGAAACGCGAGTATTCGTTGCTGTCACTAGTACATTGTTTTCTACCGAGGTAACTATTCACGTGAGTTTGAATCCCGTAAGAGAATGATAACTAAAAATAAACAAGAGTGATGACACCGAATTTTCGGGTGTAATGAGCACGTCTTTTGAATCCGTTCTGACGTGAATTAAATTTATCAAAGCTGTTCAAAGGCAATAGAATCGGTATAGAAAACAGTAGTATCTGACCGAAGAAAGAAGTTTTTCAATCGAGTTTTTTAATCCCGCAGATACCGCTGTAAACGGAATCGTGATCTTACGCCCTCTGGTTGCAGACTTGTGCGTTAAGTGAAATTTGAAATTACACGAGAAACATTTCGCAGCGGACACGCTCTCCAACAACGAAATAATTTTTAAAATCGGACTCTTGGAAGCAGAGATATCGACAAATATAAGATATGCATCTACGCCCCCTGGTGGGAAAATCATGCATTATTTTAAGAAGAAAGTATTCTCAAGAGGTTTTTCGATGTGAGCGGTATCGGTCCAAGAAAGAATTTTTTCAGTCGAGTTTTCAGAAGCTCAGATTTTGTTACAAATACATCAGAAGCAGAAATTAACACTTATGCCCCTGGTGGCCAAGCCATTCTTTACCAAATATTATAAATTATATGAAAAGCATTTCCCATCAGGAGCTGTATGCGATACAACAAAAAATTTTTCAAATCAGAGTTTTAGAAACAGAAATATCGGGGGTAACGCAATTTACCATAACGCCCCCTAGCGGAATGTGTATGAATTACTTCAAAGTTTTGAAATTATATGAAGAAGATGTCACACCGAAAACTCTGTCCAATAAAGAAAGAATTTTTCAAATCGGAGCATTAGAAGCAGAGATATTGACAAAAATACGATATACATCTACGGCCCCTGGCGGAGAAACCATGCAATATTTTAAGAAGAAAATATTCCGAAAAGGTTCATCGACGTGAGTGGTATCGGTAATCCATGAACGAATTTTTTCAATCGAGATTTTAGAAGCTCAGATTTTGTGGCAATTACACCAGAAGCAGAAATCAACACTTACACCCCCTGGTGGCAAAAACATTGCTTACCAAAAATTAGAAGTTATATGTAAAAGATTTCCCATCAGAAGCTGTATACGCTGCAGAAAAAATTATGAAATCCGAGTTTTAGTAGTAGCAATATCGGGGGAAACGCAATATACGTTTATGTCCTCTAGCGGAAAATCTATGCGTAACTTGAAAAAAGAGACTATACCTAAAATGCTCTTCGACATAAATGTAATCGAAAGGTAAAATAATTTTTCAGTCGGATATTTAGAAGCAAATATATGGAATAAAATGTATTTTGAATTCGATATCATCTGCATTTACGCCCTCTAGCAGCGAAATTGTACATCGTAAAAAAAAAAAAACGAAATGATCATCATTTGCATATTTTAAGCTCCCCAATGCAAAAAGATTTTTTTCAAATGGGATCGGATTAATAATTGCAGAGATATGGTGTCCACAGACGGATGGATGGACAGAGGACGGACGAACAAACCGATAACATAAGCACGATCTTTTTTCTTTACAAAAGACGAGTTAAAATATAAAGAAAATGTAAAACAAAATTTTTGTAACTTAGGGATTCTTGCAAAATAAATATGAAAAAAAAATTACCTAAAAAACAATCCTGACTGAAAATTGAAACAAAATTAAAATATAAATAAAATGCAAAATTCACTCCAAGTGAGATCAGGCTCGGAAATAACCTCTAGCTTTAATCAAGTTAAAAAAATTTAAAATGTTATTGCATTTTTATTTGCTCTGAAAATCTCCTATAACTTTTCTTCTAAAGTTACTGCTCTTTATTTTGTGCTCTGTTCGGAAATTTTTCCCAGAACAAGTCCACAAACCAAATATTTTTGATCCACTTTCAGTAAAATTTCTTTTTTTATTTTCGCATCAGCATATTACACGTTCTTCTTTAGTAATCGTTAAAATTAACGAACTTTCCTTTGTTGGCTGCTTCGCTGCTCCCATTATACCCGAGAATCAGCCCAATCCTTTACTCATTAAACTAGATCGCATTTAATTGTAAGAGAAAGCTATGTACATGCTACAACTGAGTTGGGCACATGTCATAATTAATGCACGATCACGAGTTTTACTGGCTTGTTTGCAAATATAAATAGACCACACCCCATTCATTGAAAACTGTTTAATGCCACACGTAACAAACCATGTCTTCCATTGCAAGTTCTAGCAGGGTGGATACCAAAAATGCGCAAAGCAACCTCAAGGGACTTTACCTTGTAGAAGACTGCGCCCAAATGTTCTCTCAGTCAGTTCAGTAGTCGATTCAAATGCAGAATTTCAACCATGTTGTTGCAGCAGACCAAAAATCTGTATATCGTATTAAGCAGACATTACTATAAGTATGCCTACGAGCAAACTCCGTGATATCTGCTCAAGTAATTTGGAATTGTGACGTGTTATCAACAAAACAGTTTAAAACTATTAGGAAAAGAATAAAAATAACTGAATGTGCTTTAAGAAGAGCCGGCTTCGTATTATTTACAAGAGAATTACAACCTAAATCACGTCGCGCCCTGTTTTGGTTTTTAGATATTAATTTTAAGAAGCACGCACCACTTTGCTGAAAGCTGCTTATAAAATATGTATTTCAATACAGAAAAAGTTAAATCGCTTCTCTTACGGAAGGATTCATTAACTAAGAACAGCATGGGTTCGGAATTGGTCGATCGTGTATTGATTTTTACTTTCACTGGTAAACAGCTGACGGAGAAAAGAAAAACCTACCCTTATGTCTCAAATTTAACCTTCCTTTTAAGTTCCATTCTGATATAAATTTTGTTGCTTCTCCATTTGATTTCGTTCTGAATGACCTCTTACTTGTACTTTTTGGCAAAACTGACAGTGGGTTAAAGACTGTATAAAGAAATACGTGTGTAAAGGTGGCAGAAACTGTGGTGTTGGTTGTGATTGTGACGAGCGTGATGGATACTTGAAATAAAGTGGATTTGTTAACTTGAAACTACAAAAGTTCTCAGATTGTACAGCCGTGCTGTAAATTAGAAGAAACGATGAACTCCTAATCAAGGTTAAGTGTCCATTCAGCCTTTAACGCTGTGTCTTTTGGAACGACTGAAAATACAGAAAAGTAGGAGCGGACACAGGGTGCGCCCGATAGATATGATCCTAAAGAAAAAGTTCGGAACAAATTTGTCTTAGAAGCATACGGTTTCCCGTTGAGAACAGAAGTTGTACGCTACACTACATACTATACTTGATTTTATTGACCATAAAGAACACAGGCTCCAGGAAGGAAAAAAAGAGCCAGATATAGGGGGAGCCTAAAAAAAAGTAAATAAAGAACACCGAAAAGATTCCACGCGAAAAACACCCAGTTTTTCACTAAAATGCCATGAAAAAGCCATAGTTTACGTAACCTGCTACAAGTGTAACTTCGAGAAGTGGATTACAATATATCATTTGGCTCTTGTTACGTAAGTTGTGTCATTCACGAACGCTGGCAACTTCTTTGTTATACCAGACTAAGTGACTATATTGTGCGTTCAACGATAAATTTGCTATAGGCAACAACTTCCAAAACGCCATACCATGTATATGGCGATCATACAGACCTCTAAAAGGCTTATGACAAAATAAAGAGAAAAGTGTTGCTCTGAAAAGAGTCTTAAATTCAATCTGTAAGAAACTTAGGTTGGGGGGCGGGCTTAACGACCTTCATGAGCATTCTAAATGCTATGAGCGGTCACCCCACCATAATTTGGGGCCACTGGTTCCAGGGTGGAGAGAAAGCTGGCACTCTAGGGCAAACACCCCACCCATACTTTACACGGTACTCGAATCCTGGGCTATCGAATGCGGGATGGGAAATGGGTTAAAAGAAGATTATAGGAAGAGTTGAGCCTGGACGGTGAAAGGAAATAAAGTTCTTACATACTAATGAAACTTTCGGTACTTCCACAAAATTATGTCAAAGCGATGCAATAGGAAAGCATATATAGTATATAACTAGCATGCATGGTTTTGGGAGGAATGCGGTTTTAAAAGTGAATGGGTTGGCTTTATGCAAGTCAGTTAAAAAATATAAATATATAACGCAACATTTTCGCTCCCATCGTGTTATTTTAAGAAATGACCCCCATCATATAGGAATAATTGTCGCTACAATGATAAGTGCGAAGCCTGATCCCGTTTCAAAGTGAAACCACAGAATTTCTTGCTCCCGAAACCACGGAATTTCATGTTACCCCACCTTTGTTAGGGAAGATACTGAGTCAGTCAGACACCAGAGTAACTTCACTGTTGGGGAGAAGCACAACGAATCAGTCGTCTCCTATAATTTTACAGGAAACATTGGAGTCTCCTCTTACGCCTTCTCTCGGTGTCGTTGTAACGGAAGCGCAATGTCGTGATGCTTTCAAAAATGCTGCATAAGTAATGACATGGATGGGGCACAAGATGGATTTGGTTTATGATTCAGACGAAAATGAAAACAGCTACTACGACTGACGACGATGGCGTTTATATTGATGAGGCTACTTTGACCAAAATGGACTTGCAGGAACCATTTGGAAAAGTTTTTAAAGAAGGTAATTTAGAAATTTGCATAATTTTATTTTAATAAATATCATGCTTTTGAAACTCTTGAAAGTCGGCTTACAAGCGGGTCCCGGTATTTTACTGATATCAGATGTAGAGAATTTTAGGAAGGGAGTGTCTGACCCCAGGTCTTAAACAACCCATAGAAATAGGAATCTAGGAGATTTGGGCTAGAGTGCCCGATAGGAAAGTGACACGGAAGCAAGGTAGAAAGGGGTAGGAAGACGCCCTTATTTATTACCGGTAGGCTAGTACCCGGTGTCCGACGGCTTAACGTGCCCATCCGATACACGGCGGGTATTTAGTGGTTCGAACGTTCGTACCTGCCCAGGATCGAACCTGAGGTTATCTCCATGGCAGTCAAATGTTTTTCTGGTAAATACCTCCCCACCTTCTTATCCCACGTGTAAAACCCATGTGAGAAAAAAAAAAACACACACAAAAAACAGTGATTTCCCATTCAATAAAGTGGGACACGCTGAATTAAATTAATCGGGAGTAGATGATCTTTCATTTTTTCAGGACTTCGTAATATTTGTCCTCTTAAACTCAATCGAGTTACACATCAAGTCTAGTAAATCTTGTACCAGCAACTGCGGTTATACAAGAAGACTTTTTAAAAAGAAAATTTTTCTACACAGGGTAAGTCGAAAGTTTTGCAATATTTGGACCACTTTATGTCTTCATACGTACCTTTACGACGAAAGCGGACAAGCATTCAAAGTATAGGCCATCACGTTGCATCGTCTTTAGCCATCTGTCTGCCAGTTCTTCGATTCCGCGGCGGTACCAGTTCTTGTCCTTTGAGGCGAAGAACCCATTCACCCCAGCCGCCACCTCCTCCTGGTTGTGGAAATGCCGCCCACGAAGGAAGTGTGCTATAGACCGGAGCAAGAAATAATCCGACAATGCAAGATCCGGACTATATGTTGGGTGTGGCATCAATTCGATGGTGCCCTCAAGTTCCTGAAGTTTTGCACAGGTCGTTCGCGAGGTATGAGGCCGAGCGTTGTCCTGCTGTAGGAGAGCGCGCTTTCAGTTCACGAGTGCAGGGTACTTCTCCTCCAAAACGGCATACATCCGCTCCAGCTGTTCAGAGTAGAAGTTGGCGTTGGTGGTCCGACCATCTAGAACAGCTGACATCCGCTCCAGCTGTTCAGAGTAGAGGTTGGCGTTGATGGTCCGACCATCTGGAACAAATTCGTAATGGATTATCCTCTCAAAATTCCACCAGACACAGAAACGCCCACATTTGGCAACAGGTTCTGGAAGCTGGCCCGGGATCAACCACTGCCGTTGAGTGTATAATTACGGAAATAGACCCACTTTTCATCGCACGTAACAATTGTCTTGATAAAACGTACATCGCGCGCGGGTTTTGTAGGAGTTTCATGCACAGTTCCACTCGGCGGTTTACTTCAGCTGGCGTCAGTTCGTGAGGGACAATGCGGCAGCCCTTGTAGACGTTGCCGAGGTCCTCAAGGTGACGAACCACGGTGGTCTGTGATATGCCCAGCTCGCCTGATAATCTCCGCGTGCTGGTTGTCGAATTTGCCTCTACGGCTTGGCGCACGGCTTACGAATTCACGGTTCGCGGCCAACCTGACTTTGACTGATCGTCGAGATTTCTGTTACGTGAGCGAAATTTCTTGAACCATCTGGTTGCGGTGCTGTGGTCCACGGAACCTTCCCCTTTCGCATGACAAATGTTTCGTGTTGCTTGAGCAGCGTTATGGCCAAGTTCAAACTCGTAAATCAAAAGTTCCCTAATTAGCCAGTAGTGGCTGTTCATCTTTTAGGCGTCCCAACCACAAACAGAACGACGACATGCAATGCTGTTCACAAAAACGACTACCACTTTATATCCCTTTCGACTGGCTGCAGTGCGTGACTTGAACTAGTTTAAACACGTGACATATCCGCCGCAGCACATGCATTTATGCAAATATTGCAAAACTTTAGATTCACCCTCTGTAATTATCTATTTTTACTATAAATATAAAATAGTGAAATCATTATATTTATATTAAGACTTATTTTGCAAGAAATTCAACTTAGGACAGAAAACTAGGATTAGATACCTTATAAACCCAAAAAGCTGTCGAACTTGAGGGTTCGGCTTACACGCGAAAGCCCTTTTTACGCCAGTGTATACGGTAATATACAGTACTTGTCGATCCAATCATCAGATACCGAAAATGAAACGTGGGCCTGGCGTAAGGCAGAAAAACAAGTTAGTAAAATCATGCAATGCATTGATTATGATACGTTTTCCAACATACCAGAAATCATTACTCAAGTTATTACTCAAGTTATGAGGTTAATGGCTGTAGAATAAATCTCGCTCCTGTGTCCTGACCTTTGACCCCATTTCGATTATATTCAACAGAGCCGGTAAAGTGTACTTCCGGAAAAACGTGATAAAGTTTTGTCTCAATAGAAGCATTTTTACGTAAGTTATAACGCATAAAGGCGATGGAATAGATCCCGATCCTATGACCTGACCTTTGACCCCACTTCACCCATTTTCAATAGGGTTCGTCCCCAAGGGGTCCACTACCACTTACTAAAATTTCATCGAAATCGAACCATTTTTACGCAAGCTATGACGCATAAGAGCAATGCAGTCGATCCCGCTCATATGTCCTGACCTTTGACCCTGCTTCGCCCATTTAAAATAGGGTTCGTCCCCAGGTGGTCCCCTAGCACATACTAAAATTTCGTTGAAATCGAACCATTTTCACGTGAGATATCGCGCGGACGGACGGACGGACAAAGCTGGAGCACATACGCTTCTTCAACCTACGGTTGGAAAGCGTAAAAAAAAAGAAACAGTATCAGCAATAGAGATGAGAACACTGAGACCACTGGCTGGCTGCAACTAGCCCGATGAAACGAAGAACAAAGAAAGACATTCGTACAAGATTTGGGAGTCAGGAGTTCTAGAAGTTGGAGCGGACTACAGAAGCAGATGTAAAGAGCTCGTGAAGAGGTTGAACATGCACAAATCAGATCACTCTAGAGTCTAGACTATGTAGGAGACGTAGGAACTGCTACGGAGACGTTGACAATAAGACTGAGTACAAACGGTACAGACAGATAACTGCCAAATCCTTAAAAGTAAAACAAACAAACAATTTACAGTCCTCTACTCCGCGCGCGCGGTTGTATGTGTTTTAAGATTTCTGGAACCTGTTTTAGAAGCTCGACGACAAAATATATACTGAAGTAATAAATTATTAGGAACACCCAATAGCATTCGGACATGTGCCATCCTCACTTATGTATGCAACTACACTGGCCGAAAGTAAAAAAACACCATTAAAAATTGCAGCTGCATCTTTGAAATTTATGTTGTAACAACAACTTGTTAAGAAAGGAAAGTGATCACACGTGTGAAGTGATTCAATGTTTATTTTACCTTGTAATGCCTATCACGGTGTACAAGAGGCACATTTTAATAAGGTGTTGCACCTCCTCCAGCAGCAATACAAGCTTCCAGTCTGGCATGCAATCGGTCGTACAAATGTTGTATATCACGCTGGAGGATAGCATTCCATGTGCTTTCAACTTGGACGCGTAATTCAGAGATGGTCGCTGCCTGCCGGGGTTCGCGGAAGTCTTTGTCCGACCCAGTCCCAGACATGCTCGATTGGAGACAAATTCGGAGAGCTTGCTGGCCAAGGGAGTTGATGCACAGCCTGAAGAGTATGTTGAGTTGCCCGGGCGGAGTGTGGGCAGGCGTTGTCCTGCTGGAATATCACATCGGGGATCGCACTCAAAAATGGCAGGACGACCGGCCGCACGATGTCGCTCTCGCTGACGTACGTACTGCTATACAGTGTACCCCGTACAAACATCAGACTCGTACGAGAGTGATAGCTATTCGCTCCCCGCACCATGATTCCGGGCTCACCTTGTCGCGGACGCGTACACGGCCGTCAGACGTTCCGAAGCAGAATCGGCTTTCATCACTGAAGACCAGTGATCCCCATTCTTCCCTCTGATAAACTCGTTCTTGACACCACCGCAAACGAGCTCGACGGTTACCAGAGGTCAGTGGTAACCGTGCGAGCGGTACGCGTACCCGTAGTCCTGCTTCCAACAAACGATTCCGCATCATTCTGGTAGGCAACCTTGGTATGACAGAGAAGCAAATTTGTGACGCCGTAGCCATCCGCTCTGCCAAAGCCGCCCTCCTGATACCATCAACCTCTCGTGCGTCCGTAACTCTGTTTTGCCCGGAAAAACGTCTGCGAGTGTGCGAATGCTCCTCTGACCACCGACGCCACCATCTTACCACGGCTGATACCTCTCGATCCACTCCATCGACAATTTGACAGAAGGACCAACCTCCTTCCCGCAAACCCACTATACGACCTCGCTCGAACTCTGCAACTGAACAAATGTTACGCGCCTGCGTCGTCCAGGCATGGTAGCTTCTTCAACGAGCACTGAACAACACGACACCAGAAGAATGACTTCGTTCTGCACGCCCTATTCCTTAAATACGCGCTGCGTACATTTGCATGTTGTCGTCCGCAGTGACATTATTTCATCCAATGACATTCCAACTTGGATCACAGTTTCTGCTGCCCTTAACAATTAACATATTATAATATGACATTCCTAAATTCACTTTCCGGCAGTGCATGACGACACGAGTTTATAAACGGTTCACTGCAAATGATTCAAACCTGTACGAAGCGTAGGTAGCGGCAATACGGAAAAAAATTCTTGATTCAAGCGACTTTGATAGAGGCATGATAGTGAGCACTAAGTGGGCAGGTGCAAGCATCTCAGAAACGGCAAACTTTCTCGGCTATGCAAGAACAACTGTATCGAGATACACTGAGAGGCGCACATACAACAAAACAAGCAGTCGGCGGTTTTCCTGTGGACGGAAATGGCTGGTCGAAGATTCTGGACCACGGCGGCTGTGGAGGATTGTACGAGGTAACAGACGAGCTCTATTGCGCCAAGTGACTGCGTAATACAACAGCGGTATCGAGAGGAGAACACAGCTAGCCACATGTGAGAGCAAATTGGCAAAAACAGCAGGCATCCTCATAGAGAATTTCGGTATCGAGAAGAGAATTTCGGTATCGAAAGGGGAATGTCGGTATCGAGAGGATAACAGAGGAGAATTTCGGTATTGAGAGGAGAATTTCAGCATCAAGAGGAGAACACAGCTAGCCACACGTTAGAGCAAATCGGCAAAAACAAAAACCAGCAGGTGTCCTCGTGGAGAATTTCGGTATCGAGAAGAGAATTTCGGTATCGAGAGGAGAACAGAGAGGAGAATTTCGGCATTGAGCGGATAATTTCAGAATCGAGAGGATAACACAGATAGTCACATGTTAGAGCAAATCGGCAAAAAAAGCAGGCGTCCTCGTGGAGAATTTCGGTATCGAAAAGATAATTTCCGTATGGAGAAGAGAATTTCGGAATTGAGAGGAGAATTTCAGCATCAAGAGGAGAACACAGCTAGCCACAAGTTAGAGCAAATGGGCAAAAACAGCAGGTGTTCTCGTGGAGAATTTCGGTATCGAGAGAACAGAGAGAATTTCAGAATCGAGAGAATAACACAGCTATAGTCACATATTAGAGCAAATCGGCAAAAACAGCAGGCGTCCTCGTGGAGAATTTCGGTATCGAAAAGAGAATTTTCGTATCGAGAAGGGAATTTCGGTATTGAGAGGAGAATTTCAGCATTAAGAGGAGAACACAGCTAGCCAAATGTTAGAGCAAATCGGCAAAAACAGCAGGTGTCCTCGTGGAGAATTTCGGTATCGAGAAGAAAATTCCGGTATCGAGAGGAGAACACAGAGGAGAATTTCGGCATTGAAAGGAGAATTTCAGAATCGAGAGGATAACACAGCTAGCCACATGTGAGAGCAAATCGGCAAAAACAGCAGGCATCCTCATAGAGAATTTCGGTATCGAGAAGAGAATTTCGGTATCGAAAGGGGAATGTCGGTATTGAGAGGAGAATTTCAGCATCAAGAGGAGAACACAAGCCACACGTTAGAGCAAATCGGCAAAAACAGCAGGTGTCCTCGTGGAGAATTTCGGTATCGAGAAGTGAATTTCGGTATCGAGAGGAGAACAGAGAGGAGAATTTCGGCATTGAGCGGATAATTTCAGAAGCGAGAGGATAACACAGCTAGCCACATGTGAGAGCAAATAGGCAAAAACAGCAGGCGTCCTCGTGGAGAATTTCGGTATCGAAAAGAGAATTTCCGTATCGAGAAGAGAATTTCGGTATCGAGAGGAGAACACAGAGGAGAAATTCGGTATTGCGAGAATTTCAGCATAGAGAGGATAACACAGCTAGCCACACGTTAAAGCAATTGGCAAAAACAGCAGGTATCCTCGTGTACGGCTCATCACTTATGAAACTGGACTCTTTAGGACTGGAGCAGGTCGACTGATCCGATGAATTAACAGTTTAAGTTGAGTCACGCCGATGAACGGGCGTCAACAGCACGCCTTGATAGATTCCAGCTACCTAGTGCTAACTGTACAAGCTGGTGCAGACGGGGTAATGATGAGGGGTCTGTTTTTATTTCGGCCATTGGGTTCCTTAGTACCTCTGGAGCAGGGCGACCAGGCGACTTTCTGGAATGGGAGGACATTTTTATTAAAAAAGGAGGACTTTTCCACAAAAATGAAAACAATAAATTTGTACAAAAACAAATATGAATGCACATACTCTGTATTTAAATTTTACAGTTTGAGAGTTTGTACGTGTAAAACTTTAAAAAAGAATGCAAGATAACTAAGTTGTGACAAAGCGTAACTTCGTCGTTCTTCTATTTCACACGTTAACTTGTGGTGCACTACAGAGATGAAAACATGTGTCAAGACGACAAATCTACAGCGAGACATTTTGTCCGTGTAGCTCAGTTGGGAGAGCGACTTACTCCGGAGTGCGGGGACACGGTCGAACTTGTGCTTTCACAAACTTTATAAACTGTACTGTACCAACATGGAATAGTCTGTAGTTTACTCCCTGTGAAGAACATCATTTGCAAAGTACTTCAATAGACATTTTAATTTAAGGTAAACAAATATATTTGAAGAACAACAAAAATTATCTGAGTAGGATTCACCTATTAGCCTCTGTGGTTTTGTGGTAGGTGAACAAACTCAATTCCACTTGCACGTGGGAAGATTGAGCTGTACACTAAACGGATAAAAGCATTTTAAAAACACTTGAACTAATTAAAGTATACAGGTTGATAGCTGAAATCGTAATGACGAACAATGACGACGCTTTTTCTATCCTAAAAATTGGGGGAGGGGTGCGGCCAAGTTGTCCTCATTCTGGCAGCGGCGATTTTCCCAAAAAAAAAAAAAAAAAACGATGCAGACGGTAACACTTCATGTGGACGAAATTAAATTGGCGATTTTAAAAAACATTTGAACAGTTCACTAATATATATATATATAGTTAGTTAGTTAGTTAGTTAATTAATTGATTTTAGTGGCGCAAGGGCCAGGTGTGGCCAAAGAGCGCCAGACACAGAACTATCAGTTAAATATATATATATATATGGGATGTAAGGTCAGGTGATGCGTAACATCACAGCCTCTCCTTGACAAATGTCAACCCCGCCTTCTCGTGGTGCATCCTGTTCCCACTAAAGGGGCTCTGACGACCGCCAATAGCGGTATAACTATACCATCGGGATCAGAGGAAATTCTATCCCACACTCACCAACCCGCTTGGCCAGCGTGGTGAGTTATGGCCAAACCCCTCCAAAATGACTCCACAACTTAAATCTTGGCCCTCAGTCTCCGGCAGCTGGAATGTACCTGGCCAAGGCAGCGGCCAGTGCGACATGAAAGCAGAGGGTGCTAAGAATCCCCGGAGGACCGGACTAGGCTGCCATCTGATGCTGACCTTGGCAACGTACAATGGACGCTCCCTATCTTCTGATTCAAGGCTTCTTGAATTGGAAGAGGAACTACAAAGGATCAAGTGGGACATCGTGGGGCTAAGTGAGGTAAGGAGAAAAGGAGAAGATCTCATCGAACTGAAAAGTGGACATCTCTTCTACTATCGTGGGACAAATACTGGCAGAACTAGTGGTGTTGGATTTATAATAAACAAGAAACTGAAGGATAAAGTTGTAGAAGTTGAAAGTTCCTCTGACAGAGCTGCACGGCTTGTTATCCAACTCTCGAGAAGATACCAGGCTCAGATTATTCAAACTTATGCACCCACCACAAGTCATCCTGAAGAAGAAATTGAAGAATTTTATGAGGAAATTTGTCATCTAAATAATAAAGGTAAGCAGCACTTGAAAATAATTATGGGAGATTTCAATGCAAAAATAGGGCAACGGCAACAGAATGAAACTTCAGTAGGTAAATTCGGTCACGGCAACAGAAACCAGCGTGGAAATACTCTCGTTGAGTTTGCAGAGGCAGAAGGGTTTTTCATCTTGAACTCCTTCTTCAAGAAAAAGCCACACAGGAAATGGACATGGAGACATCCAAATGGGACGACAAGTGAAATTGATTTTATTATGTGTAACAAAAAATTCGTCATAGAAGACTGCAGTGTGCTAAATAAGTTCAACACAGGTAGTGACCATAGATTGGTGAGATGTAAGATGCACCTCAACACTAAACTTGAACGTGGCAAGCTCATAAGACAAACAAAATCTATTGACATAACCAACCTTAAAAAACACCATAATACCTTCAAGTTGGAACTGAAGAACAGGTTCTCTGCTTTAGAAGGCCTAACATCGGAAGAAGTGGACATCTCTGAAGTTAACAGAAAAGTAACCAAAGCTCTTATGGAAACAGCAACAAAATTAGCTGGGTCTAAGAACAAGTTGCATGTAAATAAATTATCAGGAAAAACGAAAATGTTGATGCAAAAAAGAAGAGAGATGAGGACAACTAAAGAAGATGTGACTTCCAAAGTGGAATATATAGAGCTATGCAAGACAGTACGAAAAAGTATCACTGAAGACGTAAGAAAATTCAACTGTGAACTAGTGAGGAAAGCAATTGAAAACAACCAAAGCCTAAAGATAGCAAAGGGACATCTCAGTAAGGGAAGAAAACAGATTATGGCACTGAGAAAAGAAGATGGTTCTGTAACAAGAAATAGAGGCGAAATTTTGACAAGAGTGAAAGATTTCTACTCCAAATTATATGAAAGGGATGATACATGCACTCCAGACATCATGAAAGATACCAGTACCAGAGTTCCTCCAGTCCTTCCAGCAGAAGTTGCACATGCAATCAAGAACATGAAGCGGGGAAAAGCTCCAGGAGAAGATGGAATTACTGTAGACATCATACAAGAAGCAAGTGGAGAAATCGAAACAGTACTCGCCCAAATTTTCACTCGATGCCTTAATGAAGGAAAGATTCCTGAGGATTGGAACACCGCTACAATGATCCTGCTACATAAGAAAGGTGACATTGAGGATCTTGGAAACTACAGACCTATCAGCCTCCTATCAGTAGTTTATAAAATCTTCACTAAAGTTCTTTCACACCGCTTGAAGGTAACACTGGACATGGCTCAACCGAGAGAACAAGCTGGATTCAGGAGTGGCTACAGCACAATAGATCATATCCATGTGCTGAGAGAACTAATTGAAAGAGCGAGGGAATATGAACTTCCATTGTGCATGGCTTTTATCGATTATGAAAAAGCCTTTGATTCGGTGAAACCATCAGCAGTTACAATGGCTCTGAAAACCTGCGGTATTGAAGATGCATACATTAATATTATTAATAACATCTATGAAAATGCAAGTGCAAAGATTAGGCTGTTTGAAAATACAACACACATAAAAATTGGAAAGGGAGTGAGACAAGGTGACACCATATCTCCGAAGCTCTTTAATGCCACATTGGAGGGTGTTTTTCAGTCACTGAGCTGGGAAAACAAGGGGATAAAGATTAATGGAGATTATCTAACCCACCTTCGTTTTGCTGATGACGTAGTCATTTTTGCAACTAGCCCATCAGAGCTGCAGAGTATGATCCAGGAACTTGCTGACAAGAGTAAAGAAGTGGGATTAAAAATGAACTTTCAGAAGACAAAAGTGATGTTCAATGCTTTTACAAGAAATGAAGATTTATCGATTGATGGAGAAAAGCTGGAGATAACAGACACGTACGTTTATCTTGGACAACAGATATCAAGTGAGGGTCACATTGATGAAGAAATTAATCGGCGTACAAAACTTGCCTGGAGAGCTTTTGGAAGAAACAGCATAATTTTCAAGAGCAATATGCCATTATGTCTTAAAAGAAAAGTATTTGATCAATGCATCCTTCCAGTGCTTACGTATGGTGCAGAGACGTGGACCTTAACTAAGAGAGACATACAAAGGCTGCAGACAACTCAAAGCAGCATGGAGAGGTGCATACTTGGTGTAACCAGGAGAGATAAGAAGAGGAACTCGTGGATCCGAAAAATGACAAGAGTGGAAGACATCATGATCAGAGTTAAATCCCTGAAATGGCAATGGGCTGGACATACTGCCAGAAGGACAGATCATCGATGGACAGCCGAAATTTTAGATTGGATTCCAAGGGACAGGAAAAGACCCAGAAGAAGACCACGTGGGAGATGGGTGGATGAAATTCGAAAGTATGCAGGGGTGACATGGAGGAGACTGGCACAAGACAGACCGTTGTGGAGGAAACTTGGGGAGACCTTCGTCCAGCAGTGGATTGATAATGGTTGACAATGATGATGATGATGATGATATATATATATATATATATATATACTATAAAGATACCTAAGCAAAAAAATACATATATAATTTTGACTCACACCTAGTACAACATAGAAAAGGTTATGTATCTACCTGTGTGAGTAAAAGGAGAAAAGAAAAAAATATAAAAAAACAACTGAATGTAGAAGGTGTCGAGAATACTGAGCCTTGGCTTTATCAAGGACCAGCAAAAACTCTGCATTTTCTCACTTCCACAAAGACCTAGTTGGAAATGGGTTTCTGCAAGGCCATAGATGCAAGTAACATTCCCACCTAAAATAGTTTAAAAAATATATATATAAGTCATGTCCTCCGTAGAGTAGCATGACCTAGCACTAGTTAACAATTTCGCTTGCATCCATTAACCTTCATGGCCCGACCCATGCTCTTCATCTGTTACTATTAAACAGAGAGAAGAAGATTAAAGAGAACTCAAGCTGTGAGAGTGACATAATAAATAGAAATGATTTTCAGCTATAACGAAATTCCAAGTTCGTTTGAGAGAGAATTTAAACCTGAAAAACAAATTTTACATTGCAATTAAAAAAGGAAATGTTAATTTATAACGAACAGATTTTTGAAAGAAAACTTGAGTCTAAAACCCCCTACTCTACAACTTATGACAGCACGAAAACGAGAATAAGTTAAAGATAATAATTAACTAAAGAAAACTTTGTGAAAGTTATATACCTTAAACAGTTAGTTGCAATATGTACAAAGTATTTCAGCAGTGCTTTAAGTGCATAATTAATTAGTTATTAAGAACTTAACTACTTTGAAAAAACAGCGCATAGACAGCGCATAGAAAAGGAACAAGCTTAGCCATCTTCTGTTCCTAGGTACCACAAAAAGACGCTCAAAGTTACAAAGAAAAGTAAGAGTTAAAACCCGCATAAATGTTAACAGACAAACCAATGCTTAAAAGCTGAAAAGCTAAAAAACGACAGAGAAAAGGTACATGAAGTACAAACATTGAACTTATAAAACCTAGAACCCAAAAACAAGGAAGAGAGCTTACCTCTTGTGTTACAAAAACTTTTCTCCTCACAAGAGGAGAACATGGCTGACCTCTTCCGCCACTCCCTAGACGCTGGGGGGCAGTGAGGGTGGGGCTGATGGCCTCCTCATACAGCAAGAAACCAACGCGCGGAGATTTTAACCAGAGAAAAAAATATATAAACTTAAGACTGTGGATCTGTATGATCAGAATGAGCAGAATTAACTCTCCAGAATACATGAGAAATATTATAAAATACACGAGCAGTTTATTTAATAATCTTTGCATGTATTAAATCACCTTAGTGAGCTTCTATAGATTAATCAGAATCTTATTAATTTTAATGTTGGTTTTACTATTTTTAGTATAGCTATCCTAGTGATGAATAACTAGTTTTCTTTTTTTATTTGTTTTTATTTTCTTTTATAAACAGATTTTTAAGCTTTTTTGTGATTTTGTTTATATTATTTAATTTTTTTGTTTTAATAGGACCGTCATATCCATAGCACTAAGGTTCCTTTAGGTAGTTAATAGGCATCCTCTAGCCAACTTCCTTACGGCTTTGATTGGTCAGAATCATATTATTAACTGTGTAGAAAATTAAAGCAGATCTGCCAACCTTACTCTATTATTCAGAATAATTTTTCTTAAAGTTCTTTTGATGAAAGAAGAAGGAATTTCGTTCTCTAGAAAACTTTCTAATAGTATATTAATGTGGTAATTGAAGTCCAAATTGTTGCTGCAAATTCTTGAAATTCTTAGGACCTGAGAAATTAGTACATTCTCAATTACTTTGGTTGAAATGTTATTATTCCAGTGTAGATATTTAATTACTTTGAAAGGAAAATTAACTCTTTTATCAAAGAGGCTAATAGATGGGTTACCTCTGTTGAGCTTAATGCTTAAGTCTAGGAACTCAAGTTCCTGATTACTGTGGTTGGTTTTACATAAGTTAAGAGAGCTAGGATAGATATTATCAAAATCACTCTCTATAACTTCGGAATTATTGATACACAGCAGATCATCAATATATCTAAAAGTGTAAAGGTAGTTATCTGAGCAGGTGGGGTGATTTTTAATGAATTTATATTCCTTAAAGAACAGGAATAGATTAGCGATATTCGTGGACGTTGATGTTCCCATTGGAATACCGTTCACTTGCTTATAGAGAGTATTATTATATAAGATATGGTTATTTTTTATGCAGCAATTGAGATAAGAGTTCCAAGTTCCTACATCAACAAATTGGTTAAGTTTAAATTCTGCATACAGCTCTTTAAAGGTAGTTATTATATCTGATAGAGGCAGATTAGTATATAGGTTTTCAAAATCATAACTATTAATATCTAGGGGACACACTTTGAGTATAGTAGAAATTACTTCTGCATTATTATTAATTATCCAAAAATCTCTGTACATCAAGTTAGAACAGTTTCTAATGTGTTTCAAAACCTTCTTTAAGACATCTTCAAAAGCAAGATCTATTTTCTTTTTATGACTCCTTACTCCACTAGCTATGAACCTGAACTTCACAGGATCCTTATGAAACTTAACCGTTGCAAAAAGAAATGGAAATTCAGGCCCATATCTTCTAGTTTGCGGAATTTTAAGTTTCTTGAAGAATGCCTTAAACCGATTTTCTAACTGCTTGGTAGAATAACTTACGGGCTCGTATGTTACTCTATTATTGAGTTCCATAGTTAACAATTCAAAATAGAACTTCTTACAGATAATTGCAAAATTATTGCTAGCTTTATCCGTAGTGGTAAAAATAAATTGGTCTTGTAGTTTGGAGAGTGACCTTTTAGCTTCTCCAGAGAAAAAGAGATTTCTGTCGAAACAAAAGTCCAGACCTGCCAACTCACCGGTGAAGCTATTGATTATATTATATTTCCATTCTGCGAAGGCCTCAATAGGCTGATTGTACGTTAAACTGGTTTCTACGATGTACTTATTTACATCTTGAGTGAAGCTCTCAAGAATCCTTTCTTTGGAAATTGTGAAGGAAGGTCTGAAATTAGAGCCATACTCTAATAAATTCCTAAGCTTTTCATTTTCAACAAAACTCAAGTTTCCGGTGATAATATGGTTGTAATTCTTATCATAGTGAACTGTTTCTTTATGTTCATCACAAGAACAAGTAGTAATTACAGGAATGTAGCTCGAAGAGTTAAGTTTGTAGTTTTTAACTATTGACCCTAAGGTCTTAACATATTTAAAACTTACAATAGACTGGTGCCTGTGGATGGGAAAAAAATTGCATTATTGTAGAACAGCTTCCTTACATTGAGATTATCGTAGGCTTTATTTAGGAACCTGATGGTAACAAAATTACTGGAAAATTCTTTAAGAGAAATTTTATCTTTAAGAATATGTTTAAGAATGTCCAGAACCAAAGCAAAAACATGCTTATCAACATGGTCAGCAGTTTCATTCCAGAATTTGAAAAAACATTTAAGGACAGAGTGCTTGAAGGACTTGAGAATTTTGTAAGTATTTTTAACAAAATTAGTGCCAGTTTTAAAGCTTTCCAGAGTTTTTAGCAAGTTAGCAAAATCAACTTTGCTTGATGTGCGAAATAACCTCTGTCCTCTATTACCTCTAGAGCAGCTCTTATTATTAACAAGAAAGAAGAGTTCACGAATTGAAAATTTATGCTGATTATGCTTATTGTCAGATAGAGTGGAATTAAGGCCATAGGGATAAAGAGACTGATGCTGCAAAATTTCAAGGGATTCAGTTTCTAGCCGAGCATAGAGGTCAGGGATAATATGTAGTACCTCTATTTTCACTTTGTCAAAACTATATATATATATATATATATATATTTTTTTTTTTTTTTTTAGAGGCGGGGTGAAATGATTAGGAGCAGACAGGCTTGGTAAAAGTTAGAAAAGAGAATGATAAAAGCTGTGAAGACTAGTTAGTTAATTAGGTTTATAAATAAATTTATTAATGCACTGTTATAATCACTATAAATTATTATTATTATTATTTTTTTTTAAACAAGTTTTAAAAAGTCAATCTGCTTTAAGAACGAAAATACTGCGAAAGTGTCGCAGTGGTCGCCCAAAAGCTTCTGCAGTGTAGCTGCGCCGTCATCCAGTAGATGAGACTGAAAATAGTGAAACCGATGGTTACGAAAACGGACACAACTACACAAAACATGAGAGATGGTGAGTAAACAGTCGCACGCCTCACACATTGGGGCAGCGTCGCCACACAGCAAATAGCTATGCGTGAAGCGACAATGCCCAATGAGGAGACGCGCAAGAACAACTTCTTCCCTACGGTTCCGGCGACACGATGATTTCCAGATTCCAAGGTTAGGTTTTATACGGTGCAGTTTATTCTCCACCTGTTGGTCCCACAGACTTCGCCACGTTCGTCTGATATGATCGTGAACAAGAAAGCGGAAAGTCACGGTGAAACAGTGGCAAGGGTGTGACGACCAAAGAGGAGGCAGATCTAGCAGCAGCATCGGCAGACTCGTTCCCTGGGATCCCAACATGCCCAGGAATCCAGCAGAACCGAATCTGGACATCAGCCTCGAGCAAAGAACGAAGAAGTCTCCGTACGGTAAAAAGAAGTGGGTGGCCAGTTAAATCCAAAGATGACAATGATTGCACAACACTCAACGAATCAGTGTACACAATAGCACGCTGATGAGAGCTCGACTTCACGTGAACAAGTGCAAGATACACAGCATGCATCTCCGCCGAAAACACCGTGGCCTCAGGAGGAATGCGGGCAACAGAAACTTCGTCAACGCAGACGGCGGCGGATCCAACAACACCAGCCGCTTTAGATCCATCGGTGAAAACAGGAATAAAGTCTGCATTGACGTAACGGTGTTCAGCGAAGAGCTGCTGGTACACTGACGCAGGGGTTGAGGACTTGTCAAACGATGTAAAGCTGGTATCAACCATGACACCAAGAGGATGCCATGGGGGATCCTCAAAGCCCCTGGTCTCTCCAACGAGTGACAAGTCGAGCCCTGCATCACGAGCTACGGCCGCCATACGAATACCGAAGGTTCGAATGCACGAGGGACGGATCTCGAACAAACGAGCATGCTGGGGATGAAAAACTGCATCGTATAAAGGATGGTCTGAGAGAGATTTAAGTTTCAGGTAAAATTGAAGAGACAGCTGCAGACGGCGTAAATCAAGAGACGGTTCGTTCGCGTCGGCATAAAGGCTGGGAATGGGTGACGTGCGAAATGCTCATGTACAAAGACGCAGCGCTTGATGGTGGATGGTATCCAACGGCCGGAGAACGGTAGGACGCGCAGAGCCATACACCATACAGCCATAATCCAGCTCAGACCGAATGAGAGAATGGTAAATACGGAACAAAGAAGTCCTGTCTGCACCCCAGGAGACTGAGGCAAGGATCTTAAGGATTGACAAGGCTCTCAGACAGGAAGTCCTTAGCCGTCGAATGTGCGAGCGAAAGGTGAGAGCACGGTCAACGGTCAAACCAAGGAACTTTGTTTCCGGCAAAACTGGAATGGCTGCACGGTCCAAATAGAGCTCTGGATCAGGATGGAGGCCACGCCTCCGGCAGAAATGGACACAGGCTGTCTTGTCGGGAGAAAGAACAAACCCATTATTGTTAGCCGCTTTAACAATCTGGGTAATTGCAGACTGCAGCTGCCTTTCAACGAAATGCATGCTGGATGACGAACAGAAGATGTGAAGGTCGTCAACATAAATGGTAGCCGAAACCGTAGGAGGAAGATTTCTGAGTAAACAATTAATGCGGAGGATGAACAGAGTCACCGAAAGAATGCTGCCTTGAGGAACGCCTTGTTCTTGATGGGAAAAAGGCGGAGAGCGTTGTACCCAGGCGCACCTGGAACACACGGTTACGAAGAAAGTTGGCAATGAAGGTTGGCAGGTTTCCGCAACCCACTCTCGTGGAGGTCACGGAGGATACCGTGATGCCACGCTCTATCGTAAGCTTTTTCGATGTCAAAAAATACAGACACCAGGTGCTGCCTACGCACGAACGCCTCACGAACAGACGTCTCAAGGAGCAGGAGATGGTCAGGAGCTGAACGATGACGACGGAAGCCGCTTTGTGATGGAGACAGTATTCGATGTTCTTCAAGAAAATAAATTAGCCGGGAATTAACCATTCGTTCAAGGATTTTGCACAGACAGCTAGTGAGGGCAATTGGCCGATAACTAGAGGGAGACTTGGGGCCTTTGCCAGGCTTGGGAAAAGGTAAAACAAAAGCTCTTCGCCAAGAGTCCGGGAAACTGTGCTCCAACCAAATGCGGTTGAAAAGCACTAACAGATTCTCGAGAGACGACTGCGAGAGATGACGAATCATGTCATAGTGGATGCCGTCGGGACCGACAGATGTTGCGCCGGACCGATGCAGAGCCACCCGTAGTTCAACCATGCTGAAGGGGAGTTATACTCAGTGTTAGAAAAAGGCGCAAAGGAGACCCTCTGGCGTTCCGCGGTTGTTTTAATAATCTGAAAGGGCGGGAGATACGCCTGAGAACTAGAAACTGAGGCAAACGCTTCGCCCAAGCAATCCACAATCTCCCCAACTTCAGCATACGTGCAGCCGTTATTCTCAAGAATTGAAATTTGGCGGGAAATATAGTTTCCCCGGATCTTACGAATTTTTTCCCAAACAGTTTTTGAACTGGCACGTGAATTGATAGATGAAACGTACTTCATCCAAGACTCCCTCTTGCTTCGTCGTCGCACCAACCGAGCGTAAGATTTTGCTCTTTTAAATTTAACAAGATTAGCATCGGTCGGATAACGCCGAAAAGTACACCAGGCCTTATGTTGAGCTCTCCTAGCCGCTGCGCAATCAGGGTTCCACCAAGGCTTCGAACGTCTTGGGAGCGTCGTTGATGTTTTGGGGATAGAGAGATCTGCTGTCTGAATGATACACGTTGTGACATCAGTAACAGCTGCGTCAATTGACCCCCAGGTCACCATGGCAAAAGATATTACTGCGGACGGTGTGAAGACCTCCCACTTGGCACGATCCATCCTCCAACGAGGAGGGCGGGAGGCAGAAGATGGCACGCTCACATTATACCTAAGTACAATTGGGAAGTGGTTGCTTCCATGGAGGTCGTCACACACCGTCCACGACCAGTCGGCCATAACCGATGGTTGACCCAAAGATAAATCGATTGCACTGAAACTTCGTGTAGGCTCGTGGAAGTAAGTGTCAGCACCGGTGTTAAACAGGCACAAAGAGGTCGAGGAAAGAAGAGATTCGATCCTACGGCCTCGTGTGTCTGTTCTGACACTACCCCACAATGGATTATGAGCATTGAAGTCACCCAGAAGAAGAGCAGGTGACGGCAGCTGCTCAACTAAGCTCTCAAGAGCGGACACGCTCACGTCCTCATCCGGCGGCAGATAGACGCTGCAAACAGTTAGAGGCACAGGAATGGAGATACGCACCGCAACGGCTTGTAAAGATGTTGAGACCGCAACGGGAGAAACTGGAACACTGTGGGGGACAAGGATGGCAACTCCCCCGCAAGCTATATCTCCTGAAACATTATCTTTCCGAAATGCACTGTAGCCTCGAACTGAAAGGAGGTCTGATGGTTTAAGTTTTGTCTCCTGGAGGCAAAGGCACACCGGAGAGTATGACGAAAGCAGATGTTTCACGTCGTCATGTCTTGTCCGAAAGCCTCGACAGTTCCACTGAACGATTTGATCCATGGTTTGAATTGTGGTGAATGAGAAAAAGAAAAACGAAAAACAAAACCCGAGAAAAACTGGGACAACTAAAATTGTCCGATTCCATCATTTCGTCTGCAATGTCCATTTGCGCTTGGGACTGTTTTGTCCGACGCCCTGTAGTCTCTGGTGGTAAAATGGAGCGGTATTTTGGTTCCTGTGTCGCAGATGATCTTGCCCGATCCTGGTTCTTATGATGGGAGTTTGGAGATTTCTTCTCCTTTTCTTTTTCCTTTCTCTTTCCTCCCGGGGTTGTTGAAGTCCCGGTGGTGCTGGTGTTAGTTGCAGCAGGTTTAGGCACAGTGGTTGTTGGAGGTTTCGCGTCCCTAAGCTCAGGATTGTAGTGCTGCCAGACCAGCAGCTATGATGTCGTCTAGCTTGTAGGGACAATTCACTGGGATTTGGCTATCAGTCTGTGTACCGACTGTAGTCCTTGCAACAACCGCTGATGCATAGGATCGCCGATTTGATTGATTTGGAGCGACCTTTCTTCTGGCCTCTGGGTAGGAGATTCCCTCAACGGTCTTAATGCGTTGGATCTATTTTTCCTCTTTCCACTTTGGACAGTCTCTCGATGATGCTGCATGAGATCCCTTGCAGTTGAAGCACAGCTCGGCTTCGGCATGGCAATCTTGCAAAGTATGGTCTGTTGCAGTACAACGCCCACACCGAGCAGTGCTCCTGCAAGACTGCTGGGAGTGACCATATGCTTGGCATTTGAAGCATCGTAGAGGACTTGGTATGAAGGGTCGCACTTCAAGGTGTAGATACCCTGCCTTGATTGATGTTGGCAGGGATGGGGTGTTAAAGGTCAGTATGATGTTTCGAGATGGGACAGATTGGCCATTTCGCCGAAATAGGATGCGCCGGACTCCACTCACTTGTTGGTCTTTCAGTTCCTCCAGAAGTTCTTGGTCACTGCACTCCAGAAGGTCTTGAGAAGAGATAACACCTCGTGAGGAATTGAGGTAGCCGTGAGGGGTAACTTTTACTGGACAATCTAAAAGAGGTGGTGTTTAACAGCACTGTAGCATATCTGGGACTCGACATCTCGACAAGAAGATCTCCAGATTGGAGCTTCTTAACGCTCTTAGGAGAGCTGGCAATTGATTGCAATGCTTTATTTATCCAGAAGGGGCTTCTGGTGTTTAATGGGTTTGAAGCGTCCAAGGAGTGGATGCAAAAGAACCGAACATTGGCAGAATCAGGTGTAGGTTTCTTGTTGGGAGGGGGTGACCCTTCCTCAATGGGCCGCTTTGTTTGAAGTTCTTGGGAAATTTTTTTGTTAGCCATGAATAGAAGTGAAAAGTTCGTCCACCGATTTCCCCGCCCACAACCGAGCCCAACAGGGGAGAGCCGGAGGTCCGCAAGCCCAATTGGACGCAGGACACGACTCTAGGGTTAAGCAACGGATATAGCATGTTGATAGTGCAGACATGCGCTCAGCGAGTACCGAGACTTTCCCAGGTCTCGGTAACACCCCTTTGGCATGCCCGCACTATCCCCAAACTCACCCTGTTGTACGAAACAACAAGCCGATTGACTAGGAGTGGGTTAGTTCCTAGCCGCCCGTTTAGGGTGAAGCAGGGGGCAAAGAGGAGTGTTGGCGACTGGCGACAACAACAACCTGGCCACCAGAAACCTCAGCCTCCAGCATCCCCTTTTCCACCTTACGGGTCACCGCACACGGCAAACGTGCAGGTAGGTCTAGCAAACCAGCCCGGAAAAACAAGAGAGGAACAGAAAATGGAGAAGCAAGTCGAGTAGAAAATGGAGTAGAAAAGAAGAACAGGCAGTGGAGAAGAAAGTAAAAACAGGAAAGGGAGAGGAAAGCGAGAGGAAAGGAAAGGGCTGGCGCATAATCACAACCTCAGCAACCAACAACTGAGGCGGGTGCTGTCAAGGTGGTGGCAACACAAAGTTGTAATAGGAAGAATCAAACATAACATGTCGGCTGGGGCCGTGGGGTCGCTACTCCCCATCAGCTGGATGAACAGCTGTCCCTACGGTAACGTGAAAGCACAAAAACAAGAAAGCAAAAAATCGTCACAAGGTCAGCTCGGGCCGTGGGGGCGTTGCTCCCCAAATAACTGGAAAACCAGTTATCCCCGTGTGGGGTATATATATATCCCATGTTCGCTGTCATTGCACAAAGGAAGAATGTGTATATATTAAGCTGATTGAAGATTTAAAAAAAAACATTTGAAGTAGTTAAAATACACAGGTTGTAAGCTTAAATCTTACTGACGAAAAATAACTGTACCCTTTCAGTCTTACAAATTGGGGGCTGGCAAGTTGCTCCCAATTCCCGTTAGCTGCAGTTTTTTACGCTTTCCAACCGTAGGTTGAAGAAGGGTATATGCTTCAGTTTTGTCCGTCCGTCTGTCTATCTGTCCGCACGATAACTCGCATAAAATGATTCGATTTCGATGACAGTTTAGTATGTGGTAGGGGACAACCTGGGGACAAACTCTATTGATAATGGAGGAAATGGGCTCAAAGGTCAGGACATAGCAGCGGAATCCATTCCATAGCCCTTATGCGTCATAACTTATGTAAAAATGCTTCGATTGCGACAAAGCTTTATCATGTTGTTCCGGAGATATACTTAACCCATTTTGTTTAATATAATCGAAATGGGGTCAAAGGTCAGGGCACAAGAGTGAGATTTATTCCACATCCATTATCCTCATAACTTGACTAAAATGCTTCTATGCGACAAAACTTTAGTATGTTGCTTTGGAGAAATTCTGAAACCGTTCTGTTGAATATCATCGAAATGGGGTCAAAGGTCAGGGCGCAAGAGTGAGATTTATTCCACAGCCATTATCCTCATAACTTGACTAAAAATGCTTCTATTGCGACAAAACTTTAGTATGTAGTTCTGGAGGTATACTGAACCGGTTATGTTGAATATGATCGAAATAGGGTCAAAGGTCAGCGCACAGGAGCGAGATGTATTCCAGAACCATTATCCTCATAACTTGAGTAATTATTTCTGGTATGTTGGAAAGCGTATCATAATTAATGCATTGCATCATTTTACTAACTTGTTTCAAAAATCGGTGCACACGATATGACTTCACATGGGCGAAACCAGATTGGTGATTTTCAAAAATCTTAAAGAAAGCAGGATTTTAGTATATGCTGCACATTTTTACTTATATTTTTCACTGGAAAAGATTTTCTTCAGTATATCCGATTTCTTTAACAAATATTTGTGAAATTCAGAGCATGCTCATCCATTCATCATCTATCTCGTCCGCCCACGGTTGGTTGAGTCCCGCAAAGACGACTATGCGCCCTTGAGGGTTACTGGCAAATTAATAGAGCCGGCTTGCCATTCCTCTGCTGCCTACGGGTAAGAGACAAAGTGCGCCCAGGGCGGACCTCACAGGGAACGTTCGCGTTGGATCTACGCGTTCGCGTCCCCAAACACAGGGAGTATGCCGAAAACTTCGGAAAAACCGCAGACTAGATGGCCAGCAGGACGGGATTCGAACACCCTTCAGAAACGTCTTCCTCTCCCCACACAGTGCATAGCTACTTAACCATCTGCGATATGCCGGTGGTCAGAGCATGTCATGTCTTTCAAATTGTATTTAACTAGCAGTATACTCCTCACTGGTTGATTAAGAAACAATTATAAACAGAAAAAACTCACAGCAAAGACTTACAACACACAAAACGCCGCCCCAGTGGCGCAGTGGTCTAAGCGATGGCTTCTGATCAATTTTCCGAAAGTGGTCCGGGTTCGAATCCCGGTGAGGCATGGATGTTGTGTTTGTCTTACGGCACTGGCCCTCTCCCTTCCCTGGAAGCAGTGACCCTAAATTAGGGACTGGCGACTGCTTATAGCCCATTGAGTTGCTCACGGTGGTCGTTAAACCTCCAATAAAAAAAAACAACCCACAAAACAAGCAGTATGAGCACACTGTTCACACCGCACGGTACCGTCCACTAGAGGTTTTCACGGGCCTTATTTGGTGAGGCCCAGATCGGTCTGCACTGTTTCAGATATTAGATCCCTGGGCCCGGTCCGGCCCGTGATGTATCATTTGGTATTCTACTATTGTGTTTCTATCGTATTTAATTAAATTGTGAAAATTATATATTGAAATATTATTGAAAATATTTCGTTCAATGTAAGTCTAAAAATATTAACTAAATTTTAACAATTATCGAAAAATACAACCTTTAAAGAGAGAGAGAGAAAAGGAAGACTAAGCGCGTTCAAAATCTCCTTTTCTCTGAACTAGCAAGTAGTAACACTACAAAAGTCAATTCCCCATACAGATTAGGAATAGGAGAAACAATCGATGTCTTCCCACTCTCTCATACCAACGCACACACGCACACCCCACATCACTGCAGACAACCCTCGTCCCCGACTCCATACAACACACACACTCACTGTTTTTGTTGTCAACAAACCCCAAAGTGGTTTTACCATCTTGCTACCTACAGATGGTAAAAACACTGTAAGTGCCTCTCCTTGCATTTGTGATTACGCCCTGGGCTATGTCATGGAAGTAAGTAAAGCCAGCAAAACTGTTAAACATACCAGGAAATTGGGAAACGCGAATTTTTCTTTGTTTTCCATTGCGATAAAAAGAATGGGTTGACTTGACCAGTGGCTGGGGAAAAGCCCGGCCCGTTGCACTATTCTCTAAACTAAAAAACGCCCGACCCGGCCCTTGCAGACCTCTACCACCCACGTGTGATGAACAATAGACTGAACCCGCACTGGCGTGATTTCCCTGCGCTATTGACTCACAAGTTCCTCACTGCAGCATACAGCTGTAAGACTGCAGGAATAAACAGACATAACGGAGCGAGCGAGAATCCAGAAATGAATGAATACATTTTAGCGGTGGCATCATGGGATATATTATTACATTAGAATAATTTGATCAAACTGTATTTGAGTTATTCCTTATTGAAAAAGCCCTGCATTTAGGCTATTTTTCTTAATGCCTGGAGGACAGGAGGACATGGTAAGAAAAGGAGGACACGTCCTCCAAAAGCCGGACGTCTGGTCACCCTGCTCTGTAGCAGCATTTGGATGCCATGAGATATCTTAACATCATTGCTGACCAGGCACACACACACATGCACACCCACACACGGTGTTTCCTGACGAAGAGGGATACTTCAAGCAGAATAAATGCGCCACGCCAAACGGCTCGGACAGTCAAACAGTGATTCCAGGAGAACGACAGTGCCTTCAAATGGCACACATAGTCCCCAGAGCTTAACCCAGTTGAACACCTGTGGGATGGGATTTCTTTTTTGTGAGGTTTAACGACCACCGTGAGCAACTCAATGGGCTATAAGCAGTCGCCCGTCCCTAATTTAGGGTCACTGGTTCCAGGGAAGGGAGAGAGCCAGTGCCGTAAGACAAACACAACATCCATGCCTGACCGGGATTCGAACCCGGACCCCTTACGGACGAATGATCAGAGGCCAGCGCCTTAGGCCACTGCGCCATCGGGGCGGCATGGGATGGGATTGAGAGAGGTATTCGTAACAGAGATTCTCCTGAGGCATACCTATAGAACGATATCTCTTTGGATCTATGCCACATCGAATCGAGACTGCTTTGAAGACCAAAGTCCGCCCAACCCTTTATGAGGTAAGTGTTCCCAGTAATTTAGTGCTTCAGTATACATGGTGTTTCAAAACTAATGGAACAAATTTTAAAGGGTGATAGAACAAACCGAAACAAGCACTTTTCGTCATAGAATGCATGATCGCAAGTTACGCAGTTAGGCGCTGGAGGGCGCTTTCCGTTTACCCACACACGCCGTCTTTCGCACCGCAAAGACCTATATCTTTTACCGGAACGTCTGGATGGGAGGACGTACCTTATTTTCCTTCAACAAGTCTTGCCTGAATTGATCCAGCATGTACCAGCAGCCGTTCGCCGTAAAATGTGGTTCCAGCATGATGGAGCGCCTGCTCATTACAGCACTCAGGTGCGTGATTACTTGAACGCCACATTTCCAGGCCAATGGATTGGCCGAGGTGGACCCATCGCTTGGCCCCCATGATCACCAGATCTGTCCCCTCGGGATTTCTTTTTATGGGGACATCTTAAGTCCGTAATGTACGACACTCCCATTAATTCCAATGAGGAACAGTCATCAGACTTTCAGTAGCTGCTGCAGCTGTCCGAGCAATGCCTGGTGTTTTCCACAACATTCGAGCATCTTTACGTCGACGATGCGAAGCGTGTAACAGGAGTGGCGGTCGCCCTTTTGAGCAGCTTTTGTTAATGTAATTAATTTCAGTATTAACTTATTAATGTTTGCAAATTTGATGTACTTTTGTGATGTCACGCTTTGTTTTTTATTTTGTCTGCAATAAAGCTTTGTTTTGATTTGTTGTGCCATTCCTGTCTTTGCGGTGCGAAAGACGGCGTATGTGGGGAAACGGAAAGCGCCCTCCAGCGGCTAACCGCGTAACTTGCGACCATGCATTCTATGACGAAAAGTGCTTGGTTCGGTGTGTGCTATCAGCCCTTAAAGTTTGTTCCATTAGTTTTGAAACAACCCGTATATCGTGTAAAATTACATAGTAAGTATTAGGTGCACTAATTTTTTTTTCTGCGCGTAACCTCTCACTCTGAGACACCGTTTCCAGTCATACAAACTTTTACCCTAGATTCTATGACGCTCATGATCGTCAAAGAGTATATAAAGAGTGGCTCGTCCCTAATTTAGGGCCATTGATTTCAGGGAAGAGACAGGAGCAACTCCGTAGGGCAATACAAACTATTATCCTGGATCTCGCGCCTCTGACCACACTGCTGCTGGAGGTGGCTATGCACAGTCTCACTCCCATGTACTGTCAGAGTTCCCAGCATATGACATTAATTGCCGAAGTTAATTAAGCCACAATGATAGGCAGTGTTTATAAAAGGTATTTCCACTAATTGGTTCTAAATCCACTAGAAAAATATATGGTGGAGTTAGCACCTATGAGGAGAACAGCAATGGAATTGGACACAGTGGCGGGTTTAGAGTTACCGGGTCCCTATGTACAGCATCGGTTTTGGGGGCCGTCTGACTTTGCCAGCCATCCTTGAAAAAAAAAAATAACACAAAAGAAAATGTGTTTTTCCCCTCAACACCCCCATTTTGACTTTCTCATGCGTATTGATTGTAAATCGCAAAAACAAAAATCCACTTCGAGATTTTGATAGAAATATTTTGCGTTCCCCCGAATATGATTTGACTATATTTATGGTGGTGTCTGCGCATCAGTCAGTCTGTCTGTGTGAATTTTGTTGCCGTCATATCTCAAAACTATTAGAGCTATCAAGACGAAATTAAATGTTTAGGGGTTTCGTATTACTCTGATATTAGTATTCGGAAGTTACGAAAGTGAAAGTCTTTGTTAAACAAGAAAAGTCTGAACTTTTATGAGGATAGTCACTGAAGCACAGTGCTAGTATTTAATATGTTACATCATCATCATCATCATCATCATTGTCAACCATTATCAATCCACTGCTGGACGAAGGTCTCCCCAAGTTTCCTCCACAACGGTCTGTCTTGTGCCAGTCTCCTCCATGTCACTCCCGCATATTTACGAATTTCATCCACCCATCTCCCATGTGGTCTTTTTCTGGGTCTTTTCCTGTCCCTTGGAATCCAATCTAAAATTTCGGCTGTCCATCTATGGTCTGTCCTTCTGGCAGTATGTCCAGCCCATTGCCATTTCAGGGATTTAACTCTGATCATGATGTCTTCCACTCTCGTCATTTTTCGGATCCACGAGTTCCTCTTCTTATCTCTCCTGGTTATACCAAGCATGCACCTCTCCATGCTGCTTTGAGTTGTCTGCAGCCTTTGTATGTCTCTTTTAGTTAAGGTCCACGTCTCTGCACCATACGTAAGCACTGGAAGGATGCATTGATCAAACACTTTTCTTTTAAGACATAATGGCATATTGCTCTTGAAAATTATGCTGTTTCTTCCAAAAGCTCTCCAGGCAAGTTTTGTACGCCGATTAATTTCTTCATCAATGTGACCCTCACTTGATATCTGCTGTCCAAGATAAACATATGTATCTGTTATCTCCAGTTTTTCTCCATCAATCGATAAATCTTCATTTCTTGTAAAAGCATTGAACATCACTTTTGTCTTCTGAAAGTTCATTTTTAATCCCACTTCTTTACTCTTGTCAGCAAGTTCCTGGATCATACTCTGCAGCTCTGATGGGGTAGTTGCAAAAATGACTACGTCATCAGCAAAACGAAGGTGGGTTAGATAATCTCCATTAATCTTTATCCCTTTGTTTTCCCAGTTCAGTGATTGAAAGACATTTTCCAATGTGGCATTAAAGAGCTTCGGAGATATGGTGTCACCTTGTCTCACTCCCTTTCCAATTTTTATGTGTGTTGTATTTTCAAACAGCCGAATCTTTGCACTTGCATTTTCATAGATGTTATTAATAATATTAATGTATGCATCTTCAATACCGCAGGATTTCAGAGCCATTGTAACTGCTGATGGTTTCACCGAATCAAAGGCTTTTTCATAATCGATAAAAGCCATGCACAATGGAAGTTCATATTCCCTCGCTCTTTCAATTAGTTCTCTCAGTACGTGGATATGATCTATTGTGCTGTAGCCACTCCTGAATCCAGCTTGTTCTCTCGGTTGAGCCATGTCCAGTGTTACCTTCAAGCGGTGTGAAAGAACTTTAGTGAAGATTTTATAAACCACCGATAGGAGGCTGATAGGTCTGTAGTTCCTGAGATCCTCAATGTCACCTTTTTTATGTAGCAGGATCATTGTAGCGTTGTTCCAATCCTCAGGAATCTTCCCTTCATTAAGGCATCGAGTGAAAATTTGGGCGAGTACTGTTTCAATTTCTCCACTTGCTTCTTGTACGATGTCTATAGTAATTCCATCTTCTCCTGGAGCTTTCCCCCGCTTCATGTTCTTGATTGCATGAGCAACTTCTGCTGGGAGGACTGGAAGAACTCTGGTACCTTTCATGATGTCTGGAGTACATGTATCATCCCTTTCATATAATTTGGAGTAGAAATCTTTCACTCTTGTCAAAATTTCGCCTCTATTTCTTGTTATAGAACCATCTTCTTTTCTCAGAGCCATAATCTGTTTTCTTCCCTTACTGAGATGTCCCTTTGCTATCTTAAGGCTTTGGTTGTTTTCAATTGCTTTCCTCACTAGCTCACAGTTGAATTTCCTTACGTCTTCAGTGATACTTTTTCGTGTTGTCTTGCATAGCTCTATATATTCCACTTTGGAAGTCACATCTTCTTTAGTTGTCCTCATCTCTCTTCTTTTTTGCATCAACATTTTGGTTTTTCCTGATAATTTGTTCACATGCAACTTGTTCTTAGACCCAGCTAATTTTGTTGCTGTTTCCATTAGAGCTTTGGTTACTTTTCTGTTAACTTCCGAAATATCCACTTCTTCCGATGTTAGGCCTTCTAAAGCAGAGAATCTGTTCTTCAGTTCCAACTTGAAAGTATTATGGTGTTTTTTAAGGATGGTTATGTCAATACATTTTGTTTGTCTTATGAGCTTGCCACGTTCCAGTTTAGTGTTGAGGTGCATCTTACATCTCACCAATCTATGGTCACTACCTGTGTTGAACTTGTTCAGCACACTGCAGTCTTCGATGACGAATTTTTTGTTACACATAATAAAATCAATTTCACTTGTCGTCCCAATTGGATGTCTCCATGTCCATTTCCTGTGTGGCTTTTTCTTGAAAAAGGAGTTCAAGATAGAAAAATCCTTCTGCCTCTGCAAACTCAACGAGAGTATTTCCACGCTGGTTTCTGTTGCTGTGACCGAATTTACCTACTGAAGTTTCATTCTGTTGCCGTTGCCCTATTTTTGCATTGAAATCTCCCATAATTATCTTCAAGTGCTGCTTACCTTTATTATTTAGATGACGAATTTCCTCATAAAATTCTTCAATTTCTTCTTCAGGATGACTTGTGTTGGGTGCATAAGTTTGAATAATCTGAGCCTGGTATCTTCTCGATAGTTGGATAACGAGTCGTGCAGCTCTGTCAGAGGAACTTTCAACTTCTACCACTTTATCCTTCAGTTTCTTGTTTATTATAAATCCAACACCACTAGTTCTGCCAGTATCTGTCCCACGATAATAGAAGAGATGTCCACTTTTCAGTTCAATGAGATCTTCTCCTTTTCTCCTTACCTCACTTAGCCCGACGATGTCCCACTTGATCCTTTGTAGTTCCTCTTCCAATTCAAGAAGCCTTGAATCAGAAGATAGGGAGCGTCCGTTATAGGTAGCCAAGGTCAGCATCAAATGGCAGCCTAGTCGGTCCTCCGGGGATTCTTAGCACCCTCTGCCTTCATGTCGCACTGGCCGCTGCCTTGGCCAGGTACATTCCAGCTGCCGGAGACTGAGGGCCAATATTTAAGTTGTAGAGTCATTTTGGAGGTGTTTGGCCATAACTCACCACGCTGGCCAAGCGGGTTGGTGAGTGTGGGATAGCATTTCCTCTGATCCCGATGGTATAGTTATACCGCTATTGGCGGTCGTCAGAGCCCCCTTTAGTGGGAACAGGATGCACCACGAGAAGGCGGGGTTGACATTTGTCAAGGAGAGGCTGTGATGTTACGCATCACCTGACCTTACATCCCATATGTTACATACGTTTCGTTTATGTCACCGCGTTAATTGGCATTTATGTTATATGCTATGTGGGATCTGATGTCGTATGTTATAAGTTTCCATCCAGTTCGACTGAAAATCTCTGATATGGATGAAATCGGGTAGCGTGGCTCGTGAAACCAACTTTTCCAATGCCATTTTGCTTGGTTATATTTTTGTGTTTGCCTCTTAAACTGGATTCGATAATGAAAAATAAATATAAATTTTAAGAGAAAGATGGGCGGTTGTGTAAAATATCCAATTAAATAGTAAAATGTTCATTACATTCTTAGAATGTAATGAAGGAAAAAATACCCCAATTTCTGAGTTTAGCTGTAGTCTAGTAATAAGTACATACAGTGGTATTACTTCCAAAATGATTTTTAGTGAGTCTGAATTGAAGTTAGTAAATTAATACTTGTAAATGAAATAAGTTCGAGTTCGGAAGGAATGATAGTCACAAACCCCAGAACAGCCAATTTATCCCCCACTTTATGGTTGTACATTTTCTTCTTTCCTTTTTTGAGAAGAAAAATAAATAAAAACATGTTTTTGGTAGTATTTTCCCTGTAAATACGTCCCTAATATAACATCTAGTTTAAGCTACATTGTGAAACAGTGTTTGTAAACGATATCCTTAATACAGCTGCAGAATTAACACTAATTTGAAATCGTAGACCTGAAGTGCAGTGTTACCATTTACTGATACAATTTACCTAATAAGCTGTAGGACTCTCTTTATCCCGCAAAACAGCAGCCACTCGGCGAAGCATCGATTCAATGAGGTGACGATAGGTATCCTGGGGTATTCGGTACCATAATATCAACAGCAGGTCCCCCAGTTCCCTTACATTTCGGGGTGGTGGTAATTTAGCGCGAACTCGCTTTTCCAAGTCGAACCACAAATATTCGTTCGATTGGGTTCATGCCAGGTAAATTTGGAGGCCAGGGCATTAATACAGTAGAAAGTCACCAGCATGTTCCTCGAATCACTCCTTGATGATTCTGGAAGTGTAGCATGGCGCATTATCCAGTTAGTAATGGCCATCACCAGCAGGGAACACTGTTGCCATGAATGGGTGAACTTGGTCCGCAATGATGTTCAGATACTAAAGAGTTGACAAGGATTGGGCTATTGGGATAATGGGGCCTAAAGTGCCCCAGGACAACATCACCCACACCATAACACCACCGCCGCCGGCCTGTTTCCGCCTAACAGTACATCCAAGTGTTATAGGCTCCGTTAGTAATCGGCGTATCCGCGCTCGGTCGTCTACTTGGTGCACCAGGAATCTTTATTCGTCAGACCAGGCCATTTCCTTTCAGTCATCCACCAATCTCGATGTTCTTGGGCTCATTTCATGCGTTGTTGGCGATGACGTGAAGTGAGCATGGGCACCCGACTTGGTCTTCGGCTACGCAGGCCCATGCGCAGAAGGCGGCGATGAACGGTGTGCTGTGACACATTGCCCTGATTACCACTGTTGTAGCTGCGGGTGATTTGTTGCACTGTGGCCCTGCGGTCGCTGTGAACAATGGGCGACGGTCTCCGCTCCCCTCTGGCATCAATGAGCTGCGAACGACACACGGCTAGACGACGGTTCGTCGTTTGGCCATCTGTGCACCACTTTTGATATGTACTTACTACAGTGGTACGTGAACAACCCAGTAGCCGCGCCGTTTCCGAGATCGTAGTTCCGAGGTGCCGTGTCATCACAATTTGTCCTTTATCAAACTCCGATAAATCGGTAACTTTTTCCATTCTGACTCTGAACACTCTACTAACCGAAAGCCGGTCCTTGGGTTGTATGTATACTGGCCTTTGAACTTCACCTGCGCCACCGTTCGGTCTCCAGGCGAATTTCTCTTGGCTGGGGGTGGTCATAATGTAATGGATCATCTGTGTATAATTATTATTAAAACGCAAGAAAGTTTCAATTTTCCTTCACATATTCAAAAACATTTAGAATACTAAAATATGTTAAATAGATATTCGTTGATAAAGATTTTTTTATTCGGTGTTGTATCTCAGGCAGTAATTTCGAACGACTATTAGTAATTTTAAAATTAGGTAATGTCAGACGACTATTGGTAATTCTGAAATCAGGTAACGTAAAACGACTATTAGTAATTGTGAAATATTATTAAAACGCAAGAAGGATTCAATTTTCCTTTACATATTCGAAAACATTTAGATTACTAAACATAATACGGTAAAAAAACATTCGTTGATAAAGACTTTTTTTATTCAGTGTTGTATCTCGGGCAGCTATGTCAAATAACGATCGTTAGTTATTCTGATATTAAGTAACCTATCCAAAATGCTGACTGCAATAAATTGCCAAGTGATCTACAATTGGGCAAGAGTTCCTTGAAGTTCAGAGACATCTGTATAGCGTTAAGTAGGGAATAAAGGATGCGCTTTTTTCCCTGAGTTGATGATGAAGCAGCAGCTGGATCATCATAGAACTCTTGCTCAATTAGCACTTAACTCGCGAAACTTAGGGAAGCCCAGCTTAATGTAATTGCCGGAAAATCGCAACCTTAAAGGTCAGTTATTTATACTTAAGACGCAGTCTGTATGAAGTCAAAGTCCTGACGAGAAGTTGAGTATGCGACGACAATAAACTGAAACTTCTAACTGAATATCATTATAATTAAACTGCGTTAAAATGGAATTTTGCCGGTCGGCATAGCTGTCAGCTATAAACAGCAAAGAACGATGACGATACGACTTCAAAAATAAATGTGATCCACTATTTTGAAAGTTCTTTAAATCTTGTATAAATACCAATAGAGCCTTTTCGGAAAGCCTCATTTTTACTGGCTCGTCTTTTGTAGAAAAAAGTACGTGTCCATCCGTCCGTCATTGGACACTATATCTCCGCAACTATTACTCCGATTTGAGAAATTCTTTTTGCATTGGAAATCTTGAAATATGAAAACGATGAGCCTTGTTTTACGGGGTTTTTTTTTCGAGGCATTACTTCGCCGCTGGAGGGCGTAAACGCAGATGCTACCGAATCAAATTCAAAATACGTTTTATTCCATATCATCATCATCATAATTGTCAACCATTTATCAATCCAATGCTGCACGAAGGTATCCCTAAGTTTCTCCCAGAACGGTGTGTCTTGTGCGAGCTTCCTCCATGTTACTCCCGCATACTTTCGAATTCCATCCACTCATCTCCCACGTGGTCTTCTTCTGGATCTTTTCCTGTCAATTGGAATCCAGTCTAAAATTTCGATGGTCTGTCCTTCTGGCAAATATATCCAGCCCATTGCCATTTCAGGGATTTTACTCTGATCATGATATCTTCCACTCTTGCCATTTTTCTGATCCACGAGTTCCTCTTCTTATCTCTCCTAGTTACACCAAGCATGCATCTTTCCATGCTGCTTTTAGTTGTCTGCAGTCTTTGTATGTCTCTTTTAGTTAAGGTCCACGTCTCTGCACCATACGTAAGCACTGGAAGGATGCATTGATCAAACACTTTTCCTTTAAGACATAATGGCATATTGCTCTTGAAAATTATACTGTTTCTTCCAAAAGCTCTCCCGGTAAGTTACATACACCGATTAATTTCTTCATCAATGTGACCTTCACTTGATATCTGCTGTCCACTTGATATCTGCTGTCCAAGATTAATGCTTCTAAATACCCGACTGAAAAAAATTCTTTCTTCCTTTCGATCCACTTATAACGAAGAGTATTTTGGATACGGTTTCTTTTTTATGTAATGCATAAATTTTCCGCTAAGGGCATAAAGGAAAATTGAAATTTCCTCGATATCTCTACTTCTAGAAGTCCTACTTGAAAAATTCTTACCGCATCGGATACAGCTCCTGGTGGGAAATGTTCTGCACATAATTCATAATTTTTGGTAAAGAATGGTTTGGCCACCATCAGTATTTATTTCTGTTTTAGATGTATTTGCAACAAAATTTGAGCTTCTAAAACTCAATTTAAAAAATTTCTTTCGTTGATCGATAC
Source organism: Macrothele yani (assembly GCA_039090855.1). Lineage (NCBI taxonomy): Eukaryota > Metazoa > Arthropoda > Arachnida > Araneae > Macrothelidae > Macrothele > Macrothele yani. The sequence continues at coordinate 141,068,143 of CM077001.1, forward strand.
CGCTCACCGCAGAAAACCTTAGAGAATACCTTCTGCTTAAAATATTGCATAGTTTTATTTTCATGGGGCGTAGATGTACATCTTATTTTTGTCGAAATCTCTGCTTCTAAAAGTCTGAGTTGAAAACTTTTTTCTGCATCGGAGAGCGTTTCCGGTGCGAAATGTTTTGCTTATAATTTCAGATATTTCCTAACGCACAAGTGTGTCACTAGAGGGCATAAGTTCATGTTTCCGTTACAGTATGTTCGCAGCACTTATAACGAAGTAAATTTCTCCGTCATTTTTATCCGCGCCGGGGTTCGAACCCGGATCCCCTCATTCCGGAATAAGTCACTCTACCAGTTGAGCTACGCGGACATTTTATTCTGATTCCTATCTGCCTTTATGTCGTGTGCGTCCTTCTGGCAGGTACGTCACATCTCCTGGTACGTTACATCATCTCCCCCTTATTTTTTTGTTTTTTTTGCCGAAGTGCTGGAGAAGGGATTCTCTTATTTTTCCTATCTTGCGGTGTGGAAATAACATCACACCATTGCGAGATTTTGAACGGTCGGGTCATCCGGATAGTTCGGGCGCCATTATAACGAAGTAAATTTCTCCGTCATTTTTATCCGTGCCGGGGTTCGAACCCGGATCCCCTCATTCCGGAATAAGTCACTCTACCAGTTGATCTACGCGGACATTTTATTCTGATTCCTATCTGCCTTTATGTCGTGTGCGTCCTTCTGGCAGGTACGTCACATCTCCTGGTACGTTACACACTGTATACCCGATTGAGAAAAAATTCCGGTCATATTCGTCTAACTATGAAACATTCTGTGTATATTCGTTCCCAAAATAATGCACAATTTCCTCGCTAGGGGGTAAATGCTTAATCTTTTTTTTTTTTTTTTTTTTCTGTTTTTCAATATCTCGGCTTCTAAATGACCAATTTAAAAAAAAAATGTTAACACCGGATACCATTTACCATGTGGAACACTTTAGGTTCGTACTCGTGGAGTTTTTTTGTTTTTCTTTTTGTAGTTCACAGTTCTGTCGTTAGGTGATGTTTGTGTACTTTTGTTTGTAGCTGCATCTCCGCTTCTGGAAACCCTATTGGAAAATTTCTTTTTTTTCACTGGATGCTATTCACTACAATAAAGATGAGGAACATTGTCCTCTTTACATGAAGCACAGCTTTCCCGTTAGAGGGCATAAATATCAAAACCTTCTTTTCACTCTCTCTTTCTGCTTTGGAGAAAGATATTCGAAAAATCCTTTTTCCTTAGCATAGCTTTTGGTATGAAGAATAATTCTCGCATTTTCCAACTTTTCTAATATTCAAAGTTCTTCCGGGGCTTAAAGTTATATCATATTTCCTTCTATATTTCTTCTTTTAACTGTTCGATTTGAAAATCTCTTTTGTTACTTTTGGTGCACCATTTGTTAATTTTCGTAAATTTTCAGCCGCTGGTAGTTTAGTAGCTGGTTCTATTTCTGGATGTTTTATCGATTGTAGAAATCCGGTTGATTTTTCTTTTAACCGGTTCCACTGACTACGAATAAATTTGAAAAATTTTATTCGTGTAGAAAAATATTAAAAGGACACGTTCATTACAATCGAAAATTCTGTGTCATCTTTCTTGTTTACTCTTCTTTCTAGTGCCATGTCGAGGCAGGGACGTTCGGCGATTCATAACCGTGAGCTGTGTGCACAGTCATGGTGATGAACGCACCACGAATTAAAAATGAAATCTCGCATCCAGTGATTTCTATACGTCATTCAGCTACTGAAATGTTACCAGAACGGAAGCCTCTTCACCACAAATGAAAAAGTGAGCACAGGTGTTAAACCAGCCTCTGGGAATGCGAATTGCCTAGTGGTCAACGTTCGCAACTGCCATGGAAGGGCTCAAGATCAATCACAGGTAGGTACGAACGCTCGAACCATTGAATTTCCGCCGTAGGCTGGATCGGCACGCTAAGCCTTCGGGTCACCGGCACTGAACCTCTGGCAGAGGACGTCTACCTTGAAGCTACACTGTTAAAAATTTCAGTTCCACGTTGTACCGCAATATCGTGCAGCATCTGACACTTACACCATGATCTGGTGCGTTTTTCACACTTGCACCATAAAGTGGTACATGAAAACGTTTTACTTGCATCAAGTTTTCGTGCAAATTACCAAATGCAGCCAGAGCGGCGTTACCTTGCACCACATTTTGAGGCAGTGAAGGAAACGGCGCATGCGTCTTCGTCATCAAGTCATCCGACGGAGGCAGATGTTGTGTTGTGACGCCATCTTCACTTACCTTATTAACTTGAGTGAATACTTAAAGAAGTATTCACTCAAGTTAATAAGGTAAGTGAAGAAAATAATTTCCGTAGCACATATATATCTGGTGTTCCTGACAAATATTTTCATGTTGAACTTTCTGAAATTATATATATGCCTAGCCACGTGCAGGACAATACAATTTTAGTTTTCTGAGGAGGTTGTTCACATGGAAGTAGTTTCTAATGTACTATAACAAGCTCAAATTGGGCCGCCCCGGTGGCGCAGTGGTCTAAGGCGTTGGCCTTTGATCATTCGTCCGTAAGGGGTCCGGGTTCGAATCCCGGTCAGGCATGGATGTTGTGTTTGTCTTACGGCACTGGCTCTCTCCCTTCCCTGGACCCAGTGACCCTAAATTAGGGACGGGCGACTGCTTATAGCCCATTGAGTTGCTCACGGTGGTCGTTAAACCTCCAATCAAAAAAAAAAAAAAAAAAAAAAAAAAGCTCAAATTGCAGCATTAATTGGCCCACTATTGATATTGAAATTGAGACTATATGTGCTAACATAAGCAATGAAGATTAAAATCTTCCGAATATGCGAGAAAAAATTAAAAAAAAAATTAAAAATAAAAAGGAACATTTTATTCCTAAATTGATGAAGTGAACACAAGCTTTTTGGAACGGTACACAGAAACCCTGTTTTCAAAATATTTTATCCATAAAGCAGTGATGTAAAAAAGCTACACTTTATTTCGGTGATATGTTGCCCCAATAAGTGGAACTACACCAGCTGCACTACATTTTGGAAAAGTTACACCAATAAGTGGCGCAACGTTGCACCATATTATGGAGTAAGGTTGCACTATAAAATGGTGCATCCTTACATTTGATGATGTAAGATTGTACCATTTTATGGTGCAACTTTACCCCATAAAGTGGTGTACGGTTGCACCATATTGTTGGTTTTTTTGTTTGCACCACATAATGGTACAACTTTTCTCAGAAAATGGTGCAGCTCGTGTAGCACTACTTTTTGGTGCAACCTATCCTCAAATTTTTAACAGTGAGGAGATTGGGGCACTCTAGCCTAAATCTCCTAGCTTCCTATTTCTAAGAGTTGTTAAAGACCTGGGGTTAGACATTTCCTTCCTAAGATCCTCCACAGAAATCTCTAAAGCAAAGCTCCAGACAGAATTTTATATGAGTGGATAAAAAAGCTCAAAACACGTATCAACAAGCCAGCATATTTTTTGCTAACTACACTGCAAAAAACAAGTGATGTGAATTCATGAAAATTTTCGGAAGGACGTGCAGCAAAGTTGCTGGTAGTTTCCCTTTTTTTTTTTTTTTTTTTTTTTTAACGAAATTTCCGTTTCTTCTAACTTTAGTATTTTGACAGAATTTCCTTAGTCAGTAATTCAGTTTGTTTCAAAAAATTCCATTTAGGGTTTTCCCGTATTTATACATAAATTTCGCAAAGTCTTAGATTTTGACTTTTTCAGCCTTTTTGCGAACCCTTTCCCCTTTGTGGGTTTCGACCTTCTCTACGGAAACCGCGCTTGATACCGTCGAACCAGATAGACAAGTAACACACGCTCATGTACAAAGAAGAACTCTAATTGCGTGATGATGAAATGTTTTTCGTTATTAATGTGGGTGAATTTGTCATTTTCTTTTCTGTTTATTTTTCTGAAATGGTTTGTAATAATTTCATTCTTTCGCTGTAGTAGGATTTATTATGAATTGCGGATTTTTTTCATTGTGCTTTTTCGAGCAACAGAATGCTTTGGGACTTGAGATCTTATTAAACTGAAAATAGTTTTCAATTATCTCTTTTTTTTTAAAGTGAAATGTACTGCCTTGTAGTATTTCACTGTACTCCTAAATATAAAATGTACTCATGATAGTTATAAGAGCTTTTGTGTTAAGTGGTCCACAGACTTATACATACACATCATATGTATAATCACATGTACAATCATTTAAGTACCCGGTTTCTTACGGTAGCCCTACACAATACTGGTGCACAAAATGGAGGGAGAGGAGAAGAAATATCCTGTTCCCCAATAACTAAAATTTCATGCTATATGCTATCCACAACATCCGATATTTCTGGGGAAATCTTCCAAATACGTGGAGACAATGTAAATAGACAAAGTCATCGCTCTTTCTACGTTTTTCTTTAATTAAGACACATCAACCGAAAAATTGTAGGGATCGAATCCCAGATCTCTCGATAATAAGCCAATTGCGTTCGCCTTACGCTACATTTACCGAGTATTTCAATGGGTAGTGACAAAAGAAAGAGACAATAAAATTAACTTACTTTATTGGAAGAGAAAAAAGACGTTCACAAGAGTAAGAGTAGGCAAAAGGTAATCAATGGATGACATGTTTGTTCCACATGATGACCCTCCGCTGTCACGACGCGACGTGACGAATACGTGCTTCGAAGTGCTGCAATACCAACGGGATCCGTGCAGTTTCCTGTTGGATGGCACGTCGGAGGTCAGGCAGTGTTCGCGGGTTGTCCTGGTACACCCGATCTTTCAGATAGCCGCACAAGAAGAAGTCGAACGGCGTTAAATCGGGGCTGTACGGAGGTCAAGAGAGTCCGGATGAAGAACGTTGGGGGAATCGTCTGGCGATGACCTTTGGGCCATACTGCTGGTGAAGCAAATCAAGAACAAGATTTGTGGAAGTGTGGCGGTGCTCCGTCCTGTTGAAAAGTGCGGTTGTGAATCCAGTTTTTCTGGACTGCAGAGGGGAAAAAATGATTCTTTAAAAGGTCACCTTAGGCGGCGGCGGTAACTGTGGACTCCAGGAAAAATGGCCCAATGAGGGCATCACCACTCATTGCACACCAAACGGTTAGCTTCAGCGGATGGAGAGACTTCACAACACAGACCGCCGGCTTCTCTCTTCCCCAGATGCCGTTTACCGTGGCCAGATGCTCCTGGCCACGGTAAAACGTTATAACGGACTTCCGATTGTCTGTTGCATGTGCCTTGCGATTTCTCCCGCTGTCTGCCGTCTGTCTCTTCTCGCCTGTAGGATAATATACATACCGCTAGTCTGCCGCCGTGGTTGCTCGTGGACGACCACTGCTAAACTCTCGGACAGCTGTTCCTGTCGTTTGGAATGCTCTCCAAGCTCGTGAAACGATGCTGTGAGCGATCCCGAACTTCTCGGCCACACTAGTCACACTTCGATCTTCTTCCAACTTCCCAATGACGCGACCTCGGGTAAAGTCATCCAAATGTCATTTACTGGATTGTCTGTTGGCCATATCACACGGTGGCAGCAACTCGACGTCGTCCAAACCGATGTACACCGTGCAATAGCTTTCACCGAATTGCTGAGCGTACACCGCCCGTGTGCTTTATACCCTTTCGACACCCCCCCGCGTCATGCTGCATATATGCGCATGCCCTACCGTACCGGACCCTAGTCTATCTCCTGAGTGGTCTTTCGGTCGGTTCTGCCTGCTCGTTCCGCTGCTATGCTAATTTCTCCTCTTCGTCTTTAATTTTTGCACACCAGTGTACAATGGAACCTCAGTTATACGTTTTTCACTATTATACGTAATTCTGCGTTAGTCCCGATTTTTTACTGTAGCTTCTATCGCTTTTCCGGTTCAATTATACGCAATTAATTTATACACTTCTGGCGATTATACAACCTGCGTTCAATAAGTTCCGGGACTGACCGCATAACAGATGCAACAGCAAGCAGTGGGATAAAAATAGTATGTGTGTGCCAAAAGACAGCAGTCCTTTGACAATAAGCGAACAGCTGGAAACCAGTTTATACCGGTACCGACAGGCGGCAGATGGGCATTAAGGGAGTCGCAGAACACGTTCTCGTCCCATATCATGTCGGCTATGGAAGAGCAGAGAGTAAAAACCCATATTTTTATTGGAAACTTCGTAAATCACTTACTGAAACTTACAGAATTTTAAAAGAAGCGTATGGAGACACAGCATTATCCCGCACAGTTGACGAACGATATGCACAGTTTCGTGACGCGGGAGGGTCCTTTGATGATGCTCCGAGATCTGGGCACCCCTCCAGTGTGCAGACAGTGGAAAGTCGAAGAGGTGTAGAATCAGTTAAAGAAAGATCGCCGAATTACAACGAGACTTTTGGCTGAGTCGATGGGCATCAGTAAGTCTATCGGGCCTCCATCCAGTGTGCAGACAGTGGAAAACGTCGAAGAGGTGCAAAATCAGTTAAACAAAGATCGCCGATTTACAACGAGACTTTTGGCTGACTCGATGGGCAAAGTCTATCGGGCCTCCAGTGTGCAGACAGTGGAAAAAGTCGAAGAGGTGCAGAATCAATTAAACAAAGATCGCCGAATTACAACTAGACTTTTGGCTGAGTCGATGGGCATCTGTAAGTCTATCGGGCCTCCAGTGTGCAGACAGTGGAAAAAGTCGAAGAGGTGCAGAATCAATTAAACAAAGATCGCCGAATTACAGCGAGACTTTTGGCTGAGTCGATGGGCATCAGTAAGTCTATCTGGAAAGCGAAAACTTAATGCCAGATTGATACCTCGCATTTTGAATGATGAAAAAAAGAAGGGCCCGTTCACCGATACGTTCCGATCCGCGGGGCACTGCAGCTGAGGATCCTGATTGTTGCTCCAGAATTATTGCAGGAGATGAAACATGGCGCCTGCAGTGCGATCTACCGCCATGTTACTTCTTGGTATTCTCCAGGATAAAACTGGCACTAAAAGGACAGTTTCATGGAGATATTATATCTATCCCAGCAGCAGTGATAAAACAACTAGCGGACATTCCGGTAAGTGCCTTCCTGAACTGTTTTCGGGATCTTCAGAAACGCTGGAAACTGGGTGTTGATTCAGAAGGACGGTATTTTGTGTTGAATTTAATTCTTAAATTGGATGTGTAGTTAAATAATTAATACCAACACGTATTAACTATTCGGTACACAGTAGAAAAGAGAAAAACGGTTTTTCGCTAGACCTTTATTTCAAGGAGAAAGAATGTGTGCTTAACAATAATAGACCGTATGCATATGACGTCACAGCAAGGTAAACTATCCTAGCAGACGCCCTGGTGATCAACTGGTGTACAAACACTGCTTGGATTTGCGTTGTGGAGCGTTAAGGAAGACGGTGTTATGTGCTATTTTTGGCTGTGGTAACCGAAGTGGGAGAGATAATGATGTGTCCTATTATAGATTACCATCTGAGTGAACGAAGTGGGATCAGAATTATAAAAAAAAATATCCAGAAGCGCCAAAATTTGTGATTATCACGTATCTGCAGAGTTGACATTGATAACCGGAGACGAAGGTACATTAGAGTGTGTAGTTTACATTTTGTAACAGGTATGTTCATAAATTTACTGATGCGTTATCCACAGAAACTCTATGAAGATCTTTAGACTGGAATTAACCTTTCTTTATGAATGACTTGCACGATTTCATTTGCTCGGGAGTGAAGGCGTTCGTGCAAAAAACGAAATAATTAACAATATCGCCGTGTTCTATTCGTGGCAAGACCTCAATATTGTTCAGGAAAAATGAGTATGGAATTACATATGGTTCACCACAATTGCCCATTAACTTTAATTTATCAGAATAAAGCTATTTTTGATCGACATATAACCCACTTACGTAGCCCATGTAATGCACCTGTGATCTCACTTGTACACCAGTTGCTCTGCAAGAAAGCAGCAGACGAAAAAGGGACGCGAACCGCAGTTTTGTGACGTCAATGCATACGGTCTATGGAATAGAACAGAGAGCACATCATACTAATAATAATAAAACCATGTACCGACCTGAGTTGTATAACAATAGAAATAACTTTTAATTACAATACAAAGGATGATACGTAGACACAGTGATATCCAACTTGAGCTAATATGTTCACACGCAGATGCTCCACGATATCACGCGTTTCTTACTGACGCCATGTTTGTTGTAGAAGTTCACTTCAGTCTTACCACATAATTGCGTCCTGTTAGAGAAAACACTTACTTAATAATAGGGGATACACATCCTTGAAATAGTGTAGCGTAACTGAGTCTAATGATCGGGAACATTACATTTAATAAAGCTGCTTCCTTTTCCCAGGAGCTATATTATGAACAGGAGTTCTATTAATGAACAGCACACACCGACATCATCGAACACACGTCCGCGCACAGGTATTACCAAAGCGCAAAGAGAGTTTTTTTCAGAGAGAGGGAGAAAGACCGGATGTGTGGTTTCAAGGTACACGTAGTTCCTCTCGATGGGTGAATAACAGCTGCACCGGTCACGCAGTGATGTCACAATCCATCTGACCGTCCCGGTGGCGCAGTGGTCTGAGCCATGGGTTCTGATGATGGGCCAAGGTTCGAATCCCGGCGAGGAATGGATGTTGTGTTTGTCTTACAACGCTGGGCTCTCTCCCTTCCCTGGAAATAGGGACCCTAAATTAGGGACGGACGACTGCTTATAAGCCCCCTGAGTTGCTCACCGTGGTCGTTTAACCTCCAATCAAAAAACAAAAAAATCCAACTGGAGCGGCTGCTGCAAATCTTCTCCGACGATCTACGTTTTTTTTTTTTTTTTTGGAGCGCTATTATTCTAACATTCTGTAAGTCACCAGCATTAACTGTGAGTATGGTACCTTTTTATATTTTTTATTGCGTCATTCCTGGAACTTTTCGGAGTAAGGTTGTACATTGAATTTTGAATTTCAGATTGTCAAAAATACGCGATCCTTTGATTCTTTTGTTCCTCACCCAGTATGCAACAATTTTGAGAGAATCGAGACAGCGTATTATTTTTGTTGTTGTTTTTTTTTAGCCGTGAAATACACGACTCAACTAAAAATGTATTAAATAACGTTCACAGTTCCCTTTCTTAATCGGAATCCAAGAAATTTGAAACAAGCGAAGATTAGTTAATATTTTACTCGGCACTAACGCTAACTTCGGGCAAACTTCTTTGAAAAGAATGATGCTTGTAAGTGAAGGATGTTATGTATTTCGTGTTTTGAATGTAAAACAGAATCGTACATGTATTTACTACTTAACATTTCAAAGGCCAGCCTCTTTTTTTTTTTTTTCATGTACTGAAAATATGAAATCGTAATTTTTTTAATCTAGTTTCATGGTGAAATTAAAATAAAAAAATAATACAAAAGTAAAAATAGATATAGGCTTAAGGCAGCGAACAAAGTGTTGATGTATGCAGGTATGTGTCTTACGTATTATTAATTAGCAAAATCTAATATTTTATTGTTACCCCCCTCCACACACACACACCTTTTCCCGCTGCTTTTTTGGAGGCTTTCAAAATTTTACAATAGCATTTAACATTTTGAAATTTCTTTTATCCGTGTTTTATATTTTTACGTTTTTCAGGCCATTTCTTTGAAAAACGTATAACCGAGATTCCACTGTACCTGCTTTCTGTTGCCCCCCTCCCCCTCTCTTCTCAAGCGGGAAACAGAAAAAGCAAATGTTGCCGAGTGTCAGCTAGTTACAATACCAGCAAAAGAAAATTTATTAAGAGTACTTTGAAAAGAAAAAAGAAAAAACGCCAGAGAATAAAAGTAGAATGAAAAATTCTAAAGGCTAGAATAATTAGTAGGGAACAAAATATTCCACATGAAAACACATATTTTCGAAAATTTCATATATAAATATTAGGTGTACAAATAAGTTTTAAAGCGTTTTTTGTGTGACGTACACCGCTAATTTACATATCCGACATTCCCCCGCGTTGTTGTCATGTGACTTTAACTGGTCTAGAGTATAAAATATGACACAGAAGTTTGCACAACAGTCAAACGCACTTGCACGTCGGTAGGCGAAAGATGACAAGCGATACTGCATTTATTCGACACGGCATTCGTTACGAATTTGATCAAGGGAAAAGTGCTACAAAAGCATGTGCATCGATCTGTTCTGTTCTGGGGGAGAATATTGTATCGAAAAGCACGTGTGAGTTTTGGTTTAAACGCTTTAAAGCAGGTGAATTTGATGTTAGCGATCGAGAACGTAGCGGCGCCCCGCAGGTTGCCCAGGAGGAACTGCAGGCATTGCTGGATGAAGATTCGTCTCAAACGCAAAAAGGACTAGCTGAGCAACTGGGGGTAACTCAACAAACAATTTCCAATCATCTACGCGCGATGGGAAAGATTCAGGAGGAAGGAAAATGGGTGTCACATGACCTGAGCCAGAGGAACAAGGATGAGCGTGTCATGAAGTGTTTGAATCTGTTGAATAAACAACACAAAGTCTTGAATAAAAATCATGAATGAAAAACGGGATTACGCCATATAATGCAAATTTTGAAGATGACAATCCGTTTTTTGGTGTAAATATGACAAGGATGGTAAGTCAGATAATATCCGAAAACTTGAAAATTTCGTCGGATAGTATCTGATTTACCATTCTTGTCATATTTACACCAAAAAACGGATTGTCATCTTCAAAATTTGTATTACAAAAAGTCTTTGCAGTGGAAAATCGTTACGGGTAATGAAAAGTGAATATGGTACGACAAACGCAAAACAAAAAAAAAAAAACTGGGTAGGTTCCAGTGAAGCAACGACTTCGACACCGAAACGCAATATTCACTCCAAGAAAGTTCTGCTGTGCATCTGGTGGGTTATGAAAGGTGTGCTCTATTATGAATTATTGGAACAGAGTCAAACTATTACTGCTGATCACTAAAAGCAACAACTGCTGCGATTGAATCAGGAAATCTGTCTGAAGCGTCCATTCACATGCAAAGGAATGCGTCCCGTGAAATTACTGCATGACAACGCTAGGCCGCATGTCGCGAAATCGGTCAAAGAAACGTTATTGACGCTTGGCTGTGTAGTTTTGGAGCACCCGGAGTATAGTCCTAACATAGCCCCTTCAGACTATCATTTGTTCCGATCAATGCAACATGGTTTGTTGTCTGCTGTACGGTTCCGGTCATGTGACGAAGTGCAAAAATGAGTTGATGACTTCATCGCGTCACGCGACGAAGTATTTTTTATGGCTGGAATCCGTCCGCTGCCCGACCGATGTCGGAAGGTGATAGATAACTGTCACTAAATGCCATCTATGTGCTATCAAATCATACTAGCGCCATTGCGACGCGCCTGATAACCCCGGAGTTATTTCGAGCAGAGATGGAAACGGGTCAACGAGTCAACGAATCGACAATTTCTTGCGGGTCCAACGGGTCGGGTCAAGGTGTTCCTGACCCGATTTTGACCCGGCTTTATTCCCGTTTTATTTTTGAAAAGAAAAAAATATCATTATATCTCATGTGATATTATCATAAAGTTCACATACCATTACGTGGCCACAAGGTTACTCAGGAAGACGCTTTGACGTCTGTGAATTTTCTGTTTGCCGCCCCGGTGGCGCGGTGGTCTAAGGCGCTGGCCTCTGATCATTCGCCCGTAAGGGGTCCGGGTTCGAATCCCGGTCAGGCATGGATGTTGTGTTTGTCTTACGGCACTGGCTCTCTCCCTTCCCTGGAACCAGTGACCCTAAATTAGGGACGGGCGACTGCTTATAGCCCATTGAGTTGCTCATGGTGGTCGTTAAACCTCCAATCAAAAAAAAAAAAAAAAAAAATTCTGTTTTAAACGTTATGCAAAGTGGGTACAGTCTGCGGTGGTGCATTATTCAATTACGATATAAATTGGTTAAAAGTCCTAAAAATGTTACTCACGGAAGTGCGTGTTCAGTCCGACGTCAGTAGTTATTGAGAGTTTCTTTTCCCAAAGTTGTATCCTGCGTCAATATGGTCACTTGTTAGGGTTAGCTCGAGAGCTATTTCGTCGAAAGACTTCGATTATTTACAGTTGTTAGGGTTAACTCAGTTCTGGCTGTGTCGACATCATATTGAATGGGCAAAGGTTTTCAGATAACAATTAAGGATTCTTGGATTAAGAGTTACTATTTCATTAGGGCTATTTCGTCAATGTTGTACTCTCGTAGAAGTGCAGAAGAAATCTTCAAGTTAGGTCAGGTTCATACAAAATAAAAATCTTTAAAAACTCCAGTTAAAATCATTATAATCACTACATACACCACCCCATACCGTCCACTGTCTCAATCGCCGGACGCGCGTTTCAACTAGGCTAGAAAAATATATTCCAAAGAAAAATGCGCATTGTGGAATTCTGTAGTCGATACTGGTGCCAATGGAGTGAATAATGATTTGTCATGCAAAATTATTGTCTCTTTCTTAAAGTAACGAAGATTTCCACTGATCGACGTCAGACACACCGACACCATATCGTAAAAAGATCCTTCCTTTGTGTTATTTTACAGTGCGATTGTTCAGGGTAAGGTACAGGCAAACGCCATTCGCCTGCTTCTCAGTTGCGGATTTACTCTCTCCGGGCGAAGTTCACTGTATGACTAAGAGTTACTTTTTACATGGCATTTTTTACATTGAGCGTTCAGAGGTTTTCGATTGATGTGCTAATATCCCGTTCCCATGACATGTCGAAATTAACTCCTTATTTGTTAATATGGATGGATTTAATATGAAGGAGGTTGAGAAAGTCGTCGAGACCAACAAATACGTGCTTGTTGAAAACCACAAGGGCAAAAGCGAAAGCTGGAAATTGTTTTGTCTTATTAAGGAACCGCTGAATAATTCTGTGTTGTTTGGTTTTGCTTGTTGTTCAAAATGTGGAAAGTGTATAATTACAAAAAAGATCTCGACGGTGTAATAAAAGATTATGGAACCAAAAACCTAACTGACCATATAAAAGTATGCGCACCTCTATCAAAGCGTGGAAAGAGTGAACAATCTAAATACATTTAAAAATATACATTTGTGTAATCGTAAATAATAATTCCCATTTGTAATATACTCCATGGTCGCGGTCATAGTCAGCCATTATTTCTGGATTACGCAAAATAGTGGCACTAAAAATGGCACTAAAATTTAGCAAGTAACCAAATTTTATTATTGAAAAAGCATTTCAGTTATTAAATATCAAGCAGTTATTGGGATGAATATATATATTACGTTTATATGTATATATAAATATAAATTGAGTTTCGAATTTATAGCTCAAACAGATTTGTCCGGGTCAGTTACGGGTCCGGATCGGGTTGGGTCAGGACAGGTCTGGGCCCGAAAATATTGACCCGTTTCCAACTTTGATTGCGAGTTGAAATTGGTCACGCAATTATGTCGCGTCCACAGCTAATCTGTATCGTACCATAAGACGTAGAACTACGTCAAAAAAAAAAAAGAAAAAAAACTAAAACGAAAGAGTACTGTAACGGGCGGGTGGAATTAACGTCCCTCTTCCTCTCAACGACAACTCGTTTCATTGGCGCTAGCGCGCTGGTTAGTGACATTTTCTATACTCGCTCGGAGAAGCGAAACCGGAAGTTTTCCGTACCCACGAAAGCTTAGGTCTCAAAATCCAGCGCGGAGAGTATGTATACGCAACTCGCGTTATTGTCGTTGTTGCTGATGTGGTTCTGTTGAACTGCTGCTGCCAGCATATTCTCCTTTCTGCGATATTATTCTGCGCCTATATTGCGTGTTAAAATGGAGTTGTAAAGTGCACCGAGTTAATTATTTCTAGGAGCGCGGAATAAATTTCTGTGCTGAGTTCGGACGAGTGTTCTGCCTCTTCACTGAGAATTTGTAAGTAAAAAAGATCCGTTCAAATCCGCAGCCCAAGATATGTAACAAAAATGTAACGACACCTCATAAATAAAAAAAAAAAAACTAGGGTGGATGTGGCATTATCGTCTGCGCGGAAAACAAGTCACGACCAAACGCGGAACAAACGACCACTGCAACCCAAAGAATTGTTTCCATCAAATGTATAGCTGGCCGCCCCGGTGGCGCAGTGGTCTAAGCGATGGCCTCTGATCGTTCGTCCGAGATGGATCCGCGTTCGAATCGCGGTGAGGCATGGATGTTGTGTTTGTCTTACGGCACTGGCTCTCTCCCTTCCCTGGAACCCAGTAACCCTAAATTAGGAACGGGCGACTGCTTATAGCTCATTGAGTTGTTCACGGTGGTCGTTAAACCTCCAATAAAAAAAGTATAGCTGCGATTAGTAAATTGAGTACGAACGTTATCTTTTTATCACAGAAAATAACTAGTAACATTATCGTTGAAGAAAATTCATTTTTACGTTTAGCAAGCTTTTTTTTCTTATTTTTAGCATTCATACATACGTACATACATACATATCACTAAGCTATTCTCTGATATTCAGAGGTTAGCTCCACAAAGAAATACAAACTACCAGAAAATTTTTACTTACTCCTGCCGTATCAGACTTCTCCATTTACAGCGATCTTGATGTACAACTCGGGCCTCACTGACATCCATCACACGCCGTACACAAGATCTTCTATACTTCATACTTATAATCTTTTTCTCATGCAGACACTCCTGAATCTGATCCTCCCATGACTACCTTGGCCTTCCTCTACCTTTCCTTCCTGCCACTTAGGCTAAAAATATTTTCTTAGTAAGCATCTCATCACTCATTCTTTCAACATGGCCAAACCACCGAAGCATATTGGTCTCCACCTTGCTAACAACATTTTGCTTCACATTACACAACTGCAAGACATCTTCATTCCTCACACAAACAGAACGTGTCTTGCCACAAACGCATTTGTAAGTAACGCATTCCTCCAGCAGATAAACGACTTCTATGTTTCTTTTGAAGTACCCAGGTTTCACTGCCATACATCAGAGTAGGAACAATTACACTTTCATATACAGTCATGCGGGACTCTCTGGAGAACCAATCATTCCTGTGAAACATTCCCAAAGCAGCCATGACTTTCAATGAAGAATTCACTCGCCTACTAATTTCACCATCCATTTTTTTAGCAAATATTTTATTATTTATTTTTAGCAAATATTTTATTTCTGGCACATGTTTTTGAAATTATTGGCACATGAAAAAAGAAATATTTTTCTGCTTTTTAGCACCTAAAAATCCATTTTCTAGTAATTAAAAGGTGGAGAAATAAATACAGCGTGTCTATAAATGAAGTAAACAATTTCAGTATGCCATTAAAAATATGATAAAGAAAAAACTTTCTTTAAACGTCTAGAGACGTTTAAAGTAGAGACGTTAGTCAAAAAACGTTTGCTAAGTCGTTTTTCAAGAGACGTTTGGTAAGTCAGACGATAGAATGCGCCATGCAATGAAAAATCGTGATCTTTAGACCACCACTCTCCAGGACGTTGCATTGTACGTGGGGGTCGTTCTCCTGATATTACCCCATTCGATTGTTTTCTTTGGGATATTACTGCAGCCTTCCTCCTTGTTACACCTGACATTCTCCAGAGTACGTGGGTGGAATGGACAATCGTTTACACATCCTACGAGCAACCAACGGAGCACACGTAGAGACCTACTGACATTAAGAAAAAAAAAATCCTTTCACAGTTACCATGTGTTTTGACATTAAAAGTAAGTTGTTATTTATTGTTTTTTTTTTTTCAATAGCATACTAAAGTTTTATAGAAACTCGGGGACCCCTGCAAAAAATATCTTCGAGGCCCTTTTATGAAAATCGATTAGATTTCAATTATTGAAAATTTTAAATTCCATATTATTAATTATCATTATTACTTATTTGGAAAATTTGTAATTCCATATTAATTTTCATTATTTTTTATTTGGAATTTTTTAATTCCATATTATTATTTCAATTATTTAAAATTTTAATTTTTTTGTTATAAATAGGTTTTATGAGCGTTTTAAAAGTGTAGGTTCTTTGGAACTTACAGGCAATTTTGGTAAAATCAAAATTGTTGCCCTAGTTTTATACGAATACAAAATATTACAAAACACTATATATGAATTTTATTTTTTAGAGAACTAGCCATCTCTTTGAAATTATCTTGAAAATTTTATTCTTTTAGAAAACTAGCCATCTCTTTGAAATTCATCACGATCACACACACACACACAACACTCACTCAACTGTCGTATGATAGCGGCTGATGATCTTTTCCAATTTATAAGAAAACACGGAACATAAGTTAGCAAATAAGTAACAATTAGGAATTGTGGCATAAAAATAGTAAAACTATTTAAATTATTTACTCTCGAATATGAAAACCACACTTAACATAATTCCACAATGTTTTAGAAAAATCCCACAAGCATGTTTCTTCGTGCCCTCGAAGAACACGTTTTAGTTCATTACATTCTGAAGGATGCGCAGTTATGTGCAAACAACTGTAATACATAACAACACCTTATCTTCATTAGTATAAAAATTTCATTCATTGAACTGATATTTCTTTCACATTGCCTTGCTAATATACATGTATATGGCTGCGAAAAGGGGCCTCAGGTCCTCTGGAAAAAGTGGATGCTTTCCCGTCATCCAGTTCTTACAAACTGAAACCACGGAAATATTTCTAAATATTTATCTTATTTATACGCCAAAAATGCCAAAAATTGGTTTTCTTTTAATATTTCCTTCAAATCAGCCGTCAGGAATTATTATTTTTTTTTCCACTTTCATATGAAAATTTTTGTAAAATAATTTTACTAAGGCAAGAGGCCCTCGAAGCCACGAGCCCTCCCCTCCTCCTCAGTGCTGAGGTCAGTGTTTCTTTCAGGCATACATCCAGGAGGGTGAAGCCCTCCCGGAAACGACCATTCGTCTCCCCCCCCCCCCCGCAGACATTTTAGGTTACCGAGCCAAATTTTAATAAATTCAGGTTATGATGAAAAAGGAAGTTTCGTTTCTTTTTATACTACAAATATTTGTCCAATTATATTTTTTTAAATATTGTTCAAATGATACAGTTATAGTTTATTTTATTAAAAAGTGTATTACGACGCACGGTATTCTTCAAAATATAGTAGAATAATCATACCTAATTTTAAGTTGATACATTTTTTTAATCGTGATTCAGGAACAAGAGTGCGTTGTTTGCATTTTAATAGATAAAAATTTCAAGTCTGCGGACCCCTCCCCTCCCCTCCTTTAGCTGAAAACAGTTCGTTATTCCTGAAATGTTTGAAGTAATTACTATTATCAGGTGTGCATATATAGAATTTTTCTTCGGGGGAGGGGGGTATAAGGAAGTTTATGAAATCCACCGTCTGGGACAAAATTAAAGTTAATGAAAAAATGAAGAAAAATTAAAGCATTTTTTTCTAATGTAAGTTCATACATTTTTATTGAATTAAGCCATTTTTTTCTAATGTAAGTCGCATTTTAACCAAAAACAAAAAACTGGAACATTTTCCCGGGGGGATGGGGGTCTTCTCTAAATGCGCCCCTGTACTAGATATATATAGTAATTACTTCTATATATATAAATGTCGTAGTTAAAATTATGTATATTTACATATATAATATATATATATATATAGTACATATAGCAAATGGAAAACTTGCCCCGTCTAAAGTTCCACCCCCCGGCCAAAAAGTCCTGAAAGAAACACTGGCGGGGTTTGCGGGGGCTATCAGTACGCCCCTGAGTTTTATACTTCATTTATGGACACCCTGTATTTTCAAAGCAAAACGGATTTTATAAGACTACTGTGAGATTTCAGAGTAGCCATTCTTCAAATAGGATGATGCTTAAATCACATTAACAGCTCGTAATAGCCGACCGATTTTTTCCTTCCACGCTAGCACGCGTGTTTCTCCTCACGAAAAAAAAATCCAGTGGTGAGTGTTTTCTATTATTCCCATGATCTATTGTCAGCGAGCAGTTTGGGGGTGAACTCGTGAACGGAGCAAGAGAGAATGGTTCTTTCTTCGGGCGATTTATTCAGTAACAGAGTGTAAACACCATTTACAAATTTTTCCCGCCTATTTTGGACAAGGGGCGTAGTCGGATCTTTTATTGAGCCGCTGAAGTATTCCTTTGATCGCTGAATCATGAAAACCAATCGCAAGTGAACCACCCTAGATCAGGAATTCTGCCAGCAGCAGCAGCACAGGCGGACGATAGTATTCCTTTCATCCAAATCTTCTCTTATCGCTTGACCTTTACGCTTCGATCGTCGGCGTTAACTGAACAAAACAGCAGCATACTGTGACAGCCAAGTGACAATCATTTTAGCGGGCTTTCAAAGGGGGTGGGTGGGGAAGAAGTATCGTTTAAAATCCGCGGGTCCTGGGAGTAAATAAGCAACCATGCACAATAGATAGCACGGCTTCTGGAATCTCTTTTTCCCTGCCTCCTCACTTTTTTTTATCATTATAGTTCTGTATTTTTGCCTTTCGTCATTCCAGAGGAGAGAGAGAGAGAGGTTGATGACAGAATTGGAGACTTCGCATGGCATTCACACTAAGCCAAGCCAGACACCAATTGTAATTGACCTTCGGGTAGCCAGTCTAACGTATTCAAGGTGGGCTCCCGACGCCGTTGACCCTTGCATTGCGGGTCACCGAATTCATCACAGGCCACTCGTGCGTTTACCTCTCTCTGGCTTACTCAGACGCAGCGGCAATCGATCTGTGGGTTCCCCACTCGCATGAGGATTACGCGCTTTCTTTCATAACTCGGCGCCTTTTTCCCTCGTCCTGCTATGCAGCTTCGTAAATAACTTCATTTTTTTTAAAGTGAAAGTAAACAGTGAAGTACCAGTAGAAGCTGACGAACGGCGCAGTTTCTTAACGAATCTTGTTACGGATTTTACTGATATATAAGAATCTGTTTTAGCAAAACAAAGCTTTTACGAGCATCATAAATACACCTGCGTATATCTGTTCAGAAAGGGAAGAAAACAGATTATGGCACTGAGAAAAAGAAGATGATTCTGTAACAAGAAATAGAGACGAAATATTGACAAGAGTGAAAGATTTCTACTCCAAATTATATGAAAGGAATGATACATGTACTCCAGACATCATGAAAGATACCAGTACCAGAGTTCTTCCAGTCTTCCCAGCAGTAGTTGCCCATGAAATCAAGAACATGAAGCGGGGAAAAGCTCCAGAAGAAAATGGAAATTACTGTAGACATCATACAAGAAGCAAATGGAGAAATTGAAACAGTACTCGCCCAAGTTTTCACTCGATACCTGAATGAAGGGAAAATTCCTGAAGATTGGAACAACGCTACAATGATCCTGCTACATAAAAAAGGTGACACTGAGCATCTCAGGAACTACAGACCTATCAGCCTCCTATCAGTGGTTTATAAAACCTTCACTAAAGTTCTTTCACACCGCTTGAAGGTAACACTGGACATGGCTCAATCGAGAGAGCAAGCTGGATTCAGGAGTGGCTACAGCACTATAGATCATATCTACGTATTGAGAGAACTAATTGAAAGAGCGAGGGAATATGAACTTCCATTGTGCATGGCTTTTATCGATTATGAAAAGGCCTTTGATTCGGTTAAACCATCAGCAGTTACAATGGCTTTGAAATCCTGCGGTATTGAAGATGCATACATTAACATGATTAATAACATCTATGAAAATGCAAGTCCAAAGATTCCGCTGTTTGAAAATACAACACACATAAAAATTGGAAAGGGAGTGAGACAAGGTGACACCATATCTCCCAAGCTCTTTAATTCCACATTGGAAAATGTCTTTCAATCACTGAACTGGGAAAACAAAGGGATAAAGATTAATGGAGATTATCTAACCCACCTTCGTTATGCTGATGACGTAGTCATTTTTGCAACTACCCCATCAGAGCTGCAGAGTATGATCCAGGAACTTGAGATTGAAAATGAACTGTCAGAAGACAAAAGTGATGTACAATGCTTTTACAAGAAATGGAGATTTTTTTATTGATGGAGAAGCTGGAGATAACAGATACGTACGTTTATCTTGGACAGTAGATATCAAGTAAGGGTCAAATTTATGAAGAAATTAATCGGCGTATAAAATTTGTCTGGATAGCTTTTGGAATAAATAGCATAATTTTCAAGAACAATATGCCATTATGTCTTAAAAGAAAAGTGTTTGATCAATAATGCATCCTTCCAGTGCTTACGTATGGTGCAGAGACGTGGAACTTAACTAAAAGAGACATACAAAGGCTGCAGACAACTCAAAGTAGCATGGAGAGGTGCATGTTTGGTGTAACCAGGAGAGATAAGAGGAGGAACTCGTGTATCCGCTAAATGACAAGAGTGGAAGACATCATGATCAGAGTTAAATCCCTGAAATGGCAATGGGCTGGACATACTTCCAGAAGGACAGACCATCGGTGGACAGCCGAAATTTTAGATTGGATTCCAAGGGACAGGAAAAGACCTAGAAGGAGACCTTATGGGAGATGGGTGGATAAAATTCGGAAGTATGCGGGAGTAACCTGGAGGAGACTGGCACAAGACAGACCGTTGTGGAAGAGGCTTGGAGAGACCTTCGTCCAGTAAAGGATTGATAATGGTTGACAATGATGATGATATCTGTTGATTGATTGATTGAATATTTAATGATCACCGTGAGGAACTCATTTGCGCAATAAGAAGTCGCTCGTCCCCAACTTAAGCTTACTGGTTCCAGGGAACGGAGAGAGCCAGTGCCGTTAGACAAACACAACATCAATGCCTCACCGCGATTCGAACCCGGACCTCTTCCGGACGAATGGTGATAAGCCATCGCTTAGACTACTGCGCTACCGGTATTTGTAAAAAATATTAATGAAATCATAGTACGGCAGATAGGTGAAATACGAGGGTCACTTTAAAAGTTTTGGACACTGTGGGTTATCTCTTAAAAGACGAATTTATTTCACAACATACCTTTACAGGCCTTCGAAGAAATGTTCATGTTTCTTTATGGCAGCGGTCCAACGTTTGGGCAAGTCTTGTATTCCAGTCAGGGAACTTCTGTTGTTGAGGCGTCGGATTACTCGGGTCACCTCATTAGAAGCATCCTGAATCGTACTGAATCCTTTCCCACGGAGTGGCTTCTTCAGTTTTGGGATCAAGTCATAGTCTGGCGGGCTCATATCAGGACTGTATGGTGCGTGGAGAAGCAATTCCCATTCATACTTTTCCAGAATATCCCTTACTGTACGGGCAAAATGTGGCCTCGCGTTGTCATGCAAAATGATGACACCAGCTTCGAGCATGTCGGGCCTTCTTTGGCGAATCTTTGGGCACAACATTTTTGCAGAAACCTTCTGTAGTATTCCGCTGTTACAGCGGTACTCTCGGGCACTCTGTCTGTTGCTATCACTCCAAACTTATCATTGGCCATAAATTTCAATTTTTATACCATAATTTCAATTTTAATGTAGGATCGCTGGTCGCTACGCGAGATCTGACTTCACTCACTTTCTTCCTTTATTTCTAGGCAGAATTTTTCGGAACAGGAACAAATTAGGCAGCAAAGCTAGACACAACTTTGTATACTAAAGTCTGACTCATAACTGGCGCAAAGATTGGAGCGATTGCATCATCCTTCGTGCAATGCCTGCGCAGTGTGCAAAACTTTTGAAATGACCTACGTATTTGGAAGAACTGTGCTACTGACGATAGAAGCATGAAGCTTGGGGCACATGTACTACATACAAAAAGCTTCTACTTTGGCTATATGAAGCTATCCCAGATTTTCCCCTTTACAGTAATGGCGGACATTCAAAATGATGGCTGAGGGAAATTATTAATCAGCTGTAACGCATGTTATTTGAAGTCGCAACTTCCATATTAAAAGCGAATTTGCGTTTTGCGTAATGTTTTGTTACAAATATGTGTGTACAAAACAACAGTTATAAATAGCGTACACAATATCCATTAAGTCATAAAAATGCACAAACGTGCGAAAAAGAGCAATGTAAAAAAAAAAAAAAAAAATTTCCCACAGACAAAATAATCCGTATAAAAATTTCACAAGAAGACCAAAATAATAAAATATCAGGTTTCCACATCCTTACGTTCATATGGTTCACGATATCACAACATATGTTACAACTGAACACAGACATTGTTCAGCAAAGTTAGCAAAATTGAAAAGGGAGTTAAAGAATACCCATATCAACAGAACAGGTAAAATGTTAGATGCAGAGGCGCAACTAGGCATTTCTGCTCCCGGGGCAAAGCACAAAATATTGTGCACCCCATTTATCTTTGTCTTTCACGCACATATTAATTTAAGTTCAATTAAAATATACATATTTAATTTAATTTACATGTATATACACAGTCAAGTCACATTATTGTGACCACCTACTTTTGACGTCAACAGCGAGTAGCCAATGAAAGAAGGCACGTGTCATGAGCTGGCTTGGAGGGTTCATAAGTCGGGCTGTAGGCATTATGAAAACCTATCACTCGTTGCTGTCATGGATAAAACGAGCGATATATCAGATCTGCAAATAGGAATGATTATCGGCTTTCGGGACAAGGGTTTTGTGAAACAGCTAAGTTTGTAAACTGTCCGCGTGCTGCTGTGGTCAAAGTGTGTCGTGATTGAAGAAATGGCACCATAATGAATAAGCAAGTGGAAACTGCGGAGCACCACGTGCCATTGATGTGAGAGGTGAACGTCGGCTGCGAAGGTGCTTGAGGGCCGATCGACACGCTACAGTGGAGCAACTCACTGGCCAAATGAAACAGGGGGCTACCGGAAGTGTGTCTAAAACGACAGTTCAGCGAACCCTGCTGCGTATGGGGCTCCGATGCAGACGGATGGTCATTGCACCTATGCTAACTGAGGTGCAATGGCAGAAAAGGCTTACGTTTGCACGGCAGTATCAGAATTGGACCTCCGCTGATTGGCAAAGGATTGCCTTTTCCGATGAGTCACGCACTGAGAGAAAAAGTTGGTTTGAAACAACAAAATAGTTTTGTTGAACTGTTTTGTCCATTTATTTTGTTGCTTTTGCTAAACTAGATCGGAATTTTTTAGTTGGCAGCACAAAATTATTTCGTTGGCTATATTTTGTTAATTCAACTAAACGTTTTATCACGATAACAATACATATTGTTGGATCAAACAAATTCCTAAAAATGGACCTAGGCATTTTGTTAAATGAACAAAATGTTTTGTCATGACAACAATAAATTTTGTTGAATCAACAATCATTTTCAGCAAAATGCATTTGTAAATCAACAAACATTTTGACGGCATATCGACAAAATGTTTTTGGTTGATTCACCAACGTTGTTTGCTGAATTAACAAAAGGTTTTTCTCAGTACGTTTTCTGCTTCATTGAACGGATGGACGTTGGTTTATAAGGCGAGAAACATCGGAGAACAAACACTCTTCAACCACTACTGGAAAAACACAAGCTGATGGGGGCAGCGTTTTGGTATGGGAAATGTTTTCTTGGCATTCTCTGGGTCCACGCATACCTGTGGTAGGCACGGCACTATGGACCGAATTCGTTATGAATCCATCCGTGCAGACAACGTACACCCATACATGCTGATTGTCTTCCCTGGGCCGGATGGGATCTTTCAGCACGAGAATGGTTGATAGAGCACGATGATGATTTCGCAGTACTTCCCGGGCTCCCTAATTCCCCAGACTTAAATCCAATTGAGCATCTGTGGGACCACCTCGATCGTGTTATTCGCTCTATGGATCCTCCACCATGCACCTTCCAGCAGCTGTCAGATGCACTGCAGTCAGCATGGCTCCACATACCTGTGAACACCTTCCAGCACCTTATTGAGTCATCCTCAGCCCGTTTAGCTGCTATCCGCGCTGCACACGGCGATTAATCTGGATATTAGCTGGTGGTCAAAATATTGTGACTCGATTGTGTATATTACAACTGAACACAGACATTGTTCAGCAAAGTTAACCAAATTGAAAACGGAGTTAAACAATACGCACACCAAGAGAACAGTTAAAGTGTTACAGGCGGAGGCGCAGGGGTGTAACTAGGCATTTCTACGTCCGGGGCAAAACTCAAAATATTACGCGCCCCATTTTATCTTTCTGTCTTTCACGCACACACGCACATATTAATTTAAGTTCAATTAAAATATACATATTTAATTTAATTTATATATCATCATCATCATTGTCAACCATTATCAATCCACTGCTGGACGAAGGTCTCCCCAAGTTTCCTCCACAACGGTCTGTCTTGTGCCAGTCTCCTCCATGTCACTCCCGCATACTTTCGAATTTCATCCAGCCATCTCCCATGTGGTCTTCTTCTGGGTCTTTTCCTGTCCCTTGGAATCCAATCTAAAATTTCGGCTGTCCATCGATGGTCTGTCCTTCTGGCAGTATGTCCAGCCCATTGCCATTTCAGGGATTTAACTCTGATCATGATGTCTTCCACTCTTGTCATTTTTCGGATCCACGTGTTCCTCTTCTTATCTCTCCTGGTTACACCAAGCATGCACCTCTCCATGCTTCTTTGAGTTGTCTGCAGCCTTTGTATGTCTCTTTTAGCTAAGGTCCACGTCTCTGCACCATACGTAAGCACTGGAAGGATGCATTGATCAAACACTTTTCTTTTAAGACATAATGGCATATTGCTCTTGAAAATTATGCTGTTTCTTCCAAAAGCTCTCCAGGCAAGTTTTGTACGCCGATTAATTTCTTCACCAATGTGACCCTCACTTGATATCTGCTGTCCAAGATAAACGTACGTGTCTGTTATCTCCAGCTTTTCTCCATCAATTGATAAATCTTCATTTCTTGTAAAAGCATTGTACATCACCTTTTGTCTTCTGAAAGTTCATTTTTAATCCCACTTCTTTACTCTTGTCAGCAAGTTCCTGGATCATACTCTGTAGCTCTGATGGGGTAGTTGCAAAAATGACTATGTCATCAGCAAAACGAAGGTGGGTTAGATAATCTCCATTAATCTTTATCCCTTTGTTTTCCCAGCTCAGTGATTGAAAGACATTTTCCAATGTGGCATTAAAGAGCTTCGGAGATATGGTGTCACCTTGTCTCACTCCTTTTCCAATTTTTATGTGTGTTGTATTTTCAAACAGCCGAATCTTTGCACTTGCATTTTCATAGATGTTATTAATAATATTAATGTATGCATCTTCAATACCGCAGGATTTCAGAGCCATTGCAACTGCTGATGGTTTCACCGAATCAAAGGCTTTTTCATAATCGATAAAAGCCATGCACAATGGAAGTTCATATTCCCTCGCTCTTTCAATTAGTTCTCTCAGTACGTGGATATGATCTATTGTGCTGTAGCCACTCCTGAATCCAGCTTGTTCTCTCGGTTGAGCCATGTCCAGTGTCACCTTCAAGCGGTGTGAAAGAACTTTAGTGAAGATTTTATAAACCACTGATAGGAGGCTGATAGGTCTGTAGTTCCCGAGATCCTCAATGTCACCTTTTTTATGTAGCAAGATCATTGTAGCGTTGTTCCAATCCTCAGGAATTTTCCCTTCATTAAGGCATCGAGTGAAAATTTGGGCGAGTACTGTTTCGATTTCTCCACTTGCTTCTTGTATGATGTCTACAGTAATTCCATCTTCTCCTGGAGCTTTTCCCCGCTTCATGTTCTTGATTGCATGTGCAACTTCTGCTGGAAGGATTGGAAGAACTCTGGTACTGGTACCTTTCATGATGTCTGGAGTACATGTATCATCCCTTTCATATAATTTGGAGTAGAAATCTTTCACTCTTGTCATAATTTCGCCTCTATTTCTTGTTACAGAACCATCTTCTTTTCTCAGTGCCATAATCTGTTTTTTCCCCTTACTGAGATGTCCCTTTGCTATCTTTAGGCTTTGGTTGTTTTCAATTGCTTTCCTTACCAGTTCACAGTTGAATTTCCTTACGTCTTCAGTGATACTTTTTCGTACTGTCTTGCATAGCTCTATATATTCCACTTTGGAAGTCACATCTTCTTTAGTTGTCCTCATCACCCTTCTTTTTTGCATCAACATTTTGGTTTTTCCTGATAATTTGTTCACATGCAATTTGTTCTTAGACCCAGCTAATTTTGTTGCTGTTTCCATAAGAGCTTTGGTTACTTTTCTGTTAACTTCAGAAATATCCACTTCTTCCGATGTAAGGCCTTCTGAAGCAGAGAATCTGTTCTTCAGTTCCAATTTGAAGGTATTATGGTGTTTTTTAAGGTTGGTTATGTCAATACATTTTGTTTGTCTTATGAGCTTGCTACGTTCGAGTTTAGTGTTGAGGTGCATCTTACATCTCACCAATCTATGGTCACTGCCTGTGTTGAACTTGTTTAGCACACTGCAGTCTTCTATGACGAATTTTTTGTTACACATAATAAAATCAATTTCACTTGTCGTCCCATTTGGATGTCTCCATGTCCATTTCCTGTGTGGCTTTTTCTTGAAAAAGGAGTTCAAGATGAAAAACCCTTCTGCCTCTGCAAACTCTACGAGAGTATTTCCACGCTGGTTTCTGTTGCCGTGACCGAATTTACCTACTGAAGTTTCATTCTGTTGCCGTTGCCCTATTTTTGCATTGAAATCTCCCATAATTATTTTCAAGTGCTGCTTACCTTTATTATTTAGATCACGAATTTCCTCATAAAATTCTTCAATTTCTTCTTCAGCATGACTTGTGGTGGGTGCATAAGTTTGAATAATCTGAGCCTGGTATCTTCACCAACCCGCTTGGCCAGCGTGGTGAGTTATGGCCAAACCCCTCCAAAATGACTCCACAACTTAAATTTATATATATATATATATATATATATATGTCAAACTCTCTACACCTTCAACCAAGAACTTCCCGTAGAAATCCCTGAATCCCACTAAATTAACACACGCAATCTAAAATTAAAACTCTCACAATTCACATACAACAATAATAAAAACATAAAAAAATAATAATTTCAAACACTTAGGGTCGGGTACCGGGAGCCACTCATCAGGGAAAAACTCCCTCGGCCCCTGAACCCTGGTTCAATTTTCATGCAGGTGTCTTTGAAATATGTGATTTCCGAAACAAGGGTTAATTTTTTTTTTACTTTAGTGTTATACACCTGGTCTTTCCTACCTGAACCAACAACACAGAACTGAAATACAAAAACTTACCTGAAATGAAATAACTTTAAACCCTACAGCTCCACTGAACTCCGATAAATCTAAACTTCGATCTTAACACATCCCCTTCATATCATGTAAAAGCATACCAACAGCTGCCGAACCCACTCCCAGACATAGCTTGAATTTTTGAAAGTAACCATACGATATCCTATGGCGACCTGTGTCGGAATTCACAAAAAACTGTAACGAAAATTAATTGTTTTTGTGTTTTAATGGATGTCAGCAAATGTTAGGTTAAATGCTTCGGGGCGACTCGGAGGAAGATTTTTTTTCAATTGAGGCCCGAAGAAAAATTAGTCCAAAGCTTAAAAGGTAGTAATGTTACATAGTCTGATTTTATAAGATTTTCCAGAATTAAAAGATGTCAATAATTTTTCGAAAAGGAATAAACAATATTTTAACGGATAATTATTTTTTAAAAAGAAGAAAAAAGTATTTTTAACTGCTTTGTGGTATTGGACCGATTATTGCATATTCTTGTGATTCTGATGAATTGGGAAATAATAATATTTCTAAGTACATGTTTAGAAACATTGGAATACCAGCTACTTAAAACATTGGTATCAAAGCTAAAATGTGTTCTCTTATCGAAAAGATCCAGAATGATACCCTGATTTTGGGGAAGAAGGTCCATATCAAGGAAGTGCACATGATCTTTAGATCCCGTTTCACAAAGCACTAGTCCTGGAGGATAGATGTCATTAATTCGGACAGAAGGGGTTTGTAGTACACCTTTAAAATATTTTATATATACTGACTGCATATATATATATATATGCAGTCATTGCCGTCCAGTTTTGTTCCTTCAATTTAACCCTCTTCATCATCAAGAAAGAAAAAAGTATTTATTTGTTGTTGAGACTGGAAGCTAACCGAGAACTTTTAATAGCTTCCAAATACTTGGGTAGAATTCCTGTTCAGAGACGACAAGGGCTGTATTAACATTGGGCGGTATAAATTTGGAGTCTATTTCCGTTTCCATTTCTCACACCACATAAGATGTGATTTTGCTGTTATGCGTATCACAGTTTTTTAAATAAGGCTGTAAGTGATGTAGTAAATTAACTTTGTCTGGTGATACTTCACAATCCCTAATGCACAGAAATCTCTCTCTCTCTCTCTCCCCTCCTCGTGCGAGAAGTCAGCACACAAAAATTTAATGATCATAGAAAAAAATGTTGAAGGTATAACGTAATGTACGTTTATTCAAATAAAGTTGAAATAACTTCAGCTAATCTGATTAACTATATAAATGTAAGGAGAAAAACAATGCACCAACTGTATATAGTTATGTCGTAAAAAGTGCTATTTTGGAATGACTGTATGAAAACCATAAAAAAAAATAGACTTAAGCACCAGTTCCTGGTACAGTTTACCCGCGCCATATTTTGTCATTTATCTATTTGTGGAATTTTCTTATATGTTCAAGAAGGATCTCTAGAACCTTTTGTTAGTATAATCCCTGGTACCCTCACAAAACGTACGGGAAATACCTACTCCGTCAAAATGCCGACTCTGCAGGGATATGTGGAACTCTCTCAAAAATTTGATAGTGAAGGCGTTGCGTGAGCAATCCTGCCAGGATCCGGCAAATCTTTCACCCGGACAGGATCGGTCCAGGGACAGGCTGGAGTCAGCTACCCTCACAGGACCACCACTTCCCACCCCTTT
This sequence comes from Macrothele yani, assembly GCA_039090855.1. Lineage (NCBI taxonomy): Eukaryota > Metazoa > Arthropoda > Arachnida > Araneae > Macrothelidae > Macrothele > Macrothele yani. The sequence goes on from CM077001.1 coordinate 141,097,016, forward strand.
GCTATAGCCCGCGCGTGTGACGTGCTAATGGGCCGGGATTCTTAGTTTTCCGTCTGGATGGGAGATTTATTCGCCAGCGCGATGAAGTTTGGGACCAAAGTCCTTTATTGTGTCTAGGCTAAAATACCTAGTCTTACCATAAATACTTTTACAAACTAATGAAATAACAAAAGAAATTTAAAGGTATTTTAATATACCTGTGATATGATGTAAGCAGTACACTTGTGAATACATAGCACCAATCAGTTTTCAAAATGGCAGCCTTTTAACTTCACACAGTCCTTCAGTCTCTGTGGCCACTCACGAATGGCTTTACGCAGGGTCTCCACAGGGGCCCGCACCAAAGAGAGTTTGAGACCGTCAGTACTGGGGTGTCTCTTTCTGCAGGCCATGTCCTCCAGTGTGGCCAACAACTTTTAGTCCAATGGGTTGAGCTCTGGGCTGCTTGAAGGCCAATCAGCTGTAGAAATGAAGTCTGGCAAATTCGCTTGAACCCACTCCTATGTTGACTTGGTCTTGTGAGCAGGTGTGGAATCCTGCTGAAAGCTCCACTGCCGGTTTTGGAAGAGGGTGTGTGTCACAGTTTTGAACACTGCCTCCAAAATCCTGTTCTGGTAGACTTTGGCAGATGTTTTCACTTTTTTCTCTCAGAAATGGAGCTCCGCGGTACCTTCGTAGAAGACTTCCCACCGAACCATGACAGAAGCAGGATGATTTTCCCTCGTGATCCTTGGAGCTTTCTCCTGAGCTTTTCGTGAAGTTGACGCATACACCCTGTCTGTTTGGCGGTTGAAAGCCTCTTCAATAGTGAAATTTTTTTCATCAGAAAAAAGGATCTGTATGTGGCAATTGTCTGCGAAACTCTGCAGCAAACCTTTCGCTTTTAGCATCCTCTTCTGCTTCAGTTGTGGGGTGAGAAAGTGCCCTGTACGCCGCCGGTAAGCTCTCACCCTTAAGTCACTCCGCAGCACGCGTGACATCGACATTCTTGACATGTTCAGCTCACCAGCCATTACGGATTGTTTTCTGACAGGATTTTGTCGAATACGGGCTTCCACTGCTTTCCGCAGGCGAGAAGTCCTCAGGGTAGCAGGCGACCCTTTCTGGGGCGCTCCGCGACGGTCCCAGTCTCAAGGAACCTTTTTATGGTCCGGTAGACAAAAGTTCGGCTGATTTTCAGCTTCTTCAGCATGTTGAAAATCTCGGAAGTTGATTTTCCAACTTTGTGCATTGTTATTACAGCAACACGATTCTTATAATCGCCCCACTCCATGGCAAGTACTTCACGAAACATGTTATCTCCTCTGTGACTGAACGCACAATGATTCACTAGCTGCTTCACGCCTCCTGGCTGGTCTGTTCCACTCCATGGCAAGTACTTCACGAAACACGTTATCTCCTCTGTGACTGAACGCACAATGACTCACTAGATGTTTCATGCCTCCTGGCTGGTCTGTTCCACTCCATGGCAAGTATTTCACGAAACACGTTATCTCTTCTGTGATTGAACGCACAATGATTCACTAGCTGCTTCACGCCTCCTGGCTGGTCTGTTCCACTCCATGGCAAGTACTTCACGAAACACGTTATCTCCTGTGACTGAACGCACAATGATTCACTAGCTGCTTCATGCCTCCTGGCTGGTCTGTTTCACTCCATGGCAAGTACTTCATGAAATACGTTATCTCTTCTGTGATTGAACGCACAATGATTCACTAGCTGCTTCACGCCTCCTGGCTGGTCTGTTCCACTCCATGGCAAGTACTTCACGAAACACGTTATCTCCTCTGTGACTGAACGCACAATGATTCACTAGCTGCTTCATGCCTCCTGGCTGGTCTGTTCCACTCCATGGCAAGTACTTCACGAAACACGTTATCTCCTCTGTGATTGAACGCACAATGATTCACTGCCTGCTTCATGCCTCCTGGCTGGTCTGTTCCACTCCATGGCAAGTACTTCACGAAACACGTTATCTCCTTTGTGACTGAACGCGCAATGATTCACTAGATGCTTCATGCCTCCTGGCTGGTCTGTTCCACTCCATGGCAAGTACTTCACGAAACACGTTATCTCCTCTGTGATTGAACGCACAATGATTCACTGCCTGCTTCATGACTCCTGGCTGGTCTGTTCCACTCCATGGCAAGTACTTCACGAAACACGTTATCTCCTCTGTGATTGAACGCACAATGATTCACTGCCTGCTTCATGCCTCCTGGCTGGTCTGTTCCACTCCATGGCAAGTACTTCACGAAACACGTTATCTCCTCTGTGACTGAACACACAATGATTCACTAGCTGCTTCATGCCTCCTGGCTGGTCTGTTCCACTCCATGGCAAGTACTTCACGAAACACGTTATCTCCTCTGTGATTGAACGCACAATGATTCACTGCCTGCTTCATGACTCCTGGCTGGTCTGTTCCACTCCATGGCAAGTACTTCACGAAACACGTTATCTCCTCTGTGAATGAACGCACAATGATTCACTGGCTGCTTCATGCCTTTTGGCTAGTCAGTGACGCTGCACACCGGTTGCGCGCAATCTGTCGAACGTTTGTAACAGTATTTATGCTAAGACTTGGTACATACACATTTATATACTGAGGGTCTCGTGCATTGGAAAATTAATCCTTTAATATCACAAGCCCTCTCACAGGGAAGAAAAATTTAAATAATTTACACTATCTACACTATGTTACAAATCCCCAACACTAGAGCGTATGCTGGGGTGATGACACTGGGCCGGATTCATCGCTCCCCTCTTCACTTTCTTCCTGAGTCTTCTACCATCAACTCTTCTTGCCTCGCGGTGAAGTCTCCTCATCGCTCTCCTCTTCACTTTCTTTCTCAGTGTTTTACCATCAACTCTTTTTGCTATGCGGTGAAGTCTGCTCATCGCTGTTCTTTTCGCTTTCTTTCTTAGTCTTCTATCATCAACCCTTCTTGCCTCTCGGTGAAGTCTCCTTATCGCTCTCCTCTTCGGTTTCTTTCTCAGTCTTCTACCATAAACTCATGTTGCCTCGCGGTGAAGTCTCCTTATCACTCTCCTCTTCACTTTCTTTCTCAGTCTTCTACCATCAACTCTTCTTGCCTTGCGGTGAAGTCTCCTCTTCGCACTCCTCTTCACTTTCTTTCTCAGTGTTCTACCATCAACTCTTTTTGCCTTGCGGTGAAGTCTCCTCATCGCTCTTCTCTTCATTTCCTTTCTTATTCTTCTATCATCAACTCTTCTTGCCTCATGGTGAAGTCTCCTTATCGCTCTCCTATTCACTTTGTTTCTCAGTCTTCTATCATCAACTCGTCTTGCCTCGCGGTGAAGTCTCCTCATCGCTCTCCTCTTCACTTTCTTTCTCAGTCTTCTACCATCAACTCTTCTTGCCTCGCGGTGAAGTCTTCTCATCGCTCTTTTCTTCGCTTTCTTTCTCAGTCATCTACCATCAACTCTTCTTGCCTCGCGGTGAAGTCTCCTCATCGCTCTTCACTTTCTTTTTCAGTCTTCTACCATCAACTCTTCTTGCCTCGCGGTGAAGTATCCTCTACGCTCTCCTCTTCGCTTTCTTTCTCAATCTTTTACCATAAACTCTTCTTGCCTAGCGGTGAAGTCTCCTCATCGCTCTCCTCTTCACTTTCTTTCTCAATATTCTACAATCAACTCTTCTTGCCTCGCGGTGAAGTGTCCTCATCGCTCTCCTCTTGTTTCTTAGTCTTCTACCTCCAACTCTTCTTGTCCGTTCATGTTACTTTAGAGCTAGTACAACAACGTTCATTCTTCCGGTTCAACAACATCTTCTATCGCCAAACAGGTGGTGCTCCTATGGGGTCACCCATGTCTCGAATTCTAGCATAGATCTTACTCCAAGATCTTGAAAATAAAGTAATGCAGGAATCTCGTCTTCGTCCACGCCTCTACCTACGTTATGTTGACGACGTGTTATTATTCTGGAACCATGGTCTAGATGAGCTACAGGTTTTCTCGGAACATATGTCTTCTATATATCTTTCAATAAAATTTACCATCGAACTTCAAAATAATGGTACGTTACCTTTCCTAGATTTTCTCTTAGAACGTGACTTAGACTCCTGCTCTTTACATTATTCGGTGTATAGGAAACCAACCTCCGCACCCAGTATGATACCTGCATCGCCTGCGCACCCGAATAATTATCAACTTTCATCAATTAACTTCACGCTAAGAAGAGCATTCACTCATTCCTCTGATGACTTCAGGTGGTGTTGCGAAATTCATAAGGTTTTTGACATTGCTTGTGACCATGGTTTCAAAAAATCTACTGTTAAAGCTGAACTCGGGAAAATCTGTCGTCAACGTCTAACTACCCTTCAGGCCGAACACCCCTGTCACAATTATGTGGGCTCAATGGATTATTTCCCAACTGTCTCCTCAATCCTTAAAAATATTTGTAAACCATTCAATCTTGACTTTGGGATACGTACCACCAATATTTTTACTTTGATCAAAAAAGATCGTGACCTGGTTCCAGAGGTTAACAAATTTGGTGTATACACTATCCCACTTGATAGTTTGAATCAAATTCCCCCTTGCAGCCAATACATCGGATCAACCAAAAGGTCATTGGGAAGTAGGCTCAACGAACATAAATATGCTGTTAAGAATGGCCTATCAAATACTGCCCTTGCAAGACTAGTGAACGAAGGACAACATTATCCTAATTGGAAAGAGGCAAAATCATTACAACACCACATACTATCTCCTCCTTATTATTTACCGAAAGTTTGATACTTCATGTTGTAATGACAACACTCCAGTCTACATACCAAAACCTTGGACACCACTATTAAAACTTTCCCCTCCAGTTGTGGAGAATGAAAATATTTAATATAAATATAGAAAAAAATCATTGTTATTAGACTTAAGTAGCCATATTATCCGGTTATTGTAGGTTAGTTGCGTAAGATTGTTTCCTTATTTTCTGTATTTGCCTTACTTCATTCATTTATTCTTTTTTCTACGTCTTACTTGTTTTGTTTGTTAATTTTTTGACAATTTGACCATTTGATTGTATGTATTCATATATCGATTTAAAATCATCATATCTGGACTGACGACATGATCACCTGTTCTGTACGTCACGCCTGTAAGTTATTTATATGTCTCCCCACCCAAAAATGTTCCTTCAGTACTTCCATCTGATGATGGTCTTTAGGAAGACCGAAAGTTCTTATGGCTTCATTTTTAATCTTTTAACTTATACATTAAATAAGTTCTTCACTTCATTGGAAGCCTGCGTAGTGTTTTAATTATCGTGCATTTAAGATTGCTACCTGAAGTTTTTATGATTAACATAAACACAAATGATCACCCGGAGTTGAACACTCAAATGCTTCTACAGCAGTGGGTGTGGCCTTGAGAGAGATTCGACATTTTCTTTCTGCGAGTATGAATATAATCGAATGTTTGCAGTTTACCGCAACATTTTGCATTACATTTGATATACATTCTAATTTCTTCGAATTATAATAGTATTTTGCTCCTCATGACTATTACAGTATATTGATTTATGGATAAAATTTCCGCAGTTCGGATTCCAGTATATAATCCTGCTGATCCAGCCTTATCGTTTAAAACGTGAGACAGCTCTTCTACACTAGCCACTCCAAAAGCAATAACGCAAAGCACAACTCGATATGTAGTTATACGTGTTGTTGCTTCCTTTCTTTCCAGAATTGCCTCTATTGTGCGAGATGTCATAATAAATCGGGGTCAAGACGATCCTTATGAGTATACTAAAACTCAGCTGATTAAGATTGTTCGCAGAGTGAAATCCACACATTGCTAGATGGAGAGCTACACTTTCCACCAACAAGTAATTGGACACCCCAGCAATCAAAGATATCTGCGGTCTTGATACACGTCACGGCCGCCGCCGTTAAATATCGTGTGGGGAACAACAACGCAACCAGTCGCATGCAAGATGCCACGCAGTTTGGAGCTCTCTGATTTCGAGAAAGGTGAAATCGTCGGGCATCACAGAAATGGCCGATCCATACGTGACATATCCAGCGAGTTGAAGTACCCAAAATCGACAGTGGCCTACGTGATTGGCCAGTGGAAGATGAGAGGTGACTGTCGGAATGTGCCCCGACCCGGCAGACCCACAAAACTGGGAGTTAGAGACCGACGGGTGGTGGCCAGAGAAATTCGGAAGAACCGCACCAAATCGATGGGCCACATCCTCAAGGTGTTTCAACAAGCATCCGGGAGTGTTCTTTCGATGAATACCATCTGTAAGGAAGCCCATCTGCTCGGTTATCATGGACGTGTTGCCGCCCACAAGGCTTTGATCACCAAGTCCATTAGCGCTGCTCGGCTAACGTGGTGCAAAGAACGTCGACAGTGAACCGTTGAACAGTGGAAACAGGTTCTCTGGAGCGACGAATCAAGGTTCACCCTCTACCGTTCGGATGGCAGGGTCTGGGTTTGGTGTCTGCCTGGAGAATGCCTCCTGCCGGAATGTATTGTGCCAACTGTGAAGTTCGGCGGCGGTGGAATTATGCTATGGGGGTGTTTCTCCTGGTATGGCACGGGACCCTTGGTCGCAATTCCTGGTAGACTCAACGCCGAGACCTACTGCACCATTTTAGATGACCATGCGCTTCCTAGGTTGTGGCAGTTTTACGGGGTGGACCCATGTTACTTTCAGGATGACAATGCCACCTGTCATGTTGCGAAGTCCACCATGGCTTGGTATGGTGACAATAGGGTTAATCGAATGGACTGGCTTGCGCAGATCCCAGACCTTAACCCTATCGAGCGCCTCTGGGACGAGTTGGAGTGTCGACTTAAGGGGTGCCCCCACCGTCCAAAATCGGTGAAGGAACTGACCTGTCTTCTCTAAGCCGAGTGGAAGAAAGTACCGCTAGCCGTCGTACAACGCCTGGTTGAGAGTATGCCCCGGAGGGTCGCAGCCGTAATCTCCGCTCGTGGAGGCTCCACCAACTATTGAAAGTGAATAAACTTCGTTTTCCTTTGCTATCACAGGTGTCCAATTACTTGTTGGTAGATAGTGTATTAGGAGATCGTACGTTTTCAGAGCTACTGCATATTATCAAGAGACAAGTAGTATCGTCTAAAGTTTCTGAAGAATTAATGCTAGAACTTTTCTCAGCACCTACCTTTTTCAGGGCCAACTATTTTGGCTGCTGTAACATCACTTGATTTAGATAAGGCTGCAGAAATAGCGAATCGGATAATGGAAGTAAATCCCGCTTTCATGCACATCGCTTCCATTTCCAGTAATGTTACCAGCACCACTGAAGAAAAATTGCTTAGTGAAATTAATAAACTGAGTAAGCGACTAGATGACAGACATCAATCGTTCTCGTTCGCGAAATCGAACACAGAACAAATCAATGAGCCGCAGCAAATCTGGTTCAATAGAAAAGGGACTTCGTTGGTATCATAGCCGATTTAGCAGGAAAGCTACAAAGTGTAAAACTCTATGTACAACGGCCGTTCCATAAAAACTGAGAGTAAAATAACAGAAAATGAAGAAGTATAGGTAAAGCGAAATATATGTTATTCTTTCTCAAAGTATCTTCCCTAGGATGATATGCAACGGTCCCATCGTTCAGTTCACTTTTCAAAGCCTGTGGCGAAGGCATTTCTGTTTTAGCGACCCCTGTACAGCTTGAATAACATCAGCAACTGTGTTGAATGTCACGCCACATGTTAACAATGAAGGAGAAGTTCCTCCACTATTGTGGAACTTCTCTTTCATTGTTGGAAACAACCAGATATCGCACGGGGCGAGGTAAGGACTAAAGGTAGGTTGTGACATGATTTCAATACTACATTTCATAAGAAACTGTTGAACAGAAGCATCCACATGTGGGCGGGTGTTATCGTCGTGTAGGGTTCACTTGCCCACTAGTTCCGGTGGCTTAAGGTGGACGTGAAATAATTTTGCTTCCTATACTTCCAATGGAAAAATTTCTGTACACATTTTCTTCACAATTAATGCGTTCCCAAGGATGAAAATTTGAAAATCGATTAAAATAGCTTCATTTTATAACTTGGAATACTTAATATTTTCTAAAACATAACCATAATTAGGCAATCCAACATTTGTTTGTCTACTGACGTCATCAAAATACAGGTCGCGCCATCTTTTTTCTGGATTCAACACCACCAAAGGAAAAGTAATTGATTTTTAATATAATTATGGTTATGTTTTAGAAAATATTAAGTATTCCAAGTTATAAAATGAAGCTATTTTAATCGATGTACAAATTTTCATCCTTGGGAACGCATTAATTGTGACGAAAATGTCTACAGAAGTTTTTCCATTAGAAGTATAGGAAGCAAAATTACTCGACGTCCACCTTAATCGATATGTGTCGTCGCAGATGCTTCAAGACTTAAATGTATTACACAGCATTGACAGTAATTTATGGAGGAACGACGTGCTTGTAGACTACACCTTTATGATCAACTTCCCAGCTGAGTTGATTTGGCGGACTGTTTTCGTAGGTGACAAGCCTGTATGTTTACAGACACTCGTCGCGCGCTTCGTGAGGGGGTCGAAATAGTGGTCCCATGTTTTATCGGCAGTTATTACTGTGTTTAGAAAGTTTGGATCCTTTGCATTCATTTGTTTTCACCCATGACACACCTGAACTCTGGCTAACAATTGTTCTCTCGTCACGTGATGAGGTACCCATTTGGAACACACACGATGCAGCAGTAATTTCTCGCGTAGAATGCGGAATGCCGACGTTTTTGAAATATTAGTTGACGCCGCTATGTCTTCACACGTGATTCGTCGATCTTCTTGCAGGATTGCCAAAACAGTATTAACAATAAGCTCCTTAACAACACTTTCAGGTCAACCTAGGAGCGAGTTCTGTCGACAAACGCCCTTGTTTGAAATCATGGTGCCATCTACAAATCCTTGACTCACCCAAGCATTTATCTTTGTAAGCTATTTTCACTAAATCAACTGTTCCTGGGGCCGTTTTACCCAAAACGATAGCAAAATTTTATCGCACAACGCATTTTACTTCTTAACTTTGAATCATTCACCTCCATAACTGTATGGTGAAATGCAGACGTACCTTTAAACAACTGCGCAATAACAAAACCAGAATCGTCTGTCACGGCTGAGAACTGTTGCCATAGATACACTGCTGGCCACCCAAAATGCAACACCAAGAAGGACACGAGATACCAAAGCCAGATTTACTGGACACATAACAACAGATACAAAGATGAAACGATTGAGCTTATAGGCCCGTGCGACTTGCGGAACACGCAGACATCAATAGTTCGTGTGGCCCCCATGGCTGGCAATGACTGCCGTTACACGCTGCGGCATCGAACGAAAGGGGCTTTGGATGTGGGCTTGGGGTATGTCGGCCCAGGCTGTTTCCACACGTTGCCACAGTTCATTAGGCGTAGCCGCGGGTGGTGCTTGCCGGACCACTCGGTTGCCGATCAGCGACCAGACGTGTTCCATGGGCGACATATCGGAAGAACAGGCGGGCCACGACAGCAGTGACACCTGGTGGGCCGTGAAGAATTGTTGCACGATGCGTGCTACGTGTGGGCGCGCATTGTCCTGTTGAAACGTGGCTGCTGGCAGGTCCTGCAGGTAAAGGAGGACTACAGGCTCCAAAACGTCGGAGATGGTGCGGTGGCTGTTTAGTGTACTGGCGATGCGAACCAGAGGGAGCGGGTGTCATATTCAATTGCGCCCCAAACCATAACGCCAGGCGACGGACCGGTATGGCGATGCATAATGCAGGCGTCATACATTCTCTCTGCGCGGTGCCGCCACACGCGGACCCGACCATCGTGGTGTTGCAGGCATAAGCGGGATTTGTCGGAGAAGACAACGTCGTGCCAATCGGTAGTCCAGGTGCGGCGTTCAACGGTCCACTTCCGCCGCACTTGCCGGTGGCGTAACGTCAATGGTAATCGGAGCAATGGGCGCCGTGCGACAAGTCCCCGCTCCTGCAGACGACGTAAAACGGTACGTGCTGACACAGGTTGTTGCGCAGCACACCCTAATTCCTGCGCTAACGTTCGTGATGTGGCGGTGCGAGCCGTTAATGCCCGCTGCAGAACATGCCGGTCCTCTCGTTTGGTGGTGTGCCGCGGCTGTGGCAATCCCTCACGTCGGTCCGTCCGTCCCTCCTGCACCCACCGAGTCCACACTCGCCTCACTGTGGCTGGATATCGTCCCACACGGGCGCCGATGTCTCGGTACGATGAACTGGTGTCGCGATAAGCCAGTATTCGTCCTCTGTCGAACTCTGAAACGTGCTGGAATGACTGCCGTATTCTGCAACGAGGCATCAGGAAGCTTCCCACGCACAGGTCCGGCAGCACAACACACTTCCACTACTTACACCCCGCCTTCTGTGCACCTTTCTTATAGTGCTTCTTGGTGGCGTGCCGGGTGCGCATTATTTGCATATGCCCTGCAATGCTAATCGTTTGCATGTCCTCTTGCGGGCGACGCATGCTGCGAATTTCAGGCCAATCGGATTCTTCCTTCTTGGTGTTACATTTTGGGTGGCCAGCAGTGTACTTCCTTAATTCAGTTAGTTGTCTGCGTTGTTATTTTCCCCCTTTCGCATTGTTGCCCAATTGAAAAAATAAAAAAAAAATGCTCTCAGTATTCATAAATGGCCTTTGTAACATTAAAAAAAAAGTAGGTCAAAAAGGTGTAGCAGCGATATACGAATTGCTAAACACATCTCATCGTTTCTTTATTACAGACAGGCATTCAAACGTCAATTTTGTTGTGGACACAGGATTCGATGATTCAATAATACCTGTCGCCTCTAATCAAAAGAAAAGTCACTCTTACAGACTTTGGCAGCCGCTAATAAGTCAGGTATTCACATGTATGCCCAGAAGTTGCTGACACTTGATTTTCGTCTTTGATGCATTTTCAAATGACCATTATTAGTAGGAGATTTCCCTGTGCCAATCATTGGTGCTTATTTCCTCCACTATTGCGAATTACTGTCTGATCATCGTACCAAATGACTGATCGATTTAAAAACACAACTTATGACACAGGGTCAATCAAGTATTATCCACTTCAGTGCATTCTGTAAAGACCGTAACCGGTTATCACCAGTTACTTCAAGAGTTTCCTGAAATTACGAAACTCACAGGTCCTAACCAACGAGTGAAGCATAATGTATTGCGTCACACTGAGACCATTCATTGGTCAACACCTGTTTCTGCAAAATTTCGCAGACTAGCTCCTAACCGATTAAAAATAGCGAAAGCTGTGTTCCAACAGGTGACTGACCTAGGTCATATGCAACAATCTAAAAGTTGCTAAGCTTCACCACTACATATGGTTCCCAAGAAAAGCGAAAGCTGAGTTCCAAAATGTGATTGACGTAAGTCATATACAACAATCTAAAAATTGCTAAGCTTCACCACTTTGTACATATGGTTCCCAAAAAGCTCCAACAGGTGATTGACCTAGGTCATATGCAACAATCTAAAAGTTGCTAAGCTTAACCACTACATATGGTTGCTAAGAAAACTTCCCAAGACTGGAGACCAGTAGGCAATTACAGAGCATTGAAAGCTCAAAAGGGGAAGGATGAATACAGCGTACCAAAAATTTTGGATTTCACATCGGAACTGCGCGGGCAAAACAATCTCTTCTCGTATCGACCTAGTGACAGCATATCATCATATTCCGATCAACTCAGCTGATGCACACAAAACTGCCATAACAACTTCTTTTGGTCTATGTGAAAGAACAGGAATGCAGTCTGGCTTATTCAACGCTGCCACCACTTTTCAACGCTTTACAGATGAAGTGGCACGGGATCTTCCATTAGTCTATGCTTTAGTTGACGATTTGCTGATAGCATTCACCACAACTAAAGAACACCTTACACGTCCGAGAACATTATTCTCACGATTAAAGGAGTACAGACTCAGTCTAAAGCCCTCTAAATGTGTCTTCGGAGTACCAGTGATTGACACACAAGAAAACTGCCACATGTTTTTCATTAAGGGGCCGGACACGAGTTGCTGTTCCTCGGAGGAACACTGAATGTATGGCAGTTTTCCAAGGGGCCTAACAACGGGAAGGAGGTCTTTTGTTTGTTTGAATTTTCAGTCTGGGTCATATGAGTTTACGGCAACTGTTCACAAAAGTTTAAGAGGGGGAGAGGCGGTATGAGATTGCGGTTTCTTCACCTAAATTGAGAACTGAATTGGGAACTCAAAACAAATTTCGAGAAAACGTTCTATGTAAGCCAAGCGTGACCTGCACTTTAATTTGAAGAAATAAATTGCCGTGACACAGTACATTTTTTAAAACTACAGTGTTCGACGAAACAACGGTACTACAGCATGACTCATACTGTGTTAAGAAAAGGACGATAAGGTGGGATCTTTTATAACGCTGCGCTGTAACTTGGGCACTAAATATTTATATAATATGTCAAGTTATTAGTATTTCTCTTTTACTTAATTAATCCATAGATCCTAGACTTAGGCGTTTTAACAGCTTTTAATTCGCCGACTTTATGTTCATAACATCTACGTATGAAATCAAGTTAATAGCATTGCGCTTTTACTTAGGCACTAAGTATTAATTCACAGGCCCACGGCCTAGGCCTTTTTAGCAGTTTTTAATTCGTCAACTTCATATTCATAATGTTTTAATTCGTCAACTTCATATTCATTTCGTTAGCTTTTCATATACACCAAACATTAAAAGCATAACTTGAATTTTATGATAAGGACCTGAGACCTTGGTGGTTTGTATGAACCAGCCTGAAAATTCAGACAAACAAAAGAACTCCTTCCCGTCGTTGGGAACCTTGGAAAACTGCCACACATTCAAGTGTTCCTTGGAGGAAAAGCAATTTTTGCACGGCCCCTTAGTGAAAAACATGTGACAGTTTTCCTGTGTTGCACTTTTCCAAGTTACTGAAGGATGTGTGGCACCTATCCAGTGTGGCAGTTTACAGTGAACCAGAGGCCCTAGGTGTAGAAGCACAGATGATTTAAATTTGCTGAAAAAGCCTCAACCGTTACTTAGGAACTTAAAGTTAATTATTTTTGTCTCAAAATTAATTCTTTGCGTTCTTTGTGACACGGAGAAATCAAAAGTGCAATTTGAGTATGATCCCCTAACGTTTCGGTGGTCTCTCTTCTGAACTGGCACCATGCTTCAACAGCTCCTGTAATGAAATCCAAAGTTTTCGATAAACTGACCCTTCGGTGAAATGACCTTTCGATGAAATTAACTTTTAAGTAAAGAGAACTTTCAGTTAAATGAACTTTTCGATCAAGTGACCTCTACACTGAACGTTTCGATCAAGTGATTTTTCGGTGAAGTGATTTTCGGTCAAGTGACCCTTCGGTGAAGTATTCGTCGGGCAAATGAACCCAGACCCGCACCATCCGGATACACGGCCACCAACCCATGGTGCCATCGTTACATGGCCACCAACTCATGGTGTCATCGTTATATGGCCACCAACCCATGGTGCCATCGTTACATGGCCACCAACTCATGGTGTCATCGTTATATGGCCACCAACCCATGGTGCCATCCAGATACACACCTACCAACCCATGGTGCCAGAATATAAGGACATCAACCCACGGTGCCATCCGTATACACGGCTACCAATCCATGATGCCATCCGGATACACGGTCACAAACAAAAGGTGCTATTCCGATTCACACCCACCAACCTATGGTGCCATTCGGATTCACACCCACCAACCCATGGTGACATTCGGATTCACACCCACCAACCTATGGTGCCTGTAACGTACCAGGAGATGTGACGTACCTGCCAGCAGGACGCACACGACATAAAGGCAGATAGGAATCAGAATAAAACGTCTGCGTAGCTCAATTGGTAGAGTGACTTGTTCCGGAATGAGGGGATCCGGGTTCGAATCCTGGCGCGGATAAAAATGACGGAGAAATTTACTTCGTTATATGCCATATTAATACACACACGGCCACCAACCCACCGTGCTATCCGGATACACATCCTCCAACCTATGACGCCATATGGATACACGGCCACCAACCCATTGTACCATCCAGATATGGCCACTAACCTACAATGCCATCCGGATACATGGCCATCAACCCATAATTCTATGCGGATACATGATCACCAGCATGGTGATTGTATATCCCCATAGCAACGGGCTCTTTCAGAAAAACAATGTTCCGTGATACAAGGCCTACATTGTACAGGCATTTTTTAAATATTCCCTTTTCATCCGATACGTGTAGTTACGAGAAAAGTGCTTCATGCATTTTCCGAACCTTTTCCCGGTTAAATATTACCACCAGGTGGCGCAAACGTAGATTATTTGTTCAGCGTTATCTTCTTTTCTAAGTTTCTAAGGGTCAGACTGGAAAATTTCTTTAAACATCAGCTAGCTTTTGTTGTGATTAATATAATAAATGCACGTATTGTTTGATCTTCCAGGCGTACTATTTTCGCAATAGGCGCTGTGCAGTACGTTAGTACTTTTGCGCTTTAAAAAACTATTTATGAAAAATTAATTTTGCATTCGTTATGCCGACTGTTTCTTGGGCCTTTCCCAGCTCTTCTGAAGCAAAATTTCGTTGTTTATGGGCGTTAATTTTGATATTTCTGTCATCGATATCTCCCCTTTAGACTGGAAAAATTCTAACACTGACTAGTTCTTACCATGGGCATACTGATAGCCCTTGCAATCTCCGCAGTGCAGGGCCTCAGGCTAAGGAAGGCCTATAGCCTCAGCAAAAGGATTTCTCAAAAATTTTGCAGAAATTTCATATATTACACTGGTTAAAGAAATAGCCATTAATTTTTGACGGCAGCATTGAATGAAGTATTAAAATGGAAAGCAATTTTTTTCAGGAAATAAGTAAAATTTTTAAGAAATAATTTTCGCTTTAATTTATTAAAACTTGGTGACGTAAAATCAGCTATTCCAGAGGACTTGAGACCCATTTTCAGCCATACCAATAGTTCCTCTGCATGTACATTAACAGAAAATGTGCATGAAATATCATTTAAATAAATTAAATTTTTGTATAAATGAGAATAAGGCGTTATACACGGTCGAGTCACATAATTGTGACCACCAGCTAATATCCAGAGTAACCGCCGTGCAGCGCGGACAGCAGCTAGGCGGGTTAGGAGTGACTCAATAAAGTGCTGGAAGGTGTTCACAGGTATGTGGAGCCATGCTGACTGCAGTGTATCTGACATTTGCTGGAGGGTGCGTGGTGGAGAATCCATAGAGCGAACAACACGATCGAGGTGGTCCCACAGATGCTCAGTTGGGTTTAAGTCTGGAGAATTAGGGTGCCAGGGAAGTACTTTGAAGTCTTCATCGTGATCTTCCAACTACTCTCAGACATTTCTAGTTGTGTGACACATCGCATTGTCGTGCTGGAAGATCCCATTCTCCCCACGCAAGACAACCGGCATGTATGGGTGTAGTCTTCAAGGATGGATTCATAACGAATTCGGTTCATAGTGCCTTCCACGGGTATGAGTGGACTCAGAGAATGCCACGAAAACATTCCCCAGACAATACCGCTGCCCCCACCAGCTTGTGTTCTTCCAGCAGTGATTGAAGAGTGTTTGTTCTCCGATGTTTTTGGCCTTATACGTCAACGTCAATCCGTTCAATGAAGCAGAAAACGTGACTCATCGGAGAAGGCAATCCTTTGCCAATCAGCAGAGGTCCAATTCCGATACTGCCATTCAAACGTAAGCCTTTTCTGCATATGCACCTTCGTTAGCATAGGTGCAGTGACCATCCGTCTGCATCGGAGACCCATACGGTGCAGTGTTCGCTGAACTGTCGTTTTAGACACACTTCCGGTAGCCCCCTGGTTCATTCGGCCACTGAGTTGCTCCACTGTAGCGTGTCGATCGGCCCTCACGCACGTTCGAAACCCACGTTCACCTCTCACATCAATAGCACGTGGTGCTCCGCAGTTTCCACTTCGCTTATTCGCAATTGTGCCATCTCTCCAATCGCGATGCACTTTAACCACAGCAGAACGCCAACAGTTCACAAACTGCGCTGTTTCAGAAATACTACCACCCTTGTCCCGAAAGCCTGTAATCATCCCTTTTTGCAAATCTGATAAATCGCTCCTTTCATCCATGACAGCAACGAATGATATGTTTTCAGAATGCCTACAGCACACCTTATATACAAATGAAAGATGGTTCACGGCACGTGCATTCTTTCATTGGCTACGCGCTGTTGACTGCAAAAGTAGGAGGTGGTCACAATAATGTGATTCGACTGTGTATATAACAATATATTGTTTGCACATAACTACGCATCCTTCAGAATGTAATAAGCTAAAAAGTGTTCTTCGCGGGAATGGAAGAACAGTGACCTATGTCACTTTTGTAATAATAGAGTCAAAAGAGAATACTATGTGCAAAACATTGGGACATTATGTTAAGTAAGTAATTTAAGTAATTTTACTCTTTTTGTGCCACAATTTTTTATTGTTTCTTTTTTTACGCTTTCCAACCGTAGGTTGAAGAAGCGTATATGATTCAGCTTTGTCCGTCCGTCTGTCGGCACGATAACTCGCGTAAAAATGGCTCGATTTCGATGAAATTTTGGTATCAGGTAGGGAACCACCTGGGAACGAACCCTATTGTAATGGACAAAATGGGGTCAAAGGTCACGGCATAGGAGCAGGATGAATTCCATTGCCCTTATGCGTCATAACTTGCGTAAAAATGGTTCGATTACGATGAAATTTTATTATGTGGTAGGGGACCACCTGGGTACGATCTTATGACGTCACAATCTCGCGCTTGAGATGTTGGCGCGGTCACGCCATCTGTCTCATTACGTCACGCGTTGTATGTGAATCCTATTAAAGTTTTATGACGTCACACTCTTGCGAGCAGATGGTCGCGATTTCCATCTGCCTCATTGCTTCACGCGTTGTGTGCGTATGTCCGTCCGCACGATAACTCGCGTAAAAATCGTTCAATTTCGATGAAATTTTAGTATGTGTTAGGGGAACAACTGGGAAGGAACCCTATTGAAAGTGAACGAACTGGGGTCAAAGGTCAGTTCATAGGAGCGGGATCAATTCCACTGCTCTTATGCGTCATAGCTAACGTAACAAATGCTCTATTTCGATGCAATTTAAGTATGTGGTAGGGGACCACTTGGGGACAAACCCTATTAGAAATGAGCGAAATGGGGTCAACGGTTAGGACACAGGAGTGCAATCTATTCCATAGCCCTTATGCATCATAACTTACGTAAAATTGCTTCGATTGCGACAAAACTTTATCATGTTATTTCGGAGGTATACTGAACCGGTTCTGTAGAATATCATTGAAATGGGATCAAAGGTCAGGGCACAGGAGCGAGATTTATTCCACAGCCATTATCCTCATAACTTGAGTAATGATTTCTGGTATGTTGGAAAGCGTATCACAATCAATGCATTGCATGATTTTACTAACTTGTTTGTTTTTTTACTTATGTTCTGTATTTTCGTATAAATCGGAAAAAGTCCTTAGACACCGTCACACGGTCGTTGCGTGTTTTGTGTGGGTGATCGTGAGGCATTTTAAAGAGGCTGTCCTTAGTTCTCTAAAAGCATAAAATTTGCATGATATGATTAATTTTGGCGTAAGGGTTTTGTAAGACTTTGTATTGGTATAAAATTAAGGCAATCATTTTAATAACAACGTGTACATCTGTATTACACACAGTAAACTGTAACAATTTTGGTTTTACGAAAAATACCTATAGGTTCCAGAGAATTCGAATTATTAAAATGTGCGTAAAACCTAGTTAATAATATGAAATTTAAAATATTCAGTAATTCAAAACCAAATAGATTTTCGTATAAGGGCCTCGAAGATTTTTTGAGGGGGGGGGGGGGTCAGGTACGACACCGGTTCTTACCATGAACAATATCATCTGATCTTACAGATTTCATATTTTCCTATGAAATTGCTGTGAGTGCTTCGCCAAAGGTCGAGTTCATTACACTAAAAAAATTCAGTCATAATATATTCTGTGACGTATATTCTAATTTAACTTTCATTTTTAGTTCCTTTTCCTATGTAAATTTGAGTTTGTTCCCTTAGCACTTTCCAAACTTAACGGGATATCTTCTCTCTCACATGAATGAGGTTGGCAACACTTTTGAGGTCAGAGAGTGACGTATGAATATGATAAGAACGTTAGATAAAAAGGACAATACAGCAGTTGCCCAAAGGGTGTGTGTGTGTGTGTGTGTGAAGATGTTCGATCGTTGTTAAGATAGATTATGCGACAGATAATTAAGGTATTATATGTGAAGTGTAAAACTCGCAGTGCCATATTTTGGATTTCGTTAAATATTACTGGACCAATAAAAGGTTACCGTAAGTTTGACTTATGTATATGTTTCGTCTGGCCGTAAAACCTTAATTTGAGTTACCCCGTGCAACTACACTGATGAGCAATTGAATTAGAGATACCTGTCTACTAACGTGTAGCACCACCTTTCGCCCTGATGACGGCGGCGATTCGTCTCGGCGTGGACTCGATAAGACACCGGAAGCGTTGGGAAGCCATACGGATCCACTACCCCTGAACAAGCTCCCACAGTTCACGAAGATTTGATGGAGGGGGGTCAGAGCCTCGAACATCTCTCTCGATGGCATCCCAGATGTGCTCGATGGGATTGAGGTCAGGTGACCTAGCTAGTCAAGGAAGCCAGGTCACGTCGGTGGAAGGTTCATCCAACCATTCGGATACAATTCGGGAGCGATGGCACGTTGCATTGTCTTGTTGCAGGATCAGTCCCCAGTGGGATGTTGAAGACGCACAAACGGGAGCAAATGGTCGTCCAGGATATCCCGATAACGTTGAACTGTGAGGGACGATGTCACACGTACCAGGGGTCCCATTTCAGTTCACGTAAACAGTCCCCAGACGAGAATGCCACACCCACCAGCTTGAAGAGTACCCTGCTAGCCAGAAGGATGCATCGCTTCATGTGGTTTGCGCCGTACTCGTATCCTGCCATCCGCATGTACCAACGTGAATCTCGACTCATCAGTCCAGGCAACATTTTCCCACATGTTTAGGGTTCAGTGCTGATGTTCCCGCGCCCATGGTAATCTTTGCACCCTGTGATGTGCGGTCAGCAGCGGTACCTCGTGGGACGATGGCTTCTGTACCCCATAGCGAGGAGATGGTTCTTTTTTTCTTTTGATTGGAGGTTTAACGACCACCGTGAGCAACTCAACGGCTATAAGCAGTCGCCCGTCCCTAATTTAGGGTCACTGGTTCCAGGGAAGGGAGAGAGCCAGTGCCGTAAGACAAACACAACATCCATGCCTGACCGGGATTCGAACCCGGACCCCTTACGGATCAGAGGCCAACGCCTTAGACCACTGCGCCACCGGGGCGGCGGAGATGGTTCTGGATGGTTCTGGATGGTGTGGCTGCTTACACATTTTTGTGCACCAGCGTTAAATTGCCGAGTGATTTCTAGCACTGTGGCCCGTCTATCCGCTGTTACAATGCGAGCTAGCCGACGATGACCCCACTCATCCACACGCTGTTGTCCACGTCAGTTGGCCCTTGCAGGGATGGTTTTACCGGATTGGATGTACTCACAGTGCACCCGTGACACAGTGGCTCGTGAAAACCCCAGTGCCTGCACGACTTCCGAGATGGAGTGACCCATTCGTCGGGCTCCGACAATTTCCCCACGATCAAATGCGCTTAGATCCTTCGTCTTACCCATACTGCGTCCAACTCTTACTGATTCCCATCGCATCACTCCTTATATTGTCGGATCGCTGCATACATCATGTCGTTTCCGTTTACAGGGCCGCCCACAGCGCCACATTTGAATAACGCCAGCTGTCTCTAATTCAATTGCTCTTCAGTGTATTGTATCGTATTCTCATTTAGTTCAACGTTTTCTTCGTCATGGTTTTAGACATAGCGTAACACCAATCTCACACACGAAAAAGGGTTACGTTATAATTCGCGTTTGATATTACATCTGCGTTTCTTTGTTCAGCGTTATTTTTTTTCTAAGGTTCGTATATATATTTTATATAATTTAAAAATTATTTTTGCGTTCAATTGTTGTAACTACGCTAAAAATTTTAGTGAACTCTCTAGGTTCTCTGATACGAAATCTTTCCCTTAAAATTTTGAATGTTATTAGCATCCCACTGTTTGCCCAATTTCAAATTAATGGAATTAGCATGAAATTGGTGTGAGTGCTTCGCCAAAGGTCGAGTTCATTACACTCAAAACATTCAGTGTGCCAATCTTTTGTTCATTTTGTTTTGAAAGAGAGGTGTTCATTAACTCCGCAACTCTTACAGAGTACCTCATGTACAAAAATCTAAACAACAGAGAAGTACAAGAAGACAAAATCCCTCCAACAGTTCTACTGCTGAAATTCGGTAATTATAATCTGTTGGCAATGCATCTATTTAAATAAACGCAGTGTGTGAGCGACATGGAGATTTAGTTGTTTTGGGTCAACCACTGTCTTCCACGAGAGCTTGAAGCCATGACATTTATGCGGCCGGCATAATAATTGTACGAGTAAGACAAGTAAACTACCACCAGGAGGGCATAATTACTTTCCTAATAGTACATTTTTTATCCCTTGCATTAATAGAAATAAATGTTACACAGACCTGTATTACGCACTTAAATAATCCCCGGTACGTGAAGAAGAAGAAAAAGAGGTTTAAATTACTTAATAAGGGATTAAGAACAAGTTAACTTTCCAAGGACAACGCCATGCTGATGCTTGCTTGCGAAACGAACGCATTACTGTTTTACTTCAGTAGTCGCTTGGTTGAATTTCACCAAAGATATATATATATTCCATTTGTATAAATGCTTGTTTAAATCGTCTCTTCATGTCAAGGTTGAATTTCGTTTATCTAGAAGTAGAACAAGCTTAAGTAACTCAATGTTTTAAAATATCATCAAAATATGATTGTGAAACAGATTTGCGCTGAAAAGGAATAGTTCTCCCACATCGAAAAATCGTTGGCGAAGCCGTATACTAAACAACTTTTGGGGCTTGAAAACATTTGAAAAGCATTACAGCACGACATACTATAACATTACAACTTCTCAACACTAACTGAAAGGAAGGTATCAAAACAAGAAAGACTTACAGTTCGTGTCCTCACTTAGATGCTTATTCATTGTTTCAATACGGTACACCTGGAATATCCACTTGAAGACAACACTTCCCCCTCTCAGGATAATAGCCAAACCTTGGGAGTTCAGACATGACGTTAGGTACGGAAAGTCTAATTAACCAACAAAAATGAAAAATTAAATAGGTTATATACACTGAAGTACCAAAACTCATGGGATAGCAGTATGCAAATTATTAACTGGCGCTGCCGTCGTTTAAAGGCTTCGACGAACGCTACGATTTTTATCAGTTGCGAGATGTGGTCTATTGAGTCTGGCTGAAAAACCGCCAGTAGGATTATGGCAAGCCGACGTGAAATATCGGAGTTTGAACGAGGCATGGTAGCGGGAGCCAGACGGATGGGACATTCGATTTCTGACAAGTTGAGAAAACATTCAACATTCCTCGATCCACGGTGTCACGTGTGTACCGAGAATACCTCATGGAAGGCATTACCACCCACCGTGGATAGTGCAGTGACCAACCACGGATGTTGATTGACCGTGACCAGCGACGTTTGACCAGGATTGTCCATGCAAACAGACAAGCGACACTGACTCAAATAACATCCAAAATCAATGCAGGAGGTACCAGAGACATCCATCAGGCCAGTGCAACGTAATTTAGCGTCCATGGTATATGGAAGCAGAAGACCCACCAGAGTGCTTTTGTTAACACCACGACATCGGAGATAGCGCCTCGCCTGGTCTATTGAACACGGTATTTGGACCCTGGAAGACTGGTAACATGTGGTGTGGTCCGATGAGTCACGCTACCAGTTGTTACGAGCTGATGGTCGGGTTCAGGTGTGACATAGACACTATGAGGCCATGGACTCAAGCTGTCAGCAAGGCACTGTGCAAGCTGGTTGTGGCTATATACATGTGTGGGATGTCTTTACGTGGTACGGTTTGGGTTCTCTAGTCCACGTAAACACGTCGTTAACCGGCAATCACTTTGTTGCTCTGCTGGGTGACCATTTGCAGCTCTTCATGGACTTTATGTACCCCAACAACAATGGAATTTTTCAGCCGGACAATGCACCATCGCCCAAGTTGGGCAAAATTGGTTCGAGGATATTCTTGACAGTTCGGACGAATGATCTGGTCACTATGTTCACCCGACATGAACCCAATAGACTACTTATGGGACGTGGTGGAAAGGTCAATTCGCTTTCAAGATCCTGCACCTACAAATAACAGGGAGCTGTGGGCTGCTGTTCAGAAGGCACGGCTCAACATCTCTCCAGAAGTCTTCCGGCCACTTGTGGAATTGATGTCACATTGAGTTGCTGTACTTCGCCGGGCTAGAGGAGGTCCTACACGGTACTAGGTACGTATCCCATTCATTTTGGCACTTCATTGTATAGGCATATGTATATTAATCAATACATTTTACGTACGAACAGGAGGACAACAGAACCTTGCATTTCTTCGACGTTCTTCTCACCAAGGAAGAAGTTAGCCGACTTCACACGGGAGTGTTTTAGAAATCGCCAGCTATTCCCAAAGTAATCCTTCCCACATCCTTTTGTCCTAAGTCGTACAAAACAGTTGTTTTCAGAGCATGGTTCAGACGAGCGTTTGTTAATCCTTCCAGTATAGAAACTAGATATAAAGAAATAGCAAACATCATCGACAAAGGTTCTTCATCTGGTTTTACTAGACAAACAGTAGATTCCATTTTACGTAGGGTTCAAGTGCCTAACCCCAGGGCTTTTAATATCTCAAAACACAGTGGATTAAAATATTGTGGGTTCATAACATACAGGGGTTGGACAGAATAATGTGAACACCTAAGTAAAGAAGGTTTTATATACCTAGTAGGGTGTGGGACCACCTTTGGCATTCAAAACCTCCTGCATCCTCCTTGGAATAGACGCATAGAAATCCTGAATGGTGGTTAGTGAGATCTTACACCATTCTTCATGCGGACACTGCTCCAGGTCTTTGAGAGATGCAGGAGGAGGATAACGGGATCTTACTCTGTTTTCCAACACAGACCACAGTGGCTCGGTGATGTTTAAATCAGGTGTCTGGGGAGGCCAAGGAAGGTGTGAAAATTTGTCGTCATGTTTCTCAAACCATGACTGGACATTCCGAGCTCTGTGCATTAGGGCGTTATCATATTGATAGACGACACATCCTGCAGGAAACAATGCCTGAGCCATTGGATGGACTTGGTCGGCCAAAATGGTTTCATACGCCCTGCCAGTCATCCCTCCTTTCAAGGTGATCGGAGAACCTGCTGAAAGCCACAATGTGACCGCCCAGAGCATGACAGAACCGCCACCTGTTGGGAGCAGACAGTCTAAGTTGTATGCTTCTGGGTTGTTCTCCACGTGTAAACAGTCCTGAAGTGGGGAAGAGTGTGAATGTGGATTCATCTTACAACATTACACGTTTTCATTCATCGGCAGTCCACGTTTTATGCTTCTGGCACCACTGCCATTGCCATTGTGCATTCACCCGGGTCACCAGAGGTTTTGCAATAGCAGCTCTGCCATGAATATCTTGTTTATGCAGTTCCCTGGGCACTGTTTTCGTTGATACTGGGGTCTGGAGATGCAGATTGAGCTCCGCACAAATTTCCGGCGCCGTGGTCTTCTTATTACGGGTAACAATCCTTTTTAATGCTCTCCTGTCTCTATCAGTCAGGGTCGTTTTCCGGCAGCTCTTGTGTGTCACAGACGAAGATTTCTCATGAACACGGTATGCTGTCATGGCCCTAGACACAGTGGATCTTGATGACCTCGCTACCTTGGCGAATGTTGTCATGGAGGCACCAACTAGCCGACCACCAACTTTTAGCCCTCTTTCGAAGTTCGTTAGGTCGTTCATTTCGTCGTCACCCTGAAAGAAATTTTGCAACAAGACACTTTAAATGCACTTAAACAGGACCTTGAGGTTCTAAACAAAGCTATTACAACCAAAAAAGTGGTGGATACCTTTGCGTATTGCGACGTACGCAGCTGCATTGAAAGTCACGTCTCTGAGCGTGGTGTTAACATTATTCTGTTCAACCTCTGTGTTTCCCCAAATTCTTCTTCATGTTCAAAATCGCATCAAAAAGTATAGAATTAATGAGGCCATTAAATCTCTTATACCTGTATACGACACTGTGTCAACTCGCAAGCCACCACTGAAAGAAAGCTCAGTGGTAATTACGACATACCAGTAATCTATCCAGAGAGCAGCACAAAATGGTACGTAGGGCTGACAAAACGATCCCTATAGGTAAGTATCCAGGAACATAAAATATAAGAAAACGATATCTGCTCTATGCAGGAAGGTCATCCAAAAAGGAGCATCCCTGTTATGGAACAGGATGAAAAAACTTGCATCTTACACAAACTACATTGGTATAGTTATGCAGGAAAGTGTTGAAATCATAACTCATCCGCTTCCGTGCAACGAATGTTGTCCTTGCTTCTCTCAAATGCCTGGCTGGAGAGATCTGAACAAATACCGAAGGAACAACCCATAGCGTTCAGAGTTCGAAACGGGTCAAGACTTTTGGACCCGGACGTCACATAATTCGACCAGACCCGGAAATATCTGCTTTAAACTACAAATCGAAACTCAATTTATAATTATGCATAATCATATATCTACACACACACACACAAGGCGTTCAAAAATCTTTCCGCAGTAGGTTTCGTGGATTATATAAAATTATACAAATGCATTACGGGAACGAATAATTTCTTTATTTACAGGAAATGTTGAAACTGTCGTCCTTCATACAACCTAACTGTTTCACACATGTTTTCAAACACGAGAGTCGAAATGTCCCTCCGCGGTAATGTTAAGCCTGTCCTACTTAATTTTGATGGTGCTATAGCCAAATTTCGGAATTAAGTAACTTGTTGTATGTTAAATTTAAGTTTTTGCTGTTTTCTTGATAACATAACAAGCTTCAGAATATGTTTCACAGCAACACAAATTTTCACCAGCTTCTGATGAGTTGAAAGTTTCCAAAATGTGGATATTGATTTCATCATTGCCCCACAGAAGGAAGGAACACTCATGAAATCCACATTCATATTTTGGAAACTTTCAACTCATCACAAGCTTGAGAAAATTGTTCTACCTGTGCTAAAGGATCTATACTAGTAACGTGCTGATACAACATACCATGAGAGACCCCCCGAAATCTTATAACATCCATTTCTCACCGGCTAAGAGCTGTTTTGGCGGCACGTTGAGGATCAACATCATATTAAGCAGGTGGTCATAATATTTTGGCTCCATGGTGTATTTATTTATTTCCATACTTACATTTCTGCTGCTCTCGTGTAAACTTTCATTCCCTTTATGATTTTACACAGTCGAGTCACATTACTGTGACCGCCTTCTACTTTTGACGTCAACAGCGCGTAGCCAATGAAAGAAGGCACGTGTCGTGAGCAGTGAGCTGGCTTGGAGGGTATATAAGGTGTGCTGTAGGCATTCTGTAAACATATCACTCGTTGCTGTCATGGATAAAAGGAGCGATTTATCAGATTTGAAAAAAGGGATGATTATCGGCTTTCGGGCCAAGCAAGGGTGGCAGTATTTCTGAAACAGCGCAGTTTGTGAACTGTTCGCGTGCTGCTGTGGTTAAAGTGTATCGTGATTGGTGAAATGGCACCATTGCAAAAAATCGACGTGGAAACTGCGAAACACAACGCGCCATTGATGTGAGAGGTGAACGTCAGCTTCGAAGGTGCGTGAGGGCCGATCGACACGCTACAGTGGAGCAACTCACTGGCCGAATGAACCAGGGTGCTACCGGAAGTGTGTCGATGCAGACGGATGGTCACTGCCCCTATGCTAACGAAGGTGCATCGGCAGAAAAGGCTGACATTTGCACGGCAGTATCGGAATTGGACCTCCGCTGTTTGGCAAAGGATTGCCTTCTCCGATGAGTCACGTTTTCTGCTTCATCGAACGGATGGGCGTTGGCGTATAAGGCGAGAAACATCGGAAAACAAACACACTTCAACCACTGCTGGAAGACCACAAGCTGGTGGGGGCAGTGTTATGATCTGAGAAATGTTTTCGTGACATTTTACGGGTCCACTGATAACTGTGGAAGGCACTATGAACCGAATTCGTTATGAATTCATCCTTGCAGACCACGTACACCCATACATGCTGATTGTCTTCCTTGGGGCAGGTGAGATCTTCAAGAACGACAATGCGACGTGTCACCCAGATAGAAATGTCCGAGAGTGGTTCAAAGAGCACGATGAAGACTTCAAAGTACTTCTCTGGCCATCTAATTCCCCAGACTTAAACCTAATCGAGCATCTGTGGGACCACATCGAGAGTGTTGTTCGCTCTATGAATCCTCCACCACGTGCCCTCCATCAGCTGCCAGATGCACTGCAGTCAGCATGACTCCACATAACCCTGTGAACACCTTCCTGCACCTTATTGAGTCACTCCCAACCCGTCTAGCTGCTGTCCGCGCTGCACGGCGGTTACTCTGGATATTAGCTGGTGGTCACAATAATGTGACTCGACCGTGTATTATAATGAGCACAAGGTAAAATTCATAATTTATATACCAGATTATTCCATGTCACCTCCTTACAGCTAATATAATTTAATCTGTCAATTTTCCTTAATGATTAGTAAGTGCAATCCACAATCAATATACCGCATTATTCTCTTTACCGTTAACATCATTTTTTCTGGAATCAATGCGACGTCCCGATAAACTTCTCGAGCCGTAGTTCCAGCGTCGTTTCTTCAAGGTTAATGCCCATTATGTTCCTGTGCTTTGTTTTGATTTCCGAAATTGCTGAAAAGGTTTTCTCGCAATAAGTACGTGGTCGAAAAAGTTACCAATAATTTTAGAGCTTTGTCGCTGAGACTTGGATATTCTTTCTCTGTGATATCCCAAAAGTGATTCAGAGATTTGGATCTGAATATTGATACCAGACTGGCATCAGATGGAAGTTCAACAAAGCTTTCCTTTTTCTGGTGAGTTAGCCTGCGGGAGTTCAAATCTCCTGAGAAGAGATTAGCGATCCAAGCTTCCTTTAATCTTCCGCGAGAGGAGTTAAAAACCGCTCCATGGTGTATTTATTTATTTCCATACTTACATTTCTGCTGCTCTCGTGTAAACTTTCATTCCCTTTATGATTTTACACAGTCGAGTCACATTACTGTGACCGCCTTCTACTTTTGACGTCAACAGCGCGTAGCCAATGAAAGAAGGCACGTGTCGTGAGCAGTGAGCTGGCTTGGAGGGTATATAAGGTGTGCTGTAGGCATTCTGTAAACATATCACTCGTTGCTGTCATGGATAAAAGGAGCGATTTATCAGATTTGAAAAAAGGGATGATTATCGGCTTTCGGGCCAAGCAAGGGTGGCAGTATTTCTGAAACAGCGCAGTTTGTGAACTGTTCGCGTGCTGCTGTGGTTAAAGTGTATCGTGATTGGTGAAATGGCACCATTGCAAAAAATCGACGTGGAAACTGCGAAACACAACGCGCCATTGATGTGAGAGGTGAACGTCAGCTTCGAAGGTGCGTGAGGGCCGATCGACACGCTACAGTGGAGCAACTCACTGACCGAATGAACCAGGGTGCTACCGGAAGTGTGTCGATGCAGACGGATGGTCACTGCCCCTATGCTAACGAAGGTGCATCGGCAGAAAAGGCTGACATTTGCACGGCAGTATCGGAATTGGACCTCCGCTGTTTGGCAAAGGATTGCCTTCTCCGATGAGTCACGTTTTCTGCTTCATCGAACGGATGGGCGTTGGCGTATAAGGCGAGAAACATCGGAAAACAAACACACTTCAACCACTGCTGGAAGACCACAAGCTGGTGGGGGCAGTGTTATGATCTGAGAAATGTTTTCGTGACATTTTACGGGTCCACTGATAACTGTGGAAGGCACTATGAACCGAATTCGTTATGAATTCATCCTTGCAGACCACGTACACCCATACATGCTGATTGTCTTCCTTGGGGCAGGTGAGATATTCAAGAACGACAATGCGACGTGTCACCCAGATAGAAATGTCCGAGAGTGGTTCAAAGAGCACGATGAAGACTTCAAAGTACTTCTCTGGCCATCTAATTCCCCAGACTTAAACCTAATCGAGCATCTGTGGGACCACATCGAGAGTGTTGTTCGCTCTATGAATCCTCCACCACGTGCCCTCCATCAGCTGCCAGATGCACTGCAGTCAGCATGACTCCACATAACCCTGTGAACACCTTCCTGCACCTTATTGAGTCACTCCCAACCCGTCTAGCTGCTGTCCGCGCTGCACGGCGGTTACTCTGGATATTAGCTGGTGGTCACAATAATGTGACTCGACCGTGTATTACAATGAGCACAAGGTAAAATTCATAATTTATATACCAGATTATTCCATGTCACCTCCTTACAGCTAATATAATTTAATCTGTCAATTTTCCTTAATGATTAGTAAGTGCAATCCACAATCAATATACCGCATTATTCTCTTTACCGTTAACATCATTTTTTCTGGAATCAATGCGACGTCGCGATAAACTTCTCGAGCCGTAGTTCCAGCGTCGTTTCTTCAAGGTTAATGCCCATTATGTTCCTGTGCTTTGTTTTGATTTCCGAAATTGCTGAAAAGGTTTTCTCGCAATAAGTACGTGGTCGAAAAAGTTACCAATAATTTTAGAGCTTTGTCGCTGAGACTTGGATATTCTTTCTCTGTGATATCCCAAAAGTGATTCAGAGATTTGGATCTGAATATTGATACCAGACTGGCATCAGATGGAAGTTCAACAAAGCTTTCCTTTTTCTGGTGAGTTAGCCTGCCGGAGTTCAAATCTCCTGAGAAGAGATTAGCGATCCAAGCTTCCTTTAATCTTCCGCGAGAGGAGTTAAAAACCACTTCGATCTAGGTTTCCTCTTACTTTGACCCATTTGGATTCAAAAGAAAAATAAATAAATTCACTCGTTTCTCGAATGCCGGCAGTAAAACCCTAGCGGACCGGAGGTTGGGAAACACTGCTCTAACCCAGTCGTCTGTCAATCACAATTTAGCCTTGGTCAAGCTCGCTAAGTCCGCTGCTTTTCCCACCAGAATAACAAGAACTAGATGAAACCCGTCGGAATCGACCGTTAGTTTTTTTGTTTTTTTTTTGTTTTAATATAAACTCATATGAAACAACAAATGTAAACTTTATTTGATTGACAAATTCATTCAATCACTTCAGTAAAGGCAATAGTCCAGATTCGTGTTTTTTAGCACGCCTTTTGTAAAAAAAAGATCGTGCTTATGTAACCGGTTTGTCCGTCAGTCCGTCCGTCCGTCTGTACCCACGATATCTCTGCAACTATTAGTCCGATTTGAAAAATTCTTTTTGCTTTGAGAAGCTTGAAATATACGAATGATGATCCTTCATTTCGTTTTGTTTTTTACTATGTACAATTTCGCCGCTAGAGGGCGTAAATGCAGATGATGTCGAATTCAAAAATATGTTTTATTCCACATATTTGCTTATAAACATCCGATTGAAAAAATTCTTTTATCTTTCGATTCCATTTATGTCGAAGAGTATTTTAGATATAGTTACTTTTTTCAAATTACGTATAGATTTTCCGCTAGGGGGCGTAAAAGTAAATTACATTTTTCCCGATAACTCTTCTTCTAAAACTCTGATTTGAAGATATTTTTTCGTCAACGGATACACCTCCTGGTGGAAAATCTTTTAAATATAATTTCCAATTTTCGGTAAATAATACTTTGGCCACCAGGGGGCGTAAGTGTTAATTTTTTCTTCTTATGTATTTGCCCTAAAATCTGAGCTTCTAAAATATCGATTGAAAAAATTCTTCCGTGGACTGATGCCACTCACATTGATAAACCTTTTCGGGATATTTTCTTCTTAAAATATTCCACAGTTTCTCCCAGGGGGCGTAGATGTGCATCTTATTTTTGTCAATATCTCTACTTCTAGGAGTCCGCTTTAAAAAATTCCTTCTTTGTTGGATAGTGTTTCCAGTGTGACATGTTTTTCATATAATTTCAAAATTTTCAAGTTATTATGCATAGCCTTTCCGCCAGGGGGCGTAAAGGTAAATTACTTTCCCCATGTATCTCTGTTTCTAAATCTTCGATTTGAAAAATTCTTTCTGCACCGGATACAGCTCCTGATGGGAAATCCTTTGCACATAATTTTTAATTTCTGTAAAAAATGGTTTGGCCACCAGGAGGCGTAAGTCTTAATTTCTGCTTCTGGTGTATTTGTAGCAAAATCTGGGCTCCTGAGAACTCAACTACATTTTTGGAATAACCTTTTGAGAATACTTTCTTCCTAAAATAATGCATGGTTTTCCCACCAGGGGACGTAAAGTCACATCTTATTTTTGTCGATATCTCTGTTTCTAAGAGTCCGATTTGAAAAATTCTTTCTGTGTTGGAGAGCGTTTCCGGTGCGAAATTTTTCTCATATAAATTCATGCTTTTCTTAACTCACAAGTCTGCAACCAGAGGGCGTAAGCACACGATTCCGTTTACAGCAGTATCTGAGGGATTAAAAACCCGATTGAAAAACTTCTTTCCTCCGTCAGATACTATTGCTTTCCACACCGGTTCCATTGACTTTGAATAGCTTTGATAAATTTAATTTGCGTCAGAACGGATTCAAAAGACGTGCTTATTACACCCGAAAATTCGGTGTCATCTTTCTTGTTCTTTTTTTTTTTTTTTTTGTGACTGAGATTTAACGACCACCGTGAGCAACTCAATGGGCTAAAAGCAGTCGCCTGTCCCTAATTTAGGGTCACTGGTTCCAGGGAAGGGAGAGAGCCAGTGCCGTGAATGAAACACAACATCCATGCCTCACCAGGATTCGAACTCGGACACTTCACGAACGAATCATCACAAGACAGCTGCGCCACAGGGGCGGCCAGGTTCGTGATGAGCATCACGACTGCACCCTTTTTCATTCGTAAAATGTGAGGCGGAAGTCCACTCATCTCAATCGAGTGCAAAAATTCAACTGGAAAACGCACTCTTTCACTCTTATCTTCTGTCACAACTGTGTAAATGTTGGAGTAAGATTCGCGTTGCGAATACTCTTCACCCGTCGGAAACGACGGTTGGTTTTTTTTTTTTTTTTTTTTTTTTTAGGAAGAATAGATTTATATGAAACAACAATGTAAACTTTATTTGATTGACAAATTCATTCAACCACTTCAGTAAAGACAATAGTTCAGGTTCGTCATTTATTATTTTTATTTTTTTTGAGTGAAGGTTTAACGACTACCGTGAGCAACTCAAAACAGTTGCCCGTAATATTTTCACTGACAATGGTCAACGGAATGTTCATTTACATCTTTACATAATGGGAAACGTCTTACCTACATGAATCAACTGGATCGAATGAATATTAAATTGTCTATATACATCACACAGTCCAACGGCATAACGCAATCAGGCCTTCGAGAGTGTTTGCTGTTCCGATGAGAAGAACTTTGATACCAATGCCTGCTAGCTTTGCTTTGCGCAACGGTTGGCTCAGAAAGGAGACTCCGGACTTTGGACAATCTGAGTCCCTCCATGCCATCGCCTTCAACAGCGCGTGAGTCAACCTCACGCTTCTCCCATAGACTTTAAATGGGAACGTTGCCGCCCCACAACGCCAGAACCGTTGCCCCAATCCCATCTGGTTTTTCTCTTCGACTGGCGCATCTACATGGTAAGACCTTTATTTTGATACCTCAACCATATCTTTACGTTCAGCCGTTCTCTCAAAATAGGACTCACAGTAAAAAACCTTATAGAATTAATACATAGATAACAATGATTAGCCGAGCTCAGTATCAGGTGTTATTTTATTTTATTTTGTAAAATTTTTGCTGCACAATATTATAGAAAAGTAATATAATACTCAGTAACAATACAATATGTGCCACAATCATAAACTAATTGTACAAATAAAGTAAACAAATGCACCAATGAAACTCACAAAACACGACAAATCACCAGTGAAACTCACAAAACATTACAAATCACCAAAACTTTCACAATAAACACAAATTCTGCACAACAACAACAAAACTCATTCCATTGAAAATTAATATCAATTGTCAATATGAATCAAATATTATGTGATAGTAATAATTAAATGTATAGCAAGGGGCCAGGAAAAAAGGCTGAAATACTGCCTGACAAGCCCCTGATCCCCTCTAAATAAAAACAAAATATTCCAGTCCACTCATAACAACGAAGGTAATTTTACAAAACTTTTTTTTTTACAAATCATAAACAAATAAACTCCAATATTCAATTTTCCGTCAAAAAACTCGTTAGCACTCCCTTAAATACCGGATAACGTGCCTCTGGTCTAATAATCAACGGTAATCCATTCCACTCACTCAATCCCAACACATTGATATTATTAAACATTAAACCTGTACGAGCCCACGGAACAGAAAAACCCGACCCACTACGAGTATCATAGGAATGAGTGGTACGCCGTAATGCAATCAAGTTGGAGTATCTTCCTGTAAAAATACGTTCGTGGACTAGCTATCAGTAGCAATCTGTATTTATGTAGTTGCTCAAAAGTTAATAACTGAAAATGACGAAAAAGAACCTCCGATCCAACCGAATAATTTAACAATCGGACAAACTTCCTCTGCAACACAGATAAGCGAACTATGTTACGCCTTGTAGTCTCACCCCATACTAAAATGCAGTAAGACAATACAGGAAAAATAAAAGAATGGTATAAAATTAACAGAATTCTTACTGACAAAAAACCAGAAATCCGCGAAATCATGCCTATGCGAGATCTTAAACATAACGCAAGCTGATCCGCCTGAGAATCCCATCTGAGAGATTCATGCAGAACTACACCCAGAAATTTCACTGTAGTCTGGACTGTAATGCCGTATCATTTAAGTAAACATAACTCAAGTCACAAGAACGAGATCTGATGTTGGAAAACAACACGTATAACGAAGTAAATTTCTCCGTCACTTTTATCCGCGCCAGGATTCGAACCCGGGTCCCCTCATTTCGGAATAAGTTGCTCTACCAATTGAGCTACGCGGACGTTTTATTCTGATTCCTATCTGCCTTTATGTCGTGTGCCTCCTTCTGGCAGGTACGTCACATCTCCTGGTACGTTACACCATCTCCCCCTTATTTTTTTACTTATTTATTTATTATTTCTATTTTTTTTGAAGTGCTGGAGAAGGGATTCTCTTATTTTTCCTATCTCGCGGTGTGGAAATAACATCACACCATTGCGAGATTTTGAACGGTCGGGTCATCCGGATAGTTCGGGCGCCATTATAACGAAGTAAATTTCTCCGTCATTTTTATCCGCGCCAGGATTCGAACCCGGGTCCCCTCATTCCGGAATAAGTTGCTCTACCAATTGAGCTACGCGGACGTTTTATTCTGATTCCTATCTGCCTTTATGTCGTGTGCGTCCTTCTGGCAGGTACGTCACATCTCCTGGTACGTTACACACGTACCCCGTATTAGTAACATTTAACGTTAAAAAATTACATGCAAACCAACGAAGGTGCTCCCTAATTTCGAGATTTACTCGAGGAATCAAGTCACTCAGGTTATTCTCCCTGAAAAAGAGGCTTACATCATCTGCAAAAAATACCAAATGAGCACCAGATGGAACCCTAAAAATAGCATTTATATAGATTAAAAACAAAATAGGACCCAACAATGAACCCTGAGGAACTCCAAATGAAACAGACTCAACTATAGAACAGTGATCATGGATCTGAACAAACTGCTTCCTGCCCAAGTAATAATTCTGAAGCACGTTAAGTGCAACACCTCTAATCCCAGTCTTCTCTAACTTAGTTAATAATATCTCATGGCATACAGTATCAAATGCTCTAGAGAGATCGCAAAAGAGTCCAACAACACTATTTCCAGAATCTAATCCGTCCTGTAAATAATTTATAACATCTAGAACAGCAGTCTCAGTTTAAAATCCCTTACGGAAACCATGCTGATTGTGGCTCAGAATATCGTTACTATCCAGATATGAAATTAACCAACACTGGTGCCCAATCCACTGCAGATAAAGCGACTTTCATGACATGGAGGAGACTGGCACAAGACAGACCGTTGTGGAGGAAACTTGGGGAAACCTTCGTCCAGCAGTGGATTGATAATGGTTGACAATGATGATGATGATGATGATGATGATATAATGTAAGCCTCTCCCAGATTTTTGCAAACACCGAAATATTGGCAACTGGCATTTCTTTTGCGTGCCGATGATTGCCACATCAGTTACCAAACCCTTTTTAAAGATAACACTAATTCGACTAAGGGTCATAGGAGAGGGAACGATGCCAGTTTGGAAAGTATTATTAAAAATATGAGTTAATGGAATAATCCACTCAGGGAAACAAATGTTATTACTTTTGGATGGACACCATCAGGGCCAAGACCCTTCAATGAATCCAGTCCATTTAGTACTTGCAAAAGATCATCCGCTACAGGTGTAAAAAAGAAAAGATCAAGAACAACGATCCGTTAAATAATCAGTATAGCAACCACCAGTCAATGGAATATTTGATATCAGTCTACCTGGTAGTTCCACAAAATAAGTATTAAATAAATCAACCACCCTCTGAGGATTCTACTCCCTAACACCATCGTAATCAAGCTGAATCGAATGAGTAGAAGCGCTGGATCTGCCCAATAAGTCATTAATAGACCGCCAGGTTCTCCTACAGTCCCTAGTAGTACCAAACTTATTCAAATAATAATATCTTTTTGCGTGCCGAACCTTTGAATTGAACCAATTTCGATATCTCCTAAAAGTTGCTAAATCAGCCATGTCTATTGATCTCAAAAACACTTTAAATAATTTAGTTTTCCTATGTGGACACCTGAGAAGATTTCTAAGAAACCATGGCTTTCTACAACGAACAGAACGATTGACAGTAATAACAGGAAAATGAATCTCATAATGTCCCCACAAAATCGACCAAAAAAAAAAAATCATACGCCTCCCCAAGGTCAGTGCGAACCAACACTGGTGCCCAATCCACTGCAGATAAAGCGACTTTCATGACCTTCACAGGCGTAGTCGTTTACCTGCAGTTGCTTCGATTTCAATAAAGACGCACAGGTCATAATGTTTTGGCTTTACGGTGGTGCAAAACAGATATACAGGAAATCGTGCAATTACCCTGCAGTGGAAAGCCATAAAAGAAATAAACCCCCATGACTTTTTCTGTAGATATTAAGCACAGAAGTAAGGTCATTTGCAAATGTTTATGCCGCCTGTTGGTATTAGGAGATTTCTGCCGATTGCGTCAGCTACTGTCTGTATTACTTAACTTCGTGTCGGTGTTGCGTCATCCTACAGCGGCAGTTGTTGGTAGAATTGGGATAAGCGTGCGAGCGTCAGTTTGCTTCTGGTTTTAATGCTGAGAGGTTTAGTACGCATTTTCTATACTGCGAAAAATGGGCGAAAAAGCATCATTAAGTGTTATTTCAGAGGGCACAAATAGTGACTTTACCTCATGAAAAATATTCCGAACGTGACATTAGAAGAAAAGGTGAATGCGAGCAACAATGCTATTCATAATGCGATCATGAAATATCGAGATACAGATGAATTTAGCAACCGAAACAGAAGTGGACGTCCAAAGAAAACAGCCTCACATGATGACAATACCATAAGGCGAATGTGTTTCCCGAGGAGTTAGTGCAAGAAAATCAAGGTCTTCCTACTGTGACGTACCTTCCAGCAGGACGCACACGACATAAAGGCAGATAGCAGTCAGAACGAACGTCCGCGTAGCTCAATTGGTAGAGCGACTTATTCCGGAATGAGGGGACCCAGGTTCGAGCCCTGGCGTGGACAAAAATGACGGATAAATTTACTTCGTTATAATGGCGCCCGAACTTTCCGGATGACCCGGCCGTTCAAAATCTCGCAATGGTGTGATGTTCTTTCTACACCGCGAGACAGGAAAAATAAGAGAATCCCTTCTCCAGCGCTTCGAAAAATAAATGTGTGTGACGTTGCATTCCACACACCAGATTGACTGGGAGTTCTCAACTGCACGTTCTCTCAATTGGTAGAGCGACTTATTCCGGAATGAGGGGACCCGGGTTCGAGCCCCGGCGTGGACAAAAATGTCGGAGAAATTTACTTCGTTATACTACATTCAAAAGGGTTTGATATTAGTATCAGCACTGTTCCCCGACGTCTTAGCAAAGATTTTGGATTAAAGTCTTATAAACCTGCACATAAACCTAACCTCTGTCATGAAAAAAAAGCGTCATCAATCATGGACTGCTGAAAATTAGAGCTAAGTTCTTTTTTCTGATGAATCAATTGTGCATCAATATGAATCATGTGAAGCACATGTTCGACGACCAAAAGGCAAAAGGTTTCATGAAAAATACACCGATATCCGTCTAGTCAGATGATATGGGGTGCTATGTCAGCATTAGGTACTCCTTCATTATCCTTTTTGCCGACAGGCACTACCATGACTGGTCCTTTTTATGTGAAAATGTTACGCGAGAAGCTGTCAACCCACATGCAAGTGCACAGATGCACAATCTTTATGCATAAAGATGCGTGCTCCATGCCATAGATCAAAGACAGTAAAGGACTACCTGCAGATGAAAAACATAGCTGTGCTTGACTGGCCCGGTAACAGTCCTGAGCTTAGCCCCATCGAAAATCTATGGACCATTTTAAAAGACAAGGTAACAGAACAACAGCCATCAAATTCCCAAGCTTTGATTGACACTATAAAGTATGTGTGGTGCAAAGACATTTCAAGTGACTTCTGCAAATCCCTCATTGAGAGTATGCCACATCGTATTCTGTCTGTTATAAAAATCAAAGATTGCCCACACAAAGTACTGATTTCGGTCTTTTTGTGTTCTAAAGAATGTAAATATTCATCTGTGATGTCATTTTTAATAGCATGCAAATGATTCAAGTATCACGCACGGCCGCGCATGTGACGCAAGCAAGGAGGGGTCGTAGAGCTGTGCGTGACCGGCTATATAAGGTCGTTGCGCGTGCTTGCCACTCTGACTCATGCTGTTGTGTTGGTTGCATACTTCACAAGTGAAGTATGCCTCGGAAAAAAGTCTGGAAGCAATTCAAGCAGTAGGAGGAGTTCGAGAGGGCCTCATCGTCTGGCTCCGGGAAGCGGGATGGTCTTATCGCCGTAGTGCGCGTCATACCGGTTGTGCGGATATTACCATAGCACGCTATTGGCGGCAGTGGATAGAACAAGGCAGCGACAGGAAGGGTCTGGGAGACCAAGACGAACCACGGAGAGAGAGAGAGAGAGAGAGAGAGAGGACCGACGGGATGTCCCACATGCGTGGAGTGACCCAACAGCCCCGACTGCATATATTCAGTGAGCAGTGGAGTCCTCCATGCATCGTCCGATTAGTGTCAGCTCCATTGACAGAACACTGCTCGACGTAGGACTACACGCACGCAGACCGTAACGACGACTGCCCTTAACACCATTGCATCCTCGCCAAAAACTAAAATGGTATCGTGTCATACTGTCATGGATCCACGCAGAATGGCAACATGTGATCTTCAGTGACGAGTCCCGCTTTTGTCTTGGAGGAGACGACCACCGAATCCGTGTGTAGAGTCACCGTGGTCAGTGCCAAGATGAACGGTTTGTTGTCGAGCGTCACACGGACAGAAGGCTTGGTGCCATGGTCTTAGTGCGTCTGGAGATGTCCTTAACCGATGCTCGCTACCAGCATGCGCTGCTGCCTCGTTACCTGCACGCTTTCGTGGCCTTCGCGCATCGTGCGGCCGGTGGTCTGTCCCAGCAGCAAAATGCTGAACCCCTCTGGGCAGGAACTACACAGGCATAGCTCGGGGAACACTCATCTGAGTTTGGAACCATCCAGTCACTCAAACGTTCCCCGGATTTAAACCCTGTGAAAGCTATCTGGAATGCCGTATAGCGGAACATCAAATCCATGGATCCTGGACCAACGTCTCTTGCGGAGTTATGGACAATGCTGCAACAGACATGGCACATGCAAGTGCACAGATGCACAATCTTTATGCATAAAGATGCGTGCTCCATGCCATATGCTGCAACTAGCATTACCTCCATAGACACTCCAGTATCTGGTGGAGTCGATGCTTCGGCGTGTGCAGTCTGTTATTCGCGCTAGAGGAGGACAATTATGCTATTAGGTTGGTACATTTAATGTTTTGTTCACTGAGTGCATATGCATATTTCATCTCTGTGTTGCCTCTCGTGATGGACTGATCACCCATGCCTATTTTTTGGCGCAGAAACTACTTAAAAATCTTTTTAAAGCTAAATAGACCTAGGAAGTATTCTCTCAGCTCTTAGAAAAGGTAAAAGAATACTAATTTTGATTCAAAATGTTCAAAATAAATAGAATTCAATTGCAGCCCACTTAAAATGAAGTGCTGACTACGGTAGGTTTCCGTTTCCGTGGGTTAAACTTATTATCCAGCGCATCGAACAATTTGCTGAATTTTTTGCTTCCAAGATTGCTCTTGTCATTGTTTCTCTTTTTCTCTCACAGCACCGAAGGTGAATAAAATTTGTACACTTCTTTTTCTTCTTACATAACTGATTCTCTGTTTACCGTTGTTCGCATTATATCAGAAAGCTCTTGATTTCGCCAGGTGCACAGTTCTCTTCTTGCTTCGCGAAAGTGAGGCTTTGCAGTTTTACCAAGCATTGTTATTCTTACGTCATTTATCATGTATGTTCTGTAATCGAAAGTCACTGACCTAATGAAGAAAACACTGAAGGTTCAAAGGAAAGAGCTATGATTCAGCATTTCGCGCACACACAAAGAAGTTCGGCTTCCAAAGAAGGATTCAGAATTATTTTTAAGCAGCAGACAGCTGCAATCACAGATGGTGGCTTAGCGTGTGGTTACAATAACAGACGCGTCGTGTATTCTTGGAGAAGGCTATGGTTTGCGGTTTAATATTCCACTTATAAAGGTTTTAATTTGCCAAAAAAAAAAGGGTAAATGTTTAGAGGTCGAACGCACTTGATAAATGTTTCACATTAGTTTATAACGAAGATAGTCGATGTTTTTTACGTGATTCTTTTTATTTACGCTTTCCAACCGTTTGTTGAAGAAGCGTATATGCTCCAGCTTTGTCCGTCTGTCTATCTGTCTGTCCGTCCGCACGATAACTCGCGTAAAAAATGGTTCTATTTCGATGAAATTTTGGTATGTGGTAGGGGACCACCTGGGGACGAGCCCTATTGAAAATGGGCGAAAGGGGGTCAAAGGCCAGGACATAGGAATGGAATCCATTCCATCGCCCTTATGCGTCATAACTTACATAAAAATGCTTCTATTGCAACAAAACTTTAGTATGGTGTTCCGGAGGTACACTGAGCCAATCCTGTTTAATATCATCGAAATGGGATCAAAGGGTAGGGCACAGGAGCAAGATTTATTCCACAGCCATTGTCCTCATAACTTGACAAAAAATGGTTCTATTGCGACAAAACTTTAGTATGTTGTTGCGGAGGCATACTGAACCAATTCTATTTAATATCATCGAAATGAGGTCAAAGTTCAGGGCACCGGAGCGACATTTATTCCAGAGCCATTATCCTCGTAACTTGAGTAATGATTTCTGGTATGTTGGAAAGCGTATCATAATCAATGCATTGCAAGATTTTAACTTGTTCATATAACTTCGTTATAAATATGTCTAGCAGTCTGCGACATGCTCAGCAGGAAAGCCAACAGCCAGTTTACGTTTTCGAGATTACCGAAACCACGGATATCGTACGCAGGGATGTCGCCAAGAGATTGTGCTGCCCATCCTGAAATTCCTTTTGCCTACCCTACCACCCAGTTCAAGTTGTCCCGTTTTTCAATTTTTTAAATTTAAAATATATTCTGAACTTTGCCAAATAATAACGATTTACCTTTTTTTACGCTTTCCAACCGTAGGTTGAAGAAGAGTATATGCTCCAGCTTTTTCCGTCTATCCGTCTGTCCGCACGATTACTTGCGTAAAAGTGTTTCGATTTCGATGAAATTTTAGTATGTGGTAGGGGACCACCTGGGGACGAACCCTATTGAAAATGGGTGAAATGGGGTCAAAGGTCACGACATAGGAGAGAGATCTATTCCACCACAGTTATGCGTCATAACATGCGTAAAAATGGTTCGAGTTCGATGAAATTTTAGTATGTAATAACAGACTAACTGGGGACGAACCCTATTGAAAACGGGCGAAATGGAGTTAAAGGGCCGGACATAGCAGCGGGATCCATTCCATTGCCCTTATGCGTCATAACTTGCGTAAAAATGGTTCGATTTCGATGAAATTTTAGTATGTGGTAAGAGACCACCTGGCAAATGCTATTTAAAATGGGCGAAATTGGGTCAAAGGTCAAGACATAGGCCCGGGATCTATTCCACCACCCTTATGCGTTATAACTTGGGTAAAAATGCTTCGATTGAGACAAAACTTTATCATGTTGTTCCGGAAGTATACTTTACCGGTTCTCTTGAATATCATCGAAATGGGGTCAAAGGTCAGATCATAGGAGCGAGATTTATTTTACAGCCATTATCCTCATAACTTGAATAATAGCCTGAGTAATGATTTCTGGTATGTTGGAAAGCGTATCATAATCAATGCATTGCATGATTTTACTAACTTGTTTAAAGATAAATGAAAGTTATTGTCAGTTTTAAAAAATCAAGTTGCAAAGCATTTGTTGCTTCCAAAAAGCACGATGAAAAATGTTTAATTTGTAAAAAATCCTCCTACAGAAAAAAAAAATATTACAAACCTATTCAGAAAAATAATAAGCTCCAAACAGGAAATAAAATCACTAAAACATTAGCATTAATGAGAAAAAAAATTCTTCATTGTCGCGAAATTTGTTTTATTTATTTATTTATTTTGATTGAAGGTTTGTCGACCACCGTGAGGAACTCAGTTGGCTATAAGCAGTCGCCCGTCCCTAATTTAGGGCCATTGATTCCAGGGAAGGGAGAAAACCAGCGCCGTAAGACAAACACAACATCCGTGCCTGACATTCGAACCCGGACCCTTCCCGGACGAATGGTTATAAGCCAGCGCTTAGACCACACTGCGCCACCGGGGCGGCCAATTTGTTTTACGATGCATGTGACATGAATTACTGAGTGTCTGTGGTTCAGTGGTTACTGGCGTCCAGCTACCATCCAGTCCGAGCTGTGTGGGTTCAATCCCGACTGGAACGGAACGGTTATCTGGGGAAAGGGCTGAAAAGTCCAGGTTCGTCATTTTTGCGGAATTTCGGTTTAAATACGAAAAAACCTTAAATGGGTTTTTCTGAAATAAGCGGAATTTTTTACTACGGAAAATCTGTGAAAATACGGAAGTTAAAATAAACGGGCACTTTTAAAAACGGAAATTTCTGAAAAACACGGAATCCACCTACCGGCAACTTTACTGCACGTTATTTTCAGAATTTTTCTGTGAATTCATACCACTTATTTTTTTACATTGTGGAATTGTTTTGCCGTGCCTTTCATAAAACCAAGCCATTTCTGCCTGGGGGATCAGAAAATTTGAACACTCACATTAATGACAAAAAAAAAAAATTCATCGAAAAAAATTGTTCATTTAAAATTTTTTTCATTAATTTTTTTTTATTTAAATTTGAATTTTTTTCCATTTAAATTTGAATATTTTGTCATTTAAATTCGAATGTTTTTCATTAATTTTTTTTTACTTTTAAGTTTGGGGGTGCCGTTTGATTCAGGTATATCGGCTGCTTAAAGGTTTAAATATGTTATTCCGAGTAAAACTTGTGTTCGGTGAATTGCTTCTAGGTGGCGCAATGGTCTAAGCGATTGCCTCTGATCATTCGTCCAAAAGGGGTCTGGGTTCGAATCCCGTGAGACATGGATGTTGTGTTTGTCTTACGGCACTGGCTCTCTCCCTTCCCTGGAACCAGTGACCCTAAATTAGGGACGCACGACTACTCATGGCCCATTGAGTTGCTCCCGGTGGTCGTTAAACCTCCAATAAAAAAAAAAATTGCTTTTAGAGCAATTGGTATTTAAAACGTTTCACTGACCTATTGTGTGTTCATTGTAACTAATAAAGTGTCCTCACATCGCTTATTTACGCAATCTGTAGTGAAAATTGCGCTCAATGAAATGTCACAAATCTTTGTTCTCGTATCAGCATATTTGCGGCGGACAGAAGTAGCTTGTTACTTCCGCGTTAGTTGATTGATCTTTATTTACTCTGAGCGACAAAGAAAGCTGGGAAGATTACAGGAAAGGAAGGGGATACGGGTGGGCAAACAATACGATCATGGCTAACATTTCTGTATCTTTTTTTCATTTCATTTTTTTCACGCGAGGATTGCAGCTATGCTTTTAGAAAAAAAGGGAAGTGCCTGTTGAGTTTCATTTTAGGAAGCGCGCAGCGTTGCCAGCGGCAGTTAGCAGAATTTAAGTTCAATCAGGCGGACAGCTTCGATTGCGTCATCATATCCTTTTCCGCTGAGTTGATTCAGCTGCACCTCGTGAAAACAGGTCACCATATATCACGGCACAAATATCTTATGTCGTCATAAAGCGAAAATAAGTCGCCACTTAAGCGCAGTGAATAGGTCTCACATCACAATCACGTTTTGGACAAAAGTTCGAGCTTTTTTTTTTTTTGTTTCAATTTGGTTTCAATGCCATGTGCTGTAACG
The DNA here is from genome assembly GCA_039090855.1 of Macrothele yani. Lineage (NCBI taxonomy): Eukaryota > Metazoa > Arthropoda > Arachnida > Araneae > Macrothelidae > Macrothele > Macrothele yani. Next base: position 141,139,962 of record CM077001.1, read on the forward strand.
GTCTGAAGAATGCGATTAGCGTGAATGACTTTGATATCCTGAAACATCAATTACGAATTTATTTCGCTTATTTACCTACAGCACTACTTGAACAGCACTCAGTGCTTGCGATTGTGTAGCGAACCTTTACCGACCTCCCCCCCAAGAAAAAACTGGGTGACCTCGCAAGGTTTATATAGTGAGCAAGAGTTTCTTCATAATGGCTAACAATAATGTTTACGACCCACATTTACAATACTAACAATAACAGGTTCTTCGCTTTCAATATTTTATAAATCTTTTGTGTGTGGGGGAGACTAACGTGTGCATCTAAGGCTATATGCAGTCCAGTGGCGTACCTTGGTTCCGAGACCTGGGCTATCTCATTCGTCCCGAATCCCCAGTACTGTTGTTTTTTTTTAAATTGCAAAGTTTATTTTTCACTTATTAAGTAATAGAAGTAATTTTTCAAAATTTTAGGTGCCTACTATTGCTAACATAATACCAAATAATTATGAGGATTGGGATTTTAATAATTTTAATATAGTCATTTGCAAAAGTTTAAGACCAACTGTTGGAATTAGGAGATTTCTGCCGATTGCGTCAGCTACTGTCTGTATTACTCAACTTCCTGTCGGTGCTGCATTATCCTACAGCAGCAGCTGTTGATAGAGTTGGGGGAATCGTGCGAACGTCAGTTTGCTTCTGGTTTTCATGCTGAGAGATTTTTGTACGTTATAACGAAGTAAATTTCTCCGTCAATTTGTCCACGCCGGGCATTGAATTTGGGTCCCCTCACTCCTGAGTAAGTCGCTCTACCAACTGAGCTACGCGGACGTATGCTTTCGCTGCTACCTGCCTTTACCTCATGTGCGTCCTGCGGTGCAGGTACGCCCCCCCTTCCCCGAGTCAGCCGTGACAATGTATCGCTGTAGGCAGTCATCCGCTGAAGAACGTACATTGGAGAAATCTCAGTCAATTTGGTGTGTTGAACGTAGCATCACACACATTTATTTTTCGAAGCGCAAAAGAAGGGATTCTCTTATTTTTTCTGTCTCGCGGTGTGGAAAGAACATCACACCATTGCGATAACTTTAACGGCCAGGTCATTCTTGAAGTTCGGGCGCCAGTTTAACGAAGTAAATTTCTCCGTCATTTTTGTCCACGGCGGACATTGAATCCGGGTCCCCTCACTCCCGAGTAAGTCGTTCTCCCAACTGAGCTACGCGGAAGTATGCTCTCGCTGCAATCCGCCTTTACCTCATGTGCGTCCTGCGGTGCAGGCATGTCACAACGTATTTTCTATATAGCGGAAAATGGGCAAAAAAGTGTCATTAAGTGTTACTGAGAGGGCACAAATAGTGACTTTATATCATGAAGGATACTCTGAACGCGACATAAGCAGAAAGGTTAATGTGAGAAAGACTGCTTTTCCTAATACGATCATGAAATAACGAGATACAGGTGAATTTAGCGACCGAAAGAGAAGTGGACGCCCAAAGAAAACAACCCCATGTGATGACAATACCATAAGGCGAATAGTTATGCATTCCCGAGAAGTCCGTGTAAGAAAATCAAGGCCTTTCTACATTCAAAAGGGTCTGGTATTAGTATCACTGCACTGTTTCCCGACGTCTTGGCAAAGGTTTTGGAATAAAGTCTCATAAACCTGCACATAAACCTAGACTAACTTCTACCATGAAAAAGAAGAGACTCCAGTTTGCGAAGCATCATCAATCGTGGACTGCTGAAAATTGGAGGCAAGTTATTTTTACCAATGAATCCACTATGCGTCAATTTGAATCACGTGAAGCACTTGTTCGACTACCGAAGGCAAAAGGTTTGATGAAAAATACACCGTTGGCACCGTGAGACATCCGCCAAGTCAGATGATACTGGGTGCTATGTCAGCATCCGGTACTGCTTCATTATCCTTTTTGCCGACAGGCACTACCATGACTGGTCCTTTTTATGTGGAAATGTTACGTGAGAAGCTGTTAACTCATATGCAAGCGCACAGATGCACAATCGTTATGCATGATGGTGCTGCATGCCACAGATCAAAGACAGTAAAGGACTACCTGCAGAGGAAAAACATAACTGTGCTTGACTGGCCCGGTAATAGTCCCGATCTTAACCCCTTCGAAAATTTGTGGACCATTTTAAGACAAGACAGCAGAAAAACAGCGATCAAATTCCCCAGCTTTGATTGACGCGATAAAGTACATGTGGCGCAAAGACATTGCAAGTGACTACTGCAAATCCCTCATTGAGTGTATGACACATCGTATTCTGTCCGTTATGAAAAAAACAAAGGTGGCCACACAAAGTGCTGATTCGGCCTTTTTGTGTTCTAAAGAGTGTAAGTATTCATCTGTGGTGTCATTTTTTAAAATATCTCTGACTAGTACTTAGTTGTTTCTTTAAAAATCTTATTTTCCAATACATTGACAGGTGGTTTTAAACTTTTCCAAATGACTGTACTTTATCTTTTGAATACTTTTACTTGTACATGAACTCCATTCATTTTTCCTTTTGTTTAAACTTGAGTGCTAGTGAATTGCTAACGGTGGTCGTTAAACCTCCAATCCAAAAAAATAAAAAAACCTGAGTGTTGTGTTTTCTTAAAAAGTGTCTTCCGAGCACTTTTTCATTATCAAAAAAGAATGTTTTTCTCTATTGATAAAACAGCCAAGTTTCTCAAGTGGACTGGTCTTTGTGTGGCTCTAAGATATGCCTTGATTCTTTTTAAGGCAGGAAGCCGCACCGGCGACGCAGTGGTCTAAGCGATGGCCTCTGATCATTCGTCCGAAAGGGGTCCGGGTTCGGATCCCGTCAGGCATGGATGTTGTGTTTGTCTTATCGCACTGGCTCTCTCCCTTCCCTTGAACCAGTGACCCTAAATTAGGGACGGGCGACTGCTTATAGCCCATTGAGTTGCTCACGGTGGTCGTTAAACGTTAAACCTCCAATCAAAAAAAAGTCAGGAAAACTTATTTCGGCAGTTGTTGATGGAAATTTTAATATCAGGTCTGCTAATTTGTTTGTACACCTCACTAAACATGATGTCCAATTTATTCAATATCACGCAACAAGGAATGTCTCTTACTGATTTATTTTTGTATTCATCGAGGGAATACAACACCTTCATTTCATCAAAATTTGAGGCATGGGTTCTTTAAGTTCTGACAGTAGATGTTCAGGAAAGTATAACGATGTAAATTTCTCCGTCATTTTTGGTCCACGCCGGGGATCAAACCCGAGTCCACTTACTCCGGAACAAGTCGCTCTACCAACTGAGCTACGCAGATGTTCAATCTCGCTGCTATCTGCCTTTATGTCGCGTGCGTCCTGCGGGGCGGGCACGTCACAAAAGGTTTCACGAAATGTATCAAAACTGTTCAAGCGACGAATTTAAGGTACAATATCACTGATTTTAATTCATTGACATTTCACACAACTGAAACATCTCTCGCGAAACACGTGCTGTTGCGGGTGGAAGCATGCGAGTGGCTAATGTAGTCCTAAGTCTTCTCTTTTCTGAGCGAACTGTTGCCGAGACCAATGGCCCATTCACCCTTCGCCCGTTCATTTATGTTGTCATGGAAACGCTAGCTAGCGATCGCATCGAAAGACTTTGAATCACATAGCGAAGACTGGTAGAGCTGGTTGCGGAACGATGATACCGTTCCTCCACTAGGAGCCCCGTTGGTCTTCGCCAATCAGACTGATTCCCTTAGTCAAAAGAAGCGAATACGCACGTGTGGTTTTCTTGTTACGTTCGCCCGACACGAACCCAATAGAGCACTTATGGGACGTGGTGAAAAGGTTCATTCGCACCCAAGATCCTGCACCTACAAATACAGGGAATTATGGGTGGCTGTTTCAGACGGCATGGCTCAACATCTCTCCGGAAGTTTTCCGGCTAGTTGTGGAATCGATGCCACGTCGAGTTACTGCACTTCGCCGGGTTAGAGGAGGTCCCACACGATACTAGGTAAGTATCCACGACTTTTGGCACTTCAGTGTATATAGTAAATTATCTGTGCCTGAAAACATTAAATGATTTTTGTTCACGGGTTTGAATTTCTTGCTTTAAAGAATGAATTTAAAAGCTTATTTCCATTAATAATTGATGTGTGTTTACAGCTAACAGTTTATATATACCGAAGAGTCAAAACATTATGACCACCTGCTTAATATGATGTTGATCCTCCACGTGTCACAAAAGCAGCTATTACACGGCGAGGCGTGGACGCTACAAGATTTCTAAAGGTGTCCGATACCAACACGTTATTAGCTGATCCTTTAACTCTGGTAAATTACGTGGCTGAGCCGCAGCAGGTAAGATTTGCTGTCCCAACATAAACCACGGATGCTCGATTGTATTGATATCTGGGAAATTCGGAGGTAGGGCAATACCCGGAAGTCCTCCTCATGTTGCGCGAACCATTCTCATACAATCCGGGCAGTGTGGCATGACACATTATCTGTTGAAAGAAGACCCAACCAGAGATGGAAACGGGTCACGGATCAGGTATCAACGGAACACCGGATCGACAATTTCTTGCGGGTCAAACGGGTCGTGTCCAGGTGTTCCTGACACGATTTTACTTCAGTTTTATTTTTGGAAAGGAAAGGAAAATATTTCAAAGAACCTTTAAGAGGTTTTTGAAATAATACCTCAGAACTGCAGTGTATGATCCAGGTACTTGCTGAGAAAGGTAAAGAAATGGAATTAAAAATGAGCTTTCAAAAGACAAAACTGAAATATAATGCTTTTACCAGGAATGAAGATTATCAACTGATGGGGAAAAGCTGGAGATAACCAATTCGTACCTTGCCTGATATCTGGGCCGCAGATATCAAGCAAGGGTCACAATAATGAGGAAATTTATCGGCGTGTGAAACTTGGTTGGAGAGCTTTCGAAGAAGCAGTGCAATTTCTAAGAGCAATATGCCATTATGTCTTAAAAGAAAATGTTTAATCAATACATTCTTCCAGTGCTTGCGTATGGAGCAGAGACGTGGACCTTAATTAAAAAAGGCATACAAAAGCTGCAGACAACTGAAAGCAGCATGGAGAGATGCATGCTTGGTGTAACCAGGAAAGATAGGAAGAGGAACTCGTGTATAAGGAAAATGACAAGAGTGGAAAACATCATGATCAGAGTAAAATCCCTGAAATGGCAATGAGCTGGGCATATTGCCAGGAGAATGGACCACCGATGAACAATCGAAATTTTAGACTGGATTCCAAGGAAAAGGAAAAGACACGGAAGAAGACCATGTGGAAGATGGGTGGATGGAGTGGATTAGCCCAAGACAGTCCGTTGTTGAAGAAACTTGGGGAGGCCTTTATCCAGCAGTGGATTGATAACGGTCGACAATGATGATGATCTGTTTGAATTTATACAAGGTGTCTCATAAAGGTGCAACTAATTTCAAATAATCATAACAGTTTTAATATACATGATCTCAATACACAACTTATGTTAACTGACAGAACAGATCATGAAGTTTTATAGACATTCGACATGGATACCATTTGCCACCCGAACAATGTCTAAATGGTATACCAGTTCCAACCATGTTCGTTCTGGAATGTCCGTATTAACTATCTGCAGTGCGTGTGTAATCCTGCTCAGCATTGTCTTCGACGGGGGTGCTGTAAACCTCACCCTTGATAAATCCCTATAAAAAAGAGACATGTGGTGTTAAGTCTGGCGAACGTGACGTGACATTCCATCGATTGGAAAATTTGGTATCCAGGGACCTCCTCACAATAAAAGCCTAATGAGGTGGCTCCCCATCTTGTTGGTAAATGACCGAAGTTGCAAGTTCATCCAACTGGGAAGGCACAAACTGCTCAATCATGTCCAGGTAATTATCAACTCTCACGGTCGCTTCCTGAAAGAAAAAGGGTCCCAATCGACCATTATTCCACACCAAACATTCACTTTTGGGCTAGCATGTTCATGCTCCGTTGTGCAATGAGGGCGTTCAGTTCTCCAAATTCTCAGATTCTGTTTATTAACCTTTCCGGAAGCATGGAAGGTGCACTCATCCGAGGTACAGATTTGTCTCAGGAAAGATTCAGCACTTGCAATGTTCTCCAACATCTCTTCAGTACTCTGTTTACGTTTCACATGATCACCTGGGGTTATGTGATGGGTTATCTGAAGTTTATACGGGTGCATTTCCAATCTCTGACGTAACACTCTGTGCATCGACGACTTGGGGATGGCCAGCTGTCGTGCTGCTTGTCTAATTGACTTTTGAGGGCTAAGAGTGAATGTTTGTCTCACAACCTCTTCCCTTTCTGGAACCAGCGATGGTCGTCCAGGTCTTTTCTTTGTACGGACGCTACCAGTTTCCTTGAATGGCTTATACTATTTTCCGATGCTGTTACGTTTGGGCGGTTAGTTCCCATATTTTGTTCTTAAATTCTGCTGAGCCTACATTTCTGATCGGGTTTCAACAAACCACTCCACAATCTGTGCTTCCGTCACAAGATCCATTCGGTATATTTCTAGAAAACGTGGGGGTATTCCTTACCACCTGCAGCAAATAAAATGCTGATATTAGTTTTGTATCCAGAGTTATCATCATTTGAAATTGGTTACACCTTTTTGGTAACATCTTGTAGTTCAAAGCAGGGTAAAGTCCGTGTCGGGTCCCGGTCCACATTTTTTGACCTGTTTCCAACTCTGGGCACAAATTGAGGGAAATACAATTGCTATGGAAGGATGAAACTGGTCTGCATCGATGTTTAGGTAAGTGGTAGACGTCATAGTTTCTTGCACATGAATGACTGGACCTAGGGTTTCCTTGAAGAACATTGCCCAAAGCATTACACTTCCTCCACCAGCTTGTTTTCAAATTACAGTACATCCTGGTGACAACACTTCCCTTGGTAAACGGCGAACACGTACCCGGCCGTCCAGATGGTGCAACAGGAAACGAAATTAATCAAACCAGACGACCTTCTTCCAATCATTCGAGGTCCAGTTTTGATGTTCATGTGCTCAATGTACCCGCTTTCGGTGATGAACCGAAGTTAGCATGGGCACTCGGAGCAACCTGCATCTACGCGTCCCTATTTTCGGCATGGTTCGATGTACTCAGTATATTTCGGAATCTCTCTCTGGAGAAACTATTTTTTACGCTTTCGTGTTGAAAAAGCGTATATGCTCCAGCTTTGTCCGTCTGCCTGTCCGTCCGCACGATAACTCGCGTAAAAGTGGTTCGATTTCGATGAAATTTTAGTATGTGCTAGGTGACCACCTGGGGACAAACCATATCGAAAATAGACGAAATGGGGTCAAAGGTCACGACATAGGAGCGGGATCCAATCCATTGCCCTTATGCGTCATAACTTGCGCAAAGGTAGTTCGATTTCGACGAAATTTTAGTATGTGGTAGGGAACCACTGGGGACAAACCCTATTGAAAATGACGAAATGGGGTCAAAGGGCAGGACATTGAGCGGGATCCATTCCATTCTTCTTATGCGTCATAACTTGCTTAAAAATGGTTCAATTTCGATGAAATTTTAGTATGTGGTAGGGGACCACCTGGGAACAAACCCCGTTAAAAATGGACGAAATGGGTCAAAGGTAAGGACATAGGAGGGGGATCCATTTCATTGCCCTTATGCGTCATAACTTAAGTAAAAATGTTTCTATTGCGACACACCTTTATCGTGTTGTTCCGGATGTATACTGAACCAATTCTGTTTAATATGATCGAAATGGGGTGAAAGGTCAGGATACAGGAGCGAGATTTATTCCACAGCCATTATCCTCATAACATGAGTAATGATTTCTCGTATGTTGGAAAGTGTATCGTAATCAATGCATGGCATGATTTTACTAACTTGTTGAAAATGTTACATTGACTTGAGTGCTCCATTCCATTGATATAATAGGAGGGTAGACCCAATAAACTGGCCACTTAGTGTACTGTAGAATTTCTGTTCGGGAAACTGTTCTTTAAAATGTTGCGTTGATTATGAGTATTCCTTTCCGTAGGCATAATATCGGTATGCAGCTCATACGAGTAAAAAAGGCACTGTACCAAAACAATTGCATAGTGTGTGACGTATTGTGACGTATTACAGTGGTAAAGCACGTGTCAAGATGACAAATCTGCAGCGGTACATTCTCTCCGTGTGGCTTAGTTGGGAGAGCAACTTACTCCGGAGTGAGGGGACGCGGTTTCGATCTTCGTCGCGGAAAAACTTGTGCTTTCACAGTATACTCTAACTTTCCTTTTTAGTTACTTTCACTTTGAAAATTTGATTTCATTCTCCTTAGCATTTTTCAAACTTAACGTTATATCTTCTCTCTCACAAGAGTATGGTCGCCAACACCTTGAGGTCGGTACGTATGACGTATGTATGTGTCCGTATGTTAATGTTTGAGCATCAGCAAAGGGGGAGATGGTGGAAGTTATAATGTTAATTGTGGTAGAGACGTTGCCTAATTGAAGTTTGGCACTATTTGAAGGCTGCGTGTTATATTCTATGGTTGATGTTGTTTGCTTAACCAAGTGTTATTATTATTATTAACTCACGCTCGTTTGATTAAGATAGGAGTTATAGTTACATCTTGTTGACGTGCCAAAGTATTGTTGGCTGAATAAAGACTGATCGTAAGTAACTTTTTCTCGACATTTTTTCGAATGACTAGGGGAAGTTTTTGAGAACTGATTTATGTAGGGTTCAATAAACTATACTTAAGCGAACGTTACAAGTGCAGTAATAAAATGGCGTATTAAAAATGAGTACGCAAAGTATCATATAGCAGGACATGAAAATTTAGCTTACTGTTCGGCAAACTAGTTTAAATTTAGCTTACTGCTCAGAAAACTCTACCAAATTAATCCAACGTTGATGTACTCATCCCCAATGAGAAAGAAAAGATCTGATTATAGATTATTCTCTCTCTCTCTTTCTCTCTCTCTCTCACACACACACATACACAAGCGAAAAATTAATTAAGAAACCTCGGGGAAAAAAGAAAGCAAAAGAACATGGCAAAATGAAGCAATTTAAGCCCATGAAATAAATGCTCCGATTATTCGCCCTTCGATGAATCAAATAAAAGGCTATTCTTTCAATTCACTAGGGTCTTTGCTGTGACGACGTTTTCTTAGTTTTCTGGAAAACATAGTTCACAAGAGACAATATGGACTGCAACATCGGATCTTCAACTTCGTGGAATCAGAGTTCAGAATAAACTTCACGACGTCAATTAAATACTTCATTTTGTTCTTAATCTTTTTTGGGATCTAAATAATGCAGTATATTCGTCGGGAGACACCATCACACAAAATTAGTTCTGAGCTTCTTTTGCTTATGAAATTCATATTAAAAATCGACGTAATTTGCGATATATTGATGCACGGTTGTCCGTGGGGAATGTTTCAATTTCACTGTCCATGTCAGAATTATCCTTTTTTTCGGAATCATTCATTCTACTGCGAAGTTTTCCTTTTGTTTCATTTAAGGCTCTTTCGTCGCCTTATCTTTCTAGGAAACATCGCACATGATTTCAACAATAAGGTGCTTATTTTTCATTCACCACTCTTTACTCGTGAAATAAAAATATTGTTACTGTTTCTTATCTACACTGCTTGACAGCGAAAATGCCACACCATGTAGGAATGCTCGAAACATACCAAACTGCACACACTAGGCTCCAGTGGCCGAATATACAGCATGATCAGTAAGGAGTGTGGCTCCCATTTTGGAAATAACAACGTTGAATCCGAAGCAGCATCGAGACAATGAGAGTCCGAATAGAGTCCTGAGGTATCGTGGACCATGTGGTGTTGATCCGAGTCCACAGTTCATCTTCATTTTGCAGGGCTGGGATGGTACTCAGCCGACGTCCAGTCGTATCCCACAGATGCTCGATGAGTGAGAGGTCGGGGGATCGTGCTGGCCACGGAAGCATCCGCACACCGTGCAAAGCATTCAGGCTGATCCGAGAGGTATGCAGCCGGGCGTTATCCTGTTGAAAAACGGTGTTTGGGATGCCCTGTAGATACGGTAGTGCCGCTGGCCGTAGCACCTCGTCAACATAAAGGCGTGTCGTCAATGTGCCCGTGATGCGTACCAGAAGTGAGCGGCTGATGGCGCTGATAGCACCTCACGCCATGATTCCACGTTGCCGGATCGTGTGGCCTTCCACGACGGCAGAGGATTCCGCCCGTTGGCCACGTCGCCTCCAGACACTCACACGGCGATCATTCGTGGTGAGACAGAACCGCGATTCGTCGCTGAACACCACACTGTTCTATTCGGCACTTTACGAAGCTGTGGAGCGACGCCACGCCAAGCGGTGACGACGATGGCTCGCTGTTTAGGGTAGCCTTTGCAACGGACGGCTGGACAGCAAACCAGACGCAGCCAATCGGCGCGACACTGTCCGTGTTGATATGGGAGCACCCAAGCCACCCAGTACACTCCGCAAAATATCGCCCGTTGTGGCCTGTGGGTCCGCTACGCATGACGTCGGATGTGACGATCAGTACGCTCGGACGTCCTTCTCCGTGTTCCAGCCCCCGCCCTCCTCCACGACGTTGCACAGATCCTTCCTGGAACCACTGTCTCCAAATGCAGCCGACAACCACCACGTCGCGTTTTTTCCGCAATACGACGCAAGGATCATCCGGCGGTACGAAGGCCTACGATGACACCTCTCGTGAACTCATCCTTTTGGCGAAATCGCGTACGACGGAGTGTTAACGGCATTGGCACCCCTTGTTCGTTCTCCAGACACGGTTACAACAGAACCACTAAATTTTCGCGGCCGTGATGACGTCTCGATTGATGGCCTCACGGGCTGGCTGTCCGCTTATATCCCGCGCACCGTTCGTGCAATTGGCCTGCAAATGCAATCATTTGCATAACTTGTACGTGTGCACCCTGAACTTGCATGGCGCTGCGTTCACGTCTTCGTGGTATGGCATTTTCTCTGTCTGGCAGTGTATTTCCTTTTCTTTGACTTCTTGTTTTAGGTAGATCAATGCAAATGTAACAATTTTGGAAATGTGATTAAGTGATTCCTTCTAGGTAAGGGTATCAACTGTTGGAAAGGTTCATCCACCAATATCTTAAGATGACTGATTCCAGATAAAGATGTGCCAGATCCGGGGAGACAGGCGGCCAGAGTCCTTTAGGAATTATTCTGTTCTCGAAGAAGAAGCTGATGAACCGAATAAATTTTTCAGAAGTGTGCCCGTCTTGCTGTAAATAACCAAGAGACAGCTCACTGTCGCCCAACAGATTGACGAAATCCTCCAAAATTTCCACGTGCACATCGCTGTTCACATTTCTCTCGAAAAAAATCGGACCCACTATGTGTGTAGCCTACGAGGCAACGCGCACCATACTCCAATTTTCTGTGGGTGAAGGGCTGTTCGTGGATGGCATGCGGATGCTGTGCAGCCCAGACGCACGTATTCTGGGAATTTGCATAGCCCGTAAGATGAAACCAGGCCTCGTCGAAAAACCACGCAAAGTCCAAAATGTCCTCATTACCTTCAAAGAAGCCTTTAAACCATTGGCAGTAACGACGCCTTTTTTCCAAATCAAGTGGACGCAATTCTGGCAGCACGGTGACGCGATAGGGATGTAATTTTTGCCTGCTTTGCTGCTCGGGGACATGATGACGTTGAAATCCCCATCTCCTGTGATTAACGCAGTAAAGATTTCGTCGGTGATTGCTCCAATCAGTACTGCACTTCCCTCACCGTATCCGCTGACAGTTTTAGTCGATTTCCTGTACGAATTGGCACCAACGTACCCGTGTTCTCCAAAATTTTTGACCATTTTGCGGATCGCCTGTTTTGAAGGTGCAGTTTCGCCATAATTTTCTTGAAACGCTTTCGGACATGACTTAAACATCCCTGTTACCTAGTAGGAGTGCAAGAGAAAAACACTTTGTTCTATCGTCAGCATTGCCTTAACTGACGAGTGGCAGCCAATGATGGAAACGGGTCACGGGTCAATGGGTTGACAATTTCTTGCGGGTCCAGAAGGTCGGATCAAGGTGTTCCTGAGTCAATTTTGACCCGGTTTTATTCCCGTTTTATTTTTGAAAAGAAAAAAATAATATATTCCAAAGAAAAACGCGCTGTAGTCGATACTGGTGCCTACGGAGTGAATAATGATTTGCCATGCAAAAATATTGTCGTCTCTTTCTTAAAGCAACGAAGATTTCCACCGACCGACGTCAGAAACATCGACACCATATCGTAAAAAGATACTTCCATTGCGTTCTTTTACAGTGCGATTGTCCAGGGTAAGGTACAGGCAAACGCCATTCGCCTGGTTCTCAGCTGATTCACTCTTTCCGTGCGAAGTTCACTGTAAGACTAAGAGTTACTTTTTACTTCGCATCTTTTACATTGAGCATTCAGAGGTTTTCGATTGATGTGCTAACATCCCGTTCCCATGACATGTCATGTCGAAATTAACTCCTTATTTGCTAATACGGATGGATTTAATATTAAGGAGGTTGAGAAAGGCGTCGAGGCCAACAAATACGTGCTTGTTGAAAACCACAAGGGAAAGAGTGAATACTGGAAATTGTTTCGTCTCATTAAGAAACCGGTGAATAATTATGTGTTGTTTGGTCTTGCTTGTTGATCAAAATGTGGAAAGTGTATAATTACAAAAAATGATGTTGACGCTGTAATAAGAGATTATGGAACCAAAAATCTAACGGACCATATGAAAGGATGCGCACCTCCATCAAAACGTGGAAAGAGTGAACAATCTAAATACATTTAAAAAAATACATTTGTGTAATCGTAAATAATGATTCCCATTTGTAATACACTCACGGTCATAGTCAGCCATTACTTCTGGATTACGCAAAATAGTGGCACTAAAAATTGCACTAAAATTTAGCAAGTAACCAAATTTTATTATTAAAAAAGGATTTCAGTTATTAAATATCAAGCAGTTATTGGGATGAATACGAGTATATACGTATATTACTTCCATGTGTGCACTGAAGTGCCAGAAAAACTGGTACAGACGAGCTTATGCAAAATACATAGCAACGACACCTATGCGCGTACTCGGTTGCGTCCGCCAGTGCGTATATAAAGCGATATACATCTTTGCCAGCTGTCACAGCTGTTTTCGGCATGATAATGACAAGTAATAACGATTTAAGCGATTTTCAACGCGGTGTCATAGTTGGCGCTCGTGAGATGGGCCATAGTATTTCGGAGGTAGAAACGAAGTTCGGATTTTCACGGACGACCATTGCAAGGGTGTACCGTGACTACAAGAATTCCGGCAAAACCTCCAACCTACGATACCAGTGTGGCCGTAAAAAGACATTCGGTGAACGTGACCATCGTAGGCTGTCAAGAATCGTTTCACGCGATAGGCGTGCAACACTCTCGCAGGTATCATCGGAATTCAATGCTGGAGCCTCAACAAGCATCAGCGTCCGGACTGTGCAACGTACCCTGCACTATATGGGCTTTGGGAGCCGACGCCCAACTCGAGTCCCCTTGATGGGTGCACGACACAGAGCTATGCGCCTCGCTTGGGCACGGCAACACCGCCACTGGACACTTGATGACTGGAAACAAGTAGCCTGGTCTGACGAGTCGCGTTTCCAACTGTATCGGGCAGATGGAAGGATTCGTGTGTGGCGCAAACCCCATGAAGCCATGGATCCCGCCTGTCAACAGGGAACTGTACCGGCTGGTGGGGGTCCGTAATGGTATGGGGTGTGTTTAGCTGGACTTCACTGCGACACCTGGTACGTCTACAAACGTTTGTGACCGGCCAACGCTATGGGCGCATCCTTTATGACGAGGTACACCCGTTCATGTCCTGCATTCATGCTGATGGGTTGGGCCTGTTCCAACAGGACAATGTACCTCCACAAAAGTGTCGGGATGCCACATTATGGTTAGAGAAGCATTCGTCTGAGTTTGGGGTGTTGCCATTCCCACCCAAGTCCCCAGATCTGAACGTGATAGAACACATTTGGGATGCCATGCAACGCGCTATCGAACACAGGAATCCGAGACCTCGGAATACACCCGAATTGTGGAACGCTCTGAAGGAAGTATGGTGAAAATACTTCGACAGACTATTGAAATTTAACATTTAACCCCCCCCCAAGTGTTACCGTGAATCTCTCCCTAATATGTGTGAAAGTTCAACCACGGTACTGATGCAAGTGAACATGCTGAGTCTTTTGTATGCCCTCCCATAAATAAAGAGGGGACAGGGAATCTTTCCGCCTCTTGACCACCCGGTGGTGGTTTTAAATCTTGAGAGAAAAGGGTGGGGAGAGAGGAAAGGAAGATGTCAGAGCCATCATATACATTGCATCTTTACACTGACATATTCACAAATTCTGAATGGGGCAGACTGTTTTGAACAGCAAATAATTATTTCTTATTTTTTTTTCTTATAATTTACACATACTTTTCCTTATGATGGTGGTAAAAAAAATGGTAGATGCTAGAGCAACATCTTTTTTATTATATATATGTATTTTTTTCTCCAGAAAAATAAAAGGGAAGGAAAAAAAAATCATGAAGAAGTGAAGTTACACTGATACACTCAAAGTGAAATGTCCCCACGCCGACCTACTGACAACATGGAACAGAAAAAAAAAACAACTGAAGTTACCCAAAGGAAACACACGGAAAAACAGTCACAGGAAGATAAAGATTAATTTTGAAAGAAATATTTCTGAGAAAAAAATTCTGTCTTTTTCTCAACTTTTCTAAGATGACGTACATATAGCTCCTCCTGCATAGGGTCAAGAGAAATGAGAAACCACTAAGAAAAAAAATGACCACGCAATTATTCTCGTTTTCTCTTATAGAAAATGCGTTGGATGAAAATGAAAATTCACATAAATTGGCCAGATTTATGTGTTTGCAGGACTGAGCAACAGGACAGATATTTATCGTGCAGAATTTTTCTTTTCCAGCCTTGCAGTGGATCTGAAGTGCTTTCTGATTAAAGAAGGAACTGAGAAGTGTACGGTACCTGCTGCCATCACTGTAGTGATGACATCGTTTTTCCTAAGAAGTACTGTTTGAATTGTTTCTCTTGCTTTCTCCAAAGATCTGATATATTGATTAGCCCCCTTTCTCCTTTTCCTTTTCAGGTAGAGTCTTTCAAGTGAAGATTTCGGATTATTATTATTATTATATTTTATTTTATTTTCTCATCTACAGCAAAGGCATCTGTAGCATGGTCCACTTGTCAGTACGGACATAAAGTCAGGTAAAAACATAGTCACTCAGGTTTAAAAATCGTCGTACGATGTGGCACGTATCAAGAATATTATTATTATTATTATTTGATGATGATGATTCCACCTCTTCCTGGGGTTTTTCTCTTCCTTCCGGGCCGGGTACGACGTACCAAGTCTGGGAAATGGTATTTCTTTTCTCTCAATTATCCAGGAACTTCCTTACTATGCTACAAGTGTTCAGGATAGCTGCCTTCTTTAGTACCATGTAGGTGTTAGGTTGAAGGTCTAGTGTCTGTATAGAGCTGTGAATGGTCTTAGGTACAACTCCTGTGGCTGGTATTACTATGGGGACGGTGGTGACGTTCTCCATATGTCATATTTCCTTGACTTCGTATCGCAGGTCGTTATACTTTGACAGCTTCACTCCGTGCGTCTTCTGGATCTTGCACGTGTTGGGCACGACTGTTGCAATGAGGTATGTTGACTTCTCCTTGTCGACCAGTACGATGTCGGGCCGATTGTGTGGGGTGGTCTTATCTGTTCTGATCGATCTGCCCCAGTACGTCTTGTGTGTGTTGTTCTCTGGAAGCGTTGTTGGTCATACTTGCAGTAGGGGACTGGCTCAGTTGTAATGAGGTGGTGCTTTTTAGCCACTTTCTGATGGAGGATCTTGGAGACTTGATTGCGCCTATTCGTGTGCTCTTCCTTTGTGAGGTCTCTGCACCCTGATGTGATATGTTGGATGGTCTCTGGCGCTTGATGGCATTACCTACATGTGTCGCTTTCCACCGACGTGTCCTTCAGGATATGCTTCCGGTAGTTTCTGGTGTTTACAACTTGATCTTGTATAACCATCAAGAAACCTTCGGTCTCAGGGAAGAGTGATCCGTTTGTTAGCCATGCATTGGAGGCAGTCTTATCCACATGGTCGGATTGCAGATCGTTGTAGTATTACTTTTTTATTATTATAATAATAATAATAATTATTATTATTATTAAGTGAAAGCCCGTCACGATAATGACGGGGGAAAATAAGATTTATAGAGTAATTTTTTTAATATTCGGGTATTCTTTATGTTTGTGATGTCCAAAAGTGAAAGTATGTTTCATGAACATTACAATAAGAAAATAGTATGTCGGTTGAGGCAGGGATTTGACACTTAAAACAGGTATGTTTCGAATATCTATTTACGGATACAAATCTTACCTTTCTGTGAAGTCACTCCGACAAAATAATAGGCGACGAGGATGAGATTTCTAATCCATCTATATGCACAAATACATACATACACGAAGACACACACGTTAGTACAAATAAATCACAAACTTCTTATTCAATTCGCAATTACTGTCTTATCTTCTTCGCACTTCGTCTTCTTTCAGCTCATTGAGTCAAACCTAAACCAAAACCATCACCGCACGGCGGCTGCGGTTCTTGCGTCACCCACTAACTAAACAATTGCCCGCGGTTGGGCCAAAGAATATAAAGCTTCACGTGAAGAACGCCAACTCTCGTAGAGATAACGTAAAACAGACGACAACAGCCCCACCACAACCTAAGAGATTATGTGCTGTGCCGGAAAGCAAACACTCAGGAGCAAAAGACGTTAGGGGACTACGAGAGTGAAACTTTACTTTGATCCACAATGGTTTCCTTCGATCTAATG
Organism: Macrothele yani; assembly: GCA_039090855.1. NCBI lineage: Eukaryota > Metazoa > Arthropoda > Arachnida > Araneae > Macrothelidae > Macrothele > Macrothele yani. Next base: position 141,156,864 of record CM077001.1, read on the forward strand.
ACTATTTGCTTAGAGCAGTTTTTTTATTTTATTTTTTTATTTTTAGTTGCTGTTGCTGTTTTCTGATATCCCTCCCGTTCCTTATTTTGGTGAGAAAAATATGCAATAACATTAGTATTACTATTTAAATTAAATTTTAGAAAATATTATAGTTAGGCCTAAGGATCCGTACAAAGTGTAGACAATCCCTAGTATTTGGCATTACTGAAAATGTTTCTGAAAAACTGAAGAACAAACAAAAGCCTTAATTAACCCGATTGGCGTAACAAAACTAACATATTGATTTGCGAAGCGATTATGCTACCGGGAAGGTAACAATAACGTGCTGTGAGTAGCTCAGCTGACTGTTCTTTACCAGAATTGAAGTCAACAGAAATACGCATGCAGCAGTCTGCTCTGGCATCAGCCTGTATGTTGGATTTTGTGCACTGCATCTTCTACCTTAAGATATAGCGGCGCTAGTTACATCTCGCCGAGCCTTAACTTTTCTCAGTTAGATATTCTTTGGTTGGGCTGCCTCTGCCAAGTCCAAGTTCCAACCAGGCAAGCGTTCTTTCAACTGCACCACACCAAAGCAAAGCGGAACAAATGTTCAAACGTTCAAACAAAGGAAATTATATTGTTTGTGATTATTATTATTATTAAATTTTTACAATGTAACATCGCCGCATTAATTACTATGCGTTTTCGGGACTTGGCATTATTCGTCTTCCATTATCATTTATCCAGTTGGTGCAGGAATTGTATTTATTCACCGAAAAATGAGCTCAGTGTAATTAGGTGCAATTAAGAAGTACTTTATCTTTGATTCTGACATAACGCCAAACATTTCCTTATTCTTCACATTCATCATCAGTGCTAACTCTCCAGTCGAAAGCGACAGGAAGCATCTCATCTTTGTATATTGTCAGCTGTTAATAAAATGTTTACATTTAAGGAAAGTCAGTCAGTTTTGAGGAAAAAGGAAGTTTGATAATATACTACACGCAGGTGTTCAAGGATAAAAATATAAAAAGAATTTAAAAAAAGCATCGGGTTTGAAGGACGTGAACAGGTTTCAGGAAAAGTGATGTCAAAGTGAGAGTAACTTGGGGAAAACGTGTCACACACACAGTAACGTTTTCGACGTAATTTCTTCAGATTTGCAACGTAGTAAAACGAATTGATCTGATAGACATTACAACCAAATCGGGAATTTCTTAGCGGATTTATCAAGTTTTATTCTCCTCAAAAAGGTATTGCAATACGTTGTTCTCTGACACCCCGTGTGAGAAGTAATCGAGAGAAAACTGTGATAGGAAAACTATGACACTGACAGTGGCGTATATTCGAGGCTAGCTAAGCTAGCTGCAAAGCCCAGAGAATGCACAAATAAAAGACAAATATACACAAATAAAAGTCAATTAAATATACACAAATAAAAGTCAGTTATCAACGGTATTAAAATATATCGATTCTTTCGGTGCGAAAAAAACCACGAGCGGATTCGCGTCTTTCGATTATGAGAATCAGTCTGGCGAGCCATGATCAACGACATAGCGCAAGTAGGACTTCGAGAGCCTTCGCTGTTCTGATGCGAAGAGCTTCAATACTATTTCCTGCTAGCGTTTCCATGACAACATGAATGAGCTACGGAGGTGAGTGGGCCGCTTTGCGCAAGCGTTCGCTCCGAAAAAAGACGACTTCGGACTACCTCAGTCCCTCCATGCTTCCAGCGCGTGTTTCGCGAGAGTTGTTTCAGTTTGCGTGAAGTGCCAATGAATTGAAATCAGTGTTATTATATCTTTTCGGCTTTGTTGGATTCGAACCGTTTTGATAAATTTTGGGAAAGCTTCCCTGAACATCTACTATCAGAGCTTAAAGAACTCTATGTTTCAAATTTTGATACAGCTCGATTAAAGAATGAACTGAAGGTGTTTAATTCCCTTGATGAATGCAAACCAAATCAGTAAGAGACATTACTTGTTGCATAAAGTTAAATAATTGGACATAGTGTTTATTGAGGTGTACAAATTAGTAGATCTAATATTAAACTGTTCACAACAACTGCAACTGCCGAAAGAAGTTTTCCCGTATTAAAAAGAATCAAGATATATCTTAGAGCCACACAAGGACATGTACATTCGAGCAACTTGGCTGGTTTGTTTATAGAGAAAAATAATTTTTTTTTAAATATGGAAAAGTACTCGGAAGAAACAATTTTGTGAAAACATAACACTCAAGTTCACACAAAAGGAAAGAAGAATGGAGTTCATGTACAAATATAAGTGTTCAAATCCTAATCCTCTATTTGGTATCATGTTAGCAATAGCATGTGCCTAAAATTTAGAAAAAAAATGTTACTTTTATTACTTAACAATTAAAAAAATAAACTTCGCAATTTTTATAAAACAGTACTGGGAAGGGGGGCGGGTGAGATAGCAGAGGTCTCGGACCCAAGATACGCCACTGGACACTGATATTCCTAAAACAATTGAAAGCAAAAGTAAACTTACAGAAAAAACATCAGACAAGAGTTCCCTAGAAAACGCGCGCTGCTTTGAGGAACTGTCAGGTGGTTGAAGTGATACTGGACTCACGGGTGCCCATAGGCTAGTTTTCAGAAGGGGGCAAACAGAAATTGTAACTACAAATAATATATACAAACACCATATGCAAATTTACACTGTGCCTTCTTGTTACGTAACCATTTTTACTGTATGTGAAGTTCCTACCTCAGAGGTGAGGCACATGTGGAAACGGCAAAACTGCACAGACAAACCTTCATTGGTGTAGTTAAATTGGTAGAACAGATGATTCCGGAGAAGGCAGCTGTAGATTCAAATCCCATCACCGGAAAATACGGCTTATTTTCACACACACTATGAGCACATAAATTTAATTGGAAACCAAAAGACTCAAAAGCTACAAAAGCTACAAAAAAAAAAAAAAAAAGATGTGTAAATGAAATTTAACAACATGTTAGGACAACAAAGAATTTTTTTTTTTTGTCGTTCTTTTGATCCCTTGACCACATGAGCCACCAAAACCTGAAGATCACTCAATTCAGTGGCGTAACCATGTTTCAAAATCAGGGGGGAGCGGGGTCCTATCACACATACACACATTATTTATATGGCTCAACCTAGAGAACAAGCTGGATTCAGGAGTGGCTACAGCACTATAGATCATATCCACGTATTGAGAGAACTAACTGAAAGAGCGAGGGAATATGAACTTCCATTATGCATGGCTTTTTTCGATTACGAAAAGGCCTTTGATTCAGTGAAACCAACAGCAGTTACAATGGCTTTTAAATCATGCGGAGTTGAAGATGCATACATTAATATTATTAATAACATCTATGAAAATGCAAGTGCAAAGATTCGGCTATTTGAGAATACAGCACCCCTAAAAATTGGAAAGGGAGTGAGACAAGGTGACACCATATCTCCCAAGCTCTTTAATGCCACATTGGAAAATGTTTTTCAATCACTGAACTGGGAAAACAAAGGGATAAAGATTAATGGAGATCTAACACACCTTCGTTTTGCTGATGACGTAGTCATTTTTGCAACTACCCCATCAGAGCTGCAGATTATGATCCAGGAACTTGCGGACAAGAGTAAAGAAGTGGGATTAAAAATGAACTTTCAGAAGACAAAAGTGATGTTCAATGCTTTTACAAGAAATGAAGATTTATCGATTGATGGGGAAAAGCTTGAGATTACTAATACCTACATTTATCTTGGACAGCAGATAACAAGTGAGCGTCACATTGCTGAAGACATTAATCGGCGTATAAAACTTGCCTGGAGAGCTTTTGGAAGAAACAGCATAATTTTCAAGAGCAATATGCCATTATGTCTTAAAAGAAAAGTGTTTGATCAATGCATTCTTCCAGTGCTTACGTATGGTGCAGAGACGTGGACCTTAACTAAAAGAGACATACAAAGGCTGCAGACAACTCAAAGAAGCATTGAGAGGTGCGTGCTTGGTGTAACCAGGAGAGATAAGAAGAGGAACTCGTGGATCCGAAAAATGACAAGAGTGGAAGACATCATGATCAGAGTTAAGTCCCTGAAATGGCAATGGGCTGGACATACTGCCAGAAGGACAGATCATCGATGGACAGCCGGAATTTTAGATTGGATTCCAAGGGACAGGAAAAGACCCAGAAGAAGACCACATGGGAGATGGGTGGATGAAATTCGAAACTGTGCGGGAGTAACATGGAGGAGACTGGCACAAGACAGATCGTTGTGGAAGAAACTTGGGGAGACCTTCGTCCAGCAGTGGATTGACAATGATGATGATGATGATGATATATATATATATATATATATATATATATATATATATATATATATATACGCCCATAGCGGTATAACTATACCATCGGGATTAGAGGAAATTCTATCCCACACTCACCAACCCGCTTGGCCAGCGTGGTGAGTTATGGCCAAACCCCTCCAAAATGATTCCACAACTTAAATCTTGGCCCTCAGTCTCCGGCAGCTGGAATGTACCTGGCCAAGGCAGCGGCCAGTGCGACATGAAGGCAGAGGGTGCTAAGAATCCCCGGAGGACCGGACTAGGCTGCCATCTGATGCTGACCTTGGCTACTTACAATGGACGCTCCCTATCTTCTGATTCAAGGCTTCGTGAATTGGAAGAGGAACTACAAAGGATCAAGTGGGACATCGTGGGGCTAAGTGAGGTAAGGAGAAAAGGAGAAGATCTCATCGAACTGAAAAGTGGACATCTCTTCTACTATCGTGGGACAGATACTGGCAGAACTAGTGGTGTTGGATTTATAATAAACAAGAAACTGAAGGATAAAGTTGTAGAAGTTGAAAGTTCCTCTGACAGAGCTGCACGACTTGTTATCCAACTCTCGAAAAGATACCAGGCTCAGATTATTCAAACTTATGCACCCACCACAAGTCATCCTGAAGAACAAATTGAAGAATTTTATGAGGAAATTTGTCATGAAAATAATAAAGGTAAGCAGCACTTGAAAATAATTATGGGAGATTTCAATGCAAAAATAGGGCAACGGCAACAGAATGAAACTTCAGTAGGTAAATTCGGTCATGGCAACAGAAACCAGCGTGGAAATACTCTCGTTGAGTTTGCAGAGGCAGAAGGGTTTTTCATCTTAAACTCCTTCTTCAAGAAAAAGCCACACAGGAAATGGACACGGAGACATCCAAATGGGACGACAAGTGAAATTGATTTTATTATGTGTAACAAAAAATTCGTCATAGAAGACTGCAGTGTGCTAAACAAGTTCAACACAGGTAGTGACCATAGATTGGTGAGATGTAAGATGCACCTCAACACTAAACTTGAACGTGGCAAGCTCATAAGACAAACAAAATCTATTGACATAACCAACCTTAAAAAACACCATAATACCTTCAAGTTAGAACTGAAGAACAGGTTCTCTGCTTTAGAAGGCCTAACATCGGAAGAAGTGGACATCTCTGAAGTTAACAGAAAAGTAACCAAAGCTCTTATGGAAACAGCAACAAAATTAGCTGGGTCTAAGAACAAGTTGCATGTGAACAAATTATCAGGAAAAACCAAAATGTTGATGCAAAAAAGAAGAGAGATGAGGACAACTAAAGATGTGACTTCCAAAGTGGAATATATAGAGCTATGCAAGACAGTAAGAAAAAGTATCACTGAAGACGTAAGGAAATTCAACTGTGAACTAGTGAGGAAAGCAATTGAAAACAACCAAAGCCTAAAGATAGCAAAGGGACATCTCAGTAAGGGAAGAAAACAGATTATGGCACTGAGAAAAGAAGATGGTTCTGTAACAAGAAATAGAGGCGAAATTTTGACAAGAGTGAAAGATTTCTACTCCAAATTATATGAAAGGGATGATATATGCACTCCAGACATCATGAAAGATACCAGTACCAGAGTTCCTCCAGTCCTTCCAGCAGAAGTTGCACATGCAATCAAGAACATGAAGCGAGGAAAAGCTCCAGGAGAAGATGGAATTACTGTAGACATCATACAAGAAGCAAGTGGAGAAATCGAAACAGTACTCGCCCAAATTTTCACTCGATGCCTTAATGAAGGAAAGATTCCTGAGGATTGGAACACCGCTACAATGATCCTGCTACATAAGAAAGGTGACATTGAGGATTTCGGGAACTACAGACCTATCAGCCTCCTATCAGTAGTTTATAAAATCTTCACTAAAGTTCTTTCACACCGCTTGAATGCACTAAAGTTCTTTCACACCGCTTGAATGCACTAAAGTTCTTTCACACCGCTTGAATGCACTAAAGTTCTTTCACACCGCTTGAATGCACTAAAGTTCTTTCACACCGCTTGAATGCACTAAAGTTCTTTCACACCGCTTGAAGGTAACACTGGACATGGCTCAACCGAGAGAACAAGCTGGATTCAGGAGTGGCTACAGCACAATAGATCATATCCACGTGCTGAGAGAACTAATTGAAAGAGCGAGGGAATATGAACTTCCATTGTGCATGGCTTTTATCGATTATGAAAAAGCCTTTGATTCGGTGAAACCATCAGCAGTTACAATGGCTCTGAAAACCTGCGGTATTGAAGATGCATACATTAATATTATTAATAACATCTTTGAAAATGCAAGTGCAAAGATTAGGCTGTTTGAAAATACAACACACGTAAAAATTGGAAAGGGAGTGAGACAAGGTGACACCATATCTCCGAAGCTCTTCAATGCCACATTGGAGGGTGTTTTTCAGTCGCTGAGCTGGGAAAACAAGGGGATAAAGATTAATGGAGATTATCTAACCCACCTTCGTTTTGCTGATGACGTAGTCATTTTTGCAACTACCCCATCAGAGCTGCAGAGTATGATCCAGGAACTTGCGGACAAGAGTAAAGAAGTGGGATTAAAAATGAACTTTCAGAAGACAAAAGTGATGTTCAATGCTTTTACAAGAAATGAAGATTTATCGATTGATGGAGAAAAGCTGGAGATAACAGACACGTACGTTTATCTTGGACAGCAGATATCAAGTGAGGGTCACATTCATGAAGAAATTAATCGGCGTACAAAACTTGCCTGGAGAGCTTTTGGAAGAAACAGCATAATTTTCAAGAGCAATATGCCATTATGTCTTAAAAGAAAAGTGTTTGATCAATGCATCCTTCCAGTGCTTACGTATGGTGCAGAGACGTGGACCTTAACTAAAAGAGACATACAAAGGCTGCAGACAACTCAAAGCAGCATGGAGAGGTGCATGCTTGGTGTAACCAGGAGAGATAAGAAGAGGAACTCGTGGATCCGAAAAATGACAAGAGTGGAAGACATCATGATCAGAGTTAAATCCCTGAAATGGCAATGGGCTGGACATACTGCCAGAAGAACAGACCATCGATGGACGGCCGAAATTTTAGATTGGATTCCAAGGGACAGGAAAAGACCCAGAAGAAGACCACATGGGAGATGGGTGGATGAAATTCGAAAGTATGCAGGGGTGACATGGAGGAGACTGGCACAAGACAGACCGTTGTGGAGGAAACTTGGGGAGACCTTCGTCCAGCAGTGGATTGATAATGGTTGACAATGATGATGATGATGATATACACACTAAAACTCTAAATGATTATGAAAAGGCCTTTGATTCGGTGAAACCAACAGCATGTATATCTATATATATATATTTTTGATACTTTTTCTTGGACTGGTTATTTACTTTGGCTGTTGCGTTCCATTTGATGAGGTAAGTGAGTTGAGTGTTTTTAGATTTGTGATTTTAATATATTTTATATTGTATATATATAGTTAGGCGTATGGCTCAGTTGGTCACCAAGAATGAAAAAATACCCTGAACACAAATTTCTCGGTAAGGATCTTATTTCTGTGGTGAATCTTTATTTTATTTCTTTATTTTATGTCTTATAATTCTATTCTTTATTTTATGTCTTATAACGAAGTAAATTTCTCCGTCATTTCTGTCCACGCCGGGGCTCGAACCCGGGTTCCCTCATTCCGGAATAAGTCACTCTACCAATTGAGCTACGTGGACGTTCGTGGTCGCTGCTATCTGCCTTTATGTCGTGTGCGTCCTGCTGGGCTAGCACGTCACATCTCCTCCCCCCCCCGAAAGAGGGCCGGGGGCATGGCCCACGGGTAAGCCGGGACCATGAATCGTTGTAGGCAGCCATCCGCTGAAGAATGTGCACTTGAGAACTCCCGGTCAATCTGGTGTGTGGAATGCAACACCACACACATTTATTTTTCGAAACGCTGAAGAAAAATAAGAGAATCCCTGAAGAAGAGATTCTCTTATTTTTTTCTTATCTCGCGGTGTGGAAAGAACATCACACCATTGCGAGATCTTTAACGGCCGGGTCATCTAGGAAGTTCGGGCGCCATTATAACGAAGTAAATTTCTCCGTCATTTTTGGTCCACGCCGGGGATCGAACCCGAGTCCTCTTATTCAGGAACAAGTCACTCTACCAATTGAGCTACACAGACGTTCGTTCTCGCTGCTATCTGCCTTTATGTCGTGTGTTGTTCCGGAGGTTCTGTATAACTCCGGAACAACATACTAAAGTTTTGTAGCAATAGAAGCATTTTTAGTCAAGTTGTGGAATAAATCTCTCTCCTGTGTACTGACATTTGACCCCATTTTCATGATATTCAACAGAACCGGTTCAGTAAGCACCGGGACCACATGATAAAGTTTTGTTGCAATCGAAGTATTTTTACGTAAGTTATGATGCATAAGGGCTATGGAATGGATTCCTCTCCTGCGTCCTGACCTTTGAACACATTTCGCCCATTTTCAATAGAGTTCCTCCCCAGGATGTCCCCTACCACATATTAAAATTTCATCGAAATCGAACCAGTTTTACGCGAGTTATCATGCTGATAGACAAACAGACTGACGGACAAATCTGGAGCATATAAGCTTCCTCAACCTACGGTTGGAAAGCGTGAAAAATGCAAAATTTATTTAAACTACTATTTTACAGAATAGACAGGTAAGAAGCACTATAAACGAGTAGTTCCTGGGTTAAAAAAAAAACAAAGAAAACCAAGTTAAAATATTTCTCACAAATATACTATTCAAACTAAATTTCATGTGGATCCAAGAGATAAAATTTTACAATAACTACTCATGAATCACAACAATACTCTTTAACATCTTTGTTGGGTGGGGGACTGTCCGGGGAAAAAACACCCGGAGCAGGTTTTATACAATTTATTTATAATCACCCCATCAGGAAACATTATGAAGAGAGCCATATTGCAGTGATTCTTTAAAAATCACAGAAAAGGGGGGGGGATAATAATGAAATAAAGTGAATGTACGAAAGTGATATAACCACAGGAAGGAAAACAGTTTCCAACACATGAAAAATGAATATTTGACTCTGTATCCTACTATGAATTCGTGACTTATTCAACATTATTTTATTCCAATATTTTATTAAGAATATCATTGCCTTTTCTATAAACTATTAGTTTTAAAACTATCCATTTTTTTAAAGTTTTATTTGCACCATATTTCATATTTTCAAATTTTAGAACACTTCAAAAATCGCATTTTATTAATAATTTTATTTGCTCCAAATTCTGATTAAATGACATTAAATTTCAATTTTTCCTGAGATTATATTTTATAATTGCTATTAGATAATAAATTGCATTATTTTTTAAATTAATATATGTTAAAGGTGCGTGATATAATATTTATTTACTGTCAAAGCCCTCCTTTAAATTTAAGTAATTTTTTTAACCATGCCCAAATATTTTTTTGCAAAATCACATTCAACAAGAATGTGTTCAGTGTTCTCCAAGAGACAACAACGTTTACAATACGGGTCATTGGATGATGTATTTTATGTAACAATTTACGATTAGGAATAATGTTGTGTGAAATTTTAAAATTTAGATCGCGATGCGTGAAATTAAATTAATCTGAAGTTGTTGTTTCCAAATGGAATTGACAAACGGAGTATTTGTTATGATTTCTAGTTTTGTCTGATTTTTTTTAATTTAAAGCCTTAATATCTCTTAATTTATCAATTTCTTGTTCGAGAGATTTTTGTTCTGCAGTGAATAGCTCCTACAGAGAATGATATATTTTTCATTTCTTCGCTTTTCATACTTTTCAGTACTGTACATATGTACGCTGTTCTCCAACATGCAATGGAAAATTTCATTATTACTTTCCACTGTAAATTTCCGCTTTTTCTACTGGAAATTCCCAAACTGTTTCCTAGTTTTACTGCATACACACGCATTTAGAAGTTCTACAAAAAAATTAGCAATCAGAATTATTGTTATCGCGAGAATCTCTGAAGTATCTTTCAAGAACAGAATGGGCATAGTCCGATTTTCAGGGGATAGCAAATGCCCCTCTTGTCCCACTATATGGGCGCCCATGACTGGACTAAAGTTCACACAGGCCGCGGGTGGTCGGTCTACTGGTCAACGTTCGTGACCGCCACGGAGAAACCTCAGGCTCGATCCCAGGCAGGTACGAAAGCTCGAACTACTAAATACCCGTCGTGCGTAGGATGGGCACTTTAAGCCGTTGGACCCTGAGTACTGGCCCCCGGTAATAAATAAAGGCGTTTTCCTCCCCCTTTCTTCTTCGCTTCCGTGTCACTTTTCTATCGGGCACTCTAGCCCAAATTTCCTATGTAAAGGTTGTTTAAGACCTGGGGTTAGACATTCCCTTCCGAAAATCCTGTACATATGATTAACATTACTCGACGTGGATCAGGAACACAAAACAGAAGTCATCGCTCCTCCCACGTTAATAAGTGAGTCACGGAAAAATTATCATCGGCCGCCACGGGAAGCGAACACAGGGCCTTCCAGTTAGTCTGGTGAATTCGAGGCCGCTGTGGTGCAGCGGTAGCATGTCCGGCCCCGTAACTGGAAGACCCTGGGTTCGATTCCCGGTGGCGGCCGATGAGAATTTTTCCGTGACTCACTTATTAACGTGGAAAGAGCGATACATATGATCTGATCTGAAGCTCACACTTTTCATCAGCGGACCTCCGGAGTTGAACCGAAGCTCACTGCAGTGATGTAGTTTTAAAAGAAAAAGTGCCTTAGCGGTGACCGGATTAGCTGAAACAAACCTGCAGAAAATAAGACCTTTCCGGCCCCGATGGGGCATTGGTATAAACGTTGGCTTCTGACCATGGGTCCGGGTTCGAATCCCGGTGAGGCATCATGTTGTTTTTCGTCACACGGCCCTTTTCTCTATGGTAATGACACATTCCACTGCACCACCAAAATGGGACAAATGTTCAGACAAAGGAAATTATATTGTTTGTGATACTGCATAGCGGTTCTGGACGGGAATGGCCGTCTTGCTCGTCGTCCATACATAATTCCGAACTAAAACATCATTGAATTACTGCTTTTCTGAAACCACTCTGCTGTGTGCTGGAGGCGTGAAGCGGGTCTGTGCACCCTCCAAACGCGTCTATGGATTTGGTGCACCACTCTGTTTCGTCTTTTTCCCGTGAAAACAGAACGCCTTGTCGGGATTCGAACCCAAACCCATCTCCAACGATTGGTCAGAAACCTGCGCCACCGGGCGGCAACATCAATAAGTTATGCCTTATAACGTATAAAAGCTGGATGTACTTTCATAACTTTAAACAGATGAAAATACAAAAAATTACTGTATAAGATCTTCTAAACAGATGAAAATACAAAAGATTACTGTATGAGATCCTCTAAACAGATGAAAATAGAAAACATTAATGTATGAGATCCTCTAAACAGATGAAAATATAAAAAAAATACTGTATGAGATCCTCTAAACAGATGATAATACAAAAAATACTGTATGAGATCCTCTAAACAGATGAAAATACAAAACATTAATGTATGAGATCCTCTAAACAGATGAAAATATAAAAAAATACTGTATGAGATCCTCTAAACAGATGAAAATACAAAAAATACTGTATGAGATCCTCTAAACAGATTAAAATACAAAAAATTGCTCTATGAGATCCTCTAAACAGATGATAATACAAAAAATTGCTCTATGAGATACTCTTTGGTTCTACCTTGTAATCAGGGGCTTACTGATAGCCCCCGCAACACACCACATTGCAGGGGGGGTGTCTCGTGGCTTCGAGGGCCTCTTGCCTTAGTAAAAAGATTTTACAAAAATTTTCATATGAAAGTGGTTAAAAAAATAGCAAGTATTTCCTGACTGCTGATTTGAAGGAAATATTAAAAAGAAAACCAATTTTTGGCATTTTTTGCCTATAAATAAGATAAATATTTGGAAACATTTCCGCGGTTTCAGTTTGAAAAAACTGAATGACGGGAAAGCATCCATTTTTTTCCAGAGGACTTGTGGCCCCTTTTCGCAGCCATATACATGTATGTATTAGCAAGGCGGGATGTAAGGTCAGGTGATGCGTAACATCACAGCCTCTCCTTGACAAATGTCAACCTCGCCTTCTCGTGGTGCATCCTGTTCCCACTAAAGGGGCTCTGACGACCGCCAATAGCGGTATAACTATACCATCGGGATTAGAGGAAATTCTATCCCACACTCACCAACCCGCTTGGCCAGCGTGGTGAGTTATGGCCAAACCCCTCCAAAATGATTCCACAACTTAAATCTTGGCCCTCAGTCTCCGGCAGCTGGAGTGTACCTGGCCAAGGCAGCGGCCAGTGCGACATGAAGGCAGAGGGTGCTAAGAATCCCCGGAGGACCGGACTAGGCTGCCATCTGATGCTGACCTTGGCTACGTACAATGGACGCTCCCTATCTTCTGATTCAAGGCTTCTTGAATTGGAAGAGGAACTACAAAGGATCAAGTGGGATATCGCAGGGCTAAGTGAGGTAAGGAGAAAAGGAGAAGATCTCATCGAACTGAAAAGTGGACATTTCTTCTACTATCGTGGGACAGATACTGGCAGAACTAGTGGTGTTGGATTTATAATAAACAAGAAACTGAAGGATAAAGTTGTAGAAGTTGAAAGTTCCTCTGACAGAGCTGCACGACTTGTTATCCAACTCTCGAAAAGATACCAGGCTCAGATTATTCAAACTTATGCACCCACCACAAGTCATCCTGAAGAAGAAATTGAAGAATTTTATGAGGAAATTTGTCATCTAAATAATAAAGGTAAGCAGCACTTGAAAATAATTATGGGAGATTTCAATGCAAAAATAGGGCAGCGGCAACAGAATGAAACTTCAGTAGGTAAATTCGGTCACGGCAACAGAAACCAGCGTGGAAATACTCTCGTTGAGTTTGCAGAGGCAGAAGGGTTTTTCATCTTGAACTCCTTCTTCAAGAAAAAGCCACACAGGAAATGGACATGGAGACATCCAAATGGGACGACAAGTGAAATTGATTTTATTATGTGTAACAAAAAATTCGTCATAGAAGACTGCAGTGTGCTAAACAAGTTCAACACAGGTAGTGACCATAGATTGGTGAGATGTAAGATGCACCTCAACACTAAACTTGAACGTGGCAAGCTCATAAGACAAACAAAATCTATTGACATAACCAACCTTAAAAAACACCATAATACCTTCAAGTTGGAACTGAAGAACAGGTTCTCTGCTTTAGAAGGCCTAACATCGGAAGAAGTGGACATCTCTGAAGTTAACAGAAAAGTAACCAAAGCTCTTATGGAAACAGCAACAAAATTAGCTGGGTCTAAGAACATGTTGCATGTAAACAAATTATCAGGAAAAACGAAAATGTTGATGCAAAAAAGAAGAGAGATGAGGACAAGTAAAGAAGATGTGACTTCCAAAGTGGAATATATAGAGCTATGCAAGACAGTAAGAAAAAGTATCACTGAAGACGTAAGAAAATTCAACTGTGAACTAGTGAGGAAAGCAATTGAAAACAACCAAAGCCTAAAGATAGCAAAGGGACATCTCAGTAAGGGAAGAAAACAGATTATGGCACTGAGAAAAGAAGATGGTTCTGTAACAAGAAATAGAGGCGAAATTTTGACAAGAGTGAAAGATTTCTACTCCAAATTATATGAAAGGGATGATACATGCACTCCAGACATCATGAAAGATACCAGTACCAGAGTTCCTCCAGTCCTTCCAGCAGAAGTTGCACATGCGATCAAGAACATGAAGCGGGGAAAAGCTCCAGGAGAAGATGGAATTACTGTAGACATCATACAAGAAGCAAGTGGAGAAATCGAAACAGTACTCGCCCAAATTTTCACTCGATGCCTTAATGAAGGAAAGATTCCTGAGGATTGGGACACCGCTACAATGATCCTGCTACATAAGAAAGGTGACATTGAGGATCTCGGAAACTACAGACCTATCAGCCTCCTATCAGTAGTTTATAAAATCTTCACTAAAGTTCTTTCACACCGCTTGAAGGTAACACTGGACATGGCTCAACCGAGAGAACAAGCTGGATTCAGGAGTGGCTACAGCACAATAGATCATATCCACGTACTGAGAGAACTAATTGAAAGAGCGAGGGAATATGAACTTCCATTGTGCATGGCTTTTATCGATTATGAAAAAGCCTTTGATTCGGTGAAACCATCAGCATTTACAATGGCTCTGAAAACCTGCGGTATTGAAGATGCATACATTAATATTATTAATAACATCTATGAAAATGCAAGTGCAAAGATTAGGCTGTTTGAAAATACAACACACGTAAAAATTGGAAAGGGAGTGAGACAAGGTGACACCATATCTCCGAAGCTCTTTAATGCCACATTGGAGGGTGTTTTTCAGTCGCTGAGCTGGGACAACAAGGGGATAAAGATTAATGGAGATTATCTAACCCACCTACGTTTTGCTGATGACGTAGTCATTTTTGCAACTACCCCATCAGAGCTGCAGTGTATGATCCAGGAACTTGCTGACAAGAGTAAAGAAGTGGGATTAAAAATGAACTTTCAGAAGACAAAAGTGATGTTCAATGCTTTTACAAGAAATGAAGATTTATCGATTGATGGAGAAAAGCTGGAGATAACAGACACGTACGTTTATCTTGGACAGCAGATATTAAGTGAGGGTCACATTGATGAAGAAATTAATCGGCGTACAAAACTTGCCTGGAGAGCTTTTGGAAGAAACAGCATAATTTTCAAGAGCAATATGCCATTATGTCTTAAAAGAAAAGTGTTTGATCAATGCATCCTTCCAGTGCTTACGTATGGTGCAGAGACGTGGACCTTAACTAAAAGAGACATACAAAGGCTGCAGACAACTCAAAGAACCATGGAGAGGTGCATACTTGGTGTAACCAGGAGAGATAAGAAGAGGAACTCGTGGATCCGAAAAATGACGAGAGTGGAAGACATCATGATCAGAGTTAAATCCCTGAAATGGCAATGGGCTGGACATACTGCCAGAAGGACAGATCATCGATGGACAGCCGAAATTTTAGATTGGATTCCAAGGGACAGGAAAAGACCCAGAAGAAGACCACATGGAAGATGGGTGGATGAAATTCGAAAGTATGCAGGGGTGACATGGAGGAGACTGGCACAAGACAGACCGTTGTGGAGGAAACTTGGGGAGACCTTCGTCCAGCAGTGGATTGATAATGGTTGACAATGATGATGATGATGATGATTAGCAAGGCAATGTGAAAGAAATGCCAGTTCGATGAATCCAATTTTTGTACTAATGAGGATAAGGTGTTACGTATTACAGTTGTTTGCACATAACTGCGCATCCTTCAGAATGTAATGAACTAAAACATGTTCTTCGAGGGGACGAAGAAACAGACTTCTGGGATTTTTTTTATAACAGAACCAAGAGAAAAGTTTTTACTATGTGCAAAACATTGTGGAATTATGTTGTGTTCATTGTAAATTATACTGTTTTTACATTCAAGAATAAATAATTTAAATAGTTTTGCTTTTTTTTATGCCGCAATTCTTAATTGTTACTTACTTGCTAACTTATGTTTTGTGTTTTCTTATAAATTGGAAAAGATCTTCAGACGCAATCATACAACAGTTGAGGGTGTGTGTGTGTGATCGTGATGATAATTTCAAAAAGATGGCTAGTTCTCTAAAAAATTAAATTCATATATAATGTTTTGTAATATTTTGAATTCGTATAAAGCTAGGGTAACAATTTTGGTTTTAAGAAAATTGCCTGTAGGTTCCAAAAAACTTGCATTATTAAAACGTTCATGAAACCTATTAATAATATGAAAATTAAAATTTAAAATTTTTTAAATAACGTGGAATTTAAAATTTTCGAAATAAGTAATAATGATAATTAATAATATGGAACTTAAAATTTTCAATAATTGAAATCTAATCGATTTTCATAAAAGGGCCTCGAAGATAATTTTTGCGGGGTGGTGGGAGCTTCTCAGGTACACTGCCTGTGATGTCGAGAAACCAAATCCCTCGAGGAGGTCTAGTCACTATCGTTGATGATGAATATCCAAGTTTTCTTCTGCTCATTGAAGTAACGTTAATCAACGATACTGTTCAGTGTTCACGTAAGAAGCACCGCGCTAGCTGAATGATGTACCACTGTAGTCCTCAGCTGCGTATTCTCGTGAGATAGCAGTAGTTGGCTTCTGTCGTAGACTAACTATCCCGCAACCCTAAGGATTTATGGCGAATGTCGATTCTACCGTTCCAGAGAAGATTGCTGCTAATTTTTTTTTTTTAAATGTGAGGATTGCTGATAAAAATTTTAAATCTTAAAACTAACAACTTTATTGAATATATTAAACGTTAAAACCATTTATTTGAATGTCACATCAAATCGCACCATCAAGCATCCATATCACAATTTTTAGTGAAAGGCTCTCTCCTTTCCCTGGAATTAGTGACCCTAAATTAGGGACGGGAGACTGCTTATAGCCCATAGAGTAGCTCACGTGGTCGTTAACCCCTAATCAGTGTTTTTTTTTGGGGGGGGGGACATTGATTTCGGATGGTTACGACCACAGTGAGCATCTCAGTGGGCTATAAGCAGTCTCCCGTCCCTAATTTAGTTCCACAGGCTACAAAGAATGAAGTGACCCAGTGCCGTAAGACAAACACAACAGCCATGCCTCACCGGGATTCGAACCCGAGCCCTTCTCGAACGAATAGTCGAAAGCCAGCGTTTACACCATTGCTCCACTGGGGCAGCTTATCAACGTTCGTATAGCCCTTTAAAATTGCATAAGCATTATAAGACGTGTTGAACAGAAAATGTAATTAATGTTCCTTTGGGTATTATGTTTAGTAGATATTTCAAAACTATATTGAAACTAGAAAATTTGCTAAAACCATAACATCAAAAACTAAAATTGAAGCCATAGTTGGGTTTGAAAGAAATGTGGAATACTTATTACGCCTATATACATGCCTTATTTTTTCAATATACTACTCCTAAATGAGCCCTTCACTTATTTACATAAAATTGTATTTTTTGAGGGTTTTTTTAAGTGCATAAATTCTCAAGACCACTTAAAGTCACAAATAAAAATTTAATGAAAAAATCCCACATAGTTGTAATCCCCTTAAACATCTCGAAGCCATTGTTAGCGTGTTCGCTTCTTGATTTCCTTGCAAAGAAGACATAATTGAAGGGCACAAAGCGATTTACAATATGGAAACATAATAAACTTATACAAAATTTGAAGATGTAAATCCGTTTTTTGGTGTAAATATGGCCTGGACGGTAAGTCAGAAAATATCTGAAAACTTGAAAATTTCGTCGTCCTTAAGCGGGAATCGAACCCGCGTCTCCCAGATAGCGCCCGGGTATGCTAACCACTACACCTCCCAGAACGACCAAGTTTCAGGTTTCCGATTAATTTGAATATAACCATCACAGGATTCGCTAGTCGAAGCAACCGGCATTCATGTTTAGCAAATCTGGAGATTATCTGACTCACCATCCAGGTCATATTTACACCAAAAAACGTATTTGCATCTTCAAAATTGTTATTGTATGGTGTAATCTCGTATTCCATTCAGGATAATAAATTTGTATTCATTTCCGGAGAGTTCCTACATTTGCGCCAAAGCGTTCAATCTAGATTTTAGGATTTCTTCGAAAGTTCATCATGAAGGCACAACGGAAGTAAAAATAAATAGAACTCTCTTACCAGAAGATTCTAAAAAGTACTCAGTGAAGAGTATCCATTGTAGCAGATCCTCTGAAAACGTTCCATGATGTGAGCAATGAAGTTTGCCCTTTTCCTTACTTCATGATTTGTGTTTTCCAAAGCACACCGTGCGCACAAATATTTTCAATCGAATAGTGCTGATCCGACTAAGCTTCAGGCGGATTCCGTGCGGCTTACTGAAGGATTAGAAATGACAGTGGACGTCCCTGGTGTATTACTGTCGTCCTCCACGTGAACGCGAGAGATTACACGGACCTCCAGTCGTCCTCAAAGAACGGAATCGTAAAAGAAGAATGGGCTTGAAAACTTTATGAATGATGTTCCCCTTGAGACTCAAATCAAGTGCATCAATGTTTCAGTCAATCTCAACAAACGCACTCTCTCTCTGTTTGCTTTCTCTCTCTCTCTCTCTCTCTCTCTCTCTCTCTCTCTCTCTCTCTCTCTGTTACCACTGAAGACTGGAGTACTCTTTCATAGCAGTACCAAACATCTGAAAACTAATCCTTGAGAGATGACTCAAAGTTCTGAAGAGGAGAGGTATGCAAAAGAAATTCTGGAAACATGAGATCAGAGGAGTTTATTTCCAGTGGGGTTTGAAAAGGAAAAAATTTGGAGGGAACTGATCCGGTGATCGGATAACATAATTAAATTAAACGACGCACTGCAATAGGCGGGTTTAGTCTGACAATAGAATTGAAGCTTGTGAAGTGATCCTCATAGTCAAGTAAACGGTTTCTTGATCCAAGAGGAAGAGAATAGAATGAAATGACAATATTTTGTGCATGTTGATACTTTCATACCTTTTGAAACACCTGCTCCACGAGTCTGATAAAGTTCAGCGTACAAATTAAAGACTTCGAAATTGAATTAAACGACGTACCTTCGTTACTCCTCCTAGGCTAAGCGGAGCGGGTTTAATACCCCAATAGATGAAAAACTTATGAAGTGAACAGCGTAGAAGATAACGCTGTTCACTTCATATTCATTTTCTCGATTCCAAGAGGAAGTGCGTAGTGTGAAATAGTAAAGGCAACATTTTGTATGCGACAATAGAATAAAATCGTATGAAGCGAACAGCGTGTAGAAGAGTGAACTCTTTCTTGAATCCAAGAGGAAGTGCGTATTATGAAATGGTTAATGCAATATTTTCTGCACATTGACCACTGTCGCAGCTTTCGGAAGACCTGCTTCACGAATTTGTTGAAATTCAGCTCACAAATTAATGATTTCGGAACGTAATTGAATTAAACAACGTACTTCCTCATGCTGAGTGCTAAGGATCAGTCTAATGACCGAATCAAAACTTGTGAACCAGCATAAGAGAGTGAACATTTTCTAGTCCAAGCGGAAGTCTGAGCATAAAATGGCAATATTGTCCAGATATATTTCGACCCTTTATTACCCATAACCTTTTGCCGGTGGTAGATTCGAAATCACATCTTCCTACTCCGGAGCGGCTGTTCTCCCAATTGAATTACGCTGGCAGACTTTTCGCTGCTTCATTGCCAATGTGACTCATGCGTTCCCTCAGTAGTATGTCATCTATGCTGTGACACGAGGTACGTTACATTTTTGAAGGGTCGAAGTTTATGTAGAAAATATTTTCTACCCTTTCGAAGTTTTGCCTCATAGGTCTGATAAAATTCAGCAAAAAGTTGAAAAACAAATGAAATCCTCAGCAGTGGTGTTGGAGTAAGCTCAGCTTCGCACAGTTTGGTTCTTGAAAAACCAGGCTCCGGTTACAGTCAACGAAACTGATCAATTTTTTATCTTGTTTCCATGTCAGATTAAGGAGCACTTCTCTGTGTTTCACTGATGTATTTTTCAAGCCTGTCTCGCCACAGCCATAACCCCACCATTATTAGGCCTTCAAAAGAAAGTTGGGGTTTTACTTTCGGAACAGATAATAGTCATTTAGCATTTCTAAATGTAAATAAGCAATTAATAATATTGCTTATTTTACATTTAGAAATGCTGTTTCCATTACTTTAACATCGTTTTTTTTATTACAGAATAAGAATATTTCTCCTCGTAAAGAACAAAAGCACAACCTTCTCTTCCCAGCTTGTTTACGTGCGCCATTTTCTTAGCAGACGAAATTTAACTGCAGCAGATGTTTATTTTGTGTTTATCTAACATGCTGTTGCCAGTTTCAATTCTGTGAACTTCTTTTATTTTCTCTAATTATTTAGGAAAAACGTTCTAAAATGTGTGAACATCTTCTGTAAATCTAAACTATAGCTTAAGAAAATAATTTATCAACATTACTTTTTTCCAAATGTGTGTGTGCTTTGTTGCCCCCCCCTCATAATAAACGAAGATAAGTTGTTCGATAATTTAGCAGAAATAAACAGTTGTACGCTGTTTGGAAAAGCTGAAATCATTTCTATTTGGGGGGGGGGTCAACGACCGCCCTCAGCAACTCTGATGGCTACCAGCTGAAGTTATTTCTATTTTTTGGGTGTCAATAACCACCATCATCAACTATCATGGCTACAAGATGAAGTTATTTCTCGGAGGTGGGGGAGGGGAGCTCAACGACCACCATCAGCAGCTCTCATGGCTACATGCTGAAGTTATTTCGATTTGGGCGGGGAGGGTGTCAACTACCCCCATCAGCAACTCTCATGGCTACAAGCTGAAGTTATTTCTTTTAACGACCACCCTCAGCAACTCTTATGGCTACATGCTGAAATTATTTCGATTTGGGCGGGGAGGTCGTCGACCACCATCAGCAACTCTCATGGCTACAAGCGGTCTCCCAACCCTAATTCGGTACCACTCGTTCCGGGGTAGGGACACATTTGCGGCTCCGAATCCAGGAACATCTCTGACGAATGGTCAGAAGTCAGCTCTTCAGACTACTCAGCCACCAAAGCTGAAGTTACCCACTGTTTTAAACTTATCAGAAAAATATTTAAGCTCGAAGGTTTGAAAATTTTAGCGCAAGCCATAAGAGAAACGTACAGCAGCATTTGATGAAGTATTTCCGCTGCGATACAATTTTTTCCTCACTGTGTGTGGGTCCTTCCCCGCT
Source organism: Macrothele yani (assembly GCA_039090855.1). Lineage (NCBI taxonomy): Eukaryota > Metazoa > Arthropoda > Arachnida > Araneae > Macrothelidae > Macrothele > Macrothele yani. The sequence goes on from CM077001.1 coordinate 141,177,992, forward strand.
TTTCATTTTCTTATTGATCACGAAACCACAGTTCCTCAAATGGGTTCAAGCTCATTGGTAGTTGGTAGCGTTGACACAAGAATGTACAACGTTCTCACTGTAGTTGTATAAATTGGCTCACGAGAATTCGTAGTAACAGTGAATTGAACTTCAAGGGTATTCGCCAAAGCGTCATATTTGACAGAGTCGTCATGCACAATGCCATTCATCTGCGGTAATGTCCTGAGGTTTTCATTGAACGCCCGTCCTAGGTCCCAAATGGACATTTGATGGTTGGCACCATTCTTATTGCCTAATAGATCAGTACATGTTCTTCCTTGAAATTTTTCGGTTTCTTTTTGTGTGATGAATCTAGGTCAGTCTTATTCCTTACGAGTTTCAATAGTTCCTTACCCCCATATTTTTATGGCTTTATTTCTCCTAACAAGATCCAGAAGACAAATGTGTGTGTGCTTTGTTGATCGTGGAAGGTGTCTTCTCTTTGCATTTTGCGCTACGTCTGTCAGTCTTTTATATGTAGACTATTACCATTGAATTAATCTGAATTTAAAATATCATCAAAAGTATATGTTCCAGTATCGTTAATGAGCACTTCAACAATATTTAGAGGCCGATGCAGAGAGAAGTATGAAATAAACTGAATTTTGTCACCTGATGGGAGCTGGATTACGATAGAATTTTAAGCAGTTAAAAAAGAAACCAAGAATATGTTAAAGAAATGCAGGTTGTTAAAAACTGCAGATGAAATTTTATCGGCTGGCTCATTTCTATATGGTTAATACTTTAATTTTAGGACCATCCGCTTCAGGACCTGTTAAGCAGGCAGCAACAAGACCCCTAGAGCTGCGGGGGGGGGACGTAACCCTTAAATGGCGGTGAACATGGTGGAATTGTAAACTTTTATATCTTTGCACAAATACTGCCAGCATTTTTCGTGCTTTTGCGCTTTCGGCTAATTTACTTCACTAGATTTTACCCATATCAAAAAGTCAAGGAAGAAGAGGGGAAGAGGGGAGGATGTTTTCTACATCCTAGTAAGACGAAGTTTTAATTTTGATGTACGTGTAATAAATACTATTGTAAAAAGAAAGTATTTAATGTAAAAAAAAATAATAACTTTTAGCACCAACAAGCGCTGTGGTCATGCGGCAGAAAATCACTGGTAATCTATAGCCCCTATTGAGTCACCTTGAGAAGTCGAAATTCCTTCGACCCCCTGATTCTTAGCATTAACAAGCCTTGTGATCATGCGAAAAGAGAGTTACTGGCACAACCATTCCTACCGATTCACTCTCAGATGTCGAAGTTCCTTCGTCCCACGACTCTCAGCACTAAGGAGCCTTTGGTCATGCTGTAGGGAATAACTGGCACAGCCATTCCTACTGGTTCACCCTCAGATTTCAAAGTTCCTTCGTTCCCTGACTCTTAGCACTAACAAAACTGTGATCATGCTGCCTAAAATTACTGGCACAACCATTCCTGCTGGTTCACTCTGAGATGTCGAAGTTCCTTCATTTCCTGTCTCTTAGCAGCAACAGACCCTGTAGCCATACAGCAGAGAATAACTAGAACTACCGTTCTCTGCAAAAAATGCGCACAAAATGGGGGACAGGAGAAGAAATATTGTGACGTACTACAGAGGTGAAAACATGTGTCAAGACGACAAATCTACAGCGAGACATTCTGTCAGCGTAGCACAGTTGGGAGAGCGACTTACTCCGGAGTGAGGGAACACGGGCTCGATGTCCGTCGCGGACAAGCTAGTGTTTTCACAATATCCTGTGCCACAATAAACCGCAATTCGTGCGATATGCTATCCACAATATCCGATCTCGCTACAGAACTTCAAAATCAGTTCCTTTGACAGACGATTGAAATTTAACAGTTAATCAAACCTCAAGTATCCCCGCGAATATCTCCTGTTACTGGAATGTTTTCGTTATATATGGATAGGGAAAAAGTAAGAACGGAGTTTTTCCGTTAATATACGAAGGGAATTGCGGAAAGGTTTCTGAAAATTCAGAATTTTTCGTTAACACATCCTAAAATCGGCAATTTACCGTCAATATAAGAAGGAATTGTGGTAAGGTTCCTGAAAATTCAGAATTTTTCGTTAACACATCCTAAAATCGGCAATTTACCGTCAATATAAGAAGGAATTGTGGTAAGGTTCCTGAAAATTCAGAATTTTCCCGAAGAACGAAAAATCCGTGAAATTCAGGTTTGTTTTCGTCATTTCACGGGAAAAGTTGCATCAGAAATATGCTTCGTTAATTAATTCACGAAAGAAATCACGGAAAGTCGCTCGTGAATTGCAGAAAATGTTTTACAGTGTACTTTTTCACCTTAAGAATTCGAAGCTCCTTCCTTCCTGAATATGAGAAATACCTACCCCAATTTTGTCTATCTGTGTCTAGGATGAGGTTGGAGTACCTTTTCCGTTGTCTCCAAAATCAGGTAAGAACAAGGAGCATTGTCTTGTGTTTCATATGAAACATCAATGAGTTCGCGTCGCTCTTCCATATCCGTATAAGAAATTTATTAAGAAACATACGTGGAAGAACTGAACATATTGTACCTACATATGGTACATGAATGGCCCTGCGTAGCACACGCACTGCTATGAGGTATGAGACAAAACATACCTTATCCGCCCCTCTTTCTTGTCATTTGAGTGCTCGTCGTTTGGTCCGCTGCAAAGCCCATTTAAGAGGGGGCTAGGAGGCTGCAGCCCCGCATTTTTAAGGGGCCCCAGGATTATGTAGGATGCTTGAAGAATTTTGACAGAGTTCTACGGTTCTGTTGTTTTTTGTTTTGTTTTTTTCAGATAGCACAGCGAAAACTATAAAAAACTACCTTGTGAATTTGTTTTCTATTTCTTTCCGCTTTTTTTAGGAGTCCGCAAATCGTACAGTAACCCCAGTACATCCTGAAATCTTTCGAAAGCATTACAGATGTTTTTGTACATATCTGCAATTGGGGAAATTTTCAGACATTAAGAGTTCGTTTGAATCATGATAATTGAATCATATTATTTTGTCCGCTACTTTGATATAATTTCAACAAACTGAACCCTGGGAAGGGGGAGGGGAGGGTTAAAGGTTTAAAGCAGAACTGAACTGTTATCCAGTTTTCAGCCATGCACTTTTACATTTTCTTGCTAGCACTGATTCGTCCATGAATTCTGGGATGCACACTTCAATATGGCGAGTATATTTTTATTGCTTCCTCATCATATTTTGGGAATGTTTTCTCCTGGGTATTTTTATTCATCCACATATAGTGAAATCCTAGATGTGCCACTAATATTGGGGCCTAAAAATACTGCCCAGTCCCTGGGTCCCCTGTCACTTTAATTGGGCCCTGATCCGCTGTGCCTTTCTTTCTTACGTTTCCTGACAGAGTTAAGCTCAGTGGGTTACATCGATTTCTCTAGATGTCGTACTCCCTCACTATGTATTACATTCCCTAAACGTCTGTCTACTGTAACTTCTAAAATGTTCACTTAATTTCTTAACCTTTCATATTCTAGTACCTATTTTTTACACCCTTTTTTCTCGTCCTTCATGTACATAGGCGGATTTACAGGAAAGCCCAGGGGAGAGGCTCCGCGATGCTGCAGAAATGCAGAATGAAAAGCAAAGCACAGAAAGAATGCGTATCAAATAGCGAGAGTAACAGTAGTAAGATGATTTCGAAGTAGGGCTCGGAAAAATTCCGTTCAAGCTTAAACTCTAGGAGAAGCAGCTTTCTGCATAGGTGTAACCACTGGGGGGGGGGGGACCAGGACCCCCAGATCTTCAGAGTCGGAAATCCCCAATGTGAAAGACCTCCTCCCCCCAATTTTTTGGGGAGTATAATGATATAATGCACACATTATGATGTGAACCAACTAAATTTAATAATATAAGATTGTAATTTTTCGTAGAATGCAAACACGTGTATAATGTGGTTTAATAAAACAGCGATATCGATTCCTAATAAGCAAAGTCAGTTCTACAGCTTCGTAATTTACATTTCTGCCCCATCTGTCATAGTTTTACAGTTGTATTCGCTAAGTTCCACAATTCGCCAACAGAAGCGCCTATGTCATGCCAGTTAGAACGCGCCTCATCAACTGCTTTGCTCCTGCGTGTGTGTGTGTGTGTGTAGGGGGTCCCAAACTCAATTTAATACAGTATGCATGGACATTTTGCGAGAAGAACGGACCACCGATGGACAACCGACATTTTAGACTGGATTCCGAGGGACAGAAAAGGACCTAGAAGAAGACCGCGTGGGAGATGGATGGATGAAATTCGAAAGCATGCCGGAGTGACATGGAGGAGACAGGCTCAAGACAGACAATTGTGGAAGAAACTTGGGGAGACCTTCATCCAGTAGGGGATCGATAATGGTTGACAATGATAATGATGATATAATATTGTATATATATGTATACATACAATGCGTGATCGGACCCCTCCTCCCCCAGATTTTGAAACATGGTTACGTCACTGCTGAGCACAGATCATTGAAGTTCCGCATCCCAACGGCGCACCGTGGTGTAGGTGGAATGGGACTGCGGAAAATTTTGTATAAACGTTTGAAATGTAATGGGAGCACTGATTTGCATATATATATATATATATATATATATATATAACATCCTGAAATATAAATATATGCCCAGATAAATAAAATATAAAGTATAATTTAATGAGAACAAAAATGTCACAGCTGTTGTGCAACACTGAGTTATTTAGCGTGTACAAAACAGAAAAAATAATAATATACTTAATACAAACAAAGAACTTATGTATCAACAGCTCCCCTGTATTAATGTCTGGGCAGCTTCGTGTAGAGGCCAATGCTTTCTGTGAGGTTCTGTTCGAACACTATAAGTAAAAGCATCCGAGGAAGCAAGAAGTATATGCATAACGTCTTCATTTGTAGACACTTGAGAACATTTTCTCGAATGACTCAACCTCTGTAGCGATGGTAGTCCTTATTGCGAGCTTTCTGCGCTTCTTCCGCCAACATTTTGATAGGCAACATAGCAGCATTAATTATTTTACTGCCAAGCACCTTATGCACCGTGTTTGGCATATTGTACCAGCTGTACAACCGCACATGTAATTCAGATGTCTCGTTGCAATAGATATAGAATTTGTCGGCATCAATTATCGCAACAGAATTTATTAATTGTAATATAATTGAAAACCGGTGAAATAAATTCATATCCGCACCTGTTATTTCTGCTGTTGTGGCTGGGTCATTAAAAAACCTTCTAGGGGGTATTGCTATCGTTAGTTGACCCCATTTATTGCTTCACAATGTCTACTTTAAGACTCATTCGTTTAAAGAAAGCGTCTTGGATCCTTTTTTCTCTTCTGCTTTTTACGCCTTGGTTTCTGTGTTGGTTCTCCATTTTGTAAAGGCTTTATTGTAGGCTATGTGAAGGATACACTCCATGAATTTGATCCGAGCATGGAGAGGTGGTAGGCCCAATTTGAATGCGTCCTCGTTTTCTGTTTTGCTACGCACACGATGTAAACCATTCATTTCTCACGGTTTCGCTTTGCATGTAAACCAAACTGCTGTTGAGGTGTTGTCGGTGGTGGTTTGGGCTACTTTGCCATCGATCCTCGTAAAGAGGAGTTCATGGTGCACTGTATAGCTCTTGCCATGTAAACACACCACAGTTTCTTTTAAGTTCACTATTTCCGACTCCATTCGTGCAATTTAATTTTTTGTCGATGCTGTGTTTTCTTTGGTAAACTAGAACTGATCGGGCCTATACAGTATCGTGCTGAAGATGGAGTGATGGACACGGATTCTTCCAATGCACCACGGAATCATTGTCATTTGCGTACATGCGAAGTGGCACTACATTTCATCATGTCATGTACATCATGACATTTCATCATTTCATGTGACATTTTCTTCGGGGAAGGTCTGGTTATATTCACTGTGGCCTGCCGAACCATCGCAGTGCATCCCCGCTTGGAAACCAGAATAGATTCCTCACTTAAGGTTGCCAGCTCGTCTGCAGGTTTTGTCATGAAAATACTTCTTGTAGTATTCTTGCAGACCCACGCAAGCGTAACTTTTAGTTACTTCTATGTCAGCAGAATAACACCGCTTTTTAGAGTTCAACACTTTCACATAACTTGGGAAAATGTCATAACCAATGTCTATTGCTGCTTTTCTAATAACTTCATATTGATGTTTTGATAATGATGCATCTAACATCAATGACAACGCTTTTTCAGGAGTGAATGCTGTACATGGTGAGGATTTGTCGTGAACTTTATTGGTAGTTATAGTAATCATTTCCTCGGGGAACTTCTCGCATATTTTTTTTATTTGTAGCGTTTGGTGCGGTCACAACATTCTTCAAATGGTTTTGATGGTCCGAGAACGCTTCGCAGGCCCGGGTTCACTGCCTGCGGCATCAAATTGTACCGGATTTGCGGTGACGAAAAGAGTATCTTTTAACCACTCCTCGTTTTTGGCGAGAAAAGTTTTCTTGTTTCGTGATGCAGCCTGCCACCTTTTCGTAAATTTCGGCAGGAAGTTTCGACTCAGTTCTTCATAAACGTTCTCAAAAACGGTCTCTGTCAGGTTCGGATAAATGCACTAGAAATGAGCGAGGCACTGATGAACTTCGTGGTTACTCGATAATACAATGTCAACTAGTTCCGCGTACAAGATGCTCAAACTGGCCATCACTCCTACTGTCGTGTTACTTTCTTCAATAGACACTAGAAAATGAAAAAGAACATCGTAATTTACTCCTTTTATACTTGTCAACATGCATGACCAATCTAACATCAATGCCAACGTTTTCTTGGAGTGAATGCCGTACGTTAACTACCCCCTTATAGTTGTTTACTCCGGAATGCATGTTTCTTCTACAACTAAGGTCATTTAGTAATGTGGCTCACAATAGTATAGGCTCGCAGTTTACCGCACTTGGAATCGATTTAGGTGTAATCTTGCGGGTTCGAAGAACCAATTAAGGTATATTATAACACGACGGTCGACAGCGAAACCAAGTACCGATACTTTCATTGCCGAAAATAGCATGACAAATACCCTTGGATTCGACGTCATGCTACTTCGTAGTTTATATCAACTCTTTCAATATTATTGTGTCTTTCAGTACCTCACCGATAACCACAACGAACACTACTAGAATTTCCAAAAACATTAGTACGGTAGGTTTAGTTAATACGTGCCATAACCACAGTTTTTCCTAAATATGCTGCGGTCACGATCGCTTAACTTTGGTGCCCTGACATTTTTCATAGATAACACATCCTGCACAATTTCTTATAGGGTTTGTTTCTCCTAAGCCTGACATATGTATGTGTGACATCGAATGAGCGTTTAGTCAACCTTCACAACATTGACTTTTCTTCGTTCCTGCACCAATAATGTTCGCGTATTCCGAAAGGTCATGGAGGTTAAGCATATCCGAATATTGTTTTGTATACCTCCATCTGCCGTTTCAGACAATTCCTATTATGCATATGAGAGACAATTCCTATTATGTATGCATATGAGAGACAATTCCTATTAGTTGTTTTGTATACCTCCATCTGCCGTTTCAGACAATTCCTATTATGCCTCACAGTATAAGTTACTCTGTAGTAGTTAGCTGCGTGGAATACTATATGGGGCAAACAAAAGTTCCTAAAAAAATTAAAAATACTGAAGAGAGTGTACAGCTATCTTTTTCCGTAACCCCTTTTCAGTCAATTTATTTACACGTTGTTCATTTCTATTTTACGCCCCTCAGAGCCTGAATTTACATCCCTAGCATGATCGTTCTGGAAGGGCAACCCCCCTCCCTGACCTCCCGGTAGCTACGGCCCAGCACAGAGAGAGAGAGAGAGAGAGAGAGAGAGATGCGAGAGATAGGAGAGAGACAGGACAGAGTTAGGAGAGAGAGAGACAGGAGAGAGAGAGGAGAAAGAGAGAGACAGGAGAGAGATGCGAGAGATAGGAGAGAGACAGGACAGAGTTAGGAGAGAGAGACAGGAGAGAGAGAGGAGAAAGAGAGAGACAGGAGAGAGAGAGACAGGAGAGAAAGAGAGAGAGATAGGAGAGAGAGAGAGAGCGAGAGAGAGAGATTGTGAATGAGTGAGTGAATGAGTGAGTGAGTGAGAGAGAGAGACCACAATGAAAATAGTGACACCGTGTTCAAGAGAACCCAAAATGTGTATTTCTTTTGAAATCTCGTAGTCGAATGTGGTGACAATGAAACCTTATTTTTCAAGAATTATAGAAGACAATTTTGGACTTGCTGATCAAGCACCTGGAAATATTGATAGTGACCAATGAAACACTAGAAGCTGCCCTTAGGCAAAAATGCGAGGTTAGGGAACATGATGCGCGTGTCCGAAATTATCTTATGAAATTCGGATTGATTCGTATTTATTTTTAACAGTCTCCCCATCTACTGATTGGAGCAGATATCGAGGGCGACGGCGCACAGTGGTCCGGATAGGAAAAAAGGCGGGCAAAAATATTTGTACGTCTTAAACGAAAGAAACTGTAGTGGGATAACTAAATATTCGCTTATTTAAGTGTTTTGATGAATTATAATTACTCACAGTACTGTAAGAAGGGTCCAGGTATCCAGTCGGTCCTTCGTCTTCTGAAGCAGATGTTTCACATTCGTCGTCTCCTTCCGCCTCCTCCTCTTCATCGGATATTACCAATAGACCTAGCACTTCCGAAGGTAGTTTTGTTTTTTCTTTGGTAGTCCTCCCAAGCTGGATAATGGGTCAGAAGTCAACATTAACCTGCGAAAGAGGTCCAAATTGCTGTCTTGTCGTGAAAATTTTCGGGTAAAGCTTTCTCGAAATTTTCTCACATCTTTGTTTCTACACTCAATGGCTTCTTCTGAAAGCTCTCCAATCGGTAAAATCGCCGCCTGCACAATAACGGATCCATGAACAAGAATTTTATGTACCGTGGGTGGCATATAATACCAGGGATACAATCTCACGAATAACTGTGCTGTTTCCATGCAGTACATATTGAATTTCATTGCATTTATTTCGTGGCCGCATGAAATTGCTGTCAAAATATTTCCAAAACGAGAAATCAAATTTTGGTCTACTCCAGTCACTTCGGAATTTATTTCGGGATTTGTAAAGAATCTTCTGGCGGTATTGCCGTCATTCGTATTTCCATAGCCTGGTTTTGGGACATCTACAATAAGTCCTAGTCGATTCCTGAAGGAATCTTGTACAATTCTTTTCCTTTTTTCCAGAAGCTCACGGGTTCCATCTTTCTTACTCGCTTTCCATTTCTTAAAATCTAAACGGTAAGAGATATGCAGAATACACTAAAAAAAGCGTATATGGGCATGAAGAATAGACAGTCCAAACTCAAAGGAAGAGGTATCCTCGGGCACTTGTGTAAAGTAATCTAACTTGTTCAGATCCGACACTTTCGCGCCACATATGTAACATTTCATGCTTGATGACTGGGTCAGAGCAGTACATATTTTCCCATCAATCATTGACAATATGAGAGAATACTGTACTGTAACGTTGTCACTTCTTAATGGCTGTAAATTTTAATTTGTTCGTTCATGTATTCTCTTTCTGCTTGGGTAACTGCAGGGGTTTCATGAAGCCACTGGAGACGAATAGGCCTACAAAAACGGGTTGATGATGGTCGTTCATTTTTCCATACGGAATCTTCCGTTTCACTGTCAACCATTCGTAAGGGAACGATAGATGTCATAAATAAATATTCATCAGTACTGCCGCTTTGAACCCATTTCTGCTTGTATTGGGAATGACCAGCGCTACCGTCGAAACCCCATTTACAATCTAAAATATAAGTTTTTTCGTTGTTAGACGGCTCACTTTCAGGTAGAAATGACAAAATTTGGGTAGCAGTATGGTCCAATAAATTCTGAACTTTCACTTCACATGCACTCTCACTAACACTTATATTGTGCGGATAAGTTGCGTCTTTTGCTTTCAGAATTGCATAATAACTTTTATATAAGTCATGATTGTGATTAATTGCCAGTTTTCTAATAGGCGTATATTGATGTTTTGATAAATGTGTACTTACTATCATAGATAACGCTTCTTCTTCTCAGAGCTTCGTGGCTTGTTTTCTTTTCTTCAACCATGAGTCACGAATTTGTTTACCTTTGGTAGGTGTTGTGGTCACTTCTTTTAATAATTTTGCTGCATTTTCGTCACCTGCAGCCCTCAAATTCATCTCTGTGGCATATGAAAGCTCCGCAGCACCCACATTCTCCCTCAGATTTTGAATTTTCCGCCTCTTACTTCTTTCACTTAATTGCTGAAATACTTTCGAAGGACGTCCACGCTTTTCCGAAGAAGTGGAAGGAAAGTCTGTAAATGGTAATTCAATTTCTTGCTGTAACCAGTCTAAATATTTAAGAAGAAACATTGCTTTCGGTTCGGTGACATTTCTTCCAACGCTGATAGTATTTAAGAAAAAAGCTCATTCTTATTACGCTGTGTAGAGATTTTGTGCTCTGACTGTCCAAATTTAATTCAAATTTGTTCTTCACATATTGCACAACATGTTCTTCTTGTAGCACACTGGTCTCATTATTCTTTTCTTTATTTTTCTCGTAAAGTTCTCGGCGACTAACATGTAAATTCATTTTTCACACACTATATTGTCACACACTATTCACTGACCTGATACAAACAGCCCTCTGGAAACTGAAGAAATCAAGGGCCTGTGGTTTACCACCGACAAGCCACCCCTTGAGTCATCATCATCATCATCATTTTCAACCATTATCAATCCACTGCTGGACAAAGGTCTCCCCAAGTTTCCTCCACAACGGTCTGTCTTGTTCCAGTCTCCTCCATGTCACTCCCGCATACTTTCGAATTTCATCCACCCATCTTCCATGTGGTCTTCTTCTGGGTCTTTTCCTGTCCTTTGGAATCCAATCTAAAATTTCGTAAACAAACATAAATTTCAGGAAGTGCTCAGCGCCCGCGAGTTGTATAGCGGGAGAACACCTTCCCGATGTCAGCAGCTGGCTGCTCATAAATAACAGGGAAGCTTCACAAACAAAAGGTCATAGTTCACAGTATTGCAAGGTGTTGCACATGAAACCCTCAGTGATAGACTTATAACTATCTACCAATATACATTTGTAAGTTTCGCGGTGGACATGTTTGGCCATTTTTTTAAAACTCTAAAAACATTTTTGTTTTTTCGCAAAATACGGGAATTCAAATTTGTACTTAGAAACAAAAAACACTAAAAATTGTAATTGTGCCCTATATATAAGACCATAATACATTCACAAAAAATATACTTAGTATTTTATTTTGCATTGTTCAGTCAGAAACAATGTAAACAAAATCACCTACAGAATTGCAAAATTAATCAAGAAAGAGTTACAGCACTTTTGAACTTAAGTATTGACCAAAACCATTGGAGTATACTTTAAAAAACACTTAGTCCTATCAGAATGACTACTGAGGATTATTATTAAGCAAATTGTGTGTTTAAAATATGAAGTTCGAAAAATGATTTTTGTCCGGGTTTTTAGCGATTCGGACCACGTGCGGCGGTATGGGGTGTATAGCTGTAAGTATTAGGGCGCTATGGAATTTTACTCTAGTCCTTCTCTTTCCTGTCGTGATCTGATGTCACTAGGCGTGAATCTTGACCACAACGTCGTACAAGATTTCTTTCTTTATTTAGTGTATGTCAAACTTATGGTGAACTTAAAAAACGCTCCATATATTTAAAGATGCAGTCATGGGCGCCTATATGGGAAGGTAAAAGAGTGCATTTGCCCTCCCCTGGAAAACTGAAAATGCCCTTTCTGTTCTTGGAGGGTACTACAGAGGTTTTCTCGATAACACTTACTGTAATTACTATTTTTTCTGTTGAAATTCTGGATGCGTGTGTATTCATAGTAGAAATTGATAATGAAATTTTCCATTGCATGTTGAAGAACAACATACGTACTTACAGTATGGAAAAGCATGAAATGCGAAGAAATGAAAAATATATCATCCTCTTCATGGGCATGTCCATGAGTAGCTGAAGACATTACGAAAATATTCATTATTTGCTTCAAATTATTTCAATTTCTTTTGATTGATGATTGTGAGCAGTCACTCCATGTACAAAATGTAAAATTTGTGTTAAAAAAATTAGTGGCAAAGAAGGTTGAAGAGTTGAATGTGGTAAACGAAAAATGTTCAAAATGTAATCAAACTAAATTTGAACTGGGACTAAAGTGGGCTACTGTATTTTTGAATATATTTTTAAATAACTACTCAAAGTTGAAAAATGACTGCTTAAATAGCAAGTCAGGGAAAAGAAAATATGCTAAGGTATGTTTGCAGCGGTAACTTAATGAATCTAGTTTTCCAGTGTGCCTCACTAACAATGGGAATGTCTTTAAATTTTGGCAAACATTTGATAATCATCATTACAAGGAAACTAAATCCTAACACCCAGTCCAACTACCCTAAACCCCATACAAATAAATATATTTCAATCTTCGCTTTTGTGGGGAAAAATTATCAAGTGCGCATATTCTAACACATGCTCGTAACCATGGGGGGCGAAATCAGTACAAAGTAAGTTTATTTTCCATTTCTTTATTGCTGTGTGTACATTGTGCTGAGAGCTGCACATTCTCAGTATTAATTTAGTCTGTTTGGCAGTCTCAAAAGTTTCTTATTTATATCTGTATGCCCTGACATGCAGATAAATTGCGACAAAAGATTATATCTCTAATTCTTAATTCCTCCAATTTCAAAAAATACAAGGAAAGGAGGGGGTGGGGTGGAGTCTAAGTTATTAAAACCACACATAAAATACAGACTGTGGTAGCATTATAAGCATTTTTTTGTGATTTTCTTTTCTAAGTAAGTTCTGAGTATTAATTTAGTATATAGTTTGCCTCGCCCAATTCTTTTTATTTATTTCTGTATATACTGCAACGTTTACCTGGTGCATCATTATCATAATTTTTCTGTTTTGTGAATTACCTTTTCAAACATATTCTCAGTATAATAATTTTGGAACAATTTGCCTCTTCAAATTTACTATTTTTTGGATGAAAGCAATGTTATTTAACCAGAAAAAGTTAGGATCTGAAAACGCAATTTTGGAGGCTGTTTTACCAATTTTTCGCCGGTTTTCCTTTTACAGATGCAAATTGCAATGTAACAATACGTCAGTGTACTAACAGATTGCATTTCAGTTATTTACTGCGTCTCTTTAAAACTGCAATAATAGAGATTTTTGGTATAACCGTTTGTACTCGAACAGAACAGATATAGCGAGAAAGCGTAATTTGTGAGAAAGGTAAAGCAGACGCAATTGTGTGTGTGTGTGTTTTAAATTTCGGTAGAACTGCTATGTCATAAAATAATTTGCAGAAAACTAGAATATGGACTTTATTCAGCTCTTCGTTCAAGCATTACGTACGACTGAATGCCCAGAAACGTGTAGTTGTGTAATCTTCTCGGTGCACAACTCCATCGCTTAGCGTGACGTCACAAAAACGATGGCCAAGCCCTTAGAGAGAGGAGGGATGAGTCCCGGGAGCACCGATTCCGCTCGGACATCTAGTCAGAAACCTGATCACTCGGGCATCTGGGTGGCTTCTTACCCGTTTTTTTTTTTTTTTTTTTGAAGTTAAAGAAAACTAAAAAAAAACTGATTTATTGTACCTGGTGGTACAGAGACATGACAAACAGGCAGACATAGGCAGGATACAGATTTTTCACAGCAACAAGTACATATCATACATGGTTTACAGTATGCCAAATGATCAGTTTACACAGAGAGAGCCAGTGTTGATTAAGCAACACATTGTGAAGAAATACACGCCGCCCCGGTGGCGCAGTGGTCTAAGCGATGGCTTCCGATCATTCGTCCGAGATGGGTCCGGGTTAATCCCGGCGAAGCATGGATGCTGTGTCGTCTTACGGCGCTGGTTCTCTCCCTTCCCTGGAACCAGTGGCCCTAAGTTAGGGACGGGCGACTGCTTATACCCCATTGAGTTGTTCACGGTGGTCGTTAAACCTCCAATAAAAAAAAAAGCAAATGCACATCAAACATGGTTTTACAGTATGCCAAACGACCAATATACACAAAGAGCCAGTGTTGATCAAGTAACATAATGAGAGCTAGTGCCGAAAGACAAAAACAACAAACATCCATGCCTCACCGGGATTCGAACCCGGACCCAACTAGGGCGAATGGTCACAAGCCAGCGCCGTCGACCACTGCGCAGTGATGTATTCAGGCATCTTCTCGAGGATAATTAGCCACCCAAAAATCCATGACACCCCCCCCCCCCGTAGGTTTTTTGGCGATCTCCCCTTATATTTAGTCTAATTGTGTTCGTTTATAGCTGTATATTCGGAGATATCAATTTTAAAAAATTAAGAAAATGAAGGAAAATATTACAATAGGCCTAATAATAAAAAAACAACAACATCCGCATGGACTTCAATCTGAAATTTCTATCATCCTTCAACAAAACATTAAACAGTCCTCGTTGAAGGGACAATTTTTCAAGCACTGACAACTCGGACTACTTCTGCAATAAAAACCTAATTCCATCCAGTAGAGATGTTTGCACTGCAATACATCATCATATTTTGGAAGCAGGCATTCAGCTTTATTTCAATCTTTTGGATGCCGACTTTCCATATATACAGTTAGGCCTGAGTGTAGCTGACGTGACGTTAGGGCTTCCAATACAACAAAATATTTGCTACCAAATTTTTAACAATAGTAAATTATTCGAAATTGTTCACACAAGAATGTTTTTTTTTCTGACGGTGGTGATTTACTCTCTCTGACAAAAAAAAAAAAAGTAAAAAAAATCGAGGCACCTCAAACTGCTATCCAAACGGTTAGTTATTTTTTTTGTTTTTTTTTACTACTATTTGCTAATCTAAATAATCTAAAAGGGCTTAAACCGAATGGCAGGGGAATGGCTTACACCATTCGTTTATAATGGTGTAAGCCATTCCTCTGTCACTGTAATGATTCCTTAATAATCAGGGACACGCTTGTAGTAAGGCGAGGACATTTTTATCACTCCTAATGTCTTGGGGGATTTTCTCCAGCATAGGCTTACCTTACTAGCATCCTCAATATCTTACACCACCCCATGGTGACATCCGTGGTCCATTACTGAATAAAAGTAAAGGTATAACATTTATATATATATATATATTTTTTTTGGATTGGAGAAATTTAACGAGCACCGTGAGCAACTCATTTGGCTATAAGCAGTCACCCGTCCCTAATTTAGAGCCACTGGCTCCAGCGAAGGGAGAGAACCAGTGCCGTGAGACAAACACAACATCCATGCCTCAGCAGGATTCGAACCCAACTCGCGCGAAGGGTCATAAGCCATCGCTTAGACCACTGCGCCACCAAGGCGGCATATTTTTAATCACTTGTAGGTGTAGAATTCTTGGAATTTGCATTTGCGATATAAGAGCATAAGAAAATTTCTGTACTTTATATTAAATTTATATATACTGTATATACAGTATATATATATAACAAAATTGTAATTATATGTATATAATCAGTCAACAAGTTTTAGCCCCCTCGAAATTTGTGATTGCCCTCCCGGATAATCCTCTCTGAATGCTACACTGCCACTGCGCCACCAGGGCAATAGAAAAGTGCGCTTAGAAGACATTAAGATCTTCTGGGCGCACTTTTCTATTTTCGCTTTGCTAAGGTGACTTTCATAAAATCTGATTGATCTAAACACAACGACCTTCTTCCTAATATTTATTGTTAATTTACCAGTTGCAAATATTTGAAATTTATTTTTGGATTTCTTTTTTTCAATGATCGGCAGTAGGTTTCGTTTGTTTTTTTTCTATTCTCGTGTTACCTATTTACACATTTATCAACGTCCGCCCCGAAGGAATCCCTACTGGCCCACAATACCCGACGTCCACAGCTCACTCATCTTCTGCTGAGAAAACAATGCCTGTGGCAAAACAACTAACGTAAGGTCTCCGTGGAAAGCGAAACTACTGTGTATCGAAACAGATTTAGCAATGCAGATGGCGCTGTTGGCAGCGAAGCATAGCGAGAGGTTGTCTGCCAGCGTCATATGCGGAGATTGGCAATGCTCTGGGAGAGAAAGTGCGAACAGAACGTAGTGGTCCTTTTTCCCAACTGGTTTATTAGGTGTGTAACTCGACGACGCAGACGGTGAACCGTCTACGGTGCCTTTGTTTATCCCAGCTGATTGTCACGCTTTGTTCCCAAGCTGTCGCGCTTATTTGCCATAGGCGATTGTCCAGTGTAAAAATCGTGCCTTCGGATTTTTAAGGAATCATTTCTTCCAAAGAACTGAGGTGAGCGCAAAATTCTTATGCTATCCGGTTTCTGATTGTTCATTATCTTATTACCATATATATTTATCTAGAAGTCGTAACAATTAGGCTTAAAACTCAATCACACAAATCACCATATAATCCTTCTATATGCAAATTATTCTTTATGTTTTTCTTTCCTTTAATAAGTAGCGATGCATCCGCAGGCTGTTAAAAACGGGAAGGAAGACAACTGATAGTTGTAATGCATTCACTGACATTTATTGCAATTAAAATATTTTTTATTTCTTTGTTACTTGCACTCTGAAGCATAATTTAATAAGTGCTTTGTGGTTAAGCATTTAACAAGAAATGCATGTGTATCATCGTTATGAGCCTGGTACTTAAAATAGCCTCGTATAAAGTTCCATCGAAGCTTTTAGAAATTTTTTTTTTAAATGACGCACTAAATTTGGTGGATAGATTTCTAATATTCCATAATTCTTTTGACTTGCTGCGTTTATCTTCATATTTGTATGCTCAAAAAAATTAAATTTTGTTGCGGAATAGCACATCATGATAGGAATAACAAAAGGCGAATAAAGAAATATTACAATTAAGCTACTCAGTTGGCCTTTAAGGTTTTTTTTTTTTTTTAATTTCTCTATGATGTCTATTAGGAGTGACGTTCATTATATGTATATATGCTGCTGGAGGAAGCCTTTCGCCCCACCCCTTTCTGTCACATTACCTATGTTCTTGAATTTTGATCTCCATAAGGTCTTCCAGCCGTTCCTTCTACCTCATTCAACCATCTCCTTCTAGGTATTCTTCTTTTGTGTGCCATACCAGCCACTAGACAGATTACATGTACAGTGAAACATCGGTTATACTTCCTCCAAGGGACTAAAATAAAGAAAAGTATAACTGTAAGGAAACATATAAGTGAAATTAAGATATCCATAATTATATGATCATCGCAATTACACAACCGTATAGCCAATGAAATAATATAACTGAAAAGCATAGAAGCAACATCCTGCTGTGTGTATAGGTATAAAGTTGAAAAATGCACAGATAGATGATTGATTGATTGATGTTTGTATTTTTGTATAAGTAGGGAAAATTAATATCTATACAGATAGAAAGCCACACGCAGATTGATTGATAGCTATACATACACACAGATTGATGCCTTTACAGATAGACACGTATATTGATATCTTTACAGATAGACACACAGATCAGTTGATATCTATACATATATATAGACATTGATTGATATCTATACAAATAGACACACAGATCAATTGGGATCTGTACAGGTAGAGTGATTGATATCTATATAAATATACACAGAGATAAACCAATTGATATCTAAACAGATAGATAAACACACAGATTGATTGATATCTGTATACATAAATATTTTTTATTTCAGTAGCTGATTCTCGTACTCTTTCGTTTTTCGGTCGGGAGGCGCTTCAAAGTGCAGATACATTTGTGTTTTGCCGGTTTTTAATTATTTTTAGGGCTGAAATTGCCGCTGCAATGTTGTCATAGTAAAAGTGCCTTTCTAAAAAAATTCAAAAACGAAGAATAAATATTCAGGAAGGCAATACAAAAGAATATTTGGAAAATAAAAATATTGATAATTCATCATTTATTAGAAATCTCATCAGTTCTGATTGAAAATTGTTTGGAAAAGAAAATCGTTGAACTCTAGAACAGACGTAATGTAACGATGAGCGCAAAACTTCAGGTAATATTAAATAGGTGACGCCATTGAATTTTGGTTGTCTTTTAGGTTCCTCTTGCTTGCTACATACCTACACCATTTGATAATACGCTACTGTTCACGCTCTTATAAAGAAGAGATGTTGCCTCACACATTTCACGCATCGTATAATTCTATTATGGAGTAATCTATGACTAATCAGTGCAAATGACAGCTCATATTAGACGCACAATATAAACTTCGAATTAACTGATAGCAACGCTTTATATTCAGCAGATTATGATAACTTAAAGTGGTTGCCAGGCATAATAATTAGTTTTAAGCATTGCTTGTACTGTTTTAATATATGTAGTTAATATAGCACATTGAAGAATATTGCTTTCGTACGATTTAAACGTGGGTTCAGTTTTAATTTCGATTTTATCACGGTAATAAACGACATAATGCCAATTCGATTTTTAAATAACTGGTAATAAAGATTGCTCTTGAAATCTGTTTCTGCGAAACGAAATCTCGATAAAATGTCATAATAATCTCAACTGCAGATTCTTTCTGAAGTTGAGTGACTGACTGAAATACAGAACACTGTTAACGCAATAGGAAGAGCTGCCATGGTAGATTAATGGTACCGTAAACGGTAAAAATATGGTTTTCGCGCTTAAAATGTCTGTGTCTACTATTGGTTTGTCGGAAAAGTCATGACGTATTTTAGCCATGTTTTGCAAAGGTCATTTATTTTGATAGAAAGAACGAAGAGCAATCAATGATATAATGCCCGTTTTGTTTGATAACCTTTTGCCAACTTTCAGTGAGCTGCAGAAAACCTCTTTCATAGAAGAACCTGTCTTTCGTGGCGAAAAACTTTACAAGGTGCTTGATTTACAGCCTCATCTGAATTGAACGTTATACCACGCAAGGACTGTTGAAGAGAGCGAAACAAGTGGAAGTCTGACGACGCCAGGTCAGGCGAGTATGTTGGGTGTGGCAACACATCCCAGCCAAGCTCCAATAACTTTTGGCGGGTGATCAAACTTGTGTGTGGTCTCGCGTTGTCGTGATGGAACACAACACCTTTACGATGAACGAGCTCTGGACGTTTTTGGATGATGGATTCGTTCAAACTGTCCAATTACCGACAGTACACATTCGAATTGATTGTTTGCTTCCACCGTGGTAGGAGCTCGAAAAACACGACACCTTTAAAATCCCACCACACTGAGACCAGAACCTTCCGCTGATGAATGTCTGCTCTGGATGTCGTTTGAGGCGAAGCAGCACGTCGGGACCAAGACCGTTTGCGCAGCACATTGTTGTACACAATCCACTTTTCGTCACCAGTTATCAGTCGCTTCAAAAAAGGATCGTTTTCCTCACGTTTAATGAGCATATCGCAGATGTTTATACGCGCCGTCAATTGAGTTTCTTTGAGTTCGTGAGGAACCCACACATCGAGCTTGCTTACGTATCCCAGCTTCTTCAGGTGGTCGTGAACGCTTGAATGATGGATGTGCAATGTGTCTGCAATCTCTCGTGTCTTGTAACGTGGGTTTGACTCGATCAATGCCTTGATTTGGTCGTCATCAACCTCGGTTGGCCTCCCAGACCGAGGAGCATCGTTGAGCTCAAAATCACCAGCATGGAAATTTACGAAGCACCGCTGGCACTGACGTTCTTGTAGAGCATTATCACCGTACACTTTACGTAACTTTTCACAAGCTTGACGCGCGTTCTTCTCTTTACGGAAGTAAATCAGTAAAATATGGCGAAAATGCACAGTTTGGTCTTGCATCTTCAACTTGATGTCAAATCTCCGCAAATCAACCAAATCTCTCACTATTCCTTTTAGACTGCAGCTAGAACTGGCACCTGTCGAATGCCATAGCGATAACAGAGTTGACCATGCCTCTAGTACTTCCAAAACTGCCTAACCTCCATCGGGGGCCAAAATACGTCATGGCTTTTCCGACAACCCAATAGACTGCTGGTTTTCAGGCTAAAATATACTGTGCAGAACTTTCTCATCAAATTATTTTGATTTTAATTTTGCCCCTAACATGCACAAGTATCATCAGTCAATTTCGCGTCAGAGCTAGAACGTTTGACAATTTTAGAACAGAATGTGCCCGCCTGAACATGAAAGAAAGAAGAACGTTATCAGATGTGTATCAGTATACTCACATATCGTTCTGAAATAACACTGCTTTAAAAAATTCAGATTTCTTACACACCACCGATTCACATCCAGTATAAACCACTGTATAGAAGGGCATTTGTGCACCTTAGCGGCCGTAAGGCACTTTCCGTGGTTAGATGGTGCTAGAAGATGGACAAAGAAAATATTTTCGGTGATCATGTATGTAGAAATATGGGATACTTTACTTCATATGCAAGCATACTCGTATCTTAATCGAATGTCTGTAGATCACCCACTATACCCAGATATTCCCGTCAGAGAACTATATAATAACACCGTGCCCTCTACTAAATTAAATTAATTGGTCATTATTATTGAGTTAAAATCTTGAAATTATAATTGGTTCCCACACAATGGCGTAGTGATGGTAAATTGCGCCCGGATGCAAGCTATATAATTTACTGCCCTTGGAAAACAACAACGCAGACGATTGAGTAAGTTATTTCGAGAAGTGACTTGAGTATCGGTAAGCACCCGCCCGAGAAATATTTTCGCTGTTTCCATATTAAATATATTCTGAGCAGGGCCTTAGCTACCGAGAGGACAGGATGGTCATACCAGGGACGTAATTCCATGCTCTGAGAAGCGTCAAAAATCGAAATGAACAAGATGTAAATAAATTTTCTTAACATTTTAACTCAAAAACAAAGTTATGCACTTTAGTATCTTCTTTTATAAATTCTTTTGTTAGCCGCATTCACTATTACGCGCAGCTTACCAGAGTACAGAACTTACGCTCTGAGTTGTAGACCACCTCATATGGATGCATAGAATTGTCCGAAACAGTGAATGAATGTATGTAAAACAATATGCTGATATGCCTATAACCTCCGTGACCTTTCCGAATACGTCGTAGGGAAGAAGAGCTAATTAGACATTTGTGCTCTGTCGCCGAAAGTCCTTCTGAGCGTTTAACCTTGAATGGAGTTTTTTCCAAGCCCTACTCTTCCGTTTACTACTCATTCGTTCTGTGCTGTGTTATTTTCATTCTGCATTTCTGCACGTGTTCTGTCGACGGTGTTCACATAACTTTTACGTTTCACTTGATATTTAAAACCGCTGGCTCTTGGGCATTCACTTATTTTTTTAATTTTGAGTGAAATTATGTCGAATACTGGAAGTGAGGTTTTTTAATGATAAGAATATTTTCCTATAACGAAGGTATGATAAAGTAAGAGCTGCTTACTATTTGAGTGGAAGTAAGGAACTTTTGAACTCAAAGGGGCGTAATTTCAAGGCTCGCCCTCCCAGTTGAAAGCTTGTTGCGTTCCTGATTCTGAGTGTTTATTAAAATCAAATTTAATTTCACACCACTATGCACTCAGAAACGTTTAAATTTAACTTTTTAGACTGCAAAAAAAATGGTACGTGTTATGAATGAGTACTGGCACGAAATTTGCTAATTATCTTTTGTGTTTTTTGATCCGGGCCGAATCAAGCAACACTAAAGACGAATAGCTGCAAGCAAAACGTAAAACTAACAACAACAGAAAAAAATTAGTAAAATCGTGCAATGCATTGATTATGATACGCTTTCCAACATACCAGAAATCATTACTCAAGTTATGAGGATAATGGCTGTGGAATAAATCTCGCTTCTGTGCCCTGATCTTTGGCCCCCATTTCGATGATATTAAACAGAACCGGTTCAGTATACCTCCGAAACAACATGATAAAGTTTTGTTGCAATCGAAGCATTTTTACGTAAGTTATGACGCATGAGAACGATGGAATGGATCCCGCTCCTGTGTCCTGACCTTTGACCCCATTTTGCTCATTTTCAATAGGGTTCCTTCCAGGTTGTCCCCTACCACATACTAAAATTTCATCGAAATCGAACTATTTTTACGCGTGTTATCGTGCGGGCGGACGGGCAGACAGACAGACGGCAAAAGCTGGAGCATATACGCTTCTTCAACCTACGGTTGGAAAGCGTAAAAAATAAAAATTTGTTGCGAACGAGCCCGGTGACCGAACGGTCTGAGGCTCTGGCTTCTGACCGTTCGTCCGAGATGAGGCCTAGGTTTCGAATACCGGATGAAGCATGGAATGTTTTTTTTGTTTTTTTTCATGGCGCTGGTTCTTTCCTTTGCCTGGAAACAGTAGCCCTAAATTAGGGACGGGTGTCTGCCTATAGCCCTCAGAGTTGCTCATGGTTGTCGTTAAACTCGGAGGGGGTATTTGAGCATTCCATTGCAAGGAAGTTAAAGTGTGTTCCCATATTATAAAATTACTTGCTGTGGTACATTTCCTACTTCAGCAGCAGCATTATTCCAATCCCCCCCCCCCCCCATAGACTAGCGCCCGGGACCCCCCCCCCTCCTAGTTGTTACGTCTTTGCTTCCATACCCCTCGGACTCTCCTGAACCTAGGCTAAAAAATCCCCGCAAGTAGGGTACTTTACGAATCATAAGGGTTGTATGCTAAAAAGTGTATGATAACTCCTTACACAAAAATGACAGGAGTCCTTAGAATAAGGTGGCAGAAGAGGTCTTCTCCGCCGCGGGTTGAGATTTCGCTGCTAGATGGGATAAACAACAGTGAAAAATTTAACAGGCAGGAAGGCTGAGTGACAAGTGTGTTTTATATTTGCGAAGGGCATTTCAACTAAACAATTCGACATTGGCAATCGGCGCGAATAAAAGCAATCGATTAGAGCTCATTCTATGATTTCTTCTGGATAACAAAAGAAATCTCTTACACCTACCTCATACGCTGAGGAAAACGGCGTGTTAATCACGTGTACAGCTTGTGACTGACACCCATTATTCACACTAAATGTGTGGAATCGTGTGGAACGGCAGACTGTATTAAAAAAAACAAATTAGTAAAATCATGCAATGCATTGATTATGATACGATTCCCGCTCCAGGACGACGGAATTTTCAAGTTTTCGGATATTATATGACTTACCATCCTTGTCATGTTTACACCAAAAAACGGATTATCATCTTCAAAATTTGTATAGACTACCAGTTTATGTATCTAAAGCAAGGGTGATTAAGTTTCTTAGTGCCATGAAACCTTTCGGCAGTCTAGTGAATTCAATTGACCTCCGCCACAGTTGCGCAGCGGTCTAAGCGAAGGTTTCTAACTATTCGTCCGAGATGGGTTCGGGTTCGAACCCCACTGATGTATGGATATTGTGTTTGTCTTACGGCACAGGCTCTCTAACTTCCCTGGAATCAGTGGCCCTTAATTAGGAACGGGCGACTGCTTATAGCCCATTGAGTTTCCCTCGGTGGTCGTTCAACCCTCAACCAAAAAAAAAAAAAAAAAAAAAAAAAATCTATGGATCCCTTCTCGGAATAATGTTTTCAAAAATGAAGTGTATATAATAAAGGAGAGTGGATTAAGACCGAAAGCTGTGTAAGAAAATTGGGTAGACCATCCAACAGTGAACTGATATTAATTGATGATGATATAATATATTATACGCTGAGTGGCCACTTTATTATGACCACCCCCTCAGTACTTCGTTGGGCCACCTTTTGCCTTTAATACTGCGTCGATTCTTCGTGGCATAGACTCTACGAGATGTTGATAGGTGGTTTGTGGAATCTGAGACCATGCTTGATGAATAGCACTTTCCAGGAGTGTGAGATTGCAGGTTGTGGATCCAGCTGTCTGATGGCTCGTTCAACTTTATCCCACAAATTCTCAATGGGGTTGAGATCTAGATATTGTGGGGGCCACCTAAGCAAAGTAAACTCACCGGCATGTTCCTGAAACCAATCCTGTACAATACGAGCACCATGGCAGGACGCATTATCTTGTTGAAAGTAGCCATCGCCATTGGGATATAACATCCACATGACAGGATGCACTTGGTCCGCAACGATGTTTAGATATGATGTGCCAGTCAGACGTTGATCAACACGAATTAAAGGTCCCAAAGCATGCCAGGAAAACATTCCCCAAACCATAACGTTGCCTCCACCAGCTTGAAGGTTGTAACAATGCATTTGGGGTCCATGCTTTCGTGCTGTTTCCGCCAAATTCTCACTCGGCCATCGGCATGGTGCAACTGAGAACGTGATTCATCGGACCACATAATTTGTTTTCAATTATCGACTGTCCAATCCTTGTGCTCCTGTGCGAACTGGAGACGTTTTCTCTTGTTAACTGCAGACAGCAAAGGTGTTCAAACAGGCCTTCGGCTGCCATATCTCATCCGATGCAGTGTACGGCGAACAGTGCGTGCAGAGATCATTTGAGGGAATCCTTGATTAAGATGGTCTGTAATTTGCTGCACTGTTGCCCTTCTGTTGTCTGTTACCAGTCTGGACACTCTCCGTTCCGCCCGAGCAGTCACTAGTCGATGACGACCACACGTTGCACGTAGAGACCCAGTTTTTTGGCTGACAGTCCAGTCTTTAAACACTTTAACAACAGCTGCTGTGGAACATTTCACGAATGCGGCGGTTTCGGTGATACTCTTTCTAAGGCTCCGAGCTCCTACAATCATCCCACGTTGAAAGTCCGTCAAATCGCATTTTTTACCCATGTCGTCACCCAAAAATCACTTTACTACTGTCGCAAGCACTAAGCTTTCCCTTTTTATACTAGCCTCGCCCTCTGGCGGCAACAGCGTGCAGCCATAGCTCATTTGCTTAAAACTGTCAGGTGGTCATAATAAAGTGGCCACTCAGTGTATATACTTGAAAACTGTATACAAGAAAGTTA
This sequence comes from Macrothele yani, assembly GCA_039090855.1. Lineage (NCBI taxonomy): Eukaryota > Metazoa > Arthropoda > Arachnida > Araneae > Macrothelidae > Macrothele > Macrothele yani. The sequence goes on from CM077001.1 coordinate 141,202,947, forward strand.
TCAAAATATTTAGAAATTTGTAATATAGTAATATACTGTATGTGCTGTGTTTCAATGCATTAAAACAAAACAATACAAATTAATAACAAGAATATTACTGGCATAATATTGTTATTTTGTGTAGGACAATACATTTAAAATGTAGGCAAGTTAAAGTTTCAGTTAAAGGTTAATTTTTTCCTCATTCAAGTTCACAAACTCCCTGAAAATTATTCTCAGAACCCTCTCCTTGGACCCCAGATGAAGAACTTTAAATCTAAAACAAATATTTCTATTCGTACAACATGAGAAATCAGTTTTTATTGCATTTATAAATGTTTTTGAAGGCAGTTTGTTTTTTCAAATTTATAATAATCTTTCGTAGAGCAAATATAGTTACAGCGAAGGAACTACTCAAAATGATCATGGTTTTTCTAAATTTATGCCGTTCGGGGAAAAATGATGATGAAAAACTCTACGAATATTGGAAAACGGAATGAATGACCCCTAAGTGAAATTTCTGAATATCTGTCCTCCAGGGCAAAAGGTCACCTCAAGCAGTTCCACGAGAGTGGAAAAACATAATGTCCGCAAACCTTCTAAATGCTTATCCTCCGGAACGAAAGAAATGAAAATAAGTTCCGCGAGCATGAAAAAACACAATGAGTTTGGACACTTTTTAAGTATTTGCCCTTCGATACAGAAGACTTGGTGAGCAATGTCTGAAGGATTGACCAGGTTTATCCTTTGGAACAGAAGTCACGACGAAATGTGTCAGGAGAATAGGAGAATGTAGTAACCAATAGAATTAGAGTCGCTCATGGATTCCTTTTCGTTTACCGATCGACATAGTGACAAATTTCGCTAACATTGTATAGAATATAATGACCGCAAAACAGTTTTTGATGTGTGTTAACCCATAAACCGTTGCGGGCCCTAGATGAAAAAAAAAAAAATAAAACGAACACGGATTTCAGTTCACGATGAAAGGGTTGTAGCTTACTCGATTTTTTTTTGCTTTAATTCTAACCCTTTCAGTACATGTATTGTCAAGATAAAATCTGCATATACCTTACAGTCCAACGTGATGCCTTTGTTTCCAGAAGTTTTGGAAAAAAAAAAGATTTTTTGTATCATTTAGATAGAAACATGCTCAAGATTTTCCAGATATAATTCGTGCCTTTTTTTCTTGGGACAATTCTTTTACTAGGTAGACAGTTGTTTTTTAAGGCCACAGCAATCGTCCATGTAGACCTTACGGTGTAGGGAGCGCTAGGTTTTAAGAACCCCCCAAAAAACGCATGTAAACATTACAAATAGAAATTTTACTGCAGTTTTAAGGTGCCTCCTCTTTTTTTTTTTTTTTTTTTTTTTTTTTCCCGGCTATCCCTTTTACTCCAATACTTAACCTTTGGGCTAATTTCTTCCTGGAAGTCGCAAATTATGATTTGAGAACATCTAGAAAATAACTATATCGATTATTTTATCCTACGTTATGTTATACTTCACCATGCAAAATAGTGAACTTTTGTAACAATGACTTTCAAGAAATTCGCCGTTCTCGCTTTGTTTCAAAACAGCACTTCAACAAATCTACATATGTGATATGTAAGAATCAGTAAATTTATTCATTACAGAAACTCGGTGTCTAATTGCAAATTGTTACTGTTTTTTATAACACCAGTCGCTCTTGAAACAGTGAAAGATCTTTCTGAAAAATGAAAGTAATACAAAATTATTAGAAGAATACTATGACTATATACTGAATGTTTCTGGAAGAGTGTCCGTAAGGAATAGGAAAGTAATGGTCGGTCGTAGCAGTAAAGTGAAAAATGCAAAATCCGCAGCAAACAGAGGACAATTCTGCTATGATTGTTACACCCGCTGGAATGGACAATTTCCGAAAAATACGAAAATAAAATTTTATACGGCCCCCTACGGAAACACCTAACCGTTACTTTCCTATTCCTTTCGGACACACTTCCTGAAACTCTCTTTCTATATATATATATACGTATACGTATATACTGTATAAATATATACAGTCGAGTCACATTATTGTGACCACCTCCTACTTTTGACGTCAACAGCGCGTAGCCAATGAAGGAGGGTATATAAGGTGTATAAATGTTTGGTATATAAGGTGTATAAATGTTTGCTATATAAGGTGTGAGCCGTAGCCTGGCTTGGAGGGCATATAAGGTGTATTGTAGGTGTTCTGAAAACATATCACTCGTTGCTTTCATGGATGAAAGGAGCGATTTATCAGATTTGAAAAAAGGGATGATTATCGGCTTTCGGGCCAAGCAAGGGTGGCAGTATTTCTGAAACAGCGCAGTTTGTGAACAGTTCGCGTGCTGCTGTGGTTAAAGTGTACCGTGATTGGTGAAATGGCACCATTGCAAAGAAGCGACGTGGAAACTGCGAAACACAACGCGCCATTGATGTGAGAGGTGAACGTCAGCTTCGAAGGTGCGTGAGGGCCGATCGACACGCTACAGTGGAGGAACTCACTGGCCGAATGAACCATGGTGCTTACCGGAAGTGTGTCGATGTAGACGGATGGTCACTGCCCCTATGCTAACGAAGGTGCATCGACAGAAAAGGCTGACATTTGCACGGCAGAATCGGAATTGGACCTCCACTGATTGGCAAAGGATTGCCTTCTCCGATGAGTCACGTTTTCTGCTTCATCGAACGGATGGACGTTGGTGTATAAGGCAAAAAACATTGGAGAACAAACACTCTTCAACCACTGCTGGAAGACCACAAGCTGGTGGGGGCAGTGTTGTGATCTGGGAAATGTTTTCGTGACATTTTACGGGTCCACTCATACCTGTGGAAGGCACTATGAACCGAATTCGTTATGAATCCATCCTTGCAGACCACGTACACCCATACATGCTGATTTTTTTCTGGGGCGGATGGGATCTTTCAGAACGACAATGCGACATGTCGCACAGCTAGAAATGTCCGAGGGTGGTTGGAAAAGGCACGATGGAGACTTCAAAGTAATTCCCTGCCCCCCCGTCCTAATTCCTCAGACTTAAACCCAATTGAGCATCTGTGGGAGCACCTCGATCGTGTTGTTCGCTCTATTGATCCTCCACCACGCAGCCTCCAGCGGATGTCAGATGCACTGCAGTCAGCATGGCTCCACATAACTATGATCACCTCCCAGCACCTTTTTGAGTCACTCCCAGCCCGTTTAGCTGCTGTCCGCGCTGCACACGATGGTTATTCTGGATATCATCTAGTGGTCACATTAATGTGACTCGACCGTATGTGTATATATCATCATCATCATCATCATCATTGTCAACCATTATCAATCCACTGCTGGACGAAGGTCTCCCCAAGTTTCCTCCACAACGGTCTGTCTTGTGCCAGTCTCCTCCAGGTCACCCCTGCATACTTTCGAATTTCATCCACCCATCTCCCATGTGGTCTTCTTCTGGGTCTTTTCCTGTCCCTTGGAATCCAATCTAAAATTTCGGCTGTCCATCGATGATCTGTCCTTCTGGCAGTATGTCCAGCCCATTGCCATTTCAGGGATTTAACTCTGATCATGATGTCTTCCACTCTTGTCATTTTTCGGATCCACGAGTTCCTCTTCTTATCTCTCCTGGTTACACCAAGCATGCACCTCTCCATGGTTCTTTGAGCTGTCTGCAGCCTTTTGTATGTCTCTTTTAGTTAAGGTCCACGTCTCTGCACCATACGTAAGCACTGGAAGGATGCATTGATCAAACACTTTTCTTTTAAGACATAATGGCATATTGCTCTTGAAAATTATGCTGTTTCTTCCAAAAGCTCTCCAGGCAAGTTTTGTACGCCGATTAATTTCTTCATCAATGTGACCCTCACTTGATATCTGCTGTCCAAGATAAACGTACGTGTCTGTTATCTCCAGCTTTTCTCCATCAATCGATAAATCTTCATTTCTTGTAAAAGCATTGAACATCACTTTTGTCTTCTGAAAGTTCATTTTTAATCCCACTTCTTTACTCTTGTCAGCAAGTTCCTGGATCATACTCTGCAGCTCTGATGGGGTAGTTGCAAAAATGACTACGTCATCAGCAAAACGAAGGTAGGTTAGATAATCTCCATTAATCTTTATCCCCTTGTTTTCCCTGCTCAGCGACTGAAAAACACCCTCCAATGTGGCATTAAAGAGCTTCGGAGATATGGTGTCACCTTGTCTCACTCCCTTTCCAATTTTTACGTGTGTTGTATTTTCAAACAGCCGAATCTTTGCACTTGCATTTTCATAGATGTTATTAATAATATTAATGTATGCATCTTCAATACCGCAGGTTTTCAGAGCCATTGTAACTGCTGATGGTTTCACCGAATCAAAGGCTTTTTCATAATCGATAAAAGCCATGCACAATGGAAGTTCATATTCCCTCGCTCTTTCAATTAGTTCTCTCAGTACGTGGATATGATCTATTGTGCTGTAGCCACTCCTGAATCCAGCTTGTTCTCTCGGTTGAGCCATGTCCAGTGTTACCTTCAAGCGGTGTGAAAGAACTTTAGTGAAGATTTTATAAACTACTGATAGGAGGCTGATAGGTCTGTAGTTTCCGAGATCCTCAATGTCACCTTTCTTATGTAGCTGGATCATTGTAGCGGTGTTTCAATCCTCAGGAATATTTCCTTCATTAAGGCATCGAGTTAAAATTTGGGCGAGTACTGTTTCGATTTCTCCACTTGCTTCTTGTATGATGTCTACAGTAATTCCATCTTCTCCTGGAGCTTTTCCCCGCTTCATGTTCTTGATTGCATGTGCAACTTCTGCTGGAAGGACTGGAGGAACTCTGGTACTGGTATCTTTCATGATGTCTGGAGTGCATGTATCATCCCTTTCGTATAATTAGGAGTAGAAATCTTTCACCCTTGTCAAAATTTCGCCTCTATTTCTTGTTACAGAACCATCTTCTTTTCTCAGTGCCATAATCTGTTTTCTTCCCTTACTGAGATGTCCCTTTGCTATCTTAAGGCTTTGGTTGTTTTCAATTGCTTTCCTCACTAGTTCACAGTTGAATTTTCTTACGTCTTCAGTGATACTTTTTCTTACTGTCTTGCATAGCTCTATATATTCCACTTTGGAAGTCACAACTTCTTTAGTTGTCCTCATCACTCTTCTTTTTTGCATCAACATTTTAGTTTTTCCTGATAATTTGTTTACATGCAACTTGTTCTTAGACCCAGCTAATTTTGTTGCTGTTTCCATAAGAGCTTTGGTTACTTTTCTGTTAACTTCAGAGATGTCCACTTCTTCCGATGTTAGGCCTTCTAAAGCAGAGAACCTGTTCTTCAGTTCCAACTTGAAGGTATTATGGTGTTTTTTAAGGTTGGTTATGTCAATAGATTTTGTTTGTCTTATGAGCTTGCCACGTTCAAGTTTAGTGTTGAGGTGCATCTTACATCTCACCAATCTATGGCCACTACCTGTGTTGAACTTGTTTAGCACACTGCAGTCTTCTATGACAAATTTTTTGTTACACATAATAAAATCAATTTCACTTGTCGTCCCATTTGGATGTCTCCATATCCATTTCCTGTGTGGCTTTTTCTTGAAGAAGGAGTTCAAGATGAAAAACCCTTCTGCCTCTGCAAACTCAACGAGAGTATTTCCACGCTGGTTTCTGTTGCCGTGACCGAATTTACCTACTGAAGTTTCATTCTGTTGCCGTTGCCCTATTTTTGCATTGAAATCTCCCATAATTATTTTCAAGTGCTGCTTACCTTATTATTTAGATGACAAATTTCCTCATAAAATTCTTCAATTTCTTCTTCAGGATGACTTGTGGTGGGTGCATAAGTTTGAATAATCTGAGCCTGGTATCTTTTCGAGAGTTGGATAACAAGTCGTGCAGCTCTGTCAGAGGAACTTTCAACTTCTACAACTTTATCCTTCAGTTTCTTGTTTATTATAAATCCAACACCACTAGTTCTGCCAGTATCTGTCCCACGATAGTAGAAGAGATGTCCACTTTTCAGTTCGATGAGATCTTCTCCTTTTCTCCTTACCTCACTTAGCCCCACGATGTCCCACTTTATCCTTTGTAGTTCCTCTTCCAATTCAAGAAGCCTTGAATCAGAAGATAGGGAGCGTCCATTATACGTAGCCAAGGTCAGCATCAGATGGCAGCCTAGTCCGGTCCTCCGGGGATTCTTAGCACCCTCTGCCTTCATGTCGCACTGGCCGCTGCCTTGGCCAGGTACATTCCAGCTGCCGGAGACTGAGGGCCAAGATTTAAGTTGTGGAATCATTTTGGAGGGGTTTGGCCATAACTCACCACGCTGGCCAAGCGGGTTGGTGAGTGTGGGATAGAATTTCCTCTAATCCCGATGGTATAGTTATAACGCCATTGGCGGTCGTCAGAGCCCCTTTAGTGGGAACAGGATGCACCACGAGAAGGCGGGGTTGACATCACTTTTTTCAGAAGACAAAAGTGATGTTCAATGCTTTTACAAGAAAGTAGAGGCTGTGATGTTACGCATCACGTGACCTTACATCCCTGTATATGTATTCGTTTTAAATTCTAAAATTTTTTCCTTAGTCTTCAGTTTTGCTCTTAAGTATATCATCATCATCATCATCATCATTGTCAACCATTATCAATCCACTGCTGGACGAAGGTCTCCCCAAGTTTCCTCCACAACGGTCTGTCTTGTGCCAGTCTCCTCCATGTCACCCCTGCATACTTTCGAATTTCATCCACCCATCTCCCATGTGGTCTTCTTCTGGGTCTTTTCCTGTCCCTTGGAATCCAATCTAAAATTTCAGCTGTCCATCGATGATCTGTCCTTCTGGCAGTATGTCCAGCCCATTGCCATTTCAGGGATTTAACTCTGATCATGATGTCTTCCACTCTTGTCATTTTTCGGATCCACGAGTTCCTCTTCTTATCTCTCCTGGTTACACCAAGCATGCACCTCTCCATGCTTCTTTGAGTTGTCTGCAGCCTTTGTATGTCTCTTTTAGTTAAGGTCCACGTCTCTGCACCATACGTAAGCACTGGAAGGATGCATTGATCAAACACTTTTCTTTTAAGACATAATGGCATATTGCTCTTGAAAATTATGCTGTTTCTTCCAAAAGCTCTCCAGGCAAGTTTTGTACGCCGATTAATTTCTTCATCAATGTGACCCTCACTTGATATCTGCTGTCCAAGATAAACGTACGTGTCTGTTATCTCCAGCTTTTCTCCATCAATCGATAAATCTTCATTTCTTGTAAAAGCATTGAGCATCACTTTTGTCTTCTGAAAGTTCATTTTTAATCCCACTTCTTTACTCTTGTCAGCAAGTTCCTGGATCATACTCTGCAGCTCTGATGGGGTAGTTGCAAAAATGACTACGTCATCAGCAAAACGAAGGTGGGTTAGATAATCTCCATTAATCTTTATCCCCTTGTTTTCCCAGCTCAGTGACTGAAAAACACCCTCCAATGTGGCATTAAAGAGCTTCGGAGATATGGTGTCACCTTGTCTCACTCCCTTTCCAATTTTTACGTATGTTGTATTTTCAAACAGCCTAATCTTTGCACTTGCATTTTCATAGATGTTATTAATAATATTAATGTATGCATCTTCAATACCGCAGGTTTTCAGAGCCATTGTAACTGCTGATGGTTTCACCGAATCAAAGGCTTTTTCATAATCGATAAAAGCCATGCACAATGGAAGTTCATATTCCCTCGCTCTTTCAATTAGTTCTCTCAGCACGTGGATATGATCTATTGTGCTGTAGCCACTCCTGAATCCAGCTTGTTCTCTCGGTTGAGCCATGTCCAGTGTTACCTTCAAGCGGTGTGAAAGAACTTTAGTGAAGATTTTATAAACTACTGATAGGAGGCTGATAGGTCTGTAGTTTCCGAGATCCTCAATGTCACCTTTCTTATGTAGCAGGATTATTGTAGCGGTGTTCCAATCCTCAGGAATCTTTCCTTCATTAAGGCATCGAGTGAAAATTTGGGCGAGTACTGTTTCGATTTCTCCACTTGCTTCTTGTATGATGTCTACAGTAATTCCATCTTCTCCTGGAGCTTTTCCTCGCTTCATGTTCTTGATTGCATGTGCAACTTCTGCTGGAAGGACTGGAGGAACTCTGGTACTGGTATCTTTCCTTATATATATATATATATATTCTATTAAGAAGAGACCGAAGCAAAAAAAAAATTTTGACTCATACTAAGTACAACATAGAAAAAGTTATGTATCTACCGGTGTGAGCAAAAGAGAAAAAAAATAAAAAATAAAATAAAACAACTGAATGTAGAAAGTGTCGAGAATACTGAGCCTTGGCTTTATCAAGGACCAGCAAAAACTCTGCATTTTCTCACTTCCACAAAGACCTAGTTGGAAATGGGTTTCTGCAAAGCCATAGATGCAAGTAATAAGCCCACCAAAATTTTTTTTTTTAAATATATATTTTTTTAAAATTATATATATATATGTCATGACCTCCGCAGAGTTGTATGACCTAGCTTTAGTTAACAATTTAGCTTGCATCCATAACTTTCCTGGCCCGACCCATGCTCTTCATCTGTTACTATTTAACAGAAAGAAGAAGATTATAGAAAACTCAAGTTGTGAGTGACATAATAATTAGAAATAATGTTCAGCAATAACGAAATGCCAAGTTCGCCTGAGAGAGAATTTAAACCTGAATAGCAATGCAAAAGTATTCCAAATTCTTACATTGCAATTAAAAAGGAAATATTAATTATTTAAAACTCAGATTCTTGAAAGAAAACTTGATTCTAAAACCCCCTACTCCACAACTTCTGACAACACAAAAACGAGTATAAATTAAAGACAATAATTAACTAAAGAAATGCTTTGTGAAGGTTATATGACATAAACAATTAGTTGTAATATGTACAAAGTATTTCAGAAGTGCTTTAAGTGCATAATTAAGTAGTTATTAAGAACTTAACAACTTTGAAAACACAGCGCAAAGTACAAGAACTATGAATGGCCAGCTGCTGGGCCTAAGTTTCTAAAAAACGCGCAAAGTTACCGAGAAAAGAAAGAGTTAAAATCCGCAAAAAAGTTAACAGAATTGCCAGTGCCTAAATGCTAAAAAGCAAAAAAAAAAAAAAAAAAACAGAGAAAAAAGTACAAGAAGTACAAACATTAAACTTGGAAAACCTAAAACCCAAAGACAATGAAGAGAGCTTACCTCTTATACAACTGAACTTTCTCCACACAAGAGGAAACATGGCTGACCTTTTCCCCAAACTTCCAAACTCCTCTGCCACTCCGTAGTCGCTGGGGGGCAGTGTGGGTGGGAGCTGAAGGCCTCCACACACTGAAAGAATCCAACTCGCGGAGATTTTAACCAGAGAAAAAAATATATATACTTAAGACTGTGGACCTGTATGATCAGAAAGAGCAGAATTAACTCTCCAGAATACATGAGAAATATCATAAAATACACAAGTAGTGTATTTAATAATCTTTGCATGTATTTAATCACCTTAGTGAGCTTCTATAGATTATTCAGAATCCTATTAATTTTAATGTTAGTTTTACTATTTTTAGTATAGCTATTCTAGTGAGTGAATAACTAGTTTTCTTTTTATTTGTTTTTATTTTCTTTTATAAACAGATTTTTAAGCTTTTTTGTGATTTTGTCTATATTATTTAATTTTTTATTTTAATAGGACCTTCATATCCATAGCACTAAGGTTCCTTTTTGTAGTTAATAGGCATCCTCTAGCCAACTTACAAACGGCTTTCATTGGTCAGAATCATATTATTAACTGTGTAGAAAATTAAAGCAGATCTGCCAACCTTACTCTATTATTCAGAATAATTTTTCTTAAAGTTCTTTTGATGAAAGAAGAAGGAATTTCGTTCTCTAGAAAACTGTCTAATAGTATATTAATGTGGTAATTGAAGTCCACATTGTTGCTGCAAATTCTTGAAATTCTTAGTACCTGAGAAATTAGTACATTCTCAATTGCTTTGGTTGATATGTTATTATTCCAGTGTAGATATTTAATTACTTTGAAAGGAAAATTAACTCTTTTATCAAAGAGGCTAATAGATGGGTTACCTCTGTTAAGCTTAATGCTTAAGTCTAGGAACTCAAGTTCCTGATTACTGTGGTTGGTTTTACCTAAGTTAAGAGAGCTAGGATAGATATTATCAAAATCACTCTCTATAACTTCTGAATTATTGATACACAGCAGATCATCAATATATCTAAATGTGTAAAGGTAGTTATCGGAACATATCAACCAAAGTAATTGAGAATGTACTAATTTCTCAGGTACTAAGAATTTCAAGAATTTGCAGCAACAATTTGGACTTCAATTACCACATTAATATACTGTTAGACAGTTTTCTAGAGAACGAAATTCCTTCTTCTTTCATCAAAAGAACTTTAAGAAAAATTATTCTGAATAATAGAGTAAATTTGGCAGATCTGCTTTAATTTTCTACACAGTTAATAATATGATTCTGACCAATGAAAGCCGTTTGGAAGTTGGCTAGAGGATGCCTATTAACTACTAAAAGGAACCTTAGTGCTATGGATATGAAGGTCCTATTAAAATAAAAAAATAAATAATATAGACAAAATCACAAAAAAAGCTTAAAAATCTGTTTATAAAATTAAATAAAAACAAATAAAAAAGAAAACTAGTTATTCACTCACTAGAATAGCTATACTAAAAATAGTAAAACTAACATTAAAATTAATAGGATTCTGAATAATCTATAGAAGCTCACTAAGGTGATTAAATACATGCAAAGATTATTAAATACACTACTTGTGTATTTTATGATATTTCTCATGTATTCTGGAGAGTTAATTCTGCTCTTTCTGATCATACAGGTCCACAGTCTTAAGTATATATATTTTTTTCTCTGGTTAAAATCTCCGCGAGTTGGATTCTTTCAGTGTGTGGAGGCCTTCAGCCCCACCCACACTGCCCCCAGCGACTACGGAGTGGCAGAGGAGTTTGGAAGTTTGGGGAAAAGGTCGGCCATGTTTCCTCTTGTGTGGAGAAAGTTCAGTTGTATAAGAGGTAAGCTCTCTTCATTGTCTTTGGGTTTTAGGTTTTCCAAGTTTAATGTTTGTACTTCTTGTACTTTTTTCTCTGTTTTTTTTTTTTTTTTTTTTGCTTTTTAGCATTTAGGCACTGGCAATTCTGTTAACTTTTTGCGGATTTTAACTCTTTCTTTTCTCGGTAACTTTGCGCGTTTTTTAGGAAACTTAGGCCAAGCAGCTGGCCATTCATAGTTCTTGTACTTTGCGCTGTGTTTTCAAAGTAGTTAAGTTCTTAATAACTACTTAATTATGCACTTAAAGCACTTCTGAAATACTTTGTACATATTGCAACTAATTGTTTATGTCATATAACCTTCACGAAGCATTTCTTTAGTTAATTATTGTCTTTAATTTATACTCGTTTTTGTGTTGTCAGAAGTTGTGGAGTAGGGGGTTTTAGAATCAAGTTTTCTTTCAAGAATCTGAGTTTTAAATAATTAATATTTCCTTTTTTAATTGCAATGTAAGAATTTGGAATACTTTTGCATTGCTATTCAGGTTTAAATTCTCTCTCAGGCGAACTTGGCATTTCGTTATTGCTGAACATTATTTCTAATTATTATGTCACTCACAACTTGAGTTTTCTATAATCTTCTTCTTTCTGTTAAATAGTAACAGATGAAGAGTATGGGTCGGGCCAGGAAAGTTATGGATGCAAGCTAAATTGTTAACTAAAGCTAGGTCATACAATTCTGCGGAGGTCATGACATATATAATATATATATAATTTCAAAAAAAATATATATTTTTAAAAAAAAAAAAATTTTGTTGGGCTTATTACTTGCATCTATGGCTTTGCAGAAACCCATTTCCAACTAGGTCTTTGTGGAAGTGAGAAGATGCAGAGTTTTTGCTGGTCCTTGATAAAGCCAAGGCTCAGTATTCTCGACACTTTCTACATTCAGTTGTTTCATTTTATTTTTTATTTGTTTTCTCTTTTTACTCACACTGGTAGATACATAACTTTTTCTATGTTGTACTTGGTATGAGTCAAAAATTTTTTTTGCTTCGGTCTCTTCTTAATAGAATGTGAATTCTGAATTTTCATAACTGCTGCGTTGCGCGTTTTGATCTTCAGGTTATTTTGCAACTTTCCTTTTAAATTCTAAAGTTTTTTCTTTGTTTTCAGCTTGCTCTTCAGTATATATATCTAATTATTATGTCACTCTCACAACTTGAGTTTTCTTTAATCTTCTTCTTTCTGTTTAATAGTAACAGATGAAGAGCATGGGTCGGGCCATGAAAGTTATGGATGCAAGCTAAATTGTTAACTAAAGCTAGGTCATACAGCTCTGCGGAGGTCATGACATATATATATATTTAAAAAAAAAATTTTGGTGGGCTTATTACTTGCATCTATGGCTTTGCAGAAACCCATTTCCAACTAGGTCTTTGTGGAAGTGAGAAGATGCAGAGTTTTTGCTGGTCCTTGATAAAGCCAAGGCTCAGTATTCTCGACACTTTCTACATTCAGTTGTTTTATTTTATTTTTTATTTTTTCTCTTTTTACTCACACCGGTAGATACATAACCTTTTCTATGTTGTACTTGGTATGAGTCAAAAAGATTTTTTTTTTTTTTTTTGCTTAGGTCTCTTCTTAATAGAATGTGAATTCTGAATTTTCATAACTGCTGCGTTGCGCGTTTTGATCTTCAGGTTATTTTGCAACTTTCGTTTTAAATTCAAAAGTTTTTCCTTAGTTTTCAGCTTTGCTCTTCAGTATATATATATATAGATAGATAGATAGATATAGATATTATCGTCATCACCATTGTCCACCATTATCAATCCACTGCTGGATGAAGATCTTCCCAAGTTTCTTCCACAACTGCTGTCTGTCTTGAACCTGTAATGCCCTGTCTGACTGACCAATGGCGGCTGCGTTTTATTTATTTATTCTGGTGATATGATGCGTCAAATGCTCACAATTACCTGTAGAAATGAGGCTGGTTATGGACTTGAAAACTTGATTATAGATATCCACTTTGTTGTATGAATTTTAGTGCCGAGTGGCCGGTACCAAAAGATCCTGAAATCTCTTCATCCCACACTACCCTAGTGGGTTAGAACAGCTATGGTTATATCAGCCCCGACCCTGGTCAGGTGACTCCACAAGTACAACTTTATCCCACTTTTTGTGTCAGTTGGATTTATGAGCACTGGAAAATCCGAGTGATTGTGTTGTCTGTGCTGTAGGGTCGGGTTACAGATAAAAGGCCTGACAACGTAAGAGAACAACTTTACTCGCTTCCGTGTCACTTTCCTATCTGGCATTCTAGCCCAAATCTCCTAGCTTCCTATTTCTAAGGGTTGTTTAAGACCTGGGGTCAGACATTCCCTTCCTAAAATCCTCTACATCTGATCTGAGAACAACTTTATCCCACTTTTTGTCTCAGTTGGACATATGAGCAATGGAAAAGGCGAGTAATTGTGTTGTTAGAACAACTTTACTCGCTTCCGTGTCACTTTCCTGTCTGGCATTCTAGCCCAAATCTCCTAGCTTCCTATTTCTAAGGGTTGTTTAAGACCTGGAGACAGACATTCCCTTCCTAAAATCATCTACATCTGATCTGAGAACAACTTAATCCCACTTTTTGTCTCAGTTGGACATATGAGCAATGGGAAAGGCGAGTAATTGTGTTGTTAGAACAACTTTACTCGCTTCCGTGTCACTTTCCTATCTGGCATTCTAGCCCAAATCTCCTAGCTTCCTATTTCTAAGGGTTGTTTAAGACCTGGGGTTAGACATTCCCGTCCTAAAATCCTCTACATCTGATCTGAGAACAACTTTATCCCACTTTTTGTCTCAGTTGTACATGTGAACAACGGAAAAGGCAAGTAATTGTGTTGTCTGTGCTGTAGAGTCTAGTTACAGATGAAGGCTGATAAAGTGGGAGAACAAATTTATGCCGCTTTTTGTCTCAACAAGGACAAGTTTATCCCACCTTTTTGTCTCAGTTCGATATATGAACACTGGAAAAGGCGAGTACTTGTGTTGTCTGTGCTCTAGTTGCGGATAAAAAGATGATAAAGAAGAGGGCAAGTTTATCCCACTTTACGTCTACACAAGAACAAATTCATCCCGCTCTTTTGTCTCAACAAGGACAAGTTTATCCCACTTTTTATGTCCACAAGGACGAATTTATCGCACTTTTTGTTACAGATGGATATATGAGCAGTGGAAAAGCTGAGTAATTGTGTTTCTTGTGCTGTAGGGTCAGGTTACAGATAGAAAGCCTGACAACGTGAGAGTTTGTCTTAGGAGAGCTCTGTGGTGAGAAAAATTGTATCAAACTGAGGATAAACAACACTGCTGATGTGAATCCCCCCCCCCACACACACACACCACCTCTAAAAAACCCAAAAAAAACTCTAGAGATGTTTCAACCCATAAAACCCTATTGTGGCTCCGCCTGTGCTCGCAGTTGTTACTGGTGTAAAACTTTAAAATGAAATGCCAGTAGTAATGAATTTTATTTAGCGCTGAGCTATCAACGAAATGAAATAAGACTCGCATTATTCCTTGTGAAAATCACAAATTTGCGGGCGGTGGAATTTGAAACGCCCCTTCTCGCTCCGGAGCCAGTTGTTCTAACATACTAAACTGCACCAACGGAATGTATCGACGCAGATTTGTTGTCTTGACACGTGCTTCACTTCTGTAGTACGTCACATCGCCTCCCTCTTAATTTTTTTTAAAGCGAAGAAGGAATTTTCATTAATTCCAGACGATGTATGAAACAATCATCACGCATTTTTCGAAGAACCTAATGGCCAGTAAATCCATTTTCCACAACCGGTCGCTAATGGGATATTAAATTTGTCAGTGACGGGTATCGAACTCGCTCCTTCTCGCTACGGAGCGAGTTGTTCTAACCAACTAAACTGTACCGACGGAATGTATCATTGCTGATTTGTAGTCTTGACACGTGCTTCACCTCTGCAGAAAGGAAGAATTTTATGGGTACCCCCTTCCCCATTAAAAACTCCTAAGGGGTTAATATCTTCTCTGTTATGACCCTGCTGTTTTTTTTTCTCTGTTATGATCAAGCTGTTCTTTTCATGTAACATAACCACAGAAATTTGAAATTTTTTTGAAAATTTAATCGTTCTGGAGCGGAATCGAGCCCGCATCTCCCGATTTGCGCTCGAGTATGCTAACCATTACACCACCTAAGCCTTGATTTCGTTTTTTTTAGCGGTAGCATCACTTGCTAGTGGCCTTATTTTTTACTATCAAATTTCATTATCTACTAGTGAAAGTTTATTAACATTATACATAAGAAATTTTAGCATGACCCGCTCCATTAGTCAATCATGATAAATTTTGATTTCACCCCTGTAACTGCCACATTGTAATGCTGAAAAGATTACAAATATTTGGATATAACTCGCCTTTTTATGACCTGACAGATTAATTGTAACAATTTAATTCGAATGCAAATATTAAAAAAAAATTATTTAACTTTATTCACAAAATTTAAGAACACTATTCAAAATATTAAGTTATTTTCCATATGGTTTACGATCTGGGTTTTGGGTCTTTTCAACATACCACTTTAAAACAGCAGGCCTGGGGTCAAACTCGTTTTCGGACGGACCTTCAATCTCAATACTCATGAGAGCATTCAATATTTGTAAGTTTAAACTACCCCTCCAATCACCCTGGATTATCTTCATGAAACTGAACCCAAACCCGCATGCAGAAGTAGAAAAGGGAAATATACTTCATATTTCTACTAGTGCCAAAATGTTTTTATAATGTTTGTACTTTTCAAGAAACATTCATTTCCAGAAAGCAGTTTTTCCTTTTTTAATGTGTCTAAAATATTCCGCACGGGCAATGCAGTGGCGCTTTACAGTTCACACTAAAATATTCAAAATTTTTCCACTAGCAACTTTTGCTAGAAGCACTTTTTATCACTAGCAAAATGCATTTGCTTGTTAGCAATTTGCTACTAACTACTTGTCGAAATCGAGCCCTGACACCACCCAAAACAATGAAACCTAAACAACTGAGGCATTTAATCTGAAACGTCAGACTTTGATTTCACTACACCAGCCGAAACAAATGTGTCTCATCGTAGTCTAAGTTAGATCACCAGCAAATGAGTAAATATCAAGATGGAAACACATGGAACAAATAATTTAGACATAAATCAAGCTGTTTTTTCCATGTAACATTACCGCAGAAATTTGAAAATTTCTGCACAAATCGGGAGATGCGGGTTCGATTTCCGTTCCAGGACGATTAAATTTTTCAAATTTCTGTGGTTTTGTTACCTGGAAAGAACAGCCTAAATTAAAAAGCCAAAGCAGTTACATCGGAGTAAAATTTAATACCTAAGAGTCTTTGGATGGTTTGACGACGATCATGAACAACTCATAGAGCTGTAAGCAGGTGTCCTTCTCTAATTTAGGAACATTGGCTCAAAACTAGAGCCACAGGAAGAGCACACCCCCATACCTCAACCGGGACTTGAACCCGGGCCCAGCCAGAACCCGGGAAAACCAGAAAAATGGTATTCTTGTTAACAGAGGAGTATAAAACTTTAGCATTTTGCCAGTCCGGTTTGTAGCCTTTCTGTTTGACTGCAACGGTGAGGGCTGCAAGAATACCATTTTTCTCTCGGAAAGCCTGTTTATTCTTAAATATCACGACGTCTGCTGTAATACGGACTTTCCGACTTCAGTCCCAAGACCTTGGAGACAGATGATCGCTCTCCCCATGACACACTCAGAAGGTGAGTCTCTTATATGAACATGTTCTGTATTTGTTTTTGGACTTTAATTTCCTCTTTTTTCTTAATGTAAATGGCATCACCTGTATTATTTTCATGACGTATATCAGCTTAGTCACGAATAACTATAGTATATAGTCGTTGCCTCTATGTGTTCCGGGGCTTTTGGGCTTAAAAATGGGGCCATGTGAGCCCCGAAAGTGCTAGCTATGTAAATAGCTTTTTAAAATTGTAAATAAATTGAGTTTTATTCGGCAGTTTTAGGGATTTGTTTTAACTTATCGTACTACAGACAGCAAACTTGTGTTCCTCATTTTCAATGCCACGATTCATCGCCCTAAAATTGTGAAAGATTGGTTCGAGGCATCATTCGCCCACTTGAAGTGGCCGCCACAAAGTTCTGACCTCAACCCCGTTGAGGGTCTGTGGGATATACTGGAGAGAAATCTAAGGAGTAATTCCACTCTTCCGTTATCAACCAAGGATCTTGGGGAAATGTTACTGCAAAGCCGGCCACAAATCAGTGAGGAGACAGTGCATAAACTCATAGACACCATGCCACACCGAATGCGTGCTGTAATTCGTGCTAAAGGTGGCCTCACGAAGTATTAACATGCAAGACTTTTAAATTGGCCAGGCAGTGTATGTACGGATTTCTTTAAATATTTCGTTTAATTCTAACAATCCTCCCCCTTCTTCTCTCGGGACAAGTCTACGCTCTTCGGTGCAGTGTTCTATGTAAGAATACTTATTAAAAGCAAGATCATCTGTACTTGAAATGAGCAGGTGAGTGAAAATGAAGACATCAAGAGTGGGCCACGAAGTACCATTGGCTCATAAGGAAAGGGTGTGTTTCTCGCATTGGGACAGAAACATCAGTTAAGGCATGTCAGTGAATATGTTGCGAATTTAAATACCCTCTAAAGAAAAGCCAAGTTTTAAACATCAGTGAAGGCATGTCAGTGAATAGGTTTAGGATAAAAATGCCCTCAGAAGAAAAGCTGTTTTTTTAAACATCAGTGAAAGGCATGTCAATGAATAGACTGAGGAACAAAATGTATTCAAAGGAAAAGCCAATTTTTAGACATCGGGGAGGGCATGTTAATGAGTAGATTTGAGGATCGAAATGCCTTCAAAGGAAAAGCCAATTTTTCAAACATCGGTGAAGGCATGTCAGTGAATAGGTTCGGGATCAAAATGCCCTCAGAAGAAAAGCCGTTTTTTTATACATCAGTGAAAAGCATGTCAGTGAATAGACTGAGGAACAAAATGCTTTCAAAGGAAAAGCCAATTTTTAGACATCGGGGAGGGCATGATTTGAGGATCGAAATGCCTTCAAAGGAAAAGCCAATTTTTGAAACATCAGTGTAACGCATGCCAGTGAATAGGTCGAGGATCGAAATGCCCTCTAATGAAAGATCAAAATGAGAAAACAGAGACAAAAAAAAAAAAAAAAAAAGCAATCCATGTGGATTCGTCGCAGGCATGACTCAGTTTAACCTCACTGGCTATGGCCTTCACAGCAAGTCGATTATCAATCTGCTTTCAGATAATCAAGTTTCACCGTCGGTATGACACTTTTCATAGCGTGCGGCTCACTCTGCAGCAATGGATGGATTTGGCGCTCGAAGTTCGGAGCAGACTTTTTTTCATACTTATATTTCTGCGGTCGCGACACTGTGTTCCGGAACACATCTCGAAAATACATACTGTGCTGGTAGATTGCGCAAGTCTGGAGCAGGTTTTTTTTTTTTTTTGAGGGTATGTTGTTAATGACCACTAAGATAATCCAAGGTTAGAAAGCCCTAACCTTGGACGTTTAAAGTCACTGGCTCCACGGAAAAGAAAGATTAGTTTCTTAAACGTAACATCCATGACTTACCCTGGATTCGAACTCAGACCCGGCAGTACAAGTGTTGGAACTTAGCAGAGGCAGCCCAGCCATTGGCGGCTGTTTGTGGATACTAGATGACGTAAGTTCCGCAACCGCGGTGCGCTAATGGTTTTGGTTCTGGTTGAGCTTCGAAGAGAGAGGAGACGGAGTGAAAACTTTGACAGACAGATGCGGTTTTTTTTTTTTTTTATTTGAGGTTTAACGACCACTGTGAGCAACTCAATGGACTATAAGCAGTTGCCCGTCCCCAATTTAGGGTCACTGGCTCCAGGGAAGGGAGAGAGCCAGTACCGTAAGACAAGCACAGCATCCATGCTACACCGGAATTCGAACCCGGACCCTTCACGGACGAATAGTCATAAGCCAGCGCTTAGACCACTGGGCCACCGGGGCGGCAATGCGTGATTGAGAAGTGAATAAGAAGTTCCTGATCTTGTAGTGTAAATGTTTCTGTGAGAGTGTCTTCGTGTATATTCATATGTGCTAATAAATGGATTAATAATATCATCCTTGTCGCTTATTATTTGTTGAAGTGATCTTCAAAGGTAATATTAATTTGCAATTAGATAATCGAAAAACAAGCAAACAAAATCACCACGGACCCTGTTCCGCTCGAAAACTGAGCAAGTTAGTAAAATCATGCAATGCATTGATTATGATACGCTTTCCAATATACCAGAAATTATTACTCCAATTATTACTCAAGTTATGAGGATAATGACTGTAGAATAAATCTCGCTCCTATGACCAGACCTTTGACCTTATTTTGCCCATTTTCAATAGGGTTCATTCCCAGGTGGTCCCCTACCACATACTAAAATTTCATCGAAATCGAACAATATTTACGCAAGTTATGACGCATAAGGGAAATGGAATGCATCCCGTTCCTATGTCGTGACCTTTTACCCCATTTGTCCCATTTTCAATAGGGTTCGTCCTCAGGTGGTCCCCTACTACATACTAAAATTTTATTGAAATCGAACCATTTTTACGCGAGTTATCGTGCGGACGGACAGACGGACAAAGCTGGAGCATATACGCTTCCTCAACCTATGGTTGGAAAGCGTAAAAAAGAATTGAAACGCCTTTTTCGGAGTAACTGAAAGTTTCAGCATAGTATTTCCGTTTTGTGTTCCCCGCATTTTCCAAATATGATCACTATTTTTTTCGGGGGGGGGCGAGAAGAAGTCTCTGGGAGTCAAACAGATTTCTTTCTCTCCCCCCCCCCTTTCTTTCCCGGATTTTACGACAGTAGTAAGCATCTAGGAGAGGATCAGCCGCCCCGAATCAGGGACCACCTATTTCACTGGGGGTGGTAGGCGTATCCAACTCCGCCCATGTCACATCTCGGGCCTGGGCCCCGCTTGGACGATTTACCCGAAGCTCGCGTCTCTGACATCTCTGACTTCCGGGGCAGCAACAAACAGATTTGTTAGCTACCATTTCATATTCCAACTTTCCAAAAAGTGCGCTAAATTATTTCCACCCCCCCCCCCCAACGCTTTCTGGTTTTAACGATCTCCGGGGATTATAATGAGTCGTCACTGGTGCCAGGGAAGGGACACAACCAGAGACGAAAGGATAAACACACAATATCCATGTCTTGAACCCAGAACCAGAAGTACTTTTCAATTGTCACCAGATTACTGGGTACTGTTGTTAGCTATGCGAGTTAACGTTGAAAAACTTTCTATCAGTTTTTTTTTTTTCTTCACTGTAGCTAAGATGAACTGTGCAAACACAAGAATTACCAATTAAAGGCCTTATGCAACAGCGTTTCATTTTCAAAACTATCCACAATGGTGCTTTGAAGATTTTTTCTCCCATTGTGTTCTCGTATAGTCAGATTTAGTTGGTGCTGTGTGAAAATTTTCTGCTAGTGAAGCTACCCTTTGAGCGGTAATTCATTGTGGCCATTGTTTTGCAACATCTCCAGTCATTTTTGCAACATCAGTCGCAAAACAATAGCAGCAGTGAGACAGTAATAATAATTTTTAGACTTGGTTTTACAACCTGCCCCCCGCTTCCCTCCCAACACCAAAACCTGAACGTATTATGTTTCTAAAACATCATGATTGTCGAATACACA
This sequence comes from Macrothele yani, assembly GCA_039090855.1. Classification (NCBI taxonomy): domain Eukaryota; kingdom Metazoa; phylum Arthropoda; class Arachnida; order Araneae; family Macrothelidae; genus Macrothele; species Macrothele yani. The sequence continues at coordinate 141,223,723 of CM077001.1, forward strand.
TGATTTGCATAGACATGTACACAGGAAGAACAAATTCTTTTGTAGTAGTTCTTCATAAACAAACAAATAAATGGTGCTTCTGCTTGGTAGAGTGCCAAGTATTTGTCACGCATATTTAGTAGGGGTGTGGGGGTGAAAAACGAATGCTTATGTGATTTCCGAAGGCCAAGGAAACACAGAGAAGCTATACGAATCTTGTAAGTTGTTTTCGTACCTAAATGAAGCTGTGTTTTACAACCCAGGAGAGCAGCGCTTTGGATGATAATAATTATTTATTCTCCACAATCAATCACTCTACAACCCCCCACCCCGAAAAAGTTATCCAATTACTTATAAGTTTCTTCGACTGACTGAGTTAAACTCAGTAATAACACGTTGGAAGAATTCTTTTCTTTTCAAGTACATTGCTCCTATTTTAGGCCCTTTTTGTTTTAATAATTAACAGTCTCAATAAAAAGTAATACGCGCATTTCTTTTGAAAGTAGAAGCGCTCAAAAAGAAAAAAATGAAATAATTCCTTAGACTGACATCAAAATGCATTTAAAAAGCATGCATTTACGTAAAATGCAGCATGCTTTTGAAAAAAGGAAATATAACATGCGTATGTGAAATTTAAAACTGTTGTTGAGAAGAGAAAAACGCTAAAATTCAAATCAGTGAGTAACATCAGGGAGACGGTTCCCCAGTATTGCACGTACGTTGGACAAACGTTGAATTGTTTTGACGGCCTAACTGTTGCCATCGGATGGTAAAGCGTTACACAAGCGAATAAGCAAATTTTGCCTCGATTTTGAATCTATGGCTTTTAAATACTTTCGGAAGATCGACATCTTTCCAAATGTATTTTCTCAATAGCTAATACTGAATCAAACTTTGAGAAAAGAAGTTGTAGAATAGAAAAGCACATCTTCCAGTGCTGTTTCTGTTCTCACAGAAGAGGTACCTATCTAGAAACGCGGAGCTTATGAATGCAGTAAAAAATTCAGAGGAAAACACCGGGGAAACTGGAAAGAAAGACAAGAAAATTATGTTTCTTGGGTTTCGTAAGAGAAATTCTAGAAAACAAAATTTTTGCAGATTACACCAATTATTTGTGAAAAACAGAAGTCAAAACTTTTTAAATTTTGGAAATTTATGTTTTCAACGTTCCTAGATTCATAATTTTTCCAGTTCGTTGTTAATTTTGTAATATTGTCACAAAATCTGTGATTTGTGGATTGTTTATAATCAATTTCGTGTCTAAGATGTTCATGTTACAATCTTTAAACCGCTTAAAATATCATTTTTGTTGTTGGAATTATGTGCATATTTTTATAAAAAAAAGAAATTTGAACGAAGAGAAGTATTTAATTTTCTAAAAATGTTGGAAAAATGTTTTCTGTTTCACAAAGAATTTCAGAGCAGGTTTTGGATATGATGATTGATATAGATTAAAACCTTGCCGTTTTAAGTATTTTTGTAACATGGTTCTACTTATTTCGTAAAAATGCTTCTTAACAGCAGCACAGCCAAAGCAAAAGGAACGTTTTGGACAGAAAATATAGAAAGTGTAAAAGAAATTTCGACACGTTTGCTTTTCTTGCTTGCATTTCTTGCAGTAACATATCACTTGACAACTTTTCCTTCATGTTCATATTTTTCTGCATGGATAGTTGGGGGAAATGCCGGTATTCAGCTAAAAGCTGAAAAAGTGGAACTTCGCTGGAAGCAGAAGAAGTTTTCAAGGACGTCTGTGATTGACGAATATGGTTTTCCTTGTTTAATTATTTTATTACTATTTTATTTTACATTTGTGTTAGATGGAGAGGTATATCGGTGGTACTTACCAGTAATGCCGAATGCTAATGAAGTGAGAACCAGTTCAGCTTATTTGTTTTGCTACCGGTTTTCTTTCTGTGTCTCGCTCTTTCGGACTTCGGTTCTCTTTCTGCATGCCTGTCTACCTTACTTGATCTTTCTGTTTCTTTCGCTCGCTCTCCCTTTCTCTTTCCTCAGGACTCAACTTCTCTTCTTCCTGTCTTTATTACTTCATGTTTCTCCTTTTCTCTTCGTTCTCTTCAGGAGCTTCGGTGGTTTTTTCCCCTTTGTATCTGTCATGTTTTATCTTTCTTCATCTTTCTCTAAGTCTTTTCCTCTCTCATTTTATATTCCTGCCCTGCTCCATCTGTCTTATTTTTGTCCTTTTTCTTCTTCTTTCACTTTCATCCTCTCTTTCATTTATCTTTCTTCCCCTCTCTGCCGCTCTTCCACCATCCTATCCCTCTTCTTGTTTTCTCTTCCCTCCTATCTCTCTTTTTTACTTTATCTTTCTGTGTGTTTGTTTTCTCTCTCTCTTACTTGATGCTTCACTCTCCCATAGGCATGCCTTATCTTTTAAGGAGAGAGGGGATTAACGACCACCGTGAGCAGTGACTAGTGGAACTAAGTTAGGGACGGGCGACCCCTAACTTAGCTCCACTAGTTCCGGGAAGAGAGACGGCTAGTGCCGTAAGACGAAAACCACATCTATGCCTCAACGGGGTTCGAATCCGGACCCATCTCGGAATAATGGCCAGAAGCCAGCGTTTAGACCACTGTGCCACCAGGGTGGCATACCTGATCCTAATTTTTGTCCGACTCTTTCATGTTACCCCCCCTCTCTCTCGCTCCCTGTATTCTTTCCATCCTTTCGTTCTTTGTTTTCTCTTTCTTCCTGGTTCTTTTTCTCTCACATGTTCCCTTTTTCTTTCGTTTTCTTTGTTTCACTTTGTCTCATTTGCGTCCTCTCTCTCTCGCTCACTTGCTCGCTCTCCATTACTTCCATCCTTTTGTTCTTTGTTTTCTCTTTCTTCATGGTTCTTTTTCTCTCACATTTTCCCTTTTTCTTTCGTTTTTTTTAGTTTCACTTTCCCTCATTTGCTTCCCCCTCCTCTATCTCTTTCTCTCGCTCTCTTCATTCTTCTGTCTTCGTCTCGCTTTCCACTCTTCGTTCTTTTTTTCTTTGTTTCACTCAAGCAGCTCCTCTTACTGTTTCTCTGTCTTTCTCTTAATCTCTCTCACCTTGCTTTTGTTTCTCTCTCTCTCTCACCCTCTCTATTTTTCACTGAGCATCTCTCATACTCTCTTATTTAGTCTGTCCTGTCTGTTTTTCAGATTCGCATCTTGCGTCTGGAAAACCCGAATCATATGAATAATATTAACCGCAGATAGAACTTGACAGCTCTAAACAAATTTTGCTAATCTAGTATGTAGAAGCTTATATTTTATACTGAACATGAACCGAAATTTACAGCACCTGTAGGGAAAATTCTTTGCTAGAAAAGTTTGGAAATATAAATGAAGTGGTGGTTGTGACTGTGCAGTTTGTATATCCAAAAGAAATTCCCGAAGTTGGCCCTTTTAAATGCAGATACAGTTTGAAATATTAATACTCCGTGACAAAAAGCATGTATGAAAAATCAGCCAATTTGACTGTTTTATGCTAAACATAGTTCAAGCTAGCCTATAAAAGAATCTTTTCAAACCGACCTTCAGAAACAAATATATCACCGAACAAATAGTAAGATATTTTAATCATAACTACAGCTATCAGACGCAAAAAGAACTTTAGTGAGACAGGGAGACATATTGTAGAAAACGCAAAAATATATTTGCGTTACGTCGCAGAACTATAACATCGGTGTCATGTAGCGGCGAAAATATGGCATCGTAAAAGATGTATTCACGTGGCTTTAGTCATCGAATGACGTAAGAGTGTTTTGCAGTCCTACTTTTAAAAAATCCGGAATACAAAATAGGTTTTACGCCACCTTACGGGAAAACTGCGACTAAAGAAATTCGAAAATGCAGGAATCCTCATCCTCATGGTCAGCAATCTCGAATATAGGAAGAGTGTTTCCAAATAGACACATCAGTGAGGAGATATCGTTTTTGCAGGCGGAGAGAGTCACGTACTTTTTTTAAATGGCAGACGAAAGAGAACACACGATGTTTATTATTTACACATTGTATTTTCGGTAGCATGGAAATTTCAAGATTTTGTGCGACAGTGCAAAACATTCAAAGTTTAGGTACTTTTTTGTCGAAAGACGTGCTTAGGGACTCTTGTTCGTTCCCCTGTTATCTTTCACTTAGGTTTTATGATCTTTATTTTGCTAAACAAGTCAACCTTCTTCAGAACTCTCTCTCTGTGTTCTCTCTCTCTCTCTCTCTCTCTCTCTCTCTCTGTCTGTCTCTCTCTCCACATTTGGCATGCTTTCAGAAACCCATGTCTTTTTGGCTTGGTTTCATCTGGATAGTTGAAATATTTCTGCGTAAGAAAAGAACGAAAAAGTGATTTGCGACTTAATCATCTACAGAATGCTACAATTTCACAACGTTGTGAAAGGAGCTGATAAGCTTTCTTGTTTGCATAGAAAAATAAACATACGAAAGCTCGCAAAAGACAGAATGTTCCTGCGGATGCATCCACCAAGTTAGTTCTGCAATCAATTATAATCAAGAACATGAAGCTTTAAGCTAAGATTTCGGCCGAAGACATAATGAACTTTCAGGTATCTGAGGGCTAAAGTACATCGGGAAATAGGAGAAAAACCACGCCAAGTCTGAATAAGTTACCTGTGAGCCATGTACAGCCCCTGTCAATTTGTGACTTGCATAAAGGAATGCTCATAGTCAATATAGCACTTAACATTATCCCACCGGAAAATTTTGGAACTCACTGAGTGTCCACTTTATTGGGTACATTCTCATATTAGGTCTATAGAAAGGAACACTCATAGTCAATGTAACATTTTAAATAACAGTTTCCCCAGGAGGAATTCTGCAATACACTGAGTAGCCACTTTATTAGGTACAACCTAATACTGTATCTATGGAAAGGAACACTCATAGTCAATGTAACATTTTGAATAACAGTTTCCCCAGGAGGTATTCTACAATACACTGAGTGGCCACTTTATTAGGTACACCCACATATTATGTCTATGGGAAGGAACACTCATAGCCAGGGTAACATTTTAAATAAAAAGTTTTCTCAGGAGGAATTCTACAATACACTGAGTGTCCACTTTATTAGGTACATCTTATATTATGTCTATGGAAAGGAACACTCATAGTCCATGTAACATTTTAAATAAAAGTTTCGCCAGGAGGAATTCTACAATACACTGAGTGGCCACTTGCTTAGGTACACCCTCATATTATGTCTATGGAGAGGAACACCCATAGACAGTGTAACGTTTCAAGTGATAGGCTACCCTGGAGGTATACTACAATATATTGAGTGGTCACTTTATTAGGTACACACTGATTTCATGTCTATGGAAAGAAACACACATAGTCAATGTAACATTTTAAATGACAGTTTCACTAGAAGATAAATTAACTAAGCGTAAGTTAAACTTCACATAGGCAAGGTTCAGCTCGGAAATAGGAAATGAGTTATTAATTGCTTTGAAGGATTATGAAAGCTCGAACTTTTGTCACCAACGTATATACAGGTTTCATACATACAATGATTTTGATGTCTTCCTGTCCATTTTAAGGAAATGTAGGAACAATGGTTCAGACGAAACTGATTTAATATACTTCTTATGATTCCGCATGACTAAGATATATTGGAGGCTTTTACGTTGATTTCTTGCCGTACTGATTTAATATACTTGAATTTGCATATATTTTAATCATTTCTTAAACTACCATTTCTTAAACCACCGAAGGTTTCTCTTGCCCATGAACATCAAATCGGCCTAGTACTCAAAAACGGCTATCCTGTGTATATCGTATTATACGGATCGTAAGAACAATGCCGGATTTTGTTCTTGTTAAATTTATCTTTCCTCACAAAAAATTGAGAAACGTGTTACTTCTATTTCTTTCAAAATCAAGATTGAATCTCTGACGTATCTCTGATTTAATCTTCCTTTTTTACGCTTTCCAACCGTAGGTTGAAGAAGCGTATATGCTCCAGCTTTGTCCGTCCGTCCGTCCGCACGATAACTCACATGAAAATGGTTCGATTTCGACGAAATTTTAGTATGTGGTAGGGGACCACCTGGGGACGAACCCTATTCAAAATGGGCGAAACAGAGTCAAAGGTCAGGACATAGGAGCGGGATCCATTCCATTGCTCTTATGCGTCATAACTTGCGTAAAAATGGTTCGATTTCCATGAAATTTTGGTATGTGGTAAGGAACCACCTGGGAACGAAACCTCTTGAAAATGGGCGGAATGGGGTCAAAGGTCAGGCAGGACATAAGAGCGGGATTTGTTCCGTTGCCTTTATGCGTCATAACTTGCGTAAAAATGGTTCGATTTCGATGAAATTTTAGTATTTGGTAAGGAACCACCTGGGGGCAAACCCTATTGAATATGGGCGGAATGGGGTCAAAGGTCAGGACGCTGGAGTGGGATCCATTCCATTGCCCTTGTGCATCATAACTTACCTAAAAATGTTTCGATTGCGACAAAACGTTATCATGTTGTTTCGGAGGTATAGTGAACCGGTTCTGTTGAATATCAGCGAAATGGGGTCAAAGGTCATTGCACAAAAGCAAGATTTATTCCACAGCCATTATTCTCATAACTTGCGTAAAACTGCTTCTATTGCGACAAGACTTTAGTATGTTATTCTTGAGGTATACTGAACCGGTTCTGTTGAATATCATCGAAATGGTGTCAAAGGTCAGGACACAGGAGCGAGATTTATTCCACAGCCATTATCCTCATAACTTGAGTAATAATTTCTGGTATGTTGGAAAGCGTATCATAATCAATGCATTGCATGATTTTACTAACTTGTTAGTTCTTGCGCTGTTATGTAAATTTGGCTTCTTTTAGTTAAATGCTTTTCTAACGTGACGCCACAGAGTTCCGCGGGATGAATTTAATGTTGGCAATCTTGACATCAGGTCAGAGGACAAGCTACATAGTTAAAGATTCCTGAGATAAGAACTGCGCTTGAAATCTGAGATGTGCAATTGAGCGAGCAGTATCCTTGTGCAATGTTGATTAAGCAGTATTGAGAGTACGATTCACGAATGATTTATGTGCTGCATTCAAAGTGATTTCAGCGAGCTATTCTTGTTCTTGTAAGACTGGTGTGATATTGAGTTCTATTCAACGCATCTTATTGCTTTGCGACATCTTGTTGATGTTGGACTTCGAAAGCGCCTTTATTTCCGAGTGAAGGTAGTGGAAACCTGTAAGTAGATTTTATCACTGAATCCTGGATGTGTTATTGAAGTGACATTTATGTGTTTAATTAAGATTTTTAACTGCTAAAAACACCTGAGAAGTAACCCGAATTCAACGAAAAGTTCTACGCTTTTAAGTGAAGTCAAAACTTTTGCTATAAAGTTAGAGATGAAGTTAAAAATGAAAGTTACCGTAATGTAAAAGTTCAGGATAAGTCAAGGATTTCAAAGAAACTCTTCACAGGGGAAAGGTTTAGTGCAGGAAAGTACTGCTCTGAGACCTGGCTCTTCTGTTTTGATCTTTACCTTTTAAGTGCCCGCTTATAATCAACAAACTTTATGAACATGCTCCTAATTTCGAATTAATGGCAACAATACAGGAAGATGAGAAGGACTAAAGCTAAAATAGTAATAAAGAAGGAGAAAGTCAGATTGAGGGTGTTAATTTCCAGGGAAGTGTGATCGAAAGCGTGAGAAGATACAAATACGTGGAATCGATGTTGTAGATCTGAAAGAAGTGACCAGCAAAGTGCAAGCAGGATGAAATAACTAAGGGAAAATACCAGGTGTATTATAGAAGAACGCCAACGAACATGAAAAGTAGGACTTTCTTGGCTACAGTTAGAACAGCCATGTTATACAATGATGAAATTTGTCCAATGACAAGAGGTTTGGAGCCAAAGCTAAATGTTGTTGAAGTGAAAATGCTGAGTGTCACCAGGTTAGAAAGAATTAGAAATGAGAGGATTCATCTAAAAGCATTTAAAGTGACAGAGGTGAAAGCATTTAAAAAGAGGGGTAACATTTAAAGTGACACAGGTTTCAAAGAAAGCCCAAGAAGCAAGACCATTGGTTGTACAAGGGTCGGTCAATAAATAAGGTAACAAAACGTTCACCATCAAAATTCTTGTGCGCGCCAGTGAAGAGTAAACGTGCGTACGCATGTCCTCAAATAGCCAGCAAAATTACTTCGCCACCAGAAAGCTCTGCTGCCCTTCATTTACTAGGAAGGGTTTTTAAACGATGGCTGCGTTGTTTTCAACGTGGTCGCACGAGGAAGGGGGAAGCATAATTAGCTATCTCCATTCAAAGAGTAACTGGAAATCCATTTCCAGTTAGTGAAGTGTACGGTGAAGGTGTTTTGTCATAAAAGCAGATGTGGAAGTACTTCAAGGCCTTTACAAAGAGTAGGACAGACGTTGACGACAAACTTCGTTTGGGCGCCCAACGACCGCCATTCTAGAGCACATCATGCTACAGGCGGATGCTCTCATTCCTGACAATTGACGCATTACAGTGACAGAATTCACCCACGTACTGTGAATTTCAGTATGTAGTGTCCACAGTGTTGTACATGACCAAATGCATTATCGGAAGGTTTATGCAAGGTGCGTACCCAACCATCTCACAGAAGAACATAAGGCAAGACTAATGGGTCTTACATATTTGATGCGTTGTCATCAGCAAGGTGGGAACTTTTTGCACAAAACACGGGGAATGAAACTTGGGTTCATCATTCAACAGCATAAAGCAGACGAGCATATAGGACGTGAAAGCCCCTATCGTCTCTATCTTCCGTAAAAAGCCAAGATGTCGTTATCTAGCAGAAAATCGTGGTAACTCTGTTTTGGGACTGTCGGAATGTGGTTTTTTTGTTTGTTTGTTTGTTATCGGGCTACATTCGACCATATTACATTTCAATATTAATTTTATAACATATAATATTAAGAAGAAAACATATACTGTATAATATATATATATATATATATATATATATATATATATATATATATATATATATATATATATATATATATATTCTATAAAAATACCCAAGCAAAAAAAAATATATACAAATATAATTTTGACTCACACCTAGTACAACATAGAAAAGGTTATGTATCTACCTGTGTGAGTAAAAGGAGAAAAGAAAAAAAAATAAAATAAAACAACTGAATGTAGAAGGTGTCGAGAATACTGAGCCTTGGCTTTATCAAGGACCAGCAAAAACTCTGCATTTTCTCACTTCCACAAAGACCTAGTTGGAAATGGGTTTCTGCAAGGCCATAGATGCAAGTAACATTCCCACCTAAAATAGTTTAAAATATATATATATAAGTCATGTCCTCCGTAGAGTAGCATGACCTAGCACTAGTTAACAATTTCGCTTGCATCCATTAACCTTCATGGCCCGACCCATGCTCTTCATCTGTTACTATTAAACAGAGAGAAGAAGATTAAAGAGAACTCAAGCTGTGAGAGTGACATAATAAATAGAAATGATTTTCAGCTATAACGAAATTCCAAGTTCGTTTGAGAGAGAATTTAAACCTGAAAAACAAATTTTACATTGCAATTAAAAAAGGAAATGTTAATTTATAACGAACAGATTTTTGAAAGAAAACTTGAGTCTAAAACCCCTACTCTACAACTTATGACAGCACGAAAACGAGAATAAGTTAAAGATAATAATTAACTAAAGAAAACTTTGTGAAAGTTATATACCTTAAACAGTTAGTTGCAATATGTACAAAGTATTTCAGCAGTGCTTTAAGTGCATAATTAATTAGTTATTAAGAACTTAACTACTTTGAAAAAACAGCGCATAGACAGCGCATAGAAAAGGAACAAGCTTAGCCATCTTCTGTTCCTAGGTACCACAAAAGACGCTCAAAGTTACAAAGAAAAGTAAGAGATAAAACCCGCATAAATGTTAACAGACAAACCAATGCTTAAAAGCTGAAAAGCTAAAAAAATACAGAGAAAAGGTACATGAAGTACTAACATTGAACTTATAAAACCTAGAGCCCAAAAACAAGGAAGAGAGCTTACCTCTTGTGTTACAAAAACTTTTCTCCTCACAAGAGGAGAACATGGCTGACCTGTTCCGCCACTCCCTAGACGCTGGGGGCAGTGAGGGTGGGGCTGATGGCCTCCTCATACAGCAAGAAACCAACGCGCGGAGATTTTAACCAGAGAAAAAAATATAAACTTAAGACTGTGGATCTGTATGATCAGAATGAGCAGAATTAACTCTCCAGAATACATGAGAAATATTATAAAATACACGAGCAGTTTATTTAATAATCTTTGCATGTATTAAATCACCTTAGTGAGCTTCTATAGATTAATCAGAATCTTATTAATTTTAATGTTGGTTTTACTATTTTTAGTATAGCTATCCTAGTGATGAATAACTAGTTTTCTTTTTTATTTGTTTTTATTTTCTTTTATAAACAGATTTTTAAGCTTTTTTGTGATTTTGTTTATATTATTTAATTTTTTTGTTTTAATAGGACCGTCATATCCATAGCACTAAGGTTCCTTTAGGTAGTTAATAGGCATCCTCTAGCCAACTTCCTTACGGCTTTGATTGGTCAGAATCATATTATTAACTGTGTAGAAAATTAAAGCAGATCTGCCAACCTTACTCTATTATTCAGAATAATTTTTCTTAAAGTTCTTTTGATGAAAGAAGAAGGAATTTCGTTCTCTAGAAAACTTTCTAATAGTATATTAATGTGGTAATTGAAGTCCAAATTGTTGCTGCAAATTCTTGAAATTCTTAGGACCTGAGAAATTAGTACATTCTCAATTACTTTGGTTGAAATGTTATTATTCCAGTGTAGATATTTAATTACTTTGAAAGGAAAATTAGCTCTTTTATCAAAGAGGCTAATAGATGGGTTACCTCTGTTGAGCTTAATGCTTAAGTCTAGGAACTCAAGTTCCTGATTACTGTGGTTGGTTTTACATAAGTTAAGAGAGCTAGGATAGATATTATCAAAATCACTCTCTATAACTTCGGAATTATTGATACACAGCAGATCATCAATATATCTAAAAGTGTAAAGGTAGTTATCTGAGCAGGTGGGGTGATTTTTAATGAATTTATATTCCTTAAAGAACAGGAATAGATTAGCGATATTCGTGGACGTTGATGTTCCCATTGGAATACCGTTCACTTGCTTATAGAGAGTATTATTATATAAGATATGGTTATTTTTTATGCAGCAATTGAGATAAGAGTTCCAAGTTCCTACATCAACAAATTGGTTAAGTTTAAATTCTGCATACAGCTCTTTAAAGGTAGTGATTATATCTGATAGAGGCAGATTAGTATATAGGTTTTCAAAATCATAACTATTAATATCTAGGGGACAAACTTTGAGTATAGTAGAAATTACTTCTGCATTATTATTAATTATCCAAAAATCTCTGTACATCAAGTTAGAACAGTTTCTAATGTGTTTCAAAACCTTCTTTAAGACATCTTCAAAAGCAAGATCTATTTTCTTTTTATGACTCCTTACTCCACTAGCTATGAACCTGAACTTCACAGGATCCTTATGAAACTTAACCGTTGCAAAAAGAAATGGAAATTCAGGCCCATATCTTCTAGTTTGCGGAATTTTAAGTTTCTTGAAGAATGCCTTAAACCGATTTTCTAACTGCTTGGTAGAATAACTTACGGGCTCGTATGTTACTATATTATTGAGTTCCATAGTTAACAATTCAAAATAGAACTTCTTACAGATAATTGCAAAATTATTGCTAGCTTTATCCGTAGTGGTAAAAATAAATTGGTCTTGTAGTTTGGAGAGTGACCTTTTAGCTTCTCCAGAGAAAAAGAGATTTCTGTCGAAGCAAAAGTCCAGACCTGCCAACTCACCGGTGAAGCTATTGATTATATTATATTTCCATTCTGTGAAGGCCTCAATAGGCTGATTGTACGTTAAACTGGTTTTTACGATGTACTTATTTACATCTTGAGTGAAGCTCTCAAGAATCCTTTCTTTGGAAATTGTGAAGGAAGGTCTGAATTTAGAGCCATACTCTAATAAATTCCTAAGCTTTTCATTTTCAACAAAACTCAAGTTTCCGGTGATAATATGGTTGTAATTCTTATCATAGTGAACAGTTTCTTTATGTTCATCACAAGAACAAGTAGTAATTACAGGAATGTAGCTCGAAGAGTTAAGTTTGTAGTTTTTAACTATTGACCCTAAGGTCTTAACATATTTAAAACTTACAATAGACTGGTGCCTGTGGATGGGAAAAAAATTGCATTATTGTAGAACAGCTTCCTTACATTGAGATTATCGTAGGCTTTATTTAGGAACCTGATGGTAACAAAATTACTGGAAAATTCTTTAAGAGAAATTTTATCTTTAAGAATATGTTTAAGAATGTCCAGAACCAAAGCAAAAACATGCTTATCAACATGGTCAGCAGTTTCATTCCAGAATTTGAAAAAAACATTTAAGGACAGAGTGCTTGAAGGACTTGAGAATTTTGTAAGTATTTTTAACAAAATTAGTGCCAGTTTTAAAGCTTTCCAGAGTTTTTAGCAAGTTAGCAAAATCAACTTTGCTTGATGTGCGAAATAACCTCTGTCCTCTATTACCTCTAGAGCAGCTCTTATTATTAACAAGAAAGAAGAGTTCACGAATTGAAAATTTATGCTGATTATGCTTATTGTCAGATAGAGTGGAATTAAGGCCATAGGGATAAAGAGACTGATGCTGCAAAATTTCAAGGGATTCAGTTTCTAGCCGAGCATAGAGGTCAGGGATAATATGTAGTACCTCTATTTTCACTTTGTCAAAACCATGAGTATGGAAATGCTCTAATTCAAAGGTAGAGTACTGGTTGGCGTTTGTGGAGGGGTTCACTCCTGAATTAGAGAACTTGTTTACTAGAGACCTGTGACCATTAATCCTAAGATGAAGAGGATTTTTACTTTGGCCAATATAGCTAAGCTTGTAGACAGTACAGGTGAGCTTATAGATGGTATTGTAGGCTTTGCAAAACTTGTTGGAGCAATTATCCTCAACAGAAGAATACAGGTTAGGATCTGCAGATTTACATGTCAAACAACGTTTGTCATTTCATAACTTTAGATTACCTTTGCCAGCGAGTTCATACACTATGGGAAAGGGTGCTAGCCTCAACCGAGCGGGAGGACTTAAAATATCTGAGCTGACCTCCAATCCTTTCATCGTCCTTAGAACTCCACTTGGGCCAAAACATACAAATTCTGAGCAAACCAACTAGGAAAAACTTTTTAGAAATAAGCAGTCCAAGAAAAGACCAAACTCGAGTATAAACTACACTCCAAAAAGCTGCATCCAAAACATACTAAAAAGAAAAATTAGAAAATGAAAAAAACCTCAAGTAAAAAAATAGTAATAAAAAAAAAAAAAAAAAAAAAAAATAATAATAATAAAAAATAAAAAATAATAAAACATTTCAACTAGAATTTGCGCATGAGCTGCTAAATAATAAATTGAAATTAGTTACTTAAGAGCAAAACTGAAGACTAAGGAAAAAATTTTAGAATTTAGAACGAAGGGTGCAAAATAACCTGAAAATCAAAACGCGCAACGCAGCAGTTTTGAAAATTCAGAATTCACATTCTATAAAGATACCCAAGCAAAAAAAAAAATATACAAATATAATTTTGACTCACACCTAGTACAACATAGAAAAGGTTATGTATCTACCTGTGTGAGTAAAAGGAGAAAAGAAAAAAAAATAAAATAAAACAACTGAATGTAGAAGGTGTCGAGAATACTGAGCCTTGGCTTTATCAAGGACCAGCAAAAACTCTGCATTTTCTCACTTCCACAAAGACCTAGTTGGAAATGGGTTTCTGCAAGGCCATAGATGCAAGTAACATTCCCACCTAAAATAGTTTAAAATATATATATATAAGTCATGTCCTCCGTAGAGTAGCATGACCTAGCACTAGTTAACAATTTCGCTTGCATCCATTAACCTTCATGGCCCGACCCATGCTCTTCATCTGTTACTATTAAACAGAGAGAAGAAGATTAAAGAGAACTCAAGCTGTGAGAGTGACATAATAAATAGAAATGATTTTCAGCTATAACGAAATTCCAAGTTCGTTTGAGAGAGAATTTAAACCTGAAAAACAAATTTTACATTGCAATTAAAAAGGAAATGTTAATTTATAACGAACAGATTTTTGAAAGAAAACTTGAGTCTAAAACCCCCTACTCTACAACTTATGACAGCACGAAAACGAGAATAAGTTAAAGATAATAATTAACTAAAGAAAACTTTGTGAAAGTTATATACCTTAAACAGTTAGTTGCAATATGTACAAAGTATTTCAGCAGTGCTTTAAGTGCATAATTAATTAGTTATTAAGAACTTAACTACTTTGAAAAAACAGCGCATAGACAGCGCATAGAAAAGGAACAAGCTTAGCCATCTTCTGTTCCTAGGTACCACAAAAGACGCTCAAAGTTACAAAGAAAAGTAAGAGCTAAAACCCGCATAAATGTTAACAGACAAACCAATGCTTAAAAGCTGAAAAGCTAAAAAAATACAGAGAAAAGGTACATGAAGTACTAACATTGAACTTATAAAACCTAGAGCCCAAAAACAAGGAAGAGAGCTTACCTCTTGTGTTACAAAAACTTTTCTCCTCACAAGAGGAGAACATGGCTGACCTGTTCCGCCACTCCCTAGACGCTGGGGGGCAGTGAGGGTGGGGCTGATGGCCTCCTCATACAGCAAGAAACCAACGCGCGGAGATTTTAACCAGAGAAAAAAATATAAACTTAAGACTGTGGATCTGTATGATCAGAATGAGCAGAATTAACTCTCCAGAATACATGAGAAATATTATAAAATACACGAGCAGTTTATTTAATAATCTTTGCATGTATTAAATCACCTTAGTGAGCTTCTATAGATTAATCAGAATCTTATTAATTTTAATGTTGGTTTTACTATTTTTAGTATAGCTATCCTAGTGATGAATAACTAGTTTTCTTTTTTATTTGTTTTTATTTTCTTTTATAAACAGATTTTTAAGCTTTTTTTGTGATTTTGTTTATATTATTTAATTTTTTTGTTTTAATAGGACCGTCATATCCATAGCACTAAGGTTCCTTTAGGTAGTTAATAGGCATCCTCTAGCCAACTTCCTTACGGCTTTGATTGGTCAGAATCATATTATTAACTGTGTAGAAAATTAAAGCAGATCTGCCAACCTTACTCTATTATTCAGAATAATTTTTCTTAAAGTTCTTTTGATGAAAGAAGAAGGAATTTCGTTCTCTAGAAAACTTTCTAATAGTATATTAATGTGGTAATTGAAGTCCAAATTGTTGCTGCAAATTCTTGAAATTCTTAGGACCTGAGAAATTAGTACATTCTCAATTACTTTGGTTGAAATGTTATTATTCCAGTGTAGATATTTAATTACTTTGAAAGGAAAATTAGCTCTTTTATCAAAGAGGCTAATAGATGGGTTACCTCTGTTGAGCTTAATGCTTAAGTCTAGGAACTCAAGTTCCTGATTACTGTGGTTGGTTTTACATAAGTTAAGAGAGCTAGGATAGATATTATCAAAATCACTCTCTATAACTTCGGAATTATTGATACACAGCAGATCATCAATATATCTAAAAGTGTAAAGGTAGTTATCTGAGCAGGTGGGGTGATTTTTAATGAATTTATATTCCTTAAAGAACAGGAATAGATTAGCGATATTCGTGGACGTTGATGTTCCCATTGGAATACCGTTCACTTGCTTATAGAGAGTATTATTATATAAGATATGGTTATTTTTTATGCAGCAATTGAGATAAGAGTTCCAAGTTCCTACATCAACAAATTGGTTAAGTTTAAATTCTGCATACAGCTCTTTAAAGGTAGTGATTATATCTGATAGAGGCAGATTAGTATATAGGTTTTCAAAATCATAACTATTAATATCTAGGGGACAAACTTTGAGTATAGTAGAAATTACTTCTGCATTATTATTAATTATCCAAAAATCTCTGTACATCAAGTTAGAACAGTTTCTAATGTGTTTCAAAACCTTCTTTAAGACATCTTCAAAAGCAAGATCTATTTTCTTTTTATGACTCCTTACTCCACTAGCTATGAACCTGAACTTCACAGGATCCTTATGAAACTTAACCGTTGCAAAAGAAATGGAAATTCAGGCCCATATCTTCTAGTTTGCGGAATTTTAAGTTTCTTGAAGAATGCCTTAAACCGATTTTCTAACTGCTTGGTAGAATAACTTACGGGCTCGTATGTTACTATATTATTGAGTTCCATAGTTAACAATTCAAAATAGAACTTCTTACAGATAATTGCAAAATTATTGCTAGCTTTATCCGTAGTGGTAAAAATAAATTGGTCTTGTAGTTTGGAGAGTGACCTTTTAGCTTCTCCAGAGAAAAAGAGATTTCTGTCGAAGCAAAAGTCCAGACCTGCCAACTCACCGGTGAAGCTATTGATTATATTATATTTCCATTCTGTGAAGGCCTCAATAGGCTGATTGTACGTTAAACTGGTTTTTACGATGTACTTATTTACATCTTGAGTGAAGCTCTCAAGAATCCTTTCTTTGGAAATTGTGAAGGAAGGTCTGAATTTAGAGCCATACTCTAATAAATTCCTAAGCTATTCATTTTCAACAAAACTCAAGTTTCCGGTGATAATATGGTTGTAATTCTTATCATAGTGAACTGTTTCTTTATGTTCATCACAAGAACAAGTAGTAATTACAGGAATGTAGCTCGAAGAGTTAAGTTTGTAGTTTTTAACTATTGACCCTAAGGTCTTAACATATTTAAAACTTACAATAGACTGGTGCCTGTGGATGGGAAAAAAATTGCATTATTGTAGAACAGCTTCCTTACATTGAGATTATCGTAGGCTTTATTTAGGAACCTGATGGTAACAAAATTACTGGAAAATTCTTTAAGAGAAATTTTATCTTTAAGAATATGTTTAAGAATGTCCAGAACCAAAGCAAAAACATGCTTATCAACATGGTCAGCAGTTTCATTCCAGAATTTGAAAAACATTTAAGGACAGAGTGCTTGAAGGACTTGAGAATTTTGTAAGTATTTTTAACAAAATTAGTGCCAGTTTTAAAGCTTTCCAGAGTTTTTAGCAAGTTAGCAAAATCAACTTTGCTTGATGTGCGAAATAACCTCTGTCCTCTATTACCTCTAGAGCAGCTCTTATTATTAACAAGAAAGAAGAGTTCACGAATTGAAAATTTATGCTGATTATGCTTATTGTCAGATAGAGTGGAATTAAGGCCATAGGGATAAAGAGACTGATGCTGCAAAATTTCAAGGGATTCAGTTTCTAGCCGAGCATAGAGGTCAGGGATAATATGTAGTACCTCTATTTTCACTTTGTCAAAACCATGAGTATGGAAATGCTCTAATTCAAAGGTAGAGTACTGGTTGGCGTTTGTGGAGGGGTTCACTCCTGAATTAGAGAACTTGTTTACTAGAGACCTGTGACCATTAATCCTAAGATGAAGAGGATTTTTACTTTGGCCAATATAGCTAAGGTTGTAGACAGTACAGGTGAGCTTATAGATGGTATTGTAGGCTTTGCAAAACTTGTTGGAGCAATTATCCTCAACAGAAGAATACAGGTTAGGATCTGCAGATTTACATGTCAAACAACGTTTGTCATTTCATAACTTTAGATTACCTTTGCCAGCGAGTTCATACACTATGGGAAAGGGTGCTAGCCTAACCGAGCGGGAGGACTTAAAATATCTGAGCTGACCTCCAATCCTTTCATCGTCCTTAGAACTCCACTTGGGCCAAAACATACAAATTCTGAGCAAACCAACTAGGAAAAACTTTAGAAATAAGCAGTCCAAGAAAAGACCAAACTCGAGTATAAACTACACTCCAAAAAGCTGCATCCAAAACATACTAAAAAGAAAAATTAGAAAATGAAAAAAACCTCAAGTAAAAAAATAGTAATAAAAAAAAAAAAAAAAAAAAAAATAATAATAATAAAAAATAAAAAATAATAAAACATTTCAACTAGAATTTGCGCATGAGCTGCTAAATAATAAATTGAAATTAGTTACTTAAGAGCAAAACTGAAGACTAAGGAAAAAATTTTAGAATTTAGAACGAAGGGTGCAAAATAACCTGAAAATCAAAACGCGCAACGCAGCAGTTTTGAAAATTCAGAATTCACATTCTATAAAGATACCCAAGCAAAAAAAAAATATACAAATATAATTTTGACTCACACCTAGTACAACATAGAAAAGGTTATGTATCTACCTGTGTGAGTAAAAGGAGAAAAGAAAAAAAAATAAAATAAAACAACTGAATGTAGAAGGTGTCGAGAATACTGAGCCTTGGCTTTATCAAGGACCAGCAAAAACTCTGCATTTTCTCACTTCCACAAAGACCTAGTTGGAAATGGGTTTCTGCAAGGCCATAGATGCAAGTAACATTCCCACCTAAAATAGTTTAAAATATATATATATAAGTCATGTCCTCCGTAGAGTAGCATGACCTAGCACTAGTTAACAATTTCGCTTGCATCCATTAACCTTCATGGCCCGACCCATGCTCTTCATCTGTTACTATTAAACAGAGAGAAGAAGATTAAAGAGAACTCAAGCTGTGAGAGTGACATAATAAATAGAAATGATTTTCAGCTATAACGAAATTCCAAGTTCGTTTGAGAGAGAATTTAAACCTGAAAAACAAATTTTACATTGCAATTAAAAAAGGAAATGTTAATTTATAACGAACAGATTTTTGAAAGAAAACTTGAGTCTAAAACCCCCTACTCTACAACTTATGACAGCACGAAAACGAGAATAAGTTAAAGATAATAATTAACTAAAAGAAAACTTTGTGAAAGTTATATACCTTAAACAGTTAGTTGCAATATGTACAAAGTATTTCAGCAGTGCTTTAAGTGCATAATTAATTAGTTATTAAGAACTTAACTACTTTGAAAAAACAGCGCATAGACAGCGCATAGAAAAGGAACAAGCTTAGCCATCTTCTGTTCCTAGGTACCACAAAAGACGCTCAAAGTTACAAAGAAAAGTAAGAGCTAAAACCCGCATAAATGTTAACAGACAAACCAATGCTTAAAAGCTGAAAAGCTAAAAAAATACAGAGAAAAGGTACATGAAGTACTAACATTGAACTTATAAAACCTAGAGCCCAAAAACAAGGAAGAGAGCTTACCTCTTGTGTTACAAAAACTTTTCTCCTCACAAGAGGAGAACATGGCTGACCTGTTCCGCCACTCCCTAGACGCTGGGGGGCAGTGAGGGTGGGGCTGATGGCCTCCTCATACAGCAAGAAACCAACGCGCGGAGATTTTAACCAGAGAAAAAAATATAAACTTAAGACTGTGGATCTGTATGATCAGAATGAGCAGAATTAACTCTCCAGAATACATGAGAAATATTATAAAATACACGAGCAGTTTATTTAATAATCTTTGCATGTATTAAATCACCTTAGTGAGCTTCTATAGATTAATCAGAATCTTATTAATTTTAATGTTGGTTTTACTATTTTTAGTATAGCTATCCTAGTGATGAATAACTAGTTTTCTTTTTTATTTGTTTTTATTTTCTTTTATAAACAGATTTTTAAGCTTTTTTTGTGATTTTGTTTATATTATTTAATTTTTTTGTTTTAATAGGACCGTCATATCCATAGCACTAAGGTTCCTTTAGGTAGTTAATAGGCATCCTCTAGCCAACTTCCTTACGGCTTTGATTGGTCAGAATCATATTATTAACTGTGTAGAAAATTAAAGCAGATCTGCCAACCTTACTCTATTATTCAGAATAATTTTTCTTAAAGTTCTTTTGATGAAAGAAGAAGGAATTTCGTTCTCTAGAAAACTTTCTAATAGTATATTAATGTGGTAATTGAAGTCCAAATTGTTGCTGCAAATTCTTGAAATTCTTAGGACCTGAGAAATTAGTACATTCTCAATTACTTTGGTTGAAATGTTATTATTCCAGTGTAGATATTTAATTACTTTGAAAGGAAAATTAGCTCTTTTATCAAAGAGGCTAATAGATGGGTTACCTCTGTTGAGCTTAATGCTTAAGTCTAGGAACTCAAGTTCCTGATTACTGTGGTTGGTTTTACATAAGTTAAGAGAGCTAGGATAGATATTATCAAAATCACTCTCTATAACTTCGGAATTATTGATACACAGCAGATCATCAATATATCTAAAAGTGTAAAGGTAGTTATCTGAGCAGGTGGGGTGATTTTTAATGAATTTATATTCCTTAAAGAACAGGAATAGATTAGCGATATTCGTGGACGTTGATGTTCCCATTGGAATACCGTTCACTTGCTTATAGAGAGTATTATTATATAAGATATGGTTATTTTTTATGCAGCAATTGAGATAAGAGTTCCAAGTTCCTACATCAACAAATTGGTTAAGTTTAAATTCTGCATACAGCTCTTTAAAGGTAGTGATTATATCTGATAGAGGCAGATTAGTATATAGGTTTTCAAAATCATAACTATTAATATCTAGGGGACAAACTTTGAGTATAGTAGAAATTACTTCTGCATTATTATTAATTATCCAAAAATCTCTGTACATCAAGTTAGAACAGTTTCTAATGTGTTTCAAAACCTTCTTTAAGACATCTTCAAAAGCAAGATCTATTTTCTTTTATGACTCCTTACTCCACTAGCTATGAACCTGAACTTCACAGGATCCTTATGAAACTTAACCGTTGCAAAAAGAAATGGAAATTCAGGCCCATATCTTCTAGTTTGCGGAATTTTAAGTTTCTTGAAGAATGCCTTAAACCGATTTTCTAACTGCTTGGTAGAATAACTTACGGGCTCGTATGTTACTATATTATTGAGTTCCATAGTTAACAATTCAAAATAGAACTTCTTACAGATAATTGCAAAATTATTGCTAGCTTTATCCGTAGTGGTAAAAATAAATTGGTCTTGTAGTTTGGAGAGTGACCTTTTAGCTTCTCCAGAGAAAAAGAGATTTCTGTCGAAGCAAAAGTCCAGACCTGCCAACTCACCGGTGAAGCTATTGATTATATTATATTTCCATTCTGTGAAGGCCTCAATAGGCTGATTGTACGTTAAACTGGTTTTTACGATGTACTTATTTACATCTTGAGTGAAGCTCTCAAGAATCCTTTCTTTGGAAATTGTGAAGGAAGGTCTGAATTTAGAGCCATACTCTAATAAATTCCTAAGCTATTCATTTTCAACAAAACTCAAGTTTCCGGTGATAATATGGTTGTAATTCTTATCATAGTGAACTGTTTCTTTATGTTCATCACAAGAACAAGTAGTAATTACAGGAATGTAGCTCGAAGAGTTAAGTTTGTAGTTTTTAACTATTGACCCTAAGGTCTTAACATATTTAAAACTTACAATAGACTGGTGCCTGTGGATGGGAAAAAAAATTGCATTATTGTAGAACAGCTTCCTTACATTGAGATTATCGTAGGCTTTATTTAGGAACCTGATGGTAACAAAATTACTGGAAAATTCTTTAAGAGAAATTTTATCTTTAAGAATATGTTTAAGAATGTCCAGAACCAAAGCAAAAACATGCTTATCAACATGGTCAGCAGTTTCATTCCAGAATTTGAAAAAACATTTAAGGACAGAGTGCTTGAAGGACTTGAGAATTTTGTAAGTATTTTTAACAAAATTAGTGCCAGTTTTAAAGCTTTCCAGAGTTTTTAGCAAGTTAGCAAAATCAACTTTGCTTGATGTGCGAAATAACCTCTGTCCTCTATTACCTCTAGAGCAGCTCTTATTATTAACAAGAAAGAAGAGTTCACGAATTGAAAATTTATGCTGATTATGCTTATTGTCAGATAGAGTGGAATTAAGGCCATAGGGATAAAGAGACTGATGCTGCAAAATTTCAAGGGATTCAGTTTCTAGCCGAGCATAGAGGTCAGGGATAATATGTAGTACCTCTATTTTCACTTTGTCAAAACCATGAGTATGGAAATGCTCTAATTCAAAGGTAGAGTACTGGTTGGCGTTTGTGGAGGGGTTCACTCCTGAATTAGAGAACTTGTTTACTAGAGACCTGTGACCATTAATCCTAAGATGAAGAGGATTTTTACTTTGGCCAATATAGCTAAGGTTGCAGACAGTACAGGTGAGCTTATAGATGGTATTGTAGGCTTTGCAAAACTTGTTGGAGCAATTATCCTCAACAGAAGAATACAGGTTAGGATCTGCAGATTTACATGTCAAACAACGTTTGTCATTTCATAACTTTAGATTACCTTTGCCAGCGAGTTCATACACTATGGGAAAGGGTGCTAGCCTAACCGAGCGGGAGGACTTAAAATATCTGAGCTGACCTCCAATCCTTTCATCGTCCTTAGAACTCCACTTGGGCCAAAACATACAAATTCTGAGCAAACCAACTAGGAAAAACTTTTTAGAAATAAGCAGTCCAAGAAAAGACCAAACTCGAGTATAAACTACACTCCAAAAAGCTGCATCCAAAACATACTAAAAAGAAAAATTAGAAAATGAAAAAAACCTCAAGTAAAAAAATAGTAATAAAAAAAAAAAAAAAAAAATAATAATAATAATAAAAAATAAAAAATAATAAAACATTTCAACTAGAATTTGCGCATGAGCTGCTAAATAATAAATTGAAATTAGTTACTTAAGAGCAAAACTGAAGACTAAGGAAAAAAATTTTAGAATTTAGAACGAAGGGTGCAAAATAACCTGAAAATCAAAACGCGCAACGCAGCAGTTTTGAAAATTCAGAATTCACATTCTATAAAGATACCCAAGCAAAAAAAAAAAATATACAAATATAATTTTGACTCACACCTAGTACAACATAGAAAAGGTTATGTATCTACCTGTGTGAGTAAAAGGAGAAAAGAAAAAAAAAATAAAATAAAACAACTGAATGTAGAAGGTGTCGAGAATACTGAGCCTTGGCTTTATCAAGGACCAGCAAAAACTCTGCATTTTCTCACTTCCACAAAGACCTAGTTGGAAATGGGTTTCTGCAAGGCCATAGATGCAAGTAACATTCCCACCTAAAATAGTTTAAAATATATATATATAAGTCATGTCCTCCGTAGAGTAGCATGACCTAGCACTAGTTAACAATTTCGCTTGCATCCATTAACCTTCATGGCCCGACCCATGCTCTTCATCTGTTACTATTAAACAGAGAGAAGAAGATTAAAGAGAACTCAAGCTGTGAGAGTGACATAATAAATAGAAATGATTTTCAGGTATAACGAAATTCCAAGTTCGTTTGAGAGAGAATTTAAACCTGAAAAACAAATTTTACATTGCAATTAAAAAAGGAAATGTTAATTTATAACGAACAGATTTTTGAAAGAAAACTTGAGTCTAAAACCCCCTACTCTACAACTTATGACAGCACGAAAACGAGAATAAGTTAAAGATAATAATTAACTAAAGAAAACTTTGTGAAAGTTATATACCTTAAACAGTTAGTTGCAATATGTACAAAGTATTTCAGCAGTGCTTTAAGTGCATAATTAATTAGTTATTAAGAACTTAACTACTTTGAAAAAACAGCGCATAGACAGCGCATAGAAAAGGAACAAGCTTAGCCATCTTCTGTTCCTAGGTACCACAAAAGACGCTCAAAGTTACAAAGAAAAGTAAGAGTTAAAACCCGCATAAATGTTAACAGACAAACCAATGCTTAAAAGCTGAAAAGCTAAAAATACAGAGAAAAGGTACATGAAGTACTAACATTGAACTTATAAAACCTAGAGCCCAAAAACAAGGAAGAGAGCTTACCTCTTGTGTTACAAAAACTTTTCTCCTCACAAGAGGAGAACATGGCTGACCTCTTCCGCCACTCCCTAGACGCTGGGGGGCAGTGAGGGTGGGGCTGATGGCCTCCTCATACAGCAAGAAACCAACGCGCGGAGATTTTAACCAGAGAAAAAAATATAAACTTAAGACTGTGGATCTGTATGATCAGAATGAGCAGAATTAACTCCCCAGAATACATGAGAAATATTATAAAATACACGAGCAGTTTATTTAATAATCTTTGCATGTATTAAATCACCTTAGTGAGCTTCTATAGATTAATCAGAATCTTATTAATTTTAATGTTGGTTTTACTATTTTTAGTATAGCTATCCTAGTGATGAATAACTAGTTTTCTTTTTTATTTGTTTTTATTTTCTTTTATAAACAGATTTTTAAGCTTTTTTTGTGATTTTGTTTATATTATTTAATTTTTTTGTTTTAATAGGACCGTCATATCCATAGCACTAAGGTTCCTTTAGGTAGTTAATAGGCATCCTCTAGCCAACTTCCTTACGGCTTTGATTGGTCAGAATCATATTATTAACTGTGTAGAAAATTAAAGCAGATCTGCCAACCTTACTCTATTATTCAGAATAATTTTTCTTAAAGTTCTTTTGATGAAAGAAGAAGGAATTTCGTTCTCTAGAAAACTTTCTAATAGTATATTAATGTGGTAATTGAAGTCCAAATTGTTGCTGCAAATTCTTGAAATTCTTAGGACCTGAGAAATTAGTACATTCTCAATTACTTTGGTTGAAATGTTATTATTCCAGTGTAGATATTTAATTACTTTGAAAGGAAAATTAGCTCTTTTATCAAAGAGGCTAATAGATGGGTTACCTCTGTTGAGCTTAATGCTTAAGTCTAGGAACTCAAGTTCCTGATTACTGTGGTTGGTTTTACATAAGTTAAGAGAGCTAGGATAGATATTATCAAAATCACTCTCTATAACTTCGGAATTATTGATACACAGCAGATCATCAATATATCTAAAAGTGTAAAGGTAGTTATCTGAGCAGGTGGGGTGATTTTTAATGAATTTATATTCCTTAAAGAACAGGAATAGATTAGCGATATTCGTGGACGTTGATGTTCCCATTGGAATACCGTTCACTTGCTTATAGAGAGTATTATTATATAAGATATGGTTATTTTTTATGCAGCAATTGAGATAAGAGTTCCAAGTTCCTACATCAACAAATTGGTTAAGTTTAAATTCTGCATACAGCTCTTTAAAGGTAGTGATTATATCTGATAGAGGCAGATTAGTATATAGGTTTTCAAAATCATAACTATTAATATCTAGGGGACAAACTTTGAGTATAGTAGAAATTACTTCTGCATTATTATTAATTATCCAAAAATCTCTGTACATCAAGTTAGAACAGTTTCTAATGTGTTTCAAAACCTTCTTTAAGACATCTTCAAAAGCAAGATCTATTTTCTTTTTATGACTCCTTACTCCACTAGCTATGAACCTGAACTTCACAGGATCCTTATGAAACTTAACCGTTGCAAAAAGAAATGGAAATTCAGGCCCATATCTTCTAGTTTGCGGAATTTTAAGTTTCTTGAAGAATGCCTTAAACCGATTTTCTAACTGCTTGGTAGAATAACTTACGGGCTCGTATGTTACTATATTATTGAGTTCCATAGTTAACAATTCAAAATAGAACTTCTTACAGATAATTGCAAAATTATTGCTAGCTTTATCCGTAGTGGTAAAAATAAATTGGTCTTGTAGTTTGGAGAGTGACCTTTTAGCTTCTCCAGAGAAAAAGAGATTTCTGTCGAAGCAAAAGTCCAGACCTGCCAACTCACCGGTGAAGCTATTGATTATATTATATTTCCATTCTGTGAAGGCCTCAATAGGCTGATTGTACGTTAAACTGGTTTTTACGATGTACTTATTTACATCTTGAGTGAAGCTCTCAAGAATCCTTTTCTTTGGAAATTGTGAAGGAAGGTCTGAATTTAGAGCCATACTCTAATAAATTCCTAAGCTTTTCATTTTCAACAAAACTCAAGTTTCCGGTGATAATATGGTTGTAATTCGTATCATAGTGAACTGTTTCTTTATGTTCATCACAAGAACAAGTAGTAATTACAGGAATGTAGCTCGAAGAGTTAAGTTTGTAGTTTTTAACTATTGACCCTAAGGTCTTAACATATTTAAAACTTACAATAGACTGGTGCCTGTGGATGGGAAAAAAATTGCATTATTGTAGAACAGCTTCCTTACATTGAGATTATCGTAGGCTTTATTTAGGAACCTGATGGTAACAAAATTACTGGAAAATTCTTTAAGAGAAATTTTATCTTTAAGAATATGTTTAAGAATGTCCAGAACCAAAGCAAAAACATGCTTATCAACATGGTCAGCA
Source organism: Macrothele yani (assembly GCA_039090855.1). Classification (NCBI taxonomy): domain Eukaryota; kingdom Metazoa; phylum Arthropoda; class Arachnida; order Araneae; family Macrothelidae; genus Macrothele; species Macrothele yani. The sequence goes on from CM077001.1 coordinate 141,249,929, forward strand.
GTTTCATTCCAGAATTTGAAAAAACATTTAAGGACAGAGTGCTTGAAGGACTTGAGAATTTTGTAAGTATTTTTAACAAAATTAGTGCCAGTTTTAAAGCTTTCCAGAGTTTTTAGCAAGTTAGCAAAATCAACTTTGCTTGATGTGCGAAATAACCTCTGTCCTCTATTACCTCTAGAGCAGCTCTTATTATTAACAAGAAAGAAGAGTTCACGAATTGAAAATTTATGCTGATTATGCTTATTGTCAGATAGAGTGGAATTAAGGCCATAGGGATAAAGAGACTGATGCTGCAAAATTTCAAGGGATTCAGTTTCTAGCCGAGCATAGAGGTCAGGGATAATATGTAGTACCTCTATTTTCACTTTGTCAAAACCATGAGTATGGAAATGCTCTAATTCAAAGGTAGAGTACTGGTTGGCGTTTGTGGAGGGGTTCACTCCTGAATTAGAGAACTTGTTTACTAGAGACCTGTGACCATTAATCCTAAGATGAAGAGGATTTTTACTTTGGCCAATATAGCTAAGGTTGCAGACAGTACAGGTGAGCTTATAGATGGTATTGTAGGCTTTGCAAAACTTGTTGGAGCAATTATCCTCAACAGAAGAATACAGGTTAGGATCTGCAGATTTACATGTCAAACAACGTTTGTCATTTCATAACTTTAGATTACCTTTGCCAGCGAGTTCATACACTATGGGAAAGGGTGCTAGCCTAACCGAGCGGGAGGACTTAAAATATCTGAGCTGACCTCCAATCCTTTCATCGTCCTTAGAACTCCACTTGGGCCAAAACATACAAATTCTGAGCAAACCAACTAGGAAAAACTTTTTAGAAATAAGCAGTCCAAGAAAAGACCAAACTCGAGTATAAACTACACTCCAAAAAGCTGCATCCAAAACATACTAAAAAGAAAAATTAGAAAATGAAAAAAACCTCAAGTAAAAAAATAGTAATAAAAAAAAAAAAAAAATAATAATAATAATAAAAAATAAAAAATAATAAAACATTTCAACTAGAATTTGCGCATGAGCTGCTAAATAATAAATTGAAATTAGTTACTTAAGAGCAAAACTGAAGACTAAGGAAAAAATTTTAGAATTTAGAACGAAGGGTGCAAAATAACCTGAAAATCAAAACGCGCAACGCAGCAGTTTTGAAAATTCAGAATTCACATTCTATAAAGATACCCAAGCAAAAAAAAAAAAATATACAAATATAATTTTGACTCACACCTAGTACAACATAGAAAAGGTTATGTATCTACCTGTGTGAGTAAAAGGAGAAAAGAAAAAAAAAATAAAATAAAACAACTGAATGTAGAAGGTGTCGAGAATACTGAGCCTTGGCTTTATCAAGGACCAGCAAAAACTCTGCATTTTCTCACTTCCACAAAGACCTAGTTGGAAATGGGTTTCTGCAAGGCCATAGATGCAAGTAACATTCCCACCTAAAATAGTTTAAAATATATATATATAAGTCATGTCCTCCGTAGAGTAGCATGACCTAGCACTAGTTAACAATTTCGCTTGCATCCATTAACCTTCATGGCCCGACCCATGCTCTTCATCTGTTACTATTAAACAGAGAGAAGAAGATTAAAGAGAACTCAAGCTGTGAGAGTGACATAATAAATAGAAATGATTTTCAGGTATAACGAAATTCCAAGTTCGTTTGAGAGAGAATTTAAACCTGAAAAACAAATTTTACATTGCAATTAAAAAAGGAAATGTTAATTTATAACGAACAGATTTTTGAAAGAAAACTTGAGTCTAAAACCCCCTACTCTACAACTTATGACAGCACGAAAACGAGAATAAGTTAAAGATAATAATTAACTAAAGAAAACTTTGTGAAAGTTATATACCTTAAACAGTTAGTTGCAATATGTACAAAGTATTTCAGCAGTGCTTTAAGTGCATAATTAATTAGTTATTAAGAACTTAACTACTTTGAAAAAACAGCGCATAGACAGCGCATAGAAAAGGAACAAGCTTAGCCATCTTCTGTTCCTAGGTACCACAAAAGACGCTCAAAGTTACAAAGAAAAGTAAGAGTTAAAACCCGCATAAATGTTAACAGACAAACCAATGCTTAAAAGCTGAAAAGCTAAAAAAATACAGAGAAAAGGTACATGAAGTACTAACATTGAACTTATAAAACCTAGAGCCCAAAAACAAGGAAGAGAGCTTACCTCTTGTGTTACAAAAACTTTTCTCCTCACAAGAGGAGAACATGGCTGACCTCTTCCGCCACTCCCTAGACGCTGGGGGGCAGTGAGGGTGGGGCTGATGGCCTCCTCATACAGCAAGAAACCAACGCGCGGAGATTTTAACCAGAGAAAAAAATATAAACTTAAGACTGTGGATCTGTATGATCAGAATGAGCAGAATTAACTCCCCAGAATACATGAGAAATATTATAAAATACACGAGCAGTTTATTTAATAATCTTTGCATGTATTAAATCACCTTAGTGAGCTTCTATAGATTAATCAGAATCTTATTAATTTTAATGTTGGTTTTACTATTTTTAGTATAGCTATCCTAGTGATGAATAACTAGTTTTCTTTTTTATTTGTTTTTATTTTCTTTTATAAACAGATTTTTAAGCTTTTTTGTGATTTTGTTTATATTATTTAATTTTTTTGTTTTAATAGGACCGTCATATCCATAGCACTAAGGTTCCTTTAGGTAGTTAATAGGCATCCTCTAGCCAACTTCCTTACGGCTTTGATTGGTCAGAATCATATTATTAACTGTGTAGAAAATTAAAGCAGATCTGCCAACCTTACTCTATTATTCAGAATAATTTTTCTTAAAGTTCTTTTGATGAAAGAAGAAGGAATTTCGTTCTCTAGAAAACTTTCTAATAGTATATTAATGTGGTAATTGAAGTCCAAATTGTTGCTGCAAATTCTTGAAATTCTTAGGACCTGAGAAATTAGTACATTCTCAATTACTTTGGTTGAAATGTTATTATTCCAGTGTAGATATTTAATTACTTTGAAAGGAAAATTAGCTCTTTTATCAAAGAGGCTAATAGATGGGTTACCTCTGTTGAGCTTAATGCTTAAGTCTAGGAACTCAAGTTCCTGATTACTGTGGTTGGTTTTACATAAGTTAAGAGAGCTAGGATAGATATTATCAAAATCACTCTCTATAACTTCGGAATTATTGATACACAGCAGATCATCAATATATCTAAAAGTGTAAAGGTAGTTATCTGAGCAGGTGGGGTGATTTTTAATGAATTTATATTCCTTAAAGAACAGGAATAGATTAGCGATATTCGTGGACGTTGATGTTCCCATTGGAATACCGTTCACTTGCTTATAGAGAGTATTATTATATAAGATATGGTTATTTTTTATGCAGCAATTGAGATAAGAGTTCCAAGTTCCTACATCAACAAATTGGTTAAGTTTAAATTCTGCATACAGCTCTTTAAAGGTAGTGATTATATCTGATAGAGGCAGATTAGTATATAGGTTTTCAAAATCATAACTATTAATATCTAGGGGACAAACTTTGAGTATAGTAGAAATTACTTCTGCATTATTATTAATTATCCAAAAATCTCTGTACATCAAGTTAGAACAGTTTCTAATGTGTTTCAAAACCTTCTTTAAGACATCTTCAAAAGCAAGATCTATTTTCTTTTTATGACTCCTTACTCCACTAGCTATGAACCTGAACTTCACAGGATCCTTATGAAACTTAACCGTTGCAAAAGAAATGGAAATTCAGGCCCATATCTTCTAGTTTGCGGAATTTTAAGTTTCTTGAAGAATGCCTTAAACCGATTTTCTAACTGCTTGGTAGAATAACTTACGGGCTCGTATGTTACTATATTATTGAGTTCCATAGTTAACAATTCAAAATAGAACTTCTTACACAGCAACAAAATTAGCTGGGTCTAAGAACAAGTTGCATGTGAACAAATTATCAGGAAAAACCGAAATGTTGATGCAAAAAGAAGAGAGATGAGGACAACTAAAGAAGATGTGACTTCCAAAGTGGAATATATAGAGCTATGCAAGACAGTGCGAAAAAGTATCACTGAAGACGTAAGGAAATTCAACTGTGAACTAGTGAGGAAAGCAATTGAAAACAACCAAAGCCTAAAGATAGCAAAGGGACATCTCAGTAAGGGAAGAAAACAGATTATGGCACTGAGCAAAGAAGATGGTTCTGTAACAAGAAATAGAGGCGAAATTTTGACAAGAGTGAAAGATTTCTGCTCCAAATTATATGATGGGATGAAACATGTACTCCAGACATCATGAAAGGTACCAGTACCAGAGTTCTTCCAGTCCTCCCAGCAGAAGTTGCACATGCAATCAAGAACATGAAGCGTGGAAAAGCTCCAGGAGAAGATGGAATTACTGTAGACATCATACAAGAAGCAAGTGGAGAAATCGAAACAGTACTCGCCCAAATGTTCACTCGATGCCTTAATGAAGGAAAGATTCCTGAGGATTGGAACACCGCTACAATGATCCTGCTACATAAGAAAGGTGACATTGAGGATTTCGGAGACTACAGACCTATCAGCCTCCTATCAGTAGTTTATAAAATCTTCACTAAAGTTCTTTCACACCGCTTGAAGGTAACACTGGACATTGCTCAACCGAGAGAACAAGCTGGATTCAGGAGTGGCTACAGCACAATAGATCATATCCACGTGCTGAGAGAACTAATTGAAAGAGCGAGGGAATATGAACTTCCATTGTGCATGGCTTTTATCGATTATGAAAAAGCCTTTGATTCGGTGAAACCATCAGCAGTTACAATGGCTCTGAAAACCTGCGGTATTGAAGATGCATACATTAATATTATTAATAACATCTATGAAAATGCAAGTGCAAAGATTAGGCTGTTTGAAAATACAACACACGTAAAAATTGGAAAGGGAGTGAGACAAGGTGACACCATATCTCCGAAGCTCTTTAATGCCACATTGAAGGGTGTTTTTCAGTCGCTGAGCTGGGAAAACAAGGGGATAAAGATTAATGGAGACTATCTAACCCACCTTCGTTTTGCTGATGACGTAGTCATTTTTGCAACTACCCCATCAGAGCTGCAGAGTATGATCCAGGAACTTGCTGACAAGAGTAAAGAAGTGGGATTAAAAATGAACTTTCAGAAGACAAAAGTGATGTTCAATGCTTTTACTAGAAATGAAGATTTATCGATTGATGGAGAAAAGCTGGAGATAACAGACACGTACGTTTATCTTGGACAGCAGATATCAAGTGAGGGTCACATTGATGAAGAAATTAATCGGCGTACAAAACTTGCCTGGAGAGCTTTTGGAAGAAGCAGCATAATTTTCAAGAGCAATATGCCATTATGTCTTAAAAGAAAAGTGTTTGATCAATGCATCCTTCCAGTGCTTACGTATGGTGCAGAGACGTGGACCTTAACTAAAAGAGACATACAAAGGCTGCAGACAACTCAAAGCAGCATGGAGAGGTGCATGCTTGGTGTAACCAGGAGAGATAAGAAGAGGAGCTCGTGGATCAGAAAAATGACAAGAGTGGAAGACATCATGATCAGAGTTAAATCCCTGAAATGGCAATGGGCTGGACATACTGCCAGAAGGACAGATCATCGATGGACAGCCGAAATTTTAGATTGGATTCCAAGGGACAGGAAAAGACCCAGAAGAAGACCACATGGAAGATGGGTGGATGAAATTCGAAAGTATGCAGGGGTGACATGGAGGAGACTGGCACAAGACAGACCGTTGTGGAGGAAACTTGGGGAGACCTTCGTCCAGCAGTGGATTGATAATGGTTGACAATGATGATGATGATGATGATATATATATATATTTATATTTATGTACAATGTTACCACAGAACAGGAAATCGAGTAAAAGGCTATATACAAAGGCCGTTCCAAAAAAACGGAGAGTAATTTTTTTTGAGTTAGCAAGTGTTCGAAGGGGGAAAATAACCAAGCAGACGACTAACTGGATTAAGGAAGTATCTATGGCAACAGTTATTAGCCGTGGCAGACGATTCTAGTTTTGTTATTGAGCAGTTGTTTAAGGTACGTCTGCATTTAGCCATACAGCTATGAAGGTGAGTGATGCAGAGTTAAGAAGTGAAATGCGTTGTGCGATGAAATTTTGTCATCGTTTGGGAAAAACGGCTCCAGAAACAGTTGATTTAATGGGAAAAGCTTACGAAGATAAATGTTTGGATAAGTAAACGAATTTCAAAAAGAGCGTTTGTCCGCAGAACTCGCTCCTTGGCCTGGTCGACCTGAAAGTGTTGTTACCGAGCGTACTGTTAACACTGTGTGGGCAATCCTACAAGAAGATCGACATATGACGTGTGAAGATATAGCGGCGTCAACTAATATTTCAAAAACGTCAGCAGTCCGCATTCTGCGTGGCAAATTACTGCTGCATCGTGTGTGATCCAGATGGGTACCTCATCACCTGACGAGAGAATAATTGTTAGCCAGAGTTCTAGTGTGTCATAAGTGGCAACAAGATTGCAAAGGATCCAAATTGTCTAAGCACAGTAATAACTGCGATGAAACATGGGTCCACTATTTCGACCTCCTCACGAAGCGCGCAACAAGTACCTGGAAACACACAGGCTCGATTCCTCCGAAAAAGTCCGCCAAGCCAAATCAGCTGGGAAGGTGATGATGATAATTTTCTTTTATCATAAAGGTGTAGTCTACCAGCATGCCGTTCCTCCATAAATTACTGCTGAGTATTACATTTCAGTCTTGAAGTGTCTGCGACTACACATATCGATTAAGCGACCAGAAATGGTGCGCAGATGGACTCAACAAAATGATAACGTCCTCCCACACGTTGCTGCTTGTGTTCAACAGTTTCTTGCGAAATGCAGTATTGAAATCATGTCACAGCCTGCCTACATTCCTAACCTCTCCCCTTGCGATTTTTAGATGTTTCCAACAATGAAGGAGAAGTTTTGTGGTGCAACATTCAACACAGATGCTGACGTTATTCAAGCTGTACAGGAGTCGCTAAAGCAGCTTCGACAAAATGCCTTCGCCACATGTTTTGAAAAGTGGACTGCACGATGGGACCGTTGCATATCATCCGAGGGAAGATACTTTGAGAAAGAATAACATATATTTTGCTGACGTATAATTCTTCATTTTATGTGATTTCACTTTAAGTTTTAATGGAAACACGGTGTATTTAATATTATTGAATATTTCAAGGGTACAATTTCCTACAAAAATAGATGGTGGCTCAACAATCTGTCCATCTCCCTTTTTAAAAATCATAACTTTAGATTTTTCAATATTTGAACACAGAAAATTTGTATTTAGCCATTCTATCAATTTTTCAATAAATTAATTACATTTTATTCTTACCTCATTTATATCTGTACCTGTAATCATAATTGTGGCATCATCCGCAAATAAAATTAAATTCTCATTAGGTTCAATGTTAAATATGTCATTAATATAAATTAAAAAAAGCAATGGTCGCACAATTGAACCCTGCGGTACTCCTATTTCATTAATTAACTTGTGCGGTTTTGTTTTATTAATCTGTACATACTGATTTCCTGTTATGTAAGTAGTCCTCTAATAAATTCTAATATTGATTTCTTATTCCGTTATTATAGAGATTATCCAAAGATTTCTTGGATCATGGTGCAAGTACAACAGCCAAATGGTATTTTTTTTCATTTGGGGTTTAACGACCCTTGTTGAAAACTCAACTGGCAATTGTATTGTCAAACCCTTTACATGTTGCGCTATACCATTCGCTCCAAAATACCTGGGCTACTATGCAGAGGAGTAATGCTATTGCATGATAACCCCAAGCAATGCAATGATGAAAATCTGCCTGCATCGTCCAGTCGCGAGCTCCGCAGGGATAGACGAAACTCTCTCTCTCAGCGCATTTACAGACGGTAAACTCTACGGTACTAATCCTGATCCAGGAACCGCAGATGCGGACAAACCGACAGGTGGTGCGAAATGCGGAGGTCGTACACGATGGACCGTGTACCCATTGAGCCTACCTCCCTGGGAGATCGGTTCGCCATGCGAACAATTTTTTTTTTTTTTTTGGGCCCGTGGCCTTTAATCCATTTTCAAACACAACACAGACAAATAGATAGAACACACATCAGTAGAGCACTCATTACAAAGAAAATTCGCTGATACAGATGTACGCACATTCTGCGCTAACGCATTTCGATTTGGGAACGGAGTCTCACCGTCGACCATCGGCTGATGATTTCAGTTAGTCATATTCGATTCGATTCTTTTGAAGCTCAAGTTCTCGTCTGAGACTCCGGCAAGCCGAGTCCAGACTGGAGTGACCAGTGTCCAGTTTAAGTCGGAACTTCCCTTTTGCACTGTGTGAGTTGGGGCACCGTGCATCATTGGGACATACCCAGTGCTTCTGCCGAGATTGTCCACAGCGGGCATAAGTCTCAAACACTGTGGGACACCAGGATTTATGGTGCCCGAACCCGTTGCACTTGAACCAACGGGTCTCTCTCAAGAATTCTCTGCAAGAGAGAATTCTCCAGGCAAGATTAATTGACTAAAGGGCTCTCAAATCCACTGTGGCCAGTTCAATCACCCAGTGGATTGTTTTCTTTTTCTCTTAATGGGAAAAAGAACCCTGCACATCTCTGGTTCCCTTAGCACGTTCTGACGAGAAAAATCGTTTTGCGCCCATTCCAACCCGGTGTCCGCATCCTTGCCGTACACGATCAGTCTTGGCAGGCGCAGTGTAGGCTTTTTCACCTGGTAGTACTTCCCGTTCCCCGCAGGTCTCGATCAGTCTTCCCGTTCCCCGCAGGTCTCGATCAGTTTCTGCACGCCTTCTGCACTAGTGCATTCGATGAGGATTCCCTTTTTCACTTTTTGGACTCCACGCACTCCAATATCCAGCTGTCCTGGGTTCTCATTTTTCTAGAACTCATACTTGACGTCGGTCAGAGACGTCTCAGGGTCCTTTGACAGGACCAGGAGAGTGCGCTTCGGTTGAGGCTTTTGCAGCCCACTTGCCTTGGGGTTTTCACTCTCTACGCCCGCAGAAGTCCGCGGTCTTGGCTCTTGGACTTTCTCATTGCTCCTTTTTCGTTCATCCAGTCTTCTCTTTACGAATTCTATTTCCATCAGCTGTTTAATGTGAGCCTCTTGGATCCGGTCTACGATCGGCCGGATCAGGCCCTTCAAGCTATGGGAAATCGTTGTGTTCGGGTTGTCCATGAGAGCATTTAACTCCATGAACAAACCCATAACTCCCTCCGTATCTGCTCTCGGATTGTTCTATGTGTCGCTATCCCCCATTTCTGGGTTCAAGCGACCCGAGCAGGATTAACTTTGCTCGTTAGACCCCACACTTGGTCCACTCATGATGAACGGAGAGACCGCCGCGACGTCGACGCTGCGGGGTCTGGATTGGCTGGAAGCTCTGAGCTCTTAAAAGAGCTTTTTTCGTTAATTCGTTCAGAAACGAACTTTTCTTTGCAGGCGCGCCTCGCCCGGGAACCCGACCGCACCTCTTGCGCTTTCGCTTTACAATTAAAATTATTGCCTGCTAGCTCCCATTCATCCCGGCTGGATTCACCAATCTGTCGGTCATGATAACTCCAAATTACATGCGGCCCAATGCTCGGCTGAGTGGTTTCGGTGATATGGTTTGGAAGTTTTGGAGCATTCCACCTAAAGCCTTGATCTCGCACCTAGCGATTTCCATCTGTTCGGCCTTTTCAATGAGTACATATCCTGCGAGCATTCTGCTACTGACAAAGATGTGAGACAGGTCGTTAGTATGGCTACTCCAACAGGGCCTCCATTTCTTCTGTGCTGGTATACACGCCTTACGTAATGACATTTGTTTAAATCACTATAATAACTTTGTGGAAGATCAAACAGCACAAGCAGTTACCCTTGTACACTGTGCACTCCGTTCAACTCATAAATGTTTCTGAACAGGAAGGTTTGTTGTCTTATTTTTCAACTTTTGTATTTTGAAAAGGGACAAAGAATGTGTAGGAAGCATGATTATGGACATAAAGCTTCCTGGAAAGTCAAAACAGAGGAAGAACTCAGATGAAAAGGAAGGGCTCTATCAATAATGCTATGCAGGAAAAGAAAGTGAAGAGCGAGTGGACCAAAACAGAAAAGAGTGGAGACGAGGGATCAGCAACGACAGCACGAAATGGGGCAAATTTTGCTGCAGAGGAAATAGGTGGGACGAAAAGGGAGCAGTAGCGTAAGGAGACATGGATTCGGAGCTTAGAACTCACAAATGTTATCCGGAAATCATGTCTCACTGCATATGTGCATCACCAGTTGCAGTACGGAACAAGAAATGCTGACTCTTTCCGTCAAGCACTTAGACGATTCTGCGCATGCTATCCCTGTCCACCCACCAAGAATATGCTGATCCCTCTCCAGTTAAGCACTCCGACGAATCTGTGTATGCCATTACATCCTATTACATCTGGAATTTGAATCAATCACGTGGTGCTCTCTGGGTGTTTGTTCTAGAGATAAGAGTTTGCTTTTCCATTATGCAGTCGTTGCCAGTATATGATTTAATCTTTTCCTCCCACCAGGGGAAATGCATGCAATAATCGTTATCTTGCCAAGACTTATTAACAATAAGACAAGAGGAAAGACCAACCACTGAAAGACCAACGATACACTGAAAGTCAACAACCACTGAAAGACTGACAACAACCACTGAAAGACCAACGATACACTGAAAGTCAACAACCACTGAAAGACTGACAACAACCACTGAAAGACTGACAACAGCCACTGAAAGACTGACAACGACCACTGAAAGACTGACATCAACCACTGAAAGACTGGCAACAGCCACTGAAAGACTGACAACAGCCACTGAAAGACTGACAACAACCACTGAAAGACTGACAACAGCCACTGAAAGACTGACAACAACCACTGAAAGACTGACAACAGCCACTGAAAGACTGACAACGACCACTGAAAGACTGACAACAACCACTGAAAGACTGGCAACAACCACTGAAAGACTGACAACAGCCACTGAAAGACTGACAACAACCACTGAAAGGCTGACAACAGCCACTGAAAGACTGACAACAACCACTGAAAGACTGACAATAACCACTGAAAGACTGACGGACAACAACCACTGAAAGACTGACGGACAACAACCACTGAAAGACTGACGGACAACAACCACTGAAAGACTGAAAGACAACAACCACTGAAAGACAAAGACAACAACCACTGAAAGACAACAACCGCTGAAAGACCAACCACTAAAAGACCAACCACAGGTATGGATTCGGAGCTTAGAACTCACAAATGTTATAGGGAAATCATGTCTCACTGCATATGTCTCACCAGCTGCAGTACGGAACAGGAAATGATGACCCTTTCCATCAAGCACATAGACGATTATGCTCATGCTCTTACACCTTACCTTGTCCATCCACCGAGAATATGCTGATCCCTCTCCTGTTAAGCACTCCGACGAATCTGTGTATGCCATTACACCCTATTACATCTGGAGTTTTAATCAATCACGTGCTCTCTGGGTGTTTGTTCTAGAGATAAAAGTTTGCTTTTCCATTATGCAGTCGTGGCCAGAACATGATTTAATCTTTTCCTCCCACCAGGGGAAATTCTTGCAGTAATCGTTATATTGCCTCAATTTTTCATTCAATTGCTTTTTAAATCTGGAAATTATATTTTCTTCCAAATTGCATGTGGTATTTCGCACATTAAACATTTCACGGGATTAATCATATTCTTATCCTGGTTTTCACAGACCTTTTTTCAAGCCCCTTGTAGCTATTGTGATAGGTCCTTCTTCCAGTATTTCTTTGGCTTTCCCGTTCTTTCTTCAGGAATCCAGTGCGAAAACAATTTTAAGCTGTCTTATTTTCACTCAGGCACTTAAAATGGCAATAAAATCTGACTTTCTTTCAGTTGAACATTTATCAGCTCTTCCAATAGAGGCGATTAAATCATTCCTAACCTTGATTTATAGGCCACCGAAAGTCTATTTTCTTAGGAAATATATTTTGTTGTTATTGTCTCTGCTCCCCCACCCCTCCCATACGCACAAACACATAAAGCGTAATTGTGAAAATCCTCTAAATACTTGTCGTCAGTGAATAGACAAAGACATTGCTCTTTCCACGTTTATCAACACATAGCAACCGAAAATTTGTTATCGGGTCACTGCTGGGATTGTACCCCAGATATCTCGATATCTTGCCGAATGCGTTCGCCTTACGCTACAATGACCAACAATCAACGGCGCTATGTGTGTTTGTCTGTCGGCTTCTGACATCACATATCCGTAGGATGGGCTCGGCAACTGACACGTCTTAATCTGGTGGGCATTAACGGCACAATTAAAATACTACTAGTGATCTGAATTTCTCGGTGTAGAATATAAATCAAAGTTTCCAAGCTTTCGCACATCAAACAGATGGCTTTTTCAAGGAAAGTAGACAGCTAACTGCAAACTGGATAACGGAACACTTCAACAATTTAAAGGAGGTGGCTTGACTAGACAGTAAATGAAAAGGCGCAAATGCGATCAGACATTCGAAGAAACAATGTCACTTTGGTTGGGCTTGCGGTACTGAGGTAGAAAACACAGCATTATTTGAAGAATTGATTCCAAATGCGTGGCAACTCGAGAGAGACACTGTCATTCCAAGCCTCGCTGCTGGTCAAGGTTTCCAAGGTTTCGCAAATGGATTTAGGTGTGGAGTATGAAGTTAATTTCTTTATATCATTTCACATAGGATCAGCGGATTTGAACTTGACCTCTCTTGATAGGGCAGTGGTTATTTTACCGTCTTTTGTGTCCATTTTATGTTCGTTTATTCTAATTGCTTGAAAAAGCCATCTGGTTGATGTGCGAAAGTTTGGAAACTTTGATTTATATTATACGCCAAGAAATTCGGATCACTAGTACTATTTTAACTGTAATTGGTATACAGTTCCTTGTTATTAATTAACAGCCAAGCTATATATTAATTATAGTAAATAAATCCAAAGGGCGAGAACAATAGTGAAAATCCTCTAAATACAGTGAATAAACAAAGACATCGCTCTTTCCACTTTTATCAATCCATCATTTTATTATCCGTTGATTGTTTATCATTTTATTATGCGTTGATTGTTGGTCATTGTAGCGTAAGGCGAACGCACTCGGCTAGATATCGAGAGATCTGGGGTTCGATCCCAGCAATGGCCGGATAACAATTTTTCGGTTGCTATGCGTTGATGAACGTGGAAAGAGCGAAGCCTTTGTTTATAAAGCGTAATGCTCTACACCAGTGTTTCCCAAACTTTTTCAGAACAGCGACCTAATTTTTAGGCCGACAAACTTTTACGACCCACCTAGCCTTAACGGACGTGCGCAGCGGGGGGTAATTTAATTATTATTTACTGCGTTTTTAAATTTAATATTGAAAATAATTTTACAAAAAATTGATCTATTTCTGGGTTGTAGCGGGATTGCCTATCCTACTATAGAAGGCCCCAAAGGTACGAATATGAAATTCGATTCTCGTATCCGTATATTGTACACCTTATTTCTTTTTCGTTTAATTTTTTTTCTCACTTTCCCAGTTTTTCAGGATTTTCTGTTTTCAAATAATTACAAATTTTTCACATTTCAAAAACTTTCACGACCCACAAGAAAATGGTTGCTCACGCAGTAGCTTCAAAAAAAAATATTTTTTTTTTTGTACAGTTATATTTTCTCTGCAGAAAACGGGATTCATCATTTCAATGACTCTCTTCCTGTTCATGGATTCTCTTTTCATTTCCTCAACCGATGATCTGTTTATTTGTATAACGCGATTCATCATTTCAATGACTTTCATAACGTGATTCATCATTTTATAAAGAGATTCATCATTTCAATTACTTTCTTCCTGTTCATGGATTCTCTTTTTATTTCTTCAACCGATTATCTGTTTTATTTCTTCGACTTACAAGTCATTGTCCGCGTATTCAGAGGCAAAGGCTACTAGTTAATAATCCGATCGACACGAGTCTCGGACAAATCATGCATAGTGTATTTGTTTTACGGTTCTGGTTCTATTCTTGCCTTGGAATCAGTGCCCTTAAATTTGGAATGGGCCTAATATCATTAGATGCGCATGGGATATCCTTTAACCAAATTAAAAAAAAAAACTCAAACATTTGCATTATTTTTATTTCCTTATCTCTATTTTTCTACGATATTTAAGAAATAAATCTTAGCTTCATGGTTGTCAAGTTATCTCACGGCACAAGAAATGCAATTTAATGCATTTTTATTTTATTTTATTGTAGCTTTAGTGATATAATTCGGTGTCGCGTTGTTTCGTTTCCTGACCTCATTCATCTACGTGACAAGAAAGAATAAACGGTTACTGTCGTCCGTTATCCAACATAGTGACTGTCTCGGTGTCGCAATTTTACGTAAAATAATTCCTTTAATTAATTATTACTGTAACGGCAGAGCATGTGCGCTGCATTAATTTTAATCGTCCAGGAAAATTATAATAAGTGATATTACACTAAGTGAAACCTCTGTATTTTAAATCATGCATGCTGGTATCTCTCTCTCTCTCTCTCTCTCTCTCTCTCTCTCCATTTTACGTAGCGGATGTATTGCCGTTTAATTTTACTATTAAAAAGTTCTTAAATCTTCTGCACGCTGGATATTACGATTTTTTATTGATGCAACACATTATAGCTGAATGTCAAAATGCATTGTTTAAGAACTGATTCTCTGAAAGAAAAAGTTTTAAGTACAGTGTTTAACAGACACGAAAACGAATCCAACGGGTAGATTCAAAACAGTTTACTAAAGCATTCAACAGAGATAAGACGTATCCAACCGGCGGATTAAAATTATGTGATTAGATCATTCAACAAAAATGAAAATGGATCCAAAGGACAGATTCAAAATAACAGAATTCAATATTCAGCAGGAATGAAAACGGATCCAACGGGAGGATTAAAAATGTTTGAGTAGAGTATTCATCAGTGATAAAAACAGATCCTACCGGCCGATTAAAAAATACGTGATTACAGCATTCAGAAGAAATGAAAACGATCCAAAGGGAAGTTTCGAAATAGCAGAGTGCAGTACTCAGAAACAGTACTCTAAGTACAGCAGAAATGAATTCTCAGAGTACAGCAAAAATGAGAACGAATCGAAGGGGAGGATTTTAAATGCTTGAGTAGAGTATTCAACAGAGATAAAAACATCCAACTGGAGGATCAAAAATGCTTGAATAGAGTATTCAATAGAGATAAAAACAGACCCAACGGACGGATTAAAATTTATCGAGAACAGTATTCAACAGAAAAAAAAACAGACCCAACGTACGGATCAAAAAACTTTCTTTGTCAGTTAGCATGGGAATCTTTGACGATCCTTATCGGCAATGATCATTAGTAGAGTTATACAATAGCATTTCCCAAGAAATCGAGTTTAGTACGTTGGCTAAGTGTTTTATTATTTTACTGCCTTCTACATCGATCAGGACTTTGTGGTCGAGGAGACGAAGTCAGACTACATAATGAATTTATTGCTTTTCTTGGCGACAAGGCCTGGCCTTCAAGCTACGAATATCTGGAGATCGAGACAGAGGGAGAGGACAGGGAGTTACGGCTGAGAAAGAAGTGGAACACCAAAGTTTTGAGAGAGGGGCCGAGAAGGAGACATGGGGGCACCGAATGGCCTGTGCGAAAGAATAAAAGGTTACGTAGAACTGTAGTTGTTACGAAAGAGGAATATTTAAGAAACAGAGCGAGCAGCGTGAGGGCTGAAGGCTTTAAGAAATAGATAACTAAGATAATTCCTGGACAACCAGCATAATAAGCATTTAGCTGATAATACATTTATTGGAGCTGCAACTTTCCTCGTCTATTCCGCCTTCGTATACTTTCTGCAACGAGTCGCAATTTGGCTCAAATATCGAACCCGAGCGGGAAGCTAAGTCCCTTTTACAACAGTAAGCTTACACTACAATAAGGAATCGTCAGTCCTTAATTTAGGACAACTGATTGCAGGAAGAGGACGGAACCAACACACAAAAGAAACACCACACCTCTACCCATCCGGGACTCGACGATCTGAATTTCTACTAGACCTGAGCATTTGCTTCGAGATAACTCCACAAATCTTTATTGAAATAGCCCGCAAAATAGTTGAAGCAAGTGAAAAATTTCATTCAGGCTCTGAATATGTATCCACGACAAGGTACAAATGTGAATCCGTCTGATCGGTGTTTGGCTCTGGCGTCTCTGCATACTGACAGAGTCAACCAATGATGTTATGGATTTCAGTCACTTATCGTGACGTCACCAAGAAAGCTCCCAGGACTGGTAGATATCAAGACTGCCGGAATCCAACTCTAATGATTAACCAGAAACCTATGCCTCTGACCACTCGACCATTTGGGTAGCACTTGCGATTGTGTGTTCGAAATTCCCAATGTACCTAGCAACCATGGGTGAAAGATAATATCGGTTATTTTCATTGCCCGTCTTTCTTTGCCGTCGCTAAACCTGTATTCCCAAAACATCTGCGGGATGACTTGGGAAGAACTCTTACTCACTACGATACCTCGACCATCTCCCATGCTGCGTTCTGGGAAACCAATGGTATATGAATAGAAAGTACATTATTGCCGCCTGTCGGAAAAATCATAAAAGGCACTGAAATGATGAACGTTTTCCGTCTTTAGCACGATTTAATGATAAAAGATGAGAAATATATACAATTAAAATCATGAACACTTTCGAGGCAGCGACTGCCTCGAAAGTGCTCATGATTTTAATTGTATATATTTCTCATCTTTTATCATTAAATCGTGCTAAAGACGGAAAACTTTCATCGTTTCAGTGATTTATGTCGCACGAGTCTTCAATATTTGTTGAACACAAAAGTCACGTTGCAGATTCATTTCGCATTTTTATATTTTGTAACTTTCATGAAAATGCAAAATATTAAATAAAAAATAGTCAGCCAAAGCTTCTTGATTTGGCTTCTAATGAAAATTGTACCAGTGGTTGAGTAAATGCTGGTGAGAGGAAGACTCAGCTCTTTCTGTTATGAAAAATAACTAAAACGAAATTTTGTGTAGAAGCGATTTGATGTATATATGTGCTGTACTTATGTATATTTTATATCTATATACAATATATTGTATTATTCGACGATATTTCAACAAAAGCATAGGAAGAGATCAAGCACGGCGGAGGGGAGAGAAGTAGACTTAAAACATTGGAAACAATTTAGGAGGGAAAAAAACAATTTTACGAAAAAAAAAAAGAAAAAAAATAGGAAGAATGGTTAACCCGATTTATTTTATATTTATATCACCTTTCCTGAACCCAAACGCATATTTTGCGCTTAATTTCTATATCTAGCGATAGTTAATGAGTGGTTATTGCATGACTCATAGCACCAATCGAACGTTCACTCCTTTGAAAATTCAAAGGAAATAATTTTAATAGAAGAATAGTTTTTTCTCAAAAAATGTTTCTGAGTGCATAAATCAGAAATCAAGCTGGAAGCACATTTCTATATATCTTGTCAAAACAGGTAATGTAACTTAAACATGGCAAAAATTAGAACAGGTGACTACCTGTAAAATTTGCCCCCCCCCAGCAGAATGCATTCAATATACTTTTTATTAATCAGTTCAATTCTGAAAATAATTATTTTTATTATTACTAATATATCAAACTTCATGAGCAATAATACTAAGAAAGAAAAACTCAGCACATTTCTCGCCTAACCAGAAACTACAGAAGAAACACATTCCAAAAAGTCAGCACTCAAATATAGAATACATTGCACACTTTGACGTAAAAGCTGTGTTGATAATGCACTATAAGAACAGAACTGAGAAAGAAAAACTCAGAATAATACTAAGAAAGAAAAACTCAGCACATTTCTGGCCTAACCAAAAACTACAGAAGAAACACATTCCAAGTCAGCACTCAAATATAGAATACAGTGCACACTTTGACGAAAAAGCTGTATTGATAATACACTATAAGAACAGACGTGCTCTCACTAACTGAGGCGAACTGTATTGCCGCCTCAGTAACTGCTTTGCCAAGCACTCATCTTCCCTCTCCCATTAGACAAAATCCCTGCCTTCCTCCAATAGAAAGACAGACACTAGTCGATTTTAAGCGGCGTTCGACTTTCGCCTCAAAATCCGCAGAGGAAGTCTGGGGAACTGTTTTTTTTTTTTTTTTTTCATCTCCGCACCGTCTCCTGTCTGTTGTAACAGGGACGACTCAGATGATCGCCTCTCTAAGCGCTCAGCATATGTTCATTTCAACTTCTTTGCAAAAATAGTACTTAAACTTCATAAATTTAAGTCTCATAAATTCAGGATTTCATTCTGGTTGAAACCTTTTTTTTTTTTTTTAAATTTCGAATCACAATGAGAATTTTAGAATTTCTTTAGTATGCACAGTTAAAGGCCTATTGTATATTACATATGTAAAAACTTCCTCCATGGGCGAAAAATTTCTGGTGAGGCGGCGCCCTCCTTTAAGCCTCATCTGGCGAGCCGCCCATGAATTGTATTGCAATGGCGAATTCCTAACGGAAAAGAACTTTGAATCCACTTCTGGTAACAGTTTGGTGAATATGAATTATTCTCGATGAATTTCCGTGCTTCACCAACACAATTTTATTTTAGCGTTATTAGTTTTGTGACAGATAGGGCGTCAGCATTTTGATGTTCATCGGCTCAAGGTTTGCGTTCCACAGTGAAAGGTCGTTAATCTGGTAACGTAGTGATCCATTTCCTAGCTCGTGTGTGCGTGGCCAGGTATACAGGAAATTTATTGCTTTCGTTTCCTAACATTTGCAGCTACATGCATTTGTGATTAACTTCTATTACTGCCAGTCCTTCGAAGACATGCTTTGTGTGATGGAATAAACGATTACATTTAGGCGTCGGATTGTGTTATTCAAGGTCTGTAGAGGTTTTTAGCACTCTCTCTCTCTCTCTCTCTCTTTCTCTTTCCGTTTTGTATTTGCTTTGCAACTGTCGTAGTTCGCAATTCGGAAAGAGCATAACGATGACAGTTCTGCTTGTTTAAACTCTTCGTGTACGTGTAGTGAACATCAGAAGTGTTCCGTTTCTCTGAATTTCATTTTTGCGCAACTCTGTGCTTTGTTGTACATGACAAAGAAATCGGACAGCTTTTCTTTCTCTTATCATGTCGAAGAACTCTTTCACGGGTGCATAGCTCCTCGTATGGCCTTGGCTGGAATATTTCTTCCATCATACACTCGAAGAAACTTATATATATATACTGTGTATATTGCTTTGAAGCAAAAGCAAAACCTGCTTCAAAACAGAAAACTAAACTATCTGTGTACTTTACAAATTTGGAAGATGTGAATCCATTTGTTGGTGTAAATACAGTAGACTCTCGCCAATCCGGCCATTCCTTGCACAAAGGGGTGCCGGATTAGGGAGAGCGCCGGATTACTCAGTGTGTATAAAAATTCAGTTTAATTCTTCATTAAATTTAATGTTACAGTTGCAAATTTACTATGTGTAGTACACATGTATTTAAAAAACATAAATAAGAGACAAGCATATGATAATGGTAAAAGAACACGATCAGCACGAACTATACTGTCTCATTTACAACAATGAAATGATCTTTTCATATTATCAGTACAGTAAAGCACAACATGTATGTGTACGTACTATGCACAGTAAAAGAAATGTGCAATTGCAATACAGCACAGATGAAATAAGGCAAAACATAACGCAAAATTTTGAACTGGAAATACAAAAAAACGAGAAGAAGAACAGCAATCACCAAATCCATTCACCCGAACCAGGCTAGCTTCAAGCGAAGAAAAATACCGAGCTAGCCTGGTTCGGGTGAATGGATTTGGTGATTGCTGTTCTTCTTCTTCTCGTTTTTTTGTATTTCCAGTTCAAAATTTTGCGTTATGTTTTGCATTATTGTTATTTGATCTTTCTCTTACGCAGCCTTTGGCGCTATGGAATTTCAAATTTGTTCAAAGGTTTTTGTTTCTTCACTTAATTTGCTTTTGCTATATATATATATATACACTGCTGGCCACCCAAAATGCAACACCAAGAAGGAAGCTTCCGATTGGCCTGAAATTCGCAGCATGCGTCGCCCGCGAGAGGACATGCAAACGATTAGCTTGCAGGGCATATGTAAATCATGTGCGCCCGGCACGCCACCGAGAAGCACTATAAGGAGGGTGCACATAAGGCGGGGTGTAAGTAGTGGAAATGTGTTGTGCTGCCGGACCTGTGCGTGGGAAGCTTCCTGATGCCTCGTCGCAGAATACAGCAGTCATTCCAGCACGTTTCGGAGTTCGACAGAGGACGAATAGTGGCTTATCGCGACAGCGGTTTATCGTACCGAGACATCGGCGACCGTGTGGGACGACATCCAGCCACAGTGAGGCGAGTATGGATTCGGTGGGTGTAGGAGGAACGGACGGACCGACGTGAGCGATTGCCGCAGCCGAGGCACACCACCGAACGAGAGGACCGGCATGTCGTGCGGCGGGCATTAACGGTTCACACCGCCACATCACGAAGGTTAGCGCAGGAATTAGGGTGTGTTGCGCAACAACCTGTGTCAGCAGGTACCGTTCGACGTCGTCTGCAGGAGCAGGGACTTCTCGCACGGCGTCCACTGCTCCGATTACCATTGACGTTACACCACCTGCGAGTGCGGCGGCAGTGGGCCGTTGAACGCCGCACCTGGACTACGGAATGACACGGCATTGTCATCTCCGACGAATCCCGCTTCTGCCTGCAACACCACGATGGTCGGATCCGCGTGTGGCGGCACTGCGGCGAGAGACTGTATGACGCCTGCATTATGCATCGCCATACCGGTTCGTCGCTTGGCGTTATGGTTTGTGGCGCAATAGGATATCACACCCGCACCCCTCTGATACGCATCGCCGGTACACTCAACAGCCACCGCTACATCTCCGACGTTTTGGAACCTGTAGTCCTCCCTTACCTGCAGGACCTGCCAGCGGCCACGTGGCACACATCGTGCAACAATTCTTCACGGCACACCAGGTGTCACTGCTGCCGTGACCCGCCTGTTCTCCCGATATGTCACCCATCGAACACGTCTTGTCGCTGATCGGCAACCGAGTGGCCCGACAAGCACCACCCGCGGCTACGCCCGATGAACTGTGGCAACGTGTGGTAGCAGCCTGGACCGACATACCCCAAGCCCACATCCAAAGCCTCTTTCGTTCGATGCCGCGGCATGTAGCGGCAGTTATTGCCAGCCAAACTATTGATGTTTGCGTGTTCCGCAAGTCGCACGGGCCTGTAAGCTCAATCGTTTCATCTTTGTATCTGTTGTTATGTGTCCAGTAAATCTGGCTTTGTTATCTCGTGTTCTTCCTGGTGTTGCATTTTGGGTGGCCAGCGGGGTAGTAACTCTTTCTCTACAAAGGTACTACTCAACATAGTTTCCATTACAAGCGATGCATTTGCGCCATCGCTGAACCCAACTCTGGAATCCTCTTTGAAAAAATTCAGGTGTGGACTTTTGCACCCACTTCTTCAAAGCTACGTCTGTGTCATCGAAGCGTTGTTTCCGGAAACTGTCCTTCATTGGATGGACCGAACAGGTAGAAGTCAGAAGGCACCAGATGAGTGCTGTACGGTGGATGGGAGACCACCGTCCAGCCTAATTTGCTGATCGCCTAATTTGTTGCTAAAGATGTGTGTGGTCTTGCATTGCCATGGTGAATGTGGATCCTTTTTAGATTCTTGTTCAGTCTCTTCCTCCTTATGGTTTCTCTAAGCTTCTTGAGTGTCTCAATGTACTACTCGCTGGTCACGGAACTGCTGCGTTCCAGAAAATCAAGGAGGATCACACCCCTATCACCCCAAAAAAGTCACCATGAATTTCTGTGCTGATCGCTGGCTCTTGAACTTCTTAAGCCTTGGTGAAGAGGTGTGATACCATTCCATGGATTGATTCTTCGTTTCTGGATCGTAAATATACGCCCGCGTTTCATCCCCTGCATCAGATCGAAAAAAAAAATGTGTCTTTATTGACTTCAAACGCTTCCAGCAGATCAGAGAAGACTTTCACCCTTCTCTCCTTCAAATCTGCCGAGGTACCCACTTTTCACACGCTTTCCGATACTTTAAGTCTTTCACCATCTTCTGTATGATATTGTGACCAGAGTCCAGTTGTGCAACAAGCTCACGGATTTGTGACTCGTCTCTCCGCGCGAATCAATTCATCCACTCGCTGACGATTTGTGTCAGTGGTCTCAGATGATGGTCTCCCATTGCGTGGTTTGTTTTCAATTTCTTTAAACTTCTTCATCCATCTATGTACATTGCTCTCATGAAGGGTGTTATCTCCGTAAACATTCTGTAGCCTTCTGTGGATGTCGGACAGCCTGCACCTTTCCTTCGTCAAGAACTCAATGAAAACACGTTGCTTCTGGTTGGAATCCATTATTTACCTGCAATGAAGAAGAAGAGTTACTATAGAGGAAGAGTTACGCTACCAACATGTGCAATTTGAACGACCTCTGTTACGCCACTGGGGTAAGTCATGTGCAGTAAATTTAAAGATTATTGCTTCATGTCAGCATTTGTCAAACGTTTTTTCAATATCAAGAAATATTGTTGTGGTATGTTTTTCTAAGTTGAAGTCATCGTAATTTTTTTCAGCTACCCTGATAACGATGGAATGCTTTTCTCTAAAGCCATCTTGAATACACGGAATAACTGGGAATTCCAAGGCAAAAGGGAAATTGGCCTGTTATGAGGAATTCAGTTTTTATTAGGCTTGAGAAGTAAAATAACTCCTGCAGACTCCCAGTTAACTGGGAAATAAAATATTTCAGTCCTACTGCTGCATTATAGATTTTTGGCACTACACAAATGGTAATTTGTTCATGATTTTATTAGTAACTGCATCTTTTCCTGGTGCTTTTTATTTTTCAATATTTTGATGTGGAAAATAACTTCTTCCACTTTGAAAGGCAAAGGATTTTCAAAATCTGATGGACCTTAGTGGTTACGGCCCGGAAAAGGGCCTTTGTTTGCACGTTTTTTTCTTCTCTCCCTGCTGCATTTTTTAAACTTCTTCTGGTTTGAAGGTAGTCCTTGTATTTTTATTAGCTGTGGGCATTCTTTCTTTTTGTCCTGTGAATTCCTGACTTAAATAAGGGTTGTTCTCCAATATTTAGGGGATTTTGTGAGTCTTGCTGGTTATTTTCATTCTTAAAATGATTCTCTAAGGTATTTCCATTGGGCTTCATATGCACTGTTCGAGCACCCATGGACTTTATGTGCAAAGTTCACAAACCCATTGGATTTGTGAAAAAGTCGGCGACTCTGCCAGCAGCTTTTGATATACAGTAGCTGGACAAAATAATGTGAACACGTGGAAAATAAGCGATATTTCTTTATTAAAAAGGTATTGGACCATCACTTGCCTTTAATACAGCTTCCAGACTTCTTGGAATAGATTCATACAGCTTTAGAATAGGTTGTAGTGGAATGTTGTATTAGATACTTGTTTGGTGTAACCAAGGAAGGAAGCAAAAGGAACTCAAACGTCAAGAGTTAATAACATCGTGATCATAATAAAGACATTCAAGTGGCAATGGGTTGGACATATTGCAAGAAGAGCTGACGACAGTTGGGCAATTGAAATACTAGATTGGATACCAAGCGACAGGAGAAGACCCAGAAGTAGACCATATGGGAGATGGGTGGATGAATTTGAATAGCATACCGGAGTGACATAGAAAAGAGAATTGTTCAGGGCAGAGGGCTGTGAAAGAGATTTAGGAAGATCTTCATCCAGCAGTGGATTGAGAGTGGTTGATGATGATGGTGATGTAATAAATAAAAGAATATATAATTATTTTCTTATTTAAAAAAAAAGAAAAAAGTGGAAGCTAAACTGGCGGTTAAGTTCTAAGTCTGAGCTTCTTTTTTTACCTCGATAGGATTTTGCATGTACAGTGTACTTGTATGTAAGACCAATGCTCAATGAAACGAAACGTTCCAGAGGGGGCGTACAATGCCGTAACTTCTTTGTGCGGGCTTATTGGGAGCAATCATGAGTGCGTGAAGAGAATGCACTGTGTAGCCATGTAGGCTTCCTGTGTTCGTGACAGCAATTTCAACAGGAGTGGTGGGAAAAAGATTGCAATCTCACCATTTCAAGCACCAATCGGAAGATACAAGTTCTATAAGTAACTCTATAAATGAGGATGGTTTGGCTAACGCTCTTAAAATGTTGTGAACAATAGCCCAAAGGGTAGTTATTTTTTATACAGGTGGAGAACAATTTTTAAGCTGTTTAATGATATTTGCTTTATTATTACAAACTCGAGTAATAATAAAACAAATGCCATTAAACAGCTTCTCTAAGAAACTGTGAAATTTATTATACACTGCCGGACAATTGCTAAGGACGGATGACAATAGCAACGATAGCAACCATAAAATGGAAGGCAGGAAAATGTGGAAATTAGCATAAGTGCGGGATACAGTAAGACGTGTTGTGCGTATGCAAATTTTGGATTGCCGAACTTGTTCGTGACGTCATAGCGCTGATAAGAGATATAAAGCATTTGGCACGTATTGACCGTTGTTGTTCAAACGCAAAGTTGAAAGGGAAAGAATCAATTGACGAACTTGCAATTTTCAGTATGTCTTCCCGACATCACCTAGATGATTTTACGCGTGGCCGTATTATTGGCAAGATTTAAGAAGGGCGAAAAATAAAGATATTGCCAGAGAATTCGACGTCAGCCACAGTGTTGTTTCAAGGCTTTGTAAATCATTTCAAACAAATGGAGAGTGTAGCAAACATCACGGGGGAAGTCGTGTTCGCAGTACGACACCTGCAGAAGATCGGTACATAGTGCTATCAACAAAAAGACACCGGCGCAGCACAGCTAGTTAGGTAGCAAATCAGTTTATGGGTGCTACTGGCAAGCGGATCTCCCGAGAAACTGTCGCCAGACGTTTGCATGAAGAAGGACTATACGCCCGCCGTCCTGTTGTGTGCATCCCATTGTCCAGACGTCACCGTACCGCCCGTTTGCAATGGTGCCATCAACATCTCAATTGGACTGATAACGACTGGTCTGCTGTCCTCTCCTCAGATGAGAGTAGATACAGTCTATCGTCTGATTGTCGACGACAACTGATCTGGCGTGATAGTGGTACTGCATATTGTCCAGCAAACATACAGGAAAGGGACCGATATCCGACATGTAGTGTCATGGTATGGGCTGGCATCATGATCAATGGCCGTACGTCCCTCTATGTGCTTCCAACTGGGACTATGACTGGCCAACGATACATTAATGATGTTCTGCTACCTCATGTTTGCATGTTCCGTGGTGCTGTCGGTCATAGATTCATTTTCTTGGACGACAACGCAACATGTCATCGAACAGTCGCTGTCCAGGATTGTCTTGAGAGCGAGGATATTCAACGCCTCGTATGGCCAACACGTTCTCCAGATCTTAATCCCATTGAAAATGTGTGGTATGCTTTGGGGAGGAGTTTTGCTGGTCGCCAATGCCCTCCAATGAACAAGGACACCCTCATCCGTGCACTAACAGAGGAATGGGATAAATTACCCCAACAGCTGCTTGATAATGTTGTGCAAAGCATGACACGACGTGTGGAATCTTGCATCGCCCTCCATGGTGGCCATATCCCGTATTGACATCTTACGCCGGAACGCCTGCGGACGGTAATTCCATTTTTTTCACGTTTACGTATTCTGCACAAAATGGCCTGTTTGTCCCTTGAACACGTTCCAAAGCCTTCTGGATTTCAGAGCACAATAAATTGTCTTTCTCGTAATGTCCTGGCATTCTGACATTATTTTATTTGACTTGGCATCCAACCACACTTACCTTTTTATGCGCTATATAGCCGTTTATGATCCGTCCTTAGCAATTGTCCAGCAGTGTATTTCAGTGTATTCCTTTTGGTATTTTATTAATAAGGTATTGTACCACCATCTGCCTTTCATACGGCATCTAGCCTTCTTGGGATAGATTCATATACCTTTTGAATAGTCTCTAATGAATTGTTGTGCCTTTCGTTGATCAGGAAGAACATCAGCCAATTGCTTTAGAGATGCACCCATTGGGCTTCATGTGCATAGCTCGAGAAATCATTGGACTTCATGATCGAAGACCATCACCCATTGAAATTCATGTGCAAAGCACGAGTACACATTGAACTACATGTGCAAATCTCGAGAACGCATTAGACTTCATGTGCATATCTCGAGCACCAGCTGAACTTTATGAGAAAAACTCGAGCAAACATTTGATTTTTGGGGAGTCGGCGTCTATGCCAACAACTGTCCATATATAGGGGTTGGACAAAATAATGTGAACACCTGAAAATAGGCGATATGTCTTTATAAATAGGGTGTTAGACCACCATTTGCCTTTAATACAGCTTCCATCCTTCTTGGGTTACATTCATACAGTTTTTGAATGCTCTCTAATGGACTGTTGCACCATTCGTCGATCAGAACATCAGTCAATTGCTCCAGAGATGTTGGAGCAAGGAATTCGCTTCTCACTCTGCTCTCCAAAACTGTCCACCGATGATATTCTAGTGAGGTGATTGAGCTGGTGAGGGCACATGTTGAAGTTGTTGCTCCTCAGTCTGACTTAATTGTTCTGGCTGTGTATGGGCGCGTTATCTTCTTGAAAAAGGCACCATTGTTGAGAAAGAAAATTTTAACAATAGGATGCATCTGATCACCTAGAATGCCCAAGTACTTTCTGGCAGTAACTCAATCAACCATGTAGGGCCATGATGGGGCCAGCCGAATACGAAGATATGGCTGCCCAAATCATCACAGATCCAGCCCCATGTCTAACAGTTAGAATCAGACATTCCGAATTCTGCATTTCCTTGCGAATTTTAAATGCGTAAACCTCACCCACTTTTGGAAATAATGTAAATGAGGACTCATCGGACCATATCACGCCTTTCCAGTCATCAGCCGTTCAGGTTTTTTGCTCATCACACCATTTTTTTTATTGTAGTGTTGGTTTCTATGATTAAAGGTTTAGCAATGGCAGCTCTCCCATGGATATTGGCTTTGTGAAGTTCTCCGTGGACTGTTTTTGTAGAAAGAGGGTCTCCCAGGTGGATATTGAGTTCTGCTGTCACTTTTGCTGCAGTAGTTGTGTGCTGTTTGGGTACAATCCTTGTCAGTGTTCGGCGGTCCCTCTCATTCAATATCAGTTTTCACCCACTATTCTTCTTTGCCAGTGAAGTCTTGTCATGCTTTGTGTACGCAGTCATACCCGTAGAGACTCTTGCTCTTGAAACACCAACAATTTGGCAGTTATGTTTACATAGGGTCTTGCTTAACGGGCTCCCATGATTTGTTCTCTTTGGAAGTCTGATGGATTTCCCATTTCACCGACAGCTCGTACGAACTGCTGCTCAACACAACTTGTAATACACTAGCATACAACCTAAAGAATATACGCAGTATACAAAGAATAGATGCACAGAAGATAATCACAGCGGTTGTTTTTCTGTATAGACTACACGAATAATATTAATCCCTGTAATCATGGCGTCTGTGTTATTTTGTCTGTGACGTATACTCTAATTTAACTTTCCTTTTTAGTTTCTTTCTCTATGTAAATTTGAGTTCGTTCTCCTAGCATTTTTCAAACTTAACGTGATATCTTCTTTCTCGCTAGAGTATGGTTGGCAACACCCTGGTGTCAGAACGAATTATGTGAATGTCTGAGATGAGAACTGAACGATATATGCAATCGTGGCCAAACGTCCGGCACCAATGAACCGAAAGTCAATTTTTGATGGTTGAAGTCAACTTATACAGCGTAATGGTAAAGTCAGGGATACATATTATACATCATTTTAAAGGAAATTTTATTCTGAATTCAAATATTTTTACAGAATGTTATTACCAGTAATACAAGTGAATTTACAAGCAAAAGTACAGCGTCTAGTCATAAAAATAAAAAAATAGTCGAATTTATGAAGTTAGTGTACAATGCATTTAACGTAAAATTACTGTACAGGACATTATTGAAACTTGCAGGACAATTGAAATGACATACCAACAAGCAAAATACGCTTTAATATTTAATTGGATAACTACGGCTTCTTGGCATGGAACTAATGAGCTTCTCTAGTTGTCCATTGGTGATAACACGGTGCCAAAACTGTTGTTAAATGTGGCTGTGATCATTCCACTGTCTTGCGCACCATTAAAAGAGTTGCAGAAACTCGATGTGTGGGAAACAGAAAAAGAACAGGTTGACCAAAGCTGTGTACTGAACGTGATGATCGCACGTTGATTCGTCGTTCCTTAAAATGAGTGAGAGAATGAAGTAGGCATTATTGCATCTGCACGTACAGTTCGTCGCAGGCTACAAGAAAATGAACTGACTGCTGGAAAAGCTGCACGAAAACCTTTCCTTACTGAACAACAACGGCTCAAAAGAATTGCTTGGGCCAAGGCACACAAGGATTGGATCGTTGATGAATGGAAAAAAGTTATTTTCAGTGATGAAACAACTGTTACTATTTTCGCTAATAATGGAAATAATTATGTACGTCGTCGGGTTGGTGAAAGGTATAAGGTATGCTGCACCCAGCCAACAATCAAGCACCCACATTCGGTGATGTTATGGTCCTACATTTCAGCAAGTGGTGTTGGCCCTCTGCACATTGTTGATGGCACATTGAATGGATCGAATTATGTGGATATTTTTGAGTCCAAACTGCTACCATCTGCACAAGACATGGGTTTGTGGAATTTAATCTTTCAGGACGATAACGTGCCATGTCATCGGTCAAAGTTGGTTGACGAGTGGTTTAATCGAAAAGTTATAAGAAAATTTCCGTGGCCAGCACAGTCACCGGATATTAATCCCATAGAGAATCTGTGGGTGAGATTGAAGCAAAAGATCCGTCAATAAGGACCCACATCTAAAACAGCATTAATTGAGTCTGTAAGGGCCGTATGGCACCGTGTTATCACTAATGGACAATTAGAAAAGCTCATTAGATCCATGCACTTTGTTACTAAGAAACCGTGGTAATTCAATTAAATATGAAAGCGTATTTCGCTTGTTGGTAAGTTATTTCAAGTGTCCTGCAAGTGTCAGTAATATAATGTACAGTATTTTACGTTAAACGCATTGTACACTAATTTCACAAATTCCCTATTTTCTGCTTTTTATGACTAGATGCTGTACTTTTGCTTGTTACTTCCCTTCTATTTCTGGTAATAACATTCTGTAAAAATATTTGAATTCAGCATAAAATTTCCTTTAAAATGATGTGCATATAATATGTATTAGTGACTTTACCATTACGCTGTATAAGTTGACTTCAAACATTAAAAATTGACTTTGGTCTACTGGTGCAGGATTTTTGGCCAGGACTGTATAATGTATTGAGCAGCAGTGTTGAGATTGATGGTAGAGATTCATGATAATTCTGGATTGATTGCCGTTTGAGTTATTTAAATGCTGCGTGTTCTACCTTAATGCCAGTGTTGTGTTTCTTAGTCAAGTGTTATTGTTGATATTAACTCACGTTCGTCACCATGTTTAAGGGCTAAAGGATATTTAGCTGAATAAAGACTAACCGTAAGTAACCTTCTACAGAAGTTATTTGAGCGACTCCTGATTCGCTTAAAAGTGAAGTTATCAAGAACTGATTTGTGTAGTGTCCAAACTGCGCAATATTCAACGAGCGTTGCATGTCCAAACCCTATAATCCACATTATTTTGTCCAACACCTGTGCATCATGAAGGAGAGTGAAGAACGTGGCGCGAATTCTTGTGCAAAATCCACACGTGATCAACGAAATTTTTGGCCGTCTGCGTTTCCTCCCACAAGTTACTAAATTAAATGGCTTCTATGTGACTGTGGGTGGATTCGTACTATGATTTCTGTACTTTGTATACCAAAGTGAAACGTTAAGAAAACGGCTTAATATGATTTTCATGTTGCTTTTGAAAAATATTATCCTATCTTCTAAGATTCAACGAGATCTGTGATGGTCTCTTAAGTGCTGAGGGGGACTAATTTAGATGGCAATCAGTGTGCGTAAGAAAGGAATTTACTCACACGCACACACCCGCGAACGTTTTCTTGCAAGATGGTGGAAGATCTCAACGAAGAGAAATGGCTATAAAAAAACTTAAGAAACAATATCTATCCTGTTTGACAAAATTAAAAAAAAAATCGCTATTTTTCGCAAAACAAATTGATTAAAAATTCTGTCGCCTTAGGCAAGTGCCTTTACGCAACACACCCTTGATTGTCGTATTCCTTAAACTTCCCCACCCTCCGAAAAAAAAATATTTTTGATTCATGGATGACAGATGGAAAAGCTTGCTGATGTTTTTCGTCAGTTCTCCGACTCCCTTTGAAAAACATGAAGACGGTACTTCTAGGCAAACCGAATTTTTTTTTTTTTTTTTGTGTGTGTTCTCTGTTTGTGCGGAATCGTTCCTACTCTTCGGTATAAATCACAATATTTCTTTTTAATATACGAATCCCCGGGAAGTAAAGTAGTTTCTGCTTTTACGAGCATTAAAACATGGGCAAGATTCTTGGGGTCACCCCGTCTCCTGTTTCTTCTGATTTTGCGTGACATGAGCAATACACGCGCAGTGTGTAGGTTGTTCACCTCGCGTAAGGAGGGAGGCAGCCCCCCCCCCCCCCCCCCATCTCGCTGTACTACCATTCCATTGATAGACCCGGCGAAGGGACTTCCAGGTATAATAGCACATAGGCCTAAATCCCTAACGGTGCTTTACAGATCGGAATATTGATTTTGCTCGCAGATCTATATATGAGGCGAAAGAGAGATGAACTGCTGCTGCAAGAGGGTGGGGCGCTTACAGGGAAAATAGCGCCATTCCCTTAAGACCTACCAGTGGTACGGCTTCACTGCAGAGAGAGCTGCGAAGCGTCACTTGTCAACGAAAGCGACTGAAAAGCGAAACCCAAGGCTTCCACACAAGCTAAATTAGATATTCGTCAAAAAAAAAAAAGTTATTACGAAGCTCATGTCACGGTAAGCACTTGGCATGTGTTGAAAAGTTCACACAGAAGATTAAAAAACTGAGTTGTCATCGCTTGGACTTGAGTTTTTTTTTTCTGGAGTTTTCCGCAGACACTAACGTGAATACGAAGGTAGTTTCAACCTGACCTATCGTTCAAAGACACTCACCAGAGTTAGTAGCCAGGAGTGAAGTTAATTCATGCATGTAAAACGAAAAAGCCTGGTACGTCTAGACGCTTAATTCTTAATTAATCGTTTCAAACTATGCACTGTTAAAAAAAATCTACTTAAAAATGAGAACCTAAACCTACTCTTTTTTTTTAAGTACAATCGTATCGTAAACGAGTACATACATGACATGCTCAAATATAAGTAACCATACGTACTTACAAATAACTGCGTCAGTAAATATAAATATAATCTCGTATTCATTTTAGATATTACAGATTTCAAGAGAAATTGTTTAATAAATGTATAAAGTGACACACATAAATACATAATTAGTACAGCAAAGTCACTTATCACAAGTAATTTATTTATGCATAAAGTATATTTGCGTACGTTTTTACATTAACTATATTTGTGTCAATCTCATAAATAATATATTATCGCTTCATCACTATATTTATCATAAAATGGTGCAGTCCATTTGCCCAGCATTTGACAACGATTATATCTATTATCCCAGATGTGTCATCGAATAATACACTTCCAGTTGATTCCATGAATAAATGAGTATGTATGGAGTACACGTATTCCAAATTTGAAATCAGGGCCGCGGGTGGCCTAGTGGTCTGCGTTCGTGACTGCCATGGAGATAACCTCAGGTTCGATCCTGGGCAGGTACGAACGTTCGAACCACTAAATACCCGCCGTGCGTCAGATGGGCACGTTAAGCCGCCGGAGCCCGGGTACTAGCCCCCCGGTAATAAATAAGGGCGTTTTCCTGCCCCTTTCTACCTCTCTTCCGTGTCAGTTTCCTATCTGGCACTCTAGCCCAAATCTTCTAGCTTCCTATTTCTAAGGGTTGTTTAAGACCTGGGGTCAGACACTCACTTCCTAAAATCCTCTACATATGAACTGATGATCTGAAATTTGAAATAGGGCCGCGAATGGCTTAGTGGTTAGAGATTCACACTACTAATGGATAGAACCCAGGTTCAAACCTAGCCTGATAGGCTTGAACCTGGGGGCTCTCGGTGGTGGTGTGAATTTCTAGCAATCCCTGAATATCTGCCATGCATCGGACGAGCACGTTAACTGACGGTCCCCGGGTAGGAATCCCCCGGTTGAAGTTTATAAGCCCCCCCCAATTTCTCTCTGCCTTCTATATGCAAAATTGTACAGTGGCGCCATCTAGTGTGTTCTCTATCATTCACGATCTGTCCTGTCAGAATCGCTAGATTCGCTCTAACTTCCTTCAGTTTCTGTGCCCGAACGGGCACATATTTTTGAAATATATGGATTATTTTGAGTACATATATTTGAAATACACTATATTGAGAAAAGTCACCGGACACCCCTTCAAAAGCAAATGAACGGATCCGCTGCGTTGTTAAGATATGCGGTACAGCCTCAAACAGTATAAAAACAAGCCTGCAGCTGACCGCGATCATATCGCATTGTGAGGTTGAGTGAAAATGTCGCTGCCAGAGAGAACTGACTTTGAGAAAAGAAAGATTGTTGGGTGTTATATTAGTGGATTGTTCATAAGAGAAACCGAGAGGCGTTTAAACATACCCAAGTCAACTGGTTTGGATGTACTGAATAAGGGGAAGACACATGGCGTGCCTGAAGCACCAAAACGTAGCGGCAGACCAAAGAAAATCAGTGATAGAGGACGTCGAAGCCTCAGGAGAGTCGTTACAGCTAATCGACGGAGTACTTACTGCACAAGACCTCAGTGTACGGGTGAGTAAAAATGCTGGAACCTCGGTATGTACACGTACCATTCGCAGAGAACTGCATTCCATGGGTTGCCGTGGTCGTGCGGCTGCTCATAAGCTTTTCATCTCCACTCGGAACGCTAATCGTCTTTTAGCATGGTGCACATAACATTTATCATGGACCGTAGATCAATGGAAACGGGTCCTATGAACTGATGAATCCAGATACACGATCACAGAGTCTGATGGCTGTGTGTGGGTATGGCGGCCGGCGGGGGAACGCTATTTACCTCAGAGTACTGCTCCTACGGTCAAGCTTGGAGCTGACAGCGTACTAATGTGGGTGGTGTTTTTCGTGGTATGGTCCCGATCCATGGCCCATTGGTTATCGTGGACAAACTTGTTAACCAGCACATCTACCTTGATATTCTGGACAATTATGCCCTGCCAACTCTGTGGCAATACTATGGAACTGAGCCTTGTTGGTTCCAGCATGATAATGCTGGAACCAACAAGCCTTGTCGAAAGCATGTCTCGAAGGGTCAGTGCATTCATTAAGACCAAAGGTGGACCGACACCCTACTAATTAATGTATGTCAATAGATGCTATGTTGTGTTTCTCTTCAAGGTGTCAGACGACTTTTGTCAGTGTAGTGTATATGTACTCAAAAATGAGTATATATATTTCAGATTAGAAATACCAGATATGCTCACAATTGATTCCCTGTATGTACTCAAAAATGAGTACGTGTCTTTTCCAAAAATGAGACACAAGTACTCGGAGCTATTATAAGCCCAGAATGTACTAAAAAACGAGTACATTTTGCAAACTTCTAAGTGCCAAATTTTAACAGTGTGTGTGTGTGAAACTGAAGAAGTCAAACATACTGAAATTAAATGTATACTTAATCGCTTCGGACTGTGTACGAAACTTGTAATATTCGTGTAGATAGAGCTAGCTGACTGAACACTACATAAATTAGTTCTCAAAAACTTCACCTACAGTGAAACAGGAGTCATTCAAGAGAACGTCGAGAAAGAGTTACTTAGGATTAGTCTTTATTTAGCCACTAATCCCTTAGCACTTTGACAAGGCGTAACTACAACTATTTTTTAATATTATTATCTTAATCAAACGAACGTAAGTTAATAATAATAACATTTGGTTAAGAAAACAACAGCAACAACACTAGAATATAACACGCAGCCTTCAGGATAGCTTCAATTAGACGACGTCTCTTCCACAATTAGCATTATAACTTCCACCATGTCCACATACTGCTGCTTCTCAAACATTGTATATCTGTCTGTTCTTATCTGACACATCCACACGTCACACGTTCTGACTTCATTGTGTTACCAACCATACTCTTACAATAGAGAATATATTACGCTTAAGTTTGAAAAACGCTAAGGAGAATGAACGCAAATTTACATAGAGAAAGAAACTAAAAAGGAAAGTTAAATTACAGTATACGTCACAAACTGCGAAATTGAACAGGTCAGTACATACTTAGATTAAATTATTGGGGGGACTGGAAAGTATTGTCATTTTTGGAAAAGAAGAGAAACACTGTAACGGAACAAATTTATTTCTTACTCAATTATATAATCACCATCATTATCAATCACACTTGACCATCGTGAAACCAAACTTTCAATGCCGTCTTTATAAAAAGACGTTGGCTGTGATGCAAAGAAGTCCGAGAGCCCCGTTTTGACATCATCAATATTGTGGAATCTTTTCCAACAATATTGATGATGTCAAAACATCATCAATATTGTGGGAAAAGATTCCACATTGATGATGATGTAGAGATCTGAACAAATGGTAATCAGATGGGGCAATATCGAAGAATAAAGCGGATGGTGCAGAACTGTCCAGCCAAAATCTCAGATCATCTGCTGGGTCTGTCTCGCCTTGTCATGCTGGAGGATGACACCTCTTCTGTTGACCAGTTCTGGATGTTTTACAATAAGAGCTTGTTTCAAACGGTCCAGTTGTTGACAATAGAGGTCTGCCGTTACGGTCTGACGGGGTTCAAGAGCTCAAAGTGAGCCATGCCAGCGGTAATCCACCAAACACAGAGCAAAACCTTTTTAGCTGTAGACCTGGTTTTGGCGTAGGAACTGGTGTTTGACATGGAGAAAGCCAATGGTTTTTGCGTTTGTTGTTCACGGAAAGAACCCACTTTTCATCTCCAGTAACAATTCGATGAAGAAATGGATCCTCTTCCTGTCGGCTCAGCAAAGAGTTGCAGATGGTAGAACGCTGGGCTTTGCTGTCAGATGAAAGCTGGTGTGAGACCCAAACTCCTTGTCTATAGACCTTTCCTATCTGTTGCATGTGCTCTTGAACAGTAGACCATGATGCATTAAGATGTTGGGATAATTCATTAATGGTTTGACGAGGATCTGCTTCAACGGCTGCACGCAGCAGGTCATTGTCCAGTTCCATGTGCCTTTCTGCACGAGGGGCATCACAGAGGTCTAAATTGCCCGACCGGAAGTGGGCGAAACAACGCCGGCTGGCACTTGCGGATATTTAACGCATTCGGATAAACAGCGCAAATGTTATTGGTGACCACGGTTGCATTGTTCTCCTCGTGAAATTCATACAGCATACAATGACGAACATGGCTCTCCTCGAGTTTTATGTCACTCATTTTGTTCTGCAAATCTGAAAGAAAAAAACACCTACGTAAGTTAAAGGCTAATAGTTCTTTCACTTGCACATACACTTATTTTACGTTGAACGTACATAAACACCTAAACCTGCTCCCCAAACGTAGCCCCCCCCCCCAAAAAAAAAACCACTTCACTTTCCGGTCCCGCTAACATTGGCTAATCGTTGCGAACTGTGTATGAAGTTGAATACATGGTGATGTAAAATTCGAAATTTGTCGTTAAGACGAAAGGTATTAAAGACCCGTCCGTCGTTAAGACGCTGGAAAAACCAGCGTCTTTACGACGGGTCTTATTTGAGATTCTCATTCAATCTTGGAAGTATGAAGAGCCGTGCGCCCGCGACCACTCGACCTCGAGTCGAAGTAAATTAGTTTTTGTAAACTTTGTGAAAAAATTGAGATGTCAGCCATGCGTAGAAGTTAAATTCTTAATAGTTTAGTAATAGTAAATAGCAGTATATTCTTAATAGAAGTTAAATTCTTAATAGTTTAGTAATAGTAAATAGCAGTATATTCTTAATAGAAGTTAAATTCTTAATGGAAATTAAATAGTAATTCTTAATTGGAGTTAAATTTTTAATGGGAGTTAAATTCTTAATAGTTTAGTAATAGTAAATAGCAGTAAATTCTTAATAGAAGTTAAATAGTAATTCTTAATTGAAACTAAATAGTAATTCTTAATAGTTTAGTAATAGTAAATAGCAGTAAATTCTTAATAGAAGTTAAATAGTAATTAATAGAAGTTAAATAGTAATTCTTAATTGAAACTAAATAGTAATTCTTAATAGAAGTTAAATAGTAATTCTTAATAGAAGTTAAATAGTAATTCTTAATAGAAGTTAAATAGTAATTCTTAATAGAAGTTAAATTCTTAATAGTTTAGTAAGAGTAAATAGTAGTAATTTCTTAATAGAAGTTAAATAATAATTCTTAAGAGAAGTTAATAGTAATAACAGTAATTCTTGAAGTTAAATCGTATTAATAGTAATTCTTAATAGAAGTTAAATTGTGTTAATAGTAATTCTTAATAGAAGTTAAATAGTAATTCTTAATAGAAGTTAAATAGTAATTCTTAATAGAAGTTAAATTGTATTAATAATAATTCTTAATAGAAATTAAATAGTAATTCTTAATAGAAGTTAAATAGTAGTTCTTAATAGAAGTTAAATAGTAATTCTTAATAGAAGTTCAATAGTAATTCTTAATAGAAGTTATTAGTAATAGTGGCAAATTCTTAATAGAAGTAAATTATTAATAGAAGTTAAATTCTTAATAGTTTAGTAATAGTTAATAGTTTTATTAAATTCTTAATAGTTTAAAGTTAGTTCTTAATAGTTTCTTCAAACGATGTATAATGCTATACAGGCCAATATTTATTTTAATGAAGATACTGAATAAAAATTGACGTTAGTTTCCTTTTCAGTTTTTATTTTTATTATTTAAAATATACAAGACTGGAAAATTTTCTGCTGGCTCACCAGACAGGAAAATATCTCATTCGCCAGCTGAAAATCGACAGCCCCGAAGCTGTCAATTTTGTTTCGCGCTTTAAAGTTTGATTTGTGAAAAATACATACACATCTCTCGAATAATATTGTATCACGAAACTAATATAAACGATTACCGTATTTATCGACGTATATAACACGGACTTTTTTCTTAAAATTTAGGACCGAAATTCTACCTGCCTGTTATACCCGTATACTACTTTTAGGTAAAATGAATACTGCTGCAGAGTGCAATGCATCCCGACGTTGCCAAATGTTAACGGTTTGGTATCACTTT
This sequence comes from Macrothele yani, assembly GCA_039090855.1. Lineage (NCBI taxonomy): Eukaryota > Metazoa > Arthropoda > Arachnida > Araneae > Macrothelidae > Macrothele > Macrothele yani. Next base: position 141,287,432 of record CM077001.1, read on the forward strand.
ACTCTAACTGCAGACGCTTCTCTAATGCATATCTCTTCTGTTTTCTGACGGATCCTGTTAAAAGTGGTATCAATTCAATCTTCAGTTCTCTTAAAGAAGATTCGCAAAAGAAAAAAAAATTGAGATAGACTCCTGATTTACCTTTTTTAAGCGCCCGAAAATAACCTCACTCGCTTCAGCAGCGAACGCGAGCTGCCATGTTAAGCCTAAGCATCTGTTTTCGTTAAGTTGCTTTCACGGCACAACCTGCTTAACAGCAGCTGCTCGGGGATAATATGACGAAACTTCCGGTGACGTCCGAACTCCGTGCCTGACGGTTGGTAATAAAAATCATTAGTGTATGCGTGGTCTTGTCGTGCTGGTTCGAGGGTATCATTTCTCGCGACGATGACCATGCATTATCGGCAAACGGCGTCAGTTTTAGGAACCCAGACTTCTGGCTGTTTTTAATTTTTTAGTCTTGTCTCATCACTTTCCAAGATAACAGTGATTCTGATTAAAATTTTTGTAACTGGTCTAATATCCAAGTTTTTTCATTGAAACAGATGCTTTTACTTTCGTATTATTTGCCTTATAAGTGGTATAAATATCAATAAACATGTGTGTTGAGTTATCTAAAAAACGTTCAGAGCTCCCAAGTCATTTATTTTTATTTAAGTTTTTTACTCAAACTTCCTTCTTAAAATTAGGGCGCGTGCTATACGCCGATAAATACGGTAATCATTGTATAATAACCTAACTCAGTTTTCTCCCTCTAGAGTAGATGATGCATGAATCCTTCAATATATTAGAACTTTCCGAACAGCTCTGCGGAAATACGGATTCCCGTGTTTGCCCTTTGACCTACGACAGCAATTGGCTAAGCTGCAGCTCGCGAGGCGTATGTGACACTTACAATGCCTATCTTTTAGGGAAATCGTTCTACTGGACTCGTAGCTTCTTGCCTTGTGTTCCTTGTTAAGCTCACCGTGCCCGGATGTTTTGACTAACGGCATTCGCTGTCCAATTTCTTTGGCGGAGGAACCAGTTTCCCATGCTAGTTCACAGTCACGCATCATTTCTGTGAATTAAAGTAAACTTTATTAAGAAATTGATAGTTTTACGTATCCAACAATAAGCGTAATAACGTATAAGTAATTGCCGATGGAATTTAAACTGCTCTACTGAATTCTTTACTCGTCAACTAAAACTTTTCACTCCCATCACAGACGAGTAGACTACTGCATTTTCCAAGCCCTGAAAATATAAATTGCTATGAATTTAAAACAGTAACTACAGCAGTGAAAAGAAGGTAAACAAACTGAAGTCGTAAAGTTTCATTTCCTGCTATTTTCATACTCATTTACTCCTGATTAACGTTTTGATTATTTGACTTACTGCTTTCGAAGCGTGAGCCAAGTCTGCCAGACGGAATCTGAAGCCTTACCTTTAAACTTTTATCAACTGTCATGACAGTCTTTGATCAGGTTTTTCGTAAGATCTTAATTAACCATTCCATAAGACCTAGATTGGTCCTGAAGAACCTGTAAAATTTTCCTATATAAGACCTTGGAAAACGTTTGAGGCCTGTATCAACCGTAGTAACTTTCCTGTGGATCTTCATCAACCTACTTCGATCAACTTCCTTGTGGAGCCTTGGTCGACGTACGTATGATCTTGGCTCATTTTTCCGTAAGGCCTTCATCAACCGTTTCCTTGTGAAACTTTGATCAGATTTTTTCCTGAGATTTTGTTAAACCTTTTCTTGAGACTTCTTCGCAACGGGACCTTGATTAATGTTTCAGAGAGACTTTGATCAACCTCCTCGGGTGAAACCTTGATGCGTTTCCTGTGAGACCTTGATCAGACTTTCAATGATACTATTGTATACCTTTCCGTTGAACTTTGTTCAATACTTTTATGAGATCTTAATCAACTTCCCATGTGAATCCTTGATCAACTTCCCACGGGACCTTGAGCGAAATTTCCACGAGACCTTGATCAACCGTGTGGGATTATGATCACCCTTTTAGTGGCACCATTGTCCTGAGGCCTGGTCCCGTGAATAGTGTAATATTGTAACAGTCAACGTTTTACTAGAAAACATTAAGTAGAATGAAAAATTTTCAGGTAGGTGAGTGATTAAATTTGTAACTCTACCACTTAATACATGTAGTTACACAATCCCTGCGTAGGCCAGAGCAATCTCCTTTCCTCTCTTTTCTTTTTTGGTTTTCAATTGGAACTTCTTTACCTTTTGACTATGGGGAAAATTTTTAATATCAAACACAAAAGTATCATATATGTCTGTGGTTTATGGATCAGAGTGCTGGGTATTGTTGGAACAATCTATGTATGAAAGCACTGATTTTTGGGGCTTTGAGCCCCCCTCCCCACAAAGCCCCAAAGAGATTAAAAACGATTTACGTCAATCTTTTTATCTATCAATCTATCTAATATATATCATCATTGTCAACCATTACCAATCCATTGCTGGATGGTTTCCTCAAGTTTCTTCCACAACTGTCTGCCTTGAGCCACTCTCCTCCGTGTTACTCTGGCATGCCTTCGAATTTCATCCATACATCTTTCGCGTGGTGTTCTTCTGGGTCTTTTTCTGTCCCTTGGAATCCAGCCTAAAATTTCGGTTGTCCATCGGTGATTCGTTCTTCTGGCAACATGTCCAGCCCATTGCCATTTCAGGCATTTTACTCTGATCATGATGTCCTCCAGTGTTGTCATTTTCCTTAAGAAGGGATCACCGATGGACAACCGAAATTTTAGACTGGATTCCAAGGGACAGAAAGAGCACGTGCTGCGGGCGACGTAAGATAGCGCCATTGCGCTGGTAGTCACATGTTGCTTGGCTTCCACGTTCACCGGATCTCAATCTGTTGGAGTTCTTCCTCTGGCGTCACCTTAAGTCACTCGTTTATAAGACGTCTGTGGACACACCGGAGGATCTCATAGCGCGGATCGTCGTCGCTGCGGCAGACATCAATAGCACACCCGGTATCTTCGAGCGCGTCCGGGAATCGTTTTTACGTCGTTGTAGACTGTGCAATGACGTTCGCGCCCGCCACTTCGAACAAGACCTGTAATAATTTCGTTCACATCATTCTCATCGTCCCCTTTCCAGCATTGTACTGTGTACAACAAAGTAATAATTTCAATGTAAGAAATTTTAACACCTGTAATAATTTCGTTCATATCATTCTCATCGTTCTCTTTCCAGCATTGTACTGTGCACCACAAGCTGTGAAATGAAAATCGTTTTGTAGTTATTATTGTACTTTTGTCATCCCCGCGTGACGTCAGAACCTGTGTACGTACTTTCGCGAATTTCACGGTCTAAACGTGGTTTGCGACACCATGTTCCATTTCAATTTTTTGTTCCTCTTGATGTCTACTAACAACCCTCTGAGTTTGTCGCAGCATTGCCTGAACACTCTGTATATATATATCCTCCCAAAAAAAAGGAATTCCTGAGAGCGCCACTGGTAGATGCAATTGGTTGCTTTTATGGACGATATATACTATTAAAAGTTGGAAAGATTTGAGATAAGTAAATGAACACAAGTTTCCTTGCCTGGTGGAAATGAATTGCTCTCAACATATGCCATGAACCGTAAGAGGAATATTAACAACGCACTTTATCAAATGACACTCCAATATGCTTGAATGAGAAAAGAAAGCAAAGAGCATTAGCCAAACCATCCTCTTTTGTAGAGTTATTTATAGAACTGGTATCTTCCGATTGGTGCTTGAAATGGTGAGATTGCAATCTTCTTTCCCGCCACTCCTGTTGAAATTGCGATCACGAACACAGGAAGCCTACATGGCTACACAGTACATTCTCTGCACGCACTCATGATTGCTCTCAATAAGCCCGCACAAAGAAGTAACGGCGTTGTACGCCCCCTCTGGAACGTTTCGTTACATTGAGCATTGGTCTTACATGCAAGTATACATGGAAATTACTCTCGTGGTAAAAAAAGCTCAAACTTAGAACATAATTATCAGTTTAGCTCTCATTTTTTTTAAATAAGTAAATTATTATATATTCATTTACTTTATTACATCACCATAATTATCAACCACTCTCAATCCGCTGCTGGATGAAGGTCTTCCCAAGTCTCTTTCACAGCTGTTTGTCTTGAGCAATTCTCTTTTCTATTTCACTCCGGCATGCTATCCAAATTCGTCCACCCATCTCCCATATGGTCTACTACTGGGTATTTTCCTATCGCTTGGTAATCCAATCTAGTATTTCAATTGCCCAACTGTCGTCAGTTCTTCTAGCAATATGCCCCGCCCATTGTCACTTAAGGGTCTTCATTATGATCACGATGTTATTAATTGTTGACGTTTGAGTTCCTTTTCCTTCCTTCCTTCCTTGGTTACACCAAACATGCATCTCTCCATGCTACCTTCAGTTTCGCAGCCCCTGTGTGTCGTTTTAAGTAAACGTCCATGTCCAACAGCATTCCACTTGATCGTTTACATTTCCTTCTCCAAATCAAGGAGTTCATTAAGACACGGATTGCGTCGCCCAATTCTGTTCCGATAGGGCTGTCGCTAGGCTATTTGCTGCATGTAGTTGAGTTTAGATGGTGTCAGCCTGACCTTACATATATACACGGCTGTCGCTAGGCCATGTTACTGCATCTAGTTGAGTTTAGTTGGTGTCAGCCTGACCTTACGTTTTCGGTGATTATTTCTAGTGCGACAGCTCTATAACTCCTTCTAGGAGTAAATTTTGAGGGCCTATAAACATAGTTCGTACGTGTCCTGGAAAAGTTCTGGAATTCCATTTTGTCCTGGAAAAATTCTGTTACATGTCCTGGAATTTTATCCATTCCTGTCTTTTTGTCCCTGCGCGATGTTTTGTAGTTGAGGATTTTTTTACTGACATACCTTAAGTCTGACAAATTTCCCTTCCCACCCCTGAAAAATGCGAGGGGGGGGGCTGAAGCTGCGTTATTAGCATCTTTTTTGCGTCGTGCTTATGCTATCACTTTGTCTGTCTGGCCGGGGAGACCATATCGCTGCAATTATTAGTTCAATTAGTCATTTTTTTTTGTATTGGGAAGCTTAAAATGTGAGAATAATGATCTATTCGTTCCGTTTTTGCACAACTTCGCCGCTAGATGGCACAAATGGAGATAGTATCGAATTTAAAATGCATTTTATTTCATATATTTGCTTCTAAATATCCAATTGAAAAAAATATTTTTCCTTTCGATGACATTTATATCGAATACTATTTTAGTTACAGTCCCCCTTTTCAAGTAATGCATGCATTTTCCCCTAGGGGGCGTAAAGGTAAATCGCGAATTTCCCAATATCCCAGCTTCTAAAAGTCCGATTTGAAAATTTCTTCCTGCGTCGGATACAACTCTTAAGGGGAAGTGTTTTACATATCAATTCTCATTTTTGGTAAAGAATAGTTTGGCCACCAGGGGGCGTAAGTGTTTATTTTTGCTTCTGATGTATTTGCGACAAAATCTGAGTTGGAAACTGGATTGAAAAAATTCTTCCGTGAACCGTTACCGCTCACCTCGAAAAACTTTTTGAGGATACCTCCTGCTTAAAATAGTGCATATATTTTCCACCAGGGGGCGTACACATATACTTTATTTTTGTCCATATCTCTGTTTCTAGGAGTCCAATTTGAAAAATTCTTTCTTTGTTGGAAAACATTTTCGGTGCCAAATGTTTCTCATATAATTTCAAATATTTCCTACCGCACAAGTGTGCCACTAGAGGGCGTAAGTTCACGTTTCCGTGTACAGCAATATCTGCGGAACTATAAACCCGTTTGAAAAATATTCTCCTGCGATCAAATGCTACTAACTACAAAAGTCCTGGAAATGTCCTGGAATTTTGTGATTGAAAAAGGTATGAGCCATGTATAAAGGCCCCAGATTCGTAATAATCTTCATGTAATTAATTGGGATTATGGTTGCTGCCAGGGTTGGCAAGGTAATTTACTCGTTACGTATTTTACGTAAATTACGCGTAATTTACAGGTAATTTACTTGGCGTAGAAAACCAGTTTTTTACGCAGACGTAAAAAACTAATTTTCTTTCATGTGTGTGTATAAATAATATAATATAAAAACCATTTTAATTATATTACATTTTAAACTTAAAATTTCTTGTATATTTCTCTACGAAATCATTATTCTCTTAAGATTGTTCATACGCTCAGCCACCTATTAACAGATTTCTTTTTAGAAATTATAATGTATCTGTTCTTTCTTGTATATTAAAAATGTAGAAAACAATCTACCTCTTGCACTAGCATCGATAAAAATCCCAATGTATATTGAATAGAATTCAAGACTATATCAACAACTTCAAATTCGTCGAGTGTATTTTCATATGTATGTAACTCTGTAAAATAAACAATTTTATGTTCAGTTTGTTCACCAAAGATAATATTTTGACATGAATGTCTATGGCATGTCTATAATGCAAAATATTGTACATTTTCATTTAATAATATTTGTGTTTGACAAATTATTTATCTACGTGTACACTTCAAAATCATAATTTTACCCATGTTTTTTTCAATATTTTTACGTATTTTACGCATTTTTTAGGTATTTTACGTTTTCTACGTATTTTACGCGTTTTTTAACGCGTAATTTACGTGTCATGTAGAAAACCTTTTTTACACGTAATTGCACAACCCTGATTGCGGCCAATCATGTTGCCATTAGTATCGTAGAAGTGCGATACACAGAGCATCAAGAATTCTGAGTAATTCTTGATACTGTCAATAGTTTCTGGTGACATAAAAATTGGATACCCGGAGTACCAGGATATTCAAAATAATTTCTGATATCATATAATGGGATACGCTGAATATCAGAATGTTTTCTATTGTCATAGAAGTGGGATACGCAGAGTACTAATATACAAGTATTCAGCATAATTTCTAATAATTTCTAGTATCATAGAAGTGGGATACGCAGGTTTCCAAATTCTTCAAGATAATTTCCGGTATACTACAGAAGTGGGATACGTTAGACTACCCAGATATTCAGGTTAGTCATGATATTGGGACACGCAGTGTATCAGATTATTAAGCGCAATTTCTGGTGCCATACAATTGGGATACTATGACAAGTAAATTTCGCCATCATTTTTATGCCAGGGCCGGGATTCGAACCTACAGCTCTCGATTCCGTAGCTCCGAGTGCTATCCACCATACTACACTGGCATGTGCTCTCACTGATATCTGTCTCTATCTCTTGGGCGTCCTGCGGGGCAGACACGTCACAAGCTCCGAGTGCTGTCCACTCACTATACTACACTGGCATGTGCTCTCACTGCTATCTGCCTTTATCTCATGGGCGTCCTGCGGGGCAGGCTCGTCATAATACACAAAGTGCCAGGATATTCAGAACTTCTGAAGTTAGTCGCAACTTCGGTGTCATATCTCAGTGGTCCGAGAGAGGGCCCGTTGCCGTACGTTTTCTGTGTTTCTGGCCTTCACAGTTGAGTTGCGTAATCATACGGAAATGCAACAGGACGTGATCTCATCGTTTATTCTGTTACTAAGATTAATAAAGTGCTGAGACTGTCGACCTATCGGCTTACTTCCGTGCTGATACGGATATTGAAAATGTATGTTAAAATTACATATTGCCGCTGAACAAACGTGAATCATGATGCCAGAGAGAATCTGAGTACTGATTAAACATTATGGAGCATTGTTTATTTGAAAAATGAGATACTGACGGAAAAAAAAAAAAGCTTTAAGAATTTGTGTAAGTCTTTAATAAATATTTCAGAATTTGTTCAGAGGATGTCCAGAAAGTAGTGCCTCCATATTTACAAGGGCATCCCGAAAGTAATGCCTCCATATTTACAAGGGCATCCCGAAAGTAATGCCTCCTCCTTAATAACTTTTGAAATTTTGAAGTGACTTTAATGAAACTACACTGACATGTACTATGATATGATTCCAATGCGGGAACAAATTTTTTTTCAGAATCGGAATAAAGATCATGAATGACAGAGAAAAGCAGCAAGCCGTAATTTAATTCCTGGAAAAAGAGGGATGTGAATCTCCAGAAATCCACAGAATACTTCTGGCGGTGTATGGGGCTGCCACAATCGATATCAGTAATGTCCGACGATGAATGAAGAGGTTTCGAGAGGGAGAAATTTCAGTTTCGGACAAAACAGCGGAGTGGAAGACCTACAACTTCAGTGACAGATGCCAACAGGCAATGACTGAAAGACTTCGTCACAGCTGATCGTCGTGACACCACCCAGTGGTTGTTCACTATGTGCAGACATTGAAGAAGTAACGGAAGCTATCAGAAGGAAGACGTGACATTCCATTTCACAGGTTTGTTTAACACCATGATAACGCACGGCACCAAACCTCAATGGTGACTTCACAAGCTATTGCCAAAATGGGGTGGACGGTGATGCCCTGACCCCCTACAGTCCTGATTTGGCTCCCTCAGACTTTTTTCTGTTTGCCCCTTTGAAAAACATACTTCGTGGGGAACGTTTCGACGATGTGACAGACGTTAAACTGGCTGTGAGCTCAAGGGTGAAACGACAGCCTCAGAATTTTTGCCAAAAGGGAAAATCCTCCAAATACGTGGCGTTAGTGAATGAACAAAGACATCGCTCTTTCCACGTTTTATCAACACAGTGCAACCGAAAAATTGCTATCCGGTCACCGCTGGTGATCCGAATCCGAGATCTCTCGATATCTAGCCGAGCGCGTTAGCCGAGCGCTACGGTGGCCAACAATCAACGGCGCTATGTGTGTTTTTCTGTCAGCTTCTGACATAAATCCGTACGATGGACTCAGCTACTGAGACGTCTCTATCTGGTGAGCATTAATGGCACTGGCTATATACTAATTATAGCGGTTAAATACAATGGGCGAGATCCAAAGTGAAAATCCTCCGAATACGTGACGTCAGTGAATAAATAAAGACATCGCTCTTTCCACGTTTTATCAACACATAGCAACCGCAAAATTGTTATCCGGTCACCGCTGTGGATCCGAATCCCAGATCTCTCGATATCTAGCCGAGCACGTTAGCCTTACGCTATGGTGGCCAATAATCAACGGCGCTATGTGTGTTTTTCTGTCAGCTTCTGACATAAATCCGTAAGATGGGCTCAGCTACTGAGACTTCTCCATCTGGTGGCCATTAACAGCACTGGCTATATACTAATTATAGCAGTTATTTCAAAATATACTTTATTGGCAAAAACATAGGGAATACAGACGTACCACATATGGCAAAATAAACCACAAAACAATGAACGATACCGATGAAATATTACAAATGAATGTGATACGGCAGTCAACTTAGGATGGCAAAATGTTAAAATCATTAGTAAGGAACAATACATGCTTGAGGAAGATGATGCACAAGCAAAAGTAATGATTAATTAATAAAGCATGCGATGACGTGCACAGTGAAAGCAGAGCACAAAACAACAGGTAAATATATTTGCAAGAATATAGCTGTACAACGCAGTGCACAAAAAGAAGGGAACATGTAAAACACAACAAAAGCATATACTACGATAAAGGTACAGAAGTTCCCACAATCGAGGAAACCACACGATATATGACAAAAAACATGATAGGTATTACAGAACACAGTGGAAACTTGGGCAAACTCCCCAATTGAAACACAAGGATACACAAAATACAAACAGCAAGCCGTGCAGCATTGCATCGGTCCAAAAAAACAATGACGTGGGACGAGCAAGAAATACATGACGTCAAAAATGTGAAAATGCAAGACAGTAATAAGGTATAAATTAAAAGATACAACTCAATGCAGCAAGAAAAAACAGAAAGAGCAAAGTCTCGCAGGGCAATACCTCTCGTATTACTCCTAGAGAACAAATACACGGTGCACAACGCAATGAAGGTACAGGCAGCAAAAGCAGACACATGAGTGAAGAACATTTAGTAAGGACAGGTGCAACGAAGAAACAAATACAGCACGGTACATGCACACGAATTACACAAAAATTGCAGAAAACCCCTACAATACAAATCATAAGCAGTTACAAGACAAACACTTAGCAGACAGTGTGACGAAGCACCAAGAGGAGAGAACACAAATCTCAACTGATGCAGTCAGTAGGTCGAAGCTGGGGAAAAAACCAATCAGAAGGAAAGATCAATGGAAGAGCCAGTGATTGTGAAGCATCCGGTCCCTTGCTCCCAGGTAGACCGGAAAGAGGCTTGAGATTGAGGGGTGGAAGCAGCGAAGTTCTCCAGGCGTAGTCGAGACACGATGCGATTCCTAAAAATCGACCGTAAGGTCGCGCCAGCAGAGAGAATACTAGGTGTGGTAACAGGAGAGCGGAGAGATTGATGATAAAGAAAAACGACATGTTTGACAAGTACGAAGAGATAGGCACAGGCATCCGGCAAAATAGCCGGGGGATGTTTGGTAAGCAATAGCCACTCGTACGCTTGAAAAGGGATGTCTCTGGAGCAAATGGTGCCTACAAGACGAAAGGCAGTATTGAGAAGTGGAAGGAGAACGGGACAGTGACAGTAGACATGAGGAACATCACCTTCAACACCACAAAAGCAGCAGAGAGAAGTAGAAGAAATAGACATGTGAAAGAGAGAAGAAGCATCAGGAAGACCATGCGGAGAAATGAGGGGCGCACGGAGGAGCGCATAGATAGAGGCAGTGAAAAAAGAAGAAATGGGAGCAACAGAGTCCCGAAAGGGAAGGAAGAAAGGAAGAGAGAGGCTCGGTCCAGAGACAGAAACAAGGCCAGTGTCAGAAACCAGAAGTGGGAAGAGGGTACGGAGAGCGGAGCGAAGAAGGTCATACTCCTCTTCCAAGGTGGAAGAAGGGTCAGGGAAAAGAGAAGATAGGGGTTTCCAGGTCAAATCCGAAGTTAATAAAGCTTCGACAGTGAGAATTCCTGAGCGGAACCAAGGGGGAAAAGAAAGTATGGTTGATCGGGGGGTGAATCTGAGTGGAAAAGAAAAGAGGTTCTGCAAGCAGGTCCAGTGTGGTAGAGGGAGGAGCGCGGAGTAGCGGGAGAGAATGAAATACCGCTAGAGCGTCGATAAGAAGTGGTGGGAGTCGTTTAGAAGTAGAAGGAGATGAATCCATCCGAAGAAAAAGGAGGAAAGTGAAGGATCGATCATGAAGAGAAATAAGAGTATTCAGGGTAGAAGAAAGTGCAGGGGAGGGCGAAAGGAGAAGACGAATGAAGGAGACGATTCGGTGAGCTCGATAATATGTTCTGACATCCGGGAAATGAAGACCACCAAATGATGTTGGCAGAGAAAGCGTGGCAGCAGAAATCCAATGTCTAGATGACCATATCACTGAAGTGGAAATACTATTGATGGCAGAGAAATGATGCGATTTAAACACACAGGAATCCCAGGGATAGAAGCATTGTGAGAGAAGATATCGATGAGCAATTTGAGCACGTTGAAAGTAAGAGGAAAAGGAAAACGTAAATCGCCAAAAACCAGCCGTGCGATGAAGTCGTGGGCGGAGAGCTTGCCAAGTGACGTTGCTTGCGGTAAAGGAGTGTCTAAAATGAGCTCCAAGAAATTTTTGGATCGAGGAGGACCACACTGCTCCCCACGGTAAGTCAGTGCGGCCTCTCCAAGAACCACACCACAGGCCAGCACTTTTCTGAATATTCAGGGCAGCACCAGAGAGAGCAGCATACTGTTCATAAGTGGCAAGAAGAGTATCAAATTGGTCATCGCGGCTAAGACAAAAGGTAACATCATCTGCGTAAGCAGAGACAAGAAAACGGTGGTGCCGAGTACTAGAGACAATCGGTCCTACCGCAGGTAAGAGAGACGCCCGACTTGCAATCAAAAAGGGCTCAAAGGCGAGAGCAAAGAGTTGTCCTGATAATGGACAACCTTGTCTGATGCCAGATCGAAAAGGAATCGGGGCCGTCAAAAATGTGGCCGTCCGAACGTGCAAATGGGCGCCCCGGTAGAGGCTAAGGATGAGAGAAACAAAAGCGGGAGGAAAACCAAAGTGAGTTAATACGTCAGAAAGGTAAGTGTGAGAGACGTTATCAAAAGCGGATTTCTGGTCAAGATTAAACAAAGCTAGGGGTTCGTAATGTTTTAGTGCAAGAAAGGAAAGGTTATGAAGAAAGGAGATATTGTTAGAAATAGAACGACCAGGCACGGTATATGTCTGGTCGGGGGATATGAGGAACGGAAGAACAGAATTTAGGCGGCGAGAAAGGAGTTTAGTGAAGAATTTGTAATCCAGGTTGAGAATGGAGATGGGGCGCCAATTCGACAAGTCCAGAAGGTCACCCTTCTTCGGCAGGAGGATGACATGTGCAACTGTAAATTCCGGCGGAAGCGCAGGAGAAGAAAGAGCACACGAAAAAGCGGCAAAGAGGGAAGGCAGGAGTAACGGAAGAAAGGCCCGACAGAACAACAGCGGGAGGCCATCAGGTCCCGGGGAAGAGTGAAGATTGAGGGAGGCAAAAGCCTCTCTCAATTCAGGCAAAGAAAAATCAGCAATGAGAGGGGCGCAGAGAGAAGACGGGACCTGAGGGAGAGAAGAAAGAAAAGAGGAGGAAGAAAAAGAAGAACCCTGCGCAACCTCTCGGAACTTCTCCTGAAAGAAGTGGCGGACATGAGAGCAGATGAGAGTTGTATTGCTAGTAACAGTTCCATCAGGCAATCGGAGATGTCTGATGGAAGATGACGTGCGTCGCATGGATTCCATTTTCGAAAGGACTTCGAAAGAATGCGTCGATGGTGAAATACGTAGGAACCGAAGACGACGGACTGCTTGCTGAGCAAACGGTTCGAGGCAGGCATGAAGTTCATCACGGACGGAGACATAGTGCGGGTCAGACATTGGCGTCGCGGAGAGGAGTCCTCGTAGGTTACTCACCTCCATCGAGCGAGTGGTGGAAATAGTAAAGGAAAGTTGACGAACGAGCAAGAGAAGATCCCGTTTGACATCAAGCCACAAACGCAAGGCGCTTGGGGTCGTTGTGAGCAGCAGCTTTCGATCAGAAAGGAACTTCTCAACTTCCTCACAAAAGGAACGGTCTTGCAAGAGAGTGTCATCAAACGTCCAATGACGACGCGTAGATGAAGGTGCAGGAGAGACGCAAATTGATAGTGAAACGGCAGAATGGTCGGAAGAAACAGTAGGTGAATGTCGAGCAGCAGTGATAGCAGGGAGTAAGGAAGCAGAAACATATATTCGGTCCAACCGCGCAGCAGTAGAACCGAACGTCGGCGGATTACACCACGTGAAGAAAATGGAATCAGGATTTGGCTGTCTGAAGGAATCGACAAGATGAAAATCCTCAAGGAGCTGAGTCAGCTGTGAAACTAAATTCATGCGGTATTCGCCAAAAGACGAATTTCTGTCAAGAGAAGGCTGCAGCGTGCAGTTAAAATCCCCCCCAAGAACGAAAAAATCCCCGGGAGGAATCGCTGCAATCGCTGCACGAATATTACTGAAAAGAGGAGCAACATATATTTCGTCAGTGGGGATATATGCATTAAAGATATGAAAACTAACATGATGCACACGAAAGGTAAAACACTGAAGAAAATCAAGGTGCAAATTTGTCACAGAAATAGAAATCAACCGAGTCAAAAACCGCTGGCGCACACCTACAGCTATACCACCATACCGCGAGAGGCGATACGAGTGGTAAAAGGTGTACGGCCAGCGTCTCCATAGGTGAGTGGGAGTGTCAGCAGAGCAGTGAGTTTCCTGGAAAAGGAGAACATCTCCACCAGCGGCAGAAATGTCCTCATAAACGAGGGAGTTCAACACTGGTGTCGCGAACCCGCGACAATTCAAGGAAGTCACAGTGAAAGTGCCATGTTTCTAGTGGCAGTGACAATCTTTTCCAAATGGGAACGGAAGTTGTTGTACCGCCTTGGATGCACTTCTGAGTGGCAGCATCCTCGGCAGATGGACCCTTGATAGTATTGTAAAGAGTTAACAGTTGTGCCAGTTGATTCTCAACTGCTGGGTAGCGACCTTCAAATCGGTTGACATAGGTGGGTAAATTAGGAAGAAGAGTCTTGGCACAAGCAAAGTCGTGCAATTCGTTATAAGGGAGAGGAGTGTCCGGAAACACATTCATGTGTAGGCGTGCGGAAAATTCCTCAAGAGGCAGGAGGTAGATAACTGGCTTGGAAGACTTGACAGGGCGACCCGGAGCAGGTGATCCAGCAGGCTTAGTCGGAGAGGTTTGAGTAGAGTGGCCAGATTGTCGCCGTCGTTTCGTAGAGCCGCGAGGAGGTTTCGCATCCCTTTTGTCAGGACGGGTCCGGAGATAGCCCTCCGTCCCATCACTCATCGCTTGGTCGCTGACGCTTTGATAGGCTGTGTCATCAGCGGTCGAGGTCTCGGTATCAGACTGGTCAGTCGCAACGGACTCAGCAACTGCTGTAGGGTCCACAGGAACACGAAAAGATGTTGAAGATTCTAAAACCGGGTAGTGTTCCTCGGAGAGAGAAGGTGGGACAACAATTGGCGTAGAGGTTGCCACCGAAGGTAGGTTGTTCGCAGGAACCACCGTCGGTAACGGAGCGCTACTAGGATCTTGATGAGAAGGCGTCGGATCTTGATAGACGGGCGAAACAGACTTTGGTGGAGCAACTGGACACTGCTTATAGTAGTGACCAACCTGGTGACATTGACTGCAATGGAATTCCGTCAGGAAGTTTATTTGCCTGACCTGATAATCGCACCGAACAGTGAAGTGTGTTGGAAGCCGTTCGATTGCTTCTTGTGATGGAAATATGACCCTCGCAACACGGCGAGCACCTTGGATTGACGCATGTCGTGGATCACGTAATGGGTCGTTTCGGGCAGCAAGATGCGTTTGTATGCCTCCAACTACCCGACCAACCGAAGATAAGACAGCATACAGCATGAGATCTGTCACTTCCAACGGAACCGGGTAGAAAGAAACGTTAATGGGTCTTTGGCCCACCGGTTCTGCAGAAAGATGTCTATCACCAATTGTGAGGCCAGATGTTAGGAGAGATTTCGCCATTTCAGCCGTGGCCAGATAAACGACCACAAGTCGTCCTCTTCGATACATTTGCGGAATAGATTCAGATGGGAACCGCTGTGCAATGGCATCTGCATATACTCGCAAAGGAGTGTCCGGAAGGGCTTCGAAATGGACGCCTTTTGCAAGATTCTCAGTAAAAGCTGTGCCAGCTCTAGAGCTGGCTGGGATATTAAGCACGATATTATTGCCAGCTTGGGAAATGAAAGATTTCAGCTTTTCAGCGCCAACATAATTATTCTTGGATGCTGAACGAGAGACTTTGGAGGCTGCAACAGAAGAAACCGAAGGTAATGACACGTTGGGCTCGGCAGTGCTAGAAGAGGCTGCGTTTCCAGTGATGTCCATTGCGTCATCATCGATAGCGGAAGCCGGGAAATGTGACGTAGTTGGAGAAGGCAAATTGGCAACGCCACGAGCGGACGCTTGCGTGGCAACACCCCCATTTGGGGCATCAGAAAGGGAAGAGAGATTAGGGCTATCACTATCTCTACCGGAAGTCGCCATCTTTAATGGCGGCGCCCAGTAGCGAGCTTGGCCAGCTCGGCCAAACGTAAACAAGATGAAATACAACAAAATAGGCACTCACCGCGCTCAGAACGAAGCAAAATGAAAGACGATACCTTTATACTTAAGGTGAACGTGAAATTAAGGAGCGGAGAGTCCAATAACACACCCAAATCACACGAAAATCGCGGAGCAACAACACGCTGCGCAGTTAAATCCAAAGGGCGAGATCCAAAGTAAAAATCCTCCAAATACGTAGCGTCAGTGAATAAACAAAGTTTCCACGTTTTATCAGCTACATTTATGCTCTTTGTTCCAAAATATTTAGTTTTGCAAAAAATCTGGTATTTTGTATTACTATTATTATTATTATTATTATTATTATTATTTTAAGCTTAGACCCTTTTCCTGTACATGGTGTAAACGTATTTTTATAATTTGCACGTCTCTATTTATAAAAGCGAGTTGGATCGGAAAATAATATTTATTTTTTGGGGCGGATGGAGTTAACTGGCACCGTGAGCAGCTCGTACGGCTATTGGCAGTCGCCTGTCCCAAATTTGTGGTTACTGACTCCAGGGAGTGGGTAGAGCCATCGGGAGAGATCACTACCCATGCTTTATGCTGGTCTCAGGCCCGACGCAGGCTAATAAACAGAAAGCAAGGCCTCAGCCCACTGGGCCACTATAGCGGCAAATGGATATTTGGAACTATGAGCAAAACTTGTGTATATATTTTGCTTTTCTTCCTCTAGGTAGCGTAAGTGTGGTTCTCTGTAAGGTGACATGAACAAATATTTGCATTTCGTGCGACAACCCGCTTCAAAAAGTCCAGTTTTTAAAATGCCCCTCTCCGAATGAATGGGGCATTCAATTTCCGATGTTGTCGAAACATTCAACATTCCTCCATCCACTGTGTCACGTGTCTACCGAGAATACCTCATGGAAAGCATTACCACCCACCATGGACAGCGCAGTGACCGACCACGGTGCTGAATGACCGTGGCCAGCGGCATCTGACTAGAATTGTCCATGCTAACAGACAAGCGACAATGGCTCAAATAACATTCCCATTCAATGCAGGAGGTAGCAGAGACATACATATCCATCGGGTCAGTGCAGCGTAATTTAGCGTCCATTGGGTATGGGAGCAGAAACCCCCAGAGTGCCTTTGTTAACACCACGACATCGGAGACAGCGCCTCACCTGGGCTCGTGAACATATTAATTGGATCCTGGAAGACTGGTAACATGTGGCGTGGTCCGATGAGTCACGCTACCAGTTGTTACGAGCTGATGGTATGGTTCAGGTGTGGCGCAGACCCCATGACGCCATGGACCCAAACTATCAACAAGTCACTGCAAGCTGGTGGTGGTTCCATACATGTGTGGGGTGTCTTTACGTGGCACGGTTTGTGTCCCTTGGTCCTCGTAACAATGTCATTAACTTGCAATCGTTTTGTTGCTCTGCTGGGTGGCCATTTGCAGCTCTCCGTGGACTTCGTGTATTTCAATAACGATGGGATTTTCCAGGCGGACAATGCACCATGTCATCGGGCCCAAGTTGTCCAAAATTGGTTCGAGGAGCGTTCTGGACAGTTCCGATGGATAGTGTGGCCACCACGTTTTCCCGACATGAATCCAATACAGCACTTATGGGACGTGGAGGAAAGGCCTATTCGCACCCAAGATCCTGCACGTACAAATACCAGGGAACTGTGGGCGGATGTTCAGACAGCATGGCTCAACATCTCTCCAAAAGTCTTCCGGCCACTTGTGGAATCGATGCCAAGTTGAGTTGCTGCACTTCGCCGGGTAAGAGGAGGTCCTACACGATACTAGATACGTATCCCATGACTTCTAGCACTTCAGTGTACATGCACATGAAAATACAGGCTTTGATAGGTGGTTCCGGTGGACAGTAGCCCGAATGGTGAGGTTTTTGTTCTTCTGGAGATGACGTGATGTGAAGGTTACGATAGTTCACCAATTTCATTGACAGTCTTATTCTTTTTATTGAAGGGTTTCATACGGCGCTACACTTCTTTTTTTTTTAACGAGATGTTGCTTAAGTTTGTGCAAGCAACTACTGGCTCTTTAAGAACGTCGTTGCGAAATCTCTCAGCAGCTTCTGAATAGCACAGCTTGAAGGACAGTTTTGCCGGAAGGAATTCGTTAAACATTTTGAAACGATATTGGAACAACCCTAGCGCGTGTGTGTCTCTCACGTGTTTATTACATAACACCCAGAACATTTACGGTGCTCCTCGCTTTCCTAATGCTTTTAGAGTAATGGGGTAAATGGATGGTGTGTGAGTGCGTCTGCGCATGCGTGCGGAAAAAACTCTGCTGAAATTGGCTTCACGCAGTTAGCTCTGAATAGAGGTCAAAACACTACGGGACTCTCACTCACACACACACACACACATACACACACAAGAGAAAGTAAGAGTGATTTTCTTGTTTACTCTTTGGAACGTATTTCAGCGTTCACTTTAGTAACAGTTGAAATGATGTAGTAATTTACTTCTGACGATTTCCGAAAAAACGGAGAAGTGAAATTTAATGAATGGCACTTAGATCACATCTTGTCTTGAATGCTGCTAGATTAGGAAAGGAAAAACAAAGTATTAGGATAGAAAGGAATTTGCTCTCCGTTTCTGACGGGTCTTTCTGACGCCCAGAGTATATACCATAGGAATATGGTGCGATAACAAGCGATTTTCTATTTATTTTTATTTTTTTTTTTACTTTTTTTTTAAGTTGTGCCGCATTTAACAGTTAGTTACCACAAAGCTAGCTTACTGTGCCGCATTTAACAGTTAGTTACCACAAAGCTAGCTTACTGTGCCGCCTTGAACATGCCTTTTCCAAAGCATTGAACCTGCCTTTCCAAAAACCTACTTGGAGATTCCTTATCATGCTTATTAGGAAAACGGAAGATTTCGATTCCCGCTTCAGAGCAACAAATCTTTTAAGTTTTCTAAGAAGCTGGACGTGTGGTATTTGTGGAGGATGATCTCGTAGGTTCGATTCTCGCTCCAGGACGACGAAATTTTCAAGTTTTCGGATATTATCTGACTTACCATCTTTGTCATATTTACAACAAAAAACGGATTGTCATCTTCAAAATCTGAATCAGAAAATGACTTTTTCTTAAAAAATAGTTTTGTAAAAGAGGGATGATAGTTGTGAGTTTATGCTGAAAAAATTGCAATGCGTTATGATTTATAGTTTGCCATATATCCGTTTTTCGCACGTCTTTTGTAAAAAAAGATCGTGCTTCTGTTATCGGTTTGTCTGTCCGTCCGTCTGTACCCACGATATCTCTGCAACTATTGGTCCGATTTGAAAAATTCTTTTTGAATTGGGAAGCTTGAAATATGCAAATGATGATCCTTTATTTCGTTTTATTTTACGATGTACAATTTCGTCGGTAGAGGGCGTAAATGCAGATGATGTCGAATTCAAAAATACGTTTTATTCCACATATTTGCTTCTAAACATCCGATTGAAATTTTTTTTTTATCTTTCGGTTCCATTTATGTCGAAGAGTATTTTAGATATAGTTACTTTTCAAATTACGCATAGATTTCCCGCTAGGGGGCGTAAAAGTAAATTATATTTTTTCCGATAACTCTTCTTCTAAAATTCCGATTTGAAATTTTTTTTCTTCAGCGGATACATCTCCTGATGGAAAATCTTTTGCATATAATTTCAAAGTTTTGGTAAAGAATACTTTGGCCACCAGCGGGCGTAAGTGTTAATTTTTGCTTCTGATGTATTTGCCATAAAATCGGAGCTTCTGAAATATCGATTGAAAAAATTCTTTCGTGGACTGATGCCACTCACATTGATAAACCTTTTCGGAATATTTTCTTTTAAAATATTCCACAGTTTTTCCGCCAGGGGGCATAGATGTACATCTTATTTTTGTCAATATCTCTACTTCTAGGAGTCCGATTTGAAAAATCCCTTCTTTGTTGGATAGTGTTTTCCGTGTGACATGTTTTTCATATAATTTCAAAATTTTCAAGTAATTCATAGACTTTGCGCTAGGGGACGTAGCGGTAAATTGCGCTTCCCCTATATCTCTGCTTCTAAATCTCCGATTTGAAAAATTCTTTCTGCACCGGATACAGCTCCTGATGGGAAATCGTTTGCACACAGTTTCTAATTTTTGTAAAAAAATAGTTTGGGCACCAGGGGGCGTAAATCTTAATTTCCGCTTCTGCTGTATTTGCAGCAAAATATGAGCTTCTAAATTCTCGATTGAAAAAAACGTCGTTTGTTGACCGATACTACTCATGTCGATAAACCTTTTAGAAACATTTTATTCTTAAAATAGTGCATGGTTTCTACGCAAGGGGGCGTAGATGTATATCTTATTTTTGTTAATATCTCTACCTCTAGGAGTCCGATTTGAAAAATTCGCTTTTTGTTGGATAGTGTTTCTAGTGTGACATGTGGTTCATATAATTTTAAAATTTTCAAGTAGTTCATAGACTTTCCGCTAGGGGGCGTAAATGTCAATTGCGTTTCCCCTATATCTCTGCTTCTAAATCTCCGATTTGAAAAATTCTTTCTGCACCGCATACAGCTTCTGATGGGAAATCGTTTGCACATAATTTCTAATTTTTGTAAGAAATGGTTTGGCCACCAGGTGGCGTAAATCTTAATTTCCGCTTCTGTGTATTTGCAGCAAAATATCAGCTTCTAAAATTTCGATTGAAAAAAAGTTGTTTGTTGACCGATACTACTCATGTCGACAAACGTTTTAGGAAAATTTTCTTCTTGAAAAAATGCATGGTTTCTACGCCAGGGGGCGTAGATGTATATCTTATTTTTGTCAATATCTCTACTTCTAATAGTACGATTTTAAAAAATCCCTTCTTTGTTTGATAGTGTTTCCGATGCGAAATGTTTTCCCTATAAATTCAAAATTTAAAAGTAAATCATAGACTTTCCGCTAGGAGGCATTAAGGTAAATTGCGTTTTCTGCGTTATTTCTGCTCCTAAATCTCCGATTTAAAAAATCCTTCCTGTATCGCAAACAAGACCTGATGGAAAATATTTATCACATAATTTCTAAAGTTTGGTAAAGAATGGTTTAGAGACCAGGAGTCATAAGTGTTAATTTCTGCTTCTGAAGTATTTGTTGCAAAATCTGGGCTCCTGAAAACTCGACAATTTTTTTTATCTTGGACCGATTCCGCTTATATTAATAAACCTTTTGAGAATACTTTCTTCCTAAAATAATGCATGGTTTTCCCACCAGGGGACGTAAAGTCACATCTTATTTTTGTCGATATCTCTATTTCTAAGAGTTCCTAAGCTCACGATTCCGTTTACAGCAATATCTGAGGGATTAAAAACCCGATTGAAAATCTTCTTTCTTCCGTCAGATCTATTGTTTTCCATACCGGTTCCATTGACTTTGAATAGCTTTGATAAATTTAATTTGCGTCAGAACGGTTTCAAAAGACGTGCTTATTACACCCGAAAATTTGGTGTCATTTTTCTTGTTTAAAATGGATCCCATAGCGAAATAGCGAATTTTGTGAAATTTAAAAATTTAATTTCTCGTAAACTAAATCGAAATTCAAAAAAAGGGTGACGAGGTGCAAAAAATTTGGCCATGGCCCTACATGCCTACAAAGTTTCGTGTTTCTGTTTCTGTTAGTGTGCCCAGAATGCGAACTGATAGCACTTTTTTGCTTACCTTAACTTTGAAATACAATAGCTCTGGAAGTATCGTCACAATCCCAAAACGGTTTATTTCAGCGTATTCTCCGAAACAATTATCTACAAACGATATAAATTTCATATTTTTGTGTTCAATACTTTTTGCGCTGCAGGCTAGAAAAGCGCGAGTGTCGTGAAATTTCTAAAACAGCGGCAGTTGTTGTTTTTTAGAATAGAGAGATGCATTTGTTCGTGCTTTGAAATAGGTGTATAGTTGCTTACCAAACACCCTGTAGTCATCATGACTTAACTGACTGTCAGTAATAGCCCAGAGAAGAAAACCTCATGGGAATTCAGCTGTGGCGACGCCAGCAGTTCATTTTGAAGTGCTTTGGCGCTGATGATGTTATCTCCAGTATTGAAAATAAAGTTGGAGGTACATACTGTACCTAGTGTTTGTTCAGTGTATGTAGTACTAGAAAACATAGAAACGAACCTCTGTGGCTTTGAACAAGTTACTATTTCTTCGCAATTTTATCTTACTTACGTCATTTTTTACGCTTTCAAACCGTAGGTTGAAGAAGCGTATATGCTCCAGCTTTGTCCATCTGTCTGTCTGCCCGACCGTCTTTCCCCACGATAACTCGCGTAAAAATGGTTCAATTTCGGTGAAATTTTAGTATGTGGTAGGGGACCACCTCAGGACGAACTCTATTGAAAATGGGCGAAATGCGGTCAAAGGTCAGGACATAGGATCGGGATTCATTCCATTGCCCTTATGCGTCATAACTTGCGTAAAAATGTTTCGATTTCGACGAAATTTTAGTATGTGGTAGGGGGCCACCTAGGGACGAACCCTGTTGAAAATGGGCAAAATGAGGTCAAAGGTCAGGACATAGGAGCGAAATTTATCCACAGCCATTATCCTCATAACTTGAGTAATAACTTAGGTAATGATTTCTGGTATGTTGGAAAGCGTATCATAATCAATGCATTGCATGATTTTGCTAATTTGTTTTTAAATCTTTTGTCGTAAAGCAATTTATGATTTTTACTTTATAATCTGACATTGACATTGACGGAATGAACTTTACAAAATTTAATGAATAAAATGAGTAACACCTACAAAAATAGAAAAGAAAAGAAAACTACAATCGCGCTTCCCTACCCTCCCACATAAATAAATAAATTTTACGGTAGTGGGTCAAAAACAGGCTAGTACAAGACTCTCTGCCCGTGCAATAGAAAAATTTGGGGTGAGCCCAGAATGTCTCAAATAAAAAAGTTTTAAAGCCCTACTAAAACGTGATAAAAATCCGCCTATGTATAAAGAAAAAAAAATTGGTCAGTTCTAATGAAAGTGAAAAAAAAAAAACTTTAACAAGGAATATTTCCTCTTTTTAAACTACATGTATAATTGCAAAAATGGTGTCTTTCTACTACTCTCTTAGACATTCGTTCCTCCATTTCACAGAACAGTACAGCACTAAATATAAAAAAAAAATTCTAGGGTTATGACGAATAAGAATTCGTCGCATTTCTATATTTTCACATTTTTTTTTATAAAAAACTAAAAAACCGACTAAATGTACCTGATGTCATACCGTGAAATTCTAACCATCCACGGAAGATTAAAACCACTGCTTTCAGATATTATATTCAGAGAACAATTACACACTCGTCTGACCAGTTTTCTGAGGCGCTAGAGATTAAATGGATTAAAGAACTTGCTTGTAAATATGATTTCGGAGCCCACATGGTAGATAAATTGTATGACAAGATCAGGCACCAAGTAAATGGTGAAACATTAAGAACTAGATCTAACATGACGACAAAATATTGTGGAAAGGTTCCATTCATTCCAGCTGTAAGTGGAATACTGAAGGCAGAATGTCGGAGTGCTAACCTCACGATAGCGGAAACTGTTAATAATATCAGTACGATATTGACCCAAAAACCTGGAGATAGGCAGTGTTGGAACAGAGCAGGTGTATACTAGATTCCTGTAAAAACCAAGGATGGACTAGGGGATGAAATCTATGTAGGAAGCACTAAAAGAAGCCTAAAGACCAGAATAAAAGAACACCAAAGTAATTGGAGTAAAGGCCAGAAAACCACAGCCCTGGTTCAGTTTTGTTTAAGTAATGATGCTGTACCTGATTGGAACAATACCAGACTGTTAACAGCACATACTAATATCCCAGGCAGATTTTGATGTCTGAGGCTGCGACCGTAGAAAAAACAAGTCATATAACTGTAATAATAACACATCCGTAGAGTTGCCTCCAGCCTGGAAATATCTAGTTAAGTCTGAAAAGCAACATCAGACAACGCAAAAAAGAATAAAGAAGAGGAATAGACGATTTACATCAGATCGGTCACGTGGAACTTTTTTTTTTTTTTTTATTGGATTTTTAACGACCACCGTGAGCAACTCAATGGGCTATAAGCAGTCGCCCGTCCCTAATTTAGGGTCACTGGTTCCAGGGAAGGGAGAGAGCCAGTGCCGTAAGACAAACACAACATCCATGCCTCACCGGGATTCGAACCCGGACTCCGTTCGGACGAATGATCAGAAGCCATCGCTTAGACCACTGCGCCACCGGGGCAGCCACGTGGAACTGATGTGGGTGGCATGCGCAGATTATTTTTCTGCCCGATAACACGAGATATAAAAATGGGAATTTGGTCGGGCTATGTTGGGGCTAGTTCAGGTTCATTACAAATTACGACCACTGAAGATGTCTTCGATAATTAGGACGAAACGCGTCTGGCAGGAGCACACAGTGGGGTATAAATGTTTGTGTTATTTTCATGTTTGTGAAGACCGTCCATTTATTTTCCTTCCGACCGAATGGATGTTCTGGACTGGTATGTGAGTATTCTTGGATATAGCCGTTGTCAATTATCCGGCCATGCAACCTAGACACTATAGTATGGAATTATAGTGGATTTTAATCTTCATGTTTTAATCTATCATCAGTTTTAACTATCAACAATAATATTTTAACCAACGTAGCGAATACCAACAAGTGATCATTTAACATTTTTGTCGTGTTTGCATGGACCAGGTATGTTTATACTACAACAGTTGACAACAGAGGAGCGGTGAGTTTTACACAGTTGTTTTGTTCCTGACTCTATGAAGTACTTTAAATTTGTTGCAAGCTAGTTAATAAGTAACACTAATATGCGGGCTGCATGCGAATATTGAATTACATCAACATGTTTACGCATATTAGATGCGACTATAAGTGACTTTTGAGTAAGACTGTTGGTAACTATTCACCATTTCAACTGTTGATCATATCTTCATCATATTTATTATTCTTGGTTATAATGTGATGTATTTAATATATATAATTAATTGGGATCTGATTCATGTTTTTCTATTAAATTGTTTAGCACCTAAGTTTAGTATAATGGTTTACGCATAAGTTTAGTATAATGGCTGTGTTTAATTTGGTTTAATTCTGGGTGTTTCATTTGGCGTAAGGCTTAATGCTGTATTCGTCACGGATGTGTGTAACACAGAAAAAGTACTCCGGAGTGTCACTTCTTTATATTGGACAAACGTGTGAAACAGAAATGCGACGAATTCTTATTCGTGATAACCCTAGCGTTTATTTGCACGTAATACAGCATTAAGAACAGCTTGTTCTTGAGCTAAATACATAACAAAAAATTCATTTTACATAGAAAAATTTCTGTGAATTCGAAAAATTCACATACTGTTATCTAAGTTTCCTAAAATCTTGCATAGTTACGTTCGCTATGTGTTCTAACTGCTTAATTTTTTTTGGGGGGGGCTAAAGGGTGGGCTCAAAGAAAAGTTGGGTAGGCTTTAGCCACCCGTAGCTGCCTGGAGTAACTAAAAAAACGAGAAGCAACTAAAATTTACAAAAGCGAAAGGTTAAAAAGGCAGTATACGTCACATCATCATGTGCATATACGCCACCTGCCTAAAAGCTTTCGCATTGAGAAAAAGTTAGTAAAATCATGCAGTGCATTGATTATGATACGCTTTCCAACATACCAAAAATCATTACTCAAGTTATAAGGAATAAATCTCGGCTGTGGAATAAATCTCGGTCTTGTGCCCTGAACTTTGATCCCATTTCGATGATATTCTACAGAACCAGTTCAGTATACCTCCGAAATAGCATGATAAAGTTTTGTCGGAATGGAAGCATTTTTACGTAAGTTATGATGCATAAGGGCTATGGAATAGATTCCGCTCCTGTGTCCTAACCTTAGACCCCATTTCGCCCATTTAATAGGCAGGCCCCTACAACATACTAACATTTTATCCAGATCGAAGAATTTTTACGTAAGTTTATGACGCATAATGGCGATGGAAGTGATTCCGCTCCTATGCCCTGACCTTTGACCCCATTTCGCCCATTTTCAATATGGTTTGTCCCCAGGTGGTCCCCTACCATATACTAAAATTTAATCGAAATCGAACCTTTTTTACGTTAGTTATGACGCATAAGAGCAGTGGAATGGATCCCGCTCCTATGTGCTAACCTTTGACCCCCCATTTCGTTCACGTTCAATAAGGTTCCTTCCCAGATGATCCCATTCCACATACTAAAATTTCATCGAAATCGAACGATTTTCACGCGAGTTATACTGCGGACGAACATACGCACACAAAGCGTGACGTAATGAGGCAGATGGGAATCACTACCATCTGCTCGCAAGAGTGTGACGTCATAAAACTTTAATAGGATCCACACACAACGCGTGACGTACTGAGACAGATGGCGTGACCGCGTGCCAACATATCAAGCGCGAGATTATGACGTCATAAGATCGTCCCCAGGTGGTCCCTCCCCTACCACATAATAAAATTTCATCGAAATCCAACCATTTTTACGCACGTCATGACGCATGGAGGCAATGGAATGCATCCCGCTCCTATGTCCTGGCCTTTGACACCCTTCACCCATTTTCAATAGGGGTCATTCCCAGGTGGTCCCCTACAATATGCTAAAATTTCATCGACATCGAATCATATTTACGCAAGTTATGACGCAAAAGGGCAATGGAATGGATCTCGCTCCTATTCCGTGACCTTTGACCCCATTTCATCCATTTTCAATAGGATTCGTCCCCAGGTGGTCCCCTACCACATACTAAAATTTCATCGAAATCGAACCATTTTTACGCGAGTTATCGTGCCGACAGACGGACGGACAAAGCTGGAATATATACGCTTCTTCAACTTACGGTTGGAAAGCGTAAAAAAGAGCAAAATTCGCGGTTAATCGACCTCACAATTCAAACTACCTGAAACAAAATAAAAATTTACATCTAACTGATAGCTGCATATATAAGGAGTCCAAAATAGCCTGACGGGTAGACATAACGATACTATTATTATTATTTTTTTTTTTTTTTTATACACTTCATGTGTAAAAGATGTGCTAAACTGACTTGAGTATCGAATGTGATTATTTTGTTTAGACAAATTCTCAAGAAATTCTGTTGGTGTTTAGTTTTTATTATTCATAATTATTCTTTTATTATGTTGGTGTCTGAAATTCTTTAAATTATTGTTCTGATTAGTTTGTTACAAAGGCTTTTACCATATTTTATCAATCATTGTTATTCCTGGAATAGGTGATTGTAATTTTGATTCCCCTGCGGGTCATTAAGCAACACACGCGCACAGTTAAACTAAAAATGAAGAAGGGAAAGAAAGCAAGAAAGAAAGCAAAATGTAAATAAATTATCGAATGTGATTTTGATGCCCGGATAAAGAATTTTAACATGTTTCAAATTCCTCGGTAAGAACAAATAAAAAAACAAATAAACGAAATGGAGCTTTTCAAAAAGGTGAAAGCCATTAAAATAATGCAAAGGTTTCGACACATGATTAAGCTCATTTTGGTCATTAATAGTTTCCTTTTTTATTTCCCAGTCCGTGAATACCTCAGCTGACATCCACAACATTACTTTTAACTAATATTTCGAACATTTGGGTCAAAATGTAAGTCGCATATTTAGCCTTCTTTGTTTTTCTCAAAAGAATTGAGGGAAATGTTCGTCGAAGACGTTGTGCAGTGAACTAAACTTTTCCCAGGGCACATTTTCATCGTGTGCCATTAGGGTTAATAATCGCAGTTTCTTATTCTTTTCTTCTTTCCTGCCTCTCTATCTCTTCTCCTTTTCCAGGAAAAGAACAATCATAAACTGGTTTTCATTCACTGCGATGCTTTCTCTCCCATGAACAATGAATGCCGTTCAGACTGAAAGCCATTTGTCAAAAATACGTACCGAATGGCACTCAGAAAACGTTAAGTCGTCTTTTGTTTAAGAACGCAAGGGGACTTTAATGCTATTGTTTCTTACCATAATTCAATTTTGCATACATGAGAGAAAGAATTCTTCCGCAGTTCACTAAAAAAAATGCTTTGAGGAAAGAATGAGAAAAAACATATAATAAAAACTCTGAAAACATCAACTATCTGTTCAGTTATAAAAGATTCCAAATGACGCATTCACACGTTACAGCTAAAGTACAGGAACCAACAACGCGAGTGCATGCGTACTGAGAAAAAGCTGTTGTTTGCTTCATGCATAAGTAGCTAATATTGGTGAAACCAACTCTGTAAAGGAAAGGGAATTAAAAACAATATTAATGTGTCATAATCATTGCCGTAATTATATGCTATATAGCCAGTGTGGCTCCTCTCATACGTAAATTATGCGATGTACGGGGTTTATCATCGTTAAAGTAAATAGTAATTAGTAACCATAAGGTTTTAAAACAATACCGGGAGCACGAACTTTCTAGTATTCGAATATTTTCATTCTTTTTATATACCTTTGAATTTAATATTTTACTTGCGACATGAACAGATGTTATTTCGCCGAAAGTTAACCGCAAGTCTTTCGGTCAGGAGGTCACGGACAATCTTTAATCAAATATCTAATATGTTTTTTTGTTTTTTCCTTCTAGGAAATATTTTAAATCAAAACGCAAAATTTCGGAGAAAACTCTTCTCCTTCTTCAGGAAGTCTTTCTCCGTCACTATCGCGGTTACGGTTATTTTTCACCAAATCTTGCCAGATGTTTGGTGGGGACAAACCTCTGCAGTCATTGATAATGGAAATTTGATTTTTCTCAATTTCTTTTCCTTCTTTTAATTTTCTTTTTTGAAAGCTGCTTTGGAAACTGGGGTTTTAGTGAATTCCAGACCATGTTGTGCCCGGTTTCTGCAACATGCCTATCTAATCCTATCTTGTTGACAGGATGTTGTCCCTGCCTAACATCTGGCAAGATTTGGTGGAAAATAACCGTAACCGTCGGGGTTAACCGTAACCGCGACAGTGACGGAGCAAGGGTGACAGCAAAAGACTGCCTGAAGGAGAAGAGTTTTCTCCGAAAATTTGCGTTTTTAATTAAAATATTTGCTAGAACGGAAAAAGAAAAAAAAACATATTAGATGTTTGATTAAGTGTTTAATTTAAGACACTAGGAAGCCAGTTTTCAACATGAGCTTTATTCAAAGTGTTAATCCTTTTCTTGGCTGTGAAACGAAGCTGATATAACCTTGGGTTATATAGATGGAGTGAGCATGAATTTTGCATTCCTCGACAATGGAGTCTTGTCTGGTGGAAGTTCAGCCTAAACGTTTAAAGATAGAGCTGAGTTATGCACGCGGCAGAGATAAGATGATATTTGGATTGCAGGTAGTTACCGTTTTTATAATAACAATGTTTAATAAAGTATTTTCATTACCACAGACTATATACACCATATTGACAAAAATCACCCGACACCTAAAAGAGAAACACAACATAGCATTTATTTGACATACATTAGTACAGTGTCGCTCCACCTTTGGCCTTAATGCATGCACTGACCCTTCGAGACATGCTCTCGACAGGGTTTTGGAACACAGCGATAGGGATGCGCTTCCATTCAGTGCATAATGCTGCCGCTAACTGTTGATTAGTAGTAGGCCTTGGTTCCGAACTTCTTATGCGGCTCTCTAATTCATCCCATAGGTGCTCTATGGGATTAAGATCGGGGCTCTGTGCTGGCCAGTCCACATATGATACGGAATTATCGTCAAACCACGCCGTAACAGTCCTTGCTTTATGGCTCTGTGCATTATCCTGCTGGTACCAATAAGGCTCGGTTCCATAGTATTGCCACAGAGTTAGTAGGGCATAATTGTCCAGAATATCGAGGTAGACATGCTGGCTAACAGGGTTGTCCACGATAACCAATGGGCCGGGACCATACCAAGAAAAGCACCCCCACACGAGTACACTGCCAGCTCCAAACTTGACCGTAGGAACAGTGCACTGTAGTAAATAGTGTTCCACCGTCTGCCTCCATACCCACACACGGCCATCAGACTGATGGATCGTGTTTCTCGATTCATTAGTCCATAGGAACCGTTTCCATTGATCTACAGTCCACGATAAATGTTCTTAACACCATGCTAAACGACGAGTAGCATTCCGAGTGGAGATGAAAGGCTTATGAGCAGCCGCACGACCACGGTAACCCATGGAATGAAGTTATCTGCGAATGGTACGTGTACATACCGAGGTTCCAGCATGTTTACTCACCTGTTCACTGAGGTCTTGTGCAGTACTCCGTTGATTAACTGTAACGTCTTTCCTGAGACTTCGACGTCCTCTATCACTGATTTTCTTTGGTCTGCCGGTACGTTTTGCTGCTTCAGGCACACCGTGTGTCTTCTACTTATTCAGTACATCCAAAAGAGTTGACTTGGGTATGTTTAAACGCCTCTCGGTTTCTCTTATGGACAACCCACTAATATAACACCCAACAATCTTTCCTTTCTCAAAGTCAGTTCGCTCCCGTCGCGACATTTTCACTCAACCTCACAGTGCGATATGATCGCGGTCAGCTGCAGGCTTGTTTTTATACCGTTTGCAGCTGCACCGCGCATCTTAAGAATGCAGCGGACTCGTTCAGTTACTTTTGAAGGGGTGTCCGGTGACTTTTGTCAATACAGTATACATTGATGTGCCATTGAATTACAGATAGGCGTACCTGCCTATTAACGCGTTTGGTCACCTCTTGTCATATTGAACTGCGGCCACAGGACGAGACTAGAGCTTACGAAAATGTTCTGCAGTTATCGGCAACTATGCCTCCTCCAAGCTGTCTATAATTCGCTCAAGTTCGTATTGGATGGGTCCCGTGCTGGAACAGCTTCCTTGACGGTATCCCCAAAATGTTCGATGAGGTTTAAATCCGAGCTTCTAGGTGGCCACTTAAGCATTTCAAATTCATTACAATGCTCTCGTGACCAGTGGTCCCGGTATGTTGTGGGCGATGACCGTAATTTACGAAGTTCGTCTATGACACTGAGTTGGAGAAAATGACGCGTCTAGCGCGTGCAAAGCGTTCCTTTGCTTCGTTTCTCCAAATCAGTGCCATATGGGAGGGGATGTTCATCCATGACTCTGAATTGAAGAAATGCTTGTACGCTCTAGGCGCGCCTTTCACACTGGGTAAAGGAAAGCTGTGCACGCTCTAGACGCGTCGCTGATACTGGATAAGGGAATGCTTTGCACACGCTAGGCGCGTCGCTGACACTGGGTAAAGGAAAGCTCTGCACGCTCTTGGCGCGTCACTTACATTGGGTAAAGGAAAGCTCTGCACGCTCTAGGACGCGTCGCTGACACTGGGTAAAGGAATGCTTTGCACGCTCTTGGCGCGTCGCTGACACTGGGTAAAGGAAAGCTCTGCACGCTCTAGACGCGTCGCTGACACTGGGTAAAGGAATGCTTTGCACGCTCTAGGCGCGTCGCTGACACTGGGTAAAGGAAAGCTTTGCACACTCTAGACACGTCGCTTACACTGGGTAAAGGAATGTTTTGCACGCTCTAAGCGCTTCGCTGGCACTGGGTGAAGGAAAGCTTTGCACGCTCTAGACGCATCGCTAACACGGGTAAAGAAAAGCTTTGCACGCTCTAGGCGCGTCGCTGACACTGGGTAAAGGAAAGCTCTGAACGCTTTAGACGCGTCGATGACACTGGGTAAGGGAATGCTTTACACACGCTAGACGCGTCGCTGACACTGGGTAAAGGAAAGCTCTGAACGCTTTAGACGCGTCGCTGACACTGGGTAAGGGAATGCTTTGCACACGCTAGGACGCGTCGCTGACACTGGGTAAAAGAAAGCTTTGCACGCTCTAGACGCATCGCTGACACTGAGTAAAGGAAAGTTTTGCACGCTCTAGACGCGTCGCTGACACTGGGTAACGGAAAGTTTTGCACGCGCTAGACACGTCGCTGGCAGTAGGTAAAGGAAAGCTTTGCATGCGCTAAATGCGTCGCTGACACTCAAGGGTTAAAGACCACAGTGAGCAACTGTACGGACTACATGCATGCATCTGTCCCTGATTCATGGCTACTGGTTCCAGGAAAGGGAAAAAGCCAGTTCCGTAAGACAAATATGGTACCCATTCCTCATCCGAGACTCGAGCCCGTGCCCATCTCTGAAGAAGCCAGCTCCTCAGACCGCTCAGCCACCGGAGTGGCGAAAATTTTGGCAACTTTTGTTTCTGTTTTGTCACTTTGTTAGGTGCTAAGTATTTTTGTTGCTCCATGATTCGATCTGGCACTGATTCATAACATATACTCTTTTTTCGCTGTTTGGTCTAAAGATTAAAATTAATATTTTTAAGCGTATTATGATATGAAATTAAATTTTCCTTGAATAACCTCTCAGAATATATTCAATATAGAAATAGAATAAACTATTCTTTAGTAGGTGCTGACCGATAGATACTCAAGTCACATTCCAATCATCTATTGTATTATTTTCTAAGGGGCGCAAATTACGTATCTTTACCCCGGACACCAGGCACCTACGCTACACTACTGTTGCCACAGCTTGGCTAATTGTACGACGTAAACAGAAGCACTTAAAAGTTACATTTTCCGTCGCGCATCATAAAATACTCATAAGAGCAGGGTTTCTTTCGTGTTCGCTAAATGAACTGGAAGTCGCAATTTATTAATCCTTCCAGTGTTCGTAAGTACGAATTGTTTGTGTCCTGAAAGTTTGTAAGTAGATGTTCGCCTGTACATCCAATTTCTTGTTTCGCAAATAAATTTAACACGCAGTGTTTCTCATCCCGTACCAGCGAAATGTATGAACAATGTCTAAACATGAACTAAATAAACGGATGTTAAAAAAATGTGTCCCCAATTCACGTCGCGTACTCAAACGAATTAATATTTCTCGACTTCTGTTTATGTGCTATGGAGAAATGATCCTCGTTTTCCGTCGTAGTTTTGGAGGTTAAACGAGACTCTTTCTATGCATACTTAAGGCAACATTTTGAAATGATCAAGACTGATTTTTTGGTAAGTCGAATATATCAGCTCAAAGCATGCTGCAAACTTTTCATTCTGTTGGCGTAATTCATATTTGTGTTCCTACAGACTAGTGACAAACAAGAGCCCTAAAGCGTTAGGCAGGCTGTTATGTAACAGTGCTCAGAAGAAAGTGTTTATAAATGCCATGAAAAGTGAATTTCGGATTTGCTTTCCTTTCTTATTGTATGCGAAAGGTAAATAAAGTCTCAAGGTCTTGTTCTTGTATGATTGTGACAGGAAGCAAAGCCAAACATCCCTGAAAATAGGCGAGCGTAACGCAAAAATAAACATGGCAACAAGAATCAATAGAGCGTTTAATCAGAGTTCGAGAGCCCATTGTTGGAGCCACTGTTTGTTTTACTCTTCCGCCTGGAACTTTGTGAGTAAAGCAAAACACAATGACTGTGCCTACATAGGTTTTTAATATCGTTTTTCATTCGGTTTTTCCTTCTCGAAGACGAG
This sequence comes from Macrothele yani, assembly GCA_039090855.1. Taxonomy (NCBI): domain Eukaryota; kingdom Metazoa; phylum Arthropoda; class Arachnida; order Araneae; family Macrothelidae; genus Macrothele; species Macrothele yani. Next base: position 141,320,527 of record CM077001.1, read on the forward strand.
ATTTGTGTCCCGAAGCAGGTCAAGGAGGCTCTCCGTTTACAAGAAACCAGATTTCATTCAGCTTTAGGAGGGAGAAAGAACATTGAAAGCAACTGGAACTTCAACACTGATTGGATTGATATTTTTATTTATTGAAAAATATTCTCGTGCGAATAAAAGAAGTTCTTTATTCGAAAGACTTTCCTGTGCTATCACATTCTAGAGATATATGCACATCTCCAATTTAAGTTTTCTGAGGACCACCCTTTCAAAGGTTTTCTGGGGCTTTTTCTCTTTTAAGGGCGTGCTGAGGCTCCATTCAACTCTTTTCTAGTAGATCCCTTTTAAGGGGTGTGCTGAGGCTCCATTGAACTTTTTTCTGGGTTTTCTTTTTCTTTTAAGGGTGTGCTGAGGCTCCATTGAACTTTTTTCTGGGTTTTATTTCTCTTTTAAGGGCGTGCTGAGGCTCCATTGAACTTTTTCTGGGTTTTATTTTACTTTTAAGGGTGTGCTGAGGCTCCATTGAACTGTTTTCTGGGTTTTATTTCTCTTTTAAGGGCGTGCTGAGGCTCCATTCAACTCTTTCCTGGTAGATCCCTTTTATGGGTGTGCTGAGTCTTCATTCAACTCTCTTTTCTGGGGGATCCCTTTTAAGGGTGTGCTGAAGCTCCGTTGAACTTTTTTCTGGGTTTTCATTTTCTTCTAAGTGCGTGCTGAGGCTCCATTGAACTTTTTCTGGGTTTTATTTTACTTTTAAGGGTGTGTTGAGGCTCCATTGAACTTTTTTCTGTGTTTTATTTCTCTTTTAAGGGCGTGCTGAGGTTCCATTCAACTCTTTTCTGGTAGATCCCTTTTAAGGGTGTGCTGAGTCTTCATTCAACTCTTTTCTGGGTGTTCCCTTTTAAGGGTGTGCTGAGGCTCCGTTGAACTTTTTTCTGGGTTTTCTTTTTCTTTTAAGGGCGTGCTGAGGCTCCATTCAACTCTTTCCTGGTAGATCCCTTTTAAGGGTGTGCTGAGTCTTCATTCAACTCTTTTCTGGGTGATCCCTTTTAAGGGTGTGCTGAGGCTCCATTGAACTTTTTTCTGGGGTTTTATTTCTCTTTTAAGGTATGCTGAGGCTCCATTGAACTTTTTTCTGGATTTTCTTTTTCTTTTAAGGGCGTGCTGAGTCTCCATTCAACTCTTTCCTGGTAGATCCCTTTTAAGGGTATGCTGAGTCTTCATTCAACTCTTTTCTGGGTGATCCCTTTTAAGGGTGTGCTGAAGCTCCGTTGAACTTTTTTCTGGGTTTTATTTTTCTTTTAAGGGTGTGCTGAGACTCCATTGAACTTTTTTCTCGGAGATCCCTGTTAAGGATGCTCTGAGGCTCCATTCAATTCTTTTCTGGGTTTTTATTTCTCTTTTAAGGGCGTTCTGAGGCTCCCTTTCCAACTCTTTCCTGGTAGATCCCTTTAAAACTTATCAGTCGACCACATATCTTTCCCGTGAGCATTTTTTCTGTGGGCATATTTTCCGTGGGTATTCTTTCATACAATCTTCTTCCCGAGAGTACTGCAAAATCAGATTCCTCCAGGTAGAAGGAATGTATGCAGGCACGTCTTCATTACAGCATTTTGGTCCAAGTTTTATGATATATAGACTCTCAGTAAAAAGCATAGAACGTTTATTAAAAGCAGTCGACAGTAAGCTCGCATTGTCCCAGTTAGGTCTTAAGTTTTTTTCAGTAACTATTTTTGACAATGTCGAAGCAGCAGATTCTTTACGGATGGCATATCTGTGTTCAGCCCAGCGAGTACCCTGGCTTCGACAGGTCGAAATCACATAGCAAAGATTTGCCGATTGTCCGTTCTTGTCCAATAGAGGGATGTTATAAACACCAAAGCGGGAACTAGTTGGAACTACATCTCTATCACGCCTAATTAATGAAAATAGGTTTTGGGTTTTAACCCCGAACCCAACCACGGACGTCTATTTAGATTCTCGCGGTGCTCATTAAACCCTGAAACAAAAAAACAAAACAAAACAAAACAAAAAACAAAAAAGAAGAAAGAAAGTAGCAACTTTCTGTATAGAAATTAGAAAAGTGTCTTCTGGTAGTTTCTTTGTGTGAGAGTAGATATTTTACGCAGCTCAGTCAACCAGACAGTCAATCCTCGCCCCCATGCTTCTTTTTTTCTTGTTTTTGTCACGTAAAAACATGGTTTTTGTTCACTTAGAGGAGTCGGAGGATCCGAGATTTCCCAGAATAAAAGACTAAAAGAACAAAGACGATGATGATTTAATGCCCTGTTTGGAGTTCAAAGGTGTTGGACTCTTTAATTCAAAGCTGCAGAGTCATCCTTTCACAAGAGCGCTCAAGTGGACTCCTGCCAAGGCCGCAGGAAATTGAAATTAGTTTTCACAAAGGCTTCTCTCAGCAATGGCCCCGGAGCACAAGAATCTTCCTGTCGTTGCTATGGAGACCGTCAATCGGAACGTCCAAACTGTAAGGCATCCTTCCTTTTCCTTGAAACCTGCTAATTCCGCCATTCGTGACTTTCTATATTCACGCACAATTGACGGCAGGTGACCAAGTGATTCCGGTTTCCTGGTCGCAGAGGAAGGACTTTTTACTCATTCTCTGTAAAAAAATTTCCTTTTTAGGGGACGTAAGAAGGGTATACACCAGCTCCGCCGTGCCTCCATTTTATGTTAGGAAAATCGAAAAATAAAAAGTAATTGCTTGGAAACGTATCCTTTTACAAATGTAAACACTGAAATTTGAAAATAAAGAATTTCATTCATGAATGAGGTACATTCCGAAAGTAATGTCTGTTATAATATTTCTATTAGAATCGGTAGAATGCTCAAAATACATTAAGCAGATACATCGAGCGTTTTCCTATGAAGAGCTATTATGCATAATAATCTCTTCTATAGGAGATAAACTTGCGTCATCTCTGAATTCAGATTCGAAAGCAGTTTCTGTTTTGTTATTCATCTGTTATTAACATAATACGGGAAACAATGAAAGCCTACGGCTTTTACAGGACAGGGTACCAGTAGCCAAGACAAAGTTCTGTAAGAAATTTTGGGGAAATCTTTGTACACCAGTGAACGGTGTTGCAGAGGATGATTCCACAGCTTTCATTTCCCCGCCTTTCGTGCTTTTACATACTGCACATACTGTATGTACGCTGTGCTCTGACCTTCAATAGAAAAATTCAATACATTCTAATGTAAACATTTCTTTGTATTTTACCGTAAATTCCCAATTTTTTTATTGCGTACAATGCATCCAGAAGTTCAACAGGAAAATTCGCAATAACAATTAGTGTTCTCGCAAAAATCTTTGTAGTACCCCCCAAGCGCTGAACTGGCATAGATTTCCAAGAGAGGGCAAGTGCTCCCTCGTGCTCCCCATGAAGGTATCTGCATTTAAGAAAGGAATGGAGCTAAAGGTTATCCATGCAGATATGGTGGCAACAACAGAATTCCCCTTCATACAGTACTGTTAATAAGTGGACAGTAGATATTATACCTGGGAGAAAGTGTGTAGAAGATGACACTCGCTCAGGCAGATCCTTGAAGCCATCACTCAAGAAAATGTTCAAACCTGGGAGAAGAAGTGTGGAGCATTTCACTCGCTCAGACAGACCTTCTGAAGCCATCACTCAAGAAAATGTTCAACCCTGGGAGAACGAGTGTGGAAGATGTCACTCACTCAGGCAGACCCTCTGAAGCCGTCACTCAACAAAATGTTCAAGCCTGGGAGAACGAGTATAGAATATGACTCTCGCTCAGTCAGACCCTCTGACACCATCACTCAAGGAAATGTTCAACCCTGGGAGAACAAGTGTGGAAGATGACCCCTGCTCAGACAGACCCTCTGAGGTCATCACTCAAGAAAATGTTCAACCCTGGGAGAGCGAGTGTGGAAGATGTCACTCACTCAGGCAGACATTCAGAAGCCATCACTCAAGAAAATGTTCAACCCTGGGAGAACAAGTGTGGAAGATGACCCTCGCTCAGACAGACCCTCTGAAGTCATCACTCAAGAAAATGTTCAACCCTGGGAGAGCGAGTGTGGAAGATGTCACTAACTCAGGCAGACCCTCTGAAGCCATTACTCAAGAAAATGTTTGACCCTGGTAGAACGAGTGTGGAAGATGACACTCGCTCAGGTAGACTCTCTGAAGCCGTCACTCAAGAATATGTTCAACCCTGGGAGAGCGAGTGTGAAAGATGTCACTCACTCAGGCAGACCCTCTGAAGTCATCACTCAAGAAAATGTTCAACCCTGGGAGAACGAGTGTGGAAGATGTCACTCACTCAGGCAGACCCTCTGAAGCCGTCACTGAACAAAATGTTCAAGCCTGGAGAACGAGTATAGAAGATGACTCTCGCTCAGTCAGACCCTCTGAAACCATCACTCAAGAAAATGTTCAACCCTGGGAGAGCGAGTGTGAAAGATGTCACTAACTCAGGCAAACCCTCTGAAGCCATCACTCAAGAAAATGTTCGACCCTGGGAGAACGAGTGTGGAAGATGACACTCGCTCAGGTAGACTCTCTGAAGCCATCACTCCAGAAAATGTTCAACCCTGGGAGAGCGAGTGTGGAAGATGTCACTCACTCAGGCAGACCCTCTGAAGCCATCACTCAAGAAAATGTTCAACCCTGGAAGAACGAGTGTGGAAGATGACACTCGCTCAGGTAGACTCTCTGAAGCCGTCACTCCAGAAAATGTTCAACCCTGGGAGAACGAGTGTGGAAGATGTCACTCACTCAGGCAGACCCTCTGAAGCCGTCACTGAACAAAATGTTCAAGCCTGGAGAACGAGTATAGAAGATGACTCTCGCTCAGTCAGACCCTCTGAAACCATCACTCAAGGAAATGTTCAACCCTGGGAGAGCGAGTGTGGAAAGATGTCACTAACTCAGTCAGGCCCTCTGAAGCCATCACTCAAGAGAATGTTCAACACTGGGAGAACGAGTGTGGAAGATGACAGTCGCTCAGGTAGACTCTCTGAAGCCGTCACTCAAGAAAATGTTCAACCCTGGGAGAGCGAGTGTGAAAGATGTCACTCACTCAGGCAGACCCTCTGAAACCATCACTCAAGAAAATGTTCAACCCTGGGAGAGCGAGTGTGAAAGATGTCACTCACTCAGACAGACCCTCTGAAACCATCACTCAAGAAAATTTGGTCAAGGTGAAGGAAACAGTAGCGCATGATAGACGTTTAACGGTCTGGTAGATTAAATGAAACATTGCACATGTCAAAAATAGCAGTTGATCGATTCTGAGAGAACATCTGGCAATAACACAGGTTGCTGCCTGTGGTCCTAAAACTCTTGACACCTGAGCAAAAGCTGATCAGACGGAACATGCCAAGAGACAATCTTGTACTATTTTTTTGAAGCCAATCCAGAACTTCTGCAACTAAATATAAAAATGGATGAAACGTGGGCACAGCACTTCATTCCAGTGCCAAAACAACATTCAAAACAAGGAAAGCATAATGGTTTAAAAGAATGCGAAGTCTGTCACTTCTGCTGAAAAGTGATGGAAACAGTTTTCTGGAATCCTGAGGGGGAAGTGATGGAGGATTGCGTTGGTAAGATACTAACCGTCACCACAGCGAACCATGCTAACCTACTAAGAAAACTTTGACAGCATTTGAAGGATAAACGCTGAGGAAAACTGACCAAAGGGCTGTTTCATCAGCGTAACGCTCCAAACCATAAATCAAGATATTTATGTTTCCAAAGTGCACATGTACATACTGGCATTTTTAATTATTTTATCCCGGTGGCGCAGTGGTCTAAGCGATGGCTTCTGACCATTCGTCCGTGGTGGGTCCGGGTTCGAATCACGGTGAGGTATCGACGTTGTGTTTGTCTTACGACACTGGATCTTTCCCTTTCTTGGAACCAGTGGCCTTAAACTGGGGACGGGCGACTGCTTATAGCCCATCGAGTTGCTCACGGTGGTCGTTAAACCTTCAATCAAAAAAAAATTGTTACATATATTAAAATGTCTTCGAGGCCGGACTCTGTTTATTAGTGGAATTCCGGAGATAACCTGCACTAAGAAGAAGCTATTAGGATACATTGCCTGTTCATCCTAATAATTTCCACTAGAAATCGCTGTCGGACTTACTTTATGAACAAGGTGTTCCGTTAAACTTGATCCTCTGCAATTATAACTTAAGGGCAGTGTTTCTTTGTAAACTGCAAAATGAGCTTCCATAAACATTGTACAGTTGTGTACCTTCTCTTGTCGACCATCTGCCCTCAAAGCTTGCCGCGGCTTCTCTGAAACATGGGGTATTTTAGGACAAAAAAGAATGATTTATACAAGCGGTCAGTAATTGGCCTTAGCGCTTTTTTTGCGGAGGAGCTAGGAACCGCTCCAGTCCTACGAAAAGTGACGAATGGCCTAGTCGTTGAGTTCTGGTAACGTACCAGAAAGGCATATCTTTCGACACGAAGAGCACGACCAGATGGGGCCCTGTAAAAAAAGTAGTTTCGTGGGAAGTTTTCCGGTTTGGGGAAGCTGAGTTTTAGCGTGAAAAAAAGAAGAGCCGCTGCGTAGCCAAAGTAAAAGACGATCGCCAGAGATTCCAAGGATTTCGGATGTAGTAAACTCTTACTCTTTTAAGAAATGTCTGTTTGATCCAGTTGCAGATAGCACCACTCTTACAAACTACCTCGACATCAGATCATACATGAAAAACGTGAGGTAGGAGAATTCACGGTTTCACAAGGAAAGAACTTAAACAGAGGCATGGGAGTACATACGCATAATCGTCGTTAGTTAAAACTTCCCGCCTCTGTAACGTATACTCTAGATTCACTTTCCTTTTGATTTTTACTATTTCTGGTTATTTTAATTTACTATGTAAATTATCTTCTTACTGAACGAGATGTTATTTCACCCGCTGAATGAGATCTGGCAATGAGTCTAAGTCATGACGTGGTGGTAGCCAGTATAAATAGGCGCGTTCAACGATACGTAGAGAGAGCTGTTGATGTACGGAGAGAGCTGTTGTTGTACGAAGTGAGCTGTTGTTTATGTGTCAGAGAACTGTTGTTGTATAGAGAGAGCGGTTGTTTATGTGCGTGAGAGCTTTGTTTCGTGTGTAAAGAGATCTTCGTTTATGTGAGAGCCAGAAGTTTACCAAATAAAAGATTGTCTTAGTAAGTACGTCTTTCTCAGTTCATAGTTTTGTCAGATCTCTGTCTGGCTGTTAGGTTAATTTCATTAGTTGATTATTATTAACAACCAGCATAAGACTTTATTCATCTTAATTACTACTACAACATTACTAGCAGTTAAAAGCTTGTTCATTATTATTACTACACTACTAGCAGGAAAGTTTATTCATGATATAATTAACAAACAACAAGCATTAGAAGAAGCAGTAGCTTAGAAGAAGCATATATTCATTATAATTTAGAAGGAAGCTGAATTCATTATACCTCTTATACAGTATATGCCATCCATGAATGTGGATTAGAACTGCTACCACACCCTCCGTATTCACCTAACCTTGCCTTTCCTTTCCCCTTAGACTACCGTGTGTTCCCCAAATCTCAAAAATGACTTCGTCCCAAAACAATAACGATTGCACTTTGGGGCGAAGTTATTGATGCCGTGACAACCTAATTTAATAGCCTCGGCAAATTGCTTTATTTAGAGGGCATCAGAGCCTTGGATCACCTAAGTGCGTGGATCTTCAAGGGAAACTTTGTAGAAAAATAGGACTGTCATATTTTCCCACGATTATTCTTGTTTTATTTAGAGGGCATCAGAGCCTTGGATCACCTAAGTGCGTGGATCTTCAAGGGAAACTTTGTAGAAAAATAGGACTGTCATATTTTTCCACGATTATTCTTGTTTTATTTAGAGGGCATCAGAGCCTTGGATCACCTAAGTGCGTGGATCTTCAAGGGAAACTTTGTAGAAAAATAGGACTGTCATATTTTTCCACGATTATTCTTGTTTTATTTAGAGGGCATCAGAGCCTTGGATCACCTAAGTGCGTGGATCTTCAAGGGAAACTTTGTAGAAAAATAGGACTGTCATATTTTTCCACGATTATTCTTGTTTTATTTAGAGGGCATCAGAGCCTTGGATCACCTAAGTGCGTGGATCTTCAAGGGAAACTTTGTAGAAAAATAGGACTGTCATATTTTTCCACGATTATTCTTGTTTTATTTAGAGGGCATCAGAGCCTTGGATCACCTAAGTGCGTGGATCTTCAAGGGAAACTTTGTAGAAAAATAGGACTGTCATATTTTTCCACGATTATTCTTGTTTTATTTAGAGGGCATCAGAGCCTTGGATCACCTAAGTGCGTGGATCTTCAAGGGGAAACTTTGTAGAAAAATAGGACTGTCATATTTGTCCACGATTATTCTTGTTTTATTTAGAGGGCATCAGAGCCTTGGATCACCTAAGTGCGTGGATCTTCAAGGGGAACTTTGTAGAAAAATAGGACTGTCATATTTTTCCACGATTATTCTTTTTTTATTTAGAGGGCTTAAGAGCCTTTGATCACCTAAGTGCGTGGATCTTCAAGGGAAACTTTGTAGAAAAATAGGACTGCCATATTTTTTCACGATTATTCTTTCATGGTAGGGCCGAGACTATTTTTTCTCTTTTTGGAATACGCCTCTTAGTTTTGGAGTGCATTTCCGGGCTTGGAAATCGAGGATGCCCTTGAAGTGGGCTTTCTTTCCCTCTTGTGTCCTTTTAAAAATGTGCCGTGCAATTGTTCACAAACTTATTCATTCCTGGTATAATCGAATCTTAGGAACTCCATTCCTGGAGCATTCTGAGCATTACAATTGTCATGTCTTGAAATAGAGAATAAGCAAACTATTTTTGTGCTGCTTCATGTTAAATAAATAAAACAGAAAAGAAAGAAAGAAAATCGATCAGGGGCTGAGTACTGTTTTATCTTTCATTATTAGCTCTCCATTACGACGAGAACTTAATACGTAATATTAGCATACACATGTGTATGACTTGATGTAACTGTTCTTAGAAAACGGATTTAAAAAATCCTCTTTTTGGATTCGGTGATAGCATACCGTTGAAAAACACCCAAACAGGAGTTTGCATGCATCCGTTACGTTAGATTTTCTAGCAGCTTCTATGTGTTTGCATGATACTGTTTGTACTTGGAGACAGACCCGATGCCTTTGAATCTCTAGTTGTACTTATTTTATTATGTTTACACGTGTTTGTGTGATGCTGTTTGTACGTGGGGACAATATATTCGTTGCCGATGGGTTTCTAAAAGTTCCCACGGAATTGTTTGAAACTGTTTGTAAGTGCAGACGATCATGGGCGCCCATAGCTTACTTTTCAGGAGGGGGAAAATAGAAATTCATGAGCTGGGTTCGAATAATGACTTATGTTAGACGGTACTTTCGTTTTTTATATCATTAAATGTACTTTTATTTTTGTAACACAATTGTTATTTTTATGTTCCTGTAGATATGAGCGTGAGCTGTTGTGATGTACAACAGAGATGAAAACATGTGTCAAGACGACAAATCTGCAGCGAGACATTCTGTGCGCGTAGCTCAGTTGGGAGAGCCACTTACTTCGAAGTGAGGGGACAAGGGTTCGATGCCCGTCGTGGACAAACTTGCGTTTTCACACTGTCTAAAATCTTTAAAACTGAGTTTCTCAGAACCATGTTGTTGTGGTTAAGTCGTTGTTCCCCACCTAGTTCCTCAGTTCTAACTACAATCAACGTACAATAATACCACACGCAAATTTCATTTGTCTGTTCTTGTGGTTTAGCCAGTTTTTCCATACATACAACGCAAAATTTCATAAAAGAGGTAGATAAATTAAATTTGGCAGCTTGTTGAGAGAATAGTGAAATTTCTTTTCTGTTTTTCTGATCTTTGCACCGTTCGTCCCATGCGCCAAGAAACTCCAGCAATCACTTAATCGGTCATCAAGGGAAAAAAACATTTTCAAGGAAAAAGTTCTGGAAACATTTTCAGATCTTTGTCAAGCAGTGAATGCGGCTGCTGCAGAAAATGATATATATTTTTCATTCCTTCGCCTTCCGTACTGTACGTATCTAAGTTGTTGTCTAACATTCAATTCAAAACTTTAAAAATATTTTCTACTGTACATGCACAACTTTTTTCCTACTTTTACTGCCGCCCCCCACACACACACACGCACTCAGTTCACCAGAAAAATAAGCAACCAGAAATAGAGCCAGTGCTGAAAGACAAACACATCACCCACATATATCAACGGGACTCGAACCCGGGCTCACTCGAACGAGTTGTCAAAAATCAGCACATAGACCGTTGCGCCACCGGGGCGGCCATATTTACGCCCGCATGATCATGCATGAGGCACTCGAGAGAGACGCTATCATTCCTTGAAATAGCCATCTGGTTGATGTGCGAAAGCTTGGAAACTTTTATTTATATTCTACTCCAAAAAATTCGGATCACTAGTACTATTTTAAGTGTAATTGGTGTACAGTTCCTTGTTATCAATTAGTTTTGAGTTCTCTGAGTAATGTGGAACACATTTAAACTATTCCGACAGTTGCAGCTCAAACTGGAGAAGAAACATTCCCACCTCGACTTTTTATATCCGCTTGCAAGACGTTCGGCTTGATCCCAAAGTTCCTTAGTTTCAAAACTTCGGTAAAGAGAACTTGGTTCGAGAAGAAAAAGGACAAATTTCTTCGACAGACCCTTTCTAGGATAGTAAACCTCAAAAGAAAGGACTTTATCTCTTTGGAAGCCAAGGGCTATACCCTATATATGAAACTAGATATTCTTTGAGACCCGATATTCCTTTCAACAACTTAACGCTCCGAGTGGATATGTTAGACGAAAGACTTCAATATTCCTTATCCTCCAAACACAACAAGAAGCTGGATTTCTTGAAATCATCCCAGAATCAAAATCCTAAAGATTTCACCATTCCATTCGTCAATATCTCTAAGCGGAAGCTCACTGTTGAGGAAACTAAAGTTTTGGAACTCGAACCAAAGTTCTGTTTTCCCATGGAAATCGAACCCCAAAAGCGTCGTTTCTGAATTAGAGAGAACCAGCCGTGTCAATCTTTCTATGCCGCAACTTCACTACCTGGGTGAAGTTATTATTCCCTACATACCAAAAGTTTCCTATCAACTCAAAAACGTGCTCAGGAGGATGAGCTTCGGTGTCAGCATAAGGTCTTCGACATCTTTATATACGATGCTTAAGAGAAATATTGACAAGCCCCCTCTTCTCGATGAGGCAGGTGTTTATGCAATCCCACTACAATATCCGGACAGCTCCAGGCGATACTACATCGGAATGACCAAACGTTCCTTTGGAATTAGAATCAACGAACATAAAAAGGATACAAAAGACGGTAAAATAACCACTGCCCTATCAAGAGAGGTCAAGTTCAAGTCCGCTGATCCTATGTGGAGTGATATCATGAAATTAGCTTCATACTCCACACCTACATTTACTGCCATTCGCGAAACTTTGGAAATCTTGACCAGCAGCGAAGCTTTTAATGATAGCGTCTCTCTCGAGTTGCCACGCATTTGAAATCAATTCTTCAAATAATGCCGTGTTTTCTACCTCAGTATCGTGCGCCCAACCAACGCGACTTCGTTTCTTCGAATGTCTGATCATATTTGCGCCTATTCATTTATTGTCTAGTCAAGTCACCACGTTCAAATTGTTGAAGTGCTCCATTATCCAGTTTGCAGTTAGCTGTCTACTTTCCTTGAAAAAGCCATCTGGTTGATGTGCGAAAGCTTGGAAACTTTGATTTATATTCTACGCCAAGAAATTCGGATCACTAGTACTATTTTAAAAGATCAAGGTGTCTCGCTTTTTGATGATCCAAAATTGTTACATGATCTGGCATTCAGCACTGATATAACTGGATATTTAAGCGATTTGAATATCGAACTACAAGCCTAAAATAAGCTAGTCACTGATGCCATTGATAATGTTAACACATTTCAGAGGAAACTTCAACTTTGGGAAGCACAGCTCAGTGCAGGTAATCTTGCTCACATTTTTACTTTAAAAGCTTCAGCTTAAGAAGAAATCAATTTTGGTGAATTTTCTACGAAGATAGTTATATTAAAAGAGGATTCCAACAGGCGGTTTGAATATTTCAAAAAGACATGGAAAATATTTTTAATATATTCAAGGTTCCATTTTCATGTAATGCTGACAACGTATCTGAAGAACTTGAGCTCGAAGTGTGATTCTTTCCTCAAAGAAAAATTCAACAGCTGCAATCTAACAGAGTTTTACCAGTTAGTTTCAAAGGACAAGTACGTAAACATTCCTAACCTAGCTAGACGGGATCTATCTATGTTCAGAACAACATACTAATGTGAACAGTTGTTTTGAAGAATGAACCAAGTAAAATGTCTTGAAAGGAATAGGTTAAATGACTTATGCTCACTTTTAAAAGTAACATGTTCAAAGGATATTATTCCAAATGTCGATAAGTTAGTTACAGAAAAGCGAGCCCAAGTTTCTGGTCAGAACATGTAATATTTTTCGTACCGTGTTCAGTTGGTAAAATGTGATTGTTTTTAAGATTTCAGTGAAAATAATTGTTATGTAAATGTAATTGTTTACAGTGATTGATAAAGCATTTGTTTTTACTATTTACCGATAATTAAAGATAACATTCCACTCTAGTGCCAAGCCATTGGAGTAGTTTTGTAACATTGATATTTATTCATAAGAAATTCATTAATATTCATGCGGCCTCCTAAGTTTCTTCAAAGTGGCCATTCCAAAGGTCTCAGTTTGAGACCACTTGGGGCCCAGCATTAGCAAGGGCCCAGGAAGCATTCCTGGGCAGATAATAGTTAGAGAGAGAGAGAGAGAGAGAGGTTTACAAAATTGTTTTACTTTTTGTCTCATATGAATTCCACTTGTTCAGAAACAGAGGCTGGAGGGCGAACAGATTTCAAGGCAGGGACACACCAAGGGTAAAGGTTTCATGTCGCTCAGTACACAACGGGGTCGGCGAGACAGTTTCAGCTTTTCATTATCATCCACCCACACCTCCCAATTTGCACTTGAAACCGTTAATGGTCGAAGTACCCTGTGGCTTCACAGTGCATAACTAAAAAGATGTACTAACAAAATTATACAATGCCAAATCATAAAAAAGTCCAAGACAAAATCCAAGACAAAATCTAAAAAATCCAAAACAAAATTTAGGAAGTTTTTAACTGATGTTCTGATGAGAACAATGGAAAGTACAGTACCTTATTATGAAGACTCTGCGGATAATGTATTAGTTTGAAGAATGCACTACGTATTAATTAGCTCAAGCATATTACTATAGTTTCGTGTTTTTTTTGTTTTTTTTTTTTATTGAAGGTTTAACGACCACCGTGAGCAACTCAATGGGCTATAAGCAGTCGCCCGTCCCTAATTTAGGGCCACTGGTTCCAGGGAAGGGAGAGAGCCAGTGCCGTAAGACAAACACAACATCCATGCCTGACCGGGATTCGAACCCGGACCCCTTACTGACGAATGATTAGAGGCCAGCGCCTTAGACCACTGCGCCACCGGGGCGGCGTTTCGTGTTTTAACGGATTTCAAATGATTTCTCGTCATAAGTTTTTGGGGGCCCACTCAGATGCCCCCCTCCTCATGTGGCCTGTTGCCCTAAGTATGAACCGGCATGGAAATTCAGACAAACAAAATAGCTCCTTCCCATCGTTAGGCACCTTGGAAAACAGCCACACATAATTCGGAAACTTGAAAACTTCCACACTAGAAAACTGTCACACATTCAAAGTGTTCCTCAGAGGAACAGCAATTTATGCCCAGCCCCTTAATGAAAAACATATGGCAGTTTTCCTGTGTGGCGGTTTTTCAAGTTGCTGAAAGTACGTGTGGCAGTTTTCCTGTGTGGCGGTCTTCCGCCAACCGCGTGGTTTTGCTTACAAGACGATAATAACTTTGCATACCCGTTACCTTGGAGTTTCTAGAAGTTTCCATTTGATTGCGCGTGGGTGGATACGATATTTATGCGTGAATTTCTAGAAGTTTCTACGAAACTGTGTAACATTGTCGGAGAATCAAATTGTTGTTTTAACAGATCTTCCGATTAGTTAAAATTGGGGAAGAGTATTAGGACATCGGTTTGATTAAAAAAATTCATTTTTCTGGCACAGGTCCCAGTTGTAGCAGGGCAAGGCTCATTGTGAATGAAGGGGAGGCGCAGTATGTATTACAATATGGCAGTTTTCTGATGCGCTTCCACGGAATTTTTTTGTGGCCGTATTGGGTTTTCTCCAGCGGTAAAAGCGCAAGAGAGTGAAAGCTCTTTTCCCTGTCGAGGCAGCCAGTTTGCCAATCTTCCTCCTCCTCCTCCTCGTCTCGTGATCTGCGGCTGTGCTGCTCTCTCTCTCTCTCTCTCTTTCTGGCTTGCAGATCCGCGGAGCTCTCTGGCTGCTTTGTGTGTCTGTGTGTTTCTGTGCCGAGAAGTCGACCTTGACACTGCAGAAGCAGAACCAGAGGCTGTTCGGTGCTTGTGCACCGATGAACGTACCCGGTGTTGCCAGCTACACCTGACGCACTGGGTGACTGTCTGACGTCTACTGACGGATGGATGGATGACTGACTTCGAATGGTTCGTTGAACGGAAATTTAATGGAGAAGGTCAGCAACAATCACAAACGAGGCTCTTTTTTTTTTTCCCCTGTGTTTCGTAATTACTCATACACATTTGGAATTCGCCAGGTGTTTCAATGCTGACTAAACACGCCATTTAAATGAAATGACGTTACGGTGTTTCAAAATTTGATGCCTTTCAACCACGAAAGACGATGTCTTCAAATCATTACGTAGAAACGAATACGGAAAAGTATTTCTTTTGAAAAACACCTGCCTGCCAAATAAAACGCATAGTTAAATTTTATTTGTGATGGGAGAGAAACTATTCACTCGTTGTTGACATTATGGCTAGATAGATTCGGGGTTTAACGACCACCGTGAGCAACTCAGTGGGCTATAAGCAGTCGCCCTTCCCTAATTTAGGGCTACTGGTTCCTGGCGTAAGACAAACACAACATCCATGACTCCGGTCTCATCTCGGACGAATGATCAGAAGACCGCTCAGACCTCTCTCTGCTCCAACGGGGCGGCGACCTTATGGGTACGAAACCCTGAGTTCGAATACAAGATAAGTTTATCCGATCTGTGCCTTATCTGCCGTTAACAATTCAAAATCAGAACCTGAAAACTTTCAGTCTTCGTTGGTCGCTAAAGTAGGAAAAAAAACGCGAATAAATACACTGCGTGGCCAGATTATTAGGACCAGATGACAATTGCATGCAAATGCTTTATTATGTCATCCGCTGTCATCATCATGTCACTAGAATTATCAAATGACTGGTAACACACTTCCAGGAGTAGTTAGAATATATTATACATGTAAGGGTCGCCCGCAATCAAACTGTCAATTATGAATTTATTTAATTTTAATATTGTGATGAACACGTGCGGACGGACGTTTCATTCCGCCATTTTGTTGTTTCAGATAAGAACTGATATTCTTCACCATCCACGTGGTACAATTTTAATCCTATGTGGGATTAAGAGAGGGTGCATGAACACCTGACCTTGAAGAGTCAGCTGCTCGAGTGCTTCTGTTAAACAAGTTGTCATACCGTTTTTGTATACGTGCAAGGTTGTTTTCACCTCCGGGTATCCGACGGCATTCCTGAGTTCAGGTATTTTACGTGCTGACCGGGGGAAACCAGTTTTTCTTGCGCATGCGTGGTAGAGGACAAAAGGGGCCAGGAGAATAGAGACATAGTTGAGCTTCGGTCGTCAAGGAGAGAGGGTCCTGGTTTGGACACCGGTTTTTGACGGAAGGGCTGCGGGTGTCGCAGAAGTGCAGCGTGGTGAACGGGAAGGTGGATTCCTTCGTCCACCGGGTATCGCGGAAAGAATTGTGGAAAGGTAGCACGTGGTCAGCACGGGGAACCTGAGCTGAAAGTCATCGGAAACCCGTGAAGCAAATGTTATCGGAATAATAAAATATTGCTGTTTTTTATTTCCGTGTACTGGACTGAGTTTGTCGATGTAATTATTCTTCTACACAAGGACGCCTTGATAGCCAGATCGTACAGTAAAGGCGAGGCGGTAGCTCGCTATACGGCGGGAAACAAAAGGTATTATCTAAGAATTGTTATGTCTGGCCCTACAATACACTTCGTAACCAATTTATCACAACCAGAAGATCATTTTATACAAATGAGCTGATACATCATCCATTACGATCATGTCATTTGGGCTACGTTATCAAATGAAGAGCAACACTCCCAGTTCGAAATCCGTTATTTATGGTTATATGCTGTGTGGGCAATTTATTAGGACCATTAAATTATTTTATGCAAATGAGCTATTACGTCATCCATTGTCATCTGTCATTAAGGGGTTATAATCAAATGAAAGGGAACACCTCCAGTAGTAAGTTATGAATACATTACTTGTGGTTACATTGTGGCGAGTTTATTATGACCAATAAAACATTTTATGCAAGTAGGGTGATACGTCATCCATTATGACCATGTCACTAGGACTATATAATCAAATGAAGAGGAACACTCCCAGTAGTAGTAAGGAATACATTACTTGTGATTATAAACTGTATGGCCAGTTTATCCGGATCAGATGACAATTTTATGCAGATGAGCTAGTACGTCATGCGTTGTCATCATGTCACTAGGGCTCAGGGCCGGAATAAGGGGAGGGGAGCTATAGGGGTTATAGCGTTGGGGCCCACCATTATCAAGGGCCCAGGAGACATGCCTGGGAAAATAATAGATAGATAGATAGAGAGGTTTGTAAAATAGTTTTAGTTTTGTCTCGTATGATTTCCACTTGATCAGAAACAGAGACTGCAAGACCAACGATTTCAAGATTGTCTCGCCAAGTGTAAAAGTTTCATGTCGCTGTTTACAGCGGGGCCCCGGTGCGCAGTGGTCTAAGCGAACAGATTTCAAGACTGTCTCATCAAGTGTAAAGGTTTCATGTCGCTGTATACAGCGGGGGCCCGGTGCTCAGTGGTCTAAGCGAACAGATTTCAAGATTGTCTCATCAAGTGTAAAGGTTTCATGTCGATGTATACAGTGGGCCCCGGTGGCGCAGTGGTCTAAGCGAACAGATTTCAAGACTGTCTCATCAAGTGTAAAGGTTTCATGTCGATGTATACAGCGGGGGCCCGGTGCGCAGTGATCTAAGCGAACAGATTTCAATACTGTCTCATCAAGTGTAAAGTTTTCATGTCGCTGTATACAGCGGGGGCCCGGTGCTCAGTGGTCTAAGCGAACAGATTTCAAGATTGTCTCATCAAGTGTAAAGGTTTCATGTCGATGTATACAGCGGGCCCCGGTGGCGCAGTGGTCTAAGCGATGGCTTCTGATCATTCGTCAGAGATGGGTCCGGGTTCGAATCCCGGTGAAGCATGCATGCTGTGTATGTCTTACGGCACTGTCTCTGTCAGTTCCCTGGAGCCAGTGGCTCTAAATTAGGGACGGACGACTGGTATAATATAACCCACTGAGTTGCTCACGGTTGTCGTTAAACCTCCAATAAAACAACAACAACAAAAACCAGCGGGGTCGGCAAGACATAGTCGAAGTCCTTTGTGGCTTCACCCTGCATAACAAATAAGATGCACTAAGAAAAGTATACAATGCTAAGTCATTCCAAAATCTAGGAATTTTACGCTTTTAACTCATGTTCTCGTGAGAACAATGAAAAATACAGTAACTTGTTACGAAAACTGCAGATAATTTAGTAGTTACAGTTTCGTGTTTTAACGGACTTCATAACAATTACCCATCATAAGGTCTTTGGGGACCCACTCAAATATTTTAGCCTAGGAGCCCACTAAGGTCTTAATCCGGCCCAGTGGCGTGCCGAGAAATTGTTTTCGGGATGGGGGTATACGAATTTTTTTTTGTACAACTAAATGTATTGTGAGTGCATTTTCAAAATGTATGCCACGACCACACGAAAAGATTCAAATAAATATTGCTGGAAGTTATTATTAATATTCTTATTACTTCTATTCTTATCACAATCATATACAGTATTTGCTATTTTTCTGTGTAGAAAACAAGTTGGAAAAAGTGACTGGAATCTTATAAGACCGATTTGAGTGCGAGAAATGTATTTTCCAAAACACTAATAAACATGCCTAAAAATGGTACATCAACTAAAATCCTGTAATAGTCTTTTCGGGTTTTCTGTGTTTATGTTACAGCTTTAGTTTTGCTTTGATGTGATTCTTGGTATTTTAATCAAAACTCCTTGCTTTTCAGCGTACTTTATAGAGTTATCTGAAATAAGACATGGAACTCAAATTTGGAATTGCCTCGTTACCACAGAAACTTTCAGTATACCCATGTATATTGACTTTTCATTGCAGTGGGACATATTGGTTCTTGGCTCCTTGCCGCATCCTCGTCTTCATGGAGAAAACAATTTCAGTTGTTGCCATGAAACATAAAAACAACTCAATTACTAAAAAACTTTGCCTTTTAAAACCGCGTTTTTGAAATATCGAAAGGTTCCAATTTTCTTGGGGGGGTGGCACCCCAACCTTCTCCCGAGCACGCCACTGATCCGGCCCTGCTAGAGCTACGTTATAAAATTAAGGGGTGCACACTTCCGGGAGTAGTTAGGATTACATTACGTGTGATTATAGACTACGTGGCCAGTTTATTAGGATCAGCTGAGAGTTTTGTGCAAATGAGCATGTCATTAGGGGTCTATCCATATCAAATCAACCAGGCCATGTGACCCACCGACTTGGATTTGAACGAAACTCAGCTGGTAGGTATACTTAATAAAGTTATGGAAAAATACTAAGTTTTAGTTTTTTGTCACCCCTAATTTTTAATATACAGCGTTCCAAAATTTAGCTGAGCATTTGCTTTGGCAGCAGTGCAGCAACATGCCACTTTTTACAAAACTTGCTGTAACTGCTACTGTACTGAATTTAGGAGTTTATGAAAAAGCGTTCAAAGATCTCGAAACCATTTCAACTTTATTTTTTATTTATTTTATTTTTTTTTTTTGATTGGAGGTTTAACGACCACCGTGAGCAACTCAATGGGCTATAAGCAGTCGCCCGTCCCTAATTTAGGGTCACTGGTTCCAGGGAAGGGAGAGAACCAGTGCCGTAAGACAAACACAACATCCATGCCTCACCGGGATTCGAACCCGGACCCCGTTCGGACGAATGATCAGAGGCCAGCGCCTTAAACCACTGCGCCACCGGGGCGGCTCAACTGTATTGGAAACACTAGCTAGATAAATAAGCGCCACTTAGAGGTGAAGTGAAAAAGTACCATAAAATTTAGTAATTTTATATCAAGCTCTGTAGAGTACTGCTCTAGCATGACGAAACTGTTTTTTCTTTTGTACTGATCCTTGATACATCCTGTAACATATTCAGGAAAAAATGGTGGGTATCAGTGTACTTTCACAGATAAGTGCAATTATTTTAAATGCATGTGGGGGTTTCCTCCGACACTTCAAGCCATTTTTTTATTTCTTTTTTAATTCTGATCCACCCACTTGGATGTTCAGGAAAGTTAGCATGTATGCTTACCAAACAATCTCTAAGTCACAGTTTTTTGCCCCCATAACCTCCAGTGTACACCACTCAAAATTTAGGCCTAACAACTGTTCCATCAGCAAATTCACCCATTGCAAGATTCCGTGTGTGCGAGACTTAACGTCTTTTTTTTTTTTTTTTTTTTAGTGGAGGTTTAACGACCACCGTGAGCAACTCAGTGCGCTATAAGCAGTCGCCCGTTCCTAATTTAGGGCCACTGGTTCCAGAGAAGGGATATAGCCAGCGCAGTAAGACAAACATAACATCCATGCCTAACCGGGATTTGAACCCGGACATCGCTTAGACCACTGCGCCACCGGGGCGGCGACTTGGCATCAATTGAATAAATGTCGACGTTTTCTGATCTGAACATTAGCAGCAATAATTTTACAAATGATTAAAAATAACAGAACTAGAAGTTAATATTTATATATACATGCATAAAAGAAAGAATTATTACTAGTATAATATTAGTTGGAAATGCTTTGTAACCAAAATAGGTTTTCCGTATTGAATTTTCTTGTGCTAAGGACCACTTGGACTGCACTAATTTCATAATAAATGCATGGAAATATCAGTTATAATTTCCGAAAATAAATAGAACACCATATTATATACACTTTCTGCCGATCAGTATCAAACCGATTCGGAATGAAACCGTAAGAAACTCCGACTAAGGCTCCTGAGACCATCCTCAATCATACATACATGCACATAACGCGGGGAGGAGGGGTGAACGCCTCTTGCCCAGGGCCCAAACTGTCTAAGTCGATTCCTGGCCCCTAGTTCTTTTCTCTACTCAGAGTGATTCCCCGCAAAGATAAAGATACATAAGCACGAGTAATTTCCCAATGTACTCTATCTACATTTTATTCATGCGAAAAAGCAAAAGGAGCTTAGTGAAATTTTTGAAGAGCGAAATTCCACCCCACCGTTAACTGCCCCTCCAAGCACTTGCTTGCTTCCTTTGCTTAATGGGAAAAAGCGAAGCAGCAGCGGATTCAGCCAAATGAATGCTATTTTTCGCTTCCTCGGGGAAAGAAGCGAAAGAGTGAAAGAGATGCGACAAAGCAAGATAGCTTGTGACAAAAGAGAAAGCAGGATAAATTGGTCAGTACAGCTTTTTGAATGAAAATCACTCCTTGTTTTCGGCTATAAAAATTAATAATGCTATATGAGCTTCAGAAATATTTTGTTTCCCCATGTAGGCTATTCAGCATTTCAAATTTTACAAGAGTTGAGTTGTCACCCCCCACCCCCTCTTGTTTGGAGTTCCCAATTAAATTCTCAATATAGGCCAAGAAACAGCAATCTTTACCCCCACCCCTCTCTCCTTCTCCTCAGAAGACGTCCAGATGCCCAGATTACCTTGCTTACCGGCTTGATCTGGCGTTGTTGAACAATTTTTGTTGTGAAGCACAAAGTTTTTCCAACAAATTACTGAGGAAGTGTATACGTATAGAACTTCCCTGAGACACGAGCAAGCGGGGCACCTGTTACGTGTACCGCTACTTAAGGGGCCCCGCGCTTTGGGCGATCCCGCTGATCATAGGCACACACACACACACACACACACACACACACACACAATTAAGGTAATGAAATATGCAGAAATAATTTTGATGACCTGCACAATCAAGCGAATGTTTTCTTTTTTGTATGTGATATGGGAATCTAGAATTATTATCCCATCGAATTCAGGACATTTGGCTGGCTCCTAAATTGAGCCAGCCAAATGTCCTAAATTCGATGGGACAATAATTCTGGATTCCGACACTCCGGATCCCTGTATGTACTTTTTGTACTTTTCGTGCTTGTGTGTGTTCAAACTGTCGTAAACAATCTTGCTAACAAACAAGATGTATTGAAATTTTAATATGAAAATATTGTTATAAGTCTAGTCTGTATCAACAATTGAAAGGCAAGTTTCTCTTGATTTCATTTTCTGTTATTATAATTTTGATGTATTCGGTATATTAATGGAAAATGATTATTATTTTGATTTCGGGAAAGGTACAGCTATTGTATCTGAAGTTTCAAAAAACAGGATGCTATGAAGTGTAAAAGCAGTATCAACATTCCATTCTCTGGTTTATTTGTACTGCCAACGCAACAAGTATTAAAATTTTTAATCTTTTTGATAATTGAGAATAAGACGATATCGAGGTAGAAATAGAAAATACGAAAGTGCTGCTCAGAAAAGAAAGAAAGCTGAAAAGAAAAAAAGAGATAGAAGATTTGCAAAGGGGAGGTCTGCTTAAATTTTAAAAAAGTGGAAACAAAGAAAGCTAGCATATTCTTGTTGAGCATGAACCAAATTGTATAGTTAATTCTTAATTACTGATCACAAAGATGAAGATGAAGCTTATTCACATAGTTTGCAGCATTTGAATACCTCAGATGAAATTCTTGCAACTTTTGTTTGGGGGGCGGGGAAATTTGGGGTTTTAATGACCACCGTGAGCAACTCGATGGGCTATATAAGCAGTCGCCCGTCCCTAATTTAGGACCACTGGTTCCAGGGAAGTTAGACAGACACTCTGTTCCAGAAAAGCTAGACAGAGACTCTGTTCCAGGAAAGTTAGACAGACACTCTGTTCCAGTGAAGTTAGACAAACACATCATCCATACCAATACCCTCCTCGATGCGCGGTTCTCATCAAAGATGGAAACGGGTCACGGTCAGCAGGTCAACTGGTAGACAATTTCTTGCCGGTCAAACGGGTCGGGTCAAGGTGTTCCTGACCCGACTTCCACCCGGTTTTATTTCTGTTTTATTTTTTGAAAAGGGAAAAAAAATATTACGAAGAAAAATGAGTACCGTGGAATTTTGTGCCCTATACTGGTGCTAGCGGAATGAAAAATGATTTGTCATACAAAAATATTGCCGTCTCTTTCTTAAAGCAACGAAGATTTCCACCGACCGACGGTACGTCACAGACGCTAGACTCACCAATACCATATCGTAAAACGATACTTCCTTTGCGTTTGCTTTCAGTGTGATTGTCCGGAGCAAGATACAGGCAAACGCCTGTCATCTGCTTCTCTTGTGATTCACTCTCGACCCAGCGTGCCACATTGCAAAACTGAGAGTTACCTTTCACATCGCATCTTTTGCATTGAGAATTCAAAGGTTTTCGTTTGACGTACTAACATCCCGTTCCATCGCATGTCATGCCGAAATTAATGCCTCATTTATTAATATGAATTTAATATTAAGGAGATTGAAAAATATCTCCTTAATATTAAATTATATATATATCATCATCATCATCATCATTGTCAACCATTATCAATCCACTGGTGGACGAAGGTCTCCCCAAGTTTCCTCCACAACGGTCTGTCTTGTGCCAGTCTCCTCCATGTCACTCCCGCATACTTTCGAATTTCATCCAGCCATCTTCCATGTGGTCTTCTTCTGGGTCTTTTCCTGTCCCTTGGAATCCAATCTAAAATTTCGGCTGTCCATCGATGGTCTGTTCTTCTGGCAGTATGTCCAGCCCATTGCCATTTCAGGGATTTAACTCTGATCATGATGTCTTCCACTCTTGTCATTTTTCCGATCCACGTGTTCCTCTTCTTATCTCTCCTGGTTACACCAAGCATGCACCTCTCCATGCTTCTTTGGGTTGTCTGCAGCCTTTGTATGTCTCTTTTAGCTAAGGTCCACGTCTCTGCACCATACGTAAGCACTGGAAGGATGCATTGATCAAACACTTTTCTTTTAAGACATAATGGCATATTGCTCTTGAAAATTATGCTGTTTCTTCCAAAAGCTCTCCAGGCAAGTTTTGTACGCCGATTAATTTCTTCACCAATGTGACCCTCACTTGATATCTGCTGTCCAAGATAAACGTACGTGTCTGTTATCTCCAGCTTTTCTCCATCAATCGATAAATCTTCATTTCTTGTAAAAGCATTGAACATCACTTTTGTCTTCTGAAAGTTCATTTTTAATCCCACTTCTTTACTCTTGTCAGCAAGTTCCTGGATCATACTCTGTAGCTCTGATGGGGTAGTTGCAAAAATGACTATGTCATCAGCAAAACGAAGGTGGGTTAGATAATCTCCATTAATCTTTATCCCTTTGTTTTCCCAGTTCAGTGATTGAAAGACATTTTCCAATGTGGCATTAAAGAGCTTCGGAGATATGGTGTCACCTTGTCTCACTGCTTTTCCAATTTTTATGTGTGTTGTATTTTCAAACAGCCGAATCTTTGCACTTGCATTTTCATAGATGTTATTAATAATATTAATGTATGCATCTTCAACACCGCATGATTTAAAAGCCATTGTAACTGCTGTTGGTTTCACCGAATCAAAGGCCTTTTCATAATCGAAAAAAGCCATGCATAATGGAAGTTCATATTCCCTCGCTCTTTCAATTAGTTCTCTCAGTACGTGGATATGATTTATTGTGCTGTAGCCACTCCTGAATCCAGCTTGTTCTCTCGGTTGAGCCATGTCCAGTGTCACCTTCAAGCGGTGTGAAAGAACTTTAGTGAAGATTTTATAAACCACTGATAGGAGGCTGATAGGTCTGTAGTTCCTGAGATCCTCAATGTCACCTTTTTTATGTAGCAAGATCATTGTAGCGTTGTTCCAATCCTCAGGAATTTTCCCTTCATTAAGGCATCGAGTGAAAATTTGGGCGAGTACTGTTTCGATTTCTCCACTTGCTTCTTGTATGATGTCTACAGTAATTCCATCTTCTCCTGGAGCTTTTCCCCGCTTCATGTTCTTGATTGCATGTGCAACTTCTGCTGGAAGGACTGGAAGAACTCTGGTACAGGTACCTTTCATGATGTCTGGAGTACATGTATCATCCCTTTCATATAATTTGGAGTAGAAATCTTTCACTCTTGTCAAAATTTCTGCCTCTATTTCTTGTTACAGAACCATCTTCTTTTCTCAGTGCCATAATCTGTTTTTTCCCCTTACTGAGATGTCCCTTTGCTATCTTTAGGCTTTGGTTGTTTTCAATTGCTTTCCTCACTAGTTCACAGTTGAATTTCCTTACGTCTTCAGTGATACTTTTTCGTACTGTCTTGCATAGCTCTATATATTCCACTTTGGAAGTCACATCTTCTTTAGTTGTCCTCATCACTCTTCTTTTTTGCATCAACATTTTGGTTTTTCCTGATAATTTGTTCACATGCAATTTGTTCTTAGACCCAGCTAATTTTGTTGCTGTTTCCATAAGAGCTTTAATTACTTTTCTGTTAACTTCAGAAATATCCACTTCTTCCGATGTTAGGCCTTCTAAAGCAGAGAATCTGTTCTTCAGTTCCAATTTGAAGGTATTATGGTGTTTTTTAAGGTTGGTTATGTCAATACATTTTGTTTGTCTTGTGAGCTTGCTACGTTCGAGTTTAGTGTTGAGGTGCATCTTACATCTCACCAATCTATGGTCACTGCCTGTGTTGAACTTGTTTAGCACACTGCAGTCTTCTATGACAAATTTTTTGTTACACATAATAAAATCAATTTCACTTGTCGTCCCATTTGGATGTCTCCATGTCCATTTCCTGTGTGGCTTTTTCTTGAAAAAGGAGTTCAAGATGAAAAACCCTTCTGCCTCTGCAAACTCTACGAGAGTATTTCCACGCTGGTTTCTGTTGCCGTGACCGAATTTACCTACTGAAGTTTCATTCTGTTGCCGTTGCCCTATTTTTGCATTGAAATCTCCCATAATTATCTTCAAGTGCTGCTTACCTTTATTATTTAGATCACAAATTTCCTCATAAAATTCTTCAATTTCTTCTTCAGCATGACTTGTAGTGGGTGCATAAGCTTGAATAATCTGAGCCTGGTATCATCTCGAGAGTTGGATAACGAGTCGTGCAGCTCTGTCAGAGGAACTTTCAACTTTTACAACTTTATCCTTCAGTTTCTTGTTTATTATAAATCCAACACCACTAGTTCTGCCAGTATCTGTCCCACGATAGTAGAAGAGATGTCCACTTTTCAGTTCAATGAGATCTTCTCCTTTTCTCCTTACCTCACTTAGCCCGACGATGTCCCACTTGATCCTTTGTAGTTCCTCTTCCAATTCAAGAAGCCTTGAATCAGAAGATAGGGAGCGTCCGTTATACGTCGCCAAGGTCAGCATCAGATGGCAGCCTAGTCCGGTCCTCCGGGGATTCTTAGCACCCTCTGCCTTCATGTCGCACTGGCCGCTGCCTTGGCCAGGTACATTCCAGCTGCCGCAGACTGAGGGCCAAGATTTAAGTTGTGGAGTCATTTTGGAGGGGTTTGGCCATAACTCACCACGCTGGCCAAGCGGGTTGGTGAGTGTGGGATAGCATTTCCTCTAATCCCGATGGTATAGTTATACCGCTATTGGCGGTCGTCAGAGCCCCTTTAGTGGGAACAGGATGTACCACGAGAAGGCGGGGTTGACATTTGTCAAGGAGAGGCTGTGATGTTACGCATCACCTGACCTTACATCCCTATATATATATATATATATATATATACTTAAGAGCAAAAACTGAAGACTAAGGAAAAACTTTAGAATTTAAAACGAAGGTTGCAAAATAACCTGAAAATCAAAACGCGCAACGCAGCAGTTTTGAAAATTCAGAATTCACATTCTATAAAGAAGATACCTAAGCAAAAAAATACACATATAATTTTGACTCACACCTAGTACAACATAGAAAAGGTTATGTATCTACCTGTGTGAGTAAAAGGAGAAAAGATAAAAAAATAAAATAAAACAACTGAATGTAGAAGGTGTCGAGAATACTGAGCCTTGGCTTTATCAAGGACCAGCAAAAACTCTGCATTTTCTCACTTCCACAAAGACCCAGTTGGAAATGGGTTTCTGCAAGGCCATAGATGCAAGTAACATTCACACCTAAAATAGTTTAAAAAATATATATATGTCATGTCCTCCGTAGAGTTGCATGACCTAGCACTAGTTAACAATTTCGCTTGCATCCATTAACCTTCCTGGCCCGACCCATGCTCTTCATCTGTTACTATTAAACAGAGAGAAGAAGATTAAAGAGAACTCAAGCTGTGAGAGTGACATAATAATTAGAAATGATTTTCAGCCATAACGAAATGCCAAGTTCGTTTGAGAGAGAATTTAAACCTGAAAATCAATGCAAAAGAAATCCAAATTTTTACATTGCAATTAAAAAAGGAAATATTAATTTTTAACGAACAGATTTTTGAAAGAAAACTTGAGTCTAAAACCCCTACTCTACAACTTATGACAGCACGAAAACGAGAATAAGTTAAAGATAATAATTAACTAAAGAAAACTTTGTGAAAGTTATATACCTTAAACAGTTAGTTGCAATATGTACAAAGTATTTTAGCAGTGCTTTAAGTGCATAATTAATTAGTTATTAAGAACTTAACTACTTTGAAAAAACAGCGCATAGACAGCGCATAGAAAAGGAACAAGCTTAGCCATCTTCTGTTCCTAGGTACCCCAAAAGACGCTCAAAGTTACAAAGAAAAGAAAGAGTTAAAACCCGCAAAAATGTTAACAGACAAACCAATGCCTAAAAGCTGAAAAGCTAAAAAACGACAGAGAAAAAGTACATGAAGTACAAACATTGAACTTATAAAACCTAGAACCCAAAAACAAGGAAGAGAGCTTACCTCTTGTGTGACAAAAACTTTTCTCCTCACAAGAGAAGAACATGGCTGACCTCTTCCGCCACTCCCTAGACGCTGGGGGCAGTGGGGGTGGGGCTGATGGCCTCCTCATACAGCAAGAAACCAACGCGCGGAGATTTTAACCGGAGAAAAAAAGTATATATATATATAAACTTAAGACTGTGGATCTGTATGATCAGAAAGAGCAGAATTAACTCTCCAGAATACATGAGAAATATTATAAAATACACGAGCAGTGTATTTAATAATCTTTGCATGTATTAAATCACCTTAGTGAGCTTCTATAGATTAATCAGAATCTTATTAATTTTAATGTTGGTTTTACTATTTTTAGTATAGCTATCCTAGTGATGAATAACTAGTTTTCTTTTTTATTTGTTTTTATTTTCTTTTATAAACTTATGTTTTCGGCTTTGCTCTTTAGTATATATATATATATTAATATTATGGAGATATTTTTAAATATTAAGGAGATCGAGGCCAACATATAAACTGCTGTTAATAAAAATTACAACACCAAGAAAAAAACAAGCAATCACAATGAAATTTATGGGAGTGATTAGTTATGGTACAAGCTGCAAACGATTACAATTACGTAGCCGTTCGTGATGTGGAAGGTCAAAAAATTAGTAATAAATAAATCCACCACGGGCGGTGATAACTGAACCCACCCTCCGTGGGATCGAATGAAACAGAGTTTGGATGGTCGTCTGTGATATTACATTCCACAATTCGTTGGTTGTGACAGGCGGCGAGGACATGCGAGCCAGTCTTTGCGCAATGACACCCAGACGTTCTCTATAGGCAACAAATCTGGGGAACGAGCAGGCCAGGAAAAACGAGCGACTTGATCGGACAGAGTACGTCTTGGACAGTACGAGCAACATGGGATCGGACATTATCTTTTTGGACGACTGCTCTCGGGATCGTCTGAAGGAAGGGTAGAAGTTCAGCTTCCAACACTTCCGTGATGTAGCTTTCGCTGTTAAATGTGCCTGTGATGCGTAGTAGGCGAGTGCGTGGATGAAACGCAATAGCACCGTAGACCATCACGCTCGGCGTGGGACTGTTATGGCGCTGCACAATGCAACCTTTCCCATGCCGTTCTCCAGTGTATAACGAAGTAAATTTCTCCATCATTTTTGTCCACGACGGGCATCAAACCCGGGTCTCCCTCATTCCGGAATAAGTCGATCTCCCAACTGAGCTACGTGGACGTGTGCCGTCCTGCTTTCTGCCTTTATCTCTCATGTGTGACCTGCGGTGCAGGCACGTCACAACTGTATCTGCGAACAAAAGCATTCGCTGCCTCGTGATGCATTATATTGAATCTGGACTCGTCCGAACACACAATATGCTCTCATTCATCACTCCAGTTTCGACGTTCGTGGCACCACTGCAATCGCTAGCGCCTATGGTCCAGAGTCAAGGGAAGTCGCAGCAATGGACGGCGAGAAACGTGGCCCCTCTGCAACAATCGGTGACTAGCAGTGCTTGCAGACATCGGACGATGTGTGACCATCCTCCATTACTGAACAAGTGTCGTGAATGATGTTGTGCGCGACGTCACTGCCATAAGGTGCAAGTTCTTGATTTCCCGCTCGGTCGTGCGATTTCGAGCTCCAGACCCTGCACGAAGATGCGTAGAACCTTCCACTGTCCATTGATGCCGTGTGCGCGAAACAGTCGTTGCGTTACGCCTAACGTGTGCAGCAGTATCACGGTATGATAAACCACCTTCTCTGAGTCCAACGATTCTACCTCTTTCAAACTCCGTCAAGTGTTCGTATGGTTGTCTCGTTCTCCTATATATGCATGTTTACACGTCATCAACTGCGCACGGTCGAGTTTAGCGATAGCATGTTTAAAAACCTGCTCTCTGTACGCCTTCTTTTATACCCCCTAGTGTGGCGTTTCCGATGGCGTTGCGCGCGCCTCACATTTTCATGTACGCTGCAATTGTAATCATTTGCATTTCCCATGGAGCCCTATTCACTCCGCAAATTAACCGAGCGATTCTTCATGCTATTGCAATTTCTATTAACAACAGTGTATATACGTATAATGATCATGTATACTTAGAAATTGGGTTTTCTAATTTATAGTTCAGTGCAAAATTTTCCGGGTTAGTGCCGAGTAGGGTCAAATTATGTGACGTCCGGGTCCGGGTCCAAAATTTTTGACCCGTTTCCAACTCTGGTTCCCATGCACTGTGGTGGGCCATTATTTCGTCATTGGTTGTCATTTTTTTAGTCATTTACGTATTCGGCCCTGAGGTATGCGGAGTTTCATCAGGATCAAACTACTTTCTTTGGAGGCTTCGTTTTTTTCTTTTGTTTTTTGTTTTTGTTTTGCAAAGAGTGTATGTTCAACGAAGTTATCTATGAATATTAATTAATTAGTTAATTATTTTAAACTACTGCTTCAAAACTTAACAAGTCAGTAAAATCATGCAATGCATTGATTATGATACGCTTTCCAACATACCTGAAATCTTTACTCAAGTTATAGGGACAATGGCTGTGGAATAATGCTCGCTCCTGTGCCCTGACCTTTAACCCCATTTCAATGTTATTAAACAGAATTGGTTCGATATACCTCTGGAACAACATGCTAAAGTTTTGTCGCAATAGAAGCATTTTAGCCAAGTTATGAGAATAATTCTGTGGAATAAATCTCGCTCCTATGTCTCGACCTTTGACCCCATTTCGATGATATTCAACAGAACTGGTTCAGTATATTTCCGGCGCAGCATGATAAAGTTTTGTCGCAATCGAAGCATTTTTACGTAAGTTATGATGCATAAAGGCAATGGAATGGATCCCACTCCTATGCCCTGACCTTTGACCCCATTTCTTTCATTTTCGATAGAGTTCATTCCCATGTGATTCCTTACCACATACTAAAATTTCATTGAAATCGAGCTATTTTTTCGCGTTATGATGCAAAGGGGGCAATAGAATGGATCCCGCTCCTATGTCCGGACCTTTGGCCCCATTTCGTCCAGTTTCAATAGGGTTCATTCCCATGTGATTCCCTACCACATACTAAAATTTCATCGAAATAGAACCATTTCTACGCGTGTTATCGTGCGGACGGACAGCTGGACAGACAGACAGACAAAGCTGGAGCATTGACGCTTCTTCAACTTACGGTTGGAAAGCGTAAAAAAGAGGAAGAAATGAAGCTGATACTACTTTCTTATACACTTTCATGCTGAGTTAAGGAAAAAACTGCGCCAGTGGCGAAATGACACAAAACGCTGACTTCTAACGTTTCGTCGTAAAAGAAGTCCGGGTTCGAGTTCCCGTTGGGGCAAGGATGCTGTGTTTGTCTTATGGCACTGGCTCTCTCCCCTCTCTGGAACCAGTGGCTCTAAATTACGGGCGGGCAACTGTTTCTTATAGCCCATCAGCTACGGGTGAATTAGGGTGGGCTTCAGTCCATCCAACTTTTTTCTTTTTTTTTTTTTTTCTCTCCAGCGCTTTAGCCCACAAAAATATTTAAGCAGTTAGAACGCATGGCAAGTGTAGGTATTTGAAATTGTAGGGAACTTCGTTAAACGCATATGAATTTTTCGATGAAATATTGTTGCAAAATTTCTGTCCACAGCGTTTTATTGAATAAATCTGAGTGTATAAAAAAAATTTGTAGTGCAAATCAACACACAAACGCTGAAGTGTTACTGCCATTTTTATGACCCTTAAAATCTGAAGTATGCTATAAGGATAGGCATTGGCAGTTATCCGTAGACAGAAGGGAATGTAGAAATGCTTCACAGAAATTTGTTATATAAAATTAATTTTAGGTTAAATTCAATGCTGTGAATTATTTTGCGAAATAATAGTCTGACCTTATGTCTGGGAGGGTAATAAAAAGACACCATTTTCGTAATTGTAGTTCGAAAAGTAGATATTCCTTAAATAATAACTCAAGAACTTTACTCCAGTTATACATAAGGCAGCTTGCTGTCTACGTTACTCGAAAAAGCCTTCGGGTTGATTGATGTGCGAAAGCTTTGAAACTTTTATTTTTATTCGATCCCAATAAATTGGAATTACTAGTATAGTTATACTATCTTAGAGATATTCCTTATAACGTTACAAATTAAAATTCATTACCAGCCTTATTACAGAAAACTTTACAAAAAGGAAAAAAAATGACGTAACTTCAAATCGCAAAAAAAAGTAAGTTGTTAAAGCCCATCGAGGTTCCTGTCCATGGTTCCCAGTACTACGTGCAAGGAAATAAGTACTACGAACAGTACGTACCTGTGTTTTTTTTGTTTTTTTTTACCTGAGGATAACATTGTCAGTGTAGGGTTAAATGTGTATGAAACTGAATTTTTGTGACAAAATTTCTGCTGAACACTCCAAATATTGTACTCCTCCTGTACGATACCTAGCCCTCTCTTCCCCACGCTGTGAACTGCAGGCATCGCCTCTGTAGCCCATTGGGTTGTTCAAGGGGTTCGATTACACCTTCTCCCTCCCCCCCCCCCCCAAAAAAAACCATTTGCCAGTGGTAAACATTAACTAAAAAGTAAGCACACAGCATACACACAAACCATTTCGGCCTAGTTTAAAAAAAAAAAGATGAAATTTATCTGATACCATTTCTCGTAATCTCTTATGCTCACATTAAAAAAAAAAAAACAAAAAAAAAACAAAAAAAAAAAAACAAGTTAGTGAAATCATGCAATGCATTCATTATGATACGCTTTCCAACATACCAGAAATCATTACTCAAGTTATTACTCAAGTTATGAGGATAATGGCTGTGGAATAAATCTCGCTTCTGTGCCCTGACCTTTGACCCCATTTCGATTATATTCAACAGAATTGGTTCAGTATACCACCGAAACAACATACTAAAGTTTTGTCGTAATAGAAGGATTTTTAGTCAAATTATGAGAATAATGACTGTGGAATAAATCTCGCTCTTGTGCCCTGATCTTTGACCCCATTTCGATTATATTCAACAGAACCAGTTCAGTATACCTCCGGAACAACATACTAAAGCTTTGTCGCAATAGAAGCATTTTTAGTCAAGTTATGGGGATAATGACTATGGAATAAATCTCGCTCCTGTGTCCTGACCTTTGACCTCATTTCGCCCATTTTCAATAGGGTTCGTCCCCACGTGGTCCCCTACCACATACTAAAATTTCATCGAAAACGAACCATTTTTACGCGAGTTATCGTGCGGACGGACGAAGCTGGAGCATATACGCTTCTTATTCCTCCGGTTGGAAAGCGTAAAAAAGCAACTTCCATTCACGATAGATCCTTCGCAAAAGAACCAGAAACGTAAATCGTTGCATGCCTTCATGTAGTTACAATGTAGTTAAGGAGATTTCCGGTCTTGGTGACTCATGCTGGAATTTCCATGGCAGTATTGATCGTGTACGACACAGTCGCCATTTTGTAGGTAGAAACATCTTCTAACAGCTTAGACTTCTAAGTGAACGCCGATGGAAAAATCAAAGATCGCTTTCTTTTTCTCTTTCTCTCCCCCTCCCCCTTGTGCTTTTGGATTGCCAACTCTTACTTAAAATAAATCTTACTGACCATACACCAAAAAGTTTAAATTTCAGGAAATCTTTGTCTTTTGTAATCACTCATTGAATTCTTTTCATTAAGCGTTTAAAGTTTAAAAAATAAAAATAAAAATCCTTCCACTAAGTCACTTCCTTTTTTAAATGATAACTGCCATGCTACTAGAAAATTCTGTTCCAGGGAAATTTGAAAAGCATCAATCGTGCTTTTACTCATAAAAAAAAAAAAAATGTTTCTTGTGACCCATCGGAAAGCAGAGCCTGGGAAAAGTTAGAATGTATGAAAAACATAATAAATCATACACAGGGAGGATCATACATTTCAAACATTATGAAAAATATAAGATTGAAGAAATCAACGTTTAGTCAGAATTAATTTAATTTTTTTGTTTACAGCTGTTTCTCTGTGCTCTGGCTCAGCTGCTTCAGGACGAATGGCTCGTAAACATTCAAATTGCTGTGACGTCATGACAGGTGGAGAAGGTCACGGGTTTTTTCTCAGTTACTTCCACGCACTTGGTAGAGATGGAGTGGATGCTGTGTCGTTTTGTCAAGTTGCTAAGAATTTTGAAATGTGGGAAAAGCTTCCGAAATATTAGGCCTGATCTTTGAATCCAGTTTGCCTAAAGTTTTAGGTTCTGCAAATAGAAATGTATTATTATTTTCATGACAGCTATAAAGTGTGAATAATCTTCTGCATATTAATGCAGAAAGTAATTTTTCCAGTTTAACCTTCAGGAAACAATGTTACCAGGAGAAAACCAGTTGTACGTTTGTGTGCTTGCCAGAGAGAAAGTATGCCAATGAACGTCGGCAGTAGCGTACTGATACCCCCCCCGCGACTCCCGCATTGCGGAGGGGCCTCATGGCTAAGACGTCCTCTATCCTCAGTAAAAAGATTTAATAATTTTTTTTTTAAACTTCGTATGAAACTTTGAACAAGGCATTAAAAGGAAAACTGTTTCTGATAGTTTTTTTTTCTTCCAGTAATAAAGTAAAATCATTAGAAATCATTTTCACGGTTTTAGAGTTAAAAAAACTAGATGACAGGAAAACAGCTGTTCCAGAGAACTTGAGACCCCTTTTCACAGTAAATTAATTAAATCCTTCTGGTAAATTCAAATCGGTGGCCGCGTAAGACTGACCGTTTTTTAATTACACAACATACATGGAGCAAAAACAACACCGATTCTCCCAATGCAACCCTCACTTCTAGGGTAAAAGGGGCAATCAACACATTCCAGTCTTTATTTTCTTCTGTTTCTCCTCCGGCAGCATCCCCATTTCTTTACTCACCTATACCTCTCTGCAATCGTCGCCCAGAAATCCACTTACACGTGCGTGAGCTCCACCCATCCTCTTTTTGCCTATGTGTCTTTTGCCTGTCCCGGTTTCAACTCTGTTGACGCGATGGTATGTAACGTATATTCTATTTTAACTTTCCTTTCGAGTTTCTTTTTCTATGTAAATTTGAGTTCGTTCTCTTAGACATTTTCAAACCTTAACGTTGTGTCTTTTCCCTCAAACGAGAATGACGTTGGCAACACGCTGAGGTAGGAACAAGAGTGACGTAATGTGTGGCCGCATAAGACCGATAGATTAAAAGGCAATGTGGCGGTTATTTAAGGGGAAGGGGCCGCATATGGCCTAGTGGTCATTTTTTCGTGACTGCCATGGATAAGATCTCGGGTTCGATCCCAGGCAGGTACGAACGCTTGAACCACTAAATATCCGCCGTGCGTCGGATGAGCACGTTAAGCCGTCGTGCCTCGGGTAATAATTATAAATAAGGGCGTCTTCCTCCCCCTTTCTACCTCGCTTCCGTGTCACTTTCCTATCAGGCACTCTAGCCCAAATCTCCTAGCTTCCTATTTCTGAGTGTTGTTTAAGACCTGGGGTCAGACACTCCCTTCCTAAAATCCTCTACATATGATCTGATCTGATCTGTTTAATTATTGATGATAGACGTGCTGTTTTACTGCGATTGGATGTTAAATCACTGTTACCGTATTGAGTACGCCAATAAATCGGATGTGAGTGTGGAGTACAAACCATGCAAGCAAAATGTAACGTATTTGTAAGTACTACAATTGGCCTCTTCCTTGTAATGCGTATGAGTATACCTTCTAATATTACATTGACTTTAGCACGCATAACGTAATTACTGACGTAAGGAGTGGGTGGCAGAAGGAGTCTTTTGCACAACTTGCTTGTTGAGCATTTGATGTACCTCTTACTCATTGCTTTTCTATCAACATTCTTCCACTGGCACACAAGGATTGCCTTGTGCTGTTGCAATTGTGTCCTGTATGCCACCATTTCTTTTCTTCCAATCCAGAATAGTGTGCAGCAGATTTTTTGTGCCTCGTTAAATATGAAATTTCGTTAAATAATGTTTCTTTGCTTGTTAAAAGGAATCATCTTAGCTTTGCTCTCCCTCGTTAATTCCGGAGATTTCATTCAATTCTTTTCGTCAAAAAACATAAAATTAGCTGTGATTTAACGTTATACGTTCCTGTTTTACTCGGTAAATCGGACATCTCGCTAAATAAGGTTTCGTTATAAATGGGTTCTGCTGTAGTTGGTGATGATGCTGCTGCTGATGATGATGATGCGAAAAAAAATTTAAGCCATCTTTCAGACATTGAGATATCAAAATGAATATAAATATGCACTTATGTCGCCTATAACAGGAAAATAGTGAGCTAACCACTCCCTGATACACTGTAAAAAAATCACGAGAAAAAAAATTCGAGCCACTTTCCTTCGTGTCTTTCGTGAATTAACGAAGCATATTTCCGATACAACCATTTCCGTGAACTGAGAGAAAGAAACCTGAATTTCACGGATTTTTCGTACAATGGGAAAATTATGAACTTTCAGAAGCTTTTCCGCAGTTTCTTTCTTATAGTGACGGTAAATTGCCGTTTTAGATATGTAAAAATTATAAATTTTGAGAAACCTTTCCGCAATTCCTTTCGTATATTAACGGAAAAATTCCATTCTCACTTTTCCCGTATCCGTATAACGAGAAATTACTTGTAATTGGAGCGATTGGGGAGAATACTTGAGGTTTGATTAACTTTTGAATTTCAATTGTCTGTCAAATTTTTAAAATCCGTAGTGAGATCGGATATTGTGGATAGCATATTGCATGAATTTTATTTAGTGTGGCACAGGATATTTCTTCTTCTATCTTCTATTTTGTGCACCAGCTATTTATTATGACAAAACTATTATAGCTATCAAACGAAAATTTTATATTGAGGAGTTTTTTTGGGAAGTAATACTATAAAAAAGTACATTTCATCTTTTTTAAAGATAACTGAAAGTCATTGTCAGTTTTTAAAAAAAGTTGCAAAGCATTTTGTTGCTTCGAAAAATCACGATGAAAAATGCTTAATTTATGAAAAATTATCCTACAGAAAAAAAAATATTACAAACCTATTCAGAAAAATAATAAGTTCCAACAGAAAATAAAATGACTAAATGACTCGCATTAATGACAAAATAAAATAAAATCATCGTCGCGCAGTTTGTTTTACGTTGTACGTGAGGTGGGTTTCGGTGCGCATGTGGCTCAGTGGTTAACGGCGTGCGTTACCTGTTGAACCAACCCAAGCGACGGGGGCTCGATCCTGATTATAGCGGA
The DNA here is from genome assembly GCA_039090855.1 of Macrothele yani. Classification (NCBI taxonomy): domain Eukaryota; kingdom Metazoa; phylum Arthropoda; class Arachnida; order Araneae; family Macrothelidae; genus Macrothele; species Macrothele yani. The sequence continues at coordinate 141,357,009 of CM077001.1, forward strand.
TGGATTATCTGGGATAAGGGCTGAAAAATACAGGTCGTCGATTTTGCGGTATTTCAGTTTAAATATGGAAAAACCTGAAATGGGTTTTTCTGAAGTAAACGGAATTTCTGACTACGGAAAATCTGTGAAAACATGGAAATTAAATGGACACTTTTAAAAACAGAAATTTCTGAAAAAGGCGGACACCTACCGGCAATTTTGTTGCACATTATTTTCACAAATTTTCCGTGAATCCACATCGCTTATTTTTTACAGTGTACACTGAAGAGCAATTGAATTAGAGACAGCTGCTGGCGTTATGCAAATGTGGCGCTTTGGGCGGCCCTGTAAACAGAAACGACTTGACGTATGCAGCGATCCGACAATATAAGGAGTGATACGACGGAAATCAGTAAGAGTCGGGCGCAGTATGGGTAACATGAAGGGTCTAAGCGCATTTGATTGTGGGCAAATTGTCGGGGTCCGACGAATGGGTCACTCCATCTCGGAAGTCGTGCAGGCATTGGGATTTTCACGAGCCACTGTGTCACGGGTGCACCGTGAGTACATCGCATCCGGTAAAACCATCCTTGCAAGGGCCGACTGCCGTGGACAACAGCGTGTGGATGAGCGGAGTGATCGTCGGCTAGCTGGCATTGTAACAGCGGATAGACGGGCCACAGTGCAAGAAATCACTCGGCAATTTAACGCTGGTGCACAAAAACGTGTAAGCAGCCACACCATCCAGAACCATCTCCTCGCTATGGGGTACAGAAGCCATCGTCCCACGAGGGTACCGCTGCTGACCGCATATCACACAGGCTGCAAAGATTAGCATGGGTGCGGGAACATCGCCACAGGACACTAGATATATGGAAAAATGTTGCCTGGACTGATGAGTCGATATTCACGTTGGTATATGCGGATGGCAGGATACGAGTACGGCGCAAACCACATGAAGCGATGGATCCTTCTTGCCAGCAGAGTACTCTTCAAGCTGGTGGAGGTGGCATTCTCGTCTGGGGACTGTTTACGTGGACTGAAATGGGACCCCTGGTACGTGTGACATCATCCCTCACAGGTCAACGTTACTGGGATATCCTGGACGACCATTTGCTCCCGTTTGTGCGCCTTCAACATCCCACTGGGGACATCATCCTGCAACAAGACAATGCATCGTGCCATCGCCCCGAATTGTATCCGAATGGTTGGATGAACACTCCACCGACGTGACCTCGCTTCCTTGGCCAGCTACGTCACCTGACCTCAATCCCATCGAGCGCATCTGGGACGCCATCGAGAGAGATATTCGAGGCTCTGACCCCCTGCATCAAATCTTCGTGAACTGTGGGAGCTTGTTCAGGGGTCGTGTATCCGTATGGCTTCCCAAAGCTTCCGGTGTCTTGTCGAGTCTATGCCGAGACGAATCGCCGCCGTCATCAGGGCGAAAGGTGGTGCTACACGTTACTAGACAGGTATGTCTAATTCAGTTGCTCTTCAGTGTGTATTATAAATGAAAATCTAGCGGGTTTTTTTTTTTTTTTTTTTTCGGTTTCTGTTTTAGAACTAATATTGCGATAAATTCCAACATGCACATTCCACATAGCCAGAACACATCAGGAGATTTATTTATTTATTTATTTATTTATTTATTTATTTATTTATTTATTTTTTGTTTATTTTTGAAACATCTTGCTCAGACTTGTCTCTTCTCGATGTAAGAATAACATATTTTTAGTGAGAGTTTTAGAAGCGGAGATGTCACGTCCATAGGCTGGCGAATGCAGAGATACAGCAATAACATTTTTTCTAATCTTATGTATACCAACGCATGTCAGAATACTTGATGTATGATCTTGAACCGTAACATTATAACCATCTACCGAAAAGCGTGTCGGGCTGTTGTTGGCCGCAACAATCGCCGGCGTTGCATCGAGTCCATTTGCCTGCGAAATACGTTCTCAGGTGTTCTGTAGCACTTGGACTCGGGATTCTGCGGTACAGCAAGGCACAGGCTTAGATCGGCGGATCCTGAGTTCCATTGCATCCGACAAGTGTTGTGACCTACTACAGAGGTAAAGCAAGGGTCAATATGACAAATCTGCAGTAAAACATTCCGTCCGTGTAGCTTTGTTGGGAGAGCAACTTACTCCGGAGTGAGGGAGCACAGGTTCAATCCTTGTCACGGACAAATTTATGTTTTCACATTGGCGCCCGAACGTAAAAATGAATGTACTGGCCGTTGGGTTCCTCGAAAAGTGTGTGAAGTTTTGTTCTACGCATCGTCTAGAATGAATGAAAATTCGTTCTTTGATTTAAAAAAAAATTAAGAGGGAGAGGATGTGACGTACTACAGAGGTAAAGAACATGTCAAGACGACAAATTTGCAGCGTTACATTCCAACGGTGTAGATTAGGTGGGAGAACAACTTACTCCGGAGATACATTCCGTACGTGTAGCATAGTTGGGAGAGCAACTTACTCCGGAGTGAGGGGAGGGGATGGGGGGGGGGCACGGATTCGATCGGCGTCCGGATATTTGGCGGCCAGGGTGATCAGGGATGTCGCTACACTAAGAACATTGGCAGGACTGAATAGAGCTTTTTTTTTTTTTTTTTTTTTACTACACCGTTAAAAATTTTGTGGTAGGTTGCACCAAAAAGTGGTGCTACACCAGCTGCACCACTTTCTGAGAAAAAATACACCATTGTGTGGTGCAAACGAAAACCAACAACATGGTGCAAGATGTGGTACTCTACCTTGTTCAACAGCGTGGAGCAAAGTTGCATTACGTTGTTGGGTTTTTGTATGCATCACACAGTGGTGTATTTTTTTCTCAGTGGTGTATTTTTTTCTCAGAAAGTGGTGCAGCTGGTGTAGCACCACTTTGTGGTGCAACCTACCTCAAAATTTATTGCCCCATATTCCATCCATTTCAATGGAAAAATAAACTGCAGAATTTTAAAATTGGTAGCTGTCACTCTTAATTTAATTTTGATTTAAATTTTAAATGATTGAATTAAATTAAATATCAAGTTAAATAAAAATATTGTAATAGTAAATTAAATATTTAAATTAAAAATTAAATCAGTATTCATTCATCAAATATTAGCTCAACCGTAATGTAAAAAGAAGCCGAATTTTAAACCTGATCGTTGTCTCTTTATTTAATTTCATTTTTTAAATAAATAAATGAATCAATTAAATTTCACTTACAATCAATGTAGCCCCGAGATCTTTAGTTTTAGGATTAATTTCAGTGTAGTATTAATATTATTTAAATGTTCATCTTTTTTCCTGCATCTTCCTTAGATTTTTAAAAAACATGTCTCACCTCCGTACGTGCCATTTCCGTACAAAGAAATTTTTGTCCCATTTCCGTGCACATCTAGATCATTTAGTGTAATTTCCGTACACAGTTGTAATGATCCGTAGGAAGCTTTTATTCACTACTGTCATTGCCTTACAAGCTTGAAGAAGATACTTATTTATTTTTCAGTACTTTTCAATGGTCCTCTGCAATTATTACTTCTTTCTGTTATGCATAACGAAATAATGACCTCTTGCTTGTTTTCCCTATCTGAAGGGTACTGCTGGTACTGATACCCTTCGTGTACAGTAGCTGGTTTGTTTTTCGTCTGTGTTATTTCCATTTAGAATGTAAAACGCAAACAATCAATCACATATGAAATTAAACATATCTGACGAATGCTGAAGGCCGTAACGATTGCATTATTAAACAGTCTATTTACCCTTTAGTCCTTATTGTTGTTTGCACTTACCCGGGGCCTATTGGTTGACAAAAACAGTGAATGATACTCCCTTCGACGTCGGAGAAATTCGGAATGGGGAGCAATATTTACTTTCTCCTTTGCATTCTCCATATCTAATATACCAAGCGGTGTTCTGCACAGAAATGGCACTAGCTGGTCTGCCTGTGTACGAAAAGGCACATACAGAAGTGGGAAAGGAGATGTCTCTCGGTTGCTTTGCTGCGATGCGAAGTATTGATTAGTGCTGTAATGGGCTCACCCTTGTTTAAGAAGAGTTATTGTTTGTGGTTGTTTTTTGTACGAGCAACAGATTCCGTATATAGACAATATGAATACAAACTTTTAGTTTTATAGCCTCCGCAAAAACAAGGAATAGAGGTAATAGGAAATAGAGTGAATAGAATAAGGAATAGTGAGATTTTTTTGAGCCTCCGCAAAAACAAGGAATAGAGTGATTTATACAAATAAAGTGGATGCTTGTGTTCTCAGCGCGATGGCTGGGTGGCTTGGATTACTGGGTGGCAACGCCACGAAGTGCCAGGTTTTCGGTGTCAGAGCTTTGCTGCGGCGAGAAGTATTGAGCAGAACTATACACTGGAATTAAGGGTAGTTAAGAGAGAGAGAGAGAGAGAGAGACCCACCACAGGGCAAGAAAACTAGCCCTGTAACACCTAATTCAGCATACCAGACAAAAATCTCTGTTAGTCCAAATGATGTCAGCGTCCATCAGACGCCTACGGTGTTCAAACTCTTTAAAATAACCTAAGCTAAATAAGTTAAGAAAAAAAATTACAAACCGCATTACACTCCCTACGATCTCGGGACGTGTTCTTAAGCAAGAAGCGGTTCCTTATGCGTCATTCGGTGGGGTCAAATGTAAATTTGTCATCAACTGTGTAGGGTCAAATGTAATTTGTCATTTTCTGTCTTTATTAATATTTCGATGATTGATCATTGACGTACAGTAAATAATAATATTCCGAACTTAAAAAACGGTTAGAAACTTATTTTTTAACTTTAGCGAAAATCATATTTGCAGATTATTGTAAGATTGGGGGCGGGGGGTAGTGGTTCAGATATGAATGGTAGGGCTTTGCTTCAAAAAATTCCTCTGAAATGGTCTATGGACGTTCCTAAGGGTAACACATGAAATGCTTGACGTGATCATCTAACTGTTCCTTTACAATGAGGGTTTCGTGATGCAGGGCGTTATTCTGCTGAAAGAATACAATACCATCTGGATACAAAGTAACCACTTGGTCTGAAACAGAGCCTAGGTAGAATCTGGTGGTGGAGGCGTGTTCAAAGGTGATGGCTGGGGTGCAGGAATGTCCATAAGACATCTCCAAACCAGAGTAACGCACCCGCCGGTCTGTTACTATCCCACCGTTCAGTCCGATCACTCTTGTTCTCCCGCGCTGCTTAGAATAAGAACCCTTTCATCGGCATATTGGAGCTAGAACCTGAACTCATCTAACGAGGCGACTCTTTTGTAGCGGTGCTTCAGTCACGCTGCTCCCGTGCGCACTGGAGGTGGAGATGTCGATGACAGTCAGTCAGCATTGGCACATGAACGTGTCGTCGACTCCTTAGGACCACCCACAAGAGCGTTCGCTGGATTGTGCACTTGAAAACATGGGCCCATAAACGGGTCGCTGACTCCTGAGGACCATTCACAAGGGTATCTGCTGGATTGTGTGCTTGGAAACCCAGGCACATGACTGGTCGCTAACTCCTGAGGACCATTCACAAGGGTGTCTGCTGGATTGTGTGCTTGGAAACACGGGCACATGACGGGTCGTTAACTCCTGAGGACCATTCACAAGGGTGTCTGCTGGATTCCGTGCTTGGAAACACGGGCACATGAACGGTTCGCCGACTCCTTAGGGCCACCCACAAGAGCGTTCGCTGGATTGTGTGCTTGAAGAACATGGGCGCATGAACGGGTCACTGACTCCTGAGGACTATTCACAAGGGCGTCTGCTGAATTGTGTGCTTGGAATCATAGTCACATGAACTGGTCGTCGACTCCAGTACCTCCCACAAGAGCGTTCGCTGAATTGTGTGCTTGGAAACATGACGGGTCGCCGACTCCAGAGGACCATCCGCAACAGCTTCCGCTGGATTATGCGTTTGTAAACATAGGCACATGAACAGGTCGCCGGCTCTTTAGGGCCATCCACAAGACCATCCTCTGGATTCCGTGCTCGGAATCATTTTTCTGTGCCTAATAAACTGGCATCTCAGTGTAAGAATTCTTGCACATATAGGTTGGAAGGCATCAGTATATGGGATGAAGCCTTGTTTTATAGGTTGTATTGTCTCAGATATTTTCCAAGCGATATTTATGTAGATTGGGATCTTAGTCTATCATATTAAAAACAAAACCTAAAAAAAGTCATGTTAGGATCTCGAACTGTATTATTGACGTCAAGGAGGGAGCATCACGTTTAAAGAATTGCAGAAGCACTTCAAATACGAGTGTAATTTTTAGGCCAGCTTCCGGCTCTGACACAATTAGCCAGGTTTATTCAATGATTTGTAAAAAGGTTGTGAATATTGACAGCTGACTTAACGAGTTTAGCATCACACCATAAAATAGGAAATTTCCTCTCTTTCTTTTTTGTGTTTCATTTTTCTTAACTGATTGAAATTTTACGTAACGGTTGAGATGCCTGTCTAGCTGCTCCTATGGCGTTCAATATCTCACATAAATCACGACGCCCGCATACATCTGAGCGTTTTCAAATTGGTATGAACGATTTTAAAAAATACGTTTACTCAACTATTTCGTAGGCTTGTAAAAACAACCAGTACCTCTTCCTCTCCTTCTCTACGTGTACAGAATTTCGAAGCATCGTGTTTTGGTAGTTACCAAGCAACGGTGTAACTAACAAACATGGTGTAGTTCAAGCTCTTAGTCGATAAAAAAAAAAAAGGCAAAGATTATTGGATGAAATGTAACGCATATTGCGGTCTTGGTGTGTGCAGTTCCATTAAAAGAAGATTCATGTTCTATTTTTTGTGTTAAAAATGTTGCATCGTTGGTCGTTCATCCATTTCATTCAAATTAAGTTACACAAACTTTTTTTATCATACATTTTCGAGCTATTTTCCCGTTTTCAGTTTCTCCATTAATAAAGAAGAAAGGTGACACCGAATTCTCTTGTGTAATGAGCACAATTTAGTTAATCATTTCCGACACGAAAAAAAAAAAAAAAATTTCGAAGCCGATTTTTAGAAGGATTCAACGAAAAAGAGATTGCATTTCTGCACCCTTGAGAAAATCTGCGCATAATTTAAAATGCGCAGTGTAAGCAGTATTCTTCACGATGTGTTGAACCGGTTACAAATGAAATAAAATAAAGTAACCGGACTTCTACACAATCAGCAAAACATCCACAAATTGCAACGGGCCACTAGCGGCTGAAATATGAGCTACGAAAAGTCACACATTGTGCACAAACCAATTCTCAAAACGGAAGATATCCAAGGCAAAGGGAATTTTTCAAATCGGGTACTTAGAACGAAGATACTGTTCCAAGTGTGGTACAAATAGAAATAAACACTTACACGCCCTAGTGCAAAACATTTTCAAATCGGGTCCTTAGAAACGAAGATACGGTTTTTAAGTGTGGTACATCCCCTAGTAGCAAAACTTTTTCAAGTCGGGTTCTTAGAAACGAAGACACAGTTCCAAGTGTGGTACAAATAGAAAAGACTCTTACACCCCCTAGTTTCAAAACTTTTTCAAATCGGGTTCTTAGAAACGAAGACTCGGTTCCAAGTGTTGTACAAACAGAAATAAACACTTACACTCTTTAGTGGCGAATTTTTTCAAATCGGGTTCTTAGAAACGAAGAAATTGTTCCAAGTGTGATACAAACAAAAATAAAGACCTACACCCCCTAGTGGCAAAACTTTTTCATATCGGGTTCTTAGAAACAAAGACACGGTTCCAAGTCTGATACAAATAGAAAAAGACACTTACACCCCCTAGCGGCAAAGTTTTTTCATATTGGATTTTTAGAAATGAAGACACGGTTCCAAGTGTGGTAAAAATAGAAAAAGACACTTACAATCCCTAATGGCAAAACTTTTTCGGATTGGGTTCTTAGAAACGAAGATACGGTTTTAAGTGTGGTACAAATAGAAAAGACTCTTACACCTCCTAGTGGCAAAACGTTTTCAAATCAGGTTTTTAGAAATGAAGAAGCGGTTCCAAGTGTGGTACGAATAGAAAAAGACACTTACATCCCAACTCGGTTCCAAATGTGGTACAAATAGAAATAAAATAGGGGGTGTAATGCCCCCTAGTAGCAAAACTTTTTCAAATCGGGTTCTTAGAAACGAAGACACGGTTCCAAGTGTGGTAAAAGTGGAAAAAGACACTTACAATCCCTAATTGCAAAACGTTTTCAGATCAGATTCTTCAAAACGAAGACTCGGTCCCAAGTGTGGTGCAAATAGAAATAAAGACTTACACCCCCTAGAGGCAAACGTTTTTCAAATCGGGTTCTTAGAAACGAAGACAAGGTTCCATGTGTGATGCAAATAGAAAAAGACACTTACACCTCCTAATAGCAAAACTTTTTCCGATCGAGTTCTTAGAAACGAAGACTCGATTCCTAGTGTTGTACAAATAGAAATAAACATTTGCACTCCTTAATGGCAAAACGTTTTCAAATCGGGTTGATAGAAACGAAGACATGGTTCCAAGCGTGATGCAAATAAAAAAAGACACTTACACCTCCTAGCGGCAAAACTTTTTCATATTGGGTTTTTAGAAACGAAGGCACGGTTCCAAGTGCGGTACAAATAGAAAAAGATACTTACACCCCCTAATAGCAAAACTTTTTCAGATCGAGTTCTTAGAAACGAAGACTCGATTCCAAGTGTTGTACAAATAGAAATAAAGACTTACACCCCCTAGTGGCAAAACTGTTTCAGATCGGGTTCTTAGAAACGAAGACACGGTTCCAAGTGTGGTAGTACAAATAGAAATAAACACACCCCCTAATAGCAAAACGTTTTCAAATCGGGTTCTTAGAAACGAAGACACGGTTCCAAGTGTGGTACGCTTACACCCTCTAGTGGCAAAACTTTTTTCAAATCGGGTTCTTAGAAACGAAGATATTTTTCCAAGTGTGGTACACTTGCAGCCCCTTCTCGCAAAACTTTTTCAGATCGAGTTCTTAGAAACAAAGGCACGTTTCTTAGTGTGGTACAAATAGAAATAAACACTTACACCCCTAGTTGCATAACTTTTTCAGATCGGGTTCTTAGAAACGAAGACACGGTTCCAAGTGTGATGGTACAAATAGAAATAAACACACCCCCTAACAGCAAAACTTTTTCAGATCGGGTTCTTAGAAACGAAGACATGGTTCCAAGTGTGGTACACTTACACCCCCTTGTGGCAAAACTTTTTCAGATTGGGTTTTTAGAAACGAAGATACGGTTCGAAGTGTGGTGCAAATAGAAATAAACACTTACACTCTCTAGTGGCAAAACTTTTTCAAATCGGGCTCTTAAAAACGAAGATGCGTTTCCAAGTGTGGTGCACTTACATCTTTAGTGGCAAACCTTTTTCAAATAGAGTTCTTAGAAACGAAGCCACGGTTCCAAGTGTTGTACAAATAGAAATAAACCCTTACACTCTCTAGTGGCAAAACTGCGGGGTACAAATATTGGCAAAAATGTGAAAAATATTCCTCGCCACAAATGATATAAGTATCAAAAAGGATGTTTTAAATCGGACTTTTAAATGCGGAAATATCATCACTACAGGGATTTACATTAACGCCCTCTAGCGGGAGAACTAAACATTATTTTGAAAAAAAAAAGTACATGTAAATGCTTTGCGCGGTAAGTGGCGTCTGAATGAAAAATAATTTTTTGAGTTAGATTTTTACAAGCGAAGGTACGATTACAAACGCGTAAAGAACAGAAATATGCATTTACAACAATTTTTTTTTATTGAGGTATGGTAAAGGCAAACATTTTTTTACAAAATGTTGCAAAATGCATGCAAAATATTCATCGTCTTGGCGTCTATCTGGCGCAATTTTTTTCTTTTTAAATCCTGTCTTTAGAAACAGAGATTTCGGCAAAAATACAACATACATTTTCGTCCCCCATGCGGAGGGCGTAAATCCATGTGTAACTTTCAAATAGATAATGTAAGTAAAATGGTCTGCGTGGTAAAAGTTATCGGAAGGTAAAAATATTTTTTTTAATTCTTTTCTTCAAGCAATTGTATGGAGTCAAATATATTTTGAATTAAATAGCATGTGCATTTGCGGCGAGGTTATGCATAAAAAAGACCAAAACATATGGAACGGCGTTCTCATTGTTCAAGCTTTCAAATGGAAAAAGAGTTTTTCAAATTGGACTCTAAGTTACAAATATATGGTCTCTACAGGCGAACGGACGAATGGACACACACGCATACACACACACACACACACACACACACACTTGTAGTGATACCATAAGCACGTTCTTTTTCAAAAGACTCTAAAAACTACAATTTTAAATGTTTTAAAGAGTTATGAAAATTATTATATTTATGTAAAAATCTTAGTTTTTTGAAAAAAATTTTAAGTTTCGGCTCATTAAGATTTCGTTTTCTCACTGAAAACGAAGAACCTTTAGAAATCTAAATTGAACTACAGCAGCGAAAGTAATGCGTTCTTTTTTTAATATTAAAATTTACTAGAAAAACCTAAAACTACAGTCCAGAAAAATCGGTGAGATATTATTTACTAATTATTGCCTAAACACAAACACTGCAACAATTCGTAGACTTGTGTTGAAAAAACAATGGAGCACGATATGATAGTGGCGACAAGGGTTATTAAGATAAAAATACTGTTATAATGTTTTGCTATTAATGTACAGCAAAATATTCGCTTCCAGGGCAGTTTATGGTTCGCCAGTCGCCACTGTGTAGGACTCAAATTATTTTCCTTCAGTTGCCTGCCTGTTAATTATTTCTGTCCCATGAACTTTGAATTTTCGTTTGAATTTGTGTAAATTTGTGTAAATTTGTGCTCATTCAAACTGCTTTTAAATTTAGTAAAACGTGTATGTAGGATTAATTTTTACTTTCGTTCTTCCAGGTATTCTTCGGTGAAGATTCCAGATTACAATTTGGTAACTATTTCGCTTCTTATTTTCTTTTTCTTGCGAGTTAGTTTTGCAGCTTATATCTCCAAGAGGTCAGTTACAACTTTTGGGATCATGCACTGAAGTTGGCTTTTTTTTTTTTTTTTTACTGCGCCGTAGCGCTAAAATGGTAGAGTTACTGATATGATGATGTGATTTCATTGCATACGAGTTAGATGTGGTCATCACAGCACTATAATACTAGCTGATGACTTTACCTTCACCGTCTAAGTGAAGACTTCGCAGGGAAATATTGAACTCTCTCGAAAGTTTGGGATTAATAGGATCCCTGACGGCGCTGCGATAGCTGGCCCGTCAGTCACCGGAAACCACAGTCTTTCACTCGGACAGATTCGGTCCATAGACCTGTGGGGATCTGCCTCCCTTACGGGACTGGTACCTTACACCCTTCTATCATAACCCGTGTGTGCGACGTGCTATGGGCAGTTGGGGCAACAAACTTTTCAATAAGAAATTAACTCATCTCGTGGCCGAGAGATCGACCGCCAACGCGAGTTTTTGGGACAAAAGTCCTTTATTTGGTATCTTATCAAACAAAAATTATTACATCCACATTAGACAATGAGGGTCTCATGCACCCTCTCACAATATTCACACTGAAACACATTATTCACATATTGAAAATATTTACATTGTCCACAGCGCTAGGGCCAGTGCTGTGGTGATGACCCCGGGCCAGGGTCATCAAAAAACACCTTGGTCAATAGACCCAAAAGCTCAATATCGAGAGCAACGTACCTCCGAGGGCACTACCATCTGTCAACCACAGTTGACCCGGCTTTTCCTTTGCTCAAGTTCCCTGATAAGACTGGGACACGTCTTACTGAAGCTGGAGTGAGAGACGTCCAGCTTCAGGCGGAACTTAGCATTCGGAGCATTGCACTTGCTGCATTTCGGTGCGGCTCTGGTGGTGCTGGTGCCCAACTTCACCGCAATTGCCGCACCTTGCTTCTGACTCGGGGCAGTTGCCTCGGAAATGGCCGAAGCCATTGCACCGAAAGCACCTGACTTCCCGCAAAAATTCCTTTGGGCGGAGCACTGACGAACCCAAGTTCAGTGTCTTCCGCCTCACCAAGAGCTTGAAGGCCTTGGGCTCCACGTCTGCCACCCAGTGGACCCTACCTCCCTTGCCCTTGATGGGGAAACAGGCTTTAAACCCGTTCTCGAGTTCGGGGTTCTGCCCGCGAACCCCTTCCTCGAACTCTTTCCCTGAGAGATGCCCGTCGACCCCATAGACTATCAACCGGGGATTCCTCTTTCGTGGGGCAGCAGATTGCCGCTCAACTCCTGGGCTAGGCGGTCGAGCTCCCCGGGATGGAAACACTCCACCGCGACCCCACCTTTCCTAATGCACCGAATGCTCTTGACCGCTATCTGCAGTTTAGTTAGGTTGACTGCAGTCTTCAGGGTCTTCTTTATGTCCTCTGAGGACGCACTCTCGACTGTGGGGTAGACCAAAAGCACGTGTCTCTTGTCTTCCGACTTTTTCTTCTTCTTATTTTTATTCCCAATCGGGGCGGGCGAAAACCCTTTCGCCGTGCTAGCCCCTTTTCTAGCCACTTCGGCGTAGGAAACCACATTGGCGTCGGCTTTGCAGCGCGACTCTTGGCGAGCGGACAGCCTGCCTTCAACATAAGCCGTCCGTTGTGCTTGTTCGTAACAAGCCTCATCGATACTCTTTAGGGCCGCTTTCACCTGTTCTCTTCCTGAGGAAGTGATCCTTGATAACGGACTCTACTTCCCCTATGAGAGTGAAAATGCGACTCAAAAAAGCCCCTGGTGTTAGCACCGGGGGTGTCCTGGGATGCTGGTGGGCCTCCAGAGATGTCTCTGGAGGACCAGCGGACGACCCCTCAGGGGCCCGAAAGGATTCGGGTTGGGGTGGTGTTTTACCCTTCCTTGCCATGGGCGGAACTGGCAAGGACGTGCTTACACCTTGGACAGGCTGAGAGGGCTCAGCCTTAGGAGAGACTCCCTTCGTGGGTGTAGCTGCTTTAGAGCCCTTCGCCCCAGGAAGAGTCTTTGACCGTCTCCTCCTGACGCTGGGCTTCACCTTCCGGCTGTTCTCGGAAGCAGGGCTTGGTAGTGTTTCCGCCGCTACCTTCACGGTCCGGGAAGACCCGGCCGGTTTAGGGGCTGACCCCTTAGAATTCACTTTACCTAAGTACTGAGTGAGCACCCTGGGGTTCTCCCACTCAAGTCAAACCTTAGAATCCGGGCGCTCGGGCTTTGGTCTGACATAGGATCAAAGAGTCCTTATGTCAGAGGGGCCGGAACGACGTCAACGTACCCGAAATCTGATGCTAGAGTCTCTATGTGGGTTGAACGGAACTTCGCTCTTACAAGGGCGTTTTCTCTAAGTCCCGTCACTGCTCTGATTAATAGGCAACATAATGTTGAACTTTTCTAAAAAGAAAAATCACGAGAATGGGAAGATTCCCCCTCTCGCGCTTGAGATCGCAATTCTGCTAAGCAGTGCAGTATAGCTCAACCAAGACACACAAAAAACTCTCCCCCGGTAGGCATCAGCCCTGCTCTATAAGGAGGTCCAGCCTGAAAAGAGAAGGAAGATAAAGTAGACAGACGATGCCATCACTCTATCCACGTTATTTTATAAACAACGCATAGCAACAGAAAAATTGTTTTTACGACACCGCTGGGACAGATCTCTCGATAACTAGCCGAGTGCGTTCGCTTTATGCTACGGTGCTTACAATTCACAGCGCTATTCGTGGTTTATCAGTCAGCATCTGACTACACAAATCCTTATTGATGGGCTCAGCAACTCATGTGTCGGCATCTAGTGGCATTCAACAGAGCAAGCTATTTAATTACAGCTGATAAATCCAAAGGGCGATTGAAATTGTGAATATATTTCAAATACGTGGAGATAATGTAAATAGACGATGCCATCACTCTGTCCGCGTTATTTTATAAACAAGGCATAGCAACTGAAAGCTATTGCGATTTCCTGTTGTAAAACGTTGATGATTCGTATACGCTGTCAAAAAGTACTACACAGAGAACAAGAACGAATGCAAGAGTTAGTATCACCTTCATCTAAGGTTACGTACTTCCCTATAAAGTAGACATAAAATGTTTACTTATTGCCTTCAAAAAAACCTCCCACTGGAGTGCGAAAGCTTGGCAAATCAATATACGTCTTACACCTGTAAATAAACGGATTTTACTGCGCAATAAGCGCTTTATGATTTTAAACAATGAAAAAGTAATTAGCATTTGAATTTCATTTTTCAAATACCAAATCGAATAAAAAATAATGATTGTTTTAGCCCGGACTTCATTAAAAAAATTAATCGGCAATATTTTCGCAAAAACTTCTTAACAATCGCCAAAACAATTTTTTTTTCGCAAATCACAAAGAATGCGATCGGCAGCGTGACCCGTAACTGCTACCATTTGAGCCAAACTCGTTGAAAATGAGTAAGGTTGGTCGTACTCATGGTCATTAGTGAGAACATATGAGTGGTTAATAGGAGTTCCTAGAGCTGTAGCGGAAAACAGCACCGCCGCCCCGGTGGCGCAGTGGTCTAAGCGATGGCCTCTGATCATTCGTCCGAACGGGGTCCGGGTTCGAATCCCGGTGAGGCATGGATGTTGTGTTTGTCTTACGGCACTGGCTCTCTCCCTTCCCTGGAACCAGTGACCCTAAATTAGGGACGGGCGACTGCTTATAGCCCGTTGAGTTACTCACGGTGGTCGTTAAACCTCCAACCAAAAAAAAAAAAAAAAAAAAAAACAGCACCCTCACCACCACCACGAAAAATATTTTAAGGTCCTCCCCAACAAAAATTGGCTTCTGTGACTTTCATATTATTATACATGTAAGATGCACCTCAACACTAAACTTGAACGTGGCAAGCTCATAAGACAAACAAAATCTATTGACATCACCAACCTTAAAAAACACCATAATACCTTCAAGTTAGAACTGAAGAACAGGTTCTCTGCTTTAGAAGGCCTAACATCGGAAGAAGTGGACATCTCTGAAGTTAACAGAAAAGTAACCAAAGCTCTTATGGAAACAGCAACAAAATTAGCTGGGTCTAAGAACAAGTTACATGTAAATAAATTATCAGGAAAAACGAAAATGTTGATGCAAAAAGAAGAGAGATGAGGACAACTAAAGAAGATGTGACTTCCAAAGTGGAATATATAGAGCTATGCAAGACAGTACGAAAAAGTATCACTGAAGACGTAAGAAAATTCAACTGTGAACTAGTGAGGAAAGCAATTGAAAACAACCAAAGCCTAAAGATAGCAAAGGGACATCTCAGTAAGGGAAGAAAACAGATTATGGCACTGAGAAAAGAAGATGGTTCTGTAATAAGAAATAGAGGCGAAATTTTGACAAGAGTGAAAGATTTCTACTCCAAATTATATGAAAGGGATGATACATGCACTCCAGACATCATGAAAGATACCAGTACCAGAGTTCCTCCAGTCCTTCCAGCAGAAGTTGCACATGCAATCAAGAACATGAAGCGGGGAAAAGCTCCAGGAGAAGATGGAATTACTGTAGACATCATACAAGAAGCAAGTGGAGAAATCGAAACAGTACTCGCCCAAATTTTCACTCGATGCCTTAATGAAGGAAAGATTCCTGAGGATTGGAACACCGCTACAATGATCCTGCTACATAAGAAAGGTGACATTGAGGATCTCGGAAACTACAGACCTATCAGCCTCCTATCAGTAGTTTATAAAATCTTCACTAAAGTTCTTTCACACCGCTTGAAGGTAACACTGGACATGGCTCAACCGAGAGAACAAGCTGGATTCAGGAGTGGCTACAGCACAATAGATCATATCCATGTGCTGAGAGAACTAATTGAAAGAGCGAGGGAATATGAACTTCCATTGTGCATGGCTTTTATCGATTATGAAAAAGCCTTTGATTCGGTGAAACCATCAGCAGTTACAATGGCTCTGAAAACCTGCGGTATTGAAGATGCATACATTAATATTATTAATAACATCTATGAAAATGCAAGTGCAAAGATTAGGCTGTTTGAAAATACAACACACATAAAAATTGGAAAGGGAGTGAGACAAGGTGACACCATATCTCCGAAGCTCTTTAATGCCACATTGGAGGGTGTTTTTCAGTCACTGAGCTGGGAAAACAAGGGGATAAAGATTAATGGAGATTATCTAACCCACCTTCGTTTTGCTGATGACGTAGTCATTTTTGCAACTACCCCATCAGAGCTGCAGAGTATGATCCAGGAACTTGCTGACAAGAGTAAAGAAGTGGGATTAAAAATGAACTTTCAGAAGACAAAAGTGATGTTCAATGCTTTTACAAGAAATGAAGATTTATCGATTGATGGAGAAAAGCTGGAGATAACAGATACGTACGTTTATCTTGGACAGCAGATATCAAGTGAGGGTCACATTGATGAAGAAATTAATCGGCGTACAAAACTTGCCTGGAGAGCTTTTGGAAGAAACAGCATAATTTTCAAGAGCAATATGCCATTATGTCTTAAAAGAAAAGTGTTTGATCAATGCATCCTTCCAGTGCTTACGTATGGTGCAGAGACGTGGACCTTAACTAAAAGAGACATACAAAGGCTGCAGACAACTCAAAAAAGCATGGAGAGGTGCATGCTTGGTGTAACCAGGAGAGATAAGAAGAGGAACTCGTGGATCCGAAAAATGACAAGAGTGGAAGACATCATGATCAGAGTTAAATCCCTGAAATGGCAATGGGCTGGACATACTGCCAGAAGGACAGATCATCGATGGACAGCCGAAGTTTTAGATTGGATTCCAAGGGACAGGAAAAGACCCAGAAGAAGACCACATGGGAGATGGGTGGATGAAATTCGAAAGTATGCAGGGGAGACATGGAGGAGACTAGCACAAGACAGACCGTTGTGGAGGAAACTTGGGGAGACCTTCGTCCAGCAGTGGATTGATAATGGTTGACAATGATGATGATGATGATGATATACTACATAAGCTATATAAAAATAAAAAAAGCTAGGAGGGGGTAAGTCACGCCTACGAAAAGACCGAAGAATAAATGGGAGCGATCGATTACTTAAGAGAAACTAAGTAACTTAGTTCACCTCTCGGCTTCGGAAACCTTTGGAGAATCTTTACTCTTACACAGCTCAGAAAGAAAGGGAAACTAGGGTTGCAGCTCAGTTCGCCAGGCCTAAGTCAAAATGCTAATTCAGATCAGGTATGGTGATACCATCTGTGACGTGCCTGCCCCGCAGGACGCAAACGATATAAAGGCAGATAGCAGCGAGGACGAACGTCTGCGTAGCTCAGTTGTTAGAGTGACTTGTTCCGGAATAAGAGGACTCGGGTTCGATCCCCGGCGTGGACCAAAAATGATGGAGAAATTTATTTCGTTATAATGGCGCCCGAACTTCCCGGATGATCTGGCGTTAAAGATCTCGCAATGGTGTGATGTTCTTTCCACACCGCGAGACAAGAAAAAATAAGAGAATCCCTTCTTCAGCGCTTCGAAAAATAAATAGTGTGATGTTGCATTGCACACACCAGCTTGACTGGGAGTTCTCAAGTGCGCGTTCTGCAGCGGATGACTGCCTACAACGATACATGGTCCCGGCTGACCCGTGGGACATGCCCCCGGCCCTCTTTCGGGGGGAGATGTGACGTACCTGCCCCGCAGGACGCACACGACATAAAGGCAGATAGCAGCGAGAACGAACGTCTGCGTAGCTCAGTTGGTAGGGCGACTTGTTCAGGAATAAGAGGACTCGGGTTCGATCTCCGGCGTGGACCAAAAATGACGGAGAAATTTACTTTGTTATACATCTTCCTCCTCTATCTGGGGTCAAAGAAAAAACTGGTAGATCCTCTCTAACCTGCCCTACAAGCGCTTTATGATAAGATGAAAATATTTAAAAGAAAATTAGTTATGGAGCCTGCTTTAAGTAAGGATGATTTTTATCCGGAAAAGAATTTAAGTTGAAGTATTATGCATTCATAGAAGAAAGCATTGCTATGCGAATGCTAAGGAAAATATTATTTGTATAGAGATATGGAGGCCCCTGTCTGTCTGGGGTCCCCCGTACGGCGGGAGCTGGAGACCTGCGTTACGCCACTGGAAGTTCCCTTTAGTAGTGACAAAAATAGCATCGTGTGGGAGCTCTTTCGATGATCCACTTTATATAATTTTCCTTATAATTTAACATGTGAAGAACCCTATTTTTTCACGCACAGTGAAATTTTTACTTCGATCGAGAAATGCAGCTCGGAAATTCCCCATCCCAACAGTCATTCGCATTACGATCTATACGAACCGGTTGTTCTTAATTTGTGATATCATATCTGGCTTTATCTAATATCATCTCTAGCTTCATGTAATGCCGTTCCTACGTATTTCATCTAATATCATCCTTTGTTCATTTAATACCATCCCTGGCTTCATCTAATATCATCCCTTTTTCATCTAATACCATCCCTGGCTTCATCTAATATCATCCCTTTTTCATCTAATACCATCCCTGGCTTCATCTAATATCCCTAGTTCATCTAAAACCACCCCTGGCTCATCTTATATAATTCCTAGTTCATCTATCATTACCGGCTTCATCTAATATCTTATGACTGCCTCACGTTAAGGACTCCAGTGCTGAATCTTCCTAACCTTATGACATTACGAAATACAAGCGCTAAATATTGCTTCGTTTAAGTCCATTATCAGAATTAAGCATTATGGACGTCAGCATTACTGAAGACTGATGCCGCTTTAATTCGGAAGTAGAGGGTGTTCACCGAACACATGCAATAATGGTTAAAATTGCCTCGCGTTGATCACCCTGTGCTCAGGGTCATCACTGATTACGAGTGGGGGTGCATTCAGAGTAACACTAACGCAAGCAGTCTGGGAAACGATCCTGAAAACGATTTCCACTGTCCACTCTTTTGTGTCTTGTGGAGATGCTCAGTGCTTGCCGACCGATGAGAGTCGCGGGCTTCCTGCTAATCTCCAGAGCTGGACCCGGATTCGAGTCTCGGCACTGGGATTGGGCCTTCGCAGTTCAATGCCACGTAACTGCAGATCTCTTAGCCTTGGAAGGGGGGGAATTAGATGAGGAAGCGGGATTCCTGATAGGACATGTGACGTACTACAGAGGTAAAGCACGTGTCAAGACGAAAAATCTGCAGCGATACGTCCGTGTAGCTTAGTTGGGAGAGCAACTTACTCCGGATTGAGAGGGCGAGGTTTGATCTCCGTCACGGACAAACTTCTGTTTTCACAGACAATAAAAAAGAAGAGTGATGAAAAAATATATGCATAAGAATACACTGCTTCCCGTTAACAAAAGTTGAGAGATAAGTTGTGAAATGCTTACATACTTACTTACCTGTATAATGACCCTGTTTGTGGCGGTAGGTCCTTGCCACGGTACCAGCGGTTTAACGTAAACTGAGAAAAAAGTTTGTTTGAAACAACAAAATCCTTTTTTTGAGCTGTTTTGTCGATTTATTTTGTTACTTTAGCCAAAATCCATCGGAATTGTTTTGTTGGCAACACAAAATTATTTCGTTGGTTATATTTTGTTAATTCAACTATATGGAGGTGGCATCGACCTTACGGCAAAGCGCACGTGATTACTAGCTACTCCATACGGGCACTACCTGACTACCATTGACCAGAAGAATCTCGTTTTGCGCTTAAGATTTCGTTTTCAATTATGGCTGACTGCGATTTTTCATTTGCGATCGGTTCCTGTTCGCAAATAAAAATTTGCACATGAGGTAATGATAAGAGTTGTAATTTATGTATGGAGTTTGTTTTCATGTATCGGCTATATATACAGGGTGTTTCAAAATTCGTGCCGCAACCAAAGATTGCACGGTGATAGTACCCTGGAACATATACAACGTTAAGAAGAATATTACGATTTTTTTCTCTAACCAAAAATGTCAATAATTTGTTTCATCAAATAGCTAAGGAAAACATTTAAAATGAAATCGGATTTAGAAACATGTTACACACACATCAAAATATTGTCAATGCATCGTTATGTCAAGTATAAATCGTCCGTGAACATTCCAGAATTTAATAAACCGACCTTCAAATGCTGAATTCGCAGATGAGAATTTACTTGTAAGAACAGGTATAGCCGAGTGGTTAGCACTCCTAGACTGAAGGTCTCAGGTTCGAATCCGCTCGGTGCGCGCTTTTTCGCTGGCTCTGAAAAAATTCCTCATGACGTAACACCATCCAAATTCATTTAAATACCACTAGAAAATTAATACGGCTGGATGAAAAATGGAGGACACCCCCAAAATAAAAAATAGTGGACACCCAGGGTCTAAAATTACTGCACCGGCAAAGTGTTGCCATTGAAAAAAAGTTTAGTGACAAAGTGGCGCAGCTACATAACTCTAAATATTGTGGGAGCAAGAAATTACTGTGTCACGATAACAATATGTTTGGTTGCAGCAACAAAGCGTTTTTATCACGAAAACAATATATATTGTTGGACCCAAAAAAAGTCTTAAAGTTCGACCTTGGCATTTCGTTAAATGAACAAAACGTTTTGTCATGATAACAATACATTTTGTAGAATCAACAGTAATTTTCAGCAAAATACTTTTGTAAATTCAACAAACATGTTTGTTGACTGTATATCGACAAAATGTTTTGGTTGAATCAACAATTTTTTTTGCTGAATTAACAAAACCTTTTTCTCAGTGTAGGCTCCGAGGGACTGGAATGTCTTGTAGCTGAGCAGCTGTTGGAGTCAAAGCCGCAACCAGCTAGTCACAAAGCAGTTGCTCTAACCAAAGAGATATCAGCTGCACCGTTTTTTTTTTTTTTTTTTTCCCTTAAGTCCTCATTCAATCGGATTTGAGCTGGTCTTGAACGAACCACGTCTGTATAATTAACTGGTTTCACCGATATTGTTCTAGTCTCAGCAATATCTTATAGGGTTTCCACCCAAACGAAGGTTTAGATACAGCCACTTTTGCCTGAAGAATGCTTTGCTTTTATTAACTGATGCTACCGAGTGAGAGAAAACCACTGTCATACACCTATTATCCGTTTTTAGATCGAGATTCATCCCAACGCGTAGGTTTAAAACTCCTTAAGCACGTGGGCCATTATAGCGGTTATTCAGTCATGCGAAACAGAGGTGACATGAAATCGACTATAGATGCTCTGATGAGAAAGTAGGTAGCCTGGTTGACATGGTACAGAGTAGCAGACGTGAAAGTCGAGTCGACATGGTGGCAGAGTACCAGACTGTGCCGAAGCAAGGAGAGACTTTGGGAGTGAGAATGTGAGGGAAAAAAAAACCCAGATGACTCATTTTCAGCGGGGGACGTTCCAATAACCCATGACTCTGGATTATCGTGCCCTCCGAAGCACGGCTGGTCTTTAGTATTGGATAACCAAACAAGTTCCTGCCGTTTGTAAAAGACTCATAGATAACAAAGCACAGATTAAATTTTAAAAAACGTGCCTTTAATCCTCTAAGTAGCCTCTATGTGCGGCCAGATGTTGGTTTCCCAGCGGGGAAACCAGCATAATATGTAATATGTAGAAGGAAAAGTCGACAAAGATGTGGATGATAAAGAAAAGTCACACGATTCTGGCAAGGCAGAAGGGCGAATGGAAGTCGAAAAATTCCGAGTTGGACAAGAAGAACTATGGTGACCGAACAATTTGCACGAAAAACAATGATAGGCGGTAAAAACATTGACAGTGCGAGTGTGTGGACCGCAGATAACGTGGAAAGCTGTCGGACAGGAAACAATGGACGGTTCGTCAGGAAAAACGACGAGAGTTTGACGTCGAAAACTATAATAGGGACGATTCCCTTGATCGTCTGAAGCAGCAGGCAAAGTCTTAATAGGGCCAATAACTAAACCACATTGAGGAAGGAAAGCATGCAGTAAATGAGAGTTCAGGAGTAACTGGAGATAAACTAACGAGAGTAGGACAATGAGCAAGAGGAATTGCAAACAAACTTTGGTCGCGGACTGAAATTGGAGAAGAAAGAACCAACTCAACTTGAGCGGGATTAGGAAAATAAACCAACACCGAGCAAGGCTTTCGTGCGATGTACGTGATGGCATCAGGTGGAACAATCTGATGGAGTGCTGAAGTGTAAGCTGTAAGTTTAGTATGTGGAAGAGAGGAATATTTTACTCCGAGAGCTAAAGAAGCGAAGAAAGGCTTCCCCGGTGACGAGGACTCTAATAAATGAGCTGTTAAAACGGAGCCGGTACGAGAAAACCGGAAGCCCAAGACAGTTGAGAGAGGATCCGAGGGAAAGGCAGTGACAGCGGGCGTAGAGAGATGAGTTGAACTGTCAAGTAGTACATCCTGAGGAGGCGTCAGTGGTCGAAGAAAAGCAGTAGACATAGTACAAATAAGAAACTGTAAAGCAAAGCAGCACAATCTCGAGAGCGTAAGACGACGGAGATGGCAAAAGGCACGTAAAGAAGGCGGGCGATGTAAAGATGCGAGGTAATGACGTCACTGGAAGAACGGCGAGAGACAGATGGAGCACAGTAACGATGACGTCACCCAAGGACCACTATCAGAGGGTGACGTAAACGGGAAGGCGTGTAGATAACAGGAAGATAAGCACAGAAGGCAACTGAAAAGAATGCAGGTGAGAAGACAGAAGGAAGTCAAATCAAGTCACGATGGACAGATGTAAACATACCCACCGACATGAAAAATTAAGGAATATCGATATAAAATTCACTTACTGGTGCGGAAAAGTAGCTGGGAAGATTGCTGGCAGCCTATTACTTGAACAGGGTATGCAGGAAAGGAACAGCAGGCATTGGAACATATACTTGGGCTCACACTTCAGAAACGCAGTAGGGTGTAGTCGGCAAGTAATATTATGATGAAATTCAAAGTAAATACGTACTTTTTGACTTGGAAAAGTAGCAGGACAATTAGCACATAACCTTATACACACGCGGAACACAGGAGTCTGAAGCAATGAGCTCTTTGACCGAGCAAACTGGGCGAAAATTGAGGAACTCGACAGGGCACGTCCAACGACAGTTTTGTCACAATCGAAGCATTTTTACGTAAGTTATGACGCGTAAGGGCAATGGAATGGATCCCACTCCTATGTCCTGACCTTTGACCCCATTTCGTCCATTTTTAATAGGGTCCGTCCCCAGTGGTCCCCTACCACATACTAAAATTTAATCGAAATTGAGCTATTTTTACGCAAGTTATGACGCGTAAGGGCAATGGAATGGATCTCGCACCTATGTCCTGACCTTTGACCCTATTTGTACCATTTTCAATAGAGTTCGTCCCGAGGTAGTCTTCTCCGACATACTAAAATTTCATCGAAATCAAACCATTTTTACGCAAGTTATGACGCATAAAGGGCAATGGATCCCGCTTCTATGTCCCGATCTTTGACCCCATGTCGCCCATTTTTAATAGGGTTCGTCCCCAGGTGATCCCCTACCACATACTAAAATATCATCGAAATCGAACCATTTTTACGCGAGTTATCGTGCGGGTGGACAGACAGACAGACGGACGGACAAAGCTGGAGCGTATACGCTTCTTCAACTTACGGTTGGAAAGCGCAAAAAAAGTAAGTTACACCTAGCGCCATCTGAAGAGAGATTGTAGTTAGACCGTGTGTGTTTGGGAGCGAAGTAGACAGACGTCAAAGCTCCCAACGGGAGGTGTTTTAGTTCAGTAACTGCGTGCGCAGGAGGCAGTTCATTATGGCGCTTCAACTGGATCATTGCTCCACAAACTGGAAGTGCGAAGAGTCATTCGGTTTTTTGTAGGTTAAGCGCCTAAATTGCACTGACATCCATTTTGAAATATGTTCTGTAAACGGGGGAAACGCCATGTCTCGCCCGGCCATTGTAAAGTGCTGCCAACAATTTGAAAAGGGTCGCACAGATTCGACGGACGAATTCCGCGAAGGCAGACCACCAATATCCAGCACTCCGGAGCATGTTGCTGCCGTTGACGACATGATACGGTATAGTAGGCGTATCAAAATCGAGGAAATTTCCAGTACGTTAGACATTTCTCACGGGACTGCATTCCATCAATCAAGAGCAGCTGGAATTTCGGAAATGGTGTGCGAGATGGGTGCCACGTGAACTGGTGACACCAAACCGAAGGAGACTTTTTCTGTACTGGTATGGAAGAGTTAATCATCCGTTCCGATAAATGTTTACAGTCCTTAGGCGACTATGTCGAAAAGTGAATAGATGTTGTACCTTTAAACCAACATACATCTCTTGAATATATCTCTTTATTTGTTTCTTTTATTCAACAGTGTTTAGTTTTCTACGCTTTCCAACCGTAGGTTGAAGAAGCGTATATGCTCCAGCTTTGTCCGTCTGTCTGTCAATCCGCACGATAACTCGCGTAAAAATGGTTCGATTTCGATGAAAATTCAGTATGGGGTAGGGGACTACCTGGGGATGAACCCTATTGAAAATGGACGAAATGGGGTCAAAGGTCAGGACATAGCAGCGGGATCCATTCCATTGCCCTTATGCCTCATAACTTGCGTAAAAATGGTTCGATTTTGATGAAATTTTAGTATGTGATAGCCGGATCACATGGAAAAGGACCCTATCAAAAATGGACGAAATGGAGTCAAAGGTCAGGACATAGGAGCCGAATCCATTCCATTGTCCTTATGAGTCATAACTTGCGTAAAAATGGTTCAATTTCGATGAAATTTTATTATGTAGTAGGGGACCACATGGAAAAGAACCGTATCGAAAATGGACGAAATGGGGTCAAAGGTCAGGACATAGGAGTGGGATTCATTCCATTGCCCTTATGCATAATAACTTACGTAAAAATGCTTCTATTGAGCCAAAACTATGTTGTTCCGGAGATATACGGAACTTGTTCTGTTGAATATCGTCGGAACGGGGTCAAAGTTCAGGGCATGGGAGCGAGATTTATTCCACAGCCATTATCCTCATAACTTGAGTAATAACTTGAATAGTGATTTCTGGTATGTTGGAAAGCTTATAATATTCAATGCATTGCATGATTTTACTAACTTGTTTGATCCGCCCTCGTACTATAAGCGTGAAATCTTTAACGTAGACAACAAATATCGCGAGTGCTATTCGCTATCAATTCTTGTATGCTGGTCTGAAAAATTGAACTTATTCTTCCAAGTGATCCCAGTCAAGTTTTAGTATGTTCATTTGCTTTTTCGACGTGACCTTCTCTTGATATCTGTTGTTCAAAGTAAATGTAAGCTTCGGTTACTTGTAGATTTGCCCCACCAACTTCCAAATCTTCAATTCTTATAAACGCATTGTACATCATTTTTTTTTCTTTTTTCTAAGTTGATTTTTAAACTAATTTCTTTGCTCTTGTCAGCAAGTTCATGGATCATACTCTGCAGCTCTGAGGAAGTACTTGCAAAAATGACTTTGTCGTCAGCAAAATATTGGCGGGCATAAGCTCCATCAGTCTTTATCCCCTTGTCTTCTCAGTTCAATGATTGAAAGACATGTACAAGTGGAGTCTCTGTTTAATGAAGTCCCATCGTTCCACTGAAAAACTTGCGGCGCACTGCCGAGGTGAAACACATGTCTAGACGACAAACCTGCAGCGAGACATTCTATCCGCGTAGTTCAGTTGGCAGAGCGACATACTCCGGAGTGAGGGGACACGGTTTCCATGCCTGTCGCGGACAAACTTGTGTTTTCACAAACTTCGGTATAAAGAAAATTCGGCCGCCCCGCTGGCGCAGTGGTCTAAGCAATGGCTTCTGATCATTCGTCGGAGATGGGGTCCGTGTTCGAATCCCGGTGAGGCATGGATGTTGTGTTTTGTCTTACTCTCGCCCTTCCCTGGAACCAGTGACCCTAAATTAGGGACGGGCGACTGCTTATAGCCCACTGAGTTGCTCACGGTGGTCGTTAAACCTCCAATAAAAAAAACAAAAAAGAAAATTCGTTAAATCGAAATACATTTTAATTGTAAAAACTAAAATAAAGTTAAAAATACCGTAAAATGTGGTTGAATTCGGACGATAAACTGAACTTTTGAGTGGAAACTTTTCGTAAATGAGTTTAAATCTTTTTTGATACATATATTCGTAGAAGTATAATACATTGTCTGAATAAGCAAATTAATGAAGAGAAGGAAACGAAGACTCAACCTTACTTCTCTTCTTCATTATGCTAATAACATACGAGTAATTCTGCTCTGTACAGATATCCTATAAAAATCGTTTTGTTCATAAAATGTTCCGCCTTTTTATAAGCATCGGAACATTTCATCTGGAACATTTTCTTGATACTGTAATCCTCGTCCATTCGTACCGAATGCGTATAGCATTTTTTCATGTGAAGTTTTTTGATTGCCTCTTCATCATCATCTCCATCAATCACTGTAATCTCTTCACTACATTTTATAGCACTGCTTGCGGCTGTACAATACTTTATAGCCCCATCTTTCTTCTTCATTCTTTGATCAACACCATCTAAATTTTCACTTCATCCGCATTATCTTTTCGACTTTTTAAGCGAACAACACAGGCGAATCAATCGTACTGATTCAATGAAAATGAATACGTAACTTCTACAGAGACAGGCCAATACTAGTTACAACCGGTTTTACCCTGTGGAATGCAGTTTCTAAACTGGAATTTCTATCCACATTTGGAAAAAGAGCTCACATTTGGTAAAAGAGCTCACATTTCGTAAAAGAGCTCACATTTCGTAAAAGAGCTCACCATGGATACGACTCCTCGCGCTTCCTCACCCTTGTAAGACTCCCAGCGCCTCACGGAACCACAAATTTCAAGATAGGGAAAAAGAGGACGCTTTGATTCCATTTGCGAGCTAAAAAATTGTAAAGCAAAACACACACACACACAATGGTAATTTTTATATGAAAACACTTCGTTATACTGTATAAAAATTGATTTTCGTAATGTGGATATTAATTTACATGCAAATTTCGTTCAAAAGTCAAGGTCCTGCGGAAAATTTGGTTAAATACGTAGAAGATTTCGTTAAGTAGAAGTTCGTTATATAGAGACTCATATTGATGTGACGTTTTTTAGTGAATTAGCTGGAAATATAACCTTATTTTATGACGTTAACTGAAAGAAAAAGATTACAGAATTTGTCACTTAGAGCAAGAGTTTATATGGCATTAGAGGAAGATTAAATTTGCACCATCAACAACAAGATTTCTTGAGATCTACGTTACTGAAAGCATTCTGTGAAGTACAACGAATTGGCCAACACCCAAAATTGGCTAACATCCTCATTCTGAAAAGATTCACGGAAATTACTAAAGGGTGTTGTAATCAAATTGAGGTTTCCAACGAGTGAAGTGGACTGCTTGTATTTGAGGAGCAGTATCTTTTTACTTACTGTCTAGGTTGTAAAGAACGAAGAAGCGTTAGATTTTTTTTCACTGCGTGTCGCAGGATCTTTGGTTTATATTCATGAAAAATTCATGAATTATTTTAAAATTGTTTTTAATAAGTTTGAAAGAGTTAATACTCTTTAGTATAGTGGTGTTATGTAATTTAAGACAAATTTCGTGTCAGAAGTTTTTGAGTTAATTTTTTCTTTTTTTTACTACAGCGTTATTAGTTATTTAGTTAAATAAAGTAACTACTACAGGCCATCATATTCCGCTCAACACTGTTGCGTGTTCATTTGACTTTTAAGTTGTTTTCCTTCAAAAGTCTCTCCATCTCATCATAGATCTTTCTGTACTCTTCTCTCCTGATAGCTCCATGTTAGTTTCTCAGCTCAACATGTGTATTTCTTCGTTTTTTCTGCAAGCCGATCCAGTTTCGATCCTTCGATCCTTGGACTTTCTCCGTAACTTCCGTCGTTCTTACTGCTGCTGTTGTTCTGCCGTTCCTAATCCTATGTATCAGGGCGTGATTTTGTTTTCTTTTTTTATTTTTATTTTTTATTTTAGCAGTAGCAACACTTGCTAGTGGCCTTATTTTTTTTATTAGCAAATTGCATTATCTACTAGCGAAAGTTTATTAACATTACACGAAAGATTAGTCAAATTAGTCAATCATGACAAATTTTGATTTCACCCCTGTAACTGTCAATTGTAATGCTGAAAAGATTACAAATATTTATATATATCTCTCCTTTTGATGACCTGACAAATTAATTCTAACAATTTAACTTGAATGCAAATATTAAAAAAAATTTTTTAACTTTATTCACAAAATTCAAGAACACTATTCAAAATCTTAAATTATTTTCCGTACGGTTTTCGATCTGGGTTTCGTGTCTTTTCATCATACCACTTTAAAACAGCAGGCCTGTGGTCAAACTTGTCTTCGGATGGACCTTCAACCTCAATACTGATGAGAGCATTCAATGTTTGTAAGTTTAAACTGTCCCTCCAATCACCCTGGATTCTCTTCATGAAACTGAACCCAATCTCACATGCAGAAGTAGATAAAGGAAATATACTAGAAATTTCAACTAGTGCCAGAATGTTTTTATAATGTTCGTACTTTTCAAGAAGCATTTGTTTCCATAAAGCAGTTGTTCATTTTTGTATGTGTCTAAAATATTCCATACGGGCAATGCTGTGGCGCTTTACAGTTCACAATAAAACATTCAAAATGTTTCCACTAGCATCTTTTGCTGGAACCGATTTTTGTCACTAGCAAAATTCATTTGCTTGCTAGCAATTTGCTGCTTAACTACCAGTCGAAATCCAGCCACTACTGTTGTGAAAATTGCAACACCATGAAGCGCTGCTGGTATTAGCTTGAAACGTACAGCACACGTACAACTGGTTGGCACACGCAAATGATTTAAATGTCAGTGAAAATGCTCATGCGGTTTCAGAGCAGCGCCCTCTGAACTGCCCGGTCTTTGGTATGAAGAGTTGACTCAAACAAGATGTTGCGATCAGTGAAGAGCTGACATTGAGTCGAAAGGGTGTTTCTTGTGTCTCACTATGTCCCGTCGCCAAAGAAGGTCGTGTGACCTATATTCTAAATTAACTTTCATTTTTAGTTCCTTTTTCCATGTAAATTTGAGTTTGTTCTCCGTTATACTTCCAAACTTAACGTGACATCTTCTCTCTCACAAGAATAGTGTTGGCAACACATTTGAGGTCTGAGAGAAAGTGACGTAAAACTGATAAGAACTATAGATAAAAAGGACGATACGATAGTTGCTCATGTGGATGTGTGTGTGTGTGTGTAGACGTTCGATTGTTAAGTTAAATGTGAAATTAACAATTTTAGTGCCATGTTGTACAGTTCTATTGAATTAGTGCTGGAATAAAGAAAGAATTACCGTAAGTTGACTTCTGTTTATGTTTCGTCTGGCCGTAAAAACTTAATTAGGAACTATTGCATCGTATTCTTATTTTTATTTCAACAATCCTTAGTCATGGTTTAGACATAACGTAACACAATCTTCCTCACGAAAAAGACATTACGTCACAGTGACGCCCGAACTTCAAGTATGATCTGGCCGTTAAGTTTCTCGCAATGGTGTGATGTTCTTTCCACACCGCGAGACAGGAAACGGTGACGAGATTCCTGTACTACTTTGTTTTCTTTGTTTTTCGAGATCTTACTCCAATATCTCGAAAACAAAGTACTACAGGAATCTCATCACCGTCCACGCCTATACCTACGTTATGTTGACGATGTGTTATTGTTCTGGGACCATGGTCTGTATGGGCTACAGGTTTACTGGGAACATATGTCCTCTATAAATCCTTCATTAAAATTCACAATCGAACTTGAAAATAATGGTACTTTACCGTTCCTAGATTTCCTCTTAGAACGTGACTCTGACTCCTGCTCTTTACTCTATTTGGTGTATAGGAAAACTACGTCAGCACCCACTACGATACCTGCCTCTTTGGCACACCCAAATAACCATAAACTTTCATCAATTAACTTCATGCTAAGAAGAGCGTTCACTCATTCTTCTGATGGCTTCAGGCGGCGTTGCGATATAGATAAGGTTTTCTACATTGCGTGTGCCCATGGTTTTCAGAGAATCTGCTGTTCAATCAGGAAAATCTGTCGTCAAAGTCTAACTTCACTTCAGGCTGAACACCCTTGTCGCATTTTTGTGGGCTCAATGGATTATTTTCCAACTATCTCCTCAGTCCTTAAAAATATTTGCAAAACCTTCAATCTGGACTGTGGGATACATACTACCAATATTTTTACTTTGATCAAGAAAGATCGTGACCTAGTTCCAGAAGCTAACAAATTTGGCGTATACACCATCCCACTTGATAATTTGAATCAAGTTCCCCCTTGTAGCCAATACATCGGTTCAACCAAAAGATCATTGGGAATTAGGCTCAATGAACATAAATATGCCGTTAAGAATGGCCTATCAAATTCTGCTCTTGCAAGACTAGTGAACGATGGACAACATTATCCTAATTGGAAAGAGTCTAAAATCATTACAACACCACGCACAATCTCCTCCTTATTATTCACGGAAAGTTTGATCATTGCTGAACAAGGTACTTCGTGTTGTAATGGCAATACTCCTGTCTATATACCGACACCTTGGACATAATTATTAAAACTTTCCCCTTCATTTGTAGAGAATGAAAATCTTTAGCATTTAAAAAAAATGTCATATTCTAGTTTGACCTCTTTATGTATAACATCCGGTTATTATAAGTAAGCTACGTGTCTCTTTATTGTATGTATTTGCCTTATTATAAGTAAGCTACGTAAGGTTACCTCTTAATTGTATGTGTTTGCCTTATTATAAGTAAGCTACGTAAGGTTACCTCTTTATTGTATGTATTTGCCTTATTTCACTCATTTCTTCTTTTTTTTTTCTGTCTTACTTGTATGTTATTTATTCGGTAATTTGACCACTTGATTGTTTGTATTCATATATCGATTTAAAACCATCATATTTGAATTTGACGACATGATCGCCTGTTCAATACGTCACGTTCTGTATGTTGGTTGTTTATATGTCTCCTCACCCAGGAAACTCTTTTAGTACTTCCATTTTCTTTAGGAACACCGAAAGTTGTTATGGCTTTAGTTTTAACCTTTTAACTTATACATTGAATATGTTGTTCACTTCATCTGAAGCTCGCGTACTGTTTTAATTATCGTGCTTTTAAGACTGCTACCTTGAACTTTTATGATTGATGGATGAAGCAACACAAATGCGCATTCGCGACTCTGAAGCGAATACTTGTGCGGGGCTGATGCGCCAACGGTACTTACATTCTGGATGGCCCCCGTATTTATTTGTTGAATTCTTAAATATCTGATTACATGAATATGATCTACATATAGTGTCGCAGCCAAGACAGAATGTTTACACGTGGAATTGGACCGTTAGACGGTCAACATTGAGATCACATTACTTACTATGTAACGTACCAGGAGATGTGACGTACCTGCCAGAAGGACGCACACGACATAAAGGCAGATAGGAATCAGAATACATGTCCGCGTAGCTCAACTGGTAGAGCAACTTATTCCGGAATGAGTGGACCCGGGTTCGAATCCTGGCGCCGATAAAAATGACGGAGAAATTCAATTCGTTATAATGGCGCCCGAACTATCCGGATGACCCGACCGTTCAAAATCTCGCATTGGTGTGATGTTATTTCCACACCGCGAGATAGGAAAAATATGAGCAGCACTTCGAAAGAAAAAAAAAAGAAAAAGAAGGGGGAGATGATGTAACGTACCAGGAGATGTGACGTACCTGCCAGAAGGACGCACACGACATAAAGGCAGATAGGAATCAGAATTCATGTCCGCGTAGCTTAATTGGTAGAGCAACTTATTCCGGAATGAGTGGACCCGGGTTCGAACCCCGGCGCGGATAAAAATGACGGAGAAATTCACTTCGTTATAACTAGCTAATTTGAAGATCAGAAAATCCAAAAAAAAAGAAAAAGAAGGGGGAGATGATGTAACGTACCAGGAGATGTGACGTACCTGCCAGAAGGACGCACACGACATAAAGGCAGATAGGAATCAGAATACATGTCCGCGTAGCTTAATTGGTAGAGCAACTTATTCCGGAATGAGTGGACCCGGGTTCGAACCCCGGCGCGGATAAAAATGACGGAGAAATTCACTTCGTTATAACTAGCTAATTTGAAGATCAGAAAATCCAAAGGAATAAAAAAGGCCCCGATTTGTGTTTGGGAGTGCGATAGTAGACCTCCGTTTGATGACGAACCACTAACTCAATTTCTGGTTGGTCACTGAACTCTAACCAGCATTACTGCATCAGCGAGTGCAAATTGCAGGTGAAATGAGTGACGTAAATGAAGCCGAAAGTTAAACCACGTTTGCTCAATGGAAAGTGCTCAAATTTGGAATTGATTTCTTTAATTTGAGATTTATTCAGCGTTCTAAAATACGCTGCCTGTCCTCATAGCGCTAAATAGTGCGTGAAAACCTCGCAGTTATCTATTGCTGGGATCAAAATATTAGCATATCCCGCATGTTATGAATTAACAACCTCTCCCTCACCACGCACACACACACACACACACCAGCTTTTTTTTTTTTTGTTCCCCGTTGAGATGTTATCCTTTCCTTAGAAAAACAGTGAAAGGAGGAAGTTAGTAGCGCTGAGAAGCACTTTGTATTCATCTGTCATATCATATAATTTATTTAGAATTACTTCCGATTTCCTTGTTGGAAAGTGGCGAATGAATAGAAAAGGTCGAAGTTGTTCTTGACCTCCTCAACAGTTTTCACCGCAAGTGAAGTTTGCAACATTATTCATTAATACCATTGTGACGTTTTACAGAGGTGAAAACAAATCTGTCAAGAAGACAAATCTGCAGCGAGACTTTCTGCCCGCCTAGCTTAGTTGGGAGTGCAACTTACTCCGGAGTTAGGGGACACGAATTCGATGACCGTCGCGAACAAACTTGTGTTTTCACATTGGCGCCCGATTGTGGAAAATTGATCCACTGGCCGTTGGGTTCTTCGAAAAATGTTTGATGTTTGTTCCACACATTGTTTGAAATTAATAAAAAATTCCTACTTCTCTTCAAAGAAAAAAAAATTAAGAGGGAGATGATGTGACGTACTACAGAGATAAAAACATGTGTCAAGACGACAAATCTGCAGCGAGACATTCTGTCCGCGTAGCTTAGTTGGGAGAGCGACTTACTCTGGAATAAGGATGCTCGTCACGGACAAACTTGTGTTTTCACACCACAGAAACCGAAGTTGGAAGCATTGAATGGATTCATTGTTGAGAAAAATAAGCAGCTTTCTAATATGGCCACGCAAATGCTCTCTCTGGTTTGATGTAGGGATGGGGAACCTCGATGTTTCTGAACATCGAAGTTTTGCCACAGATAATCGATGTTTTAACCTCGATGTTTCTGTAAATCGAAGTTTTGCCACAGATAATCGATGTTTTAACCTCGATGTTGCAGAAGCCGATACGTCGGAAAAGAATCGAGGTTTCATGACCGATGTTTGAAACTGGTAAGGAATATTTTCTACGTGAAGTAAATGAATTTCTATTTCTTACATTCTTATAGAGAGGAGGGAATACCATCTTTCTATTGGCTGTTTCGGTCGATGATTCATTGACGAAAATCAAATTCTTTTCCTCGATGTTACGGGAGCCGATACAATGGAAAAACATCAAGTTTTGCACCAATACATGTTTTAACAGATATTATTAGTTACTCGATGTTGAATTGGTGAGTTATCGCCTTTGTATTGAAGAGGGATTTTACCCACCATGTGTCCATTTACTGCTGCAGATGGAAAAGTGCGAATTCTTCGGTTTATTAGCAAAACATCAAGGTTCACACCGATCACCGAAGAAATATGGGAGTTTCCACTGATATATGAAGCATTTTGACAAGTATTATTAGTTACTCGATGTTGAATTGGTGAGTAATCATTACGATATTGAACAGAGAATTTACTCATCGGTTGCCCATTTACTGCTGCAGATTGAAAGGTACGAATTCTTCGGCTTAGTAGCAAAAACGTCGAGGTTTTCACCAATACATCGAAAATTTTCCCCGATGCTATCGATGCATGGATGTTTCTTTCTTTTTTTTTTTTTTTTTTTTTTTGAATGAATGAATGAATTTAATTTGCCATGTTACACTATAACATTCAAACAAGTCGCACACTGCGATTTCTGTACCAGAAAAGGTTAACCAAATACAAATCACACCATATGCAAATACAAAACAAATCTAATACATATATATAAGGAATACATTAATACAACGCACAAATGAAAATACAACAAATACAAACACA
The DNA here is from genome assembly GCA_039090855.1 of Macrothele yani. Classification (NCBI taxonomy): domain Eukaryota; kingdom Metazoa; phylum Arthropoda; class Arachnida; order Araneae; family Macrothelidae; genus Macrothele; species Macrothele yani. The sequence goes on from CM077001.1 coordinate 141,391,230, forward strand.
TGAACCATCACAGATGCAAATACTATTATTATACAATAATAATATACGTATAATACAAGTACAAATAAAGTAGTAGCAATACAAAACACATATAACAATACGAATAGTACCACGTATAGTACAAACGCTTATACGAGTATCTGTAGTGCAACATAGCAGGGAACCAGGGGGAAAGGCTAATATAGGTCTGACGAGCCTCTGGTCCCCTAATAAGAAACAGAAATGTGAAGTCAAGAAGTCATCCTCCTATAGAACCGCATTTACATGATCACAATTGTAAGTCATACCAAAAACAAATTAACTATATATCAAGTACTCCTTTGACTCTCTTTTAAACGAAACATTATTAACTATTGATCTAATATAAATGGGCAACTCGTTCTAGAGTCGAGGGCAAGTGGCATTAATATTATAATATAATACGTTTGTCCGAGCTCTGGGGATCACAAAATCTGCATATCCTCGAGTATGATATGCATGTGTAGGACGGCACACAATAATTATATTTAAATGCTTATTAGCACAGAACCGCTCATGCATTAACAACAGAAGTCTGAATCTGAAGATGTACAGCTTCTTAAAAATCAGTAACTTGTAACGCTTCGGAGTAATTAACCACCGATGTCCAACATCGATGTTTCTCACTGATATGCCCATCCATCCCTGGTTTGATGTAACTGGAAGAAATCTTATGGAATAATTTAGAAAAAAAAAGAAAAAAAAAAGTTTTTTTTCTCTAACGTCATCTCAATTGTAATCTTTCAGAAAAAATACCACTCGAAAGCTTTTCAGTTAAAAAGTATTTATGTAGGTCAGCAGAAGAAAATCATGAAATTCAATTAAAAATTACTTGTCTCAATATGGTTTGAAAATGAGTAATAGGACTGTTAGTCGTAGACTCAAAGACTTTGGTTCAAATTCTAGAATTCCAAGCAGAAAGCCATTTCGATCTCCCACACAAAGAAGGAAGAGATCAGAATGGGATAAAAACCATGTTAATTGGTCTGAGGAACAATAGGACAGAGTCAACTGGAGTGATGAAACCAGAATATCCGTATTTGTTAGTGATGGAATATAAAGTACATGAGAAGAAATGTAGAACATTTTTTGCCTGAATGCATTACAGCTACCATAAAGCAACCAGTTAGTGTGATGATCTGGGGTTGTATGACAGCAAAAGTGGTGGGCAGAATTTGTGTGAATAACTATTTCACCGGCTGGAACGAATTAACTCGGAGTTAGGAAAATGGACTGAAATCAGTTCGCACGGATATATTCACTGTCTAAGAAGCGGACTGAGGGCGGTTGGAACGAGTCAACTTGAGCATGAGAAAGCTTATGTCATTCAAGGTAGTCATTTTTGGGAAGATTGACACTAATCCTTTCTGACTGATTTCTTTTTAAAAGGGCTGTTACGATGTCCAAGAACCTAAGAAAGAAGAGAAAATATGTTTGAGTCTCTTGTTAATACCTAGTGGCATGATGTCCTCATCATTTCTTGGGAATAAAGAACTCTAAATGCCTATCACCAAGCATGGACTACTGGGATACCAATCACCGAGGACTATCTCGAAGTAGTAGTGGATGCCTATCAACGATGACAAGTTCATGGTCAGTACTTATCACGTGAGAGGGGAAAAGAAATTGTTGCGCGGCAGCTTTCGTAAAAGCCGAACGCTATGTGAATATTTCTGTTTGGAAAACGCGGAGAATTTCGGGCAACATTTACTTCAGATTTATCGGCCTCTTAAAGGGTTAATGGTACTTTAAGTGGCAAAAAATACACTGAAGTGCCAGAAAAACTGGTACAGACGCGCTTATGCAAAATACATAGCAACGTCACCTATGCGCGTACTTGGTTGCGTCCGCCAGTGCGTATATAAAGCGATAGATATCCTTGCCAACTGTCAGTGCTGTTTTCGGCATGAGAATGGCAAGTAATAACGATTTAAGCGATTTTCAAAGCGGTGTCATAGTTGGCGCTCGTGAGATGGGTCATAGTATTTCGGAGGTAGAAACGAAATTCGGATTTTCACGGACAACCATTGCAAGGGTGTACCGTGACTACAAGAACTTCGGCAAAACCTCCAACCTACGATACCAGCGTGGCCGTAAAAAGACATCGGGCGAACGTGACCATCGTCGGCTGTCAAGAATCATTTCACGCGAATGGCGTGCAACACTCTCGCAGGTATCATCGGAATTCAATGCTGGAGCCTCAACAAGCATCAGCGTCCGGATTGTGCAACGTATCCTGCACGATATGGACTTTCGGAGCCGACGCCCAACTCGAGTCCCCTTGATGGGTGCACGACATAGAGCTATGCGTCTCGCTTGTGCACGGCAACACCGCCACTGGACACTTGATGACTGGAAACAAGTAGCCTGGTCTGACGAGTCGCGTTTCCAACAGTATCGGGCAGATGGAAGGATTCGTGTGTGGCGCAAACCCCATGAAGCCATGCCGTAATGGTATGGGGTGTGTTTAGCTGGACTTCATTGGGACCCCTGGTACGTGTACATACGCCTGTGACCGGGCAACGCTATGTGTGCATCTTTTCTGACGAGGTACATCCGCTCATGTCCTGCATTCATGCTGATGGGTTGGGCCTGTTCCAACAGGACAATGCACCTCCACAAAAGTGTCGGGACGCCACATGATGGTTAGAGGAGCATTCATCTGAGTTTGGGGTGTTGCCATTCCCACCCAAGTCCCCAGATCTGAACGTGATAGAACACATTTGGAATGCCATGCAACGCGCTATCGAACACAGGAATCCGAGACCTCGGAATACACCCGAATTGTGGAACGCTCTGGAGGAAGTATGGTGTGCATTTCCTACAACATATTTCCAGAAGCTAGTGGAGTCCATGCCCGTCGTATTTCTGCAGTCCTGCGCTCCCGTGGAGGATCTACCAAGTATTAGACTGGTGTACCAGTTTTTCTGGCACTTCAGTGTACATCACTGATATACTTGAAGCAAAACTCAAGCCTTCGGCACGTAATCTTTTCCGGTATAATGAAGGCTATCAAGGGTTGCGCTGCCTTTTTTACGCTTTCTAACCGTAGGTTGAAGAAGCGTATATGCTCCAGCTTTGTCCGTCCGTCTGTTCGTCTGTCTGTCCGCGCGATAACTCGCGAAAAAATGGTTCGACTTCGATGGAATTTTAGTATGTGATAGGGAACCATCTGGGGACGAACCTTATTGAAAATGGGCGACATGGGATCAAAGGTCACGACTTAGGAGCGGGATCCTATGTGTCATAACGTGCGTAAAAATGGTTCGATTTCGATGAAATTGTAGTATGTGGTAGGGGACCACCCTGGAACAAATGGGCGAAATGGAGTCAGCGGTCAGGACATAGGAGCGAGATCCATTCCATTGCTCTTATAGTCATAACTTGCGTAAAAATGGTTCGATTTGATGAAATTTTAGTATGTGGTAGGAGACCACCTGAGGACGAATTCTGTTGGGCGAAATGGGGTCAAAGGTCAGGACATAGGAGCGGGATCCATTCCATCGCCCTTATGCGTTACTTATACTGTAACTTACGTAAAAATGTTTTGATTGCGACAAAACGTTATCATGTTGTTCCGGAGGAATACTGAACCAGTTCTGTGGAATATCATCGAAATGGGGTCAAAGGTCAATGAACAGGAGTTAAATTTATTCCACAGCTATTAACCTCATACCTTGACTAAAAATGCTTCTATTGTGACAAAACTTTAGTATGTTGTTCCGTAGGTATACTGAACCGGTTCTGTTGAATATCGTCGAAATGAGATCAAAGGTCAGGACACAAGAGCGAGATTTATTCCACAGCCATTATCCTCATAACTTGACTAAAAATGCGTCTATTATGACAAAACTTTAGTATATTATTCCGGAGGTACACCGAATCAATTCTGTTGAATATCATCGAAATGAGGTCAAAGGTCAGAACACAGGAGCGAGATTTATTTTATAGCCATTATCCTCATAACTTGAGTAATAACTTGAGTAATGATTTCTGGTATGTTGGAAAGCGTATCATAATCAATCCATTGCATGATTTTACTAACTTGTTAAAAGTTGCCGCCAACTTAATCGCGAAATTCATTATTTTTCCGCCAGTGTATTATAACAGTACAGAAAGATAATTGCAAAAACTTTTTTCCATCGCGAAAACGATTTCTTTTTCGCAAATTGCTAAGAATGCGATCGGCAGCGCTACCCCTGCCTATGCTGTATATTTCAACAATATTCACTGCTTGTCATGACAAATGACAATAACATAAGACATTGTATGTTAAGAAGTCTAACATTACTTTTAATTAACATAATTTTTATTACCTAATTTTTTACATTATAAGATTTTTAACGTACTGTGACCGTCATATGACGGGTTAAAATCTATTAATATATATATTCTGTCATGGGAATATTACGAAAATTTTGTTGGCGGTGACCTATCTTATGGACATAGACTTCCCATTAACAATTGAACCGTTTAGTATAGTTATGTATGTGTATTTTACGATTCGTGTTATAAAAATTTCAATCACATCTTTTTCACCCATGCATGGCACAGGCTATGAGCTAGTAGAATCAATATAATAAATAAAATCAATCAATGTGGTTTACGATCCTAGTTATATTTATTTTACCGTCTATACACGATGAAGATTTTGCATCTAAATATTAAAATCCGAAAAAGATCTTAAAACCTAATACCTGAAGATGAAACGCTTGGCGTTTTGAAAGATCTAGTAGTGTGTGAATGATCAAATAAAGATATTTATCTGGTTGCAGGTGGTTTTTAAGATCTTTTTCGGATTTGAATATTTAGATTCAAAATCTTCATCGTGTATAGACGGTAAAATAAATATAACTAGGATCTCTGATGCACGAATTTAATTACTGTTTAATTACTGTTGTGGTTTACGAGCAATCTTTATTTGACTTATGGACTAAGGTGTTTGTAGTCCAAAGCAGTTTACTCCGGAGGGCGAGATCCCAGTAAAACAAAATAAGGATTTGTTTTTATGTTACGCAATTACATTTCTGCCTGCGAATAGTTTTTTTTTTTTATTTATTTATTAGAGTCATTCTGGGTGTAACGTGATTATCGCACAAGTGAGCAGCACTAGGTACAAGCCTCTGGTCGACCGCATTGAGTACGGGCGTACTAAGCCTGTCTTTCGAGTGTGCTTAAAACCTGTGGTTGTTTCCTCTGGCATTTCTTAGAAGCCCGTCTTCTTTGAAACCTCAGGAAAATAAACTGGACTGCCAGTTCAAGGTAAAATAGGAAAAACGCAACTTCACGTACGCCTCGCCGTCGCGAGCAATTGGACTTAGGTGTGTTTATCGCAGTCGCTTCGGAAACACAGGGCGCAGAGTGGCAGTTGCCCCCCCCCCCCCCGTATTCATTTGCTTGCAGGGGCGAAACGTCCCATTTGACCCCTCTCTTTTTTCCTTTTTTAATTATGGTCGTAATCCGAAATCTGATAAATATTTGCACCTTCTTATTTCGTGTCGTCTAAAATTGCTTCTGATAAAATTGAATATCATTTTCTATTTAATTATCGAAAATATAGGACTGTGCGTTTTTTAATATATCATCATCATCATTGTCAACCATATTATCCATCCACTGCTGGATGAAGGTCTCTCCAAGTTTCTCATAACGGCCTGTCGTCTTGAGCCAGTCATTTCACTCCTACATGCTTTCGAATTTCCACCGATCTCCCACGTGGTCTTCTTTTGGGTCTTTTCCTGTCCCTTAGAATCCAGTCTAAAATTTCAGTTTTCCATCGGTGGTCCGTTCTTCTGGCAACACGTCCTGCCCATTGCCATATCAGGAATTTTACTCTGATCATGGGCAAAAAAAGTAGAAATGCACAACGCGTGAACAGATTGACTGAAAATTGTAGCTAAGAAAAGAAAATTAAGCATTTCAGTATTTTCTTTTTTGAAGACTTTAGTTAGCTGCATACAATATTCCTTGCCGCCAACCAAGGTACAGAGTGACCTACGCTGCTTGTTGTGATCCCTTCATATGTCTTCCGCTCTTGTCATTTTGTAACGTACCAGGAGATGTGACGTACCTGCCAGAAGGACGCACACGACATAAAGGCAGATAGGAATCAGAATAAAATGTCCGCGTAGCTTAACTGGTAGAGTGACTTATTCCGGAATGAGGGGATCCGGGTTCGAATCCTGGCGTGGACAGAAATGACGGAGAAATTCACTTCGTTATAATGGCGCCCGAACTATCCGGATGACCCGACCGTTCACAATCTCGCAATGGTGTGATGTTATTTCCACACCGCGAGATAGGAAAAATAAGAGCAGCACTTCGTAAAAAAAAATAATAATAAGGGGGAGATGATGTAACGTACCAGGAGATGTGACGTACCTGCCAGAAGGACGCACACGACATAAAGGCAGATAGGAATCAGAATAAAATGTCCGCGTAGCTTAATTGGTAGAGCAACTTATTCCGGAATGAGTGGACCCGGGTTCGAATCCTGGCGCGGATAAAAATGACGGAGAAATTCACTTCGTTATAATTTTTTTCTATGCGACGTGTGAACCTTCATATGTCTCCCGCTCTTGCCATTTTTTTTTCTATGCGAGGTGTGAACTCTTCATATAACTTTCGCTCTTTTCATTTTTCTTCTAAGCGAGGTGTGAACTCTTCATATGTCTTCCGCTCTTGTCATTTTTTTCCATGTGAGGTGTGAATCCTTCATATGTCTTCCGCTCTTCTCATTTGTTTCTATGCGAGGTGTAAACTCTTCATTTGTCATTTTTTCTATGCGAGGTGTGAACTCTTCATATGTCTTCCGCTCTTGTCATTTTTTCTATGACAAGAGCAGAAGACAGATGAAGAGTTCACATATTTTCTATATATGTCTTCCGCTCTTGTCATCTTTTTTCTATGCGAGGTGTGAACCCTTCATATGTCTTCCGCTCTTGTCATTTTTTTTCTATGCGAGGTGTGAACCCTTCATATGTCTTCCGCTCTTGTTATTTTTTTCCATGCGAGGTGTGAACCTTTCATATGTCTTCCGCTCTTGTCATTTTCTACGTGCACGAGTTCCTCATCTTATCTATCCTGGTTACGCCAAACGTACATCTCTCCAAGCTTCTTTCCGGTGCTCTGCAGTCTTTGTATGTCTTTTTTAGTTAACGTCCACGTCTCTGCTCCATACGTAAGCACGGGAAGAATGGATTGATTAAACATTTAAAGACATAATTGCATATTGCTCTTAAAAACTTTACTGCGTCTTCCAAACGCTCTCCAACCAAGTTTTATATGCCAATTAATTTTTTCATCAATGTGGCCCTTGCTTAATATCTGCTGCCGAAGGTAAACGTACGAATCGGTTATCTCCAGCTTTTCCCCATCAATCGCTATATCTTCATTTCTTGTAAAAGCACATTTTTAATCCCACTTCTTTACTCTTGTCAGCAAGTTCTTGGATCATACCCGGCAGCTCTGAAGGGGTATTTGCAAAAATCACGACATCATCAGCAAAACGAAGGTAAGTTAAATAATCTCCATTAATCTTTATCCCTGTGTTACATATATAATTGCAACATAGATGATTCAAATTGTGGTATAGAGGAATTATTACATTTGTCATCCACTTGAAGTCATTAAATGTAGTTTCAATGAAAGAGGTTCATAGAAGGCTGCAGTATCTTGACGAATAAAACTTATAATTATTTTCTGTCTAAGTTGTCCCTACAGTTTAATATTTCTCCAGCCCCGAAGGTTTATTATTCGCCGTTTCCTTTCCGCAGTCTTTGGCTTGACTGGTTTTCGAATATTTTTGGACCGGACACAGGGCTTAAAGAATAGTAATAAATTCATTCAGAACTGCAAATGAAGCGTCCGTGCTGGAGTCCCTTCTACTTGAAATAGGTTCCACCCAACCGTGTTCACCAGCAACTCAGTCGATTATTTTCTCCGCGTTGAATGTGCACATGGTTATTTATACACATCCACTGTGTAGGAGAAGTGGGGGGGGGTTGAGAACTCACTTGTGCACCTCCAGGATTGCGGATCGCGTGCTTACGTAAAATTGCTACGAAAAATAAGAGCGAATAAAAATAAGACCCTCACGTTTAAATCGGATGTTCTTCATTTCTTGGCGTTGCTACTAACTCGCTGACTACAGGCCGGAGGAAACGAATTATCAGGAGCGCAGTTTTGTACTGCTATTCATCTTGGAATCCTCGGAATCTCCGACATGTGAATTGGAAACAGATTTCTCATCGACTTGCATTCAACTATGAGGAAATCGACTCCTTTAAATGTATTGTTGAAGCTGTATCGCCTGCATCATCTTCATAACAGTGTTCATGGAATATTTTCCTGCCGCATGCACTTTACTACCGTAGTTTGTTTTGTTCGTAGATGTCCTTCGTTAAACCTAGACTATAAAACGCCATAACCAATCACCTAACATACTATCAACCAGGTCTGTAGACAGGTCAATAACCCAGGGAAAAGTGGTAAGGGGGCTGAAGAGTCATTTAGAAGGGGGATGAAGAGTCATTTAGAAGGGGGAGATGAAGGGTCATCTGGGGACTGTGTGTTCAACTACGAACTGCATTTTCCACAAATACAGACGCAAGTTTTGCTTCGGTTTTAATCTCCTTTTGTTTACGCTTTCCAACCGTACGTTGAAGAACCGTATATACTCCAGCTTTGTCCGTCTGTCCGTCCGCACGATAACTCGCGTAAAAACGGTTCGATTTCGATGACATTTTAATATGTGGTAGGGGGACCAACCCTATTAAAAATGGGCAAAATGGGGCTAAAGGTCAGGATATAGGAACGGGATCTATTCCACCACCCTTCTGCGTCATAACTTTAGTAAAAATGGTTCGATTTCGATGAAATTTTAGTATGTGGTAAGGGACCACCTGGGGACGAATCCTATTGAAAATGGGCGAAATGGGGTCAAAGGTCATAGGAGCGGGATCTATTCCACCACCCTTCTGCGTCATAACTTTAGTAAAAATGGTTCGATTTCGATGAAATTTTAGTATGTGGTAAGAGACCACCTGGGGACGAATCCTATTGAAAATGGGCGAAATGGAGTCAAAGGTCATGACATAGGAACGTTCTATTCCATTGCCCTTATGAGTCAACTCGCGTAAAAATTTGGATTTCGATGAAATTTTAGTATGTGGTAAGGGACCACCTGGGAACGAACCCTGTTGAAAATGGGTGAAATAGGGTCAAAGGTCAGGACATAGGAGCGGGATCCATTCCATTGCCCTTATGCATCATAACTTGCGTAAAAATGGTTCTATTTCGATGGAATTTTAGTATGTGGTAAGCGACCACCTGGGGACGAACCGTATTTAAAATGGGCGAAATGGGGTCAAAGGCCAGGACATAGGATCGGGATCCATTCCATCGCCCTTATGCGTTACTTATAACTTGTAAAAATGATTTGATTGAGACAAAACTTTATCATGTTGTTCCGGAAGTATACTTTATCGGTTCTGTTGAATATCATCAAAATGAGGTCAAAGGTCAAGGCACAGGAGCGAGATTTATTCCACAGACACTATCTTCACAACTTGAGTAATAACTTGAGTAATCATTTATGTTATTTTGTAAAGCGTATCATAATCAATGCATTGCATGATTTTGCTAATTTGTTAATTTACTTAGCCCTTTAAGCTGCCGATGTAATGTGCAGAGTTGGAACTGGTCAAAAATTTTGACCCGGATCCGGCCGTCACATAATTGGACATTTATAGCTCAAAGCAGATTTGTCTGACCCGGACAAATCTGCTGTGAGTTATAAATTCGAATAAATCATCATCATCAATCATTATCAATCCACTGCTGGATGAACCCGAGTTTCTTCTATAACAAACTGTCTTGGACCAGTCTCTTCCATCTACCCATCTCCTACGTGGTCTGCTTTCTGAGTCTTTTCCTATCCCTTGGAATCCAGTTTAATATTTCGGTTGTTCATCGGTGATCCGTCCTTCTGGCAACATGTCCAGCCCGTTGCCATTTCAGGGATTTTACTCACATTGTGATGTTTTCCACTCTTGTTATTTTCCGTATCCACGAGTTCCTCTTTTTATCTTTCTTGATTACATCAAGCATGCATCTCTCCATGCTTCTTTTCCTAACCACGCCGGGAAATTTAGTCTCACCATCCTGTAGAAAAACACACATACTTACAGCGCAACACCTCATAAATTCCCTCATGAAAAATAAATTCTCTTAGATACTAGATGAAAGAAAACTATTGAAATATGCATTGTAAAACGAATTCGGCTCTTAACAAATTTTAACAAGTTAATGGCGAAAGAACTTTATAAAACTCCGATCACGATTGAATGTAATATCGAACCAGATATTTTCTTTTGAAAAATATGGTTTTGACTTAAAAACAGAACAAAAAACGGTGCCCTTTGCAGGCCTCATTTCAAACTAAATCACCGTGAAAATTGTTTTGAAAGTTGAAATGTGATTATGCCACATTGCAATTTTCCTACGCAATTATTTTTTTATATTTATTTGGTCATTTATCGCCTACTGAATGGTATTGGTATATCCTCCTTGAGTAGACGCCTTTTTTAAATCTACTCATCATTTTTAATCCACGCACCACCTTTTTTGAGCCATGGACCAACGTTGGTAAATCGTTGTTTCATTTTAGATCAATGTGGGTGGAACATGGATTTCCGAATATCTCTGGGGGAGAATCACTATGTGTTCTGTGTCAGCTTGTGAATAAGGAGATAGGGATGATGGGCCATCACAATTGATATTAGTGTCTCCTTCAAGATTAGGGAAGGAGAGTAGGGCATACCAATGACTGATTTCCAAACGCAACGACCTATGTCTAACTATAGTTAGCTTAGCGTAATTAATTTATAACAGCGTGCTTGGTTCGTTGGCACTTTTCTTACGTAACTGTAAAGAATTTCAATACCTCATTTCAGAACAAAAGCCCAACGTATAGGCAGAAGGAAATCTTTGGAACTATTTTTTAAAGAAAGTAACTTTTCAGGCAGAAATAAAAACTCGAAAGAAGTTAATGATTGTTGTTCATTAGTATCAAAAAATTATTCGTTCGTTCTGAAAAATCCGGACAAAAAAAAAAAAAAAAAAAAAAGGAATTTGAGAAAGTGCACCATTTTCCGAGTGTTCCACCAGGAAAATGTCCCGGGGTCTCGGTGTGCCAATCCGCCCCTGATCGTGGCCTTGTATTTTGTAGATGGCCTTGCTATTTCCCAGTCCTCAACGGTCCAGTGTATTAGCTCCCGCGCTCACGAGAGCACGCTTTCGTATTTTGCGCTGATATCACCAGCACAGTCAGTGGCGCCCATATCAGTAATTTTAGGGGGGGGGGGCTATGAAAAATTCTTACCTCTTTCAAGGCTGTCAAACATTTTAGTAAATGTACAAGATACTAAAATACAACAAAAATAAAGAAGTTTGATAATTGCAATCAATCATTAATATCTTATTATTTTTAAAAATGCTTTAAAAAAAGGTTTCGTCTATCTTAGTGTTTTAAATTTATCAAAAATTTGGCTATACCAACGGCAGGGGGGCTCCCCCAAATGTGGGCACCCTTGCCAGCACTTGACACGGTCGTTGGCCGTTGTAGCCCATTAACGATATATACGATACGTGGACAGTTCGGAGATCGCCGTCGGCACACCACTGTTAAATTCTGCAGTTATTTGATATGTTGAGGCACGTCTGTCCGTTTGCATAATTCTCGCCAATCTCCTTTGACCCCTGTGATCCACCAGCTGTTTTTTGTTCACTGGATTACCAATTACTGGATGGTTTTTTTTTTCCTTGTCTCATCAAGAAAAAAAAATTACAGGATGTTTTTTTTTTTTTCTTGTCTCATCAAGAAACTCTTGCTACAGTTGTGTGTGAAAAGTCCAGGAGAGCGGCCATTTGGGAGATGTTCTAAACGACACGCCTTGCCAACTATCATGATGCTTTCAAAGTATCTCAGATCACTCGTTTCTTTCTCACTCCGATATCCCCAGTTGAATGCTGACTGATACTGGTCTACTTGATTTACATCGATGAGCCACTATATTATGATCACCTACCTAATACGCTGTAGGCCCCCCTTTAGCCCGTAAAACAGGGGCCACTCGGCGAGGCATAGATTCCATTAGGAGACGATAGGTATCCTGGGGTGTCTGGTACCATAATGTCTACAGCAGGTCCTCCAGTTTCTGTACATTTCGGGGTGGTGGTGATTTAGCGCGAACTTGTTTTGCCAAGTCGAACCACAAATGTTCGATTGGGTTCAAGTCAGGTGAATTTGGAGGCCAAGGCATTAACAGAAAGTCACCAGCATGTTCCCCGAACCACTCCTTGACGATTCTGGCCGTGTGGCATGGCGCATTATCCTGTTGGTAATCATCGCCATCACCTGCAGGAAACACAGTTGCTATGAATGGGTGAACTTGGTCTGCAACGATGTTCAGATACCTGGCAGCTGTCAGGGATTGTGCTATTGGGATAATGGAGCCTAAAGTGCCCCAAGAAAACAACGCCCACAGCATAACACCACAGCCACCGGCCTGTTTCCGCCCAACAGAGCAACCAGGTGTCATAGCCTCCGTTGGTAATTTGCATATCCGCGCTCGGCCGTCTACGTGATGCACCAGGAATTTTGATTCGTCAGAACAGGTCTTCTTCGAATTATCCACGGTCCAATCACGATGATCTTGTGCCCATTTCATACGTTGTTGGCGATGACGTGCAGTGAGCATGGGGACCCGGCTGGGTCTTCGGCTACGCAGGCCCATGCGCAGAAGGCTGCGATGAACTTTGTACTGTGACACATTGCCCTGATCACCACTGTTGCAACTGCTGGTGATTTGTCGTACTGGGTTCTGCGGTCGCTGTGAACAATGGGCGACAGTGTCCGTTCCTCTCTGGCGTCAGTGAGCTGCGGTCGACACACAGCTGGACGACGGTTCGTCGTTTGGCCATCTCACTGTAGCGGCACGATAACAACCCACAAGCCGCGCCGTTTCTGAGATCGTAGTTCCGAGTCGCCGCGACATCACAATTTTTCCTTTATCAAACTCCGATAAATCGGCGGCTTTTCCCATTCTGACTGCGAACACTCTACTAACAGAAAGTCAGTCCTCGGGTTGTATATAATATATACTGCTCTGTGAACTTCACCTGCGCCACCGTTCGGTCTCCAGGCGCTCTCATTTCTCTAGGCTGGGGCTAGTCATAATGTAATGGCTTATCGGTGTATACCGCATACAGAGCTCAAGTGACGTCATGCATGTTGGAGTGAGCCATTTATTTGACGAGCTAATAAAGTGGCATCTCAATGTATGCAGAAGTGCGGCAATTAATAAGTCTGATTGTTTAAAAAAAATGCCGGTAAAGCACACGGTTCGGGAAGGCACGGTGTTTTGATAAGTCGTTTATCAGATGTGCGGTGGCAAAAGCGTTTGCGCGGGAATTGCACAGATGATTACTTTCGCTGTGCATGACGTCATTCGGTGGAAGAATGACGTCACTGCTCTGTCATGGAGCACAGAGCAAATATCCCGTTCTGTTTGAAAATCGGTAAAACTGCAGCTGAGACAGTTGAATTGTTGCATGATGTGTATGGATCTGATTGCCTATCTCGTGCACAAATATTCCGATGGTATGCACGTGTCAAGGATGGGTGGGAAGATTTGGAAAATGACGAAAGGCTCGAACGCCCGCGATTTCAGTGCGCACGTCTAAAATCATTCAGAAAGTTCACGAAAGGTTAAAAAGTGATCGTTGTGTTATCTTGAGGATGCCGGAATGTGAGCTCAATGTTAATAAGGAAGCGATTCATCAAATTTTAGTGCAAGATTTGGGGGAAGGGGGTGCTCGTTTTGTTCCGCATGCTTTGTCAGACGACCAGAAACATGCACGAGTGGAGTAAGGAAAATACATCCTGCAGAAACAATGCAAAATTTTCTCCAAAGCATTGTGACAGGTGACGAAACATAGTGTTTTCGATATGATCCTGAAATGAAGCGTGAGAGTGCTCAGTGGAAGTCGCCACAATAATCCAAAGGAAAGAAGATCAGGTTAAAGAAGTCTAAAAACAAAACAATGCTTGCGTTATTTTACGACAGCAAGGGAATTTTGCTTCACGAGTTCATTCCTGAATGTGCATCTCTCACTAGCAATTACACATCCACTTTGGAACGACTGTGGAAGAAGATTGTTCGATTCAGACCTAAGTACAAAAACGGGTAATGGTTCCTTCTTTACGATAACTGCCACGGAGAAACCTCAGGTTCGATCCCAGGCACGTACGAACGCTCAAACCACTAAATATCCGACGTGCGTCGGATGGGCACGTTAAGCCATCGGGAGCCGGGTATTGGCCCCCGGTAATAAATAAGGGCGTCTTCTTCCCCTCTTCTACCTTGCTTTCGTGTCACTTTTCTATCGGCACTCTAGCCGAAATCTCCTATTTCTAAGGCTTGTTTAAGACTTGGGGGTCAGGCACTCCCTTCCTAAAATCCTCTACATATCATCTGATGATCTGATCTTCACGATAACGTAGCCGCACACACATAGCAATTAGTGTACAGCAATTTCTGATAGGAAAACAAGTGTGTGTACTCAACCATCCCCCTATTCTTCTGATTTGTCACCGTGTGACTACTTTCTATTCCCTAAATTAAAGCTACTTTTAAAAGGAAAAGTTTTTCAAGGCATTGAAGATACACAAAAAAAACCAGCGACATCAGCTATTCACTCCATACCAAAAGATGACCTCTGCAAGTCCTTCCTTTCGTTGGCTGATCGTGCCACTTCTTCTATAAACACAGGAGCAATGTACTTCGAATAAATATGAAGACATACAAAGAACTATGACATCAGTTCTTCACTCCATACCAAAAGTTGACCTCTGCAAGTCCTTCCTTTCGTTGGCTGATCTCGTCACTTCTTGTATTAACACAGGAGGAATGTACTTCGAATAAAGATGAAGGTCGCCCCGGTGGCGCAGTGGTCTAAGGCGCTGGCCTCTGATCATTAGTCCGTAAGGGGTCCGGGTTCGAATCCCGGTCAGGCATGGATGTTGTGTTTGTCTTACGGCACTGGCTCTCTCCCTTCCCTGGAACCAGTGACCCTAAATTAGGGACGGGTGACTGCTTATAGCCCATTGAGTTGCTCACGGTGGTCGTTAAAATTCCAATCCAAAAAAAAAAAAAAAAAAAAATAAAGATGAAGACATATAAACAACTGTGACATCAGCTCTTCACTCCATACCAAAACATGACCTCTGCAAGTCCTTCCTTTCGCCGCCCCGGTGGCGCAGTGGTCTAAGGCGTTGGCCTCTGATCATTCGTCCGTAGGGGGTCCGGGTTCGAATCCCGGTCAGGCATGGATGTTGTGTTTGTCTTACGGCACTGGCTCTCGCCCTTCCCTGGAACCAGTGACCCTAAATTAGGGACGGGCGACTGCTTATAGCCCATTGAGTTGCTCACGGTGGTCGTTAAACCTCCAATCAAAAAAAAAAAAAAAAAGTCCTTCCTTTCGTTGGCTGATCGTGCCACTTCTTCTATAAACACAGGAGGAATGTACTTCGAATAAATATGAAGACATACAAAGAACTATGACATCAGTTCTTCACTCCATACCAAAAGTTGACCTCGGCAAGTCCTTCCTTTCATTGGCTGATCGTGTCACTTCTTGTATTAACACAGGAGAAATGTACTTCGAATAAATATGAAGACATACAAAGAACTGTGACATCGGCTCTTCACTCCATACCGAAAGATGACCTCTGCAAGTCCTTCTTTTCGTTGGATGATCATTACGCTTCTTTTATTAACACAGGAGGACTGTATTTCGAATAAATATGAAGACATACAAAGAACTGTGACATCAGCCGTTCACTCCGTACCAAAAGATGACCTTTGCAAGTCCTTCCTTTCGTTGGCTGATCGTGCCACTTGTATTAACACAGGAGGAATGTACTTCAAATAAATATGAAGACATACAAAGAACTGTGACATCAGCTCTACACTCCATACCAAAAGTTGACCTCTGCAAGTCCTTCCTTTCGTTGGCTGATCATGCCACTTCTTGTATTAACGCAGGAGGAATGTACTTCCAATAAAATATGTTCACGTAAGTTTTCCTGCTTTTTCACTTTTTTTTTTTTTTTTTTTGTAATTCAGACTCATTACATGATGCCGCACTGTGTATTCCATACAGCTGCTTTAAAACATCTGATTAAAAACAATTGTTTTTCTATTCCCATACCATTTGTTCACAACACCAGCACACTTTTTACTTCAAAGAATTCACAGGTTTCCCGCTGGGAGTCGTACATGAATAATTTATTTTTTCTTGCTATCTCTGCCTCTACAAGTCTGATCTGAAAAATTGTGTGTGTGTGTGTGTGTGTGTGTGTGTGTGTGTGTGTGTGTGTGTGTGTGTGTCGCGAGCCACCGGTGGACTCTGTGCCAGTGGTCCTCTGACCGCAGCTGCAGAAACATTGCCTAAATGTTTAAAATGCGTGTTGGCAATACAAACATATCGTCGCGTTTAAAATGATGGAATGTAAATTGCGAACTAGAGTGTGTAAATTGCAAGGAGGTTATATTACTGGAAACACTACTGACTCTGCCGCCATAGGTCAGAGCTAATCTGTGGTGTGACGTCACAAGCAGGCAAAAATGAACTAAATTATACCGTTGATGAAACAGCAAGCTTGTGTATCATTGATAAAGATTATCGAATTACTCATTTATCTGTTTATACGCTTAGAAGCTTTTGTTCCATTTTTTTCCAAGCAGCTTCTCTTCTGCGGCTACGTCGTGCCTGCTCATGACGTCATTTGCAGGACAGACGTTGAGTTATGGCGGCCAATGTTGCGTTGATAAGAGTGGTGTCTCCAGTAATATAACCTTCTTTGAATTTGTCGTTGTTTACATGGTACCTATTTGTATTTCAACTGTGTGTATTTTGGAATAACGTAGCTTTTGGTTGCAGAAACAGTGTTGATATCAAACCGGAATGAATTATACTTCTTTCACGAGTGAAGTTTTTAATTTTAACGCTATATTTTGTTTAGAATTCGCACTAACATTCGTGTATTTCAATTTAAAATAAAAATCGGAAGGAGTCTCAAAATAACTAAGAATTTTATAAATTCAGCATTTACTCACACATCGGCAACATTTTACGATGCGAAATTGGAAACATTTGCGACGGAAGAGATTTGGCCAACACAAAATGCATTGCAATAGCATTGAAACTTATCAGCTTTCCTACACTTTGACGGCTGTCGCTCGCGGTTATAGGCTTCACGCAAAGTAGTCCTACTCCATTAGCAAGAGCATCTCCAGATATCTTATTCTAACCTCCTTGTAAAAAGCCACACCGTGAAAAAAGCTCTCTAATTTGAGGGATGTTTGGTTCTAAATATTACGTCACATGACGTCACCAGAAATATTCTTCTTCGGCCTTCAAATTCCGGGGGAGTGAGGGCTCTGTAACCGCGGTACAAAAAAGAAAAGACTGAGTCAAGTCAAGTTACAGAAGGAGAGTGTGAGAAGGAAAGGAAAAGTGCCATTAGGTGTGTGTTTTGTTGTTTAATTATAACGATATAATCAGTCAAGAAGAGGAAGTAGTCCACTTGCAATGGTAAGTCGTATGCCAACATCAAATCTATTCATAGTAATGAGAATAAATGAAGAACTACGAAATTATTGTTATACAATATTCCGCATAATGGAAAGTCAAAATATTTTTAATATCTTACACTGAGCAGTAGCTATGTTTTAGAAAAAGTGACTTCGTTTTCGAGTTTTGGAAAGTGCTTGTAAATACCACATTAAACCTTATTCTTCATTACAAGTTCAATATTATAAAATAAATTGAATCAGCGCAAAAGTTTGTTTCTAAATATTGTTCGATTCCACCTAAGAAATTTGTTAGGGACCTCCTATGTCGAGGGACATTTAATAAATTTCCACAAATTTAATCAAAGTTCCCCATGCCGCTAAATGTTCGATGTATCATCACGCAATCTTTTGAATTAGGCGCGAATAAAAAAGCATTTCAAAATTTTGGGGTTTATTGAAGCTGTAGTGTATTTTAGGTATTAAATTACCTTAGTCTTTACCAAAACAATTTTATTATAAGCATGTAAGTCTGATTAAAGGCCAGGGGTCATAAGAATGAACGCCAAGTTTTTACTATATGTATTTCCTTACAGAAATCAGGCATCTATTTGATTTATTTTCAATCTGCTTCAATTAAAACTTTCACTCCGTCATAGGACGGGCAACATCCCATATGTGTTAATTATTTAAAGATTAAAAACAACCGTCCTAGGACGGGCTATACGCTTGTAAAATGATAAAGCTCTGCTGCCAAATGCTGAAGTAGAGTGACTGTTAACGCGTGCTTTCATCTGAAAATAAGTACGTTATATTATACTAGATGAAAGCCCGTCAATAATGATGGGGGGAAATAAAATTTACATACATAAATTTTTGTGTTAAAATTTATGATATTGAGTTTTTGAGTTAAAATTTATGATATTGAGTTTCGTTAATAGATGGCGACGTTGGCTCACAGCTTTCTGAAAATTTCCCGATCAGTCGGTTATGGAATTTGATATGACCAGGCTGTCTGTTTGTTATGTGTTTTGTAAACCCTTTAGTCCCTATTTGGTCAACACTTCCTTGTACACAACATTTTTCGTATACACTGACTGTGAACCCTGTATCAATTTCCCCTGTTCTTTTCCGTGAACTATTTTTTATCTTGAAGTCGTCAGATAGTCGTACTCTTGACGTTGCCACATACAGATGGCTAAACACCGCTGCAGGTAGTGAACCAAAATTCCTGATGTAAAGTTTTCGCATCTCTAAAGAGTTGAACCGTGTGACGTAACGCATCTCTGACGTCATGTGAGAATAATTTGGATTAGATGACGTCACATCATCAGCTGTGTTCTTCGTTGGTATGACAACAGAACAAAGTGATATACGCGTGGAATGTGCGCGTGTTGGTGATGGCGTCATCTACACGAAAAGCTAAGCTTGACGTCACAAACATCTGTTTTTTTTTTGTTTTTTTTCATTGGAGGTTTAACGACCACCGTGAGCAACTCAATGGGCTATAAGCAGTCGCCCGTCCCTAATTTAGGGTCACTGGTTCCAGGGAAGGGAAAGAGCCAGTGCCGTAAGACAAACACAACATCCATGCCTCACCGGGATTCGAACCCGGACCCCTTTCGGACGAATGATCAGAGGCCATCGCCTTAGACCACTGCGCCACCGGGGCGGCAAACATCTGTTTCTCGGTTGTTGCTATGACGACTTAAGAAGTGGCACGGAGGAGGAGGAGGGTTCTAGCAAATTATTATTCGAGATTCTGCGATTTTTTTTTGATTGGAGATTTAATGACCATGATTTCAAAAAAATGCGTTTGTAAGCATATCTCGCTCCTAGACCTCATCGACCTGAAAGTGTTGTTATGGAGCGTATTGTTAACACTGGGCAATCCTGAAAGAAGATCGACGAATGGCGTATGAAGACATAGCAGCGTCAACTAATAATTCAAAAACGTCGGCATTCCGCATTCTACGAGACAAATTACCGCTGCATCGTGTGTGTTCCAGATGGGTACCTCATCACCAGACGAGAGAAGAGCTGTTAGCCAGAGTTCAGGTGTGTCATGAGTGGAAACAAATAATTGCAAAGGATCCAGACTTTCTACACATAGTAATACTGCCGATGAAACATGGGTCCACTATTTCGACCCTCTTTACAAGCGCGCAACCAGTGTCTGGAAACACTCAGGCTCGCCTCCTCCGAAAAAAGTCCGCCAAACCAAATCAGCTGGGAAGGTGATGATGATAATATTCTTTGATCGTAAAGGTGTAGTCTACCAGCATGCCGTTCCTCCACAAATTACTGTCAATGCTGAGTATTACATTTCAGTCTTGAAGAGTCTGCGACGACACATATGGATTAAGCTACCGGAACTGGTGGGCAAGTGGACCCTACACCATGATAACGCTCGCCAATATGTGGCTGCTTGTGTTTAACAGTTTTTTGCGAAATGCAGTATTGAAATCATGCTACAGCCTGCCTACAGTCCTGACCTCGCCCCGTGCGATTTCTGGTTGTTTTCAACAATGAAGGAGAAGTTCCGTGGCGCAACATTCAACACAGATGCTGACGTTATTCAAGCTGTACAAGGGTTGCTAAAGCAGCTTTCACAAAATGCCTTCGCCAAGTGCTTTGAAAAGTAGACTGAACGATGAGACCGTTGCATATCATCCGAGGGAAGATACTTTGGGAAAGAATAACATAGTTTACTGTACCTATATTTCTTCATTTTGTGTGAGTTTACTCTGAGTTTTTGTGGAACGGCCGTTGTAAATACTTCTTTGTGAAGTTTTATATCAGCATCTTAAAATCTTCTTATCGCTTCCTCTTCCTTCAATCTTCAGCACAACTGATTGTATAGTTTCACACTGTCGACTCGGTGGCCGAGTGGTCTGAAGCGCGGGCTTCGAATCATTCATTTGAGTTGGCCCGGGTTCGATTCCCGTAAAAGGCATAGTTGGTGCGCTTGTTCGATGCGACTGTCCTTGTCCTTTGTACTGGCACCAGTGTCCCCAAATCTGAGATCGCTGGTGCGAGCTGCTTATAACCCTTAGAGTTGCTCATGGCGGCCGTTAAAGCCGAAAAAGAAAAAAAAATTCTACTTAAAAAAAAAAAAGACATCTATTTTAACTTCCTGTAAACCTTAGCATCAACAAGCCTCCATATGGCTCGGCAGAGAACTTCAGGTACAACCTTTCCTGCTGATTGATACCCTCTTTGAAAAGTGAAGAGGGAATCAATCAGCAGGAAAGGTTTTGAGTCGTCCACAGCTTCTGAAGTTTCTTTTTAGTTATCCATCGTTAGTACTACTTCAACTGAATTTTGCTGTAAAGTGAAGTTTAGTGTATCAATAAGTATGATAACATATTTGAGTTCATAATGAAATATCAAAGCAATTTTTGTAAGCCAACAAAAATGAAGGTTTAATGATTTATGTCGCCCTTTTTCTAAGGAAGCGGTTCGTTTACCTTGTAAGTAGTGCAACATTTTCCAGCTATCCGTCTCCCTTGCTACAGTCATGCGCTGAAAGCTGTTGCGATGCAAAAAGAGTTTTTCAAATCTGACTCTTAGAGCGCAGATACGTCGCCAAATACAAATACGCCCTTGAATCTCCTTGCAAAAATATACATTCGCACCATCTATCGGTGACATTTAGCTTCACACAAAGCAAGAAATGCATGGGAAGTTTTGCTCGTAGCTCTTGCTATTGAATACAGGAATAATTTTTTCAGTCCGATTTTGTGAAGTGTTGATCATCGTCATCAACCATCCTCAATCCACTGCTGCGGGATTGATCATCGTCATCAACCATCCTCTCCCAAATCTCTTCCACAAATCTCTCTCTTGAGCAATTCTCTTCCATGTCATTCCGGCAGTCTTTCGAATTTCATCCACCCATCTCCCACATGGTCTTCTTCTGGGTGTTATCCTGTCCCTTGATATCCAGTCTATTATTTTAGTTGTCCAACGCTGGTCAATTCTTCTAGCAATATGTCCAGCCTATTGCTAATTGAGGGTCTTTATTCTGATCATGATATTATCAGCTCTTGTCAATTACCTGATCCATAAGTTTCTCTTCCTGCCTTTCTTGATTACACCAAACATGCATCATCAGTCGGTGCTTTGAGTCGTCCACAGCTTCTGTATGACTTTTTTTAGTTAAGGTCCATGTCTCTGATCCATAAGTAAGACGTAGAAATATGCATTGATTAAACTCTTTTCTTGTAAGGCATAATGTCAAATTGCTCTTGAAAACTGTACTATTGTTATTAAGTTCGTTGCTATATCTTTGTTCTTGTTGTAAAATCAAGGTTTAAAACAGCCACTAATTTAAGAAATGAGATGGAGAATGAAGTACGCATTATTACATCTGCACGTACAGTTCGTTGTAGACTACAAGCAAATGGACTGACTGCACGAAAAGCTGCACGAAAAGCTGCACGAAAACCTTTCCTTACTGAACAACAACAGCTCAAAAGAATTGCTTGTGCCAAGGCACACAAGAATTAGACTGTTGATGAATGGAAAAATGTTATTTTCAGTGATGAAACAACTGTTACTATTTTCGCTAATTATGAAAATAATTATGTACCTCGTCGGGCTGGTGAAAGATACAAGGCATGCTGCACCTAGCCAACAATCAAGCACCCACACTCGGTGATGTTATGGTCCTGTATTCCAACCAGTGATGTTGGCCGTCTGCACATTGTTGATGGCACGTTAAATGGATCGAAATATGTGGATATTTTGGAGTCCAAACTGCTAACATCTGTACAAGACATGGGTTTGCGGAATTTTATCTTTCAGGACTATAACGCGCCATGTCATCGGTCAAAGTTGGTTGACGTGTGGTTTAGTCGAAAAGTTATCAGAAAATTTCAGTGGCCGGTACAGTCACCGGATCATAATCCCATAGATAATCTGTGGGTCAGATTGAAGCAAAAGATCCGTCAACAAGGACCCACATCTAAAACAGCATTAATTGAGTCTGTATGGCACCGTGTTATCACCAATGGATAACTAGATAAGCTCATTAGTTCCAAGCCAAGAAGGTGCACTTTGTTACTAAATAACCAGTTAAATATTAAAGCGTATCCTGCTTGTTGGTAATTTATTTTAAGGGCCCTGCAAGTTCCAATAATGTACTGTACAGAAATTTACGTTAAATGCATTGTTCACTAATTTCAGTATTTTTTGCTTTTTATGACTAGACGCTGTACTTTTGCTTCTAACTTCACTTCTGTTACTGGTAATAACATTCTGTAAAAATATTTGAATTCAGTATAAAATGTCCTTTAAAATGTTGTATAATATATATTCTTGACTTTACCATTACGCTGTATAATTTGACTTCAAACATCAAAAATTGACTTTCGGTGTACTAGTGCAGGACTTTTGGCCACGATTGTGTATGTGTTGTTGCAACATGGCTAATTTATTATTCTAATGCTTTGCGATGCACAAGATTTTTGGTTTTCCCCTCCGGGAGAAAATGTATAAACGCTTTGACGTGCCCACTTTGCAGCAAGCAACGTATACTAAAAGTTGACCATGGGAAGAGCATGGACTTTCTAAGTTGATAATTGCTATCATGAGTGAGTCTTTGAGCCTTATGTACAGTCATTGCAAAAAATGCAAGTTGCACTGGAATTGCAGTCACTAAAAATCCTAACGCATGCCAGGAATGCGTGGATTGAACACATCTTCTCCTTTAGCAGGGGGCTGAAATCAGGGAGAGGAAGTGGGGTGTCTAGGTTTTATGACAGCCTATATTTTCCGCATGGTCCCAGAGAGTAACTATGCTAAATTTGGTCCAGGTCTGTCAAAGGGTTTGGGAGTTTATAGGGAACATACAGACAGACATTTGTTATATATACAGTACTAGCGAAGATACTCGGCGATGCCCGGGATAGACATAAAGTTTATTTTCAAGTAACAATGTAAATCGCACTATAAAAAAAATCATACTTTGACGAACAACGCTCTAGTCGGGCCTCACGCTGTTCCAAGGTCTCTGCCGCCCTAGACACACTGGCTCTTTCCCGCTGATCCATAAGTCTTCGAACACGTTGTTCGGTTGTCTCCCTCTTTCGAAGTAATTTCACTTTCTTTGCTTTCGGCTGAACTTGTCCAATGGGTTTCGTTTTTTTTTTTTTTTTTTTTTTTTTTTTTTGGAGGCATTTCACCATACTTGATGAAAATTTTATTATAAAAATCACAATTTATAATGGCCGTTTTGAGCCCTAAAAACTCGAAATAGCAAACATGCACAATAATGCACTTCCTGCACTCCGCATTCAGCTTTCTAGAGTGTAGATATACAACCTGATCACACCTAACGTGAAAGAAAGTAGTTCACAATAATATACGGAATTTGTTTTACTAATCTCGAAAACTAAACCAATTCGGATAATTCTTTCACCGTTGGAAAGCTTTCCAGAGAACATAGGCTATTTCGTTTATTTATTATTATTATTTATTATTTTTTTATTATTTTTGGCCGTACTACCGAATAACATCGCTTTCAAGTAGTTTCCAATTTCCCATGTGTCGTTCCGCTTTGTTTACATACAACCTGATCACACCCAACATGAAAGAAAATAGTTCACGATAATATACGGAATGTTTTTTACTAATCTCGAAAACTAAACCCATTCGGATAATTCTTTCACCGTTAGGAAGTTTACTTCTTTCCGGTGGACATAGGGTATTTCTTTTACGTATAGTACCAATACTAATCTTGTATTAAAATTGTATGTATGAAGAAGACCGTCTGTTTTAACTTCAACTTAACCTTGATGCTATTTGAGAGGACCACGCCTATTGGTGGGAATCTGCAGCTCCACCCATATTTAAGACTCCTGCGCCAATTGTTGGGAGTCTAATGAAACCTAATCCTTACAAAGAAAATACCATGGTAACATAAACAAAAAAAATACTTATGACAATATGTTCCGCCGGTGCGTTGTGTTTTCAAAAATCGGACTCTTTCCCGTATGCCTGAACTGCGGAAGCTTGCGAGGAGTGAAGCGTCACCTGACGACCGTTGCTCTGACACGCGGAGTAATACTGAAGCAGCCGACTTGCACCCAGTCTATAGAGGGCCCCGTAAAAACACATTTGCCTCTTAGGGATGGAATTTCTAAAAATCGTCCCACCTGCATTTTAATCTGGGTGATGAAGAATATGTATGCCAATTTGGTGCAAATCCATCAAACCGTTTAGGGACGTATGCGGAACAAACATACAAACGTTCACTTTTATATATAGAGAGAGAAATTAGTTTCGTTTTCAATGTCATCTTCTCTTGATATTTGTTGTCCAAGGAAGTTGTTGACATCAGCCAGTGGCGCACATAGGAATTTTTGTTGGAGGGAGCTTTATATATTGTTATAGTTTATATAACAAGAGTTTTTGTTCGAGGGGGCTGTATATATGTACAAGTATATGCCTATAGTTTATATACGGTTGTGATGTACGTCGCTCTTAATTTCTTTGGGGCTGTGGAAAGAAGACACTATGTACTTTTTTGAACAAGTAAAATAATATTTTTGAATGTTTAATTTGTGACTTACATCGCTCTTAATCTCTTTGGAGCTTTGGGAAGAAGACACCATGAAATTGAAGACACTATGTAATTTTTTGAACATGTAAAATAATATTTTTGAATTTGTGACGTACGTCGTTCTTAATCTTCTTTGAGGGGCTTAAGCCCCCAATGGCGTGCATTAAGCTTAAGCCTTCGTGGGTACGCCAATGGCATCAGCTATTTCTTCCTGAAACGGTTAAACTGAGATAATATTGTTTACAATTATTTCGTTATTTCAATTTTTTTATTGATTGGAGGTTTAATGACCACCGTGAGCAACCAGTGGGCTATAAGAAGTCGCCCGTCCCTAATTTAGGGTCACTGACTCGAGGGAAGGGAGAGAGCCAGTGCCGTAAGACAAACACAACAGCCATGCCTCACCGGGATTCGAACCCGGACCCCTTTCGGACGAATGATCAGAAGCCATCGCTTAGACCACTACGCCACCGGGGCGGCTATTTTCTTATTTCAATTAGAACAGTCCATATCTGGGACTATTTCAATGATTTATCAATTATTTTTTTAAACAATTGAAATGTTCGGGTGTAAACCATAGTAACCAACATTTTTGTAAAAAAATGAGTCGCGTGCGAAAAACAACTGCGGTGGTAATCTGAGCATTTTAGGGTATTTAGTACACATTTATATCAACATATGGCACCACAATACAACTTTCAATTTATGTTAAGTGCAAACGTTTCTGTTTTTTTTACTACTTGTAATATACGTATATCTCACAACGACAGAAGTGTTGGTTACCATGGTTTACACCCGAGCCCTTCAGTTATTTTCATTTCAATTATTTTCTTTATTTCAATTATTTCATTTTATTATTTCATTTCAATTAGTGCAATCAATTATTTCATTTCAGTTATTTCAACCAATTACTTATTTCAATTATTTCAATCAATTATTTCATTTCAATCATTTCAAATTTTTATTCCGTAAATTGAAATCATATTGTTTACAATTATTTCAATTTACTGCTTCTAAAATTTGCCCCGTCAACCTTTTTGACGTCGTAGTAAACATATTAGGTGTGCAAAAATTTCAGGTGCTGCGTAGCGATCTGTAAAAACGAAACGGTTGAATTTTTTTGTGAGAATTTCGTGTTTTGGGGGTAAGTAAGGTGGCAACACTAGGACGAACAACAGCGACAGCCCACAGTTGAGCTAGGGCATGGCGATTAACATGTTGCATATTCGACACTGTACGTTGTTCATGTTTAATCTGGAAAGTATTCTCGTACAAGGAGCGACAAATCTGGGTTTGCACCCGGGCGGCAAGTGCCCTTGGCGTCCCCTGCAGACACTGATGATTGATTTAATACGACCTGTTTTTTTTTTTATTGGAGGTTTAACGACCACCGTGAGCAACTCAATGGGCTATAAGCAGTCGCCCGTCCCTAATTTAGGGTCACTGGTTCCAGGGAAGGGAGAGAGCCAGTGCCGTAAGACAAACACAACATCCATGCCTCACCGGGATTCGAACCCGGACCCCTTTCGGACGAATGATCAGAGGCCATTGCCTTAGACCACTGCGCCACCGGTGCGGCGACCTGGTTTTGTAAGAACGATATCTATTCTACCATGTAACGCTAGAAAGTTATGCATAGGCCTAATAAAGATAATCCTTTTAGCGGAATAATCAATGATCAAAGGAATTCTAACATTAATGAATCATAAACTTTATGGTTAGCGCGTTGTTCAATGCGAAAGGGATTTTCTTTAATTTGAGATACATCGATATTGTGTCTACAGCCGAACGAATGGTACGACATGTAAGAACATACTTCTGCTTCCCTCCTCCCGACTGGAAAAAGAGAAACGCCGGAAACTTATGAATAGATCTAATTAAAATAATCCACCTAGCGGAAAAAACTAATAATCACGGGAATTCTAACATGAATCTTCATGGTTAGTGCTATTCAATGCGAAAGGAATTTTCTTTAATTTGACTCATAGATACATATATTGTGTCTACAGACGAACGAACGGTATGACATATAAGCATTCACTTTTGCCCCCTCCTCCCCTACAAAAAAAAAAAAAAAAAAAAAGCAAGAAACACCTTCGCGTAAAAGAAACACTTCGAAGTTTTCATTTCGCACCGTTTTTCTAAACGTCAGTCACAGAATGGCACCTGTGACGTAACAGTGGAATGCGAACGCGTTGCCTCCCTAGGTTACTCTTCGTACCATAATATTTCTTTCTCCGCCTCGTCACGAAAATAACAAAGCAAACTAATAAAAAAGAAAAGAGGACAGAATTCTGATGATAGTTTTCCAAGGAAAATGCTCTGCATATTCTTGCCTTTGGTCGCAGAAATCGTGAAGAAACCGTGCACCAGTTAAGTGTAACTTCTATATAGTGGAATAGAACCTACCTCCAAAACAAGTAGTGTCTTACTCTTCAAACTGGAGATGACGTTAATCATTGTATCCACAATAGTCGGCACGACACTGTCTGCCAATTTCAGCAAACAAACCAAGAAAATAAAAGTGGATAAAAAGAAAAAAGGAGAAGAAAGAAGAAAAAAAAATGCTGTGGAATAATTATGTGCACGCAACGCATTTATCACTGCGTCAGCAAAGATAACTAATTATCCCTGAGCGGCAGCAAGCCAATTTGGCTCTCTGTCCCATTCTAGTTTATATAAGACAAGTCTTTGAGAGTAACAGAGAAACATATTGCCGATGCGAAATTTTAATTTTATTTTAGAAGTGATATTTTAAGGTCGTACTTATTTTTCAACACAACTATCAGCATATATTGTTTTCTTTTTTTTTTTTTCAGTTTTAAATTCATTGTGTGCTATGGATGGATTGTATAAGTCACATATTGTGTAAAAAAAAAACTGCAAGAAAAACACTGCATTATTATCATTATTATTTCTTGTAGTAGTTGACGTGAAAACCCGAAATCTTTGCGACCGTTCACACCATGATCGGCACATCTTTTTAAAACACAAGGTTTCTTTCTACAATCCAGCGATTTTCATCATTTCTTTTAATGAAAGCAACTGACCCACAGATTTTTCATTGCTAATTTTTATTGTTATAAGTAATTTTTTTTATGTTACCATGGCATTTTCTTTGTACAATCTGCCGTTCGTTATCCTGGCGTTTGTTCTCGTTTCAGTACTTGCAGCGCCATCTGTCTTTCCGCGGTGGTCGGACTTGCAACTAAGCCCTCCGCTACCAACTACGCAGTTGTAATTATCCGAATCAGTTCAATAGTTTTCGAGATCAGTAAAAAAATCCGTTTATTATCGTGAAATACGTTCTTTCATGTTGGGTGTGGTCAGGTTGTATGTAAACAAAGCGGAACGATACACGGGAAATCGGGAATTACTTGAAAGCAATCTGATTCGGTAGTACAGCCAAAAATAATAGAAAATAATAAAAAATAAACGAAATAGTCTATGTCCACCGGAAAGAAATAAATTTCCCAACGGTGAAAGAGTTATCCAAATCGGTTCAGTAGTTTTCGAGATTCCCTCAAACACACAAACAAACTTTCTCTCTTTATATATTAGTATAGATTATGTAACGATACCAAAAAAATTGTTAAAACCAAACTGATAAAATAAAACACATTTTTAACCCCATTGTGTAGTTTTCTAGACACCATATCATTTCGGGTCACTGAAAGGATGCCTCAATACTCCAATGCAAGCCCGTCAACAACGGGTAAGCACATGTTTATACAATAATTATACAATCGTTACATTTGTATACGAGTAGTTGAAAAATTTGAAAATTAATGGGAATATTATGAAAATTTTGTTTTTGGTGACCCATCTTATACACTCCCTATTAATAATTCAACCATTCATTCTAATTATGCATTTCCTTCATTACGATTTGTGCTATATGACAAGAAAAAATTTCAGTCAGAGCTTTTTTTAACCGTGCATGGCACGAGTTACTGACTAATCTATGTATATGCATATATATATGCCAAGAAATGTGATTATGTCCTCGCTTTGTCTCTTCATCCGTGTACACGATATTTACTGCCCTACCATTAACATCTGGACATTTACGTGCCTATCTTTACACTGTAAAAAATAAGTGGTGTTAGTTCACGGAAAATTTCTAAAAATAACGTGCAGTAAAGTTGCCGGTAAGTGTTCGTCTTTTAGCGTAATTTCCATTATTAAAAGCTCCCGTTTTTGTTTTTTTTTAACTTCCGTATATTCACAGATTTTCCGTACTCAGCAATTCCGTTTACTTCCGAAAAGTCCGTTTCAAGTTTTTTCGTATTCAGACAGAAATTTCGCAAAATCTAACACGCTGAATATTGCAGACTTTACATGAGAGAATCTTTTTTGCGCCGGTGATCAACCTCAGGCCGTTTGGATTGAAGCCGCGAGTCTTAACCACTGAGCCAGAAAGTCACAGGAATCAGACTCACGTTCAAGGTAAAACAAATTGGGCGATGAAGATTTTTTGTTTTATTAATGCGACTGATTTAGTCATTTTATCTACGCTTTCCAACAGTAGGTTGAAGAAGCGTATATGCTCCAGCTTTGTCCGTCCTCCGTCTGTCCGTTCGTCCGTCTGTTAGCACGATAAGTCACTTTAAAATGGTTCCATTTCGATGAAATTTTAGTATGTGGTAGGGGACCACCTGGGGACGAATCCTATTAAAATGGACG
Source organism: Macrothele yani (assembly GCA_039090855.1). NCBI lineage: Eukaryota > Metazoa > Arthropoda > Arachnida > Araneae > Macrothelidae > Macrothele > Macrothele yani. The sequence continues at coordinate 141,421,140 of CM077001.1, forward strand.
AAATGGGGTCAAAGGTCACGACATACGAGCGGGATCCATTCCATTGCCCTTATGCGTCATAACTTGCGTAAATATGGTTCGATTTCAATGAAATTTTAGTATGGGTAAGGGACCACCTGGGAACAAAACCTATTGAAAATGGACGACGTGGAGTCCAAAGTCAGGAGATAGGAGCGGGATGCATTCCATTGCCCTTATGCGTCATAACTTGCGTAAAAATGGTTCGATTTCGATGAAATTTTAGTATGTGGCAGGGGACAACCTGGGGACGACCCCTATTGAAAATGAGCAAAATGGGGTTAAGGGTCAGGACGTAGGATCGGGATGCATTTCATCGCCGTTATGCGTTAAAACTTGCGTAAAAATGTTTCGATAGAGACAAAACTTTATGATGTTGTTCCGGAAGTATACTTTACCGGTGCTGTTGAATATCATCGAAATGGGGTCAAAGGTCAGGTCATAGGAGTGAGATTTATTCTACAGCCATTATCCTCATAACTTGAGTAATAATTTCTGGTATGTTGGAAAGCGTATCATAATTCAGGAATTGCATGATTTTACTAACTTGTTTTTTATTGGAGCTTATTATTTTTTTGAATACGCCTGTAATTTTTTTTTTTTTCTGTAGGAGGTCTTATTATAATTTAACGTATTTTGTCCATCGTGATTTTTCGAAGCAAAAGAATGATTTGGACCTTGAGATCTTTTTTTTTTCGATGGACAATAACTTTCGATTATCTTTAAGAGAAGGTTCAATGTACTGTTTTATAATATTATTTCACAAAACTTCTAAATATAAAATTTACTCCTGATAGCTATATAGCTTTTGTCTTAAAGACTCCACAGACTGATACGTAGACATCGTACAGTCACCTGTACAATAAATTAAGTACCCGGTTTCTTACGACAACACAATATTTTGGTGCACAAGATGAAGAAGAAGAAAAGAAATATCCTGTGCCACAATAACCAAAATTCGTGCGATATACTCTACGCAATACCCGATCTCACTACAGAACTTTAAAATCAGTACTTCGACAAAATATTGAAATTTAACAGTTAATCAAAACCCCAAGTGTTCCCGTGAATCTCTATCACCGGAAATGTTTCGTCATCTGGATACGGGAAAAAGTTAGAACGGAGTTTTCCCGTTAATATCAGAAAGGGATTGTTTAAGGCTTGTGAAGATTCAGAATTTTCCGTTAACCCCTCTTGAAAACAGTAATTTACCGTCAATATGAGAAAGGGGGCCGCGGGCGGCCTAGTGGTCAACGTTCGGGACTGCCACGGAGAAGACCTCAGGTTCGATCCCAGCAGATACGAACACCCGAGCCACTGAATATCCGCCGTGCGTCGGATGGGTACGTTAAGCCGTCGGGCCCCGGGTACTGGGCCCCCGGTAATAAATAAGGGCGTCTTCTTCCCCCTTTCTATCTCACTTCCGTGTGACTTTCCTATCGGGCGCTCTAGTCCAAATCTCCAAGCTTCCTATTTCTAAGAGTTGTTTAAGACCTGAGGTGAGACACTCCCTTCCTAAAAAATCCTCTACATATGATCTGATCTGATATGAGAAAGGAATTGAGGAAAGGTTTCTGAAAATTCAGAATTTTTTCTGGCGTACGAAAGATCCGTGAAATTCAGAGTTTTTTTCCGACATTTCACTGAAAATGTTAAATCAGAAATATGCTTCGTTGATTCATAAAAGAAATCACGGAAAGTGACTCGTGAATTTTAGCAAATTTTGTACAGTGTATTTGCAGATAATTAAATGCTTTATGCTGAAACGTTTGGGCCATTCTGCTTTCTAAGCAGGAACCAGTTCAGCTTTGTTTGAAAAACGAATTATGACTATAATGCTTGTGGTGTTGAAATAGATTAAATCAGCTGAGCAACGTTTATTTACAATTAAACATTTTATTTTAAAATCTACTATAGTCTCGCTAAGCGTTTGGCTGGGCTTCATCAAGAGAAATGGAGCGTAGAAATTTAAATTATTGTGACGTCATCAGAGTTCTGACGATCACGGATTTTGGTGAGTTGTTGCTATACGCTTGATAGACGATGCAGTGTCGTTGACAAGCCGTGAAGTGTTGCCATATATTTGGAAAGCTTGTAAAATATTAAGCTTGATAGTCAAATCAGGTTTGTCAATAAGTTTAGCGTGTTTTCAAACCTATAATTATCGTTATTTTCCTAAGTATTAAGTGTACAAGTAAGTTTTAAAGCGTTTTTTGTGTGACGTATACAGCTAATTTACATATCCGACATTCTCCCGCGTTGTTATCTCGTCACCGTAACTGGTCCAGAGTATAAAATGCGACACAGAAGTTTGCCCAACAGTTAAACACACTTGCACATCAGTAGGTGAAAGGTGGCAAGCGATATTCGGCACTGCATTCGTTACGAATTTCATCAAGGAAAAAGTTCGGCAAAAGCATGTGCATCGATCTGTTCTGTTCTGGGGGAGAATATTGTATCGAAAACCACGTGTGAGTTTTGGTTTAGACGGTTTTAAGCAGGTGATTTTGATGTTAGCGGTCGAGAACGTAGCGGCGCCCCGCAGAAAGTTGCACACGAGGAACTGCAAACTTTGCTGGATGAAGATTCGTCTCAAACGCAAAAAGAACTAGCTGAACAACTGGGGGTAACTCAACAAACCATTTCCAGTCGTTTACGCGCAGTGGGAAAGGTTTAGAAGGAAGGAAAATGGGTGCCACATGACCTGAGCCAGAGGAACGAGGATGAACATGTCATGAAGTATTTGAATCTGTTAAATAAACAACACAGAAAGTCTTTCCTGTAGAAAATCGTTACGGGTGATGAAAAGTGGATATGGTACGACAATCCCAAATGCAAAAAACACTGGGTAGACCCCGGTGAAGCAACGACTTCGACACCGAAACGCAATATTCACTCCAAGAAAGTTCTGCTGTGCATCTGGTAGGATATGAAGGGTGTGCTCTATTATGAACTATTGGAACAGAGTCAAACTGTTACTGCTGATTGCTACAAGCAACAATTGCTGCGATCAAATCAGGAAATCTGTCGGAAACGTCCATTCACAGGTAAAGGATTGCGTCCCATGAAATTGCTGCATGTCAACGCTAGGCCGCATGTCGCGAAATCGATCAAGGAAACGTTATTGACGCTTGTCTGGTATATTTTTGGAGCACCCGGCGTATAGTCCCGACATAGCCCCTTCAGACTCTCATTAGTTCCGATCGATGGAACATGGTTTGTCTGCTGTACGGTTCCGGACGTGTGACAAAGTGCAAAAATGGGTTGACGACTTCATCGCGTCACACGACAAAGTATTCTTCATGGCTGGAATCCGTCAGCTGCCCGACCGATAGCAGAAGGTGATAGATAATGACGACGCATATTTTGATTCGTAAAGGTATTGTTGTTTTCTCTCAAATTACTTGTTGCGTTGTCTTAAAACGCTTTAAAACTTATTTGTACACCTAATATGCTGGGCTGTATTTCATGGTTATTTTCCTAATCACGATTTCTTCAGTTCACAGTTTAAGTCTTTTATTCCTTCATACGGAAAGTTAAGGCCCTGCGAGTCTGTCATATGCATGAAATTCCATATTCACAAAAGATCTGATAAATTCCCCACGAATTTATGTCTTCGACATGATCTTTTGATTCATAAAAATTCATTTTGTTTATGAGTTTGAAAACAACTTTGAAATTAAAACTTTTGGGAATTTTTGAAATTTGATGCAAATCTCAGGAGCAAATGGGATGACAGCCCAATTTCCTCGAACTGGAAGCTTACAGCCAGTTTTCGGTTTCCTCAGTTTTTGAGCCGCTTTGCCTATAACGGAGAGACTTGTCCTGTGTGTGCTGCAATTCCTTTAAAAAAATCAAGCACTTTTTGCAAGGAATCCTCAGTTGAGCAGATATGAATTGCACGATGCGCGATATACGTATGTGTAGAAAGCCAAAATTTTCTTTCTCGGTGTTCGCAATATCTCAGATCTCTTCACGTATTATAGAATGTTCCAAATTTGAGTGTTTGTTTAAAAAAAGAAAAGCATGATAACGTTAATGCTGCATTCACAGGGACTGAATCACTCTCGACTTGAAGGATTATGTACATCATAGAGGTTTGAGCAAACAGATCCGTAACTTTTCTAAAAGGAATTTGTTCTACGTTTATAAAGAATTTTGTTTCCTCACCGAATAATCTTGAGAACAAGTTTTTGCCTACAGCATAAAATGAAACAGGGGAGAACTTCATTTCATCCAATCGTGTGTGTTGTAAGGCAGTCTGCTTATTCCCCAGTGTATGAATCGTGAGAGAGCGGTCGAAGGCATGCGAAACTGCCGTTTGCATATACCCTTGGGTTGCGTCCGGTGCTGCGCAGATCCGGGGAGATCATCCAGCTAGCTGCTGAATTATGCACTAAATGTCAATATTTGAATTCGGAAAACTGGAATTCATTCTGCTCAAATCATGCTAAATGTGCTGCCTCCAACCTCCATCCCTCTCTCTCTCTCTCTCTCTCTCTCTCTGTGTGTCTCCGTGTAAAATTGGATGAAGTCATTTTGGCGTTTCAGAGCTTGCCATTCTGCTGCGACAAATACACCGGTGCACGCCCCTTTCACCTGAGCATCACAGCGCGCTTTTTAAGGATTTTCTGAAGCCGGAACCTTTCGTGATGTTTTGAGACATGTTTGCAACTTTTATTTGTTTTTACAATAGGAATATGTTTGAAAAGATTGTAATGAAATATGTAGAGTTGCGCATGCTGGCGGCAGTCCACATTTCGTATCAGTACAAGCATATACTTACTGTTATGCTTGTAGTGATCAAAATGTGTGGCCGAGTGGTCTGAGTCGCGCGCTCTTGTCTGATGGCGCTGGCTTTGTCCTCCTTCCTGCCACCAATATCCCTAAATTAGGGACGGGCCGCCAGAGTTGCTCATGATGGTCATTCAGTCCCAAAAAGAAAAAGGTGACATGTCAGTAAGGAGATACACATATTATTTTAAAAAGTGACACTTTGTGCGGCAATGACTCCCTGAACAAAAGTTCAGTCCGAATTTTTTTTTTTTTTAGAAGTTTAGAGGTTAATGACCTCCGTGAGCTGCTCAATGGGCTATAAGCAGTCGCCTGTCCATAATTTAGGACCACTGACTCCAGGGAAGGGAGAGAGCCAGTGTCGTAAGACAAAAACACAACATTCATGCCTCACCGGGATTCTAACCCGGACCCATCTCGGACGAATGATCAGAAGCCAACGCTTAGACAACTGTGCCACCGGGGCGGCCCGAAAATTGCAACTGCATTCGTGTGCGCCCGAAATTCGTAATGCAACTGAACCCAATTTCTTATCCGAAGTGAATCTAATCGTATATTATGTCTCATAGCGAAGGGTGCCACTTTATAGATTTTTTATCTGGCAAAAATCCATAAAGTTGGCTTCACGTCAGCCGGGTGTTAGGGCATTCTGGGGCGTTTTAGATCAAAATAATAATATATCTTTTCTTATTTCTTCTTTCCTTGCGTATCTGATGTTCAATAGCATCCATTTGCCCTTCTGCAGCTCCTGTGGTGCAGTGGTCTACGCTCTGGCTTGTGACCATTCGTCCCGAATGGGTTTGGGTTTAACTCCCGGTGAAGCACGGATATTGTGTTTGTCTTACGGAACTGGCTCTCTCCCTTCCCTGGAACCAGTGGTCCTAAATCAGGGACGTTCGACTGCTAGATCAGGGACGCGCAACTGGACTGGCGACTGCTGGTCATTACCCCCCCCCCAAGAAAAAATTCCTCTTCTACAAACACTGAAAGCATGATCATATAACATACTTTATCACTAAAGTTGACCTTTGCGTAAAAGAGCTGCTAATTCAACTTGTGGAATAACAGTTGTTTTACAGAATATGTTTATGTTTTCTACTATTGCACTAACATGAAACTTCACTGTAAAGCATTATAACTATTGGATTGCCGAGTAAGGCTGAACTTGCCGAAGTAAACTTGCTTCACCGTACAGCTTACTGAATTACTTTAGATGAATCCCGGATATATTCACTTCGTTGTAACTATATACTTAACCATACGTGAGTTAAATACTCATAATTAACACTGGGAATAATAACAGCCAGGATAGGTAGCATGGCAAACACTGTGCTTAATCAAATAGCTTGGTGACATATTACCTAACAAAAATCTTCTCTTATTCAACAAAATTCAAAATGATTGACCCGATTGCAAATGACAATAACGTCTTTATGAAAATAAATAGACAGCTGATATCCCTACACAAGAAAGAAGGAAGTTTAGAATTTTATTGGAACCTACTGCTGTGTTGGTATGGTGATGTAGGAAAGTGAGCTGCCCGTGCACCAAAGCCAGTAGGAAGACATGGCGGCCGCAGCAGAAAAGGCGTTTGCGAAGGTTTTTTCAAGGAGTAAGGTTCCCCAGGTCTCCGGACCTTACTCCTTGTGACTTCTTTTTGTGGGGGTATGTCAACGACCATGTGCATGTGCCACCTTTGCCGATGACTGCAAGAACTACAGATGCGCATTCAGCTTGCGCTGGCAAGCTGAATGCGCATTATTGTAAAATAATGTAAAATAAAATAAGTAGTCTGGCATCAGTGACTACGGACATGCTTTATAATGTATGTCGTGAAATGGATAACTATTTAGACGTTGTCCGCGTGACCCATGTTAGTCCCATAGAACATTTGTAAGGTACGGAAACAAAATTCTAAAGTTCCTTCTTTATTGTGCAACAATGTGATCTCTGTATCTATGTTCATGAACCAGGTACTGTCATTTGTAATAGGGGCAATCAGTCTGAATTGCCCTGTACAATACTGGTACATTCGTAATTAGCACACTTCACAATGTCGTGCTCAAAACAGCATTATTGTAAAATATCGCCGACGAAAAGATGTAAAAAAAAAAAAATTATTGCAAAGTTTCTCCAATCTTTGAAAAGTCAGACTCTAAAACAAGGAAGCATAAACACTGACTGAGAACCTGGGTGACTACTCACAGAGGTCGCGCTGACGATCGCCATCTTCTCAAATTTGCGGGAAAAAACTAGTTTTGGCTATGCAAAAAGAGCTTCGGCGATTATCTTTTTGTACTGTTATAACACTTTGGCGATAAAAAATTGAATTTGGCGAATAAATTGGTGAAAACGTTAAAAGAGCCAGCGCGACCCCTGATCAAGTCAGCATGAATTCGTGAATACCCTCAAATCAAATCGTCCCAAATAAAATGTCGTGATACATTTCAAAGAAGCAACTTTTATCATCAGCTTAAGCATACGTCATTACTCTTTGACCTGTTGTCAGGGTTCCCAAACACAGGTTCGTCGAGAGAGAAAAATGTGGCATACAGATGGAAAAACGTTGGACGAGAATAAACTCAAATTTACTTAAGAAAGCAGGGACTACAAAGGCCGTTCCATAAAAACAGAGTCATTTTTTTGAGTTGGCAACAATGCGAAGCGAAAAAATAACCACTCAGACGACTAACTGAATTAAAGAAGTATCTATGGCAACAGTTATTATCCGTGGCAAATGATTCTGGTTTTGTTATTGCGCAGTTGTTTAAGGTACGTCTGCATTTCGTCTTACAGCTATGGAGGCGAGTGATTCAGAGTTAAGAAGTGAAATGCGTTGTGCGATAAAGTTTTGCTATCGTTTGGATAAAACGGCTCCGGAATCAGTTGATTTAATGAAAAAGGCTTACAAAGATAAATGTTTGGGTGAGTCAATGATTTTTAGATGGCATCATGATTTAAAAAAAAGAAGGCGTTTGTAAGGAAATCTCGCTCCTAGGCCTGGTCGACCTGAAAGTGTTGTTATGGAGCGTATTGTTAACACTGGGCAATCCTGTAAGAAGATCGACGAATAACGTGTGAAGACATAACGGCGTCAACTAATATTACAAAAACGTCAGCATTCCGCATTCTACTCGGCAAATTACTGCTGCATCGTGTGTGTTCCCGATGGGTACTTCATCACCTGACGAGAGAACAATTGTTAGCCAGAGTTCAGGTGTGTCATGAGTGGAACAATTGTTTGCCAGAGTTCAGGTGTGTCATGAGTGGAAACAAATGTTTCCAAAGGATCCACACTTTCTAAACACAGTAATAACTGCCGATAAAACATGGGTCCACTATTTAGACCACCTCACGAAGCGCGCAACGAGTGCCTGGAAACACACAGGCTCGCTTCCTCCAAAAAAAAAAAAAAAATCCGCCAAACCGAATCAGCTGGGAAGGTGATAATGATAATTTTCTTTGATCATAAAGGTGTAGTCTACCAGCATGCCGTTCCTCCACAAATTATTGTCAAAGCTAAATAGCGTCTGCAACGACACATATCGATTAAGGGACTGGAGCTGGTGGGAAAGTAGACCCTACACCGTCATAACGCCCGTCCTCATGTGCAGGGACGATGCCAGAAATTTTTCAATGGAGGGGCTCTAGGGTGACGCTCTAAAATCTGGGGGTGGGGGCGAATTATGTATATATTCTCATCTCTCCCTAGGGAATGAGAAATATATATTTTTTTCTAGAGAATATCATCATCATCATCATCATCATTGTCAACCATTATCAATCCACTGCTGGACGAAGGTCTCCCCAAGTTTCCTCCACAACGGTCTGTCTTGTGCCAGTCTCCTCCATGTCACTCCCGCATACTTTCGAATTTCATCCACCCATCATCCATGTGGTCTTCTTCTGGGTCTTTTCCTGTCCCTTGGAATCCAATCTAAAATTTCGGCTGTCCATCGATGGTCTGTCCTTCTGGCAGTATGTCCAGCCCATTGCCATTTCAGGGATTTAACTCTGATCATGATGTCTTCCACTCTTGTCATTTTTCGGATCCACGTGTTCCTCTTCTTATCCCTCCTGGTTACACCAAGCATGCACCTCTCCATGGTATTTTGAGTTGTCTGCAGCCTTTGTATGTCTCTTTTAGCTAAGGTCCACGTCTCTGCACCATACGTAAGCACTGGAAGAATGCATTGATCAAACACTTTTCTTTTAAGACATAATGGCATATTGCTCTTGAAAATTATGCTGTTTCTTCCAAAAGCTCTCCAGGCAAGTTTTGTACGCCGATTAATTTCTTCATCAATGTGACCCTCACTTGATATCTGCTGTCCAAGATGAACGTACGTGTCTGTTATCTCCAGCTTTTCTCCATCAATCGATAAATCTTCATTTCTTGTAAAAGCATTGTACATCACTTTTGTCTTCTGAAAGTTCATTTTTAATCCCACTTCTTTACTCTTGTCAGCAAGTTCCTGGATCATACTCTGTAGCTCTGATGGGGTAGTTGCAAAAATGATCAGCAAAACGAAGGTGGGTTAGATAATCTCCATTAATCTTTATCCCTTTGTTTTCCCAGTTCAGTGATTGAAAGACATTTTCCAATGTGGCATTAAAGAGCTTCGGAGATATGATGTCACCTTGTCTCACTCCTTTTCCAATTTTTATGTGTGTTGTATTTTCAAACAGCCGAATCTTTGCACTTGCATTTTCATAGATGTTATTAATAATATTAATGTATGCATCTTTAATACCGCAGGATTTCAGAGCCATTGCAACTGCTGATGGTTTCACCGAATCAAAGGCTTTTTCATAATCGATAAAAGCCATGCACAATGGAAGTTCATATTCCCTCGCTCTTTCAATTAGTTCTCTCAGTACGTGGATATGATCTATTGTGCTGTAGCCACTCCTGAATCCAGCTTGTTCTCTCATTTGAGCCATGTCCAGTGTCACCTTCAAGCGGTGTGAAAGAACTTTAGTGAAGATTTTATAAACCACTGATAGGAGGCTGATAGGTCTGTAGTTCCTGAGATCCTCAATGTCACCTTTTTTATGTAGCAAGATCATTGTAGCGTTGTTCCAATCCTCAGGAATTTTCCCTTCATTAAGGCATCGAGTGAAAATTTGGGCGAGTACTGTTTCGATTTCTCCACTTGCTTCTTGTATGATGTCTACAGTAATTCCATCTTCTCCTGGAGCTTTCCCCCGCTTCATGTTCTTGATTGCATGTGCAACTTCTGCTGGAAGGACTGGAAGAACTCTGGTACTGGTACCTTTCATGATGTCTGGAGTACATGTATCATCCCTTTCATATAATTTGGAGTAGAAATCTTTCACTCTTGTCAAAATTTCGCCTCTATTTCTTGTACATATATATATATATATATATATACAATCTATAAAGAAGATACCTAAGCAAAAAAATACATATATAATTTTGACTCACACCTAATACAACATAGAAAAGGTTATGTATCTACCTGTGTGAGTAAAAGGAGAAAAGATAAAAAAATAAAATAAAACAACTGAATGTAGAAGGTGTCGAGAATACTGAGCCTTGGCTTTATCAAGGACCAGCAAAAACTCTGCATTTTCTCACTTCCACAAAGACCTAGTTGGAAATGGGTTTCTGCAAGGCCATAGATGCAAGTAACATTCCCACCTAAAATAGTTTAAAAAATATATATATAAGTCATGTCCTCCGTAGAGTAGCATGACCTAGCACTAGTTAACAATTTCGCTTGCATCCATTAACCTTCATGGCCCGACCCATGCTCTTCATCTGTTACTATTAAACAGAGAGAAGAAGATTAAAGAGAACTCAAGCTGTGAGAGTGACATAATAAATAGAAATGATTTTCAGCTATAACGAAATTCCAAGTTCGTTTGAGAGAGAATTTAAACCTGAAAAACAATGCAAAAGAAATCCAAATTTTACATTGCAATTAAAAAAGGAAATGTTAATTTATAACGAACAGATTTTTGAAAGAAAACTTGAGTCTAAAACCCCCTACTCTACAACTTATGACAGCACGAAAACGAGAATAAGTTAAAGATAATAATTAACTAAAGAAAACTTTGTGAAAGTTATATACCTTAAACAGTTAGTTGCAATATGTACAAAGTATTTCAGCAGTGCTTTAAGTGCATAATTAATTAGTTATTAAGAACTTAACTACTTTGAAAAAAAAACAGCGCATAGACAGCGCATAGAAAAGGAACAAGCTTAGCCTTCCTCTGTTCCTAGGTACCCCAAAAGACGCTCAAAGTTACAAAGAAAAGTAAGAGTTAAAACCCGCATAAATGTTAACAGACAAACCAATGCTTAAAAGCTGAAAAGCTAAAAAACGACAGAGAAAAGGTACATAAAGTACAAACATTGAACTTATAAAACCTAGAACCCAAAACAAGGAAGAGAGCTTACCTCTTGTGTGACAAAAACTTTTCTCCTTACAAGAGGAGAACATGGCTGACCCCTTCCGCCACTCCCTAGACGCTGGGGGGCAGTGAGGGTGGGGCTGATGGCCTCCTCATACAGCAAGAAACCAACGCGCGGAGATTTTAACCAGAGAAAAAATATATAAAATTAAGACTGTGGATCTGTATGATCAGAATGAGCAGAATTAACTCTCCAGAATACATGAGAAATATTATAAAATACACGAGCAGTTTATTTAATAATCTTTGCATGTATTAAATCACCTTAGTGAGCTTCTATAGATTAATCAGAATCTTATTAATTTTAATGTTGGTTTTACTATTTTTAGTATAGCTATCCTAGTAATGAATAACTAGTTTTCTTTTTTATTTGTTTTTATTTTCTTTTATAAACAGATTTTTAAGCTTTTTTTGTGATTTTGTTTATATTATTTAATTTTTTGTTTTAATAGGACCGTCATATCCATAGCACTAAGGTTCCTTTAGGTAGTTAATAGGCATCCTCTAGCCAACTTCCTTACGGCTTTGATTGGTCAGAATCATATTATTAACTGTGTAGAAAATTAAAGCAGATCTGCCAACCTTACTCTATTATTCAGAATAATTTTTCTTAAAGTTCTTTTGATGAAAGAAGAAGGAATTTCGTTCTCTAGAAAACTTTCTAATAGTATATTAATGTGGTAATTGAAATCCAAATTCTTGCTGCAAATTCTTGAAATTCTTAGGACCTGAGAAATTAGTACATTCTCAATTACTTTGGTTGAAATGTTATTATTCCAGTGTAGATATTTAATTACTTTGAAAGGAAAATTAACTCTTTTATCAAAGAGGCTAATAGATGGGTTACCTCTGTTGAGCTTAATGCTTAAGTCTAGGAACTCAAGTTCCTGATTACTGTGGTTGGTTTTACATAAGTTAAGAGAGCTAGGATAGATATTATCAAAATCACTCTCTATAACTTCTGAATTATTGATACACAGCAGATCATCAATATATCTAAAAGTGTAAAGGTAGTTATCTGAGCAGGTGGGGTGATTTTTAATGAATTTATATTCCTTAAAGAACAGGAATAGATTAGCGATATTTGTGGACGTTGATGTTCCCATTGGAATACCGTTCACTTGCTTATAGAGAGTATTATTATATAAGATATGGTTATTTTTTATGCAGCAATTGAGATAAGAGTTCCAAGTTCCTACATCAACAAATTGGTTAAGTTTAAATTCTGCATACAGCTCTTTAAAGGTAGTGATTATATCTGATAGAGGCAGATTAGTATATAGGTTTTCAAAATCATAACTATTAATATCTAGGGGACAAACTTTGAGTATAGTAGAAATTACTTCTGCATTATTATTAATTAGCCAAAAATCTCTGTACATCAAGTTAGAACAGTTTCTAATGTGTTTCAAAACCTTCTTTAAGACATCTTCAAAAGCAAGATCTATTTTCTTTTTATGACTTCTTACTCCACTAGCTATGAACCTGAACTTTACAGGATCCTTATGAAACTTAACCGTTGCAAAAAGAAATGGAAATTCAGGCCCATATCTTCTAGTTTGTGGAATTTTAAGTTTCTTGAAGAATGCCTTAAACCGATTTTCTAACTGCTTGGTAGAATAACTTACGGGCTCGTATGTTACTCTATTATTGAGTTCCATAGTTAACAATTCAAAATAGAACTTCTTACAGATAATTGCAAAATTATTGCTAGCTTTATCCGTAGTGGTAAAAATACAATGTATATATGTATATTCCCTAGAAAATGAAAGTCGATAATTTATTTTTCTCATTCCCTAGAGGGAGAGAGAAAATAAATAAATACACAAGAAGCTGCGAACCCCTTTAATTATTGAGGTTCTCAATAATAAAACTAAATGTGAAATAATTGCCAAAAATAATAGATATGAAATAAATGCCAAAAATATTTGTATGTTATAACCGAAGGGATCAAATGAACTATGAAGTATTATTATACCGGCCCCCGAAGGCCAGTCTCTTCTACGCATATGAGGAAATGAAAAATAAATCCCCAATTTTGAGTCGAAGATCAAAAGTACTAATAAAAAACAATACTAATTAAAGCTGAGTCTATTTTTCTCAAGTGTAGAGAAGAGAAAGTAGAAGTAACCAGTTCAAGGAACAGTAAATGCGTTTGCTCAAACCAGAGCTCATTCTTCGCCCAGCGAGATTCAGAAACCTCTTCCTGGCTGGGCGAGGAATGAGCTCTGGTTTGGGCAAATGCATTTACTGTTCCATGTAAATGCATCTGCTACAAAATAAAAAGAAACTACTAAATGCATCTACTACACTCAACTTGCTTCAAAATTAGATATTCTTCTAATTATTTACATACATATGCGTGCGTGTGTGTACTTGCATTACTTAGTTTTTAAGTAAATAAATTTCTCTGACAATACAGACTAGAACTAAAAGCATTAGTAAATTACAAGAAAATTACTTTTAAATTACCCCTGAGAATAAAATATGTCCTGTAATAGTACTAATGTTTTGATTGGAATGCATATAGTCAGCCTTTCCGTTCTCTATTAATATTAAGAGAAGATTTCTGAAAGGATGTGTAATATAAAATACTTACCTTCAAAAACTGAGCATCCGATTTCATTCACAATTTATTTTCGAAATGTCTCAGTGCATTTGGCATGTCTAACAGCAATAATACAGGATAATAAAGGCAGGGAATCCCATTTGTAAAGTCTATAGCCGGGTATCCACATCGCGCGACAAAATGTAACTGAAATCTGATAACCAAAATCAACTAATATTATTTCATGCAAAGGTGAAATGAATATAAGAATTTTCTTTCAGTTCAGATTAATATGTCGATTTTTATGGGTTGCGTCAAACCGATCAACGACTTCGCTTAAATCAATTCGTTTTGCAATTGGCGACTCTATAGCTAAGACCACAGAGGCTAAGACAGCGAGATTATGTAGACGATCGTTAGCCATTCGATTTCCGAGATAGGTTTTCAACCTTCTCATGCACGAGAATGTTCTTTCGTAGGATGCACTAGTCACTGGTATGGTTAGTGCAGTGGCGGCTCCAGGTACGGGCATACCGGGCTCCCGCCCAGGACCCCGCGCCTAGGGGGCTCGGCACCACAATATGTTTCTAAATAAAACAGTGCCTTAGCGTTGAATGCACTTGGAAAAAAATACCCTCACAATTTTCAAAATCTGATTCGTTGTTATTATTATTTTTAATTACTAATTATCAATATCAATTTATATTAAAACTGCTTAAAAGTGTGCAATCTGAGCAATTTTAAATAACAGGAAGAATGTAACTTGAGCGATATATGCTAAAAATATAAAAAAATCAACTAAATACGGCTCTGTATCGTTCTATACGATTTTAAATATGCATTGGGAATATCTACGAAGAGTAACAGATTCAATATGAGTAATGCGCCGTTTTTACTAAGGTTATATGGTACATGTGGAAGATTTTTATGTTGCCCGTAAGGTATCAGAGTGAGCTCGGGGGATTACTTTTACTGGAGCCGATACCAGTGGCGAGTTGTTTAATACAAATGTCCATCACTACCGTTTTCTCTCTGAGCACTGCAATCTACAGTAAACCCTACGGAGTAGCCATCTCGTACAAATTTATTTTTACTGTCTAGACAAAGGAGTTCACATTCTCTTTGTGATAGAATCTTTTGATTTGTGAGACACCCTATTGCGTTATCCAACTATGTAGATCAGTCTACACCACAGTATTGTTTATTTGTTACTGGGTTTAACAAATACCATGGGCAAATCGTATGGCCAAGGCCGGATTAAAGCCTTGGTAGACCCCTAGGCTAAGACATGTGAGTGGGCCCCAAGGCTAAGTAAGACATGTGAGTAGGCCCAAAAAACTTATGACGGGGAAATCGTTATAAAGTTTGTTAAAATACGAAACTGTAGCAATATGCTTGTGTTAACTATTACGTAGTGCGTTCTTCAAACTTAAATTATCTGCAGAGTTTTCATAAAAAGTCACTGTATTTTCCATTGTTCTCATAAAAACATGAGTTTAAAAGCTTAATATTCCTAGATTTTGCCTTGGGTTTTTTAATGGTTTACCATTGTGTACTTTTTCTTGGGGCATCTTTTTCGTTACACAACGTAAAGCAACAGGGGGACTTCGACTTTTAACAGTTCCAAGTGCAAACTGGGAGGTGGGTGGATGGTAGTGAAAAAGCTGAAACTACCTCGCCTACCCCACTGTTCACAGCGACATGAATGGTGAGTCACTGCCTTGAAATCCCTTGGTGAGTCACTGCCTTGAAATCTGTCCCTCTTCCAGCCTTTGTTTGTGACCAAGTGGAAATCAACAAAAATAAAAATATTTCATATAAACTCCCTCTCTCTCTATTATTTGCCTATGCATGCCGCCTGGGCCCTTGGTCATGGTGGGCCTCAAGGCTATAGCCCCTGTAGACCCCCTTAATCCGGCCCTGCGAATGGCTATAAGCAGTCGCCGGTCCCTAATTTCGGGTCACTTATTCCAGGGAAGAGACAGATCCAGGCATCTTTGGCCATGCACACCACCCATGTCTCATCAGAGGCTGGGACTTAGTCTTAGCTCAGACAGATCCAGGCATCCTTGGCCATGCACATTACCCATGTCTCATCAGAGGCAAGGACTTAGCTCGGAAGAAAGGCCAGAGCCTGTGCCTCAGACCACTGTACCACCGGTACAGTTTTACCTATTTCTGCATACATTATCATTTAAAAAACTTCCTTTGCCCAGATTCTCTTACCGTGTACCCACGAAAAGTGCCTTAGCGACGCTTAGGCTAGAAAAATAGTGTCTTAGCGCCGCTAAGGCGCGCTAAGTCCCTTCTACATCACTGCCAGTGTCTCTCGGACAATGAAGATTTTCGAGAAGGTTAAACGGGATTTGGGAATAGGAAATATTCTGAATAATTCTGTCTTGGAAAAGACTACTTTTTCATCCTTTGCCAAGAGCAGTGCTTATTACTTTCGAGACTTCGTTGACATCAATCATTCTTGTCAACAAGATTCATTGTTCACTGAGATATGGCAGGACTGGTTTTTACCTTGTGTCCAATTACACTGCATCGTGCCAGTATTGGGGCAGAAGGAAGCCTTCGCTATTTGCATGTCCAGGGATTATTTTTCATTATCCACTTCGCAGTCCAATTGTAATGAAATGCCGCAGTGCTGACACATGGCATGTAAATCAAACAGTTCTTGCATTATGAATGCAATTGCGTGGAATTGTTCCGCCGACCGTTCCAGTAGCAGGGGAATGACGAAAACAAGTCTCGCATGCCGTTCATCAAGGCCCTTGGGGGCTGCCATCACAATACAGATGTTGAGCAGCTCTTGCGGCGGGGTGATATACATTTCCCTGTTTCATCTTCTGGGCCTAGGAAGAAGAAGCCTTCGTTGATTCAACGCCACTGGTCACGGGGTCGATCCGCTAATGGGTTTGTGAGATTCTGTCTTTTCCCTTGGTCAGAACAAAGCAGACACGTCATTGAGGGACCTTAGGTCACTCTTCCACGTGATCCAAAGCTGGGGACTGCACGCTTGGATCTGGGGGAGGATGTGGAGAGAGAGAGAGAGAGAGGGAGTGACTCTTCCCTGTTATTGTATGCTCTAATGATCGTGGTACATACAAAATACGGGGATTATTGTTCATGCGAATGGAGAGGGAGTACCTTCATTAGAAATGGCGAACAACAAATCAGCCCTGAAGTAGAAGAGGGGGAGGAAGGCAGAACAGTTTTCCTCAATGTAATCTAATCCAGCATCGGAGAAAGCATGTCTGTTCCCTAATCCTTCCGTGGACAGAAATCTGTTCCATTTGGTTATTAGGTTACATTATGGAATCCTGGGTATGGTGGGGAGAAAGCCCCGAAAATGCCGTTTAAAACCTTCGATGAATATGTTTATCTTTTGCTCGAAGTCAGGTTTTACTCTCAAATAGTCATTTCTCCTGAAGTGATTGATATCCACCCCCTCCCTACCACACCCCCGTCATCCCTTCAAACTTTTTTTACTAACTAATGGATTTTAAATGTGCCACCATGTATTAAATAAAGGGTTTCTGAAAACTGAGAGACATTTTTTTTTTCAAACTTTATTGAACGTACAAAAATGTGATAACAGATTCTTGATAACGCCGTCTTTAGGATTAAAACAGCGATTTGCTTGCGGTAATTTGTGAAATTGGACTGAGCTTTAAAAAAGGTCTTACGCTTATTGATAATTTTCGAATATGAGATGAGAATGGAATGTTTCGAGACTAATATTAAAAGTTTCGCTTGACATTTTTAACTCACTTATGAAGTAGTTCCTTCTGAAGTTCGTACACTCAGCTCAGAGAACCTGCTATGAACGGCCAAGCAAACTTTTCTTATTGGAGGAGGGAAAGTCTTGAATTTTTGCTCCTTCGAGTTCAAGCATTCCCCTACTTCTATTCAAATACTACGCAGTTCTTACTTCCGCATACTTCCATGCCATTATATGATAATACAGTGGCGTCCCGGAAAAAAAATTGGGGCCCCCACAAAAATATCTTCGAGGCATTTTTGCAAAAATCCATTAGCTTTCAGTTACTGAAAATTTTAAATTCCATATTACAGTCATTTGCAAAAGTTTAAGACCACCTGTTGGTATCAGGAGATTTCTGCCAATTGCGTCAGCTACTGTCTGTATTACCTAACCTCCTGTCGGTGCTGCATCATCCTACAGCAGCAGCTGTTAATAGAGTTGGGGGAAGCGTGCAATCGTCAGTTTGCTTCTGGTTTTCAAGCTGGGAGGTTTTGTACTTATTTTCTATATAGCAAAAAATGAGCAAAAAAGCGTTATTAAGTGTTACTCAGAGGACACAAATAGTGACTTTATATCATGAAGGATATTCCGAACGTGACATAAGCAGAAAGGTAAATGTGAGCAAGATTGCTATTCATAATACGATCATGAAATATCGAGATACAGGTGAATTTAGTAACCGAAAGAGAAGTGGACACCCCACATGATGACAATACCATATGGCGAATAGTTATGCGTTCTCCTAGGAGTTCGTGTAAGAAAATCGAGGCCTTTCTACATTCAAAAGGGTCTGATTTAATATCAGCACTGTTTCCCGGCGTTTTAGCAAAGATTTTGGATTAAAATCTTATAAAATTGCACATAAACCTAAACCAACCTCTGTCATGAAAAAGGTGTGAGTCCGGTTTTGCGAAGCGTCATCAATTGTGGACTGCTGAAAACAGTAGTCAAGTTCTTTTATCCGATGAATCAACTGTGCGTCAATTTGTATCACATGAAGCACATATTCGACGACCAAAAGGCGAAAGGTTTGATGAAAAATGCTGCACCGTTAGCACCGTGAGACATCCGATTAGTCAGATGATATGGGGTGCTATGTCAGCATCCGGTGCTGTTTCATTTTCCTTTTTGCCGACAGACACTACAATGACTGGTCCTTTTTATGTGGAAATGTTACGTGAGAAGCTGTTAACTCATATGCAAGCGCACAGATGCACAATCGTTATGCATGATGGTGCTCCATGCCACAGATCAAAGACAGTAAAGGACTACCTGCAGAGGAAAAACATGACTGTGCTTGACAGGCGCGGCAATACACGTGACCCTAACCCCATTGAAAATTTTTGGACCATTTTGAAAGACAAGGTAACAGAAAAACAGCCATTAAATTCCCAAGCTTTGATTGACGCGATAAAGTACGTGTGGTGCAAAGACATTTCAAGTGACTATTGCAAATCCCTCATTGAGAGTATGCCACATCGTATTCTGCCCGTTATAAAAAAGAAAGGTGGAAACACAAAGTGCGGATTTCGGTCTTTTTTTGTTCTAAAGAATGTGAGTATTCATATGTGGTGTCATTTTTTAAAATATCTGTGATAATAATATTACTTATTTCTTTGAAAATCTTAATTTTCAATAAATGGATAGGGGTCTTAAACATTTCCAAATGATTGTACTACTTACTATGTTATATGGGAGTTTTATTTATTTAAATTCTTTGGAACATACAGGCATTTTTTGTAAAACCAAAGTCATTGCATTTTATTGCGTGTAACACAAATGTTCACGTTGTAGTTAAAGTGATTTCCCTAATTTTATAACAATATAAAGTAGTACAAAACTGTTACGCCAAGTTGATCATGTCATGCAAATTTTACTGTTTTAGAGAACTAAGGCCAGGCTCTTTTAAATTCCTCACGGTCACACACACACACACACAAAACCCGTAACCGCCGTGTGACAGTGTCTAATGACGTTTTCCGATTTATGCGAAAATGCAGCTAATAAGGAAGCAAATAAATAAGTAGCAGTTAAGAATTTGGACACAAGAGAATTAAAGCTACTAAAATTCATACTCTTGAAAATGTTTTGTCTTGACTCTGTTATAAAAAAAATTACAGGTGTCTGTTTCTTCATTCCGGCGAAGAACACCTTTGCCGCCCCGGTGGCGCAGTGGTCTAAGGCGTTGGCCTCTGATCATTCGTCCGTAAGGGGTCCGGGTTCGAATCCCGGTCAGGCATGGATGTTGTGTTTGTCTTACGGCACTGGCTCTCTCCCTTCCCTGGAACCAGTGACCCTAAATTAGAGACGGGCGACTGCTTATAGCCCATTGAGTTGCTCACGGTGGTCGTTAAACCTCCAAACAAAAAAAAAAAAAAAAACACCTTTGAGTTCATTGTATTCTGAAGGACGCGTAGTTAGGTGTTAATAACTGTAATATCAGGTTGCAAAGAAAGTATCCGGAAAATAGAGAAGCATGTATTTCAAACTTAAAAAATCATACAAAACACTTAACCTAATCGTCCAAATTGTACCCATTGGAACTAATGACCTTGTTCCACCGATCTACGAGTTGAAATATCCTATTGCGATGGAATTTGGAAAACTGTAACAATGAACCAGAGTTGGAAACAGATCAAAAATTTTGGACCCGACACGACCCCGACCGTCACATAATGGAACCCGACCCGAGTCTGAACCGGACGAATCTGCTTTGAGCTGTAAACTAGAATACATCATCATTATCATCATCCTCAATCATTATCAAGCCACTGCTGGATGAAGGTCGCCCCAAGTTTCTTCCACAACGAACTGTCTTGGACCATTCTCTTCCATCCACCCATCTCCCACGTGGTCTTCTTCTGGGTCTTTTCCTGTCCCTTGGAATCCAGTCTAAAATCTCAGTTGTTCATCGGTGGTCCATTCTCCTGGCAATATGTCTAGCCCATTGCCGTTTCAGGGATTTTACTCAGATCGTGATGTCTTCCACTCTTGTTATGTTCCTTATCCACGAGTTCCTCTTTCTATCTTTCTTGGGTATACCAAGCATGCAGGTCTCCATGCTTCTTTCAGTTCTCTGCAGTCTTTGTATGTCCTTTTTAGTTAAGGTTTACGTTTCTGCTGCGTACGTAAGCACTGGAAGGATGCACTGATTAAACACTTTCCTTTTAAGACATAGTGGCATACTGCTCTTAAAAAAGTGTACTGTTTCTTCCAAAAGCCCTCCAACCAAGTTTTATTCACCAATTAAATTCTTCATCAATGCGACCCTCGCTTCATATCTGCTGTCCAAGGTAAATGTAGGAATTGTTTATTTCCAGCTTTTCCCCGTCCACTGATAAATCTTCATTCCTTCTAAAAGCATTGTACATCAGTTTTGTCTTCTGAAAGTTCATTTTTAATCCTCATTTCTTTTCCCTTTTCAGTAAGTTCCTGGATCATACTCTGCAGCTGTGAAGTATTATTTCAAAGACCTCTGAAGGGCTCTTTGAAATATTTTTCTTTCTATTCAAAAATAAAACGGAAATAAAACCGGGTCGAAATTGGGTCAGGAACACTTTGACCAAACCCGTTTGACCCGCAAAAAATTGTCAACCCGTGACCCGTTTTCATCTCTGCAATGAACAAAGTAAAGCTGATTCTTGTTAGGAGAAAACACAATCTATCTTTTTGTATATGCTAATGATATACTTGTCAGCACCAAGCATGAATCTCCAATTAAAGAAGTTGAGAAATCATTAAAAAAGGAGTATGAAATTACAAGCCAAGCAGAAGTAAAGTTATATCTAGGTAATCAAATCTCAAAAGACTGTGTTCGAGAAACTTCTATTTAAGTCAACGGAAAAAAAAATTGAAGAGTTGATAGAGATTTTTTAATTAAATACTTCAAAACCAATTTACACACCCTTGAAACAAGTTATCATTACTCGCAAGGAGAGGAACGTCTATATTAGAAGACAATACAAAATACTGTCAAGCGATAGGCTCTCTAATGATTCAAGCTGCATGGGATGACTTATCTTAAGACACCATTAGGAACCTGTACAACTCCATGCCGAGACGTCCGGCATGATGTGTGAGCAAATATGGCGGCCCGACGCCATACTGAGAGACACTACTTATTGACGTATAGCTCAATAAATATTGTCCGTATCAGTCTCAATGTTTAATCATTTATTGTTCCTGGTAACCTTTACCTTCTTCCGTAATAGCACTGTATACCACACGTCCTTCTGGGTATAACTATTTTTTTGACGATGAGTGTATATACGGATGATAAAGTTTTCTTCTTTTTTGTTTGGAATGAAATTCATTTATTAATCCATGGGTAACAAAGGTAAAGTATTTCTAAAAGAGGATACCTTCAAAGGAATTATGTCATTGTTCAGTTAACCGCTTCATAAACATTTTTACAGCGCTTGTACTAATATACAGGGTGCATAGGAAAGTCCCTTTAGCCTGGAATAACTTGCGAACGGAGAGAGGTATAGTAAAGCGACTACGCTCGATCGAATGCAACCGATAGCAGCGTCCCTAGTGGCGAAATGCGGAAGTAGGCCATTGCAAATCGAAAACGAAAAGAGATAGAGTAAAATTTCCAATTACAAAGTTGTAGAGCATCAATTAATTAGTACAAAACGACATTTGTTTTACACGGATAAGATAAATTGTCGCCTGAATACCCTACAATGTCCTTGGGCGTAACCACTGGGGAATTAGGGGGATCAGGACCCTCCCAGATTTTCAGAGTCAAGGATCCCCAAGTTTTTCGGGTATATAATGATATAATGCACACTTTTTTATGATGTGAACCAACTAAATTTAATATAAGATTGTAATTTTTCGTAGAATGCAAACACGAGTATAATGTGTACTTAATAAAACAGCGATATCGATTCCTAATAAGCAAAGTCAGTTCTACAACTTTGTAATTTACGTTTCTGCTCTATCTACACTGCTGGCCACCCAAAATGCAACACCAAGAAGGAAGCATCCGATTGGCCTGAAATTCGCAGCATACGTCGCCCGCGAGAGGACATGCAAACGATTAGCATTGCAGGGCATATGCAAATTATGTGCGCCCGGCACGCCACCGAGAAGCACTATAAAAAGGGTGCACAGAAGGCAGGGTGTAAGTAGTGGAAGTGTGTTGTGCTGCCGGCCCTGTGCGTGGGTAGCTTCCTGATGCCTCGTCGCAGAATACGGCAGTCATTCCAGCACGTTTCGGAGTTCGACAGAGGACGAATAGTGGCTTATCGCGACAGCGGTTTATCGTACCGAGCCATCGGCGCCCGTGTGGGACGACATCCAGCCACAGTGAGGCGAGTATGAATTCGGTGGGTGCAGGAGGGACGGACGGACCGATGTGAGCGATTGCCGCAGCCGCGGCACACCACCGAACGATAGGACCGGCATGTTGTGCTGCGGGCATTGACGGCTCGCACCGCCACATCACGAACGTTAGCGCAGGAATTAGGGTGTGTTGTGCAACAACCTGTGTCAGCACGTACCGTTCGACGTCGTCTGCTGGAGCGGGGACTTGTCGCACGGCGCCCATTGTTCCGATTACCATTGACGTTACACCACCGGCGAGTGCGGCGGCAGTGGGCCGTTGAACGCCGCACCTTGACTATGGAATGGCACGACATTGTCTTCTCCGACGAATCCCGCTTCTGCCTGCAACACCACGATGGTCGGATCCGCGTGTGGCGGCACAGAGACTGTATGGCGCCTGCATTATGCATCGCCATACCGGTCCGTCGCCTGGCGTTATGGTTTGGGGCGCAATTGGATATGACACCCGCACCCCTCTGGTACGCATCGCTGGTACACTCAACAGCCACCGCCACATCTCCGACGTTTTGGAGCCTGTAGTCCTCCCTTACCTGTAGAACCTGCCAGCGGCCACGTTTCAACAGGACAATGCGCACCCGCAAGTGGCACGCATCGTGCAACAATTCTTCACGGCCCTCCAAGTGTCACTGCTGCCGTAGCCCGCCCGTTCTCCCGATATGTCGCCCATCGAACACGTCTGGTCGCTGATCAGCAACCGAGTGGCCCGACAAGCACCACCCGCGACTACGCCTAATGAACTGTGGCAACGTGTGGAAGCAGCGTGGACCGACATACCCAAGCCCACATCCAAAGCCTCTTTCGTTCGATGCCACGGCGTGTAGCGGCCGTTATTGCTAGCCATGTGGGCTACACGAACTATTGATGTCTGTGTGTTCCACAAGTCGCACGGGCCTGTAAGTTCAATCGTTTCATCTTTGTATCTGTTGTTATGTGTTCAGTAAATCTGGCTTTGCTATCTCGTGTCCTTCTTGGTGTTGCATTTTGGGTGGCCAGCAGTGTATCATAGTTTTGTAGTTGTATTCGCTAAAGATTCACAATTCGCCAACAGAGGCGCCTATGTCGTGCCCGTTAGATCGCGCCTCAGCAACTGCTTTGCTCCTGCGTGTGTAGGGGGAGGGGGTCCCAAACCCTCTAATACAGTATGTATATAATATTGTGAGTATATGTATATATATATATATATATATATATATATATACTTAAGAGCAAAACTGAAGACTAAGGAAAAAATTTTAGAATTTAAAACGAAGGGTGCAAAATAACCTGAAAATCAAAACGTGCAACGCAGCAGTTTTGAAAATTCAGAATTCACATACTATAAAGATACCTAAGCAAAAAAAAACACATATATAATTTTGACTCACACCTAGTACAACATAGAAAAGGTTATGTATCTACCTGTGTGAGTAAAAGGAGAAAAGAAAAAAAATAAAATAAAACAACTGAATGTAGAAGGTGTCGAGAATACTGAGCCTTGGCTTTATCAAGGACCAGCAAAAACTCTGCATTTTCTCACTTCCACAAAGACCTAGTTGGAAATGGGTTTCTGCAAGGCCATAGATGCAAGTAACATTCCCACCTAAAATAGTTTAAAAAATATATATATAAAGTCATGTCCTCCGTAGAGTAGCATGACCTAGCACTAGTTAACAATTTCGCTTGCATCCATTAACCTTCATGGCCCGACCCATGCTCTTCATCTGTTACTATTAAACAGAGAGAAGAAGATTAAAGAGAACTCAAGCTGTGAGAGTGACATAATAAATAGAAATGATTTTCAGCTATAACGAAATTCCAAGTTCGTTTGAGAGAGAATTTAAACCTGAAAAACAAATTTTACATTGCAATTAAAAAAGGAAATGTTAATTTATAACGAACAGATTTTTTGAAAGAAAACTTGAGTCTAAAACCCCCTACTCTACAACTTATGACAGCACGAAAACGAGAATAAATTAAAGATAATAATTAACTAAAGAAAACTTTGTGAAAGTTATATACCTTAAACAGTTAGTTGCAATATGTACAAAGTATTTCAGCAGTGCTTTAAGTGCATAATTAATTAGTTATTAAGAACTTAACTACTTTGAAAAAACAGCGCATAGACAGCGCATAGAAAAGGAACAAGCTTAGCCATCTTCTGTTCCTAGGTACCACAAAAGACGCTCAAAGTTACAAAGAAAAGTAAGAGTTAAAACCCGCATAAATGTTAACAGACAAACCAATGCTTAAAAGCTGAAAAGCTAAAAAACGACAGAGAAAAGGTACATGAAGTACAAACATTGAACTTATAAAACCTAGAACCCAAAAACAAGGAAGAGAGCTTACCTCTTGAGTTACAAAAACTTTTCTCCTCACAAGAGGAGAACAGGCTGACCTCTTCCGCCACTCCCTAGATGCTGGGGGGCAGTGAGGGTGGGGCTGATGGCCTCCTCATACAGCAAGAAACCAATGCGCGGAGATTTTAACCAGAGAAAAAAATATATAAACTTAAGACTGTGGATCTGTATGATCAGAATGAGCAGAATTAACTCTCCAGAATACATGAGAAATATTATAAAATACACGAGCAGTTTATTTAATAATCTTTGCATGTATTAAATCACCTTAGTGAGCTTCTATAGATTAATCAGAATCTTATTAATTTTAATGTTGGTTTTACTATTTTTAGTATAGCTATCCTAGTGATGAATAACTAGTTTTCTTTTTATTTGTTTTTATTTTCTTTTATAAACAGATTTTTAAGCTTTTTTTGTGATTTTGTTTATATTATTTAATTTTTTTGTTTTAATAGGACCGTCATATCCATAGCACTAAGGTTCCTTTAGGTAGTTAATAGGCATCCTCTAGCCAACTTCCTTACGGCTTTGATTGGTCAGAATCATATTATTAACTGTGTAGAAAATTAAACAGATCTGCCAACCTTACTCTATTATTCAGAATAATTTTTCTTAAAGTTCTTTTGATGAAAGAAGAAGGAATATCGTTCTCTAGAAAACTTTCTAATAGTATATTAATGTGGTAATTGAAGTCCAAATTGTTGCTGCAAATTCTTGAAATTCTTAGGACCTGAGAAATTAGTACATTCTCAATTACTTTGGTTGAAATGTTATTATTCCAGTGTAGATATTTAATTACTTTGAAAGGAAAATTAACTCTTTTATCAAAGAGGCTAATAGATGGGTTACCTCTGTTGAGCTTAATGCTTAAGTCTAGGAACTCAAGTTCCTGATTACTGTGGTTGGTTTTACATAAGTTAAGAGAGCTAGGATAGATATTATCAAAATCACTCTCTATAACTTCGAATTATTGATACACAGCAGATCATCAATATATCTAAAAGTGTAAAGGTAGTTATCTGAGCAGGTGGGGTGATTTTTAATGAATTTATATTCCTTAAAGAACAGGAATAGATTAGCGATATTCGTGGACGTTGATGTTCCCATTGGAATACCGTTCACTTGCTTATAGAGAGTATTATTATATAAGATATGGTTATTTTTTATGCAGCAATTGAGATAAGAGTTCCAAGTTCCTACATCAACAAATTGGTTAAGTTTAAATTCTGCATACAGCTCTTTAAAGGTAGTGATTATATCTGATAGAGGCAGATTAGTATATAGGTTTTCAAAATCATAACTATTAATATCTAGGGGACACACTTTGAGTATAGTAGAAATTACTTCTGCATTATTATTAATTATCCAAAAATCTCTGTACATCAAGTTAGAACAGTTTCTAATGTGTTTCAAAACCTTGTTTAAGACATCTTCAAAAGCAAGATCTATTTTCTTTTTATGACTCCTTACTCCACTTAGCTATGAACCTGAACTTCACAGGATCCTTATGAAACTTAACCGTTGCAAAAAGAAATGGAAATTCAGGCCCATATCTTCTAGTTTGCGGAATTTTAAGTTTCTTGAAGAATGCCTTAAACCGATTTTCTAACTGCTTGGTAGAATAACTTACGGGCTCGTATGTTACTCTATTATTGAGTTCCATAGTTAACAATTCAAAATAGAACTTCTTACAGATAATTGCAAAATTATTGCTAGCTTTATCCGTAGTGGTAAAAATAAATTGGTCTTGTAGTTTGGAGAGTGACCTTTTAGCTTCTCCAGAGAAAAAGAGATTTCTGTCGAAACAAGAGTCCAGACCTGCCAACTCACCGGTGAAGCTATTGATTATATTATATTTCCATTCTGCGAAGGCCTCAATAGGCTGATTGTACGTTAAACTGGTTTTTACGATGTACTTATTTACATCTTGAGTGAAGCTCTCAAGAATCCTTTCTTTGGAAATTGTGAAGGAAGGTCTGAAATTAGAGCCATACTCTAATAAATTCCTAAGCTTTTCATTTTCAACAAAACTCAAGTTTCCGGTGATAATATGGTTGTAATTCTTATCATAGTGAACTGTTTCTTTATGTTCATCACAAGAACAAGTAGTAATTACAGGAATGTAGCTCGAAGAGTTAAGTTTGTAGTTTTTAACTATTGACCCTAAGGTCTTAACATATTTAAAACTTACAATAGACTGGTGCCTGTGGATGGGAAAAAAAATTGCATTATTGTAGAACAGCTTCCTTACATTGAGATTATCGTAGGCTTTATTTAGGAACCTGATGGTAACAAAATTACTGGAAAATTCTTTAAGAGAAATTTTATCTTTAAGAATATGTTTAAGAATGTCCAGAACCAAAGCAAAAACATGCTTATCAACATGGTCAGCAGTTTCATTCCAGAATTTGAAAAAACATTTAAGGACAGAGTGCTTGAAGGACTTGAGAATTTTGTAAGTATTTTTAACAAAATTAGTGCCAGTTTTAAAGCTTTCCAGAGTTTTTAGCAAGTTAGCAAAATCAACTTTGCTTGATGTGCGAAATAACCTCTGTTTTATAAGTTCAATGTTTGTACTTCATGTACCTTTTCTCTGTCGTTTTTTAGCTTTTCAGCTTTTAAGCATTGGTTTGTCTGTTAACATTTATGCGGGTTTTAACTCTTACTTTTCTTTGTAACTTTGAGCGTCTTTTGTGGTACCTAGGAACAGAAGATGGCTAAGCTTGTTCCTTTCTATGCGCTGTCTATGCGCTGTTTTTTCAAAGTAGTTAAGTTCTTAATAACTAATTAATTATGCACTTAAAGCACTGCTGAAATACTTTGTACATATTGCAACTAACTGTTTAAGGTATATAACTTTCACAAAGTTTTCTTTAGTTAATTATTATCTTTAACTTATTCTCGTTTTCGTGCTGTCATAAGTTGTAGAGTAGGGGTTTTAGACTCAAGTTTTCTTTCAAAAATCTGTTCGTTATAAATTAACATTTCCTTTTTTAATTGCAATGTAAAATTTGTTTTTCAGGTTTAAATTCTCTCTCAAACGAACTTGGAATTTCGTTATAGCTGAAAATCATTTCTATTTATTATGTCACTCTCACAGCTTGAGTTCTCTTTAATCTTCTTCTCTCTGTTTAATAGTAACAGATGAAGAGCATGGGTCGGGCCATGAAGGTTAATGGATGCAAGCGAAATTGTTAACTAGTGCTAGGTCATGCTACTCTACGGAGGACATGACTTATATATATATTTTTAAACTATTTTAGGTGGGAATGTTACTTGCATCTATGGCCTTGCAGAAACCCATTTCCAACTAGGTCTTTGTGGAAGTGAGAAAATGCAGAGTTTTTGCTGGTCCTTGATAAAGCCAAGGCTCAGTATTCTCGACACCTTCTACATTCAGTTGTTTTATTTTATTTTTTTTCTTTTCTCCTTTTACTCACACAGGTAGATACATAACCTTTTCTATGTTGTACTAGGTGTGAGTCAAAATTATATATGTGTTTTTTTTTGCTTAGGTATCTTTATAGTATATATATATATATATATATATATATATATACTGTAGGGGATGTAAGGTCAGGTGATGCGTAACATCACAGCCTCTCCTTGACAAATGTCAACCCCGCCTTCTCGTGGTGCATCCTGTTCCCACTAAAGGGGCTCTGACGACCGCAAATAGCGGTATAACTATACCATCGGGATCAGAGGAAATGCTATCCCACACTCACCAACCCGCTTGGCCAGCGTGGTGAGTTATGGCCAAACACCTCCAAAATGACTCTACAACTTAAATCTTGGCCCTCAGTCTCCGGCAGCTGGAATGTACCTGGCCAAGGCAGCGGCCAGTGCGACATGAAGGCAGAGGGTGCTAAGAATCCCCGGAGGACCGGACTAGGCTGCCATTTGATGCTGACCTTGGCTACCTACAACGGACGCTCCCTATCTTCTGATTCAAGGCTTCTTGAATTGGAAGAGGAACTACAAAGGATCAAGTGGGACATCGTCGGGCTGAGTGAGGTAAGGAGAAAAGGAGAAGATCTCATTGAACTGAAAAGTGGACATCTCTTCTATTATCGTGGGACAGATACTGGCAGAACTAGTGGTGTTGGATTTATAATAAACAAGAAACTGAAGGATAAAGTGGTAGAAGTTGAAAGTTCCTCTGACAGAGCTGCACGACTCGTTATCCAACTATCGAGAAGATACCAGGCTCAGATTATTCAAACTTATGCACCCACCACAAGTCATCCTGAAGAAGAAATTGAAGAATTTTATGAGGAAATTAGTCATCTAAATAATAAAGGTAAGCAGCACTTAAAGATAATTATGGGAGATTTCAATGCAAAAATAGGGCAACGGCAACAGAATGAAACTTCAGTAGGTAAATTCGGTCACGGCAACAGAAACCAGCGTGGAAATACTCTCGTTGAGTTTGCAGAGGCAGAAAGATTTTTCATCTTGAATTCCTTTTTCAAGAAAAAGCCACACAGGAAATGGACATGGAGACATCCAATTGGGACGACAAGTGAAATTGATTTTATTATGTGTAACAAAAAATTCGTCATCGAAGACTGCAGTGTGCTAAACAAGTTCAACACAGGTAGTGACCATAGATTGGTGAGATGTAAGATGCACCTCAACACTAAACTGGAACGTGGCAAGCTCATAAGACAAACAAAATGTATTGACATAACCAACCTTAAAAAACACCATAATACTTTCAAGTTGGAACTGAAGAACAGATTCTCTGCTTTAGAAGGCCTAACATCGGAAGAAGTGGATATTTCTGAAGTTAACAGAAAAGTAACCAAAGCTCTTATGGAAACAGCAACAAAATTAGCTGGGTCTAAGAACAAGTTGCATGTAAACAAATTATCAGGAAAAACCAAAATGTTGATGCAAAAAAGAAGAGAGATGAGGACAACTAAAGAAGATATGACTTCCAAAGTGGAATATATAGAGCTATGCAAGACAGCACGAAAAAGTATCACTGAAGACGTAAGGAAATTCAACTGTGAGCTAGTGAGGAAAGCAATTGAAAACAACCAAAGCCTAAAGATAGCAAAGGGACATCTCAGTAAGGGAAGAAAACAGATTATGGCTCTGAGAAAAGAAGATGGTTCTATAACAAGAAATAGAGGCGAAATTTTGACAAGAGTGAAAGATTTCTACTCCAAACTATATGAAAGGGATGATACATGTACTCCAGACATCATGAAAGGTACCAGAGTTCTTCCAGTCCTCCCAGCAGAAGTTGCTCATGCAATCAAGAACATGAAGCGGGGGAAAGCTCCAGGAGAAGATGGAATTACTATAGACATCATACAAGAAGCAAAGTGGAGAAATTGAAACAGTACTCGCCCAAATTTTCACTCGATGCCTTAATGAAGGGAAGATTCCTGAGGATTGGAACAATGCTACAATGATCCTGCTACATAAAAAAGGTGACATTGAGGATCTCAGGAACTACAGACCTATCAGCCTCCTATCAGTGGTTTATAAAATCTTCACTAAAGTTCTTTCACACCGCTTGAAGGTAACACTGGACATGGCTCAACCGAGAGAACAAGCTGGATTCAGGAGTGGCTACAGCACAATAGATCATATCCACGTACTGAGAGAACTAATTGAAAGAGCGAGGGAATATGAACTTCCGTTGTGCATGGCTTTTATCGATTATGAAAAAGCCTTTGATTCGGTGAAACCATCAGCAGTTACCACGGCTCTGAAATCCTGCGGTATTGAAGATGCATACATTAATATTATTAATAACATCTATGAAAATGCAAGTGCAAAGATTCGGCTGTTTGAAAATACAACACACATAAAAATTGGAAAGGGAGTGAGACAAGGTGACACCATATCTCCGAAGCTCTTTAATGCCACATTGGAAAATGTCTTTCAATCACTGAACTGGGAAAACAAAGGGATAAAGATTAATGGAGATTATCTAACCCACCTTCGTTTTGCTGATGACGTAGTCATTTTTGCAACTACCCCATCAGAGCTGCAGAGTATGATCCAGGAACTTGCTGACAAGAGTAAAGAAGTAGGATTAAAAATGAACTTTCAGAAGACAAAAGTGATGTTCAATGCTTTTACAAGAAATGAAGATTTATCGATTGATGGAGAAAAACTGGAGATAACAGATACGTATGTTTATCTTGGACAGCAGATATCAAGTGAGGGTCACATTGATGAAGAAATTAATCGGCGTACAAAACTTGCCTGGAGAGCTTTTGGAAGAAACAGCATAATTTTCAAGAGCAATATGCCATTATGTCTTAAAAGAAAAGTGTTTGATCAATGCATCCTTCCAGTGCTTACGTATGGTGCAGAGACGTGGACCTTAACTAAAAGAGACATACAAAGGCTGCAGACAACTCAAAGAAGCATGGAGAGGTGCATGCTTGGTATAACCAGGAGAGATAAGAAGAGGAACTCGTGGATCCGAAAAATGACGAGAGTGGAAGACATCATGATCAGAGTTAAATCCCTGAAATGGCAATGGGCTGGACATACTGCCAGAAGGACAGACCATAGATGGACAGCCGAAATTTTAGATTGGATTCCAAGGGACAGGAAAAGACCCAGAAAAAGACCACATGGGAGATGGGTGGATGAAATTCGTAAATATGCGGGAGTGACATGGAGGAGACTGGCACAAGACAGACCGTTGTGGAGGAAACTTGGGGAGACCTTCGTCCAGCAGTGGATTGATAATGGTTGACAATGATGATGATGATGATATACTGTAGAGCAAAGCTGAAAACTAAGGAAAAACTTTTGAATTTAAAACGAAAGTTGCAAAATAACCTGAAGATCAAAACGCGCAACGCAGCAGTTATGAAAATTCAGAATTCACATTCTATTAAGAAGAGACCTAAGCAAAAAATATATTTTTTTTGACTCACACCAAGTACAACATAGAAAAGGTTATGTATCTACCGGTGTGAGTAAAAGGAGAAAAGATAAAAAATAAAATAAAACAACTGAATGTAGAAAGTGTCGAGAATACCGAGCCTTGGCTTTATCAAGGACCAGCAAAAACTCTGCATTTTCTCACTTCCACAAAGACCTAGTTGGAAATGGGTTTCTGCAAAGCCATAGATGCAAGTAATAAGCCCACCAAAAATTGTTTTAAAAAATATATATATGTCATGACCTCCGCAGAGTTGCATGACCTAGCTTTAGTTAACAATTTAGCTTGCATCCATAACTTTCATGGCCAGACCCATGCTCTTCATCTGTTACGATTAAACAGAAAGAAGAAGATTAAAGAGAACTCAAGTTGTGAGAGTGACATAATAATTAGAAATAATGTTCAGCTATAACGAAATGCCAAGTTCGCCTGAGAGAGAATTTAAACCTGGATAGCAATGCAAAAGTATTCCAAATTTTTACATTGCAATTAAAAAAGGAAATATTAATTATTTAAAACTCAGATTTTTGAAAGAAAACTTGATTCTAAAACCCCCTACTCCACAACTTCTGACAACACAAAAACGAGAATAAATTAAAGACAATAATTAACTAAAGAAATGCTTTGTGAAAGTTATATGACATAAACAATTAGTTGGAATATGTACAAAGTATTTCAGCAGTGCTTTAAGTGCATAATTAAGTAGTTATTAAGAACTTAGCTACTTAGAAAATACAGCGCAATGTAAAGGAACTATGCTTAGCCAGCTGCTGGGCCTAAGTTTCCTAAAAAACGCGCAAAGTTAACAAGAAAAGAAAGAGTTAAAACCCGCAAAAAAGTTAACAGACTAGCCAGTGCCTAAATGCTAAAAAGCAAAAAACAACAGAGAAAAAAAGGTACAAGAAGTACAAACATTGAACTTATAAAACCTAAAACCAAAAGACAATGAAGAGAGCTTACCTCTTATGCAACTAAACTTTCTCCACACAAGAGGAAACATGGCTGACCTTTTCCCCAAACGTCCAAACATCTCTGCCACTCCCTAGTCGCTGGGGGGGGGCAGTGTGGGTGGGGCTGATGGCCTCCTCATACTGAAAGAAACCAACTCGCGGAGATTTTAACCAGAGAAAAAAATATATATATATATACTTAAGACTGTGGACCTGTATGATCAGAAAGAGCAGAATTAACTCTCCAGAATACATGAGAAATATTATAAAATACACAAGTGGTGTATTTAATAATCTTTGCATGTATTAAATCACCTTAGTGAGCTTCTATAGATTATTCAGAATCTTATTAATTTTAATGTTAGTTTTACTATTTTTAGTATAGCTATTCTAGTAAGTGAATAACTAGTTTTCTTTTTTTATTTGTTTTTATTTTCTTTTATAAACAGATTTTTAAGCTTTTTTTATTTTTTCTATATTATTTAATTTTTATTTTAATAGGACCTTCATATCCATAGCACTAAGGTTCCTTTTAGTAGTTAATAGGCATCCTCTAGCCAACTTCCAAACGGCTTTCATTGGTCAGAATCATATTATTAACTGTGTAGAAAATTAAGCAGATCTGCAACCTTACTCTATTATTCAGAATAATTTTTCTTAAAGTTCTTTTGATGAAAGAAGAAGGAATTTCGTTCTCTAGAAACTGTTTAATAGTATATTAATGTGGTAATTGAAGTCCAAATTGTTGCTGCAAATTCTTGAAATTCTTAGGACCTGAGAAATTAGTACATTCTCAATTACTTTGGTTGATATGTTATTATTCCAATGTAGATATTTAATTACTTTGAAAGGAAAATTAACTCTTTTATCAAAGAGGCTAATAGATGGGTTACCTCTGTTGAGCTTAATGCTTAAGTCTAGGAACTCGAGTTCCTGATTACTGTGGTTTTTTACATAAGTTAAGAGAGCTAGGATAGATATTATCAAAATCACTCTCTATAACTTCTGAATTATTGATACACAGCAGATCATCAATATATCTAAATGTGTAAAGGTAGTTATCTGAGCTGGTGGGGTGATTTTTAATGAATTTATATTCCTTAAAGAACAGGAATAGATTAGCTATACTCGTGGAGGTTGATGTTCCCATGGGTATACCGTTCACTTGCTTATAGAGAGTATTATTATATAAGATATGGTTATTTTTTATGCAGCAATTGAGATAAGAGTTCCAGGCTCCTACATTAACAAATTGGTTAAGTTTAAATTCTGCATACAGCTCTTTAAAGGTAGTGATTATATCTGATAGAGGCAGATTAGTATATAGGTTCTCAAAATCATAACTATTAAGTATATATACATATAATATGTGCGATGTCACCCCCCCCTTCAGATTTTAAAACATGGTTACGCCACTGCTGGAATATAATGGTGCACGTTACTAAATAAAGTGATAACGGTTTTCAACGGGAAGACTTTCCACGCAACTTAATAGAAGTTTTTACTGAAGTAAGAAATTACGTTAAAAATAAGGAAAAGATGTCTCACTAATGTCGCATCTCTCTTCAAGCAGTAAATAATAAAAAAGAGCGCATCATGAAAAGTACGACCTGTGACAGTGATGTATTTGTTACACGTTCCTGGTTTTAACGCAAGGTTTGTTCAAGTCTCCTCCCTCGCAAGCGAAGAATCGGTGACGTCACCATCCTGGCAGGCGAATCGTAAATCTAAACTGAAGCCATGGAAGAGGAAGCCTTTTCAACGATCTTTAACTCAAAAAGGACGTAAAACTGAAAAATC
The DNA here is from genome assembly GCA_039090855.1 of Macrothele yani. Lineage (NCBI taxonomy): Eukaryota > Metazoa > Arthropoda > Arachnida > Araneae > Macrothelidae > Macrothele > Macrothele yani. The sequence goes on from CM077001.1 coordinate 141,456,073, forward strand.
ACTTTTAGGGTTTATGCAATAGCACATCTACTACTTTACATGCAGGAGAAATTAACAGCTTTGCGCAAAGCCGAATGGGGGGGGGGGATGGAGGTGCTGAATTCCCGGGCTGCCAATTCGGCAGCTGATAATCTTAAAAATAAATTTCGTACCTTGCACTTGCCTTGCTTATGATTTAACTTCACGCTGATTTAAAATAACTTCTGCAAATAGAAAGCCGAAAAACCTCCCCTGCCCGTTTAAACGCAAAAAAATCTAGCTACTTGATTTTTTTAGAGGAGGGGTTGAGGGTAACGACCACCGTCAGCAATTTAATGGCCTATAAGCAGTTGCGCGTCCCTAATTTGAATATAATTTACTGGTGGGCAGTCGTTCCTCCAAATAAGGGAGAGAAAGCCAGTGCCGTAAGACAAACACAACATCCGTGCCTCACTGGGATTCGAACCCGGACCCATCTCGGACGAATGGTCATAAGCCAGCACTTAGACCACTGCGCCACCGGGGCGGCATTTGAATATCTAGTCCACTCTTCCGTGCAGAAAAGTTATTTGTTGTTTTGTTTTCTTTCTCTTGCCGATTACTTCTAATCAATAACTTAAAAAAAAAAAAAACTTTAAACAAACACGCTTGTGTTATTAAACTAAACCTTAAATTAACACTTGACACTTGTGTTGTTGTAGTTCCTTTTGAAAGAATGCAAAGGCCCTGGAAAGGAATGGGTTTCTGGGTCCACACCCATTCTATCATAGCCTTCAACACAAAATTACGAAAGAAAAAATCTACTGAAAATGGTCTGAAATAGCCAGCATTTCGGCCACTGAAAGGTTAATATGAATACTTTATATTATAAGCTGAAGGCTGTGTTCACATCATATTAGCGAAAACATTTTTTCTAAAGCAAGAGCATGTACTTAACTACTCCTGAATGTAATATTTTGTTGTCATCTTTTCAAATTAGTCTTTAAAATATTTTTGGTTAAAAGCGATTGATTTGGGTGGACTGGCTATGTAAAATAAATAAAATTGCAATTAATGTATACAAGCTCCTAATTAGGTAAAGCACATTGTGTGTTAACAATAATAACTATGATTTTATAGCCATAATAGTAGCAACACAATGATTCCCCCCCCCATCCTCAACAAAGGTGTCGTTATAATGTTTCACTAAACATAATTGATAGCAAAATAACTTATGGAAATATAGGAAGAGTTTTCTGAAAGAGGGTGCAAATATTCAGTGCCAGCTCCGGAGCACAGCATGATAGTATCCAGCTTTGGCTTTGTGAATATCTGATGAAGAGCTAAGCAAGGTTCCAAACCCACCTACCACCACACATATTTATGCCGTGAAGGGCAAAACAAACGGGTTATACTTTTGATGGTTAATTTAGTTTCAAGGGTAATTCTTCTTGTTTTTATAAAAACCAGATGAAACCCGTCGGAAAACCACGGTTAGTTTTTTTTTTTTTTTTAAAGAATAAATTGATATGAAACAACAAATCTGAACTTTATTTGATTGACAAATTCATTAAACCACTTCAGTAAAGACAATATAAAGACAATAGTCCAGGTTCGTGATTTTGTTTCCTTTTTTTGACTGAAGGTTTAACGACCACCGTGAGCAACTCAATGGGCTATAAGCAGTCGCCCGTCCCTAATTTAGGATCAGTGGTTCCAGGGAAGGGAAAGATTGAAGCATAGTGCCGTAAGACAAGCACAACATCCATGCCTCACCGGAATTCAAACTCGGAGCCATTCACGAACGAACCATCATAAGCCAGCGCTTAGACCACTGCGCCACCGGGGCGGCCAGGTTCGTGATGAGCATCACGACTGCACCCTTCTTCAGTCGTAAAATGTGAGGCGGAAGGCCACTCATCTCGATCGTGTGCAAAAATTCAACTGGATAGCGCACTCTTTCACTCTCATTTTCAGTTACAAGTGTTTGTAAATGTTGTTGGAATGATTCGCGTTGCGAATACTCTTCATCCGTAGGAAACGACGGTTAGTTTTTTTTTTTTTTGAGAGGAGTAAACTCATATGAAACAACAAATGTAAACTTTATTTGATTGATAAATTCATTCAACCACTACAGTAAAGACAATAGCCCAGGTACGGGATTTTTTTTTTTTTGACTGAAGGTTTAATGACCACCGTCATGAGCAACTCAATGGGCTATAAGCAGTCGCCCGTAATATTTTCACTAACAATGATCAACGGAATGTTTATTTACATCTTTACATAATGGGAAATGTCTTACCTACGTGAATAAACTGGATCGAATGAATATTAAGTTGTATATATACATCACGCAGTCCAACGGCATAGCGCAATCAGGTCTTCGAGAGTGTTCGCTGTTCCGATGAGAACTTTGATACCAATGCCTGCTAGCGTTGTTTTACGCAACGGTTTGCTCAGAAAATACTTCGGACTTTGGACTGTCTCAGTCCCTCCATGCCACCGCCTTCAACAGCGCGTGAGTCAACAGCAGGCGATCGAATGTCAACCGCACGGTTCTCCCATAGACTTAACATGGGAACTTTAGCACCCCACAACGCCCGAACCGTTGCCCCATTCTTATTTTTCTCTTCGACTGGCACGTCTACATGGTAAGACCTTTATTTTGATACCTCAACCATACCTTTACGTTCAGCCGTTCTCTCAAAATAGGACTTACAATAAAAAACCTTATAGAATTAATATATAGTAGATTAAGAAGAAAAAAGAAAAAAAGGAAGAAAGTGCCTACTGTAACAGATATAATTACTGTACTATGATGTATAATAAAGAGATTTCTTTATGCCGAACAATAAAATATCTCGACAGCATTCTACAAATTTGCTTAATTAGAAGCTTAAAACAGCGTGTAGAAAACCAAAGCTGTTTATAAGGGACGGGCCATGACAATAGAGAGATCAGTTCCCTCCTTTTGTGGCATCACTCTCGGGTTACATGTCCTGGTACGTCAGTAATATGTTTGATGTCAGGTATGACGGTGTTGAAAATCGGTTGGAAGCCTTGGTTTTTTCCCATGACGTCATAAAAGGAGAGAACTCGTGTTTGTACAAGGGTGAGTCATAAGTTCGTATCGTTTCGCGGTACAGATAGAGAAGTTCCGCTGAACAGGTGGGACATGCGCAGTAGGTGAAACGTATCCCACTCCTGATTGGGTGACGTTCTCCGCTGCTCAGACAGGTAGGCATGCGCCGAGACCAACACGTGTGTGCCACTCATACGAGATGAGAATGTCGGAGGAGAAACTTGTTCGTGTGCTCCTACGCCATTATTTGAAAAAGGGTTGAATGCGACAGCTGCCGCGGAGGAAATTTGTGGTGTAGAAGAAGGTAAGAGGACAGTGCACCCTGCAACAGCAAGAAAATAGTTCCAACGCTTCCGGTCCGGAGACACAACTCGTTGTCAAAGCGAGTTGTGGGAGACCAGTCACAACCAACACCGAATCCCTACGTTTAGCTGTTGAACACTACCTAGTAACCAGCAGCCGACGATTAGCAGAGGAGGTGCACGCATCACAAACCACCGTCATTCGTCATCTACATCAGCTCGGTTTCCACTTCAGATGTCCGTGAATGGTTTCCCACGAGTTGAGCCCAAAGCAGCTGAGGAGCGTGTCACTCTATGTCGAGAATTGCTGCAAAATCCACGCGACTACCGGTTTTGGCGAAAAATCGTAACAAATGATAAGTGGGTCTTCCTACGTTATCCTGATACCGGAAACCAATGACTCCGGCCAGGGGATGAGGCTCAAGCAGTGATTCAAAGAGAGCGTTTTGAAGTGAAGACAATGTTGCGTGCAGAGATGGAAACTGGTCGCGGGTCATCGGGTTACCGGGTCGACAATTCTTGAGGGTCAAACGGGTCAGATCAAGGTATTCCTGATCCGATTTCGACACGGTTTTATTTCTGAAAAGAAAAACAGTATTTCAAAAAAATATTCAGAGGTCTCTGAAGTAATACTTCAGACCTGCAGAGGATCTTGGTGAGAAGGGTAAAGAAATGTGATTAAAAATGATCCTTCAGAAGACAAAGCTGAAGTACAATGCTTTTACAAGGAATGAAGATTTATCAATTGACGGGGGAAAGCTGGAGATAACCAATTCCTATATTTACCTTGGGTAGCAGATATCAAGCAAAGACCACATTGATGAAGAAGATAATTGGTGTAAAAAACTTGTTTGGAGAGCTTTTGGAAGAAACAGGACAGTTTTTAAGAGCAATGTGCTATTATGTTTTAAAAGAAAAGTTTTTCATCAATGCATCCTTCTACTGCTTTATGTACTGAGCAGAGACGTAGACCTTAACTGAAAAAAGACATACAAAGACAGCTTTGTATGACAGCTGAAAGAAGCATGGAGAGATGCATGCGTGATGTAACCAAGAAAGATAAGAGGAATTCGTGAATAAGGAAAATGTCAAGAGTGGAAGACATCATGATCAGTAAAATCTCTGAAGTGGCTATGGGCTGGAGATACAGTATTTCCAGGAGAACGGACCGCCAGCGAACAACCGAAATTTTAGACTGGATTCCAAGGGACAGGAAAAAAACGAGAAAAAAGGCTACGTGGGAGATGAGTGGATGGAAGAGACTGGCCCAAGAGAGTCTGTTGTTGAAGAACTAGAGGAGACCATGCAGCAGTGGATTGATAATGATTGACAATGATGATATATTCCAGTTTATACCTCAAAGCAGATTTGTTCGGGTCAGATCCAATTATGTGACGGCTGGGTCCGGGTCCAAAATGTTTGACCCGTTTCCAACTTTGGTTGCGTGTATGGTGGAATTTTGAGAGTCCTGTCCACTGGAAGCTTGTGCCACATGGTCGGACCGTTGATGGAAACCTGTATGCCCACCAGCTTCAGCACGTATACGACACTCTACGCCAGCGCTAACCCGCAGTGGTGAATTGAAATAAGGTCCTCCTGAAATTCAACAATGCCCCATGTCATGGGTCACGGATTGTCCGCAAGAAAATTCAGGATTTGGATGGCGTCGAAATCCTACCACACCCATCCTATATCCCGGATTTTTCCCCCTTGGATTTTCACCTGTTTCGTTCCATGGTGCACTTTTGGCCGACAGACAGTTCCATTCCTTGGATGCTGTGAAAGTTAGCATGACTGAGTTTTTTGCATACAAGCCAGCCGATTGGTATCGCAACGACATTGCATCTTTGGCGGAACGTTGGCGAAAGACAATAAACTCTGATGGACTGTATTTCGCCCGAATAGCCATATGTGGTCAACATATGACTCAACCTGTTAGTATCAGGGCCTCGTACTTTCTAGATGGCCTTGATTAAATGCTCTGGTAGAATTCATGAATGGTATTTTCTTCTGGTTTATAGATAATAATCTCCCCAAGTTGCTATGGCGGAAATACGCAGGAACATGGAAATCATGTCGCCTTACTATGGCGACTTAGACAGTGACGTTACGAAACAACCACCAGAAGTGCGGGGCCAGCATGCCTTCTACTGACCTTAGTTTTAATGTATAAGTACCAGTTTTATTGCGAAAAAATTCGCATAGCCTCCTTCCCCCTCCTAGTTTGTTTTGTCTGAGCCGCGGATAAACTAGTGGTCAGAGTTCGTGACTGCCACGAAGAAATCTCAGGTTCGATCTCAGGCAGGTACGAACGCTCGAACCAGTAAACATCAGCTGTGCGTCGCATGGGCACGTTAAGCCATCGGACGCCGAGTACTGGCCCCCGGTAATAAATTAGGGCGTCTTCCTCCTCCATTCTACCCCACTTCCGTGTCACTTTCCTATCGGGAACTCTAGCCCAAATCTCCTAGCTTCCTATTTCTGAGGGTTCTTTAAGACCTGGGGTCAGACACTCCCTTCCTAAAATCCTCTACATATGATCTGATCTGTTTGTTTTGTCTGCCGTTGTGATACATAGGACTGTTGAGTAACGTTTTTTACGCTTTCCAACCGTTGGTTGAAGAAGCGTATATGCTCCAGTTTTGTCCGTCTGCCTGTCTGTCCCTCTGTTCATCCGCACGATACCTCGCGTAAAAATGGTTCGATTTCGATGAAATTTTAGTATGCGGTAGGGGACCACCTGGGAACGAACCCTGTTGAAAATGGGCGAAATGGGGTCAAAGGTCAGGACATAGAAGCGGGATCCATTACATTGCCCTTATGCGTCATAACTTGCGTAAAAATGGTTCACATTCGATGAAATTTTAGTATGCGGTAGGGGACCACCTGGGAACGAACCCTATTGAAAATGGGCGAAATGGGATTAAAGGTCAGGACATAGGAGCGGCATCCATTTCATCGCCCTTATGCGTCATAACTTACGTAAAAATGCTTCGATTGCGACAAAACTTTATCATGTTGTTCCGGAGGTATACTGAACCAGTTCTGTTGAATATAATCGAAATGGGGGTCAAAGGTCAGGACACATGAGCGAGATTTATTCCACAGCCATTATCCTCATAACTTGAGTAAGGATTTCTGGTATGTTGGAAAGCGTATCATAATCAATGCATTCCGTGATTTTACTAACTTGTTGGAAGAATATTTTGTGTATTGTCTACCGTTCTGCCGAGCTGCTTTCATTTATCTTCTTACGTAATTCAGCTTTATAGTTTTTACCGCTCCTCTCCCGCTCCCACCACTGTGGTGGTAGCATTGGTGAGAATAAAATGAAAAGCAACAGAACGCAAGCCCGCTGTTGTTAATACCTTGTTCGCGTTTTACGGAAAATTTTGTTTTTATGCTATCGCACGCACGTATACGAAAGCAGTTCTTTAAAAACAGCGTACAGTCGTCAGTCCGCTCGTTCTCTTCCCCCCCCTTCTTAACCTCGAAAAATGATTTTCAACCTTTCCGGTTCCACGGCAGACTTAGCTTTGACAACTGCAAAATTATCCACGTAATAAAATTTATTTGGAATACTTTTAGTGAGAACTGACGCAGCTCAGTAATTTGTAGAATCTTGCCTAAATTTGGCTTATAGTCACGCGACATATTACTGTTAAAGTAACTCCGTTTCTGCTCTTAATTGAAAGCCTGTCTCACAAAGACACATTAACGGAAAAAGTCGATTGATTGCTTTTTTCACTTAGGTTTAGGTACCTTCAGCCAGACAGCTCATAGTTTTAGATTTCCGTTTTTCAGAGGCTAGCGATTTCTGAATGGGCTTATCCTATTTCAGAGCAGATATCTTTGATCTTCGCAAGTGGTAGACATTCGCTACGTGTAACCAGGACCATAGCTAAGTCCTGGAGCAGGGGAGAGGGGTTCTAAAAATTAATGAGGGAGGTCTATAATGAACTACCCTCGCGGAAAGTGAAAAAGAACACCAAGAAGGAGACGTCTGATACCAACGAAATTTATACAGCATAATAACGGAATACAGAGGATAACGTGATCAAAACATTAGGGCAAAATACAGCTGTATTTGCTGGTAAACTGAAAAATAACATTTCCATGTAACATGGTTAGTACGAGGTTCAACCGCCATGAACTGCTTCACACTGTGCAATTCTGGCATGGAGTCTGTCGTACAGATGTTGGATGTAAGTTTGGGGCATTGAGTTCCAAGCATCCTCAACCTGGACGCGTAAATCTGGGATGGTCGTGGCTGGCCGTGGAGACCGGATAAGTCGTTGTCCCATAAAATCCCACACGTGCTCAATGGGGGATAAATCCGGTGAACGTGCAGGCCGTGGAAGTTGCCTCACACCCTGAAGTGCATGTTGCGTTGCACGTGCCGTGTGTGGGCGTGCGTATCTTGCTGGAAAACACTACGATGGACCAACCTTACAAATGACACAACAACGGGCTGAATGATGTTGTTGATGTAGGAGATGCTGTTTAACGTACCCGGTACAAACACTAGTTGTGTACGGGAGTGATAGCTGATCGCTCCCCACACCAGGAGACCAGGTATAGGCCCTGTGTGTCGCTGGCCGATGCAAAAAGGGTGGAGACACTCCCCTGTGCGTCTGCGAACACGCATACGGCCATCGGAGGCTCCCAAGCAGAATCTGCTTTCATCGCTGAACACGACAGATCGCCATTGCGTTCTCTAGTGCAGACGTTGGCGACACGCTGCAGCCGTTCTTGACGGTGGGCTGGAGTCAGAGGTACACATGCCAGTGGCACACGTGCACGTAGTCCTGCATCCAGTAGACGGTTGCGGATTGTTCGCACAGTCACTTCAGGTGCAACGGCAGCTCGGATTTGCGTCGCAGTGGATGTTCTGCTTGACAACGCCGCCCTTCTTATGCGTCGATCGGTCCGCTCATCAGTCCGTCTGTGACTCCCGGTTCCACGTCTTCTCGTGTGGGAATGTTCCTCTGACCATCTACGCCACCATCGTACCACCACCGATACTTCCTGTCCAATTCTCTCCGCAATACGACGACACGACCACCCGGCCTCGCGGAGTCCGACTAGAAGACCTAGCTCAAAGTCCGATAACTGCTGAAAGCGTACGCGTCTTCCGTGTCCAAGCATTGCAGTTTCTTCAGGGTCTTCGCACGTGTCCGTACGCCGACGACTGATTACATTCACTTCGCCGTACTCTTTAAATACCACCGACGATAATTTGCATATTATGTCGTGCTGTGTCGTAAGCGCTGACCGGTTGGTCCCGAAATTAACATCACACCTACGTAAACTCGACTCCATTAACATATGTAAATTTCATGATCGTCCGCCAATTCCTTCTTGGTGTTGTTCTTTTTTCACTTTCCGCCAGTGTATATACTATATTTTTTCACGAATACGGATGCAAGCTTTGCTCTCTTTGTTTTTGTTTTTTTTCGCTGCGTTTACTAATTTACTTCACTAGAGAATAATTTTCCAATGCCAAAGCGTAAAAAACAATAAATTAAAATACAATATGCGAATGAGGAGGGGGGGGGGATTGAGAAAACGGAACTCACTTCAAATATATTAAATAAGTCACATTCTCTGAATTTGCGTGATAGTGGTTGTGAAATTATCAAATTTGTCGGTGACGAAAATTAAAATCGCGCCTCCTCGTTCCGGAACCAGTTGTTCTAACCGACTAAACCACACCGACGGAATTTATCACTACAGATTTGTCGTCTTGACACGTCACATCATCTCCCTCTTAAATTTTTTTATGCGAAGAAGGAATTTTCATTAATTCCAGACGATGTGTGGAACAAACATGAATGTGAACTTCACAAATTTGTCGAATCCGCTCCTCCTCATTCCGGAGCCAGTTGTTCTAACCAACTAAACTACACCGACGGAATGTATCGCTACAGATTTGTCGTCCTGACACGTTCTTTACTTCGATCTGTAGTACATCACATGGTTGAGTTGATTTGAATCCAGGCCCGGACAAGGTCGTCTAGAAAATACAAGGCCCTGACATTAGAGAGATGAGTTCCTTCCGTTTGTGACGTCACTCTTATGTTACATGGCCTGATGCGTCGGCGTCGTGTTTGACGTCATACACGACAGCGTTGGTGACCAATCCGAAGCCTTGGTTACCGCGTGCTACGCATATGGAGTGATGACTGCAAATAATATTGCAATATAAGTTTTAAAAATTAATAAATTTTGTAAAATTATTTAAGTAAAAATTTTCTTGGGTGGTGGTGCAAAAATATTCAAAAAGAAAAAAACTCTTCCAGCTGGGTGCCCCCCTAAATCTTGCGCCCTGGGCTCGGGCTCACTGCGCCTGTTCCTTAAATCGGCCCTGGGGCCAGAGCAATTCCTGGAAATCTTCTTAATGTTCCGCGAATCATTCTGGAACAACCCGGCAATGTGACATGGCGCATTGTCTTACTGAAGAGAGGCACTACTTGAGGGGATGCCATCATGAAAGGATGCACCTGCTCTACAATGATGTTTTGGTAGGTGGTAGATGCCATAGTTTTCTGCACGTGAATGTTTGGTCCCAAGGTTTTCCAGCATTGCCCAAAGTATTACACTTTTCTCCACCGGCTTGTTTTCGTCCCACGGTGCATCCTGGACAAAAACCAGGTAAACGATGCACACGTACTCGGCCGTTCACACCGTTCAACGGGAAACGAGATTCATTGGACCAGATGACTTTCATCCAATCATTCAAGGTCCAGTTTTGACGCCCGCGTTCCCATTGTAGGCACTTTCGAAGGTGAACCGAGGTTACCATGGGCACTCGAAGCAGCCTGCTGCTGCGCAGCCATATTTTCAGCAGTGTTCGATGTACTGTATGTTGACACACGTTACTGCCTTCAGTAACCTTCAAATTACTCGCAAGTTGCGCCCCAGTATCCCCTTTTATTGTCTCGTATACCATGACGGATAGCCTTTGCTCACCTCCAGCATCGATCAGCCATGGTCGGCCCACACCTTTCCCTTTCTGATGGTTCGTGGTTTGCCCTCCTCGAACCACTTTTTGAAGGTACTAAACCACGGCTGACCATGAGCAGCCCACCAGTCTTACCGTCTCGGAAATGCTCTGACCCAGTCGCCTAGTCATTACAATTTGGCCTTTGTCAAACTCGCTTAAAGTGCGCTTTCTTTCTCATCTGAAAACAAGAATAGCACTGTTTGACCGAGCTCATTATCAAATGTTATTTATATCGTTTCGTGACCTTCACACGCGCAGTCGTTTACTTGCAATTGATCCCATTTGCATAGAGACGCGCTGGTCATAATATTTTGGCTCTTCGGTGTATATATATATATACACTGTTGGCCACCCAAAATGCAACACCAAGAAGGACACGAGATAGCAAAGCCAGATTTACTGGACACATAACAACAGATACAAAGATGAAACGATTGAGTTTACAGGCCCGTGCGACTTGAGGAACACGCAGACATCAATAGTTCGTTGTGGCCCCCATGGCTGGCAATAACGGCCGCTACACGCCGCGGCATCGAACGAAAGAGGCCTTGGATGTGGGCTTGGCGTATGTCGGTCCAGGCTGCTTCCACACGTTACAACAGTTCATCAGACGTAGCCGCGGGTGGTGCTTGCCGGGCCACTCGGTTGCCGATCAGCGACCAGACATGTTCGATGGGCGACATATCGGGAGAACAGGCGGGCCACGGCAGCAGGGACACCTGGTGGGCCGTGAAGAATTGTTGCACGATGCGTGCCACGTGCGGGCGCGCGTTGTCCTGTTGAAACGTGGCCGCCTGCAGGTCCTGCAGGTAAGGGATGACTACAGGCTCCAAAACGTCGGAGATGGTGCGGTGGCTGTTGATTGTACCGGCGATGCGTACCAGACGGGTGCGGGTGTCATTATCCAATTGCACCCCAAACCATAACGCCAGGCGACGGACCGGTATGGCGATGCATACTGCAGGCGCCATACAGTCTCTCGCCGCGGTGCCGCCACACGTGGATCCGACCATCGTGGTGTTGCAGGCAGAAGCGGGATTCGTCGGACAAGACTATGTCGTGCCATTCCGTATTCCAGGCGCGGCGTTCAACGGCCCACTGCAGCCGCTCTCGCCGGTGGTGTAACGTCAATGGTAATCGGAACAATGGGCGCCGTGCGACAAGTCTCCGCTCCTGCAGACGACGTCGAACGGTACGTGCTGACACAGGTTGTTGCACAACACACCCTAATTCTTGCGCTAACGTTCGTGATGTGCCGGTGCGAGCCGTCAATGCCCGCCGCACAACATGGTGGTCCTCTCGTTCAGTGGTGTGCCACGGCTGCGGCAACCACTCACGTCGGTCCGTGCGTCCCTCCTGCACCCACCGAATCCATACTCGCCTCACTGTGGCTGGATGTCGTCCCACACGGGCGCCGATGTCTCGGTACGATAAACCGCTGTCGCGGTAAGCCACTATTCGTCCTCTGTCGAACTCCGAAACGTGCTGGAATGACTGCCGTATTCTGCAACGAGGCATCAGGAAGCTTCCCACGCACAGGTCCGGCAGCACAACACACTTCCACTACGTACACCCCGCCTTCTGTGCACCCTTCTTATAGTGCTTCTCGGTGGCGTGCCGGATGCACATGATCTGCATATGCCCTGCAATGCTAATCGTTTGCATGTCCTCTCGCGGGCGACGCATGCTGCGAATTTCAGGCCAGTCGGATGCTTCCTTCTTGGTGTTGCATTTTGGGTGGCCAGCAGTGTACACACACACACACACACACACCAGTGGCGTATATTCGAGGCTAGCTATGAAGCCCAGAGAATGCACCAATAAAAGTCAATTAAATATACACAAATAAAAGTCAATTATCAACGGTATAAAGATAAGCCAGCCGCCCCGGTGGCGCAGTGGTCTAAGGCGTTGGCCTCTGATCATTCGTCCGAAGGGGTCCGGGTTCGAATCCCGGTGAGGCATGGATGTTGTGTTTGTCTTACGGCACTGGCTCTCTCCCTTCCCTGGAACCAGTGACCCTAAATTAGGGACGGGCGACTGCTTATAGCCCATTGAGTTGCTCACGGTGGTCGTTAAACCTCCAATCAAAAAAAAAAAAAAAAAAAGATAAGCCAATACTTTCGGTGCGAAAAAAACACGAGCGGAATCGCTTCTTTCGATTAAGAGAATCAGTCTGGCGATCGATGACCAACGGCGTAACGCAAGCAGGACTTCCAGAGTCTTTGCTATTCTAATTCGAAAACCTTCGATTTGATTGCCTGCTACGTTTCCATGACAACATGAATGAGCGTATTTAGAGGAATGGACTATTATTCCTTTGCTTAACGGTTCGCTCAGAAAAGAAAAGACTTCGGCTACCACAGTCACCCTCATACTTCCGCCTGTAGCAGCACGTGTTTCGCGAGATTTGTTTCAGTTTGTGTGAAGTGTCAATGAATTAAAATCAGTGATATTATATCTTAAATTCGTGGCTTTGTTGGATTCCAACTGTTTTGATAAATTTTGTGAAAGCTTCTCTGAACATCTACTGTCAGAACTTAAAGAACCCTCTGCTTCAAATTTTGATACAGCTCGACTAAAAAATGAACTGAAGGTGTTTTATTCCCTTGATGAATACAAAAACAAATCACTAAGAGACATTACTTGTTACATAAAGTTGAATAAATTGGACATAGTGTTTAGTGAGGTGTACGAATTAGCCGACCTAATATTAAAATTTCCATCAACAACTCCAACTGCCAAAAGAAGTTTTTCTGCATTAAAAAGAATCAAGATATATCTTACAGCTACACAAGAACATGTACATTCGAGCAACTTGGCTAGCTATGAAGGTTTATCAATAGAGAAAAACATTCTTTTTAAATATGAAAAAAGTACTCGGAAGAAACATTTTTGTGAAAACGTAACACTCTGGTTCACTGAAAAAGAATAAAGAATAGAGTTTTTGTACAAATAAGTGTTCAAATCCAAATCCTCATAATTATTTGGTATCATGTTAGCAATAGCATGTACCTAAAATTTAGAGAAAACGTTATTTCTATTATTAACAATTAAAAATTAAACTTCGCAATTTTTAAAAATAATAGTACTGTCTGTGTGCCCTCTTTCGAAGTTCGTTAGGTAGCTTATTTCGTATTAACCCTGAAAGAAATTTTGCAATAAGACACTTTAAATGCACTTAAACAGGACCTTGAGGTTCTATACAAAGATATTAGAACCAAAAAGTGGCGGATACCTTTGCGTACTGCGACGCACGCAGTTGCACAAAAAGTCACGTCTCTGAGCGTGGTGTTCACATTATTCTGTCCAACCCCTGTATCACCCATGATATAAAATATCTAATACAAAACTCCATACTCAGACTTTTAAAAATTCCTGGATCAGTCACGGATTTTGCAATAATTAAATAAATTGTTTTATTATTTCCATAGGTGTTTTAAAAAAAGAAAATATTGTTTATAGTAATCTTATATGCGTATAAAACACAAAACGTCTGTTTGTCTGAAGCAGCAAAAACTCTCGAACGCCGAACTGTGTCATTGTGAAATTTGCATAGCTTATTAATACTGGAATTTCTAGGTCAACGCAACTATTTTAAGACCTCTACGTTGTTCCGTTTGTGAGTTATGAATTAATTAATAAGCTAATCAATAAAGCCAGCGTCGTTTGCTACGTCATCGTTATGCTGTTCCAAATCTGAAAGCACGTAACTGCATTCATCGCCGCAGGAGATCCACAGGTGTTTCTATTCTTTGAGAAATTGTGCATAAAAAAATGCTAAAACGAACTTTGCGAAATTTTAGAAACGGGCTGAAATTTTTATCCATTAATTGGTAATAAGAGGAGTCCCTCAAATTTCACCGTAATCCGGTCAAAACTTTTTGAAATAGGCATGGAATTTTTAATTCATCGGTAAACATAAATATATACGCAGAAACGGTTAATAAAATTTTGACGGCTAATTTAAAAAAATATTTACCGATTCAGGCGAAATTTGGAGGTCATGTTCCTATTAACGATTTATGGTGTTTCTTAAAATTTCAGCCAGTTTCATAAAATATTCGCAAAGATACGTTTTTAACTTTTTTATCCCAGAGATTCGCCCCTCAAAGACGTCTGAAACTGAAAGTACGTGATGCATTTGATCGTCGATAACAAATTGTTAACGAATTTCGTTCAGTCAGTGTTGAAATGCTGTGTCTCCTGGACGCGTGTTAAGTAATTCGTAACGCTTTTGGTCCGTTTGATTCTACAGATTCCATACATTCTGTACATTTCGTTGCTTTAATTCTCGACAAATATTTGTGACAGCAATGTACGGCCAAGTGCTGAAATAATCACACAATGAATAAATAATTTGTAATGACCGAATTTGTGAAATCAGCTTTTTTCTTTCTTGCAAGCATCAATTTTTCCCCCGATTATTTCAGTGACATATAAGGGAATATGAAATTAATGAGCCTAAATCCCGGGCAAAGCCGGATAGTAACTTAATGAGGTTTGGTGTATCTAAACAACCTTTAATGATTTTTTCTGCGCCTAAATATTAAGTACAGTGAAAGTAATATAAGTTTCAACCCCATGCAGGTGATTTTGTTTGATATGTCCCACGCAAAATGATGATCAAGCCCTGGACTTCTTTGCTAGTATTTACAATCGTGGCCAAAAAAAAAGTCCTGCATCAGTAAGACTGAAATTCAAATTGCTGATGTTTGAAGTCAAGTTATACAGCGTAATGGTAAAGTCATAAATACATATTATACAACGTTTTAAAGAAAACTTTATGCTGAATTCAAATATTTTTACAGAACGTTATTACGAGTAATAGAAGTAAAGTTACAAGCAAAAGTACAGCGTGTAGTCATAAAAAGCAACAAATAGTGGACTTAGTAAAATTAGTGTACAGTGCATTTAACGTAAAATTACTGTACAGCACATTATTGAAACTTGCAGGACACTTGAAATAACTTACCAACAAGCAAAATACGATTTAATATTTAATTGGTTACTTTGTAACAAAGTGTACCTTCTTGGCTTGGAACTAATGAGCTCCTCTAGTTGTCCATTGGTGATAACACGGTGCCATACGGCCCTTACAGACTCAATTAAAGACTTTAATTAGTTCCATGCCAAGAAGGTGCACCTTGTTACTAAGTAACCGTGGTTATCCAATTGAATATTAAAGCGTATTTTGCTTGTTGGTAAGTTATTTCAAGTGTCCTGCAAGTTTCAATAATGTACTGTACAGTAATTTTACGTTAAATGCATTATACACTAATTTCACAAATTCCACTGTTTGTTGCCTTTTATGACTAGACGCTGTATTTTTGATTGTAACTTTACTTCTATTACTGTACTTTTGCTTGCAACTTTACTTCTATTACTTTTAATAACGTTCTGTAAAAATATTTGAATTCAGCATAAAATGTCCTTTAAAGTGATGTATAATATGTATTCCTGACTTTACCATTACGCTGTATAAGTTGACTTCAAACATCAGAAATTTGACTTTCGGTCAACTGGTGCAGGTCTTTTGGCCACGATTGTATATGTATCTGAAGTGACCGTTATTGGTGAGAAATTAGTGAGTTTTCGCCTGAGGTTTCAAAATGAATTTATTTGAATGAATAATTAAATTGAGATTATTCGTAAGTTTCCTCTAAAAAAAGATTATACGGAATGTCTGCCAAACGAGAAATAAAGCTCGATCATAGATTATTTATATTCCTAACTTCATACTGAAGGAAGATTCAAACAAAGAAGGTAAGAACGCGTCTTAACGGAAGTTAATATAATTACGAAATCGGGGTCAGAATTAACTGCAAATGAGGGGACAGATTTTTTTTTTTCTTTTTCATTGCCGCGAGTTATTACGGAAGAGAAATTCCAAACGGGGTGCAAATTCATCAAGAATGAGATGTGGATTGAATCTTTTCCTCCCTTCATCCCTGAGGTGAAAGGGAAAAAAAAGTGCCACTGCCTCATTAAGTCGTTATTTGTCCCTACCAAGGAAGGGAAGAGTTTGAAGTATGACGTGGTATTTCCATCGCTCTGATAACAGTCGCTGTGGGAGGAAAAGAGAGAGAGAGAGAGAGGTAGAGTAGGGGCTGAGGATCTATTGCTCTGATGCTGTACACTCTAACCGCGATAAAACGCGACCTTCAGTGTAGCGGAATTGTCGGTTCGATAATACATGTAACCTCCGCTTGAAGAACCGCCGGCTAACGCGACGGATTAAAAAAAAAAAAGAAAACGTCACGCGAGGATAAAATCAAAAAGTCTTTACGGACATTTGTTTTATTTATCATTCTGTATTGTTATGAATATTTCAGATCCGAATATGTAAATGTAAGACAAATCTCTAATGTGCTTGTAATAATCCCCCCGCCCTTTCCGGTACACTGCATAATGTTCTTACAGCATTCCAACATGGCGTTCGTGTTTTCAATATAGGCAACGAAGAGTCCTGATGTTTTTCTGTTTTTTTTTCAATTTGGTGACCTGTACCTTGCGTTCCATGAATACAGTCAAATCACCAAATAAGTGGAAAACACGAATAACTTTATTCTTCCTACCTTGGATTTGGATTTGAATTTGGATAGAGACAGAAATGTCTTCATGTTTGTAATGTGGCAACATCAAACACAATATCGCGACCTTCAGTAAATTTTATTAAAAACACATCAACGATTCGTCTTTCTCTCTCTCTCACTCTCTCTCTCTCTCGTTCTCTGCTTATCTACTTAATTAGGGCCACCATCATGCCTTTAAAAGCGTAATTATTGGTGATATACCCTCGGGTGCATAAATTAAGGAAGTTTCAGGTTTTCATGTGTTTTGTTTTTTAAATGAAGCAGAATTTTTCAATGACAATTAGCATTCATATTTACGGTAATCCACTGAGTTATGAAACCCTACGTAGGCGTCGTGTTGCAGAACCGAATATGCGCATTAGGATCAACTTTAAAAGAAGCTCTCATTCCTGATTTATCGTCACCGCGATCGTTGTTGTTTCCAATCTGTGTTCCAAATGTCTACATGACGCCCAATGAATGACAGTCAAAAATGTAGAGCTATTGGAAGGATGGAGGCGGGTCAAAGTCATACAGAGGTTGCCAGATTTATGAATGCGTTTAAAATAGTCATCAAGGTTACGTCGACAGTTCCAAGATACAGGAACATGCATCAAACGGAAGTCACAAGGTTGACCACGATCTACAGCAGCTGAGGACGACCGGTATACTAATATAACTGCAAAGCATAATGGAGGCATGACAGCTTGTCAATTTTCTTTGGAACTTGCTTCAGAAACAGGAAGATCAGCATAGAAGTGAACCGTATTTAGAAAATTTCGCTAAATAGGACTACATGCCCAGAGATGGAAACAGGTCACGGGTCAGCGAGTCAACGGGTGGGGTCAAAGTGTTCCTGAGCCGATTTCGACCCGGTTTTAGTTCCGTTTTATTTTGAAAAGAAAAAAAAAACATATTTCCAACAACCCTTCAGAGGTCTTTGAAATAATACTTCAGAGCTGCAGAGTATGATCAGAAACTTGCTGACAAGAGTAAAGAAGTGGGATTAAAAATGAAGTGTTTAATCAATGCATCCTTCCAGTGCTTACGTACAGAGCAGAGACGTGGACTTTAACTAAAAATGACATACAAAGACTGCAGACAACTGAATAAATAGAGAAATACATGCTTGATGTAACCAAGAAAGACAAAAAGAGGAACTCGTGGATAAGGTAAGTGACAAGAGTGGAAGATATCATGATCAAAGTAGAATCCCTGAAATTGCAATGCATTTTAGCAATGCATTGCAATTTCAGCCCCCCGGAGAACAACCGACCACCTATACCTCGCGCAATATCACGAGTTTCTCTTTTATCTTTCATCAACCATACCACTCATACCTCGCGCCAGGAGCCATCATAAACAAGTTATCAGAAGCCAGTGCCTCAGACCACTCGGCCACCCGACCGGCACGAATGTTTCACTCAACGTTATTGCTGACGAAATTTATGTATACTTACGCCATCCAGCAGGAAATACTACTCCAGGAAAGCTGCCTGTACAATCTTGGTCTTGTTTAATTTTATCCGATTAAAAAGTTGTTTTCCAATTTATCTCGCAGGTAGCCTCCCCCGTTACTGACTGGTCTGTGGCGTTGGCTTCGTCCAAGTTGGGCTCGGGTTCGAGTCCCGAATGAGGGTTGGGTGGTACGCCTGTCTGACGGCGCTAGCTCTCTCACTTCTCTGGAACCAGTGGCCCTAAATTAGGGAAATGCCTCCCAGAGAGCGATATCTTGACTAGTACATATCTTACTTATGCAGGTGAATCGGAAATCATGCAAGAGGAGAGAGTAACGGAAAATATGCCAACAATCTTATTAAATTCTCTACAGAGCGGTTTTCTCATCAATACATAATATCGGAATCCATAATTGTGTATCACGACCAACTTGATGTACAAACAAGGATGCTTTTAAGACTTCTGAGGTCCCCGGCGCATCGTAGAACGAGCCACCCCACCCCCTTCCTCTCCGTCCCGCGCGCGCACACACGCGTAGAATTCCATTTTATCATCTAAAACCTAAAAATATTGCTAGGTATCTTCATCTCAAGAAAATACAATAAAAATCTCTTGCAATGCATTTTAGCAATGCATTTCCATGTGTAATTGATATATATACAGTATGTTATTACGTTTACGTAAAAAATCCGTCATATGAATAAGACGGGAAAAGAGAAAATAATTATACGACATTAATCCCGGACCTTGAAACAGTGGAAATTAAGTAGAAGCGCGTAGTTCACGTCAAAGTCAAATGAAATTCTAGGTATTGGTGCATTTTTCTGATTTTCAGTAGATCCACAATAAAATAATCAATATAAGTATTTATTGAAAGTAAATTAAATAAATAAATAAATAAATAAATGAATTTCTAAAAATATATTGAAAAAAATTGCTCTCAGAAACGCATCTGAATATCTTCAAGTATGTGGCACATTGGTGGTATGATTAATTTAGTGACCGGACTAAAGCAACGAGGTTTAGAGGGAGGAGAATAATATAAGGTTCAAGAATGGCTTTAAATTTACCGTTATTGCTCATTTTGTTTGTTTTATTGGGGTTAATGGCGCAAGAGCGCCAGGTACAGTTACACGGTCAGTTAGGGCCGTGGGGTCGCTATCCCTCAATCAGCTGGATCTCCAGCTGGCGTCAGTTTGCTCATTTTTCTTTTTTTTTTTTTTTTTAAGGGAATGAGATCCCCAGTAGGCCTACAAAAAAAAAAAAAAAAAACCAGCACTGTGTTTAAATTTGCTTTAAACTACAAGTGTGTGTGTGTGTTTTTATTTCCTTTCTCTTTTAGATTCGTCAAATCTTAAAAGGGAAATAGGAAACACGCTCTCTGCAGTATGAATCGGTGTGAGAAAATGGCGTAACACAGATATCTTGGGCGACTCAGTCAAAGCGGAGTTTAACGGTTGGCCCCCAGAGCCTGAGTGAGGCCTCCAGCAAACGCCGGGTACGCCCATGCGATAAAACGTCTCTGTGTAAAAAGGACCTGGGCAGTAGCTATGTGGCATCACTTGCTGTGTCCAGGATCTCTGAAGATATTGGTTGACTGTGTTCACTCGTACACTGATACAGAGAGTCGACCAATGCTTTAAAAACGTCATTACAAGACGTCATCACTTCACAAGCCAACTCCAGAAGGTCACTCGTAAGTTTCGTGCAGTCTAACGTATGGCGTCATATTTGTTACGTAATCTCGTGACATCAGCGTTCGGTGATTCCCACGGATGTGCCTGGAAAAGAAAGAGAGAGCGTTTCTTAATGCACAATTTATTTTGCATAATCTACCCTGTGAAAGCCATAAGCTTCTCGAGAAATGTACATTTAGAGAATGCTCGGTTCTGCCTGGTCAGTAAGAAAGAAAAATATCTGGTTCCTAGAAGACAGCCAAAACGATAACGAAAGACGCCATTGTTTAGTCGCGCGTTTTCCAAGTGTTTTTAATTTGATCCAGTTATTTCTTCGTTTCAGTTAGAACCCTAGATGAAAAGTTTGCGATTCATTGATCGAAAGAGAACGTTATCTCTTCAGAGAGAAATAAAATGAAACGTCGTACGCTACAGAATTACTGATTATTACTTCCTCTTTCCTGGTTTTTTAATTTCTCTTAGCGTCACGTCTCGCATTCTTGACATCCGTGCTCAGCTCGCCACGATTCTTCAGGCACCCGTCGTGACTGTCCCACAATACGCCGCGTTTTGTTCGCAGCCCACCTGCTTCGTTTCAGTCGGACATTGCATCACGGAAAATGCTTGCTCATCGTGAATCCCAATGCGTCCGCTCTTTCCCTGCCTATGGCGGCGAAGTCCGCCAGATGGCAGGACAGTAGGGGATCTAAAAGATCTACATGTGATCACTGACATTGGATGAACCGCGGAGAAAGAGAGGGTTTTGGTATCGGAACCGGAGTAATCCGAAAGTGTATTGTTTCTTCGTGATTCATACTCACTACGCGAAAGACACCCGATAAAACAATCGCTCCCGTGGGTATTTGTTGAAATTTCGCTCGCGATCATTGGAATTAATCACTGAAGGTATCCCGGTTATCATCGTCCTACGTAGTGGCTGTCATCATCGCCGATGCTGTTTGGAAGCTACGTCCGTAAGGAGGTCAGGAGGCTCAAGAGATTTCTTCGCATTCAGTGCAGCAGGGATGGTGATATATCAGGGGTAGTTATTAAGGCCTAGCGGGCATGGTGATCCAGGAATGCTGTGCGTAGTCCCTCGTTCTGTGCATCGACAATCAGCAGCAGTAGCACAAGGACAAGTGCACTCCCGTATTTTGACGTAAGTTTTTTTTTTTTCCCTAATCGATTCTTCTACATCTACGTCCGCGATGTGTTTGTGTGGTTAATGGATGCCCAATATCATGCGGGGGATAAACATGAGACGACCTTTTTGCAGATCTTGGGTTTAGAATTTCGACGTGTGGAACAATGAGTATGCAGATACGTCCCGGATTTGAATTATTATTCCTGGATTGTTATCATCATGTGTTCGATTGAAACCAGCTGAAAATTTTAAGTAACACTTACAATATTCTACTTTGAGCAGGAGGTCGTATTGTGTTTCGTCCGAGCTCGTTTTTTTGTGTTTGTTTTTCAGGTAATGTACTGGTGTGCAATTAATTGGATGTAAGAAAACTGAAGAATTTTTATTATGATCCCCCACGCTCACAGATAGGCGCACACTTATTGACTATGTTTTTCTCGTTTTGTGGTATTTACCCATTTAGTATGGAATTTAAAAAAAATTCTGGAGTGTGTTGTTTACTGAGCGGCAACTAGAGCGGTAAAATACCCCCCCCCCCGCTTCTCTTTAATTTGCGAACCCTTCAAAAAAGTTTAAGAGCCCTTAGCAGTCATCTAAAAATGAAGCCCTCAGATTTTTGTATTTGTTTGTATTTCACTTATAAAACTGTAAAAATAGGAGGTTAATTTTTATTTGTTTACTTCAGTGCAATGTGTGGATCGTCCCATACGGCCAGGGCCGACCCGTGATATTGTTCATGCGTGGGCAAGGTGGAGGTCTGGGCCACCTTCAGATGAAATTAAGATGTTTTGTTACACAATACCCCTCTCCCAGTTCACACTTTTCTTGAGGCACGCAGTCCACATAGTGATATTATTATTTATGGAATTATCTTCCAAAAATTCAATGAAAACCGGCACAATTGCCAGTTTGTATTTCGAGGGAGAATACTGTAAGAATACAACATCAGGAAAAAATACTTCCTATGAGAATACTTCCAAAAACTTTCAGAACAGGCAACAGAAAAATGAAAAATTGAAAAGCGATTATGGAATGTATATCAGAAATGACGACGGGGTATGTTTCCTTCATAGAGCCGAAAGGGGGGGGGTCAAACTAACTTACATGGAAAATTCCCAAATACTGATTTTTACACTTTAAAGTTCTCAGGAAATTGCTTTTTTCCTTTCGACTAAAACATTAAGTTGGAGTCTCTTGATTTATGTGAGGCTCAAGACCAACCCATTAAGTAGCACTGTGTATGTAGGCGTCTAAAGAAAAACAGGGATTGAGGAGTGACCTGAATTTTGCAGGGTACGCATTTTTATTTAGCTTCTCATTTTATTATATCAGCAATCTGGATTTCATTAGCAATTAGGTTAAAACAAATAATTCAAAATCCTTCGAAAAGGAAATTTAAAAAAAAAAAAAAAAAGCTTATTTCCTTCCTCATTGAAATACCAGCCAGCCGCCCTCCATATGACCCTCATATGACTGCCGGTGTGGGCTTGTGCCCACGTCGCCCACGCCTAGGGCTGCCCTATCTCTTCCACGGGCCTTTCTTTTTCTTCTCCTCCTTCCATAACGTGATGATCACTACTGACCAGGAGGTGTTCTGCTACAGTTTTTTGGTCCTATAATCAGGGTGTGGATCTATTAAAAGTCCCCTTCCTCACGTTTTTTTTTTTACTTTCATTATTCAACATATTTTAAATTTGTACAAGTGGTTCTTTGAAGCAGTAGTGATTTTTACTAAAACCTTTTTCTTTTCTCGGAGGGTTTAACAACCTCCATGAGCAACAATGGGCTATTTATTAGCAGTTGCCCGTCGCAAATTTAGGGTCACTGGTTCCAGGGAAGGGAAAGAGCCAGTACCATAACACAAACACAATATCCATGCGTCACAGGGATTCGAACCCAGACCCATCCCGGCAGGGACGTCGCTAGACTTTGAAATCAAGGTGGGCGAGTACTGTTTTTGCTGGGGCAAGTGATAGCAACCTTATTTGCGAAGCACTGAAAGAAAGAATTTTTAATGCGTTTTGCTTTTTTACTACAAGCTGCAAAGGAATTCGTGCTTACCCCCTTCCTCCAGCAGATGCACATGTATTAATTTTGGAACTGTTGACATTTCTCCAGTTTTTGGAATCCACAGTATGGGGTCTTTTTTTATTATTAATGTTCCATTTATCCATTTCTAATAAAATGAGTAAAACCTGAAAAGTTACATACCCATATAATAAACATGACGTACTACCACCAGCACCAATGGCACACACTGATTAAAAGAAAATTTTATGTCTAAGAGAAGGGTCTGAAAGCAAATGTTTTCCTGGATTAGGCGTGAGATATAGTAAGGAAACACAGAGCCTTCCTTTAAGCCAGCGACTTTGTCTTGCATTTGTTACTTATAAAGCAGTCGTCGGCCACGTTCTGCTCACACTGCCACAGAACAGTCTTAGGAGTGTTTGTATAGCTTTAGATTCCACTTTCCATGTTGGAATCTCCTACTTAGTAGCACAAACAAATAGCAGAGCAATTGGTAATGAACTTTCCCCAGTGATTTCATATCCATCTTTCTCATTTGTTCCTAGCCGTGTACTGATGTAAAAAGGCCATAACTAAACATTTGGTAGAATGGAGAACAACTGAATTTTTCTGTCCCTGTTTTTTGATAACCTTTCTATGGAGAAGTAAACAACGTACTACAATAGGGGAAATACGTAGGAGCTACATGAAAAAAATTTGCGAGACTCATTATTACTTGGCAAAGTCTAGATTATATTTTAAAAGTTATTGAAAAATGGCACATCTTGAACTGGGTGGGCAGCAGGGTAGACAAGAAAAAGACCACCCTCACACCCTCCCTTGTCAATGTCCCTACACCCCAGGCAAATGAGCATAAGCCAGCACTTAAAACACTGTGCCATCTGGGTGATAAGGGCACTTGAGCCTGGCCAGTGTTAACATAGCATACTTGAACGGGAATCGGGAGATGCAAGTTCGAAACTCCCTCCAGGGCGATGAAAACTTCAAGTTTTCTGAGATGTTATGGACACAATGAATTAAAAGCAATTCAGTGTCACATTCTGATTGCTGAAAATAATGCACTACTGAATTTCCCATGTATTTGTGAAGAATATTCTGTTATGAAACTCTGTAAATAATGTCAAAAATGCAAGTAAGTGTTAGCTTACACTTCCTGTCATTTTTAAAAGAAAATTTTAGGAAAAATGAGTGAGGTTATCTCCATCTCTCATGGCCCAGTGTTAGAATAAGACAGTTTTTTTGTAGTGGAATTATAAATGTGATACAAATTACAACTGAAAATAGTTTTTTGTAAATTATTTCATCATGTAGATATATTATAAATGTGTTTCGCAGTGTGCTTTTTTACTGATTTGTAGCTCTTGAAACAGCAATCTTATAAAAAGTTTTTGGTAGGTATTAAACTAAGACAGTATTAGAAATAAATAACTGGATGACGAAGTCATACAATTTGGTGTATAGCAAAAAATGTACTTTATTGTGCCAAGCTCTTGCCTTCCAACAGGAGGCTTTATCAAGGCAAACACAAGGATAGAATATTCGAAACAAACAGATTATAAATTCTGAATTTGCTTGTAATACTTACTGGTCATCCATGTAAGACCTCTCAGAAAACTTGAAAATTTCATCTCCCTGGAGTGGAAATTGAACCTGCATCTCCTTCTTCTATCATTGACTACACTAGAATAGTGATCCTTTTGGAGTTTAAAAATATAATGTTAGAAATAATCATGGCTATCTCTTCTTTTCAAGTTAAATAGAAATTAAACGGTTTGTTTATTGGTATTACTGCAGCTACTTGCTCATTGGACTTGCCAAATTTTTGTATTACTGTAGTATCTGCTTATAATGAGGAGCTTGGGTCTGATGGAAACCCTCATTAAATTTGGGCCCTTACTAAATCTGTTTTTGGGTGAAACTTCCAACTGTGTAAAAATATGGGCATATATGGAAGACTGCAGGGTGCTGAACAAGTTCAACACAGGTAGTGACCATAGAATGGTAAGATGTAAAATGCACCTCAATGCTAAATTTGAGCGTGGCAAGCTCATAAAACAAACAAAGTGTATTGACTTGACTAACCTTAAAAAGCATCATAATACCTTCAAATTAGAACTAAGGAATAGATTCTCTATTTCAGAAGGTCTAACATCAGAAGGAGTGGAGATCTCTGAAGTTAACAGAAAAGTAGCCAAAGCTCTTATGAAAACAGCAACAAAATTAGCTGGGTCTAAGAACAAGTTGCATGTGAACAAATTATCAGGAAAGCCAAAAAAAAAAAAAAAAATGTTGAGGCAAAAAAGAAGAGAGATGAGGACAACTAAAGAAGATGTGACTTCCAAAGTGGAATATATAGAGCTATGCAAGACAATACGAAAAAGTATCACTGAAGACGTAACGAAATTCAACTGTGAACTAGTGAGGAAAGCAATTAAAAACAACCAAAGCCTAAAGATAGCAAAGAGACATCTCAGTAAGGGAAGAAAACAGATTATGGCACTGAGAAAAGAAGATGGTTCTGTAACAAGAAATAAGAGGCGAAATTTTGACAAGAGTGAAAGATTTCTACTCCAAATTATATGAAAGGGATGATACATGTACTCCAGACATCATGAAAGGTACTAGTACTAGAGTTCTTCCAGTCCTCCCAGCAGAAGTTGCACATGCAATCAAGAACATGAAGTGAGGAAAAGCTCCAAAAAATGAATTACTGTAGACATCATACAAGAAGCAAGTGGAAAAATCAAAACAGTACTTGCCCAAGTTTTCACTCTATGCCTTAATGAAGGGAAGATTCCTGAGGATTGGAACAATGCTACAATGATCCTGCTACATAAAAAAGGTGCCATTGAGGATCTCAGGAACTACAGACCTATCAGCTTTCTATCAGTGGTTTATAAAATCTTCACTAAAGTTCTTTCACACTGCTTGAAGGACACAATGGACATGGCTCAGCCGAGAGAACATGCTGCATTCAGGAGTGGCTACAGCTCAATAGATCATATCCACGTACTGAGAGAACTAATTGAAAGAGCGAGGGAATATGAACTTCCATTGTGCATGGCTTTTATCGATTATGAAAAGGCCTTTGATTCAGTGAAACCATCAGCAGTTACAATGGCGTTGAAATCCTGTGGTATTGAAGATGCATACATTAATATTATTAATAACATCTATGAAAATGCAAGTGCAAAGATTCAGCTATTTGAGAATACAGCACACATAAAAATTGGAAAAGGAGTGAGACAAGGTGACACTATATCTCCGAAGCTCTTTAACGCCACATTGGAAAATGTCTTTCAATCACTGAACTGGGAAAACAAAGGGATAAAGATTAATTATCTAACTCACCTTCATTTTGCTGATGACGTAGTCATTTTTGCAACTACCCCATCAGAGCTGCAGAGTATGATCCAGGAACTTTCTAACAAGAGTAAAGAAGTGGGATTAAAAATGAACTTTCAGAAGACAAAAGTGATGTTCAATGGTTTTACAAGAAATGAAGATTTATCGATTGATGGAGAAAAGCTAGAGATAACAGATGCATACGTTTATCTTGGACAGCAGATATCAAATGAGGGTCACATTGATGAAGAAATTAATCGGCATATAAAACTTGCCTGGAGAGCTTTTGGAAGAAACAGCATAATTTTCAAGAGCAATGTGCCATTATGTCTTAAAAGAAAAGTGTTTGATCAATGCATCCTTCCAGTGCTTACATATGGTGCAGAGACATGGACCTTAACTAAAAGAGACATACAAAGGCTGCAGACAACTCAAAGAAGCGTGGAGAGGTGCATGCTTGGTGTAACCAGGAGAGATAAGAAGAGGAACTCGTGGATCAGAAAAATGATAAGAGTTGAAGACATCATGATCAGAGTAAAATCCCTGAAATGGCAATAGGCTGGACATACTGCCAGAAGAACAGACCATCGATGGACAGTCGAAATTTTAGAGTAGATTCCAAGAGACAGGAAAAGACCCAGAAGAAGACCACATGGGAGATGGGTAGAATTCGAGAGTATGCAGGAGTAACATGGAGGAGACTGGCACAAGACAGACCATTGTGGAAGAGGCTTGGAGAGACCTTCGTCCAGCCGTGGATAGATAATGGTTGACAGTGATGATGATGTTTATATTATATATCCATAACAACTGTATATACTTAAAATATTTAATTAAGTATATTTATACAATACAATAGTTAATTAATGAAATCTTTCAGGTATATTGAAAACTGAGATGATGACATCTCAATTGCTGAGACCATCAATAAGGATACGTGTAGTCTGATGCTGACTGATAAAACATGCAAGACACTGAGAATTGTTGCCACCGTAGCATAAATGTGAATGCACTCGACTAGTTATCGAGAGATCTGGTGTTCGATCCCAGCGGTGTTGGAACACAATTTTCCAGTTGCTATGTATTGTTTGTAAAATAATGTGGGCAGAGCGATGACATCGTCCATTTACAAAGTATATTCAACTTGACGGTTACATGAGACTTAGTGCTGTTTAATTATTCATCACACATAAAGCAAAAACAGCACTGATCCTCCCAATGTAATGCTCACTTGGAGGATGAAAGCAGCAATGGACACAATTCCAGGAATTGTGATCTCCTGTTTCCCTTCCGGAAACATTCCATTCCGTTACTCTCATAACCTTTACTGTGGTTGTCTCATAGAAATCCACTTACATGTACATGAGCTCCACCCATCCTCCTTTTGTCTAGGATTAAAGTCTGCTGATGCAAGGCATAGCTTCTTGGAGCAGGTGGCAGAGAGAGTCTTGCACAACTTGCTTGTTGAGCATTTGATGTACCATTGCTCTTCTATCAACATTATTCCACTATCACAAACGAATTCTCCTGTGCTTCTGCAATTTCATTGTGTATGCCACCATTTTTATTTCTCCATTTTAAGACAGTGTGCAGCTAATTTTCTCTGCTTCGTTAGATATATGGAATTTCATTACATTTTGTTACTTTGCTTGCTGAAAGTGATCATCTTAGCTTTTCTCTCCCTTATTAAATTCAGGGATTTCATTAAATTTTGTTCGTTAAAAACAATCAAATTAGCTTAAATTAACATCATGTCCAACAAAAGTTCCTGTTTTGGTTGCTAAATCCGAGATCTAGCTAAATACAAGCTTAGAATATGCAGGTTCTACTGTATACTCCATTGTTGTAACTATAACAGCAGAGTGGATGGAAGTTATGGGGGAATAGAATTTCTTAAGACCTTGGGCAGCGAAATGTTGTTTCCTTAAGGTTTTGAAAGTACTAGAGGCATGCGCAGCTCTGCTATCACATTCGACAGGTGCCAGTTCTAGCTGCAGTCTAAAAGGAATAGTGAGCGATTTGGTTGATTTGTGGAGATTTGACATCAAGTTGAAAATGGAAGACCAAACTGTGCATTTTCGCCATATTTTACTGTTTTACTTCTGTAAAGGAAAGAATGCGCATCAAGCTTGTGAAAAGTTGCGTAAAACACTCTTCTCGATCGTGGCTCCTTCAAGGTTGCCATTTGGTAGTGGATACGAAAAGCATGGAGCGGACGAGAACAGTAAAAATATCTCAAGAGTTGAACATATTCTTAATAATATGTATAACATATTCTTGCTATCAGTTAACGTCAGCCATAGATTACTAAAACTCAAAATTGATATATTCAAAACACAGAAAATGTTAATGACTTTCAGTAGCTTGAAAATATAATAGAAGTTCCAATATTATTACTGTATGCAATAATATTGGAACTTCACTATATTGTACATTTTACTGCCAGCAATATGTGCAATATATGAACACTGTAGTTACTAAAAAATATAAATTTATTTCGCAAACAATTTTAATTGTACCTTTTCTCCACTTATGTTATTTTTTGAAAATTTTATTTATTTCTTATAAAAATTTAATGATAGCCTTATAGTTATGGGTGGGCCCCCTTTATCTCCTGGCAACCAATATTTTTAGACCCAGTATGCCACTGCTTATGGCCTATTTATTAAGTTGCTCACAGTGGCCATTAAACCCCCAAGCAAACAAACAAAAAAGTTGCCTTCATTACCCTACACAAACATGCCAACCTTCAAAATTTGAAAATTGGGAGATTTTAACAGCTCATAAATTCACACCAACGATATTGTCTATAGACATTTTCCAGACGAAGGAACAATTTTACAGAAGTAGTATTATTGGTCCACTAAACGTTCTGGAGAAAAAAAAAACAGCAAAAAAATCAACATCCCCTCCCGCTACTGAAAATTGTTTTCAGGTACGTTGATTCTTCAAGATAATGAAAATGTAAAATGGCCCGCATGTTGTTGTTTTTAATGAATAAAATAGCAGCCAACAGTTTTTCGTTTCTTCTTTAGGTTGTGCGCGAAGGTGACAAAACACGTCGCACTAACATCACCTTTCGTTGCAAGGCGAGGTTAACTGTAACTACTCCCTTTTGTCATTAAGTGATTCACCGCAACTCAACAGTTTATCATCACTTAGAATGCGCGGCTCTGTTGATGATGCGAGGGGTTGACAGATTGAACTGCAAGGAGAAGGCAGGGCAGCTCCCATCTGCCAATCAATTACTGACTCTCCCCTGCATTCTAATGCCAGAGCAGGTAAGCTCTTTGCTGAAGGTGTCATATGACAATCGGACTGGGAGAAATTTTTTAGTGCAATTTTTTTTCCGACCCATCTCGGACGATTGGTCAGAAGCCAGTGTCTAGACCACTGTGCCACCGGAGCAGCTTTCTTTTTGCAGATAGTAAGAGAGGAAAAGTACAAAGCTGATGACTGTAATGCCACCTTGCATTGACACAGAAAGAAAAATATTTCACAGGCGATTTGAAATCATGGTGGTTGATGGAATTTCAACCATTTTGACGGCTAATTTTTGGGTGAAAATCAGGAGAATTTGACATTCATCTGGAGGGTGGCAGAAAGGGCTGAAAATCCGGAGTTTCCCCGCCTAGATCCAGAGAGTTGGCATGTCAGCCTACAGCAAGAAACTTCAAACTGTGTTTTTGGCTAACTTTAGAATACACAGGACTGAGAGATGACAGTAATATGGTAGTTATTATGTAGAATTTTGTAGGAAAACAAAATGACTGAACTCTGAATTTTTTCAAGAAAGAATGATGGCTTCTTGATATTTGTGTTTTCAGTTGAATTTTTGATTTGTCAAGCTTTAATTTTTTTCCCTCTTTATAATCTCTTGTAACATTTATGTTGGTTGAATAACAAGAAAAAAGGGGGTTATATGGCTTGTATTTCATATCAGTCAGTATACACCCTGATTCATAAAGTAGTATACAGTTTCCAGATGCTGTGAAACAGTAACAGTTGAAGACACGGACCACAACTGCGAACCGTTAGGGAGATGTACTCATAAAGTTTGTGTCCCACTACCAGTGGCGGCCCCAGGTACAGGCATACTGGGAAACCGCCCAGGGCCCTGCGCACAGAGGGCCCCTGCACCACCGCCATTTAATTAGTAGTTTTTGCTTGGTATCATCTAAAATATTGTAGCTGTAGTTTCCGATCATATACAAATAAATGGCCAATTTTAATATTTGTTTACTCCTTTTAATTAAAGATATCAAAAAGTTGCTCTGTTAGAATCTTTTTTATTTTTTGGTCAGAGACATTTTTCCAGCGGGAAAGTTGTGGAGAAATGTCTATATTTAATTTTTTTTCAAGATATTTTTCATAGGAGTTTTGCCGCAATTTCGAGTACAAGTAATGAGTTGCAATATACGCACGGAAGCCAGCTACCGAGAAAAGTCGCAGAATTCTTTAAATAGTAGACTTACTGTATCTTATAATTATACAGCTGCTATCCTTGTTTATTTATTAACAGGTCATTTTGGAACAAGTAATATTTGGGATTCCTAATTATATTAATAAACAATGTATTGTATTACATCGTGTTTATTTCATATAAATCAATACCACAATTCCCAATAAAAAATATTTTGGGATCACATTCACCCCATGTAAAGGTTTGTGTGAGAAAAAAGTATGCGACTGGTTTACGGTCAGAGTAAGAAACACGTAATTTTTTTACGTATATATACATATATATAAAGGGTTATTCTGATGGTTTTTGTTATTGCAACGGGCCCCATGAAGAGCCATTGCCCTGGGACCCGCAAGGGCTAGGTCGGCACTGCCCGCTACTGAGGGAAGTGACGTAGGCAATAGCGTGCATGTCACGTGACTAGTCAGTCAAAATGGCAGTGTCTGCAGTGGAGAAGGCATTTTGTGTTCTTGAATTGAGCAAAACGGAATCTTTTCAAAAGGAAACATCATGGCAATGTCTATGTAAAGATCTTTTGCGGTTTATACAAAAATACAAAACAGAAATAAGCAAATAAAAAAAAAAAGTAACAATTAAGAATTGTGGCACAAACAGAGTAAAGTTACTTAAATTATTTACTCTTGAATATACAAAAAGCACACACACACTTAATACAGTATAATGTCACAATGTTTTGCACTTCTGTCAATTAATCTTTTGGAAGATGGACACACTGATTTCTACAAATTCTACACTATTAGTGTGCCCATTTTCACACTCTACATAATTTTGCTAGTTAAAGAGACAAAACAGGATTAGACAGACATATACAAGCAAGTGGACACTCCATAAAGTGGGACTCAGTAAGAATAATCGCCCACCTGTCAAACTTAGTAAAGAGGAAACTAGAAGAAGGGATCGAAATAGCAAGAAGAAGAAGTACCACAATTAACGATAATTGTGATTGGACTCTTCCAACTGAGTGGCAGCAACTACTCCAGTGACGTAGTCCTGATGACAAACTAGGATTTAGTTCGAAAATTTTACCACCAACTTTTTTGAATAATAACCTCTATAAGACCCATAAAAAAAAAAGTTAATTCCACAGTAAAAAATAATATTTTGGATTTTTGTGTTCATATATGACTTTGTTATAAATATCTACAACATGCTCAATAGAAAAGCCAAAGTAGAGTTTGCATTGGTGTGACCATTGAAATTGCTATCTTGTGTGGGCCGTTACCATACATAGCAGTTACCTTCCACAACAGGGGTGGAGTGCAGCTGTAATGTAACTGACAATCAAACTATATACGTAGGTCATATAGTTTGCTTTTTGATTGATTCAAACTCATTCCAGTGCCTAACATTGCTCTGGTAGCCATATTAATCTTACCCAACCATGATAACGCATGTTGTAGAAAAAGCAGCCAGTTCCAGCTTTTACTATTCAAACTACTTGAATTTTTTGTGATCTTTTACGAGTTACATCACAGCTGTGACCCTTTCACCTTTGCCATTTGATGGCTTTTGTATGGATGATAACTAATAAACATAGAAATTGAGGGGAAAACACAGAGTCACGTTTATAAAAAACGTTTGTTGAGCGGTAGCTTTCAGCCGTTCTACTACCTTGATCACCCACAGTCAATTGAATCTAAAGACTGTTTGCCATAACTCAGAGACCCCTCACCAAATCCCATTTATTTGTATATATTGAGTATATTATTTGGATTTCTTTACTAATTTCTGGCAACAGTTCTTGCATCTCAAATTCACTTGATAGTTATGGCAACCAGTCCTCAGATTCAATTGATCGTAGGTGATCAAGGTCGTAGAACAGCCAAAAGCTACTGCTTAACAAACTTCATTTATGTACATGACTCTGTACTTTTCACTCAATTTCTATTTTTATATTATGATATTATTACATGATGCCTGAGTTTTCAACCATGGGTGATAACTGTCATGTATAATACGAGGTCCGATCAAAAAGTTCTGAGACTAGGCTAATATCAAACAAAGTACTTACATTACTTAAGTCAGGCTATGATCTGCCTCAAAATAGTCTCCTTGGGAAGTGATACACCACTGCCAGCGTTTTTGCCACTGTTGGAACACTCCCTGGAAGTCCTGTTCGGGAATTGTGTCACACATCATCTGTGATTCATACTGGATCTCTTCCATGGTTACAAAACGGTGACCCTTGAGCTTCAGCTTCATTTTCAGGAACAGAAAGAAGTAACAGGGGGCCAAATTTGGCAGGTGAGGAAGGATAGCCATGCTGTTGCGGCTGCAAAATTGGTGTGTTGCTAGCGCTGTGTGAGCTTCTGCGTTGGTTTGATTGAGAAAAAAATTGCCCCTGCGGCAAATTTTAGGTCGTTTGTGGCAAATGTCCTCTCTAAGATGCCGCAGAACATCACAGTAAAAAGGCAGTGACGGTTTGGCCCTGGGGGACGAATTCATGGTTCACAACCCCACGAATGTCCACATTTTCATGGGTTTTGCCCGTGGACAGTCGCCCCGACCTCTCGTCACCTTTCAGTGCTGTTCAGCCACTCTTGAAGCGCGAGTGCCATTCAAAACACCTTGCACGACTCATTGCTTCATTGCCATAAGCCTGCCGCAACATTTCATGCGTCTCCGTTCTTGATTTGCGAAGTTTGACGCAGAATTTGATTTTTGCTTGCTGCTCTAGTTTGCAGTCCGTACCGAAATCGCAGCTGTGTTCTGCATGTGGTCACCAAACATCGTGTAGCACAGCTCCCAATGTTCACAGAACAACGCCACTCGGCACAATGACTCATGAAGGTCAGTGCCCTCGACCGCTGCATTAGCATATGTGTACTGCCATCTGTTGGTGCGTTACATACCTAGTCTCGGAACTTTTCGATCGCACTATGTAAATAGTCCGTGTTTTGGTAGTCACACAAATCTATACAAATGGATGCTGGTTTTCCTAATGAACATGTTGCATATATTTATAACAAAGTTTTATGAATGCAGTGAAATATAATTTTTGCTGTCATAACAAAGTGGAATGTCAAACTGGATGCTCTGGGTTGTTTAGAATTCGTTTGAAATGAGTCTGTCGGTCTTTCAAAAGATCAGCCAGCTGCAAGGTTTCAGCCCTATTCTGCCACATGTTAATCTGATATTGCATATTCCTCATACACTTCAGTAAATTGTCAATTCCTTTGTGATTTGAAACTTCCTTTGCTTGAAAAAATTGTACTGCACCTCAGACCTCCTTATGAGAACACCAAAGTGTTCCAGCATTATTCTCTCAACAGCCGTAATTTGTATTGAAAACAATATTCAAATATATGCACTAAAGAGCTACAGTTGAAGTAGTTATGTTACGTGGCTAATGGTATGCTTTCATTGACTTTTTAATGTCAATCCTTTACTGTTCATATAATGAGAATAATGTGTTGAACAGTCAAGGATTGAAATTAAAGAGTCAATGAAAGCATAGCTGTAATTTGTTAAGCATTGCCATTTCAGTACATTGTTATATGTACTCAACTGTTGTTGCACCTTCTTCAGCTGTGCTCATGGAATGATCAGCCTGATCATATCAACACTATGTGTATGCATATATTTTTTTTATCTGCACACACACACACACACACACACACACACACACACACACACACACACACACACACACACACACACACACACACACACACACACTCTCTCTCTCTCTCTCTTATTCCAGTGGCTCTGTCGTTGTTGGTAACACCAATAAAAATCCTGTTTTGTAATGCTCCAAAATATTCGTCTTATTTTTAAGACCCTCGTTGCATTACCTTTGATATCTTCCACAGTGTGAAGATGTTCACCTTTCATAACTGCCTTAAGTTTTGGAAACAGCCAAAAGTCAATCAGTGCTAAATCCGGTGAATAAGTGGGGAGAGCACCGGAATAGATTTTGCAGCCAAGAATTGGATGATTGGCAGAGCAGTGTGACTTCAGAAGACAAGGAATGAGCTTGGCACTGACACATTTCATGTTCACTTCATTAGTGAGGATGGCTTGAAGAGAACCAAATGATAGGCCAGTTTCTGCTGCGGTTTCTCTGGTGGTGAGGCACCGGTTCTCTCTAATCATAGTGTGAATTTCCATGACGATGCCGGTTACTGCCATTGATCTTTGATGGAATAACCACCATCTTTAAACCTGGAAAACCATTTAAACACTGTCTTTTGGGCCACAGCACTTTCACCATAAATAGTTGCCAGTTTTTCATGCATTTCTCTCACCGAATATCCAAAGTGGAAACAGAATTTCATGTCTATGAATTGCTCAGACTTTGACATCCCGATAGGGTTGAACAAATGAGAAACACGCATCTACACTCTTTGCTGTCTAGAGAACTACTGGCATGTGCTACAAAACTGGTTATGGTCAAGTGATACGTGCTAGAATTGAGATTTAATGATCCCATTAGACACCTCTTCTTTGCTTCCCCAGCAAGAGCAGCTCCATTCACCCTACTTTTTGATCTTTCTCGTATGTTATTCTTAATTAAGATCCATGTCTCCAAGCCATAAGTAAGAACTGGAGTGGTACATTGATTAAAGACTTTTCTTTTTAAATATGATGGTGAATTACTCTTGAAAACTTCCCTGCTTCTTTCAAATGCTCTCCAACCAAGATTTATATATATATTAATTTCTTCTTTGATGTGGCCATTGCTGGGTGTCTGTTTCCCAAAGGAAATGTAGACATCGATTACCTCTAGATTTAGTCCATCGATCCCTGAATTGTCAGTTCATGTAAAAGCATTATTCATAAGATTTGTTTTCCTTAAGTTCATTTTCAATCCCACTTCTTTACTCTTGTCAGCAAGTTCCTCGATCATAGTCTGCAGCTTTGGGGGGATATTAGTGAAAACAACTTACTTCTCAGCAAAAGGTGGTGGGTTAAATCTCCATTAATCTTTATCCGCCTGTCTTCAAGTTCAGTGATTAAAAGACATTCTTCAATGTGGCAATGAAAATCTTGGGAGATGTGGGATTACCTTGTCTCACTTTCTTTTGAATTTTTGTGTAATTTACCTTCATTACTGAGTATAATTATCTGTGATTTTTTGGGTGTAATGAGATCAGGGTCTTCACTTTATCACATTGATGGCCATTTACTGTATAATAATGCCACCCAAGTGGTGCAGTGGTCAAAGCGATGGTTTCTGATCATTTCTCTGAAAGGGGTCCGTCCGGGTTTGAATCCCAGTGAGACATGGCTGTTGTGTTTGTCTTACGACATTGGCTCTCTCCCTTCCCTGGAACTAGTGGCCCTAAATTAGTGACGGGGGACTGCTTATATCCCATTGAGTTGCTCACGGTGGTCATTAAACCTCCAATCAAAAAAAAATTATACTGTATAATGCTCCTGATAAAGGCAGAATATCCAGGAATGTATCTGCCACACTATACTGTTAAGACATTTACAGTAGCAATTGTGGTCAATCAAGGAGCTCATATTTGGTATGACATTCATGCCCATGATATGTGAGGATGGTATGTTTCCATGCATGTGTATATTAATCCCTCAAGAGAAAAACTTTAAGTTCCAGTGGCTTATTAAAAGAAGCAATGTCATTCTGCTAAGTAAACAAAAGCTCAATGAGCTTTGTCTACTTGGACCAAACTTTCCTCAAAGGAAAGATCAGAATGAGAAAAAGTTTTCCAGCAGTAAAAAGTCATGCCTCAGTTCAACCCAGTGACTAAGAAACAAAATGCCTTAGACAGTGAAGCAATTAGGTAAAAACATTCCAGAAAAATGAACCTCAAAAGTTTCAAAAGCAATTTGAAATTGGATTTGTTGTTTTTGCCATTTAATATTTTTGTCGATTTTCTCCAAAGTTGCTTAATTTGGGTGATTTTTAAATGAAAGAAAGAATATTTCATGGGAATCACAAGCTGGGAATATTAAGTTTTTCTTTAAACACTGCTCTGCCCATTCTCCATGATTCAAAATATTCAGTGTGAATAACAAGAATTAGTTACAGTTTTTTTTTTGCCACTTTTTGTTTGTTTCAGGGGTTTTAAAGACCACCCTGAGTATTTAGGGCCACATATAATATCTCATTCCTAATTTGGGACCATGGGTTGCAGGGATGGAGACAGAAAACTTTGCTAATGCCTCATACGAGATTAGGCCCACCTCGAGTGACTGGCCAGAAGCCAGCCCCTTTGCCCGCTCGAGATAACTTTTTGGTTACCTATAAGTTATCAGAAAATAAGTTCAGGAGATAGCTTTTGTTGTAGCCAGTTGTGAGTTTAATGCCCACCTCTTCTGTAAAACACATGCCATTCTGCCTACATGACCATTTTTTAATTTTTACCTGTTGATTTTCCTCCGAGCACTGCAGTCTTAGTCTAAGGAAGTTATAGGTCTGCACGGGCCTTAATTTGAAAAGCCCATCCCGGCCCAAACCCACACTTCCAAGACCCAGCCCATGCCCAGCTTATTTAAATTTTTTAAATGAAAGCCCGGCCCGGCCCTATATTTTTCCTGTTTCCAAGGCCCAGGCCAGCCCATAAAATTTCAACAATTACTAAAACACAAATTTGACACCTGGTGCACTTGGTCATTTGACTCCTGAAGAGTTTTTGTTTTCTTAATTGCTACACGTATTTATTATATTACAATAAACGTTAATTCGAAATATATCTGTGACTCTGTATAAGTCACATGACATCTGAGGAGGGGGAGGGAGGGGGCTTGTATACTCAAAAATATTGCATGTAAATGACAATTTCCATGGCTTTCAAATTTTCTGGGTTTTCAAATTATCATTGCCTACCGCTGGGCCCGGAATATCTTTGGGGATAAGGAGTTGAGCAGGTAATTCAAAAAGTACGAAATATTCATTAATTCAAAAAGTATGAAATATCCAAAATTATGAGTCTGATCGTTCTACTTTACATTGTCTATATTCTCCGGAAGCGATTTTTTTGCGAAAATCTTTCACTTTCTTAAACTCCATAATAAGTATGGAAAAATATTTATCAGCAACACTGAACTGAGGGTATGTTAAGGAAAACAACGACAGACTGCCCAGCTAACCAGTGTCACAGAAATTTTGAAAACAGCTGCCTGAGAGTACAAATGGGGAAAATACAGCACAGATTTCTACACAAAAATAAGTTTCTCCCAGCTTATTTCTCCTGTGCCATTTAGGAAAACTTAAAAGCTTTTCACACATCTAGAGGACAAAGTGCCACCGACCAGAACAATAAAAAAGATCTTCTGCAAGCGGATGGCTCAGTTTAGAAATGCTGCAGTTAATAGCCTGCCCTGAAACCCGAGAGGTGGGTGGAAGTTAGAGAGAGACAGAGAGAGAGAAGGAACCACACACATTCACAATGAAAAACTAAGGGAGCTGACCCACTCCAATTGTTTTGCAGGAGGGGAGAATGTCATAAAACTTCTATTTTTTCCATCAGCGGAAATTATTCAATCTTATCCTGGAATTTTCGAAACGAGAAAGGCACCGTACAACAATTTTTTTTTGCTCATAAAAACAAAAAAAAAACCTGCCTGTGTCTGTTTTACATTATATATTGAAGGCCTGGCCGAGCCTGTTTTCCCAACTTAGAAATGAGCAAAGACCTGGACTGTGCAGACCTCTAAGGAAAAGCCAGCTCCCATAAATTTTATTTTTGTGAGGACTGCTGTCTCTTGACAAAGGAGTTTCCTTTGTTTTTACACTGTGACTCTCATGTTCATAAAATGGCCTTATGTGTGATCCGACAGTTTAGTCTCATCCGCGCAATATGAACATTCATGTTTTATATTCAAAATACAAGTATACTTGAATATAAAACATAGTATTCCTTTAAAATGATCATCTAAAAAATTTCTTTGTACTGCTTTTCTTTCCAGTAAACCACAAAAAATGTTTTACTGCTGCTATTGCTCTTCTACACCACTGGTTGAACC
The DNA here is from genome assembly GCA_039090855.1 of Macrothele yani. Taxonomy (NCBI): domain Eukaryota; kingdom Metazoa; phylum Arthropoda; class Arachnida; order Araneae; family Macrothelidae; genus Macrothele; species Macrothele yani. The sequence continues at coordinate 141,495,065 of CM077001.1, forward strand.
ATAGTGAAAGTCATGACCTTGCTGTGCCCCAAGAAACTGGGAGTGGGTGTGGGGTCAGAGGTTCAGGCACTGAGTATATTAATAGTTTACACTGGAATTGAAATAAGTGAAGTTAGTAATGTATCCAGGATTTTATACATAGCTTGTCCCAAAACAACTGGGAATGTTTTTATAAAAAATGTGCGATACTGCATTCGACCTTGACACAAGTCTCAAATAAACAGTAGTCATTATAATAACCTTAGCAACCAGCCACACCTGTTTATAATGCATGCATCGCTGGTAGTGTGCAGTTTAATATGCTACGTTGTTTCTGAATCCCTGACAAGTGTTTTCACACTGTGAGTTTTCGAAAAAATGGATGTGAAAGAAGTTAAAAGATGTGTCATTAAATTTTGCTATCGACTTAAGAAGTCTGTCGGAGAGACTTTCCGTCTTATGCAAGAGGCTTATAAAGATGAATGTCAAGGAAAATTAACAATTTTCAGATGGTGTAAAGAATTTAAGTGGTCGGAAGTCGACAGCTTTAGTCGTGCATAGAGGAAGACCTTCAACGAGTGTTGCAGAGGTAAACATCAATACAACATGTGCTATTATATGCAAAAACAGACACCTATCAATTAAAAATATCGAAGATATGGTTCACATTTCAAAATCGTAAATTCACAGAATTTGAACTGAGCATTTGGGCATGAAATGCATTTGTCAAACTTGGGTTGCCTATTTCTTTTCATGTGCTGCCCAATGCAAGGCCACACATGGCCACTTCTGTCATTTCTTATTTGGGGAAAATGAATGTTAAATTGATGCTCCAACCTGAATCTAGTCCAGGCTTGTCACCATGGGACTTGTGGTTGTTCCCAATTTAAAAAAAAAAACATTACATGAATGACAATTTGAGACTGATCAACAACTTATTACAGCTGTGCAAGGGTGCTTCAGCAGCATTTCAGAAGAAAAATTCCAGAAGACATTCAAAAAGTGGAAGAAATGTTGGGACACCTGTACTTGATGCAGTGGACAGTGTTTCAAAAAAAAAGGTGACCACTTTCTTGGTAATTAAGGCACACACATTTTCTTTTATAGAAACATTCTCAGTTGTTTTGAGACAACCCTTGTATTTCTGCATATTCTTTCAGTGATGAATGATATATGCAAGGTTGATATCAAAACAAGAAATGCCTATTTTTCAGATTTTGGGTGTTAGTGAACACAAGTGGTTGAGAACTAAAGACAATATTGCAGGAACTCTTGAAACAGTAGTGTTAAATGGAAGCGATGTTAAATTAAAGACAGTAAATAGCTTGTTGGCTGTGGTATTGTTTCTTTCTTCATTTTGTTTTTTAAATTGTATTCAGCATGTAGGTAAGCATTGTTGTTTCATTTGTTGCTCAGAAATTTACTCTTCGTGATTTTTCATGTAACATGTAGATGTTAAAATTGCAAGTGCTTATCATCAAATTCTTTCTTTTTTTCTTTTTTAGGTAGTAAGCATTTTATTCAAAAAGATTTACAGAAATGAGTTCATGGAAGAAATGAACCTCTTTCCATCTTCAAGCTTTATCAGCTGTTTTGTGAGATTATTTCTTTGATACCATTCTCTGCTGTTGTGTTGGTATGTATTTTTATTTTTCATTTTTTTCTATGAACCCTTTTTTTCATGATGTTTCCTTTTGAAAAAATTTACAGATGTTTTTTGTCTATTCCACACAAGCAGGCAATTTTATGAAAATCAAAAGTATGATTCAACAAGAAAAAAAATAAACTTAGTTATGCAACAACATTGTAGGATCTGTGCATATGAATCCTGTGTAATAGAGTAACATATTAACAGTTTTTATTTAGCCAAAACCATGATGTTTTTGAAATGTCTGATCTAAGAACAACTAAAGAAGCTGAAGGCTTGTGAGAGGGATGTAGAAAAGAAGTGGGAATGTTTTAAGAACTGTGTTGGCACTGCTGCTGTAGAGGTCTGTGGCACCACAATAGTGGGTAACAATAGAGGCGATTCTTCATGGAATAGTGATATTGAAGATGTGCAGTAAAGAGAAAGAAAAGCCTATTTGGGGATGTTGCAAGCTAGAGTTTCTGTAGATGAATATTGCTGTAAGAAGCATGAAGCTGCTAAGCTAGTTCACCAGAGTAAGGCAAAAGATAGGAAGGAGAAGGTGGAATGGCGTGAATTGACTTTTTGGAAAGATAGGAAGACTTTCTGGAAGTACGTGAGACTCAGGAAAAATAGAGGAAACAAAGTTGTAAGTTGTGTGAAGAATAGGATTGGGGAAATGATATGGGAGCCCAATGAGTTAAGTGAAAGATGGGGTGAATATTTCTGTGAGTTATTAGATCAGGAAAACAAAGGTGATTTTGAGGCAGAAGCAGATGATGTCACAGTGGAGGATGAAAGTACAGATGAGATCTCAAGAGAAGAGGTATGAAAGCTCTAAAATCTCTTCAGAATGGTAAGGCTCCGGGAGTTGATGGCATAACTGCTGAGATATTGAAATATTGTGGTGACTCTGTAAGTTACTGGTTAACTGAAATTTGTTAGTTGTGCTGGGAGTTAGGATTTGTCCCTCGGGATTGGAAGGATGCTATCATTGTTCCCTTGTATAAGGGAAAAGGTGATCAGACTGACTGCAAGAACTATCATGGTATTGGCCTACTGAGTGTGCCAGGGAAAGTGTTTGATAAGGTCATTATTGAAAAAGTACAAGGTCTTACATCAGAGAAAGTGTGGTATGTTCAGAGTGGTTTTATGCCTGGTAAAGGCTCCACTAATCAAATTTTTGCATTACGCATGATGATTGAAAAGTATTTGGCTGTTGGTAAGAAAGTTTTTGCTGCCTTCATAGATTTAGAGAAAGCTTATGACCGAGTAAATTGGACACTTTTGTGGAAGGTATTGAATGAATATGGTGTTACTGGGAATCTACTTAATAGTGTAAAAGCCATGTATGCTGTCAGTAAAACTTGTGTAGGAGCGAATGGTGTTTTCTCAAAATCGTGTTTTATTGGTGCAGGAGTCAGACAAGGTTGTGTAATGCCACCATGGCTGTTTAATATATTTATGGATGTGTGCATGCATGATGCCAAAATATATAATACTGGTTTATGTCTTGGTGATATCCGTGTGTGCAGATTGCTGTATGTTGATGACAGTGTCCTGTTGGCAGAGAGCAAAAGTGAGTTGCAGATTATGTTGTCCCGGATGTACGAAATTTGCATGAAATTGAAACTGAATATAAATAAGGGAAAAACCAAAGTTATGGTTTTTGAGATAGGAACTGGTAGTACTGAATGTAATATAAGTCTAAATGGCACAATGATTGACCAGGTGAATGAGTTTGTGTGTTTAGGAAGCATGTTTGACAGAGATAACAAATTGGATGATGAAATTAGTAGGCGAATGAATTCTTCATTGAAAGTCATAGCTGCTTTGGGAGGTTTTCATAGGAATGATGGGTTCTCAAGAGAGTCCTGCATGGCTGTGTATGAAAGTGTAATTGTTCCTACTGTGATGTATGACAGTGAAACCTGGGTACTACAGAAAAAAACATAAGAGTAATTTGTGTGCTGGAGAAATGGGTTACTTACATGGGGTTTGTGGCAAGACTCATCCTGATTGTGTGAGGAATGAAGATGTGTTGCAGTTGTGTAATGTGAAGCAAAATAATGTTAGCAAGTTGGAGACTAATATGCTTCGTTGGTTTGGTCATGTTGAAAGAATGAGTGATGAGATGCTTACTAAGAAAATTTCTTTTAGCCCAAGTGGCAGGAAGGAAAGGCAGAGGAAGGCCAAGGTAGTCATGAAAGGATCAGATTCAGGAGTGTCTGCATGAGAAAAAGATTATGAGTGTGAAGTATAGAAGATCTTGTGTACAGTGTGGGATGGATGTCAGTGAAGTGTGTGATGGATGTATGTGAAGATCACTGTAAATGGAGAAGTTTGATGCAGCAACAGTAAGTAAAACTTATCTGGTTAGTTTGTATTTCTTTGTGGAGCTAACCTCTGAATCTCAGAGAATAGCTTAGTGATATGTATGTATGTATGTAAAAATTGGAAAGCTGCAAAACTGAAATGGATCAGTGGCAGATTAATCACTTGGAGGCCTCAGACACAACTTGATTTTGATGCCCTCTTCTAAAAATTAAAAATGTTTTTTTTAAATGCGCAAGGGAATTCTACTTTGAAAGTCATAGCTGCTTTAGGAAGATTTCATTGGAATTATGGTTTCTCAAGAAAGTCCCAAATGGCTGTATATGAAAGTGTAAATGTTCCTGTTTTCATGTATGGCAGTGAAACCTGGGCATTGCAGAAGAAACAAAGGAGTCATTTGTGTGCTGGAGAGATGCATTACTTACTGGGTGTTTGTGGGAAGACACATTCTATGGGAGGAATGAAGATGTGTTGTAGATGTGTAATGTGAGGCAAAATGTTGTTAGTAAGGTGGAGATTAATATTATAAGGTGGTTTGACCATGTTGAAAGAATGAGTAATGAAATGCTTACTAAGATAATTTTTTAAGCCCAAGTGGCAGGAAGGAAAGGTAGAGGAAGGCCTAGGAAATAATGGGAGGACCAGATTCAGGAATGTCTGCTTGAGAAAAAGATTGAGTATGAAGTACAAAAGGTCTTGTGTGTGACACGTGAAAGATGTCAATGAAGCTCGAGCTGTGTGCCGAGATCGCTGTAAATGGAAACGTCTGATACACATTAACAGTAAGTAAAATCTAGTTCCATCAGTTAAATGTTTATTTGGCAAATTTTCTTTCTTTGAGGAGCTAACTTCTGAATATCAGAAAACAGTTTAATGATATGTATGTATAAACTAAAATGCATAAATTGGAAAATGCAACATTCTTTAGTTTTTAATTATACAAAAATGCATTAGTGTAAAAAACCACATGCATGTGCTGTAATAGAAAAATTCTATTGTGCATGCTATATTTAGTTTTATTAAATAGTGAGTAACAAACACATGCATAAAAAGTATCATTTTTTTTTGTTTTTAACAAAAATAGTTATTTACATATAAAAATCATTAAAGGAACTTTTTTCCTCCACTTTAAGTTTAGCAAATTTATCAGTAATATATTTCATAATCTAATGATTGAACAACATCGTTCTCTATAAATATGAGTGGCAGATTGCTTAAATTCAACTGACTTAAGAAATTGCTTAATTAATTTTTGACTCATTTAAGAATGGGAAATGAGTGTTCACCATTATCATTGCAACCATGTATTGTTGAGAAACGGGTGATTGCCCAGGAAGTAACAGCTGCTGTATCTCGTCCCAAGCTGGATTGCACGTGAAGGTGATAAATAAGTCTGGACGCCCGTAATGACGAACATATGCCATTGAATCTTGAACATATTCCTGCATGTGACGTGGACTGCCTATGTATGAAGATGGCAAAATAGTAAGCTTTCTAACGTTGGTTGTATTACCGTTATTCACAACTGCATCTCGCAAATGAATGTATTCTTCGGAGCGGAGTTTGGTCTGATTCAAACGAAGAAATAGCAAACGTTCCATTTCAATTTTTGCATACATATCCACAATGTACTGGTGAAACAACTGACGGCATTTCAAAATATAATTGTCCTCGTTCCTCTGAATCATTAAGCGGTAGGCGTAAAAGTTCATTGAGCTGCACTTTTTATTAATTTCTGCACCATTCACTGGGTTTATCATCTTCACATTGAAATGATATCCATCGGCACCTTCCCAGAAGATAACTGGATATTGCAAAGCATCGTAACAACGGTGAGTTTCTGCGACGTTTATCAATTGATCGTTTCTTCGATGGAGAACAGTATCTCTAGGTTGGAACTGATCTCCGACTATGACAATTGCTACTTCGTCTATAGTTGGAGCATTATATCTTCGGACATGTTCTCCAGCGGGCGTTTTGTCGGGGTGAATGACAATCTTTTGGGTATCTGATGGCATCATATCCATTGCCATTTTGAACAAACGCACCAAATTGTTCTTTTCGTGAAGGAGCTCCTGTAGTTGCGAAATGATGGATCTTCTTAGCGAGGTATGTATTCCACAACGTGCATCGACTTCATCTCTATCATCACCGATGAAGTACATTTGAAGGAATTTATGGTCACTATCTCGGAACGGGAGCAGGGGGCCAGCTTTGTGATATATTTGTCCTTTGATTTTAAAAGTTGGCATGAATTGAGCAGTCACAATTTCCACACCAAATGACGTCATTTGGAAGCAAGAGTTATATTTCCTGATGTTCGATAGGAAATGCTTCGATTCAGCGGTAGATCCAGCAAGTAGAGTTTTCAACGGCTCTGGTGGTGCTTCAAGTTGAGGCAATTTAATTTTTCCGCCAGCGCAACACATCCCATTCGTTTCATTATTGAACTTTAGAGCCTGGCAGTAGGTACAGACATGACTCATCTGGCCAATGACAACATGCGGACTTGAACTATAATCAACAGCTGGATTTCACCGGAATGCAAGACGATTGTATTGCAGAATCAGATCTGCTGTTCTTTGGGTACGTGTTTCAGCTATCCTCGACGCCTCGCGTTCATTCCGTTGAGAACGAACTAAATCTGTTGCTGCAGAACGCGACTGCCGTGCTCGCAATCGTGCATCCTCAAGCCTGGCTGCTCGTCTTTCTGCTGGTTCCGTGTTACGCATCTGGATGGTGCTTAGTCTGTTCCTCTCTCGTACGTATGCCCGCTCTTCCTCAATCATATTCGAAAGCCGTCTTCTGGATCCTTCTGTGTGGCGAGTGAGACGACCCAAATTCGTTTTTTTGTGAGGCATTATTTCGGTTTTCACTGGAACAGAAGGAAGGGATAAGATTATAACCTCTTATGGCTCTCACAGCTCTAGGTTGAAAACCATGAGAGATAAGAGACAAAACATAACCTCTACTTATGATTTGGCGAACGGCGCAGCTCAATCACGACACAATCACCTAGTATGGAGAGTGTCCCCCTCGCTTCCAGCAGATGGCGCGTTTGCTGGTACACAGCTGACCATTGAAAAAGCTGTTTTCTCGCGGTCGCGGGTATGTTACTGACGCGAAAAATAGGTAAAAACAACACGATCACCTAGTATGGAGAGTGTTCTCCTCGCTTCCGGCAGATGGCGCGTTTGCTGGTACACAGCTGACCGTTGAAAAAGCCTTCGACCATATATACTGATAGACTGTGCATGGCATCAAAATTTCTGGCTTCAACATCGCAAGCCACGAAATCACGTGACTTTGGGCAAAAAGATGGTTAACTCGTGCTGTGCTCATCATGAATTTTAGGAGTTTCTTTTTTAGAATTCCATTACGACTTTTCATTTGTGAATACATTTATTACGCTCTGATGCAGCTATTGCCAGTGCGCAGTCCATTAGTATATATGGTCGAAGGAAAAAGCTGTTTTCTCACGATCGCGGGTATGTTAATGACGCGAAAAATAGATAAAAACAATCTTTGAAGCGGGTTGTATATCGTGTTAAAATTTGAGCTCAATTGGTGCAGAACTTTTTGAGTTTTTGAAGCGTACACAAACCAACTTAACATTTATATATATATAGATATATAATGCACCAGAAAAGACACAATAGTGTGAGAAAAGAAGCAAATATTAAAACAATCTTAATGAACACTTATGATGAAAATAAAAATTTAATTAACACGTAATTTCCCACTTTTCCACCCAATGTCTGACTGCACCATAATTATGGCATGATCATCGGTTTTTTTATGGGTCTTTGTATGGGCAAAATTGTCAATTACTGAAGAGTAGTCTACACCCAGAGTTATGTCCTTTTCTACACACATTGTTACGAGTGAGTTAAACTTATTTTCTCCCAATAAATTCCTTTTTTCACTTTTTATTCTTGAGACGGCTGAAAATGATCTTTCAGCAGAACAGTTCGTGACTGATAAGGTTAAAAGCATTCTCAAAGCTATTTCTGAGTTTGGAAATGTATTCTGAAGATTGTTATCAATGATGAAAGTGTACATATTCTGTGGTGTGTTCAAGTTTTCGGCATTCATATATGACTGGAAATGTTGACATTCGTTGCTGAGAAAGTATTCTCTTTCTATTCTCTAACTGCACTGGTTTTTATAATAAATTACTTTATTGTATTAGCAAATTATAAATGTTAATTTCTCGATATTATTATAAAATTATTTTACACCCCCTTTGCGGAATTATTTCTGTATAGCATTCATTGTGTTTGTGTATGGTCGAGTTTGTGAAGAACAGGGTGTGAACAGCTTTGTTCTTCACAAACTGCTTTAGTTTTGGAGGGGAAGAATGCACCCTACGCAAACAGTAATTCTAATTGCTTCCACAAATCACTATAAACTAGCATATTATTAGACGTCAACCAAGAGAAACAGTCCTCGAGCTCTCTCTCTCTCTCCCCCTCCAGACCAGCACATAACAAGTTTCAAGGTCAGACTGCCCCCATGCAACAATTAATTATGGTAGCATTTTGGCTAGCACCAATACAGATGGCAATTGATGCTCTTGCTCAGTTAATGCTCTCCGTCCATGTGTATGGAGTGACGACTACAAATAATATAAGTTTTAAAATTAATGAATTTTGTAAAATTATTTAAGTAAAAATTTTATTGGGTGGTGGTGCTAAAATATTCATAAAAAAAAAAACTTCCAGCTTGGCACCCCCATCCCTCTCCTATATCTGGTGCCCTGGGCCCGTTGCTTAAATCAACCCTGGTTCTATTCATAGTGCACAGCTTCTTCACAGGTAAACAGGGGCTGATAACAATGTGGAAACAATGGAATTGGTGTAAGTGCTGAATGGCTGTACTAATCAACTCAACTTTGGTGCCATGCCCTAGTGGCAAATTTGCAAATTTTGTTCCTAAAAACTAAAAATATTATAGAGCAAAAATGTCAATTGCAAAGATGGAGAGTGTTAGTCATTTGCTACAAATCGGTCATAAAAATTGTGGGCATTGGGCATATTTGGCTGTACACTGCGGAGGCCAACGTAGGAAAGTGCATTATTTAAGACCTGTGAAACTGATGAAAGAAATCGTGCTATTGTGGGAGTGTGATAGGAAAACAATGTATAGACTTTGTTTTCCTATCACAAATAGTATAACTATGCTAATGATCCAAGAAATTTGTATCACTAGTATAGTTATACTACTTTGAGTATATTTGGTGTGCAGTTCCTATTTATTAATTAAATAAATACATATTCAAATGAGATAAATTCCCAAAAGGGATAATTATTGCCTCCCAATGATATTAAGAGTGCTGAGAAGACAATAGGACAATCAATAAAAAGAAAAAAAAACTATCACACAGTCATTGCAAAAAAATATTCAAAAATTAGCATGCAGAAGTGTTGTATCAACAAAAAAGATGTACATAACAATGACAGTTTGATTGCACAGTAAACGCACAGACACCAGTGTCGTCTTTAAAAGGAAAAAAAGAAGTTGCCCCTGAAGGTAATAAAGAATGTCGAAAATAAGCAAAAGCACTGTCAGATATACCTAAATAAATAAATGCACAGCCAGTGAGAAGAAAAGTTCTCTGATATTAATGCGCAGCATGCTGTGAACATCTAGAAAATGTAAAATGTTGAACGTAAAAATAAAAGTTCAGCCCAAAGTCAGTTGTAGGGCACTAACCTCAATAGGGAAACACAAGGGTCTTAGTAAAAATAAGAGAAAAAGTTTTAACATTATAACTTACCTAATACATGCAAGTGACAAAAAGAAAAGAAAAAAATGATGCCACTGGAACTTCTGTTTCTGATACCACTGTGTGCTGGAGGTTTTATTTATTTATTTGTGTATTTATTCTTATTGGGGGTTTAACGACCACCATGAGCAACTCTGTGAGCATAAGCAGTCACCCATCCCTAATTAAGGTCCACTGGTTCCAGGGAGGGGGGAGAGCCAGTGCCGTAAGACAGACACAACATCCATGCCTCACCGAGATCCGAACACGAACCCATCTCAGACAAATGGTCAGTAGCCGTTGCTTTGCACAAGGATGGTCTGTATGGCAGACATCTAGTCGCATGTTCCTCATTGACCCTGTATCTCAGGAGAGCATGGTAGAGTTGGTGCAGAGAATATGTGACCTGAACTGTCAATCAATGGCGGTGTTTATTTTTCACTAATGAGTCGCAGTTTTCTTTATGGAGTGACTCTTAGCATGTACTCATTTGGAGGGAAGTTGGATCATGTTATCAGCCCTGTAACATAATTAAAAGACACTCTTGTGGTGGGGAAAATGCTGATGGTTTGGGCCATCATCACATTGGGTGGACGTATTAACCTTTACATGCTTCCAGTAGTAGTAGGACTGTTCAGCGGTATAGAGGTCAGGTCCTGAACACCTATGTGCAACCTTATGCCAGTTTTATAGGAGAAAATTTCCTTTTACAGGATGGTAATGCTCAATCTCACTGTATATGACTGGTTGATTAATATCAGGAAGTGTCCATTTATCATGTGGAGTGGCCAGAGCAATTGCCAAATTTTAATCCAACTGAGCATGCTTGGAATGCTGTAGAAAGACAAGTTTCTACCCCCAACTGCTCACCAAAAATTGGCAGAGTTGTTCTTTCCAATCAGTGGACATAATAGTCTCAGTATCTTTATGACAGCTTTACAAACAGCATGTATAATAACTGTGAATTCTATATCTCAGTCAGGGGGTGATCACTCACCTTATTGACAGAGCATAATCATCATGTGGGCCCATGGGTCTAGGCCTCTTTTAAAATCATTTCAACTTATTATTATTGTTATTGTTGTGAAAGTAAAATTTTATGTTGGGCTTTTGTTTCACCCTCTTATTGGAAGACAAATTTTAATTTTCACAAACTTCTGTTAGCATTTTCTGAAATTGTTGCCTTACTTCAAGATCACAATTAATTTTGCTTTAGGATTTGTTACAAATTCTTAGATTATTCATGAAATTCTACAACTTTTCAATTATTACTCAATCAAATTTGCTATATAAGATGAAATTTGAAATAGTTCCCTCATTTGATGGAAAGGTTAAATTGAAGGAAATACAAGTCAAAATACATTGTCCAAAACCTAAGGACGAACATGAAATCTGATTATTACAGGTTGTCAGGCAGGCTGTGTTGTGCAAAGGAATCCTTCACATGAAACCATTCCAGCACTTGTCAAGGCTTTCCAACAGGAGTGAGACTATTTACTTGTCAAATAGCTCCTAAACCACTTGGTGCTAAGCATGACACACCAGTGCCAAACATGCATTGTAATGTGGGGTAGTCATATCCTGCTACTGAGGACTTCACCTTGTCGTCTTCTGCAATGCTAGTGGAAGACTGTCACTGGATGACAGATAAGCTTGTACCTTTCTAGCATTTTGTTCTGTTTCTTTCTCTATTGCATATCACTCATGATTTTGATGTCATGTGTTTTATTATACTGTTCCTATTACCATCAATACCACTCACAGCTCTAAATCCGGTTTTAACTCATCAAAATGTAACTTATTCTTAAGTTTTGGACAACAGTGTGTGTGTGTGTGTGTGTGTGTGTGTGTGTGTGTGTGTGTGTGTGTGTGTGTGTGTGTGTGCGTGCACTATATAATGTCAAGTAAAACATAGATGTCTCCAGCAGTATACATTGGTGAAAGATTTTGTCTCACTGGGGTCTCTGCTATTAAGTTGCTCACAAGTGGCCATTAAATTCCAATAATTTTTTTTAAAAAGACACCGCAAAAGCTTGTCTCATTTAGGATGAGAAGTTTTATCAGACATCCCATTTTCTTAGAAATAAGTAAAGTCATAGCTGTTCCTTCTGTTAAACTAGAAAACTTAGAAAGTTATTATGAGCTTTATTCAGGAATAAAAATAAAATTTTGTCAAATTTTCGGATAGGAACCCTATCCTTCTTCAGAACAATGACAGCATACAGTGTTGCCATTCACTCGCAAGTGTCCATCCCCTAAAATCTTTCATAGTCGTACCTCTTCTTCTTGTTATTTCCCAACTTTCTGTGAGTTTTCTCTTAAGAAAATGTTGAAATGTTGTTCATACGCAAGAATTTCAATCGAGTCCCATGGAATTTTATGGCCCGTGTTTTACACATGCCTGTCTTAGCCAGTCTTGTTAGACACATTCCTAATTGCTGCTTTATGTTCCGCTATTCGCTGCTTAAGTTGCCTTCCCATCTTGCCTACATAGCTTGGCCACACTTACATTTAATATTATAGACCACTCCCTCTTTTTCCAAGATATTATTTTTTTTCTGCTTAAGGCTAGGGAGGTAATGGCTGATCTTATTATCTAAACCAGGGGCTAATCTGATGTGAAATTTTTTGCTTATAATTTGCAGCTTCTTAAAAAGTCCCTTAAAATAGATGATTTTTCTCGTCATAATCGTCGTTGAATTTTTTGAATACTTAAAGTTTTTTTCTTTTTTAAAGAATTTTCCACCATTTGGGGGGGGTAGTTGTTCATTGTTAGTAGTCTGTTAAGTTCTTCACTTTGGTGTACCTTATCCTCAGGAAGTGAGTTATTTGCTTGACCACATTTTCTTTAATGTAGTTGGGGTGGTATGAGTGACAGTCCAGAATTTTATTCGTGTTTGTAGGTTTCTTGTATAGTGATGTAGTGAATTCTCCTACCCATTTAATAGATAAATCCAGGAAGTTTATCTTCATGGTACTCCAAAGTGAACGTAAGATCCTGGTCTAAAGAGTTAAGCCACTGAAGGATTTCATAGGGAAGTGTTTGATTTTTGATTTTTAAGGATGAAGATGATATCATCCATATATCTTCCAAATAAGGTAAAACTTTCTCACTGGACAGACATTTGAGAATGATGCAGAGGTTTGCATGGCACTAAGGGAATATTTCAACTCCAAGCTCCATGAGTTTTATTCAGCTGGAAACAGCAGGCTTTCTGACAGATGGAGCAGATTAGTAGAAAGCAGTGGACATTATATTGGAGATTAAATGCTTAGTAAATGGTTCTTTCATGGTAACTCAATCTTTCACTTAAAAAATGAAGTAACGTTTTGCCATACCTGATATTTCATGCATCTTTGTTTTTAAGCTGCCAGAGAATTATGCTTTTCTTGTGATGCTTGCAAACTTATCACCCTTTAGTTAAACATATTATAGTTGATTATTTTAAATTCTCCATCACATTTAAATGAAATTTGTCACAATTGCTAAAAGTATTGTGCTTCTTATTGTTATACATTTGAATATGCTAACATAATATATATAAATGCAAAATTTTCAGATTGAAGATGGGATTTTGGGACCAATTGTATTTATTGCTTTGGAAAAATTTTACCCTCCACAAAAGACAAAAAGTGAGTTCATCTGTACTTCACTACCTAATAGATTACTGTATTATTTGCTTAATTAGAATCAAACACATTGCAGTTTTATTTTTGTGATTGAAATTATTACTAATATTTACCACTGGTATACAGCTTATTCTTCCATAATACCATTTATGTTTTGCATTTTCTCTTCATGTTCTCTTTATCAGGCATTCCAAATATATTGTGAGTTCACCAAAGAAAAAAAAAGATAGTTCATTTATGTGAAGCGGCTTTAACCGTTTAAGGTTACTATGCACCTAAAACAGCATTTCATACTTTTCTTCAGCGATCCTGTGGTTTCTCATTTTGTGTGCTTGACATTCTTTTTGTACTGTGGAATTAACTTTTTTACGAGTCTTATAGAGGTTATTATTCAAAAAGTTGGTGGTCAAATTTTCAAACTAAATCCTAGTTCGTCATCAGGACTATGTCACTGGAGTAGTTGCTGCCACTCAGTTGGAAGAGTCCAACTATAATTATCGTTAATTGTGGTACTTCTTCTTCTTGCTATTTCAATCCCTTCTTCTAGTTTCCTCTTTACTAAGTTTGACTGGTGGGCGATTATTCTTACTGAGTCCCAATTTATGGAGTGTCCACTTGCTTGTATATGTCTGTCTAGCCCTGTTTTGTTACTAATGTCCCTAATAGCTGCTTGGTGTTCTTTCATATGTCACTGGAGTAGTTGCTGCCACTCAGTTGGAAGAGTCCAACTGCAATTATCGTTAATTGTGGTACTTCTTCTTCTTGCTATTTCGATTACCCTTCTTCTAGTTTCCTCTTTACTAAGTTTGACTGGTGGGCGATTATTCTTACTGAGTCCCAATTTATGGAGTGTCCACTTGCTTGTATATGTCTGTCTAGCCCTGTTTTGTTACTAATGCCCCTAATAGCTGCTTGGCGTTCTTTCATTCGGACTTTAATACTCCTCCCGGTTTCTCCTATGTAGCTGAGTCCGCAGTTACATTCGATGCAATAGATTACTCCTTCTTGCAATTGGATGTCCACTTCTTTCTGCTTCTTTTTATATGCAGATGCTGGTTTTAGATGGCAAGACTGTACATTGAATAAGTTGCACAGCGACTTTGGTGTAAAAGTTCTCATTCCAATTATGTTGACCGTTATGCAGCATTTTCACATTAAAATCAAGCTTTTTGTTGTCATAAAAGGTTGTATGCTGAATGCTTTCATACTGTCGGTAGTCTTTGAAAGCAAATCAATTTGTTCTTGTGCAGATATACCGGATGATCACAATTAAAGTGGAGGTGTTCACAGCCCTGTTATAAAACATCTATAAAATGAAGCACAACCAGATGTGGTAGGAATACTTTCACAAATATGTGCAAGCAATTTTTGAAAAAAAAGTTCCCATTTTTTTACCACCAGGGGATAATATAGCGCTGCATGCACCTGAAAAACGTACAAGGGTGATCACAGTGCAAGAGGAGACATTCAGAGTCCTTCCTGTACAGGGCTCGATTTCGACTGGTAGTCAGTTGCAAATTGCTAGCAAGCAAATGCATTTTGCTAGTGATAAAAAGTGGTTCTAGCAAAAGTTGCTAGTCGTAAAATTTTGAATGTTTTAGTGTGAACTGTAAAGTGCCACTCCATTGCATGTGTAGAATATGTAGACACATACAAAAAGAAACAACTGCTTTCTGGAAACTAATGTTTCTTGAAAAGTACAAACATTATAAAAACATTTTGGCACTAGTAGAAATATCCAGTATATTTCTCGTATCTACTTCTGCATGTGAGGTTGGGTTCAGTTTCATGAAGAGAATCCAAGGTGATCGGAGGAACAGTTGAAACTCACAAACATTGAATGCTCTCATGAGTCTTGAGGTTGAAGGTCCATTTGAAGACAAATTTGACCTCAGGCCTGCTGTTTTAAAGTGGTATAATAAAAAGACCTGAAACCCAGATTGTAAACCATACGGAAAATTACTTAAGATTTTGAATAGTGTTCTTGAATTTTGTGAATAAAGTTAAATAAAAGAATTGTTTTTTAAATATTTGCATTTGAATCAAATTGTCAGAATTAATCTGTGAGGTCATGAAAAGGTGAGTTATATCTTAAATATTTGTAATCTTTTCAGCAATGCAATGTGACAGTTACTGGGGTGAAATCAAAATTTGTCATGATTGACTAATGCAGGGGTACATAAAGTTTCTTTTGTATAATTTTAATAAACTTCCACTAGTAGATAATGCAATTTGCTAGTAAAAAGCAAGGCCACTAGTAAGTGTTGCTATTGCTAGTAAAAAATGAAATCAAGGCCTGGTCCTGTACCGACTTAGCAGTTGGATGAAACTCAATGTCACACAGTATGACTACTTTCACGAATATGTACTGTTGCTGTAGGAAAACACAAAATGACTATACAGTATACATGTGACAAGGTGTAGTGGCTGTAGGAAAACACAAAATGACTATACAGTATACATGTGACAAGGTGTAGTGGCTGTAGGAAAACACAAAATGACTATACAGTATACATGTGGCAAGGTGTAGTGGCAACAGAAGGTGTAGTGGCTGTAGGAAAACACAAAATGACTATACAGTATACATGTGACAAGGTGTAGTGGCTACAGTAAATACTAAAAAGTTAATTAGAAAGTGTGATTACCTTTTTAATTTTGTACAGGTTACAGATTTTGTTGAATGGGTTCTCCATTCAGATGTTCTAAGCACTGCATGCATTGAATTATGTTCTCCACAGTGGAATACAATTGGTCAACATGAATTTGTTTCACATGCTGTGTTATTCTGTCCTTCAAGACTACCAAATTGGGAACATAGCTCTGATATACTCAGCTTTTGAGGTGTCCCAGCAACCAAAAAAGCATAGGGGTTGATAACAGGTGAACAAGGTGGCTGGGCTGTGGGAAATGTATGACTAATCACTTTGCTGTTGGTAAACTGTTGTTGTAACAGCTGCTGTATCAACAATGCAATATGAAGGGGTGATCCATCCTGCATAAATATGGTTGAGTCAAGGCATGGCTGCTGCTGAAGTTGTGGGAGCACAAAGTTGGGGAGCATCTTGTGATACCTGGAAGCATTGATGGCACAAGTCACTGGTCTGGTTGGAGGATTTTCTTTGAAAAAATATGACCCACTGATGAATGTTGCTGTAAAACTATATAGCATACTGTAACTCTTGGCGAGTGCAATTGGATCACTTGGTACACACAAGGGCTTTCCACAACCTAAATGTGGTATGAGTTTTAACACTGCCGCACTGATAGAAATGTCTTGTCACTTCACAAGATCTTCCAAAGCTATTCATTGTCTACCTCTATGCTAGCCAGGATTGTCAGAGCAAATGTCAGAGGGTTTTGTGTATAACCATGAAGTAATTGTTGAAGTGTGGGGGATATTGTAAGGATAAAACTGCAACATTTAGTGCAAAATCTTCTGTATGGATGTGTACTGCATATCTAGTTGTTGTGATGTTGCTCATGCACTGCTAGAACCTCATGGTGTGCTATTCATTCCATGCTCCATGACAGCAGTAGCAAGTTGTTCCGCTGCTTGAGGCATAATCAGTTTATGCCATCATCCTGCTCTCACTGCTAAAAATCTGCTATTCTCAAACTGTACCATCATTTCTTGCCAGTTTGTGATGGTCCTCAAGAGCCATGACATGTACCACTCATACAAATGGAATACTGCCTTACCCAGGGCCGGCTGGACCATAGGGACAACCGGGGTGGTCACCCAGGGCCCCGCGCCTTTGGGGGCCCTGCAGTTTAGAACAAAATAATTTTCGGTAAAAGAAATTTAACTACATTTGTTTTTGTAACTTTTGGGGTGCAAGGCCCTTAAAAATATATTTTTGAAGTTTTTTTTGTTTGTTTCCAATCTCCCCATTTTTGAATACGTTATCTCCCCTGTTCGTCGTACGGACACTGAGATTTGCAGATTCGAAATGATTTTTGTAACCACCTTAATCTTTTCCGCATTCATGATATAGCAAATTAAATTTCATCATTTTGTGGTCCCCTACTTTTATATATCCAACAATTGGTGTGAAAACCTGATACTTAAATTTAAGGAAATAAAAAGAACAATATCCAAGTTACTTTCGGATTACATATGGAGGCCACTTTTCCAACCTTACAAGAAATTGGGGGAAAAAAATCGAAAAAAAATCGCTACTTTCATATATGAACGCGTATAAAAGTTTAGAATGTCACTAATTTGTCATTTCTTGTGAATAGCTTTTGCATTAAAAATCACTGTGCATTAAAAATCAATCACTAAACATGTATCAGGGGAAAAAAACTGTTTATACCAATTTATTTTAGAGGGATCCTTATTATATGTCCTATACAAAAATATTCGCTAAGCAGGTATCTTTTTATCATTTTGTGAATAAACTGTTATAAGAGTCACAATGCAACCTAAACCTCTTCTCCCGGGAAAGAAAATCGTAGATTTTAACACTTTTTACTCTCTCTCTCTCTCTCTCTCTCTCTCTGTCTCTCTCTCTCTCTCTCTCTCTCTCTCTCTCTCTCTCTCTCTCTCTCTCTCTCTCTCTCTCTCTCTCTGGCTCTGTCTCTCTCTGTCTCTGTCTCTCTCTCTCTCTCTCTGTCTCTCTGTCTCTCTCTCTCTCTCTCTCTCTCTCTCTCTCTCTCTGAACTTTCAGTCCGTATTATGGTCTTTTTCTTAAGCTTAAAGCAGATACTTCTTTGAAATAATTATTTTGTCTTTATGGTAGTATTCGTGTGTCTTCCTCACAAATGATAATTTTCAGAAACGACTTCATTAAAATATGAGATTTATTTTTTAGTACCTACAATGAAATTTTGCTCTGGGCCCCGCAAGATCTCCATCCAGCCCTGGCATTGCCCATTATCTTTACATACACCTAATCAGCAGTGGACATCAATATACAAATTGTATGTTCTTCTGGTGCTTTCAGAGCAACATAACCTCTGGTGACACAAAATGCAACTATTTTTTCATAAATTGTGAGTGCATGTTTGTGAGAGTATTCCTACTAAGTTTGATTGCATTTCATCCCATATATGGTCTTTGCAGGGCACCGAATACCTCCTCTTTAAGTGTGATCACCAGATACTGCAATGGTGGCGAAGCCCGGTCAATAATTTCAGCCAAGATTTTTTTTTTTCGTTGTTTTGTTTGGCATATATGCGATTGTTGTGATGTGCCTTAGAAAGTTCCTCTAGGTAAGTGGTCTGGTGGTCCTAATCCCCAACAAAGCTCCTTAGGCATTGTTTTTCTTCTGTTTCTTCCGGGAAGTGGGAAGGGAGCGGGTGCACCATGATTCGAAATTTCGGTCCCGGTCAACGAATTTCACTTTCCGCCACCCCTGAGATACTGGATGAAATTATTTTTCATATTATGTCTTGCTATTATTAAACATATGAGGAATTTTGTGTTTGATCATGAAATGATTTAATGCGTTCATGCTGCGTTTACATGTCTCCTTACCCAAAAATACAATTGTGATACAGAAACAACTCAGCACATGCACACAGTTGGCATGGATAAGGAATATCAAACAGCGGTGACTTCTGTTTGATAACTCAGCACATTTTTACAAAATGTGGTGACACTGAGACTTCCACTACTCATCATGAGCATTTCCCATCCCCCCAAAATACCCCCCCCAAACACATTCATACTCTCGTTTTCAAGATAGTGCATGTGTCAGGGACTTTAGTGGCTCCTGTATCAAAGCTTTTGTGGTCCTCAGTAATTTTTTAAATGTAATTTAGTATGACTGTAGGAATAATAAATACATAGGTGTCCAAAAGTGAAGCACAGTTAAAAAAATGTTTATGAAAGGGGGAAAGGGTAATAAAGTAAAATACAGAGAATATGGGAATATGGAAATCATGATGTAATACTATGTGGAGAACAATGATTGGCATAATAGATGAAGTAGCACATTTGTAGAGTTCAAACAGCTGCAAAAATGTCAAAAGTGGCATTTCTTGTTGTCACATTCTGCTGGCTGCAGAATTTATTTTTTATTAAAGCAGAATGTCAGAAAGATGTCAAGTGGATATGTTTACATGTGGTCAGATTAATTATCAGAATGTTGAAATCTGACCAGATCAGAGTAATGTTGCCAGAGCCACTGGCATGAATCAATCCACTGTATCCCCAGGACACTGGGAATGTTAATTGTCAACCTGTGGCAGGTTGTCCACAGATTACAATGGCCCAGGATGATAGATAGGTATGTGGCTTTAATAGCGATGCCTGACAGGTTGATTTCAGCAAGAGTGCTTGCATTAGAGCTGTCTGCAGCTTGGTGGACCAGCTCTTTCAGGGCAGACAGTATACAGATGGCTCAAAAAACAAGGAATGTATGCAAGAAGACCTGCAGTACCATGTTCACGAGCCCAGGTGAGGCGGTAATGCAGGTTTTCTAATATTGCATGAATAGGTTTTCATTCGCACAATTTAATAGCACAACGTTAGTTCCCTCAAGTATTTATCCAAACCAAGTTCGTGTGAAGTTTTGAACAATTTTGCTCATTGTTTTGCCACTTAATGCAGGGTTGTAAGTGTAAAAAAACTCTTAAATCATTTTTTTACTGAGCAAAATCAAAACGAGTGGGATATGTTTCTTTGAGTGTATTCAGGCTCACTTTAGGAAACCGATGCTTTTTGCATCACATTTTTTTGAACCCGTAAGCTCTCCATATAGAATAGTTATGGGGATAATGATAATGATTTATGTATTTTTGTATGTTTAACCTGCATACCGAATGACGATGTGAAGTGACTCAAGTTTAAGGTTGGTATTTCATTGCTTACACATTCGGATTTTTCTATAAAACTTAGGGAATCAAAGGACTTATTAATTTTGAATCATTCATTTCCTTATTCCCCTTTTGCAGTTTGCTTAAATTATCTTAAAGCATTTTAGTGCTTCAGAAAGGCAAGGAATATACAAAGTGTAGCCATAAAATTTTCCAACTGAATAACAAGGATCCCTCTATGCACTAGATAGCAGTTACTCACTGTCAAAAGAGAATGAGTTTTCCATTGTTTGATGTGACACCCTCTTTCGCATTTCATGACTGCAGTTAACAAAGGCCCCAGACCTAGTGGGAATAAAGAGGGGGGACTGAGGAAGCGGACTCTGGTTCTCTGAGCCAGAGTCCAGCCAATTTTGCATCAATGTTATATTCCTGACAAGCACAGCACTGTCTCACATGAGTTTGGGAATGTTGGTATGAAGTTAAGTTCGCATTCATGCTTTGTTTCAGTTCCAGCTAAAATACACACAAATATGTGAATGGTTTTAAATAAAACTCTTCTGAACCAGGTACTTAGTTCAAATTTCAGATAAAAGACATCAGTGCAAAACCTTCTTCAGGTAATTCTTTTGTTTTCAGAGAGAAAATTTTTGCATTTAATTAGTCATGCATTACATACAGTGTCTGCATGCTACGGGTGTTAAGTTACAGATTTTGAGAAAGCTTGATAAATTTCATTTTACTAGCACACAGATGTTTTCTAGCTTGCTAGGCACTCATGAAGTATGAATATTGTGCTTTGTGCTAAAAAAAGTTTTATTCCCAAAACTGAAAGAACTGACCATTTTATACACAAATTTCATAATTTAGTTTGATTTTGTTCAGCAGCTCCCTCTTTTTTTTTTTTTGTGATATCAAAACGTTGTTTTTATTTTACAAATAATCACAATCATAGCTACCCTGTTAATTCAAGTTAGACTGAAGTTAAATGGTTAATTTGAAGGTATTGTTGAGGATTCTTTCTATTATGGACTTACCAAATTTTCAAGCTATATCTTAGCTCACAAATTAAAGACCTGATAGTTGAACACAAAGAAGCTATAAAAAACATTTCAAGTAAAGCAGGATTAGATAGACATATCCAAAATATCAGCTGAAGGTTAATTGGAACTTTTAGAATTATAGCACTTTCAACCACATCACTTAAAGAGAAAATTACAGGAAGGGCAGGAGATCAATAGTGCTACAATTAACAACCACAAGAACGGAATGTAATGTGAGTGGCAACAGCTATCTAGCTCAAAAATTTGACAAGGTTGTTTTTCATATGCTACTAATATATTAGTATGAATATGTACTCCAAGTGGCAACATTTTGTTATGTATACTTTCTTATATGTGGAAAGGTACATTAACAAATAATGTACATATTAAACAAACAACTGCATATAAGAATTGTTTTTAAGAATGTTGAAGCTCTCAAAATCTATGTATAACATCCCAAATTTATCATCACCAATAACATTTTAAGTATGTGGAAATCTAAATATACTAAGTCAGTTCACTTTGCCTCAGATTCTGTTTCTGAATTTGTTTGAAATGAGAAAAAGACAGAGCAAAATCACTGTCTGTGTGAATGAATTCAGTACATGTGAGTAGACATTTTGCTGAAGTTTTAGCCAAATTCGGGGGGGGTGAACTTCTGAGGGAAGTGGTGCTATATTTTGGTGCTTTAAATACATTAAACACTCCCTCAGGAATTTTGTTCATGTAAAACTGTTATTAAAATGTTATACTATTTCTTTCTGTTGACATATTATGTGAGGTACCTAATAAAAGTGACCATCTAGTGTATATGTTATTCTAATAAATAAAATAATTTTTAAATTATTCAATATGCACTTTGTCCTGCTCAGATCACCTTAAAAAAACAAATGAATATATCATTTGTGCATAAATTTGTCAAATTCAGTACAAGGTCTGAGTGTGAGGAACAAGATGTATACCTCATACATTGTTTCCTAGAAATGGTTCATAACAGTTCTTCATGTGCATCTGAATGGGGGAGAGAAATAAAGTATTTATTAGCACCAGGTTCTTGAATGAGTAACTACATACCTTCCCATAATCAGAATTTTGCATTCATTCAAATGTAAGACACGTTTTTATCCTGCCAGGATAAATAATTTTTACTACACCACTGAAGTTTTAATACTCTGGGATTTTATATTTTGTGCTGTAACACTTTCAGAATGTTTTATACTAGAGTAACAATACTTTTTCAGATCAAATTTTTAAAAAGATGATTTTTTGCTGAAAAATGTTTTTATGAAGTATTTTCATATTGGATTTTTTTTTTTTTTACATTTTTTAAATATTTCCAAAAGGTTCGCCTAATTGTTGAAGTGGTGTGGCCATTAACACTTTTTCTAATATTGATGTGGGTTCGAAGCAAGGGTCTAAAATATGCAGCACACCAATGTAAGTTATAAACACTATTTTTTGCTTTTGACTGTGGCAAGTTTTTTTTTTCCTCTTTTTGTAGTAAGTGTTTTTGAAGTTCATCACTGTTTTGTACTCACCTTAAAATTGCTTTTCTTTTTCCAGTTAGTTTTTTTTTGTCTAGCCCTTTTTCTTGTATGGCTACACAGGAATACTAAAACATTTTGAATTTAGTGACCTGTAGGAATTCCTAATTCAGTTCAGTAATTTTATGGTCTGCAGTTTTCTCCGAGTAACTTCTTTTTCAACAAAAATCGCCAATTAGGTTCTAGCAGTTTCACAGTTTGAACATTTCTGTAATTTTTTCCATAAATTTTTTTAAGTTCTTTAAGATTTCAGGTGCTAAAAATGTTTTTTTTTTAATTTATGAGAAGCATTTTATTAATTCATTACTATCTGGCTGAATTGTTCCAATGGTTCCCCTCCTCCACCAGCAGTTATTTTAATGGAGAATTATTGCATTTTTTTTAGAATGATGAAACATTGAACAACCATGTAGTGTGATTTATTGACTTCGTTTTCAAGAAGTTATAACAACAAAGTTGTTGCAGAAAAAATCACTAGATGTAGAAAATTATGTTTGTGTGAAACACAAACAGGCTCATATAATTCTAATTTCCAGCATCAGTATGTCATGCAGAAAGAACAAGAATCAAGTTCTTCTGATTATCTGAAGAAGTGTGTTTCTTTAAATTCGTTATAAAAAAAGAATTTATTAGTTAAAAAAAATTCTAATAAGTTAACAAAGTCCATGAGTTGTATAATGCCAGTTATATAAAAGCACTGACTAAAGCTCTTAAAGTTCTAAAATTTAGCATTTTTGGTTATTGTAATTTTTTTCTTACTGTATAGAAACAGTGATGTAGAACATTAACAAAATTGTCCAAGTATATTTCTGTGTGTTTAGAGTATGCCAATAAGTTACTAGAAATATTCAAATGGCCATCATTTCATGTTACCAGGCAAATCAGTTTTCCTGAACATTTGCTTGATGGTTGTAGATCTAAGCTTCTAAACCAGAGCTGTGAATCAATTGCACTAATCTGCTGCTCATGAAACACATTAAAGTAGTGAAATTAAAGCTCAAATAAGAATATTAAAATGGCCCAGTTATTTTGGACTTGGTATTAAGGAGCACAAATCTGAAATTAAACTGTTCCAAAACGTTAAAAAAGATCAACAGCATGCACACATAAAGCAATGTGCTAGATCAGTGGTTCCCAAACTGTGCTCTGTGAAGAGATTGGAAAGAAAAATATATAAAATATATGTGACAATATCTCCCATCCCTCTCATTAGAATCTAAGTTCTGGGGCTCTGTGATTTATCGTTCTTTTTTGATGCCAAGTGACATTTTTGGTTTTGCAGAGACTCTGTAAAAATGGTTTTAAATACCATATCTATGTGGTTAATATATTGTAGATTTACAATACCTGCTTTGAATTCATTCTCAAATGTGTTGTCTTACTTTGTTTTTTGTTTTGTTTTTCTTTTATGTAGTTAAGTAAATTTTTTACTTCTCTGAAATTAGTGGAGAAAATAACGTTTTGAATGAAGTAAAACTTGATGTTTAGCATGCCCAAATGCTTAAAAATACTTTCCATCGTCAATACTGCTGTCCTTCGGTTTAGCACAATGTAAGTGAAAATACCATCGCCCTTATGCTAAAGACACGTATGTGCAAAATTGATGTTTTGAGAAAACAATATTTAAAGTTTCAATTTTTAATGACTTTTAATGGGAAAAATTAAGTTAGATCAAAATTTAAGCTATTCAGAACTCAAAAAATAGTTCATGCTTAAGATATATGATAAAATATCAACTAACAACTTGAGAAATGCAGTTTTGTAAGAACAGCCAGAAATGCACATATTTTATGTGCCTTTGGCATAAGGGTGACGATAGTGCTCTGTGATCAATTTCTCTCCTGAAAAGTGCTCTGTGACTCAAAAAGTTTGGGAACCACTGTGCTAGATTATTGAAGCAATAAGAACTGTGTACTTTGTGCCTGTAGTTTACTGGTCTCCATCTAACATCTCTTTAGGAAACTTGAAAATTACTCACCCTGGAGTGGGAATTGAACCCAATTCAGTAAGCATTTCTGATTGCTTGAATGATATAGTGACTTTCCCATGTATTTCTAAGTAATATTCCTTAATTTTTTTTATCTGAGATACTGGTGAATTAAGACCTATATCCATGCCTGGATATGAAAGGGTCACTGGCACTACAAAGAGACAGGATCAATTTGACTGGCAAAAATCTGATGTTCAGATTCCTAAGCTATAAATGCTTACTTACCCTTAATTGCTTGGAACGTTATTGTCTTGGGTGGTGTTAATGGATATCATGCTCAAACGGATATTGGAAAATGTGGGTTTGATTCTCACTCCAGGGCGATGCAATTTTAAGTTTTCTGAGGAAATGTTACATGGAGACCAGTAAATTCAGACAATTCAGTACACAATCTGATTGCTTGAATAATTTAGTGAATTTCCCATGTATTTCTGAGGAACATTTCTTCCTTAATTTCTATAGAGAAATGTGCTTAATTATAGACAACATAGGATGCAGAACACAAATCAAATGTGAACTCATCAGGCAAAAGGTGTAGTATTGTACTTTTGGTGCTCAAACAAGGGCACACCTCATTGATTCAGAAGGATGGTGACCTAAGTGTTGGCTTATGAATGTTCATCTAAGATGTGGACCCTGGATGAGGCACGGATGGTGTGTTTATCTTACTTCAATTATTCTCTCCCTACCCTGGAACCAGTCGCCCTAAATTAAGAATGAGTGACTATTTATAGTTTGCAGAGTTGCTCACAGTGGTCATTAAACCCTGAAATATAGGGGAGGAAATTAAATCAATGCATCTATTTGAAATGTTGAAATCCATACAAAACAGCCAGCCTGTGCACGATGATTTGTATTTTAGATTTGGCATGTTAGATTTGGCATTTGTATTTTAGATTTGGCATGTTAGATTTGGCATTTGTATTTTAGATTTGGCATGTTAGATTTGGCATTTGTATTTTAGATTTGGCATGAGCAGTGTGCCAGCTCCACCCACAGTTAGCCACATTATTAATTTAAAATGAAATAATTAATTACTCAAGTTCCACCAGTCATGCAATTTCAGTTTTTATTGTGATCTTTCTGAAATTGTGTAATAGCAAACACACATATAGTGAGATTGCATGTAACATGGAACATCTGTGTATGAAGTTATTTTTTAAAATAATACAGTGAAACCTGTCTAAGATGGAATCCAAAGGACTGGAACTATTTTCTGTTTTAGACAGGTCTCCATTGAAAGCAAATTAAATGTAAACATTTGAGTTTTTGTGATGCTAATAAAAGATTCTGCGTGACACTCACACTTTTTTTTTTTTCATGAATTTCAATAACTTTACTAACCAAATGAAGAACTTCTTCTTTGGCATCATGGCAAGAGCCAAGCAAATGAACATAACTCACAACAAGCACAGACTGTGAATGATTATCTTAATGAATAAATGTTAGAGAATTAAATTGGTGCTTCTCGTTAAAATGTTGAAAACTTAGGACTTTGCATCCAGCAGAGAGAGCGATGCTGGTCACATGACCTAAATGTGAGTCACACTAAGTGCTTAAGGAGAAGCCAAATAATGGATGTGCTGCAGTGTGTAGTTGTGTAGACAACCCCAAAGTAATATCTCTCTCTCTCTCTCTCTCTCTCTCTCTGTTTGTTTAATTGTTTAATTATGTTATCTTTTTTTTTTTTTATTATTATTGAAGGTTTAACGACCACCGTGAGCAACTCAATGGGCTACAAGCAGTTGCCCGTCCCTAATTTAGGGTCACTGGCTCCAGGGAAGGGAGAGAGCCAGTGCCGTAAGACAAACACAACATCCATGCCTCACTGAGATTCGAACCCGGACCCCTTACGGACGAATGATCAGAGGCCATCGCTTAGACCACTGCGCCACCGGGGCGGCTATGTTATCTTCAACATCAAGCAAATGTGTTCCGTGTGAATTCATCATTATACTTTATTGTGTAATGTTTTGTTTCAGTTCAAATACTTGGTGGCATGGTAACATCTGGAAACTTTCCATTGTTACAAGGTTCATTTACCTTTTGCTGTTTCCACATTAGCTAGGTTATACTGTAAGAAGAAATCTAAAAGACTTCTTACAGTATTGTTTGAAAGACTTCTTCTTACAGCATACTTCTTCTTACTACAGTATCACAGAAATGTGTTACTGTAAGAAGTCTGTATAAGAAGTCTAAAAGCAGCAAAAATCTTAATTCAGGGTATCTGAAATTATTTATAAAATAAGTTCTTATGAAATAGGGATGAATTAGTTAATTAGTTTATTATGAGCATATAACATGTTATTATATGCCAAACTTTACTGCAAAAATCTTAGTTGTACATTTTTGAACCATTGTTGGAGTAAGATTTAATTTGACTTATTAAAATTTTCATCAGAAGCTAACACAAACATATCACTCAGTTGACATATTCATTAGTACGCACATTTTTTTATGTGATATTCAGGTAATAATGTTCCATATGCTAATGTAATTTTCTGTGGTAGTGAAATATTCACGAAAATTCTGTTGTGAAATATTTAAACTTAAATCCAAATGTTGATTGTAATGCACCAGAGTCTGTAAATCTATTTGATTCTAGTGCACCAAAATATGCAAACCTATTTTTCCATTCTGAAGAATGTGTAACAACGTGTAACTAAAATAAAAGCTGTAAAGAAAAAAGAGGACATTCACACTTAAGTTATGTAGAAGGATAATGTCAAATGGGGAGCTTTTGAACTAGGTCTTCAGTTTTCTTCAACCTGAGTTTCGATTGAAATGACTAAGTTGTTGCCAGATCTCCATCATTCAGTTCCTTCAAATGGTTGCCAGATTCACAAACATTATTTTATTGTTTAAAAAAGACTGATTTCCAGATCATGGAGATGATATGTGGAGATTCCAAATTGCAGTTATTGGAAGAAAGATAAATTTCCAAGCTGTCATAGTAGCAAAGTGCGTATGAACCTGAAAAAGCTGCAATTTGCTATCAGTCCTTCCAACAAGGTTCAGCTGAGGTATTTTCCAAAGTGAAGGAGGCAAAGGGAGTATTAGAAATTTCAATTTTTACACCTTTTTGGTGTTCACTTAATTTATTTTTGTGACTTTACAAGAATGTGTAATGTCACTTTTGAATCCATTTATTTTTTAAACCATTATCTGTTTTGGAGTAGTTTTAAATCAATATCGAAGCTTGTCACTATTTCTGAGTGTAATTATCGTATGTCGAACTGAGATATTTAATGGTGTAACTTTTCACTATAGTATTTATTAAAAACTTTACATTTTCCCAGTTTGTTTGCTCATTTCTTTTATTATTTTCATAGTGCATTACTTTGTGTTCATTGTTCTGATTAAATGTGTGTTCTTGGCAGGTCATTTTGATGAAAAAGCTATGCCATCTGCTGGAATTCTGCCATTTTTGCAGAACTCAATCTGTACATTCAACAACACCTGTCATTCTACCGCCTCAAAGGAAGATGTCCGCAACCAAATTGTGGGCTTCAACTCATCTTTGTATGTAACTGAAATACACATTTTTTTTTCTCACTTTCAATAATCTTTTAATGAAATCAGGTCTAAGTGACTTCCTTCCCTTATAATATGTTTAATGTTATATTTGGAGCATGTTTTATGTATCATTCAATGTGTGATTGGAGTATGTTTTAGACTGATATTTTTGTTGTATTTTTTTATCTATTATAGAAATATGATGTAAGTTGGACATTTCACAATCATTAAAACTTTTTTTTATTAATTTCACTAGATTTCAGTTTTTTAACTTAATAATTCTTTAAGGCAATTCACCACCTTCATCAGTTAGCAAGTTAAAAAACTGTACTGTGGTGGAAAAACTATATAGACTTCGAAAGTTATTTTTCAAGTATCACTAGAGACAACCATAAGCTTTGTTAGAAAAGTGCGATATATTGGGTTGTCGGAAAAGTTATGACGTATTTTAGTCATGTTTTGCAAAGGTCATTTATTGATAGAAAGAACAAAGATCAATCAATGATACACTGCTGGACAATTGCTAAGGACGGATCATAAACGGCTATATAGCACATAAAAAAGTAAGTGTGTTTGGATGCCAAGTGAAATAAAATAATGTCAGAATGCCAGGACATTACAAGAAAGACAATTTATTGTGCTCCGAAATCTAGAAGGCTTTGGAACGTGTTCAAGAGACAAACAGGCCATTTTGTGCAGAATACGTAAACGTGAGAAAAATGCAATTACCGTCCGCAGGCGTTCCGGCGTAAGATGTCAATACGGGATATGGCCACCATGGAGGGCGATGCAAGATTCCACACGGCGTGTCATGCTTTGCACAACATTATCAAGCAGCTGTTGGGTTAATTTATCCCATTCCTCTGTCAGTGCATGGATGAGGGTGTCCTTGTTTATTGGAGGGCATTGGCGACCAGCAAGACTCCTCCCCAAAGCATCCCATACATTTTCAATGGTATTCAGATCTGGAGAACGTGCTGGCCATACGAGGCGTTGAATATCCTTGCTCTCAAGACACTCTTGGACAGCGACTGTTCGATGACATGTTGCGTTGTCGTCCATGAAAATGAATCTATCACCGACAGCACCACGGAACATGCGAACATGAGGTAGCAGAACATCATTAATGTATCGTTGGCCAGTCATAGTCCCAGTTGGAAGCACATAAAGGGACGTACGGCCATTGATCATGATGCCAGCCCATACCATGACACATGTCGGATATCGGTCCCTTTCCTGTATGTTTGCTGGACAATATGCAGTACCATTATCACACCAGATCAGTTGTCGTCGACAATCAGATGATAGACTGTATCTACTCTCATCTGAGAAGAGGACAGCAGACCAGTCGTTATCAGTCCAATTGCGATGTTGATGGCACCATTGCAAACGGGCGGTACGGTGACGTCTGGACAATGGGATGCACACAACAGGACGGCGGGCGTATAGTCCTACTTCATGCAAACGTCTGGCAAAAGTTTTTCGGGAAATCCGCTTGCCAGTAGCAGCCATAAACTGATTTGCTACCTCACTAGCTATGCTGCGCCGGTGTCTTTTTGTTGATAGCACTATGTACCGATCTTCTGCAGGTGTCGTACTGCGAACACGACCTCCCCCGTGACGTTTGCTACACTCTCCATTTGTTTGAAATGATTTCCAAAGCCTTGAAACAACACTGTGGCTGACGTCAAACTCCCTGGCAACATCTGTTATTTTTCGCCCTTCTTCAATCTTGCCAATAATACGGCCACGCGTAAAATCATCTAGGTGATGTCGGGAAGACATAACTGAAAATTGCAAGTTCGTCAATTGATTGTTTCCCTTTCAACTTTGCGTTTGAACAACAACGGTCAATACGCGTCAAACCCTTTATATCTCTTATCAGCGCTATGACGTCACGAGCAAGTTCGGCAATCCAAAATTTGCATACGCACAACACGTCTTTCTGTATCCCGCACTTATGCTAATTTCCACATTTTCCTGCCTTCCATTTTATGGTTGCTATCGTTGCTATTGTCATCCGTCCTTAGCAATTGTCCGGCAGTGTATAATGCCTGTTTTGTTCGATCACCTTTTGCCATCTTTCAGTGAGCTGCAGAATGCCTCGTTCATAGAAGGACCTGTCTTTCGTGGGGAAAAACTGTATAAGGTTCTGATTTACAACCTCATCTGAATTGAACGTTATACCGCGCAAGGACTGTTGAAGAGAGCAAAACAAGTGGAAGTCTGACGGCGCAAGGTCAGGAAAGTATGCTGGATGTGGCAACACATCCCATCCCAGCTCCAATTATTTTTGGCGGGTGATCAAACTTGTGTGTGGTCTTGTGTTTTCATGACGGAACACAACATCTTTACGATGAACGAGCTCTGGACATTTCTGGATGATGGATTCATTCAAACTATCCAATTGCTGACAATACACATTCGAATTGATTGATTGGTTCCGTGGTAGGAGCTTGAAAAACATGACACCTTTAAAATCCCACCACGCTAAGAACAGAACCTTCCGCTTATGAATGTCTGCTTTGGATGTCATTTGAGGTGAAGCAGCACGTCGGGACCAAAGCCGTTTGTGCAGCACATTGTTGTACACAATCCACTTTTTATCACCAGTTATCAATTGCTTCAAAAAGGATCGTTTTCCTCACGTTTAATTAGCATATCACAGATGTTTATACGCGCCGTAAATTGAGTTTCTTTGAGTTCACGAGGAAACCACACATCGAGCTTGCTACGCATCCCAGACTCTTCAGGTGGTCGTGAATGCTTGAATGATGGATGTGCAATGTGTCTGCAATCTCTTGTGTCATGCAACGTGGGTTTGATTCAATCAATGCCTTGATTTGGTCGTCATCAACCTCGGTGGGCCTCCCCAACCGAGGAGCATCATTGAGGTTAAAATCACCAGCACGGAATTTTGCGAACCACCACTGGCATTGACGTTCTTGTAGAGCATTATCACCGTACACTTTATACAACTTTCACAAGCTTGAAGCGCGTTCTTTCCTTCGCGGAAGTAAAACAGTAAAATATGGCAAAAATGCACAGTTTGGTCTTCCATCTTCAACTTGATGTCAAATCTTCGCAAATCAACCAAATTGCTCACTATTCCTTTTCGACTGCAGCTAGAACTGGCACCTGTCGAATGCCATAGCGATAATAGAGCTGTGCATGCCTCTAGTACTTCCAAAACTGCCCAACCTCCATCTTCTGCCAAAATGCGTCATGATTTTTCCGACAACCCAATATTTCTATGTGTGACAACAGCATGTGGTGTGTGTTGTGAGGATTATTTTTTGCCATGTCTCAAATGATTTTAGAATCTTTTTCATGTTGTTTCTCTTTTTTCTTGATCTTCATATTCAGTGTTTCACAAGGCTGCTTTACTTAACTTTGTGATTTTTAGTATAGTGTAATTAATCTCCATGAATGGACGGACACCTCCGAGCAACAGCAAGTTTTAGTTGGCACAGATCAGCTGCCATAGGATTAATATTATTGATAACCTCCAAACACTGTAACTGCTGAACAGTGATCAATTAACACCCGTCAAGGAGATGTGTGATTTCAATTTATATGCTTAAGAGATTTTTTACTGGGTGGCCCGCCCAGTTAATTTTGTCTGCCGACCAGCTATGTTTCCTTTAATGAACATTTCCATAATGCACATAATAATAATAAGAGTGGAAAACTTATTACCACGTACACCATCAGTGTTGATGAAACCTGGCTGAAATCTGTGTCACCACCCTGGTGGAGTCTAAGCGCTAGCTTATGACCATTTGTCTGAGAAGGGTCCTGGTTTGAATATCGGTGAGGCATGGATGTTGTGTTTGTCTTATGAGAGTGGTTCTCTTTCTTCCCTGATACCAGTGGCCCTAATTAAGGATGAACAACTGCTTTACAGCCCATTGAGTTGCTCACAGTGGTAATTAAACCTTCAGTCTATAATAAAAAAATCTGTGGGGAGTATTATTTGTTAGTAAATACTAATTTTTATAAAATCACTTTGGTACAATTTTCTGACTTTGTCGTGGTAGGTCACATTAATGCCTACCACACCACTAATGATTCTTCTTTAGTCAAAATCCATTCAAATCATGGTTCAACTGTTGAAACTTTTTATGTTTTAGTTCTTTTGTGTGAAATGCAATATCTCGATTGAAAATTATTACTATTGACTGCAAACAAATATTTAGATAATTAAAAAATATTTTTACGTACCTCTCGGTTACAAACAGCCAATGTTCAAATCATCTGTGCGTTTTGAACAACGGCTGTTTGCAACAGAGAGGTACGTAAAAATATTTTTTAATTATCTAAATATTTGTTTGCAGTCAATAGTAATAATTTTCAATCGAGATATTGCATTTCACACAAAAGAACTAAAACATAAAAAGTTTCAACAGTTGAACCATTATTCGAATGGATTTTGAATAAAGAAGAATACGTTTATAAACATGTTTTTTCACCTCGATACGTTGAGAAATACATACAGTTTACCACTAATGATGTTTAAATAAGTATAATTATGTTAGGCAAAACATCTTTTTTTTTTAATTGAGGAAGTTGTCATTAAAAGTACCACCCAGCTAAAATTTCTTGCCACCTAGTTTTTAAAAAATCTAGGGAGAACAGCATGAGGCTTTTACAGACTGCAACCTTCAATAAATTGAGGACTTACGGTAATTTGGTTTCTTGTGTTAATTATTATAAAATTATAAAATAAAATGTGTCAGATATTGTAAAACAATACAGAATATTGTGTTAATTGTAGTCAAAATAGATAAGTATCAAAATTAATACCTCTATTTCCTGTGTTTGTTTCCATATCTGTAATTAATACAGAAAACCAAGATATTGTTTTTCAATATACATTTAGTTAACAATTTCAGTAGCACCAATTCATGGACAATTTTTTAAAACACAAATGTAATTTTCTCTTAGAGTGACAAAGATTGCATTTATTCAAGAGCTGCAATATGCTTAATTGTTGTATATAAGATATGGAAGAACAAGTTGTTTTATTGATATTAGAGCTTTGATGAAACCAATTATGTATAACTTGAATTACAGAAGACTGACAGTGAGTTTTATTTTTTCTGTTCCAGACTTTTAGATTTTATACAAGATGTAGAGCGAGTAACACACAATCGTATCACTCCAGAAATGGTTGAATGGTTGAAAAGTTTTCCTTCTGATCTAGAATCTTTAACAATGCTTGTTAAAAAGTTAACTGATCCTAAAGTTCCTGTTATTGGTAAGTTTTTTTTTCATATCAAATTTTTTGTTATAGTTTCATTACATTCTAGAAACATTTTTTTCTTTGATTCTTTTTTATTTTAATCTCAGTAATCAGCCAGATGGATGCAATGTAATTCCAGTATCTCTATTCCACAAAATAATGAGTTTCTTTGATTTCCATGTGAATGGGAGATTATTTCTTTATAGATTTCTATAATGCTTATGCAAGATGTGGGTTTTTGAAATGCAGTCTGATCCATAGGTAGTAGTGTCTTACCTTTTATGTAGGTTGTTGCATATCTATCAAAACATTGCCATGAGATACAGACTAGGAACAAAGCCTAATTTACAAATGAGAGGTAGGCTTTCACTCAGCATTGAACTTGATTTGAGTATCTAGACAACCCATCTAAAATTGGGCTGTGTTAATTTAAAAAACAAATTCCAACATGAAAGTTTGTTGTGTTACTGATCTGGTGGGTAATTAGTTTTACAGCTTAAATGTGTGTGTTAGAACAATAACTAAATGGGTTGTATTGAATTCCAAACCTGATTTTGTTGACAGTACATGCAGAGTGACCTAGGTTGGGGAGTTATACCTCCACTGGATATAGAAAGTCAATAAGTATTTATTCCTGCTTGATTGTGTTATTTAAGACAATAACCAGAGGAGCTGGATTGAAGTTGAAAGCTGATGTTGTTGACAGTTCCATGTATAGCTACATCGGTTGGGTGGTGGTTTTACCTCCACTGGATATAAAAGTCAATGATAAGGTTTTACTCCATCTTGAATGCGTGATTTAAAACTATAACCAAATGAGTTCGATTGAAGTTGAAATCTGATCTTGTTGACAGTTCCATGTAGAACTTCATAGATTAGGGGGTTATATACCCACTAGATGTGGAAAGTCAATGATAAGTACTTTTTCTAGCTTGAATGTGTAGTTTAAAACACTAACCAGATGGGTTGGATTGAAGTTGAAAGCTTATCTTTTGGCAATTCCATGTAGAGCTACATAGGTTAAGGGGTTATATCTCCACTGCATATGGAATGTCAATGATAAGTATTTTTTCTGACTTGAATGTGTGGTTTAAAACAATTACCAGATGGATTGAATTGAAGTTGAAAGCTGATCATGTGGACAGTTCCATGTAGAGCTATTTGGGGGGTTATACCACCACTGGGTATGGAAAGTCAATGATAAGTATTTATCCCAGTTTGAATGTGTGGTTTAAAAACAATAACCAGATGGGTTGGATTGAAGTTGAAAGCTGATCTTGTTGACAGTTCCATGTAGAATTACATTGGTTGGGAGTTTATACCACCTGTTGGATATGGAGTCAGTGATAAGTATTTGGATTCCATCATGTGTGTTCCATGCTATTTGTATTCCAGATGTTTGCTTGTCTTTCAGCTTTGTCTCTTTCTTTTTCCCGGAACCAGTGTATAGTTCAGTTGCTCATC
This sequence comes from Macrothele yani, assembly GCA_039090855.1. Classification (NCBI taxonomy): domain Eukaryota; kingdom Metazoa; phylum Arthropoda; class Arachnida; order Araneae; family Macrothelidae; genus Macrothele; species Macrothele yani. The sequence continues at coordinate 141,529,966 of CM077001.1, forward strand.
ATTGTGAAGTTTTGACCAAATGGTTTTGTGCCGAGGATGCACCCCCCCTGGACTACTTGACAGTATGATTTATTGCTTTGGGAAAGTGTTTAAACCGGCTTGTTGATTATGTGGGAAAGTAAAACTAATTATAAGACTGTATCTCACTGTGATGCATTACTTGGTATGTTATTTTCTTATTTAAATAAAAATTTGGGAACATACACACTTGCACACACTGACATTCAACAAGTATCTCTTTGTGAACTCTTTTTTCAAGATGATCTGTTGTAGAAACATTATAAATTTACTTTAACTGTATTTTTAAGTGTTCATGAGCATGTACCGCAGATTTGTAAGTACTTTTTGATGATTCTTAACATATAACATTTTTTTCAGGTTCCTTCAAAATCTCCTATCTTATAAAACAAAAAGGGCCATTCAAGGCAGCACTGCTCTCACAAGATGTCCGACTGACCAAAGAAGCTTTAAATTCATTGTTATCTGCTCATGTTAGATTTTCAGGCATTCAAAAGGTTTGAAAAAATTTTTGGGTCCTGTTTCATACATTATGTTTTTAAAATTCCTTCAATGATTTTCTAGATTTTATTATTTCCTACTTATGAGACAATTTAAAGATGACCATGGCATTTTCATGTATTAAGAAACATAAAATGTAATGTATCATTAGCATTTTAATTTATTATTCATGCTAAAACAGTGATACTAAACATTTTGAAGCATTTAAATACCACACACCATTTTCATTAGTTTTAACATCCTTAACTTTGCTGTCACAGTACCTTTATTGGCAAAAGTATTATATTATGTTTTTAAATATTTTAAATTCTGCCTTTAATATTTACTTTGATTTCATGTATTATTTAAATGAAAATTAATGTAAATTTGTAGGTAAATATGCTTTTTTGGCTTTTTTCAAATTTGGTAAAACTTGTTTCAAAGTCATAAGCACATCATGTCAAAAAATGATGTGCTTATAATTTTGTGTATTTCTTGAAGCTGGATCAGAAAATGCTTTTTTCATTTCCATTACAGCCAACTCTTGATAACTTGAACTTTGATAAGATGAAATTCTCAATAACTAATTAAAAAAAAAAAGAACAAAATTCCCTTCACATATCCTGTAATGCATTCTCAATAACTTGAAGTTTCAATATCTTTATGACGTTTTTATTTTTTTTATTTTTTTTTTTGCTTTCTTTTCAGATTTGATGTGTCAAGAGTCAACTGTACTTGAATTAGAGTTAAATGACAGATATTAGCAAAGATTAACTTATCTGTCATTGTTTGTCATATTTTTGGGTTAGAGTACAATCTGAAAATTTGATAGATATTGTTAGATAACTTTATCCCTAGAAATCCCAGTAATTTAACTATGATTTAAATAATAATTTTTATCACTAAGGTTACCAAGATTTCATTAATTCAAATGCTTTTTTTTATTTTTTTAAGTAAATCTAATATCTTTTTTATGGTTTCAAACATTCCTAAAGTGCAGGTTTGCCTTTTTTATGGTTTCAAACATTCCTAAAGTATTGGTATATATGAAAAGGTTAAAATAGCTAGTTACTTAACTACAAAAGCTACATACCATAGGAGACTGTTTAAAAAACTTTAGAGGATGAGTAAAAATGTTGTACGATAAGAATGGCATGACGATGATGGGCAAAACATGTAACAATAATAACAAATAAAGGTAACTTGATCACGCTAGTTACGTTACATGAAAAAAACTTTTGCAAGAAAGTTTGTAAGTTGGGAGCTTTTGACCTTATCTTAGGTCTTCATCATGCCAATGGAGGACTAAGATTGTTGCCAGATTCTACATTTGAATTTTTCTATTTTTGTTGCCAAAACTTAGAATTGATCTTCAGATCATCAGGATGTAGAGAGGAGATTCGGAATTGCAAGTCATTGAGTTGAAAATAATTTCCAGACTTTCACGGTAATGGAGGGCTAAACGATTGTCAAAAGAAGCAATTTGACATCTGCAGTTCTCCGCTGGAACGAAGCAAAACGAATTGCTTCTTTTGACAATTGTTTTGCCCTCCATTACTGTGAAAGCCTGGAAATTATTTTCAACTCGATGACTTGCAATTCCGAATCTCCTCTCTACATCCTGATGATCTGAAGATCAATTCTAAGTTTTGGCTGCAAAAATAGAAAAATTCAAATGTAGAATCTGGCAACAATCTTAGTCCTCCATTGGCGTGATGAAGACCTAAGATAAGGTCGAAAGCTCCCAACTTACGAACTTTCTTGTAAAATTTTTTTCATGTAACGTAACTAGCGTGATCAAGTTACCTTTATTTGATAAGAATGTCTCCAAGATACACAAAATAGTAAAAAAATAAAAATAATTATCTTTCTTAACACAAAACCAGAAAGAAGAAAACATACTTTTACACAAAGCATATATAACAATTTAAAACATTGTCATATGGAAATAGTTTTTGAGATATTTGCAATGAGTCTCATCAAGAAGATTAAAAGCTGTCAAAGCATGATAGTATTTTGTGGAGCCAAAGCATACACACCACAACTTTAAATTTTCCTTTAAGAAATGCAGGATCTAAAAAACATCTTTATTTACAATTTAAAAGAATATGGTAGATAAAAACTCTGGCGAGTACTTTCACGACCACTATGGTCGCATCATCAGACCGCTGAGTGAAAGTTTGTATTTCTTTAGGGGACTTTTTTGTGATAGCACTTCTCTACAAACTATACACTGTGGTTTATTATTAGAAATGAGAGTGAAAGTATACCTAAGATATTCACTTAAGTACATTCTATTTTTCTTCTTGCTCTGATCTATTCCAGATGTAGAAGGCTCCAATGGTCTTTTTTAAAAGATGAATACTTATACTAGAGAATGCCACCTTGCCACTTTTGCCTGCTAATATAAGGCTGCTGTAAGATTTTCACAAGATTCTAGTGCTATCTAGCGGCAACGCAACATTTTAAGAACTACTGTACAAAACACAGCCAGTATAGTGCCACCATCTGTTGTCTAGTAGTAGAACAATATATATTTTCAAACATTATGAATGCTGTAACTATGCTGTAAATGCTTTTAAAGGGTTTTTACTGCAAATTTTTTAACCAAAATGTGAATGGAGATCACGAAAAAAAATCTCGCCCCAAAAGGAGGTCGCACCATCAAATAGTTTGGGAATTACTGGTATAAAAGAAGCTTCTTGAAAGATGTAGTGAATGTGCAGTTGTGAAACATTTTATAAAGCAGTGCCCCAGTCACTTGTCCCTAAAAATAGATGACAAGCACTTTGAACAAAGAATTAACACAACATTTTTGGTAAAAATTAGAAATAAATCATCGGAAGTGTTCATATTATTAAAAAAAATGTAAATTGGGAGGAAGTTATGTCAACAGCATGCATATCTGAATGGTGTAATGGTTTTTAGAAGTAAGAGAAACAGTGCAGTTTCACAGCCATCCTGGATGCCCAGTGACATCAAAGACAGACGAAAATGTGGTAAGGGTGAAACACATTAAAAAATTGTTGTCCCCGTTCTGTTGGGATTATTTCCGAAAAATGAAACATGGATGGAAAAAGTGTCTGGTGGATTGTGATGCAACCCTTAGGAATGTAGTCTACCTGAAGATGGGTCCCAAGAATCCGACCAATGAACAAATATGGAAATTTTGTATCGTTCTTTTGCAGCAAACAAATGAGGATGAAGAGTGGCTAAATAGAATCATTACTGGAGATTAAACATGGATTCTTCTATATGATCCTAAGACTAAATGATAAAGCATGCAATGGAAATCTCCAGATTCATCACATCCCAAATAGGTACACATCGAAATCAGAGGTGAAGACCATGTTGATTTGTTTTTCAACTGCAAAGAGATAGGGGGCAAGGGTGTGTTCCATCAGGATGTACTGTTAACCTGACATTTTATCTACAAGTTGAAACATTTAAAGATGAAGAATTTGTCAAGTGATGCCAAAGTTGTTTCCTGAACAGTGGGATTTTCCACTGTACCTTTATTCCAGATGTACCTTCACACACAGCAGTCTAAAAAATTAGTTATCATTCTTGAATGCTTATTCACCAGATCTGACCCTTATGAACTATTTTTTTTCAAGGATGAAGAAAGTTCCCAACGGCTCACATTACCTGTTGTAGAAGAGGTTCAACAACATTAAAAATAAACGAAACTGTGGAAAAGGTGAGGAATTCAGTAAAGAATGAAATTTCATTTAAACTGAAAAGGATGATTGGGTGCAAATCAAAGATATTTGTAGAGGGACATTGAAAGAACAGTGAGATCTTGTTGAAAATAGGTTGAGATGGCGGGCTTTTGTTCGTTCAGTCACCAAGACTCGAACACACTGCAATGGAACCTAACAACAGAAGAGATTCAAAAGCACAGGACAATGGTTCTAAACAGTGTACAGGAAAATGGTTTCAAGAACTGTTTCAATGACTGAAAACAATGCTAAAATTTTGGTATTGCTGCAGTAGGAAATTATTTCAAAGGGGAATACCTTAGTTCCCAGTAAAATTTTTCACATAGAATGTGGTAAGTCTAGTTTTGTTTCATTTTGTCAGTCCTTGTAAGTCTTTGCAAATTCGGGACAGGTGACAGAGTGTACTGAATATAATAACTTTTAGCCACTGTATTGTGTTTTGAGTATGGCATTTCTATGCCAAAAATAATATTTTGATTTCTGTATGTTTTATTTAATTTCAAATATTGTTTATTGGTAGTTTAAAGTCATTGCAACTACAGGAGATTGTGTAATTGGGATACATTAGAGCTAGAACCCTTTGACCGAGTTAAGTGGCTGCCCAATTACCCAAAGCTTTATCCTAAAGAGCTCATTTGAGATGTTCTTCAAGAATTGTTCCAAATAAATGGCTGCCCCAAATAAACGATGGCCCAATTAACCAGGATCTACTGTATTTCGTTAGAAAATATTGTGCTGCTTGCATGTGTTATTTGTACATATGAAATAAAGTTATTTTATTTTTAGATTTTCGATCGAGGTAGAACCGATGCAGGAGAGTACTTGTGTTCCTTGGGTGGCCTTAAACATCTTCTTTACATTTCTCCAGAGAAGCATGATATCCTCTATCCACAGCTATGCAGGTTAACAAATGTAATGCTTAGTAAAGTAGCTTTAGAAGTGGCAAAACATATGAATTATACATCCTTTTTTAATCAGGTAATTAATTTGAGATAGTTTTATGTAAATGGTGAACTCTCAGTTTTGCTGTTATGTTAGTGTTTTATATATTTTAACAGTTCCTTCTTTTGTGTACTATTTCACTATATTTTTTGTATTTCTTAATGATTTATGGTGTTGAAAGCATATAGTACAAAATAGCTACCATTTATCTGACAAAAGCATTTGGAATTATACCTAAAAGAAAGTAGATTATATCAGATTGAATTGCTTAAACCAAAAAAAAAAAAAACAAAAAAAAAACAAAAAAAAAACGTGTTGGACTATATTTACATGTTATGAGGAGAAGACAAATAAAATTTAAGTGACTGAAGTTTCTTTTATTTAAGTTTGATAAATCTCTAGTTTTCATGGTTTTACTCCTTTCAACACTAACATGGAGCCTGATGAAGAGTGATAAAAAATAAAAAAATGAAACAAAAAAGATGACACCAAATATTTAGTTGTAACGAGTATGTCTTTTGAATCCTTTCCAACACAAGTAAGATATTTTAAAGTTATTCATAGTCATTGGAACCCGTTAAATTAAAAAAAAATCAGCCTCATTTGTACATTTGAAAAATAGAAACAGCTACCCACTAGCCGCTGAAAAGTATGTTCCGAAAATTAGCAAACTGTGCACAAAACCTTTCTTGTATATTGAAGAAGATGTCAGAGACAAAGGGATTTTCAAATCGAACAGTTAAAACAAGAGATATAGAGGAAAACATGATATAATTTTATGCCACCTAGCAGAATAATATTGAACAATAGAAAAACAGAAAGATGTGAAAATTATTTTTCATAGCAAAAGCTATGCCAAAGAAATAGAATTTTTTAAATAAGTCTCTTGGAAGCAGAGGTAGAGAGAAAAAGGTTTTGACATTTATGTCTCCTTGTGGAGAAACTGTGCATCATTTAAAGAGGGTAATGCATTCCCCATCTTTAGTGTAGCAAATCGTATACAGTGAAAAAGGAAGTTTCCTAATAGGATTTTTAGAAGCAGAGATGCAGCTGCAAAAAGAAATGCACACCAACACCATCTAGTGCCAAAACTGTGAACTACAAAAAACCCACAAGTACAGGTAAAGTGTTCCACAAGGTAAATGTATTTGGTGTTAAAATAATTTTTTAAATCGAACTTTTAGAAGAAGAAATATTGAGAAAAGTAAATTAAATATTTATACTCCTAGCAGAGAAATCATGAATTATTCTGGGAAGAAAATGCCCACAAATATTTTTCATAGTTAGTAGTATCTGACTGAAAAAGGAATTTTTCAGTCGGTTTTTAGGTGCACAGAACAGCTGCAGAAACATTACTAAAAATTCGTGGAAAGTCAAGATGGTATTGATCACATTGAAGTTTTACAAAATGCATGCAGATATAAGACAAATAAAACAAATAATGCTACAAAGAAAACAAATAAAAATCACAGACTTTCTATCTAAAGAAGTTTTTAAGTGTACAGTTTTGTATTTACTCTCTACAAAATGTTTATCGCATGTTTTTATAGGGTAGGGTTTTTTTTATGTATTTAACCCAATAAACTGTAATTTGGATTAACTGTGGTTTTCAGTTATATACAGGCTTTAGCATCCCTCAATTACCATGGACAATTGATGTTTTCCTGTGCTTGTATTTTTCTTTTGAAGTGTGTAATCAATACCCTAATATCTTTGGATGCTTCACTCAGAGCCTTCAGTTTTAGACTTGAAGTCACATTCAAGATTACGTTGAAAGTCATTAATACTTAGAGGTTAAAATTTATTGTAATTAAGTGTTACGCAAATATGTTATCAAAGTTATGAAGCAAGAATGCTACATCTATCTCAGAGCTAATGGCCACATTTCTGTGTAGATGTGGAGAACATTCAGCAAAGACCACTTTGATGTTTTCTTTTTCTGTCCATCCAACCCATGTGCATTAAACTTTTTGTTATGTTTCTTTAGATTTTCTGATTTTTTTTTCATAGTTGATAGATAGGGCATAAATCAGAAGTCATGATGTAAAATGCATGAAAAATTTAACATATTTAGATTTTCATTGTATCGCACGATTTTCTAACTTTAACCTCTGAAAGTCAGAATTCTGAAATTCATGAAGTGAAGAAGTTATTTCAGTTTTAGCTAAAAAGAAAAAAAAACTTGTCTGGTAGATCAAGAGAAATGGTGACTTTTCTTTTGTGTACATTTAATTCTCCATGTACTTCACAAATTTTCTACTTGGAAGAAACTGTCATGCACATTTTTGACTGCATGTTTAAAGATTTATTTTAATTACAGTAAAAATCCTTTTTATGCATAACAGTAGTAGCAAACAAAAACTAGTTATATTTTGGAAATATCAGTTTAACATTTAAGTTGAATATTTCTGATTGTGAATACTGCAGCATGAAAGTTTTGTCATTATGTAATGCTCTTTTAAGAGGCTTTTTCACCCAGCTCAGAAATGCGTTTGCTTCATTATTATTCACAAAACATTCCTGAAAGTGATTGCAGTATGTATTTGATTTACTGTCTTATGTTCTCCACATTATATTTCATTTGGTAAAAAGATGTTACAGTCTAAATGCAGTACTATTTATTTGGAAGAATTCTAACTACAATATTGCAAAAAACTTGAAAGAAATATATGTTACATTAGGCTTTCCTAGCTTCCTGAATTTGAGTTAATATTTCTTCTTGTTATTATACATTATATAGTTCTTTGAATGATCATATTTAGCTGTTCTAAGATGAACAAAACGAATTGTTCAGAGGTTTAGGTTTAAAACAAAAATCAGAATAAAATGAACTATTCAAAATTTCAGGGTTGAAAATAAAAATCAGAGTACTTTAGAATATTACGGGGATGAAATTCATAGTTATTGAATTAATTATTAAAACAATTTTGGAAAGATAAAAACAAATAACTCTTCGGGCATACTGCCCCATACAAACAACACCCTTTCCACTGCTAATCTCTATAATACTGCATTCAGAATGTAAAGTCTTTTTACCAAGCAAAATATGTCGTGGAGAACAGAATGATATAGTATGAAATACATACTGCAATATTCAATGAAAAATACCACATATTTTAGCTATTTGAACATATAATCCCAGATCTAATATCAAGTATATTGAATATTCTTTAAAAGACCTTTTTAAGAGGCTTCTTCACTGAGTTCAAAAATTCTTTTGGCGGCTAATAGATCACAAAATATTCCTGAAATTGCCTCATTAAGAGACTTCTTCGGAAGCTAAAAAATTCTTCACATGCTCGTAATGTACTTATTATGTGTTTTTTTCTGTTTGTTTTAGTTTAAATTTCCTCAGTATGATTCTGTACTCAACCGTGTAAACACTAGCCTAATGAAGCCGCCCATCTTCGGCGGTGAAAGCTAGTGTTCTAGTTATTTAGTTTGTACTCTTGTGCCAATTAAATGAAAATCGGCATGCTCATGTTGTAAATATTCTTGGTTTATTCACATCCCATTTTTCAAAACTTTGATATTCTTTTGCTACTTGATCAATCGTAAATTATTCCTAAAATGACCTTTTTACGGGGTTTTTTCTGTCCCAGCTCAAAAAAACATTTGCTGCCTGATTGATCATAAAATATCCCTGAAATTACTTTTTTAACAGGCTTTTTCACCCAGCTCAAAAATTATTTTTCTCCACCTAATCAGTCACAAATGTTTCTAAATGACCTCACATTGAGAGACTTTCAAACAGGTTTTTTTTTTTTTTTTTTTTTTTGCTACCTGATTGATCCAGAAATATTCCTGAAATGACCTTTTTAAGAGGCTTTTTCACAGCTCAAAAACTGGTTTGCTACCTAATTGATTACAAAATATTCCTGAAATGACCTCAGCAAGTGATTTTTTCAAAAAACTTAAAATTCTTTTGCTGCTTGATTGATCATAAATACTATGGCATTCAGTAAGTTCTAAGACCAAGTGTAATGTAGTAATGAATGGTTGTTGACAGTGTCGTTCATACTGTAGCACCCTTTGTAAAAAAGTGATGATGCTGCCACTGGATATCAGTTTTTGGTGTTTGATAAGTAAAACTACAGCTACCAGAATTGACATTGAATCACCATTGTATTTAGAATTAATTAAGGCTTTTATGTATGTAAAAGCATGTAATGAAAACTTTCTGAAAACTGACTCCTGATGGAAATTTCCTAGAGCCATGGTTTTCAAATTGTGGTGGTGTCTTCATCATCATTTCAACCATTATCAATCCACTGCTGGATGAAGGTCTCCCCAAGTTTGTTCCACAACTGTATGTCTTGAACCTATCTCCTCCATGTTACTCCAGCATGCTTTAGAATTTCATACATCCATCACCCATGTGTTCTGTCCCTTGGAATCCAGTCTAAAATTTTGGTTGTCCATTGGTCGTCCGTTCTTCTGGCAACATGTCCTGCCCATTGCCATTTCAAGGATTTTACACTGAACATGATTGATGTCTTCCACTCTTGTCATTTTCCTTATCCACGAGTTCCTCTGCTTATCTTTCTTGGTTACACCAAGCATGCATCTCTTCGTGCTCCTATCAGTTGTCTGCAGTGTTTGTATGTCCTTTTTAGTTAAGGTCCATGTCTCTGCTCCATATGTAAGAACTGGAATGATGCATTGATTAAGCAATTTTCTTTTAAAACTTAATGGCATACACTTTTCTTTAAGTCTAATGGCATTGGTTCTCATGTTTATTGCTTGCTTGCTTGTGTGTGTGTGTGTGTGTGTGTGTGTGTGTGTGTGTGTGTGTGAAGGGGGAGGAGGACAAAAATGTGTTTAATATGGAATGTTGTATTTATTGAAACCAGATTATTCAATTTTAATTTATTTGTAATTGTTTGTTAAATATGACAGCAAAATGAAAGTGCACTAAATACATAAAAAATTTAAATGTCTCATTTCAAGTTCCACATGTATGTATTTAATTAATTCAAAATTTCTACTTTCAGTTATCTGAAATAAATTATAAAAACACAGGGAAGAAGTTGCGAGTCAAAGAGTGGGATCATCTTGTTTCACAAGGGAGCAACATTGTTAGTGAGGTATTTAATTACTTCCTTTATTTTAAAGCAAAAATATGGGCTGTGTTCAGTTTGTATTTCTTGTGTTATTGTTGCACAAGGGAATAGCAGTATTGTCAGTGAAGTATTTAGTTTTGTTCTTTATTTTAAAACCATGTGCTTTGTTTTCATCAATCAGATTGTCATACTGAATTGCTTTTAGTTCACTGTTCTTCATGTAAAATCTCCTCAGAAAACTTAAAAATTACATCATCCTGGAGCAGGAATCAAAGTCTCATCTCCCGATTTCCATATGAGCAATGCTATCTGTTACACCACCCAAGACAGTGAAGTTCGAACTAACTGAAGGTACAAATTTTGAAGATGACAATCCAATTTTCGGCGTAAATGTGACAAGGATGGTAAGTCAGATAATATCCGAAAACTTGAAAATTTTCATCGTCCTGGAGCGGGACTCGAACCCGCGCCTCCCAGAAACCGCCCGGGTATGCTAACCACTACACCACCCAGAACGACCAAGTTTCAAGTTTCCGATCAATTTGAATTTAGCCATCACAGGATTCGCCAGTCGAAGCAATTGGCATTCATGTCTAGCGAATCTGGAGGCTAAGAATTTTATCCCGTGTTTGCCCACAGAAGCAGATAAATCATGAAAGAAATACGGGATTACGCCATATAATACAAATTTTGAAGATGACAATCCGATTTTTGGCGTAAACGAAGCCGGTTGCTTCGACTGGCGAATCCTGTGATGGTTAAATTCAAATTGATCGGAAACTTGAAACTTGGTCGTTCTGGGTGGTGTAGTGGTTAGCATACCCGGGCGTTTTCTGGGAGACGCGGGTTCGAGTCCCACTCCAGGACAATGAAAATTTTCAAGTTTTCGGATATTATCTGACTTACCATCCTTGTCACATTTATGCCAAAAATCAGATTGTCATCTTCAAAATTTGTATTATATGGCGTAATCCCGTATTTCTTTCATAATTTCTTTCATAACTGAAGGTATTTAATAAATAGGAACTGTACACCAATTATACTCAAAATAGTATAACTATACTAGTCTATACTAGTAACCCAAATTTGTTAGCATAGAATAGAACAACAACACAAGAAATATTAATAGTGAACATAGCATATAGTTTTCATCGCAGAAATTAAGGAAGTTTACTGTCTACCTTTCTGAAAAAACCTTCTGGGTGATGTGACAAAGCTTGGAAACATTAATTTCTGTTCTACATGAATAAATTCAGATTACTAGTATAGTCGTACTATTTTGAGTAACTGAAGCTTGAGAACTTGAACCAATTTGAGCAACTGACGCTTGAGAACTTGAACCAACTTTAGATTTGTGCTAGTAGAAATAATCCTATGCTCTGTCATAGTGTGGACGATCCTTTCAGATTCTGGAATGGATATAGGTCACAAATTGCCTAATACGTCAGATACTGTGAATAATCCTTTGAGATCCAGGAATGGATATAGGTCACAAATCGCCTAATGTATCAGATAGTGTGGATCACCCTTTCAAATCTAGGAACGGATATAGGTCACAAATCGCCTAATGCGTCAGATAGTGTGGACGACCCTTTCAGATCCAGGAATGGATAAAAGTCACAAATCGCCTAATGCATCAGATACTGTGGATTACCCTTTCAGATCCGCGAAGGGATATAGGCCACAAATCGCCTAATGCATCAGAAAGTGTGGACAACCCTTTCAGATCCAGGAATGGATAAAGATCACAAATTGCCTAATGCATCAGATAGTGTGGATAACCCTTTCAGATCCAGGAATGAATATAGGTCACAAATCGCCTAATGTGTCAAATAGTGTGGACAACTCTTTCAGATCTAGAACATGTTATATACAGGTCACAAATCACCTAATGTATGAGATAGTGTGGATTACCCTTTCAGATCCAGGAGGGGATATAGGTCACAAATCACCTAATGCATCTGATATCCTCACAGAAATTAAGGAATAAATATTCTTGTGATATAAAATGTGTTTGTGAAGAATATTTCTTCCTTAATTTCTGTAATGAAAACTATATGCTATGTTCACTATTCATATTTCTTGTGCTGTTGTTGCATATGAAAGCAGTATTGTCAGTAAGGTGTCTAATTCCTCTCTTCATTTTAAAACAAAACTGTATATTGTGTTCAAAAATTAAATTTGTTGTGTTGGTTTTTGGCTTTAAATAAACAACTTCCCACCAAGTATCTTAAACACGCAATTCCCACCAAGTATCTTAAACAAGCAATTCCCACCAAGTATCTTAAACAAGCAATTCCCACCAAGTATTCTAAACAAGTAATTCCCACCAAGTATTTGAAGCAAGTAATACCCACTAAGTATCTTAAACAAGCAATTCCCACCAAGTATCTTTTTTTTGGTATTTGTTACAACACATTACTTAAACTAGTTTGTACATACATCATCATCATCATCGTCAACCATTATCAATCCACTGCTGGACGAAGGTCTCCCCAAGTTTCCTCCACAATGGTCTGTCTTGTGCCAGTCTCCTCCATGTCACTCCCGCATACTTTCGAATTTCATCCACCCATCTCCCATGTGGTCTTCTTCTGGGTCTTTTCCTGTCCCTTGGAATCCAATCTAAAATTTCGGCTGTCCATCGATGGTCTGTCCTTCTGGCAGTATGCCCAGCCCATTGCCATTTCAGGGATTTAACTCTGATCATGATGTCTTCCACTTTTGTCATTTTTTGAATCCACGAGTTCCTCTTCTTATCTCTCCTGGTTACACCAAGCATGCACCTCTCCATGATGCTTTGGTCTGCAGCCTTTGTATGGCTCTTTTAGTTAAGATCCACGTCTCTGCACCATACGTAAGCACTGGAAGGATGCATTGATCAAACACTTTTCTTTCAAGACATAATGGCATATTGCTCTTGAAAATTATGCTGTTTCTTCCAAAAGCTCTCCAGGCAAGTTTTGTATGCCGATTAATTTCTTCATCAATGTGACCCTCACTTGATATCTGCTGTCCAAGATAAACGTACGTGTCTGTTATCTCCAGCTTTTCTCCATCAATCAATAAATCTTCATTTCATGTAAAAGCATTGAACATCACTTTTGTCTTCTGAAAGTTCATTTTTAATCCCACTTCTTTACTCTTGTCAGCAAGTTCCTGGATCATACTCTGCAGCTCTGATGGGGTAGTTGAAAAAATGACTATGTCATCAGCAAAACGAAGGTGGGTTAGATAATCTCCATTAATCTTTATCCCTTTGTTTTCCCAGTTCAGTGATTGAAAGACATTTTCCAATGTGGCGTTAAAGAGCTTCGGAGATATGGTGTCACCTTGTCTCACTCCCTTTCCAATTTTTATGTGTGTTGTATTTTCAAAAAGCCGAATCTTTGCACTTGCATTTTCATAGATGTTATTAATAATATTAATGTATGCATCTTCAATACCGCAGGATTTCAGAGCCTTTGTAACTGCTGATGGTTTCACCGAATCAAAGGCTTTTTCATAATCGATAAAAGCCATGCACAATGGAAGTTCATATTCTCTCACTCTTTCAATTAGTTCTCTCAATACGTGGATATGATCTATTGTGCTGTAGCCACTCCTGAATCCAGCTTGTTCTCTCGGTTGAGCCATGTCCAGTGTTACCTTCAAACAGTGTGAAAGAACTTTAGTGAAGATTTCATAAACCACTGATAGGTCTGTAGTTCCTGAGATCCTCAACGTCACCTTTTTTATGTAGCAGGATCATTGTAGCGTTGTTCCAATCCTCAGGAATCTTCTCTTCATTAAGGCATCGAGTGAAAATTTGGGCGAGTACTGTTTTGATTTCTCCATTTGCTTATTGTATGATGTCTACAGTAATTCCATCTTCTCCTGGAGCTTTTCCCCTCTTCATGTTCTTGATTGCATGTGCAACTTCTGCTGGGAGGACTGGAAGAACTCTGGTACTGGTACCATTCATGATGTCTGGAGTACATGCATCATCCCTTTCATATAACTTGGAGTAGAAATCTTTCACTCTTGTCAAAATTTCTGCCTCTATTTCTTGTTACAGAACCATCTTCTTTTCTCAGTGCCATAATCTGTTTTCTTCCCTTACTGAGATGTTTCTTTGCTATCTTTAGGCTTTGGTTGTTTTCAATTGCTTTCCTCACTAGTTCACAGTTGAATTTCCTTACGTCTTCAGTGATACTTTTTCGTACTGTCTTGCATAGCTCTATGTATTATGTACATATGTACATATCACTAAGAACAACTTAGTGATATGTACTTACATACATACCACTAAGATGTTCTCTGATATTCAGAGATTACCTCCTCAAAGAAAGACAATCCACCAGATAAATGTTGAACTGATGGAACTAGAATTTATTCCTTGTTGCCATATCAAATGTCTCCATTTAAACTGGTTTGTAATGCTTATATTTATTTTATATTTTATTTTAATTTATACTTTTGGACTTTAACAGAATTTGACGTGTGTCTAAACACACTGTTTACAAAGCAGCACAACATCAGTTAGTACGGGGAGCAGTATTGCAGGCAATCAGCAATCAAAATGTTAACTACAATCTCAATTCATGGAGTGCAATAAAATTGCAGTTGACATTGTGATCGCAGTGTCATGTTCCCCAATAATAATATGGGCAACCCTTTCAATCCAGGAATGGATAAAGATCACAAATTGCCTAATGCATCAGATAGTGTGGATGATCCTTTCAGATCCAGGAATGGATATTGTTCACATATCGCCTAATGCATCAGATAGTGTGGACGATCCTTTCAGAAGCAGGAATGGATATAGGTCACAAATCACCTAATGCATCAGATAGTGTGGATGACCCTTTCAAATCTAGGAACGTATATAGGTCACAAACCACCTAATGCATCAGATCTGTGGATGACCCTTTCAGATCCAGGAATGAATATAGGTCACAAATCGCCTAATGTGTCAAATAGTGTGGACAACTCTTTCAGATCTAGAACATGTTATATACAGGTCACAAATCACCTAATGTATGAGATAGTGTGGATGACCCTTTAAGATCCAGGAGGGGATATAGGTCATAAATCACCTAATGCATCTGATATCCTCACAGAAATTAAGGAATAAAAATTCTTGTGATATAAAATGTGTTTGTGAAGAATATTTCTTCCTTAATTTCTGTAATGAAAACTATATGCTATGTTCACTATTCATATTTCTTGTGCTGTTGTTGCATATGAAAGCAGTATTGTCAGTAAGGTGTCTAATTCCTCTCTTCATTTTAAAACAAAACTGTATATTGTGTTCAAAAATTAACTTTGTTGTGTTGGTTTTTGGCTTTAAATAAACAACTTCCCACCAAGTATCTTAAACAAGCAATTCCCACCAAGTATCTTAAACAAGTAATTCCCACCAAGTATCTTAAACAAGTAATTCCCACCAAGTATATTAAACAAGCAATTCCCACCAAGTATCTATTTGTTGGTATTTGTTACAACACATTACTTAAACTAGTTTGTACATACATACATATCACTGAGTTGTTCTTTGATATTCAGAGATTATCTCCTCAAAGAAAGACAATCCACCAGATAAATGTTTAACTGATGGAACTAGAATTTATTCATTGTTGCCATATCAAATGTCTCCATTTAAACTGGTTTGTAACGCTTATATTTATTTTATATTTTATTTTAATTTATACTTTTGAACTTTAACAGAATTTGACGTATGTCTAAACACACTGTTTACAAAGCAGCACAACATCAGTTAGTACGGGGAGCAGTATTGCATGCAATCAGCAATCAAAATGTTAACTACAATCTCATTTCATGGAGTGCAATAAAATTGCAGTTGACGTTGTGATCGCAGTGTCATGTTCCCCAATAAAGTTTGGAGAAAATGCTGTGGAATTAAATATTTCATGCACAGTTCTGAAATAGCTAAGCTCTTGAACAATTTATTTCTAGTGCTTAATATTTATTGTGTTTTGTTATATTCAAGTAAACAGCATTCCTTTCAGTAGTGTCACTATTTAAATATTCAAACCTCTTGTAAAATTAGTTTTAGCACAAAGCATGTTGTAAGATAAAGTATTAGTGATATATTCACAACCTGTAATACAAATGAATTGCAAAACATAAGAGTATTGGAATGTATTTGCAGTATATATAAAACATTTTAATTCTCTACATACCTGCTCTCCTCTGTCATAATCATCGAACTTAATTTTAGTAAGGTGTAATTTGCCATGAGGATTGTATGTTCAACTAAACTTGTAATATGTATTGTAACATTTAAAATTCAACTGCAACTCTAGCACTCTGAAGTATTTTAACATTAATGCAACTCTAATACTTCAGAGTATTTAACATTAGTGTAACTCTAAGGTTTCAGAGAACAGTATTTCCTTAAACAATTACCGTATATACTCGCGTATAAGTCGAGAAATTTGGGATAAAATGAGAGCTTCAAAGTAATGGGGTCGACTTATATGCGGGGTCTAAAAAAATCGTAAGTCCAAAAGTTCTTCCCGTGAGGCAAAAGGCAATCCATCCCAAAAGAAATAAAAATGCCGATGCGGTATTAATTACGAAATCGCAACCCTCCGAAAGAAAAAAAAAGAAAGAAAGAAAGAAAAAACGCCGATGTGGTAGAATTACGAAATCGCGAACCTCCAAATTTCTCTGTGCTTTGAGAAGTCTCCTCTCTCCTGGCTTTGCGTATCCACAGCGCAGTCACAGCCGCACATAGAAAGCTCCCCCCTTCCAACTACCAGTTGACTGCACTGATCTTCGACGTAACGGAGCCATGAGACAGCCAGTGTTAGGTGTTGCTTGTTCTTAATCGCACGTGTTTTTCTTGTTCTTAACCGCACGTGTCTCGCTTCTCCTATTATGGGTGACACGGATTGTGTAAAGAAACTCATGTCCTATAACGCAGGATTCAAGTTGAAAGTGGTTTCTTTTGCAGAAAATACTAACAACTGTGCTGCTTCACGTCAATTTGGCATTAACGAAAAACTGATTCGAGATTGGCGTAAAAAAAAAACGGACTTGGTGAAAATCGCAAAAGGCGCTGCACCGTGGAACGACATCTTTCCCAGAGCTGGAAAGTGTCTTGAATGATTGGATTGTGGGCTGCAGACAAAATGGTTACATTGTAACGTGAACTGGTATACGTTTGCGAGCAATGAAGCTCGCAAAAGATGAAAAGTTTGCAGCCACAAATAACTTTTTTCGTGCCTCACCAGATTGGTGCACAAGGTTCATGAACCGCTATGGGTTGTGTCTACGCCAGCGCACCAAAATTGCACGAAAGTTACCTCGTGACCTCGAAGCAAAGATAATGAAATTTCTAAAGTATGTAATTCAAAAGAGAAAATATACTGCTTTTGAACTTTCCTAAATAGGGAACATGGATGAAACCGCCATGTGTTTCGACCTTCCTGGAAATAAGATGGTGAACCAAAAGGGCAGAAAAAATATCTTGATTAAAACGACTGGCCACGAAAAATCCAGTTTCACGGTTGTTCTTTCCTGTTTGGCCGACGGCAGTAAGCTACCTCCGGTAATTATTTTCAAACGCAAAACTCTGCCGAAAAGCGTTGTCTTTCCGTCTGGTGTGCTCGTTCATGCTCATGAAAAAGGATGGACGAACGAATCCGGAACAATTGACTGGTTAAAGAATGTGTGAAACAAAAGGCCAGGTGCACTTTTGAGGAAATCTTCTCTTTTGGTGTGGGATATGTTTGTTGCACACCGTTGTGCAGAAGTGAACTGCAGAAAATTCAAAAACAACTCTTGCTGCCATCCCAGGTGGGTTGACATCTGTTCTTCAACCACTAGATGTCTGCATTAATAAGCTCTTCAAGGACAGTGTGCGGAGGTATTGGGCAAATTGGATAAGTTCCGATTTGCCGACTGAAACCAAGGGCGGAAATCTAAAGAAGCCGGATATCGTTTTGATTACGCGATGGGTCAAGGATGCTTGGGATGCGATACCTGCAGAAATGGTCGTGAAATAATTCAAGAAATGTTGCATTAGTAACAAACTTGATGGCACAGAGGATGATGAGATTTTTATGAGTGATGATGACAGTGATTCTGATGACACAGGCATAGATGGGAATACTGATGTTTATGATGACGCGCCGATGACGGAGAAAGACTTTTTTGAACTGTTTGGCGAGTCTGACTCGGAATCGGATTTTGAAGGGTTCCGATGAAGTTTTTGGGTATGCAAATTAAATTTAGTATTATATATATAATTTTTTTCGTTTTCAAATGTTTTTGAATAAATTCATTGAAATTTGTTTTTCTCATTCCGGGATCGACTTATACGCGAGTTTCCGATTTCTTACGATTTTTTCCTCTGAAAGTGGGGGAGTCGACTTATACGTGAGTTTCCGATTTCTTACGATTTTTTCCTCTGAAAGTGGGGGGTCGACTTTTACGCGAGTATATACGGTATTATTTGATTACAGTATAATAAAATATTCAATAATAGATCCTTCTGATATATATATTTATAATATAAGACAAAATGAGGTACACGCAGCTCATATCGTGAATTTACATAAATATGCTTAAAAATAGTGATAGTCGTACAATGAATGCAGTTTAAGTATATATGAATTCACACATTCTTTTTCTTACAAATTTAAAATTCTTTAAGCACGTTAAATTTGCCTGAAAAAATGTTTTAGGGGTTTTTGACTTTATATCATTGAATCAAAAACAACAGTATCAAAGTTCAGAGTGTTTGATTTACAGTTGAATTTTGAATGTTATAGTACAATATTATAAGTTCAGTTGTGCATGCTACCTCTCTGGCAAATTATACTGTACCAAAATTGTGTTCTACGATTATGAAAGGGGGCAGCAGGTATGTAAAGAATTAAATTTCCTTATAGATACTGCAAATATATTTTTGTACTCTTCTCATGTCTTGCAATTAAGTTATCTCTTGTAAAATGGGTTGGCTTCCTCATGTTATCTTGTTTAGCTTGTGCAAATGTATGCATTTTGTTTGAAGAGGTTGTTTTATTCGTCACAGTTATTTGATCTCATCTGAGATCTGTTATATTTTAACTTCCTGAGTTCTGTTAGCTTACACATTTATTAAAACTTACATAGTATTACATATTTGATAAACTACAAACATTTTCCAGATCCAGGACATGGAAAGCCTTGAGAATGTTATGATGACTTGGAATGCTACCTGGAAAAAGCTTCTTGAAACTTTCGATTCTAATGATGAAAATAAAACAACTCAGTTGGTACAGTTCTTTACTTGTGGACGCAATACTTCCTCCTTTTTTGATCCAGACAGACAAGGACCGGCTCGTCATTTTGAAGAATTAAGGCAGCAAATGAAAAACGACAGACAGATATTGAAAAACGATGATGTTAAATATGTCTATGACAACACTACGAGTGAGTTTTTACATCAAATTTCATTCTTTATTTTCAGAAGTTTAAATTAAACATTTGAAAAAGTAGCTGTTTAATGGACTAAGCTAGGTTGCAAAATCTGAGTGCTTTGTACCAAGTTATGGGGTAAGCATTTCTATGACCTTGGGTCTTTCAAACTTTCCATGTGTATATAAATATAAATCAAATACGTAGAGATAATGTAAATGGACGATGTCATCGCTCTGTCCACATTATTTTATAAACAACGCATAGCGACTGAAAAATTGTGTTCCGACACCGCTGGGATCGAACCCCAGGTCTCTCGATAACTAGTCGAGTGCGTTTGCATTTACGCTACGGCGTCGACAATTCTTAGCGCCATACGTGGTTTAGATAAACCATAAACCACGTATGGTGCTGAGAATTGTCGATGCCGTAGCGTAAATGCGAACGCACTCGACTAGTTATCGAGAGATCTGAGGTTCGATCCCAGCGGTGTCGGAACACAATTTTTCAGTCGCTATGCGTTGTTTATAAAATAACGTGGACAGAGCGATGACATCGTCCATTTCTATGTGTATGTTGTACCGGTATATTGACAGAAGTTTTATGTGGTGGTATAATAAGAAATTTCTTATGTTGGAAGAGCTGTATAAATATGTTTTTTATGGGTTTTTTTTAAGGAGCAAAGAAGAAAGAACAACTTTTTTTATTTTTTTTTTCCTTATAACTAATTCCCCAACACAGTTGTGTGCATGGGATATGGAGCATGTGTCTTGTGACACATCCTTTGCCTTAAACAAATGGAAGAAATTACATTTCAGAATGCATTCTTCTTCAGTTGTGTTGACACTCTACTGATTATTTTATTTGACATGGTGCTCATTCAGTGTATCTTAGAAAACAGGCATTCCTTTTTTTTTTTTTTATGACCTGTGTTTAACCACTCAAATGAAAGAAAAAAATATTTATTTTATCTAAGGAATAGCATATTATATATTTCAAACTCATTTAAGTTACTTTCTGTGTGTTACTCCAAAGTCAATACAGCATGCATGCCAATTCTACACTCTGTTAGGTGAAAATCTTCTGAATACGTGGAGATAATGTAAATAGACAAAGCCATCACTCTTTCCACATTTTTCTTCAATTAACACACAGTAACCAAAAAATTGTATTACGACACCGCTGGGGTCGAACCCCAGATCTCTCGATAACTAGCCGAGTGTGTTCACTTTACACTACAGTGCCAACAATCCACGGTGCTCTGTGTGTTTATCTGTGAGCATCTGACTTCACAAATCCTCAAAAATGTCAGATGCTAACAGATAAACACACATAGCTCCATAGATTGTTGGCACCATAGCATAAAGTGAACACACTCTGCTAGTTTTCGAGAGATCTGAGGTTCAATCCCAGCAGTGTCAAAATACAACTTTTTGGTTACTGTGTGTTAAAGAAAAACGTAGAAAGAGTGATGACTTTGTCTATTTACTCTGTTAGGCTTAATTGAAAACAAATAGAGGTAATATCTTCACTAACTCAATCTAAAACAGTATAGTTTGAAATACCCATAAAAACCAATGCTGAGGACTTCTGAATAAAATGTAAAAGCAAATTGTTGATGGCAGAGTAGTTCTTTCACTGGCTTCAGGGGAATGATCATATTCCATTCCTGTCCCTGCCTTCCCCCAAAACCAGTGAAAGAACTATTCCGTCATCAACAGTTTTCTTTTATGTTTTATTCAGAAGTCCTCAACATTGGCTTTTTATGGATCATATTTCGAACTACAATGTTTTAGACTGAGTGAGTGAAGATGTTACCCCTATTTGCTTACAACTAAGCCTAAAATTCATAACCCTAACGAGTGTATATTTGATAACTATGCTTAATTTATTTTTTGGACTATCGTGTAGAAAGTAACTTAAAAGAATTCAACATTAAAATATGTTTTTTGTTAAATAACAATTGACACATTAATTTTATCATTCTGACAAAATAGCTTTCAAATTAAGGAAAAATCCTTTTTGTAAATATTGAATCTGTAGCTAATTGCTGCTTTGACAGATCCAGGAATTAAATCAACTGTAAAAATAAAAATGACTCATTATTAGGTACCCTTATTTGTTAGTGAAGAATATATAACCTACGTTCAATAAGTTCCAGGACTGATTTATATAACTGGCGGAACAGTAGTAGGATGAAAATATCATGTGTATGCCAGAAGACAGCAGTCCTTGGGCATTTGGTGAAGAGCTGAAAACCGGTTTATTCTGGTACCAACAGGCAGCAGACAGGCATTAAGGTAGTCAGAGCAAGTATTCAAGTATTCTCATTCCATTTCATTTTGGCCATGGAAGAGCAGAGAGTAAACACCTGTTTTTTTGTTGGAAACTTGGTAAATCAGCTACTGAAACTTACAGAAAGTTAAAAGCAGTGTACGGAGACACAGTCTTTATGGGATACTCGCAACCAGTTTTTAGTAAATGTCCACTGATATGTTCTGCCATTTAACTTCCAAAGCAGTGACCTGTTCATCTTTGTTTATTGGGCAGTATCTTCTTCCACGTGCCCTATGATCCAATTTGTCCCAGAGATTCTCTGTATGGTTCAGTTCAGGACTCGGCTGGCAAGTCCAATCTTTCGACACCCACGTCCCCAAACCATCTGTGACAATGAGAGCAGTATGACATGATGGTGCATTGTACTGCTGATAGGGGCATGGGAGGTTTTCAAAGTACTGCTGCAATGTTAGTAGTGCATGATTGTCCAGAATGTTTATAAAACATTTATGGGCAACTTACCCATTTCATGGTCTTGCTCCCAATTTGACATTTTCAGCACGTGAGTTGTGTTAAAATGTCGCTTGTTTCTAGAGGTAGCATGGGGGCTTTTCACTTTTGTCAGCTGAAGTCATTCACTTTATTTTATTCGATTCTTGGTCATATATGTTTTTGGTTTTTTTCCCCTCCCTCCGAAGGCGTCATGTAGTAATCTTCAAGTACTCCTTCATTTTTTACCAAAACATAGTCATGTCAAATATGCTCACTGTACACATTCACGGTCTTATTTACATATCAACACTTAAAAAAAAAAAATTGGGTTTTTTCATCATACATACCACACATTCATACACTTCATTATACACTATATACAACCAACATGTATAATGAAGTGTATGAATGTGTGGTATGTATGTATGACGAAAAAAAATGATGTTTTATTTTAGGTGTTTATATGTAAATAAGACCGTGAATGTGTACAGTGAGCATATTTGACGGGGCTACGTTTTGGTAAAAAATGAAGAAGTACTTGAAGATTACTACATGATGCCTTCAGAGAGAGGGGAAAAACCTATATGTCCAAGGATGGAATAGAATAAAGTGAATGACTTCAGCCGACAAAAGTGAAGATCCCCCATTGTACCTCTAGAAACAAGCGACATTTTAATCACAACTCACATGCTGGAAATGTCAAATTGGGAGCAATACAATGACATGGTAAGTTGCCCATAAATGTTTTATTATATTGTTGCACGTTAATTTAAACCTTACAATACTAGACATGTGTCCAGTATATAGGGTAATTACAGAATGTTTATGTTGAGCCTAGCCTAACATTCTTGGTTTTGTCCAAAACGGCTGATGGGCCCAAGCGAGGTAATAAGATACAGGTCCATACCATGATGAGACAATACAGTTCAGAAGTCACCTTTCTCCTGGCATCCACCACATCCAAGAACAACTATCTGGTTGGTAAACTGTTTTTCATGACTCATCAGTCCAAAGCACAATTTTTATTGGTTCACAGTCCAAGATTGATGTTCCTTACAGAAGGATAATAGTGTGTGACATTAGTTAAAGTGATTGATTAGTGGCTTGTGGGTGGCTGCTTGACTGTGGTAACCTATATTGTGCATTGTTCTGTGCACTGTACTGGTACTAACATCAGTCCTGATAGTCTCACATAGAGTTGACAGTGGTAATCCATGTCATGCAGCAGCCTGTAGTGGTGCTAACATCAGTCCCAATAGCCTCACATATGGTTTGGCAGTGGTAATCAATGTCATGCAGCATCCTGCACACTGTATTGGTACTAACATCAGTCCCAGTAGACTGATGTTAGTACCAGTATAGTGTCCACTGGGACTGTAGGATGAACCAATGCCAGGTTATGGCACTCAATGTTAGACATTCATGAGACCCCCATGAAAGATGTTCAAGAGTGCATGTTCACATGAATCTGTTTGTCTTTGTGCTTATAATATTCTTGTATTGATGTTGCTTTCTTTTTCCGGTTTTGATTTCTACTTGTGTTACTCTAAAATTTATATTTTTGTCCTTTGTCTGTTACCTTTTTTACACTTTCCAACCATAGGTTGAAAAAGCGTATATGCTCCAGCTTTGTCTGTCTGTCTGCATGATAACTCGCATAAAAATAGTTTGATTTCGATGAAATTTTAGTATGTGGTAGGGGACAACCTGGGGACGAACCCTATTGGAAATGGGCGAAATGGGGTCAATGGTCGAGGCATAGGAGCGGGATCTATTCCATCACCCTTATGCATCATAACTTATGTAAAAATGCTTCAATTGCGACAAAACTTTATCATGTTGTTCCGGAGGTATACTGAACCAATTCTGTCGAAATAGGGTCAAAGTTCAGGGCACAGGAGTGAGATTTATTCCACAGCCATTATCCTCATAACTTGAACAAAAATGCTTCCTTTGTGACAAAACTTCAGTATGTTGTTCTGGAGGTATACTGAACAAATGAATAGTCAGGGTAGGGAGGAGGGTTTGTCTGCGCATGATTTCTGGTATGTTGGAAAGCTTATCATAATCAATGCATTGCATGATTTTTCTAACTTGTTTCATTTAGACTAAGTTACATCTATTCTGCAATTATACAGTGCAAAATTTGTGATATATTGTCTGTTCTTTTCAGCTTCCAAGTGTAATGCATTGTTTCATACTTTGGAGCAGAATCAGATGACTCGAATGCTGTGGAAACAAATGAAGCCCTTTGTGAGAGGAAAAATTATTTATTCCCCCAGTAGTGGTGCTGCTCATAAGATCATGGCTAGGGTAATAATGATAATTATTTGCATGAAATTTAAACACATTGCACAGGACAGTTCAATTCCTTTATAAAAGTTTGAACAATGATTTTTTTTGCATATATTTTACTTTGCACTATATAATATTCATGGTAAATTGAAATCAAAATGTTTATAGAAACAAATCTCCAGCATCATTATTTGGGCCATGGTCAGGTATAGTTGCTGAAAACAAAAATATAAAAACAAACAATGTTGAGAATAAGCGAAATCAGTTTGCCATTTTTTCTGCAGTGATGCCACTTCTATTTTAATTTTTAAATTTTCAGTTAGTGCAACAAGTACCACTGATTTTAAATTCCATGTTTTTTCCTTTGGAGCATCCAGTAACACATTTCTTTGAGATTATGTACATCCAAAAGGATAGTTTCATGGTTAAAATGTGCATTCAAGTAAAATAGTGAGTAATAAAGGTATCACATACCTACTGTTGAGACATACGCAGCACGTTACAAACTCGGTGGACTCGTGCTCCCGCCTCGAGAGAAGCCGTAGCTATTCTTTGTTAGTTAACTTAAACTATTTACAAACAAAAACTTTTGGTTAAAATTAATTTACAAATCTTAATTAAATTATATGTATGTACCCTTAAAACATTCATACTTCTAAAAATATCCAACAGTTAAAACTTACAACACTTTAGAACTAATTAACTCATCAGGTTGGGAGACACCGTCGACACAGAAACACTTTGTCATCGATGTATTAGCGAGCGCTTTTATCAACATGTTATCGACATCATCAGGCTATCAAAATCACAGGAGGACTCCCTCATGTGTTTCTAGCATTTGAAGTTACATGTCAGTACAAAAGAAGGGGTGTGGCTCATTTGTTACTATTTGAAGGTGCATCTTCTCAGTGCCACCATCTATTGGAAGAGCCAGTAGATAATATAACTATTGTGAGTATAAACTTGCTTTCTTTTTATTATAATTTTTTATATGAAGATATATTTTATGTTATTAACTTTTTAATTAAACTAATGTCCCAGCATGCAACTTTGAATGCTAGAAACATGTGAGGGAGTCCTCATGTGATTTCGATAACCTGATGATGTCCATAATGTGTTGTTGAAAGCACTCGCTAGCGCATCGATGATGAAGTGTTTCTGTGTGGATGATGCCTCCCAACCCGGCAAGTTAATTAGTTCTAAAGTGTTGTAAGTTTTAACTGTTGGATATTTTTAGAAGTGTGAATGTTTTAAGGGCATGTACATATAATAAATTAAGAGTTGTAAATTAATTTTAACCAAAAGTTTTAATTCTTTGAATAAAGCTCATATTGAGAAATGGCTTCCTAGTTTAATTGAATTAATAATCTAAAGCAACTTATGGGAATTTACTAGGAAATTTTTTCATTTATAGCAAATTTTCGGAGAAAACTCTTCTCCTTCTTCAGGCTCTCTAGTTGTTGTCACTTTTTGCTTGTCACTATCATGGTTACGGTTTACCTTGACGGTTACGGTTAACCTTGACGGTTTAGGTTATTTTTCAACAAATCCTGCCAGATGTTAGGCAGGGAAAATCCTTTGCAGTCATTGATGATGGAATTTTGTTTTTTCTCAATCTCTATTCCTTCTTTCAGTTTTCTGTTTTGGAAATTGCTTTGGAAACTGATTACTTTAAGGGAATTCCAATCCATGCTGTGCCCAGTTTCTCTAACATGCCTATCTAATCCAGTCTCCAAAAGTTTTAGTTCGTAAATAGTTTAAGTTAACTAACAAAGAATAGCTATGTATGTTAGGCTTCTCTTGGGGCGGGAGCACGTGTCCACAGAGTTTGTAACGTGCTGTGTATGTCTCAGTAGTAGGTATGTGATACCTTTATTACTCATTATTTTTCTTTGGGATTAATGGCATGGTTACCTAGAATCTCTTTACCATCATGGCAGAAGGCATTACTTGCATCATGGTTTGTAGTTGTCTTAAAAATCCTGAAAAAGTCTCAAATTACATGTTGTCCTGGAAATATCCTAAAATTCTGTTACAGGTCCTGGAATTCTATCCATTCCCATTTTTTGCCCCTACATGATGATTTGTAGTCCAGGATTTTTCTAGTATGGTAACTTACACATGAAGTATTCCAATTTAATCGGATTATGTCTGGTTTTTGATCCCAGTGCATGGAAATATGGTTTTTGAACCCAGTGCATGGGAATCCAGTTTTTATGGAGTTTTAATAATGTGTAATTTTTTGGTCATTTTTTGCTGTAATGTGTTTCATGCTTACTACCATTGCAGATACTCTAGGTGCTACAGATTCTCTGTAGTCACTGCTGGAATTTTTTGTCTTCTGTGGAGTATGGGAAACAACAAATTTACAATGCTATAGAAATCAAATATCTCAGTGAAGTAATGTTATACAACCTCTGTGTTTAGTTTATTTTCATGTTTGAAAAAATGTTTTCAAAATTCTAACTTTTTAAAACATCTTTGGGATTGTTTATTGGATGTTTTTTATATTGTGGCATTTTTTAAATGTTTTTTCAATATTTTTTTTTTTTTTGGACGTCATCATGCTGTCTGCTGGGTAAGAATGTTCTGAATTGCCAGAAATGATTGTTCTAGCAGGGATGAGAATATTCCATAAATTTCAGAGTTTTAAAATTTTCTGACCCAGGTGTGTGTTTCTCCCCCCCCCCCCCCCATTTCACTGCCTCATTTCTCTTCCTGATTATACTTGCAGTTTATATATTTTCCTGATTCAGAATTTTTTCTAATGAAATGAATTTTTCTTATTTCTAACAGTATATTGTCAAAACATATCAGTAGAGCAAGCATTCCCCCCCTCCTCCAAATAAGGAAACATTTTCAAATTGGTACTTAATCTGTTGTTAATGGAACTGAGCCCTGTGACCTGTAAAATTCTTTTGACAGCAGGTTGAACAATGTGGTACTAATCTGCAAGAATGTTCTCTTTTGTTTAAAGTGAAATTATGTTCGAAAATGCTACTGTATGCTCACTTTGCAGAGAAAACAAGCTTATGGGGAATGAAAGACTACAACTGCGAGTTGAAGTTCCGATTTTGAACTTCAACTTTTTTCTTTTTTTTTTTTGTGAGCAAAAGAAAAAATATGTGCTCTTTTTGACTGTTGATATAGCAAAAAGTCCCTATGCAGTAGGAAACCGTGAATTTTCAGAGAAATTAAGCTTTGAAGCGATAAAGACACTCTGCATGAAAATAACTGTATAGGTGGAAATGGTGCAATTTCTAACAAGTACAAATGCAGTGATGATTTTCAGTTTTAATTTCGCTTTAATAAATGAAATGCTTACTCCATATTTCACCTTTTCTTATCCTTAAATTTTGAATGTAAGCATTTCAGAATATTTAAATATAAACAGTATTTAGTTCATCATCATCATCATGGTCAACCATTATCAATCCACTGCTGGATGAAGGTCTCCTCAAGTTTCTTCCACAATTGTCTGTCTTGAGCCTGTCTCCTCCATGTCACTCCAGCATGCTTTCAAATTTCATCCATCCATCTGTCATGGGGTCTTCTTCTGGGTCTTTTTCTTTTTCTGTCCCTTGTAATCCAGTCTGAAATTTCAGTTGTCCATCGATGGTCCAGCCCATTACTATTTCAGTGATTTCACTCTGGTCATGATGTCGTCCACTCTTGTCATTTTTCTTATCCACAAGTTCTTCTTCTTATCTTTCCTGGTTACACCAAGCATGCATCTCTCCATGTACCTCTGAGTTGTCTGCAGTCTTTGTATATCTTTTTTAGTTAAGGTCCATGTCTCTGCTCCATACATAAGCACTGGCAGGATGCATTGATTAAACACTTTCCTTTTGAGACGTAATGGCATACTGCTCTTAAAAATTGCACTGTTTCTTCCAAAAGCTTTCCATCCAAGTTTTATACGGCAATTAATTTCTTCATCAATCTGACCCTCACTTGATATCTGCTGTCCGAGATAAATGTAGGTATCAGTTGTTTCAAACTTTTCTCCTTCAATCAATAAATCTTATTTTCTTGCAAAAGTACATCACTTGTGTCTTCTGAAAATTCATTTTTAATCCCACTTCTTTACTCTTGTCAGCAAGTTCTTCGATCATACTCTGCAGCTCCGAAGGGATAGTTGCAAAAATGACTATGTCATCAGCAAAACGAAGGTGGATTAAATAATCTCCATTAATCTTTATCCCTTTGTTTTCCCAGTTCAGTGATTGAAAGACATTTTGCAATGTGGCATTAAATAGTGTGGGAGATATGACGTCACCTTGTCTCACTCCCTTTCCAATTTTTATTTGTGCTGTATCCTCAAATAGCCGAACCTTTGCACTTGCATTTTCATAGATGTTATTAATAATGTTAGTGTGCGCATCTTCAATACCACAGGATTTCAAAGCCATTGTAACGGCTGATGGTTTCACGGAATCGAAGGCCTTTTCATAATCAATAAAAGCCATGCATAATGGGAGTTTATATTATCTTGTTCTTTCAATTAGTTTTCTCAGTACATGAATATGATCCACAGTGCTGTAGCCACTCCTGAATCCAGCTTGTTCTCTTGGTTGAGCCGCCATGTCTAATGTTACCTCCAAGTGATGTGAAAGAATTTTAGTGAAGACTTTATAAACTACTGATAGGAGGCTGACGGGTCTGTAGTTCCTGAGATCCTGAATGTCACCTTTTTTATGTAGCAGGATCATTGTATCGTTGTTCCAAACCTCAGGAATGAATCTTCCCTTCATTGAGACATCTGGTGAAAATTTGGGCGAGTGTAGTTTCAATTTCTCCACTTGCTTCTTGTATAATGTTCATGCAATTCCAGCTTCTCCTGGAGCTTTTCCTCGTTTCATGTTCTTAATTGCATGCATAACTTCTGCAGGAAGGACTGGAGGGACTTTGGTACTTACCTGTCATAATGTTTGGAATAAATGTATCATCCCTCTCACACAGTTCTGAGTAGAAATCTTTCACCCTTGTCAAAATTTCTCTTCTATTTCTTGTTACAGTCCCATCTTCCTTAGTGCCATAATATGTTTTCTTCTCTTACCAAGATATCCCTTTTCTCTTTTCAGGCTTTGGTTGTTTTCAATTGCTTTTCTCACTAGTTCACAATTGAATTGCTTTAAGTCTTCAGTGACATTTTCCCATACTGTCTTGCATAGCTCTATACATTCCACTTTGGAAGTTACGTCTTCTTTATTTGTCCTCATCTTTCTTCTCTTTTGCATCAACATTTTTGTTTTTCGTGAAATTTTCTTCATATGTAACTTGTTCTTAGTACCACATGCTTTAGTTTATACTGTGTTATATATATTGATTGTGGTATATGACAGCATTTCAAGAGTAATGGCACTTTTATAGCTTAACTATAGATTTTGTATCTATATATTTTTTAGTTTTATATTTTTTTATTCTATAATTTGCTTCTATAATTAAATTGAAGCCAAACTGAAAACGAATTTGTTACAAAATCATTATGGAATGGTATACATAAATGTTTTTTTAGAATTAAACATGGTTACATTATAAATATCTCCAAATTATGGGTTTTTCTAAGGAATAAAAGGGAATTCTCAGGTAGCACCCCTACCCTTTCTCAGAACTGCAACTATAATACGTGTTGCCTAATACACCTACTATAGTTGTAGTCCTGAGGAAGGGTAGGGGTGCTACCCAAAAATTCCCTTTTATTCCTTAGAAAAATCCATAATTTGGAGATATTTATAATGCATTAAGTCTAAGAATAGCCATGTCATCAATTATAACCATGGTTACATTTTCAGGGATAGTTTTTTTTATTTTAGTTTTTATCTGTGATTCTAAGTTTCTTATTAGGTGCAGCAAACAATATCTTCAAAATTCTGTATTTTGTATTGAGTTTGCTCAAGCATGTTGGTGTTATTTGTTGTAGGTTTCATTTTGAACAGACATGGTTTCACTATATTCAAAGTAGGAGGATTTGATCACGTGTCCTTGAGAAAAATATCAAAAGTCCTGGAAAAGGCCTGAATTTTTGTGATTGAATAAAATTGTGCACCACGCTGACTTCATATTAACAAATCTTTATGAAGGTTTTAAAAATCAGAAATAATGATCTTGAAATAATTTGTAAATGCTGGATGTAGAAATTTGCACAAAACAAGGTGGTAAATTAACATGTTATCATTCCAAGCATATCAACTTACCACAACAAGACTGCAGTGCTGTCTGAAGAATGTTTGCAGCAGGCAAAGGGAAACATTAATACACTGGCGTGCAAAAATTAAGGACTAGATGGTTTTTCGAATGTAACGTCGTGCAGAAGTGCTCCACATCAACTCAAATCATACCATAAGATCCCCAAGATGTAAGAATATGGGACAAGTGAGCAAAACCGTCCAAACAAGGAATCCAAATGATACAAAGGCACTTTATTGAAAAGGTAGCTTTGAGCACAACTGGACAGAAGACATAAACGTCCATGTGACAGGCGGCTGCCAAGAAAAATTCAGTCCTTAGTAGGGGATATGATCACCCCTGACTGTGTTGCAGGATTTACAACGTCTGTCCATGCTGCGGACAAGGTTTTCAAGGAGCTGTTGAGGCATCGCGGCCCATTCCTCTTGTAGCGCCAAACGCAGCTGCGGAATCGTTGCTGGCGGCTGGTGACGTGCTGCCAAGCATCTCCCGAGAAGGTCCCACACGTGTTCGATTAGATTTAGGTCCCGGGATCTTGCGGGCCAATCCATGCGTTGAATATCTTCACTCTCTAACAGCTCTGCGACAGCCACTGTACGATGAGGTGTAGCATTGTGGTCCATGAAGAGGAACTCAGGACCCACAGCACCTCTAAACAGACACACGTGAGGCAGGAAAACCTTGGTATAATAGCAGACACCAGTGACTGAACTTCCTTGGAAGATGTGGAGGTCAGTATGGCTACCAAGCATGATACTGCCCCAAACAAGAACTCTGCCACCTCCAAACCGGTCTCTTTTGATGCTGTTGGAGGTGTGATTGCATGTTCCCTGCTCTCTCCAGATGTGTATCCGTCCAGAATCGCTCGTCAGACTAAATCGGCTCTCAAGAGAACTCGACCCCATTGCTGATGTGTCCAGTTCTTGTGTTCCTGGCACTACAGAAACCGCCATCTCCGATGATCAGGCATTAATGGCACACACCGTACTGGTCGTCATGCAAATAGACCACCTTTGTGCAGCCTCCTGGCCACAGTAAAACGCGATAACGGATGTCCAGTTGTCTGTTGCATGTGCCTTGCGATTTCTCCTGCTGTCTGCCGTCTGTCTGTTCTCGCCTGTAGGACAATATATCGGTCATCCGCTGCCATGGTTGCTCGTGGACGACCACTGCTAAACTCTCTGACAGCTGTTCCTGTCGTTTGAAATGCTCTCCAAGCTCGTGAAACGATGCTGTGAGCGATCCCGAACTCCTCGGCCACACTAGTCACACTTCGACCTTCTTCCAACTTCCCAATGACGCGACCTTGAGTAAAGTCATCCAGATGTCGTCTACTGGATTGCCTGTTGGCCATATCACACAGTGGCAGCAACTCAACGTTGTTCAAACCGATGTACACCGTGCAATAGCTTTCACCGAATTGCTGAGCGTACACCGCCCGTGTGCTTTATACCCTACCGACACCCCCTCGTCATGCTGCATATATGCGCATGCCCTACCATACCAGACCCTAGTCTATCTCCTGAGTGGTCTTTCAGTCTGTTCTGCCTGCTCGTTCCACTGTTATGCTAATTTCTCCTCTTCATCCTTAATTTTTGCTCACCAGTGTAGTAGTGAGGTTTCGAAAGTTCTGGTGTTTATACAGTCAACAATTCTTTGTGAAAAACTATAAGTACAGTATTTACATTTATTAAGTGGCAAACTGAGTAGATACACAATGCAACTCTCTGTGAGAGAGATGGGAAAGAATGCTGCTTTCACACTGAGGAAACATATTTACTTCCATTCACCACCAGGTGCAGAGCAGGTATGAAAGTCAGTTCATTTGCTGAGAGGACATGTTGCTTCTCCAATCTTCATGTGCTGCTGGCAAAAAGCTAAAAATGTTGGGCTGCTGCACTTATTTAAATTATATTTTAACTTTTGAAGAGCTTTCCATTATTCTTTACATCTTCTGAGTTCATTTGTATTTACAGATTTTCTGGCCTCTAGATCTTTATCGAGGCTTGTTCTGAATGATTAGAAACTGTACCAAAAATTGGAAGCCAGAAGCATCTGTAAATACAAAAGAACTCAGAAAATGTAAAAAATAATAGAAAGCTTTTTCAAGTTAAAATAGGACTTAAGTATATTAATCTGAGTAAAGCCAGTGAATAAGTGTTTTTTAATTCTTGTTTCATTTATGCATGAAAAAAATATAGATAACAAAAAATTCAACAACAAATCACATTTTGATTTTTTTATTACTCTTTTCATTCATTTTTGTAGCACATTTCTCTTTGCAAATATGTCAGCGAGGGTAGCTTTTAATAAAAAATCATACAGAACATTTCACTTTTTATAAAATATTTTTTTATTTAAAAATTAAAAAAAATATTGATTGACATTTAGTGGTGAGCCACAATAATGATATAAAGGAGCCATGGTTTGGCCATATGCAATATAGTACACTCAAAAAATAAATGCACTTTAGTAAAAGAAAAGAAAGAGACCATTATACATGTGTATGTGGCTTCTGAATTACTTAATTGTAAGCAAAAAGCACATTTCTTCATGCAAAAATGGATAGTATACAAAAAGTTGACTGAAAATGTAAGAAAAAATCACAAACAATCAAAACAATAACAAACTATAAAAAATATGAAAATGCATTTTTTGCCACAGTTAGAAATTTGCTTACACTCTGATTTGACCAGTGACAATAATCTTGGTGAAAATTTGCTGAAAACAACCTTTATTTTAGATTGTAAGTGCCCATCAATAATCCTGCTTCTTTTCTGGAATTTATTAATTTTCAATAATGAAAACAACTGCCTGCATACATATGTACTGCCAAACAGAGCAGTAATCTCTGAAGAAAAAGCTCTTAGTTGAGCATATGTGTGATGTCATTTTGGAAGGGTTTGGCCATAACTCACCACACTGGCCAAGCGGGTTGGTGAGTGTGGGATAGCATTTCCTCTAATCCCGATGGTATAGTTATACAGCTATTGGTGGTCGTCAGAGCCCCTTTAGTGGGAACAGGATGCACCACAAGAAGGCGGGGTTGACATTTGTCAAGGAGAGGCTGTGATGTTGCGCATCACCTGACCTTACATCCCTTTCAGAAGACAAAAGAAGCATCACTTTCAGAAGAAAAAGAAGCATCACTTTCAGAAGACAAAAGTGATGTTCAATGCTTTTACAAGAAATGAAGATTTATTGATTGATGGAGAAAAGCTGGAGATAACAGACACGTACGTTTATCTTGGACAGCAGATATCAAGTGAGGGTCACATTGATGAAGAAATTAATCGGCGTACAAAACTTGTCTGAAGAACTTTTGAAAGAAACAGCATAATTTTCAAGAGTAATATGCCATTATGTCTTAAAAGAAAAGTGTTTGATCAATGCATCCTTCCAGTGCTTACATATGGTGCAGAGACATGGACCTTAACTAAAAGAGACATACAAAGGCTGCAGACAACTCAAAGAACCATGGAGAGGTGCATGCTTGGTGTAACCAGGAGAGATAAGAAGAGGAACTCGTGGATCAGAAAACTGACAAGAGTGGAAAACATCATGGTCAGAGTTAAATCCCTGAAATGGCAATGGGCTGGACATTCTGCCAGAAGGACAGACCATCGATTGACAGCCGAAATTTTAGATTGGATTCCAAGGGACAGGAAAAGACCCAGAAGAAGACCACATAAGAGATGGGTGGATGAAATTCGAAAGTATGCAGGAGTAACATGGTGGAGACTGGCACAAGACAGACCGTTGTGGAAGAAACTTGGGGAGACCTTTGTCCAGCAGTGGATTGATAATGGTTGACAATGATGATGATGATGATGATGATGATGATGATGCAGGATGTGGCTAGCAAAAATACAAATGTAGCAAATTTGTGTGTTGAAAGTTCTGTACAAGATTCATATCACATTACAGGTTAATCAGTTTCATTTGCAAATTTTTTGGTGTTTTATCTAAATCCAGTTTTAAAGGCAATGTGAATTCTAAGCCTGTAAAATCCTTAAGTCTGTCATCGAATTTTTTTTTTTTTTTTTTTTTTTTTTTTTGTAATATTAATATTTGTGGATTTTCAAATGTAATGTTTGAAAGGGATTTATAAGACATGAAAAATGAGCAAAGTTTTTCAATTCCAGTTTTTTTATTTCCACAATGTAAGTTTAATAGCTTTAATCCAGTCAAGCATCAGTTATTAAACAAATTCTTGCTTCTTTGTAACTCCTTGTTAAGAGAATTTAGGAGGCCACATAGGTTATTAAAAAATGTCTGAATACCTTATTTGTAGTTCATTACTTAATCTGCCAATTATTTAATTTTTCTTTGCAATGAACACTTGGATTTCATTTAATAAATTGAAGAAACAAAAACGTTTTATTATTGAGCTTTAACTTAAGACATCTAACATTGCTGTAATGCATTATATTACTGTATCCCTCTTCTGTTTCTTCCAATAATTTAACAAACTGTTAATGATTAAGTCCTCATCTATGAGTAAATTTTGCAAATTTAATTACCATCTCCATTGGCTGATCAGTAAACTTTTGGCACATTGTGCTTCTTAATGACTAATAGCTTTTAACTTTCTGTTGACATTGTAAATTTATGGCATTTCATTAAAGTGCCCTGTCACCATGTTTGCAGATAGATTAATATTATTAAAAATCTGCTGTTTTTAGGCCAAAGTTCGTCAGTTTTCAACATTCTTTGACAAACTCGCCATCTGTAAATGGTTTTGAAAGGTTTGTGATAATCAGCTTGAGATCAAAGTTTGCATGAGCTATGCTTTGTTAGATCTATTACAGCAGTTGCTCTGGCTTTTTTAGTTTTTACCAACCCATTTGCCAAATTCAATTTTCTTTCACCAAATGTAATTTGAAGTCGCCAATTTTTTTCCCACTCTCCGTTGGAAATATAGAAACCATAAATACAAAGTGTTTTAATAGTATAAAAACAGTAGGTTATAGATTCTTGACAATTAAGCAGCAATATTATTATGTTATAGATCCTGAATGCTAACAGAAAGAAATATAGACATTTATTTTTAATTTTGATTTATTATTACCTATAAAAATTTTATACAAAGCATTACTGACAGAATAAATTTTAAATTAGTTGAAATTTTGGTATTTTTTTCATTTATTCTGTGGGTTTGGATCTAAAAGTGCCAGTGTAAAAAAAAAATGTTGAAAAAGTGTGTTTTATTGCTTATACAACTTCGTATAAGTCGTGCTATATTAGTTGATGGTTCACATCAGAAATAAGAAATCTGCAAATATGATCGCATTGAAAAGATTCTATATTAATTTTTAAAATATCCTTAGCATTACCGAAGCAAAATTTGACATGACGCCCGAACAAAAACAATCTTTTTTAGAGTCTCTCTCTCTCTCTCTCTCTCTCTCTCTCTCTATATATATATATATATATTTTGCAACCTTCGTTTTAAATTCTAAAGTTTTTCCTTAGTCTTCAGTTTTGCTCTTAAGTATATATATATATATATATATATATATATATATATATATATATATATATTCTATTAAGAAGAGACCTAAGCAAAAAAATATATATATATTTTTGACTCATACCAAGTACAACATAGAAAAGGTTATGTATCTACCTTTTTTTTGCTTAGGTCTCTTCTTAATAGAATGTGAATTCTGAATTTTCATAACTGCTGCGTTGCGCGTTTTGATCTTCAGGTTATTTTGCAACTTTCGTTTTAAATTCTAAAGTTTTTCCTTAGTTTTCAGCTTTGCTCTTCAGTATATATATATATAAACCTTTGCAGTCATTGATGTTGAAATGTTGATTATTCTCAATTCCTATTCCTCCTTTTAAGTTTATTTTTTGAAACTTGCTTTGGAAACTGATGACTTTAAGTGAATTCCAGTTCATGTTGTGACTGGGGTCTGTAATATTCCTATTTAAGCCTATCTTGTTGGAGCAATTTTTTATAGCTGCTTTATGTTCTGCTATTCGAGTTTCTAGTCTGCGACCTGTCTCTCCTATATAGGATAGTCCACAACTACATTTTACCTCATAGACCACTCCTTGCATTTTTAAAATACCTTCTCTTTGAACTGTCTTTGGGAAATATTTTTAAACTTTGTTCTCTAAACAAACTTAGAGCTAGTCTTATATCATACTTTTTACTAACTCTCTTTAAAGATTCCAATAAACCTTTGTGATAAGAAAATTTTCTAGTGAATTTCATTTGTTGCTGTTGTGTGTTTTTCTTAACTGCAAAATTTAGAAGTTCTTCAATTCCAACTTTAGGATAGTTACTTTCTGTAAGAATGACTTTAAGTTCTTCTTTATGTGCTTTTTTCATCTCTGCTGTAGATACTACCTTATTTATTTTTTCTAAAAACTGACTTGCCACATTTTTCTTAATAGAATACAGATGGTAGGAATTGAAATCCAATAATTTATTTGTATTCAATGGTTTTTATACAATTTTGTAAGGAATTTTCCAGCTTCATAATAGATTGTAATTTGAAATATCTAAGAAGTTAATTTTACTTTCTTTTTGAAGTTCCAATGTGTACTTAAGGGAATCATCTAATTCAGTGAATGAGTCTAGAATTTTTTTCTGGAAAATCTTTTTAGTGCTGTCTATTATAAATAAAATGTCATCCATGTACCTATTATATAGACAAAAATATGTGGGTTGTATTAAGATCTTCTCTTCAGGTTTTCCCACATAATAATTATCTAAGAGTGGATAGAGTAGCAAGTCCAGATTTTTGAATGAAAAACTTCTCAATTTAAAAGTAGTTGTTCTGCAAAGAGAAGATGAACATTTCAAAAATTCCAACTAATGTGTTTCTATCTTTGTTGTGAAAAACTATTAGGTATTCCAGGTCTTCTGCTATAAACTCAAATAAGTTGATCTAGATTGATGTGAGTATACATTGAAACTGTCTAAACAACTCATGATAGGAGATTCTGATGGGGGAAGAAATTCTAATTTTTCTTTTAGTTCCATTGAGTTTTTAATCAAGGATGGTGGCTCTTTTAACAATTTCTGAAGGTGTGACTTTAGAAAGTAATTTAAATTTAAAAGAATTGAGTTTTTGAGTCCATTATTGGTCTAATTGGTTGGTGTTCTTTATGTAATTTGACTATTCCATAGATTTGAGGTAATCTAAACTGTAATTGGTCTAGTGGTCTATGAGGTAAAATGTAGTTGTGGGCTATCCTACATAGGAGAGACAGGTCACAGAATAGCAGAACACAAAGCAGCTATAAAAAATTGCTCCAACAAGACAAGATTAAATAGGCATGTTACAGAAACCTGTCACAACAGGAACTGGAATTCACATAAAGTCATCAGTTTCCAAAGCAGCTTTCAAAAAAGAAAATTAAAAGAAGGAATAGAAATTGAGAAAAATCAAAATTCCATCGTCAATGACTTCAGAGGTTTGTCCCTGCCTAACATCTGGCAAGATTTGGTGAAAAATAACTGTAACTGTCGGGGTTACCCGTAACCACGATAGTGACAGAGAAAGAGTGACAACAAAAAACTGCCTGAAGAAGGAGAAGAAATTTCTCCGAAAATCTGTGTTTTTAATTAAAAAATTTCCTAGAAGAAAAAAAAACGTATTAGATGTTTGATTAAGTGTTTAATTTAAGAAACTAGGAAGCCAGTTTTCAACATGAGCTTTATTAAAAGACCTGAAAACCTTTCCATCTTAAACACTGATGCTTAACTCTATGACATTATCATTGTATGAATTTTTTATGTTCATGAGTTATCTATTAATGTTGTGGTTTTATGGAATCACCTTGTGTCTCAGTTTATCTTTTCATTTAGCATTTTTTCTTTTTTTATGTTTTTATTTTGCAGGTGAATAGAACCTTTTCTCCTCTGCAAGATATCATTGATCTCAGTAATATGTGGTTGAATGTTTGGTCTCCTGAAATAGCTAAAGCAATAACCAACAGTGTAGAACATTTGGAGTTGATTCAGGTTAGTGATGTATATTCACTCTTGTTAACTGAATCCATATGTGTTCTTCAAAGGAAGTGTAGAATTAAGTTTCTCTTTGTTGTTTATTCATTTTCAGTGCATTTTCTTGTGTTCAGTTCCATTCACCTTCAAAAGCTAAGCATAAAACAGTAAAATGGAAGCAACTTGTAAAATTCTGAACCAATTTATTTCAAAATGCACAGCAGGATACAGAGATTTTCTAGTTATCACAGAATATAATGAAGTAAAAGCTGTGCACTGATGCCACAAAAAGCAGGATCACTTACTAATAAATATAAAAGGAAATGACCCAAACAAAGGGTGATATCATGCTGAATATTAACCATTAATAAAGCAATACCCAACAGTGTAGAACATGAACCATGGATGTAAGGTCAGGTGATGCGTAACATCACAGCCTCTCCTTGACAAATGTCAACCCCGCCTTCTCGTGGTACATCCTGTTCCCACTAAAGGGGCTCTGACGACCGCCAATAGCGGTATAACAATAGCATGGGGATTAGAGGAAATGCTATCCCACACTCACCAACCCGCTTGGCCAGTGTGGTGAGTTATGGTCAAACCCCTCCAAAATGACTCCACAACTTAAATCTTGGCCCTCAGTCTCAGGCAGCTGGAATGTACCTGGCCAAGACAGCGGCCAGTGCGACATGAAGGCAGAGGGTGCTAAGAATCCCCGGAGGATGGGACTAGGCTGCCATCTGATGCTGACCTTGGCTACGTATAATGGACGCTCCCTATCTTCTGATTCAAGGCTTCTTGAATTGGAAGAGAAACTACAAAGAATCAAGTGGGACATCGTTGGGCTAAGTGAGGTAAGGAGAAAAGGAGAAGATCTCATTGAACTGAAAAGTGGACATCTCTTCTACTATCGTGGGACTGATACTGGCAGAACTAGTGGTGTTGGATTTATAATAAACAAGAAACTGAAGGATAAAGTTGTAGAAGTTGAAAGTTCCTCTGACAGAGCTGCACGACTCGTTATCCAACTCTCGAGAAGATACCAGGCTCAGATTATTCAAACTTATGCACCCAACACAAGTCATCCTGAAGAAGAAATTGAAGAATTTTATGAGGAAATTCGTCATCTAAATAATAAAGGTAAGCAGCACTTAAAGATAATTATGGGAGATTTCAATGCAAAAATAGGGCAACGACAACAGAATGAAACTTCAGTAGGTAAATTCGGTCACAGCAACAGAAACCAGCGTGGAAATACTCTCGTAGAGTTTGCAGAGGCAGAAGGGTTTTTCATCTTGAACTCCTTTTTCAAGAAAAAGCCACACAGGAAATGGACATGGAGACATCCAAATGGGATGACAAGTGAAATTGATTTTATTATGTGTAACAAAAAATTCGTCATAGAAGACTGCAATGTGCTAAAGAAGTTCAACACAGGTAGTGACCATAGATTGGCGAGATGTAAGATGCACCTCAACACTAAACTCGAACGTGGCAAGCTCATAAGACAAACAAAATGTATTGACATAACCAACCTTAAAAAACACCATAATACTTTCAAGTTGGAACTGAAGAACAGTTTCTCTGCTTTAGAAGGCCTTACATCGGAAGAAGTGGATATTTCTGAAGTTAACAGAAAAGTAACCAAAGCTCTTATGGAAACAGCAACAAAATTAGCTGGGTCTAAGAACAAGTTGCATGTGGACAAATTATCAGGAAAAACCAAAATGTGGATGCAAAAAAGAAGAGAGATGAGGACAACTAAAGAAGATGTGACTTCCAAAGTGGAATATATAGAGCTATGCAAGACAGTACGAGAAAGTATCACTGAAGACGTAAGGAAATTCAACTGTGAACTTGTAAGGAAAGCAATTTAAAACAGCCAAAGCCTAAAGATAGCAAAGGGACATCTCAGTAAGGGAAGAAAACAGATTATGGCACTGAGAAAAGAAGATGGTTCTGTAACAAGAAATAGAGGCGAAATTTTGACAAGAGTGAAAGATTTCTACTCCAAATTATATGAAAGGGATGATGCATCTACTCCAGACATCATGAAAGGTACAAGTACCAGAGTTCTTCCAGTCCTCCCAGCAGAAGTTGCACATGCAATCAAGAACATGAAGCGGGGAAAAGCTCCAGGAGAAGATGGAATTACTGTAGACATCATACAAGAAGCAAGTGGAGAAATCGAAACAGTACTCGCCCAAATTTTCACTCGATGCCTTAATGAAGGGAAGATTCCTCAGGATTGGAACAACGCTACAATGATCTTGCTACATAAAAAAGGTGACATTGAGGATCTCAGGAACTACAGACCTATCAGTCTCCTATCAGTGGTTTATAAAATCTTCACTAAAGTTCTTTCACACCGCTTGAAGGTGACACTGGTCATGGCTCAACCAAGAGAACAAGCTGAATTCAGGAGTGGCTACAGCACAATAGATCATATCCACGTACTGAGAGAACTAATTGAAAGAGCAAGGTAATATGAACTTCCATTGTGCATAGCTTTTATCGATTATGAAAAAGCCTTTGATTCGGTGAAACCATCAGCAGTTACAATGGCTCTGAAATCCTGCGGTATTGAAGATGCGTACATTAATATTATTAATAACATCTATGAAAATGCAAGTGCAAAGATTCGGCTGTTTGAAAATACAACACACATAAAAATTGGAAAAGGAGTGAGACAAGGTGACACCATATCTCCGAATCCGAAGCTCTTTAACGCCACATTGGAAAATGTCTTTCAATCACTGAACTGAGAAAACAAAGGGATAAAGATTAATGGAGATTATCTAACCCACCTTCGTTTTGCTGATGACATAGTCATTTTTGCAATTACCCCATCAGAGCTGCAGAGTATGATCCAGGAACTTGCTAACAAGAGTAAAGAAGTGGGATTAAAAATGAACTTTCAGAAGACAAAAGTGATGTTCAATGCTTTTACAAGAAATGAAGATTTATTGATTGATGCAGAAAAGCTGGGGATAACAGACACGTACGTTTATCTTGGACAGCAGATATCAAGTGAGGGTCACATTGATGAAGAAATTAATCGGCGTAGAAAACTTGCCTGGAGAGCTTTTGGAAGAAACAGCATAATTTTCAAAAGCAATATGCCATTATGTCTTAAAAGAAAAGTGTTTGATCAATGCATCCTTTCAGTGCTTACATATGGTGCAGAGACGTGGACCTTAACTAAAAGAGACATACAAAGGCTGCAGACAACTCAAAGCAGCATGGAGAGGTGCACGCTTGGTGTAACCAGGAGAGATAAGAAGAGGAACTCGTGGATCAGAAAACTGACAAGAGTGGAAAACATCATGGTCAGAGTTAAATCCCTGAAATGGCAATGGGCTGGACATTCTGCCAGAAGGACAGACCATCGATTGACAGCCAAAATTTTAGATTGGATTCCAAGGGACAGGAAAAGACCCAGAAGAAGACCACATAAGAGATGGGTGGATGAAATTCGAAAGTATGCGGGAGTGACATGGAGGAGACTGGCACAAGACAGACCGTTGTGGAGGAAACTTGGGGAGACCTTCGTCCAGCAGTGGATTGATAATGGTTGACAATGATGATGATGATGATTAACCATTAATAGCTGAAATTATGCTCGATATTGATATTAATAATTTTATTGCCTTGAAAATTTAGCACCAGAAGTATTTATTCCTATTTATTTATTATTCTGAATCTGAAAATTTTCGCTTTTGAATGTCCAGTTTTCTGTTAAGTTAATACCATGCAGTGTACATTCAGATATTCACACCACTACACTAATAAGCACTGACCAGATCAGTAATTGATAAAAGTTTCATTGACTTCAGTATTTACTTCCAAACAATTTATCTGGCAGAAATCAACTCTGCTGATTTCTAACAGGCAAATTGTTTGATATGTAACAGAGATCTTCTTCATTTTTTCATGGGCTTTTGTTGTTCCTGCTTCCCCCACTTTTTTGCTAGCTTGATTCATGCCAATCTTCTGCAAATCCCATAGCAACATTTTAACGATCACATAAAGCACATTTCTTCTGCATTTCAGATTTGAAATGGTACCGTATTTTCTGGCATATAACA
The DNA here is from genome assembly GCA_039090855.1 of Macrothele yani. Taxonomy (NCBI): domain Eukaryota; kingdom Metazoa; phylum Arthropoda; class Arachnida; order Araneae; family Macrothelidae; genus Macrothele; species Macrothele yani. The sequence goes on from CM077001.1 coordinate 141,572,909, forward strand.
CGCGGATTATCTGTTCCTAAAAGTTTAAATTCTAGCCACTGCAGATGGTACAACTATGTGGATAATACAGAGCCCCCCTCCCTTGTAAACTTAAAAACTGAAACGGTTTTATACCGTACCATATAATTGGTGTATGATTATTTTTATTGAGCCCCATTTTGTGGAGTGTCCACTTGCTTGTGCGTGTCTGTCTAATCCTGTTTCATTCCCAATGTTCCTAAGTTTTTAATGTCAACAAAGGAAGGTTAGAGTACTGAAACACCCAGGATTTCTCTGTTGGGGTGGCCCAAAATATTGAAGATGCAAACCAAAATACTCAGAACAAAACATCTACCCAGGGCCAAATTAAAGGGGGGGGGCTACTGGGCTATAGCCTTGGGGCCCACCATTACCAAGGGCCCAGGAGGCATGCCTGGGCAAATAATAGAAAGAGACACTTAGAGAGTAACATTTGTTCCATACGATTTCCACTTTGTCAGAAACAGAGGCTGTAAGATGAACAGATTTCAGGGCAGTGACTCACCAAGGGTAAAGGTTTCATGTTGCTTTGTACAGCGGGTCGGGGCGATAGTTTCAGCTTTTCACAACCATTCACCCACACCTCCCAATTTGCACTTGAAACCATTAATGGGTGAAGTCTCCAGTGGCTTCACATTGTGTAGCAAAAAAGATGCATTAAAAAAAGTATACAATGCTAATTCATTAGAAAATCCATGATAAAATCTAGGAATTTTAAGCTTTTAACTCATGTGATGTTCTAATGAGAGCTATGGAAAACACAGTGACATTTTATAAAAAATCTGCAAACAACTTATTAGTTTGAAGAATGCACTACATAATAATTATAACAAGCATATTTCTATACATTTTTGTGTTTTAACACACTTCATAATGATTCCCAGTCATGAGTTCTTTGGGGGCCCACTCAAATGTCTTACCTAGGGGCTTACTAAGGCCTTAATCTGGCCCTGCATCTCCCCAAATATTGGGAAATGATAAAAATGTCCTGCCATATTGTAAAATATGGTGTGATATTTGATTATATATATATATATATATTTTTTTTTTTTTTTTAAACATATACAAATAAACAAAATGAACTCCCAATAACAAAGGCCAAATGATACCACCCAGGACCCTAGGCCAATCCTAATGAGTGCACCTGTGGTAAGAGCTACCATAGAAAGTGAAGGACCAAATGTTTGCAAGCTTATCAAAATTTTATAGTTATGGAAGGACCCAATTAACAGGATGAAATCAAAAGCCAGTGGTTTGAACTTGAAAATCTTGAGGACAGGACTAAATGGCAGAAAACTGGAAATGAAAGTATGGTATTGTGAAAATGCGTTAGGAGTTGGTTTCAAATTGTCAGCAATAAAGGAATATTCCTGTATGCAGGCTGTTAGTTCAAAAAGATGGTTTAAATATCCCACAATAAGACATCACTAATTTCAAGGCTTTCAGTGGATGGGCTACTAAGGTTTATAATTTGGTATGGAATTCATTTGTGCATAGGACTAGAGAATCTACTACTGCTCCAATAAAGGTGGCAGAAGCATAGAAAAAGTACTAACATATTTTCTCAGTAGAATATTCAGATCTCCACATATTTTCTCAGTAGAATATTCAGATCTCCACATATTTTCAGTGGTGGTGAAAGACTGTACTGTGCCTAACAAAAAGGAAGAAAAAGGTTGATACCCATAAAGGATGGGAAACACTTAAAGAATTACAAAAAAAAAAAAAAAAAAAAAAAGAATCCTACTCTGACTAGCTACATTTTAATATGTACACATCAGAGTAATTTGTAATAAAATAAGCTCTTTATTTCAATCGAGTTCATTTAGCTTTTTGAAAGGATGCAGGAACCATCTGCTATGTCCATAAGTTTCATATAACCATTTTGCTTTTACAGAAATGAAACTGACAATACTAAATTAGGTTTAATCTCTAAAAGAAGACAGTCTCCAAAGAGGTAACTTTTTTGTCGTCCCAGTGATGACAGTTATTCGGAAGTTTCACTGCAATGGTCAATGACAGTTTGGAAGTGATTTAATAGACTGGGCTGCTGGAAGTTTATTTAGCATTTTGAAAAGATACTGGAACCATTTGCTGTGTGCATTGATAAGTTTCATATAACTATTTATTTTGCGTTTACAGAAACAAACTAACTTAGGCTTAACTTCTGAACAATGGCAGCCTCTGAAGCAGTCACTTTTTTGTGGGGCCAGTGATGACAGTTACTGGGAAGTTTCACAGCAATAGGCCCTTTAGTGCCAGTTTAGAAATGATTTAACAGTTTGGTCTGCCAGAAGTTGAATTGTAAAATCTTGCTGTAATTTATCTTAGATGTATACCATAATTTTTGGGCTAAGAGCCGCGGCTCTTACGTTACTAAAAGTAAAAATTTTTGGGTGTGTGGCCCTTGTGCCGAATTTGTTTTCGATAAGACTGTTTCTTCCCTCCCTTTTTTTTTTCATGTAGATGCTTAGTAAATTTTTTCAAACGTCTTTTTTTTCACAAACTCGGCTGTGATCATCTCCCCTCCCCTTTCTACTCCTACTTTAGACACGTCTATTTAAACGATAACTCCACTGTCCTGATGTTGGTTTAGGAGGGAAAGTGGGGGAGGAATGGGAAATGCTCCTGTAGGTCTTAAGGTTAGGATGTTTGTTTGTGAAAGGAATGCCTGACTCAAATGCCCTTTGCATGGGGGAGTGGGAGATGGAATGAAGACATAAGCACACAGACGTCCGAGGCTTCTGTGGAGAGTGCGTGCAGGGTATCTCTTTCGTTGGCTGCAGCGTACATCATGCAGAAAGGTGCGATGCAACCAAGGGAAGGAACGTTGAATTCTCTGGGGTGGGGAGACCGGTTTGATGGGCACTTCCCTGAACAAAAGCTTAAGAACGTGAACAATGCAAATGCCTGCCCCAGGATGATTCCATTAGCAGCGACTTATTCCAAACAATACTGGCAGGATGGAAAGACAAATTCTGTTTACTCTTCTTGGTCAATCTGGCATGCGATACAGATGTTTTTTGCCTCTGTGCTCCTGAGTTTTGCTTCGATTTTTTTTTATTGGCTGATGATAGTGGAAGTTGAAGGTTTTGGCTGGAAATGCTTTCTCACTAATAAGCGCTGTAGCATTATCATCTGATGTTAACAATGTTGGTAATTAATTTAATACTTGGCTGAAGATAAAATCTTCACAAATGCAAAAGAAAAAATGAAGGGAGAGCTTTCCCATTAATACAAAAGTGGAGCTCAATGCAAAGGCTCAGTGCGCAGTAAATGAAAGTAGGTCAAACCACTTGAAAGAAAAAAAGCGAGAAAGCGGAGACACAGTTTTTCGAAGTTTTGGCGGGGAGATGCGCAAACACGTGCGAGGTAGCTGGTAAAAGGAAGCGTAAAGCAATTTCATTCTAACGAAAACATCTGTAGATGAGAAAAAAAAAACGTAACAAACATAGAAGGAACATATTATTAAAGAAAACATTAATTGAAAGCATTGCAAGCGATAATTTATAAGTTAATTACTTCTAATACAGATTCTATTGCGGTGAACAGAGAACCATCCTGTAGCAGACATCCACATTGAATGGCATTTAGATAATTGTGCGGTTTTACGAGCAATGCGATATTCTAACGGGAGTCTTAAGATTAACTGTGATTTATATTGATTACATAAATGGTTTTGAGCATTAATAAAGGCAAACAAATAACATCATTAGCATGATTAATAAAAAATGTATAAATAAAAGCTTTTGCCAGTATGAAAAAATAAGTGCATAAAGCAGATAGACACTGAGTTGCAGAATTAGCCTTTGAAGTATACATATAATCACGTTGGGTGTGAGTTAATTCATGAAAATGCAACATGAAAATTGAAACATTTTCATCTGCTCCAATCATGAAATATAAGCTACTGAATTAAAATAAGTCAGCCTTGGAATTTTTTAAGAAAAACGATTATTTGTATGACCCTGTAAATAGAGATTTATGCCAAAATATGAAATCATCATATTCAGAATATAAGAAAGATATACAAGATAAGGAAGAAGAAATGAAAAGAGCTAAATATCTCTAATAACTTACACAGCAAATTAAAATCAAATGAATTGGTTCAAGAGAAAGAAAACTCTAGCCAGCTAATTCATAAAAGGTTGGAACAAATTGTTAGACAGAAACAACTTAAGAAAATGAAATTTTATTTGTTGTGAATGACTTTTATTATTTATCTACAAAATGTCTAACATTTTCGCAAGCATTTATCATATTTTTTCATTAATAATTTTGTGTCAAATCAAAAATGAACATTTATTCTTCGTCAAACTTTTATTACTTATCAACAAACATGTTTGAAGTTTTTCAAACCTTCAAGATTTCATTTCCACACAACATTGTTATCTTATAAAGACATTTGATTAATTTCCTCATTTGATTAAAGACATCGTTCTGTACTAAGGTGAGTGATTTCCTATGCATATGACCTCATCAGCAATTTTTCCCCCTTACATTATATTGTACTATATATTTAATTTTCTTGAAACAAAATACATACATTAAATCTATGTAGTTGACAAGCAGGTGACCAACACCTAAATATCATTGTTGTATACATTAGAGAGTGAAATGCAAGATTTAACACTTTATCCCCCCCACCCTCCCCCGCACGCACTTGGCAGTTCAGCTTTATCTATCACTGCTCACTTTCATGCCTGTAATTTGCAAACAACAGAATTATGTGTATTATTAATTTTGTTTCTCTGTCATTTAGTTTTGTGATGAATTAATTTTATTTTCAGAATTTAACAAATCCAGAAACGTTTCCTTTTCGAGAGCTACTGCATGACATAATGGTGAACGCTTCTCTGTCTGATATTGGAAATGAAACTATCTTCAACTTCCTTGATTCTGCCAATTCTTTTACGAAACTGGTTGTTGATAATTGGGAAATATGGCTGGATAAAATAAATCAAACTGTTTCAGAGATCAAGGATTATCTGGAAGTAAGCAAAGATTCCTTGTAATTTTTTTTCAATTCATGAATTTTCTGTTGACGTCTAAGGTATTGCACTTAATGCTAGAGTAAATCAAAGAGCAAAAGCAATTGGTGAGTTAAACTGATACCACAAGTGACAATAGCCAACTAACATTAACATGGCATAATGGTAGTTCGAAAAGGTGACATCTGCATCATACAATGCTATATATCAGTCTGGCTGTGGTGGTGAGTGTGTAAACATGGAAGTTCCTTTTTCTGGTTGCACTGCTGTTATGCCATCATAAGTTTTATTTTTTTTATTTTTCAGAAGGAATCAAGCCTGCTGGAATTTACAAAGGAATGGTAGCATGGTATAGTTATAATTGTATGGGCTAGATAAAAGTTTATGAATGAGCAGAAAAGTTTAAATCTGGCAGAACAACTGTGACTGATGAATCTTTATCAGAGCGCACATCAGTCTCGCAAACTCAAGACCACGTAGATTGTGTGAGTTCTCTCATTCCAAAAAACTGATGCTATTGTATCTGTGGTGTCTGATATGTCAGACATCAGTTATTTATGATATGGTTCTGCCTATGCAATGCTGCATGACAACTTAGGTTACCAGAAATTGTGCCAGGTGAGTCCTGGAACAACTGATCTATCAATACATATGAAGATTTTTACCCAATGTTGCAGTGTTGTGAAGAAGATGTAGTTGTTCTTGAAAGGGTTCTCTTTGAATGTACATTTGACATTCAAAGAGAACCCTTTGACCAGACATGAATGTATACAATGAGTTCTCTTTGAATGTACATTTGACATTCAAAGATAACTCATTCAAAACCAGACCTGAATGTACCATTTTGACCTTGAAAGCAAGAGACAAATTATGGAGTGAAAACAGCATAAAAAATTAAAAAAAAACCCAGAAGTGTCTCCTTCTGTCAAAAAAATCTTGCTAACCTTGTTTTAGGATATACATGGTCCTATTTTGGAAAATTATTAGGAACATGGACAAACTTTCAAACTTTTAACAATACATCATATTCAGCAATGCTTTTAAAGACAAGCTCAAACCTGCTGCGACAATCGAAAACCTTAAATTTGAGTTAAGAAGAGATACACGTTTGTAAGAGTAATGATACAGTACTCTTCATTTGTGTAAAAATATGTGGAGAAATATCAAATAATGTGGTTAGTTTTAACCATCCATTTGGTTTATGCGGCCATTAAATATCTTAATAGTTGTATAACTATTATATTAACTGTTTCACACATTATGAAAGTTTTCGAGTCGAGTGCTCCTCCGTTTCATAATTTCCACTGTAATATAATATTTTAGTGCACTAGAGTAATAGTCAATGAATTTAAGTTCATAATATTATAATAGGCACTTACCTATCATGACATACACTGGAAGAACAGTAGTTGGTTCCTATGTTCAGTAATTTCCATTTGGTCATTTTAAAGTTGATTGTATATTTGCCGTAGTTTGTCGAATTAATGTTTTAAATGAACTTATGGAACTCCAGTTGCGTTTCAAATGAATATGATAATTGGAGTTCAAAAGAGTCAGAATTCTGAAATTCTGACAAAAGAGTCAGAATTCTGATTTTTTTGAACTCCAATTATCATATTCATTTGAAACTCGACTGGAGTTCCATAAGTTCATTTAAAACATTAATTCGATGAACTATGGAAACTACATAATCAACTTTAAAATGACCAAATGGAAATTACTGAACATAGGAACCAACTATTGTTCTTCCAGTGTATGTCATGATAGGTAAGTGCCTATTAGGATATTATGAACTTATATTCATTGACTATTACTCTACTGCACTAAAATATTATATTACAGCGGAAATTACAAAACAGAGGAGCACTCAACTCGAAAATTTTTGTAATGTGTGAAACAGTTAATACGATAGTTATACAGCTATTAAGATATATGTGGAGAAATAGTTGAAATAAGTTTGAGGTTCTTCCACATCCACCTTGCAGCCTGGAGCCCCCACTGAGTGACTTTCATCTCTTTGGTATGCTTAAAGGGGCATTATGTGGTTGGTGGTTTGGTAGTGATAAAGAGGTAAAAAAAAATAAAAAATTAGTGGTGCATAAATGGTTTCAAGAACAGCTAAAAACCATAGTTTTTAATGGGATCAAATAAACTCCTGGACCATCCCAAAAAGTATATGTAACTGCCGGGAATCTATTGAAAAATAATGCTACATTTATGTAAGTTCCACTGGGGGGGGGGTAAATGCAATGCAATTCCGTTTACTTTTTGATTTGCCCTTGTGAAAGCTATGGTTACATATGTATAAAAATCTGAATGCATTATTTTTATGTTTTGCTGCAAAATGTTTTGTTCATCAGGGTATTGCTAGCATGCATTGTGATGCACAGAACTCTTTTCAGTAGACATGAAGAAAAGGTTTGTTCATAAGTGTACACATGACCAGCCGATGCCTTTGTACCAAATGCAAAGTGGTGTAATTAAATATTACTATATACTGATAACAAATATCACTTACCCTCATATCTAGTTATTTACACATGTGTTAAATACAGGCATATTTCTTGAACTGCACACTTCCAGCCTCATAATTCTATTGCCATTTTCTTTTATTTGGATCTATGCATAATCATACAGTATTTTGTAATCTACCAAGTGCTGTTATTCTATCCATATGGTCATAAGGCTTACCCTTATTCATTATAACTTCTTGTATTTCTTTACAAACTTTAAAAAATTTAAATTAAAACGTTAAAATAACTTATCCTCTCGTATAAAAAAGAATTTAAGGCTAAAAGTTTCTGTTCAGCATTATTCAGAGTTTCATCTGATAAGCAGTTTCTTGAGTAAGTCACTCCATCCTCTGGCTGCACACGTGGTATCTACAACACATAGATAGCTCAAAGTATGCCATCCTCAGGAAATGTAAAAAAAAGGCCACTCCTTTGGACAGAGTTTTGATTTCTCTCACTCATATGCATTATCAACATCAAATCACATTGTAGATCAAAGGCATCATGTTCTACTCTCTGTCTGTGATATGATAGGTATAAATTAATTTTCTTTTACATTGATTTTTTAAATATTGGCATTTTTCTTGACTCAAAACTTTCTATGGTTCAGGCAAACAGTAGGGTCTTTGTTATTTTGAAGTTAAGTGATATATTTCTTATACGTATAATAATATTTAATTGCACCTTTTTGCATTTGACATTTTATATTTTGTGGGTGTGTTTTTCTAATACATTGAGGGGTAATAATTATTTTGGTTATTGGTTCTTGTGCATTATCTAACTTATTATATATGATCTGTGAAAATTTGAAAAACTTTTTGAATGTTTCTTGCTTATCATATTTTTATATCACTGTGTGTAAAAATATTTTTTTTATTATGTCCGAGATCTCCCATGTGAACTATTCTTTAATTTTATAAATATAAACATGCTTAAATTGCTAATAGTAGTACTTTAAAAGATTGTTTTACCTTTAATAAAGTTAAATGTTTTTTTTTTTCCTTTTCACACTCTACACTACACACTAAGCTGTTCTCTGAGATTCAGAGGTTAGCTCCACAAGGAAATGCAAACCACCAGATAATTTTTTAAACTGATTATTCACTTACTGTTGCCATATCAAACTTCTCCATTTACAACGATCTTGACACACAACTCAGGCTTCACTGACATCCATCACACGACGTACACAAGACCTTCTATACTTCATACTCATAATCTTTTCTCATGCAGACACTCCTGAATCTGATCCTTCCATGACTTCCTTGGCCTTCTTCTGTCTTTCTTTCCTGCCACTTGGGCTGAAAGAATTTTCTTAGTAAGCATCTCATTGCTCATTCTTTCAGCATGGCCAAACTACCTAAGAATATTAGTCTCCACCCTACTAACAACATTTTGCTTCACATTACACAACTACAGCACATCTTCATTCCTCACACGATCAGAGAGTGTCTTGCCACAAACTCCCCATAAGTAATGCATCTCTCCAGCATACAAACGACTCCTATGTTTCTTCCTTTGCAACAGAACATAAAAAAATTTCAATATTTGCAGCAGAACATAACAATTCCTTAACTTCTCATTCTTAGCACACATATTCAGTGTCAGATCTGTATGTCTTTTGGTTTTCTCAGATATGTCAAGAAATTAGTTTTAAAAAATCTTGTTAATGTGTGTTGAACATGTGCAATTGGTCAATTCTTGAATTATTTATTCCTCCCCTTGTTCTAATTTACCCTAATTTCAGTTGACCGTAGTGGGCAGGGTGCTTGCTTTTAATGTCTTTACTCTAAAACGAATTTTACAGTTCAATTTAACTTTTTTATGGTATTATTGTTTCTAATTTTAATGTATTTTTTCAGTGCTTTGAAATGAACAGGTTTGTGGCATATGACAGTGAAGATGATATAGTGAAGAAAGGGTTAGAACTGATTCGTGAAAATAAACTGTGGGCTGGAGTTGTGTTTACAAATTTAAGGAACAGAGATAACTTGCCACCTTTCATTCGCTATAAGATCCGAATGGCTGCCAATAAAGTTGATAGTACAAAAAGAATAGAAGACAGGTTAGTAATTTAATTTTTATTTTTTGAGAGGTTTCATTAATTTAATTTGAAAAGTAGGTTTACCATATTGTGGTATTGATCACTTAAACTCACTGAGTGCCTGTGCAAAGTTACTTGCTAGGTAAGCCAATTTTTCATAAATTTTATGTTACACTTATTACACACACAGTGCTGCATGCAAATTTCTGAGTTACGAATATTTTTTGAAATAGTGGAAAATATTATATGGCATTAGAGAATAGATTATGCGTAATGTATAATGAGCAGAGGTGTAACTAAAGTTTTCTGCACCTGGAGCAAACCACAAAATATTGCACCCCTGTCTGTCATTTTGGTTTTTTTTTTGTTTCAGAAATTTAATGACCACTGTGAGTAACTTCAGGGAATATAAGCAATCACCAGTCCCTAATTTTAGGTCCCTGATTTCAGAAAACGTATGAGTGTATGTTTGTCATAAGACAAACCTTGTAATACAAACATACCACACATGTTATTATTGGCATATTTTCACTGTATTCCATGTGACCACTTCCTTCAGAAAACTTGAAAATTTTCATTGTCCTGGAGCGGAAATCGAACGTGCACCTCCCGATTTTCGGTCACGCATGCTAGTCATTACACTACCCAGGACAAGCAAATTCCAAGCAACTGAACCTAGACATCTGAAAACCTTCAGATTTGCACTAGTCGAAGCTATTCCTGCCCCATCGTAGGGTCTCACGACCTTTCCTAACATCCAGGGTCGGATGTTGGTCACAAATTCCAGTGATGAAAGTATGTCATATATGTATATGATACCACACATGCCTCTTCTGAGACTCAAACCCAGGCATACTCGGACAAACACCGACAAAATAAAAATAATGACATACCCCAGTTGCATCTCTATGAGGGAGTCACAATCAATTCTTGTCGTCTCAATGGCCGAGCACTATGAAGTGCTGGCTTCGAGCCATGCATCCGAGCTGAGGTATGGATGGCATTGTTTGCACTACAGCACTGGTTCTCTCCCTTCACTGGAGCCCTTGGCCCTAAATTAAGGATGGGCGATTGTTTATAGCCCATTGATTTGCTTACAATGGTCGTCATACTCCCCCCTCCCCCAACAAAGAAACTATGAATGTTTTACAGCTTTTCACAACTGCTTTGGAGTTTGGGCTTTCAGTACCACATCAAACTGGCCAAGCAAAGCTGGTAATGAAGGTTCTTAGTCACAGTAAGGATAGAATAGCCCCCAGAAAATCCTTTTTAGTTTGCAACATACATACAACCACACCTTCAATTCTGAATGCATGCAACTAACATCTCTCAAACATTCTGAGGAAGAAATGTGAATTTTGAGCTGTCAATCCTACCAAAATTGGCAAAACATATAAACAAATTCTGTAAATGGACAAATGACGAAGTATGGCCCCAACAATATATACCAGAAACATCAAATAGAAGTCATAGCTCTTTCCACGTTTATAAGTGAGTCACAGAAAAATTCTCATCGGCCGCCGCCGGGAATTGAACCCAGGGTCTTCCAGTTACGCGCCGGACATGCTTCCACTGCACCACAGTGGCCTCGAAATTCTCTAGATTCACATACAACAAACTGCCAAAACCACCTGGCAGGTTGCTTCTTTGGAGCCCCGCACTGTGTGAATCTGGAGAATTTCGAGGCCGCTGTGGTGCAGTGGAAGCATGACCGGCGCGTAACTGGATGACCCTGGGTTCAATTCCCAGTGGTGGCCGATGAGAATTTTTCTGTGACTCACTTATTAATGTGGAAAGAGCGATTACTTTTATTTGATGTTTCTAATCCACATCAACTGTGTATTTATGTACAGAAACTCATGCAAAAGCTTAGATTACAGTGAAATTAGACTAGAATCAGCGAGTATTGTGCCCTGTCTTAAGCTGCCCCTGGGGCACACTCCCCACCTTCTCCATCCTAGTTACACCTCTGATAATGAGAATATAAAATAAAGCCTATCAGAAGTAGATAATGTATTCATTGGAAGTAAGTACATTTTTTTCATACAAAGGCCTTTGTATATTATCATCCTAAAAATCAGAAATTTTGAACATTGCTTTGTCCTTAATTTGGATGAGCCCACATCTGTTGATTTTCTGTCATAGAACACTTGCCATTTCACCTCCCAGGATAGTGTATCTTCCAAGCAACTGGAATATACAGTATATAGCAAACCTGCTCCTGCCTATAACAGTGAAACATGCATTCTAAAATAGGCATTCTAATACTACCACATAGTGAAACATGCATTCTAATACTACCACATAGCAGTGAAACATGCATTCTAAAATAGGTGTGTCACTTCTAACATAAATGGTGTGTGTGCATGTAGCTGTGTTTTCAGTCACTGAATGACACGTCTGGAGATTTCAGGAGATTGTGAATAGAGTGATTAATTTGGTCAATAAGGGCAAGGAATTGCATTTAAATCTGAAAAAATAAATAAATGTGTGTATTGTTTTATATGTGGTAACAGCAAGAGTGAGAGAAATAGCACCATGGAGTATGTTTGTTGCAGGTGATGCAGTGTTATGTGGCAAAAGTAAATGAGAAGCAAAAGGAAATCTGGAATGCTAGAGGAGTGCATTTGAAGACAATGTGGTTGAAAAACAGTAGAACCAAAATGAAGCACATGTGCTGAATGAAATAGAAGAAAATCAAATTGATGGTATTAATTTCCAGAAATAAATAATCTGATGCGTAAGAAGATTTGAACACCTGTGTTGGAGGAAGATGGAGACCTGATGGAAGAACTGAACATCAGAAGGCAAAATGGATAGAGTAACTGGAGGAAAACATCAGACATAGCGTGTGATAGAAGGATGTCACTGAGACTGAAAAGTGTGTTTTTTAAAGGCTGTAGTAAACCAGTAATTCTGTTTAGTGCTGAAACTTGGTGAATGAAAAGATAGATGTCTGCAGAGTTAGCTAAACATTGTTGAAATGAAAGTGCTCATGTGGTGTGTGGTGCCACCAAAAAAGACAATGAGAAGATAAGGCCAACATTTTAAAGTGACGGGTATTTCAGAGAAGGCTTAAGAAGCAAAATGTTGCTGGTCATGTTTTGAGAGGGACCAAAAAAAAAATCCATAGGAGCACAGTGATGCAATATAGAGCTTCCTAAAAAAGTGAAGTAGAGGAAGTCATTAGGGAAGATATGGAATGGCTGTGCCAACAAATACATGAAGGGGAAGAAACTGAAGAACAAGTTTATACAAGACAGAAAAGAGGGGAGAAAGGATTATCTGCATCGGTGACCCTACCTAGATGTGGGACTATTCATGCAGCAGAAGATTAAAAAGTGGCATTCAGGTGTTGACCAATGATAATTCATTTTTCGCCTTGACTTCAGCAGTAAGGTGAGAAATTAAGTCTGTAAGAAGGAATAAAAGTCATAACAAAGCTTATGGAAAGGATCAGCATGACCAGAAATAGCATTTGTGAAGTGTTAATATGAACATTTGTTGCTTTTCTTTTTCTGCCTCCTCTCCCTTAAAATAACATTCTAAAAGAAAAATTGTTATGCTGGAGAAATGGATCAATTATTCTCACAACTGCAACCATTAATAGATTGTAACTTGATAACTGGTGTTTTAACCCTTTAACGACCATGACCCAAAAATCTTGTATCACTCTAAATAGCATAATGTCCAAAACTGTCTGTTGGTTCACTTCTTTGTTTAATAACAACAATAGTTATTGAGGGTGACTCCAGCTGATTCCTCATATGTCGTGCAAAAAAGGGTAAGGAAATCCGACTCACTCTAGGCAGGCGTTTCATGTGACTATGGCCATTTCTATGTACAGGCGTTTTGGGCGTTATGGTCATTAAAGGGTTAAATGCAAATGCTTCAGACAGATTTTTTTATTCAAATTCAGTTTGTTTTCTATGAAAAACTGTTATCTCAGGAGTTGTGATATTCTTAATATGCCTTCCTGTTGTCTTAATAAAAAGTATTGCTTTTATTTTTTCAACAGACATTTATGTATATTTGATTTTAATATTGGGCTACTAATATTTTATTGAAACATATTTGTTTTTAGGTTCCATACTCCTGGTCCACGTAGGCGACCTGGTATAGATATGAAGTACATTACATATGGGTTTGCATACCTTCAAGATATGATAGAGCATGCGATCATACAAGAACAGACTGGCCGAACTGCTGATACGGGTGTTTATTTACAGCAGTTCCCTTATCCTTGCTACATTTTTGATCAGTAAGTTGTGGCTTTTCACATATTTATTGTAGTAAGTGCTTGGATTATAAGTGGTAGTTGTCCTGTCATCGTGTAATTTATGAGCAGCTTCATACATGTATGCATAGATGCTAGTACTTCAAAACTGATGGAGAGGGCATGAATTTTAAGTTTTAAAAATGTAGTAGTTGTGAAAGACTCAAATACTTTTCATGAAAATACCACTACACATTTGGTTTACATATAAAAGACTTTATAAATAACATATATACAGGTTATTCCTAGTTACTTGTAAGAGAATTACTACAAGTACAAAATAAAAAAAGAAACTGAAAATAATGTCATGGAAATTATGGAAAAATTATTGGCACTTTATTAGTGTACAGATGAACGTCTAAAGACAGAATTTAAAAATTAGGAATAACTTCTAACTTCTCAGCTGTGTAATTTTCACATTTTAGTAATGATATGTTAGTGTCTCTTAAATTATTTTACTAACCCTTTTTCACTCCAATAAAGTTTCATCTTTTCTCACTCTGGACTCATATTTTGTTTGTGAAGTTGAGGCCACAACTTAGGTATGAAAGCTCTGCTTTGGGATATTTGATGCCATAATTCACTTTAACTTGACATAAATAGGCTAACTGGGTATAAATTCTGTCCAGTTTATTTATACTTCTTCAGTGCGTGTGGGACTTCTCAAAGTATTCACCAGATTTTCTGGCACAGGTGGTCGAATATAATTGTATCATATTCTGACTTTTAGTAATGATGGGTTTAGTGTCCAAATGGCTGTTTAAAACAAGCATGAAATGGTTTAACACATTCTCAACAGACAGTAAAACGAGTTGGACGAGGAAATTATGTCTCACCAGCCTGTACATGTGAGCTATAGAGGAATGATGGTGGTGGAGGATAACGCTCAACACGCAAGCTAATTGTTGCAATGTTGGGTATCACCCGAATGTCGACAGGAAAGGGTTAAAGAAGTGCCAACTCTCACCTTCTGAGTTCTGGTACCTATGATGTATGAAACTTAAGCACCTTTCAAAAATGTGGTTATTTCATGAAAATTTCTAAGAATATCTTGTCATGATTCATAAAAATTATATGAATATGTCAAAGAAAGTTTAAAACTCTAAACACAAATCAGTACTACCTATAAGGATGTCAAAAACATTCTTAATAGGTTTTTAAGGAAAAACCATGTCAAATCAAAACCAATTAAAACCATGTGAGTAATAATAGGTTTATTACCATTTGCATTACTGTTTCACACATTAATCAGTGCAATGTAAGCTACTTGGGCTATGCTTATTAAATATAAAACTTATCAGCATTAAAACAAAGAAAATATTGCTACTATTGAAGTATGAAATGAACTTACCAAAAGAACATCGTAGTTTGAAGAGAATTTTTGATTGCTAATATATGCATATCGTGTCTGCTTGCTGTATTCAAACATCAAGCAGACACAATACGCATATATTGGTAATTAAAAAATCTTTTCAAACTGTGATTTTCTTTTGGTAAGTTCATTTCATACTTCAATATGTTTTTTTTGTTTTAATGTTAAGTTTTATGTTTGATAAGCATAGCCCAAGTAGCTTACATTGCACTGATTAATGTGTGAAACACTGATACAAATGACAGTAAACCTATTGTTCACTCACATATATAAGCCACATAATCCATTTGATTGCATGTAGTTAACCAAAATATTGCTATTAATTAAAACCAATTAAAAAAATAAACTCATAAGAATATGAGTATAACTCATCATCTTCTTGATCTGTTCATTTTCCCACATTTTAGCATGTTATTTCCTTCTAAGATGCAGGGCTTGCATGGCCCCTGGAATCCTGGAAGAGTCCTGGAATTTGATTTCCCTTTTCTCCAGGCCTGGAAAGTCCTTGATTTTTCATATTTTTGTGAAAGGTCCTAGAATAGTCCTTTCTTGCATTGAAAAAAAAATGGTCAAAAGGTTCAGACTGATTGTGTCACTTTGTTGTAGCTCCAAGTGGTGTGTGCTTACAATCATATCACTTCCTCCCATGGAGTTTGGAGACATGATGTCATCTCATGTGGCAGTGTAGTGCTAGATAGCTTGAGTGCCATATTTCCAGCAACCATGGTTTGTGGTATAGAAATTGTGTGCATTTGGAGTCACAATAGTGTGTGGAAACCTTTCGGTGAGTCCAAGATGGCCATTCCTTCTAGCATGTGCTTTTCTCACTGAAGGAGATTGATATCTGGCCTCCCTACCACCAATGTGTCTGGGAATAGGTGACTATGGAATATAGAATCTTCAGAGCCGTGGAAAAGTTGTTTTGTATTATTATCATTGTGCTATGTTCCAGAATGTTTCATATAAGTTCTATACAGAATGCATTTATACTGGGAAATTTTGCGTCTTCATTGAAGATGTAACACACACACTGAAGAACACTGTAACAGCATCACAAGAATTCTGCATGCAAAGTAAATTTCACCACAATTGTCAAAACGTGATACAAAGCACTATAATTCTAACAAAACTTTAGGCTCCTGGAATTTTTTAATGAACTCCTGAAAAACCTTTGGAAAAGTCCTGGAATTTATTTTTTGTAAATGTGTATGAACCCCATAAATGGCAATCATCACTGCTGCTTCATTGCTGAACTTGTGCAACTCCTCCTCCTTCCATTTACCAACACTCCCATTTATGAATTATGGTGGGGGTTATGAAAGACTATATAAGGAATTTTACTAGGAAATTTTTTCTTTAATAGCAAATTTTTGGAGAAAACTCTTCTCCTTCTTCAGGCTGTCTTGTTGTTGTCACTTTTTACTTGTCACTATCACGGTTACATGATAGTGACAAGTAAAAAGTGGTTTGTGGTATAGAAATTGTGTGCATTTGGAGTCACAATAGTGTGTGGAAACCTTTCGATGAGTCCAAGACTATCTTACATAGGTGAAACAGGTCGCAGACTAGAAACTCATATAGCTGAGCATAAAGCAGCTATAAAAAATTGCTCCAACAAGACTGGATTAGATAGGCATGTTAGAGAAACTGGGCACAGCATGGATTGGAATTCCCTTAAAGTAATCAGTTTCCAAAGCAATTTCCAAAAAAGAAAACTGAAAGAAGGAATAGAGATTGAGAAAAATCAAAATTCCATCATCAATGACTGCAAAGGATTTTCCCTGCCTAACATCTGGCAGGATTTGTTGAAAAATAACCTAAACCATCAAGGTTAACCGTAACCGTGATAGTGACAAGTAAAAAGTGACAACAACAAGACAGCCTGAAGAAGGAGAAGAGTTTTCTCCGAAAATTTGCTATTAAAGAAAAAAATTTCCTAGTAAAATTCCCATAAAAGTTGCTTAAATTATTAATTCAATTAAACTAGGAAGCCATTTCTCAACATGAGCTGTATTCAAAGGACTATATAAGTATTTCACAACAAGGTGTTTTCTATTGACCACACACTGCGGGAGGTGAACATTGTTTATTGTGTGGTTGACACTTAGAGTTGATTATGTGCTTAGAAAGACAAAGACACCACTCTAATGTCACTTGTGAGGAGGTTTTCTCATGTCATAGTGGAAGCATTCAAAGTTTTATGGTTTTCCCTGTTGTGGGCTCAACAACATGCATGCAAATTTGAAAAGAAATCCATGTTTTACCCTCCCAGTTGTGAGATCTGAAAAGAAAGAACTGATTAAAAGGGAAATTTGTAGGTTTAATTAAGTATGCCTAGACTTTTTCTGGTTCTATATTTTGTGTCCAATTTTTAAGCACATAATGGAAATGCAGGTGGGGTTTTTTTTTTGTTATTGTTGTTTTTATAAGCACTGCAAAGATAAAAATTCAGAATTTCTTGATAAAAATACCTTGAGCATTGCCACTCAGTAACTGTCTTATTCAGTCTGTTATTGTTATTCATGGAACTTATTAGTGAAATTATTTGTATATATTTTTTTATACCTGAATATCATATCATAAACATCAACCATTTTCAGTTCCCAAATATCTTCCACAACTCTCTGTCTTGAGCCAGTCTCCTCCATGTCACTCCAGCATGCTTTCAAATTTCATCCACCCATCTCCCACATGGTCTTCTGGAACTTTTCTTTTCCCTTGGTGTCCAGTCTAGTATTTCAATTGTCCCACAGTGATAAGTTCCTCTAGTAATATTACTAGCCCATCATCACTGGATCATCTTTACTTTGATCATGATGTTATCCACTCTTTTCATTTTCCTGATCCATTAGTTCCTTTTCCTATCTTTCTTATATACATGAAGAATGCATCATTCCATTCTTCTTTGAGTTGCCCTTAGCCTTTAGCCTCTGTATGTCTTTTTTAGTTAGGGTCCAAAATTATTATGTATATACATATACTGTATGTTTATTTTTTTATGTGATCTTAATACTTTACCATTTATATGTGTTCATTTTAAACTTTTTACTTGAATCTAACTTTTTCCAGATTTATAATGGCATTATCACGTACTTTCCCATTATTTATGGTATTGTCATGGGTTTATACCAGCTCTATGATAATTAAAGGCATCGTACACGAAAAAGAGCATCGACTAAAGGAAGTGATGAAAGTTATGGGACTGAGTAATGGAGTATTATGGTTGGCATGGTTCATCAAGTCATTCTTAATGATGGCCTTGAGCTGCTTTCTTCTTATGCTAGTTCTGGTGGTATGTATTGATCCCATATAAAAAATTTATTTTTAAGAGCTTTTTTAAAGTGGAAGTTGATTTTGTTTTTTTCATTCTCTATGCTGTATGTTCATACTGGTTTGTTTAAAGTTCTGCTTCTGACAATTTTTTTATAATCTGTGTTATTGTTTTTAAAATGAAAGATACCCATGTTCTTGTTTTTTTTTTTTTTTTTTTTTTGTAGAAGAAAAAGTTACTAAAAGAAATCAAATCTTTATAGGGTTTAAAAGGAAAAGTAGTTGGATTTTGTCTACATTGAATTTTTGAATGAATTCATTTTTAGGAGTCATTTCCAAAGTTTTGGTGACTACGTTGTGTAGATTTTCCAACCTGTGTCACTGTTTATTGATAAGCTTAGATGAACATAAAGCTGCTATTAAAATGTATCTAATAAAACAGGACTAAATCATCACTACAACAAACAGCACACAAAATGGACTGGACTCTCTAAAGGCAATTGAGCATCAAGCTAACTCATGTGTCTGTAAACTGGAAAAATCATTGGAAATTTCTCAAACAAAAGTGGCAACATCAATGTTCACATAGGATGGCAAATCCATCCAGCATGGTCACCAACTTTTTGGAAATGACTAAATGACTTATGAAGATGAAATGAGATTTTTATTTAAAAATTTGAGTTGAAGTACCTTATATACCTTTTATCTTAATACCCATAAAGATTTGATTCATTGAAATAGTTTCATCACAGGAAGCCATGATGTTATTAATTGCAAAAAAAAAAAAAAAAAAAAAAATTACCAGTGCATCTCATACAGTATATATCATTGGCTTTTAATGTACACTATGTAGACGAAAGTATTCAAACAGTTAAGTCAAATGGAAACGAGCATTTATTTGCTGAAATCAGTACACTTTGGTCATTATTACTATGTCAACACTTCTACGCATGATTTCCGCAAACTACTAGTAGATCTGTATTGGAATTTCCCTCTATTGCTCCTGGAAAGCTTTTGTCAGAGCCATCATAAAGAAACGTTTTAACTCATTGTACAGATGTTTTATTAGATTTAGATTAGGACTATGGGCAAGCCAATCTAACACTTGGACATCCTGCTCATCAAACCAGGCCTGGGCAGATTTTACAGCGTGGCAAGGTGTTCAGTCTTGCTGAAACGGGCAGGGATCTGTGCTGCTTTAGGTTGGAGGGCACCACAATCAAAGGACTAAGTCCTCCTCAGCAGAAACAGCATCATCACAGATCTGCCTTCAAACTTGTCTGCAGGGACAGTGCAGTCCACTTGACAGCATTCACTGAGAAAACACCAAACCCAAGTTTATCCATCTAAATGAAACAGCGAGTAGTGTGATCATCATTCCACATGACCCTCTTCCACTCTTCTGTCGTCCGTAAATGGCAGCAAGTGAGACACTGCTGTAGTCATCACCTTCCATTACCTGGAGAGACAATGTAGGGCTTGTGTGCAGTAGACCTAGCATGGTAACCATAGGCTTACAGTTTCTGCTGGACTGTTCTGATGCAAATAGCTGATTCAGTGTCTTGTTTGATGTCACCAGTCATATCTTTGATGGAGGATGTGTGTGCCTTCATGTTCTGCAATAAGCTTCATTTGTTACCTTCAGAAAACTTCAAAATTGCATCACTGTGGAATGGAAATTGAACTGACACCACCCAATTTACATTTGTGCTTGCTTCTATTGCACCACAAGGGACAATAAAGTTTCAAGCAACTGAACCTAAGTAGATGTAGCTTAAGAATCCAAACAACTTTTCCAGGTCTACACTAGTTGAAGCAGTCTTCATTTCTTGACCATTTCTCATTTTCTCATCCATGTATGGATCATCATCATCATCAACCATTATCAATCCACTGTTGGACAAAGGTCTCCCCAAGTTTCTTCCACAATGGTCTGTCTTATGCCAGTCTCCTCCATGTTAGTCCTGCATACTTTCGAATTCCATCCGTCCATCTCCCATGTGGTCTTCTTCTGGGTCTTTTCCTGTCCCTTGGAATCCAGTCTAAAATTTCAGTTGTCCATCGATGGTCTGTTCTTCTGGCAATATGTCCAACCCATTGCCATTTCAGGGATTTTACTCTGATCATGATGTCTTCCACTTTTGTCATTTTTCGAATCCAGGAGTTTCTCTTCTTATCTCTCCTGGTTACACCAAGCATGCATCTCTCCATGCTCTTTGAGTTGTCCGCAGTCTTTGTATGTCTCTTCTAGTTAAGGTCCACGTTTCTGCCCCATACGTAAGCACTGGAAGGATGCATTGATCAAACACTTTTCTTTTAAGACATAATGGCATATTGCTCTTGAAAATTATACTGTTTCTTCCAAAAGCTCTCCAGGCAAGTTTTATACGCTAATTAATTTCTTCATCAATGTGACCTTCACTTGATATTTGCTGTGCAAGATAAATGGAGGAATTGGTTATCTCCAGCTTTCCCCCATCAATCAATAAATCTTCATTTCTTGTAAAAGCATTGTACACCGCTTTTGTCTTCTGAAAGTTCATTTTTAATCCCACTTCTTTACTCTTGTCAACAAGTTCCTGGATCATACTCCGCAGCTCTGACAGGTAGTTGCAAAAATGACTACGTCATCAGCAAAACGAAGGTGAGTTAGATAATCTTCATTAATCTTTAAAGGTAATTATTTCTGCAGTGTCACAGATCATAAAAATAAATGGGAGACAAATCCCTGGAAGAATTACCCTATTTTTTGGAATATTAGATGCTATTTTTTATTTCAAAATATTGGTTGTCAAAATCCCCTTACATCTGATAGACTAAAGATCATTATTATGCAAATATATGCATATATATACATGGTTGTATCACAAAAAAAATGACCATCCCTGAAATCAAGTGTACCTGCCCAGATGTGTCACAGAGTACACATGACAAGGTCAACCACACAGAGATATGAGCATCCAGCCAGGACAGATGAGCAACAGTGTGCAACGTGAGCATAATGGGCAGAGGTAGTGATTTGACGGATATTCAAAAAGAATGATCATCAGCTACCGGGCCAAGAGTGGAAGCATCTCAGAAACAGCAGAGTTCATGGGCTGTTCGTGAGGTGCTGGGTGGCTAATGGACTGAGAGGAATTTTTCTGAGTTGTTTTTATCAGTGGTATCCCACATTGCTAATTTTGCAAATCATAAGGATTTGACAATTCATAAGCTGCTTTTGTTTACACATAAAGTTTACCGGGTGATCTGTTTGGGTAAGGATTATTTAAAAATGCTGTGGTGTGGCTTGTAACAGATATAATAAGTCAATATTTGGCAGAAATTAACTTTACAAATGGTAATTTCGAGAGCATAATGCGCTGGTATTGCACATTTGAAGAAATGGGATCCATCGTGAAGCGAAACTCTGGTGGCAGTAAGCGTGATTCTGAGAAAGAATCCCTTGTTTCTGCTGCCTTGGAGCATAGCCCACGGAAAAGTCTACAGTGCTTATCCTTGGAACTGATGGTGCCATACACAATATGACACTTATCCTTGGAACTGACAGTGCCGTACACAACATCTCAATGCACTGTGCGCCCTTACCTGAAAATGTACCCATATCGCTTACAGCATGTGCAAGCACTTTTCAAGTTTTCTGAAAGATGGCTACATGGGAAATAGTAAAATGTATGGCATGTATATACTGACAAAGATTTGTAAGTGCCTTTCATATATTTGTGAAAAACTGGTTCTTTTGGGAATTCACTTCCAATTTATTTTTACTCTAAGAATGTTATTGATACGATTCGACAAACCAAATGTTCTTCACTCAGAGAAGTTCTAAATTATATTAATTCAACATTTGTCGAAAACATTACGTGGTTTCAGAAATTATTAACTATATGTCAACAAAATAGTTTCCATATCATCTACTGTTTCGCACGTTACTAGAAAATCGAGCACGGGAAAAAACGTCCATATAATAAGAAAATTTTTATTTCAACTTGTCACTAATATTCCTTTTGTTCTTTTTGATGTTCTTTATAATAGTTTAGAATTTTATTATGAAGATTACAAATTTATATGAAAAAATGTTTTAATATATGCAGTCAAATGCATCATAAGTTGTCAAAGTCCTCCAATACGTAGAGACAATATGTATTAAATGATTAATATTATTCCAGTTTTTTAAGTCATGATTTACGAAATTAATACAATAGAAAAGAACTTTCGAACCTTTTGATTATGATGCGTTGAATCAGTAATAAGCCATCTTGTTATCGAAGAAGGCATGATTTTCCTTTCCTGTGGTATCAGCTTCCAAGTTGAACTTCGATCTTATAATTTCTTATTATAGATGATGGTTGCATGTTTTATTTTCCGTGGCTCGATATCCCAAACTAGTTTCAATTCCTTCTTTTTGGAATCATCTTCAGTGGGTATTATGATCGTCTCATACACGTTGTGTTTCGGCCACTTACATCGATTCTACTGGCAGCTTCCGACTTTTCACGGCAGTTGTACTCTTGCGCATGCTATTTTTGGTATTAATGCACGTTCTTAGTCGTGTTTTGATATAATTGGATGATATGAATTCCGATTCTAAATTAATTGGTGTTGCCATTCGTTTGTTGAAAATAATTAATAAGGTCTTTTATTATATTTTTTATCGTTAATTTCTTTTTCGATAAAATATTTCCAAGCGTACGGTAGATTCATTGGATCATTATTATTACAATTTATTTCTTTAGTTTTTTCAATCATTATCGCTTCTGAGGTTAATATTTGATTTTTAGTTTTATGTGAGGTTATTAATTTTGCATCATACCAAACAGGATAAGCTTCATTTTCAATACAATGATTTATTAATGATGTTTTGTTTTCTTTTTTATTCCAGTTCGATATATGTTCTTTTAATCTGGTCTTAAATCTTCTTTTTGTACTTCCTATGTATACTTTATTTCTTTCATTTCTTTCTATTTCTGTATAATATTTTGTTGGTATAGAATATACTCCGGCTTTATCAAGCATTGATCTTCTTTCATTTCCATTAGTTAATATAGTTTCGTTATCTATGACGGTTTCTGCCAATATCATTTTTTCTTTAATGCATTCCTTCTTTAAGATATCTGTTATTGGAGGAATGTAGGGAATTTTACCAGCAAATTTTATTTCATTTTTTTGTTTATTTTTATTTTCATTTAAAGATTTCTTTATATTTTCAAGTATATCATCTATGATCTTTTTCTTGTATCCAAATTTCATAGCAGTTCTTTTTATCCAGTTAATCTCAATCTTTTCTTTGTGTTTATTACAGGAATGGGTTAATGCTCTTCTTATGTAAAATTGAAGTGCTGCTCTTTTATATTTCCAAGGATGATTTGAATCAATCGGAATTATCGTTGGAGTATAAGTTGGTTTTCGATATACTTCGTATTCAATCATATTATTTCGCCTGAATAAAGAAATGTCTAAATAGTTTAGTTGTCTCTTAACTTCTTTTTCCATAGTAACTTGTATTGTAGGATAAAAACTATTGTATTTGTTTACAAATGTTTCAAGTTCTTTTTCAGATTGCTTCCAGAAGATAAGGATATCGTCAACGTATCTTACGTATAGTATTAGTTGTTTTTGATTGAATGAATCCAAAAGTTTATTTTCTATGTCTTGTAATATTATTTCAGCAAGAAGTCCCGAAATTGGTGATCCCATTGGTGCACCTTGTTTTTGTCGGTATATTTTTTTATTATATGTGAAGTAGTTATTATCAGCTACTAGTTTCAATGCCTGGATAATACTAATTCTTTGTGCTTCAGGTATTTTTTCATCTTTTAACTTCTGATCTAACAATTGAATTGCTTCATAAACAGGTGTATTTGGATATAGGGAAACAATATCTAGACTGATCATCAGAAAATCGGTTGTTTTTAGTTCTTTAACTTTTTTAATCACTTCAATGGAGTTGTTAATTGTATAAATATGTTGAAAGTAATACTGTTTTAAATGTTTAAATAGTTCTTTTTCAAGGAGAATTGTTGGAGACGTTGTTTTATTTACTATTGGTCTTAATGGTTCTTCTTTTTTATGCGTTTTGATTTTGCTGAATATGCTTGGAATAGACGCTCCAACGGGCGGAATGGCTTTGTTTTTAATATTATCAGGTAAATGTCCATGGTTTTTTATATAAGCCATTTTTCTTAGAATTGTATCTGTTGGGTCAAGTGTAGTTTCTTCGATATCCAGTTTTTCTATAGCCGTTTTCATTTTTATATCATAATCATCTTTGTCTAATATAATAATTTGTTTGGCTTTATCAGCGCTTACGCATTTAATTGCTGGGTTGTTCTTGAGGTTCATTAGCTCTTGTCTCTCATATTTTATAGCTGGTATTTGTTCTTCTTTTTCTTTGTTATTGATTGCTCTTAATATTTTAAATCTTGTAGGGTTTTGTCTTTTATTTGGTAGTTTCCTGATGACGTCTTCTATATATGGGATTATTATCTCGGCTTTCGGAATTTCTTGTTTATATGCATATCTCGTTCCTCTATTGAGTGCTTTAACTTGTAGATATGTCAATTCATTATTAGATTTGTTAATGAACAGTGGTTTGTCTTCTAATGTTGGTAGTTTTTCTTTTTCTTCTTTGTTATTATACTTTTCTCTTATGAGGTTTTCAATTTTATGAAAGTGTCTCCTTCTGTCTTTAAATTGTTGTCTTTCTATAATAGCAAATATTTTAATTAATGCTATTTTTATTTCTTCTTTATCTTTCTCTTGCATGCATTGATTATATAATCTGTAGTTTTTCTTACTCAATCTATCAATGTCTTTTCGTTTTTCTCTAATAGAGGCTCTTAATCTTTTAATTTCACAAGTTTGTAAAATGGTTTTATCTTTATAATTCATTGGTTTATTTCTAATTTGTAAAAATTTAGGTGTAATTCCATTGTTTTTACAAGTTGTCAAAAAGTTTAAATGTTCGACTTCTTTGCTCAACTGGATTCTATTCTTTTTAAAGTTCGTGATATTCATTTTGTTTAGTTCGTATATATTATGATTTCAGCCGCGAATTTCAGATTCTCTCCAATAAAATCAACATTATGAGCCTTTTAAATCTCCAGTTTCCATAAATTATATTAATTCAACATTTGTCGAAAACATTACGTGGTTTCAGAAATTATTAACTATATGTCAACAAAATAGTTTCCATATCATCTACTGTTTCGCACGTTACTAGAAAATCGAGCACGGGAAAAAACGTCCATATAATAAGAAAATTTTTATTTCAACTTGTCACTAATATTCCTTTTGTTCTTTTTGATGTTCTTTATAATAGTTTAGAATTTTATTATGAAGATTACAAATTTATATGAAAAAATGTTTTAATATATGCAGTCAAATGCATCATAAGTTGTCAAAGTCCTCCAATACGTAGAGACAATATGTATTAAATGATTAATATTATTCCAGTTTTTTAAGTCATGATTTACGAAATTAATACAATAGAAAAGAACTTTCGAACCTTTTGATTATGATGCGTTGAATCAGTAATAAGCCATCTTGTTATCGAAGAAGGCATGATTTTCCTTTCCTGTGGTATCAGCTTCCAAGTTGAACTTCGATCTTATAATTTCTTATTATAGATGATGGTTGCATGTTTTATTTTCCGTGGCTCGATATCCCAAACTAGTTTCAATTCCTTCTTTTTGGAATCATCTTCAGTGGGTATTATGATCTTCTCATACACGTTGTGTTTCGGCCACTTACATCGATTCTACTGGCAGCTTCCGACTTTTCACGGCAGTTGTACTCTTGCGCATGCTATTTTTGGTATTAATGCACGTTCTTAGTCGTGTTTTGATATAATTGGATGATATGAATTCCGATTCTAAATTAATTGGTGTTGCCATTCGTTTGTTGAAAATAATTAATAAGGTCTTTTATTATATTTTTTATCGTTAATTTCTTTTTCGATAAAATATTTCCAAGCGTACGGTAGATTCATTGGATCATTATTATTACAATTTATTTCTTTAGTTTTTTCAATCATTATCGCTTCTGAGGTTAATATTTGATTTTTAGTTTTATGTGAGGTTATTAATTTTGCATCATACCAAACAGGATAAGCTTCATTTTCAATACAATGATTTATTAATGATGTTTTGTTTTCTTTTTTATTCCAGTTCGATATATGTTCTTTTAATCTGGTCTTAAATCTTCTTTTTGTACTTCCTATGTATACTTTATTTCTTTCATTTCTTTCTATTTCTGTATAATATTTTGTTGGTATAGAATATACTCCGGCTTTATCAAGCATTGATCTTCTTTCATTTCCATTAGTTAATATAGTTTCGTTATCTATGAATAATTTTAATCATTTAATACATATTGTCTCTACGTATTGGAGGACTTTGACAACTTATGATGCATTTGACTGCATGTATTAAAACATTTTTTCATATAAATTTGTAATCTTCATAATAAAATTCTAAACTATTATAAAGAACATCAAAAAGAACAAAAGGAATATTAGTGACAAGTTGAAATAAAAATTTTCTTATTATATGGACATTTTTTCCCGTGCTCGATTTTCTAGTAAAGTGCAAAACAGTAGATGATATGGAAACTATTTTGTTGACATATAGTTAATAATTTCTGAAACCACGTAATGTTTTCGACAAATGTTGAATTAATATAATTTATGGAAACTGGAGATTTAAAAGGCTCATAATGTTGATTTTATTGGAGAGAATCTGAAATTCGCGGCTGAAATCATAATATATACGAACTAAACAAAATGAATATCACGAACTTTAAAAAGAATAGAATCCAGTTGAGCAAAGAAGTCGAACATTTAAACTTTTTGACAACTTGTAAAATCAATGGAATTACACCTAAATTTTTACAAATTAGAAATAAACCAATGAATTATAAAGATAAAACCATTTTGCAAACTTGTGAAATTAAAAGATTAAGAGCCTCTATTAGAGAAAAACGAAAAGACATTGATAGATTGAGTAAGAAAAACTACAGATTATATAATCAATGCATGCAAGAGAAAGATAAAGAAGAAATAAAAATAGCATTAATTAAAATATTTGCTATTATAGAAAGACAACAATTTAAAGACAGAAGGAGACACTTTCATAAAATTGAAAACCTCATAAGAGAAAAGTATAATAACAAAGAAGAAAAAGAAAAACTACCAACATTAGAAGACAAACCACTGTTCATTAACAAATCTAATAATGAATTGACATATCTACAAGTTAAAGCACTCAATAGAGGAACGAGATATGCATATAAACAAGAAATGAAAGCCGAGATAATAATCCCATATATAGAAGACGTCATCAAGAAACTACCAAATAAAAGACAAAACCCTACAAGATTTAAAATATTAAGAGCAATCAATAACAAAGAAAAAGAAGAACAAATACCAGCTATAAAATATGAGAGACAAGAGCTAATGAACCTCAAGAACAACCCAGCAATTAAATGCGTAAGCGCTGATAAAGCCAAACAAATTATTATATTAGACAAAGATGATTATGATATAAAAATGTAAATGGCTATAGAAAAACTGGATATCGAAGAAACTACACTTGACCCAACAGATACAATTCTAAGAAAAATGGCTTATATAAAAAACCATGGACATTTACCTGATAATATTAAAAACAAAGCCATTCCGCCCGTTGGAGCGTCTATTCCAAGCATATTCAGCAAAATCAAAACGCATAAAAAAGAAGAACCATTAAGACCAATAGTAAATAAAACAACGTCTCCAACAATTCTCCTTGAAAAAGAACTATTGAAACATTTAAAACAGTATTACTTTCAACATATTTATACAATTAACAACTCCATTGAAGTGATTAAAAAAGTTAAAGAACTAAAAACAACCGATTTTCTGATGATCAGTCTAGATATTGTTTCCCTATATCCAAATACACCTGTTTATGAAGCAATTCAATTGTTAGATCAGAAGTTAAAAGATGAAAAAATACCTGAAGCACAAAGAATTAGTATTATCCAGGCATTGAAACTAGTAGCTGATAATAACTACTTCACATATAATAAAAAAATATACCGACAAAAACAAGGTGCACCAATGGGATCACCAATTTCGGGACTTCTTGCTGAAATAATATTACAAGACATAGAAAATAAACTTTTGGATTCATTCAATCAAAAACAACTAATACTATACGTAAGATACGTTGACGATATCCTTATCTTCTGGAAGCAATCTGAAAAAGAACTTGAAACATTTGTAAACAAATACAATAGTTTTTATCCTACAATACAAGTTACTATGGAAAAAGAAGTTAAGAGACAACTAAACTATTTAGACATTTCTTTATTCAGGCGAAATAATATGATTGAATACGAAGTATATCGAAAACCAACTTATACTCCAACGATAATTCCGATTGATTCAAATCATCCTTGGAAATATAAAAGAGCAGCACTTCAATTTTACATAAGAAGAGCATTAACCCATTCCTGTAATAAACACAAAGAAAAGATTGAGATTAACTGGATAAAAAGAACTGCTATGAAATTTGGATACAAGAAAAAGATCATAGATGATATACTTGAAAATATAAAGAAATCTTTAAATGAAAATAAAAATAAACAAAAAAATGAAATAAAATTTGCTGGTAAAATTCCCTACATTCCTCCAATAACAGATATCTTAAAGAAGGAATGCATTAAAGAAAAAAATGATATTGGCAGAAACCGTCATAGATAACGAAACTATATTAACTAATGGAAATGAAAGAAGATCAATGCTTGATAAAGCCGGAGTATATTCTATACCAACAAAATATTATACAGAAATAGAAAGAAATGAAAGAAATAAAGTATACATAGGAAGTACAAAAAGAAGATTTAAGACCAGATTAAAAGAACATATATCGAACTGGAATAAAAAAGAAAACAAAACATCATTAATAAATCATTGTATTGAAAATGAAGCTTATCCTGTTTGGTATGATGCAAAATTAATAACCTCACATAAAACTAAAAATCAAATATTAACCTCAGAAGCGATAATGATTGAAAAAACTAAAGAAATAAATTGTAATAATAATGATCCAATGAATCTACCGTACGCTTGGAAATATTTTATCGAAAAAGAAATTAACGATAAAAAATATAATAAAAGACCTTATTAATTATTTTCAACAAACGAATGGCAACACCAATTAATTTAGAATCGGAATTCATATCATCCAATTATATCAAAACACGACTAAGAACGTGCATTAATACCAAAAATAGCATGCGCAAGAGTACAACTGCCGTGAAAAGTCGGAAGCTGCCAGTAGAATCGATGTAAGTGGCCGAAACACAACGTGTATGAGAAGATCATAATACCCACTGAAGATGATTCCAAAAAGAAGGAATTGAAACTAGTTTGGGATATCGAGCCACGGAAAATAAAACATGCAACCATCATCTATAATAAGAAATTATAAGATCGAAGTTCAACTTGGAAGCTGATACCACAGGAAAGGAAAATCATGCCTTCTTCGATAACAAGATGGCTTATTACTGATTCAACGCATCATAATCAAAAGGTTCGAAAGTTCTTTTCTATTGTATTAATTTCGTAAATCATGACTTAAAAAACTGGAATAATATTAATCATTTAATACATATTGTCTCTACGTATTGGAGGACTTTGACAACTTATGATGCATTTGACTGCATATATTAAAACATTTTTTCATATAAATTTGTAATCTTCATAATAAAATTCTAAACTATTATAAAGAACATCAAAAAGAACAAAAGGAATATTAGTGACAAGTTGAAATAAAAATTTTCTTATTATATGGACGTTTTTTCCCGTGCTCGATTTTCTAGTAACGTGCGAAACAGTAGATGATATGGAAACTATTTTGTTGACATATAGTTAATAAGTTCTAAATATTGTGCCATTACTCAGACGTGTGCTCATGTGTGAAAAGATGCGCTGCTATGTGAAACTAAGCAGATCATCATAATATTTGACCATGGCAGATCAAAGATTAAGGGGCATTCTCAGAACAGAAACCAGCAGGATCATGCTGGGCATACGAATGCAAAAGAACAATGCAGTATGTCGAATTGAGAAAGTAAATGCTTTTTGTCATTTCATATTTTTTCATTCTAAAATTGTCAAATTTGTGTTCTGTTAAATTTATTATATTAAATATTGGTCCATAAAATTATTATATATAGAGATTTCATAGTTTGGCCACATGATTCTATTAAAATGAGTTTGACCCATGCCAGAATCCCAACTTTGCATCCCTGGCATATGACATAGTTCTCTTTAGCAAGGTGTTAAAGAAAATTACATAGCATGCAAACAAGAGAGATGAAGTAACTGATTTCTATCCTGATAATTATACTATACATACATACATATCACTATGTTGTTGTCTGATATTTAGAGGTTAGATCCACAAAGAAATGCAAACTACCAGGTAAATTTTTAACTCATTATTTACTCACTGTTGCCATATCAACTTCTCCATTTTCAGTGATCTTGACACACAACTTGGGCTTCACTCATATCCATCACACGACATACACAAGACCTTCTATATTTCATCTCATAATCTTTTTTTCATGCAGACACTTCTGAATTTGATCCTCCCATGACTACCTTGGACTTCCTGTGCCTTTCCTTCCTGCCACTTGGGCTAAAAAAATTTCTTAGTGAGCATCTCACCACTCATTATTTCAACCTGGTCAAACCACCAAAGCATATTAGTCCCCACCTTGGTAACAACGTTTTGCTTCACATTACACAAATGCAAACACATTTTTATTTCTCACATGATCAGAATGTGTCTTGCTACAAACCCCCTGTAAGTAACGCATTTCTCCAGCACACAAACGACTCTTATGTTTTTTCTGTAGTACTGTTATATTATGAATGCCTAAATTTCATTTTCATGTGCCCATAGTGATATGTGTATTTAATATTTCTTTCTTTAGTATGGAAATGTGATGGAGAACAGTGATCCAGGTGTTGTATATGTTTTTCTACTGTGCTACAGTGTGTCTACCATCATGATGTCTTTCTTGCTCAGCACATTCTTTTCAAGAGCAAACATTGCAGCAGCTGCTGGGGGAATTTTATTCTTCATTGTGTACATACCATATCCTTTCTTAGTTCTATGGGAAGACAGATTATCTCTTCTTCAGAAAGGTGCTGCTGTAAGTATCTATAAGTGAATGCTGAATTATTCTTAAACATCTAAGTGAGTTTGCTTCTTTTTATTATTATTTGCAATCACTTTTCAGTAATGAATTATTGTCAGAAGCCCATTTATTTTTGAAACGACATGCACTGAGCAGCAAGTTTATTAAGATGATTTAGACCAGCTGCCTAATAATGTGTTGGATTCATCCCAGAAGTGGTTTGGCTAACTTTTGGCAGTGTTGTAGAAAAATTCTAGTGAATGCATACTGAAAAGCTTCTTCTAATTCCTGCAGATTAAATGGCAGTGGATTCAGATATTTGATGTTCCTGTGGATTGAAATCTGGTGACTGAGAGGGAAGGGGAGGGGGGGGGGGTCAAGTGAAGCTAGAAAGTCTTCATCATATTTCCAAAACCAACACAAGACAAATGCAGTCATTGTGTGCATGGTGAGCTGTCCCTCTGCAAGTAAGTATCCATTACCACAAAACAGAGAATGATAATGTGATAATTACAGCATGATGCTTTGTCATACTGGAATTATCTATCACCACAGCATAAAGAATGACAATGTAAGCATTGTTGCATGGTACATTGTTCTGCTGGAAGTATCCATCACCACAGGATGAGTGACAATATAGCGAATGTGGTGCAGCGCATTGTCCTCCTGGAAGTATCCATCACCACGGTATAAAGAGTGACGATGTGGTCATTGTGGCATGATGTATTATTCTGCTCAAAATATACCATATGCATCACTACAAGGTAGAAAGTGACCATGATTAAATGACATGATGAGCCATGATGATAAATATGCTTGGGCATTGTGGCATGGGTCCACTTAAATCGGCCTTAAATCGATTGTTACCATGCAAGATGGATCCATGCACTCATGCTATTGTCACAAAACTCATCCTCCCATTGGCATAGCATAGTTGAAAGTACTATCTGTTAGGCCATGTGAACCTTTGTTAGACCATAAGGCCACTGATGACATTTTCTCTTTCATTGCAAACAGATCTTCCACTGTTATATTGCAGAAGTGCAGTGTGCAGTGCACCATGAACTGGGATGTTGTTTGGCATTGCCTCTGATTTGAGTCCTTTTGTTATTTGATTTATTGTTACATATCTGGTGACCCTTACAAGAAATGAAGATTTATCGATTGATGGAAAAAAGCTGGAGATAACAGACCCGTATGTTTATTTTGGACAGCAGATATCAAGTGAGGGTCACATTGATGAAGAAATTAACCGGCGTACAAAACTTGCCTGGAGAGCTTTTGGAAGAAACAGCATAATTTTCAAGAGCAATATGCCATTATGTCTTAAAAGAAAAGTGTTTGATCAATGCATCCTTCCAGTGCTTACGTATGGTGCAGAGACGTGGACCTTAACTAAAAGTGACATACAAAGGCTGCAGCAACTCAAAGAAGCATGGAGAGATGCATGCTTGGTGTGACCAGGAGTGATAAGAAGAGGAATGTACCTACCTCAGAAGTGACGCATATGTCAAAATGGCAAGTAACAGTGATAAGCCCTTGCTGGTGTAGCTTGATTGGGAAAGCATTTTGCTGTAGCAGAAGGATGTTGATTCGAAAGCCACCAACAGCAGAGAAAGATTGGGTTTCACATCGATGCCCAAATGTAAAAATGGATCTACTGGCCAATAAAAATGTGTGATGTTTCTACCCACATCATCAGAAATTAGTGAGAATTCCTTCTTTTACAGAGAATTACTTCAAGCAGGATTTGCAATGGGCCCGAAACCTTCAATTTCATGCCACTGCCCGGGGGAGGGGGGCTGAGATATGACATACTCCAGAGGTGATGTGCACGTGAAGATGGCAAGTTGCAGTGATAAGCCCTTGCCGATGTAGCTCAATTGGGAAAGCATTTGGCTCTGTGGCAGAAGGATGTGGATTCGAGTCTCACCACCAACAAATTTGGATTTCACCTATTTCAGATGAAAGTTGTGTGGAATTTGCTAATTTTCAGAAAGTTTTAAGTGATTGAGTTATGTTCACATTACTAACTGTTTTGTGACTGAAATACATTGAGTAAACTGAAATCACCTACCTAGTAATGGGTTGGCCCACCTTTTGCCAGGTTAAGGGCAGTCACACAGCAAGACATTGAGTCTACTAGGTCATGAAAGCATTCCATAGGGACCATCACCCATGCTTGCTGCACCACTGTCCATAATTCCATCGCATTCCTGGGTTGAGGATCCAAA
This sequence comes from Macrothele yani, assembly GCA_039090855.1. Lineage (NCBI taxonomy): Eukaryota > Metazoa > Arthropoda > Arachnida > Araneae > Macrothelidae > Macrothele > Macrothele yani. The sequence goes on from CM077001.1 coordinate 141,606,821, forward strand.
GCTCAAATGGACTTTTCCATAGCATCCAAAAGATTTTCCATGGGGTTCATGTCCAGTGAACAGGAGGGTGGGAACTTCTGCACAATGCTCATCTTACCGTGTTCTAGTCACAATGGTTCTGTGGAGAGGTGCACTGTGGTTGCATGATGACCTTGGATGGATGTGGATGGCTACAAGGATTAGGGTCGCGCTGCCGATCCCCATCTTCTCAATTTCCGAAAAAGAAATCGTTTTGGCAATGGAAAAAAAGCTTTGGCGATTACCTTTTCATAGTGTTAAAACACTTTGGCGAAAATAAATTGAATTTGGCTACTAAAGTGACAAAAACTTAAAAAAAGCCAGCATAACCCCTGAGGATGGTCATATAGTATGGACTGTCCAGAGATTCATCTAGATGTACTTGAAGTCCCAACATGTGCCAGTTGAACATGTTCCAGACCACAACTCAGCCTCTACCATCCTGAAGAGTTTTCCTTGTTGACATGATGGGTCCATTGCTTCTTGCATTTTCTGCCAGATCCACACCCTCTCACCTGTTTTAAATAATTGGAAATGTGACCCATCAGACCAGGAAGCCTGTTTCCATTCATTCAAGGTCCATTGACGATGTTCTTTCGCCCTGTTAAGGCCTACAGTTTGGTGATGTGGCATTAGCAATGGACTCCAGTGGGTCTGTGGCTAATGATCACCTAATGGTCTTAGTGGAGCTGTGTCTGGCTTGCTCCTCGTTGAAGTCACCAGTGATTTGTGCGACTGTCTCTGTCTGGTTGCCAATGTTCTTTTGCGCAGTTGAGGCATACAGTCTGGTGATGTGGCATTAGAAATCAGACTCTGTTGGGTCTACTGCTAATGATTGCCTGATGGTCTTGGTGGAGACCTTTCTGCTCCCCCCAACCCCCTCATGGAAGTCAGTGGTAATTTGTGTCCCTGTTGCTATCCATTCGGTTACGATTATGCAAGACTGACATCAAGGCCATGTTCGTCTACCACCTTTTTCCACCCATAGCACTGTCCATGATGTGATGTTATTCTGGAAATGGCATATTCCTGATACACTCTTGATATTATCAAATGGATATAGTGAAATTCCTGTACCATCTGTGCGATAGAGTGACTCATGGGTTGGGAACCGACTATTGTGCATCTTTCAAACTCTGTTAACTCACGACATTTATGCTTACTGACATCAAATTACTGTCTGTGTGAATGGGGTGATGTTCTTTTACATATATATCTGCAAAGCAGCGAGTTTGTCCACCAGTCAGAGGGTTGACAGCATAGCGTTTCCAGGGACTAGGTATCTCATGATTTCTGTTCTCTTGGTAGGTATTGCTTTTCATATTTTTCTTGTTCTTGTTGTTTGCATACACAGGGTGTTTCACTCCGTCTTGGCCCCTGATTTTCCAATATAACTTGCAAACTAATGGATGTAATTCAGTGAAATTTGACATGTACCTGCCTTGGTATATGAGAAGCATGGTCAGTGAACTGCCGAGGACAGCAGACACGCAATTGGCCTTCACTTCGCGCAAGCGCGACACACAAGCTAGAGAGTAGTGAGTGTGGTGCTACTCTCTAGCCCATGTGTCACACCTGCTCTAAGTGAAGGCCCATTGCATGTTCACTGTCCTCAGCAGTTGGTGTGATGCATCTGACTGTGCTGTTGTTACGGGATCATCGACAGTCATTGTGCCTTTGTGTTACGAGCAGTTACAGTATGAACAGGTACACAGTGGAACAACATATTTATTTTCCGCATGTACTGGAAAACTGCATCAATAAAGGAGTGCCAAAGACAATTTATTGCGCAGTTTGGGATTCAGAAACCACCGGCAAAATCCTCCATTCACTATCTGGTGAAGAAACTGGAAACCACTGGAACATTCTTGGGTTCCATAAAGGAGGATGCCTGAAACTGCCAGATGCCATGGTGCAGGAAGTGAACAACAGGCTGCTGCCCTACCCACAGAAGTCCTTGCATAAATTGTCATAGGGGATGGGGGTTTCCCAAAGCACATGTCAACAAGCTGCAAAAAAAAGCAAAGCTGAGTTACTGCTATGCAAGAATTGAAACCTCCCGACGAACAGAAGAGACTGAATTACTGTCATTGGTTCCAGCAGTTTGTCAATGCACATCCAGGAATATTGGACTACACATGGTTCTCCGACTAGGTATGGTTCCACCTAAGTGGGTACGTCAATTCCCAGAATAGCCGCCGCATCTGGGCTAGTGAGAATCCTAACACTGTGCATGAGACACCTCTTCATGATGAAAAAATTGGGGTGCATGTGCTCTTTTGCAGCACCACATTATAATTATTGGCCCAATATTCTTCCATACAGTGGTGGATATCGCAGTCTACGTGGAAATCTTCCACGAGTTTGTGAATCAGTTGGATGACGTGGAATTCTTTACTGGCTATTTTCAAAGCAGGATGGTGCCACCTGCCACACCTCAAATGTCAGCATGGCTGAAACTGTTTCCTTCTTTGAAGATTGTGTCCTTTCTAAAGGACTTTGGCCACTAAGGTTGCCTGACCTTACCCCACCAGATTTCTTCCTATGGGGCATGCTGAAAGTGAAAGTGCATCGCAACAGGCCACAGACTTTTATGCAACTGCAGGAAAATATTTGACTGGAAATTGAGGCTGTGACTCCCGATGTGTTGGTGAATACCTTCCGTGACATGGACAGGCATGTGCAAGCATGCCTTGATGCTAATGGAGACCATTTTCGACACTTGCTCTGAGATCATCATGCTTCTCATGCACCAAGGTATGTCTGTATCAAATGTCACTGAATTATGTCCATTAGTTTGCAAGTTAAAAGGGAAAATCAGGGGCCAAGAGCAAGTGAAACACCCTGTAGTTGGATTTCAAGTCTAGTGTATAGAAAAATGATTTTTCTTTTTCATTTTAAAACATGGAACTGCCTAAACACAGTTTGTTTGCCCTTAACACAAATGGGTAGAAAGATAAAGAAGAGAAAAATATGCTGATGTTTCTAAATCACTTTTAATGCGCAACAAATGTTACTGTAAATTAAGCTCTGTAGATTTCCATAATATTTACTATGATTTAAATGAACAAGTATTACATGTATGCAGTGTTTTTGTGCTGAAGTGCCTCAATATATGTCAATGGAAATCTAATTTTTTAAGCATGTTGCTTTTAGCTTAAATAAAACTGAATGTATGAATTTTATTTCAGAGTATTTTTTCAAATGTTGCCTTTGGATTTGGATGTAGTTATATTGCTCATTATGAAGAAGAAGGAGTAGGAGTTCAGTGGTCAAATTTTGCTATCAGTCCCATACCTGGAGATCAGTACAGTATGCTGCGAGTGATGATTATGATGCTTTTGGATGGGGGGTTTATGGAATTTTAACGTGGTATATTGAGGCAGTATGGCCAGGTGAGTTTCTCTAGGGATATGATTTTTAAATTTTGAGACATGTAGCAATATTTTTGTATTTAGTTTTTTTTTTTTTTTTTTTTTTTTTGGTAAATCTGAGAATATATATACTCATATGAAAAAGAAATGCTTTGATTGTAAATTAAAATATGCTTTTTGAACATTCAGGTGCTATTGAAAATTCAGGTGCTTTTTGAAAATTCAGGTGCTACTGTGGAACAGTCATGAAATTGTTGGTGGGTGTTCTTTATGTAAATGATAACAGTATTTAGAAACTAAATTTAGTATCTGCAATGCTGTCATTTTATCTGTGACACTAAAATATTTTGACCCTAAATTCCAATGCAAATGCTGCTACATACAGTGCAAAAACATGTTTGAATTACTGTTGGAATTTCCTATTATTTATTAGATCCTTTAGGATATTATGATTTTTTTTGTAACAGCTGAAAATGTATTCCTTGAAATAGGGAAAAAAACATTTTTATGGTAAATAAAAATGCTGTGCTTTTGAAAATGCAAGTGATATTATGGTAGAATAGAGATGCAATTTTTGGTGTGTGTACTGCAGGTAAATATAAATTATAACAATATTTAGGGACTATTATGAGGTAGGAATTATTAAACAATGTGAGGAAATTCTGTAATAACAGAATTAGAAAACATCTTAACAGTATTTAAGAACTGTGGTAACTAGATTTGGAAACTATTAATTAAGAATATTTTGATTTGCTGAGGTTGTTTTCCATCTGGGGACAGAATTCTGTCTTTCAAAACTTGAAAAAAAGAAAAATTTCTCATGATGTTTGCTCTCCAGCATTCTTAAATATCATTTTATTGCATAAATGTTTGTTTCAGCATGAAACTGTAGGCAACAATTTCCGAAAACTGAAGTTAAATGGAACGAAAATTTCCCTGTAATCTCAAATCTTGTTTCTGGTGATGCTTCTGCTTCCCAGCATTATTGTTAAACATAATTTTATTCCATAAATATTTGTGTTTTAGCTTGAAAATGGAGGGGAAATTTTCCAGAAACAGAAGCTGGATTCTTTCCATGATGTGATTGTAACTTTTTTCCTGCTATCCTGTGTTGCTCTTACATGTTACTTTTGTCCGTAAATGTCTGCCTTACACTTTGATAAAGGATGTAAAAGTTTACAAAAATGGATGTGAGGTAGTTGGAAAATTTGTCAGAATTGATGCTTGGTGTTCAACGTACTCTCCAAGTAACACCATTTATGCAAAATGGTGAAAGCTTTGATATCATGCATTCATGGTCCTTGGACTGAAAGTTCTTTCAGCATGACGGATGAAACTGTCGTTAAGTCAGAAAGAATGAGCATCAAAACCTATTTGGATGTTCAAGCTGTGAACTACGAACTAAAAGCACAGGGTAAAGCTGCATTTCAATTATTTGGTAGAAGCAGTTGTTTTCAACTTTGCCAAAATCTGAGGGCATAAACTAAAAGCAACAATAAAGAAATGGGAATAGAAAGATATCAGCAAAAAGAAAAATTTAGCATAGAAGGCCATGCATCCACAGAGAGAACTAAAGACAAATATGGCTGCAGAACTTGCTGAGAAGAAAGTAAGGCTTGTGTGAATGCAATGATGTGCTCCAGTTTAATATTTACATATATATAATAAAGTACAGTGAACAATACCATCTTGCTCATGCTGCATGATATTCACACTGTTTCATTGCACTATCCTGGTTTTTAACCAGCTAAAATGTTCAGCCATTTTTTTTTTTTTCGTCATCAGTCTCGTGTGTTTTGAAGTCCATACCAAGACATGTACAAGCTCTATTACTGGAAAAAAGTGGCCCTGGGCGGTAATTGTTGGTATGAATAACATGTTGAATAGAAACATTACAGAATTTTTCAAATGAACTTAATATCATTTAACTATAGTTTGTGATGCATATGTATTTAAGGATATTAATTGCCAAATTTTCAGTTTCATTATAATATTTTGACAAAATATACTAAGCAAGAAATGATAACTTTCCCATATGTAAGTTGACATACACTGAAGTGCCAGAAAAACTGGTACAGATGAGCTTATGCAAAATACATAGCAACGTCACCTATGCGTGTACTCGGTTGCATCCGCCAGTGCGTATATATAAAGCAATAGACATGCTTGCCAGCTGTCAGAGCTGTTTTTGGCATGAGAATGACAAGTAATAATGATTTAAGCGATTTTCAATGCGGTGTCGTAGTTGGCGCTCGTGAAATGGGCCATAGTATGGTCACCGACGACTATTGCAAGAGTGTACTGTGACTACAAGAATTCTGGCAAAACCTCCAACCTACGATACCAGTGTGGCCATAAAACGACATTGGGTGAACGTGACCATCATCAGCTGTCAAGAATCGTTTCACGCAGTAGCCGTGCAACACTCTCGCAGGTATCATCGGAATTCAATGCTGAAGCCTCAACAAGAATCAGCATCTAGACTGTGCGACGTACCCTGCACGATATGGGCTTTGGGAGCCAACGCCCAACTTGAGTCCCCTTGATGGGTGCACAACACACAGCTATGTACCTTGCTTCTGCATGGCACACCGCCACTGGACACTTGATGACTGGAAAAACAAGTAGCCTGGTCTAACGAGTCGCGTTTCCAACTGTATTGGGCAAATGGAAGGATTCATGTGTGGCGCAAACCCCATGTAGCCATGGATCCCACCTGTCAACAGGGAACTGTACCGGCTGGTGGCGGGTCCGTAATGGTATGGGGTGTGTTTATCTGGACTTCATTGGGACCCCTGGTACGTCTACAAACTTCTGTGACAGGCCAACGTTATGTGCGCATCCTTTCTGATGAGGTACACCCGTTCATGTCCTGCATTCATGCTGATGGGTTGGGCCTGTTCCAACAGGACAATGCACCTCCACACAAGTGTCGGTATGCCACAATGTGGTTAGAGGAGCATTCATCTGAGTTTCGGGTGTTGTCATTCCCACCCAAGTCTCCAAATCTGAACGTGATAGAACACATTTGGGATGCCATGCAACGCGCTATGGAACACAAGAATCCGAGACCTCGGAATACACCTGAATTGTGGAACGCTCTGGAGGACATATGGTGTGCATTGCTCCAGCATATTTCCAGAAGCTAGTGGAGTCCATGCCCCGTCGTATTTCTGCAGGCCTGCTCTCCCGTGGGGGACCTACCAAGTATTAGACTAGTGTACCAGTTTTTCTGGCACTTCAGTGTATATAGCATATGTTGAAAAATTAATACCTTTAAGCATGCCTTTCAGTACTAATTTTAGTCTCTGAACCATATAAGTTACTTTCTCATTTATAAAATTTTAACCTACTTTTCCCCTTTCTTTCTCTGTTATGCATTTTAATTAAAACTTTTGAACAAGTAAAAAATTCTAACCTACTTTTCCCCTTTCTTTCTCTGTTATGTATTTTAATTAAACCTTTAACCAAGCTTTTATTTGTTCAATTGTTCTAAAATAACATAAGAGAGATAGGTGGGGTGAAAAAAAGCAAATTAAGAATTTAAATATGATAATTTAAACCACTTAGGTAAATCATAATTATCTTTATAAGGATGTCAAAAACATTCTTAATTGGTTTTTCAGTAAAAATGTGTCAAATCAAAATTAATTAAGCAAATTATCTCATAAGTATATGAGTTTAACATACCTTATTGATCTATTCATTTTTTCACATTTTTAGCACATTACCTTTTTCAACTATCCATTCATTTTTATGTCATTGGGGAGAGAGAAGTTTTCATACATTAAGTAGTAAAATTTAGATTATGATATTTTTTTATACTTGACCAATTTAGATTATGATATTTTTTAAGTTTTATGTTCATACTAATTTTAAAACTTTAATTACTAATTTTTAACTCTGAACCACCTAAATGGTTCAGAGTTTAAAATTAGTAATGAAAGGTGTGCTTCAAGGTATTAATTTTTTAATGTATGCTATATGACAACTTACATATGGGTAAGTTCTCATTTCTTGCCTAGTATGCATTTTATTGGTCATAAGAGTGTGCATGCTTTTTTGTTGAGAATTATTTTCAACTTTGATAACATTATATTTTTTGTTTTTATTTTGCAGGTCAGTATGGTGTTCCAAAACCATGGTATTTTCTTCTAACAAGATCATACTGGTGTGGTGCTTCCCACAAATCAAATGGAGAAGATGATATTGATATCAGAAATATTCATGGTTAGTGTGTTTCACTTAAGTAAATAATTTCAGCATCTTTTTTTTTTTTTTTTTTTGCCAGTATGTAACCTTGTACTTTCATGATAATTATCAAGTTCCCTGATGAATTGTACCCTTGTTTCTGAAATTTAATTATACACAGTTTTTAAATAAAATTTAATCATACAGTTTTCCTTAGTTCACTCATATATGTTTTTTCATTTAGAATGATGTCAATTTAAAATGAGTAACAGGGAATTTAAAATGTATTTCAAGTACATTATTAAATTTCATTATTAATTCACATTCAAATCTGACCAGTTGTGGCTATCATTTGTTCAGATATCATACAAAAATCTGAGTGAAGTAACATCAAATAAATGATTTTGCATTTCAAATTAAAATGTTTTCTTAGCATGGATTTTAGTGTTATTTTAAAACCTGTGAACATTATTTTAGGTAATTTACATATTATTAAAAATAGTAATTGGAAGTAACATGCTACATTTACAGTAGTGTGGCATGTAGCATCATAACTACATAGAACAATGTAGTTGTAGCAGTAGCATGCTACAAAATAAAGTAGCATGTCATTGAAAATTATGGAAAGAAGTTTTTAAAAATAATATTCTTCAAATCATGTGATATTTCTGGATTTCCTGGAACATTACTGGCTGGAATGGGGAGGGCGTGTGGTAAGTGTGCCGTGCCTACAGTCATGTTCTTGACTTGACTTGCATTGTGAAACATAGCCAAACTGTTAACCATAAAGTATTATTTTCTTTACTTTATGCTATTTGCAGGAAGCCTTCTCAGTCAGTCTGAGAAGACAGCAAGTATGAGATGATCGATCTATCTAGGGATTTTGTTGATGACTTTTGATAACGAGATTCGATTCTCTCAGTAAAGAAAATAAATTTGCTGATACTTGTTGCTAGTGTTTTTATTTGAATTCCTTGGGCATATCAGCTAGCCTAGAATATAAATAACTGAATGTGATAAAATGTGTTACATATGATTATCGGAACCTGCTTATAGCCCTACAAGTTGCTCACAGTGGTTGTAAAGCTCAGAAATTAAAAAAATGTGATAGGGATGAGACAATACATTGAAATCTTGCAGTAGAGTATCTCATGAATCATAAGGGTTCTAGTACAAAGAGAATGGGATCTTCTTTGTCTTAATGGCAGTTAAAATAAAGTTCTAGGGTTTGGCTATTTCATGGAGAAATGATTGTATTGCTCACCACCAGTTATCGACTCTAATAAAAGTTATCCCATGAACTCACTCTGTGACATCTTCTAGGTTACACAAAAGAAATCCCCTATGTCCACCTCATAATCTTGGGGGAAATGGCATATTAGGTAGATCTATTCAGTGCAACTAATACGTATTATTCTTAATATGAGATAGTATAAGAATAATATAGGAATTGCATAGAATGACAGAGTAGTATTTAAATGAAAATATGATATTTTCAGCAACAACTCTTACGAAATCTTCTTTCTTTTATTTAAAATTGCTCAAATTGAGCAATTTTATTGTAAATTGTTAAAAGTAATTAGTAGGGATGGGACATTCGAATCCCGCGAATCTTGAAAAAGATTCGAGATTCGAAAAACTCGGATCTTTGTGCTTTTTCGTCATTTGAATCTTTCGAATCTTAACCTAAAAACTAGGCGTTTGGTGCTTGTTCTAGAGCAATGTTTGTTCGAATTTTTGTCATCATGACAAGTTCTGACATTAGAAAACAATCGAAGAAGATCGTCTACAGTGTGTACACAGCTATTTGTAATAGCTCGTTACTTCCAAACCGGATGCAACAGTGAAGGAATTGTTCAGCCAAACGCAGAGAGCAACCGCCAAAGTGACTGGCGTCTCCCATTGGACAGTGCCTTAGCCACCATATCTAAAGTATAGTGGAAAAAGGGACTTAGCCATGTTTTATCTCTTTCCCGGCAGCCATGGTAACGAGCATGAGAACGGAGGGAGGGGGAAGGGAATGTGCCCTTGAGCCGAGTTGCGCACATGACTCAAGTTACTCTGTCTATAGCTCAGTGTTTCTAATTCTACTCAACTCTCCTCAGTTTTTCACTTGCACGTGCTATCTGTATACGCTTGACGTTATCTGGTCTGTATTTTTTGTCTTAATCTCAGCGTTTCTCACGGTTTATTGTTTTTATTTCTGCATAGTTTCTATCATTAACCACAGCATTTGCTCATACTTAGGAGGGATTTATCTTGTGCGTGTCACACAACCATTGCATCTCCTATAACCTGCACCGAATGTCAACCTATGATATGACATCATCTCAAGCATCTTCTAATATCTGGAACTATTTCCAAATTTCGGATAATTAAAATTATACGAATTGCAGTCTGTGTTCTGCAAAAATATCCAGAGGAAAAGGGTCACATACTACTTCAGCAATGTGGAACATTTGAAAGCCAAACATTCATCCAAATTTCAAGAACTGAAAGATAGAAGTTCACCATCCTCATTAGTGACTCCAGCTTCACCCTTAAGCCCTTTGACTGTCAGATTGACTTCCAACTGGATTACAATAATGACCCAGATGATCCAGCTGTCATTAGGAGTCTTGCATCAGTTAGTTCAACTCCTAGTCCAAGTTCAGCAGCTTCTTTTTATGGAGAACAAAGCCCTTTCGAAGCACCCCCCAGTAAAACGCAAAGCAGTATCTTCTAACCAACTGACTCTGAAAGCATTTATTGATAAAATGCAGTTTTAAGCCTGGAGACAAAAGAGCTAAAACAATTACCAGATTAGTCACCAAAATGATATGCAAGATAACCAACTATTGTGCCAACTATAGTTTTTAAAAAGTTAAAACCATTTTGGGCCAGGATATATCATCCCAAGCAGGAAACACTTTGCCCAAAAGGTAATTCCAGAGATGTATGAAGAGGAAAAAATAGATAATTAACACAGCAATCGGACATCACCGAATTGACTGTAATTACTGTTTATTATCATGACGTATTTACCACGTATTATGAGAAGAATATTTCTTCAACTCTGAAAAAATAGAAGTTGAGAATCTTTTAGATAAAAACCAAGTTTATTTAAGTCACAACAGACATGTGGTCATCAACATCCTCTGATGATTACCTCAGTTTTACAGTTCACTACATAGATGAAAATTTTGAGTATCATCACTTGTGCTTAGAATGTATTCCTTTTAGCAGAAGTTTCACATACAGCATCTGCAATAGAAACTTTCATTACCAACACTATGAAGGAATGGAATCTCTTAGAAAAAGTTGTGTGTTTCATAAAAGACAATGAGCCTAATATGGTTGCAGCTTTAGAATGCAGTACCTTTGACCACTTTCCATGCCTTACTCATATATTTCAATTAGTTCTCAAAGACGGTTTACTGAACAAGAGTGAAATTAAGGAAATAATGTCAACCTGCCGGAGTATCGATGTATCTTATGTGATTCTACCATAAGGTCCACATAACCAACTGCCGGAGACCAACTGCCAGAATATTGTGGAACATTTCAAACGCTCTTCTAAAGCCATGAAAGTATTACGAGCTTCTCAAGCTAAGCTAAGTCTTAAACACCATCGTTCGATACAAGACGAACCGACTAAATGGAATTCTCAGCATCACATGCTCATTCATCTCATGTAACAAAAGCAAGCTGTTTTATTACCTGCTTCAGAGTTAAATTTTCTGGTAGATCTTAGTGCTCAACAGTGGACAACTATAGAAGAAGTGATACGAATCCTAGATGTGTTTGATAGAGCTACATTTGTGGCCAGTTCCAGCAAAGTAACAATCTCAGAAATAATTCCTTTAGTGAATAGCACCATTAGTATTCTACAAAACTTCAAATCGACTTTAGGTTCCGTACAGGGTTTTCAAAATGACTTGCTTACATCTGTAAAAAGGTGCTATCAGTCTGTTGAGACTGAAAAATTGTATGCTCTTGGAACTATATTGTATCCCCGATTCAAAGGAAGTGTATTTTTGAGCAAAGAAAACCTTGAGCAAGTTAAATCAACACTGGCCATTGAAATTTCTGATATTAGTATTTTGCAAGCAGATGACAGTGATCTGCAGTCATCAGAACAAAGTCCAAGAGATACCACTCAAAAATCGTCAACTCAACAACAAGGAGTTCATGGCACATGGAATTACTATTCTCAATTGATGACATCGTCTACCATCAGTGAGCAGAATTACAGTTTGTCTTCTGAAGAAGAAATAAATGCCTGCTTAGCAGAAACACTGCTTGCACCATTTGCAGACATCTTTAACTACTGGAAGGACAACAAAAAATATCAAAATTTGAGGAAACTCTCTAAAAAGTTCTTAATCACACCACCATCAAGAGTAATGTCAGAAAGACTATTTAGCATGTCAGGAGTCATAGCTGATAAAAAAAACAAAGTAGGCTAGACCCAGAGCGAGTTCGTATGCTAGTGTTTTTAAATAAAAATCTCCTTTAAAGGTTTCTGATTTTTTTACATTGCCCTGAAATAGTTCAGTGTTTAGTGTTTTTATTATGTCTTAAAACAAACATGTTGTTGTTTTCAGTGTTTAGTGTTTTTATTATCTCTTAAAACAGACATGTTGTTGTTTTCAGTGTTTAGTGTTTTTATTAACTCATGAAACAAACATGTTTTTGATTTTTCTTAATTCTCTGGAAAGAATTTACTCAATTTAGTGTTTCATGTTTAGTGTTTATCTACATTAACTCTTGAAATAATCCTCTCCACCTCTACACTTGCTTTGATTTAAAAAGGTTTTGGAACTTTTGTTATTAAAGAAAAATGTCAAAAATGTGAATTGTTACTCAAATATTTTTTTGTCAAATTATGTTCAGAAAATGGAGGTGAACCTCAAGACTCAAGAGTTATGTACTTCATTTAGTAAATGTAAATTATAAATTTCCTTTGTATCTCCTTAATATGTATGGGTATATTTTTTGAAAACTGTATTCCTTAATTTGTTTTTCATTAAACACAGATTTTAAAGTTTGCTTCAATTAAAAACTTTTAATTTTAAGAAGAAGTATTTTCTTTCCCTGTCTTTCTTATAATTATTCTTATATGAAGGATTCGAGAAAATTTAGGATTCGTTCCACCTCTAGTAATTACTAATGAAAATTTAATTAAAAAAGCTAAATTATAAAAAGCAACAAATCAAATTTCAGAGGACTTTTGAAAATTTTGAGAGTGTTCTTCGCTGGTTATTTTTCTTAATTCATTCACTGGTAAGGCATTTTTTTTATTTAGAACTACATCACTGTCTGTTCTTTCCTCTGAAGCTAGATCAAATAGAATGTTCTATCTTCAACTTCACAGCAAAATGAAATTATTTTGAGCATTTTGTGAAAATCTGAAAACAAAAGTAATAAATGCAAAGCTTTAAAAAGGAAAATTAGAACTGTGTTACCCCTGCTAGATCTTCTGCGTATTCAATGAGTTTGCAATCAATAATGGAGGAAATTGTTGTTTTGCATGCAGAATAAATAAAGGGCTTTAAAGTTTAGTTGATAAAGTATATTTAACACCAGAATAATTCTTGATGTCGGCATATCACGCATAACTTATGTAAAAATTATGAGTGGTGGGACGTTTCAGTAGTGACATCTACCTTCATCAGACATGGAACGAAACACCAAGTTTGATTCCATGGCTGAAGTGTTTCATTCCATGTCTGATGAAGGTAGATGTCACTACTGAAACGTCCCACCACTCATAATTTTTACATAACTTATGCATGATATGCCGACATCAAGAATTATTCTAGTGTTTTGTGTGTTGTGTGTTTCACTGCCAATTATTCTCACTATGATTTTTAACACCTTTCTATTTGGACTGATATCTCATCTGAATAATCCGATATGGACAGAGAAAAATTAGTTACTTGAAATGTAAATCGTGTTATGTCAGAGAAGTTATTTTTTTCACCAAAGCATGATATTTGTTTTTTCATACATTGAATCCTGTGCATGCTGTTGCCTATTAAAATGAGCATTTTTTTAAATTTCATTACAGGAAAGAAGTTGGACTTTGAGGATGAGCCAAAAGACCTTCCTTTAGGTGTTTCCATACATCATCTCGCAAAAATTTATGACAATAAGAAACTTGCTGTTGATGATCTAAGCCTCAATTTCTATGAAGGGCAAATTACATCATTTTTAGGACACAATGGTGCTGGAAAAACAACAACCATGTAAGACTCGTATTTTTTTTTTTTTTTTTTTTGGAAAAATTACTACTAAACCCAGATTATTTTAAAATGTTTGTAAAAACATTATTTCACAAATGTTCATTGTCCTGAGATTTGCATTATCATAGTATGCAAAAATAATTTATAAAATGAGCAGCTACTCAAAATTTGAAGCCTACTAGACTTCATGGTTTAATTGTATATTGTACATTAGCATCAGAATTTGCTATGAAAATTATTCAGATAACAAATATCTTAAAAACTAGTGTTAAATATAGCATAATTAAAAATTATATTAAAAGTATACACTCGATATTTAAAAGTTATCTTTTGTTGTTGTTGGATGTATTTATTAAACCACATGTTCATTATTTAAATTTGATTTTAATTCTATGGGATTACTAGGATACGTTTTTATTATCTTTCGTCAAGTTTTTGAGTTGTACCCAAACTTGTCACTGAAACTGGCTCAAGAAAAAGGTGTTGCTACTCATATGGTAATGCCCAGTCTTTCTGGTTATTAGCAGTAGCTCCTTCTCTTCTTTCAGTTTCCACACCGTCCAACTTCCTTTTCACAAAGTGCTGCTTATGTGGTAGAATGTTTATGGACCCCCAAGTAATTGCATTAGTTGCATCTGTTCAGTGATTTAATTTAACTTCATGCATCTGAATGTTTAGAAATGCTTAAGGCCCATCCTGACTGATTGCTAATCTGCTCTTTAGTAAAGTAATCAAAAATTTCTCCTAACACAGCAGAGTTTGGTTGGATTGAAATGTAGAAAAATAGCTTTGGGCATTTCTTTAAAATGCATCATAGTCATGCTGGTCTGTGGGATAAGTGTTGTTCAGATCCAGGTTTGTATATTGTATCTATGGCTCTATGTGTTGATCTTTCCCCATTGACTGGTGCTCAGGTCACTTTTCATAACTCAAGTATAAGATCACCTACAAGTGTTATTTGCTACACGTGTCTACTAGCTTCATTCTATTGATAAAATCGTATTGGTAGTAAAAGAGTATATAATATCAACTGGTTTACCAGTGTAACTGATAAACCAGTTTACCAGTGTAACTTATAAAATATGTTTACTGGATTTGCTGTCTACGAAGTAACAATGGTCACAACTTATCATATTTTCAATTCATACCAACCAGTTGTTTGCATCTTATGAAGAAAGTAGCTGTTGCCACTCCTGTGATTTGTTGCCTTTTCATAAAGTTGTAGGTGATTAGGAAAAGATTTTATATTAGACTTGCACCAGACATAAATACCAAAACAAAAATAATTCTTCCCTAATGCTGAACAAGAGAATAAATAGTCCTAATGCAAGAAAGAATAATTTATAGTCTTAGAAATGCAGTTGTGGCATTAACTGGGGGATGAGACAGAAACAAAATAAAACTCCCATATCAGAATACAGTGTAAATATAAAAAGTAATTTAATTTAATTTATGACACAAAATACCTGTCAGAAAGGAGTAGTGTAATTTCTCATCTTTAAGCATGGTATCTTTGTCATAGGTTAAAGAGGTGTATCATTTGCAACACTCTTACATGAATTTTGCCCAGTGGATTGTTCATTAGGACTACTTTTTCATGGTGCTTATCTCACCTGTATGAGTATTGTGTTTCTAGTGAGCTGTATCCTGTTTAATGTCACCTTGGTGCCCGAGGGGTCAGCGACATAGGTTTCTGGCAGGTCATCCAACTTCACTCTAGATTCAAGTCCTGTATGAGAACTTGAATCTTGAGTGAACTTTGGTGATGTGCTGGTGTGTTTGTCTTACAGTGTGCTGTTTTTTTCCCCCTTCCTGGAGCCAGACCAGATGCCCTAAATTATAGATAGGCAACTCCTTATAGCATTTTACAGTTGCTAGGAGTTCTATTTTGTTTATATGTATGTACAGCAGTTATCAAGCAAAGATCACATTGATGAAAAAATTAATTGGCATATAAAACTTGGATGGAGAGCTTTTAGAAAAAAACAATGCAATTTTCAAGAGCAATATGCCATTATGTCTTAAAAGAAAAGTGTTTTATCAATGCATCTTTCCAGTGCTTAGGTATGTTGCAGAGACGTGGACCTTAACTAAAAAAGGCATACAAAGACTGCAGACAATTGAAAGAAGCATGGAGAGGTGCATGCTTGGTGTAACCAGGAGAGATAAGAGGAGAAATTTATGGATCAGGAAAATGACCAAAGTGGAAGACATCGTGATCAGAGTAAAATCCCTGAAATGGCAATGGACTGGACATATTGCCAGAAGGACGGACCACCGATGAACAACCAGAGTTTTAGACTGAATTCCAAGGAACAGGAAAAGACCCAGAAGATGACCACACGGGAGATGAGTTGATGAAATTCAGAAGCTTGCGGGAGTAACATGGAGAAGACTGTCACAAGACAGATCATTGTGGAAGAAAGTTGGGGAGACCTTCATCTAGCAGTGGATTGATAATGGTTAGCAGTGATGATATATGTATAGTAATGCCTCCTCCTTAATAACTTTTGAAATTTTGAAGTGATTTTAATGAAACGGCACTGACATGTGCTGTGGTTTTGTTACCAATGTGGGAACAAATTTTTTTCAGAATCGGAAATAAAGATCATAAATGACAGAGAAAAACAGTGAGCCATAATTAAATTTCTGGAAAAAAAGGATGTGAGGCTGTAAAAATCCACGGAAGTCTCCTGGCGATGTATGGAGCTGCTGCAACTGATATCAGTAATGTCCGAAGATGGATGAAGAGGTTTTGAGAGGGAGAAAGTTCAATGGCGGACAAAAACGGAGTGGAAGACCCGCAACTACAGTGACAGATGCCAACAGGCAATGAGTGAAAGACCTCATCACAGCTGATCGTCATGTCACCATCCAAGAGTTGCAACAATAAACAGTGCTCATTATGTGCAGACATTGAGGAAGCTAAAGGAAGCTATCAGAAGGCAGAGATGCGACATTCTACTTCACAGTTTTACACCATGATAACGCACATCCTCACACCTCAATAGAGACTTCACAGGCCATTTACCTTAGATATTATGTATATATTAATCAAAAGCACATTTATAACACAAGACAACCCATAAGGTTGCCTCATGAATTGCAATTTTCGTAATGTGACAGACGTTAAACTGGCTGTGAACTCATGGGTGAAATGATAGCCTCAGGAATTTTACCAATGGGTTCAAAGATGGCGGAAATGTATAGAAAGTGATGGACAATACTTTGAATAGGCTAGCATTATTAACAATATGTCGAAGTATTTTGCCACCAAGTTTCACATTTTTGCTGCTACAAATAAAAATCCTATGAGGGATGAGGCATTACTTTCAGGATGCCCTTTGTATATACATGTATATAGCCTGAATTACAGCATATATGCAGTTTTGCATAGATTCCACAATCCACAAGGTGTTTGAGTTCATCTATGTCTATAGCATACTAGGTGTTATTCACCAGACAGTCCTTTAACTGGGTCAGATTTGATGGAAGAGGACTTTAATCCCAGATCTGTTTTTCTAACATATCCCATACGTTCTCAGTGGAGTTCAGATTCTGTTTTTGTGGTTGGCCTGGAAAAATGGTCTAAGTTACTGTCATGCTCACTGACCATTGCTTAACACATTTTGCATGATGGACAGTAGCATTGTCGTCTGTGAAACAGCCATCACGTGCTGGATAAAAAGTCAACATTGCAGGATGGTCTTCATTGGCAGTAATGTTCAGATAATCCTTGAAGGACACCTGATATTCCAGCAACATCAGGAAACCCTTTCTGTACCGACAGAATGTGTCCCACACCACGACACCACCTCTAGAACCTTGAGTTGTGTTTACATGACAAGCTGGGTCCGTCGCTTCATGCAGCTCCCACCGAACTCTCTGACTACTGGCGGTACAGAACAAGGTGTGCTATTACATGTCAGACCACATGACTTTTTTCCAGTCTTCCAATGTCCAATCACAGTGTCTTCCAAGTGCAGTCACAACAACACTGTAGACAAACTGTCTGGTTCTTTGCTGAAATGAGTGGTTTCCATATAGGCATGCAACTACCAAAACCAATCCTCTTCAATTCCATGCACATATTTTGCTGAGATATGGGTCAGAAACAGCCTTCATTGAATGCTACGGTCAATTGCTGCACACAGGAAGTCCTGTTTCTCCATACAAGCCTCCTCAGATCGCAGCGATCTCATTCCTGACAGAGTGATGTCACACCAAAGTTAAATCGCTTAGACAAGCAATGTGGGTTATTTTTACACTGATTAAAGACCCAGGACGTCTCAGCTTTTGAGAAACCAGTCAGCTCTGTTGTTTTCAAAATTGTTGCTCCTTCTAATCAGGCAGCCAGAAAAAGCCTTTTATCAAACTCCAAAGAATCTTTTGTTTTTCCCATTATGATCAACAATACTGATTATTACTGAGAAGCAGCAGTCTTAAATAGGTGCCTAGATCATGTGGTAATGCACGTGAGTACGTGTTTTGCATATACACTGCAAAAGTGACATTATGTACATCTGCATAAAGAGTTTCTAATTCGTGACGATGACGGGCAAAACACGTAACAATACTAGCAAATAAAGGTAACTTGATCATGGTAGTTACGTATGTTACAAGAAAATAACTTTTACAAGAAAGTTCATAAGTTGGGAGCTTTCGACCTTATCTTAGGTCTTCATCACGCCAATGGAGGACTAAGATTGTTTCCAGATTCTACATTAGAATTTTTTCTATTTTTGTTGCCAAAACTTAGAATTGATCTCCAGATCATCGGGATGTAGAGAGGAGATTCGGAATTGCAAGTCATTGGGTTGAAAATAATTTCCAGGCTTTCACGGTAACGGAGGGCAAAACGATTGTCAAAAGAAGCAATTTGTTTTGCTTCGTTCCAGCGGGGAACTGCGGATGTGTCTTCCATTGTCAAAATAGACAAGGCTGTATTAGGGTTGGCTTTCAAAACATCTTTTTTATGTTCTAAAATTCTGTGGCTAATGCTCCTGTATGTGCTTCCAATGTATAAGTTATCACCTGTTGAAGAAGAGATAGGAATGCAGTAAACTCCTGGGAGGTCCAGATTTTCAACTTTGTTCCTATCCCTTTGTAGAAGTTTCAAGATGTTTGCGGGGGGGGGGGGGATTTAATGGCAAGATAGTAACCAAAACTTCTAAAAAAAAATCTGTAACTTATAAGCATAGGAAGGATGGTAAGAAACAGAACCAAATAATTTCAGGTTTTCTTTCTTTTGAGGAAGGAGGCATTCAATTTTCAAATTGTTTTCATATTTCTGTAAGAGGGAGTTGACTGTAAGAGCAGGAAAACCATGAGAGAGGGCTATTGTAGAAATTTTGGAGAATTCTTCTTGAAGAGAAAGTTGGTTGTTGCTAATGATATGAGCCCTGTGGATGTAAGACTTCAATGCTGCAAGCTTGTAGAGATGCAGAGTGAAAGATTTGAAGGGAATGATGTTAGTGGCCGCAGAAGGTTTACGATAGATGGAACGAGTGATGGAGAGATCAGAGTTTCTGCAGATGGAGACATCCAGGAAATCAATTTTGTTGTTCACTTCCTTAGATTTAGTGAGATTAATGGAAGGAAATTTTTCCGTAATGGAGTTGATCAGGATCTGTAATTCAGACTCAATATGTGGCCAGCTAATGAAATTGTCATCTACATATCTTAACCACAGGGAAGGTTGAAAAGGGTTGTGAGGAATGATGGATGTAGATCTCTGCAAGAAGAGAATGTTGCATGTAGATCTCTGCAGGAAGAGGGGAAAGAGGTGAGCCCATGGGGAGACCAGATTGTTTTGTTGAACACAATTTTGTTGAAAACAAAATAGGGACAAAGTTGAAAATCTGGACCTCCCAGGAGTTTACTGCATTTTTATCTCTTCTTCAACAGATGATAACTTATACATTGGAAGCACATACAGGAGCATTAACCACAGAATTTTAGAACATAAAAAAGATCCTTTGAATAAAGCTCATGTTGAGAATAGGCTTCCTAGTTTCTGAATTCAATTA
This sequence comes from Macrothele yani, assembly GCA_039090855.1. Lineage (NCBI taxonomy): Eukaryota > Metazoa > Arthropoda > Arachnida > Araneae > Macrothelidae > Macrothele > Macrothele yani. The sequence continues at coordinate 141,626,660 of CM077001.1, forward strand.
CTAATCAAAAACAACTATTATGGGAATTTTACTAGGAATGTTAAACAACTATTTTTCCAAAAAGAAAGCTAAAAGAAGGAATAGAGATTGAGAAAAATCAAAATTCCATCATCAATGACTGCAAAAGATTTCCCTGCCTAACATCTGGCAAGATTTGATGAAAAATAACCGTAACCTTCAAGGTTAACCGTAACTGTGAGGGTTAACCGCAACCACGATAGTGACGGGAATAAGTGACAACAAAAAGACAGCCTGAAGAAGGAGAAGAGTTTTCTCTGAAAATTTGCAATTTAAATAAAAAAAATTCCAATTCCCTTGAAGTCATCAGTTTCCAATGCAATTTTCAAAGAAGAAAGCTAAAAGAAGGAATAAAGATTGAGAAAAATCAAAATTCCATCATCAATGACTGCAAAGGAATTTACCTGCTTAACATTTGGCAGGATTTGATGTAAAATAACCGTATACTTCAAGGTTAACCGTAACCGCGATAGTGACGGGAATAAGTGACAACAAAAAGACAGCCTGAAGAAGGAGAAGAGTTTTCTCCGAAAATTTGCAATTTAAATAAAACAAATTCCTAGTAAAATTCCCACAATAGTTGTTTTTGATTAGTAAATAAAAAAGATGTTTTGAAAGCCAACCCTAATACAGCCTTGTCTATTTTGACAATGGAAGACACATCCGCAGTTCTCCGCTGGAACAGAGCAAAACGAATTGCTTCTTTTGACAATCGTTTTGCCCTCCGTTACTGTGAAAGCCTGGACATTATTTTCAACCACATAGGTAACAACATTGTATCCTGTGAACTCACACTGCATGCTAATGTACCTCCAAGTTACAGCATTATTTTATTGGTAACTGTTTTGTTATCATAATAAGACAGTGAACTTGCTTTTTGATATCTTTCATAAATGCATATTGAAGATATTTATTATTTTTGTACTTTGTTAGCATACACAGACATGCCAACTGTTACGATTTTATCATATTTAGTAAAATAAATCATGCTGCAGTACGATAACATGATTTTCACGCCAGAAGCACAATTTTTATTGAAAAGTCATGTTTTCCCCCTTTTCAGACAGAAGTAGGGAAAATTTTACATAAATGTCTCCCCCACCCCTTCAAAAGATTTTTTTCTCGGAGAGGTTTCCAATTTCTCTTAACAAATTCCCCTGCCTCTATACTCCGAGTCAGCCTAAGAGTGTACCCTATGACGGGTACGGAACAGCTACCTCCGCTACAAAAAATTGTCTCTAGCGTTTAGAGCGAAAAGTGGTAGAATTATTGCTTAGAATCCATTTTTGTTTGCTCAGCAGTTTATCACACAAAATTGCTATCTAATAAAAATTCCAGAAAGAAGTTAGAGCGCTTTTAGAAATAAATTTGATATGAGAAGTTCTTCGTTCATGAGCTTCTCACTCTTGGCTGTTTATGTCCATTTTGGATTCAACTCAGGGAGGGGGAGGGGTAGAAGACCACTCCCAACGTTCACAACAAAGAGGCAATAAATTGATGATCGGGGAACTCGAAGGGTAGGTTATTTAAGCAAGCAGTAGGAGAAGAAGTTCGGACTCCACCAGACCTACATTCACAATCTCTACTGTTGTGTGATGTGTGGGTGGGTGAGGGTATCAGAAAGGAAACAGCAGGAAAGCACATTAATGCAGATGGATACCGTTCTTGTGTTCCACGACGAATCGTGATAAGGCTCTCCGGCCTTTAACAACAGTACACTTTTAGGGTGACTCCGAGTATAGTTTCCCAACGGAAGTAAAGTAAGTCAAGTCAAATACAATCAGCAACCAATGAACAAATCCCAACTCGTTTCGTATAACGTTCGAGACTGATTCGTATTTTCGACTCTTCGTCATACGTAAAGCTGCTAATTAGTTGGTGCTGGAATGTGGACGAGAGTCTTGTTTATTCAAAGCAAACTCCCTCTCCTTACACCTGCAACCATCAAGAATTTATATAGCTGAAATAGGCTTCAAAAATTATCAGCACGCACCATGTTACGATTTTTCTATTTGAGTGTTACGTTTTTTGGTTCTGAGAGGTTGGTAAATCCGGTGTACATGTTAGTAAGATGGTGTGATGGATGGCACTTTATTTTACACCATCATTTAAAAAATACACGTTTGTGTACTGAGTTTGTAAAAACAACCATGTGAATAGTTAAAACTCATTTTTTGTGCCTGAAGCTTATGGCTACACACAATTTGAAAGTTACTTTTTTTTTGTACAGATCAATTTTGACAGGTATGTTTCCACCAACTAATGGAACTGCAAAAATATATGGACTGGACATAACACTGGACATGGATCTAATCAGAAGAAGCTTAGGGACATGTCCTCAGCACAATGTTTTATTTGACGAGTAAGTTGTTTCTGTATGCATGTATTTCCTCATTTCCTTTTTGACTTTAAATACTGTATATTTATTTCCGATTTAGGAAAGGAATGTAGTAATTCTAGTTATAATTTTTTGTACCCTTACCACGTGCTGTGTCTTCGTGTGAATGGAGCAGTTTTGAAATTTATTCAGAGTAATGAGAAAGTCTTCTTACCCACAGAGTCGTTTATAACTTTTGAACAAATTGTCACATCCTTCATTTCTGTGGTGAATATACTGCTGTTATATTTGAAACAGGGTGAAACATGCTAGCAGCAGTATAACATGTAAAATGTCAAAAAAAAAATAATAATGCTATAAAAAATGAATAATAATACTATATAAAATAATGCTATGTTGATGAGCATTATTTTAAAATATTTTACAAAAGGTACAATTAGTTTAAAAAAACAATTCAACACAATGATGTCTATGATAAACAATATCTTGCATTTGTTCCAGGTTACTGTTTACGTGAAAGGCATGCCTCACATTGATAGTTCCAAAGTTTCTGTAGTAGTAGTTAATGAAAAACGTGTTAAGATTCATTTTTAGCAGTACCCTGAAAAATCTATGGGAATTCTGTACATGGAACAATTTTTGCAATGTTTCTTAACTATGCTATGGTGAATATAACTGTTGTAATTATTTGTTTTATGGTATAGAGGTGCTGAATTTAGTTGTTTCATGTAGCCACCTTCTCAGAAAATTTTAAAATTGCATTTCCTTGGAGTTGGAAATGAACCTGCATTTTTCAATTTTCATTTGAGCCTGCTATCACTACCTCATGCAAAACAATGATTATCCAAGTAAACTAAAGCTTAGAAACCTGAAAACATCACATTTAAACTGATCAAAGCATCCAATTGCTTAACATTCCCTATATGAACATTTACTGCCACCGGGATGTTTCATCCTCTAGATGACACATCTCAAAGGAACTCCTTTTACACCATCACACCAATAAGAGTGCTAGCAGATTATCCAGGAGAAAAGATGTGGCAAAAAGAGGAATTGAATCATCTATTAAACTACCAGCAGGTGCCACAAGATACTAGCAAATCTGAAAGTCTGTTAACTGCCTGTACACAAGAACTGGCAGAAGTAGAGAAAACATGGTTTTAGTGGATCTTCTCTGCTGGTTTAGAAAAATGTGACTGAAATGTAGTACAGACCATGGGACATCTGTTAGTATGTCCAACACTGGATTCACCATTCTCTGATATGGACTCACCATGATCTGATACCCAGGTAGCTCAGCCTTGCAATTTAATGTAGGCCCAACACTGACGCACTGTCTTTTAGGAATGGAAAACAGTGACTCAGTGTTATTCCTGTGCTAAATTGCAAGGCTGTGTTACTTGGGTATGGACTTGCCACGCTCCGTTGATGCCAATTTATCACAAGTATATGGGGATCATGTCTGTTCTTATGGCACTGTTACAGAATGGGAGCACCAATTCAGAGAAGGATGGCAGAACTTTAAAGACCTCTTTCATGCAGGAAGACAAAAAGAGCCTGTGAACACAAGAACCATTGCTGGCATTCATGAACTCATTAAGGAACATCACCATTCAGGTGGTAGGTCTAGATCTTGGTGTATTAATTTGCAGTGTGGAAACAATTGTTCATCAACATTTAAAGTTCTGCAAGACTAAATGGGTACCCCACAAACTGACAGAACAGCAAAAAAAAATCCTAGGGTCAACTCTTAAGGAGAGGCTGGGAACATTTGAACCTAGTGGGGAAAGGTGATGAGATGTGATACTATTAATATACAATTCCAAGAAAGATTTGCAACTATGTGTGGTTGGCTGAAGATCAACTGCATCCCCAGATCTTCTGACGAGACTTTTTCTCAAGGAAGAGGATGTTTACAATATGTTTTTCAATTCCTGAGGAGTGGTAGTTGTGGGTACTTTACCTGGAAAAATTACTTTAAATGGCCAATGCTGCACCAACATTGTTTTGAACCAAATGGTTAAGGTGATGGAGTAGCATCCAAAAAAGGCATGCCAAGAGTTCTCCTTCTTCATGACAATGCCAATGCCCACAAAATCCAGCAAGTTACTGCCTATCTCGAGCAAAAAAAAAAAAAAAAAAAAAAAAAAAAAAGAAAGAAAATCGAACAGCTACCCCATCCTTTGTATTCCCCCAACCTTTTATCTTGCGATTCTTAATTTTGTTTTCAAAAATTTAAAAGGAATTTTCTGGGCAGCCTTTTTGATTCATTCAGAGATGCACAGTATTTCCCAACAGGAGTACCAAAAAATGTTCCAGAATTAATGCAGACATCTGTAACTTTGCATTGACGCTGGAGAGGAGTACAGGTAGGACTCGGTTTATGCCACCTCAATTTATTCCCACTTCAGTTTTGTGCCTCTCATAGATCATGATTCGAGAGGGTAATGAGTCATGACTCTGTCCAACTTCCTAGACACAGATGGTACTGAAATTGTAATAAAACTTACATTGTAACAAAACTATAATACTAAATGATTAAACTACAGCCTAAAATTTAAATAATTAAACAAAAAGTAAAATATAAAATGCAATGAGAAAAAGTAAATCACATTCACTATGGACTAAAAACTTCAAATGAAATGACAAACATGCATCTGGTGTCTGGACAACAGAACGCCGAAAAGTTAGGAGTGACCGTCTAAACATCCTGTTGTCTAGACATCACTGGTGTCCAGACAACAGGGCACTGAAGGGTTAGGAGTGACAGTCAACCTCCTATTATCTAGATATCACTGGTATCTAGACAACAGGATACTGAAAGGTTAGGAGTGACTGTCAACGTTCTGTTGTCTAGACAACAGGGCACTGAAAGGTTAGGAGTGACTGTCAACGTCCTGTTGTTTAGACAGCAGGACACCGAAAGGTTAGTAGTGACCGTCAATGTCCTGTACAGGATGCTGAAATGTTAAGAATGACCATCAGCATCCTAGTTTACCAGTCAGAAACATCATGTTCGATGAAGGGAATTGTGGGAACAGCTTCCTCTCTGCAGGCATTCCAACAAAAAAGTCTTGGGTTATGCAGACAATATTTAGTGACTGATACATGGTGCATTTTTGGACAATGGTAAAGGAGTTCTGTATGAAAAATTGATTTCCTCACAATGTTTTGTTGATGATGAACAATGCCCCTGGTCACTCTCCAGATTTGAGTGAAATGAATACCAATAGCCTAGAGTTGAAGATCATCTTCCTTCCACCAAATAACCTCACTTTTACAACCCATGGATCTGAGAGCAATATTCAGCTTGAAGGCTTATTACTTATGGACAACATTCAAGGGAATTTCTGAGGCTATTCAAGTGTCCAATAATGTCACTTTGAGAAACTACTGGAAGTCATATGACATCATGGATTTCCAATATTTCTGTGGCATGGAGTTAAGTGTCAAAATCATGTATTAATGGTATCTGATGTAAGCTTTGGCCGCACTGCATTCTGGATTCGTAAGATCATGGCACTACTGTTGTGTCAATAACAGAGGATGTGACAGAGATAGCAATGGAAATAGTACTAACTGATGTAAAAATTGGTGACATAAATGACCTCCTTGAGAATCATGCTGAGAAAAGATATCTGAGAACAACTGTCCGAAGAAGACACAGAGGAAAGTGAAGCTCACTCTGCAAAGTCAGTCAGGACACTAACAGTGAAATCAATGCAACAGGCTATTGCTCTTATTAATAAGGGATATGAGATCTTCAGTAGCAACAACCCCAACTGGGAGTAGAGCTCAACTGTTAAGAGAGGAATTGATACAGTTCTACAGCCATACTATAACTTATTATCAAGAAAGAAGAAAACCAGACAGACATCTATTCTATCATTAAGAGAGGAACTGAGACAGTTCTATAGCCATACTATAACTTATTATCAGAAAAGAAGAAAACCAAATGGACATCTATTCTATCATTTTTAAAGCAGTAAATTTGCTTTCTTTTGTTAAGCTTTGTTTAATTTTCAATACATAAATTTCATAAAATAAAACATTTTTCAAGTATTTTGTGGTGATTACTGGAAATTTTGGAACATAACCTAATGTATTTGCATATGTTCCCATCGTATTTTTGCCCTAATTTACGCCACTTTGTTTTATGCTGGTAATCTCAGAAACCTAACCCCTGTATAAACCACATCCCTCCTGTACTGTGAAGGACAGTAAAAGTTCCGTTGAAGGAACCAATGGTTTTTGTTCTGCAGATGCATGCCAAGAACTTTTGGAATGCCCTGCATGACAACAAGCATATAAAAACTGAACTAGTTGAAATAATGTACTGTATGTAGAATATCACTTTATACTTATCAAGAAGAGAGAAAGAGAGCAAAGAAAAGAAAATTAGGATAACTCTTAATGATGGGGTGCAAATTGTTTATATTCTTCAATATCAGATCCGATGGAGGGTCATATTAGGAAAGGATGTTGTTTCTGGAGATCTGTTTGTTACTTCGTGTGTCTTGCTTCAAGTTTGTGGGCCGGTATTTCAAGATTTTGTTTCCCAGACTCTAAAAATTGCTCTACTCAGTACCTCAAAAGGAAGCAAAACATTGTTACTTTTCATGGCATTTGTATTAAAAGAAAATTAGAACAACAGCAACAGCATTTTTACATAAATTAACATGATTTTTTTTCAGCCTTACGGTTATGGAGCATTTGTGGTTTTATGCTCGTCTCAAAGGTGCAAAAGAGAAGGATGTCATCAGAGAAGCCAATGAAATGATTCATGATATGAATCTTTTGCACAAACAAAACTCACTCTCGAAAGATCTTTCGGGTAAGTTTTTATTATATCATCATTCAATACATCATTGTAAATGTAAGCTCAAGTTTTGATGTGATTTAGTTGATATGTATACTGACACTCCAAATGTAAAAAAAATGTATTTCAAATTACATTTTATTGGGAAATATTAGGTAGAAACTTGCAACTTAGTATATGTTGATACCAAAGAAGAATGAAAACTGGCTTAGATTTCGTAGCTTCTAATAAAAAAAGTGTGGGAGCTTTCTGCTGTTGTATTCCTAGGAGCAGTTCATGATCTTAATTCCATTGTAGCATATTTTCAACCATAAAAGTTGTAATCAGGCACTGTGAAAAACATCACCACTAGTGTTTTGGGTTTTTCTATTTAAAGATAAGTTTATCACAAACTGATCGTTAACATTTATTTTAGAAAATATCTTTTATTTATGAAATATCTTTTTTTTTTCAAAAAATCTTTTGACATAATTAAAAATTTTCTGCCATACAATCATTTATTTACAGACCTGATATAATCTCCAGTAATTGTCTGTCTTGGAGAAGAATGTGCAAAAGTCTTTGTAATATCTTCATTGTAGGAATATCTCCTTTTGGAAAATGAGTGAGTAATTCACTTGCTGTCATATTTCAATACTGAATGAACACCAGTCAGTTATCAGGGCAAGCTGTTGATAAAGTAGGTGTTGCCATTCAAGTGAAATAGACTAATCTTTATGGTAATTTATTATGGTGTTCTGTCCATTGTCAATTTCCAGATCTTCAAACAGTTTCTTTTGTATGTTGTTCTCTTTCGATGAGTAATTATTAGGTGTGCAACTTTATTATCGGCCACAGGCATGACATGTTGACAGCAAATTATAGCAAATCAAATACGTACCTAATCAGGGAAATAATCCCCGTCATGTTGTATAGATTTGAGTCATTGGTCAGGGAGCTGCAAAATGCCATTGCGGAAAAAAGTGGGCTGTTTCGAGTTGATAAAGTCATCAATACTTGTGTGGACCTCCTTGACAGAAGTGAAGTGCGTATCACTCAGGTGATGTTGCAGGGAGCGAAGAAGGTGATAATCTGATGGGGAAAAGTCTGGAGAATATGCCGGGTGGGACAAAATCTCCCATCCCAGGTCAGTGATCGTGTTTAAAGTTGTTTTCGCAGTGTGAGGATGCGCGTTATCCTGAAGCAACAGGACCGACCTTCTGCCCTTGCCAGTGTATGGCCTTTTTGCCTCCATTGCATCACTCACACGAATAAGTTGCTGACAATAATGCTCAGCATTGACCGTTTCACGAGTTCTGAGCAACTCATAGTGTACGACACCACACTGATCCCACCATATGCACAGCAACAACTTCCTGGCATAGATTTTCGGTTTGGTGGTACTGGTAGTAGGCTAACCTGGATAAACCCACGATTTGCACCGCTTAGGATTATTGTAGAGGATCCACTTCTCATCACAGGTCAAAATCTTGTAGAGGAAATCCTTCTTCTTGAATCTGGAGAGAAAGGACAAAGCAACATTGTAGCGCCTAGACTTGTTCACAGCTGTGAGTTGGTGGGGCACCCAATAGCCCTCCTTGTGAATCCGTCCAAGCTTGTGCAGGTGCTTTGCAATGGCTTGCCGTGTTACTCCGAGTTTCGGGGTGAGCTCTGACTGTGTGTGACAGGGATCCATGTCCAACAGTTGTTCCAGTTCCTCATCGTCAACTTTCTGTGGCTGTTCCGGACGTTCTGCATCATGGAGATCAAAATTTCCCTGCTTAAACTACTGAAACCACTTCTTGCATGTACGGTAGGACACAGCAGCCTCACCCAAAGAAGCACAGATCATTTTCTGGGCTTCTGCGGAACTTTTTTCAGCTGAAACGTGAACAGGAGGCAATGCCTCAAATGTTGCTTCTTGAACGACGTTGCTTTTACTGTCAACTTTCGTCCCTTCTGTCACTACAGCTGTGAGCGGTTACAGTTGCTTGGAAAGCTGTTGGATGACGCTGCAATCAGCCATTATCGCACACAGCTATTTGCATTTGCTGACGTTCTATGATCGCTTACAGTTAGGCGTCGAGAATTAAGTTGCACACCTAATATTTTCAAGGTGTTGTAGTTCATTGACTGTCCCGTAAATAATATGCATCAGTATCTGGTTCTGATTTGAATAAATTCTGGATATGATGATGAGATACAATGGCTGCCATTGGCTCTCATCATCATATCCAGTGAAGTGATCCCTTTGGTTCCAATGTCCAAAAGTGAGGTTGTCATATCTGTAGCCAAAACAGATGTTCTTTGCCCAGGGCAAAGTTTTGAAGTAAATGTTGTGATCACAAAAGTGAGCTGGTCTCCAGTTGATTTGTTGTTGGCATCTCTATGGCCTGAGCTGACCTTTTGATGCTATGCATCATTCCCGACAGTAGTAAAGTATTAAATCTCAAGTAAAAAATTTTGATGTAAGGAAAATGGGTAATGAAGCATCGTCAAAACCATTGTTTAAATCTGATTGTGATGCAACAACAGTTAATTTCATTGTTATTCAACAGCATATTTTACTAAACTATCACCAAATATTATTTTATCATATTTTTACATAAACATAATAATATCTCATTGCAGTCTGCATAAATTACGAGAACCTGATGCTAAAAGCCATTACAAAAATGCATTTTGATTGTATCCATCTTTCCCGACAGTAGTAAAGTAAATCTCAAGCAAAAAAATTCCGATGTAACAAAAATGGCCAATGGAAGTAGTTCTTAACCCGCTTACGCTGATTTTCTCAAATATCTCAGAAACAGTGTGTCGTAGCAAAATTTGGCTTCCTCTCAACAGTCCCTAAGGGGAGATTACCTGCTATTGATGAGAGCTTTTAAATGATGCATAACATGATGGAGTTTATTTTCTCAAATCTCAAAAACTGTGTGCCATAGCAAAATTTGGCTTCCTCTTGAACCCCCCCCAGTTACTTGCTATTGATGAGAGCTTTTAAATGATGTGTAACATTATGGAATGTTAATAGACCAAAATTGACCAATCCCTCTGACTAACACACTTGCAAGTTAGCATTTCTTTCTATCTTGAGGTCAGATTTTAGCTTGTGCATGCACAGATGGACTTTCAACATGACCCTGTAGAAAGTCCATCTCGTAAGACATGGCCATGACACATTTATTAGTAAATGAAATGTGTAATGAAATGTAAATGTGTCAGTCATGTCTTACATGATGAACCTGGCACTAATGAAATGTTTTTTTTTTTCGCATATGTATATTTTATTCTGGCACTCTTTGGGCAAATATGACCCTTGCTCCAGGAAATTCAAATGAACTCATCGTGAACAAGTGTTTTTGAGCATTCCTTGCTTGTAAGTCTACACAAGCAGATGACACTGTAAACAGCTTCCTCTTGTAGTTATGTATAATTTTCTTTTTGATTCAGGTTATGATAAAATTCTTTTCACTTTATTAGACCTGGAGCAAGTTCATGTTTGTACTTAATGCTGTTTCTCTGGGGTCTTTGGAAAAAAAGCTTCATAAAATTTGTTTTTACATAGTTTTTTTTTCGTATTGACATTTTTTGGAATAACTAGAAATGTTGTCAGCCCAAATACTTTTCATCTCTTTCATATGTGTATATTTATCTATAGAATCCAAAACATTTATTTTTTCTTAGAATTTTAAGAGTCTAGAATGTTTATTTTTTCTGAGAATTTTAAGAATCGGGAACGTTAATTTTTTCTAAGAATTTTAAGAATCTAGAACATTATTTTTTTTTTTTTTTGGAGTCTAGAACAGTGCTTCCCAAATATTTTAGAACTGCTACCCAACTTTTAGAAGACTTTTGCAACCCACCTAGCTTTAATGGACATGATGAGGTGGTAATGTTTTTTAATTTAATTATATTTTCCTACTACTGTTTTTTAAATTTATTATCGTATAAAACTTTACAAAAAAAAATTATTTATGTTCTGTGACAGATTGCCAGTCCTGCTGCGGAAGGCACCACAGACATGTAACCTGATTCCCTTATCTGTATATTATATGCCTTATTTTCCCCCTTTTTTTCTTTTTCGTTTTTCATTTTCCAGTTTTTTCATGATTTTCTATTTTCAAATAATTACTAAATTTTCACATTTCAAAAATTTCATAGCCCACCAAAAATCAGTTTTAGAAATAACATTTATTTTTTCTGAGAATCCTTTGGCTACAATATTTTTTTTTCATTCAGGGTGGATGATAAGAATGATAGTCTAAAAGTTTTTGGCTGTGAATCACTGCTCTATAGAAAAATGCATTTCAGTTTGATACATTCTCTTAAAAAATAACTTTTTATGATAGGATTGCTTGGATAATTTCCATTGTCATTTATGAAATTTTCAGGTTGTACTCCAACTCAGCATGGTGGCTGACTCAAGAGAGTAGGTGTTACCACTTGTATGGGTGATGTCCAGCCTTTTTGGTCATGAATCGTTGCTCCTCTTCTTCTTCTTTCAATTTTCCCACTATCTTCCAACTTCCTTTTCACAAAATGTTGCTAATGAAAGGAAATTTTTTATGGAGTTCCAATTAATTGAATGTCAGATGTTTTGAATGTGCCTGTTAAGTCTGATTTTGCTGCTAACTTTTTTCTGTAGTGGCTTTTTTTTCTGATACACAAGTTCTAAGTCGGCTCTCAGTTTCTCCTATATGGGTTCCACCACAATTACAGTTTACACTGTAGACTGCTGCGTCATTTGTCTTCTTTTTTCTTTATGGAAGGGAAGAATTTAAAAAAAAATTCTGTATAAGCCTTGAGCAAGTCCATCATGCAATTTTTTGCTAAGTCCCTGAAGTTCTTCAAACAAACCTGTATGGTAGATCACTTCCCTAGTGATCTCAATGTTATTGCTTGACTGTTTTCAGAGTAAGTTTTTTTTTTATTAAACTTTTTCAATTACTATTGAAGGATAATTATTTTTTGCAAGTGTAACTTTTAATTCTTCTTTATGGAACCTTTTTTTTTTTTTTTTTTTTCATATATCTGAAAATTCAGAGATAATCCAATACTACCTGTTTAATGGGTTTGGTAATTACCTGAAATTCACATTGGAACTGCAACAAGATAATTGTCTGAACTTTCTGAACTTGACACTGCTTCAGAAGGAAAAAAAATTCCAAAATAGTATTAAAAAGCTTAACAATACTACAATACTAGTAAAGTTCTGGACTAACATTCTTACCATCCCATCTACATTAAGTTTAACATGGCTGTATAATTCCTGGATAAAATTGGTGCTCTAGTTGTTCAGAAGTATGATGAAAAAGCTCCATAAAGAATTAAAAGTTATATACATTTAGAAAATAATTATCCTTCAACAGTTAATTGAAAAAAATACTTAATAAAAAAACTAAGTTAAATTCAAAATAGTCAAGCAAGAACTTTTAAGATTACCAAGAAAATTATTTACCATGTAGGGATTTGTTTTGAAAAACTTAATTGAATTAGCAAAAAATTCGAAGTTCAACTTGCTCTCAGGCCTAAACATTAAAAGTAAAAAACATTTGCCTTGCATAAAGAAAAAGAAGACAATGTCATGCTAAGAAAAAAAGTAGGCTGCTGTGTAAACTGTGTTTATGATAGAACATATGCAGAAGAAATTGGGAAACTACTTTGGACTCGTGTAGCAGAACAGAAAAACACTGTACAAAGTGTTACCAGAAAAACAGGACTTGACAGACATATTTAATACACCAGACATTCCTTTAACTGGGACTCCATAAAAATTCTTTATCATTAGCAGCAGTTTCTGAAAAGGAAGTTGGAAGAGTTTGTTAAAATGAAAAGAATAGGAGCCACAATTAATGACCAGAAAGGCTGAATATTACTACTTAAGTGGCAACTCCTACTCACTTGAGTAAGTGCCAATGACGGATTTAAGCACAATCCGAAAATATGACTAATGATAATTAAAGTCATCCCAGTAGTCAACATAAGTCAAATTTAAATAAAACATTATTAAGGTTTCCAATGACTTCATTAGTTCAAAAGATTAAAAACTAATAATTTCCTTCACTATGCTCTATTCTGAATCATCCTTTGAACCATAATACATATAAAATTAGTGTTTGTAGTTATGTGAAGTTTGCGTTTAGGTTTTTTCACCTGTTATGCAGTAATTACATGGTTTTATTATTTTAGTTTTGGAGTATTTTCATACTTTCTTTGTTCTGTTCTTCATGTATATTTGCTTTTTAAAAGTAATATATGACCAGATAAACAATCATTGTGTAGTATTATTGTTCCTTAATTTCATTTATTAAATAAGGTAAATCTAATATTATATTCTTATTTAATAAATGAAATTAAGTGACAATTAATACTACAAAATGATTGTTTATCTTGTCATATATATTTCCTTTAAAAAGCAAATATATATGAAGAACAGAATACAGAAAGTACACAAGTACTTCAAAACTCAAATAGTGTTTGTAGTACATGTGATCTCACAGTTCATTGTATAGAACTTAACTGATCAGATGGTAATTTTCAGGTGGAATGCAACGTAAACTTTCTGTTGGAATTGCTTTTGTTGGTGGATCTCAGACAGTCATTTTAGACGAGCCAACTGCAGGTGTTGATCCATATGCACGTAGGTCAATATGGGAACTCCTCTTAAAGTACAAAACAGGTATATCACTTTCAGAGTCATTTTGCATAATTTGTATTTTCTTCGTAGTGTGTTGTGCATCATATTTATCCATGCATACATACACCCTGTGACACCTTACTGAAATAAAAATTGCCAACATCACATATGAAGCGTATATTGATGATCACGAGCACCATCCAGGTACAAACAAATATTTGGCAATGGCGACACGTGCTGTACAGAACAACCTACCATGTATATCTTGTACAGACCTTAGCTATAAATGGTTCATTTGTCTCAGCCAGGTGCTTATGTTTCAGTGCAAGATAATGGTTGACAAAAACTTTGTTTGGTCAATGTGTGGTTATAGAATTTCTTGCAAAGGAGGAAATCTCCACAGTTGGCATTCACAGACAGCTTGAATGAGCAAATGGAGATTTCTGCATGGTGCTAGTAGTTTCAGAAGATGTGTGAAGCATTTTAAAGATGGGAACTTAGGTGTGGCCAATCAACCCTTGCTGTGCAGCTATGAACTGCTGCTACCGAGAGTGAAAATCAATGAGCTCATTAGAGATAATTGTAGGGTCACGGTCAGAAAAGTGGCAGCATGGTCGGAAATAGTGTGGCCCAGGAGACAGGTAAAATTTGTGATACCAAAAGATGTGATAACTGGATTCCGCATTTGTTGATAGTAGAGCAAAACATTGAAAAATGTCTGTCTGAAATAATGACATTTTCAGTATAAATAATCTTTTTATATATGTACAGGGGTTGGATAAAATAATGTGAACATGATGGTTATAGAGGTTAACGCTATTCGTGTAGGTTACACTGAGAAAAAAAAATGTTGGGATTATCTTTTGTGTATCTTTTCTTTGTATATATTCTCTAGGTTGTATGCCAGTGTACTACAAGTTGTGTTCAGCAGGGGTTTATATGAGCGGTCAGTGAAATGTGTGACCTGTCAGACTTCCAAAGAGGACAAATCGTGGAAGCCTATTTAGCAGGAGCATCTCTAACCATAATGGCCAAATTGTTTGGTGTTTCAACAGCAACAATCTCGATGGTTATGACTGCATACACAAAGCAAGGCAAGATTTCATTGGCAAAGAAGAATAGTGGAAGAAAATTGAGATTGAATGAAAGGGACCGTTGAACATTAACAAGGATTGTGTCCAAACAACACTACTGCAGCAAAAGTGACAACTGAACTCAATATCCAACTAGAAGACCCTGTTTCCACAAAAACTGTCTGCAGATAACTTCATAAAGCCAACATTCATAGAAGAGTTGCAATTGCTAAACCTTTAATCACAGAAACCAATGCTACAATGCAAAAATGATGGTGTCATGAGAATAAAACCTGATAACTGGAAATGTATGATATGGTCCGATGAATCATAATTTACATTATTCCCAATAGTAGGCAGAGTTGGGTAGGAATGCATTACAAAGTAATGGAAGTACGGATTACAATTAACATGTAATGCATTACAAGGTAATGCAGTAACAGGTAATATATTACAAGGTAATCCCAAGTATGGTTTGCACAAGGTAATGGAATTAATCTCTAATGCATTAAAATGAAGAGGATATAATCCAGTTATTTAATAATGCCATTCAAATGCAATGGAATTATCTGGTAATGAAATTACACAATTTGCAAATAATAATTACATACTAATAGTTTATAGAAATGTATGTGTGCCAAAACCTATGTCTAGAAAAGTATGTCATGTAACATAGCAGACAGAGACTGAAGTGTCGTGTAGCATGTTTTAGAAGCAGCAAGAATGGGTTAGATGTTTGTAGAATGTTCCAGAATGATCGCACAGTGGGAAGTTGGAGAGCTTTATGTAAATCAAGAATATTCCAGAAGGTTCAGGTCCTGTCATGAAGTATATTTATATAAATGAGTCAGTTGCTCGCCAGTCCAGTGTTCGTATTGGACAAATAACGGACAACACTTGAGAAGTATGCAAAAATGTCAAGAGTTCACAAATTTCTGTAATATTCGGCAGTGCACCCTGAGTTACTGAACTGTGAGTATAGTGTTAATATGTGCTTGTGGCTATAGTGGGGTAGTTATTTTGTACAGGGAAACATATGTAATGGATGAGAATACTGTACTGGAGATGGACGAGAATACTGTACTGGAGATGGACGAAATGAGTATCTCTAACTGAAATAAACATCCCATTCGTACTTACTTCGTATGTATTGTTTCGTTCAAATCACTTTATTTGTGGTGAAGACGAGGCAACTACTCATGTCATACACGTGCAATCTTCAATACTTACATACACGCGTTGAGGTCTGAGGGGTGGAACAATTGTCAAATAACCTACACAACATGTAAGGGTGTACTGGTTGCTGGTTTATTCACGTTGTATTGTTACCCATAAGTTATTGGTTAATTACCAACATATAGTTAACCACTAACCATTACGATTCTAATGCGTAACTGCTTGCTACATGTCATTACAATTACCATGTAATTCTAATGACCAGTTCACCATTACCAAGTAATGGTAACGCTAAGTTCTTGTTCCAATTACCATTATGCTGTAATGCATTACCGATGAATTCAATTACGATTTTGCCCAACTCTGATAGTAGGTTGGGTCGTTGCTAAGCAATGACTACGACGAAACCCAGTCGTTGCTTAGCAACGACTATGACAAAACCCAGTTTGTTACTCACAGAAAGCATATATATTACTATACTTTCTAATCAATGTTGTAATGATGATATATCATGTACATTGCCTTCATCTTGGAAACACTATGTTTTAAACCATTGTATGTATCGTTGTAATCCATAACCGTCTTTATTTGTAGTTTCATATTATTTGCATGTTATGTGTATTATGTCGAGCGCGCATGCTTGAATTGGGGGGCAGCGCCTTCATGCTGATGCATTGTGGTATGGATCTCCAAGTTTAAAAGAACGTAATCTTGCCCAATGTGGTGCCGATGATGGACCCTTAGTGGGTCCGAAAAATCTCGCCTGCTTTTAACCTGGTTTTAGCTGTAAATAAAGTTCATCTTTTAGTTTGCAACTATCTCCATTTTTTAAATTTTGTATCTAGACAGCAGTGAATCAATCGATGTATATCAGTTGGCATGAATACCACGGACGTTTGGATGAGTGGATGAAATTTGAAAGCATGCTGGAATGGCATGGAAGGGAATCTTTCAAGACTGAGAGTTGTGGAAAAGATTTGGAAAGACCTTCAGCCAGCAGTGTATTAAGAATGGTTGTTGTTGATGATGATACATATAAATGTATAATGCAAGATAATAATTATATCAAAATATGCATAGTTAAGGAATCTATAGAATCAATTCAGTTGTCCATTTCAAACATGTTCTTTCACTTGTATTTAAAGAATTCTCTAAATCAGTACAGGAACTAACATTTTCTAGAATTTTTTCAGTACTTATTAAATTGAAGCCCATCTCGCTCGCGACGTTCGCCCTCGAAGGTCATTTGTTCTATTCTTCGTAATGAACTCATGACGTCACGTGAGAACTTCATTTGATACTTTCTTTCCCATCCCGTGAGAACTTCATTGGATACTTTGGTTCCCATTCCATGTGCCTAGTTTGTTTTATGTTTCATATGCTTCAATCAGCCTGAGAATTTCATGGAATACTTTTCCCATTTCTGTGAGAACTTCATTGGATCATTCTTAGTTTGTTTCGCATTCTGTGTGCTTCAGTCGTTAATTGCTAATGCTGTTTAAGTAAGTAAGCTTTTGCCATTTGGTGGAAATATGATGAAAATTTGGGATCTACCTAACGCAGAGTATATAGGAATATTGCCAAGACAGTGCATATGTAACAATGGCCATAATGTGAAATTATACTTTTCATTTAAATCTAGGCAGTGTAATGTAAAAAGCTGTAAGAACAAAGTAGGTACGCATATTGGAAATTGGTTTGAAGGATCTCTTTATATTAAACTGTTTGACTTTTGTATGTGTAATTTAGGTGGTATATATTTCTTTTCTTTATATTAAACTGTTTCACTCTTGTACGTGTACTTGCTGTGGTTAGATTTGGTCTAAAAGCGGTCTCTGCTGAGAGCCTCAGTTTAAAACTTAAGTACCAATTTTTCTTTCATGGTATTTTGTGAAGAAGTGAGACACTAGTAATCAAAAGTAAAATTCGAGATTTTTTTTTTATTATCACACACACATGCTGTTGTACATAAGGGGGGAAGGGGAATCAAAAAATCTACAGTGAAGGAATAAAGCAGTTTTTTTTTTCAAATACTATGGTTCCAAGCAGAATTCTCAGCACTTCTAAATACTGCTATATGTAAGTAAAATACTGCTTTCCAATAATATCTTAAGCAAATCATGTTACCTGTTGAATCACAGGAAAAATATATACAGCTTTGAAGCTGCAATGGTTGCATACTAGGTAGTTAATTAAGAAAAATATTAGCCCTTGTTAATTAGAATATGAATATAGCTATCTGGGTGCTCATTTTAAAATGCAACCCTAATTCTCTGTCTCCATGTGCTACAATGAACAGAGTTTCAGTTACCATTGGTAGAAATATCTTATTGAATTTGATCAGTGAGACATTACAGCACACAGTTAAGCAACGTGGAAAGCAATTTTTTTTGCGTGTTTGTGCATATTGTTTTGAAGAATAAGGCAGTTTGTTGTACAAGGAAAATCATGCAGAATCATGAAAAAAGAGGTTTCTTTTAAGCATTGTTTTGCTAACAAATTGTTGCTGATAACACATATGATTGAAACATAATCATGGTAATATGTTTCATTGGATGATGAGGCTCAGATTATTTCACTTCTCACCTTATTAATGTTAAAGCTGTCCAAAGAGAACATGTTTGTTTGTTTGTCTATCTATCTATCTATCTATCTATCTATCTATCTATCTATCTATCTATTCTATCTATCTATCTATCTATCTATCTAATTACCATCACGAGCAACATTAGGGATTATAAGCAGTTACCCATCCGTACTTTAGGCCACTGGTTCCAGGGAAGGGAGGGAGACTGCTGTAAGACAACACATACCACCCATGTGTCATTTGGGACTCGAATTCAGACCCACTAAGACGAGTATTAAAAAACCAGCGCTTAGACCACTGCACCACTGGGGGTGACAGTTTTGGGGTGGTACACATAAAGCTGCACAGCTGCTTCATCTGTGAGCAGTTTTTAGAGAGAAAGTTTAAAGTTGCAAGTCTTTGTGATCTCTAAGATCTCTGGACCTATCTCCATTAAATTGTTTTCAGTGAGGCCATCTCAAAGGTCATGTAATGTCAGTAATCCTCACACAACATAGGATTTAAAAATGGAAATTTCACATGTCACTCCAGACATAGATCAAGGAATTCATTGCCAAGTAGCAAAGACTATGATAATACAAGTGAATGCCTAAAGAATTGAAAATGAAGATATTTACAGCATTTATTGTGAACTGTTTTGAGGTTTGCATTGTGTTGTATTTTTTCATAATAAATATGAAGTAAAATTCCACTATAGGTTTGGGGTTGCATTTTAAAATGAACATGTTTTACCTTTGTATATACTTATATCAACTGTTTCAAAAACATTTCACCGTAGATGTGGATGGAAATCATAGTACTGTATTAGTAAGACATTCACATTATTTGTTTGATCCAGTGAGTTTTCTAATAGGCATACCATAGTTATTACAGACTACACGATAGTCTCTAGTATTTCAATTAAGATCATAATTTTCTCGATTGATTACTGGAGTGCAAAAACCAGTAATCAATCAGAAAATAGTTTGGGATTACCATACTGGTAATCTTCAAATATTTTTTTTATTATTGATTTAAGTGATTCAGATGTTGTTTAAGGAATATTATGTCTGTGTAAAGAAATATCTTGTATCATTCCCAGATTAGTGAAAAGCAGTTGTGCTTTAGAGATGGTACCTCTTGATGCTCACTGAAATGTATATAAGTGCAATTTGTATGTGGCAACAATTTGTTTTCTTTTGTATTTGTAGGGCGAACTGTGATTTTAACTACACACCATATGGATGAGGCAGACTTGCTGGGTGACAGGATTGCTGTGATAGCTAATGGAAAGCTGAGGTGCTGTGGTTCATCTCTGTTCCTTAAAACAAGATTTGGAAATGGATATTACTTGACTCTTGTAAAAGCTAATGATTATAGTCCAATTGCTCAAGAAAAAAGGGATAGTCGTGGGTCTTCCAGTGGAGCAAAAAGTTTATCTAAAGGATCCAATGTAAGTTATGTTTTTCTTTTCTCTTTTTTTCATTCTCCATACACTGAAATTTTATCTGTAATGTTTTCTCTGAAAACACAGCTGTGTTTTTTTCATTTAGATGGAATCTGTAGTGAATTTTTGATACAAATAATAGCTTTGAGGTTTAGAGGTAGTTTACTTCTTTTTTGAGTACCTTCATGTGAAGTGTAATTAAGTTTGTTAGCCAAAAATAATCAACAAGGGAGAATTGTTTAGTTAGTCCTTGCTATATTTTGGATTATATCACATTCATTACTTACTGCAGACAGCTTCATTGGAAATAGAAGTATGTATAATCTGTGTTTTGTGTTTGAGATAAGAGTTAGAGAAAAATGTGAATATTACAGCAGAGGCAGAAAGACTTCTGCAATTTGTTGCTTCATAGCTGTGGGTGGAGTTGATGTCTTGATGTGAGTTGATAACACGAGTCGTTTCTTACATTGAGTTCATTCTAGAGTAGAGTCCAATAAGGGTATGCAAGATCCTAGCTTCAACCCTGGATCAACTTATCCAAGAATTGTATTTATTTTGGCATATATGAAAAAATTGTGGACAGAACAGATTTCAACACAGCTTATTCATCTCCAACTTCAAGCATAGTGAGCACTTTGTTTAAATGTACATACATGTATGACTGTATGTACATAAATGTACATACATGTAACATGTATTCAAGAGCAGTATGACATAACTAAAAATACTTCTTTTCTTTGTGTTAAGCAGAATAGCTCTGCAGTCAAAATGCAGATTTCACAATACTTTATCTTCAGTCAGCAGTTATAAAATTCTTTAAGTGAAGTTCATGTACTGCATCTGTATGAATCTTTCAATTCCTAATTTATTCCTGTATCCTAATGTTTTTGAATTTGCTGTGAAAAAAAATCATTTGGTACTACATGTGAATTAATTTGCCTTTCTTTTATTAATTTTGTTACTCTGTATATTATCATATATACGTACATACGTATATCCCTAAGCTGTTCTCTGAAATTCTGAGGTTAGCTCCTCAAAGAAGGATCAGCTGTCAAATTCAAGTCAGGTGACTGAGCTGGCTAGGGCAGATGTTGAAGTTCATCTTGGTGCTCCTTAAACCAAGACTGAATTGTCTTGGCTGTGTGTATGGACGCATTATCATCTTGAAGTATGGCATCACTGCACTGTAGGGAAACAACATTTGTACTGTAGGGTGCACCTGATCACCTAGAATGTCCAAGTACATTCTGACAGTGACTCAACCATGTAGGGTAATGATGGGGCAGTTGGATACCAAGATATTGCCCCCCAAAATCATCATAGACTTACCCCCATGTTTTACAGTTGGAACCAGACATTCCAAATTGTATGCTTTCTGGGGGGTGTTCTCCATACATCAACCCAGCCTTTGCTGTTTCTGTTTAATTCTTCACTGAAAGTCATAGCTGCTTTGGGAGGTTTTCACGGGAATGATGGATTCTCAAGAGTCCCTCATGGCTGTGTATTATAAAAGTGTAATTGTACCTACTGTGATGTATGGCAGTGAAACCTGGGTACTACAGAAGAGACACAGGAGTCGTTTGTGTGCTGGAGAACTGCGTTACTTATAGGGGTGGGTAGAAAGACACATTCTGATCATGTGAGGAATGTAATGTGAAGCAAAATGTTGTTAGAAAGGTGGAGACTAATGTTCTTAGGTGGTTTGGTCATGTTGAAAGAATGTATGACGAGATGCTTACTAAGAAAATTTCTTCAACCCAAGTGGCAAGAAAGAAAGGCAGAGGAAGGCCAAGGAAGTCATGGGAGGATCAGATTCAGGAGTGTCTGCATGAGAAAAAGATAGAGTATGAAATATAGAAAGTCTTGTGTATGGCGTGTGATGGATGCCAGTGAAGTCCATGTTGTGTATAAAGATTGCTGTAAATGGAAACATTTGATATGACAACAGTAAGTAATTAATCAGATAAAAAATTATCTGGTGGTTTGTATTTCTTTGTGGAGCTGACCTCAGAATCTCAGAGAACAGCTTAGTGTTATGTATGTATGTATGTATCAGTTAAATGTTTATCTGGCAGATGGTCTTTCTTTGAGGAGCTCACCTCTGAATCTCAGAGAACAGCTTAATGATATGTATGTATTTACTTGCACACAAAATGAAAGACCAGACTGAATCTTTGCCATTCTCCATACTATTCACATATACACTGAAGTTCATATTAGCAGCTCATATTCTGACTTAGAAATCGATCGGAAAAGGCTACTATTCATTTTTACGTGCATTTTTTTAAAAACTTGGAAATATTCTAGTTGGATAATGCTTACCTAGGCATTCTGTTTCTAGCGATGATTCACTTTTCTTGCACGTTTCGGGTCTTCGTTGAAACTATTGTCCTATTGTCCGTTGTATGTGCAGCAACCATTCACATCAAACACACTGCTTACTTTGGGTAGATTCAGTAGATCTTCACTTTAGGATTCAACAACATCAATTCTTTACCGTTATTAAAGCTCTAAATTTTTTGCCTAGGCATCCTCAGGAGCGTGACGACTTTTCCACCGATGTTCGTGGTTTATTTCTCGTCAATGGAGTCCAATACCCCATGTTGCCATTCGTCGGATATGCTGTATTAGATACTTTCCCTAATCAAACCTAGCCGGCGCCATCTATGTTTCACTAGCTCTACCTTTTTTTATCTTCTTTTTTTGTTTTTTATAACTTTTTCCCCCCTTTTCAAATGGTTGTTGATGTCATCTTTCCGTATTCTTCTTCTTTTCATTTCCTAGCCCTGTTCCCTTGTCTTTTTTGTCGGGTTTTCTTTTGTTGTTCTTTTTCTTGTCTTATTAGCTCTTTCCAAAGGCTAGATAGTGTATTAGGGTCATTCTGGTTACACAGCCTTGTTTTATTTTTATAAATTAGGATCGATTCCTCTATTCTCATTTGTCTCTCTGATTTGAAGAAATTAAAATGATTCGAAGAAATTAAAATGCAAAAAAGAAATAAAAGAAATTAAATGCTAAAATGTACAAGAAATGCTTTTTGTAAACTATTTATGTTTTAATTACTTTGTTGTGATAAAATCATTTTAAATCAGTTTCAAGCATTGTGTGGAATTTTTTGTCTTATAGGTACAAAAATCATGGTTATATTTTTGAAATTCCATGCTCTCTAGTCTTGAGTTCATGTAATTCATGTAATACATTTATTAATTGAAATCCCCCCCCCCAGGAAATAACTGATGAAGGAGTTGCAGACATGTCAACTGGAGATTCAAAGTCTGATCTTTCAGATAATACTGCACTGCCTGAAAATAGTCAATCTCCATGGGGTAAGTTATTTTGTATCTTTTGTATGTAAATTTACACTTTGTTATTTGGTGGATTAAATGCAGCTTTTGAAATCCTACATGATTGTTGCTGTGTTGTGGACTTACTTTCTTATTAATGTATTAATTATTCTGTTACAAGTATTTAACCTATGAATGGTGTGAATTAAAGGGGTGACACTGATTTCTTTGATGCATTAAGCATCTTTTTTTTTCTGTGAATAAAACTCATATTGAAAACTGGCTTCCTACTTTTATTAAATTAAACACTTCATTACACTTCTAATATGGGGTTTTCCTTGTTCCTAGGATAAACACCCATATTAAAAGTTTGATTAAGCATTTTTGGGGGGAACTGAAGTTTTAAACCTACTAATTCAAATTTTATGTTTTTTGTCTTCACTATGATCTATATTTAAAAAAATATGCTAATTTTTAATAATGTGTTGTTCTTTTCTTAAAGCTTTGTACGCTATAATGCCATAATGTAATGGTTATGTTTAACCAGTATGGGACCTTACTTCCATCTATGCATTGATTATGGTTAACCATGTTGGACCTTCCTTTCCTCAGTTCCCAAGGCCTTATATTGTAATTTTCTTCTTAAGATGTCTTTCCATTGCTAAAAAAAAAAAAAAGTGAATTCCAGTTGATTTTGTGATCAGTTCTGAGGGGCATATTTAGAGGGGAGCCACCTTGGCCTCCCAAAAGATTTCCATTTTTTAAAGTTTGTTGGTTAAAATGCAACTTACATTAGAAAAAAATGCTTTAGTTTAATAAAAATACGTCAACTTACATTAGAAAAAACTGCTTTATTTTTTTTATTTTTGTTTCATTAACCTTGATTTTGTTCTGTTGGATTTCAAAAACTTCCAATTTTTGTGACCTTTCCCCCTCCCCGAAAAAAAAAATTGATATACGTCCCTGTCAGGTTTTCTGATTTATGTATCTAATTCTGTTTCATCTGAAAAGTTTTTTTGTATTGCTGTTCATGTTCTGCTACATGTGTTTTTTTTTTTTTTTATCTTTTTATAGTTTTTATCTTTTTTCATGTCTGTCCAACATATTAAAATTCCATATGTGCATTCCATGTTGTTGGTCAAAAACTGCTTGTGTAGGATTTTTTTTTTTTTTTTTTTTTTTACAAATTGCTTAAATTGTGGGATTTTTTATTTTATTTTGTGATTAATACTGAGTGCAAATCTTATGCTGTTCCATTTTACATCTTTTTAAAAAGAGATTTAAAGCGATCTTTGCTCTACAATTTTTCCTCTAAAATTAGCACATTTTATTTGGAAAAAAATTTTCTTTGGACATACACTTCTAAAGTGCCAAAAATCATTTAAAAAAACAGCCATCAGTTTTACTGCAACACTGATTTTAGTTTATTTTTATTTTGCAGTTTGTAGGATTCTATAAAAATATTTTATCCCACCTGATGGTAAATTTTGTTTTAGAAAACCCAGAAAATGCTAAGGTTATAGCAATCAAATACAAAAGGAATTTTTGTGTGTATCAACTGCTGTTTGATTTTCTTGCATATTTGTCATAGCATATCTGTTGTCGCAGAGTGCATAGCATATTAGATTCACTTTCAGCCACATTATGAATTAGTATCTGTTATGTAACTTTGCAAGAAAAAAATCTAGTGGAGTAACATCAGGTCTATGAGGCCCCCATGAGATGATAGTTTCATTCACTTACCAAATTCCTATAAATATGTAAGCAAAAATGTTTGAACTTTTGCCTCCCAATGTGGTGATCCTTCAATGTGCTGTAATTAATTGTTTGGCTGTAAAGGAAGCAGCTACAAAGGTATGAACATGTAATCAGAGTGACTTCTGACAAACTAACACAAATCACCATAAATGAAAAAGTGGGCACAAAGAAGCATAGTAGGCAGCAAGCCAAGTGTGTCTATGACATAAGACAATTGTCTGGATTTTACAGACTCATCGATTCAAGCAGCGTGAAATGAACACAGACAAAAACCATTATCTATACAGATCCAAACTCATCACTGATGGAGAAGGGGGACTGACTGATGAATAGTAAACTGAGAAAGTGCATACTGTAGTTCCATATTATATCGAGAGAACTGCTTCATATAGACCATGGACTTTATGGAGAAAGTGGAGAGTTCTTGCCATGCATGCTGTCACACCAGGCATGAATTCTAGAACTGGCATGTTCATGGGTGGATTTGCCCAATGGGACACTAGAACATTTTCCTGTGGACCACTCGAGAAATGTCTGATTTTCTCATATTCTTTTGTCTGGAATTTTTGGAGCGAACAAATTATTATTTTGGCACTTATGAATAATAATTGTCAACTTCAGCTGAGCTGTATATCTATTTGAAAAATTATTTCCTTAAAAAAAGTTTCCTTCTATCTGTATATTGGGCATTTGCTGTGAAATGGCATTCAAAAATTGCCTAGATTTACATGAGGAAAGTGCTGCTGGACCAAGCGCACTGTTATAATTTAATGAAGCTAGAGCTAACTGTGGTTTGATATAGGTCATTGGACTTGGAGTCAGGGTTATTGGTATGCCCTACCTTCCTTTTGTAATCCTAAAGGACACACTAGTACCCTTTGTGATGTCCCATCATTTCCACAGACTGACACAGATTGATTCTCCAGCTGAGATGTTCCAAAATCTATGTCTCACCCATGTTTGTCTTTAAAAGAAACAATGATATAGTAGTGCTAGTTCATGGGTCAAAATAATGGGGAGACTTGAAAAAGGCATCTACTCAAAGACCAGTGCACAGTAGGTGATCAGTGAAAATAAGAAAAAATTAATTGTTTAGGAAAATTGCAATGTGGCATGTGCACATTTCATCTTTCAGAATGATTTTCATGATGATTTAGTTGGAAATAGGGTCTTCAAGATACTCATGATTTTGTCAAAACCAAATTTTTGAAAAGAAAATTGTTATCTGTTACAACTCCTCAGTTTAAGCATAGTTTGATACTACAGAGTGATCGTACAGTTCCTGAACCCTGAATTAAAAAAGTTTTGTTAAATGCCTAAAGGAAATCGGCAAAGTGCCAGAAATGAATAACCAGTTCCATGTGTGCTAAGCAGTTTGCCCACTTTAGCATCACCATTTGCATAGAGGCATGGGTTTGACGAGGGAGCAGAGAATTTGTTTACTTGAAGCTTATTTGTGAATGCAGTCTTACAAACAGTGTATAGAAGAGTTCAGGAAAAAATTCCACAGCATACTGTGGTAAGTAAATCAACGATACACAGTTTACTCGTATGATATCGGAAAACTGGAAGTGTTGATGATATGCCTAGAAATGACCGGCCAAGTGTGTTAACACTGGAAGTGATAAATGATGCTGAAAAACGTTTGCAACAGTCACCTACAAAATCGCTTCATTGCTTATCTCAGCAAATGAAACTTTCTTACGGCTCAGTACAGAAAGCGAATAAAAGATTGCATCTTTATGCATATAAAGTGAAAGTTGCCTAAGAACTGAAGGCACCTGATATGCTAAGTGTCTACTGTATTGTCGTTGGTTTCATAAATTTACTCTATACAACATGAGCTTATTGAACAATGTTTACTTTTCGGAATAATGTTTTTTTTTTTTTTCCTGTGGGGATATTTAAAGGACCGTGTTTATTCAAACAACCCGCATGACCTTCAGTCCTTGAAAACAAACATTATTCAGGCTATAGCGGAAATCACGCCATCTATGCTGAAATGTGTTGCAAAAAACATATGCTGCCACGTGGATATTTGCCTCCAGCAACATGGAGGTCATTTCCGGCACCTTCTTTAGGTCAACATCAGTAGCTCAAAAGTCGATGGAGGATGTATCACAGCTGTAAGTAAACTTCATGCATCTGTATAATGCGAAAAAAAATTGTTCAAATTAGGGTTCAAGAACTTTTCAATCACCCTGTACATTCAGTCATAATTTTAAAGTTATTTCACAATTAAATTGTTTTTTGTACAGAAAACTAGCGGATAATGCTTACCTTGGCATTCCTTTCTAGCGACGGGGACATTTCACGCACGTAAAATCTGCTCACAACTGAATTCATTCTACACTGGCGTGCAAAAATTAAAGACGAGACGGTTTTTCGAATGTAACGTCGTGCAGAAGTGCTCCACATCAACTCAAATCATACCATAAGATCCCCAAGACGTAAGAATATGGGCCATGTGAGCAAAACCGTCCAAACAAGGCATCCAAAGGATACAAAGGCACTTTATTGAAAAGGTAGCTTCGAGCACAACTGGACAAAAGACAGAAACGTCCATGTGACAGGCGGCTGCCAAGAAAAATCCAGTTTTTAGTAGGGGATATGATCACCCCTGACTGTGTTGCAGGATTTACAACATCTCTTCATGCTGAGGACGAGGTTGTCAAGGAGCTCTTTAGGCATCACGGCCCATTCCTCTTGTACCGCCAATCGCAGCTGCGGAATCGTTGCTGGCGGCTGGTGACGTGCTGCCAAGTGTCTCCCGAGAAGGTCCCACACGTGTTCGATTGGATTTAGGTCCGGGGACCTTGCAGGCCAATCCGTGCGTTGAATATCTTCACTCTCCAATAGCTGTGCGACAGCCACTTTACGAAGAGGTGTAGCGTTGTCGTCCATGAAGAGGAATTCAGGACCCACAGCACCTCAAAACAGATGCACGTGAGGCAGGAGAACCTAGGTACAATAGCGGACACCAGTGACTGAATCTCCTTGGAAGATGTGGGTGTCAGTATGGCTACCAAGCATGATACCGCCCCAAATAAGAACTCCGCCACCTCCAAACCGGTCCCTTTCAATGATGTTAGAGGTGTGATTGCGTGTTCCCTGCTCTCACCAGATATGTATACGTCCAGAATCGCTCAACAGATTAAATCGGCTCTCATCCGTAAAGAGAACTCGACCCCATTGCTGATGTGTCCGGTTCTTGTGTTCCTGGCACCACAGAAACCACTGTCTCCAATGAGCAGGCTTTAATGGCACACACCGTACTGGTCGTCGTGCAAATAGACCACCTTTGTGCAGCCTCCTGGCAATGGTACAACGCGATAACGGACGTCCAGTTGTCTGTTGCATGTGCCTTGCGATTTCTCCAGCTGTCTGCCGTCTGTCTCTTCTCACCTTTAGGACAATATACCGGTCATCCGCCGCCGTGGTTGCTCGTGGACGACCACTGCTAAACTCTTGGACAGCTGTTCCGTCGTTTGAAATGCTCTCCAAGCTCGTGAAACGATGCTGTGAGCGATCCCGAACTCCTCGACCACACTAGTCACACTTCGACCTTCTTCCAACTTCCCAATGATGTGACCTCGGGTAAAGTCATCCAGATGTCATCTACTGGATTGCCTGTTGGCCATATCACACGGTGGCAGCAACTTGATGTTGTTCAAACCGATGTACACCGTGCAATAGCTTTCACCGAATTGCTGAGCGTATACTGCCCATGTGCTTTATACCCTTCCAACACCCCCCCACGTCATGCTGCATATATGCACATGCTCTATCGTACCAGATCCTAGTCTATCTCCTGAGTGGTCTTTCGGTTTGTTCTGCCTGCTTGTTCCGCTGTTATGCTAATTTCTCCTCTTCGTTCTTAATTTTTGCACTCCAGTGTGCAATGCATATTTTAACAGTTCTCTTTCATCCAGTAGGTACATGTGTTTTTGTAATAAACCCCAAGACTAAAACTGCCAGCCTGGTTTGGTCATCCCAATCTGTTTCTGGTCATGTTGTTATGTCTAGACTATCACAGTTGATTGTTTCCCCGTGTCTGAACATTAAAATATAGTAAATTCACTCACTTATGGATATACCAGGAAACACTATGTTGCAGCAGGAGCTCTTCATCGTAACTAATGTGCACTAGGATAATTTATAAATAGGAACGTACACCAACTGTACTCAAAATAGTATAACTATACTAGTGATCCGAATTTCTTGTTGTAGAATAGAAAATTAAAGTTTCCAAGCTTTCGCACATCAGCCAGGTGACTCAAGGAAGGTAGACAGTGAACTGCAAACTGAATAATAGGACACTTCAACAACATTGAATAATAGAACACTTCAACAACATTGAATAATAGAACACTTCAATGTTGTTGAAGTGTTCTATTATGTGTTCTATTATTTCAATAACATTGAAGTGTTCTATTATTCAGTTGAAGTGATCTCTTATTACTTCAACAACACATAATAGAACACTTCAACAACATTGAAGTGTTCTATTATCACTTCAACAACGTTGAAGTGTTCTATTATTCAGTTTGCAGTTTGCTTTCCTTGAGAAAACCATCTGGTTAATGTGCAAAAGCTTGGAAACTTTGATTTTCTATTCTACGCCAAGAAATTTGGATCACTAGTGTAGTTATACTATTTTGATGCACTAGGATGTTTATGCAAAATCTAGTTGCTTTCACAGTCACCTGCATGCAATGCTTGCACTGTTTACACCTTGTATGGATACAGGACACCATCTTGCGAACAATGGAATAAGGTAGCTGAAGTTTTCAAGAACAGTTCCACTTGGGTCTATGGGAATTTATATAAAAAGATGCTCTCATGTGGTATAATATTTTAATGTATGTGTAATGTACATATAAATTTAATGTTTAATTTTATAAAATATTCTGTTCTAGGTTCTTCATGTATGGTCTCACAAGTATCAAAATTCATTCACAACTTTGTACCTGAAGCTCAGCTGATAGAAGACGTTGGTGCCGAAGTATCCTACCTTCTTCCATCGCTGTCTCATAGATCTGGAGATCTGCAAAAGCTCTTCAGAGCACTTGATGGCAGTTTAGGGCATCTGCATATCAGTAGCTATGGTATATCAGATACTTCTCTGGAGGAGGTAGTGCATAATTTGAATCTCTGTGTATGTGTGTGTGTCATAAAGTGTACATTTAATGCTTCAAGTCATGTAGTGCAATGACTTTAAACTTAATTCAGTATTGAATTGGAAATTTTTTTTAATTCATGGGCAAAATTTGATGGACTTTCATAATCAATGTTTAACCAAAAAATGACATTTGAACTGCTTAATATTAAGTTATATTTTTTTAAGTTGCGGAAGTTGATTCACTGGTTTCAATATTCTGCTACTATTAAACAGAATTTTGTTTTAATTTTCTGTTGACAAAATACTCTTTACAGACATTCATGTATAATTTTTCTTTAACATTTATTGTTTAAATTTTATGCTGTTTATTTTAGACCTGCATAATTTTCTGATCTGCTAATGGCTTCATAGATTTGTAAAATTTTATATTTGCCTAATGTATTTTCTTTTTTCTTTAAAATCTCAATCTAAGATATTTTACATCTTCAATAAATATTTTTTTCTTATTTTTAGCTTTGCGACTGTCACTGACATTGTCAA
Source organism: Macrothele yani (assembly GCA_039090855.1). Taxonomy (NCBI): domain Eukaryota; kingdom Metazoa; phylum Arthropoda; class Arachnida; order Araneae; family Macrothelidae; genus Macrothele; species Macrothele yani. The sequence continues at coordinate 141,657,420 of CM077001.1, forward strand.
AAATTTTAGTGAAATAAACCACAAATTGAATTATTGTGAATGAATAACAATTCTGCCTCCTTCCTCATATTATAATTCTTATCTCACTTGAGCTTGCAAATTGTGGAATTTTTTCCCTCCATGATCCAGAAGGAGGGGGAGTGGGAGGTGGGGTAGGAGCAGGATCTTTTGCTGTATGCTATAGTTTTACTTAATAGGTTGACACTTTAATAAATAGTCCTGATGTAAATACACACAAACCCTATATTCTTGACGTCTTTCTCACTAACAAGCCTCCGAATTATAAACTTCCTTTTTTGCTTTTGAATGCTGTGAATTTCTTGCTACTCAATGATTTTGAATTGTGTATGAAATCCAAGTCACATAACTTTGGTTGACATTGAGCATTATAAATCTGCTTTTAGTTGGATAGCCTCAGAAATATTCATTCAGGTTTTCAATGGAATGTCCGCTTTTCTTCTGTCGATCCACCCACCTGGAAGTTAATATTATATTACTGACTGGTATGAAGGCTTTGATTCCATTTCTGAAGTTCTAACAAGACTGGGAGTGAACCTTGGTTAAAGCCACCTGTCATTCTGTTGCTGCCAAAAGCAAAGCTTCTCCCAATTGCAGTGTCCAAATCAAAACCAGCATTTGTTGAAGCCCACAATAAATGCAGTAAAGAATGATTCATTGAACAAAAGTAGACTTCGATAGAAAAGAAATGTAAAAAAGTTGTGTTGACCAAAATAGTGGCAATTGATTCTGGTCACCAGCCAAGGCTGTTGATCTAGAAAGTTATGCTCTTCTTCTATTCCTTTTGGTCTTTCCCAAATGATTCTGTTGCTAATTTCTTAAAAACCTGAGAAATACTAATCATCTTCATGCCCCATCTCTTTTCCTTTTCTGATTAGAACTGAGCTCTGCATGATACAGGGGTTCAGATAAATCAGCAACACTTAAGCTTCTGTCACCATATGCTTCATTGTGTCTCATTATCACAAGATGCTTAGAATACTCCAGACTCTTGAAACTAATAAAGCCTCTGGTTAAGATGGCATATCTCCTATTTCAAGATCTTGTGCACTGGAACTAACATCTGCTTCATGTCAGTTATTCCTGTTCTCATTTCCTACAGGTTGGGAAAGTTGTACCTAATTGGAATCTATTCAGAAAAAAGTTCAACCTCTATTCCAGAAAAAATCTTATCCCTCTGAAGTCCTATTGACTTCTAGTTTTGATTTTTTTTTTTGGACCAAAGCTTTGTGGAATGCAATTAATGAAAAGTCTAAAGTCTTGCAAGCTTGTTAATGTGAGAGCTATGTTTATATAAAGCAAACATGTCACTCGTGCTTCCTGTGACTCAGCTCTTGAAGTTCAGAAATATTCCTTGACTGCTTAGCCATTTGGTCACTTTCCATAATTTTCTGATTCTGTTTCAGATATCTTCTATCAGTTAATATAATTTCTTGTATTATTCTTGAATTGACCATTAGGAAGCTTTAATGTATTAGACCTTTTAATGCAAATGCATGACTTATTGTGTGTGTGTGTGTTTTATGGTGCCACCAATTTTTGGTTGGTTTGGCTATTGTTTAGATTGCATATTCTTTGTCCTAAACTGTAGTCTTCCTAAAACATGTGACAGATGACATGATATCATAGGCGTAACCACTGGGAAGGGGAGTCAGGACCCCAGATTTTCAGAATCAGGGATCCCCAATGTAACCCCCCAATTTTTGAGAATATACTGATATAATGCACACTTTTTTATGATGCGAACTGACTAAATTTGATAATATAAATTTGTGATTTTTCATAGAATGCAAACACGTGTATTATGTGTACTTAATAAAACAGCTATATTGATTCCTAATAAGTAAAGTCAGCTCTACAACTTTTTAATTTACATTTCTGCGCTACCTATCATAGTTTTACAGTTGTGTTCACTAAGTTCCACAATTTGCCAACAGAGGCGCTTATGTCGTGCTCGTTAGATTGCTCCTCAGTAACTGTTTTGCTCCTGCATGTGTGTAGGGGGAAGGGGTGTCTTAAACTATTTTATATGATATGTATATATTATTGTATATACCCAAGAGCAGAGTCAAAGAGAAAAAATTTTTAACCTAAGAATTTAAAACCAAATTTGCAAAAAAACCTGAAGATCATGATGTGCAACGCAGCAGTTATGAATATTCAGAATTCACATACTATAAAGAAGAGACAGAAGCAAAAACAATTTTTTAACAGGTACTAAAACAACAAAGAAAAACTCACATACAAACGGGTATGAGCAAAACAAAAATAAATTAATAGCAACCTGAACGTAGAAAGTGTCAAGAATGCCAAGTCTTGGCTTTATCAAGGACCAGCAAAACTCTGCATTTTCTCACTTCCGCAAAGTCCTAGTTGGAAATGGGTTTCTGCAAAGTCATAGATGCAAGTTTTAAGCCCACCAAAAATTTTAAAAAATATCATAACTTCCTCAGAGTTGCATGATGAATCACTTAGTTAATATTTTTTGCATGCATCTATAACTTTCCTGGCCCAACCCATGCTCATCATCTGCCACTAAAAACAGAAAAACGATTACAAAAAAAGCACAAGTTGTGAGAGTTTCTGAATAAATCAAAAGAATTATTCAGCTAAAACACATTGCCAAGTTACCTAGCCGCCTAAGAGAGAATTTTAACAAGAATAGCAATACCAAAGTACTACAAATCTTATGCTTTGCAGTGTATAAAGCCTTATTCAAAATGCCACATAATAAAAAAAATTTTAAGGAATAAATTCCTGATAGTAAACAGGATTTTTATCCCTCAACTACCTCAACAACTGACATCACAAGAACAAAAATTAATAATAAAATAAAAAGATGCATTGGAAAAATTATACGTTAACAATTAGTTGCAATATTTACAGAATATTCCAGGAGTGCTTTAAGAGTATAATAATGAAGATATTATGTTCTTACCAACATTGAAAAAACATCGTTGACAACAAGAACAATAAAACGGCTAACTACTCATACAAAGTGCCCCAAAACTCGCTAAATTTCCAAGTAAAGTGAAAGAGAAAAAAACACAAAAAAGTTACTAGACTTGCTTGCACTTAATTGCCTGATGCGAAAAAAAGAAAATTTCTGCTTAAAATGCTCATAAATTAAACTTAGAACTAAAAACTACAAGAACAAAGATGAGAGCTTACCTCTTATGCCTCTTTTCATTCACCACTGACTAAAACATGGCCGAACTTTCTCCTGGGCCACTCCCTAGAAGCAGTGGGGTGGTGGGGGAGGTTCCTAAGGCTTCTTCTCACAGAAAAAGACCCTACCCGCAAAATTTCTACCAAGAGAATTATACAACTAAGAATGAAGTCCTGTTTGTTCAGATAGAGTAGAATTAACTCTCCAGAATACACAAAAAATATTATCAAATACACTTGTAGTGTATTTAATAACTTTTATATGTATTTAATTACCTTAGTGAACTTCTACAGACACTTCAAGATCCTATTTATTTTAACGTAAGTTTTGCTATTTTGAGGCTAGTTATTCTAGTGAGTGAATACCTAGTTTTCTTTTTATTTCCTTTTTTTTTATTTTTTAATAAAATTTTAAACTTTTTTTGTGTGATTTTATATGCATTATTTTATTTTTTATTTTTAATAGGACTGTCCTGTCCATAGCACTAAAGGTTCCTTTTTGTAGTTAATATGCATCCTCCAGACCAACTTCCAAGAAGGCTTTCATTGGCCAGAATCATTTTATTAACTGTGTAGAAATTAAAACAGATCTGCCAACCTAACTCTATTATTCAGAATAATTTTTCTTAAAGTTCTTTTGATGAAAGAAGTTAGAATTTTGTTTTCTAGAAAACAGTTTAATAGATTCTAATGTGGTTATTGAAGTCCAAATTGTTGCTGCAAATTCTTGAAATTCTAAGTACCTGAGAAATTAGTACATTCTCAATTACTTTGGTTGAGATGTTATTGTTCCAGTGCAGATATTTAATTACTTTGAAAGGAAAATTAACTCTTTTATCAAAAAGGCTGATGGACGGGTTACCACTGTTAAGTTTAATACTTAAGTCTAGGAAATCTAGTTCCTTATTACTGTGGTTGATTTTACATAAGAGAGCTGGGATAAATATTTGCAAAATCACTTTCTATAACTTCTGAATTATTTATACAAAGCAGATCGTCAGTATATCTATAAGTGTAAAGGTAGTTATCTGAGCATGAGGAGTTTTTTTCAATGAATTTATATTCTTTAAAGAACAGGAATAGATTTGCCACACTTGTGGAGTGAGATACTCCCATAGGGATACCGTTTACTTGCTTATAGAGAGTATTGTTATATAAAATATGGTTATTGTTAATGCAACAATTGAGATAAGAGTTCTAAGCTCCTACGTTAACAAATTGGTTAAGCTTAAATTTTACATACAGCTCTTTAGAGGTAGTTATGATATCTGAAAGAGGCAGATTAGTATATAGGTTCTCAAAATCATAACTATTTATATCTATGGGATTTATGTTGAGTATAGTGGAAATTACAGGTTGCTATTAATTTATCTTCGTTTTGCTCATTCCTATTTGTATATGAGTTTTTCTTTGTTGCTTTAGTACCTGTTAAAAAATTGTTTTTGCTTCTGTCTCTTCTTTATAGTATATTATTGTATATATATATATATATTTGTTTATATATATTATCTGGGGGGGTCCAATCACTGTGTATGTGTGATCGGAACCCCCCCCCCCCGATTTTGAAACATAGTTACACCACTGCACAAGATTGGCATATATTCATTTTTAAATAACTCACAAATACAGGGCTTGTGTTGCAACCTTCAGTAGAATTACATAGTGTACAATACTAGTAATACAAATGCAAAACTGTTCTTTTTTTTTATTATTTTGTGCAATGTATGAATTATTTTTTTAAATTATGAGGAAAGGTTGCATAATATAAGTGCTGATGAAATACAATTTTTATGGAGTCCTGGTTAATTTAAATGTGTGGTGTTTTATTTTATTTTTTCATGCATCTTTCAAGTCCTATATTAGTAACATTTTTTATAGTGGCTTTATGTTCTGTTATGAGTTCTAAGCTGTCTTTCAGTTTTTCCTACAAATGTTTTACCCCAATTGCAGTCTACCTAGGCTATTCCTTCTTGTAAGAAGATGATGTCTTCTTTTTGCTTTATGGAAAGAAATAATTTTTTTATTTTATAGTTTAACTTCTTCTAGTTTCAAAATAAACTTTACAAACAGCCCTTGGGCATAGTAATGACTCTTTTTATAGCTAACTGTTGTATGGGAAAACTTGAAGATAAATTTGTTTTATCTCAATATTTGTTATTCTGCCTGTACGTGAGATGCTTGGATGCCATTCTCATAATAGTTGACAGCAATTATGACACTCTCCCAGAAAATATTCTCAGTGACATTCTCATAATAGTTGACTGCAATGTTGACACTCTCCCAGAAAATATTCTGAATGGCATTCTCATAATAGTTGCATTTTTGGACTTACCGTTGAAGTTCCAAGTTGAACACTTCCAGCACGTGGATCTTGGTTTATTTCCCGTATTTTTGTTATGTAGATGCGGCATGGGGGGTTTTTTCATTCAGTTGCTGGTCCTCTTCAGTTTTTTCCCATTAGTTTTTTTAATTGGCCTCGTTACTAAATGAATTTTTTCCTTTGCCACTTCCACATATACTTCTATATGTTTTTTTACCCGAGTACTTTTGGTAACACTCCGTTATCGTCATCTAGGGGACGTTTGCTCCGACCAGCACGGACCGTGTCAGTAGAGCTTTTGGGTGGTTCTCACGGGCTGCATCTGTTAACGGCTCTCAATTGCATTAATGCACGTCAAAAAAATAACCTTCAATAACGGACTTTTACTAAAGAAATCCAATATTAGAAGTACTTGAAAAATTCTCGTAATAGTTGATAACAATGGTGACACTCTTCCAGAAAATATTCTCAATGCCATTCTTGTAATAGTTGACAGCAATGATGATACTCTCAAAGAGAATATTCTCAGCTTACTTAACAGCTTTGACAATTCTCTGAAATTCACTCTGCAACTGAAGCAAGAAAATAGCCTGAACTTCTTGGACTTTTAGCTTCAGAAAAAAAAAACTAAATCCTTAGCTTTAAAAGGAAAAATTGCTACAGAATTGTACAAAAAGCCTATCAAAACAAATGAAGTTCTGGACTACTACATTAACCATCCCTTCTACATTAAAGTTAATTTGGCTGCACAATTCCAGGATGAAATACATGCACTGAATTCTTCAGAAATATTGAAGACACTCCATGAAAAAGAATTAAAAGTTACAGTTGTTGAAAATAATTATCCTTCTATGTGCAATAACAAAAAAAAAAATAATAATAAGAAAACTAAGTTGCACCAAAAATAGTTGAGCAATGACATTAAGCTAACCTGAAAAGTTACCTTACATATATAGATTTATTTGAAAATTTTCAGAGAATTAGCAATAAATTCCATGTTCAACTTGATCCAGGACTAAACAATAAAATTAAAGCATTCCTCCCTCCCAATGTCATCATATTACGCATGTTACGTTAAGAAACTATAAGTGGTGGGACGTTTTGGTAGTTAATTCTACCTTCATCAGCCATGAAATCTGGCAACAACTGATGCTTATACCACGTGGTTCATTCCACGTGTTTCATTCCACAGCTGATGAAGTCACTACCAAAACGTCCCACCACGTATAGTTTCTTAATGTAACCTATGGGGGATATGATTATATTAGGAATTCTTCTAACTTTTTGTGTGTTACGTGTTTCATTGCCAATCCTTCTCACTATGATTCCTCCCTCCCATAAAGCAACAAGAAGACAGTGTCATGCTACAAGAAGTAGTCTACAGAGCAAATTGCAATTCTGGTAGAACATGTGTAGGAGAAACTGGGTGACAGCTTAGTACCTGTGTAGTAGAACATAAAGCTACTATGAAAAACATTGCCAGCAAAATAGGACTGGACGAATGCAACATTCAAAATATTGGATGTTCCATTCACTAGAGCTCCATGAAAATTTGGTCTCGTCTGAATCACTCTTCGAAAAGGAAGTTGGAAAAAGGTGTGGAAACTGAAAGAAGTCAAGTCACAATTAATGACCAGAAAGGCTGAGAATTGCCATATGAATAGCAACGCCTACTTGCTTGAGTCAGTCCAAATGACAGGGTTGAGTACAATCCAAAAATTGGACAAATGAAAATAAGAAGTCATCTGGGATAGTTTCTGTAAACCAAAAATGAAATTTAAATTATCATAACATCACTAAGGTTGGCCATGACCTTGTTAGTTCAGTGTGTGTGTGTGTGTGTGTGTTTGCTACATGGTATTTATAATTTTATGAAGGAATGTTATACAACAAAATTAGCTGGGTCTAAGAACAAGTTGCATGTGAACAAATTATCAGGAAAAACCAAAATGTTGATGCAAAAAGAAGAGAGATGAGGACAACTTAAGAAGATGTGACTTCCAAAGTGGAATACATAGAGCTATGCAAGACAGTACGAAAAAGTATCACTGAAAACGTAAGGAAATTCAACTGTGAACTAGTGAGGAAAGCAATTGAAAACAACCAAAGCCTAAAGATAGCAAAGGGATATCTCAGTAAGGGAAGAAAACAGATTATGGCACTGAGAAAAGAAGATGGTTCTGTAACAAGAAATAGAGGCAAAATTTTGACAAGAGTGAAAGATTTCTGCTCCAAGTTATATGAAAGGGATGATGCATGTACTCCAGACATCATGGAAGGTACCAGTACCTGAGTTCTTCCAGTCCTCCCAGCAGAAGTTGCACATGCAATCAAGAACATGAAGCAGGGAAAAGCACCAGAAGATGGAATTACTGTAGACATCATACAAGAAGCAAGTGAAGAAATTGAAGCAGTACTCGCCCAAGTTTTCACTCGATGCCTTAATGAAGGGAAGATTCCTGAGGATTGGAACAACGCTATAAAGATCCTGCTACATAAAAAAGGTGACATTGAGGATCTCGGGAACTACAGACCTATCAGCCTCCTATCAGTGGTTTATAAAATCTTCACTAAAAGTTCTTTCACGCCGTTTGAAGGTAACACTGGATATGGCTCAACCGAGAGAACAAGCTGGATTCAGGAGTGGCTACAGCACAATAGATCATATCCACGTACTGAGAGAACTAATTGAAAGAGCAAGGTAATATGAACTTCCATTGTGCATGGCTTTTATCGATTATGAAAAAGCCTTTGATTCAGTGAAACCATCAGCAGTTACAATGGCTCTGAAATCCTGCGGTATTGAAGATGCATACATTAATATTATTAATAACATCTATGAAAATGCAAGTGCAAAGATTCGGCTGTTTGAAAATACAACACACATAAAAATTGGAAAGGGAGTGAGACAAGGTGACACCATATCTCCGAAGCTCTTTAACGCCACATTGGAAAATGTCTTTCAATCACTGAACTGGGAAAACAAAGGGATAAAGATTAATGGAGATTATCTAACCCACCTTCGTTTTGCTGATGACATAGTCATTTTGGCAACTACCCCATCAGAGCTGCAGAGTATGATCCAAGAACTTGCTGACAAGAGTAAAGAAGTGGGATTAAAAATGAGCTTTCAGAAGACAAAAGTGATCTTCAATGCTTTTACACCAAATGAAGATTTATCGATTGATAGAGAAAAGCTGGAGATAACAGACACGTACGTTTATCTTGGACAGCAGATATCAAGTGAGGGTCACATTGATGAAGAAATTAATCGGCGTACAAAACTTTCCTGGAGAGCTTTTGGAAGAAACAGCATAATTTTCAAAAGCAATATGCCATCATGTCTTAAAAGAAAAGTGTTTGATCAATGCATCTTTCTAGTGCTTACGTATGGTGCAGAGACGTGGACCTTAACTAAAAGAGACATACAAAGGCTGCAGACAACCCAAAGCAGCATGGAGAGGTTAATGCTTGGTGTAACCAGGAGAGATAAGAAAAGGAACTCGTGGATCCGAAAAATGACAAGAGTGGAAGACATCATGATCAGAGTTAAATCCCTGAAATGGCAATGGGCTGGGCATACTGCCAGAAGGACAGACCATCGATGGACAGCCGAAGTTTTAGATTGGATTCCAAGGGACAGAAAAAGACCGAAAAGTAGACCACATGGGAGATGGGTGGATGAAATTCGAAAGTATGCAAGAGTGACATGGAGGAGACTGGCACAAGACAGACCGTTGTGGAGGAAACTTGGGGAGACCTTCGTCCAGCAGTGGATTGATAATGGTTGACAATGATGATGATTACAATGTTAGATTCTATTTACACAATGTGTACTGGTGGTAACTTCTTTTTTTTTTTTTTTTTTTTTCAGGTTTTCTTAAAAGTGACTGGTGCAGCTGGTACTGTTGCTACGGAAACTGTAGTGCAAAATGGAGGTGAAAATATAACAGATGGTATGTTTTTTCTCAGTTTTTTTGGTTAAGGAGTTTAATTTTAAATATTTTATTCTTTTGTATATATTTGGCTATTTATGTAGCCTGGCTAATATGCTGTAATTGTTACATCCTTTTACATGCAAATCTTAAAAACAGGTTTTGGTTTTGCCCTTCCTTAAGAAATAGTCTTCACAGAACACTTTTGTACATATTGTGCTGTGTTGCTAACTTCGGTAAATATGAATGTTGCCATGTGCCAGTGAAAAGCTTTTAGTTTTCTGTTCTTCCAAGAAATGGGACTATTGTTTTATGTTTTTAAGATTAACAAGCACCCACGCTTGCACAATATGCTACATGTTCAATGCATATCTGTTGAACTCTATTTTATCATAAACATTTTTTAATTGGAGATCTTTGCTCATAATCACAGGATCTTAAAATCTTTTTTGTTGCTTAAGTTTAAAGTCCCCATGAATAGTTTACAGCTAAATAATTCTCTGCGAGAATTTTATGTTTTTGTTGTTTGAATTGTTATAGATTTGTTACTTAGTGTTCAACAATTTCTCTTTTCCAAATGGCTCAGCAAAGTTTGCAATGGTGATCTTTATAAATGAGCTTACAATAAAAAATAGAAAAGTCTGATTGCGCTGTTCAACATGGAAATCTCAACAGTGTGAAAGAGTGAATGTATAGTATATGTATAGCTGAATATTTAAAACATCAAACATTTTGAAAACAAACCTGATATTTTACGAAATCTAAAAAAACAACAACTAAGAAACATCACATTCCTAGGCCATAGAAGTTGCTCATGACTTCTTATCCCCAGGCCATTTGCATTACAACACCTACGCTATGTTGCCTAGCAGCCTAATACTTCAAAACATGAACAAGTTGTTGCATCTAACAGAAGTAATACAAAATAAAAAACAGAAACCAACTCTCAAGTTGAAGTCACAAGTGCCAGCATAGCCCCTCACAACAATTTTTGTTTGCTAGCGCCTGTGCCCGCTGGCAGCAAAAGTGTTAATTGTTGTATTTTCTGTCATATAATCTGCAGACCATGAATTCGGATTTTTTCCTTTATGCAATCTGCAGATGTGAAATTCAGAGAAAAAATAATCATCATATAATCTGCACCTGTGATGTTGAACCTGAATCTTAATTTCAAACAGAAAACTCATGATTCACAGGATGACCCGAATGTCCAAAGAAGCAAGAAAAATAACTTTCTTATAAAATGAAGTAACTGTAGGCAAAAATCTACATTTTCTTTTTTTTTAGGTGAATAAAGAGCAAAAATCCTTTTTTTTTCTAGCATTACTGTAGTTCCATAGTTAGACCTAAAAATCAATAGTTCTCGGCATCTCTGAAAATGCTTCAACTGAAAAGTAAAGTAATATGAACAATGCAACAAAAACTGATGAATGAAATTTGCTTAGCAATACTAACGAATGAGATTCACGAAGTGATTACCGATGGCAACCATTACATGCTGTGCTGATAGTGCTGCTGAACTTTTAACTATTTTTCATGTAAATATACATAATATCTAAGGTATTGTTTACCTGATATTGACAAAGTATTTGGCACGTTGTTGCTCTGTGAGGCACGTGCTCCCGGCCCGAGAGAGGCTGATTATGTTACGGGGTTTTGGTTAGTTAAAATTTTTTTAGAAATAAAACAATTAGGTTATATATTTTCAGTTCAACATTCATTAATTCACACAATCAAATGTTCTAAATTTACTATTAATTAAAAGATTGTAGTAGAAAAAGTTATACTCATCGGGTCAGGAGACGTCTCACAAGGTGTTCATCGTCACGTTGTTACGGCGAGCGCTTTCGGTATTGTCTTAATACCATCGTCAGGCCATCTACTACCTACACGAGGGTTTCTCGCATGTGTGTAGTCGCAGGAGTTGCATGTCGGGAATCAAAGGGAAGGTTTGTGGCCTGTATCATGTGAGCAAATAATACTACCTTCATCATATTTTCTGTCAAAATGCCCATAAGTAAAAAAGAAAAAAAGAAAATGAAAACCTTACCCACTCTTTATTGACCTCTGTCTTCATATTGTGTTACATTTTTCTGTTGGTGAGGCATATTGGGTACTTTTCCAATTATACCACCTCACCTTTACAATAACCACACAGATTTTTAAAAATTTTAATTCCGCAAAAACTTTTTTTAAAGAGATGTGTTATCCACGGTATCTAAATTTATAACTTTTTTAACTGATAAAAAAATAATCCATCGATTATATGATCGAAATTTCAACGTATCCAAAGATCGGTTTTAGAAACTCGAATTCCATTAGAAAACATGATAAATTTGGACATGAACTTGTAACTACAAATCAACAAGTATTGAAACTTTAAGAACTTGATTAAATGATGTAAAAAGAAAAATATGTGAGTAAGGAAACTTTCAACCGAATTCAGTCGTTTTTTCAACTGTAGAAAGGATGGGCAATGGTAAGTGGTTTCCAGATCTGTAATGTCATATTCATTATTTTTCTTTGAAAGCTAACATTTTTTCTCTCACCCTTAAAAAACGAAAAAACAAATACAACATTACGAATCTGGCAACCCATCATTCACCTTTGTGAGATTGAAAGACTGAAGTTAATAACAGATGAAAGCTTCCTTATTTAAATGGCTTCTTACATAACTTAAGCATGTTTTTAAAGTTTTAATACTCTTTTCTAATAAAAAAAGTAAAGAAAAACCTTACCAAAATTTTGGAAGACTGCAGTTGTAACTGAAGTCACACTGTGGTCTTCAATATTTATACATGTAATAAATTTGCCTCATTAAAATTTCATTTTATTTAAATTCTAAATATTACTTATTTCTAATGGTAAATTGAAAGTGTTCTTTTTCCCTTATTGAAATCAAGTCAACCATTTTATAACATCATCATGACACAAACTAAAATTTTCTATTCCAGGTGAGATACCAAACAAGTACCCTGAGAATGAAGGTAGCTGCTTTAATTTCAGAACAATGCTGAAAACCTTAAAGTTGCACAGCATGTCTCGTTTGTTTGGTAAAAAGGGTGATGGTAAAATGATGCATCCTAGTAATTCAGAAGAATCAGGTAAGATTTGTGCATGCATTGCTTTTGAAAAAATAAGTTCAGGGTAAAAACAGTACTGGGGAAACAAAGAAATAACTGTGTTCCTGGGTAGCACACATAGTCAGATATGCATAGAGAGAGAATACTTCTTTATTATTTTTTTTTTTTTTTTGCTATTAAGTTGAAATGAAGGGAAGTAGTTCATATTGAATCACTGTAGGTGCACTATTAACTGATTATGATAGTGAAACAACAAGGCATGAGTAAAAGACTCACTTTTTTTTTTTCTGAGTTGTATTGATGCATGTAAGTTATTAAATTTCATGCATTAAATGAAGTTCTAGACTAAAAACTAGTTATGATTTTCATGATGCATGTTCACATAACTGCTCTTCTCTCTCTGCCTTTTTTAAGAAACACTTGTTCAGTTTGACTGAATCTCCTTAATCTCAAAAAAGTATTGAACTTTGTAAGATAAACAGATATGGTTATTCAAAAATTATTAAATTAACATCTATATGCTAAGCATTTACTTTGATCAGATAAAAATTCCAAGTAAGGATAACAATTTAAATAAGCAAGTAAGGTAGTCATAATACAATTTTTTCTGATTTCACTGACTGCCCAGTTTACCAACTTAATTTTTTATTACTGTCTATTTTCACTATAAACTCCCATTATGCTGTAGAGCTTTAGTATTTTTAAACAGCATTGCTCTGATAACCTAATATCTACAAACATCATAAGATGCACCCATGTTGTATTCATGAAAACCATTTATTCATGTTTGTTCTTCACATTTTAATCGCTGTTGAAAGATACGAGAATATTAGTCAAATTTTTACTATTTAATTCATTAATTTAACATGCAGGCATTGATGTGGCTGACACGGTACTGCAAAAAAAAAAAAAAGGTGGTGGGGGTGGGGATCTTAAATAAACGGTGCCAGTGATTTGCACTTGTTGTCTAAAAGTTTATTCTTAAATTTCTCTCTTCTCTTATCACAGACATAACTGAAAAATGGCGCTATTAAAATTTCCTCTCAAAATCTGAATTTTTTTCACACAGAATAGTAATTACCTTGCGACAGTTAATTTTCATGTGAATAAAATGTAGCCTATTTCACAAAGTTTTGAACTAAGTATATGTATTAAAACACAGCACTGATTTTCAACTCAGGTAATAATTTCTCATGTGAATATATTTATTCAATAAACAGTCATTAACTTTGAAAACACATTACTTAGAAGTTTCATGCTCATAGGTATATGTCATTTAACATAGGTTCAAAACATCCTAACATTTTTTTATGTTTATTATTATTTTAAAAAGCTAATGAAGAATCATTATATAATTATTTAATCATAAGACTTACAAAACAGCATATCTTCTAAAAATCCAACTTTAAGTGAGCAAAGCTTTTTTTTTTTTTACGCTTTCCAACCGTGGGGACCACCTGGGGATGAACCCTATTGAAAATGGGCGAAACAGGGTCAGAGGTCAGGACATAGGAGCGGGACCCATTCCATTGCTCTTATGCGTCATAACTTGCGTAAAAATGGTTCGATTTCGATGGAATTTTAGTATGTGGTAAGGAACCACTTGGGAACAAACCCTGTTGAAAATGGGCGGAATGAGGTCAAAGGTCAGGACATAAAAACGGGATCCATTTCATTTCCTTTATGCGTCATAACATGCGTAAATATGGTTCGATTTCGATGAAATTTTAGTATGTGGTAGAGAACCACCTGGGCACGAACCGTATTGAAAATTGGCGAAATGGGGTCAAAGGTCAGGCAGGGCATAAGAGCGGGATTTATTCCATTGCCCTTATGTGTCATAACTTGCGTAAAAATGGTTTGATTTCGATGAAATTTTGGTATGTGGTAAGGAACCACCTGGGAACAAACCCTGTTGAAAATGGGCGGAATGAGGTCAAAGGTCAGGACATAAAAACGGGATCCATTTCATTTCCTTTATGCGTCATAACATGCGTAAATATGGTTCGATTTCGATGAAATTTTAGTATGTGGTAGAGAACCACCTGGGCACGAACCGTATTGAAAATTGGCGAAATGGGGTCAAAGGTCAGGCAGGGCATAAGAGCGGGATTTATTCCATTGCCCTTATGTGTCATAACTTGCGTAAAAATGGTTTGATTTCGATGAAATTTTGGTATGTGGTAAGGAACCACCTGGGAACGAAACCTATTGAAAATGGGCGGAATGGGGTCAAAGGTGAGGCAGGACATAAGAGCGGGATTTGTTTCGTTGCCCTTATGCATCATAACTTGAGTAAAAATGGTTCAATTTCGATGAAATTTTAGTATTTGGTAAGGAACCACCTGGGGACGAACCCTGTTGAAAATGGGCGAAATGGGGTCAAAGGTCAGGACACGTGAGTGGGAACCATTCCATTGCCCTTGTGCATCATAACTTACCTAAAAATGTTTCGATTGCGACAAAACGTTATCAAATGTATATCATGTTGTTCCTGAGGTATAGTGAACCGGTTCTGTTGAATATCAACGAAATGGGGTCAAAGGTCATTGCACAAAAGTAAGATTCATTCCACAGCCATTATTCTCATAACTTGCGTAAAACTGCTTCTATTGCGACAAAACTTTAGTATGTTATTCTTGAGGTATACTGAACCAGTTCTGTTGAATATCATCGAAATGGGGTCAAAGGTCAGGACACAGGAGCGTGATTTATTCCACAGCCATTGTCCTCATAACTTGAGTAATAATTTCTGGTATGTTGGAAAGCGTATCATAATCAATGCATTGCATGATTTTACTAACTTGTTTTTAATTATGCTGAATGAGTACTTAAAAAAATATTTGAGACCTCACCAAATTTAAAACTACAGAAATAATGTTGTGTGAATTTGAAAGTACAATAGAGTAATTGCAAGCTACTCACCCCCCCCCTCTCTCTCTCTCTCTCTCTCTCTCTCTCTCTCTCTCTCTCTCTCTCTCTCTCACACACACACACACACACACACACACACACACACACACACACCGTGTGCACACAAACAAAAAACATGTGTGGAACAAGTAACTGGAAATGGAAACAAGTGATGCACCAAAACTAAAAACAAAGTATTTGTGAACCAATTACAAATGAAGATGCATGCATGAATATCACTAAGCTGTTTTCTGAGATTCAGAGGTTAGTTCCTCAAAGAAAGCCAATCCTCCAGATAAATTCTTAACTGATGAAACTAGAATTTGCTTATTATTGCCATATCAAACATCTCCATTTGTTACCATGATCTCGGCACACACACAAGACCTTTTGTACTTCTTACTCATAATCTTTTTCTCATGCAGACATTCCTGAATCTTGTCTACATTTCTTTTCTGCCATTTGGGCTGAAAAAATTTTCATAGTAAGCATCTCATCACTCCTTCTTTCAACATGGCCAAGCCACCTAAGAATATTAGTCTCCACCTTGCTGACAACATTTTGCCTCACATTACACAACTGCAACACATCTTCATTCCTCACATTATCAGAGCGTGTCTTGCCACTCTACCCCCATGAGTAATGTATCTCTGCAGCACACGAGCAACTCCTATGTGCCACCCCGGTGGCGCAGTGGTCTAAGGCGCTGGCCTCTGATCATTCGTCCGTAAGGGGTCCGGGTTCGAATCCCGATGAGGCATGGATGTTGTGTTTGTCTTACAGCACTGGCTCTCTCCCTTCCCTGGAACCAGTGACCCTAAATTAGAGGCGGGCGACTGCTTATAGCCCATTGAGTTGCTCACGGTGGTCGTTAAACCTCCAATCAAAAAAAAAAAAAAAAAAAAAAAAATCAACTCCTATGTCTCTTCTGCAGTACCCAGGTTTCACTGCCATACATCAGAGTAGGAACAATTACACTTTCATATACTACCATTTGGGACTTTCTTGAGAACTCATCATTCCTATGAAATCTTCCTAAAGCAGTTATGACTTTAAATAAAGAATTCACTTGCATACTAATTTTGCCATCTAGTTTGTTTTCTCTGTCAAACATGCTTTCCAAATATACAGACTTGTTCACTTGGTGAATAACTGTGCCATTTAGACTTATCTTGCATTCAGTACAAACAGTTTCTTGCTTGAAAACGATAATTTTGGTTTGTTCCATTATTTATACTCAGTTTGAATGTGATACAAACTTCATACATTTGAGGCAACATACTCTGCAACTCACTTTTGCTCTCTGCCAACAAGACTGTGTCATCAGCATACAGCAATCTACATACATACATGGATATTACCAAGCAGCCAATTTGATATTATGCAATCTTGTTTGACTCCTGTATCAGTAGAAAACCATTTCAGTACAGCACCATTCACTTGTACACATGCTCTAGTGCCAGCATACGTGGCTTTCACAGTGTTAGGTAGATTCCTAGTTATACCATATTTATTCAGTACCTTCCAGAGAAATATCCTATTTACTCAGTCATAAGCTTTCTCTAAATCTATGAAGGCAGCAAAAACTTCCTTACTAACAGACAGGTACTTTTTAATCATCGTACATGATGCAAAAATTTGGTTAGTGCAGCCCTTACCAGGCATAAATCCACTCTGCACATCCCACACTTTGTAAGACCTCGTATCTTATCAATAATGGCCTTTCCAAACACTTTCCCTGGCACACTCAGCAATCTGATACCACAAATGAAGGTGAAATACAATAATTACTGAACTCTTACGGTATGGATTTCATGAACTAATAAAATTTGCCAGTTAAAATGTGTGGTTCAAAGTACTTAAAACAACAAATTAACAAAATAGAATGAACAGTACAGTATATGATGCATTACAAAACTTTCAGAAACATTGTATGTAACTCTAAAAATTCACTGATTAATATTAAAAAAATTTAACTATGAAAATTATCAGATTAAAGCTAATGCTAGGATATCAATGCATCCAAATGAATCTTCAAACTGTCTATATGTTATTCAAAAAAGTGATAAAGTAATTACTACGCTCAGGGATTGTTAACATTACAATAACACTGAAACTTTAATTTAGTGTGATAAACCTAAAAAAAGTGTGTGGGTTTATTAACATAAAAAATTAAACAGTTAACTTAATTTGTACAAAAAACTAGCGATAATGCTTACCTTGACATTCCTTTCTAGCGACGGGAACATTTCACGCACGTGTTTTCCGGTCTTTGTTGATGTTATTGTCCTAAAGTCCGTTGTATGCGATGACTGGCGTTACTTCTCACACTTTTCGCTGGGTATACTCATTGGATCTTTGCCTTAGGATTCAAACATCAATTTTTACCATTCTTTATACTCGAAATTTTCGCCCATACTCTGGGCATCTTCAGGAGCGTGGCGACTTTACCACCGATGTTGGTGGTTAACTTCGCGCTAATGGAGTCCGATACTCCTTGTTGCCATTCGTCGGAAAAACTTTCCTGGATATATTTCGTTATCAAGCCTGGCTGGCGCCATCTATGTTTCTTTAAGAACACTTTTTTTTCCGTATTTTTTTTTAATTTTTTTTAATTTTCTTCTCCTATCCTGGTTTTCTTGTCTTTTTTTGCCTGTTTTTCTTTTGTTGTTGTTTTTCTTGTCTTATTAGTTCTTTCCACAGGCCCGATAATGTGCTAGGGTCGTTCTGGTTACATACCCTTGCTTTATTTTTGTAGATTAATATTGCTTCTTCCCTCCTCATTTGCCTTTCCGATTTTTTATTCTTTTTAGCATTTTAATTTCATCGAACTTTGGGAATGTCCGGTTTTCCAAGCAGAATTGCACTAAAGCAGTTTTGGCTTCTTTTTTTTGCCAGTTAGATATGTGTTGTTTAAGTCTTTTTTTTAATCTGTTTTTCGTACTTCCAATGTACGATATTGGGGTATTTGTGCTATAGGAATTTCGTAGGTTCCTGATTCTTCTAGCATTTTTTCCTCTGTTTTTTTGACAGTCATACTTTTCACGGTGTGCACTGAGCTTCCTAGTTGTAAGACATATTTAGCACAGTGCCTATTGATTTCTTTACTCACTCCTTCCAGGTATGGGAAAGCTCCAATGTATTTGAATTTTTTATTTCTCATCTTCCTTTGGTTGTGCACTTCTTGGCCTTCTTTACTCTGAGTCATATGCTTTTTACTCTCATGTATCCCTTTATTAATTAGCTTGCTCGGGTACCCATACTCTTGTGATATTTTCTAGATAAACTCTAGCTCTTGATTTTTTAGCCTGTTGTTAGATGTGTGTGTGTACGCTCGCCGTATCAAGTTTACTATGCTGTTTTTTATGTATCACTGGATGGTGCGACGAGTATGGTATCAGTACAGGTATGTCAGTTGCTTTTCTGAACACAGAGTATTCAAAACTATTTTGTTTTTCTTTAGTTGAATGTCCAGGAAGGATAGGCAATTATCCTCTTCAAACTCAATAGTTAGCTCTATGGTGTTACAGATTTTGCTAAACTGCTGTGCTAGATCTTGTAGCTCGGCTTTGTTAAGTTTAGACATTATTATAATCCTAGTTGTAAATGCATTTATGGCACCTCTATTCATAGTGATTGTGGAATAACTTTTTTACGGGTCTTATAGAGGTTATTTTTCATGAAAGTTGGTTGTCAAATTTTCGAACTAAAGCCTAGTTCGTCATCAGGACTATGTCACTGGAGTAGTTGCTGCCACTCAATTGGAAGAGTCCATCCGCAATTATCGTTAATTGTGGTACTTCTTCTTCTTGCTATTTCGATCCCTTCTTCTAATTTCCTCTTTACTAAGTTTGATGACTGGTGGGCGATTATTTTCACTGAGTCCCAATTTATGGAGTGTCCACTTGCTTGTATATGTCTGTCTAGCCCTGTTTTGTTCCCAATGTTCCTAATAGCTGCTTGGTGTTCTTTCATTCGGACCTTATGAAAGAACACCAAGCAGCTATTAGGAACATTGTCCGAATGAAAGAACACCAAGCAGCTATTAGGAACATTGTCCGAATGAAAGAACACCAAGCAGCTATTAGGAACATTGGGAACAAAACAGGGCTAGACAGACATATACAAGCAAGTGGACACTCCATAAATTGGGACTCAGTGAAAATAATTGCCCACCAGTCAAACTTAGTAAAGAGGAAACTAGAAGAAGGGATCGAAATAGCAAGAAGAAGAAGTACCACAATTAACGATAATTGCGGATGGACTCTTCCAATTGAGTGGCAGCAACTACTCCAGTGACATAGTCCTGATGACGAACTAGGCTTTAGTTCGAAAATTTGACAACCAACTTTCATGAAAAATAACCTCTATAAGACCCGTAAAAAAGTTATTCCACAATCACTATGAATAGAGGTGCCATAAATGCATTTACAACTAGGATTATAATAATGTCTAAACTTAACAAAGCCGAGCTACAAGATCTAGCACAGCAGTTTAGCAAAATCTGTAACACCATAGAGCTAACTATTGAGTTTGAAGAGGATAATTGCCTATCCTTCCTGGACATTCAACTAAAGAAAAACAAAAATAGTTTTGAATACTCTGTGTTCAGAAAAGCAACTGACATACCTGTACTGATACCATACTCGTCGCACCATCCAGTGATACATAAAAAAAACAGCATAGTAAACTTGATACGGCGAGCGTACACACACACATCTAACAACAGGCTAAAAATCAAGAGCTAGAGTTTATCTAGAAAATATCACAAGAGTATGGGTACCCGAGCAAGCTAATTAATAAAGGGATACATGAGAGTAAAAAGCATATGACTCAGAGTAAAGAAGGCCAAGAAGTGCACAACCAAAGGAAGATGAGAAATAAAAAATTGAAATACATTGGAGCTTTCCCATACCTGGAAGGAGTGAGTAAAGAAATCAATAGGAAATATGCTAAATATGACTTACAACTAGGAAGCTCAGTGCACACCGTGAAAAGTATGACTGTCAACAAAAAAACAGAGGAAAAAATGCTAGAAGAATCAGGAACCTACGAAATTCCTATAGCACAAATACCCCCAATATCGTACATTGGAAGTACGAAAAACAGATTAAAAAAAGACTTAAACAACACATATCTAACTGGCAAAAAAAAGAAGCCAAAACTGCTTTAGTGCAATTCTGCTTGGAAAACCGGACATTCCCAAAGTTCGATGAAATTAAAATGCCAAAAAAGAATAAAAAATTTGGAAAGGCAAATGAGGAGGGAAGAAGCAATATTAATCTACAAAAATAAAGCAAGGGTATGTAACCAGAACGACCCTAGCACATTATCGGGCCTGTGGAAAGAACTAATAAGACAAGAAAAACAACAACAAAAGAAAAACAGGCAAAAAGACAAGAAAACCAGGATAGGAGAAGAAAATTAAAAAAATTAAAAAAAAATACGGAAAAAAAAAGTGTTCTTAACGAAACATAGATAGCGCCAGCCAGGCTTGATAACGAAATATATCCAGGAAAGTTTTTCCGACGAATGGCAACAAGGAGTATCGGACTCCATTAGCGCGAAGTTAATCACGAACATCGGTGGTAAAGTCGCCACGCTCCTGAAGATGCCCAGAGTATGGGCAAAAATTTCGAGTATAAAGAATGGTAAAAATTGATGTTTGAATCCTAAGTCAAAGATCCAATGAGTATACCCAGCGAAAAGTGTGATAAGTAAAGCCAGTCATCGCATACAACGGACTTTAGGACAATAACATCAACAAAGACCGGAAAACACGTGCGTGAAATGTTCCCGTCGTTAGAAAGGAATGCCAAGGTAAGCATTATCCGCTAGTTTTTTGTACAAGTTACTTTGAAATATCGCACGTAAAAGAGAATAGTACAATAATTAGAGCTATATAATAGTCAGAATTAGAACTACTAAGTGGAGTTAACTTAATGCTACTAAAAAATCAGCTTAAATATAGTGTATGCTTACCAACACAAGAAGATGCAATGTGCTTAAATTCCTATGTGGTGTGAAAGAAACTTCATTGAGCTCTTTGCTAAGTTAAGTTCAGTACTTATGGAAATGCTAATGTTAGCAGTGAACAGAACAATACTAATAATGTTATACACTGTGTGCATATGTTATTCTCAGTTTCTCCTGAATTCAGCTTTTTATTGATTTAATATAAGAGATGTTTCTACTGATTGAATTTTTTTCCCCTAGTTCTATGCTTACATATAAATTTTAAGCCAAATATTCTGTATGATAACAAATATTGATCCAGATTGACAACAGAAAAAAATCCTCTAAAAAAATTATATAGAGTATGTATTCTTTACTGTCACACTGCTTACTCATGTTTATTTACAATGATACAAATCCAGATATTTTCTGGCTACAGCACACCACATCTGTAGAGTTACTTAAGCATAGAGCCTGTTATGGAGGTATTGTATCTGGTAGATTCCATGGTGTTTTATACTAAAGAAAAACATGTAAAAACAAGTATTATCTGTGTTGAGAGCCATCAGGTAAGAATTAAAATACAAATTAAAATGGAAATGAAAAGTTTTCAAATAACAAGTACCAAGTGTGAGGAATGTTTGAAATTGCATTGCTACTGCAACAACAGTTTTTTGGCACTGTTTTAATAAATGAAGGGTGTTCCTACTTTTAAAATTATAGTTTCATGCCATTATGCTTTAAAAATAATGGAACATTATCTGTTACCAGTGTCACAATATTAGCCTTTTGTTTTTAACAAGCCTTCAAAAGGTGCATCATTACTACTTATTCATGCAACACATTGTATATCACCATCTGTGGATGTAACGTATTGTATCATCCGACCATGGCACCACCATATTCAGCTCCTAACTTCAGTTTATTAAAGATGTGGTACATTACCCACAAAAAATTTTCAAACTGCCATTTCTGTTTGTAAATGTGATTAAACTTTGCACATCTGCATCATTTTTTTTATCATAGCTCATGCACCTTTTACTGCATAACTTACACTGTGTTTTTCTTATTTTATGATTTTCCTTGGTTTAAATTTATTGGGATTATTTTCAGCTTGAGTGAAATATTGAGGTGCAAAATATGGTGAGCAAAGTGGCAAATATAAATAAAAAAAGTGTAGATAGATATTTTAAAAAGGAGACTTGCCAAATGAGTGCAAAGTGGTAAACCCTCAAACAAACTGTATATATTAAATAACAGAACTATTTTGAATTATTAAATGATAAGCAATAAATTTTATGAAAGAACACTGTAAAATAGTTTATTTGTTTATTTTTGTTGATTATAGGTGAAAAATTTAAACTGTAACTGAATTCTGATATATTGTGTTAGTGAGTAGCGAAAGATTAAAAACTGTTTGAAACATACTAATGTTTTGACAAATCTCTTATCAAAAAATTAGTGCATTTTCATAAGTCACTCACATGTTATAAATTGTTTCTAATATTTTACTGCTCACCAGCATCATGTAGCACTGTTTGATTATAGTTATTTAAAATTTTGCTACTGTAATAAGTAAATATATGTGAATAAAGTTTTATTGTGTTTTTAATTGGAATTTTTAGTTTGTCATTTAATAACTTATGTTTCTAGATATTTACTATGTATTACCCTCATGGTTAGCACTTTTCATTCAAATTTTTTTTTTCAACTTTTATTTTGCTACTCCGTTCACAATATTTTGGATATTAATGTTTAACTGTGGCACAAAAGGACACTAAAAACTAGAAAAAATAACAAAACATGGAAAGTTTGGTTTAATTAATATATTAATAGTAAAGTGGTATTTAATGAATGCATGATATGATATAAAGAAATGCAGATATGCTCAGCTTAATCAATTTTTTTTATCAGAAGCAGTGATTCAAAAAGGATAAGTGATGTCTGTTATGAAACTGTGTATCAGAACACCTAATTAAACATGATTGTAAATTAGTGATTCCAGTTTAATTTGTTTCTTTAGCCCTGCAGGTTTTCATACTGCTCGAAACATGTTAATAAAACTTTAAACGGAATGCATATCCCTGGCTAGTGAACTCAGAAAACAAAATCTACTTCTGAATTTTACTTCTGCTGGTGATCTGCAAAGTGAATAAAACAGATCTGTGAAACTGTCGTTAAAATGCAAAATATGATGCACAAGTCAAAATGCATTTTTAATAAAAAAAAACTCAAAATGAGGCCATATCTGCTGCCTCTACTGTTATCTTAATTGTTCTATTTCGTTTCTTGTGGTAATGGTATTACTTCTTCCCCTTTTCACTTATTGAATATCACCACTTTGTATTGATTACACAGCATTTTTTAAGTTTTAAAGCTAGGGATTATCAGAGTAATGTTACAAGAAGTTTTTTCAGAAAGTAGGTGCTGCTTTTGTAGTTGTTTGTTTTTGTTTAATTTTGCTTCAAACAAAGCTTACGGCTTTTTTTAAATTAAAAGACCAAAAATTGCATTGCCTGTAGTTAGGTAAATGATTGTAATGCACTCCTTTTTGAGTACAATATAGTTTTGGGCAACTTTAGTGCACTAGGTTAGCATTGTAGTTTCATCACTTGCTTTATTGTTTGAATTTAATCAGAGTGCTTCTTTGTAGTGTTGCTGTGTGCATCTTTGTTTGAGCTTCAATCACTGTAGGGCATGTAGCACTAATGCATAACTGTGCTTTGCTTGTTTGCAGCTGTGAGAGAGCGGCTTACTGGTGGATTAGGTAAGAAAAATTTCTTTATGCCTTCAAAAACAAATGTTTAGATTGTGTTTTACTTTCATTTATTCTACTGGGTTTTGAGAACTGTTTATTTAAGGTCCAGTAGAAAATCTTTAAGGTAGTGTAGTAGAATAACTCAATTTAATATTCCATATAATACTTGGAATGGGGTTTGTAAATAAAGTGTTGAACACTTTACTGGGTCTCTTCAAAAATTATCTGCACCAATTCGTTATAATAAAACTGACTTGATTTGAAAATTTTGAAATGTCTGGTTCAAATTGTGACCCATTTTTCATTTTTCAGTGTTAATTTTAATTTTTTGCACACTGTATCTATTCCCTTTGATCACAATTCATGACTTGTTAACCACTCTGATGAGTATTTACAAAGATGCGCCAGTGTGCTTTTATTTTAATTGTATTGTTTTATCCTGTCCTGAATTTTTGTAAGGAATTTCTCTTTCCATAGAACATTTCATCATACACTTCGTTCAAAGTGTACAGTTATAGTAAACTCTTTACATGTTACTCTTAAAGAGCTATGGACCACAAGGCAAGGAAATAAAACAAGTTTAACAAATGCCTTAAGTTGAAATAACTTTATTTTATACTGAACCACAAAAAGATGTGAGAGATGCATCATTCACTATCACTGTTGACACAAGGTCCATGGCATGAGTCAACTACTGTACGTATGACTTTGGGAGTGGTTTCGTAAGATATAAATACACATAGTGTCTCCCCTCAAGATAGCATACAAATATATAAAGTTCAAGTAAAAACTATCTATGATAGCCTATATGATACAAATATCTCCAATTATGTGAGTGGATGGGGACCTGTTCCTGAGGATTCCCACATAAGTATCATATTGTGTATCCACTCTTCCATGAGATATCAGGTTTGTGCCTCAATCCTTGAAACCACTCACATATTAGGTGTGCGACTTAATCATTGGCCCCAGGCACGACTCGTTGACAGCAAATTATAGCAAATCAAATACGTACCTAATGAGGAAAGTAATCCCCGTCGTGTTGGATACATTTGAACCATCGGTCAGGGAGCTGCCGAATGCCTCTGTGGGAAAAAAAGGGCTGTTTCGAGTTGGTAAGGTCATCAATACTTGTGTGGACCTCTTTGTCAGAAGTGAAGTGCGTATCACTCAGGTGATGTTGCAGGGAGCGAAAGAGGTGATAATTCGACGGAGCAAAGTCTGGAGAATCTCCCATCCCAGGTCGATGATTATGTTTAAAGTCGTTTTCACAGTGTGAGGATGCACATTATCCTGAAGCAACAGGACCGACCTTCTGCCCTTGCCAGTGTATGGCCTTTTCGCCTCCATTGCGTCACTCACACGAATGAGTTGCTGACAATAAGGCTCAGCATTGACCGTTTCACCAGGGCAACTCATAGTGTACGACACCACGCTGATCCCACCATATGCACAGCAACAACTTCCTGGCATGGATATTCGTTTTGGTGGTACTGGTAGTAGGCTGACCTGGATATACCCATGATTTGCACCACTTAGAATTATCGTAGAGGATCCACTTCTCATCACAGGTCAAAATCTTGTGGAGGAAATTCTTCTTCTTGAATCTGGAGAGCAAGGACACAGCAACATCGTAGCACCTAGACTTGTTCACAGCTGTAAGTTGGTGGGGCACCCAATGGCCCTCCTTGTGAATCCATCCAAGCTTGTGCAGGCGCTTTGCAATGGCTTGCTGTGTTACTCCGAGTTCCGGGGTGAGCTCTGACTGTGTGTGACAGGGATTTGCGTCCAACAGTTGTTCCAGTTCCTCAACTTTCTGTGGCTGTCCCGGACATTCTGCATCACGAAGATCGAAATTTCTCTGCTTAAACGCTGGAACCACTTCTTACACATACTGTAAGACACAACAGTCTCACTCAAAGCAGCACAGATCATTTGCTGGGCTTTCACATCACTTTTTTTAGCTGAAACGCGAACAGGAGGCAGTGCCTAAAATGTTGCTTCTCGAACGACATTGCTTTCACCATCAACTTTCGTTCCTTCTGTCACTACAGCTGTGACCGATTACAGTTGCCTGAAAACCTGTTGGATGGCGCTGTAATCAGCCATTATCGCACACAGCTATTTGCATTTGCCGAAGTTCTATGATCGCTTGCGGTTAGGGGCCGAGAATTAAGTTGCACACATAATAATTGGAGATATTTGTATCATATAGGCTATCATAGATAGTTTTTACTCGAATTTTATATTTTTGTATGCTATCTTGAAGGGAGACGTGTATTTCTATCTTATGAAACCACTCCCACAGTCATAGGTACAGTTGACTCATGCCATGGACCCTGTGTCGACAGTGATAGTGAATGATGCATCTATCACATCTTGTTGTGGTTCAGTATAAAAAGTTATTTCATCTTAAGGCATTTGTTAAACTTGTTTTATTTCCTTGCCTTGTGGTCCATAGCTCTTTAAGAGTAACGTGTAAAGAGTTAACTATATAAGTGTACACTTTGAACAGAAGTGTATGATGAGATGTTCTACTTAAGCAGCACATTTAAATATAATTACAGCAAATGCTGTTTTTGAGGTTAATTCTCTATTCATAGTTTAACCTTTAAATTGTAAAAACATTTTAATGTAAAGTAACAAAATGTTGTGAAACTTCAACTTTTGAACAAAATGAAATCTTGGGATCCGAGTTGTAATTCATATTAAAAAATGTATTTTTACTTATGTTATTTGGGAATAAAAAATAAGTATGAATTTTAGTTCAATTGAATGAAAGCTATATGTAATTTGAAGAATAAAATGCTTTGCTCCTTGAGAAAACCAGAAATATTGTGTTTACTGCTGTAATAACTACCTGTATATTTTTGCCAAGCTTTCACTCATCAGTGAATAGCTTTTTCAAGAGTACAAACTAAATACTAAAATGTTACAATTTAAGTATGGGTATGACTTGAATAAACAAATAAAGAATGATTAACTACAGAGAGCATTCTGCATCTGAATTAGCGTGGTATGTTGGTTGGGCACATGGCATTTTGGAAGGGAAAAAATTATTATAAAAGTGATAAATAAACAAATATGCAATGCACACATAACAAATAATGGAAAGTTGTTGTATAGTCATGCTTGCGATGTTGAAGAAAAATTGAAAAACACAGAAGCCTTTCGTCAGCGTTTTGGGCCTTGATCACTTGTAAACATTCAGAGTGAAACTGGTTGCTAGATTTCGATTTTCAAATTTTTCATTATGGTTGTTGCCAAGTGATACGAGAGATTTCCAAATGATGGGAATAAAGTAAGGACTATCAATATTGCAGTTTGAAGATATAGATATTTCAATGCTCTTATGAAAACATAGAGCTTTTCCCCCATTTTTATTAACTAGATGAATACTGAAAAAAAATGCTCTGTTTGTTAATAAAGGGGCTCTATGTTTTTGTCCCACACAGGGACAGTGGACTTGAATTTCACTTCTCTGGAGAGGGCTGTGGCTGCTCTACCTTCCTAAGTGTCTCTTTTATATTCATTGAGTTTGTATTTTTCAAGTCTTCTGTCCCTATGTGGAATGGTATGAAAAAACAATTAGCTCCCACCTTCAATCCAAAATCAACAGCCTTCCGAGGAACCTTGGAAATCAATCTAGCTGTGATGAGTGTAATGAAAGTGTCTCCCTAGAGTTGCCAAAAATTGGATCCAATTTCTTATTTTTTTCCCTCCAAAATGCCATGTGCTCAACTTGCATAGTACTTCAGGACTTCAAATGCAGAACTTTCTATGTATTTAATTATTTTTATTTGTTTAGTCGTCATCATCATCATCATTATTGTCAACCATTATCAATCCACTGCTGGACGAAGGTCTCCCCAAGTTTCTTCCACAACAGTCTGTCTTGTGCCAGTCTCCATGTTACTCCCACATACTTTCGAATTTCATCCCCCATTTTCCATGTGGTTTTCTTCTGGGTCTTTTTCTGTCTCTTGGAATCCAGTCTAAAATTTCAGCTGTCCATCGATGGTCTGTCCTTCTGGCAATATGTCCAGCCCATTGCCATTTCAGGGATTTTACTCTGATCATGATGTCTTCCACCCTTGTCATTTTTCTGATCCACAAGTTCCTCTTCTTATTTCTCCTGGTTACACCAAGCATGCATCTCTCCATGCTGCTTTGAGTTGTCTGCAGTCTTTGTATGTCTCTTTTAGTTAAGGTCCACATATCTGCACCATACATAAGCACTAGAAGGATGCATTGATCAAAACACTTTTCTTTTAAGATATGATGGCATGTTGCTCTTGAAAATTATACTGTTTCTTCCAAAAGCTCTCCAGGCAAGTTTTATACGCCAATTAATGTCTTCATCAATGTGACGCTCACTTGATATCTGCTGTCCAAGATAAATGTAGGTATTGGTAATCTCCAGCTTTTCCCCATCAATCGATAAATCTTCATTTCTTGTAAAAGCATTGAACATCACTTTTGTCTTCTGAAAGCTCATTTTTAATACCACTTCTTTACTCTTGTCAGCAAGTTCCTGGATCATAATCTGCAGCTCTGATGGGGTAGTTGCAAAAATGACTACATCATCAGCAAAACGAAGGTGAGTTAGATAATCTCCATTAATCTTTATCCCTTTGTTTTCCCAGTTCAGTGATTGAAAAACATTTTCCAATGTGGCATTAAAGAGCTTGGGAGATATGGTGTCACCTTGTCTCACTCCCTTTCCAATTTTTATGGGGGCTGTATTCTCAAATAGCCAAATCTTTGCAGTTGCATTTTCATAGATGTTATTAATAATATTAATTTATGCATCTTCAATACCGCAGGATTTCAAAGCCATTGTAACTGCTGATGGTTTCACCGAATCAAAGGCCTTTTCAAAATCGATAAAAGCCATGCATAATGGAAGTTCATATTCCCTCGCTCTCTCAATTAGTTCTCTCAGTACGTGGATATGATCTATAGTGCTGTAGCCACTCCTGAATCCGGCTTGTTCTCTCAGTTGAGCCATGTCCAGCGTCACCTTCAAGCTGTGTGAAAGAACTTTAGTTGTAATATTCATATTTAAATTGTAACTTTTTAATATTCAATTTTCAGTTTGCTGTCCTTTGATGAGTGAAAGTTTGTCAGAAAATTGATAACGAGGAACAGTCCACCAATTAAGTAGTAAATAGTAACACTGTACTAGTGATCCGATTTATTGGCGTAGGAAGTAGACACATTAGCGTTTCCAAGCTTGCACATCAACCAAATGGCTTTTTCAAGGAATTTAGACAGAAACTGCCTAACTTCCTTGAAAAAGCCATCTGGTTGATGTGCAAAAGCTTGGAAACGCTAATGTGTCTACTTCCTACGCCAATAAATCGGATCACTAGTACAGTGTTACAATTTGTCAAAAAAATTTGTTTAATTCCTTATGCCAATAAAAGAATAGTTACTGTAGTTTATTTTCATATAAGTGATGTATCAATTGTTATGTTATTATATTTGCTACTGTTTGATATTATGTATGTATGAAAGGCAGTGGATCCCATATATTTTAAATGAAAATGTATAATGAGAGTTTAAAAAATGGATTTATTAAGTTTAGGGTTTTCATTTAAATGTAAATTTAGCGTGTGCATCTGTTGTTCAGAGTTAGGATTGGAAACTCTCAGCACTGAGCATGCTGAGGCATGGCTCTTAGTGTGCGATGATTAAAACAAAGCAAACAAAAAAATTGAACATTTGCATATAGAAGCATTCAACAATATTAAAAAAGCAAAGGAAGAACTTAAAAAAAAGTAGTGTTCCTTTATTTTCAACATTGGTTTCATAACATGAAAATCGTAAAATAATTAGAAAGTAAAATATGAAACATTCATTGACATGTAGAACCTAGCAGTTTGAAAGAACAGTTTTTACACACAGAAATGTACATATACATAAGCTGATCAAAAAGTAATAAGACTCACTTGGTGTTCCTTACATCAACATAAATGCCTACATGCTCTTTCTCAAAATATTCATTATTGCACTTAATGCACATATCGCAGCATGTAACCCAATCCTTGAAAACACAAAGCTGACCGTCCTTAGACAGAGATTTGAAAACAGCTTTACTTGTGTTTAAAGTAGGCCTTAAAACTGTGACCACACAATGGTTTCTTCAGCTGTGGGAATACTCAGAGATCGCATGCAGTGAAATTTGGGCTGTACGCAAGATGACAGATCAGCTGAATATTACTAATAAAATGCTGAAATCCGTTTTTATTGGTGTAATATTAGAAAAACTAGGACAAAACGCTAGCTTTCGCCACCACGGGTGGCTTCTTCAGGCAGAAGTATTATTCAAATGCAAAAACAAAAACAGAGTTCCTGTTATGAATTCATTCAAAAATAGACGTTTGCTATAGATATTATAGATTGTGCGCATCATATTCAAGATGTGTGAATAAGGGTGCGCATATTAATGAGCGTGCACCATACATGTGGGAGGTCCATTGATGTTTCCTCTTTGCTGATCAAAATGTAATAAGAGGAAACATCAATGGACCTCCCACATGTATGGTGCACGCTCATTAATATGCGCACCCTTATTCACACATCTTGAATATGATGCGCACAATCTATAATATCTATAGCAAACGTCTATTTTTGAATTCATAACAGGAACTCTGTTTCTGTTTTTGCATTTGAATAATACTTCTGCCTGAAGAAGCCACCCGTGGTGGCGAAAGTTAGCGTTTTGTCCTAGTTCTTCTAATATTACACCAATAAAAACGTATTTCAGCATTTTATTAGCATTACTGATGTATATCTACCCAATTTTTCTGTTATAGCTAAATATTATTTTTTTCTGCATAAAAGTTCATTCTACTGTGAGTACCAATGAAATCCAGTGAGGACACACACATTGCAGGCTCAAGTGTTTCATCACGGTGGTCTGGGTGCTTCCACACAAAATGTCTAATGCATCTGATAATTGCCTAATTGTGATTTGAGGACTTTACTTAGTTTCCAAAGCAATTTTCAAAAAATAAAGCTAAAAGAAGGAATAGATTGAGAAAAATCAAAATTCCATCATCAGTGACTGCAGAGGATTTTCCGTGCCTAACATCTTGCAGGATTTGATGAAAAATAACCGCGACAGTGATGGGAATAAGTGACAGCAAAAGACAGCCTGAAGAAGGAGATGAGTTTTCTCTGAAAATTTGCAATTAAATTAAAAAAAAATTCCTAGTAAGAATTCCCATAATAATAGTTTTTGATTAGTAATTGAATTAAGAAACTAGGAAGCCAATTCTCAACTTGAGCTTTATTCAATGAATATTCTTTTTCAATTCAAATCAAATGATGTTTGCATCCATACAAAGAATTAATGAACAATTAATTCTTCGTAATTCTTGTACAGATTCTTAATTCTTTGTACAGATCCTTTGTAATAATTAATTCTTTTTATTGTGGCATAGATTTTAATTTTTAAATATTAAATATGTAGTTTTTATAACCATGTTTCAGATATTTTTTTCACCTTACAGTAATTTTTTCACCTTTAAAGCAAGGTTTTTATACAGAAAACTTTTTTTTAATTATCAGAGCCATAAAATTTTTATACCATGATAAATAACCGTCAAGATGTTATTAATTGAATTGTTATAAGTTAAAAATCTGTAGTAATAGATTTTTTCTGTTGCTCACAAAAAAGATTTCCTCCCAAAAATAAATTTTGTATGGGCCTCTGCAGTCCCTTGATTTGGAACTTTACATTTACTATGGCATAGTGAACTGTTATGATCTCAAGTACATGAGTATCACTCTGACTGCTGTACTGAATTTTTCATTCTCATTTCTTCAAAACTTGCAGTTATATAAGAACCATCAAAAATGCCGAACAGCATAACAACGTTGGAAGGAAGCCTGAAATTTAAAAATATTTCTTTTTAATATATATTTCCACTTCAAGTAGTGGGGGATACTGTCCAAAAGTAAGGGCCTTAGTCTCAATCATATATATATATATATATATACACACTATATTGACAAAAGTCACCAGACACCCCTTCAAAAGCAAATGAATGGATCCATTGTGTTGTTAAGATGTGTGGTACAAGCTGCAAATGGTATAAAAAGAAGCCTGCAGCTGACCGCAATCATATTGCACTGTGAGGTTGAGTGAAAATGTCACGGCGGGAGAAAACTGACTTTGAGAAAGGAAAGATTGTTGGGTGTTATATTAGTGGGTTGTCCATAAGAGAAACCGAGAGGCGTTTAAACATACCCAAGTCAACTAACTGTTTTGGATGTACTGAATAA
This sequence comes from Macrothele yani, assembly GCA_039090855.1. Lineage (NCBI taxonomy): Eukaryota > Metazoa > Arthropoda > Arachnida > Araneae > Macrothelidae > Macrothele > Macrothele yani. The sequence goes on from CM077001.1 coordinate 141,689,865, forward strand.
GTGAAAGACACATGGTGTGCCTGAAGCAGCAAAACGCACTGGCACACCAAAGAAAATCAGTGATGGAGGACGTCAAAGCCTCAGGAGAGTCATTACAGCTAATCAATGGAGTACTGCGCAAGACCTCAGTGTACAGGTAAGTAAAAATGCTGGAACCTTGGTATGAACACATACCATTCGCAGAAAACTTCATTTCATGGATTACCATGGCCGCGCGTCTGCTCATAAGCCTTTCATCTCCACTCAGAGGGCTATGCTACTCGTCGTTTAGCATGGTGTAAAGAACATTTATCGTGGACCGTAGATCAATGGAAATGGGTCCTATGGACTGATGAATCCAGATACACTATCCTTCAGTCAGCTGGGGGAACGCTATTTACCACAGTGTATTGTTCCTACAGTTGCGTTTGGAGCTGGCAGTGTACTCATGTGGGGGTGTTTTTCATGGTATGGTCCCGGCCCATTGGTTATCGTGGACAAACCTGTTAACCAGCACGTCTACCTTGATATTCAGGACAATGATGCCCTACCAACTCTGTTACAATACTATGAAACCAAGCCTTGTTGGTACCAGTAGGATAATGCACCGAGCCATAAAGCAAGGACTGTTATGATGTGGTATGACAATAATTCCATATTGTGTGCGGACTGGCCAGCACAGAGCCCTGATCTTAATCCCACAGAGCACTTATGGGATGAATTAGAGTGCCGCATAAGAAGTTTGGGACCAAGGCCTACTACTAAGCAACATTTAGTGGCAGCATCATGCACTGAATGGAAGCACATACCTATCGGTGTGTTCCAAAACCTTGTCGAAAGCATGTCTCGATGGGTCAGTGCATGCATTAAGGCCAAAGGTGGACCAACACCATACTAATGTATCTCAATTAATGCTATGTTGTATTTCTCTATTAGGTGTCTGGGGACTTTTGCCAATATAGTGAATATCGACCCAGTGCTAAGTCAATTTGGACCAGTTAGTAGGTATATAAAATTCAAGGGACTTCTTAGTCAGTTTCACATACTAAAGTCTCCTCCATTAATATTACTTCCAGCAAGATTACTTCTTTGAGAAATTTCATCTAAGACCAAACAAATCACATGCCAGTGATACTTTCATTCATTCTATATAGTGTTTTTCTTTTATTTCAACCATGTGCATTTTCAGACATGAAATGAAGCTAAGTGAAAACTATGCTATTGAGATTGCTTCTGAAATGAAGAGGTATCATCAGGCATGGGGATACAGTAGGACTAATGTGATATTAAACACAGCTTTTCTCTAAAAAAAGTATTTTAATGAATTTTGGTATTTTTTTTATACTCTGTTAAATTTTGATTGGCTTGCATGTAAATTCATGGGTGCTAAAATTAATTTCTTTTTTTTTTTCTTAACAATATTTAGCCACTTCCCATTATTTTGCTGTGTGGACTATAGATACCTTCAGTAGTAATTTTGGTGGTGACTTAAAACATTAGTCTTTCAAATCTGAACTTGCTACATAATTTTTCTTTAATTTCTTTCACAGATTGGTATGAAATATTAATTTTAGCATAATTTCTAAATCCAGAAATTATAAATAATTCTTGGATCTTGGTCATGCACTAATAATGCATGCAAACCTCTTCATATTTTGACAGTCTCCTAGTTGACACTCCAGTGTTATTGTAGTAAATGTTTCAAAACAGTCATTATTACAGTAGCAGATAAATGTGAAACATAAAAAAAATTATTTAAAAGTACTTGTAATCCGCTTGATTGTTTTTTTCCTGTGTTCAATAATAACAAATGAAATCTTTAATATCTTTGCTGCAATATTTTGGATGAAGTCATTAAAGATTTCATTTGCTGTTATTGAACTCAGAAAGAAATCAATCTAGCAAACTATAAAAGTAAGTACTTTTAAATAATTTTTGTTTTGCATATATATGTGCGACTGTGAATAATAACATACCATACTGACAACATCAAAGTACCCTGGCGTGCAAAAAATAAGGACGAGACGGTTTTTCGAATGTAACGTCGTGCAGAAGTGCTCCACATCGACTCAAATCATACCATAAGATCCCCAAGATGTAAGAATATGGGACAAGTGAGCAAAACCGTCCAAACAAGGAATCCAAAGGATACAAAGGCACTTTATTGAAAAGTTAACTTCGAGCACAACTGGACAGAAGACAGAAACGTCCATGTGACAGGCCGCTGCCAAGAAAAATCCAGTATTTAGTAGGGGATATGATCACCCCTGACTGCATTGCAGGATTTACAACATCTGTCCATGCTGAGGACGAGGTTGTCAAGGAGCTGTTGAGGCATCGCGGCCCATTCCTCTTGTAGCGCCAATCGCAGCTGCGGAATCGTTGCTGGCGGCTGGTGAGAAGGTCTCACACGTGTTCAATTGGATTTAGGTCTAGGGACCTTGCGGGCCAATCCATGCATTGAATATCTTCACTCTCCAACAGCTCTGCGACAGCCACTGTATGATAAGGTGTAGCGTTGTCGTCCATGAAAAGTAACTCGGGACCCACAGCACCTCTAAACAGACGCACATGAGGCAGGAGAACCTCGATACAATAGCGGACACCAGTGACTGAATCTCCTTGGAAGATGTGGAGCTCAGTACGACTACCAAGCATGATACCGCCCCAAACAAGAACTCCGCCACCTCCAAACCGGTCCCTTTCGATGATGTTGGAGGTGTGATTGCGTGTTCCCTGCTCTCTGTAGATGTGCATACGTCCAGAATCGCTAGTCAGACTAAATCGGCTCTCATCCGTAAAGAGAACTCGACCCCATTGCTGATGTATCCAGTTCTTGTGTTCCTGGCACCACAGAAACCGCCGTCTCCAATGAGCAGGCGTTAATGGCACACACCGTACTGGTCGTCATGCAAATAAACCACCTTTGTGCAGCCTCCTGGCCACGGTAAAACGTGATAACGGATGTCCAGTTGTCTGTTGCATGTGCCTTGCGATTTCTCCCGCTTTCTGCCGTCTGTCTCTTCTCGCCTGTTGGACAATATACCGGTCGTCTGCCGCTGTGGTTGCTCGTGGACGACCACTGCTAAACTCTCGGACAGCTGTTCCTGTCGTTTGAAATGCTCTCCAAGCTCGTGAAACGATGCTGTGAGCGATCCCGAACTCCTCGGCCACACTAGTCACACTTTGACCTTCTTTCAACTTCTCAATGGCGCAACCTCGGGTAAAGTCATCCTGATGTCGTCTACTGAATTGCCTGTTGGCCATATCACACGGTGGCAGCAACTCGACGTCGTTCAAACCGATGTACACCATGCAATAGCTTTCACCGAATTGCGGAGCGTACACCGCCCATGTGCTTTACACCCTTCCAATGCACCCCCCCGCCCCCTTCCCCACGTCATTCTGCATATATGCACATGCACTACCGTACCGGACCCTAGTCTATCTCCTGAGTGGTCTTTTGGTCCGTTCTGCCTGCTCGTTCCGCTGTTATGCTAATTTCTCCTCTTCGTCCTTAATTTTTGCACACCAATGTATTTACTGCAATAACACTGGAATGATGACTGAGAGACTACTAATGTACAAATAGTTCAGGATTGGCTGAAAAGGTGTCATAGTGGTCTAAGCACTTGCTTCTAACCATTCATCAGAGATGGATTCATATCTCAGTGAGGCATGGATGTAGTATTTGTCTTATGGCAGTGGCTCTCTCCCTTTCCTGGAGCCAAATGCTCTAAATTAGGGAAGGACAACTGCTTATAGCCCATCAAGTTGCTCACAGTAGTTGTTAAATCCTCAAACAAACAAAAAATTTCTTAAAAGCATGATGACTGCATGTTGAGAACCAAGAATTGATTATAGTTTCAATGTCAGTTGTCTTCACATTTTTTCTGTTCGCATTGACACACTTTTTTTATGAAGGTTGTGAATTCAGGATTTGTATCCTACACTGCTGGCCACCCAAAATGCAACACCAAGAAGCAAGCATCCGATTGGCCTGAAATCCGCAGCATGCGTCGCCCGCAAGAGGACATGCAAGCGATTAGCATTGCAGGGCATATGCAAATCATGTGCGCCCGGCACGCCACCGAGAAGCACTATAAGAAGGGTGCACAGAAGGCGGGGTGTAAGTAGTGGAAGTGTGTTGTGCTGCCGGACCTGTGAGTGGGAAGCTTCCTGATGCCTCGTCACAGAATACGGCAGTCATTCCAGCACGTTTCGGAGTTCGACAGATGATGAATAGTGGCTTATCGCGACAGCGGTTTATCGTACCGAGACATCGGCGCCTGTGCGAGACGACATCCAGCCGCAGTGAGGCGAGTATGGATGCGGTGGGTGCAGGAGAGACAGACGGACCAACGTGATCGATTGCCGCAGCCGCAGAATACAAGCGAACGAGAGGAGCTGCATATTGTGAGGCGGGCAGTGATGGCTCGCACCGCCACATCACGAACGTTAGCGCAGGAATTAGGGTGTGTTGCGCTACAACCTGTGTCAGCACGTACCGTTCGACGTCGTCTGCAGGAGCAGGGACTTGTCGCACGGCGCCCATTGCTCCGATTACCATTGACGTTACACCTCCGGCGAGTGCTGCGGCACTGGGCCATTCAATGCTGCACCTGGACTACGGAAGGGCATGACATTGTCTTCTCCGACGAATCCCGCTTCTGCCTGCAACACCACGATGGTCGGATCTGCGTGTGGCGGCACCGCGGCGAGAGACTGTATGACGCCTGCATTATGCATCGCCATACTGGTCCGTCACCTGACGTTATGGTTTGGGGCGCAATTGGATATGACACCCGCACCCCTCTGGTACGCATCGCCGGTACACTCAACAGCCACTGCTACATCTCCGACGTTTTGGAGCCTGTAGTCCTCCCTTACCTGCAGGACTTGCCAGCCGGCCACGTTTCAACAGGACAATGCGCGCCTGTATTGGCACGCATCGTGCAACAATTCTTCACGGCCCACCAGGTGTCACTGCTGCCGTGGCCCACCTGTTCTCCCAATATGTTGCGCATCAAACACGTCCGGTTGCTGATTGGCAACCGAGTGACCTGGCAAGCACCACCCGCAGCTACACCTGATGAACTGTGGCAACGTGTGGAAGCAGCCTGGACCGACATACCCCAAGCCCACATCCAAAGCCTCTTTTGTCCGATGCCGCACCATGAAGCGGCCGTTATTGCCAGCGATGGGGGCCTCACGAACTATTGATGTCTGCGTGTTCCGCAAGTCGCACGGGCTTGTAAGCTCAATCGTTTCATCTTTGTATCTGTTGTTATGTATCCAGTAAATCTGGCTTTGCTATCTCGTGTCCTTCTTGGTGTTGCATTTTGGGTGGCCAGCACTGTATTTGCCTTTATCAAAGCTGAATATCTTACAGTTTGTTTTTTCTGTATTGCACAATGGGAAATAAAAATTTTATTGCTCCAAAATAATTGGACATATTACTCTTAGACATAGTGCATCCTTTCACATCAGCATCTCTGCCACTTATTTTAACTCCAGAAAGATTATCTGGCCAAAGTGCATCGTTTATTTTGTGTATTTCATAGTTCTCAGAAATTTAAAAATCGTGGTGTTAGTATATTATTTTCCTATTCAACTATTAAACCAAAACTGCTGTTTTGGTTTATTTTTCTGTACATATATTTCAGTTTTATATATCATGTGCAGTGTGTTACGTAATAAAAAGCAGTGTTGTTGTTTTTTGCTGTCATTTTTTATGCTCTTTAAGTAACTATTCTATGATTTCGTATTTGTAGCTGGCGATAGCATTCAACACATAGAGCTTCCTGTTTTACCAGAGTCAGCTATAAAACGCACTTCTGGAGCCAAATTAATACAGCGCCAAATGGCTGCCCTTCATATACGTCGTCTCCATCACTCTAGAAGGAATATAAAGGGATTATTTTGTGAAGTATGTTGTTTAAATGTATTCCAGGTTATTCAAAAGGTGTGATTTAAGAGTTAGTTAATGACTATAATCTTTTGAAAACTAAACCAATATAAAAAGTGTATCACTAAAAGGAAGGCAGATGCTCCTAGTGCACCTTATGTCAGATGCCTATGAAAACAACTGCTTTTTAAGTATGCCTTCATACATCAGTGGTGGAAGAGTTGCGCCGAAGTGTGCAAATTTTCAAGTTTTGCGCCGTGCTGCTCCGAAATGCATAATTTTCATCGAATTGCCAAGCTTGCGCCAAAATATAGTACGTTTTAAAAAAACATCTGTTTTGATATAGAAATAAATTTCCTAAATCCTGAAATCTTAAAAAGCTCTCAAATCATTTTTTTAAATGGCTGTGATTAAATGATTATACATTTGGCAATTTTTTCCCTAGTGGAATCCCCCTGCATCTGCTCTGTTCTGTATAAAACTGTCACTTACTTACATTCTCACCGTCTATTTTTAGCCTCTCCGGTGGGGCCTCAGAATGCATTGCGATTGCCTTACGCTTCTGCCCAATAGCAGAAACAGCGCGTGCAACACGGCGGCGGGCACTGCAGATTACTTTGATTGCTTTCAGAAAGTTTCAAAAGTTTATATTATTTATTTCATATATTAAAAAAAAAATCTTTATTATTTGCTGAACTCACCACAGGAGCAGAAACAGCACAACGCCGAGACATCCACCTCAGATTTTTGGAAAAAGGTGTACAGATCGTTTTTTTTTTTTTTTTTTTTACTGTTTCCTCGACATTCATTGTTTCGTGCCTTCCTCTCAATTTTAAAGCCAAGGAAGGGAAATTTTGGTGCGATTTTAACATTGTATCCCCCTTTCAGACGTGAAGTTATATCGACAGATCACATACATAGGCAATTATTGTACTTCATTTTATTTTAATTTTATTTCTTCCTTATTTTACAAACAGATAACTACAAATTGACGAGGCATGTTGCTTTCATTCAATAATAAAGCTAGGAAGTGATGCTTATGCGCACTTGTAACGCTTTGCTGTTTCCACGACGTCCATCTTATACGGCATTCCGGGAGCTGATGGCCACAATTTTCCTTTTTTTTTTTTTTTTTTTTTGGCATTCATATAATCTCATTTGTTAGATTTATGTTATTTTTTTTATCTTTTTTTTTTTTAAAAGACCAATATTTTTAAAGGGTTTTCAATGTTCTCTTCTCCGTTTTCGCGGCCGTCAGTGTTCCAGAATTCGACATCCAAATTTTTTCTTCTTTTTTTTTTCTTTTCTTCCAGATGGCTTTATCTCAGTTAGATTTATGAAGCTTCCTTTTTTTTTCAAAAACATATTTTATGCATTTTTTATTGTCACTCCTCCGTTTTCACGGGCGTATTATGCAGCATTCCGGGAGCTGATGATCACAAATTTTATGTTTTTAGCTTCCAGATAGCTTTGTTTCAGTTAGATTAAAAAAGTGTGTGTGCATTTTTTTGAAGAGCCATATTTTTTCAGCGTTTGCAACATTCGTTCTCCGTTTCCATGGCATTCCGAAAGTTGACAGTCGCAGGTTTTTTTTTTTACCTTTTATTTATTCTTTGAGATAGCTTTATCTTAGGTAGATTGAAGTGAAAGTTTTTTCGTGTGTGTGCATGTTTTTTTTTTCTTTTTTTTTTCTAAAATCGTATTTCTACCTTTTAAAATCGTATATTTAATGTCTCTTGTTGCATTTCCACGGTCGTATTACGCAGCATTCCAATAGCTGACGATCACAATTTTTTTTTGTTTTTTTTTACTTTCAGATTGATGAGGGGAAGTTTTTTTCTTTACAAGAACTCTTGCCTTTTTTCTCACTTTAATTTTATTATTTTTGGGGTTTAATTATATCAGTGAAATGCTCCCATCACATTTTAACAAATTCACTAAATTTTTCTCAAAAACTGCAGTCAATTCACAAAAGAGTTTTCAAACAACATATATGGTTGCTATCATTTCCACACTTGACATGATCATTATGCTTACACAGCTGTCTAAATCATCAGCTGATGAGGCCTCCAATACAACTGAATTGCTGCAGGAAATAATAAGAGCACAATTGTATCAGGTAGAACATCCTTTAAAGGAGGGAGTTGAAAGTTTAATCAATTAACTAAATGTAAAATAAAATAAAAATTCATTTTACAAATTTCAAATTATTTACTATTATTTATAATTCCTGATTATTTAAAAAAAATTCAAAAGCATTTAAGGAATGATGTTTAAATTCTGAATAAAATAAAATCTTTCTTTTTTTCTTATCAGGGAAAAGCTAGTTTGATTATTGCGACTAAATACAAATTTGTACAGTTATCAAAATCACAAATTTGCCAGTTTCCAAAATTTTGCTATGTTGCTGTGCAGAATGATAAATTTTCTAGAAAAAATATTTAGGCTTCTCTTTATCTTGCAGACAGTTTTTAGCTTTTCCTTTCTGCGTTGCAGACGTCTGAAAAGGATTCTGCTTCAGGGATAGTATATACGTATCATCATCATTGTCAACCATTATCAATCCACTGCTGGACGAAGGTCTCTCCAAGCCTCTTCCACAACGGTCTGTCTTGTGCCAGTCTCCTCCATGTTACTTTCGCATACTTTCGATTTTCATCCACCCATCTCCCGTGTGGTCTTCTTCTGGGTCTGCTCTTTTCCTGTCTCTTGGAATCCAATCTAAAATTTCGGCTGTCCATCGATGGTCTGTCCTTCTGGAATTATGTCCAGTCCATTGCCATTTCAGGGATTTATCTCTGATCATGATGTTTTCCACTCTTGTCAGTTTTTGGATCCACGAGTTCCTCTTCTTATCTCTCCTGGTTGCACCAAGCATGCACCTCTCCATGAATCTTTGAGTTGTCTGCAGCCTTTGTATGTCTCTTTTAGTTAAGATCCACGTCTCTGCACCATACGTAAGCACTAGAAGGATGCATTGATCAAACACTTTTCTTTTAAGACATGATGGCATATTGCTCTTGAAAATTATGCTGTTTCTTCCAAAGCTCTCCAGGAAAGTTTTGTATGCCGATTAATTTCTTCATCAATGTGACCCTCACTTGATATCTGCTGTCCAAGATAAATGTACGTGTCTGTTATCTCCAGCTTTTCTCTATCAATCAATAAATCTTCATTTAGTGTAAAAGCATTGAACATCACTTTTGTCTTCTGAAAGTTCATTTCTAATCCCACTTCTTTACTCTTGTCAGCAAGTTCTTGGATCATACTCTGCAGCTCTGATGGGGTAGTTGCCAAAATGACTATGTCATCAGCAAAACGAAGGTGGGTTAGATAATCTCCATTAATCTTTATCCCTTTGTTTTCCCAGTTCAGTGATTGAAAGACATTTTCCAATGTGGCGTTAAAGAGCTTCGGAGATATGGTGTCACCTTGTCTCACTCCCTTTCCAATTTTTATGTGTGTTGTATTTTCAAACAGCCGAATCTTTGCACTTGCATTTTCATAGATGTTATTAATAATATTAATGTATGCATCTTGATTTCAAAGCCATTGTAACTGCTGATGGTTTCACCAAATCAAAGGCCTTTTCATAATTGATAAAAGCCATGCACAATGGAAGTTCATATTCCCCTTGCTCTTTCAATTAGTTCTCTTAGTACGTGGATATCATCTATAGTGCTGTAGCCACTTCTAAATCCAGCTTGTTCTCTCGGTTGAGCCATGTCCAATGTTACCTTCAAGCGGTGTGAAAGAACTTTAGTGAAGATTTTATAAACCTTGATAGGAGGCTGATAGGTCTGTAGTTCCCGAGATCCTCAATGTCACCTTTTTTATGTAGCAGGATCATTGTAGCATTGTTCCAATCCTCAGGAATCTTCCCTTCATTAAGGCATCGAGTGAAAACTTGGACGAGTACTGTTTCAATTTCTCCATTTGCTTCTTGTATGATGTCTACAGTAATTCCATGTTCTCCTGGAGCTTTTCCCAGCTTCATGCTCTTGATTGCATATGCAACTTCTGCTGGGAGGACTGGAAGAACTCTGGTACGGGTACCTTTCAGGATGTCTGGAGTACATGTATCATCCCTTTCATATAATTTGGAGTAGAAATCTTTCACTCTTGTCAAAATTTTGCCTCTATTTCTTGTTACAGAACCATCTTTTTTTCTCAGTGCCATAATCTGTTTTCTTCCCTTACTGAGATGTCCCTTTGCTATTTTTAGGCTTTGGTTGTTTTCAATTGCTTTCCTCACTAGTTCACAGTTGAATTTCCTTACGTCTTCAGTGATACTTTTTTGTACTGTCTTGCATAGCTCTATATATTCCACTTTGGAAGTCACATCTTCTTTAGTTGTCCTCATCTCTCTTCTTTTTTGCATCAACAATTTGGTTTTTTCTGATAATTTGTTCACATGCAACTTGTTCTTAGACCCAGCTAATTTTGTTGCTGTTTCCATAAGAGCTTTGGTTACTTTTCTGTTAACTTCAGAAACATCCACTTCTTCCGATGTTAGGCCTTCTAAAGCAGAGAATCTGTTCTTCAGTTCCAACTTGAAGGTATTATGGTGTTTTTTAAGGTTGGTTATGGCAATACATTTTGCTTGTCTTATGAGCTTGCCACGTTTGAGTTTAGTGTTGAGGTGCATCTTACATCTCACCAATCAATGGTCACTACCTGTGTTGAACTTATTTAGCACTCTGCAGTCTTCAATGACGAATTTTTTGTTACACATAATAAAATCAGTTTCACTTGTCATCCCATCTAGATGTCTCCATGTCCATTAATATAAACAATATAAACAATATATTTTCATCCAAAGGAGCACATGTTGGGAAAGTTGCAAATAGGACACTAACTTCCTTGTCTAAGGAGAACAAGAAGCCAAGATTTGTGGGGTCAGTGTAATATATTCCACTTATTGTTCATGCCCTAAAGAATGCCTGCCACAGATATCAAGTCGACTTTGAAGTTAAAACCATGAATATCTTATTATCGATCCGTAGCAACCGTGATCCTGTGCCAGACCTCGACAAATGGGGTGTTTACTGTATTCCGTTGAGATCAAATGACCCAGAAACTCACGATTCTGTATATATCGGCTCAACTTCTAGGAGGTTTCATACTAGACTTATTGAACACAAATACAATGTTTGGAATGGATCACAAACGACTGCCTTGGAAAGAGCAGTTAACAGTGATAAGATTTTTCCAGATTGGAACAATATGTCAATAATGGCATCTCCGTCATGTAAATCAAATTTGTTATTTACAGAAAGTTTATTTATACTTAAGAACTTTTACTCTTGTTGCAATGAAGATTTCCCTAAATACATTCCAGGGGTTTGAAAGAGCCTTATTTTGAACAAACTGTACCCCCTCCCACAAGATGTTGACTCTTGTGCACAGGTTTTGTGATTGATTACATCACATATGTGTTTTGCTTCTCAAATTTTAAGTTGTAATCTGGCATTGTTCTTGATATATAACCATTATGTAATCTCAGAGTTTGATTATTTCAAATCTGAAGATGGGTCTATAGTAGACCCGAAAGTGCTAATGTATTTCAACTTTTGCTTAAAGTTTTAAAGTCACCATCATCGACTTTTATAATATTGGGTAAAAACGGCAAGTGTTGTTTATAATGACTCATACACGAATTAAGCTTCTTTAAACGTCCATGCCCATTTTATGTGTGACTTTTTCTTGAAAAAGGAGTTCAAGATGAAAAACCCTTCTGCCTCTGCAAACTCTACGAGAATATTTCCACGCTGGTTTCTGTTGCGGTGACCGAATTTACCTACTGAAGTTTCATTCTGTTGCTGTTGTCCTATTTTTGCATTGAAATCTCCCATAATTATCTTCAAGTGCTGCTTGCCTTTATTATTTAGATGACAAATTTCCTCATAAAATTATTCAATTTCTTCTGCAGGATGACTTGTAGTGGGTGCATAAGCTTGAATAATCTGAGCCTGGTATCTTCTCGAGAGTTGTATAACAAGGCGTGCAGCTCTGTCAGAGGATCTTTCAACTTCTACAACTTTATCCTTCAGTTTCTTGTTTATTATAAATCCAGCACCACTACTTTTGCCAGTATCTGTTCCACGATAGTAGAAGAGATGTCCACTTTTCAGTTCAATGAGATCTTCTCCTTACCTCACTTAGCCCGACAATGTCCCACTTGATCCTTTGTAGTTCCTCTTCCAATTCAAGAAGCCTTGAATCAGAAGATAGGTAGCGTCCATTGTAAGTAGCCAAGGTCAGCATCAAATGGCAGCCTAGTCCGGTCCTCCGGTGATTCTTATCACCCTCTGCCTTCATGTCGCACTGGCCGCTGCCTTGGCCAGGTACATTCCAGCTGCCGGAGTGTGAGGGCCAAGATTTAAGTTGTGGAGTCATTTTGGAAGGGTTTGGCCATAACTCACCACGCTGGCCAAGCGGGTTGGTGAGTGTGGGATAGCATTTCCTCTAATACCGATGGCATATATCCCTGTTTAAATAATGAGTTCAGTTCTCCTATACACCAACCTTCATCATATGACTTTGACATGAAAATTTACTAGCATAAAATTTACAATTTTAAATCACATTTAGTAGCACAGTGATGTAGGATTATAAATATGAATCTCATTCAGTGGAAAATGAAACAGCAAAGCTGTAAGTAACTGGTAAGCATTTAGTTATTAAATAGTTTTAATTTGTGAAAAATGTTTAGAATGTATAATTAATTTTTTATCTTAACATGTTATATGCTAATTATTTCCGAAATTAGTTTACCAATGTGCTCATGAAAAGACTGACAGGTCAGATTTTTCACTTTTGAAAGCTAGTGATTCTGCATAATGTGAAATTAGAACTACCATTATTGTGTGATTGTGAGTAATCATACTTGGAAATTTTGCTGTGTCTTTCCAAGTATTAATTGGTGCTGAAAAATATAGATTTCCCCCTCCAAATGACGCTCAGGGTATCATTTTATTAGCTGCTCTGAACTGCTCCGAAAGGTAGATTTTCCTGCTCCAGAGGCTGCTCCAAAATGGGTAGTCTGCACTTCCACCACTGATACATTTCTAATTGTTTTTGTTCTAGATAAGAATATTATTTGTAGTTGTCAGATTTTAATACTGAATTGCTTTTTAAAATATTATTGGCTCAAAGGTGCCAGATTTTTACTGTTTCCCATGTAGAAAACTGCATTGCCCTGGAGTGGGAGTCAAACCCTCCTGCTGCCATTACACCACCCAGGGAAATGAAAGTCTGAAGCAACTGAATCTAAACAGTTGTTGCTTAGGAATCTGAACACCATTCAGATTTGTAATAGTTAAACAGTACCATACTTCCTCTTTGTGTTAACCCATTTTCCACCCAGTTATGGATATAAGGATATGGACTTGGGACCTGCAGTTGTGAAAATGCCAGGAACACAGCAGTACCCCATTCTGGGAGCAAAACCCCACATTCCTGGAGCAATGTGACACCAAAAGAAAGGGATCATTTAATTTGAATCAAACATTTTGCAATGCCATTATACATTCAAATTAGTGACACCATCTTGTATGAATTGTTTGTCAATTCAAAAATAAAAATTTTCTTCTGCTCTAATAAGGTGTTTGACAAGGGCGGGGAAAAAAAGGTGTTTGGTGAGAGCGAAATAAAGTTGTTTTCATGGCAATGCAGTGCCGATTTTTTATATTTAATTGTGCTTAAAACATGTGGGGAAGCATATTTTCGTTTTGTTTAAAGCAAAATTACGTTAAAAAATTTTACTACTTTCTCACTGTGCAGAGAAAACAATTTTACGAGGAACAAAAGTCAGCAACGGTAAGTTGGAAGCTCTGATTTTGAACTTTTTTTAAATCAAAGGAAAAATGCGTGCTCTTTTTGTCAGAAGATATATAGCAGTAATTAAGCAATAGGAAACTAAACAATTTTGAGGGAAATTAAACTTTAAAAAGAGATAATGCTTCTCCTCAATCTGCCACGAAAACAACTGTATAGATCACAGAAATAGTGTAATTTTTAACAAAGACAAATGATGTCACGATTTTAAATTTGAATTTTGCTGTAATAATTTTTTTACCCTATATGTCATATTTCCTTATCCTTAAATGTCCAATGTATTATTTCAAAATACTTAAATACAAACAGTATTTATTTAGTTCATATATTGATTGCGGTATATGAAAGCATTTCAAGCATAGTGGCATATTTATGGTCTGTATTATGGTCTTATGTTACGGTTTGTCACACTCATTTAGCTTTCCATTAGGATCTCCCCACATTTTGCATATTTGGAGTGATAACAGTATCATGTGATATCATCGTCATGTGTGGCAACTATAAATTGTGCACACCTATCCTCTGTGCATAATCAGTAAACATTTGTCAGCAATGGAGAAATATGGCGATGTAAGCCAATTTGAAAGCTGCCAGATAGTTGGGGCCCAGAGAGCAGGTGGCAGTATTTTGGAAACAGCTGCATTTTAAAAAAATTAGAAGAATTCTGTGTTATGCATAGGTTACTCTACAAAATTACAAGAATTCTATATCACTCATAGGTTATGTTAAGACTATAAGTGGTGGGACGTTTCGGTAGTTGACTTCTACCTTCATCGGCTGTGGCATGGAATGAAACACGTGGAATGAACCATGTGGTATAAGCATAAGTTCTTGGGATTTGGAAAGCTATTTTTAAATCTGACAACAACTGGTGGTTCATTCCACGTATTTCATTCGACGCCACAGCTGATGAAGGTAGAAGTCAACTACCAAAACATCCCACCACTTATAGTTCCTTAATGTAACCTATGCATGATATGATGATATTAGGAATTCTTCTAATTTTTTGTGTGTTACATGTTTCACTGCCAATCCTTCTCACTATGACAGCTGCACTTGTTGCCTGATCCCATACTACTATATCACGGGTGTACTAGGACTGCATTACCCATGCATAGACACCCAGTAGAAGGGCTCACATTGGTCAGCCTTGTATGGTTGATCTTAGAAGTGAGTTTTGGGTGTCATGACTGGAATCACGGCAACAACGTGCAACTAGTTCAACAGTGGTGCAGTTGAGCTATTTCCGCATGCACCCTGCGCTATACCTTGCTTCATTTGGTGTTCCGCAGCAGAGACCAATGAGGATACCCATGATAACACCCAGTCATTGAAGACAACACCTTGCATGTGCCAAGGAACATTGGTAATGCACCCTTGACAGATGGAAGAAGATAGTGAAAATCTTCCAAATATGTGGAGACAATGTGAATAGACAAAGTTATCACTCTTTCCATGTTTTCTTTAATTAACACACAGCAACTGAAAAATTATTGTCCGGACACCACTCGATCGTACCCTAGATCTCTCGATAACTAGCCAAATATGTTCACCTTACGCTATGGTGGTTCTAAATTTCTTATTAGTTAAAACAAACATTATTTTCAAAATTTTGTATTCTGTATTAAATTAATAATCTAAAGCAACTTATGGGAATTTACTAGGAAATTTTTTCATTTATAGCAAATTTTCGGAGAAAACTCTTCTCCTTCTTCAGGCTCTCTTGTTGTTGTCACTTTTTGCTTGTCACTATCATGGTTACGGTTTACCTTGACGGTTACGGTTAACCTTGACGGTTTAGGTTATTTTTCAACAAATCCTGCCAGATGTTAGGCAGGGAAAATCCTTTGCAGTCATTGATGATGGAATTTTGATTTTGCTCAATCTCTATTCCTTCTTTCAGTTTTCTTTTTTGGAAATTGCTTTGGAAACTGATTACTTTAAGGGAATTCCAATCCATGCTGTGCCCAGTTTCTCTAACATGCCTATCTAATCCAGTCTTGTTGGAGCAATTTTTTATAGCTGCTTTATGCTCAGCTATACGAGTTTCTAGTCTGCGACCTGTTTCACCTATGTAAGATAGTCCACAACTACAATTTACTTCATAAACTACTCCTTGCATTTTTAAAATATCTTCTTCTCTTTGAACTATTTTAGGGAAAAAATTTTTAACTTTGTTCTCTAAACTTGGAGCTAGCCTAATATTGTATTTTTTACTAATTCTCTTTAAAGCCTCAAATAAACCTTTGTGATAAGAAATTTTTCTAGTGAATTTTACTTCTTGCTTTTGTGGGTTCTTCGTACCATTAAAATTCAGAAGCTTTTCAATTTCTTCTTTAGGATAGTTATTTTCTGCAAGTATGACTTTAAGCTCTTCTTTATGGGCTTCTTTTTTATCTGCAGTAGAAACTATTTTATTAATTTTTTCTAAAAACTGACTTGCTACATTTTTCTTAATAGAAACTGGATGATACGAATTGAAATCCAGTAGTCTTTTAGTATTCATTGGTTTTTTATACCAACTAGTGAGGAATTTTTCATCTTCATAATAGATAGTAATATCTAAGAAGTTTATTCTTCTTTCTTTTTGAAGTTCAATAGTGAACTTAAGGGAATCATCTAATTCATTGAATGAGTCTAGAATTCTTTCTGGAACAATTTCTGAGCTATCTATTATAAATAAGATGTCATCCATGTATCTGCTATATAAGCAGAAGTATGTGGGTTGTACTAGTATCTTTTCTTCTAGTTTTCCCACATAATAGTTAGCTAAGAGTGGGGAGAGTGGGGAGCCCATAGCTAGCCCCGATTTTTGAATGAAAAAGTTTTCCCAAATTGAAAGTAGTTGTTCTGCAAAGAGAAAGTAAGCATTTCAAAAATTCCTACTAATATGTTTTTTTCCTTGTTGTGAAAAACTATTAGGTCTGCCAAGTCTTCCGCTATAAAGTCTATAAGTTGATCTATATTAATGTGAGTATACATAGACACTATATCTAAACTACCCATAATAGGAGAATCTAATTTAGGAAGAAGTTCTAGTTTTTCTTTTAGCTGCATTGAGTTTTTAATCAAGTTAGGTGGCTCTTTTAAAAGATTCTGAAGGTGTGACTTTAAAAAATAGTTTAGATTTGAAAGAATAGAGTTTTTTGAGTCTATTATTGGTCTAATTGGTTGGTGTTCTTTATGCAGTTTGACTATTCCATATATTTGAGGTAATCTGAACTGTAATTTTGAGAATTGTTTATAGTTTTCTGGAAGCTGGTTTTTCTTTTTTTGAAGTGAAATAAGCTTAGAGACTTTTTTAATCAAATCTGGTAGTGGGTTTTTCTTTTACTTCTTCATACATAGGTTTTTTTTAGTTCTTCTTCCATCTTTTCTAGATAATCTTTCTTATCCATAATAGTAATCAACTTACTTTTGTCTGTTTTCACAGCAACTATACTTTCATTTTTTCTGAAATCTTTAAGAGCTTTTAATTGACTATTATCAAAATTTTTTTGAGGTTTCCTTACTTGCTTCTGGAATTTTGTAAGGCTATTGTAGTAATCTTTTCTGAGGAGGTCTGCTTTAATTTGGTCCTCTTTTTCTAAAGTGCTGCAGATGCTTTCCAATTCAATTACCAATTTTTCTGGATTTATTTTTTCTTTGGATAGATTGAAATTACTTCCTTTATTTATCACTTGTAATAATTCTTGGCTAACTCCAGTAGCAGTGTTGTCCTTCACATGACTAAGAACTGCAGTTTTTTTGTTTTTACTTGAATAGTTTTTCTTCAAAAATTTTTCTTCTTTAAGGTTCAGCTTTTTAACAAATTTCTTATTTTTGTTGCTTACTCCAATTTTTAGCCAGTCATCCAATTCTGCTTTTACTGTATCCCTTAAGATTCCAGAAATTTTCTTTTCATTTTCTACTTTTACTTTTTTATAATAAGCAACATTTTTATATTTTGCTTCAATACTTCTTTTTAACGTTTTTTGCTCTATTTTTCTTATGAAGTTGGCTGAAAGTAAATCTTTAAATGGTTTTCTAAGTCTAAATGAATTTGGAATAAAGTTATTTACCTTGCAATTTTTCAGGAACTTGATTTGAGCTATGGATCTTTCCATCTTCAATGTAGCATGTTGAACTTTCTTTATTGTTTGCCAAGTATCTGACCCATACTCTGTTCTAATTCTTTGAATAAAGCTCATATTGAGAAATGGCTTCCTAGTTTAATTGAATTAATAATCTAAAGCAACTTATGGGAATTTACTAGGAAATTTTTTCATTTATAGCAAATTTTCGGAGAAAACTCTTCTCCTTCTTCAGGCTGTCTTGTTGTTGTCACTTTTTGCTTGTCACTATCATGGTTACGGTTTACCTTGACGGTTACGGTTAACCTTGACGGTTTAGGTTATTTTTCAACAAATCCTGCCAGATGTTAGGCAGGGAAAATCCTTTGCAGTCATTGATGATGGAATTTTGATTTTGCTCAATCTCTATTCCTTCTTTCAGTTTTCTTTTTGGAAATTGCTTTGGAAACTGATTACTTTAAGGGAATTCCAATCCATGCTGTGCCCAGTTTCTCTAACATGCCTATCTAATCCAGTCTTGTTGGATTAGATAGGCATGTTAGAGAAACTGGGCTTTATAGCGGAAGACTTGGCAGACCTAATAGTTTTTCACAACAAGGAAAAAAACATATTAGTAGGAATTTTTGAAATGCTTACTTTCTCTTTGCAGAACAACTACTTTCAATTTGGGAAAACTTTTTTCATTCAAAAATCGGGGCTAGCTATGGGCTCCCCACTCTCCCCACTCTTAGCTAACTATTATGTGGGAAAACTAGAAGAAAAGATACTAGTACAACCCACATACTTCTGCTTATATAGCAGATACATGGATGACATCTTATTTATAATAGATAGCTCAGGAATTGTTCCAGAAAGAATTCTAGACTCATTCAATGAATTAGATGATTCCCTTAAGTTCACTATTGAACTTCAAAAAGAAAGAAGAATAAACTTCTTAGATATTACTATCTATTATGAAGATGAAAAATTCCTCACTAGTTGGTATAAAAAACCAATGAATACTAAAAGACTACTGGATTTCAATTCGTATCATCCAGTTTCTATTAAGAAAAATGTAGCAAGTCAGTTTTTAGAAAAAATTAATAAAATAGTTTCTACTGCAGATAAAAAAGAAGCCCATAAAGAAGAGCTTAAAGTCATACTTGCAGAAAATAACTATCCTAAAGAAGAAATTGAAAAGCTTCTGAATTTTAATGGTACGAAGAACCCACAAAAGCAAGAAGTAAAATTCACTAGAAAAATTTCTTATCACAAAGGTTTATTTGAGGCTTTAAAGAGAATTAGTAAAAAATACAATATTAGGCTAGCTCCAAGTTTAGAGAACAAAGTTAAAAAATTTTTCCCTAAAATAGTTCAAAGAGAAGAAGATATTTTAAAAATGCAAGGAGTAGTTTATGAAGTAAATTGTAGTTGTGGACTATCTTACATAGGTGAAACAGGTCGCAGACTAGAAACTCGTATAGCTGAGCATAAAGCAGCTATAAAAAATTGCTCCAACAAGACTGGATTAGATAGGCATGTTAGAGAAACTGGGCACAGCATGGATTGGAATTCCCTTAAAGTAATCAGTTTCCAAAGCAATTTCCAAAAAAGAAAACTGAAAGAAGGAATAGAGATTGAGCAAAATCAAAATTCCATCATCAATGACTGCAAAGGATATTCCCTGCCTAACATCTGGCAGGATTTGTTGAAAAATAACCTAAACCGTCAAGGTTAACCGTAACCGTCAAGGTAAACCGTAACCATGATAGTGACAAGCAAAAAGTGACAACAACAAGAGAGCCTGAAGAAGGAGAAGAGTTTTCTCCGAAAATTTGCTATAAATGAAAAAATTTCCTAGTAAATTCCCATAAGTTGCTTTAGATTATTAATTCAATTAAACTAGGAAGCCATTTCTCAATATGAGCTTTATTCTGTATTAAGTTTGCTCAGTCCTTTAGGGCTTTGTAAGGTTACATGTTGAACGGATCTGTGGTTGCAGTGTATTTTAAGTAGGAGTATTGGATCATGTGCCCTGAAAAAACGTTTAAAAGTCCTGGGATTGTCCTAAAAAAGTTCTGGAATAAGATTGAATAAGACTCTGAACCATGTGCAATCACTTTGAGCAAGTAACTTCATCCTATAATTGTTGTGTACTGGTTATAAAGCTGGAAATAACCATGGAAAGCTTTTTTTTTTTTTTTTTAGTTAGCAACTGCATCTTGGCAGTCATTTAGAGTAGCATATTTAGTGCTATTTGCATCAGAGTAAAATTTGCATCAAAGTTATTTATGAAGAAATTAAAGCCAATTCATTTGAGAATGTGGCTAGACTGATAGTTCATTCAAATCCATGGCTTAGTGACTTTCATTTTAATAAAATTTTACCATATTTGGTTGTGTCTTGTTTTTAACTCTAAGAAACAATATTTGTGCATTTTTAATATTTATGATGTAATGTGAGGAAAATTACAGTGCCAGCTAAGGTTTAAATGAAAATTGTGTTCTCCACTTTGTCATGGTCTTTTAAGCATAGCTATTTTGTTTTAAAATTTCAGATTGTGTTACCTGCACTTTTTATTTGCTTGGCTTTGGTACTTGCATTGATCATTCCACCTCTTGTAGAAGAACCTCCATTGCAGTTGCACCCTTGGCTTTATGGACCACCCAACAATGTATTTTTCAGGTAACAGTTTTTATAACTTTATCAAAAAATCAGCATTATCCTGTCAATAATGACGGGGAAGAATAAGATATGTAGAGTCATTTTTTAATAGTCAGGTATTTTCAGCATCAATATTATGTTGAAAATTCCTTCCCTAAATAAAATATAACACAAATACTTGCTCCCATGATTATGTATTTAAGAAATAACAATTTCTTTGGTGTTTTAAAGTTCCAACTATTTCACCTTTTCTTACCATTAAATTTCCAATGTAAGCATTATTTCAAAATAATTAGATATATAAATAGTATTTTACATATTGATTGTGTGGTGTATGAAAGCATTTCAAGGGTAATGCCACATACCTATGTATTTTTCAGTTTTATGTTGTTTTTTATTCTGTAATTTGCTTCAATAATTGAACTAAAGCCAAATTAGAAAAATGCATTTTTCTCAAAATCAGTGTTGTGTATGGTATATGAAAGTTCATTAGATATTAAACCTGGTCACATTTTCAGTGACAGTTTTGGTATTTCAGTATTTATCTGTGATTCTAAGTTTCTGATTAGCTGTAGCAGACATCATTTTTAACATTCTGTATTAAGTTTGCCCAAGCATGTAGGAAGAAGTTGTTTGTTGTAGGTTACAGGTTGAACAGATCTATGGTTTCATTATATTTTAAGTAAGAGCGTTTGGATCATATCTCCTGGAAAAAAATCCGAAAGTCCTGGAAATGTCCTGGAATTTTGTGATTGAAAAGTATATGAACCATGCAAAATAGAAGTTTCTAAACTCAGCATAAAAACACCTGTGATGTTCCTTCATTTTTGTTCATGTGACAATTTTTTTCTGATGTCCAGTTTTATTAGAAAAATAATGTATGTATCTCTAAAATTAATTCCATGTGAAATGCATGGAATTAAATAAAATGAATGTATATAAAATATAATAATTTGTGCATGGTTGCCTGTGGATATGATTTTGGAAATTATTTACTTATACTTATCTGTGTCTTTTTAAAATGTTTTAATTGATATTATAATCCACTTGTTTTCATAACTGTCCTTTAATTAAATGCAAAAAAATGAAAAATTATATCTATATATATATCTTGTTTTTAGTAATGAAGATGCATTGAGTCCTATAGCTCAGAAGTATGTTGATGGCCTTTTGTCTCCAACTGGCATGGGAACCAGATGTGTAAAAGGTCATTCTCTCAAGTATGTATGCATTACAATTATGGTTTGAAAACATCTTTTAAAATAATGCATGGCCTGTGTACACATGGCCTCTTAATAGTTTTAATTATTTTTAATTTCCATTATTTTGATGTTTTAAACAACCAATCTGACCAAATGGAAGTAGTGCAAAATATAAATTCACTTCCAAAAGAAAGGTATAGGTAGTGCAAAATTTAGAGTCTTGCCCAGCAGAAATATCCCCATACCATCCCAGATACCATTCCAAACTGAACTGTGGGAACAATGCAGTCCACCTGATAGCATTCCCCAGACAAATGGCATCCCAAATAAATCCATCTGAATGAAAGAGTGAGTAGTGGGATTCGTTCCTCCATATGATCCTCTTTTTGTTGTCCACAAATGGAGGGCGAGGTCTCACTTAAGTTATCATTTGGCATTACCTAGAGTGATGTAGGGCATGTGCACAGCTGAACTAACATGGAAACCGTGGGCATGCAGTTCCTGACTGACTATTCTGGTGCAAATATCTGTTTCATTGGCTTATGTGACATTGCTGGCTAAGGCTATGGCAGATAACATGTACATTTCCTTCACATTCTATGGTAAAATTCGTGGCACCATCAATGAAGAACATCAGCAATGATGGATTTGGGGAATGCTGGAAGTGTGGCAATGCTACTCACTGATCGCTTACTCAGGTGGCATCCAGTCACATTGCCTCTTTCAAACTTAATTAGTTCTGCATAGTCCTTTTCAGTATGGTTTGATAGGTTGGGCAACTCTCTCTTTTATGTACAGCACCTAACCCAATCCATGCATGTTCATCTGGTTCTGCGAATGCAGTTTTATTTGCATATGTTGAGATGTCCAAATGCTTTAGTTTGCAAAGTTTACATGTTTACATCTGTGACAGCCTCTTTGGTGGTAAAGGTTATATACAGAAGCCTTCCCATAAAAATAAAAGAAATTTAAGGGCAAAATATTTTGAAATACATTAAAAATTCTTTATTAACTCAGTATAATTTTAATAACTAAAAACATGTGATGATGATTTTATTTTTGGCCTTATTTTCCATTAGAAGCTGATAGGAATTCCATCTCATAGGAACTGAAAGTATATATACATGTTAAAACCAATTTTGTGAAGTCCAAGGCACATTTAGAAAGCTTTGACATAAAGTGACTTTGAGGAAAATGTCTTCTATGTTGAATTGTATTCTGGGCAGCACAATCTGACCTATGCTTTGAAGGCATTGTTTAGCTCTGGGTAAAAATCACATTTCCTTTTTCCTTATGTTTCACTTTTTTTGTAGGTTCAGTTTTTTTAACCTTAATTTTTAAATCTACTCTCTTCATTGAGATTAATATACAGTTTACATTACTTTTGGCAAACCAGTGAAAACAGTATTTGACAAAATAAAGGAAATTGTTATATATTTTGTATACACTTTTTTTTTGTCTGTTGCTTCATGTACAAATTTTTTGATGTCAGGCTTTCTTTTTAGAGCACGACAGGTCAAATGGTCATTACTTATAAGTGAAAATAGTGCTTTTTCTCCATTAATTCATGTATAAATTATATACTGTCATATTTTTGGTGGAGAATGACATACCAAATTATATTTCCATATTTACAAAAGATGAGTTAAGTATATATCAAAAATACTTTGGACATATAATGAAACAAGTAGTTTTAATGTGATCCAGTTGTACAAGCAAGGATAAATATAGTTTACATTTAAAAAATATGGTCATATGATTCTGTATTTCATTTTACAAATTTAGAAAATCCCTATTCATGGCCTCACTAGTAATCATATGTTGCTTTGACACATATATAGTTTCTGTATTTTATGAAAAAAGAAAACTTTATAGCTTTTAGTGTTTTAATTGAAAACTGTATTACTTGTTCAGTGTTTTAATTTGAAACTGTATTGCTTTAATTTTATTGATTTTTCAGGGATTTGCCATGTCACCCTTCTACATTTAATCGATCTACACTTATCCCTAAATATGAATCTCCTCTACAAATGCATTATCAGGATTGTGCTTGTGAAGTTGGCACCCAGCAATGTCCTACTGGATCTGAAGGTCCTTCACCTCCTCATGTGGAAATCAGTTCATCTGATATTTTATATAACATGACTGGTCGTAACATATCAGACTGGATTATTAAAACCAGAAAGCAGTTCTACAAGCAGAGGTAAAATGTTCAAGTACTTACTGAAATTAATGTCTTAATGCTTTTCTTATCTCATTTGTCACATCTCCTCTTCTGTTATACAATTATATGAAAAGACGTGGTTAGACAAAATTGTGTTTTTTAACTGTTCTGGTTTCATAACAGTATTATGTGTGTGCTGTCAGAAAGAACCATGTTTCAAGGTCTCTGATTCCATTCTTTTATTAAGAACTCTATTATTGTTTCCCATTAATTTCCCACTTCAGTTTTACCTTAAGCTAAAATTTGTTTCTAGCCATGGCTGTAGCACATAAGTTTTTTCTTCACAAAGCACTGAATTTTGATTTGTCGAAATATGGCTGGAAAACTTTATACCACCCACCATACAGCCCTGATCTCAGTCCACCCGACTTTGATCTTTTCCCAAATTTAGAAAATCGGCTCTGTGGCATCTGCTATGAATTGCTGTGTGAACTGTCATTGGATGTGACCCGAGTAATACAACAGCTGAGCAAAGATGGCATGCTACGGGGCATCCAGGACCTACCTCACCACCGGCAAGCTGTCATTAGCAGCATAAGGGAGTATACTGATGGCAATAAGGAAAGCTTTCACCGTTACTTCACACATTTCTTAAAAATAGACAGCGTGCAGAACTTTTGTTAGGACCCCCGTATTTCTCTGCTTTTCTTGCTTACATCCAAAAGTTGGGGAGGGAAATTCTTTTAAAAAATTTTGAATTTTCACATTGATTGTGTTCTAAGATTTATGTTCATCATTTGATTTCAGCTTTTGTTTAATGGCTATACATGCCTTCCTGTAGATCATGCTGGATAGCACTTTTAATTAAAATTTTATCTGCATGTAATATAAGTAAGAATTAATGGAATTTCGTGCTGAGTTGTATGTAGAAGAATTTAAGGCTGTCAAAGCACGGTAACTATAGTTACCATGCTTTGATAGCCTTAAATTCTTCTACGTGCATATAATATGCTTGTTCACATGCAAAAATCTCCATTCAGAATTACGACGTTTCCCCCTAAAGCATCTGTATTATTCTTCCTGAAATGCACTATATGAGTATAGATAATTCTCCTTTCAGTAGGTGACAGTTATTGTTGAAGAAAAATTAAATTTTTATGTGTGGAACTTGATAGTCTTCTCTGCGTGAAGCCGCTAACAACATTATCATTCTCTTTTCCCCTCCCTCTGAAAAATATTCTAAGCCCTTGGTGAAGGAACCTATTTTGGTATAATATTATCTCTAAATCCTACATCAAATAATGCGCATCTGGAGTTTTATCCCTCATTTAGTTTTTCTTTCCTTTTTGTAAAAACAGAAAAATCTAATACAATATTTTGTTAAATGTAGAATAATGTTTAAATAATGTATAATTTGTCATCCTTCATTTAAAACAAAACAAAACATGTAGATGTTGTTAAAAATCTAGATAACATTACAACTTACAAAACTCCAGTTTAGTTTTTGACTTTTTATTATTTTTATTTACTTATTTATTTATTTATTTTAAAAATATAATTTAGTAATTTGGGGATTACCAAGATGATTCAAATTACTTTTCTGTCAAATTTTTGGGTTGCACACCAACCCCTCCTTGGGATAGACTCAAGCAAGAGAAAGGCTGGGTATCACCACTTGGTGCTGCCCCCCCCTCCCAAGTAGTGATACCCAGCCTTTCTCTTAGTTAGTTAATCATGGCACCTCTTCTTTCAATTTGTAGGCTTTCTTCCAGCTTCTATTTTATAAAGTGCTGTTGTTTCGAAAGAATTTTTAGAGTCCCATTTAATCGAATGCTCAGTGCAAATTAAAGTCATCCTAGTAATCCTCGTGTTATTAAATTATATTTTTAAGATATCCCATCACTAAGATTTTGCCATGACTTCATTAATGCACAAAGTTATTTATTTATTGATTGGTTATAGTCAGGTGCTTGTATACAGGGAGAAGAGCGTAAGGCTGATTCTCAACAAAATAACACAGTTTAGAGTTTTTCTGATTTTTTTATTTATTATGCACTGAAATCAAAAGTTTGTGATAATTTTAGGCTTTTTAGTATGTGTAGAAGTTGCTAATTCATAATATTTTGATTTTTTTATTTACAATCAAGGAATATGAATCTCCCAAAATCACAAAATTTGTATTTCTCTTAAAGTCTATTGATTTGAAGTATATTGATTTGCTCCCTATAGTTCCAATAGTAAAATTTTTTGACCTTATTTTGTTCTAAATAACAAGATTTATCAATCTAAATGGATTACATTTTGAAGAACATTATAACTTGTTCAATCCATAACTTTTAATATCATTAAGAAAATAAATAATACAAAATGCTTAAAGTGCCACTGGATCATATTTAGCCAGTGGTAAGGATGAATAAGCAAGTATCATCACTAAACTGAAGTAAAGTTTTTGATTTTTAATATAATTCAGGAAAGTTTTTTTGCAAAAAACACCAATTGCACAATTTAAGTTAGGATGTTATTTTTATCAGTGAGCCAATTTTGATGTATGGGGAATCTATCTCTACTGGGGAAATAGGGTTAAAAAATTTCCCAGTGGAAGTATAGGGAGTGAAATCGATAGACATCTTACCTTAATGAGTTTGGTTATTTTCAGCTACTCTAAATACTTAATTATCTTTCTTGTATATAATGCACTCATTGGACTAGTAGTTTATTAAAGGTCTACCATGTACATTTTCGGTCATTTATGTACATACAAGTTTTATATTGCAAACAGGGACGGATACAGAAGTTTACTCTGAGGGGGAGGGGGTTCGGGTACAAAAAGGGGGGCAGAAGCTGTTATGAAATGGGTTTTTTTATATAATGTTAGTATATATATATGGGATGTAAGGTCAGGTGATGCGTAACATCACAGCCTCTCCTTGACAAATGTCAACCCCGCCTTCTCGTGGTACATCCTGTTCCCACTAAAGGGGCTCTGACGACCGCCAATAGCGGTATAACTATACCATCGGGATTAGAGGAAATGCTATCCCACACTCACCAACCCGCTTGGCCAGCGTGGTGAGTTATGGCCAAACCCCTCCAAAATGACTCCACAACTTAAATCTTGGCCCTCAGTCTCCGGCAGCTGGAATGTACCTGGCCAAGGCAGCGGCCAGTGCGACATGAAGGCAGAGGGTGCTAAGAATCCCCGGAGGACCGGACTAGGCTGCCATCTGATGCTGACCTTGGCTACGTATAACGGACGCTCCCTATCTTCTGATTCAAGGCTTCTTGAATTGGAAGAGGAACTACAAAGGATCAAGTGGGACATTGTCGGGCTAAGTGAGGTAAGGAGAAAAGGAGAAGATCTCATTGAACTGAAAAGTGGACATCTCTTCTACTATCGTGGGACAGATACTGGTAGAACTAGTGGTGTTGGATTTATAATAAACAAGAAACTGAAGGATAAAGTTGTAGAAGTTGAAAGTTCCTCTGACAGAGCTGCACGACTCGTTATCCAACTCTCGAGAAGATACCAGGCTCAGATTATTCAAACTTATGCACCCACCACAAGTCATGCTGAAGAAGAAATTGAAGAATTTTATGAGAAAATTCATGATCTAAATAATAAAGGTAAGCAGCACTTGAAGATAATTATGGGAGATTTCAATGCAAAAATAGGGCAACGGCAACAGAATGAAACTTCAGTAGGTAAATTCGGTCACGGCAACAGAAACCAGCGTGGAAATACTCTCGTAGAGTTTGCAGAGGCAGAAGGGTTTTTCATCTTGAACTCCTTTTTCAAGAAAAAGCCACACAGGAAATGGACATGGAGACATCCAAATGGGACGACAAGTGAAATTGATTTTATTATGTGTAACAAAAAATTCGTCATAGAAGACTGCAGTGTGCTAAACAAGTTCAACACAGGCAGTGACCATAGATTGGTGAGATGTAAGATGCACCTCAACACTAAACTCGAACGTAGCAAGCTCATAAGACAAACAAAATGTATTGACATTACCAACCTTAAAAAACACCATAATACCTTCAAATTGGAACTGAATAACAGATTCTCTGCTTTAGAAGGCCTAACATCGGAAGAAGTGGATATTTCTGAAGTTAACAGAAAAGTAACCAAAGCTCTTATGGAAACAGCAACAAAATTAGCTGGGTCTAAGAACAAATTGCATGTGAACAAATTATCAGGAAAAACCAAAATGTTGATGCAAAAAAGAAGAGAGATGAGGACAACTAAAGAAGATGTGACTTCCAAAGTGGAATATATAGAGCTATGCAAGACAGTACAAAAAAGTATCACTGAAGACGTAAGGAAATTCAACTGTGAACTAGTAAGGAAAGCAATTGAAAACAACCAAAGCCTAAAGATAGCAAAGGGACATCTCAGTAAGGGGAAAAAACAGATTATGGCACTGAGAAAAGAAGATGGTTCTGTAACAAGAAATAGAGGCGAAATTTTGACAAGAGTGAAAGATTTCTACTCCAAATTATATGAAAGGGATGATACATGTACTCCAGACATCATGAAAGGTACCAGTACCAGAGTTCTTCCAGTCCTTCCAGCAGAAGTTGCACATGCAATCAAGAACATGAAGCGGGGAAAAGCTCCAGGAGAAGATGGAATTACTGTAGACATCATACAAGAAGCAAGTGGAGAAATCGAAACAGTACTCGCCCAAATTTTCACTCGATGCCTTAATGAAGGGAAAATTCCTGAGGATTGGAACAACGCTACAATGATCTTGCTACATAAAAAAGGTGACATTGAGGATCTCAGGAACTACAGACCTATCAGCCTCCTATCAGTGGTTTATAAAATCTTCACTAAAGTTCTTTCACACCGCTTGAAGGTGACACTGGACATGGCTCAACCGAGAGAACAAGCTGGATTCAGGAGTGGCTACAGCACAATAGATCATATCCACGTACTGAGAGAACTAATTGAAAGAGCGAGGGAATATGAACTTCCATTGTGCATGGCTTTTATCGATTATGAAAAAGCCTTTGATTCGGTGAAACAATCAGCAGTTGCAATGGCTCTGAAATCCTGCAGTATTGAAGATGCATACATTAATATTATTAATAACATCTATGAAAATGCAAGTGCAAAGATTCGGCTGTTTGAAAATACAACACACATAAAAATTGGAAAAGGAGTGAGACAAGGTGACACCATATCTCCGAAGCTCTTTAACGCCACATTGGAAAATGTCTTTCAATCACTGAACTGGGAAAACAAAGGGATAAAGATTAATGGAGATTATCTAACCCACCTTCGTTTTGCTGATGACATAGTCATTTTTGCAACTACCCCATCAGAGCTACAGAGTATGATCCAGGAACTTGCTGACAAGAGTAAAGAAGTGGGATTAAAAATGAACTTTCAGAAGACAAAAGTGATGTACAATGCTTTTACAAGAAATGAAGATTTATCGATTGATGGAGAAAAGCTGG
This sequence comes from Macrothele yani, assembly GCA_039090855.1. NCBI lineage: Eukaryota > Metazoa > Arthropoda > Arachnida > Araneae > Macrothelidae > Macrothele > Macrothele yani. The sequence continues at coordinate 141,719,139 of CM077001.1, forward strand.
AGATAACAGACACGTACGTTTATCTTGGGCAGCAGATATCAAGTGAGGGTCACATTGGTGAAGAAATTAATCGGCGTACAAAACTTGCCTGGAGAGCTTTTGGAAGAAACAGCATAATTTTCAAGAGCAATATGCCATTATGTCTTAAAAGAAAAGTGTTTGATCAATGCATCCTTCCAGTGCTTACGTATGGTGCAGAGACGTGGACCTTAGCTAAAAGAGACATACAAAGGCTGCAGACAACTCAAAGGAGCATGGAGAGGTGCATGCTTGGTGTAACCAGGAGAGATAAGAAGAGGAACACGTGGATCCGAAAAATGACAAGAGTGGAAGACATCATGATCAGAGTTAAATCCCTGAAATGGCAATGGGCTGGACATACTGCCAGAAGAACAGACCATCGATGGACAGCCGAAATTTTAGATTGGATTCCAAGGGACAGGAAAAGACCCAGAAGAAGACCACATGGAAGATGGGGGATGAAATTCGAAAGTATGCGGGAGTGACATGGAGGAGACTATCACAAGACAGACCGTTGTGGAAGAAACTTGGGGAGACCTTCGTCCAGCAGTGGATTGATAATGGTTGACAATGATGATGATGATGATATATATATATATATATATAATGAATATTAAATAACATGAGAAAATTTTAAGAATGTAACTGAAGTCCAAAGAATTATAACTGAAATACAATGAAACGAAAATACGAAATTGCGAAGCTAATATTTCGGTTGTGCAATATGCAGCAGACTGAAGGAATTAGCGAAATATAGAGTTATGAAACAACGACAAAGGAATATCAAACATAAATTTTTTTGTGAAAGCAGGAACATAGAAAGATAAAATAAAGTAAAATTGAAACTGAAAAAACCAGGTTGCCTTCATCATGAGAACAACCCGGGGTAGTGGCTTTTCTGGCATCAGTGAACGACTAGGGAAAACCAATAGTCGACTGATCCTGCTCCCGAAGCCACTAAAGTCAGACCAGTTAAAATGAGAAACATCCGAATGCTAAAAAACTGTAGAGAACAAAGAAACGGTAACTTACCCAAAGATGGTGCGAACCCTGCGGCTGGAGTAAACAAGCAGAGCAACCACTAACACTGAAATACGAATGGAAATATGGAAGTACCATGAACACTGAAATTCCATTCGTATTTGAAATACGAATGGAAATATGGAAGTACCATGAACACTGAAATTCCATTCGTATTTCAGTGTTAGTGGTTGCTCTGCTTGTTTACTCCAGCCGCAGGGTTTGCACCATCTTCGGGTGAGTTACCGTTTCTTTGTTTTCTACAGTTTTTTAGCATTCAGATGTTTCTCATTCTAACTGGTCTGGATTTAGTGGCTTCCGGAGCAGGATCAGTCAGCTATTGGTTTTCCCTAGTCGTTCACTGATGCCAGAAAAGCCACTTCCCTGGGTTGTTCTCCTGATGAAGGCAACCTGGTTTTTTCAGTTTCAATTTTACTTTATTTTATTTTTCTATGTTCCTGCCTTCACAAAAAAAAAATTATGTTCGATATTCCTTTGTTATTGTTTCATAACTCTCTATATATATATCTACATATATACATCATCATTGTCAACCATTATCAATCCACTGCTGGATGAAGGTCTCCCCAAGTTTTTTCCACAACGGTCTGTCTTGTGCCAGTCTCCTCCATGTTACTCCTGCATATATATAATGTTAGTAGCAGGAGATGCCAAAAATTACCCCGTATTAGCCACGCTATGCCTCCCTCCCAGCCCACCTCACCCCACCCAAGCGGGGGGTTGACTTCGGAGTGGATAGAACAACGGGAAGCGCCCGTGATGTATGAGGGAGCAGGAAAAATAAGAAAAAAGAAAGAAGTCCTGAAATGACCATCTGGGAGGAAGCGGTGGGGATATTTTTACAAATTTTCTTTATGACCCAATTAAGATACTACGCACGTAGATCAGATTGTTATTCACAGTTTCTCCCACCTACTCTGATTTCAGTACCAAGCTGTGCCATACCCTGTTCCGAGAGTTTACTGATGTTAAACAGTATGACAATAGCAAAGCACCAGCAAAGAATATCCCCATGTCTTTTACCCCTGCTGTCCCTGTTTTCCCTTTATCTTTTGCGCTCCTTCTCTCTCTCTCATTTTATTATATTCCCTGCTCTTTCTTTTTTTACTGAACCTAAATCAATGTAATAAGTATTTTAAATCCTCCGTACTAAGTTTAATTGTTAATTTATTTTAGAAATACTGAAAACAAAATATGCAAAGTTAATCATTTACGATCTTTACTACTTTAAACGTAAAAACTTCATTAGGGTTTAGGAAGGCCCTAGTCGTCCCCCACTGGATCTGCCAATGATTGCAAATGGTTTGTGTTACATGTGCCTTGTCTAGCATCTATGTCTGTAGCCTACTTTTAGAATTATTTGTATACTGTTCTGTTTTGTTTTTTGTTTATTTGTTTTGTGTTTTGTGCATACAAACACTTCTGCTGCAGTCACTTTATTGTAACTAACAGCTAATATTTTGTTTCGTTTCTAGATATGGAGGTTTCACCTTTGGCCTAAAAATCCATTTTCCACTGTAAATTTCACTCTCATTCATTACATGGCTCAGCGTCTTGCAGGCCCTTTTTTATCTCAGAAACAAATGTCTGATCTACATGAAGTTGTTATTAATGTTGAAAGCAAACTCCGAGAAATTGAAGTGTTTGACAATGTTAAGGTAATTTGGGATCTTTTTTGTACTCCCTTGTGCTTTATTTAAAATGCACAGTACCAACCCATTCTACTTATTCATTTCATGTTAAATTTCAATTATTTATGTATTATGTTCTCAAAAAATTGATATTTTATTGTATTTCTTTCTATAATTGGAAGTAAATAAATTTACATAACCATGTTTTAGACTTGTTCAATAGTAAAACCATCTTACTATCATATCTTCTGTTATAAACGTTTTTTTATATCTTCAGATTCAAAGTCGCCGTGCACCCCGAAAGGAAGAATTGTATAATATATAACGTGCCCTTGTTGAGTCTTTTAATATGATATCTTACAAGGAACAATTGATAATGCACTGTTTAATCTATTTTATAAGTACCGTAATTTCGGGTAAATAAACCGCACTGGCGTATATGCCACAGCGATAAAAAAAAAAAGGGGGTGGAATGAAAAAAAAAATTGCCTGAAACTTTGCACCTCCGTATACGTTGCATCTTCGCAGTAAGGTGGGTAGTACCACTGCGGAGTCTTGAAAACATTACATAGATAAAAATATAGTACCTGATCTTTCAAATAATAAATAAAAATATCAATTAAATAAGATTCAATCTTAAGGATAACACTTACCCTACTACCTATTTTATAAAAAAATTTTTGAAGAATTCATATGGCGCTTAAACCAATTATAAAACGTTTATACCTCAAGAATTTAAAAAATACACGCACAACATTCTGAAAATATATGGTACACATAGTTTTTCAATCAAATCTATCAAAAGCGGAAACTTCACAGTTCGAATTAAAAAGTTTTAAAAGCTCATCATCTAAAAAAACTTTGGGGTCGTCTGCATCACTTTTGCTGTCTTCTGGCATTTCACCGCAGTTTTTAGAAATAATGTTTGCTTCAGTGAAGCCCAAAATAATCGTCTAAGTTTTTCCAGAATTCGGAAAAACATATTTATTACCATTAGCTTAAAACTAGAAGTATAACTTCTGCATTTCGTCATTTTACTTTCTATGATAGCGTAGAACTAAGCGTACTCAAGAAAATGCGATTTGGCGAACAACAAACTCCCGCGTCACTGACAAAATTTGCACGTGCTGTCATTGACCAATGACAGTCGATCTTGGATGGTAGTCCGATTATTGTCATTTGAATTTAACATATCTCTCTCTCTCTCTCTCTCTATCTCTATCTATCTATCTATCTATATATATATATAGGGTTGACATTTGTCAAGGAGAGGCTGTGATGTTACGCATCACCTGACCTTACATCCCATATATATATATACGCATCACCTGACCTTACATCCCATATATATATATGGGATGTAAGGTCAGGTGATGCGTAACATCACAGCCTCTCCTTGACAAATGTCAACCCCGCCTTCTCGTGGTGCATCCTGTTCCCACTAAAGGGGCTCTGACGACCGCCAATAGCGGTATAACTATACCAACGGGATCAGAGGAAATTCTATCCCACACTCACCAACCCGCTTGGCCAGCCTGGTGAGTTATGGCCAAACCCCACCAAAATGACTCCACAACTTAAATCTTGGCCCTCAGTCTCCGGCAGCTGGAATGTACCTGGCCAAGGCAGCGGCCAGTGCGACATGAAGGCAGAGGGTGCTAAGAATCCCCGGAGGACCGGACTAGGCTGCCATCTGATGCTGACCTTGGCAACGTACAATGGACCCTCCCTATCTTCTGATTCAAGGCTTCTTGAATTGGAAGAGGAACTACAAAGGATCAAGTGGGACATCGTGGGGCTAAGTGAGGTAAGGAGAAAAGGAGAAGATCTCATTGAACTAAAAAATGGACATCTCTTCTACTATCGTGGGACAGATACTGGCAGAACTAGTGGTGTTGGATTTATAATAAACAAGAAACTGAAGGATAAAGTGGTAGAAGTTGAAAGTTCCTCTGACAGAGCTGCACGACTCGTTATCCAACTTTCGAGAAGATACCAGGCTCAGATTATTCAAACTTATGCACCCACCACAAGTCATGCTGAAGAAGAAATTGAAGAATTTTATGAGGAAATTTGTCATCTAAATAATAAAGGTAAGCAGCACTTGAAAATAATTATGGGAGATTTCAATGCAAAAATAGGGCAACGGCAACAGAATGAAACTTCAGTAGGTAAATTCGGTCACGGCAACAGAGACCAGCGTGGAAATACTCTCGTTGAGTTTGCAGAGGCAGAAGGGTTTTTCATCTTGAACTCCTTTTTCAAGAAAAAGCCACACAGGAAATGGACATGGAGACATCCAAATGGGACGACAAGTGAAATTGATTTTATTATGTGTAACAAAAAATTTGTCATAGAAGACTGCAGTGTGCTAAACAAGTTCAACACAGGCAGTGACCATAGATTGGTGAGATGTAAGATGCACCTCAACACTAAACTCGAACGTGGCAAGCTCATAAGACAAACAAAATGTATTGACATAACCAACCTTAAAAAACACCATAATACCTTCAAGTTGGAACTGAAGAACAGGTTCTCTGCTTTAGAAGGCCTAACATCGGAAGAAGTGGATATTTCTGAAGTTAACAGAAAAGTAACCAAAGCTCTTATGGAAACAGCAACAAAATTAGCTGGGTCTAAGAACAAGTTGCATGTGAACAAATTATCAGGAAAAACCAAAATGTTGATGCGAAAAAGAAGAGAGATGAGGACAACTAAAAAAGATGTGACTTCCAAAGTGGAATATATAGAGCTATGCAAGACAGTACGAAAAAGTATCACTGAAGACGTAAGAAAATTCAACTGTGAAATAGTGAGGAAAGCAATTGAAAACAACCAAAGCCTAAAGATAGCAAAGGGACATCTCAGTAAGGGAAGAAAACAGATTATGGCACTGAGAAAAGAAGATGGTTCTGTAACAAGAAATAGAGGCGAAATTTTGACAAGAGTGAAAGATTTCTACTCCAAATTATATGAAAGGGATGATACATGCACTCCAGACATCATGAAAGATACCAGTACCAGAGTTCCTCCAGTCCTTCCAGCAGAAGTTGCACATGCAATCAAGAACATGAAGCTGGGAAAAGCTCCAGGAGAAGATGGAATTACTGTAGACATCATACAAGAAGCAAGTGGAGAAATCGAAACAGTACTCGCCCAAATTTTCACTCGATGCCTTAATGAAGGAAAGATTCCTGAGGATTGGAACACCGCTACAATGATCCTGCTACATAAGAAAGGTGACATTGAGGATCTCGGAAACTACAGACCTATCAGCCTCCTATCAGTAGTTTATAAAATCTTCACTAAAGTTCTTTCACACCGCTTGAAGGTAACACTGGACATGGCTCAACCGAGAGAACAAGCTGGATTCAGGAGTGGCTACAGCACAATAGATCATATCCATATGCTGAGAGAACTAATTGAAAGAGCGAGGGAATATGAACTTCCATTGTGCATGGCTTTTATCGATTATGAAAAAGCCTTTGATTCGGTGAAACCATCAGCAGTTACAATGGCTCTGAAATCCTGCGGTATTGAAGATGCATACATTAGTATTATTAATAACATCTATGAAAATGCAAGTGCAAAGATTCGGCTGTTTGAAAATACAACACACATAAAAATTGGAAAGCGAGTGAGACAAGGTAACACCATATCTCCGAAGCTCTTCAATGCCACATTGGCAAATGTCTTTCAATCACTGAACTGGGAAAACAAAGGGATAAAGATTAATGGAGATTATATAGCCCACCTTCGTTTTGCTGATGACATAGTCATTTTTGCAACTAGCCCATCAGAGCTGCAGAGTATGATCCAGGAACTTGCTGACAAGAGTAAAGAAGTGGGATTAAAAATGAACTTTCAGAAGACAAAAGTGATGTTCAATGCTTTTACAAGAAATGAAGATTTATCGATTGATGGAGAAAAGCTGGAGATAACAGACACGTACGTTTGTCTTGGACAGCAGGTATCAAGTGAGGGTCACATTGATGAAGAAATTAATCGGCGTACAAAACTTGCCTGGAGAGCTTTTGGAAGAAACAGCATAATTTTCAAGAGCAATATGCCATTATGTCTTAAAAGAAAAGTGTTTGATCAATGTATCCTTCCAGTGCTTACGTATGGTGCAGAAACGTGGACCTTAACTAAAAGAGACATACAAAGGCTGCAGGCAACTCAAAGATTCATGGAGAGGTGCATACTTGGTGTAACCAGGAGAGATAAGAAGAGGAACTCGTGGATCCGAAAAATGACAAGAGTGGAAGACATCATGATCAGAGTTAAATCCCTGAAATGGCAATGGGCTGGACATACTGCCAGAAGGACAGATCATCGATGGACAGCCGAAATTTTAGATTGGATTCCAAGGGACAGGAAAAGACCCAGAAGAAGACCACATGGGAGATGGGTGGATGAAATTCGAAAGTATGCAGGGGTGACATGGAGGAGACTGACACAAGACAGATCGTTGTGGAGGAAACTTGGGGAGACCTTCGTCCAGCAGTGGATTGATAATGGTTGACAATGATGATGATGATGATATATATATATACCCAGTTTACACTGTAGATTATCCATCCATTCGTATAACATAGTGTTCTGTTTGCTTTGTGGAAGGGACAATTTTATTTTTTATTGTTTAGGCTTGGAGCAAGTTGATGAAATGTTTTGTTAATTCTCTGAAGTTTGTCAAATAAACAATTAAGATAGGTAATTTTCTTGATTAGTTTAATATCTGAAATTTTTCAAACAAACCGTTAAGGTAGGTAATTTTCTTGATTAGCTTAATGTTAATAAAATATTGCCATTTGACTCTTCTAAACATTTATCTTTTGAATATCCAACAAAGACGAAGTGCATATCGTGAATCAGCAAAAAAAAAAAAAAAAAAAAACATGTGCTGTAAATATAGTATTAATACTACAATGTTAGTAGTGTAAGCATATATGTTTCACATATTAATTTACTTGAAAATGTTAAATAATGTTATTGTTTCACTGTTTTCAATTTAACTAGATTTGTTTAGTAATTAATAACATAGTAGCCCTCTAATTTTTCCTTCTTACATCAAAAGAGTTGAATTTACAGATTTTTTTAGAGGTAATTTGTTTCATGTTGGCTAGTCAAATTTTTGAACTAGAACCTAGTTAAATATTTCTTCTCAACTGCTGTAGAAGGGTGATTACTTTCTGCAGGTTTAACTTTTCATTATTTTTTATTATTTTTTTTAATTTTTGAAAAATCTAGAGTAACCGTTTAGTCCAAGAATTATGTAGCCACATTAAGTTTAATATATGTAGTATATATGGTAAGAGTGATAATCAGATTTTCCTTATGAAGCTGTAAGCATCAAGTTCTGAAAGTTCAAAATATTACTTTGTTGAAGTTCCAGTGTAACCTGAATTCTCAAAGCTATTTTGTAGGTTGAGAATATTTTCTGGTAGAGAGTCATCATAAATGTCAACTGTTATGAGAATGCCATCTCATGTACAGACAGAATAACAAAAGTTGAGGTAAACTAATTTGTCTTCAAGTTTTTCTGTTTAACAGTTTTCCAGAAAAAGAGCCAAAGGGAAACGCTTTGCTAAGCCTGAGGTATGTTTGTGGTAATTAATTCTAAATTGGAAGAAGTTATGTTTGAATGTAAACATTTCTACATAATTTTTATGTTCGTGTTTACAGCAAAATAATTTCTTCTTATTCGAAAAGGTGTTGTAAATGTGCTGAGAATTAAGAAACACTTAATATCAATTATTAATATTACAGATCTAAATAGTGTATTGGCAAATCACATATAATTATGCAAATGTGAACCTTTGTGGCATAAAATTAAAACTTTGGACTATAAATGACATGAAAATCAGAGACTAATAAAAGGAAGTTTCTACATCCAGAAAAACAGTTCTGTTAAGGAACCTATAAAACTTATAAATAGCATCATTAACACCTCAATTCAAAAAGAGTACACTTACAAAATATATAAGATTTTAATTAGAGAAATGGCAATAATAATTGAGCAACCTGGTAATAAAATTTAAATGCTTTCTGTGTGAACAAAGCCTTAGATCCAGTTTCTAATAATTGAGAACAGGCCTTGTGATAAAGATCTAGAGGCCAGAAATGACTGAAAATGCAAATATATATCATCATCATTGTCAACCATTATCAATCCACTGCTGGACGAAGGTCTCCCCAAGTTTCCTCCACAACGGTCTGTCTTGTGCCAGTCTCCTCCATTTCACTCTCGCATACTTTCGAATTTCATCCACCCATCTCCCATGGGGTCTTTTTCTGGGTCTTTTCCTGTCCCTTGGAATCCAATCTAAAACTTCGGCTGTCCATCGATGGTCTGTCCTTCTGGCAGTATGTCCAGCCCATTGCCATTTCAGGGATTTAACTCTGATCATGGTGTCTTCCACTCTTGTCATTTTTTGGATCCACGAGTTCCTCTTCTTGTCTCTCCTGGTTATGCCAAGCATGCACCTCTCCATGAATCTTTGGGTTGTCTGCAGCCTTTGTATGTCTCTCTTAGTTAAGGTCCACGTCTCTGCGCCATACGTAAGCACTGGAAGGATGCATTGATCAAACACTTTTCTTTTAAGACATAACGGCATATTGCTCTTGAAAATTATGCTCTTTCTTCCAAAAGCTCTTCAGGCAAGTTTTGTACGACAATTAATTTCTTCATCAATGTGACCCTCACTTGATATCTGCTGTCCAAGATAAACATACGTGTCTGTTATCTCCAGATTTTCTCCATCAATCGATAAATCTTCATTTCTTGTAAAAGCATTGAACATCACTTTTGTCTTCTGAAAGTTCATTTTTAATCCCACTTCTTTACTCTTGACAGCAAGTTCCTGGATCATACTCTGCAGCTCTGATGGGGTAGTTGCAAAAATGACTACGTCATCAGCAAAACGAAGGTGGGTTATATAATCTCCATTAATCTTTATCCCTTTGTTTTCCCAGTTCAGTGATTGAAAGACATTTTCCAATGTGGCATTAAAGAGCTTCGGAGATATGGTGTCACCTTGTCTTACTCCCTTTCCAATTTTTATGTGTGTTGTATTTTCAAACAGCCGAATCTTTGCACTTGCATTTTCATAGATGTTATTAATAATATTAATGTATGCATCTTCAATACCGCAGGATTTCAGAGCCATTGTAACTGCTGATGGTTTCACTGAATCAAAGGCTTTTTCATAATCGATAAAAGCCATGCACAATGGAAGTTCATATTCCCTCGCTCTTTCAATTAGTTCTCTCAATACGTGGAGATGATCTATTGTGCTGTAGCCACTCGTGAATCCAGCTTGTTCTCTTGGTTGATTGGTTGAGCCATATACATACACTGCTGGACAATTGCTAAGGACAGATCATAAACGGCTATATAGCGCTTAAAAAAGTAAGTGTGGTTGGATGCCAAGTGAAATAAAATAATATCAGAATGCCAGGACATTACAAGAAAGACAATTTATTGTGCTCTGAAATCCAGAAGGCTTTGGAACGTGTTCAAGGGACAAACAGGCCATTTTGTGCAGAATACGTAAACGTGAAAAAAATGCAATTACCGTCCGCAGGCGTTCCGGCGTAAGATGTCAATACGGGATATGGCCACCATGCAGGGCGATGCAAGATTCCACACGTCCTGTCATGCTTTGCACAACATTATCAAGCAGTTGTTGGGGTAATTTATCCCATTCCTCTGTCAGTGCATGGATGAGGGTGTCCTTGTTTATTGGAGGGCATTGGCGACCAGCAAGACTCCTCCCCAAAGCATCCCACACATTTTCAATGGGATTCGTATCTGGAGAACGTGCTGGCCATACGAGGCGTTGAATATCCTTGCTCTCAAGACACTCCTGGACAGGGACTGTTCGATGACATGTTGCGTTGTCGTCCATGAAAATGAATTTATCACCGACAACACCACGGAACATGCAAACATGAGGTAGCAGAACATCATTAATGTATCGTTGGCCAGTCATAGTCCCAGTTGGAAGCACATAGAGAGACGTACGGCCATTGATCATGATGCCAGCCCATACCATGACACTACATGTTGGATATCGGTCCATTTCCTGTATGTTTGCTGGACAATATGCAGTACCACTATCACGCCAGATCAGTTGTCATCGACAATCAGACGATAGACTGTGTCTACTCTCATCTGAGAAGAGGACAGCAGACCAGTCGTTATCAGTCCAATTGCGATGTTGATGGCACTATTGCAAATGGGCGGTACGGTGAAGTCTGGACAATGGGATGCACACAACAGGACGGCGGGCGTATAGTCCTCCTTTGTGCAAACGTCTGGCAACAGTTTTTCGGGAGATCCGCTTGCCAGTAGCAGCCATAAACTGATTTGCTACTTCACTAGCTGTGCTGCGCCGGTGTCTTTTTGTTGATAGCACTATGTACCGATCTTCTGCAGGTGTCGTACGGCGAACACGACCTCCCCCATGACGTTTGCTACACTCTCCATTTGTTTGAAATGATTTTCAAAGCCTTGAAACAACACTGTGGCTGACGTCGAACTCCCTGGCAACATCTGTTATTTTTCGCCCTTCTTCAATCTAGCCAATAATACGGCCAAACGTAAAATCATCTAGGTGATGTCGGGAAGACATACTGAAAATTGCAAGTTCGTCAACTGATTCTTTCCCTTTCAACTTTGCGTTTGAACAACAACAGTCAATACGCGTCAAATCCTTTATATCTCTTATCAGCGCTATGACGTCACGAACAAGTTCGGCAATCCAAAATTTGCATATGCACAACACATCTTACTGTATCCCGCACTTATGCTAATTTCCACATTTTCCTGCCTTACATTTTATGGTTGCTATGGTTGCTATTGTCATCCGTCCTTAGCAATTGTCCGGCAGTGTATATATATATATATATATAAATGGGCTCTGACAACCGCCAATAGCGGTATAACTATACCATCGGGATTAGAGGAAATGCTATCCCACACTCACCAACCCGCTTGGCCAGCCTGGTGAGTTATGGCCAAACCCCTCCAAAATGACTCCACAACTTAAATCTTGGCCCTCAGTCTCCGGCAGCTGTAATGTACCTGGCCAAGGCAGTGGCCAGTGCGACATGAAGGCAGAGGGTGCTAAGAATCCCCGGAGGACCGGACTAGGCTGCCATCTGATGCTGACCTTGGCTACGTATAACGGACGCTCCCTATCTTCTGATTCAAGGCTTCTTGAATTGGAAGAGGAACTACAAAGGATCAAGTGGGACATCGTCGGGCTAAGTGAGGTAAGGAGAAAAGGAGAAGATCTCATTGAACTGAAAAGTGGACATCTCTTCTACTATCGTGGGACAGATACTGGCAGAACTAGTGGTGTTGGATTTATAATAAACAAGAAACTGAAGGATAAAGTTGTAGAACTTTAAAGTTCCTCTGACAGAGCTGCAGGACTCGTTATCCAACTCTCAAGAAGATACCAGGCTCAGATTATTCAAACTTATGCACCCACCACAAGTCATCCTGAAGAAAAAATTGAAGAATTTTATGAAGAAATTCGTCATCTAAATAATAAAGGTAAGCAGCACTTGAAGATAATTATGGGAGATTTCAATGCAAAAATAGGGCAACGGCAACAGAATGAAACTTCAGTAGGTAAATTCGGTCACGGCAACAGTAACCAGGGTGGAAATACTCTCGTTGAGTTTGCAGAGGCAGAAGGGTTTTTCATCTTGAACTCCTTTTTCAAGAAAAAGCCACACAGGAAATGGACATGGAGACATCCAAATGGGACGACAAGTGAAATTGATTTTATTATGTGTAACAAAAAATTTGTCATAGAAGACTGCAGTGTGCTAAACAAGTTCAACACAGGCAGTGACCATAGATGGGTGAGATGTAGCACCTCAACACTAAACTCGAACGTGGCAAGCTCATAAGACAAACAACCTTAAAAAACACCATAATACCTTCAAGTTGGAACTGAAGAACAGGTTCTCTGCTTTAGAAGGCCTAACATCGGAAGAAGTGGATATTTCTGAAGTTAACAGAAAAGTAACCAAAGCTCTTATGGAAACAGCAACAAAATTAGCTGGGTCTAAGAACAAGTTGCATGTGAACAAATTATCAGGAAAAACCAAAATGTTGATGCGAAAAAGAAGAGAGATGAAGACAACTAAAGAAGATGTGACTTCCAAAGTGGAATACATAGAGCTATGCAAGACAGTACGAAAAAGTATCACTGAAGACGTAAGGAAATTCAACTGTGAACTAGTGAGGAAAGCATTTGAAAACAACCAAAGCCTAAAGATAGCAAAGGGACATCTCAGTAAGGGAAGAAAACAGATTATGGCACTGAGAAAAGAAGATGGTTCTGTAACAAGAAATATAGGCAAAATTTTGACAAGAGTGAAAGATTTCTACTCTAAGTTATATGAAAGGGATGATGCATGTACTCCAGACATCATGGAAAGTACCAGTACCAGAGTTCTTCCAGTCCTTCCAGCAGAAGTTGCACATGCAATCAAGAACATGAAGCGGGGAAAAGCTCCAGGAGAAGATGGAATTACTGTAGACATCATACAAGAAGCAAGTGGAGAAATCGAAACAGTACTCGCCCAAATTTTCACTCGATGCCTTAATGAAGGGAAGATTCCTGAGGATTGGAACAACGCTACAATGATCCTGCTACATAAAAAAGGTGACATTGAGGATCTCAGGAACTACAGACCTATCAGCCTCCTCCTATCAGTGGTTTATAAAATCTTCACTAAAGTACTTCCACACCGTTTGAAGGTAACACTGGACATGGCTCAACCGAGAGAACAAGCTGGATTCAGGAGTGGCTACAGCACAATAGATCATATCCACGTATTGAGAGAACTAATTGAAAGAGCGAGGGAATATGAACTTCCATTTTGCATGGCTTTTATCGATTATGAAAAAGCCTTTGATTCGGTGAAACCATCAGCAGTTACAATGGCTCTGAAATCCTGCGGTATTGAAGATGCATACATTAGTATTATTAATAACATCTATGAAAATGCAAGTGCAAAGATTCGGCTGTTTGAAAATACAACACACATAAAAATTGGAAAGCGAGTGAGACAAGGTAACACCATATCTCCGAAGCTCTTCAATGCCACATTGGCAAATGTCTTTCAATCACTGAACTGGGAAAACAAAGGGATAAAGATTAATGGAGATTATATAGCCCACCTTCGTTTTGCTGATGACATAGTCATTTTTGCAACTGCCCCATCAGAGCTGCAGAGTATGATCCAAGAACTTGCTGACAAGAGTAAAGAAGTGGGATTAAAAATGAACTTTCAGAAGACAAAAGTGATGTTCAATGCTTTTACACGAAATGAAGATTTGTCAATTGATGGAGAAAAGCTGGAGATAACAGACACGTACGTTTATCTTGGACAGCAGATATCAAGTGAGGGTCACATTGATGAAGAAATTAATTGTCGTACAAAACTTGCCTGGAGAGCTTTTGGAAGAAACAGCATAATTTTCAAAAGCAATATGCCATTATGTCTTAAAAGAAAAGTGTTTGATCAATGCATCTTTCCAGTGCTTACGTATGGTGCAGAGACGTGGACCTTAACTAAAAGAGACATACAAAGGCTGCAGACAACTCAAAGAAGCATGGAGAGGTGCATGTTTGGTGTAACCAGGAGAGATAAGAAGAGGAACTCGTGGATCCGAAAAATGACAAGAGTGGAAGACATCATGATCAGAGTTAAATCCCTGAAATGGCAATGGGCTGGACATACTGCCAGAAGGACAGACCATCGATGGACAGCCGAAATTTTAGATTGGATTCCAAGGGACAGGAAAAGACCCAGAAGAAGACCACATGGAAGATGGGTGGATGAAATTCGAAAGTATGCGGGAGTGACATGGAGGAGACTGGCACAAGACAGACCGTTGTGGAGGAAACTTGGTGAGACCTTCGTCCAGCAGTGGATTGATAATGGTTGACGATGATGATGATGATATCGTCCAGCAGTGGATTGATAATGGTTGACAATGATGATGATGATGATATATATATCATCATCATCATCATCATTGTCAACCATTATCAATGATATATATATCATCATCATCATCATTGTCAACCATTATCAATCCACTGCTGGACGAAGGTCTCCCCAAGTTTCCTCCACAACGGTCTGTCTTGTGCCAGTCTTCTCCATGTCACTCCCGCATATTTACGAATTTCATCCACCCATCTCCCATGTGGTCTTCTTCTGGGTCTTTTCCTGTCCCTTGGAATCCAATCTAAAATTTCGGCTGTCCATCGATGATCTGTCCTTCTGGCAGTATGTCCAGCCCATTGCCATTTCAGGGATTTAACTCTGATCGTGATGTCTTCCACTCTTGTCATTTTTCGGATCCACGAGTTCCTCTTCTTATCTCTCCTGGTTACACCAAGCATGCACCTCTCCATGCTACTTTGAGTTGTCTGCAGCCTTTGTATGTCTCTTTTAGTTAAGGTCCATGTCTCTGCACCATACGTAAGCACTGGAAGGATGTTCCAATCCTCAGGAAGCGGTGTTCCAATCCTCAGGAATCTTTCCTTCATTAAGGCATCGAGTGAAAATTTGGGCGAGTACTGTTTCGATTTCTCCACTTGCTTCTTGTATGATGTCTACAGTAATTCCATCTTCTCCTGGAGCTTTTCCCCGCTTCATGTTCTTGATTGCATGTGCAACTTCTGCTGGAAGGACTGGAGGAACTCTGGTACTGGTATCTTTCATGATGTCTGGAGTGCATGTATCATCCCTTTCATATAATTTGGAGTAGAAATCTTTCACTCTTGTCAAAATTTTGCCTCTATTTCTTGTTACAGAACCATCTTCTTTTCTCAGTGCCATAATCTGTTTTCTTCCCTTACTGAGATGTCCCTTTGCTATCTTTAGGCTTTGGTTGTTTTCAATTGCTTTCCTCACTAGTTCACAGTTGAATTTTCTTACGTCTTCAGTGATACTTTTTCGTACTGTTTTGCATAGCTCTATATATTCCACTTTGGAAGTCACATCTTCTTTAGTTGTCCTCATCTCTCTTCTTTTTTGCATCAACATTTTCGTTTTTCCTGATAATTTATTTACATGCAACTTGTTCTTAGACCCAGCTAATTTTTGTTGCTGTTTCCATAAGAGCTTTGGTTACTTTTCTGTTAACTTCAGAGATGTCCACTTCTTCCGATGTTAGGCCTTCTAAAGCAGAGAACCTGTTCTTCAGTTCCAACTTGAAGGTATTATGATGTTTTTTAAGGTTGGTTATGTCAATAGATTTTGTTTGTCTTATGAGCTTGCCACGTTCAAGTTTAGTGTTGAGGTGCATCTTACATCTCACCAATCTATGGTCACTACCTGTGTTGAACTTGTTTAGCACACTGCAGTCTTCTATGACAAATTTTTTGTTACACATAATAAAATCAATTTCACTTGTCCCATTTGGATGTCTCCATGTCCATTTCCTGTGTGGCTTTTTCTTGAAGAAGGAGTTCAAGATGAAAATCCCTTCTGCCTCTGCAAACTCAACGAGAGTATTTCCACGCTGGTTTCTGTTGCCGTGACCGAATTTACCTACTGAAGTTTCATTCTGTTGCCGTTGCCCTATTTTTGCATTGAAATCTCCCATAATTATTTTCAAGTGCTGCTTACCTTTATTATTTAGATGACAAATTTCCTCATAAAATTCTTCAATTTCTTCTTCAGCATGACTTGTGGTGGGTGCATAAGTTTGAATAATCTGAGCCTGGTATCTTCTCGAGAGTTGGATAACGAGTCGTGCAGCTCTGTCGGAGGAACTTTCAATTTCTACCACTTTATCCTTCAGTTTCTTGTTTATTATAAATCCAACACCACTAGTTCTGCCAGTATCTGTCCCACGATAGTAGAAGAGATGTCCACTTTTCAGTTCGATGAGATCTTCTCCTTTTCTCCTTACCTCACTTAGCCCGACGATGTCCCACTTGATCCTTTGTAGTTCCTCTTCCAATTCAAGAAGCCTTGAATCAGAAGATAAGGAGCGTCCATTGTACGTTGCCAAGGTCAGCATCAGATGGCAGCCTAGTCCGGTCCTCTGGGGATTCTTAGCACCCTCTGCCTTCATGTCGCACTGGCCGCTGCCTTGGCCAGGTACATTCCAGCTGCCGGAGACTGAGGGCCAAGATTTAAGTTGTGGAGTCATTTTGGAGGGGTTTGGCCATAACTCACCACGCTGGCCAAGCGGGTTGGTGAGTGTGGGATAGAATTTCCTCTGATCCGGATGGTATAGTTATACCGCTATTGGCGGTCGTCAGAGCCCCTTTAGTGGGAACAGGATGCACCACGAGAAGGCGGGGTTGACATTTGTCAAGGAGAGGCTGTGATGTTACGCATCACCTGACCTTACATCCCGATATATATATATATATATATATATATATATATATATATGAAGAACATTTGAAACTCTTCAATTTTAAAAAGAATTTTATTTGTTTTAATCCGATTAAAGTCTAAAGTAAGTGTTTTTAATTTCTGTTAAAGCTATGGAATTAATTATAATGATGCACTAGGAAAACTTCAAGAACTTTTCCATTGAATGAAATACGGGATTACACCATTGTACAATACAAAGTTTGAAGTTGTGAATCCATTTATTGGTGTAAATGTGACATATGTGGTAAGTCAGACACATCTGAAAACTTGAAAAATTTGTCGTCCTGGAGCGGGAATTGAATCTGTGTCTCTGAGCTAGCGCTCCAGTATGCTAGCCACTACACCGCACAGAATGACTAAGTCTCAAGTTTCCGATTAATTTGAATATAACCATCACAGGATTTGCTAGTTAAAGCAACTGGCATACATAATATAGTGAATCTGGAGGATTAAAATTCATTCCCATGATTGCCCGGAGGAGCAGAATTTTAATGAATGAAATACAGGATTACACCATTGTACAATACAAATTTTGACGTTATGAATCCGTTTATTGGTGTAAATATGACATGAATGGTAAGTCAGTTAATATCCGTAAACTTGAAAATTTCATCATCCTGGAGTGGGAATCGAACCCACGTCTCCCAGCTTGCATATGAGTATGCTAATCCCTACAACTCCCTAGATGCTAAACCGCAACTTCACCATTGTGATCTAGTTATGTAAGATTTAGGCCATTGCTTGATATTTTATAGTGATTATCTAAAATCACCAAAAAGAGCGAAATTCATCAGTATTTTTTTAATCAATGATGATGAACTTCTGAAAGGGTACCATGAAGTGTGCTATCCTGAGAAAAATATGTTCCCCATAATAGAAAACAGTGTAAATATACTGCATACATGACTGTGACCATTGTTTTCTCAGTTTAATGGCTTTGTGTTCAGCCTATATTCTGAAAATATTGCATTTTATCATTGTTAAAAATATATGAATTTTGTGTTGCATTTGTTTTACTTATGTTTAGATCTGGTTCAACAACAAAGGTTGGGCATCTTCTGTGTCATACATGAATGCCATCAACAATATCCTCCTTAGAGCACATTTGCCTCCAGGGACAGATGTTGGTTATTATGGAATATCTGTTATAAACCACCCAATGAATTTTACTCAAGATCAACTCAAGGATGAAGTACTGTAAGTGAAACATATTCAAGACTTCCTTTTGTGTCCAAATGTTTCATTATATGTTTGTAATACATTCACTTTATTCTGATTGTTAATCTTTATGAACAGTTCTTGCAGACCTTTTAGAGCTCATGAAAATATTGTTATAAAAATTTCTCCAGTTAATTGGTTAGTAAAAATATATTAATAGAAAAGATGCATTGAAGCCTTAAACAAATAACACACAATTTAAACAATCTCGTGTATTTGTGTAAGCTAGGATTTTTTATTGTATCTAAAAAATTGTACTTTCAAGGTATTAGAAACATTTGATAAATAGCAGCATATCTGCTGAAATTGTCCATGACAATATAGTCAAGATCAATTACATTGAATTATGTAATAGTATATGTACTGACATAAATGTAACAGTTCAAATGAAAAGTAATGGAAAATTGCCATTTTTGGACATTTTATTTATTAACAGCAGTACTATATCATATCACTAAGCTGATTCAGAGGTTAGCTCTACAAAGAAATACAAACTACCAGTTAATTTTTACTTGCTGTTGTCACATAAAACTTCTCTATTTCTACCAATCTCGACATGCAATTCGGGCTTCACTGATATCCATCACACACCATACATTACAAGACCTTCTATATTTCATACTCATAATCTTTTTCTCATGCAGACATTCCTGAATCTGATCCTCCCATGACTTCCTTGCAGTGGTGTAATTAGCAAACCCCCCCGCACAAGATTTACTTCAGCGCCCCCAAGCGCAGTAATTTACCCAGAATTTCAAACATGAGGGAGGATGCGTTTTTCGCAGCATGTGTGTGGTGGATATGGGGAGGGGGAGTTGGGTAGAATGTCTGGAATGGTAATGCTGGTACCCAGAGCTTTGTAGTTTTAACTTTTTAAGTAATAGATTTAACAATACAGGTAATTGTTTCGCATAAAACTAAAATAAATCACTTGAAGAAATCACCCTCTTGTACATGGCAGATCTGCGGCTGCTGTGAATAACGTTGGCGTCTGTCGTGTACATAATCCTACGTGACTGACTGACTGTTTCCCCACATCCTCCATGGGGAATCCTCATGTGGCCTTGCGTTTTTCTTCAGCAGCGCAGAGAGAGGGCGATTGGAGAGTGATCATATGACAACCTGGAACCAAAGGGCCGAATAACTTCAATCTGTAGGACATCCAGTGCTTTAAAAGTGAAACTTGACGCTTATTTAGGCAAAGCTAAATGTACTTTAAAAGAAAATACGATCTTTTGGGTTAATTATTTGTTTGTTTGTCTTTGTGCGTGTTTGAATTTTTTCAAAAAACTATAACTGGAAGCTCCAGTATGCCCCCTTGGTTGCCTGCCCCCTCCCCATCTGCGAGAGTGGTACTTACGCCACTGCTTCCTTGTCCTTCCTCTGCCTTTCCTTACTGCCACTTGGGCTAAAAATATTTTTTTAGTAAGCATCTCATCACTCATTTCTTTAACATGGCCATACCACCGAAGCATATTAATCTTCACCTTGCTAACAACATTTTGCTTCACATTACACAACTGCAACACATCATTCCTCACAAAATCAGAATGTGTCTTGCCAGAACCTTCCCGTAAGCAACACATTTCTCTAGCACACAGATGACTCATGTATTTCTTGTGTAGTACCCAGGTTTCGCTGCCATACATCAAAGTAGGAACAATTACACTTTCATGCACATTCATGCGGGACTCTCTTGAGAGCCCATCATTCCTGTCAAAACCTCCCAAAGCAGCTATGACTTTCAATGAAGTATTCACTAATATACTAATTTCAGCATCCAATTTGTTCTCTCTGTCAAACATGCTTCCTAAATACACAAATTCATTCATCTGGTCAATCACTGTGCCATTTAGACTTATATTACATTCAGTACTACCAGTTTCTCTCTCAAAAGCCATAACTTTGGTTTGGTCCCTAATTTATACTCAGTTTGAATTTCATGCAAACTTCATGCATCTGGGACAACATACTCTGCAACTCACTTTTGCTCTCTGCCAACAGGACAGTGTCATCAGCATACAGCAATCTGCACACACGGATATCACCAAGACATAAAACAGTATTATCTATTTTGGCATCTCACATGCACACATCCATAAATATATTAAACAGCCATAGTGACATTATACAACCTCCTTGTCTGACACCTGCACCAATAGAAAACCATTTTGATAAAACACCATTCACTTGTACACAAGCTATACTACCAACATACATGGCTTTTACACTGTTAAGTAGATTCTCAGTAACACCATATTCATTCATTGCCTTCCACAAAAGTGTTCTATTTACTCGGTCGTAAGCTTTCTCTAAATCTATGAAAGCAGCAAAAACTTTCTTACCAACAGCCAGATACTTTTCAGTCATCATGCATAATCCAAAAATTTGGTCAGTGCAGACTTTACCAGGCATAAAACCACTCTGAACATTCCACACTTTCTCTGATGTGAGACCCCATACTTTTTCAATAACGACCTTACCAAACACTTTCCCTGGCATACTCAGTAGGCTAATACCATGATAGTTCTTGCAGTCAGTCTGATCACCTTTTCCCTTGTACAAGAGAACAGTGATAGCATCCTTTCAATCCTGAGGGACCATTCCTAACCTAACTCCCAGCACAACTGGCAAATTTCAGTTAACCACTAAATTACAGAGTCACCACCCTATTTTAGCATCTCGGCAGTTGTGCCATCAACTCCCGGAGCCTTACCATTCTGAAGAGATTTTAGAGCTTTACACACCTTTTCTCTTGAGATCCCTCCTGCGTTTCCATCCTTCACTGTGACATCATCTGCTTCTGCCTCAGAACCACCTTTGCTTTCCGGATCTAATAACTCACAGAAGTATTCACGTCATCTTTCACTTAACTCTTGCTCCCATATCAATTCCCTGATCCTGTTCTTCACACAACTTACTACTTCGTTTTCCCTATTTTTCCCGAATCTCATCTAACTTTCCTTATCTTTCCTATCTTTTCAAAAAAAAAAAAAAAGAAAAAAAAATTCATGCCTTTCCACCTTTTCCTTCCTATCTCTTGCTTTACTCTGGTGAACCAGCTTAGCGGCTTCATGCTTCTTGCAGCGATATTCATCCGCAGAAACTCTACCTTGCAACATCCCCAAATAAGCTTCCTTCTTTCTCTGTACTGCCTCTTCAATTTCACTATTCCACCAAACATTACCTTTATTGTTACCCAGTATTGTGGTGCCACAGACCTCTTCACTTTAATTACACAGAACAGCAATACTGAGGAAATGCAGTTTGACCTTTACAGAAAAACAGCTTTTACAGCAAATTTTATACCAGCTGACTGCAACTGTCTTAAAATCTATAAATTTGCTGCTTTCAGATCTAAATAGAACATATACATCAGATGACAACACATTTTATAAAGAAATTTCATGGATTGAAAATCTGGCTATGGTTTTTGGATATATCACTTCAGGAATAAAAATATTAATGCAATTCAGATAACTACAGCATAAAATCCCCTATGAGAAAAATAAAGAAAGATCATTACCATACATACCTACAATTATCTAGGTCATGCAGAAAATTTGTTTAAAATATAATATGAACATAGGTATAAGAGTACAAGATATAAAGAGCTTAAAAACGATAAATCATTATAACAGCTTGATTTTAAAGAAATAAGATGTATACAGAATTCTGATGCATGATTGTAATAAGAAAAAAGCATGTTACTTCATGGGGAGTACAGAAAATTATATACGTTTTTATCATTTACATGTTGAATTGCTGCAGTCCCAATGGCCGCTTAGGGGTATTTATTTCAGTTATACATTATTTGTCAGTACATAAACTGTGTTTATACGTTTTCATTTTCTAGAGAAAAAGAAAAATTCCCCTTTTTGAACCTTAGAAGAGTAACAAGAACCAGGAGCTCTTTGCTTTTTACTGTAAACTTCCATTTCTTCTGTTCCTTTGATTGCTGACACGGTCATCTAGTGAGGAGGACAGAGATGTGTCAAATGCCCACTCCCATAAACCACGACATCATCCTTCTGAGGGGAGTGGGGCGAAATCAGCAGTTTTTTTTTTTTTTTTTTTTTTTTTTGTGGTATCATTCTTTCTTTGGACAAAACCAGACCTCTGCAATTAGTGTGACCTTTGACTTATGTTCAGGGATCTTTGCCAAACTTTTTCTATAAAAAAATTAGCTCCTTTAGCCTACATTCTGTTCTGCTGTTTGCCTTAGAAGTTCCTGTTTTCCCCTTCTCTTCAATTCAGTATGGCTTCTTGCAAAAAAAAAAAAAATGTCGCTAAGCCATAAGATGCAAATTTTAAAGCAAGTGGATGACAATCCACATCTAACAAAGGTGGAACTTGAGCTACAAAAATTGATATGCCTGTTTCCATGCTGTCCACTATTATTTATAAGTGGAAAGAAATTGAGGGAAATGCAATGACGTGTTAGATTATGTATCGATAAAAAGACGGTACAGCACATATGTGTTCCAGAAATTGTATGAAAATGAAAGGCAATTAAATCAAGGAATAATGTTCTGTTAGCAGTAAGTGCATCAAACATTTGCTTCCTGCTTTAACTACTGCATCTTTAAAATATAGAGGCTTGTATTTTCTATAGTAATATCATCAAAAATTTAAGTTTCGTTTATACATTTTTCACAGTTATATGTATTTTATTTCAGTTCTTGGAAAAACGTATAATTGATGCTCTGTTGTATATAGAAACCAGGTTATCTAAACATAAAAAATTGAAACAAAAAACAAAACAAAATCGCTCAATATTGACTATACCGCTTAATGAATCAAGCTACCCCAGATTGGGTTAATATCAAATTAGTAATATAGCAGAAATGATGAGAGAGATACATAATAGCAGAGTCTAGATGCATTAAAAAATAAAGAATATACTTGTAATAGTCCAATTATATTGTACACTTTAGCTACATTTTCTTTCACCACACTGTATTTTGGTACTTGTTTTTTTTTTTTTTTTTTTGTGGTTTCTTTTTTCAATGTACAATGTCTGTCTTTCATAATTTATAATCCAACTTAATGTATTTTTTGATATTTCCATTTCAGTAATCTTGCTTCTAACCAATATTTAACTACAGTGGTATTCTCAGTTATGATAAACTTTCAAAGCAACATAACATGGCTTTTAATGTAAAGCTGTTAGAACAAAGAAAATTCACATGGCAAGATTGAAAAATAGGCTTAAAAGCAACAACACCAGTAGGCCTAAATTTTCTATAACAGGAGGAATAGATTTATTGACCAAATAATATTGTAATTAATATAGAAATGTTGAAATTTATTTTTGAAGGTTTGTTTATCTAGTTTGAGATATTATTTTTAATGTTTTAGGCATGTTGAACAAAATTTTAGATGGTATCTATATACCAAATAAATGATTGAACTTTAATGTCACATATTTAGACTATTTCTGCTATATAATTTAGTTAATCAAACAACTAAAGCTGTTTAATTGGCATGGGCAACATTGCTGGCCAGGTCTGTGGCAGAGGATTGTGTGCTTTCTTCACACCTGCAGTAAGCTTCATTTGGCATGATCACTCAACTTGTGCAACCTCCTAGAGCATGGCTTCAGTGTAGTGGCGCCATCTGCTTTCTATCGACTATGAACATCAGAGACAGTGGATTTTGGAAATCTCAGAAGAGCAACAGTGCTACGTAGTAACAGCTTACTCAGTCGGTATCTTAACCACCATGCCCCTTTCAAAGTCCATCATTTCAGCTCCATGTTCCATAGTGGTTTTTAATGTTATCTCTGAGAGTTGTCAATGATCCCCTTTATATGCAGCACTCAACACACCCTGTGTGTACATCTGGTTTTGTAAATAGACAATTATTTGCATATATACAGGTGTCTGAAGGCTTTTGTATTTATTGTGTATATATATGTATTATGTATATATATCAGTGGGATATATTCGAGGCTAGCTGCGAAGTCCAGAGAATGCGCAAATAAAAGTCAATTAAATATCCACAAATAAAAGTCAATTAAATATCCACAAATAAAAGTCAATTAAATATACACAAATAAAAGTCAATTATCAACGGTATTAAGATATGTCGATGCTTTTGCTGCAAAAAAAAATACATGCGGATTCGCTTCTTTGACTCAGTCTGGCAAGTGAAGACCAACGGCATAACACAAGCAGCTCTTCCAGAGTCTTCGCTGTTCTGACTTGAAGGCCTTTGATACAATCGCCTGCTAGCGTTTCCATGACAACACGA
This sequence comes from Macrothele yani, assembly GCA_039090855.1. Classification (NCBI taxonomy): domain Eukaryota; kingdom Metazoa; phylum Arthropoda; class Arachnida; order Araneae; family Macrothelidae; genus Macrothele; species Macrothele yani. Next base: position 141,743,735 of record CM077001.1, read on the forward strand.
ATGAGCGTATGGAGGGGAATGGACCATTGCTTTGCTCAACGATTTGCTCAGAAAAGAGAAGACTTCGACTACCTCAGTCACTCGCATGCTTCCTCCTGTAACATCACATGTTTCGCGAGAGTTGTTTCAGTTTGTGTGAAGTGTAAATGAATTAAAATCAGTGATATTGTATCTTAAATTCGTGGCTTTGCTGGATTCGAACTGTTTTGATAAATTTTGTGAAAGCTTCCCTGAACATCTGCTGTCAGAACATAAAGAACTCTATGCTTCAAATTTTGATACAGTCCGACTTAAAAATGAACTGAAGGTGTTTTATTCTCTTGTGAATACAAAAACAAATCAATAAGAGACATTACTTGTTACATAAAGTTGAATAAATTGGACATAGTGTTTAGGGAGGTGTACAAATTAGTAGACCTAATATTAAAGTTTCCATCAAGAACTGCAACTGCCGAAAGAAGTTTTTCTGTAACAGAAAGAATCAAGATATATCTTAAAGCCACACAAGGACATGTACATTCGAGCAACTTGGCTGATTTGTCAATAGAGAAAAACGTTATTTTTAAATATGAAAAACTACTCGGAAGAAAGTTTTTATGAAAACGTGACACTCAAGTTCACACAAAAGGAAAGAAGAATGGAGTTCATGTACAAATAAAGTATACAAATCCTAATCCTCATAAGTATTTGGTATCATGTTAGCAATAGCATGTACCTAAAATAAGTTACTTCTATTAATTAACAATTGAAAATTAATTAAACTTTGCAATTTCGCAATTGAAAAAAAACAGTACTGTGCAGGGGGCGGGAGAGGGGTGGGGAGCCCAGATCTCGGACCCAAGATAAACTACTGATATATATTATATCATAACAGGCTTGAAAGTTGTTGTTTAAATGAGTTTTGTTTTAATTGAAATGTGTTTGTCAAAACAAATCTTAGGAGCTAATCTTCATGTAAAATTTGCTTCTGAGTAAGACATTTTATATCCTCATATGACTGCTTTTGTTCTTTCATATCGAATTTACAGAGAACGTAAAGGACTAAGTCTCCTACATGCTGTATGTGTTATATTTGCGATGTCCTTTGTGTCTGCAAGCTTCGTGATGTTCTTGATAGAAGACAAGGCAACCGGCTCAAAACATCTACAGTTTGTTAGTGGAGTAAAGCCAGTGATTTACTGGGTTGGCACATACACTTGGGATTTAGTAAGTTTACGTTTTAACTTATAAGAAAATGTAAATCAATTTTTTGTTCCTGTAATTATGTACCTAATATAATATTCACATGTTTTATTGAATGTAAGATCAGATAGTCAAAAACAAAAATGCATTTCTTCCACCAGAAATTTTACACAGATGTTTGTCAATTCACAATTATCTTATTTTTTGGCATATAAGAGTTTTTTTCTTCAGAAGCCTGAACCTCAACTTATACACCACATCGACTTATCTTTCAATTAATAATCTAAAGCATTTTTTATGGGAATTTTACTAGGAAATTTTTTACATTAATAGCAAATTTTCGGAGAAAACTCTTCTCCTTCTTCAGGCTCTCTTGTTGTTGTCACTTTTTACTTGTCACTATCACGGTTACGGTTTACCTTGACGGTTACGGTTAACCTTGACGGTTTAGGTTATTTTTCAACAAATCCTGCCAGATGTTAGGCAGGGAAAATCCTTTGCAGTCATTGATGATGGAATTTTGATTTTTCTCAATCTCTATTCCTTCTTTCAGTTTTCTTTTTTGGAAATTGCTTTGGAAACTGATTACTTTAAGGAATTCCAATCCATGCTGTGCCCAGTTTCTCTAACATGCCTATCTAATCCAGTCTTGTTGGAGCAATTTTTTATAGCTGCTTTATGCTCAGCTACACGAGTTTCTAGTCTGCGACCTGTTTCACCTATGTAAGATAGTCCACAACTACAATTTACTTCATAAACTACTCCTTGCATTTTTAAAATATCTTCTTCTCTTTGAACTATTTTAGGGAAAAAATTTTTAACTTTGTTCTCTAAACTTGGAGCTAGCCTAATATTGTATTTCTTACTAATTCTCTTTAAAGACTCAAATAAACCTTTGTGATAAGAAATTTTTCTAGTGAATTTTACTTGTTGCTTTTGTGGGTTCTTCGTACCATTAAAATTCAGAAGCTTCTCAATTTCTTCTTTAGGATAGTTATTCTCTGCAAGTATGACTTTAAGCTCTTCTTTATGGGCTTCTTTTTTATCTGCAGTAGAAACTATTTTATTAATTTTTTCTAAAAACTGACTTGCTACATTTTTCTTAAGAGAAACTGGATGATAGGAATTGAAATCCAGTAGTCTTTTAGTATTCATTGGTTTTTTATACCAACTAGTGAGGAATTTTTCATCTTCATAATAGATAGTAATATCTAAGAAGTTTATTCTTCTTTCTTTTTGAAGTTCAATAGTGAACTTAAGGGAATCATCTAATTCATTGAATGAGTCTAGAATTCTTTCTGGAACAATTTCTGAGCTATCTATTATAAATAAGATGTCATCCATGTATCTGCTATATAAGCAGAAGTATGTGGGTTGTACTAGTATCTTTTCTTCTAGTTTTCCCACATAATAGTTAGCTAAGAGTAGGGAGAGTGGGGAGCCCATAGCTAGCCCCGATTTTTGAATGAAAAAAGTTTTCCCAAATTGAAAGTAGTTGTTCTGCAAAGAGAAAGTAAGCATTTCAAAAATTCCTACTAATATGTTTTTTTCCTTGTTGTGAAAAACTATTAGGTCTGCCAAGTCTTCCGCTATAAAGTCTATAAGTTGATCTATATTAATGTGAGTATACATAGACACTATATCTAAACTACCCATAATAGGAGAATCTAATTTAGGAAGAAGTTCTAGTTTTTCTTTTAGCTGCATTGAGTTTTTAATCAAGTTAGGTGGCTCTTTTAAAAGATTCTGAAGGTGTGACTTTAAAAAATAGTTTAGATTTGAAAGAATAGAGTTTTTTGAGTCTATTATTGGTCTAATTGGTTGGTGTTCTTTATGCAGTTTGACTATTCCATATATTTGAGGTAATCTGAACTGTAATTTTGAGAATTGTTTATAGTTTTCTGGAAGCTGGTTTTTCTTTTTTTGAAGTGAAATAAGCTTAGAGACTTTTTTAATCAAATCTGGTAGTGGGTTTTCTTTTACTTCTTCATACATAGGTTTTTTAGTTCTTCTTCCATCTTTTCTAGATAATCTTTCTTATCCATAATAGTAATCAACTTACTTTTGTCTGTTTTCACAGCAACTACACTTTCATTTTTTCTGAAATCTTTAAGAGCTTTTAATTTACTATTATCAAAATTTTTTTGAGGTTTCCTTACTTGCTTCTGGAATTTTGTAAGGCTATTGTAGTAATCTTTTCTGAGGAGGTCTGCTTTAATTTGGTCCTCTTTTTCTAAAGTGCTGCAGATGCTTTCCAATTCAATTACCAATTTTTCTGGATTTATTTTTTCCTTGGATAGATTGAAATTACTTCCTTTATTTATCACTTGTAATAATTCTTGGCTAACTCCAGTAGCAGTGTTGTCCTTTACATGACTAAGAACTGTAGTTTTTTCGTTTTTACTGGAATAGTTTTTCTTCAAAAATTTCTCTTCTTTAAGGTTCAGCTTTTTAACCAGAGAACAGCTTAGTGATATGTATGTATGTATGCAAAATTGATTGTGTTCCAAATGCCTGAAACTTGATATTACATTCATAAGAATCCATTCTGAAAGTGTACAAAATGTAATATTACGATTACTAAAAATTTGTTTAAAAGCTGCCGAAATGGATATTTCTGTTCGGCAGAAACACGGAAATCACCCTGAGTGATTTAAAGTATAAGTTGTCATATGTTAATTGCATCCGCATCATGATCTCCACAAGATCCTGCGGGTGACATTCATCCTTGGTTTTGCAAAGCTGCCAGAACTACAGTGGGTGCATGTCATTTATCTCACAATGATTAAACCTCTGAAACACATAACTGCCACACAGTTTATTGACTGGTGACAATTGTGTTAACAACTCATGCACTTTAAGAAAAGCAATGACCAGCTAAAAGCTGAGGCAGTCTTTTATTTTTTTATTTATTTATTTTTTTTTTGCTCTGCCAATCTTTCAGTTGTATCTCCCAACTGAATCAAAATCAACTAATTCTTCTATTTATTATGCTTTTCTTAATTTATTTCATGTTTCCGACTGAAATCAAATACCCTTTTAGTTTCTGATTTCTAATGGATTCCGTGAAAAAGCATCACAGCACAATTGATGCTGCAAGCATCACTCTGATTTGGCACACTTGTGTGACCTTGGTGTTTTTCTCACCTTTGTTGACTTGTCCAACTGGTCAGTTGGAGGGGAAATGCAAAAGTTAGCTCACTTTCTCATTCTTTTAACATGAGGATAAATCAAAAAGTAAGGTAAATGTTTTTTTATATTAAAGAAACTAAGAGGCATACAGATAACAATTACCTCATTTCTCAACATAATCCCCCTGTCATTCAACACATATTTCATATCTGTCTACAAGCTTCTGGAGTCCTGCAGAGAAGAATGTTTTGGGTTGTTCCTGCAGCCACGATGGCAGCCTCACAAAGCATCTTTCAAAGGTCCTAAGACATGAAAGTCGCACAGCGTCAGATTTGGGGCTGTAAGCAGGATGTGGTAACACCTCAAACTTCAACTCGGTAATTGTTTGTTGAGTTGCTAATGCGTTATGTGAACAAGCGTTGTCGTGCAGCAACAGCACTTTATTGGATAACAGTCCCCGTCGTTTTGTGCGAATTGCTGGTTTCAATTTGTCTTTCAGCAAGTCAAATATGATCGACTGTTAATTGAGTCACCCTGTGTTTGATAGTGTTCAACGATGGGTCTTTTCACATCAAAAAAGAGAGTCAGCATTAATTTTCGTACCTAAAGGACAACTTTGAACTTCTTTTTTGCATGGGAAGCTGGGATGTTTCTGCTCAATGCTTTGCCTTTTACTCCCGGGGTCGTAATGATGGACCCATGTTTTGTCCCCAGTGACAATCCTCTCCAGAATACTGGCATCTGACTCATACCACTGCCGAAAACTTCTGCTAATTTCCAGGTGCTGCTGCTTGTGCGCATCAGACAACTACCGTGGCACCCATCTGGCACACACTTTATGAATTACGAGATTGTCGTGCACTATTGAGAATGCAGAACCACAGCTAATGTTTACCTTTTGGGTGATCTCAGACAGAGTAACCTGGCGATCTTCTTTAATGAGCGCATCGATGCGATTCAGACGGTCCTTTGTACGAGAGGACGAAGGACTGCCCAAGCGAGCTTCATCAAACACATTCATTCTACTGGCTTGAAACTTTTCTGTCCACTTGTACATGTCTCTGGCTCATACACTTGTCCTCTCTATATTTCACAGGCATCCTACGATGAATTTCAACGAGTTCCACACCCTCAGCCCATAAAAATCTCAATATACTTTGCTGCTCAACAAAGGAGCATTCCAACAAACAAGTGGCCATGTTTACGCCCTTACAACTGGTGGGTAACTGTGGTTAGAAGATTAGTGGTTGCATCCGCCATGTGTCAAGGTCACATACCCTCTCCTCCCCAAATAGCAATCTTCTGCAGTTCGGCTTGCCTATGTAACAAGAGCATTGACCTTACTTTTTGATTCACTCTCATATTTACAGAAGCATTAAAATTATTGTTACAAATTCTGGAACGCTAACTATATTTGCTGTAGCCGTGTCTTATACTCAGGATCAATTTATTTGTGAATGAATATAAGGAAATTGGGAAATTTACCCCATTCGACTTATACTCCATATCAACTTATAAGCTGAAAAATACAATAATAAGACTGGTTTCAAGAATAGTGTTTCATTTATAAATGTGCATGAATTACATTAGTATCTAATGTATCATGTTATGTATTGTTTTTTTCTTAAATTTTTAATAAAATAGTGCAAATTATGTTAAGCTTTATTCCTAAGAGCTAATTTTGGTTGCTTTTTAAGAATTTTTCCCAAATAAATAGCTACCCCGATTAACTGATGGCCTAATTAGCTGGAATCTATTGTATTCTCCACAATTGCTGTACTGTTAAAGAAGAAATTCTCTTCTCTGATATATTCAGTTAAATCATGAGTTCTCTGAGTTGAATCCCGGGGAAAGAACAATTCATGTTACTTGTAAAACAAACAATTGATGAGAGAAGCAGATTTGATGCATGTTAAATTAAGTCAAACATCTTTGAACCTCCAACATTTGTTTTATATGTTTTCTTGGCAGTAAGCAAGGGTGTTGGTATAGAGAGTGAGTGATGGCGGTGATTCTTAAAAATTATTGGGCGAGAGATCTACATTTCTTAACACCTATCCTTATCCTAGTTGTAAATGAATTTATGGCACCTCTATTCATAGTTTACTGTGGAATTAACTTTTTTACGGGTCTTATAGAGGTTATTATTAAAAAAAGTTGGTTGTCAAATTTTCGAACTAAAGCCTAGTTCGTCATCAGGACTACATCACTGGAGCAGTTGCTGCCACTCAGTTGGAAGAGTCCAACCGCAATTATCGCTAATTGTGGCAAAATCATTGAAAAAGTATTGTTTTTTGTATAATTAAAAATCTTTTCAGACAGTAGCTTTTTCCCTCTCCTCTATATCCTACTGATGTCATAGATCATGTCAGAATTCAGTAAATGCACTGAAATGATCAAAAGCTGTCCACTTGAAAAATGCAAGAGTGGGATAGATTTGTCCCTTTTGTGCATAAAATCAATTTGTAGGACAATACTCCTTTATTCTATCGTCCTTAGCACACTAATGGGCACTGGTTAATCCTCAAACACAAGCACATATGCATTAATAGCCGTGCACTTTCAAATAATCTGCCTTTCAAATACAGTAATTCACTCTTGCAAGCAAAGCAAGAAACCAATAGAGTTGTGGCTGGAGGGGAGGATAACAATAAAACACTGGGGGCTAAATTTTGTAGAAGATTTCATCAACTAATTATAAGAATGAGAATTAGACTCCTTGAATGCCAAACAAAAGGTACATGCAAAAAGCTCCTTTAAATATACATTAAAAGAAAGATATATCAACACATAACCCTTTTTAATTTCTGTTCTATATGTTGTATCAAAATATCAATATATATACCTTTGTAGCAACTTATGCATTAGAAGTCAATAAGGAAAATGCCAGTTGTCTTGGTGTGGTTACCCAGAAGCTTCATGCGATAAGAAGCAGTCAGAAAGTTCTTGTGTGAAGTTGAATAAAATTTGCATAAAATTCCAAAGCGTTGATTGAACCATATGACTTAGAATAAAAAGCCATGAAAAGTAAAATCTGTGAGTGACTAGCAGTGGACATCAGATTAAATAAAAGGTTGCTGAATATCAAAATGCTGTGGAAACTAAAACAACTGAATGTAAAGAGGTTTAAAAACTTTAAAAGATGCATAAGTGCTGATCTTGTACATCATGCAGATGCATTTTGGTCTTAAGCTCAGCCATCCTCTGTGCTGAAATTGGTATTTGAAGGAATGCACCTAATAAAGAGGGTGAACCACTTCTGTCATGGTGTTGTTTCAATGATTTCATTTCTTCCTGGTTTGCCGTAGTTAACAATTCTAGCACCATCTTGTGGGGTGTCGATTGTCAGTTTATGGCAGTGTTTATGCCTTTTCCCTGCAAAGGATAGTTCAACAGGTGAATTTTTGTTGCAGTTGCAATGTTTAGTTTTTTCAATCATTATTGCTTTGGAAATATCATGTTTCTTTCTTTTTTTCTTTGTTGTTGTTGTTTTCTTTGGTGGGAGCATGTTAGCTGTGTGTTTTTCCCAGTCAGGAGTGATTTGTAATCAAGACAATACTGGATCACAGATGTGCTGGCTCTTCCTTGATTCCAATCTGGCATGTGTTTATTTAAACATGTTTTTTAAGTTTCTTTTTGTGCTACCAAATATATACAACTATTCCTTTCTTGCACTGCTGATTTTTATGCATACTCTTGCTTTTTTTTTTTTTTTTCAATATTGATGTATGTTCGTGTCCCTGAGTAGTAATAGAGAATATATCTTTCACTGTCTCACCAAATAAATGCTTATCCAAATCTTGAACAATCTTTTCCCAAGATTCCTGTTATTAGTTGGCAATATGAGACTCTTCCACAATATTTTCCTTGGTTAAGCATTTTTGTTTGACTTTCTGAGTTCATATTTTGGTAGGCGATTGATGTTTAGTGGTCATTTCTTTTTTGTGCAGATGGCAGTTTAGAAAGGGTGTTTAACAAGCTGTAAAAGCATTTGGTATTCTTAGTGTATAGGTAATAGGCAAACAGTGAGGTGGCAGTTCATCAAGGAAATTTTCAATGTTCAAGTGTTCAAGAAAATTCATTCCAGGGTTACAGCTGACAAAAAGTGAACATGGCTACTTAAGAAGGGGGTGGTATAAAGAGCTTCAACTGTATTTATTATTCATGCAGGGTTTGAGCACTTATTTTGTGGATTATCTCAGGATGCAATGAACATAAGAATGTGAGACACCAACAAAACTATTCTTCATTCCATCATAAGTAAATTGCAGTAGTTCCAGTTATGGTGATGGCTCTGAGATGTAAATCTAGATGGCAATTGCTCCTCAATCGTGTGACTACATTGGAACACAATTTATTCAATTATCGAATGTGTCTGCATTGTCAGTGTGTATTGAGTGACAGGCTATTACAAGGAATGCCAGAATGCATTTCTTTCAGAGGAAATAGGATGGATATAAACCACCAACTGGAGCCACCATTTCAAACTTGGCGAAGAAACTGGCTAGGACAGGAAGCCTCGTGGATCCACACATGGGTGGGTATCCCATGATGGTGGAGGGCATGGTACATGATATGAAGCAGTGGTTACTGCAGTTCCCACACAAGTCTCTGCTAAGGCTGTCTCAAGAGACCAGAAGATCATATTCAACCTATCAGAGAGCAACAAAGTGAAACTCAAGCTGTGTATCATTTCCCCATTGCGCAAGAATAATGCCAAGCAAATAGCGTACTGTGGATGATTTGTGCAATCTTTTAGCTCAAACAGTGGACTGTTGAGTATAACATGGTTTAGTATTGAAGCCTAGTTCTACATATCTGGATATATGAACTTGCAAAATACACATATGTAAGACACTGAAAATCTCCATGCTCTCCATGATGAGCCATTGCATCCTAAGAAAATTGGTGTGTGGTGTGCAGCGTTCTGGTTTGTATCATCAGGCCAATCTTTTTAGAGATGCTGCATACTAATTAGTACTTGGCAATCTTTGCGGAACTTGTGAACTAGCTGGTTAATCAGGAACCAGATGGATGATCACAGGTGAACTAATTATTTTTTGCAGTACACATTTGAAGTAATGAGATGTTGTGAAGCAATGTGTACCAATTTTTATTTTATCAACAACTGAGTTTGCAAGGGTTGTGATGTATGCCAAAGCTGATTTTATCACAAATAAGGCTAGCCAAACATGCAGAAGTAAAATTTGTTAATACTGCAAGATTGCAAATCATATGCTTACAGATAGCATTTACTTCAGTCAATTTAGTTTTTCTTAATACAGAAGTTTTATCAAAATTAACATAAATAAGGTTACTGGAAATATCTGTAAAGAAGTTTAGTCGAAATATCATTCTTTTTCTCCCCTTTCCGTCCATTTTGGCACACTGAAGTATCTTTTTTTCAAGCATTTTCATCATGTAATTTTTTAAAATTGAAATCATTATTTCTTAAGGTGCTTTTAAGAAAAATTTGTTTTACCAAAAGTGGCTTCTGGAAATATAAATATCCTATATGTTAGGTGTACAAATAAGTTTTAAAGCATTTTAAGGCAATGCAACATGTAATTTGAGAGAAAACAACAATACCTTTATTAATCAAAATATGCACCATCATTATCTATCGCCTTTCGCCATCGGTCGGGCAGCTGACGAATTCCAGCCATGAAGAATACTTCCATGAAGTCGTCAGCCCATTTTTGCACTTCATCACGTCCGGAACCGTACAGCAGACAAACCATGTTGCATTGATCGGAACAAATAATAGTCTGAAGGGGCTATGTTGGGACTATACGTCAGGTGCTCCAAAACTTCCCAGCCAAGCGGCAATAACGTTTCCTATATCGATTTCGCAACATGCGGCCTAACGTTGGCATGCAGTAATTTCACGGGAGGCAATCCTTTGCTTGTGAATGGACGTTTCAGACAGATTTCCTGGTTCAATCGCAGCAATTGTTGCTTGTAGAGATCAGCAGTAACAGTTTGTCTCTGTTCCAATAGTTCATAATAGAGCATGCCCTTCATATCCTACCAGATGCACAGTAGAACTTTCTGGGAGTGAATATTGCATTTTGGTGTTGAAGTCATTGCTTCACTGGAGTCTACCCAGTGTTTTTTGCATTTGAAATTGTCATACCATATCCACTTTTCATCACCCATAATGATTTTCCTCAGGAAAGACTTTCTGTGTTGTTTATTCAACAGATTCAAACACTTCATAACACGCTCATCCTTGTTCCTCTGGCTCAGCTCATGTGGCACCCATTTTCCTTCTTTCTGAATCTTTTCCATTGCACGTAAATGATAGGAAATGGTTTGTTGAGTTACCCCCAGTTGTTCAACTAGTTCTTTTTGTGTTTGAGATGAATCTTCATCCAGCAATGCTTGCAGTTCCTTGTGTGCAACTTTCTACGAGGCGCTACTATGTTCTTAATCGCTAACATCAAAATCACCTGCTTTAAACCATCTAAACCAAAACTCAGACATGGTTTCCAATACAATATTCTCCCCAGAACAGAACAGATCAATGCATATGCTTTTGCAGCACATTTTCCTTGATGAAAATCGTAACAAATTCAGTGTCGAATAAATGCAGTATCGCTTGCCATCTTTCAGCTATCGATGTGCAAGTGTGTTTGACTGTTGGGCAAACTTCTGTGTCATATTTTATACTCTGGACCAGTTACGGTAACATGACAACAATGCGGGAGAATTTCGGATTTGTAAATTAGCAGTATATGTCACACAAAAAATGCTTTAAAATTTATTTCTACACCTAAATATATATTGAAAGAATCTTTCAAGAAAAATTCTGCTCCTTCTCTCTCTCTCTCTCTCTCTCTCTCTCTCTCTCTCTCTCTCACTCTTTCTCACATCTCATTTTTATGGCTATGTTGCCCACTGAAGGGAAAGTTCCTATCTTCCTACTGTATTTTTCATTTCATGTTTTCTTTTTATCTATTTTTGTAGTAAACTCCTAGTTAACCAGATCCAAATTATATGGGTACTGTCCATTGTCAAAGCATAAATAAGGTTCACTGAAATTGTTTCTTGAAAAGAAATGAGCTGAAAATGAAACATTACGAAGTTTTTGTCATATCCTATGAAAATGAATGTGTGCTGCACTTGAAACAGGTGTAGAAAGCAAGGCTCATGCTAAACATTTGCCAAATGACCACATGTGACTAAATCCAAAATATGGCAAGAAAAAATTCAAATCGGCAAAAATGGTGGCAAATGATTTTATGAATCTCAGGCAATTTTTGACTCATGGGTGAACTGCAATTTACAGTAATTTTGGGGCTAAACCACAGCTGGTATGATTTCAAAGTTTGATCTTACAAAGCTGAGGCACTTTAAATGGTGCAGTCCAGTGCTATTGTCATGGAGTCCCATGAAAGACCTATCACGGCTGCTCGGGAGTCATTTTGGGGGAGTGGATGAGATCATGATCATATGTAGAGGATTTTAGGAAGGGAGTATCTGACCCAAGGTCTTAAACAACCCTTAGAAATAGGAAGCTAGGAGATTTGGGCTAGAGTGCCCGATAGGAAAGTGACACGGAAGCGAAGTAGAAAGGGGGAGGAAGACACCCTTATTTATTACCGGGGGACCAGTACCCGGGGTCCGACGGCTTAATGTGCCCATCCAACGCATGTCGGATATTTAGTGGATCGAGCGTTTGTACCTGCCTGGGATCGAACCTGAGGTCCTTTCCGTGGCAGTCACGTACGTTGCCCACTAGGCCACCCGTGGCTAAGGAGTGGATGAGAATAAGAGCTGCTGGAGATGAGAGATATTGGCAGGGAAGAAATTCCCGTAATTTATAACGAGCGGGTCTGAAGATGATTACCCTTCGAGTCATCCCACTCTCTGTGTGGCCAGTGCTCAGCAGTGGCTTCCACACTGGAACATCAGGTCGGGAGGCCTGAGGTGAGTTGTTCTGTCACATTTTGACCTGCAACATATTCAGAACTCAGATTAAAACCCAAAAATGTGTCTCCACAAGTTTTTTATGAAAACAAGTGAAATTTTTGTTGACACCATAAATAGCTATTAGAATGGGCCACTTAAATTTTGCATGAATTGGTTAAATTCTATATAAACTAGCCATGAAATTTTTTTTATTCGAGCTGCCTTATGTGGTTGGCATGCACAGAATTCAAAATAAAAATTTCAACGGCATATTTGATATCTCTTTATTGATTCATTTTAAAATTTTGGGATCATTGTTTCTTTGTCAATTTGGTATATGTAAAAACTTTAGCTACTTTTCTGAAGAAATTGCCAGAATAGTTTTCTCATTTTTTTTATCCACAGTGCAAAATTCAAAATTCAGTGCAAATGCAAAATTCTTCCATTTTTGCATTATTTTTCTTGTTTTATTTTATACATTTCTGATATGCCATTTTTATAACAATTTTTGCACCACCAATATTGGCTAAAAATTTTAAAGTATGGCTAATGATTGTTTAATTTGGCTAAAACTTTGGCTAACACTTCAAATTCCTTAGCTCTGTCCCTGGTAGGAAGCTATGTATTTATCAGTTTCTTGCATTTTTGATGTTGGTGTAAGTACCTCAAGGAGAACCACCATTAGAAAAAAAAACCCTATCCTAAATTTTTATCAAGAATAGTGATTTTTGGAGACTGACTCCCTGATAGTTTATACAAAATGAATATTTAGAGCAGTAAAAGGCATTGTGGATAAAAATTTTACTGTACTTCTTTTTGCTCTTAATTTTTTATGCTACCAGTGTGGATTTAATAATGGACAATTTTATATCAATAATTCTAAATATGCATTAAGCAATTGAAGTGTTTTGGTCTGTAGAAAAAAATGTGTGTGTATATACAGATAACTATAAAAAGAAGATGATGGCTAACTTAGCATCTAATATTCAAGCAGTATACCTCTCTATCGATATTTCTGCATATTTTAACCATGGAAATCTGCATGTTTTGGTATTAATATGTTAAAATACGTTAAATATGATGATCCCAGAATGCTGAGAAGTAAATACGAAGATAAATTATTTGTGTAATTTACCTTGGTATTAGCTCTGAATGCCATATACAAGAACATACATATTAAATATCCTCAGAATTTGTGCTTTTAACTTAAACATTAAAAAATATTTTTAGGTATCAATGGGAAGTGAATCCCCCGAAGAAATAATTCTTCATAAATGCATGAAAGGCATATACAAATGTCATTATCAGCATGAAGGTGCTGTTTTCCTTCCTTTTCCCATGTAGCCATCTCTTCAGAAAACTTGAACATTATATCACTCTGGAGTGGGAATTGAACCTGCATCTTTAGCTTTCTGTTTTGACATGCTGCCATTACACCACCCAGAACAATGCTTAGCATCAGTTGCTTGGAACTCCATTGTCGTGGCTAGTGTAACAGTAGCATGTTTGAATGGAAATCGTAAGATACAGGTTCAGTTCTCACTCCAGAGTGATACAATTTTCAATTTTACTGAAGAGGTAGCTGCAGTGAAAACATGGCACTTTTTTTTTTTATTGATAATGACATTTTTTTTTAAAAAGAAAATCATAAAACTGGTGAAAGTAGCTGCTTTTCAGGGAAAGTAGTAGTACCTGTAGCAAGCTACTTTTTCAAGAATGCCATTGCATAAAAATGCATTAAATAGCTGCTATTTTTCCACTTGCTATTTTTAAAAAGTAGCTTTCCAATCACTAGTTGAATGTTAATTGAATTAAAAATAAAAATTGCCCTCCCTTCCTTATAGAAATATAAAAAGTAAAGTGAAGGGAAGGGGTAGGTTGATTTTGGGTTTAAATATGTAACTGGAAATTTGAGAAGGTCTTATTTTTTGGCTTTTCTTTGTGATGTGTTACAACTGAAGAATTGATCTCAGAATTCGTTATTCTGCCACATTAAAAGTACAAAGGGCATCCTAAAAGTAATGCCTCATCCCTCATAAGATTTTTATTTGTAGCAGAAAAAAATATGAAACTTATTGGCGAAATACTTAGACATATTGTTAATAATGCTAGCCTATTCAAAGTATTGTCCATCACTTTCTATACATTTCCGCCATCTTTGAACCCATTGGTAAAATTCATTTTGGAAAAATTCTGAAGACTGTCGTTTCATCCATGAGTTCACAGCCAGTTTAACGTCTGTCACATCATCAAAATGTTCCCCACGAGGGGTGTTTTTCAAAGAGGCAAACAGGAAAAAGTCTGAGGGAGCCAAATCAGGACTGTAGGGGGGGGGCATCACCGTCCACCCCATTTTGGCAATAGCCTGTGTAGTCTCCATTCAGGTATGGGAACGTGTGTTATCATTGTGTAAAACAACACTATGAAGTGGAATGTCACGTCTTTTTCTTCTGATAGCTTCCTTTAGCTTCTTCAATGTCTGTACATAATGAGCACTGTTTATTGTTGCAGCTCCTGGATGGTGACACGACGATCAGCTGTGATGAGGTCTTTCGCTCATTGCCTGTTGGCATCTGTCAATGCAGTTGCAGGTTTTACACTCCGTTGTTTGTCCGACACTGAACTTTCTCCCTCTCGAAACCTCTTCATCCATCTTCGGACATTACTGACACCGATTGTGGCAGCTCCATACACTGCCAGGAGTCTTCTGTGGATTTCTGGGCCTCACATCCCTCTTTTTCCAGGAATTCAATTATGGCTCGCCGCTTTTCTCGATCATTTATGATCTTTATTTCCGATCACTTCAAAATTTTAGAAGTTATTAAGGAGGAAGCATTACTTTCAGGATGCCCCTTATTTGAGTTGCAGTGTGTGTGTGTGTGGGGGGGGGGGGTCAACAAAGGAAATTGTGCTACCTTTCTAATGGGTGTTACTGAATAAAAGGAAGACTTGGGTCTTTCAGATGAACAGACTTCCAATTCTTTAAAAAGTAATATTTTCTGTACATATTTTGCCTTTTGTTATTAATCAGAAATTATGGCCATAATGATAACTGTACTGTAATTTTACTGATAGATGCTTATCAATGTGTGCACCATTTTAAGCATGTCAATTCACTCAGTAAGCTACACACTCCATAGACTATACTTTTTCTTACCGTCTTGGGAACATTAATTAATTTTGCATCCACGCAGACCCTAGCCAAATCAGGATAAAAGGAATCCACGCAATTCCAATTCTTTAAAAGTATCCAAATCAGGATACTTTTTAAAGATTTTACCACCATTATCAGGAGTCCACTGTATTTTAATTTGAAAATCAACTTGTTGGATATTAATTATTAGTGAAGCTAAGATCTATTTTCTGCATATACCATTACTTTTTCTCTTATGCTGTAGTAAACTAATCCCTTTTTTGTTTTCTTTTTTTCAGTGTAACTTTATTGTTCCGTTCACCCTTTGCATTTTCATATTTTATGTCTTTGGAGAAGATGCATATGTTTCCAAAGATAACATAGCTGGATTTACATTGTTACTGTTCTTATACGGGTATGTAAGCAGATCATGTATCTTATGTAACATAAATGTAAACTGCAAATTTGTATGAACTAATATTACATTATTGATAATTGTCTGTATTATTATGGGTTAGACATGGAAATCAGTTTGTTCTTTGAAAACAGAAAGTGCTATAAATAATTAAACTTGCTTTCAATACTTGAGGGCTGTAAAAATAATGTTTTAAAATTATGGAAAGGAGATTATACATGTGCACTTACTTTTTGTTTAAATATCAACATATCTTGACTCAACCTTTGGTTGTTTTGCAGTTATTTCACATCCGTATGCTTTACACAACAAAACTAAAAGGGAATTAATAGGAATGCGATGAATTAAATAAAAAAAATTCAGTTAAAGCACTAAAATAACTAAACCATCAGTGCTCTGCCAGCTCATTTACATTCTCAACACAGGATTCACAAAAATTTCCAACAAAAAAATATGCAATTCTCTCTTCTTTCATCTTCTAATTGAAAGCAAGTTAGAAAAGTTGAAAGAGTAGCAGGTGCTGAAAGCCCTTTTCGGTGAACAGCATGAAAGCTTTACAGCAGTTCTATCTGCCATCAGCAGCAAGCTCACAAGAAAGAACACCCATGTGCACATCTCACCCAGACATTTGAGCTAATTCAAGCAAATTCTGCTTGTATGATAAGGGCATGTTCATATCTCAGTTCTTATATGTCACCAACTGTCATCTTGAAACTGTTGAAAGACTAATTGTGGTGCCATCCATTAAAATGGAACAGAAATACTGTTATTTATAGGCTCTGCATGATTAGAGGAAATTTTCTTTTAATCTTTCCTTTCTTTAGGGATTTTTTTCACTTAATATTTCCCAGGATTTTGGAATGGTTGATGGGTTTTGTGTATTGTATAACAGGGATTTATTAAAACAGATTTGGTGATACTTAATTTTTTTTTTTTAATTTCGAGGAAGCTAAAATCTTTATTTCTTTAGATTTAGGGTTTTAACTATTATTTTTACAGAATTGAATAAGAGCATTTTTTTCTTCTTGTTTTGGCCGGTTCTACATGTTGATTTAAGTGCGATTTTAGTTTATTTTTTGTACTTCATGTGTAAGAAATTTTAGAAGGATAAGTTCAGATTCAGATATGCCTGCTCTAATATACTGATTTTATTAATACAAGAGTTATTCAATAAAATATTTTTGTGACTGTACAATATATACAAAGGTACAACCACTATTTTAACAGTCATCAGGGACTGCCCTAAATGTTTTTTAATGTACAGAAATATACAGTATATTTTATATTGCTATTATTCTTTGGTTTTGGATGTTTTATATCAAACATTTATTTCTTTATCACTATATCCATAATTGTTTGTAGCTTTTTTATATATTTAATTTCTCGCTCTCTAAAATTACTAATGCTAGAATGAGTAAAAGCCCTTTTTATCCAAGTTCAAATATTATTTGTTTTTCTTTCTGTGTGTTTTTAGATGTGATGAATGTACAGTTTATTTCTTTTAACTGAAAGATAGTAGTTGGGCCATTTAAGAGGGATGTAAGGTCAGGTGATGCACAATATTACTACAGCCTCTCCTTGACAAATGTCAACCCCGCCTTCTCGTGGTGCATCCTGTTCCCACTAAAGGGGCTCTGACAACTCCCAAATAGCGGTATAACTATACCATTAGGATTAGAGGAAATGCTATCCCACACTCACCAACCACCAACCCGCTTGGCCAGCGTGGTGAGTTATGGTCAAACCCCTCCAAAATGACTCTACAACTTAAATCTTGGCCCTTAGTCTCCGGCAGCTGGAATGTACCTGGCCAAGGCAGCGGCCAGTGCGACATGAAGGCAGAGGGTGCTAAGAATCACTGGAGGACCAGACTAGGCTGCCATCTGATGCTGACCTTGGCTACATATAATGGACGCTCCCTATCTTCTGATTCAAGGCTTAGCGGAATAACTATGCCAGAGGGTGCTAAGAATCACTGATCAGAAGATAGGGTGATTCTTAGAGGGTGCTAAGAATCACCCTATCTTCTGATTCAAGGCTTAGCGGTAGAACTGAAGGCAGAGGGTGCTAAGAATCACCGGAGGACCGGACTAGGCTGCCATCTGATGCTGACCTTGGCTACGTATAATGGACGCTCCCTATCTTCTGATTCAAGGCTTCTTGAATTGGAAGAGGAACTACAAAGGATCAAGTGGGACATCGTCGGGCTAAGTGAGGTAAGGAGAAAAGGAGAAGATCTCATTGAACTGAAAAGTGGACATCTCTTCTATTATCATGGGACAGATACTGGTGGAACTAGTGGTGTTGGATTTATAATAAACAAGAAACTGAAGGATAAAGTTGTAGAAGTTGAAAGTTCCTCTGACAGAGCTGCATGACTTGTTATCCAACTCTCGAGAAGATACCAGGCTCAGATTATTCAAGCTTATGCACCTGAAAAAAAAATTGAAGAATTTTATGAGGAAATTCGTCATCTAAATAATAAAGTTGTAAATGAATTTACGGCACCTCTATTCATATTGTACTGTGGAATTAACTTTTTTTACGAGTCTTATAGAGGTTATTATTAAAAAAAAAAAATTGGTGGTCAAATTTTCGAACTAAAGCCTAGTTCGTCATCAGGACTACGTCACTGGAGTAGTTGCTGCCACTCGGTTGGACTGTTCCAACCGAGTGGCAGCAACTACTCCAGTGACGTAGTCCTGATGACGAACTAGGCTTTAGTTCGAAAATTTGACCACCAATTTTTTTTTTTTTTAATAATAACCTCTATAAGACTCGTAAAAAGTTAATTCCACAGTAAATAACAAAGGCAAGCAGCACTTGAAGATCATTATGGGAGATTTCAATGCGAAAATAGGGCAGCGACAACAGAATGAAACTTCAGTAGGTAAATTCGGTCACAGCAACAGAAACCAGCATGGAAATACTCTCGTAGAGTTTACACATTCAGAAGGGTTTTTCATCATTAACTCCTTTTTCAAGAAAAAGCCGCAAAGGAAATGGTCATGGAGGCATCCCAATGGATTGACAAGTGAAATTGATTTTATTATGTGTAACAAGAAATTTGTCATGGAAGACTGCAGTGTGCTGAACAAGTTCAACACATGTAGTCACCATAGATTGGTGAGATGTAAGATGCACCAAAATCATTGCTAAACTCGAGTGTGGCAAGCTCATAAAACAAACAAAAGTGTATTGACACGGCCAAGCTTAAAAAAACATCATAATACCTTCAAATTGGAACTGAGAAACAGATTCTCTGCTCTAGAAGGCCTAGCGTCGGAAGAAGTGGACATCTCTGAAGTTAACAGAAAAATAACCAAGGCTGTTATGAAAACAGCAACAAAAATAGCTGGTACTAAAAACAAGTGGCATGTGAACAAATTATCAGGAAAAACCAAAATTGTGATGCAGAAAAGAAGAGAGCTGAGGACAACTAAAGGAGATGTGACTTCCAAAGTGAAATATATAGAGCTATGCAAGACGGTAAGAAAAAGTATCACTGAAGATGTAAGGAAATTCAACTGTGAACTAGTGAGGAAAGCAATTGAAAACAACCAAGAGAACAAAGGGACATCTGAGTAAGGGGAGAAAACAGATTATGGTTCTGAGAAAAGAAGATGGTTCTGTAACAAGAAATAGAGGAGAAATTTTGACAAGGGTGAAAGATTTCTACTCAAAACTATATGAAAGGGATGATACATGTACTCCAGACATTACAGAAGGTACCAGAGTTCTTCCAATCCTCCCAGTAGAAGTTGCACGTGCAATCAAGAACATGAAGCAAGGAAAAGCTCTAGGAGAAGATGGAATTACTGTAGACATCATACAAGAAGCAAGTGGAGAAATTGAAACAGTACTTGCCCAAGTTTTCACTCTATGCCTTAATGAAGTGAAGATTCCTGAGGATTGGAACCATGCTACAATGATCCTGCTACATAAAAAAGGTGACATTGAGGATCTCAGGAACTACGGACCTATCAGCCTCCTATCAGTGGTTTATAAAATCTTCACTAAAGTTCTTTCACATCGTTTGAAGGTGACAATGGACATGGCTCAACCGAGAGAACATTCTGGATTCAGGAGTGGCTACAGCACTATATGTCCACATACTGAGAGAACTAATTGAAAGAGCAAGGGAATATGAACTTCCATTATGCATGGCTTTTATTGAATATGAAAAGACCTTTGATTGGGTGAAACCATCAGCAGTTACAATGGCTTTGAAATCCTGCGGTATTGAAGATGCATACATTAATATTATTCATAATATCTATGAAAATGCAAGTGCAAAGATTCGGCTATTTGAGAATACAGCACCCATAAAAATTGGAAAGGGAGTGAGACCAGGCGATGTCCACTATATCTCCCAAACTCTTTAATGCCACATTGGAAAATGTCTTTCAATCACTGAACTGGGAAAACAAAGGGATAAAGATTAATGGAGATTATCTAACTCACCTTCGTTTTGCTGATGACGTAGTCATTTTTTCAACTACCCCATCAGAGCTGCAGAGTATGATCCAGGAACTTGCTGACAAGAGTAATGTAGTGGGATTAAAAATGAACTTTCAGAAGACAAAAGTGATGTACAATGCTTTTATAAGAAATGAAGATTTACCGATTGATGGGGAAAAGCTGGAGATAACCAATACCTGCATTTATCTTGGACAGCAGATATCACGTGAGGGTCACATTGATTAAGAAATTAATCGGCGTATAAAAGTTGCCTGGAGAGTGTTTGGAGGAAACAGTATAATTTTCAAGAGTAATATGCCATTATGTCTTGAAAGAAAAGTGTTTGATCAATGCATCCTTTCAATGCTTACATATGGTGCAGAGACATGGACCATAACTAAAAGAGACATACAAAGACTGCAGACAACTCAAAGAAGCATGGAGTGGTGCATGCTTGGTGCAACCAGTAGAGATAAGAAGAAGAACTCGTGGATCCAAAAAATGACAAGAGTGGAAGACATCATGTCCAGAGTAAAATCTCTGAAATGGCAATGGGCTGGACATATTGCCAGAAGGACAGACCATCGATGGAAAGCTGAAATTTTAGACTGGATTCCAAGGGACACGAAAAGACCCAGAAGAAGACCACATGGGAGATGAGCGGATGAAATTCGAAAGTATGCGGGAGTAACATGGAAGAGGCTGGCACAAGACAGACCATTGTGGAAGAAACTTGGGGAGACCTTCGTCCAGCAGTGGATTGATAATGGTTGGCAATGATGATGACATAAAAGAGTTTTGTTAAATGCTGTAGCACTTGATGTTCTCTGAAAAGCTGATATATTGTAATGTACTGAGTAAGAAACAAGGAAATGTGATAATGAGTTAAGAGCACTGTAGCATATGTGTAAAAAGCAGTTGTGCTAGTTGCCAAGATCACATATCAATAATAGCATACTGAAAAGTTTCATAAGGTGAAGCAGGCTGTGTTTATTACATCTATTGACTTAAAGTAGACTGTTGACAGTCTTTAAATGAACTGTTCTTTGTGTTAAATGTGTGTAGTGAAAGATAGGCTGTCCAAATAATTTGAAATGCATAATCTGAAATGTCAAGTTACATCTGTACTAATGTAAAACTAGTAAGTCATCTACAGTTGATTCTGTGGTATGGATGGATAGGAGATACTTTTTGGTTTTAATTTGCATAAATTGGATAAAGACATCTTCAGAATGGCTGCTGTACAGAGTAATTCTAATATCGACAGTTTACCATATGCTTTTATGATTAAATTTTGTTTCTAAAAGTTCTAATACCCTGTGGTGTTATCTTCAATGTTTTGCATTGAGCATTTTGTAAGAAGTTTGAAAGGGAAGTAAATGGTGAAAAATCTGAATCAACAGTTTTGAATCGAATTCCAATTCAATTCAAAACTGTTGGTTTAGATTTTTTGAAGTGTGTTTTTAAGTGTGTTGAACTCAAAGAGACATTTGAACTTCAACTGTACTTGAGGAAACTCTTCAGTATGATACAAATAACATCTTCCATTTCATGCAAACTGGGTGCCAATGGATAGAGATGACTGATGTCTCATTTGAATTCATCTTACATGTTCCATGGGGTAGATATGGCCAGTGAAATGGAAAATCCCCATTGTGTTCCTGAAATTACTCCAAGGCAATGCTGCCATTGTGGCATAGTACGTTGTCCTCTAGGAAGTAAACATCACCACAGGAATGGAGAGGGACCAAGCGTTTGGTGAAAATAGCAATGTTTAAATACATTTGGGCATTAAGACTTCAGTCTGCTTGAATCAAGAAGCCTATCATAACAGCCTGGTCAATATCATGCCCTTGCATTACATTCAAGATTCTGATTCTCCCCATTAGAATGTGATAGTTAAAAACACAATTTTTGAGCCCACATGGCTCTTTTCCAATCATTTAGGATCTACTTCCTGTGCTCTCAATCCCACTGGAGTCACATTATCTTGTTTGCGCACTGCAGACAGCAATGTTGTTCAGATAAGTCTTCTGCTATAATGCAGATGGTGCTATATAGCATACCATGTTCTGATATACATTTGGCATCATTGTCTCGAATTCAAATCCTCTGTTACTCAACTCACTGTTGTGTGTCTGTTGGCCCACATAAACGCGGCTATCCTCCTCTCACTGCAGGCATCAACTAACTATTTCTGAGCACAAGCCAGAAAATGGCTAATTGATGCCTGCAGCATGAGTTTTATGCTGTGTCAACCATTCTTTATACTCTCTTACTACTGTATCTCATCTACATTCCATAGTGGTACAAGTATCAGCGCTTTTTCTTATACTTGCACCAGTCCTCCAAGCATCCACTATTTCCCAACCATAAAGTCCTTTAGATCACATTGTTTTCCCGTTAGAGCTTCGATAACATATTCTGAACTACTGTTGAAAGTAATCCCATTTGCTAAATCATGTAGCCATAGGGATGTAAAAATAATGGATGTATCAGCCTATTTTCTAATTTTAAAGTTTTATAAAATTAACCATTCACTTAATGGTGTGATACAGCATGTCAAAACTGAATGTAGAAAAAAATCCTGTGGATTACAGGTGATTATGATACATCTCTACAAAAAAGTAGTGACTGATTTGCAATCTTGTTTTGAGTAAAACAGTTGAAGCAACTTATTTAATGGGTACTGTATTTAAAATGTTTTTGGTGATGTGTATCATCAGTGACGTAGCCAGAAATTTCTTAAGGGTGGTCCATGGATTTGGTTCATTGGTGAAAGCATCCCAGACAATAATACTTCAAGTGGAAATAAGCCCAAAATCTTTAAAAGTCAAAAAATGAAAAAACATTACTGACAAAAGAAAACTTCCTTTAACTTATATATGTATATATATATATATATATATATATATATATATATATATACACATACACTATATTTATTGACAAAAGTCACCAGACACCTAGAAGAGAAACACAGCATAGCATTTATTGACATACATTAGTATGGTGTCGGTCCAGACATGCTTTCGACAAGGTTTTGGAACACAGCGATAGGTATGTGCTTCCATTCAGTATATAATGCTGCCACTAACTGTTGCTTAGTAGTAGGCCTTGGTTCCAAACTTCTTATGTGGTGCTCTAATTCATCCCATAGGTGCTCAATGTGATTAAGATCAAGGCTCTGTGCTGGCCAGTCCACACACGCAATACGGAATTATCGTCAAACTACGCCATAACAGTCCTTGCTTTATGACTCGGTGCATTATCCTGCTGGTACCAACAAGGCTCAGTTCCATAGTATTGCCACAGAGTTGGTAGGGCATAATTGTTCTGAATATTGAGGTTGACATGCTGGTTAACAGGCTCGTCCACGATAACCAATGGGCTGGGACCATACCACGAAAAACACCCCCACACGAGTACACCGCCAGCTCCAAACTTGGCCACAGGAACAGTAAATAGTGTAAATAGTATTCTCCTGGCTGCCGCTATGCCCACACAAGGCCATCAGACTGAAGGATTGTGCATCTGGATTCATCAGTCCATAGGACCCGCTTCCATTGATCTACGGTCCACGATAAATGTTCTTTACACTCTGCTAAACGACGAGTAGCATTTCGAATAGAGATGAAAGGCTTATGAGCAGCTGCACGATCATGGTAACCCATGGAATGAAGTTTTCTGCGAATGGTTCATGTACATACCAAGGTTCCAGAATTTTTACTCACCTGTATACTGAGGCCTTGTGATGTACTCCATCGATTAGCTGTAACGATTCTCCTGAGGCTTTGACGTCCTCTATCACTGATTTTCTTTGGTCTGCTGGTGCGATTTGCTGCTTCAGGCACACCGTCTGTCTTCCACTTATTCAGTACATCCAAAGCACTTGACTTGGGTATGTTTGAACTCCTCTCAGTTTCTCTTATGGACAACCCACTAATATAACACCCAACAATCTTTCCTTTCTCAAAGTCAGTTTTCTCCCACCGCAACATTTTCACTCAACCTCACAATGTGATATGAGCTCGGTCAGTGTCCGGTGACTTTTGTCAATATAGTGTATGTATATATTGCTTTAAATTCGTACTCAATCCTCCTCAAGAGAGAGTTATGGACCCAAGGACCCTCCTTGGCTACTTCTCTGTGTATCATATTCCTATTACATAAAGGTGTAAGAAATTTCATACTGCTTCTCAACATGTTATTTTCACCATACTTTCATTTCATCTACTTTTTTTGTACTTTTTGTTCATTTTTGTGCACAGCTTTATTGTTTCTGACTTTATTTGTATAGGTGGGCCAGCATTCCACTTATGTATCCTGCCACATACTGTTTCACCGTGCCTAGTTCCGCATTTGTTGCACTCGCTTGTTTAAATCTTTTTATCGGCATCGTTACAACTTTATCAACATACATTTTGGAACTTTTCACTGATCAAGTAAGTGCCACAACAGTGGAATTTTACAACTATTATAACCATATGGATCCAGTTATTTTAATTAACTTATGAATAATAGTTTCAAAATGTGTTTGCTTTTGTAAAACTGTAAGGTCCAGCACTAATTGTTTTATTATTAATACATTTTAATTTTTTTCTTCCATTATAGTACTTAGCTTGTGACACAGTAATTCTCTGCTCTGTTCCTGCTTTGTATTGTATCCATCACAAATGGTGGTTTTGTCTCTGTTACAGTGAGACAATGGCTCCCATTTCCGACTTCTTTACAGCTCCATCACCATTGTCATCACTAGGATTATGTCCGAGTTTAAAGTTACTGTTACTTCCATAGAAGTGTTACTGCCATCACTGTGGCAGGAAAAACACTGTTACACCCATCTTTACAAGGCACAGTTTTTCTTTCTCTCAGTGATTTCGAGTACCCATCATAGCCATTGATTGTCACAGCCCATACGAACATATTGTTCATGTATATATTCATCTTTACATTTCAATGTTGTAACTTGGAAGTTGAATGGGACACAAAAATACTTATCATGGGTGTCAACCACATATGGCTGTCCAACCTGTGACCCGTGGCTGGCTATTCAATCATTGTGAGCTAATCACACTGCATTTGTGACTCCACAGAATGGGTACAGTTCACCCCATTGGCTGTTGTTAAGAGACTAACACCTGAACATTATGCTTCCACAATATTACATTCAAATTTGGAAATATCTTAATTCCTACCCATTCTTCCTCAAAGTATCACAAAAATTGATTACCATGTGTGCACTTTGTGATCTCACATAAGCTGTTCCTAATTCTGAGCCATTGTGAGCACCACAGACAATTGCAAGTAGCAATACATGTTGTTTTTTCTAATTAGTGTCATGCTGTAACATTACTTTCTGGAAAATGATAGTACAATGACCAAATTGTGGAACTTTCTGCAGTCCTCTAAGTGTGGTAGTTAGCATCCACACTACCAAACTGGCTAGGTATCAATGTGTGTCCACAGTGCTGGTATGGAAGCTGGTGCTATTTATCCAAGGTTTGTACCGAAAGTAATGCAAAAGTTAGCGTAACTTTTTTATTAACTGACAGAGATTGTTCAAATTACACATGTTGGTAGAGTAACTCTTTCTCTATACAAAAGTACTACTCAGCATAGTGTTCATCACAAGCGATGCATTTGCGCCATCGTTGAACCCAACTCTCGAATCCTCTTTGAAAAAATTCAGGTGTGGACTGTTATACACACTTCTTCACAACCACTTTCACCTCATCTGTGTCATCAAATCTTTGTCCCCGGTGACTGTCCTTCATTGGAACAAACAGGTGGAAGTCAGAGGGCATCAGATCTGGGCTGTACGGTAGACAGCGACCACCAACCTGCCTAATTTGCTGATCGCCTGATTTGTTGCCAAAGATGTGTGGTCTCACATTGTCATGGTGAATGTGGATTCTTTTCAGATTCTTGTTCATACCACTCCTCCTTATGGCCTCTCTGAGCTTCTTGAGTGTCTCAACGTACCACTTGCTGGTCATGGTATGGCCACATTCCAAAAAATCAAAGATAATGGCACCCTTGTCATCCAAAAACAGTCTCCATGACTTTTTGTGCTAATCGCTGCTGGCTCTTGAACTTCTTAGTCCTTGATGAAGAGGTGTGTCACCATTTCATGGATTGATTTTTTGTTTCTGGATTACAAAGATATGTCCACATTTCATCCCCTGTTACCAGATCAGAAAAAAACATGTCTTCATTGGCTTCAAACACTTCCAGCAGATCAGAGCAGACTTCCACCCTTCTCTTTCTCAAATTGTATGTCAACTGCCGAGGTACCCACTTTCCACACACTTTCTTATACATTAAGCCTTCCACCATCTTCTGTATGGCATTGCGACCACAGTCCAATTGTGCAACAAGCTCACGGATTATGACTCGTCTGACATGAATCAATGCATCCACTTGCTGGCGATTTGTGTCAGTGATCACAGATGATGGTCTTCCAGTGCATGGTTTGTCTTCAATGCTGGTTTCCTCTTCTTTAAACTTCTTCACCATTGACAAGAGCTATCTGTGCACATAGCTCTTGTCAATGGTGTCATCTCTGTAAACATTCTGTAGCCTCTTCTGTGGATGTCAGACAGCCTGCCCCCTTCCTTTGTCAAGAACTCAGTGACGACACATTGCTTCTGCTTAGAATCCATTATTTACTTGTAATGAAAAAGAAGGGTTACTATAGAGGAAGAGTTACTCTACCAGCATTTACAATTTGAATGACCTCTGTCAGTTAATAAAAAAGTTATACCCACTTTTGTATTACTTTTGGTATAACCCTCATAATCTGTGACATTGAAAGTCTGCTCTACATTCCACAAATACTTACATTGCTGGTATAGTTATTTTAATTTTATTTATGCTTTTGGAGTTAATGACCACCTATAAGCAGGGAAGATATCCATTTCTAATTTAGGGCTACTGGTCCAAGGGACGGAAGAGAAACAGTGCTCTAATAAAAAGCTAAATGCTCATGGTATTACCCAGAATTTGAACCCAAGCTCAGCAATAATGTATGGCTGATACTCTATATATTGATTCAGTTCTTTCTCATCTAATCAGCCACAGTTCTTAATAGCTCTTAATTTATCATTTTATCAGTCATTGCTCTTATTGCAGTTCTTAGTTACAGTGGTATGAAAATGCATACTTATATCACAGTTGTTCAAGGAAAAGCAAATGAACATTTTGTACTTTTGTTCATAGTTTGCATTTCCCCCATTTTTGTTAGTATTTAACCACAGTGGATGCATTTTAATGCTTGCTAATGTTAATATTACTTCCTGTTTTCCACTACCTGACAATGTGATGTGTGAAGCACTAATTGGTTTATTGTTTAATGAAAACAATTATAGATGTTACCCAGATACATTCATTGTCATAAAAATCCGTGCACGAAAAAACCCACGAGCAATTAACACAAAACTCAGCAAAGCTGTGGGGAGGGCAGACATGCAAATGATTGAAGTTTCATGCAATTCCACATGCCAGTGCGTCCAAGACCAGTGTTGCAATCGCAATCCTTGGAGCTTATAAGACTCCACGCTGGGGATTCCACATTCATGCCGAAATGCACGGCAAGAGTCAGGTGAGATCACTGAGCAATGGACATGCTGAGGAGCTGCCGTAGATGTTCATACAGACAACAGACGAAGTTTGAATGATGCCATGTCATCAGGATGAGAGAGGCAGGGTGGCTGGCACACTGAATCAGCCACCATTTGGGCCGGTTGGACAGTATGGTGCAATTGTGTTGGGAGCAATGGACATGGGAAGGCCCCCAGACATGACGGACTGGTTCTGGATGACCCAGACTCACCACCAGCAGAGAGGACCATGGGGTTGTGAGAGCAGCATGCACAGATGCAATGATGTCCTTGTCCAATATCCAGAGACATGTGACAGCTGTACAAGGGACTCTTGTGTCCTCCAGAACCATATCCAGACGCCTAGCAGAGGCAAATCTGCACTCTTGACAGCCCTTACATTTTCTTCCATTAACACCTGACCATTGTCAGTGTCAATTGCAATTATATCAGCAGCGAGCAACGTGGAATGCTACAGACTGGTGATGTATAGTGTTCAGCGACGAATCCCACTTCTGTATGGGAACGGAGGACCACTGTGGCAGAGTGTGGAGAACCGCCAGTGAGAGCTACAATCCCAACCTCACTGTACAGTGGCACATGTCCTGAACTGCAGGCATGATGGTCTGGGGAGGCACTGCGTATGACAACCGGAGTTCCCTCTCAGTGATCTGAGGGATGTTGACAGCCCAGCGCTACGAACAGGAGATCCTGTGGCCCCATGTGCTGTCTTTCCTGGTGGAGTGACCTGGAACCATTTTCCAACATGGTAATGCCTGTCCACACATGGCTCGGGTTTCCCAGAACTGTTACGTCATGCTTCGACACTTCCGTAGCCTGCCAGATAGCCTGATCTTTCACCTATAGAGCATGCGTGGGACCAGATGGGATGCCAGCTTTCTCCATGTCCCAGTGTTCATGATTTAGAGCATCAGTTGCAAGAAGTGTGGGCCAATCATCTGTCCCAGTGTAGCATATGGCATCTCTTTGACTCAATGCCGGACCATATTGCCACATGTACCCAAGCACAAGGCAGTCCGATGCGCTACTAACACTGACCAGAATGTGTACCATATGTACGTGGGAAATCAGCCTGCTGCTGTGATATTGTAATCACTTCTGTCCTTGGTATGTACCATCTCACTACTAAAATCTCATTTCAATCCGCCTCCTTGGTGCATGGATTTTTATGACAATGAGTGTATATTAACGCTAGATTTTGTACTTCTGACTAATCCCATACTAATTCAGTGTTCATGTTTTAATTCTGTTGTCATTTTATTTATGTCTTTTCAAAAAGAAAAAAGAAGTTATTCCCCTTTTTTTTATTTTTTTTTTTACAGGAACTCCAAGATATAGCTGGCATCCTTAAGCAAGTGTATTTAGTTTTCCCGCATTACTGTCTTGGCCGAGGTCTTATGGATTTATTCACCAATCAGCTTGCATATGAAACGCTTGCAAAATTTGGTAAGTAATATGCTGCTTCAAAATAATTTTTCACTACACTGAAATTATACATACATTCACATCATTAAGTTGTTCTCTGAGGTTAAAGTGTCTGCTGCTCAAGGCAAAGTCATCTGACAAATCTAGGATATATTGATATTACTCACTGATGATGAATCAGATGTCTCTATGCACTGTGATTTTCACTGGTGTCTACATCCCCACAAGACTTTTTGTATTCCGTGTGCATTGCCTTTTTCTTTCCCAGGCATTCCTGAATCTGGTCCTGTCATAATTTCCTTTGTTCTTCCTCTGTCTTCCTTCCATGCTGAGAAAGATAAAAGAAGGCCAAGGAAATCATGCAAATGTTCTTCCCATGTGGGCTGAATGAATTCCCTTTGTTAGCATGTATACATTTATATTTTTGGCATGGCACACAAAACTTCCTAGAAATGTTTCTCCACCTTTCTACCGACATTTTCCTTCATATTGTATATCTGCAGCACATCATTCCACACATGAGTATAGGGGTCGTAAAAAAAGTTCTGCACACTGATCATTTTTAAAAGTGTGAAGTAACAGAGAAAACTTACTTTATTGTTGTTCAATGTACTCCCCTCCACAGCCAATGACAGCTTGCCAGTAGTGGGGTATGTCCTAGATACCCCATAGTGTGCCATATTTGTTCAGCTGTCGTATTACTCGGGTCACATCCAATGACAGTTCATCCAGCTATTTATAGCAGATGCCACGGAGCCAATTTTTTTACTTTGGGAAAAGGTCAAAGTCGGGTAGACTGAGATCAGGGCTGTATGGTGGGTGGGATAAAGTTTCCCAGCCATATTTTGACAAAAACCCATACCGACACTGCACCATAACTCAATGTGTTGTCATGCATCAAGATTGCTCCCGCTTCCAACAAGTTGGGGCAATTTTGACGAATTATCCGTCCCAAACTTGTCGTCAGAAAGTCACAATAATATTGTGTGTTGACATTTTGCTCTGCTGGCACTCAATCAGAGACCACAACATCCTGGGCATCGCATGCAAAAATCATCATTTGTTTCACTTTGGATTGTTGCTGACGACACTTTGAGGGACGGGAAAACTAGGATGCCTCCATTCCTCTGATTGTGATTTCAGTTCTGGCTCAAAATCATGGGTCCAAGGCTCATCAGTTGTGGCAGTTCTGTTCAGGAAGGTGTCACCTTCCCTTTCGAACCTGTGAAGGTGATCCTGTGCAATGCTCACTCTGGCTGTCGTATGCTTGGGGGTCAGTTGATGGGGCATCCAGCATGCAGCGATTTTTCTTTTTACCAGTGAGTCGGTCAAAATCCGGTGAACAGACATGGTGGACTAATGTGCCTCATGAGCAATTTCCCGGACTGTTGAAAGGGCATTCTCTTCGAGAAGTGTTGCAACAATGGTGACAGATGTTTTGTCTGTCACCGTTTGATATCGGCCTGAGCGGTGATCATCTTTGATGCTGCTTCGGCTATCCTGAAAGTGTGGTGCCCAGCGAGAAATTGTGCTTTGATCAATAGTTCCTTCCCCATAAACTTCTTGCAAGGCAGTGTGGATCTGTGTCGGAGTTTTTCCCTGCAGAGTTTCTATTTTCAAGTACGAGTACTGGTCTAATGCTGTGACTCAACTAGAAGAGCTGCATGCTTCCACGTCCACACACCAAATGATAACACGTCGTTCTGACACCACTGCATTGCTGAAAGTGTAACCTTGACATGACACAATCATTTTCCCGATTGCATCATCCACTTCAATTTTAGATTAACATGTTCAGAACTTTTGTTATCACCCTCGTATTGCCAAAAATCCCTCGTAAGTGACACACTGCTCCAAAATATAAATGACTCCTATGTCTTCTACAGTACCCAGGTTTCACTGCCTTATATTGGAGTAGAAATAGTTACACTTCCATTCGGAACCTTTTTAAGAAGCCATCAGTCCTTTGAAACCCTCCTAAGGGAATTGTGAATTTCTAAGATGAATTCAGTCTCCTACTAATTTCCTCATGTATTCTGTTTTCTCTGTCATATGTGCTTCCCAAATGCGCATATTTATTCTCATGGTCTAATTCTGTACATTTAGTCTGATTGATCTTGCATTTAGTACTAACTGTCCCTCACTCAAAAAACATGACTTTGGTCTTTTCCCTTATTTATACTTAGTTTGGATTTATTGATTTTGCATTTAGTACAAACAGTTGCTCACTCAAACATCCATGGCCTTGGTCTTTCCTCTGATTTGTACTCAGTTTGGATTTCATATAATCTCCATTCACCAGGTGCAATATACTATGCAACTCACTTTTTCTCTCAGATTTGATTAAGACAATGTCAACAGCATTGAGCAACATACAGTATACATATGGAAATTCCCAAAATATAAACCATATTGTCTCCTTTGGCATCATGTATGCACACATCCATAAATATATTGAATAGCAATGGAGATATTATAAAACCTTATCTGATTCCTACACCAATGGAAAGCCAATTTAATGAAACACCATTCATAAATACATCATACTACTAGCATACATAGCTTTTGCACATTGAAGATTTCCAGTTATACCATACTTTTTGATGACCTTCCACACATGCATACTGTTTACTTTGCCATATGCCTTTTCCAAATCTGCAATGCAACAAATACTTTCTTACCAACAGATAGATGCTTTTCAGTCAACATACACAAAGCAAAATTTTTGCTTAGTGCAGCCCTTACTGGAAACAACAAAAACACATTGAACAATGTATGACTCTGCAATGTGCAAACAGCAGCCAACCAGCTGAGCACATGCATGCTCAAATACACAACATTGGAGGAAGCAACTTGGACAAAGAGGGGACAGAAGCGCCCAGGCCTTGACAATGGTAACATTGAGTGCCAGGCACAATTAACACCAAAAGGGAAAACAAACTGAGGATGTCATCGTTGAGCTAGTGATCAAAATGCATCTAGAATGAATAAGTGAACATGATCACCTGTTACTCCTTTTATTCATTTTTAGCAATATTCATTCCATTTCAGCTTTATATTTTCATGATATCATCATTTTCATACTCCTAGAATTTTATTTAAATTTGACATTTCTGCTTTGATTGCTTCTTAAGAGTTTTCACATTCTCATCTTGAACTTTCTAATTGAAAATCCTCATGCCAGTTTTTCAAGTTTTATGCATGTCACCACAACTGGAGCAAATAACAAGGAAACTGTGGACTGCATTGCATGGATTGAATTAAAATGAGTATGTTATATGAATTTTATTCTCAGTTGTCTTTTTATGTTATATTCAGTGGATATATATTTCATCCTCTAAAGGCTATGTTCAATGATATTTTAAACACGAGTAAGACAGGCAACAGTAGGCATTTTTTTTTTTTTTACTTAGGACTGTGTCTAACTTGGCGGATAGTATGGGATGACTTACGGCCGACCACCTGTGACAAAAATAGATCCCAGTTGAAATCATTATAGAGTTAAAAATATGTGCTGCACACTAATCGTGTTAGCATATTTGTAAGCAGCATGGTGTCCAATTCGCGTACTGCACAACACATAGTGCGGGCGACGCTTCCCTCACTCCCTGTGCTTGGGGTGAATAATGCAATATTTCTGGGTGTGCCGCTGCGTTTGACTCAGTCTATCTCGGCAGCTGTGAACGCAACACGACTGTACGTGGTATCGTTTTAAAGCTCTTGATGAGATTTATTCAAATATACGAAGAACATTTCACAGTGGTGTTTGAACTGAACATTTTAAAAATTGTTTTCTTGTGAACTGGTGAACACTTTTGACAATATTGCGGTTTATCTGGACAACCGTGAGTGCAAAATGACTGTGCGTGGTGTTGTTTTAAAGCTCTCGACAAGATCTGTTCAAATATATTAAAAAACATATGGCAGTGGTTTAAACTAAAAAAAAAGTTTAATTATTTTCGTGTGAACAGGTTAAAATTTTCGATAATGCCACAGAATTCACAGAATGAATGCAAGCAAAAGTGGAGAAAATCAAACAGAGAGTGATGAGGAATGTAAGACTGCAACCCAATGAACTAGAGATTATCGAGAATGCCTGAAAGCAGCCACCACTAGAACAAAAAAATATCCGACACACCTATCGAACTTGTACCCAGCCCATCTCAAACTCTGCTTTGTGTTTGCAATGTATCCATCATTATTTGTAAAAATTATGTAAGCTACTTTTCATATCATAGACCTGTGTTAGCTATAGCAAATTAAATAAACGCTTTGAAACTATACTCAACTAGCTCATTTCAACTTTCTGTTCTGCAAGTCACAGTCCTACATTCCAAACTGATGGCTTTCAGAACTGAGCCTACTTGGTTTTTTTTTGTTTTTTTTTTTACTCCTTATATATCTGCATCAATGATAGAGTCCACCTCTATATTTCAACATCTATCCAGGGGCCCTACCATTTTGAATAGATTTTACAGCTCTACAAAACTCCTCCTTTGAATCTTAAAAATCATAAAATATCAGTCTATATTTTGAGGTTACTCACCTTTATTCCCTAAATCTTTTAGGAGGTTTTCGTCTCTACACATTTCCAACACGTATTTTTCTTATTTACATCGTGGTTCGAGGCCGCAAAAAAAAAAAAAATAATAATAATAATTATAGTAATTTTCAACTCACGCAAACTTCACTCCCTTCCCTTCTTTTCCCTATGACCAAATTCAGATGCAAAATAATCTACCACAAATATACACAATTGAACTCCCTAAAACACATTAATCTAATAAAAACCTATTTACACATTTCCTGAAACGTCAAAGTTAAAAAGCTGTAACCCAAAATTATTTGCAATTGCACATCAGTGCACAATTAAAATAAACCCAAACACCTGACACAACTACTATATTCAACAATCACGGACCTCTCTCCCCTCAGAAACAAGCATAACAACCAAGCACTTTTAGCTACAGCCCAGGCCATTTTCAAGGTGCGGACGCAACAGATGTACCACCTGTCACCATCCAAAATGGTCTGGGCTGTGGCGGAAAAGCTTGGTTGTTATGCTTGTTTCTGAGGGGAGAGAGGTCCGTGATTGTTGAATATAGTGGTTGTGTCAGGTATTTGGGTTTATTTTAATTGGGCACTGATGTGCAATTGCAAATAATTTTGGGTTACAGCTTTTTAACTTTGACGTTTTAGGAAATGTGTAAATAGGTTTTTATTGATTGAAGTTTTAATTAGATTAATGTGTTTTAGGGAGTTCAATTATGTATATTTGTGGTAGATTATTTTGAATCTGAATTTGGTCATAGGGAAAAGAAGGCAAGAAAGTGAAGTTCGCGTAAGTTGAATTTTTTTTTTTTTTTTTTTTTTTTTTTTGCGGCCTCGAACTACGATGTAAATAAGAAAAATATGTGTTGGAAATGTGTAGAGACGAAAACCTCGTAAAAGATTTAGGGAATAAAGGTGAGTAACCTCAAAATATAGATTGTCTAAATAGCACGTGAATAATTAGGCAGCTAGATGACATTTGACATTTGCAATGCTGTATGAATATATGATAAAATATCAGTATGGGGAATCATCCCAAAGCCAACAATTCCATCTGCTCACTCAATTGGTTCTGAAACAAAACCTAGTGAGTTAGTCTTTTTCAAGTGAAACACGAGTTCGATGCCAAGATCTCTGCAAATGGAGACCTTTGATACATCAAGAATAAGTAAAATGTAGCACCATTAGTTTTAAACTTTATTTGGAATATAAGCTTTCTTTGAGGAGCTAACTTCTGAATCTCGGAGAGCGGCTCTGTTATATGTATGTACAGACTTCTAGAGATTCTGTTTACTTCCCTCTCTCTGTAGCATCATCTGATTCTACCCCAAAATAATATTTGCTTCCATGTTCTAATAACCAGAAGTATGATCCCAGACCATTTCCCTAATCCTATTCCTTAGACAATTCAGGCTATTCTAGTTGAGTGTTAATAATCCTGCAGTTGCTCCATGTATTTCTGAAGAATGTTTCTATCATAATTTCTGTTTGAGATACTGGTGTGGTACTACACTATGAGAAAGCATCTGATTGCTTCGACTGGTGAAAATCTGAAGTTATTCATATTATTCTTCAGATACTTGGAACTTCATTTCCTGGGTGGTGTAAATTGTTAGCATGCTCAGGGGAAATGTGGGTTCGATTCTCTCTCCAAGGCAATGTAATTTTCAAGTTTTCTGGTATGATGAACAGTAAACTAGGCAATTCATGCTATTGTGATTGCTGTGTTAATAATAGTGAATACCTCATTATCCTGGACAGCATATTTTGCAACTCACTTTTTGCATATAAAGTGATATTTAAAAAAAATCTAGTAAAAACCTGTAATTTTTCTAAAATTACCTAAAAAGTATGTGGGTGTGTGTTCATGAGAGAGGGGGGAGTAGACAAAGTACAGACAGTCCAAAAGCAAATAAGAAATTCATGCTTAGACTAACTAGGAGGAATGGTAAAAAAAAAAAAAATGTTGGGTGAAGTAAATATAGGATTTACAAATTCAATTATTTTTACCACAAGCATGTATTTTGGTAAGAAACCTATGTATTTTAATGTGAGTCTATTTCATAAATCTGTGTTGGAACATAATGCCAATATTTACTTTTTTAACGTTCTTCACGGTTTTCAACTCCTTTTTGGTGATATTTTTATTATGTTTGCATTTTTGAACTTCCCTTTTTGTTGGTAAAGTTCGATTAACACTTACCGCACGTGGGGCTTGGCTTTCAATTCTTATTTCCGTTATGTGGATGCGGCATAGGGGTTTTTCATTTAGTTGCGGGTCCACTTCATTTTTTTTTTTTCCTGTTGGTATTTATCTGGCCTCGTCACTAAATGAGTTTTTTTCCCTTTGCTGCCTCCTCATTTACTTCAATAATTTTTCATAACCCGAGTACTTTCGGTAATAATCCATTACCGTCATCTAGGGGACGTTTTGCTCTGACTAGCACGGACCATGTCAGCTGGGCATTTCGGTGGTTCTTGCGGGCTGCTTCTGTTATCGGCTATCGCTTCTTCTTGGGCGTTGTGGCGCCATCTCTTGTTGGTCACTGATCTCATTTTTCGAACTTTTTCATTTTTTGCTCAATTTTAATTAAATTTCTCCAGCTGTTTCTCAAAATATTAGGGTCATTATGGTTGCAAACTTTTGCCCTATTTTTTTCAATCATTACCGACTCTGCTATTCTGAGGTGTTTTTCGGATTTACAGCTTTTAACACCTCAGAATAGCAGAGTAGGTAATGATTGAAAAAATAGGGCAAAAGTTTGCAACCATAATGACCCTAATATTTTGAGAAACGGCTGGAGAAATTTAATTAAAATTGAGCAAAAAAAATGAAAAAGTTCGAAAAATGAGATCAGTGACCAACAAGAGATGGCGCCACAACGCCCAAGAAGAAGCGATAGCCGATAACAGAAGCAGCCCGCGAGAACTACCGAAATGCCCAGCTGACACGGTCCGTGCTAGTTGGAGCAAACGTCCCCTAGTGACGGTAATGGATTATTACCAAAAGTACTCCTCATGTTATGAAGGCAGCAAAGGGAAAAAACTCATTTAGTGACGAGGCCAGATAAATACCAACGGGGAAAAAAATGAAGTGGAACCGCAACTAAATGAAAAACCCCCATGCCGCATCCACATAACGGAAATAAGAATTGAAAGCCAAACCCCACGTGCGGTAAGTGTTAATAAGTGCATTAATGCACGTTAAAAAATAACCTCCAATATCGGAAGTAAATTGAAATTTTTATTATGTATTATTTAAATTTCTGATTGTTACTAAATTTATTTCCAAGATGTTGTCTTCATAGGATTCTTTTAAAAGTCAAAAGTTCTTAAAAACTGTAAAACATTTTCAATTAACACTTATCTGTCTCATTTGATGATGCAGTGTCATTTTAAGTTCTTGATGCTGTTCTTGTTCACATAATCCAAGAAAGAAAACCGTTCATTAAGAGTTTTTAGAAAACTGACTTAAGTTTCTGGACTCACTGGAGTCTCATTTTCAAATATTTGAGTGAAGTCCATAAACGAAGAAAACTTCCTTTGCTGGATATATTGTCTTCATTGAGTTGGTGTCCCATCATTGGGCAAATTTCTCCATTTATGAACTTAACTCAAATCTTTGAAAATGGGACTCCAGTGAGTCCAGAAATTTAAGTCAATTTTCTGAAAACTCTTAATGAACTCTTTTCTTTTTTGGATTGTGTGAACAAGAACAGCATCAAGAAGAACTTAAAACAATACTAGATCATCAAAAGAACAGCATCAAGAAAAACTTAAAATGATACTAGATCATCAAAAGAACAGCATCAAGAAGAGCTTAAAATGATACTGCATCATCAAATGAGACAGGTAAGTGTTAACTGAAATAATATGTTTTACAGTTTTTAAGATCATTTGACTTTTAAAAGAATCTTATGAAAACAACATCTTGTAAATAAATTTAGTAACAATCAACAGTTTAAATAATAAATAATCAAAATATCACCACATATCCAAAAAAGGTGTTGAAAAATATGAAGAATGTTAAAAAGTGAATATTGGCATTATGTTCCAACATAGGTATAGGATTTACCTTCAACATTAAGAGCATAATGAACCTCAAGTGACAGTTGACTGGAAATACAGTTGATTCCAGTTAATTGGGCCATCAGTTAATTGAGGCAGCCATTTATTTGGGACAATTCTTAAAAAACATCCCAAATTAGCTCTGTGGGATAAAGCTTCACATAATTGGGGCAGCCACTTAAATGGGTTAAATTGCTGTATCCTCAATGTTGCCCAATTAACTGGAATCTACTTTGTCACTAACTGAATAGAGCAGTACTGAACAACCAGGACAGTGTTAAATTTAACAAAGAAAAACAAAAATTCTTCATATTTATCCCCATAGAATAAAATTAAATGTAATTGTATTTCACCACTAAGTTCTGCCATGACTTCATCATTGCATAGAATTACAACTGAAAAAATTAACTGGATATTAGGAAAATTACCATGCAGAAAATTAGTAATTTTAACTTTAAAGTATTTTATAGCTATATAAATGCTCAGAGTAGAGATATAGGAAAAGTTACCCAACAGTAGTAATAGAAAAGTGAGTGATGATGGTTGTTTACAAGGGTGTGTAATGTGCTCTTAATATTGCTCTCAAAATTCGTAATTGTGAATTGTTGCTTTTCTTCCTAGGTATCAGCTTATTCCGGAATCCTCTGTCTTGGAATTTTCTGGGACGTAATCTACTATACTTAGCAATTCAAGGAGCTATTTATTTTTCCATTACATTGCTGATTGAATATAAGTTCTTTATCAGGAAGAGGTAATCTTTTCTATATTTGTTGGAAATTACTGCAGACTTAAGTGCCATGATAAAAAATTTAAGTAATACAGTTAGCTCCTTTATTTTGTCTTTTTATTTTACTGTTTGAGGTTGAAATTTGTACAACAATGCAGAAAGCTCTTGTTTTTTTCCTTTACTCCAAAAAAGATCCTTAATAAGTCCAGTAATCATTGAAAGTATACTTAATTTTCAAAATAATTATTAGGTTTCAAAGACTTAAAGAAATGTATTCATGTTTCTGCAGAAACATAATACCTTGATAGAAGCTGATTGCCATATAATCTCAGCTGCTACTTATGAGCACAAAGTTGCTATGCATGGAATAAAAAAAAAAAGGAAGTACAGTGGAATCTTGGTTATATTTTTTTCACTTTTATAAGGAATTCTGCATTAGTCCTGATATTTTACTATAGTTCCTATCACTTTTTTAGTTCAGTTATACAGAATTCATAACAGAATTGAAAAAGTGATAGGAACTACAGTAAAATATCAGTTATATATTTGACGCTTTTTGCATTATGTTAAAATTTGAATTTCAGATTATGAAAAATATGTGGTTCTTTGGTTCTTTTATATGTAATGTAACCTGGCAGGGCTGGTCTGAGTGTACATATGAATATAGGCATGTGCTGAATGCCAAATTCCCCCCCTCTCCACCATCCCTTCCTTTGATCTTTTTTTCAGTAAGAAGAACCCAAACACAGCACGAAATAGCTCTAATCTCAACTTAGTATGCTCAGTAGATATGCCCCTAACTCACTATTATATGTTACGCTACAAATAAATAGTCCAATATAATAATGATAATAATAATAAATAATAAATAAATAATAATAATAATAATTTTACTCACAGAAAGATGGAATCATACATAGTTGTCTACATTATTTACATGAAACGTTCTTCTGGGAAGGAGAAGGAGTAAATAAAGGATAGCAAAGAATTGGCTTTGCATATGGGGATTGCAGTAAACAAACCAAGAGTCCCTTCCAGAAAGTGGTAAAAATTCCCCCAGTGCTTTGTTAACCTTTTACTTTGAGTACTTGGGAGAAATTCGCCACAGGTGGGAAAGGAAAAGATGCAGTGGAGTGAGAAAATCTAAGATTTCCACCTGTCACTCAAGCCTTATTGTTATACACTGAAGAACAATTGAATTAGAGATACCTATCTAGTAACGTGTAGCACCACCTTTCGCTCTGATGATGGCGGCGATTCGTCTCCGCATGGACTCAACAAGACACCGGAAGTGTTGGGAAGCCGTACGGATCCATGACCCCTGAACAAGCTCCCACATTTCACGAAGATTTGATGGAGGGGAGTCAGAGCCTCGAACATCTCTCTCAATGGCATCCCAAATGTGCTTTATGGGATTGAGATCAGGTGACCTAGCTGGCCTAGGAAGCGAGGTCACGTTGGTGGAGTGTTCATCCAACCATTCGGATGCAATTCAGGAGCAATGGCACGGTACATTGTCTTGTTGCAGGATGAGGTCCCCAGTGGGATATTGAAGACGCACAAACAGGAGCAAATGGTCGTCTAGGAAATCCCGGTAACGTTGGCCTGTGAGGGACGATGTCACACAACCAGAGGTCCCATTTCAGTCCACATAAACAGTCTCCAGACGAGAATGCTAACCTCCACCCTTCCCCCGCAGCTTGAGGAGTACCCTGCTGGCAAGAAGGATCCATCACTTCATGTGGTTTGCACCATACTCGTATCCTGCCATCTGCATACCAGTGTGAATCTCGACTCATCAGTCCAGGCAACATTTTTTCACATGTCTAGGGTCCAGTGGCGATGTTTCCCATGCCCTTGCTAATCTTTACACACAGGGATGTGCGGTCAGCAGTGGTACCCTCGTTGGATGATGGCTTCTGTACCCCATAGCGAGGAGATGGTTCTGGATGGTGTGGCTGCTTAAATTGCCGGGTGATTTCTTGCACTGTGGCCCGTCTATCCGCTGTTACAATGCAATCTAGCTGACGATGACCCCGCTCATCCACACGCTGTTGTCCACGGCAGTTGGCCCTTGCAGGGATGGTTTTACCGGGTTCGATGTACTCACGGTGCTCCTGTGACACAGTGGCTCGCGAAAATCCCAGTGCCTGCACGACTTCTGAGATGGAGTGACCCATTCGTTGGGCCCCAACAATTTGCCCACGATCAAATGTGCTTAGATCCTTCGGCTTACCCATACTACGTCCGACTCTTACTGATTCCCGTCGCATCACTCCTTATATTGTCGGATCGCTGCACACGTCATGTCGTTTTCGTCTACACGGCCCTCCCCAGTGCTACATTTGCATAACGCCAGCTGTCTCTAATTCAATTGCTCTTCAGTGTATATATAAATCTAGGAACTCAGCACTCACCAGAGAAACAACAAAGGAGTATTCAGCTTTCATTTTTGTGGCAAGTACAGACCAGCTCATAAAGAAAAAGGTTAGTGTATAATGTTACTATGAAGAAAAATTTACAAATCCATGGGCTAATTTAACACCCCTTCCCTTTGGTAGTGCCGTAGACAGCTGTCTACCTGTCCTGCCCCTCGGACCAGCCCTGTAACCTGGTATGTTTCAATTGTAAGAGAATCAAGACAGCATTGCTACATCCTTCCTGTTGCACCCAAAGTTGAACTTTGATCCCATCACAAAAGGGTATATTGTTTACCTTCAGTTTGGATGGAAAATTGGTTTTGTATTTCAGACTCCCACACATACGCATATTTAAAAATTTCTTCTGGGACGTAACTTTGTGGCACCACCATTTCGTGGTGTAGTTGAATAGAATTCTAAATGTATATTCAACATTCTGGTTTTAAATAGATGCACCCAGGATCAGCAGGAAAAAAACTGTTAATTCATGTGTTGCATACTGAAGCTCAGGTCTCAGATTCTTAGTGTTGAGGATTTCGTTTAACCTAGAATCAACATTTTTACAGACAAAGCTGTCTAAAGGGAAGTTCGATTTTCATAGGCTTTATGATTTTTAAAATGTTATAAAATATCAGATGCAGCATACAAAACTCCATTTATTGGTGTAATTATATATTAACCAGTGGTGTATATTCAAGGCTAGCTAGGCTAACTGCGAAGCCCAGAGAATGCACAAATAAAAGTCCATTAAATATACACAAATAAAAGTCCATTAAATATACACAAATAAAAGTCACTTATCCACAGTATTAAGTTATGTCGATGCTTTTGCTGCGAAAAAATACATGCAGAATTGCTTCTTTTGACTAAGAGAATTAGTCTGGTGAGCAAAGACCAATGGTACTCCTACTGGAGAGATGGGGTCATCATAACGCAACCAGCTCTTCCAGTCTTCGCTGTTCTGATTCAAAGACCTGCGATATGATCACCAGCTTGCATTGCCATAACAACATCAATGAGAAGGTGAAGGAGAGTGGGCCATTGCTTTGGGAAGCGGTTCGCTCAGAAAAGAGAAGACTTAGTCACTCGCATGGTCCCGTCCATAACAGTATGTGTTTTGCGAGAGTTGTTTCAGTTTGTGGGAAGTGTCAATGAATTAAAATCAGTGATGTTATTATATTAAAACAGTGATATTATTATCTTTGGCTTTGTTGGGTTTGAACTGTTTTGATAAATTTTGTGAAAGCTTTCCTGAACATCTACCGTCAGAACTTAAAGAACTCCATGCTTCAAATTTTGATACAGCTCGACTAAAACATGAACTAAAGGTCTTTTATTCCCTTGATGAATACGAAAAGCAATCAGTAAGAGACATTACTTGTTCTATAAAGTTGAATAAATTGGACAGTGTGTTTAGTGAGGTGTACAAATTAGTAGACATAATATTAAACTTTCCATCAACAACTGCAACTGCAGAAAGAAGTTTTTCGGCATCAAAAAGAATCAAGATATATCTTAGAGCCACACAAGGACATTCACATTTGAGCAACTTGGCTGGCTGTTTTGTCAATAAGGAAAAACATTCTTTTAAAATATGAAAAAGTACTCGAAAGAAACTTTTTATGAAAATGTAACACTCAAGTCCACAGAAAAGGGAAGAAGAATGGAGTTCTTGTACAGATAATGTATTCAGAAGAAGTTCATGTACAAACAAGCGTTCAAATCCTAATCCACATAATTATTTGGTATCATGTTAGTGATAGCATATACAGCACCTAAAATTTAGGAAAAATGTTCCTTCTATTACTTAACAACTGAAAAATAAACTTTGCAATTTAAAAACAAACAGTGTAGGGGGGGAGATAGCCCAGTTCTCGGACCCAAGATACGCCACTGACATGAACATAAGCATGCAAGCTTTCACCACCAGACGGGTGGCTTCATCAGGCAACAGTTCAGTCTGAAGAATGAGAGGTTCTGCTTAAAATTCAAAAACATAAACAATAATGAAACATGATAAATGATAAGGATAAAAACTCATGCAGACTGCTTCATTTCAGATTCAAGCTTGCGGAACACCCAGGCGCATGCACCAAATAGCAGGTAGGTGTTGGATAGAATCTTAATAGTCTCCCTATATGCAGTAACTCTTGTGTTTGTGTATGGAGCAGTCTTCCTTATCTCATCCCAATTAGGGATAGCAGTGTGGTTTTTGACTTGACGTGCTAAAGCTGTGGTTAGACTAAGAATTTGAATGTTAGATATTAGAATTTGTAACTTTTTTTTCTTTAAATAAACCGTTATTAAAGAATATAATGTACTTC
Source organism: Macrothele yani (assembly GCA_039090855.1). Classification (NCBI taxonomy): domain Eukaryota; kingdom Metazoa; phylum Arthropoda; class Arachnida; order Araneae; family Macrothelidae; genus Macrothele; species Macrothele yani. Next base: position 141,787,109 of record CM077001.1, read on the forward strand.
TCCATAGCATAACTATTACAATATTATGTAACATCATGAAATTTCTTTTTCTCTTTCTTCTTTTTTTTTTTCTTTCATACGTTTTTAAGGCCATCCTCTAAGAAAGTACATAACCGAGGTTCCATTGTAATCAGAAATCATCAAATTGGAAATTTTTATATAGTTGAGAAGGTATTTCACTGATTTCACACTAAAAAATTTTAAATTCTGTATGATGCATTGCAAAATTTTGGCTTGTATGAACAACTATCTTAATTAATTCTGCTCACAGACTTCATTTTTATCTTTGTAGAAACTGAAATTTGTGTATGAGGTATGTGATGTATACTCTAATTTAACTTTCATTTTTAATTACTTTTTCTTTGGAAATTTCAGTTCATTATCTTTTAACAATTTTCAACCTTAACGTTATATTTTTTCACTCACGGAATGAGGTTGGCAACACTTCTGAGGTCAGAGAGTATGTGACATATGCATGTGACTGATAAGAGCTGTATACACTGTACTGACAGAAGTCACTGGACACCTCTTCAAAAGCAAATGAATGGATCCGCTATATTCTTACGATGTGCGGTACAGCTGCGAACGGTATAAAAACAAGCTTGCAGATGACCACGATCATATCGTACTGTGAGGTTGTGCGGAAATGTCGTGGCGGGAGAGAACTGACTTTGAGAAAGGAAAGATTGTTTAATGTTATATTAGTAGGTTGCCCATAAGAGAAACAGAGGGGTGTTTAAACATACCCAAGTCAACTGTTTTGGATGTACTGAATAAGTGGAAAACACATGGTGTGCCTGAAGCAGCAAAACATATCGGCAGACCAAAGAAAATCAGTGATAAAGAACGTCGAAGCCTCAGGAGAGTCGTTACAGCTAATCGACGGAGTACTGCACAAGACCTCAGTGTACAGGTGAGTGAAAATGCTGGAACCTCAGTACGTACATGTACCATTCGCAGAGAACTTCATTCCATGGGTTACCGTAGTTGTGCGGCTGCTCGTAAGCCTTTCATCTCCACTTGGAATGTTACTCGTCATTCAGCATGGTGTAAAGAACATTTATCGTGGACCATAGATCAATGGAAACGGGTCCTATGGACTGATGAATCCAGATGCATGATCCATCAGTCTGATGGTCGTGTGTGTGTATGGCGGCAGCCGGGGAATGGGGGAATGCTATTTACCAAAGTGTACTGTTCCTATGGTTCAGTTTAGAGCTGGCAGTGTACTCTTGTGGGAGTGTTTTTCGTAGTATGGTCCCGTCCCATTGGTTATCGTGGACAAACCTGTTAACCAGCACGTCTACCTCGATATTCAGGACAATTATGCCCTACCAACTCTGTGGCAATACTATGGAACTGAGCCTTGTTGGTACCAGCAGGATAATGCACCAAGTCATAAGGAAAGGACTGTTATGGCATGGTTTGATGATAATTCTGTATTGTGTGTGGACTGGCCAGCACAGAGCCCTGATCACAATCCCATAGAGCACCAATGGGATGAATTAGAGCACTGCATAAGATGTTTGGAACCAAGGTCTATACTACTAAGCAACAGTTAGCTGCAGCATTATGTACTGAATGAAAGCGCATACCTATCGCTGTGTTCCAAAACCTTGTCAAAAGCATGTCTCGAATGGTCAGTGCATGCATATTAAGGCTAAAGGTGGACCGACACCGTACTAATGTATGTCAATAAATGCTATGTTGTGTTTCTCTTATAGGTGTCCAGTGACTTTTGTCAATATAGTGTATATATATATATATATCATCATCATCATCATTGTCAACCATTATCAATCCACTGCTGGACGAAGGTCTCCCCAAGTTTCCTCCACAACGGTCTGTCTTGTGCCAGTCTCCTCCATGTCACTCCCGCATATTTACGAATTTCATCCACCCATCTCCCATGTGGTCTTTTTCTGGGTCTTTTCCTGTCCCTTGGAATCCAATCTAAAATTTCAGCTGTCCATCTATGGTCTGTCCTTCTGGCAGTATGTCCAGCCCATTGCCATTTCAGGATTTAACTCTGATCATGATGTCTTCCACTCTCGTCATTTTTCGGATCCACGAGTTCCTCTTCTTATCTCTCCTGGTTATACCAAGCATGCACCTCTCCATGCTTCTTTGAGTTGTCTGCAGCCTTTGTATGTCTCTTTTAGTTAAGGTCCACGTCTCTGCACCATACGTAAGCACTGGAAGGATGCATTGATCAAACACTTTTCTTTTAAGACATAATGGCATATTGCTCTTGAAAATTATGCTGTTTCTTCCAAAAGCTCTCCAGGCAAGTTTTGTACGCCGATTAATTTCTTCATCAATGTGACCCTCACTTGATATCTGCTGTCCAAGATAAACATACGTATCTGTTATCTCCAGTTGTTCTCCATCAATCGATAAATCTTCATTTCTTGTAAAAGCATTGAACATCACTTTTGTCTTCTGAAAGTTCATTTTTAATCCCTTCTTTACTCTTGTCAGCAAGTTCCTGGATCATACTCTGCAGCTCTGATGGGGTAGTTGCAAAAATGACTACGTCATCAGCAAAACGAAGGTGGGTTAGATAATCTCCATTAATCTTTATCCCTTTGTTTTCCCAGTTCAGTGATTGAAAGACATTTTCCAATCTGGCATTAAAGAGCTTTGGAGATATGGTGTCACCTTGTCTCACTCCCTTTCCAATTTTTATGTGTGTTGTATTTTCAAACAGCCGAATCTTTGCACTTGCATTTTCATAGATGTTATTAATAATATTAATGTATGCATCTTCAATACCGCAGGATTTCAGAGCCGTGGTAACTGCTGATGGTTTCACCGAATCAAAGGCTTTTTCATAATCGATAAAAGCCATGCACAATGGAAGTTCATATTCCCTCGCTCTTTCAATTAGTTCTCTCAGTACGTGGATATGATCTATTGTGCTGTAGCCACTCCTGAATCCAGCTTGTTCTCTCGGTTGAGCCATGTCCAGTGTTACCTTCAAGCGGTGTGAAAGAACTTTAGTGAAGATTTTATAAACCACTGATAGGAGGCTGATAGGTCTGTAGTTCCTGAGATCCTCAATGTCACCTTTTTTATGTAGCAGGATCATTGTAGCATTGTTCCAATCCTCAGGAATCTTCCCTTCATTAAGGCATCGAGTGAAAATTTGGGCGATTACTGTTTCAATTTCTCCACTTGCTTCTTGTATGATGTCTATAGTAATTCCATCTTCTCCTGGAGCTTTTCCCCGCTTCATGTTCTTGATTGCATGAGCAACTTCTGCTGGGAGGACTGGAAGAACTCTGGTACCTTTCATGATGTCTGGAGTACATGTATCATCCCTTTCATATAATTTGGAGTAGAAATCTTTCACTCTTGTCAAAATTTCGCCTCTATTTCTTGTTATAGAACCATCTTCTTTTCTCAGAGCCATAATCTGTTTTCTTCCCTTACTGAGATGTCCCTTTGCTATCTTTAGGCTTTGGTTGTTTTCAATTGCTTTCCTCACTAGCTCACAGTTGAATTTCCTTACGTCTTCAGTGATACTTTTTCGAGCTGTCTTGCATAGCTCTATATATTCCACTTTGGAAGTCACATCTTCTTTAGTTGTCCTCATCTCTCTTCTTTTTTGCATCAACATTTTGGTTTTTCCTGATAATTTGTTTACATGCAACTTGTTCTTAGACCCAGCTAATTTTGTTGCTGTTTCCATAAGAGCTTTGGTTACTTTTCTGTTAACTTCCGAAATATCCACTTCTTCCGATGTTAGGCCTTCTAAAGCAGAGAAATCTGTTCTTCAGTTCCAACTTGAAAGTATTATGGTGTTTTTTAAGGTTGGTTATGTCAATACATTCTGTTTGTCTTATGAGCTTGCCACGTTCAGTTTAGTGTTGAGGTGCATCTTACATCTCACCAATCTATGGTCACTACCTGTGTTGAACTATATATATATATATATATAAATATTTAGCATGCGGATTTAAAAAGTGTTCTATCTACTAATGTTTGTTAATTAGTTTCTGAAGTGTTAATACCAGTGCGATTAATTCAAGTTGGAATAGTAATGTGCATGACCTGTAATCATGAGGTTTTAACAGAATAAAGGAAAATATCTGTAGGTCAGAGTTCTTTGTACTTACTTGTGTGACTCCTGTTGTACTTTAATTGAAGTACTTAAGAAGAATTGATTGTATGTAGTGTTCAGTAAGTCATCTTTACAGAAACATTACAGCTGTACTTATTAAGTTTTTACAGTTCAAGTTCAGATTAATTGTTTCTCATGTGATAGATAGCATCCTAAAGCATGTTTTAGTAAATTCTGACGTTACATCGTTTTTATGATTTTATATTCTTACATTTCAGAAATTATCCTATTTTGCCATCAGTCTCAGAAGTTGAGGATGATGATGTCGCTATGGAGAGATCTAAAGTCCTTGGTGGCCACTGTAACAATGCAGTACTGAGAATGGAAAATTTAACCAAGGTTAGATTGAAAATGAAAATATTTAAAACTTTATATTTAACACTTTAAAAAAAATCACATTTTCTACAGTTTTTCATGGTTAAATGGAAAACCTGATTTTACTAATAAGTAACAGTTCTACAGCATATGCAGGTTGTCTAAAATTCAAAAGAAAATATTAAATTCAGTGTACAACATTTATTCAAGGCTTTAGAAAAAAGTATAAATTAATGTAAGAGTGTGATGTCTTGAAAATCATCTGAAATTCAGGTTGCAGATGGCTATTTGACTGTGATAGCCCATATTATGCAGTGTTCTATACACTGTACAGGTGCTAACATCAGTCCCCATAACCTCACATGAGCATGGCTGACATTTTTCCATCCTGGGGAAGAATTTCTATCTTCTGAAAATTTTGGAAACCTGTCATGATTGTCAGATTATTTAAAAACTGTTTTGTTTTCTTTTTCCCCCAAAAGTTATGCTGCCAAATTTGAAACCTTCATCCAGATGTATATAAATGTCTATTACACAGCATATGTGCAAAATACGTGGTTATGTGCATCACCATGGGATCTAGGCAACTATTTAAGACTGCTGCTTGCCAGTAATCATTAGTAGTGTTGATCACAATGGGAAAAAAAACAAAGGATGATTTGAAGTTCGATAAAGGACTTATTGTGGGTGCCCATCTGGCTGGAGGAACAATTTTGAAAACAGCAGAGCTGACTGGTTGAGATATCCTTGGTCTTTAATCAGTGGGAAAATAACCCACATTGGTTGTCTTAGAGCATAACTGTGACATGATGACAATCTGTCAGGAACGAGATCAGCATCATCTGAGATGGCTTGTATGAAGAATCAGGATTTCCTGTGTGCAGTAATTGACCAAAAGCATTCAATGAAGGATGTTCCTAACTGATATCGTGGCAAACTATGTGCAGGGAACTGAAGAGATGGATATTGGCAGTCACATGCCTGTACAGAAACCACTGATTTCTGTGAAGAACCAGAAAGTTTGTCCATGCTGCTGTCACACACCGTGAATGGACAGTGGAAGACTGGAAAAAAGTCATGTGGTGTGAGAAGTGATGGTACCGAAGGTAGGCAGAGAGTTTGGCAGGATCCCCATGAAGCAATGGGTCTAGTTTGCCTTGTAAATGCAACTCAAGGTTTTGGAGGTGGTATCATGGTGTGAGGCACATTCTGTTAGTACAGAACAGGTCCCTTGATATTGCTGGATGGACAGGTGTTCTCTAAGGATCATCTTAACATTGTTTCCGATCAAGTCCATCCTGCAATGTTGATTTTATGTCCAGCAGATGACTGCTGTTTCATGTACGACAGTGTTACCATTAATTGTGCAAGATGTTTTTATCAATGGTTCATCAAGCATGACAGCAGCTTCCACCATCTTCCCTGACCATCACAAAGCTAATATCTGAACCCCACGGATAATGTATGAGACATCTTAGGAAAACAGATCCAAGAGCAAAGTTCTCTTCCATCAATCTGAGGCAGTTAAAAGACTTTCTGGTAAATGTTTGGTATGATGTAGATGTGCTGCAATATTTTGTGGAATCTGTGCCAAACCGCATATGTATTCTGATTCAAGCTAAAGGAGGTCCAACACAGTACTGAATAAATGTTTCTAATTCAGTGGCCAGTCAAGAGTAGTTGGATTAATGATGTTGGTCTCTTCTTAGGACTGAATTTACCATCAATACAAGGGTGTCTGGATTTTAATGGAAAGGCAGTGTATATCAGTGGAATTTTTTGAATTACTAATGTCATAGCAAGCCTTAATGATGTTACTATTGAATTTAACTTTTATTTTATTAAATTTGAATTAGTTTTATTGAAAGTTGACTTTTATTGAATAGGAATTACAAGGATAAATTTTTGTAATCATCCATCAAGTTTTCAAGTTGAACTTTTTTTTTAATTTTTGTAATCATTCATTAAATTTTCAAGTTGTTCCAACCTGTCATCAGAACTGACTCAAGAGTATAGGTGTTGCCACACATGTGGTAATGTCCAACCTTTATGGTAATTAATTATGGGTCCTCTTCTTTCAGATTTCCACACCTTCTTCCAGCTACCTTTTCACAAAATGCTGCTGATGTGACAAGTTCCAGTTGATTTATTTTTTTGGTATTTAGAATGTTTCTGTCAAATTCTATTTTGCTGCTGGCAACACTTTTTATAGCAGCTTTCTGCCCTGCTGCACAGGTCCTAAGTTGTCTCCCAGTTTGTCCTATATAGCTCCTCTACAGCTGCAGTTGACAATGTAGACTACTTGTTCTTGTAGCAGGATATTGCTTTCTTTTTGCTTTATGAAGACAATTTATTTTTAATTTTATTGTTTAGGCCTGAAACAAATTGACATGGATTAACAAATTGACATGGGTAACCATGGAAAACCATGGTTACCCGGACAACGTTGTTAAGGGAGTGCACAATAAAGTACGGTTTTCTATGTCAACTGCTTTAATTAGTGAGCAAGTGCCTAAAAAGTATGTTGGATCTGTTGATTTTAATCCACATATTGTAAACCTCCTTACCAACATATGTTCTCGTCATAAAATACAATTTGGAATACGATCATGCAATCTATATACCATTATCCGCAATGATCGTGACAAAATTGACAAAGGGAAAAAATGGGGTGTGTATGTTATTCCTATGCTTGACACTATCTCTGGTGAACTAAACAATCGGTGGCGCAGTGGTCTAAGGCGTTGGCCTCTGATCATTCGTCCGTAAGGGTTCCGGGTTCGAATCCCGGTCAGGCATGGATGTTATGTTTGTCTTACGGCACTGGCTCTCTCCCTTCCCTGGAACCAGTGACCCTAAATTAGGGACGGGCGACTGCTTATAGCCCATTGAGTTGCTCACGGTGGTCGTTAAACCTCCAATCAAAAAAAAAAAAAAAAAAAACTAAACAATCATTATGTGGGTTCTACCAAGAGAAATTTGGATTTGAGATTAAATGAACACAGATATGATCTAAAAATGAATCACCAAAGCACCTCTTTTGCAAGAACCATAAGTGCTGGAAATTCCATCCCAGACTGGGACAACGCTAAAATCATAAACACACCTAACTCTGTTTATTCCTTGTTATTTGCAGAAAGCCTCTATATTTCGGCCTATAATACACGTTGCTGTAATGACTATTATCCTTATGTTTTACCTGAACCTTGGAGCAATCTTGTTGGGAAGGACAGCACAATAGTAAATGCTTCTGTTAAGTGATCATTGGCTAACTATGCCTTTTTTAGATTGTCTTGTTATCTGGTATATCATGTGACATTGACATTACCTTTCCCATGATCCATCTACTCCACGTACTTAAGACCAGCATGTAGCCACATGGTGAAATTACATCTGATGAAGGTGTCAATGTGACACCGAAAGTGCTCATGTGTTTTTAAACTGTATATAGATTTCATTTTTTAGCTGAATAAATATCATCGTGCAACAAGACGGATTTCTTTTAATACTTGACATGGATTCTTTTTTGTAGTTCCCTGATTCAGCAGAATTATTAAATATTGTTTTTCACTTCAATTGATGGTAAAGTTGACAAGTTCCATTTACAAATGAAGTTGACACCATAACAGAATGGAAATGTTGTTGTTGGATGGTCTTAATATAAAAGTTGCAGAACTCTTTATGTGCATGGCATTACTTTCTTTTAGGACATTGCACACTCTACAAGAGCCTTGCATCATCATCATGATCATCATCAAGAGTTTCCACTACCAAGTGGATTTCCTTGACTATATAGTTCAACCATTGTCTTCCTTCACTTCTCTGTATCCAAGGCCATCACTTCATCCAGTCCATTATTTTTTAGACTTGATTTAATCTCCTCCATCCACTTTCTCATTGGTCCTTGTCTTTCCCATAGCCTCCCACTCCATCAGAATTTTTGGAAGTCTTTCTGATGACATTTTCCTTACGTGGCTGAACCATTGCAATCTTCGCATCTCAATAGTTTGAATAATGTCTACTTTAACACTCATAATATCTCGAATTTTTGTATTACGCACTTTTTCACATCTGAATTTTCTTGCGGAATGCCCCCAAAAGCCCATCTCTGTAGCCAATAATCTTTGTTTATGTCTTTTATTCAATGTTCTTGTCTTCGCACCATATAAAATTATGCTCTGTACAATTGCAGAAAAAAATGTATTTTTACTCTTGGAAATACATTGCTGCTCCAAAGAACAGGATTCAAAACAGAAATACCCCCCCTGCAATTCTCCAATCAATGTCATGATGACATGTACCATCCTGATGTATTATGGATCTGAGGTACTTAAATTCCTCCACTGTTCTTAACATAATATTATCAGATATTTCAATGAAGTCTCTGGGATCATAGGGTAACCAAATTTTTAATGAAGTCTCATATTTCAATACTATATTTGAATGAAGTCTCTGGATGTGTGTGTGTGTGTGTCTTGCATCACCAAAAAAAAAAAGGAATTAAATTAATTACCTGGTTTTTCTATTTTAAAGTAGTTTTCACTAACAAAAAATGGCTCTAAGGGATTTTAGAGTATGGTCTTTCTGTATATCCATTTTTTCTTTACTTTTCTGTTTTAAAAAATATAAAATACAATATAGCAAGGCATGATCTTGCTGTTAAAAATATTGGTTCTGCAATAAAATGTAAGTACCTTTGCCATTTTACAATTTTGTTTATTTTTTTTTTAGGTATATAAACCTGGTCAGTACCCTGCTGTCAATCAGTTATGCATTGCTGTTCAGCCTGGTGAATGCTTTGGTTTACTCGGAGTTAATGGAGCTGGAAAAACTACAACATTCAAAATGTTGACTGGAAACACTCCAATTACTTCTGGAAATGCTTACATTAGGGGCTATAGGTAAAAATATTTGCATCCGTGTAATATTCTGAAATGATTGCTGCACTGTTAGGCTTGTCTTTGTGTGTGTGTGTGTGTGTGTGTGTGTGTGTTTAATGCAAGTGAAACTTGTTATAATAAATATAAGCATTTCCATTTAACAGTACTTTGTTCTCTGGTAATCACTTTCCCAGACAACATTTAATTAAATCAATAAACTAGAAGAAAATTCATTAACATTATAATGAAACATGCAGCTATGAGATAAAGAAATAAATTATCAAAACCTGTAATTCTGTATTCATTTCATCTTTATTTGGTAAGTCATGGATAATGAATACTGATGAAAATGGTCTGGGGAAAAAATTGCACAGCTACAAGAAGTACCTGTAAATGGATGGATTATGCTTTTAAAATATTGCATTAAATGCAAAATTTGGAATTATTTATGCATAGCCTGCTCTTTATGTATTATAAGTGAGAGTATTTTTTGAAAGAAAACTACCATCAGTCAACACCTGCAAAAGTCATAATAAAGAGGAAAGACAGAAATCCATGTAAAACAATAACAATGGACAATTAATTACATTAAGATATTCCTAAAGTCATCAATGCTAAATTTACTTTAACAAAAGAGTTTCAATGGGTATTAAGAGGTTAAAGTATTTTTTAAATACCTCAAAATTTTGAATGAGACCTTCATTTATTGTCAGGAGTAATTCCAGAAAACTGGCAACCACTTGGGATGGATTTACCAACCTGCATGATCATTGATGTTTGCAGTTTTTGAGCAAAAAATTCAAGTGATTCTTCTAGCTTTCTGATAATTGAGCTGGCTTAACATTTATTACGGGTTTTTACTAAGGAATAAATCGATATTTATATGTCAAATTTTTGGGTGTACCCCTGCCTTTTCTCAGGACTACAGCTATAGTAGGTGTTGCCATTCATGAGGTAAATTCCAACCTTTCGAATCATTTAATGTTGTGCCTTTTCATATCTCTATTTCCAGTCCTCTGCCAGTTTCCTTTTGAAAAGGTGGTGTTGTTGTGTAAGAACTTCTAGTGTCCCAAAGCACTTTTAATGTCCTGTATTTTGTGCATGTTCATCCAAACCTGTTTTTAATTGCAGATTTACATACTTTCTCTCTCTCTATATATATATCATCATCATCGTCGTCGTCAACCATTATCAATCCACTGCTGGACGAAGGTCTCCCCAAGTTTCCTCCACAACGGTCTGTCTTGTGCCAGTCTCCTCCATGTCACTCCCGCATACTTTCGAATTTCATCCACCCATCTCCCATGTGGTCTTCTTCTGGGTCTTTTCCTGTCCCTTGGAATCCAATCTAAAATGTTGGCTGTCCATCGATGGTCTGTCCTTCTGGCAGTATGCCCAGCCCATTGCCATTTCAGGGATTTAACTCTGATCATGATGTCTCCCACTCTTGTCATTTTTCAGATCCACGAGTTCCTCTTCTTATCTCTCCTGGTTACACCAAGCATGCACCTCTCCATGCTACTTTGAGTTGTCTGCAGCCTTTGTATGTCTCTTTTAGTTAAGGTCCATGTCTCTGCACCCTACGTAAGCACTGGAAGGATGCATTGATCAAACACTTTTCTTTTAAGACATAATGGCATATTGCTCTTGAAAATTATGCTGTTTCTTCCAAAAGCTCTCCAGGCAAGTTTTGTACGCCGATTAATTTCTTCATCAATGTGACCCTCACTTGATATCTGCTGTCCAAGATAAACATACGTGTCTGTTATCTCCAGCTTCTCTCCATCAATCGATAAATCTTCATTTCTTGTAAAAGCATTGTACATCACTTTTGTCTTCTTAAAGTTCATTTTTAATCCCACTTCTTTACTCTTATCAGCAAGTTCTTGGATCATACTCTGCGGCTCTGATGGGGTAGTTGTAAAAATGACTATGTCATCACCAAAATGAAGGTGGGTTAGATAATCTCCATTAACCTTATCCCATTGTTTTCCCAGTTCAGTGATTGAAAGACATTTTCCAATGTGGCATTAAAGAGCTTCGGAGATATGGTGTCACTTTGTCTCACTCCCTTTCCAATTTTTATGTGTGTTGTATTTTCAAACAGCCGAATCTTTGCACTTGCATTTTCATAGATGTTATTAATAATATTAATGTATGCATCTTCAATACCGCAGGTTTTCAGAGCCATTGTAACTGCTGATGGTTTCACCGAATCAAAGGCTTTTTCATAATCGATAAAAGCCATGCACAATGAAAGTTCATATTCCCTCGCTCTTTCAATCAGTTCTCTCAGTACGTGGATATGATCTATTGTGCTGAAGCCACTCCTGAATCCAGCTTGTTCTCTCGGTTGAGCCATGTCCAGTGTTACCTTCAAACGGTGTGAAAGAACTTTAGTGAAGATTTTATAAACCACTGATAAGAGCCTGATAGGTCTGTAGTTCCCGAGATCCTCAATGTCACCTTTTTATGTAGCAGGATCATTATAGCATTGTTCCAATCCTCAGGAATCTTCCCTTCATTAAGGCATCGAGTGAAAATTTGGGCGAGTACTGTTTCCATTTCTCCACTTGCTTTTTATATGATGTCTACAGTAATTCCATCTTCTCCTGGAGCTTTTCCCCACTTCATGTTCTTGATTGCATGTGCAACTTCTGCTGGGAGGACTGGAAGAACTCTGGTACTGGTACTTTCTATGATGTCTGGAGTACATGCATCATCCCTTTCATATAACTTGGAGTAGAAATCTTTCACTCTTGTCAAAATTTTGTCACTATTTCTTGTTACAGAACCATCTTCTTTTCTCAGTGCCATAATCTGTTTTCTTCCCTTACTCAGATGTCCCTTTGCTATCTTTAGGCTTTCTTTGTTTTCAATTGCTTTCCTCACTAGTTCGCAGTTGAATTTCCTTATGTCTTCGGTGATACTTTTGCGTACTGTCTTGCATAGCTCTATATATTCCACTTTGGAAGTCACATCTTCTTTAGTTGTCCTCATCTCTCTTCTTTTTTGCATCAACAATTTGGTTTTTTCTGATAATTTGTTCAGATGCAACTTGTTCTTAGACCCAGCTAATTTTGTTGCTGTTTCCATAAGAGCTTTGGTTACTTTTCTGTTAACTTCAAAAATATCCACTTCTTCCGATGTTAGGCCTTCTAAAGCAGAGAATCTGTTCTTCAGTTCCAACTTGAAGGTATTATGGTGTTTTTTAAGGTTGGTTATGTCAATACATTTTGTTTGTCTTATGAGCTTGCTACGTTCGAGTTTAGTGTTGAGGTGCATCTTACATCTCACCAATCTATGGTCACTACCTGTGTTGAACTTGTTTAGCACACTGCAGTCTTCTATGACGAATTTTTTGTTACACATAATAAAATCAATTTCACTTGTCGTCCCATTTGGATGTCTCCATGTCCATTTCCTGTGTGGCTTTTTCTTGAAAAAGGAGTTCAAGAGGAAAAACCCTTTTGCCTCTGCAAACTCAACGAGAGTATTTCCACGCTGGTTTCTGTTGCTGTGACCGAATTTACCTACTGAAGTTTCATTCTGTTGCTGTTGCCCTATTTTTGCATTGAAATATCCCATAATTATCTTCAAGTGCTGCTTACCTTTATTATTTAGATGACGAATTTCCTCATAAAATTCTTCAATTTCTTCTTCAGGATGACTTGTGTTGGGTGCATAAGTTTGAATAATCTGAGCCTGGTATCTTCTCGAGAGTTGGATAACGAGTCGTGCAGCTCTGTCAGAGGAACTTTCAATTTCTACAACTTTATCCTTCAGTTTAAAATAACGTGTGTGTATATATATATATATATAAATAAAATCCTGATGCCAGTCAGACCAGATATGTCTCACTAATCCTCTTGTTTTTCAAAGGAACCGTTATGGTAAATCATTTTTTCTAGTTATGCGAAACTGTAGGGATGGACATCTTCACATACAGGTTTGGATAGACATGTACAAAATGCAGGACATAAAGTGCTTTGGGAAACTGTAGAAGTTCTGATACCTCAACAGCACTTTTTCAAAAGAAAATTGGAAGAAAGACGGAATAGAGAGAGAAGAGGTATGAAGTTTAATGATTTGAGAGGTTAGTACTTACTTCATTAATGGCAACTCTTACTCTAGATGTAGTTTTGATGAAGGATAAAGGTACTACCCGAAAATTTGAAGTATAAATATTGTTTTATTTCTTAGCAAAAAACCATATTTTTTAGATATTTGTAGTTAATTAACTCTAGGAATAGCAATATCATCAATTATTACCAAGCTTTGTTTTGTTAAGAAAGTCCAGTCTGTTTTTTCCTGTTTGTTGAGCATGACAATCTATTTTCACTTTATTGGAAAAATTCCTGTTAACTACTTTATGGTCTTCCGTTCTTGTGTGGCTAGGTCAAGATTAGAGTGTCTCATTCAACCAACAGGTCACAAAATGACTGTGACTCATGTAAAATATTAAAACATCAAGCCAACTCAATTAACAGAAAGCTAGAAGAATCACAAAATTTTACCCTCAAAAACGGGCAGCATCAACGATCATGCAGGTTGGCAGATCCATCTCACATGGCAAAAAAGATTTCTACTGTCTGTTTGCATATTGGGATAAAACCAGTGTTCCATGTAATCAAAAATCATGTTATGGATACAGTCATTAATTTGACCAAAATCTATCACTGAAATTGCATCTGAAACATAGAGCACAAATCATCTGCCTGATACTGCTGTTTTATTTTACTGCAGTATCTAAAAGCATGTCTGTAAAACGATTTTATCAAAAATGCACTTTTTTTAAAAAAAACCTGGTGACGGAATTTCGAAGCAAAGCCAAATTGTTAGTCCAGAAATTGAAGATTCGTTCAATTTTTTTATTAGTTGTTCTTAGCCTATGCCAAAGTTCATCATACATGAAATGTGAAACACTGGATGTACTAATTTTTTAATCGATTGTTGTGGGTGTGAAAAGAAATAGTAGAATGAAGTTTATGATCCTGCTTCATCTGGATAAACATATATCGATGTGATGTTGTGATAGTGTGAGATTGCTTTTCTTGACTGGGACCAGGCCAGTTGGTTATTGTCCCGGGAACTTTCCCGCACGGGGATAACTGGTTTTCCAGTTATTTGGGGAGCGGCGCCCCACGGCCCGAGCTGACCTTGTGACGGATCAATATTTCATTTCGTCTTGAACGATTATATAACCGAAGGGACAGCTGTTCATCCAGCTGATGGGGGATGGCGTCCCCACGGCCCGAGCCAACATGTACTATATGTGATGAATTTTACATTTTTTATGTTTTTTCACTTTACATGAACCCGCCTCAGTTGTAGGTTGCTGAGGTTGTGATTATGCGCCAGCTCAGGATTTTAGTTTCTCGTTTTCTTTCCTGTCTTCTCCATTTCATGTCTCTTTCTTTGTTTTTCCGAGCTGGTTAGCTAGACCTACCTGCACATTTGCCGTGTGTGGTGACCCGTAAGGTGGAAAAGGGGATGCTGGAGGCTGAGGTTTCTGGAGGCCTGGGTGTTGTTGTCGCCAGTTGCCAACACTCCTCTTTGCCCCCTGCTTCACCCTAAACGGGCCGCTGGGAACTAACCCACTCCTAGTCAATGAGGTCTGTGGCCGAGTGGAGCCCAGACCTCTAACGGCTTGTCGTCTCGTACGACAGGGTGAGTCTGGGGATAGGGTGGACATGCCAAAGGGGTGTTCCCCAGGCATGGGAAAGTCTGGGTGCATGCCGAGCGCATGTCTGCCCTATCAACTTGCTATATCCGCTTGCTATCCCTAGAGCCATGTCCTGCGTCCACTTGGGCTTGCGGACCTCCGGCTCTCCCTCGTTGGGCTCAATTGTGGGTGGGGAAGTCGGCGGACGAATTATTAAAACTTTTATGGATGAAAACAAAATTTCCCAAGAACCAAAAAGCAAACGAGGTATAGAGGAAGGCTCATCCCCTTCTGCAAAAAAAACATGTCCCTGATTGTTCAAATGCTCGTTTCTTTTTGTGCACTCATTGGACCCTTCAAAGCCTTTGAGTGCCAAAAGTCCATTTTGGATAAATAAAGCTCTTCAATCCATCGCAAGCTCTCCTAAGAGCGTAAAGAAGCTCCAATCTGGAGATCTTCTTGTAGAGATGTCCACTGTGGCCTACAGTACCACACTTATAAACACTACCACGCTGCTTGAGACTCCGATTAAAATAACACCTCATGGGTACCTAAATTCATCTCGAGGTGTTGTCTCCTCTCGGGATCTTATTGATTGCACTGAGGATGAACTTCTCGAAGAACTGAGGAGCCAACATGTTACGGGTGTGCGACGCATTTCTTTCAGGAGGAATGGGCAGTTTGTCCCATCCTGGAATATTATCTTGACTTTCAACTGCCCTTCCCTGCCTACATCCATCAAGGCAGGGTATCTCCACTTCGAGGTACGCCCGTACATCCCTAACCCTTTGAGATGTTTTAGGTGCCAGTCTTATGGCCATTCTCAGCAGTCGTGCAGGAGCAATCCTAGGTGTGCACGCTGTGGTGCCACAGAACATCTTTTGCAGGAATGTGTGGCCGAGGCCGAGTTTTGTGTGAACTGTAAGGGTTCACACGCGGCATCAGCCAAAGATTGTCCCAAGTGGAAGGAGGAGAAGGAAATCCAAAGGATCAAAACGGTGGAAAATATTTCCTATCCTGAGGCCAGAAGAAAAGTGGTTCCTGTTACATCTGATCGGCGATCATACGCTTCAGTGGTGGTTGCCAAATCTACGGTTGCCACTCAGACCGACATTCAGATCCCCCTTAAATGTCCATTCAATGTTAACGACATCATCGCAGCCGGACTGGAGGCACTCCAGTCTTGAGCTAGGGGTCTGAAAGCGCCACCCACCACTTCGCCGAAGCAGACTCATCCCACCACCAACAAGGGAACTCAGGCCACTTCTTCTAACAAAAAGACCAAAGCCCAGGATAAGAAAAGCATTTCTTCTCCTACAAAATCTCAGGAAACGACTCAACGTCGTGCGCCTCCCGGTAAGACACTTGGGACAAAACATGCTCCCATCTTAGCCCCTGGTCACACGCCTCCAGATCTGGGGGAACCCCCAGCAGAGGCGATGGAGCCGGACTTCGTTTGATTATTTTCATTTTCATTTCACTTATAACCATGGCTTCAATCATTCAGTGGAACTGTCGAGGTTTTCGGACGAACTTTGATGAAGTGAAACATCTGCTTTCATTTTACTCTCCGGTGTGCCTTTGTCTACAGGAGACGAAGCTTAAACCATCGGACCTGCTTTCAGTTCGAGGCTACAGTGCATTTCGGACAGATAACTCGTCTGGAAATATAGCCTGTAGGGGAGTCGCTATTCTCGTCCCTCACAGGGTTCCGGTATCTTCCGTCGCGGTTTCCACAACTGTGCAGGCCGTGGCGGTTCATATTTCTATGCCTGTACCTCTTACTGTCTGCAGTGTCTATCTGCCACCGGACGAGAATGTGAGCGTCTCGGTACTGGAGAGATTGGTTGATCAGCTGCCTTCACCCTTTCTAATACTAGGTGACTTCAATGCCCATCATCATTTGTGGGGTAGTGTCAGCATCAGCACGAGAGGTCGTCGCATAGAGTCTCTTCTGTCCTCGGCCTCTTTGTGCCTTTTTAACACCGGTGCTGACACGTACTTCCATGAACCGACACGATCCTTCAGTGCGATCGATTTGACCTTGGGATCACCATCAATTATTGCTGACTGGTCGTGGGCGGTGTGTAACGACCTCCACGGGAGTGACCACTTTCCAATTGTTCTCTCGCATCATGCGAACATGCCATCTTCTGCCTCCTGCCCTCCTCGTTGGAGGATGGAGCGTGCGAGATGGGAGGTCTTCACACCGTCAGCTTTGATATTTTCTGCAATGGTGACCCAAGAGTCAATCGACGCAGCGGTTCTTGAAGTCACAAATTGTATTCTTCAGGCAGCTGATCTTTCTATACCAAAAACATCTACGACATTCTCCAGAAGTCCGAAACCTTGGTGGACCCCTGAATGCGCAGCGGCTAGGAGAGCTCAACATAAGGCCTGGTCTACGTTTCGGCGTTATCCAACCGATGCTAATCTCGTTACATTCAAACGAGCAAAATCCTATGCTCGGTTGGTGCGTCGACGTAGCAAGAGGGAGTCTTGGATCCAGTATGTTTCATCTCTCACTTCACGTGCCAGTTCGAAAAGTGTGTGGGACAAGATTCGTAAGATCCGGGGTAACTACAGCTCTCACCAGATCTCCATTCTCGAGAGTAACGGCTGCACATATGCTGGAGTCGGGGAGATTGCTGATTGTTTGGGGGAGGTGTTTGCCTCCGTGTTGAGTGACCTGGCGTATCCTTCCTCCTTTCTGAGGATTAAATCCACTGCGGAACGCCAGAGAATCTCCTTTGCGCCTTTTCTCGACACCGGATATAACTCCCCCTTCAGCATGGTTGAACTCAGGGTGGCTCTGCATCGGTCTGGCGCTACATCGGTCGGTCCCGATGGCATCCATTATGACATGCTCCGTCATCTCTCGCAGTCGTCTCTCGAGAATCTCTTAATCTTTTACAATCGTATTTGGTCGGAGCACAGTTTCCCGGAGTCTTGGCGAAAAGCAGTTGTTCTGCCTTTTCCCAAACCTGGCAAGGATCCCAAGTCTCCCTCTAGTTATCGTTCAATTGCTCTCACTAGCTGTCTGTGTAAAGTTCTTGAACGCATGGTTAATTCCCGGTTAGTTAATTTTTTAGAATTTCATCAAGTACTTTCACCATCACAAAGCGGCTTTCGCCGTCATCGTTCACCTCACGATCATCTCCTGCACCTTGAGACATCTGTGCGCGAGGCGTTCGTGCGTAGGCAGCACCTGGTTTCTGTATTCTTTGACATCGAGAAAGCCTATGATCGTGCGTGGCGGCATGGTATTATCCGTGACCTCCACGCATGCGGATTGCGAGGAAATCTTCCGACATTTATTTTAAA
Source organism: Macrothele yani (assembly GCA_039090855.1). Classification (NCBI taxonomy): domain Eukaryota; kingdom Metazoa; phylum Arthropoda; class Arachnida; order Araneae; family Macrothelidae; genus Macrothele; species Macrothele yani. The sequence goes on from CM077001.1 coordinate 141,805,419, forward strand.
TTTTCTTCGCAATCGGGTGTTCCAGGTGCACCTGGGTATGACGCTATCGGCAACATTCCATCAAGAACAAGGTGTTCCTCAAGGTTGCATTTTATCTGTCACATTGTTCATCCTTCGCATTAATTGTCTCCTCACAAATCTTCCTCCTGCGGTTTCGGCTACTGTCTATGTTGATGACGTGCACATTTTCTGCTCGTCGTCAAGCATGCATTTTATTGAAAGGCAGTTGCAGTCTGCAATTAATCAGATCTTTAAAACGGCGAATAGCAATGGTTTCGTTCTTTCTCCCGACAAGACAGCGTATGTCCATTTCTGCCGGAGGCGTGGCCACCATCCTGACCCAGAGCTGTTTTTAGACCGTGCAGCCATACCAGTTTTGCCGGAGGCCAAGTTCCTTGGTCTGACCGTCGACCGTGCGCTTACGTTCCGTGCGCACGTTCGGCGGCTCAAGATTTCCTGTCTGCGGGCTCTATCCATTCTTAAGATCCTTTCGAGAGTCTCATGGGGCACAGACAGGATGTCTTTGATTCGTATTTACCATTCCTTAATCCGGTTGAAACTGGATTATGGTTATATCGTGTATGGCTCTGCTCGTCATTCCGTTCTCCGGCCTTTGAACACTATTCACCATCAAGCACTGCGTCTTTGTTCGGGAGCATTTTGAACATCTCCGATTCCCAGCCTTTACGCTGACGCGAACGAACCATCGCTTGAATTACGCCGTCTGCAGCTGTCTATTCAATTCTACCTGAAACTTAGATCTCTTCCAGGACATCCTTTATACGATGCAGTTTTTCATCCCCAGCATGCTCGTTTATTTGGGAACCGGCCCTCGTGCATTTCAACCTTCGGTCTTCGTATGGCGGCCGTAGCCCGTGATGTAGGGCTTGACGTGTCACTTGTTGGAGAGACCAGGGGCTTTGGGGATCCGCCATGACACCCACTTGGTGTCATGGTTGATACCACCTTTACATCTTTCGATAAATCCTCAACCCCTGCGTCAGTGTACCAGCAGCTCTTCGCTGAGCACCGTGACCTAAATTCTGATTACACTCCTATTTTTACTGATGGCTCCAAGATGCATGGAGTCGTTGGATCCGCGGCTGTCTGTGTAGATGACGTTTCAGTAGCGCGGATCCCAGCTGAGGCCACGGTGTTTTCAGCAGAGATGCATGCTGTGTATCTCGCTCTTCTCCATGTTCAGTCGAGTTCTCATCATCGTGCTATGGTCTATATGGATTCCTTGAGTGTCTTGCAGTCACTGTCATCGTTGGACTGCTGTGACCACCCCTTTCTTCTTTCCGTACGAAGGCTTCTTCGTTCCTTGCTCGAGGCCGGTGTCCAGATACAATTTTGTTGGATTCCCGGGCATGTTGGAATCTCGGGTAACGAGTGGGCTGATGCGGCTGCTAGATCTGCTTCCTCTTTGGTCGTCACACCCTTGCCACTGTTTCACCGGGATTTCCGCTTTCTGGTACGCGACCATATTAAGCGAACGTGGCAAGGTCTGTGGGACCAACAGGTGGAAAATAAACTGCATCGTATTAAACCTAATCTTGAAGTCTGGAAATCCTCATATCGTCGGAACCGTAGGGAGGAAGTGGTGCTTGCACGTCTCCGCATTGGGCATTGTCGTTTCACTCACCGCTTTTTGCTGTGTGGCGACACTGCGCCGCTGTGTGAGGCGTGCAACTGCCGACTCACTGTCACTCGTCTTCTGTGTACCTGTGTTCGTTTTTGTGATGTACGTTTTCATTTCTTTCATTCTCATTTGTTGACCGAGGACGCCGCTACACTGCAGCCGCTCCTCAATGACCACTGTGACTCTGTTGCCGTGTTTTCATTTTTTAAAGAAATTGACTATTTTAAACGTATCTAGATTTTAGCCTTATCATCATCCTCATTTTTCAGTTTTACTGAATCAGCTAGATTTTAATCATTGTATCATGTTTTTAATACTGTTTGTTCCATTATCTTTTTTAGCCCTTCCATCGTTCTCATTTTTCAGTTTTACATGATCAGTCATATTTTAAGCTTTTTACCACATTTTTAATACTATTTGTTTGTCTTGTTTCTGGCGCTCGTTGGCCAACCATGGCCCTTGCGCCATAAAAATCAACCAACCAACCAACCAACCTGGGAACTCTTCTGTTCATCAGATATTCGGAACAATAGCTCACTACCAGCACTGTGCCAATGCTACAAGATGAAATGGCCCCTGAAGATTCCAAAATGATAACACTCTGTTTCACAAAGCACAGCTTATATCCATAACCTTTCTAGAGGTGGAGAAAGAAAGAAAATGATAAAATGTCAGAGACTGCAAATTGTTAACTCCACACAGCATGTAAATGAAAAAAAAACAGTTTCAACACACACACACACACACACACACACACACACACACACACACACACACACAGAATGGAGAAAACAATCTGGAAACTTCAGTGAAACTTACACGTTTGTTTTTACTTAAAATTTCATGTTATGTTTATCAAATGTATCATTACTTAGTGCCAAGCTGCTTATAGTTTTGTGTAGTAATAATGAAATATATATTTTTTTCAGCATTAAAACTGATCTGGATTCAGCTAGACAGAATATTGGTTATTGCCCGCAGTTTGATGCTTTAGATTCACATCTTACAGGCTATGAACATCTCGAATTTTATGCTCGTCTACGGGGAGTGCCAGAAAAACATATCAAAAAGGTATTCTTTCCTGAATATATGATGAATATATTTCAAATACGTGGAGATAATGTAAATATACAATGTCATCGCTCTGTTCATGTTATTTTATAAACAATGAATAGCAACGGAAAAATTGTTCAACCGACACCGCTGGGAACGAACCCATGTTCTTTCCTGTTCTGTAAAATGCAGTAACTCCTTTAAGTATTAAAAATAATATTGTGTGCTAACTAAATTAATGTTGAGAACTGGAAATTTGTTTTGTTGATATTTAAAGTCTTTTTGTGCTTTATTTTTTTTTTCAGTCATACATATATGTAGTCTATGTAGCCCATTAACTAGCACAATCTTTAATCCATGTTCATGTTATTAGCTGTAAATCATATACTCAACTAGAAAACTTGAAACTTGCACCATTCTAAAACAATAACTGAATCTATACATCCCAGTTTCAGTCCAAATGGGTTGCCATTACACCCAGAATATTGCATTTCCAAGCTAACAGAAGTATTATACATCGGTTCTGAGATATACTAAGGACAAAAGCCCAACTGCCTCAACATCAGTGATATCATATACTGGTTGCTATGGAAGAGTAATTCTGCATTTTAACTACTGCAGTGAGAGGAAGTGGTAATGTTAACAGCCTGGTAAAGAGGACTTTTTGTTTGTTTGTTTGTTTGTTTTTCAAAACATTATTATTCACAAAAAAGTGATGTTGTACAAAAAACATGTATGTAAATTTAAGAATTTATTAATGAAAGAAGTGTTACATGAAAGAATTCCATCAACCTGCTTTTCTACTGTAACTGATCAATGCATAGAATATCACTCCATTTTGCCAGTGATTTTGCAGTATTTGAGTGTGAAAGTCTGGAAATCTTCCTTAACTTTGCCCATGTTTATCAATAGCCAGCCTAATGGTAAGGACTTTGATTATTCTTATAGAACTGTATGACCCTCATTTTCATGGCCAGTCTGTTTCTCATAACTTTTACATAACACTGTTGAACAGAACAGGAGTGTTGTTTCTTAGCCTATGACAAAGTCCATCATGCATGATATGTGAAACACTGGATGTACTAGTTTTTTAATCGATTGTTGTGAAAAGAATTAGTAGAATGAAGTTTATGATCCGGCTTCATCCGGATAAAGAGGTATCAGGGTGATGCTGTGATAGTATGAGATTGCTTTTCTTAACTGGAACTAGGCTAGTTAGTCATTGCCCTGGGAACTCTTCTGTTCAGATATTCGGAACAATTCACTACCAGCACTGTGCCAACGCTACAAGATAAAGTGGCCCCTGATGATTCCAAAATGATAACACTGTATTTCACAAAGCACAGTTTATATCCATAACCTTTCTAGGAATGAAGAAAAAAAGAAGGTGTTTAAGTGGACTGACTGCCCATCAACTTTATTAAGCATTTTTGGAATGATCTGAAATATTAAGTGGAGGGCAACAGTAATTTGCAATGCTTTCATCTTTTATCTGCTCTTTCTGCATGGTAGTGCTTTTCCAGTGGTTGTGCAATAATTCTTCAGTCTTCTATAGAAAAAGTCATGTGGAAGGTATACCTAAGGCAGCTTAATGTTAGGACTTTCTTTATAGGAGAGTTTGGGTAATGTTCCTTCCGCCTTCTAGAAGAATCAGGGAGAAAGTATTCTCAGAAATACTGAAGCTTGCGATGAAATCAAAATCGATTCACGAACTACAAAGAATTTCAGTAAACTACAATTCAATATATTGATTTGCATTTTTTAAAACTTGGAGTACGTACAAAATTGTGTAAGATGCTAAAAAATCTTGTAATGGTCAGAAAGAGTTGTTGGAAAAAGTTTCTTGCAAGCCTGTAATTTTTTTAAGTGTTCTGAGACAAAACATTGCCTGAACACCATATTGGTGCATAGGCACAAGATGTTGATGAGCATATAAAGCTCTCATTCCTCTCTTCATTTCCATTCCTTTTAATTATCATCTCAATTTGCTATCAGTAAATATTCCATTGAAATTGTATCATCTGTCTGTGTCAGTGTTTCAGTCAGTACTGCTTGATCAAGTTCACTTCATGCAGCTTCAAAATGGAAGCTTCAAAGTACATGAGCAGTTGTAACATCACTGCCATTTAGCGATAAAAGAGAGGACTACTGGTATTGATTTTGGTAGTAGTGGTGTTCATTTATTCAGTCCTTCCAGGGATATCAGTTTGATATCCCTGTTCAAGAGCAGTAGTGTGTTTGAACACAACAAATTTGAACTGTTCAAGTTTCATACACAGAAAAGAATACTTTCTATAAAGTCTACAAGTTTTAGCAGAAGCTGGGTTAATATCTATTATCTGCACAACAATTAGCATGTGATTTAAGAGTCCACCACAAACTTAATTTTAAACTTATATTTCAATATTTTACCTCCTTGAAAAACAAAAAAATAAAAATAAAATAAAATTGTTTTAAAGAATATAGATCTTAATGATTAAAAAAGTAGATATGCACAAAAAGAAATTAGATTCTGTTAGATTTCTCTTAGCTCTCCCGTCCGCAGCTGGTGTCTTTCATCACTCTGTATAAGCTGCCTCTGTCAGACAGGAGTGTAGAACTGTGTAGAGTCTAAAGAGTGGTTCCATGAAAGTCAGCCGATGTGCATTCATTGGTCATCCGAAAGTTAGCTGTCTACCTTCCTTGAAAAAGCCATCTGGTTGATGTGCAAAAGCTTGGAAAGTTTTATTTCTATTATACACCAAGAAAGTTTGGATTTTTAGTATAGTTATACTGTTTTGAATATAATTGGTGTACAGTTCCTTCTTATTGAACATACATGTATCATTCACAGCAAATCTGAGAAGAAAGAAGAAAGTTTTTACCTGTGTAGGTAAAAACTGCACAGGTAAAAATTTTCTTCTCTACACAGGTAAAAACTTTCTTCTTCGGGGGTCAAAAGCTGGTACATGTGTTGGTGTTGTGTGTTGTACTGAAAACAAAATTAACTAATGAAATACTTGTTTTTTAAACATTGCTCATCGTGCTCTTTATAATGTACAACCCTGTGCTTTTTTTTTCTCAGTATAACACACAACACAACACATGTACCAGTTTGATAAGTATTAAAAAGTCCCTAAGTTAATGTTTTAATTTTTCATTTCAAAAGAATTAACAATATTCATCTTGAATTTACAGTAAATGAAATAATGCTATATCACTGCATTATCCCCACTACTGCCAAGATACAAAACTAAAGATTCTAAGACCAATATGTTTAACATGAGCTAAGGGTAAATGCCTGGGCAAGCTGTATTAAAAGTTTTATGATCAGCCTGTTTTTGAAAGTGTGAAAAAAATCTGATCTGCCTAAATTTTATTCAATTTCTTGTAATTTTTTTCTTTTTGTTAAATGATGAATTTTTAAACACTTTTACATCTTTATGATAAGTCCAATATTTACCAACTTTGTATTACTTTATGATCGTTACAAGATGTGTCTTCCTGTGTTCATAGTGTCTTAATGATTTTTTACACCATAATGCAGGGGTTGTGCTGGCTTTTTAAAAGTTTTTGCCACTTTAGGCGCCAAATTCAATTTGTTTTCACCAAAGTGTTATAACACTATGAAAAGGAAATCGCCAAAGCTGTTTTTCCATCACCAAAATTATTTCATTTTCGCAAATTACGAAGATGGCAATCAGCCCCTGATAATGGAAGAGGAGGCTTGGATGAATATTAATTATTTAGAAAACATAAGCATGTTGAATATCAAAACCCAACTCATGTTATGAATTTGCTCATCTCAAATCTAGTTCCATTTTGTTATACTAAATTTAATAGCCTTGTAGGAATTTTGGTGCGTGAATTTTATCGCATGTGCTGTAAGGGTACATACACTGTGTCGTGTCACCTAATGTTCACTCATGTCGGCCATTTATTTATTTATTTATTTATTTATTTATTTTTTGTATGATTTTTCAATACACAAATATACCATTTTAAAGTGATATGTGTCAGCAAGTATATAGACATTTTTGTTTTAGAAATTCTAAGATTGTATTTTACATATTCTAGGTTGCTACCTGGGGTATCCGCAAACTTGGTCTTCAGGCTCACGGTCATCGTTGTGCTGGTACTTACTCTGGTGGAAACAAACGAAAATTATCCACAGCCATCGCGCTTGTTGGCAATCCTTCAGTTGTGTTTTTGGTTAGTATAATTGTTTTTTGTAAAACTTTAGTTAGTGATGCACACCTAACCCAAAAAAACTACAAACCTTTATTTAGTATTGAATATGGCCACCTTTGTTGCAAATGACAGCAAGATGTGATGTGTCATGGATTGTATTAGGTGCAACTGAGTTTGCTTATTCCTGTAGCAAAATATGATGCAACTGTGTGAGTGTTTGTGGAAGAGGACATCAACATCAAACACCTCTTTTCAGCATATCTTACATATTTTCAGTAGGATTGAGATCAGTTTGCTGTGGAGACCTGGGGGGGATAATGAAATTTCTCCTTGTACTCATTTAACCATTTTTGCATGATTCTGGTACGAGGGTTGTACCGAAAGTAATGCAAAAGTGGGCATAACTTTTTTATTAACTGACAGAGGTCATTCAAATTGCACATGTTGGTAGAGTAACTCTTTCTCTACACAATGGTACTGTTCAACATAATCTCCATCACAGGCGATGCATTTGTGATGGAGATTATGTTGAACAGTACCTTTTTCGCGCCATCGTCGAACCCAACTCTCGAATCCTCTTTGAAAAAATTTGGGTTTGTCACAGCCACTTTCACCTCATCTGTGTCATCAAATCATTGTCCTCAGCAACTGTCCTTCATTGGACCGAACAGGTGGAAGTCGGAGGGCACCAGATCTGGGCTGTACGGTGGATTGGGGACCACGGATCAGCCTAATTTGCTGATCACGTGATTTGTTATCAAATATGTGTGTGTTCTTGCATTGTCTTGGTGAATGTGAATCCTTTTCAGGTTCTTGTTCGGTCTCTTTCTTTTTATGGCTTCTCTAAGCTTTTTGAGTACCCCAATGTACCACTCGCTGATCATTGTACAGCCATGTTCCAGAAAATCAAGAAGAATGACTCAACCCTTGTCATCCCAAAAAGCAGTAATCATGACTTTCTATGCTGAACGCTGGCTCTTGAACTTCTTAGGCCTTGGTGAAGAGGTGTGATGTCATTCCATTGATTGATTCTTCATTTCCGGATGGTAAAGATACACTCACGTTTCATCCCCTGTTACCAGATTGGAAAAAATCATCTCTTCATTGGCTTCAAATACTTCCAGCAGACCAGAGCAGACTTCCACCCTTCTCTCCTTCAAATCTGCAATGAAGAAGAAGGATTACTATAGAGAAAGAGTTACTCTACCAACATGTGCAATTTGAACAACCTCTCTCAGTTCATAAGAATCTTATGCCCAGTTTTGTGTTACTTTCAGTATAACCCTCATACAATGTGCTGTTGCATTGTCTTCCATAAATATGTATCAAGTGCAGGAAAAAGTGTAACATTGCAGGATGCAATTGGTGCACTATAATACCCGGGTACTCCCTGCATGTTGATTTACCTTTCACTGGGATCACAGACCCAGTACATATCGTGGATTTGTAAGTATAGTCTTCCTTTTGAGTTGATTTGTGGCATTTGCCTGATTGATTCCTTAGAGAATCTGTTTGTTTTCAGATATCCTTTTTCTTTCAGTTACCATTTTACACTGAGTTAGGTTTGCATTAGGAACCCCACCCCCACCCCCTTTTACATATTTGGAACGATAATAAAGTACCTCGTCATATAAATGTCACATGTGGTGTAACTGTAAATTGTGCATACCTATCTTCTGTACATAATCAGTAAATATTTTCAATTAATGGGGACACATGGTGACGTAAGCCAATTTGACTGCAGCCAGATAAATGGGGACTGTAGGTGCCAGTATTTTGGAAACAGCTGCACTTGTTGGCTACTCCCATACTACTATATCAAGGGTGTACCAGGACTAGATTAACCATGCACAGACATCCAGCAGAAGGGCTCACATTGGTCAGCCACATGCGGTTGTTCCGAGAGGCGAGTGTCAGGTGTAATGACTGATGTTGTGAGTGTCAGGTGTTATGACTGATGTGACTGTTGCACAGTGATGTGCAGTAGTCACCCAGCTCACCCACCAGTACAACAGCGGTGTAGCTCAACCTGTTTCTACATGCAGCATGCGCCATACCTTGCTTCGCAGTGGGTTCCACAGCCAGAGACCAACGAGGGTAACCATGATGAAGCCCAGGCATCACAAACACCTCGCATGGGCCAAGGAACATAGGCAATGGACCCTCAGCATATGGAAGAAGGTCATCTAGAGTGATGAGTCCCATTTCCTGCTTCACCATGCTAATGGCCAGGTTCACATGTGGCATAAACAGCACGAAGCCCTATCCCCTGGTTGCACAGGTGGGGTTCAACATGCCAGTGGAAGTGGTGTTCTGGTCTAGGGAGCTTTTTCCTGGCAAGCCCTAGGTCTGTTGGTTATCATTACATAAACACTGAATGGTGGATACTGCAAGGACCTGTTAGCTGACCATCTCCATCCATATCTGCAGGAGGTTACCCAGACCATAGTGCCATCTTTCAGAAGAACAATGCACCATGCCATTGGGCTCATATAGCTACTGACTGGTTGGAGGGACATGACAGTCAAGGGCATTGGAACTATTTTTTGACAACGGGGGGCAAGAAATCAAGATACACATTTTTTTGTTCAGATCATAAAACGTATTGTGCTTTTGTAAAACAGGACGCCATGACGTCATTTGAACATACTACAAACAATACGATTATAGCAATAAAATCTAATTTTTTTTTATTGGAGGTTTAACAACCACCATGAGCAACTCAATGGGCTATAAGCAGTTGCCCGTCCCTAATTTAGGGCCACTGTTTCCAGGGAAGGGAGAGAGCCAGTGCCGTAAAACAAACACAACATCCATGCCTCACCGGGATCCGAACCCGGGCCCATCTCGGATGAATGATCAGAAGTGATCGTTTAGAACACTGCGCTACTGGTGTGGCAAAATCTAAATTAATGCAAACCTTAAATTTTATATCTCTCATGTATTGCGGGGTTTCTCGAGGTAATGCGTTTAACTCATAATTTAATTAATAATCTAAAGCAACTTATGGGAATTTACTAGGAATTTTTTTCCATTTATAGCAAATTTTCGGAGAAAAACTCTTCTCCTTCTTCAGGCTCTCTTGTTGTTGTCACTTTTTGCTTGTCACTATCATGGTTACGGTTTACCTTGACGGTTACGGTTAACCTTGACGGTTTAGGTTATTTTTCAACAAATCCTGCCAGATGTTAGGCAGGGAAAATCCTTTGCAGTCATTGATGATGGAATTTTGATTTTTCTCAATCTCTATTCCTTCTTTCAGTTTTCTTTTTTGGAAATTGCTTTGGAAACTGATTACTTTAAGAATTCCAATCCATGCTGTGCCCAGTTTCTCTAACATGCCTATCTAATCCAGTCTTGTTGGAGCAATTTTTTATAGCTGCTTTATGCTCAGCTATACGAGTTTCTAGTCTGCGACCTGTTTTCACCTATGTAAGATAGTCCACAACTACAATTTACTTCATAAACTACTCCTTGCATTTTTAAAATATCTTCTTCTCTTTGAACTATTTTAGGAAAAAATTTTTAACTTTGTTCTCTAAACTTGGAGCTAGCCTAATATTGTATTTTTTACTAATTCTCTTTAAAGCCTCAAATAAACCTTTGTGATAAGAAATTTTTCTAGTGAATTTTACTTCTTGCTTTTGTGGGTTCTTCGTACCATTAAAATTCAGAAGCTTCTCAATTTCTTCTTTAGGATAGTTATTTTCTGCAAGTATGACTTTAAGCTCTTCTTTATGGGCTTCTTTTTTATCTGCAGTAGAAACTATTTTATTAATTTTTTTCTAAAAACTGACTTGCTACATTTTTCTTAATAGAAACTGGATGATACGAATTGAAATCCAGTAGTCTTTTTGTATTCATTGGTTTTTTATACCAACTAGTGAGGAATTTTTCATCTTCATAATAGATAGTAATATCTAAGAAGTTTATTCTTCTTTCTTTTTGAAGTTCAATAGTGAACTTAAGGGAATCATCTAATTCATTGAATGAGTCTAGAATTCTTTCTGGAACAATTTCTGAGCTATCTATTATTGTTCCAGAAAGAATTCTAGACTCATTCAATGAATTAGATGATTCCCTTAAGTTCACTATTGAACTTAAAAAGAGAAGAATAAACTTCTTAGATATTACTATCTATTATGAAGATGAAAATTCCTCACTAGTTGGTATAAAAAACCAATGAATACAAAAAGACTACTGGATTTCAATTCGTATCATCCAGTTTCTATTAAGAAAATGTAGCAAGTCAGTTTTTAGAAAAATTAATAAAATAGTTTCTACTACAAAAGAAGTAAGAAGAGCTTAAAGTCATACTTGCAGAAAATAACTATCCTAAAGAAGAAATTGAGAAGCTTCTGAATTTTAATGGTACGAAGAACCCACAAAAGCAAGAAGTAAAATTCACTAGAAAAAATTTCTTATCACAAAGGTTTATTTGAACTTTAAGAAATTAGTAAAAAATACAATATTAGGCTAGCTCCAAGTTTAGAGAACAAAGTTAAAAATTTTTTCCTAAAATAGTTCAAAGAGAAGAAGATATTTTAAAAATGCAAGGAGTAGTTTATGAAGTAAATTGTAGTTGGAACTATCTTACATAGGTGAAACAGGTCGCAGACTAGAAACTCGTATAGCTGAGCATAAAGCAGCTATAAAAAATTGCCCAACAAGACTGGATTAGATAGGCATGTTAGAGAAACTGGGCACAGCATGTGGAATTCCCTTAAAGTAATCAGTTTCCAAAGCATTTCCAAAAAAGAAAACTGAAAGAAGGAATAGAGATTGAGAAAAATCAAAATTCCATCATCAATGACTGCAAAGGATTTTCCTGCCTAGCACATCTGGCAGGATTTGTTGAAAAATAACCTAAAACCGTCAAGGTTAACCGTAACCGTCAAATAAACCGTAACCATGATAGTGACAAGCAAAAAGTGACAACAACAAGAGAGCCTGAAGAAGGAGAAGTTTTCTCGAAAATTTGCTATAAATGGAAAAAAATTCCTAGTAAATTCCCATAAGTTGCTTTTAGATTATTAATTCAATTAAACTAGGAAGCCATTTCTCAATATGAGCTTTATTCATAATTTAATATAAACAATGTTGTTTGGAACACCTCCACAGGCTGCTTTTATTATACTTAAATGAAATACAAAATGTTTCCGCTTTTTATTTATAAAAACACAAAAACTTTCAGGAATTTCAGAGTTAAGGATTTTTAACGAAGCGGTTTCGTGAAACTTTTTTGTCCTCATACTGGACAAGCGAGAGTAGAGTTTCACCCATGTCTCAGGAATGGCAATAAAAAATTTGTAGATTAATCAAAAATAATAATTTGTTTTATCAGAAGAAATTGTAAGTGGAAAGAAATAAAAATTCAAATATTAATCCGATTTCCCGTTACTGACATAATTAAAGGAAGAAGAAGGTGGGGGCAAATGAGATGTTTCACCCTTATGTTCAAATGATTATGGGGTCAGCTGCCCCCTCTGTCCCCGCAGCTCTGACGCTGCTGATTACAACAAATTTGCCATCTTTGCCTTGGATTCCAAACTCACCTGACTGTAACTCAATTGAATATTCATGGGATATGCTAGAATGGGGTGGGAGAATTGCTGATCCTCCTTTATGGAATTAGCATGAACTGACAGAGCTGCTGCTGTGGACATGGGTCAAGTTACGCATAGAGGATGTTTGACACCTTGTAGAATCTATTCCTAGCCATCTACAAGCTGTGATTGTGCAGAAAGGTTTGCCAACACATTATTAGGTAGGTGTTTTTAATGCAAAGCTAACTCAATGTATATCTATTGAAGAAAAATGCCAATTGGGAGTTGTATCTAATGAATATGAAGGTGTATCATTTTTGGGTTTTGCGTTCAGCTAAAAATTCCTTCATAAACTTGGCTGAATAGGCAAGAATTTTGGAATTTATATGAACGCATTATGAAAAGGAACTAAAGAAATCCACGTAACACAATAAGGATTGACATCTACATAAAAGTACTGCTAATAAACCAATGCTAAAGTTACTTAGCCACACCAGTGGTGCTGTTGTTTAAACTCTGTCTTGTGATCGTTCATTTGAGTGGACTCAGGTTTGAGTCCCAGGTGGGGCATAGATCTTGTGTTTTTCTAGCAGTATTGGCTCTCTTCCTTCCCTGGAACTAGTGGCTCCAAATTAGGGATGGGTGACTGCTTATAGCCTATTGAGTTGCTCAAAGGGATCGTTAAACTCCCAAACAAACAAATAAAAGTTACATAAAGAGGAAGTTATGAAATCAGGATATCTCAATAGTAGCTTTTACCTTTGTAAATCAAATGTTGCCAGGTTTCAAAATAGATTTCCAAATCAAGAATTTGATGATATAAGTTCATATTACATGTGGTACAGGAAAGGCAAATGTCTATACTTTCATGATACCTAAGAGATTTTCTATTGTTTAATGGAGGCATGCGTTTTGTTTTTCCAACGAGGTTCATCAGAAATGCCACTGATTGTTAATTAGCAAAATAGAAGTAGATGAGCACCACATCTCTTAACATCGGACACGCGTTCTGCCTGACACTGATCAATACTACAATAAATACTTCCCTTATAGTAGGTATCACATGCTGAGGTGTTGAATGGAATAGAATAAATACCAGGTGAGTTAAGTGGTATGTTTGGAGCTCTGTCTCTAAACATCAGATCAATAAATTGTGGAAGACAGGACCTTCATGTGTCCTTTAGGTTGGGTGAGCTGTTGTGAAAAAAAGTTTCAGGCAATCTGCACTACAAAATTCTCTTAATTAATTTGAGCATGTGATCACATTTGATTGAAATGCAAAAGTTTTAAGAGTGAATAATGCTGCAGCGATCTTCTCAGTTACTCCAATGGGATTAATTGTAGAGTACTTTTAAATACATTAATATGCCAACTAATATAATTTTAACTATTCAAGCCATAAATATGGAGATCATTGAGGTTCCCCATCTAAAAGAAACCTAAAAGAACTGTAGCTATGTGTCACACATGCCATTTACACAAGAAGCATGGAGAATAAAGAACTTGACACTCTGTGGAGAGAATTTTTCCAAGTACCAACAAGGATACTCTGAAGAACATTTACTTCAACGGACCAAATTCTATTACAATGCATATTTATGTAGCAGCGAGGGTAGAAGATTTAAAAACCTTTACACAAATATAAGAGTGAGGCATGAATTATCTACATTTTATGATTTTTAAATACAATCATACATATAATATGTGCAGAAAACTGAAAAAGCAATCACTTGGGAAAATATTATTATATTTTCAGATTAAAACAGAGAAACTTAAAAGACTTATGCTCCTCACTTATTTATGCACTAATTTCAATTGCAGACACAGAGGGGGGGGGGCGGACAGCAACTCATGACATAATGCTTAATTGGATTGCTGCACACACAATAGCCATTCATATCCGATTACTTCTCCTGGGTGCTATAATGTAACCACACACCTTAACATGCCCTACAAGCCAGAACTACTGGATGGGCAAGAATCTGACCTGCAGCACCATCTGCATATCTATTTAAAGGGCTCTCAGGTACTCTTGTTTGCTACTGCACATCCTTTATAAAAATGATGCATAGGAGATTTAATATTGCGTGTTTATCTTTATAAAAATGTTGCATATGGTATTTAGTATTAGGCACCATGTGAAGCCTTAGAAAAAAACTTAGGGAAATTTTTAATAGGAATAAATCCTAAAATATAATTTTGGTTACATTGTGATTCTGTGAGGGTGTGATTTCATATCTAGCACACACTGAATATATGCCCCTGGTGTAGGGATTGACTGTAATGTTGTGACCACAGAATTTGAAAATTGAGCAAAGCTTATAAGAAAAAGGTAGAGCTGGCAAATTGACAATTCATTGAAAGTTCCAGAAGTAAACAAGTGACCTCTTTTCATGACTCAAATTTGTTAATCAAACTGTGGATCAATATGGAGGAGGGTGGAAAGTTTAAGAAATTTGAGTCACAAAAGAAAAAGATGACTTGTTTACTTCTGGAACTTTCAACCACCCTTTAATTTGTTTCCTCCATTCCTTTCAACCTATTTTTTTCTTATAAGCTGTGTTCAGTCTTAAAATCTTGTAGTCACAATTACACAGTAATCCTTCTCCAAAACTTAGTAATCTTATGCTTAAAATAAAAATCCAAACATATCACCTGACTTACCTGATGTTAATTCTATTATACACTATCTACCAACAAGTAATTGGGCACCTGTGATAGCAAAGGAAACCGAAGTTTATTCACCTTCAATAGTTGGTGGAGCCTCCACGAGTGGCGATTACAGCTGCGACTCTCCGGGGCATATTCTCAACCAGGCGTTGTACGACGGCTAGTGGTATTTTTTCCCACTCGGCTTGGAGAAGACAGGTCAATTCCTTCACCGATTTTGGATGGTAGGGGCACCCCTTAAGTCGATGCTCCAACTCGTCCCAGAGGTGCTTGATAGGGTTAAGGTCCAGGCTCTGCGCAGGCCAGTTCATTCGATTAACCCCATTGTCACCATACCAAGCCATGATGGACCTCGCAACATGACAGGTGGCATTGTCATCCTGAAAGTAACATGGGTCCACCCCGTAAAACTGCCACAATGTAGGAAGTGCATGGTCATCCAAAATGGTAGGTCTCGGCATTGAGTCTACCAGGAATTGCGACCAAGGGTCCTGTGCCATACCAGGAGAAACACCCCCATAGTATAATTCCACTGCCGCCGAACTTCACAGTTGGCACAATACATTCCGGCAGGAGGCGTTCTCCAGGCAGACGCCAAACCCAGACCCTGCCATCCGAACGGTAGAGGGTGAACCTTGATTCGTCGCTCCAGAGAACCTGTTTCCACTGTTCAACGGTCCACTGTCGACTTTCTTTGCACCACGTTAGCCGAGCAGCGCTATTGGACTTTGTGATCAAAGGCTTGTGGGTGGCAGCACGTCCATGATAACCGAGCAGATGGGCTTCCTTACGGATGGTATTCATCGAAAGAACACTCCCGGATGCCTGTTGAAACTCCTTTCGGATGTGGCCCATCGATTTGGTGCGGTTCTTCCGAATTTCTCTGGCCAGCACTCGTCGGTCTCTAACTCCCGGTTTTGTGGGTCTGCCGAGTCGGGGCACATTCCGACAGTCACCTCTAATCTTCCACTTGCCAATCACGTAGGCCACTATTGATTTTGGGTACTTCAACTAGCTGGATATGCCACGTATGGACCGGCCATTTCTGTGATACTCGAGGATTACACCTTTCTCGAAATCAGAGAGCTTCGAACTGCGTGGCATCTTGCATGCAACTGGTTGCATTGTTGTTTCCCACAAGACGTGTATCAGAACCGCAGATATCGTCGATTGCAGGGGTGTCCAATTACTTGTTGGTAGATAGTGTAGTTGACACCTTCACTGGCGTTTCTCATTGTATTGGAAGTACTTCTCGTAGTATCAATCAATGTCTTACGGAACATACATCCTCCAATGTTAAGAGAGGTAGTCTTAGATATGAAACTATAGAAATTTGCTTTTCCCTTAACATTTATAAATATATAGACTCATCTCATCAAATTCCTGCTATTCCCATTTTTAAATTTGGCAACATTTAATTCAACTTTCTATGACTGATAAAAGAAAGTATGGTACAATTAACTACTGATCCCAATTTTATAACTTCCTTTCTTATGTAACTTTAGCAGTGCTTTAATGCATCTGTCAAAAGCACATTACGAATGTCTAAATCAATGAACTGAGCTATAAATATTCTTTAGCCATATGCAGTAACACTTCAGAATGTACTTTTCAAAGCTTTGTTGCCATGCAATTTGTTTCAACATATGAATTTAGTTTTAACACTTTTTAATCATTTTGAATTAATGCATTTTGGTTTTAGATTTATGTGTATAGTAAATATATTTTTGCAGTAGCAGCTCTTTGTGTAGAATTCAACATGTACTCTATTTAATACCTCAGTTGCTTCCAATTTGGGTGCTGTTAAAAAATTACTGTGTCTACTTTATTTTATAATTCATGTTTTTGTAGAAATTCCTGTTGTGTCACAATGACAATTTTATGTCTATATTTCAGGATGAGCCAACCACTGGTATGGACCCCAAAGCACGTAGATTTCTTTGGAATTGCATAATTGATATTGTTAAAGAAGGACGGTCTGTAGTATTAACCTCTCACAGGTACAGTGAAATATAAGTGACACAATTTTCATATACCTAATGTACTTTTAAATAGTTTTACATGTGATGTAGTTCTAGTATACTTACCTGTATTGTGCTTATAAATTCCTTTATGTGCTATACAATTCGAAATTTCTGAAATAAAGTTTTTTGTCTTTGTTTGCAGTATGGAAGAATGCGAAGCATTATGCACAAGATTGGCCATTATGGTTAATGGGCAGTTTCGATGTTTAGGTAGCATACAACATTTAAAAAATAAGTAAGGCATATTCTATTGTTTTGCTGTTTGATTTCACTTCATTATATGTTGATTTTTTTTCTGAGCTAAACACATTTTACTATCAGTATAGTGAATTAATGAACTTCTTAAAAAATTAATTATCTAATCAGAAAGTTTCTGCTGAAGATAACTGGAAACAGTAAAAGCATTTGTTTTCCTATTTTGCATTTTTCTCTCCATTTAGCATCATTGGTCAACTCATTTTCACGTCCTTTTGACAGTAGTTTAAAGATGCAATTTTACCGTACACAGTGGTATATTTAGGGTTACCAGAAGGGCTCTGCACACCACATCGGTTTTGGGATACCACTCTCTTTACCCTCCATCCTTGAAAAATGTTTTTTGTTGCTGCATAACTCCCCCCCCCCTCCTTTTTCAATTTATCATGTTAATGTATGAAAAAATGAAATTGATGTAAAATGTGGAATAATAGGAAATCAAAATAAGGAAGTTGTAACCTCAAAAAAAATTCATAGCATGTGTGTGTGTGGTTTGTTGTTGCCATAACTCAAAATCTGTTTTAGCTGTCAAGACAAAATTTAATCTTTAGGGGTTCTGTGGTGCCCTGATGGGGAAGAAAAAAGGCAGCTACACATTGGAAAGCCACTGTTAAAGAAGAAAAGTTAGAACTTTTAGTAAATAATAACACAATACTAGTGATCCGATTTATTGGCGTAGGAAATAAACACATAAGCGTTTCCAAGCTTTCGCACATCAACCAGATGGCTTTTTCAAGGAAGTTAGACAGAAAATGAGAAAAAAATAGAACGCTTAACAATTTGAACGCAGGAACTTGACAATTTTTTTTTTTATTGTCAAGTTCCCACGTTCAAATTGTTAAGCATTCTATTTTTCAGTTTGCAGTTTCTGTCTAACTTCCTTGAAAAAGCCATCAGGTTGATGTGCGAAAGCTTGGAAACGCTTATGTGTTTATTTCCTATGCCAATAAATCGGATCACTAGTATCATGTTACTATTTACTACTTAATTGGTGTACTGTTCCTCATTACAAATTTGTCAGAACTTTTATAAGGATGGTCACTGAAGCATAATGTTTATGCTTCAGTGACACTAACTTTGTTAACTTACTGTATGTGAAGCATTCACATACAGTTAGTTAACAAAGTTATTCACAGTTTATGGGACTGCTTTAATTGATATTTATGCTATGCGCAGTGTGGGATGTGCTATCACATATAATCAGTTCCACCCCTGTGACAGTTTCCATAAAGATCCCAAACATGGATGAAATCAGTTAATGTATCTCATGAAACCAGCTTTTCAAATGCCATTTTAGTCATGTGGTATGTCTCTTAAATTGGACTGAATAAGGGGAAGATTTTTATAGAGAAAGATGGGGCAGTCATATTAAATACCAAATTAAACAGCAAAATGTTCATGATATTCTATGCAAAGGGGACTGAAATAACAAACCAGTCTCTGAAATAAGTTGCAATGTAGTATTAAGTATTGTGTTTTTCAGCATATAAGACAAGACTTTTTTATTTTAGAAAGTCAACTCTTGACTAATTACGCCACATCGACTTATCTACTGATTGCTCATTGAAATTTTTCAATGAGAAAAAAACTCATATATTGTGCCTTTAATTCGGTCATGATCTGAGCATCCAAAATACAATATTCCATTTACAGAAAAGTACTGTATTCCAAAAGCATACAAACCATAATGTTTCATCACTAAGAACTTGTTTAAAAGCTGCTATAACAGATATTTCTGCTTGACAGAAACATCATTAAGAACAAAACTAAATGTATTGCAATTTCACTAATTGCTCCTTAATTACTGTTACACATGTAGGCATATTCTCAAGGTTACATAATGATTCTTAAAATTGACTTACCTCAATGTAAGCTAAGTTTTGAAGGCTGTGGCTCAAGGTCAGACTTCAAGGTTGTCACATGTATTCTTGGTTGTTGCAGCATATATCGTTGCTTAAAGCTGTGTCCAGATGTTTCGTGAGAAGTAAAACATGATACGGTAAACACGATGTAGAGATACTAAATGAGAATAAAACATTAATTGAAGCCAAACAGCAAACCAAGTGTGAAAACGAATTGGAAAATGAGAACAATACCTAAAACCATGGGTGCCAAACTAGTTTCATTTGTCCGGGCTGCCGACATCATCAGTGGCTATATCCTCTTTCCCCAAATGCCGATACACTCTGTAATTTTTACTTATATGACCACCATCTGCTGACATCACAATCGGTGCTTATTGGCACCCTACAGGGGGCCATTCTTGGTGGGCCATCTGGTGAGTTGATGTCCTGTTCTTCAGCCATTCCTTGTTCACGTGCTATTTGCCTTTTGGTTCTTTTCACTGCTTTTGTCATGATATCTTGATTTATTTAATGCCTCCAGGCATATGATGGATTGAATGAAACTAGTTTGGCACCCATGGTTTTAGGTATTGTTCTCATTTTCCAATTCGTTTTCAAACCTGGTTTGCTATTTGGCTTCAAGTATGTTTTATTCTCGTTTAGTATCTCTACATCAGTTTTATCGTATCACGTTTTATTTTTCACGAAGCATCTGGACACAGCTTTAAGCAACGATGTATGCTGCAACAACCAAGAAGGCGTGTGACAACCTTGAAGTCTGACCTTGAGCCACGGCCTGCAAACTTAGCTTACATTGAGGTAAGTCAATTTTAAGAATCATTCTGTAACCTTGAGAATATGCTTATATGTGTAGTAGAGCATGTGTAACAGTAATTAAAGAGCAATTAGTGAAATTGCAATACATTTAGTTTGAACTACCACATAAATAATTCAACTTAGGTTGATAGTATATATATATTCATTAAGAACACCTTGACCGATTTGGAGTGGCAGCTATCGTATATTAATGGCATCCTCCTTGCGATGCCTTAAAGACACAGTAGGTAGTATTCACCCCTGGGTTTGCAAAACCACCAGAACTACAGTGGGTGCACCACATTTATTTTGTGATGATTAAACTTCTGAAACATGTCTCTGACACACAGTTGATTGGCTGGTGAAAATTGTGTTGACAACCGGGGGTGTTTGCACTGTAAGAAGAGCAATGACCAGTGGTTAGCGTAGGCACATTGTTTTTTTAATCTGCCAATGTCCCATATATTATATAGTAAACATATTTACTATTTCGCTTTCTGTTCGACACGTTTATATTAACATCGAATCTCAGAAGAGTTGAGCATTATCATAATAAAACACCAAATAAAATATGCCCTATTCGGGTTTTTTTTTATTTTAAAAAATTATAAGTGCATATGGATATGTAACAGTCAACTCAATAAAACATGGCTACTCACTATCATTGTTGTTTGTTGTAGGGTCCTTCATTTCTTCATAACAAACAAAAATGACAGTAAATAGCCATGTTTTATTGAGTTGACTGTTACATATCCATATGCACTTATAATTTTTTTAAATAAAAATACCCGAAAAGGGCATATTTTATTTGGTGTTTTATTATGAAATGCTCAACTCTTCTGAGATTTGATGTTAATTTAAACGTGTCAAACAGAACGCGAAATAGTAAATGCGTTTACTATAATGTATGATATTTATACCACGTAATTTGTTGCACTCATTGTTATGATATTTTGTGTCAAATGAATCTAACTGTCAATCTCCCATTTGTATTAGTTAAACTGAATTAAAATCAACTGTGACAGAGAGAACAAATTGGATGGTGAAATTGGTAGGCAAGTGAATTCTTCATTGAAAGTCATAGCGGCTTCGGGAGGTTTTCACAGGAATGATGGGTTCTCAAGAGAGTCCCGCATGGCTGTGTATAAGAGTGTCATTGTTCCTACTCTGATGTATGGCAGTGAAACCTGAGTACTGCAGAAGAAACATAGGAGTCGTTTTTGTGCTGGAGAAATGCGTTACTTACAGGGGGTTTGTTGCAAGATACATTCTGATTGTGTGAGGAATAAAGAGGTGTTGCAGTTGTGTAAAGAAAACCAAAATGTTAGCAAGGTGGAGACTAATATGCTTTGGTGGTTTGGCCATGTTGGAAGAATGAGTGATAAGATGCTTATTAAGAAAATCTTTTTGGCCCAAGTGGCAGGAAGGAAAGGCAGAGGAAGGCCAAGGAAGTCATGGGAAGATCAGATTCAGGAGTGCCCGCATGAGAAGAAGATTATAAGTATGAAGTATAGAAGAACTTGTGTATGGCATGTAGTGGATGTCAGTGAAGCCCGAGTTGTATGTCAAGATTGCTGTAAATGGAGAAGTTTGATACAGCAACAGTAAATAAAAAAGTAAAAATTATCTGGTAGTTTTTATTCCTTTTTTGAGCTAACCTCTGAATCTTAGAGAACAGCTTGGTGATATGTATGTATGTATGTACAACTGGCAGCTTTAGCTATTGCACCATCTTTACTCAATATGCACACAGCTTTAAATGTTTTGTATCGTTATGTATGTGATATTGAGTAAAGATGGTGTAAGAGCTAAAGTTGCCAGTTCTAGAGTATTGCATTATTGCCAGTGGTTTCGTAAATTTGTTTGCAGCAGTGTGATCATACTTGGTAAGACATTTTTTTACGAATGAAGTAAAGTTTCACCTGAATGGGTACATCAACTTCCAAACTTCATGAAATTGGGCTGACTTCATTCAGAAAGAGTCAGCATTTGATGTGCCGTATCATGTAGGAGAATTTGAGACTGTTTTCGAATCCACAGTAGATGGTGCTGTATACAGAGATACTTGCAGAAGTTTGTGGCTTTGTTAGAGCTGAATGAGCATGACTGTTGATTTCAGCAGGGTAATGCAACGTGCCACCTCACTAAAGGAACCACAGCCATGGTCAGTGACTTTTTAGGGGATTTCCTCATCTCTAAAATCTTTTGCTATCATGCCCTCCTGATATAACCCCACCAGACCTTTTTCGGAGGTGCTACTTTTAGGAAGTATTCTATAAAGATAATCCCACATGTTAAATGACCTGAAACAAACAATTTTGGCTGACAATAGACACAATCACTTCTGTAACGTTGCAACTCATGTTGCAGAATATATACAAGCATGTGAAACTGTGCCCACAAGAGAATGGTTGACATTTCCAAAACCTGTTTGAACTGCATCAATATTCAACAACATATATAAAAGATGTACATATACATATTTTAGGTACATTACTGTAATCTCTTTCATGTAATAAATTCACATACTTTAGTAAAGGGACTTGGTGGACATTCTGTATTATAAAAATTACTAGAGAATAATTTTTCACTTATTACAAAGTGGGCTGTCATCTGAATAAATTTCCTAATTTAGTTCGTCTTGATGATTGATTAAGCTGTAGCTCAAAAAATTAAGGAAGGTGTGTGTGTGTGTTTTTTTTTTAATCTGTTGTGCTTGCTATTATACTTACTAATGTAGCTTCTATATGCACACATGCACATTAGAATGCAGTGAAAAAAAAATTATTTCATTGCAAGTTTTTCATTTTTCTTTGGAACTGTTTTAACAACTGTTTTCCAAAACCATTCACTGAAAAAATTACTTCAATTGGATTTAAATTTTGAGAATTACTATGGAAATTTTTTTATGACAGCTATTTGTCAAATTTTCCAATTATACACCAGCTTATCAGGACTGACTCAAGGAAGTAGGTGTTGCCCTTCATGTGGTAATGTTCAACCCTTTTTGTCATTAGTTGTGGCTCCTCGTCCTCTTTGAACGTCTACACCATCTTTCAGCTTCCTTATTACACAGTACTGCTGATGAGGTAAAATGTTACTAAAATCACAGCAATAATGTGTCTTGTGTTTTGAATATGCTGATGCCAATACCTGTTTGGCAGGTAGCATTTTTTTTTTTTTTTTGCAGAATACAGTTAATGAGCAAAAATGTTGAACACTACTCACAAGTGACAACACTTCTGCCTTGAGTCAGAGTATAATCCCAAATTTCGTTTGGAGTATAATCCCAAATTTCGGCAAAAGTTGTAGAAACATTCTCTTGTAATCCTAAAAATTGAACTCCAATTTCAGTAATTTTTATAATCATTAGGGTTGCCATGACTTCATTAATTCAAAAAACCAAAGAAAAATATAAAAAGAAATCTAATTGGCATATTTTTGCTTTTTATATTTATCATTTGCCTCACTATAAAATGATTCTGCTCCTTGTGGATTATGCATTTGTATTTCAAATGTTTTAAACAATTGCCATATTAAGATCTGTATTTCTGCAGGTATGGTGCTGGCTACACCTTAACTCTTCGTGTTGGTGGCATTGGTGGTATGCAAGAAGTTCGAGAATTTATAGAAAGAACATTTGGTAGCATGGCAGTGTTGCAGGAACAACACTTAAACCAAATGGAGTACCAGCTTAGTTCTTCCTTATCTTTAGCAGTTGTTTTCCAAGAATTGGAGCATGCACGCCAAAGCCTGCAAATTGAAGATTACTCTGTTTCACAGACTACTCTAGATCAGGTATGTGGTATTTGGCTTATATGAAGCTTTCTGCTGTAGCTGTACTTTTTATTTCTTAATATGAATACTACAACACATCTCACCTTAAAATAGATTAAATCAGCTAACATGCTTAAATTACATATTCGGTGTCTTCTTCCTTTTTCTTTATTTCTTTATTTTTTTTTTTTTTTTTTTTTTTTTTTTTTGCCTGTGTCTAGGCTCAAAGAAAAGACAAAATCAGAATGTACTATTTTTAACAGTTTCCTGCCTTTTACAGATTTGAAAATATTTAATTACCTTCCTTCTTGATGTTTCTTCTTTTAGAGAGTTAAAAACATAAAAACCAAAAACTTAGAAAAAAAATTATCTGCACATCAAGGTATACCTTATTATTTCGCTGCACATTCCAATTTTTTTTTTTTGGGGGGGGGGGTAGAAATAGTACATTCCAATTTTGTTTTTTGTATTCTAGATGACCAAAGAAAAGCCAAAAAGAAGGTATCAATCTGTGTATTTGTTTTAATTTGCCAGAAATAAATTTTATGTTCAAAATAGAATTGAAAATCCATATTTTTATGAATCTCATAAGATAACATGCTTAAGTTATAAATTCTACTATTAAGGAACAACAATTTTTTTGCAAAGAAATTTTATTAAATTTCATTTCAAAAGTTATCGCGAACTTATGCTGTCTTTGCTTTAGAGTCAATGCCGATATAATAGCTAACTTGATAGGTCTAACTTCCAAATCTACTCCACGTTTATTATTATTATTATTTGGTTAATCGAAGAATAGTCACACTCTCCACCTCCAATTATTTAATACTCATATCATACTCTATCTAAATTGCACAAATTATAGACATTAAAATTCAATTATTTCTTGTGATAGTCTATAATAGTTCTTTTAATCATAGACATCAAAATTCAATTAGGTTCTTGTGATGGTCTGCAGAGTTGTTTCTGTTTTTTGTGGTTGTCACATGAAATAAATTGAATTTTGTTGTATATTATTTCAGCAACTTAGCTGGATACCAACTGGACTCCAGTTGCTATCTTGTTTTACCACAACTTCCTAAGATAATAACGCACTCTGCTAGATATCGAGAGATCTGTGGGTTCAATTCACCGGTGGCGACTGAAAACAATTTTTCAGTTGCTATGGGTTTCTGGAACGCAGAAGGAACTATGTATTTATTTATTTACTGATGCCATGTATTTGGAGGATTTTCATCTCGCTAGTGTTGACCAGAAAACACATTCAGTAGATTTGGAAGTTTGACATACCATGTTAGCCATGATACAGACATTGTATATGAAACAAAGGTAGTGCAAGTTGACAACTTTGAAATAGAAGCATGGTAAAAGTTCTTCGTAAAAAATCCGCTATATCTTACTAGTAGAGTATGTACCTGAAGCGTGTTTGTGAATTTATTCCATTTTTATGTTATTTAACATTTAAAATTAAGAAACTGATAAATAGTAAATAATTAGCTTTTGTCATATTCTACATCTCATCTGTTATACTGTAGTACAAATTAAATAAGCAACAATTAGTGGTGTGTTTGTATAGTGCATTGACTTAATAATGATGCATTAACCAAAGTAGTAGCTGAGCTTTCCATATACCAGCTAAAATTTAACTTCTTTAAGTACCCTTTTTGTCATTGTGCAGAAATGTGTTTAATTATATGCAGTATGAGGTGCTTACCATTGCCTCTTTCATCCAGGCAGGCATGACACCGTTTTTAGTTGATGTTTTTTGTAATGTGAATTCTTTCCTCATAACCCTTCTGATGTGTGAGCACATCTTTTCTGTCAACCTAGGTGACAAATTTAATATGTGATTCAAAAATCACTTAGGTGAGAAATATTACTGTACTATCACACAAATTGTATCAGAGTTTCATAAATCTTGTTTTACCACAACTTCCTAAGATAATGCATAAAGTTGCTTGACGTTCTAAAGTTAAAGATGTTGTTAACTAGAAAACAAATAAGTGCAAGATTTTAAAAGATAATAATCCAGTTTTAATAAGTGTAAACAGGATCATCAGGATCTGCTGAGCTTTCACTAGCCAACAGGTAGCTTTTTCAAGGTACTAGAACAATCTATAGATTAAAACTGTAAATCTTAAATAAAACAGAGGTTAAAATCAACTAAGCAATGTTTGTGCTAGATAGTATTAGCTTAATATCATATGGTATACATCTGATAGTTATTTTTTGTTTATCTGCAGTCCATGCACGTGGTAGATCTATTTGAGGATACAAAATTGTTACATGTGAGGAAGAACCTCTATGGTGTCCTGTAGTGAGCAATATCACTCCTTTTGACATATTGCTGCTTTTGAAAGTCGATTTGCTCTCCAGTACCATGAAAGTTTGGAAAACTTTTTTTCACCTAAGACTTTCAATTCAGAGTCTCCACTTTATATCCCAATGATCTGGTGATCTATTCTAGATCCTGACAACAATAACTACAACACTCATTTAAACTTGGAATCTGGAAATCAATCTGTCCTCCATTTGGCATGATGAAGACCTAAGCTAAGGATGAAAGCTCCCAAATTCTGAGCTTTTTAAAGGGTATAATCTTCTAACATAACAAAGCTGGATCTATTTTACCTTCAACCAGTAAGTGTGAAAATTTTGTTTGGAAATTTGGGGACGAGAGCAAATCATATTTTTTAAATCTTTTTGCAACTAACTTTGATTAATCCCCCCCCCCCTTTTTTTCCAGGTATTCATCAGTTTTGCCAAAATGCAAGCTGATGTCTCAGAAGGTGTTCCTACAGAAACATTGCCACATCAGATTCTTAAGAACAGCAGAGCAGGGAAAAGAGGAAAAGGTAAAATAATGTTGTTTCGACTTTCTATTTCCTAGTACAAAGCTCTGTGTTTTGTGTATGTCTAGTTAGCAAATCTTACTTTTTGACGAGTAACTCTGACAGATAAGTGGCAACAAGGATAAGATTGCTAAGTGTCAACATTTATTACACCTTTATGCACAAATGCACACTCGTATGATACACAAAGACAAGCTCACTCCAACATAAACCTTAGTACAATAAATCATATAATACCCATTATTCAATTCTCACTTCGCAACTATGCATCTTTTCTTCTTCAAACTTCATCTCCCTCTGGTACTGAGGCAAACCAAAAGCAAAACCACCAGTACTCAGCGGTTGCAGTTTTTATGTTACCTACTATCAATATACAATCGCTAGCGTGCTGGAATGCATCTAAGTCCAAGTTCCAACACATGTATTTGCATTGCATTTCTCAGAAACTAATGGACACTTCTATTATAGGATATAATATTGTTTATTGCTTTTGTAAGTGTAGGATGTAAAATGAACTGCTGGGGAAAAAAAGTGAGGAATATTGCTATTTTGAATCCCATGCACATGTTTATGCAAATATTATAAGTACAAAATATAACTGTATGCAAATTTTGTGTTCAGCATTGCTGTCAGGTACACAGCACAAGAATGATCTATGAGGAAAAACCAGACTTGGAAGCTGTCAGTGTGCTAAGTACATAGGTGGTTTAGACAGAAAGCTTTTTGATATGCATAAATGAAATTTCCAAACCACTAACTTTTTGTGGCATTGTGAAGCTTATATCTTTATTAGACATCACCAGATGGCATAACAATACCGAGTCACACATCTTTATTCTATGCTCTTCCAAAGGAGTGAAGGTCACGCCCATTCCAGCGTTCTCTATAGAGCTTGACAGATGTGCTTGGCAGGCGATTTTCTATGACTTCAAAAAAGGTTTAACAGCGGAAAAATGCTTTCAAAGTTTGTCCACAACGTTCTCTGATGTGGCTGCTTCACATACCACCATGTTTAATTAATGTGGTGCATTTAAACGTGGAAAGAGGACCCTTCAAGATGACTCTCAAAGTGAAAGACCAAACACATCCACTACTGATTTCAATGTTGAAAAAATTAATGCCCAGGTCAAAGAAGACCTGTGAATCATGCATCAAGAGATAGCCAACATTCTAAATATTACTTCTGGGAGCATACATTCCATTTTTCACGAAAAACTTTTACTGAGCAAGTGGTGTGCTCGACGGATTCCTCATCAGTTGACAGAGGAACAAAAGAAGACCTATGTGAAATTGTGCCATTTCATGAAAAGAAAATAGATGATGGCAAAGAAAGGAGCATCTGGGATGTCATAACTGTTAGTGATTTAATACTCTATAATGTTCACTCAATAACTCTTTGCGCGTTGATCTCAAATGATGACTAACGAAAGAACTAGAATTCTTCAACTCACTGAACGGAAAGACTGAAAAGAGAGTACTTACAACTATGTATATTTAATCCAAATTTATTCGTATTAATTTGATTTACAACACCACAATGACACTTATAATCATTCACTGATAACTGCAGCTTGATTTAACACACACCACATAAGTTGATATTGTTTTATGACAAGACACAAACGCATAACGCCATTTTTACCCCTTCATTGCCGACGAGAGATGGAAGATGATCAGCAGCTTCACTTTGCTTGAAGAGAGAGAGAGAGAGAGAGAGAGAGAGAGAGCTTTGCCCAGTGCAGTAACGCCATCTATTGTCCTTGAACTGCGACAGACACATCTTGGTAGTTCTTCTAACAATAACATGATGAATCATGGATTTACCAGTTTGAACTGGAAACAAAGCAGCAATCTACGATGTGGACATGGCAGGGGAACAATGGCATCTTTTTTCACCTACTCTGGATATGTTGCCTCAGTTGTCCTGGGGGACTGAAAAACACAGTTACTATGAACTGGTACATTTATGTCTCCTGAAAGTGCTGGAGAAGTGGCCAAAGAAAGGCACTCAAGGGACAGTGATCCATCACAACGCATCAGCCCACACTGTGGTGAAAACAATGGATTTTCTGGAAAGTCATCAAATCGAGGTGCTACCCTATCCAGCATATTCTACTGGCCTAGCCCCATGTGACTTCTTTCTGTTGTGAAAGGTGAAAAATTTCATGTGTGGGACCAGGTTTTCAAGTCCTGATGAACTGCTGAAGACATTCACTGAAACTTGAGTCTGTATAAAGATGAGTAGCATACTGCATTTCAAAATTAGCTTATAAGGATGGACAAGTGTATACAAACTCATGGAGCTTACTTTGAAAAATTTTTACAAAATGGACTATTTTGATTGACTAAAATTTGTCTATCTAGAAACTTTTTGAACCACCCTTGTAATATGTGTCTTTAACAGTGCACATCTGTAGGTGCTACTGTGTACAAAGCAGAGAAAATATTGTCAGAGAATGCAATACAGGACCATTAGGATGCTGTAATCCAGGCTCAGACAGACAGATGTCACAGCAGTTCTTCAATGCATTGCTAAGTGTGATAAGTTGACTCCTCTGTGTTGTTGGGAACTAGGCGATGTTGCAGAACAACTGAGAAGTGGTTGATCGAGGATAACTATGGACCAACAAGATTGGTATCTCATCATAAATGCTTACTGAAACCCCACAATGCCCAGCCACCACATCTGTGATGTTCTGGTAAGTGCACTGGCACTGCAGTAAGTAATCAAACGATCTGTAATCAACTGCATCAGGGAAGATCTGTGGCCAAAGCATCCATTGAATCGTGTACTTTGGCCTACAGCAAGCTAGTAAGAAGGACGTCATACAACATGAGAACACCAATTGTGGCAGGAAGAGTGGTAGAATATTCTGTTCTCTAATGAGCCCTTTGCCTTTCTCATAATACTTGTAATACAAACTCATTTCATCAAATTCCCATTATTTGGAAATCCATTGTAAAGTCTGACATCTGATTCACCTCGTGTTATTTTCATTCATTCGATGGCTGAAGAAGGTAGAAATCTCAATTTAAGCCTTGTTTCCATTAGAAATATTTTAATGTACCTCAGACCTGTTTGTAATTCGGGTGTAGCCCGGAATTCCAGGTTTTTGTCACATTCCAAACCCGTAAATCCGGGCTTTTAAGTTTTAGAAGAATCTGAAATGCTTCTGACATTTCATTTCTAAAACTGCTACGAAATGATAACTGAAAGTTCAAGTTCCATTTTGTTTGGAAATTACAATGTTGGATTAAAAACACTGTATGTCCAGTTTTGTGACACCTTGAGTTTTTTTGTTATCAAACAAGCTCTCAAGATAGCCTGCTGAAAGGAAGGCTTTTTTTTTTTTTTTTTCATTTTTTTGAAAGTTGCATCTATATCAAATAATTTGATTATATTAGATTCAGTTAATCCAATGAGCTACTTTTATAAATTGAATGGAATCCACTGTAGGTTTCAAGTAAAACTGATCCACATAGACTGCTCAATTAACATATAATGTGAAGTGCGAAATTTGTTTTAAAAAATGCAATGCCTGAAGGATTTTTCACAATGAAAGAAAATTGGGTACAAGGAAAGATGTGAAGTTTTAACTGCTCAAGCACTAGGGTCTATTTGTTGTGTAGCTAGTTTATATGTTCATAATATATATAAATATTCTTAATATGCATTATATGTATATTGGTACTGAGCTGAGAGTTTCAGGGTTTCTTGTGTCACCCCTGGTACCTTTTAATTATTATTGTGTTACATAGATTTCTGCAATTGCCACCCCAGTGGTTCATTGGTCTAAGCATTAACCATGCGTCCGGGTTCGAATCCTGGTGATGCGTAGATGATGTGTTTGTCTTATGACACTGGATCTTTGCCTTCCCTAGAACCCATGGCTTTAAACTAGGGGCAGACAACTGCTTATATACCACTGAGTTGCTCACAGTAGCTGTTAAACCTCCAAGCAAAACAAAAAAAAAAAATTCAGCCATTCCATTTCATTATGCTCTTAAACATTATTTTAAAGAAACTTTGCAGCTTGATATAGCAGGGCCATGAAAATTCAATTGTTCTTCACTCTTCCAAATCCTTAGTTTACACCCTTTTTTCATGTTAGTATGGCCAGGAGAAAATGAGAAGGATGGACAGCACTGCTTTGGAAGAGAGGAGTGCAAGACAAGGTTACTGGCTCTAAGGAAAGGTGGTAATGCAGGAAGAAGGTGTTGTGTCTGAATGTTCTTTTTTCCTTTTCAACCCTAATTCATAAAAACAATTGCTTTCAGACCCTTCTTCTAGGCATAAAATGTGTTGCCATCCTGGTAAATCAGTGGTCTAAGCACTGGCTTCTGACTATTCTTTCGAGATGGGTCTAGACACAAATCCCAGGAAGTTCTGAATGTTGTGTTTGTCTTACAGCACTGTCTCTCTCCCTTCCCTGGAACCAGGGGCCCTAAATTAGGGACAGGTAACTGCTTATAGCCCATCTAGTTGCTCATGGTGGTTGTTAACCCCCACCCCCTAGAAAAAAATCCTTAAATTTGTGTGTGCTAGTTTTAATGTGTTATGTTTGTTATACGGGTAGGATTAGCAACTCTTCAGGATTAGTAATTTGTTTCAGGATTAGTAACTCTTCAGGATTAGTAATTTTGTGAAAAATGGGTGAATAGAACATTAAACAAAAGTAGACCCCAAATTTTGGATTGCTTTATTCATAAAGTGTAAACACTTCAAGACAGTTCCAAAATGAATGAGTATGTATCGAAGGTGGATTGCTGGAACTCCTTTGCAGCCTGTAGTAAAATGCATTAAAATTCTTTCAGTGTTTCTTAAATAGAGTTGCTATTAAACTTGCGCCAACAAAATAATACTCTCTCACCCAAATTTCAAAGTCTAGCGACATCCCTGGTAAAAGATGACTCATCAGAGAGGGCAACTTTTTAAAATCCACTCCCAGTGTTTTCTGACAAACCAGTCAGCGCTGATAACATGCTGCTGCAGAGGCGTACTGATAGCCCCCGCAAACCCTGCAGTGGAGGGGGTGGGGCTCATGGCTGAGAGGGCCTCTGGCCACAGCAAAAAGATTTTAGAACTTATTTTCCCAAAACTTCATGTAAAACTGGATAAAGAAATAGCCAGAAAGTTTTGATATCAGCTTTGAATGAAGAAGTAAAAATAAAAGCAATTTTTTCCCTCAGTAAATAAGTAAAATCTCTAAAAATCATTTTCATAGTCTAAGTGTATAAAAACATGGTTGACGGGAAAGAAGCCATTTCAGAGGACTTGTAGCCCTTTTTCACAGACACTGCTATAGTTCTGTTGCATATTAAGAAGAAAATGTGAAAGAAATAATAATTTAATGAATGAAATATTAAAAGGACAAGATGTAATGCATTGCAGTTGTTTTCACATAACTACGCATTCTTCAGAACATAATGAACTAAAAATGTGTTCTTCATGGAAATGAAAAGTAGATTCTTTATATATATATATATACTGTATATATATATATAACACAGTCAAGAAAAAAACTTTTTATAATGTGCGAAACACTGTAATATTATGCTAAGTGGGTTTTTATATTCAAGGTAAAATAATGTAATTTTTTAAGTGTTTTATAGTACTTTGTATTGGTATAAAACTAGAGCAGTGATTTTAATTACAAGGTGAACATTTGTTGTTGCACACAATGAAGTGCAATAATTTTGGTTTTACAAAAAATATTGGTGAGTTCCAAAGAATCTGAAATATTAAAATGCTCATAAAACCTATTTAATAATATAGGGCTTTAAAATTTCAGTAATTGAAAGCTAATAAATTTTTAAAAAGTAACCCGATTCGTAGCATAAATATCTGTAGGTTTGAAAGAATTTGAATTATTAAAATTCCCATAAGACCTACTTTATAAACATAGAATTTTCAAATTTCTGTTTTAGAAAGTTTTTTTAATAGGTTTTTGCAAAGGGGCCTCGAAGATATTTTTGCGTGGGGAAGGGGGGCTGAGTTTTTCTGGTATGCCACTGTGCTACTGTCTTGCATTTACACTGTATGGTGGAGGGATCATTTCACTGTAGCTTTGGATACACTCCTCTGTGCTCTTTAGTTACAGGTTATGGTGCCAAGGTAGCACAACTATGGTTTAAAACAATATGGCCAAGTTGCATCTCTCTCAGAGCATTAAGCAACTGTGATGATCCAAAACCTAGCTGCCAGTTATACATTGTTCCTGTTTACATCAATTCTCAATACATTATAACTACAGCGGCTCATGAATAGCTAAGAAAATAAACAGTTTCTCTGATACTGCCACCCTTTGTTTTCTATTTAATGATCATTCTTGCCTTAAAGGAATTAGCAGCAAGATTGTCCGTTGTGAGTGTTTTTTTGTTTTTTTTGTCTCTTTTTTTTTTTTTTTCCTTTTTTAAACCTACTGCAGCAATCAATAAAATATCCTTTACTTTACATATCTTTGGTGCCTACAAGCTTTCTGTACCAACATCATCTTCGATAACCTAGTATCTCTCACTATTAAATATAATAATATTAAAACCATTGCTACTCATTATCAATTCCCAAGTGGTTTGGTGGATAAACTCATAAAAAATTTAAAGTCAAAAATTCCACTACCCTCTGCTGGATGTATTCCTTTTCTTGACCAGTCTACCTATCCGTTGTGTCAAATTTTTAAATCCTATGGGTATCGTATCTGATTGGCATAAAATCTAATCCTACCATCATGAAATTAATCCTCCTTAGCAGTGATAAAGTCAAAGACCTTTTAAGTTCCTGGAGTGCAAAAATTCCCATTTCAACTTATGCTGATACCACTGTTTACACCAGCAGCACATTTCATAGCATTATGAAATATCTCGCTGAGCATAAAGAAGACATTGCTCATAGAACAACCTAATTCTTTCTTAACATTATTAACTCTCTCAGACACCTAAGCAGTGCCTCTTTGGAAGAGTACTGTGAAAATTGTTCCTGTCATCAACAAAAGGGATCAATGTTTTTGTGAGAACATTGAAATAGCTACCAGTGCTATGACTGGCATAACATTTACTATGGTTAAGGCTCAGGCTGTGAATGTTCTTTCTTTTTTTTTAATTGTGATTTTGTATGATTTTGCATACAAGGCTTTTATTACATTTCCTAGTTGTTAAAGCAAATTCTTCCACAGCTTGGTGTGGGTGGAGAGTGGGGACTAGGAAGGGCTATTTATTCTGGGCTTAGGGAGCAAATATCATAAGCCACACGTTAGGGGATTTCTGCAGAGAGGAAAAGTTTCTTCAGTAGCTGCAGATACTAGACACCATACTGTTGAAATTTCGCCTCCTTCCCCACACAGCAGCTCTCAGCTAATTTAGTTGAGAAGTGTAAGTAGATTGCAGGACAGCTAAATTGTATTGGATGCCTGGCTTCCCAAGGCATTTCAAAGAAAAATGAGTGGTCAAGGAAATTTTTGTGGCTATCCTATTAAAAATAGATGTCCCTTTCATACTCACCAGTTGAGAAAGATATCAATTAATTGCAGGAAGAGGAGAGAGTAGAAGTCAAAAAGAGACAATTTTTTATATAAATGCCTAAACAGTTTAATTTTGGGGCTCGTTCTGGCCATGGGATCTATTTTATGATATAGATTGAGGCTTGGGCTCTTAAAATTGAGCCTGAACTCTGCACTGATAACTTACCACTTCCAACTACCACACCATTAGTCCTTATTTTATCCCATAGGTGTAACCACTGGAGGGGGAGGGGTCAGGACCCCTCCAGGTTTTCAGAGTTGGGATCCCCAATGTAAAAGACCCCCCCCCCAAAAAAAAAAAAAAAATCGGGAATATAAAGATATAATGCACACTTTTTTTATGATATGAACCAACTAAATTTAATAATATAAGATTGGGATTTTGTAGAATGCAAACATGTCTATAATGTGTACTTAATAAAACAGCGATATCGATTCCTAATAAGCAAAGGCAGCTCTACAACTTCGTAATTTACATTTCTTTTGCATTTTTGAACTTCCCTTTTTGTTGGTAAAGTTCGATTAACACTTACCGCACGTGGGGCTTGGCTTTCAATTCTTATTTCCATTATGTGGATGCGGCATGGGGGTTTTTCATTTAGTTGCGGGTTCACTTCATTTTTTTCCCCGTTGGTATTTATCTGGCCTCGTCACTAAATGAGTTTTTTTCCTTTGCTGCCTCCTCATTTACTTCAATAATTTTTCATAACCCGAGTACTTTCGGTAATACTCCATTACCGTCATCGAGGGGACCTTTTGCTCCGACTAGCACGGACCGTGTCAGCTGGGCATTTCAGTGGTTCTCGCGGGCTGCTTCTGTCATCGGCTATCGCTTTTTCTTGGGCGTTGTGGCGCCATCTCTTGTTGGTCACTGATCTCATTTTTCAAACTTTTTCATTTTTTTGCTCAATTTTAATTAAATTTCTCCAGCCAGCTATTTCTCAAAATATTAGAGTCATTATGGTTGCAAACTTTTGCCCTATTTTTTTCAATCATTACCGACTCTGCTATTCTGAGGTGTTTTTCGGATTTACAGCTTTTAATGATTTTTGTATTTTCGAATTTAGGATATTTTTGGTTATCCAGACAGTATTGAATAAGTGCTGTTTTTTCTTCTTTTTTTCTGCCAATTTTTTACGTGTTGTTTTAATCTGTGTTTAAGCTTATTTTTGGTACTTCCTATATAAGCCGTTGGAGGATTTTCAGTAATAGGAATTGAGTAAATACCTGCTTTTTCTAACATTTTTATTTTTTCATTATTTTTATTACCATATTTTTGATGGTATTTACTTTTCCTCCAATTTGAATGTTATGCTTTTTACAAATATTATTAATTTCATTGGTAGTACCTTTAATGTAAGGAAAACCATTTAAA
Organism: Macrothele yani; assembly: GCA_039090855.1. NCBI lineage: Eukaryota > Metazoa > Arthropoda > Arachnida > Araneae > Macrothelidae > Macrothele > Macrothele yani. The sequence continues at coordinate 141,840,960 of CM077001.1, forward strand.
TATTTGACTTCTTTTTTATTTACTACAGCATTATTTTTTATTTTCTTTATTACTTCTGTGTTCCGTTTTTTTATTAAATGGTTAGGATAACCAAAGCTACCTGCAATTTGTTTTAGAATTTGATTTCTTCATTGATGAACTGACTATTTTCAGAGTGCGTATATGCTCTTTTAATTAAGGTTTTTAGACTATTGCATTTTTGAGGATAAGGATGTGCTGAATTGTACGGTATTAGAACCGGAACAAATGAACTTTTCCGATAAACCCTGTATAGTAACTTTTCTGTGGATTTGATAACTTGTATGTCCAAAAAGGCTATTGCATTATTTTTTTCTATTTCAACAGTTTACATTTCTGCCCTATCTATCATAGTTTTGCAGTTGTGTTTGCTAAGTTCCACAATTTGCCAACAGAGGCGCCTATGTCTTGCCCGTTAGATCATGCCACAGCAACTGCTTTGCTCTTGCATGTGTGTATAGGATTGGGGGAGGGGTCCCAAACTGTCTTATACAGGATGTATATATTATTATATTTATATGTATACATATAATCTGAGGGGTCCGATCACTGTGTATGTGTGATCGGACCCCCTCCCCCGATTTTGAAACATGGTTATGCCACTGTTTTATCCCCATCATTTGGCAACAATCACAATGAAGCACTTAAAAACACAAATCTTACAACCAGCCTTGCTCCATCTGTTTACAGATGATCAAGACCCAAGCTGGGTCGAAAGTCTACTGTGTGGGTTTTTTTTTTTTTTCAGAGTTTCTTAATGTAACTGGTGTGATTACCCAGCTACCTTGATCCCCAGGGTGTCAAATCTCATCCCTTACCCCATCACATCTATCGTTTCAACTCTGCACATGTCACAAGTGCACAAGTGTGCCCTGTATGCCCTACATATGCCCTTAGTGTGCTTATTATTTTCTACATATTGACTTTACCTTCACACATGTGCACCACCATGCCAGAAATGATCTAGATATCATAAAAGGGGGTGGGTGAGGGCATAATGCATGAACCACATATGTTTATACCAGGGGAGAAATTTCAAGATCAAATGCACTCGCCAAAGAAAAAAAAACCCCACTCGCCACTCCTTAGCGCATACCTGCGAATTTTCAGAAACCGAAATCCATAAAAAAATTTATCGATATATTCGATGAAATTACTTGTCGCACGTATTGATTAAATATATCGAACATATCAATTAAAAAACGATATGTTAATGATATAATATGACTACAGATGTTTGAATTTATCGGCACGTTTACTTCGATTAAAATAGAATCTATACATAATTTCTCATTACTATGCTATCATTTTGATCTATAAAGAGATAAAAACTTGATTTTATGGAAGTCTCACCCTTTGACCCCCAAATCCAATAGGATTGTATCCCACGCCGTCATGGAACAAACTAAAATATTTTCAAAAACAAACCATTTTCATACTAGGTTTATCTTACGGAGTGACGGACAATGAGACAGTCAAATGAAATAAATGAGTGACTGAGGGACACTAATTGGTAAATTATGCTCAACTAAAAACAAAGTGAACATTTCGCGGGATTCGCATCCAGTTCATAATAACTTTTAACAAAGGAAGTTAATTTCGTATTTTTTCCCCATGCTGTCGACATTAGATTTATGCTTGGCACTAGAAATATGATTAGTAATATAATTCAACCACGCGAAACGCTGAAATTACAAATTACATCGACACGTAGTGCAAAATGCGTATTTTTCATATTTTGCAATACACGAGAATTTGGCAGAATTCACATCACGGAATGTTTGATAGTTTATAGTAACACCCCCCCCTATATTGCTGCTGATAGCAGAAAAAAATGCAACTAAAACTGTTATAGTAAAGCAACAACAGCTTAAAGAGATGCAATTTGCAGAGGAAAAAATTGCGACTACCAAGTTATCTGATTGAGCTGGTCAGCTAGGAAAGCCGAGATCAACTGAAAGTTGTTATCAAGAAATAAAGGTTTAGATTTTAGTTACGAACATCATATGACGAATTACACTGCTGGACAATTGCTAAAGACGGATCATAAACGGCTATATAGCGCATAAAAAAGTAAGTGTGGTTGGATTCCAAGTGAAATAAAATAATGTCAGAATGCCAGGACATTACAAGAAAGACAATTTATTGTGCTCTGAAATCCAAAAGGCTTTGGAATGTGTTCAAGGGACAAACAGGCCATTTTGTGCAGAATACGTAAACGTGAAAAAAAATGCAATTACCGTCCGCAGGCGTTCCGGCGTAAGATGTCAATACGGGATATGGCCACCATGGAGGGCGATGCAAGATTCCACACGTCCTGTCATGCTTTGCACAACATTATCAAGCAGCTGTTGGGGTAATTTATCCCATTCCTCTGTCAGTGCACGGATGAGGGTGTCCTTGTTTATTGGAGGGCATTGGCGACCAGCAAGACTCTTCCTCAAAGCATCCCACACATTTTCAATGGGATTCAGATCTGGAGAACGTGCTGGCCATACGAGGCGTTGAATATCCTCGCTCTCAAAACACTCCTGGACAGCGACTGTTTGATGACATGTTGCGTTGTCGTCCATGAAAATGAATTTATCACCGACAGCACCACGGAACATGCGAACATGAGGTAGCAGAACATCATTAATGTATTGTTGGCCAGTCATAGTCCCAGTTGGAAGCACATAGAGGGAAGTATGGCCATTGATCATGATGCCAGCCCATACCATGACACTACATGTCGAATATCGGTCCCTTTCCTGTATGTTTGCTGGACAATATGCAGTACCACTATCACGCCAGATCAGTTGTCGTCGACAATCAGATGATAGACTGTATCTACTCTCATGTGAGAAGAGGACAGCAGACCAGTCGTTATCAGTCCAATTGCGATGTTGATGGCACCATTGCAAATGGGCGGTACGGTGATGTCTGGACAATGGGATACACACAACAGGACGGCGGGCGTATAGTCCTCCTTCATGCAAACGTCTGGCGACAGTTTTTCGGGAGATCCGCTTGCCAGTAGCAGCCATAAACTGATTTGCTACCTCACTAGCTGTGCTGCGCCGGTGTCTTTTTGTTGATAGCACTATGTACCGATCTTCTGCAGGTGTCGTACTGCGAACACAACCTCCCCGTGACGTTTGCTACACTCTCCATTTGTTTGAAATGATTTCCAAAGCCTTGAAACAACACTGTGGCTGACGTCGAACTCCCTGGCAACATCTGTTATTTTTCGCCCTTCTTCAATCTTGCCAATAATACGGCCACGCGTAAAATCATCTAGGTGATGTCGGGAAGACACTGAAAATTGCAAGTTCATCAATTGATTCTTTCCCTTTCAACTTTGCGTTTGAACAACAACGGTCAATACGCGTCAAATCCTTTATATATCTTATCAGCGCTATGACGTCACGAACAAGTTCGGCAATCCAAAATTTGCATACGCACAACACGTCTTACTGTATCCCGCACTTATGCTAATTTCCACATTTTCCTGCCTTCCATTTTGTGGTTGATATCGTTGCTATTGTCATCCGTCCTTAGCAATTGTCCGGCAGTGTAGTATGGACCCCAACATGCTAATTTCGTTGAATCCAGCGAAGGCATCGTGCAAATTATCGTACAGACAGACAAATCTGGAACATATTACAATCTATGGTTGGAAAGCGTAGAAAACTTACTGACTAAAGGACCAGCAAAATAAATCATTGCTGGAGAAGCACTGGGTCGAATGAGCATTGGATTTATTCATTTTTTAATTTCCTATAATGCTGCATTCTTTCATTAGTTATTGCCAGATAAGTTACGAAACCATGCCCCAAATGGATTTTTAATTTCATAAAACTGGCAGCTTTTGTTTAATTTCGTCATGTTGGGTATCGATCTGGGCTCAAAAATTCCACAGATTTAAAATCCGCTTGAATTATTTTCTACGATAACTACGTTCTGAGATAGCATTTCGAACTAGGAGTAATAAAGACTTGTTCCAATGGAGGATGCCTGCCCGTCTGTCAACACGTCGAGAGATAAACAAGCCCAGCTGCAGCTGCTTGCATACCATTTACGCGCGGTGTAAATTCTTTAACGTTTGAAACAACCCCAAACAACATGTGGGAAAACTGCAGACAAATGTTCCCAAGTAACTGAGAAGTTTATTTGTAACTTACATTGGTGCTTCAATTTAAATGGATTATGTTAAATAAAAAGTCTTAATGCTGAGTGCAAAATCATCAGAAAAAAAAAATCTGTAAAATTAACACTCTGCCGGTAAAGCAAGTTGCATTTCCGTAAATTTTACCGGTAAATCAAAACCTGGCAGGTATTTTTGCATTTTGAACCCTTGTCCAACAAACAACAGATAGCATTGGTTTACGCAATTATACATGCATAGTTTCATAAGAATAATCCAATAATATACATCACTTTCAATTTGTTTTAAGGATTCCACCAATTCAGAAAGAACTTTGATAGCTCACAATGCGTGAAGGCTTTGCAAAGGTTGTAATCTCCAATCAAAGATCATGACGTCACATGAAAGGAGAATGCTGCTAGCGAAAAAAAAACCCAGCATTGTACATACCGTATATACTCACATATAAACCAAGCCCCCCCCTCCCTAGTTCTTTTTTTTTTTTTTTATTGATTGGAGGTTTAACGACCATCGTGAGCAACTCAATGGGCTATAAGCAGTCGTCCGTCCCTAATTTAGGGTCACTGGTTCCAGGGAAGGAAGAGAACCAGTACCGTAAGACAAACACAACATCCATGCCTCACCGGGATTTGAACTCGGACCCCTTTCTGATGAATGATCAGAGGCCATCGCTTAGGCCACGGCGCCACCGGGGCGGCCACCCCTAGTTCAACAGCTAGAAATTGGCAAAAAACCAGGACCTGCATATAAGCCGACACTTTCACTTAAAAAAAAAAAGAATTTCTTCCAAAAACTTTCGGCTTTTACGCAAGTATATATGGTATTTATAATAAAATTTTAAGGTTTTGCCGAAGTGTTAATTTAGTCATCTTGGGAGCAAACGTTGCCGTATGTGCCACACATGCATTAACAGCTGTAGCCCTATTAAACTGGGGACGCGTGAAAAACAGTCATTTTATGAGCCGATCCCTAAAGTTAAACCATTTGGTTACATAGGATAGAAATACTGTGTTTAAATTCACATTTTTATCCTACTATAATTTTTTATTATTCATTCACGTCTTCCAAATATTTTTTCTATTAGGTGAACATTTCATGAATTTAACGATGACGGTGAAAATCCTCCAATTAACCATTGACAGTGAGCAGTTTTCTTAGAAAATTAGTATCTGCAGTGATTCACACTTTTTTTTAACAGTAAAATACTTACTAAAATTATTTTCTCAAAGAAAAAAACTGCTCTTCCCAGTTTTTAAAAATATGATTAAAATAGTGCATATTTTAATTTTTTTCCCCGTAAATGAAGTTTGTCTGCTATCAAAAGTAAAGAAAAAAATATGCAGTGCTGCTGAAGACCCGGCGTTTTGTGTTTTCACGCACTGCTTAAAAGTCCGTTCTAGTAGCTCAGTTGCGGGTGTCATAAATCTGAGGGAAGCTTGTTTATTTTTTGCTTTTCTTTCTTTGTTTGAAGGATTGTATCTACTGTGGCCTGCCTGCATCTCTTGATGGGATTACCCCCCCCTCCGCTGGTCGAAGTTCACTCGAGTGAGTCAGTTCCCAGTAGCGGCACATAAATAAGCCTGCAGAGTGATCTTTACAGTCTTCAAACAAGCAATACGAGCACCGAGAACCCAGCAGTTTATGGAAGAGAAAAAAAATGCTTTGAAAAGGTTTACTCATCAGTGTGGAAATTTCAGAAGGGAAAAAAAAGTAATTACAGAAAACAAATTCAGTATATCAGCAGCACCACATACATGCCACATATTTAAAAAAGAAAAAAACTTTTATCATCATAGTAGCCGCGGTTGTTAACAACGAAATTGCGGCAATTCAATGAGAAAAGTTTTACTCGGCAACGACAATTCTTCATTTGCCAATGGCGAGCTGGCGACCGGAAATTTCGTGCCCTGTTTACACTACAACACTTGACAACAGAGAAGTGGTGAGTGTTACCCAATTGTTTTGTTCTGGACTTTATGAAGTGCTTTATATTTGTTGCAAGCTAGTTAATAAGTAACACTAGTATGTGGGATGCTTGCAAATATTGAATTACATCAACATATTTACACATATTAGATGCTACTATAAGTGACTTTTGAGTAGGACTGTTGGTAACTATTCACCATCTCAACTGTTGTTCATGTCTTCATCAAATTTATTATTCTTGGTTCTTATATGATGTATTTAATGTACACTGGTGTGCAAAAGTTAAGGACGAAGAGGAGAAATTAGCCTAACAGCGGAACGAGCTGGCAGAACGGACCGAAAGACCACTCAGGAGATAAACTAGGGTCTGGTACGGTAGGGCATGCGCATATATGCAGCATGACGTGGGGGGAGTGTCGAAGTGTATAAAGCACAGAGGCGGTGTACGCTCAGCAATTCGGATAAAGCTATTGCACGGTGTACATCAGTTTGAACGACGTTGAGTTGCTGCCACCATGTGATATGGCCAACAGGCAATCTAGTAGATGACATCTGGATGACTTTACTTGAGGTCGCGTCATTGGGAAGTTGGAAGAAGGTCAAAGTATGACTAGTGTGGCCCAGGAGTTCAGGATCGCTCACAGCATCGTTTCACGAGCTTCGAGAGCATTTCAAACGACAGGAACAGCTGTCCGAGAGTTTAGCAGTGGTCGTCCATGAGCAACCACGGTGGCGGACGACCGGTATATTGTCCTACAGGCGAGAAGAGACAGACGGCAGACAGCAGGAGAAATCGCAAGACACATGCAACAGACAACTGGACGTCCATTATCACGTTTTACCATGCCCAGGAGGCTGCACAAAGGTGGTCTATTTGCACGATGACCAGTAGGGTGTGTGCCATTAACGCCTGCTCATCGGAGACGGCGGTTTCTGTGGTGCCAGGAACACAAGAACTGGACACATCAGGAACGAGGTCGAGTTCTCTTTATGGATGAGAGCCGATTTAGTCTGACGAGCGATTCTGGATGTGTACACATGACGATGATGGGCAAAACACGTAACAATATTAACAAATAAAGGTAACTTGAGCACGCTAGTTACGTTAAATGAAAACTTTTACAAAAAGTTCGTAAGTTGGAAGCTTTCGACCTTATCTTAGGTCTTCATTACGCCAATGGAGCTCCATTGGCGTAATGAAGATTCGACCTTATCTTAGGTCTTCATTGCGCCAATGGAGCTCCATTGGCATAATGAAGACCTAAAATAAGGTCGAAAGCTTCCAACTTACGAACTTTTTGTAAAAGTTTTCATTTAACGTAACTAGCATGATCAAGTTACTTTTATTTGTATACACATCTGGAGAGAGCAGGGAACATGCAGTCACACCTCCAACATCATCGAAAGGGACCGGTTTGGAGGTGGCGTAGTTCTCGTTTGGGGCGGTATCATGCTTGGTAGCCGTGCTGACTTCCACATCTTCCAAGGAGGTTCAGTCACTGGTGTCTTTTATTGTACCGAGGTTCTTCTGCCTCACGTGCGTCTGTTTAGAAGTGCTGTGGGTCCTGAGTTCCTCTTCATAGATGACAACGCTACACCTCATCATACAGTGGCTGTTGCAGAGCTGTCAGGGAGTGAAGATATCCAACGCATGGATTGGCCCGCAAGGTCCCCGGACCTAAATCCAATCGAACACGTGGTGGACCTTCTCGGGAGACGCTTGGCAGCACGTCACCAGCCGCCAGCAACGATTCCGCAGCTGCAATCGGTGCTACAAGAGGAATAGGCCGCAATGCCTCAACAGCTCCTTGACAACCTCATCCTCAGCATGGACAGATGTTGTAAATCCTGCAACGCAGTCAGGGGTGATCATATCCCCTACTAAAGACTGGATATTTCTTGGCAGCCACCTGTCACATGGACGTTTCTCTCTTCTGTCCAGTTGTGCTCGAAGCTACCTTTTCAATAAAGTGCCTTTGTATCCTTTGGATTCCTTGTTTGGACAGTTTTGCTCACTTGTCCCATATTCTTACATCTTGGGGATCTTATGGTATAATTTGAGTCAATGTGGAGCACTTCTGCAAGACATTACATTCGAAAAACCGTCTCGTCCTTAATTTTTGCACGCCAGTGTATATAATTAATTAGAATCTAAGTCATTCTTTTCGATTAAATTGTTTAGTACCAAAGTTTAGCATAATGCCTGTATTTAATTCGGTTTAATTCAGAGTATTTCCTTTGGTGTAAGGCTTAATGCAGTATTAGTCATAGATGTGTGTAACACAGAATAGTACTCCAGAGTGTCACTTCTTTATATTGGACAAATGTGTGAAACAGAAATGTGACGGTCATAACCCTAACGTTTATTTTCACATAATGCTGCATTAAGAACAGATTGTTCTTGAGCTAAATACGGAGGGCATAATGTTTTGCTTCTGCTGTGTACACTAACCTGTCCCTGAAATAGAAACTTCCATGCAGATATACATAAACATCACTTATGCAGTCTATATGCAAAATATGTGGTCATGTGATGTAGACAACTATTTAAGACTGTTGCTTGTCAGTAATTGTAAGTAGTGTGGATCACAATGGGAAAAACAAAGTATCTATCAAAATTCGGTAAAGGGCTTATTGTGGGTGCCCGTCTGGCTGGAGCAATGGTTTTGAAAACAGCAGAGCTGACTGGTTTCTTAAAAGGTGAGATGTCCCAGGTCTTTAATAAGTGGAAAAATAACCCACATTGCTTGTCTAGGAGGCGTAACTGTGGATGACCACAATCTGTCAGGAACAATATTGCCATCACCTGTGCAGGCTTGTACAGTGAAACAGGACTTCCTGTGTGCAGCAGTTAACCGAAGCATTCAATGAAGGGGGTTTCCAACCCATATCTCAGCAACTATGTGCAAGGAATTGAAGAGGATCGGTATTGACAGTCCTATACATAAATCACTGACTTCTGTGAAGAACCAGAAAGTTTGCCTACAGTGGTGTCAGGAACACCATGATTGGATACTGGAAGACTGGAAAAATAAATCATGTGGTCCAATGAGTCACAGTACACCTTGTTTTTTAGTACACCACAGTACACCTTGTTTTTTAGTACACCACAGTACACCTTGTTTTGACAGATAGTTTTGGCAGGAGCCCCATGAAGCAGTGGACCCAGCTTTTCTTGTAAACACAACTCAAGGTTCTGGAGGTGGTGTCATGGTGTGAAGCACATTTTGTTGTTATGGAATGTGTCCCCTGATTTTGCTGGAGGGTCGGTTGTCCTCCGAGGATAATTTAAACATTGCTACCAATCAAGTCCACCCTGAAATGTTGATTATCCAGTAAGTGACAGCTGTTTCATGGACAACAATGCTACTGTTCATCGCGTAAGAAGTGTTTAGCAGTGGTTCAGCGAACATGACAGCGACTTCCACCATCTTCCCTGGTCACCACAAAGCCTGGATCTGAACCACATTGAAAATGTATGGTACATGTTAGAAAAACAGATCCAGGAGCAAAGTTTTCTTCCGTTAAATCTTAGCCAGGTAAAGGACTGTTTCATGAACACCTGGTGTGCTGTAGACATAGATGCACGTCAACACCTTGTGGAATCTATGCCAAACTGCATACTGTAATTAGAGCTAAAAAAGGTCCGACCTGGTATCGAGTAAAAGTTTCTAATTCAGTGGCTGGTATGTGTATGTTGTGTTGTTTTGTTTCATAGAAGTCTCAGGTTAACTTCCATCCATGAGGCCACTTTTCAGAAAATTTGAATATTGTATCATCATAGAGTGGGATGTTTTTCTTTATCTAGGTATTATTTATAGAAAAACTTTTGGTGTCAAACCATCTTCTCTATCAAGCAATCAGCTGTATTTTCCTGGTTTAGCAGATTGTTAAGTAAAGAGAAGAGAGATACACTGGTGTGCAAAATTAAGGACAAAGAGGAGAAATTAGCATAACAACAAAACGAGCAGGCAGAATGGACCGAAAGACCACTCAGGAGATAAACTAGGGTCCGGTACGGTAGGGCATGAGCATATATGCAGCATGACGTGGGGGGGTCGGAAGGGTATAAAGCACACGGGCGGTGTACGCTCAGCAATCAATCCGGTGAAAGCTATTGCACGGTGTACATTGGCTTGAACGACGTCAAGTTGCTGCCACCGTTTGAAGAAGGTCGAAGTGTGACTGGTGTGGCCAATGAGTTCGGGATCGCTCACAGCATCGTTTCACGAGCTTGGAGAGCATTTCTAACAACAGGAACAGCTGTCCGAGAGTTTAGCAGTTGTCATCCATGAGCAACCACAGCAATGGAAGACCAGTATATTGTCCCACACTCGAGAAGAGACAGCGGGAGAAATCGCAAGGCACATGCAACAGACAACTGGACGTCCGTTATTGCAAGGCACATGCAACAGACAACTGGACGTCCGTTATTGCAAGGCACATGCAACAGACAACTGGACGTCCGTTATTGCAAGGCACATGCAACAGACAACTGGACGTCCGTTATCGCGTTTTACCGTGGCCAGGAATCTACACAAAGGTGGTCTATTTGCATGACGACCAGTACGGTGTGTGCCATTAACACCTGCTCATCGGAGACGGTGGTTTCTGTGGTGCCAGGAACACAAGAACTGGACACATCAGCAATGGGGTCAAGTTCTCTTTATGGATGAGAGCTGATTTAGTCTCGCGAGCGATTCTGGACATATACACATCTGAAGAGAGCAGGGAACATGCAATCACACCTCCAACATCATCGAAAGGGACCGGGGAGGTGGCGGAGTTCTCGCTTGGGGCGGTATCATGCTTGGTAGCAGTGCTGACCTCCACATCTTCCAAGGAGGTTCAGTCACTAGTGTCTTCTATTGTACCGAGGTTCTCCTGCCTCACCTGCGTCTGTTTAGAGGTGCTGTGGTTCCTGAGTTCCTCTTCATAGACAACAACCCTACACCTCATTGTACAGTGGCTGTGGCAGATCTGTTGGAGAGTAAAGATATTCAACGCATGGATTGGCCCGCAAGGTCCCCGGACCTAAATCCTATCGAACACACGTGGGACCTTCTCGGGAGATGCTTGGCAGCACATCACCAGCCGCCAGCAACGATTCCGCAGCTGTGATTGGCGCTACAAGAGGAATGGGCTGCGATGCCTCAACAGCTCCTTGACAATCTCGTCCTCAGCATGGACAGACGTTGTAAATCCTGCAACACAGTCAGGGTTGATCATATCCCTTACTAAAGACTGGATTTTTCTTGGCAGCCGCCTGTCACATGGACGTTTCTGTCTTTCTGTCCAGTTGTGCTCGAAGCTACCTTTTCAATAAAGTGCCTTTGTTTCCTTTGGATTCCTTGTTTAGACGGTTTTGCTCACTTGTACCATATTCTTACATCTTGGGGATCTTATGGTATAATTTGAGTTGATGTGGAGCACTTCTGCACAACATTACATTCGAAAAACCGTCTCGTCCTTAATTTTTGCACGCCAGTGTATATCATGTGTTAGTAATTTTTCAATGTGGAAGCATGCGTTCATGGTTTCTTCCATATTTTATTGTTCTGTAGTTCTTCCCTGCTGTAAATAACTCCTTCGTAAATGCATTGTATTTTTTTATTGTTCTGCAGTTTTTCCCTGTAAATAACTTCCTAGTATAAATTCAGTGAAATCCTCCTGGTGCCACTTTTCTTCTTGATATTATTCTTTTTATTTATTTATTTATTTAGTTAGTTAGTTAGTTAGTTAGTTAGTTAGTTAGTTAGTTTTCATTGGATTGCTGTTCATGTATTTCTTTAGTTCAAATTTCTTGTTTTTCATTAAGTTTTGCTATTAGTATCTTTCATTAAGTTTTGCTATTATTATTTTATATAGTTTTGCTATTTTCCCAAATGCTAATTAGTTGTTTGTATTATCAATATTATTATTATGAAAACTTTGTTTTCCCCCTCTACTCATAGTTGAAAAATAGGTTGTTCCATTTCTGTGTACTGGATGTAAGTGCATGTTTATCATTTAACACTAAGATATCTTGATTTAAGTACAGATAACTCCAAAAAAAAAAAGTTGTGTTACAAGTAAAATTGTCACATGATATTACTTTTGAAAATTTCTATTTTATTGTTAGACTCATTCACAACTAAAATTGTATGATTCACAGGTGGTACGGAAAGTGGAACACCATCTGGTGGAGACATCGAACTATTAGTTCAACATGCATATTCACCTGGTAGTATTCATTCACCTGTGCATATGGTATGATGTCAACAGGACTTAATCACACTTTGTAACCTGCCAAAAGTTCATTTCCATCATTTACATAAACGATCATGAAACTGTCCTCCTGTATCTGAAGGAAAAAGAAAAACAAATTGTATTTATCTCTGCTGTATCATCCTGTTCTATTTCTTTTAGTTATATAATTTGTTTTTGTTAGTGTATTTAATATCATCTTTTGTTCATGTGAGTTTTTTTCATAACCTGAAAAGTAATTGGGTTTTGTATTGATTATGGCTGTGATATATACATTAATACTTGTGTAAATATATTCTGAATTTATTGATTGAGCGTTAGAACTATTCTTTTAGACTGAATTAGTGAGCCATCTTTTCAAGCACCAAAGATTAAATTGAATATTCATAAAAAAAATAGACTCAGGGTTCTGTTAGGAGTTTTATAGTCAGAATCTCACAGCTAGTGTTTCTTTGTCCTGCAAGTACTCTGGTAAGTCTTTTAATACTCTTCTATGAATATATGCAACATTTAAATGATGTATATAGAAACATTTAGATCTGATATATCACATAATTTGCATTTCTACAACATTTCACTATTGATTTTTCTGTCCTTTTAGTTAAAAAAATACTATGTGTCAAATTAAGTGTCATATATTTCTTTCTCATTGGCATTATACAGTGATATGTCAGTAAATGTGTTTCATAAAAACATATTCTGCCCCTGAAAAGTGCTCAGCAAGTTACATACAATATTGTGGTTGTGTTTCTAAAGGGAGATTTCTTTAGTGAGTGCTTGAGGATTTCTGTGAGATCATTTTGCTGTTTCTCACTGTCCAGATAATGTTTAATAAAATAAGCTTTTTAAGCACCTGAAATATTTTTTTTAATTTGAAGTCATTTTGTGAAATGAAATCCTGTATTCATATTGTTAGTTCTGTTACTGTTGTTAACACTTCATTATGTTTGATATCTAATGACCATCATTTCACAGGTGCATTAGTTATTTCAACTTTTTAATTTTGCTCCTAACTCCCAAGTGTCCATCCGTCCATCATGCTGGTTTTTTTAGGGGGGGGGGCAAGGGGGGGGTTTAGTGCAGAATTGAATTTCCATACACATTCTGGAGTCCTTCAGTCCTGATTGTCATCATTATAGATAACTCTAAACATATTCTGGGAATTTATTTTAATAATCCAGAAGTCATAAAAACCAGTGTACTCTTACCATGCATTACAAGGAAAATGTCATCATATTTTGCCACAGATACCAGATCCTGTTTTCAGGTATGCATTTCAGCAAATAATCCAGTTTCATTTTATTTATTCAATGGTAACATACTTAAGTTATGCAAAATGCATCTGTGTATACAAGAACAAGTGCTGGTTTGTAAAAAGATTGTCAGCAACTATTTAAAGTTTGTCAAAGAGCATCAGGAATGTGAAACCCAAGGGTGTAGTGAAGGGAGGGTTATACAGAATAATTAAAATCATTATTGTTACTTGCAGTCATCAACTTATAAAATCAATCTGCAATTGAGCATCAGTTGTCGTAATATAAAATCATTAGGGTAGCATAGATTATGGACCAAGAGCAGATAATTATTAGTAAAGACTGAAAGGATATCACAGAATGAAGGAACCAACAATAATTCTTCCCAATTATGCCATAGTGGGTAAGTGTTTCTTCTTTTTGAACATAATTTTTTGGACTTCTATTTCACATCACAAAAATATTATGTTACAGCAGAAATTACATGGCAAAAGAGCACTCGACTCAAAACTTTCATAACGTGTGAAACAGTAAGAATAATAGTCATACAACTATTAAGGTATTCAGTAAATTTATTCGCACATTGTGCATTTCTATCTTTTATGTCCCAAGTATGACCATTCTGGGAGGACCCCCCCCTCCGTAGCTGTCCAGTCTCAATACCACCCTCAGCTTGAATTTTCCAAAAATTCTTTGACATGTCTGAGTTACCATAAGTCAAACTTCTCTACTTTTTTGTCCTGGTGCAGCATTGTCAGCCACTTGAGTGAGATGACTCCCCATATTTTTCCTAACCTAAATCACTGTTCTTTTTGGTGCCCTAAGTTGTTCCTCCTTTTCTGTTTTTCTTTTTAACAAAATCTTGTTCTTCCTATATTAAAATCTTTGTTCTTCCTATATTAAAATCTTTTAAGCCGGTGGTAGATCCATGGCATTATAATGTTGTTGTTGCAGTTGTATTTTTTTGCATTTTCAATAATAATGGCATCTTCTACTCAGATTTTCTCTTTTCTAAAATAGCAAGAATGTTTAATGTCTTCACATTTTGGTGTTGATCTTTTGTTATTACAGTATTAAAGCATTTTGCTCTTATGTGTTGCTTAAGATTATTGGAGAGGTAATGCCATTAACATCCTGTATGTTCAAAACGAGGAGGAAGATGTCTTTGGCATGTTGCATTGTATTAACTGTAAATGGCTTCCAACTTCTGTGAATATTGCAAATGTGGTTATTACGATTTCATCTACAAGTGGGTGTAATGTGCACTCCTGGCTTTCTCTGAATTTTAATTTTATCCTGAACTTTTTAAATTGGTAAACCATTATTAATTATTGTAATTGCAATACAGCAGATTATAAAAATAACAAATAATCGACCACAATCGCCACTAATGCACCCAAGGTTCTGTGGAAGTGTTCCATACTCAATTTTAAAGTTTAAACAATAACATATGGAACAGCCTACAACTATTCTGAAAATCATCTTCTCTCCAAAGAACATTACTTCAAGAATCTAAATCCGCTGATCATTTCCCACATAAATCAGGTTATACAAACTGCAAGTTGAAAACACTTATAGTTTATATGAATCCATTTATTTATTGGTGTATACAGCATATACAATTGCAAAGCTTTCATACTCCAGTGGAAGGCCTTTTCAAGACATAAACTGTAAGAATCAGAACATGTAAGAAACATTTTTTTTAATAGTGGGGAAGACCATATAAGCAGTATTACAGTGGAACTTCTATTACATGGTTTTTAGGGGATAGCTGAAAAAATGTATAAATGTAAAAAACATAAAAAGAAATTTCAAAATTTTAAATACTATTGTAAAATTTATACTTTGAAGGGGTACAAGATATCTTAATAATGACTTATTTGAAGTTGAATTGGCTGCAAAAACAAAAAAGCATTACAAAATATAATATAGTTTATCACATTGCAAAAGCCTATGAAAATCAAACTTGCTTTCAACAGCTCTGTCTGTCTATAAATATCCTGATTCTAGGTTAAGTGAAATTCTCACAACTAAGAATCTGAGACCAGTGTTTCAGTATGGAACTTATGAATTAGCTTTTTTGTTTCTTTGGATCCTGAGTGCATCCATTTGAAACCAGAATGTTGGATATTGATGATACATCTAGGACTCTGTTTTACTGCACCACAAAATGGTGGAGCTACAAAGTTGTATCCCAGCAATTTATCAGTTTTTAAATAGTGCAAATGTGTGTGAGTTGTGAAATGCGAAACCAATTTTTCATCCAAATCAAAAGTAAAAAACACACACTTCTCCAATGAGATCAAGTTTCAACTTTGGATGCAGCAAGAAGAAATGCACAAATGCTGTCTCAATTATTGCAGAGTTGTAATGTACTGGGTTAAAAGAATCAAAGCACTGTGTATTTTTGATAAACTGAAATTCAAATTTTAATGTATAATTGCAAAAAACACATAAATGAATTACATATAACCTAATTGAAAAAGCAGTAGAAACTGCAGTTAAAGTATTGGGACTAATGTACAATTAATTCCAAGTAAAAGTGAAAAATGCGTAACTGAAAATCGTATAACTGAGGTTCTGCTGAATGTGTTATTTATCACATGATTATATGTTGTGTTGCAAAGTGTTTGCATCCCGTAGTAATGCATGACAAACCACTGGTAGTTTTTTAGATATTCTTTAGGTACATACATACATACATACATGCATATCACTAAGCTGTTCTCTGAGATTCAGAGGTTAGCTCCAAAAAGAAATACAAACTACCAAATAATTTTTACTTATGGTTGCCGTATCAAACTTCTCCATTTACAGCGATGTGGACATACAAATCGGGCTTCACTGACATCCATCACCCGCCATACACAAGATCTTCTATACTTCATACTCATAATCTTTTTCACATGCAAGCACTCCTGAATCTGATCCTCCCATAACTTCCTTGGCCTTCCTCTGCCTTTCTTTTCTGCCACTTGAGCTAAAACAACTTTCTTAGTAAGCATCTCATCACTCATTCTTTCAACATGGCCAAACCACCAAAGCATATTAGTCTCCACCTTGCATCCAATTTGTTCTCTCTGTCAAACATGCTTCCTAAATACACAAACTCACTCACCTGATCCATCACTGTGCCATTTAGACTTACATTACATTCAGTGCTACCAGTTCCTCTCTCAAAAACCATAACTTTGGTTTTTCCCTCATTACTTCAAATCTCCTTTTTTTAACACAAGCCTCCCAGGCTTTTTTACATCATTGCATGCCAGCTTGTTGGAGAAGTTTTCATTTGTCTTCCTGATGGCTGTCTCTTTAAAGTTCATATGAGGGGCAACTTTTGTAATACTATTCTATATAGTGGTAGGCAAGCAATGTGTTACTTTACTGTAAGCATTGTGCTGATTGGCACTCCTCACATGTTCTTTACATCTAGTGGCTAAGGAAAACTTGGTGATTCCAATATATAACTTTCTTGTGTTGTCAGGATGTATTAATTATATAGCTTACACATCCGCTTTTTCTTCTTTTCATTGTCTCTCCTTGTGGTTAGATGCTGTTTGCGATAAAGGGATCGGTGATTTTATGGCTACAGTGATTCTATGTTTATGCACTAGGTTCTTCAGCCAATATTTAAAGCCTAGGATATATGTAACATATCTTCCTGCATATCTCATTATCATCCTAGGTGATTTTCACAGTCATTATGCCATTTTTTTTTTTTTTACATTTCTGTTTATTCTATCTACATTATCTTATATGCAGCATTTATACCTTTCGTGTAGATACTTTCGATCTCTTTTGTGTTTAAGCAGTTTGACTTGTATATAGTATATGCTCTACAAATTCATGTTCTAAAAGCTGGGATTTTATACTTTTTAGGGAAGTGCAAATCAGGGGTATGAGGTTGGGTACCCCAGTTGACTTTTAATACCCATCAAAATTGTAATATATATACCATATTGCATTTTACATCAATTTTTATATACCATATTACAGCAATAAATAAATGGATTTGTACTACACTATAAGAATTAAACTTGCAAAGTTTGGTATTATTTTAAGTGACATATACAAACTGTTTTAGCATTCTATAAAATGGCCATGACTTTCTGTTAAATTAGTAATACCTACTTTAACAATAGCCTGGGAGATGAGCCAAAAATATATTGTGGTTTCTCTTCAAAAAACCTGGGTTCTACCATCTCCACAAAATATTTTTGTAATTATAAAAGAATGTTGCAGGATTCTGAGGATCTTTTTTTTTCTTTTTTTTTCATTTTTTATCCTAAAAACAAACATGAACTCTCATTTAACCAAGAATGCTATGTTGGAAAATAAAATGTTTAATAACTAATTCTTGTCAGAGTTATGTTTCTGAATATTTCTTGCTGTCATTTACTTCAGATCTCCCTTTTTGAACACAAGCTCCACAGGCTTTTTTTTTCATAGTAAGAACTTGTATTCATCTGTTAAATTTGTTTTGAATATCTTGGACATTTATGTGTGGAAGATTTAGCTCAGAATTATTAACTGTGTGAATTTAGATTCATGCCTTGCATTCCATACCATTTAAATCATCCACTATTTGTAAAAGAATATAAAAAAAAGTGTACATGGTATCCTGAATATATTATTGTGTTGTGTAAATTAAATTCACACAGGGTGACTTTTTTTGTATGCCCATACAATGCACCAAAGTAGTTTCTGTGATAGTTTCTTTTGGTCTGATGTGGTGTGAATGCTGTTCATATTAATATCTGATGTTGCACTTCATATTTTTTATTCCTTTGTGTTTTGTCTTCCATCAAACTCATGTGGTTTTTTAAGACAATGAACAAAAACTGTCTCAATCCTTTTGCCAAATCAAACATTCAGTATCCTAATATGTACAATATTTTTATGAGTAGTAGTGCGGTCAGTGATCATCTGTGCTTGGAGAGAAAACGGTGAACATGGCTTTGCCTGTTCTCTGTTCTGATTTCATTGTTCCTGGAAACTGATACTGCACATGTGGTTATTGTTGTGGCAGTGAAGCACAATGTAAATGAGATAAGTTGTTTAAAAGAATGTATTGAAGAAATGTAACTGCTCTTTAAAATATGTATATTTGCTGTAATTGTATTTTGCAAGTAAAGCATGCTAAACGGAAGACATATATTCTTTAAATATTGCATTAACAAATTAGACACAACATTAGTATAAATGGCTTAAAACTGTATATGAATATTTATGTTTCCTTTTATGATGACACAAAGAATGTGTCAAAATATGCATTAGCATTGTCACCTCTTCAAGTAACATTTTAAGATTATACTACAGTTCTGAACACTAGAAGTTGGATCAGAGAAGAATTGCTGATTGCGATGCAGTTATGATTGATTAAGTCAAGGTAAAAATGACGGTGTTAGAATACTTCCTTAAAAATTACTGCTTAGTGTAATTAAAGTTTACCCTGAAAATCACTGAGAGCTGCACTCATAGCCCAGTTAGTACTATTGGGTTGAGGAATAAGTAATGTCGCTTTTTTCAAGCGTTGGAAAACTTTATTTTGCAACAACAAAAAATAACAATTTAATCAATAATGTATTCGCCACTAGTATTTACAATTGCTTCCCATCGTTCAACAAATTGTTCAATGCCTCGGTGATAGAAATCAGCCGGGCGTGACCCGAAGAAGTCATCCAACCACGTCCACAATTCCACGTCATTATTGAATGACACGCCGCACAAATTGTTGAAAAGCGATCGAAACAGATGAAAATCGGATGGAGCCAAGTCCGGAGAATAGGGCGGGTGTGGAAGAACTTCCCAATTGAGTGCTTGAATGGCGGTTTTGGTCATATTGGCGATGTGGGGCCTAGCGTTGTCGTGGTGCAGCAGAATACCGTATCGCCGATCGGGTCGCTTTTGTTGTGTTGCGTCGTAGAGTTGATGCAGTTGTTGAACATAAAGGTCCACATTGACCGTCTCATTGTTCCGAAGAAGTTCATAGTGGGTGATGCCCTGCCAATCCCACCAGACACACTACATCGTCTTCCGAGGATGCAACTCTTGTTTGCTCGCAGCTTTCTGTGTTTCGTTGAACTGAGCCATTCTTTTCGCTGCTTCATGTTGACGTACAGACACCATTTTTCGTCGCCGGTAACGATGTGGTACAGAAATCTTTCCTTGTGACCACGAGTAGCCCTGTGATGAGAAAGCAAACCGGCAGCAATTGTGGAACATTGATTTCTGTTGTTGTCGTTCAAAACGTGCGGAACCCAAGCGCCGAGCTTTTGAACTCTTCCCATCGCATGAAGGTGATTCACTACTGTCTTCTGATCATAGTTCATTTGTGCAGCCAATTCTCTGGTCAATTGACGCGGGTTTTCGTGCAGCATCTGGTTCAATTGCTCTTCATCGAACTCAACCGGGCCACCGGGTCGATCCATGTCCTTAAGGTCGAAATTGCCGGATTTAAAGCATGAAAACCACTGTTGAGCCATCCTTTCAGTCACAGCATCTGCACCATAGACAGCACAAATCTCGCGAGCAGCTTTCGTGGCTTTGGTCCCTCGATTAAATGCGAAGAGCAGCAGATGTCGGTAATGCTTCTTTTTGTCCACTTGACATTCCATTTTAATGACCTGAAAACCAAATAAAATTAAATCAAATCACACACACTGGCATGTAGAGCGAACACGTATCTATCGAATAGTATGTCACATGTTGCCACAATATTTTATTTTGGCACACAAATGGAACTGTGGAAAAAACCGACATTACTTATTCCTCAACCCAATACGTTGTTTGAAGCTAATTCATTCAAGTGCTCGTACCCAGTTGTTGTTCCAAAACATTTTTGATGGAGAATTAATGAAGATTTTTTTCATCATGGCTGACTTTGATTATCTGCATTATGTCAACTTTTTACAGGGCAATGAAGCCCCTTGTACATATACCTGAGAGAAGCACTGGGAAAGTGAAGATCTGTGATATTAGCAAACAAGCAAAAAATTCCATAATTTAAGTAGAAAAGTGTGAGAAATGCATGATTTAAATTTAGAATAAAAAAATAAGGGGATGATTTTCTGCAAAATTTAGGTCAATAAACATTAGAACCCCATTATTTAAATAATATTTTGAGAAATGCAGGAAATTATAATAAAGTTGATATGTAAATTTAGAAATACAGGCAAACTATGCTGAAGTTGATGTAGAGTGAAACAAACACATGTGTAATGACTGTAAGCCTGCAAGTGAAGAAGTTATGATGATGTTGATGAACCTGCAAGTGGAGGTTGATGTTTTTGTACAGCAGAAACAGTTTGAAAAAACCTTAATTCCATATTTTGAGAATTCCTTTTTTTATGGGGTTTACTAGAACTTATTTTTTAAATTAGCAAATTTCCAAAGATAATTCATCTCTTTTATGATGGTTCATTTAGGAATTCACTTCTCTGTTGGATGTTTGGTTATACCACTTAAATCCAACTAAATAGTTCCAGATGCATGGCAGAGAATTTTCGATTGTGTTGATAATGGGCGTTTTCTTCTTTTTTATTTCAAGTCCTTCCTTAAATGTTTTATCTTAAAGGTTATTCTGAAAACTAATGAATTTTAGAGAATCCCAGTTAATATTGTGACTAGTTTTATACATGTCTGTCAAGTGCAGGTTTATTTTAACAGTTCACCTTGTGTTCTGCTATGAGAGTTTCCAGTCTCGGACCTGTCTCACTGATGTAAGAAATCCCACAATTTGCATCTAACTTCATATGCAACTTCTTGTATTTGCAAAGTAACTTCTGTAATCATTACTGTAATTTCTATCACATAATACACAGATTGTATATTAAAAAAAGTTATGAATTTATGCTCTGCAGATTATATGCTGATATGGATAATATGCCACTTTAAAGAAAAAAAAGTTCTTGCAGCACTTAGATTTTAAAAAATCCACATCGTAGTTGTCAGGAGAGGTCGTATATTTGGAAAATTACAAAAAATGCTGTAACAACAGAAAAAATTGCAATGTGAATATAGAGGTCCAAAACAGTGGAAAGTTGTTTTTTACTTATGAGTATTTTGACAGATGCAATGAAGGCAATAGTATTTGTCCCACGGCAGAACACATGCTGTGCGAAGTTCAGCATCACACACGTTTGTGGGCACCACAAGTTAGACTATAAAACTGGGCACTACAGAATCTAACTGTTGTAATGCCAAAAAAACTTGGTCTTGTCTCTGGCGCTCTTTGGCCAATAATGGCCCTTGCGCCATAAAAATCAAACAACCAACCAACCAACCAACCAAAAAAACTTGTTAGTTTTGTTCTTTATTCACTTAAAAGTAACACAAAGTCCCTTTTAAGAAAGTGACAGGTTGTTTTTTATAAGAAAATTGTTTTTTCCCATTTCTTTTGAGTGCTGGGTCATCCAATAATTTATGGCTTTTCTGTAGGAAATTATGGTTCAAGATCAGCAGCACCAGTGTAGATTGAGATTGTGTAGCGATTAGTTTTTTTTTTTTTTATATGTATTTCATGGGGTGTACATTATACCAAGAGAAATATGAAATTTGGGGGGGGATTTAAATATGGAATTTAGGAGGAGCAAGTCTTTAATTGTTTATTTATATTTGATATTTTAGAGAAACTCAAATAGTCTTTCACTGGAAGGTTTTTTTTTTTTTTTTTTTTTTTTTTGAAGGAGAGAGGTGTTGTTATCATTGTTTTGCAAGCTCTTTTTATTCATTAATTTTTCTAAGATTGGTTTTGGGTGGTTGTTCTCTACTAGTATTTCTTTGAGTTCTTCTTTGCAACATGTACTTTCCTTATTTCTTCAGCTGAATTAAAATCATTTGTTTTCTACAAGAATTGACTGAACAAGTAGTAAGAATTGCAATCCAAAGTTTTATTTATATTCATGGGCTTTTTTTTTTTTTTTTTTGTACAATTTGTATAAAAACGGAATTCTCTCAAAATATGGAATGATTAAATGTGAACTAGAAATAGCCAGATGAAATGAGCTTCATTTCATTTCAAAACCCTTCAAGTTAAAAATTTTGCATGGAAAACATAATGAGCTTTGAAAAAGTAATAATTATTTTCTGTAGTACTTTTATTTTATAGACTGCTCAGTAATTTCATTCAGGGACTTAGTTATATAGCCTTTTGGTATATACCAAAACTCAAAGAATACGGTATAAAAGGGTATTTAACTATAAAAAGGGTATAGTTATATACTTTTTTTATTGTTCCAACTGTACAGTGATTCTTTGGTTAGCGTGGTAGAGTGTTCCTATAAATAATATTCTTTTTTTTTTTGTGTGTTTTAAAAACAGAATCTTTTTTATCACAAATGAAATAAAAGACAAGTAGTGATACTGATAGCTGCATAAATGAATATAAATTATAGAAATTCCAATCAAATGCCATGAAAATTTTTGAAGTCAAAATGCATATGAACATATATGTTTTGCTGTTAGTAAGAATTAAAGCAAAGGCAGTAGTTTTTTTTTTTTTTTTTTTTTGGTTTTTTTACCATGCAGCTACTACCATTTGTTAAGTTCACTCAGCAATTAAAAATTGGGCTCACTATTTGAGAATATATAATTTCAAAAATGTGCAATTATCGAATGCTTAATAAGCATTCGATAATTTAGCTATTCCACATTTCTTTAAAATTTAATAAAAAAATTTAATCTGAATTAGCTGAAGAATTAGTAATCAAAAACTTCTATTATGGGAATTCTTACTAGGATTACTTTCAACCTACTCATTTAAAGATTTACTTTCTGCTAACTTTGTAAGAACAATAAAGAAAAAAACATTAAAACGAAGTATTGAAGCAAAATATAAAAACATTGCTTATTATCAGAAAGTAAAAGTAGAAAAGGAAATGAAATTTTCTGGAATCTTAAGTGATGTAGTAAAAGCAGAATTGGAGGACTGGTTAAAAATTGGAATAAAAAACAAAAATAAAAAAATTGTTAAAAAACTGAACTTAAAGAAAAGAAATTTTTTAAGAAAAAGTAAATCCTAGTAAGAATTCCCATAATAGAAGTTTTTGTTTAATACTTGAATTAAGAAGCTAGGAAGCCAATTCTCAACATGAGCTTTATTCAAAGAATGAAGAATTAATTTTTTAGAGGTCCATGTCAGGGTATGAGTTATATTATTCATCTGACATATGATATCCCTGAGCTTGACAGTTATTGATTAATTGATATGCATCATTTAAAGAAATTAGTAATGGCAAAAGATGAGTTTTGCTGTCTCTGCCACATGTTATCTAATGCATTATTAACAAGAAGCAGACAATTTTTAAATGTGACCTACATGGGTTGGTTTTCCTAATATTTAAGTTTTTATGTGCCTTTAATTGCCTTACTTTTTTTCTCTTGTCCCGAAATAATGCCTCACTACAAATTCTCTTTAGAAATGAAGTAAAATTTATGTAATGACATCGTTTGCAAATGCAAGTTCCTTTTTATTTATTTTTTTTATTTCTCTGAATAAAATTGTTCAGAACATTTTGCCATACGTAAACTGTTATCATTGTTAAAAGAATGTAGGGTGTTTTTTTTATGTTTTTTATACATATCATTATTGGAGGACTTCTTTTTTGTAACCACACTGCCTCTGCTAAAAAGTCTTGAGCTGACATTGTTGATGAGTAAAACTGCCTGTATAATTTGCTTAATTAAAATTTTTCATCTATTCATAATTTTTGCTGCATATGTATATGTGAAATAATATTTAGAGTTTCAGAAACAGCTGCAGCCTTTAAGCAGCTTTCAGCGTGAAGTCTGAATGAGTCATGTTGAAAGAAAAATCTGTTAAGATTAAAACTCTCTTAAGAGATGCCAGGAGGCTTTTTGTCAAGAAATAAATGAAGATGTAGTACTTAGTAATTAGGGGATTAGCATTAATGCTGATGGGCTAAATTTTTAAGCAAATCGATTTTTAACACACACACACACACACTTCCACCTTTCACCAGCCAGGTGTTTTTCATAGAGCTTTCTACAGGTGGTTCTTCTGACATCTGCCTTGGGAGGAGCTTGTGTACTTGGCTCTTGTTTGCCTGTAGATTTACACTGAAGATCCAAGACACTATAACCATCTGCCTAATTTGATGATGGTTCTCCATGTGCCACCAAATCAGGTCTTATTTGGCAAGTCATGGATGCCACAAGATTTCCTAAGGTGTCTGGTGGTGTCTGATATTGTTATGTTACCAGCAGATCCTTTAACTCTTGTAAGTTATGTGGTCAAGCCACCATAGATCAGATTTGTTGTTGAACACAAACCACATATGCTTCATTGGATTGATGCATGAGTAATTTGGAGGCCAGTGCAATAACTGGAAGTCTTCCTCATGTTCCGTGAACCATTGTCGAAAAATCCATGCAGTATGGCATGGTCATTATCCTGCTGAAAGATAATAGGCACCAGTGGCATATCTTGGGTCCGGGACCTAGGCTATCTCATCCCCCCCCAAGTGCGTTTTTTTTATCGCAAAGTTCATTTTTCAGTTGTTAAGTAATAGAAGTAACTTTTTTTACTAAATGTATTTGTACACGAACTCCATTCTTCTTTCCTTTTGTGTGAACTTGAGTGTTACATTTTCATAAAAAGTTTCTTCTGAGTACTTTTTCATATTTAAAAAGGATGTTTTTCTCTATTGACAAAACAGCCAAGTTTCTCGAATGTGCATGTCCTTGTGTGGCTCTAAGATATACCTTGATTTTTTTTAATACAGAAAAACTTCTTTTGGCAGTTGCAGTTGTTGATGGAAACTTTAATATTAGGTTTGCTAATTTGTACACCTCGCTAAACCCAGTGTCCAATTTATTCGATTTTATGTAACAAGTAATGTGCCTTAATGATTTCTTTTTGTATTCATAAAAGGAGTAAAACACTTTCAGTTCATGTTTTAGTCGAGTTGTATCAAAATTTGAAGCATAGAGTGCTTTACTTTCTGACAGTAGATGTTCAGGAAAGCTTTCACAAAATTTATCAAAACAGTTGGAATCCAACAAAGCCACGAATTTAAGATATAATATCACTGATTTTAATTCATTGACACTTCACACAAACTGAAACAGCTGTCACAAAACACATGTTGTTTCTGGAGGAAGCATGCGAGTGACTAAGGTAGTCCGAAGTCTTCTCTTTTCTGAGCGAACCGTTGCGCAAAGCAATGGCCCATTCACTTTTCACCCGCGCGTTCATGTTATCATGGAAATGCTAGCAGGCGATTATTTCGAAGGTCTTTGAATCAGAACAGCAAAGACTTGGGTAAAGCTGTTTGCATTACAATGATAGCTGTTTGCGTTAGGACCTTTGGTGATTCTCGCTCGCCAGACTGATTCTCTTGGTAAAAAGAAGCGAATCCGCACTTGTTTTTTGTTTTTTTCGCCGTGAAAGCATCGACATATATTAATACCGTTGATAATTGACTTTTATTTGTGCATTCTGTGGGCTTCACAGCTAGCCTAGCTAGCCTCGAATATGCGCCACTGATAGGCACTACTAGAGGGGAATACCATTGCCATGAAAGGGTGTACCTAGTGTGCAATGACATTTAGTAAGTTGTAGATGTCATAGTTCATCTCATGAATGACTAGACCCAGGGTTTCCCAGAAGAACATTGCCCAAAGTGTTAAACTTCCTCCACTGACTTGTTTTCATATCACGGTGCATCCTGGTGCCAACACCTCCCTAGGTAGATGACACATACATACCTGGCTGTTCACATGGCGCAACAGGAAACAGGATTCATCAGACCAGATGATCTTCTTCCAAACATTCAAGGCCCAGTCTTGATACGCACATGCCCATGGCAGGCATTTTTGATGGTGACCCAAGGCTAGCATGAGCACTCAGAGCAGGCTGCGACTACTCAGACACATTTTGAGCAGGGTTCGATGCGCTGTGTGTCGTGACACATTGCTTCAATCACCAGCATTCGTATTACTGGAGAGTTGTGCCACAGTATCCCCTCTGCTAGCTCGTACCATATGGGATAGCCTTTGCTCACTTCTAGCATTAATGAACCATTATCAGCCCACACCTTATCGGCGGTTCATTGTTTTCCCCTTGCCGGACCATTGTTTGCATGTACTAACCCCGGCTAACCATGAGCAGTTCTTAAGCCTAGCCATCTCAGAAATTCTCTGACTCAATTCTCTCCATTGCCTTTGTCAGACTCACTTAAGTCCGCTGCCTTTTCCACCTGAAGGGCAGGAACACTGATTAACAGAACTCAGTGTTAAGTTTTATTTATACCATGACCTTCATATGTGCTGTTGTTTACCTGCAGTTGCTTCAATTTGCATAAAGAATCAATGGTCAAAATGTTTTGACTTCAGTATAAATCTCAGTGGGTTACAGTGTTAACAGTTCCTGTATGCACTCCTGTCTTTGCTGTAAAGAGGCGTATATTACTGGATTTGGTTCTGACACCATCTTTGCTTTCCGGATGACACCCTTAGAATGACTTAAGGCACTGGGCCTGGGATTTAGCCATTTTGTATCAACCTGGAGCTTTCCACTGTACAAAATTCCTTTGTTATGTTATGTAGCATTTATGTTATTCTTGAAAATGTTGAATACACAAGCCTTGCACAATTTTAGTATTTGTGAATAACTATATTTTGCATCAGGCTGGACTGTAATGTACCTTTAAAAGCATCATCTGTGTCAGACTATAATGGTTTATGACATTCTGCTTGTAAGAGTGACCTTGACTTGAGCATGGGCCTACAGTTTGATTTGCATACTGGTTGTGACATGCTTATTCATGTAAATCATTACCATAGATTCTTAATGTCCTTCTGTGATTAAAAAAGTTCACATCTTCTTCCTCAGTTTTTCTTACATTTTCCTTCCTGTTGTGTATTCTGCACTTGGCAGTTGCTGCCGATAAGTATACTAATGCCCACAGTACTGACAGTCATGGTTCCAAGAATGAGGATGTCAATAACCACAACATCGACAGGACATAATACTGACAGGGAAAAACACTGATATGTTGATTATATTTTGTTGTATCAGTAGAAAGCACACAGTCCCTATGAAATTTTATTCTTTTTAGTTTGTCTAGTTTTCATTAACTATGCAAACCAACTAATTTACTGACCAAATATCAGTAAGACCCAATATATGATGATACAGAATGGTTTTTTAGAAAATGGGAATCTTGCCTTTCAGAACATAAGAACTGATATGAAGAGTTATAACTATGCATCCCAGTCTCTCATTCATTCAAAAGTGCCCACATAACACAGTGGCACATACAGGATGCTGGTATGGGGAGGGTTTAGCGAAAAACAGTCATCCCAAAATTGATTTCTATTAGTAGTTCTAATTCTGACTATTATACAGCTCTAATCATTGTACTATTCTCTTTTACGTGCAATATTTCAAAATAACTTGTACAGTATTATCAGCGTTAAGGCAACTCAATTTCGAGTGTAAAGAACGGTAAAAATTGGTGTGTTTGAATCCTAAAGCGAAGATCCAATGAGTATACCCAGCGAAAACTGTGTGAAGTAAAGCTATTCATCTTATACAACAGACTTTAGGACAATAACATCAACAAAGACCGGAAAACACGTGTGTGAAATGTTTCTCGTCGCTAGCAAGAAATGCCAAGGTAAGCATTATCCTCTAGAATATTATCCCAGAAATAGTTTTGCAGGTAATTTTTTTTTCAAACAGATGATTGATCAACCAATTAATCAACTAATGAATTTTGATTAATCAGTTAAAATTTTTAGTCAATTCAAACCTCAGCAATGCACAAGTATACACAATGTTAAAAATAAAAAATGCTCTTATTACAGTATGAAATATTTATTTCCTGACTTCAAATGTAACTCAATTCGACATGCTGTTTCAGATAGTTCATCAAGTACTGCATCAGTTGTAATCGTGATATCTCAATGTATATTTAATACTGGTAATCCATTTAATTGATTTTCACTGCTTGTGTTTCAAAGAGACATTTTGAGTTGCCTTAACATTGAGCATGACCGTTCACTTACTGTGGTAGTTACTGGCAATGTTGCAAGTGTTTGTAGAAGTTTTTTTACTGTTGGAAAAACATTTTTACCACATATGAGAAATGTGTCATGACCATTTCTCAGTATATTTTCAATTTTGAAAATATGCCACTACCATAGCTTTAGTTCTCCCATAGCTTCCTCTATACTACAATAAAAAATATGTCCATATTTTTCGATAAGTTTTTTGGTGCTATTTTCTTGCTTTATGGTAAAACCTGGCTTATTTGGTGAAATACACATAAAACTTTGCAAAATTATTTTCTGCTTGAGTAGTTGGCCGTGAATTTGGTTTGTGACAGTGTTTGTGCGGTGTCGTTGACTGTGTGATGTGGTGTCGCCATCCATGCGATCTCATGGTGGATCTTCTACTCCCCCCCCACCGATTTTTTTTAAACTCTTTTCTAAGATTTTTTACTTTAGTTTAAATTGAGTTGTGTCTTTGAAAGTTCGTGGGAACTTTGCATTTCTACCAAACAGTAAAACTTTTTTGAAATTTAAACTTCCATTTTTTCTATCAAAACTTTTATTTTTTTAAGTAAAAATGCTGAGTCATAGACCGGGGAGGGAGTTATGACCCCAACTAACTCCTATGTGGATACGCCACTGACATGACAAATTATTATTATTATTATTATTATTAATTCTGTATATGGAAGTGAATGAACCTACTATTTTTCAACTGAATGACACATGTAAACATCCACTATAGTTATGTATGATCATCAACTATAGCATTTGCAGCCATATTTACAGTAACAAAATGCAAGATTCAGACTTCATAACTTTGCAGTAAAAAAAAAAAGTGTGTTTTATTCTGTGGGTGTTATGTTCTTCAGATGTTTTTTGTCCTTCCAATGTTTATTGTTGTTGGTATTCTGTTTGTTGGGGTTGTGTTTGTTGCTGTTTTCTTCCTATTATTATTTTTTTAATGTCAATATTTTGACCCAGACCTGTGGCTTACGTAGAGACACAATTCTCCATTAAAATTTCTGCTGTGCTTCTCATCTGAAAACTTAGCAGCCGTTATGAGTTCATTCAGAGTGCCAGTTTCCAGTACACCTTCCAACTGCCAGTGACCATGTGACTAATACAGGGTGATCCATTTAAACCAGTACCATGTGATTTACTTATAACGTTTTTATAAATAACAACAAAATCATACAGTAAGTTGAGAATTATACATGTGGTATTGGAGAATCATTTTATCAAAGCAAATGTTGGAATTGTCCTACATTTTCTTGTAAACACAGTTGAACACGCTGCACCATATTCAGTGATGTCTCATGTAGAGTACGAGCAGTAACATTGCCAATTTCAGTCGTGATTGTTTCACGCAATGCATCCAATGTTTTTGGATGGGTTTTGTAAACTGTATCCTGTAAGTAGCCCCATAAAAAAAAGTCAGGGGAAGTTAAGTTCGGAGATCGGGGAGGCCATATGTTTTTTGAAATTAATCTGTCATCAAAGAAGCTGGTTATGAGTTCCATTGAGACTTTCGATGTGTGACACGTAGCGCCATCCTGCTGAAAGTAGCCCTCTGTCAATTCAATGTCATCAAGTTGTTCCACAAATTTATTGAATATGCGGCAATAAACGTTAGTGTTGACAGTCTCAGAGAAAATAATAGGGCCAATAATTTTCGTAGATGAAACCGCACACCATACACCAACCTTTTGTGAATGCATCGGTGTTTCACACATAACGTGTAGGTTTTCGGCAGCCCAGTATCTGCTGTTTTGCGAATTGACGTAGCCTGACAGATGAAACCAGGCTTCATCCGTAAAATATGTGATGGAGAGAATATCAGATCGCAAATTAATAAAATTTTGAAACCATTTGCAGTAACTTACTCTCTTTCCCTTGTCGGGTTCCTGCAGCTGATAGATTACGTGCACTTTAAATGGTCGAATATTCGCTTTTTTTGCTGCCCTTTGACAAGTTCCGTATGAATATCCTGTCTGTTGGCTTAATCTGCGCAATGATTTTGTCGAAGATTGAAGTAAACGTTGCCAAATATCGTCCACACGTGTTTGGGGCATCGGAGGGTGATGTCTACCGCTACCGCTGAGAAGAGAACCGGTTTGCTCCAGTTTTTTTGCCATCGACAGAATTGTTGACTTGCTTGGCACTTTTCGAACTCCAAACTCTCTTCGAAATGCTCGGTGCGTTTTGATGACAGAATTGGTTACCCAATACGATTCCACTAAAAAACACGCTCTGAAACAGAGTACTGCATGTTTCTGAATGCACGCAAGTGAATAACAACGCAACAACAAAAAAATCACGAGCTGAGTTACAGTTACGGTTAACAATCTTCTTCACGGTGGCAGTTTTCATTCTCCAGGAGTTGCTGCTTCCTGCTTTTATTGGAAAAAAGAAGAAGTTCCTTGCACATTCCCTTGCAAAAATGTAAGGTTTTTTCAGAGTACTGGTTTAAATGGATCACCCTGTATCTTGATCAGGAAACTATTTGAGAACCAACTCAAAGACTTGTGCAGTGGAATTTATAAGAATAATTTCAGGGTTTTCAAAATAAGTTAAGGACGTTTGATTAAGTGTGTTGATTTTGCTATCTGTAGCTAAATGAAGAATGATCATCAGTACAAACAACATATTGATATACAAGGTAGGATCCGAAAGTTCCCAGAATGGGTCCGTAAGTCCATTGATAGTTAGTGTTACAAAGCTGAAGCACATTCTCCTTCAAAATAAGACCCTCTTGTAATAACATACTTTCTGCCAGCGGCTGTAGAGTTCGTCGAAGCATTTCTGCAACCTGCGAGTAGTAACAAGACTGCTGAAAATACACATTCTGAAAATGTTAGTTAGAAGAACAAACCCAAAAAAGGTGAGTTTACCTAAATTGGATTAAATACTGGGTGTCCCACTCGCTTTTAGTTAGAAGAACAAACCCAAAAAAGGTGAGTTTACCTAAATTGGATTAAATACTGGGTGTCCCACTCGCTACCGAACCCGGCATTTCTTCAGTAATATCAACACCAATGAAGATATTGCAACTAAATTTGATGTGGACTTACCTCATTTCATGTGAAATGTGATGACATCACAACATGTGCTGGAAGTGGCCACCATTTGCGTCCAGACAGCATTGAACCCAGCGCTACCATACTATGGAAAGTCCTTGCATCTGCCGCCACTGTCTGAATTTCTTCAGTGATGTTTGCTTTCAAGGCATCTATGGTGTAATCAGGAAGTATCAGATTGGGCGAGCACAGTGGCCATAGACCCTTCGAAATGATGTGGTCGCCGAAAATAGACTGGATTTCGGCCATACTGGTGTGTGATGTGTGTGATGTCGCTCCATCATGCTGGTAATGTCCAATGGAGAGTTCTTCGTTGTCCAATTGATTTACAAAGGTGTTGAAGATTTCCATGTATGCAGCTGTTACGATGATTGTATCGAAAAAGATGTCACCAATTATGTAGCGCCGGGTCATCCCACACCAAACACCAATTTTCTGTGAATGAAGGGGTTCTTCACGTATCGTGTTGGGATTTCCACTGGCCCAAATACGGGAATTTTGATAATTAACATATACTGCTACAACTACATTCTTTAAGAAGTAGCTTACTGTAGCTACAACTACTTTGCTTGAAAAGTAGCTAGCTACACTACTTTTTTTACTTTTAGGCTTAAATTAGAAGTGCAATCTCTGAGAAGTACCTTTATATGTACATTCTTACTTTGGCATTCAGAACTAAATACAAAGTTGCACAAATAATTTTTCTTTGCATTTACCTCAGTTGTGATCCACAAATGTAACACATTGTAACATATTGAGTGGCGCATATTCAAGGCTAGCCAGAGTAACTGCAAAAGCTAGGAAATTCAAATAAAGAACTTGTCAAGAAATACCTATGAATTCATTCCCTTTGACCAAGAGACTGAATCTCACAATCAACGATCCTTCATAAACTGCTGGTGTGATTGTCTGCCTACCTGAGTCTTCTCAGTGAACCTGTCTTTACAGGCTGACTGAGAAGACTCAGGTAGGCAGAAGTTGCTCAGAGCCCCGTTCCAGCCAATTATGCTTCGGGAGATCTGGAAATGTTACTACAAGTTACTTTATTTTGTAGCATGCTACTTAGGTTAGTTCAAATTCATATGCAAAAAAATCAAATTTCAAAAAATGTTGGTGCTCGTGGATTTTATTGTTCCTTTTAATGAGTAAACAACTCACAAAAAATTGCAAACGAATCAGATTATATTTGGGACTACCTCATCAAGATTGAAGTTTTGCCATATAGATTATATGGCAGAACACTTTCTAACTTCATTGGATCTGCTTCCCATTTCTTCCTTGAGGTTTTGCAATCGAACAGCTCTTTCTTGGCCAAGAACATGGATTCATAGGAAGATATTAATTCTTTCCAGGAAGCAAAGAAGACAGTAATGCTGTTAAAGTTGTTAATGACAGAGCCAAAAGGGTAATCTTTTTTGCTACCACTTTCAATTCTTCTCTCATTAAGCATGAAGATAGAAACAATTCCTCTTTCAAGTTGTTTAGGGCCACTGGAAACACTATCTCAATACCAAGAAAAGCACACTTTTTGCAGACACTGAGAAGAAGCAAGCTGATTGAGAAATCAGTAGTGGGATTTTCTGTAAATTGTTGCATAGAATAATCACTATAATGAACCATATGTGAGCCTTCTTACGAAATAAATTTGTGATTTATCTTGTTCAGTGAAAGTATTCTAGTGTCAGTGTGTCATGTTTATTATTTTCTTTATAGTGGGCGTAGTCCTATAGTAGTAAAAGTTCAACTACCTTGAGAATGTGGTAGTCCAAAATATTATCGGATTTCCTTAAAAAATTTTGTGTGAGACATTTTCTCATCAAAAGGAACAAGAAAATCCCTGAGCACCATAACATTTTGATGTTTGAATTTTTTGAACCACCCTATTGCTACTACTACAACTGCAGTTTTCTATTTGTAGCAATGCTTCATACCATGCTGCTGTAAAAGTAGTGTGTTACAGAAGCATATAGCACGCTACCATGATTTAAAAAACAGTTGTTTCACATTGCTTGTAGCACAAGATCTGGAAATATCATGTGATTTGGAGAACATTTTATTTCACCACTTTTTTTAAAGTAGCACAATTTGTAGCGTAATTTTCCACTATAAGCTACTTTATTTTGTAGTGTGCTACTTATAGCACGCTACTGGAAATGTCACGTGATTTGAAGAATATTTGTTTCATGTTTCTTGTAGCACGAGATCTCAAACTGTCACATGATTTGAAGAATATTTTATTTCACCACTTTTTTTTTAAGGTAGCATAATTTGTAGCATAATTTTCCACTACAAGCTACTTTATTTTGTAGCATGCTATTGCTACAACTGTAGTTTTCTATTTGTAGCGATGCTCCATGCCCTGCTACTGTAAAAGTAGTGTGCTAAAGTAACAACATTACTTGTAGCACACTACTTCTAATCACCAAAAGTTTCATTGAATAACATATAAAACTCAGGAGGATTTTTTTTTTTTTTTTTTTATGATGACAGATTTTCAGTTTATCTACTGCTCTGGTTGTATGCAGTTCTGTTATTTACCATTCATTCGTACTTTATATTTGTTATGTGTAGTTCTCCCTCAAATCTTTGTGTGTATTGTGTGCAACATTCCTTTCTAAAGGATTTGTTATGAACCTTAGTACTGAAATATTGTAGAAATGTCAACTGTGATTGATGATAATTTAGCTTGGCTCAACTCTAATAGCTATGCATTTTCATCAAAGATTGCTTAAGACAAATAACTTACTTTGTGTTAACTTGTACATGTAAGGTGCGTCTTTTGAGTAACATGTTCTGTCATGTCACTTAGGTTGATTTCACTTTTTGTGTGTGTGTGTGTGTAATGCTCACAAACATTTTCATAAATGCATTCATTTTAAGTGTTTAAATTTCTTCCAAGTCATGGCTTAGGGATTTTTCATGTCAAATTACCATATAAGTCTGCTCAAATTCTTATTCACTGACTTATAAGAAAAGTGTGAAAAACATTTTGAACCATTAAGAAAATTCCAAGTTATCACATGTTCACAGCCAAAGCTTCTTCCACTCATTGTACTCAGACTCATAAATGTAGTCAAATTTGCTGTAATTAGGCTTGATATCTGATACCTAATTATTTAGTAGTGAGTTAATATTGTACACAGATTTATGCAAAATATTTTACTTTTTACATTTAAGTAGCTGATCTTTTATCCTTTTTTTAGTGGGGTACAGTTCATAAAGAACAAAGCTGATTAAAGTTATTTGTTGCAGTTTAATTTATCTCATGTTCAAATTATCGAATCACAAAAAAAAATTGTTTTGTTGGATAGTTTCATGCTTGATAACCTGTGAGTATAGTGCAGTATATTTTACCTCTGAATAATAACATTTCTTTCAAAAGCATTGGTGCCATCAAAAGTATTTGCTGTATATCAAACAGTTGTGTGTATATATCGTTATATATGACGCTGTGAACTGTCTTGTCTAACTAACAGTGTGTGTATATATATATCAGGATGGTAATTCCTAAGTTCAGATAATACTGCAGATTGTGGACTTTTCAGAAATATGTGTTACTTTATGGTATTTCCAGTATTTCTGTGTAGTTGAAGTGATTTGCGACATCAACTCAACCTGCCATAAATATTTGTATTTTTATATGTAAATACATGTCCTCCAAGACTTTGCATTTTGTTATTGTACTCTTGAATATTCTGTCCTTTTTGTGTATCTTCATAATTTAGTAGCTAAAAATTCTCATGTGGTGCATCAAATATAGATTTGCTGTTTTTCGAATGCATCATTTTGACCTCTCAGTATGTCAGTATACTAACATTTTGTGCTGTCATATTTTTGAGTATTGGTATTCAGTAGGCACAAGATTTATTTCTATAGTCAGTACATTTATGATGTTGCTTTAGAGGAGTGGCTCTCAGCCTGTGGAGTAGCATTTCGAATTTTTGCAAATGAAGCATTGTCTCCTTTGGAGGAAGTTTTTAGTTTGGTTCAAATTGGAGTTTTATGTTAAATTGAAAGGATGCATGCCATCAACATCTCAAGTGTAATTTAGCATGTTTTTGATAGGGGTGAAAAACGTTAATATATTCAGTTTTTCCAAAGTCATGGTGTTTCACACTAGTGTTTTGCTTCCTTTTTTGCCAATTGCACAGCAGTTTTCTATGCATATTTTTATTTGCATTACACTTCAGTTTTACATACCATTTAAAAAAAACAGTTATTTTAGTTAACATGTAACTGTCTTAACAATACATATATTTTCAGGACTTGTATTTTTTACAAATTTTTAAACTTAAATGTGAAATAAATTTATTATATTATATTTATATATAGCTTGTTTTTTTTTGTTTTTTTTTTTTGAAGAAAAAGGTGCTAGAATTCTTAGACATAAGTTGATGCAATGTAAAGGGGAGGAGTGGCCTAATAAAAGCAAATCAATTTCTTGAACATTGTTCTTTACTAATTATAAATCTCTGAAAGTAAATTTTGAATACTCACCTCAGCATATGACTTCATATTACTACACATATAAAACACATAATAATGCTGACATTTGTCCACGGGTCCCTCCCGAGTGAAACACAAGAATACAAATAGCATTAAGAAACTTAACAATGAATTATAAACTACTACCAAGGACTTCCGGTCAACACTAAAAGCAACCATTCGCAACTTAACTTCACCAATACTATTCCAAAAAAGTTTAAAATTTCCCCTTTCTTTTTTTCTCTTTCCCTTTATTACACTATTAATATGCGAGGTGGAATCCAAAAGTTCCTGGACTGTCGGCATTATTATGTGTTTTTTTAGTTAGAGTTACAAAGCTGAAGCACATCCTCCTTCAAAATAAGACCTTCTTGCAACAACACACTTCTACCAGCTGCTGTAAAGTTCATCGAAGCACTTCTGGAACCTATTCTTTGCAATGTCCTTCAGTGCAACCAGCGATGTGTTTGTCACTTCTTCTGCGAATGAAAACCGATGACTTCGACACGTTGACGTGTCAGCTCAGGGAAGAGGTGGAAGTTGCAGGGGGTGAGATCAGGTGAGTATGGTGGGTGTGGGAGGACAATAATGCCTGTTTTGGCGAGAAACTCAAGAACAACGAGTGGCCTGTGTGCTGGTGCATTGTTTTACAACAGCACCCACAATTGATTGCCCCACAATTGAGGCCTCTTCTTGTGAATTGACTCACATAGATGTTGCATGATGTCCAAATATAGCTCCTTGTTGACATTGCATCCTTTAGGGATAAATTTAGGATGCTCAATATCCTAGATGTCAAAGAATACCTCTAGCATGATCTTGCCTTTGCTTGGTGGAATTTCTACTTGCATGGAGACAATGGCAATTTCCACATAGCTGATGCCCGCTTTGTCTACAGGTTGAAGAGGAAGTACCATTTTTCATCCCCCATTATTATTATTATTATTATTATTATTATTATTCTAAGAAATTGTGTGTCTTGGTCGGTAGTGGTTACGAGATGTTGACTTCATTTCCATCTGTATGGCCTACTGATCTTCAGTTATCACGCGTGGGAGTATCCATTGACACATTGTCTCCAGTAGTCCGGCAGCCTCTGCTATTTGCTCTATTATCTGTCGTCTGTTGATGTGTACAATGGTTGCAACCTCCAAAATATTTTCATCCATACGAGCTGTCACTGACTGCCTGCATCGTTCGCTGTCTTTGACCTCCTGTCTGCCTTCTCTGAAGTGTCGATGCCAATCAAATGTCTGTGACCACCACAGGATGTTTTTGCTATAAGCTAGCTTCAACATGTCGTGTAAGTTTCTGTTGGACTTTTGCCGAAACGAATGTAAGACATAATTTAATGTTAATGCACTGCTCAAAAAGCACCATTTTTCATCAATCTCTGAACACTGTGCGAGTTGCTCACAATACCCGGATGTACCGCAGCAAGTGCATGAGGTAGCTGGGCAAAACCAGTTTCCCTGTGTGAGGGGTAATGTCATAATGTAATCCAATAATCACCATGGGTATGTGATACCCATACTTAGCCGTACAGGTGCAGTCTGGAAACTTTTGGATCCTACTCTATATATACAAACTTGCACCCAGCCCTCCCTCCTCCCTTTTTTACTATAAAATGCCCAATTAATTAAAACATACCAACTATTTAAAATTACTAATTTAAAAACACAGAACAAGCGCACTCTCTGCACTTCACTGTCAATCCGCAACTCCTTCTTATATAAGATAGTATAACTATACTAGTGATCCGAATTTATTGGCGTAGATAAAAATCAAAGTTTCCAAGCTTTCACACATCAACCAGATGGCTTTTTCAAAGAAGGTAGATAGCAAACTGGATAATAGAATGATTCAACAATTTGAGCATGGTGACTTGACTTGACAATAAATGAAGAGATGCAAATGTAATTATTCAATTAAATAGGTATCATGTTCGTTTTGCATGTGGAATCTTTGGGGGGGGAGAACAAAAGGCATTCACTATTTAAAAAACTGTTTCCAAATTCGTCAAACTCCAGTGAGACGCTGTCATTGCAGGCCTCATTGTTGCTAATTATCTCTAAAGTTTCCGGAATGGCAGTGGATTTAGGAGTAGAGTAGGAAGCTAATTTCTTCGTCACCCCACATAGGATCAACAGACTTGAACTGGACTTCTCTTGATAGAGTCGTGGTTAATTTGCCATTCTTTATGTCCCTCTTATGCTCGTTGACTAATTCGAAAAGAACGTTTGGTCATTCCAATGTAGTATCGCTTGCAGCTGTCCGGATATTGTAGAGGTATGGCATAAACACCTGCTTTGCTGGAAAGTGGGGGGCTTGTCAGTATTTCGCTTAAGAATAGCATGTAAAGATGTCAAAGATCTTATGCTGATATCAAGGTTCACCTTCCTGAACGCATTCTTGAGTTTATAGGGAACATTTAGTACATAAGGAATAGAGCCCAGATAGCATAGACGTGGCATAGAAATATTAGCATGATTTTTTTTTTACTTTCGATATATCTATGTACCATGTTCAGGTCATATCCTGCCTCAGTGGCCAATTCAAATCACCACCATCAACTCACAAAGTCTCAGCCAAGTTTCCTGCTGACTTCCACAATGACAAAGAGGAGCTTACTCACTTTTCATTTCTAAATTGTCTTTAAGCCTTATTATTTTGCATAATTTATTTGCACATGTTATATTAAAATATATTTATAAAATTAGTATGTTCCAATGTTGAATCTAACAAGTTCATGGTACATCCTGAGTATCTGCTAGCTTTTGTGCAGGGATTCTTTGGTCTTCCAAAATCATATTGTGGAAAGTATTCACATTTTGTAGATTGGTGACTACAGCAGGCTTCATGGATTGTCTTCATCTTCAGTGCTGACATGTCCTTTCTTAAGTTAGGCAACTCAGTTTCTTGAACTGTGTATTTCTTTCATTTTCATTCCTTTCAGTAACAGGAACTTTATTACCTCTCCTCTCTCTTTTACTGCGAACTCTACTCAAGAGGATGCTGTCTTTACTTCAGATCTGGATTATACAGGGTGTAACCAAAAGTCCAGAAACAGCTACATAACTAGTGAAATAATGGACGTACAGGAACAAAACTGGTGGCTAGGTATAGATAAAAAGCCATGACCGTTCGAATGGGACCAACAGCAGCACCATCTGGCAGATATCTGCGGTACTTATGAAAACTATCTTCGAAACAAAGCGAGATATTGCAAAAAAGTCAATTGCAAAGTTGTAGAGCATCTGCTGGTTAATAGGAAATGACACGTGGTTTGCCAGAAGCCAGCAAGGAAATGCCTGTAAATGCAGCAAATGCGAACGTTCACTGGACGGTTTCAGGTGGAAAACCAGGCTTAGAAACCGATAGGTAACACACATAATACAGCATAAGGAGCAAAAGAATGATGACACTATTGAAACAGAGTAAGCATTTTTATGTAATCATACAAAATGCCATTACGTACCAACAACAAAGGTCAGACATGCGTTCTTACAAAACCCACATATTCCACATGTGCACCGAATCCAATGCTTTTTTAATGTGCGCACCGTCGGCTGCTATGCACGTCTGAACTCGAGAAAGCACGGCTTCTCGTACGTTCTCCAGCATCGCAGGTGTCACACTGTGATATGCGGTGATGATACGGTTGTGGAAATCTTGGACATCTGTCGGTTCCGTGGAGTAAACTTGTTGTTTGAGGTATCCCCACAGAAAAAGGCCTAGAGAGGTTAAATCCAGGGAACGGGCAGACGCATGTCACTGTTTTCACTTACATATGCCTGCCAACCACGACGCGATAGCCAACGGTTTTCCAACTGACACCGTCTGGCGAACGTTCGCATTTGTTGTGTTTACAGGCATTTCCTTACTGGTTTCCGGCAAACCACGTGTTGTTTCCTACTAACCAGCGGATGCTTCTACAACTTTGCAATTGACTTTCTTGCCCTATCTTGCTTTGTTTCGAAAAAAAAATTCATAAGTATCGCAAATATCCGCCAGAGGGCGTCGCTGTTGGTCCCATTCGATCGCCCATGGCTCTTTACCTATACCTAGTCACCAGTTTCATTCCTGTATGACCATTATTTCACTAGTTATGTGGCTGTTTCCGGACATTTAATTACACCCTGTATATAAACTTTGTTCAATAAGTAGTGAGACTTTCTGCCGG
The DNA here is from genome assembly GCA_039090855.1 of Macrothele yani. Lineage (NCBI taxonomy): Eukaryota > Metazoa > Arthropoda > Arachnida > Araneae > Macrothelidae > Macrothele > Macrothele yani. The sequence goes on from CM077001.1 coordinate 141,881,316, forward strand.
AAAGAGTCAGAACATGACATACCTAAAAGATCAGATCATATGTAGAGGATTTTATGAAGTCTGACCTCAGGTCTTGAGCAACCCTTAGAAATTTGAAACTAGGAGATTTGGGCTAGAGTGCCGGATAGAAAAATGACACAGAAGCAAGGTAGAAAGGGGAAGGAAGACGCCCTTATTTATTACTGGGGGCAGTACCTGGGGCCCAACAGCTTAATTTGCCCATCCAACCCATGACGGATATTTAATGGTTCCAGCGTTCATACCTACCTGGGATTAAACTTGAAGTCTCCGTGGCAGTCACGAATGTTGACCACTAGGCTTCCCACAGCCCGACATACCTGAAAATAATCGCTGCCAGCATTTAGACAGTGTCTGATTATTGCACAAGTCATTGTATTTCGGCAGCTTAGAAGGAGGCAGGCTGCTGTTGCTGCTACCAGTTATCAACAACTTCACACACCTGATCATCTGAAGTGAAACGTTTGCCTTTGAGAAATTTTTTCATAGGTTCAAAGATGTGAAAATCGCAGGACGATAGGTTAGGACTGTACACCAGATGTTAAAGGACTTGAGAACTTCCTGGCAAAAGTGCTGCAATGTTCTTTGTGTGGTAACTGCTGTATGCGGCCGGGCATTATCATGCAGGAGTACAATACCCTGAGGGAGGTTTCCAGGTCTTGTTTTTGATTTTGGTGGCTTGTCAAAGCTTCATTAAAGTTTGACAATATCGTTCGGCATTGATGGTTGATCCTTTTGGCAGCCACCCAAGAGGCAGTGGTCCTCAATGGTCAAAGTACAGGGTTCCTTAACATAACTTTGTCTGCGGAAATGGTGGACCATGGTTTCCTCGGCGGTGGTGATGATGCATGTTTCCACTGCATGCTCTGGCTTGAAATGATGCCACCAGCTTTCGTCCCCAGCAATAATGCATAGCAGGAAATCTCCATCTTTTCACAGCAGTGGAACAGATGCTGTAACGGTAGTCCCGTTCAAGAACTCATCTTTTCATCAAACAGATGCTTCAGCACCCATGTGTCGCAGACCTTGTGATATGCAATGTGCAAATGCATGATCGTATTGTATTGACAGTTCTGATGCTCCCGCCCACACTGTTCACCAGTTCTCGAATCGTGATTCTTCAGCTGGCCTTTACTGCAGCACCCACACATGCAATTGTCGTCACTGAAACAGGACGACGTGGTGCTCCTGATTTTGGATGATCCGTAGTGCTTGTTCATCCTCCACTAAAGAGCTGGCACCACTGCATTACAGAGAACTGCATGGAAGACAAGTAGGCCCATACATCACCTTCATTCGTCTGTGAATTTCACTTGGTGACATTTTCTCCTCTTTCAAGAACTGAATTACAGCACATTGAACAACTTTGGACGTATCCATCTCCTACGAGAGAACAATAAAATTAGTCTAGCACATTAGACAGCTTCCGTAACAAGCAAGCTGCAATGCAGTTGCATAGCCTTTAAATCGCCTGTACACTGGCACCACCCATTGACAAAATTAGAAGCACAAATGCACTCCAGCCAAAGAGTCCCACTACTTATTGAACAACCCTTATACATATGTTACAATGAGATAAAAATTGGTCACAAAATATTGCAAAATATATACTTTCATAAGATATGTGCTTCACATGTCAGGAGAAAGAAGAAGGTATGGAAGCCAAAAACGTATCAGCTCCATCCTAGCATGAGTCTGCAACAGGTCTTTGGTCATCAAGTTGAACCTGGTGTTTGGTTTAGTTGTAGAGTGAATGAAGAGCTTTTGTCCTCAAATTAATAAATAAAGAAAGAAAGAAAGAAAGAAATATTTAAATTCAGTGGAGAAATCATTGTGATAAACATAACTCTGATAGGATGAACTTCTAAATTACAGAAGGTGTTGAAGACATGGTAAAAATCGCATTATGCAAATATTGAAATTATGGGGTTTTTCACTGGTTTTCAAAACGTGTAAATTTTTAAGAACAACTTATCTTCTCCATCAGACTTTCTGCACTCTCAAGAAGCCACAAGTTTTGAGGTAGCTGCAATCTTGAAAGGCCATATATGTTCATAGCTTGTTCCAAAACAACTCAGAATGTTTTTTTATAAAAAAAATGTGAAATGCAGCGTTCAACCTTGGCAGGAATCTCAAAAAAATGGTAGTCATTGTAGTAACCATAGCAACGAGCGGCACCTTTTTATCATGCAGGCGTCATCGATAGTGTGCAGTTTAATAAGCGTCGTTTCGTGAACCCTTAACACATGTGTTTGCGCTGTGATTTTTCCAAAAAAGTGGATGTGAAGGAGGAACAAAGATACGCTATTAAATTTTGCTCTCCAATTAAGAAGTTTGCATAAGATGGAGAGACTTTTCATCGTATACTAGAAGCTTATAAAGACAAATGTTTAGGAAAATTAGCAATTTACAGATGGCATAAAGAATTTATGGATGGTCGTGTGTCTGTAGTTGTAATTGTGCATGGAGGAAGATCTTCAACGAGTGTTACAGAAGTAAACATCAATACAATAGGTAAGTATGTATTGTCAACTTAAGTAGGTATGCGAGAGGGATGGGGGCAACAAACTTTTGAGATCGAATATATATATATGTATATGCTGTCTAGTCTCCACTTCACTGGATATTTCTGAGATGGTTTCAGTAAACTAAAATCTATGGGTTTGTACATAGCCACAATGAAAAATAAAATAATAATGAGAGAGGGGGGAGAGAAGAAGAAGCAGAAAAAGAAAAACAACTCAGTTAAGATTATTCGTGTTAAAAAGAATGTTGATTTTGATGGGTGACGATTGAATAAATACATTTAAAAAGTCCAATTCAGTTAGGTAAAAAGTATCCTGGTACTTCCAGGCCTTGAAAAGGGGTGCCTGGACTGCACCCTTGGTTTTCAGTATATACATGTATATATGTGTATATTGATGTCTTCTACTGCCTGTACATTTTTTGTTCTTGATTTTAATGTATTCTGTGAGGTACTTTTAAGTTCTAAAGAATCAGACAAATCCGTTTAATAGGCGTAATGCAAATATAAAGGTAACTAAACGCAAGCTTTCACCAAACACGGTTGGCTTCCTCAGGCGAATGTTATAAAATATAAACAAAGAATTCCATTTAAATGCACAAAATAATGTGTAAAACAATTATACAGGTGGTATGTGATAGGCACGCGCTGTTAAAGTCATAGAGCAGATGCGCATGGGTGAGAATTAAGTAGGGCACGCAAGGCATGAGGAAGCTCAGTTGATGTTTCGGAGTTGCATACGTCATGCCTTGACAATATTTCTATGGCTTCTCAAAGAAGGATCGCTCGGGCCATTGTGTACGGAGCTACTTTCTTCATATTCAACCATAAAGGAACAGCGGATCGGGTGGCAACTTTACGGGCCAGAACGGTGGTGAGTAGGCCTCTCTTGGCATCCCGCTTATGTTCTTGGAGCCTTATATGGGAATCCGAGCTCCTAGAACCATCACAGCCTGTCTCACGGGCTACAAACAAAGCGGCATTAACCTGAATGAGGCGGGGGTATATGCTATCCCTTTGCTCTACCCAGACGGAACAACCAAGAACTATGTTGGTATGACAAAATGATCACTGAGTATAAGGCTCCAAAAACATAAGCAGGATACCAAGAGAGCCCTACTAACCACCGCTCTGGCCCGTGAAGTTGCCACCCGATCAGCTGTTCCTTTATGGTCGAATATGAAGAAAGCAGCTCTGTACACAACACGGCCCGAGCGACCCTTCTTCGAAAAGCCATAGAAATATTGTCAAGGCATGACGTATTCAACTCTGAAACATCAATTGAGCTTCCCCATGCCTGGCGTGCCCTACTTAATTCTCACCCACGCGCATCTGCTCTATGACTTTAGCAGCACGTGCCTATCACATACCACCTGTATCATTGTTTTACACATTACTCTGTGCAAAATGGAATTCTTTGTTTATATTTTATAACATTCGCCTGAGGAAGCCAACCGTGTTTGGTGAAAGCTTGCGTTTAGTTACCTTTATAACTGCATTATGCCTATTAAACGGATTTGTCTGATTCTTTAGTCATTTAGTCAAGGTGTATCTCTACCCGATCTCTTTAATTGGAGTTTATTTATTTACTTTTAAGTTCTTTTGTTATTTTACACAGATCATTTTTACAGTAGGAGTATAAATAAAAAAATTTTGTTTATATGAGATATGAAGGGAATATTATGATCGTTACGAAATTATGAACTAAAATGATGTTCTAAATTCTTACAAGACCCCCCCCCCCATTTAGTTGATGTGCAGATAAGCCCCATCAGTCTATTGTCTTATTGCTCTCTCTCTTTCTGGTAGATAGAGGAAAATTTTGAACAAGAATTACCTGAAAAGCTTAGTAGTCTATCTCTCTTTTTCTTTTTCACTTAAAAATTTACCAGTCGACAACAAGAGACTTTTATTCTCATGCACATATCGGCCAGTCTGTTTGTCTGTGGATATTGGATGTGTTTATAATACAGGAGCTGGAACCATTTGAGGCTAGAAATTCCAATGAGTATTTACTGTCAAAGTAAGCATCATATCGATTTTGAAAAAAAGAAAAAAAAAAAAAAAAGCTGTCAAACATTATACATTCAGAACTTTTCAGTTTGAAACTTCTTGAATAAATGATCAGAATGTTAGGATATTTTTTATATTAAAAAAATTAACCAAAGTAACTCAAGAAAAAACAAGTTCTATCAGCAATACTCTTTCATCTGGGCTGCATTAGAAATTTGAAACTCCAAAATCAAAGTATCTTCATTTTACAGAATGTTAGTCAATCATTTCTGCACTTAATGCAAAGTATATGGATTTAAAAATTACTCCCAAATAACTCCTACATCACTGTACTTGTAAATGATATGCAAATTTAAACAAAATTGAAATTCAGCCTATAATTAAATTTTTAGAGAGAAGTAGAACAAACATTGTAGTAATATGCATAGGAACGTGATCTTATTTGTGTTTTGCATAAACTGTGCAGTTGATTTCAGTTTTTCTTCAGTAGCCTTTATTACCAGATATTCTAGAGTAGTGTTTGTGTAAATTGTATCAACTTTATTATTGATGTGTAAGTTATGGTAGTGAACAAATGAAGAAACCCATGATGTATCTGCTGCCACCCAGTACTGGAAGAATTAAGAATAATTTATATCTCAAATTAACTGTATAACCTACTGTGTGGAAATTTTGAAGCTATTTGTTCAATAGTAGTTAAATGTACATATATGCAAAATGATTTAGATTTTGTTTGTCAAAATATTAACTTTGGGGCTTCAGGGGAATTACATTCTGTGTTGTTCAGAACTCCAAGAAAAGAAAAAGCAAGGCTTGTTGTTTTCTCTTTTAGTTTACGAGTTGTGCACATCATAATAGGTTGAGAGCCACTTAATTTTGAATCATTAGAAAATATCAGGCAAATAATTTTTGGCATTGTGAAGGAACTGTTAAATGTTTAACATTTTAGAAGATCTGACAGTGAGTCTGGCATAAATAGTTAAACATTTACAGAAATACAGCATGTGACCATCATCTCCCTTTGTTTATTCACAAATCATTTTTCTTAAATTACATTTATTATTTAAAAGTTACTGTTTTTTTTTCTTTCTTTCCAAAATTTATGCTTCATGTGTGCACTTGCATTTTTTACAATATGCTTAATGTTTATTCTTATAATGCTTGCAAGTTTACTTACAACCTGGCATCATCCTGACTACATATCATGTAACTATTTTTTTGTAGCTGTGAAGCAAAAATATTATTCAGTAGTTCATATCTTCTGAACACAAAAAAGTTCACCTCTCAAACAGTGAATGCTGTACTTCTTTAATGTGTACCTTTCTAAAAATCTTAATTCTCCCCTTCTCGATAGGTGTCAACAGATCACGGAAATCTTATTGTCAGTTTTATTCAGTACTATACTACTACATGTGCCGGTACCTGCAGTGCTCTAAATTTACAAATGTGACCTGGTTTTCATTTTGTAATAAGTCACTACAACTGAGGTCCTTGTTTCCTGTTTGTCTTAAAAAATCTGAGGAATGAAGTTTATTTTTAAGATCAAATTTTTCCCATAAGGTATTTATGTGAACATTTTTGGCCTTCATGATTTGTTCCTGGCAACGACACATGATGACAATGCAAGTATGAATCGTCTGCAAATTTTTGTTGCAAGAAAAATTCTCTGTTGTTATTAAAAAGTAACACTGCCACAGAAAAAAGAAATGAATAAATATATACTGTGAGTCATTGGCAAATTAAATCATTCTAATTAATTAACATATGCAACTGAAACACTAATTAATAATTGTTGTTTTTCCTAAAAATGGACTTTAGTTATTGTTTTTCACTTAGTTATAACTTTTAGTTATTGTTTATTATGAGTAATGTCAAACACAGTAAATAATTGGTTTGCTTAACTCTCAAATTCATGTTTCAGTTGTCATGTCACTTCTGTCATACAAAGTAGTGATTGGCTTGAAAGTTCAAGTTGCACCCATCATCTGCAGTGACTGGTTGGAAGTTCACATCATAGCTCTGCAGTGATTGGTTGAAGGACTAATAGCTAGTAACAATTTAGATTTAAAAAAAAAACCTTGAGCACCTCTGAACATCCTTTTTTTTAATTTGTTAGTTACATTTACTAACACCTTTTGCACACCTTAATTTTGCATTGCAGTAATTCCAAAATTAAGGTGCGCAGAAGTGGCACTAAACCTAGCCTTAAGCAAACCTTTACTCCATTGTTAAAAATGGGCAATGGTGACAATACTAACATTTCCGATATTTGAGATGTTTCCAAGAAAGGTGTGTGGTGAATACGTAATAACATATAGATTACAACTGAAAAAACGTTAGTCTACTTCTAAGAAATTGTGTATGTGATATTATTTATATAAATGAAAGTTTGACAATCAGTATATACTTCTGTTTAATGTGATACTAAAGAAATATAGCTTTCAGTCTTCGTGTGTGGGCTAAGCCTGTGAATGACTGTCAATAGTTTCATGCTGTTGTTTTGTGTATCTTTGAGGGTTATGAAGTGTAAGTTTGTTATTGGATGATATCTGTCTCCTGTTTTATACTTTACGAGCTGCATATTTTATATGTTTATTAAAAATATTCCCATTAACTGCAATTTTAATCCAAATTATGAACTATTACCCATTAAATTTAGATTGAACAGATCCATCTTTTATTGTTTTATACCTGATTTTAAATTGAAAAAACATAGTATTTCAAAAATTTAAGTATAATGTGTTTTTTTATTATGTTTTAAGCAATAAAAATTTATTGATGTGTAATAGGATATTTCTGAGGTGTTTTTTCATGTGTTCATGTAGCGTCCTCTTAACATCAACAGTAGGTATTGAGGCATCATATCTCGTATATTGCCCACTGGTACTTACAAATCGTTTGGAATCTTCCTGTGTTGTTTCCTCTGTTAATTACTTTGGGATTGTAAATATATTAGTGGGAAAGCTGATAATCAAAATTCACGATGTTTCCCTTTCTACTCAGAGAGGTTATACAACTGTGTGTTTGAGTTCCTAAGGTGATCGATAAGTGTTTAAGTGTGAGTTATATCATACGATGTGTTCATGAAAATAAATCCTTCTCAGTCTCATACCAACCTAAAATAATGTAATCAGCATAAGTAAGTAACCACGAGTTTGATGACGTGATGTATTTATGTTGTGTTGGAACTGTATTTCCATGTTCAGTAATAACAACAAAAGGCACCTCTTAGCAATTAACCTCAGCAGTTGTAAGCCACGTTTCTCATATATTAATTACTGTTGCTGGATAAACCTTTAATGGATTATGAAATCTGTGTCTGTTCCTGAAGTTGTACAATAAGAGATATTTAATGCCAGTGTATTTCAAAAGAATATTATTATGTAGTATATACCACATACTACCACCAAGGGTCCATTACAATGATTAATTGAAATTTGTATTTTCAAGCATTCATTATAACAAAGTGCAGAAAGTTCTTTTTTGCCATTTTCATGATTGCTCATTCAAGTGTCAGTGTCTTTGACAGCTATTACTTCAAATCACAGCAAAATTTTCATTCTCCCCCAAATATATATAAGTCAAAGTATCAATCCTTCTGGTATTCTCAATCAAAGATTTTTTTTTTTTTTTTTTTTTTTTTTTTGTGTAGCACATATTCTTAATGAAAAATGAAGTATGACAGTCTAATCTATGATAATTTTAAATTTACTAGTGGTATGTTACATCCACTTCATAATTTGTGTGTGAACTAATATATGTATATGTGTTTCCTTACTATCTGACGTTCAGTATGTTTTCGCTATTCTTTTTACCATGGTTTGGTAATTAGTCTTAAAACCACATTTTATGAGATAAAAAAAGACAATATTTTTATAATCGTTTTGTTCTCTTGTTTTGTACATACTGTTTCACTTACCTGGAATACTGACCTAATTAAATTTCAAACAGATATATGTAAATTGCCTAAATTAAGCCTTGAACAAGCTTACATGCTGTGATTGTAAGTGATTTTCAATGATTTTTCAATAAAAAAAGTGATTCTGAATTGTGTCATATCATTTTTTTCTTTGCTGTACTGTGTGAGCATTTACTGTTAGGGGTTAAAAAAATATTTTAAGTATACAGTTTTAAATGTACTTTAAGACTGGGGTCTTCAATCCATGTCATGTGGGCCATTAGTAGCCCCCAGAGATCTTTTTAGTGGACCTAAAGACTTTTCCTTATAAGATATTCTAAAATGGAAAAAAAAATATAAAAATATGTTTTATAATTTAAAAACAATTTTTCTCATTCATTTCATTCCTTGTAGGTTTCCATTTTACATTAATTTCTATTGTATTTTGATTAATAGATCATTTATTATTTATATACCTGTTCAAATTTTAAAGATAACACACAAACACACTTACATAGTAGCTACATTAGGTCCGTAGTAATTTAAATTATATATTTTAAATTAAAAAAAAATAATGTAATCCTTGTAGGTTTCCATTTTACTTTAATTTCTATTGTATTTTGATTAATAGATCATTTATTATTTATATACCTGTTCAAATTTTAAAGATAACACACAAACACACTTACATAGTAGCTACATTAGGTCCGTAGTAATTTAAATTATATATTTTAAATTAAAAAAAAATAATGCAGGCACACTTAGGTAACTACCTTGGACTTCTTTGTAATGTATTATATTAACTACATCACTCCTCTATGGAAGGTTAAGTTTTAGGATTCAAAACATCTCTGAAATAACAGATATTCATAATAAATGCATGCATTTTTGCTGTTTTTCATGTGGCCCTACTAGTCCTTATCATCCTTCAAAGAAGAAGTTGCTCCAATTATGAAAATTGTTGAAGCCCATCGGTTCCCAACTTCTAAAGTAAACAAAATTCTTCACATTTTCTATATGAAAAATACTCTCACACCAATATTAAAAGAGAAACCTCCATTCATTGGTTGTATCCTTTTCTCATAAGATTTATAAACACTTCAGTACTATTCTTTTTCTTACATCTGATAGGGTTAATCACCTTACAACCAATGTGTTCAGATTCCTCCTGGTGTATTGCATTTTCATATAACTGTAAGTTTTAAATGTGTGCAATAAATAATTGTATTGTATTGTATTGTATTGTATGGGCTTCACTCTCAGAGTCAGACCTAATCCTCCTACAATAAAATACCTTCTAAAACACAGAGATCTTGTCCACCCCTGAACATTCCTAGAGTTTATGCCATTGCTATTTCAATATCTTCTGGACTCTCATTACAGTCAAAAATCATTATAACAAAATTCAAGAGGGCACAGGAAAAAAATTTGTAACAAAGGATTTTCGCTAAAATGTTGTTAAGAAATTTTCGTTAAGTAAAAAGTTAGTATGTACTACAGAAATTTTCATTTGACATAAGATTTCAAAGATGTAATTGCAAAATAATGTCCATAGAGACAAGCAAAGGTAATTTATTTGTAATGGGAAGCTTTTGCTAAAGTAATGAAATATATAAGCTTTAATTAATTTATTATATATGAAATTATGTACTGTATATATGTTTACTTATATGTATCAGGAGTTGAAGTTGTCCTGAAATGTCCTTATTTTTGTTCTACATCCTGAAAATGTGAGTGTAATCCTGAAATTTTAAGAATAAATGGTAAACTATGTATAGTGATTCATCATCTAGCATTTACAAGTACCATGTAAATAAAAAAAGGAAACAAGAGAAAGAAAGAGAGAGTATTCTATCATTGTGATGTCATCGCCAAGAACTCTCACTCCTGTAATTTGCTATGTACACGAATGCGTTTCCGCTGTTGTGAAATTGTTCGAGAATCAAAGCTGCCGTGAAGCCACTTCCTATAAAGGCCGCACAGAGATGCCAACCATTACGGAATCTCCATAATTATTATGGATTTTCCCTGAGATTACGGATGACTAACGAAAAATTACGGATATTCAGATTTTTGCTGTTATTAAGAAAGTTTTACTGGTTTTGTAATTAATCAATGTAAAAACCTCTGAACAAAGTTCGTAACACAGCTCTTTGTTTCTTTTTTTCTGTGAAGAGGAGGAATTTGTTTTGCATGTTTGAAAGAGTGCAAAAAAAGGAAAAAAGCACCGCGCCGGGCCGGGATTACGTCATCCCGAAGCCTCTTACTGAAGTCAGTGATGCAGCTCTTTGTTTCTTTTCTTTTCTTCTCCTTCTCCCCCCCCCCCCCCCCGAGAAGGAATTCGGTTTGCTTGTTTGAAAGCTGAAAGCTAAGTGGAAAGAAAGCAAGGCGCCGGGCCGGGTTCACGTAGGCCTGGCATGCTTCTTTCGGCGTGATCCAGAATTACGTTGGCAGAGTGCGCTTTTTCGCCGTGGCCCGGGATTACGTTGGCCCGGACATGCTTCTTTTGCTGTGGCCCGGGATGCATTTAAACAAACCTTCCATTGATATGGGACTGGGGTAATCTCGGCCAATCAGAGGGCGGTATTCAGCTTCAGTGACGACACATGTGGGTGGGGCTTATCTTCATGTGTTACGTGGGATTACTTCTGAGATACGATCTGAGCGGCTTTGGTTTATGTGATTTCATGTCATTTTCACGTTCGCTACCTTTCGGATAAAAACCTAAAAGAAATTTAGATACAAAACATAATAAAGACATACACAAACAAATATATAAATACAATAATATAAAGGTAAGTGTAAAGGTCATTTTTTTTTAAATTCTGTAACGATTATTTCACATCTTAGGTAACGATGTGAAATGTAGAATGATCCAGTACTCTTTAGTTATTGAGGAATATCAGGTAGTGTTTTTCACTGAGATGTGTTGTATATTTCTTCTATTTATAATTGACTCGTAATGCTCGAGGAATTATGTTAGTATACGTATGGATGATTTTCCTGGCATGTCTGTAACAAGATAGAGAAAGCTCTTCTGGGGGAAGAATAAATTCTTGTCAGTCTTCCAAACACATAATTTTAATGGTTTTTGTCTGTAACAAGATAAAGAGTCTTTGAGGAAACAGAGATGAACTTACAAAATTCCCAATTATAGTAATAAAAACACAGAATGCTAGTTTCTTTTTGAGTAAAATCTTTGAAACCCTAAGATGTAGAGTGTACCAGTATGCTCACATGAAAATTTTTTAAATTTGGTAGTTAATTTGATAATTTTCCTAACAAATGTTCCAACAGCCTCTTCTAATCATCATCATCATCATCATTGTCAACCATTATCAATCCACTGCTGGACGAAGGTCTCCCCCAAGTTTCCTCCACAACGGTCTGTCTTATGCCAGTCTCCTTCATGTCATTCCCGCATACTTTCGAATTTCATCCACCCATCTCTCATGTGGTCTTCTTCTGGGTCTTTTCCTGTCCCTTGGAATCCAATCTAAAATTCCGGCTGTCCATCGATGATCTGTCCTTCTGGCAGTATGTCCAGCCCATTGCCATTTCAGGGATTTAACTCTGATCATGATGTCTTCCACTCTTGTCATTTTTCGGATCTACGAGTTCCTCTTCTTATCTCTCCTGGTTACACCAAGCATGCACCTCTCCATGCTACTTTGAGTTGTCTGCAGCCTTTGTATGTCCCTTTTAGTTAAGGTCCACGTCTCTGCACCATACGTAAGCACTGGAAGGATGCATTGATCAAACACTTTTCTTTAATTGAGGTAAATATTTTAGTTTCTCTGTGAGTTTCTTTAATTGAGGTAAATATGTTAGTTTCTCTGTGGCACTTTCTTTTATTGAGGTAAATTATGTTAGTTTCTCTCTGAGTAAATTTACCTTAATATTAGAAGAGCCTGTTGGAGTATTTGAACACATTTCATGTAAACATACTTCATAGATTTATGCTAGTTTTTCTGTAAGTAAAATCTTTGAAACTCTAAGATAACCACTGGAAGAGTGTACCAGTATGTTTACATGAAATATTTTATAGTTAATTTGATAGTTTTCGAAACATAAATGCTCCAACAATCTCTTCTGATATCGAGTCTAAGATAACCACTGGAAAAGTGTACCAGTATGTTCATATGAAAAATTTGATAGTTTTCCTAACATAAATGCTCCATCGGTCTCTTCTAATATTGAGGTAAATTATGATAGTTTCTCTGTGAGTAAATTTACCTTAATATTAGAAGTGCCTGTTGAAGTATTTTAACAAATTTCATGTACATATACTTCAAAGATTTATGCTAACACATTTCATGTAAACATACTTCAAAGATTTATGCTAGTTTCTCTGTGAGTAAAAATCTTTGAAACCATAAGATAACCACTGGTCTTTAAAACCATTTATATCTACCACTTGAAGAGTGTTCCAGTCAGTATGTTCACATCAAATGTGTTACTGAGTTGTATAAGATGGGAAGGGGGGGGGGAGGAATTATAAACTTTTTCTCCAACACATTTATTAAAAACAGTTAGCATTATATGAAAGATGCTACAGACAATTCCAACTTTACACACCACACACAAGATGTAATCTTTTTCTCAAGTAGATATCCCATGATTTCCTTTGCCTACCAATAGTGTACTCCAATAATGAAGCTATTTTGATCTCACAAGATAATATAAATTTAAAAAAAGAAATAGGTTGACTAATTTTCACCCATACCTTTCTTTCCTGTTGACAGTGTACTCTAATAATGAAGTTATTTTGATCTCACAAGACACTTTAAATTTAAAAAAAGAAATAGGTTGACTAATTTTCACTTGTAAATATCTTTCTTTTCTGTTGACAGTGTGCTCCAATAATGAAGCTATTTTGATCTCACAAGACATATTGATTAATTTTCATTTATACCAAAACTTTTCTAATGTAGAACAAACTCTGAAATTTAGTATAATCAAATGGAAATTAGTTTGAATTTTTATTATTTAGGCATTTCCTGTCTGTAACTTATGATAGATAATTTTCTTTTAAACATCTGTTTTTGATACTTTAAAGAAAGTAAACAGCAAAATAGACTTCAGAATTAGTTTGATGGTTTTATTATCCATGACTGAAGATATGAAAATATAGATCTGATACTGTTTGTCTGACATCTCTACAGGTAGGGGAATTTATTCAATTCATCTGTCTGACATCTCTGAGGGTGGGGGAGCAGTCATCATAACCCAAATCAAATTCGTTCTGATACTGTCTGACATCTTTGTAAATGGAAGAAAGGAATCCCTCTGAAGGTGGAGGAAAGGATTCTCTCTGTCTGACATCTCCGTAGGTGGAAAAAAAAAAGGGATCCCTCTGACATCTCTGTAGACGGTAGAAAGAAATCCCTCTGTCTTACATCTTTGTAAGCGGAGAAAAGGAATCCCTCTGTAGGTGGAAGAAAGGAGTCCCTCTGTCTGACATCTCTGTAGGTGGAGAAAAAGAGTCCCCCTGTCTGACATCTCTTTAAGTGGGGTTTAAATCTCTAAATGTAAATTTGCATTCTTGTGGGGATTACACTAATGAGCCATTCTATCATTTCTGAAAAATTATAATGTGTTAAATCAGAACAAAATAGATAAACATTTCAGATATAATCTCAGAATAAAGTAATTTTTAGGTAGACAAATATGAAATTAAAGTAATCTTATAATTTGTTATCTTAGGATTAATAGACTTTGATGTTTAATGCAGTTAATATTTTGACCTGACTCAAAAACTGATAGAAAAAATCAAAATAAACTATTATTCCACTTTACTGAGAAAATCAATTTTTAAAAACAATAAAAATTATTCAATAACAGTCTCTCCCCAATAAATCATTTGTCACACTGTAACAATGATGATAAATAAAGTCATTCTGATCCTTGAAATTAAAAATAATAGGTCAAAATTAACTGACTTCTCTTATAACGAGCTTATGTGGATGTCTCCAATACTTCATTTTGATAAAAAAAACTGTAAGCTATTCTAAATCATAATGGCCTTTGCTAATGATTATCAGCAACAAGATGAGACTTATAAAGTGTCAACTCAATGTAAATAATAAGTTAACTGACTTGAAAATACAACAAAATCTAAATGCTGTTTGGGTGACATTGTTGCTTTATATTAAAATGATGTTTAAAACTTCAATATTACATTCCAACAATAACCCTTAAAAACAAATCTGAACTTACCTAAGCATATATTTTTTGTAGATTAGCATTGAGATTTGTTGACTTCCAAAAAAGCTCTTCTGAGAAATTTTTATGATGAAAATTTTTAGTGTTGGTTTGATGTAATAATTTTGAGTAATATAATTAAAATTTTTAAAGTACAGTTAAATTAAAAAAAAATGCTGATTGATGTTTTAATTTTATAATAACTGGAATTCCCCCTCATTCTTTTAGATAATGTTTTAAATAATTTATCAATGTAAGTTTTGTTGTTGTTTTTCTTTGGCATTAAGAAAGATGTCGTGAAATGTCCGGGTATTGTTGTACGTTTGAATGAATGTTTTGTCTGGTTTGCCTAAGTTCATTTTTAATCTATTATTTTTAATTTCAAGGGTCAAAATGATTTTATTATCTAAAAATCACTGCACAGTCTCATCTTGTTGCTAATATGCAATAACCATTCGCAAAAGCCATTATAACTTGAAATATCTTACAGTTTTTTTTTATCAAAATGAAGTATTCGAAACATCTGTGTAAGCTCGTTATAAGAGAAGTCAGTTAATTTTGACCTATTATTTTTAATTTCAAGGGTCAAAATGACTTTATTATCATTTGTACAGTGTGACATTGCAGTTTTAAATCTAAACATTATTTTGAAACCACTTAAATTTGAGATAAGCGTTTTTTTCACATTTGCACTCTCTGTATAATTAGCTGCACTTGTGTGTTTTTTCATGTAATTTGCCAGTTAACTCATCATTTACATTGAGTTGACACTTTAAAAGTCTCATCTTCTTGTTAATAGGCAATAACCACTCCCAAAAGCCATTATAATTTGGAATATCTTATAGTTTTTTATCAAAATTGAGTACCGAAGACATCCACATAAGCTCATTATAAAAGAAATAAGTTGATTTTGATCAATCTCAAGAGTCAGAATGTCTTTTATTATCTAAGAAAATCATTGCACAGTTTCATCTTGTTAATATGCAATAACCATTCCCAAAAGCCATTATAATTTGGAATATCTTACAGTTTTTTTTTTTATCAAAATGAAGTATCGGAGACATCCACAAAAGCTCATTATAAGAGAAGTCAGTTAATTTTGACTTATTATTTTTAATTTCAAGGGTCAGAATGACTTTATTATCATTGTTACAGTGTGGCATTGCAGTTTTAAATCTAAAAATTACTTTGAAATCACTTAAATATGAGATAAGCACTTTTTCACTTCAAAAGTGTTACTGTTTATATGTGTATTTTAAAGTAATTTGTCAGTTGATTTATTATTTACATTGAGTTGACACTTTAAAAGTCTCATCTTGTTGCTAATATGATATAACGAATCCCAAAAGCCATTATAATTTGGAATATCTTACAGTTTTTTATAAAAATGAAGTATTCAAGACATCCACGTAAGCTCGTTATAAGAGAAATCAGTTAGTTTTGACCTATCATTTTTAATTTCAAGGATCAGAATGACTTTATTTATCATCATTGTTACAGTGCGACAAATGATTTATTGAGGAGAGACTGTTACTTATTATTTTTTATTGTTTTTAAAAACTCATCTTCTCAGTAAAGTGGAATAATAGTTTATTCTGATTTTTTTTTATCAGTTTTTTAGTCAGGTCAAAATATTAGCTGCATTAAATGTCAAAGTCTATTAATCCTAAGATAACCAATTATAAGATTACTTTAATTTCATATTTGTCTACCTAAAAATTACTTTATTCTGAGATTATATCTGAAATGTTTATCTATTTTGTTGTGATTTAACACATTATAATTTTTCAGAAATGATGGAATTGGTGTAATCTCCATAAGAATCCAAATTTATGTTTAGAGATTTGAACCCCGCCAATGGAGATGTCAGACAGAGGGACTCCTTTCTTTCACCTACAGAAGAATTCCTTTCTTTCACCTACAGAAGAATTCCTTTCTTCCGCCTACAGAGATGTCAGACAGAGGGACTCCTTCTCTTCGCCTACAGAGATGACAAACAGAGGGATTCCTTTCTTCTGCCTACAGAAATGTCAGACGTTATCATATGAAATTGACCTGGATAATGATGACTACTCCCCCCCCGTCAGAGATGTCAGACAAACAGTATCAGATGTATATTTTCATATCTTCAATCATGGATAATAAAACCATCAAACTAATTTTGAAGTCTTCTTTGTTGTTGACTTTCTTTGAAGTATCAAAAAACAGATGTTTAAAAGAAAATTATCTATCATAAGTTACAGACAGGAAATGCCTAAATAATAAATATTCAAACTAATTTCCATTTGATTGTACTAAATGTCAGAGTTTGTTCTACATTAGCAAAATTATGGTATAAATGAAAATTAATCAATATGTCTTGTGAGATCAAAATAGCTTTATTATTGGAGCACACTGTCAACAGGAAAGAAAGGTATTTATAAGTGAAAATGAGTCAACCTATTTCTTTTTTTAAATTTAAAGTGTCTTGTTAGATCAATATGGCTTCATTATTGGAGTACACTGTCAACAGGAAAGAAAGGTATAAGTGAAAATTAGTCAACCTATTTCTTTTTTTTAATTTAAATTGTCTTGTGAGATCAAAATAGCTTCATTATTGGAGTACACTATTGGTAGGCAAAGGAAATCATGGGATATCTACTTGAGAAAAAGATTAGATCTTGTGTGTGGTGTGTAAAGTTGGAATTGTCTGTAACATCTTTAATATGATAGTAACTGTTGTCTGTTGTTAATAAATGTGTTGGAGAAAAAGGTTATAACCCCCCCCCCCCCCATCTTATACAACTCAGTAACACATCTGATGTGAACATACTGACTGGTACACTCTTCTAGTGGTAGGGATAAATGGTTTTAAAGACCAATGGTTATCTTATGGTTTCAAAGTTTTTTTCTCACAGACTAGCATAAATCTTTGAAGTTTGTTTACATGAAATGTATTAAAATACTCCAACAGGCTCTTCTAATATTAAGGTAAATTTATTCGCAGAGAAACTTACATAATTTACCTCAATATTAGAAGAGACTGTTTGAGCATTTATTTTTGGTTAACTATGAAATTTTTCATGTAAACATACTGCTAAGCTCTTCCAGTGGTTATCTTAGGGTTTCAAGGATTTTACTCACAGAGAAACTAGCATTCTGTATTTTTATTACATGTACTATAATTGGGAATTTTGTAAGTTCATATCTGTTTCCTCAAAGACTCTTTATCTTGTTACAGACAAAAACCATTAAAATTATGTGTTTGGAAGACTGACAAGAATTTATTCTTCCCCCAGAAGAGCTTTCTCTATCTTGTTACAGACATGCCAGGAAATCATCCATACGTATACTAACATAATTCCTCAAGCATTACGAGTCAATTATAAATAAAAGAAATATACAACACATCTCAGTGAAAAACACTACCTGATATTCCTCAATAACTAAAGAGTACTGGATCATTCTACATTTCACATCATTACCTAAGATATGAAATAACCGCTACAGAATTTTAAAAATCTTACGTTTCCCTCCTTGGTTTCCCCTTTCTTTTATATTTTTGTATTTATTTATCTGTGTGTGTGTATGTCTTTATTATGTTTATGTACGTAAATGTCTTATTTTTTAATCCGAAAGGCAGCGAACGTGAAAATGACATGAAATTGCATAAACCAAATTGATCCCGCCCTCTGATTGGCCAAGGTTTCCCCAGTCCCGTGGTGGATGGCAAGTAAGTTTGTTTCCTATACTTCCAATGAAAAAATTTTGTACACATTTCCTTCACATTCCCAAGGATGAAAATTTGAACATCGATTAAAATAGCTTCATATTATAACTTGGATTACTTAATATTTTCTGAAACATAACCATAATTATATTAAAAATCAATAACTTTTCCTTTGGTGGTGTTGAAAAAAGATGGCGCGACCTGTTCTTTGATGACGTCAGTAGACAAACAAATGTTGGATTGCATAATTATGGTTATGTTTTAGAAAAGATTAAGTATTCCAAGTTGTAAAATGAAGCTATTTTAATCGATGTTCAAATTTTCATCCTTGGGAATGCATTAATTGTGAAGAAAATGTGTACAGAAGTTTTTCCATTGGAAGTATAGGAAGCAAAATTACTTGACGTCCACCTTAGATGCACCCGGGATGCGTATTTCACAAGTGAATGTATGGATTTGCGATTAAGGCCATTTCCGCCACGCCATTGGTTTAGAGCTACTTTGGAGATTGTGTGTAGGCGGGGCCTATGAGGAGAGTCATGTGACAGGAACACTGTCTTTTATCGGGGTAAGTTCTGCTTGCTAAAAAATTTAAAAAAATCATTCTGAGGGTACTTACTACTTAACATATGTGACAAATGAACATATTGAATAATACGGTAAAGTAATTTTGTGCACGATATCATAAGGAATATCTGCAGTTTCTCAGATGAATACAAGTCGAAATCTATCTTATGTTCTAGAGCACCAAGATTTTTATTTAAGACTAGCGCTTCTATTGCAGAAAAAAATGCTATTTTTGGCTATGATATGGCCCAAATTAAGTTTACATTTGGTGCTACAGGTTTTGAATTTAACCAACTTACTTTGAATTTTGTTGCTGTTAGTTTCCAAATAACAAGAGTAAGAGACCAATTTTTGTATTTGCTAGTTGATTCTGTACCTTCAAATTTCTCTGAATGATTAAACTTTTCATTTCTAAGCAATTTAATTAGTCACAAACCAATATTTCTATTCACTGTCGAATTAATACTTTTAAGATTCAGCCAGTGCTTCCTAATTAGCCTTTCTCTAAATTATGGGTTTCTTCTTCATAACATCAGTGAGGCTACGTAACGCAAACGATAAAGAGTGTGTTTACAAAAACAATTTAATGTGCAATTTCTGCACACAACAAAGTAGTACTGCAATATAGACAAAATTGTATATTCAGAGAATGTCCATACCTCTGGATTTCAGTATCCAGTACCACCACGTCTGTGTCGAAGAACATCTTGACAACTACAAGCAATACCTTATTGGCGAGTGTCTGGAGCAGCTTGTCCCATATTATAGGCAACATGTTACACAGGTCTGCCAGTGGAATACATGCTCATTTAAGTGATGTTTTGGACATCATAAAATAGGTACATAGTATGAGCTGCTGTGTGTCAAGAAGAAATCCCCTTCCCTACTTAACACCGCTGTTACATGCGTTAACACACATGATATGTATATGTGTGTACCTATCTGTGTCTTTCTGGCTGTCAAATAAATAACACAGAAAAAGTTGAATGCCACGAAGACATAGCTCCTTCAGTAGGTTTTATCAGTGGTTTAGCTCTATTTTTTTTGTGTGTGTGTGAAATTTTTACTCTTAGTAAATTGTTTTTAACTGCAGCTTGTGCACATTTTGGCTTTTCACTTTACTAGATAAATTAAAATTTGGTGGAATATCTTATATTTTAATGAGCTTCATTTTGAAAGTTCTTAGGGCAAATTTCATGCGTGAATTTACATTAACAAATAATTGGGCATTCAAAACAGTTGAATTATCTAAAAAAATTACATAATTGCTTGTTGTTGTTTTTTAATTTTACTCAGATTTGGTCATTCATGGCCCTGGTTAGGAAAGTTAGGGATGTTACGCAAAACACAGGTGAGTGGGAATCAAGTACAACCTTCTGTAACTCTAAAACTTGACCTTATATCTCTCTTGGTTCAGTATCTCTCCTAGTAGATCCACTCCCTCTGCAGGGTGCAACTGGATAACCCAGTGAAAGTCAACTAACTTGGTGAAGTAAATATTGGTGGAATTAAAGGATTAAACGATGGTTGAAATTACAGAATAAGCAACGTTTATTCACAGTTAAACATTTTACATAAAGATCTACTGTAGTTTTGCTGAGCGCTTGGCTTCATCAGGACAAATGAGCATAAACATTGAAATCATTGTGACACCATCAGCTTTCTGGCAGTCATGGATTTTGGTGAGTTGTTTCCATGCTATTGAAAGATATGGAGTAGGTGTCATGTCATTGACAAGTCATGAACAAGAGTCAACAAGAAGTTGCTGCTTTCAACACATTCATATATTGTGATATACATATGTATATGCTCAGTTGAGGATTCCTTTTAGAAAGAGCTAAATTTTCTTAAAGGAATTGAATGCAATGCACAGAGAAAATAATTCTATTTTTAAATCTGTAAACCAGGTGAATTTTTACGGATCAAAAGACTATGCTAAAGACACAAATTCCTAGGGAATTTATTAGATCCCTTGGGAATGTGGATTTTCATATATAGGACAGGCCCGCAGAGCTTTTAAGTTTTCGTGTGAAGGAACACAAGTGTTACGTATGGAAATGTGAAGTGAAGTAGTCTATAGCCTCATATTGTTTGAAAATGCTAAGCTTATTGATAAAACTGATTTGACTATCAAGTTTAATATATTAGCTTTCCACATATACTGCAACTCTTCACCGCTTGTCATCGACATGACATCTACTCCATTTCTTTCAAGCGCATGGAAACAACTCACCAAAATCCGTGACCATCAGAACTGATGTCACAATGATTTGAACGTTTGCACCAATTTCTATCTCGTTGGTTTGCACTCCTTTTATGTTGATGACGCCAAGCCAAACACTCAGCGAAACTATAGTTTATTTTAAAATATATATTTATTGTGAATAAATGACCTTAAAACAAAATATTTAATTGTGAATTCCCATTTACCACTCCTTGGAGGCTATTGTTATCGGAGCTCACCCACCATGTGCTGTGTTGTCATGATGCTAATTTATGCTGATAACTTATCTCCAGTACTCACAAATTTGCATGTCACCATGTTTACCACTGTATTATATATATATTCTCTTATGATTTAGAATACATGAATGGTGTTCGAAGCCTATGAAAATAACGAAATGAATATACATGGTGTATTTGTTTCGTTAATAGCTTTTTGTGACCACCTATGAATTGAAACAGGAAAATAATTTATATGTTATGTACAAAAATAAACAGACAGAAGAGCACAGCACAGTGTCGGAGCCAAACAAACTGGATCGGAAGGCTCTTTTCGTAGCTAATTTGCATACAAATTCCTCAAAAAGGTGTTTCACCATATGTAATTTATACCTACAATAAAATAAAGTACTTACAATTATTTATAGCCTACGTACTGCAACGCATTTGGACACTCAAGGAGAAACTTAAGAATTGCAATTCCTAAGCACAAGAATTAAACTAGAGACATTATGCTAAACAAACTTCCTCTAATACTAAAACAATCATGACCAAAAATTAAATTTAAATTCACAAAATAGTGAAAAATATGATACACTGCACCCTCAATGTTTAAAGACCAAATACACAAGTTTTTGCACACACAAATCGGTTCTTATCAGGATTCCAATCACTTTTCCCAACTTGTTTCCTGCATAGATAAATTGCAAAATATAAGTGGTCAACCATTATGTGGTGATAAGAATACAGGTAATAAGAATATTAATAATAATTTTCAGTAATATTTATTTGAATATTTTGCACAGATGTTGCATACATTTAAAAAATGCACTCATAATACATTTAGTTATTTAGTTGTATAAAAAAATCTGACCTCCCCCACCCCCAAAAAATAAATTTCTGGGCATTCCCTCTCTGCCCAGCTTCATGTTGGCATAATCTGACTTTGTGCATGGTAACTTATAATATTCTTAGAAACTATAGCAGTTAATTTTGTCATGCTGCTAACAAGCCTTAATAATAAAATTGCATATAATATTCGCAAAAAAAAAAAAAAAAGTACCGCTTCATCTGTTAACTTGCTCTGGGGAGAAATCTTGCCAATAAATTTTTCATATAAGGATTATTTGTTGCATTAACTGCTGACTGAATGTGAAGAAACCTTGACAATTGTTAAGTTCATTGAAATATTAGCTTTTCTTCTACTTTATGCTACAACTTAAAAAAAAAGTAATTACCTTTCGTTTTTGCGTAAGACCGACGTAATTTGTCAGGTTCGTCGATATATTTTTCTTTCACTTCGTACGAAAACTTTAAAAAATTAATTATTAATTTCGTCTAAATATTCGTATTTCATGCCACGACTTAAGTATTTTTAAATAATTTGCTAATAAAACAACAGCACATTTCATTTATTTTGTGCGGAAAATTTCAAAGTTCCCGTCGGTTAGTATTCTAAGTGAAAACTCAAATAATTCGTCACTTTCATCTAAAGATTAGCATTTCGTTCACTTTTCGCGCCAACTTTCTAAGTAATTCCTGAGCTAAATATTAGCGCATTTTATTCATATTGTAATATCAACTTTCATCGCACAGAAAGTGATTCCCTAAGTTTTTTGCAAATGATTCCACATGATGAAAACAAATGCAGAACACCACGTTATAGCGTTATAACCACGTTAAACGCGACACATCGTCCGTTCTGAACGAAAGCAAGATCGGAACGTCGGACCCCTGCTGTGACGTCACTAAAGCTGCATTTAGGCTTGATCAAGTATAACGATGGCTCCGTATTGCGTCGGCCCTGGCGTGTTTCTTTCGCTGTGGCCCGAGGCTGCGTCGGCCGATGCTTCTTAACCAAGTTCGTGACGCACCTCTTTGTTTCATTTCTTTTTTTTTTTTTTTTTTTTTTCTGAGGAGGAGGAATGCGTTTTGCTTGTTTGAAAACTTAGTGAAAAGAAATCACGGAGCTGGGGCCAGGATAACGTCGGCCCGAAGCCTCCGAACACAGTTCGAGCTTCGGAACACAAAATTCACTTCACCCAACTGTGATCGAATAAAATGAGAATTACATGACCACCTGACACTTTGGCATGAGCACACCTTTCATTTGAAATTGTTCTGTTCACACATTGACAATTTGATATTGTGCAGGATCTCAGCGTTACTTGATAACCATGTCACATGGGCTTACAAACCTGATATACTGGGTTATTAAACCAAAGAATCTTGCACGTCGCATAAGAATTATTAGCCTTCAGGGGTCTCAAATGCTGTGTATTTCTAGCTTCCGAGGGGAGACGAACTCTAAAATGTTCAATGAACGTTGTTGGTACACTGTCCAGAGAAGCGGAGAAAGTTTCCGCATGTTTTTCGCCACGTCTTTGGCAATTTAACTCAAAATATGATTTAAATTTTTGAATCCATAACTTATACTAGTTTCAAACTGGTGTGTTTCAATAAATAAAAAAAAAAGCAGGGTAATAATTTTTATAATCTTTCCAAAAGAGCTGGAGCATACAAAAGATGCTTACGTAGAGAGCCTTGGAGTCTTTTCATCATGTTTTGTGCAATCTTATTCAAAAAATGATGATAAAATTTAAATCCATTGAAGAAAATAGTTTCCAACAGGTGTTTTTCAGCATATTAAGAAAAATGTGAGGCAATACAAATACTTCTTCTTTCCACATGGTAGGAACACACATACGTAGCTGTTTACGCAAAAAACATTGGAGGCTTTTCATCATGGTTTGGGCAATCTTATTAAAAAACGTGATTAAAAATTTAAATTCATAGGAGAAAATAGTTTCCACCTGTTGTTTTTCAGCAAATTAGTAAAAATGTGAGGCAATATATAAATATACAAGGTCTGTCCGAAAAGTAATGAGAATCATTCAATTACACGTTTAATTAAAGTTATACTTACATAACATTAAAATTCCTCGAAATAACATCCTTGAACGTCAATACACCGCTGCCAGCAGTTCTGCCACGCCGTGTAGCTTGTCTGGAAGTCGGGAACAGGGATCGCTTTCAAGGCACTCGTCACGGCAGTTTGTCACAGTCCCAAAAGGATGTCATTTCAGGCTGGATTTGAGCCGGGGAAACAAAAAGAAGTCAGCCAGCCGTGGCCAAGTCCGGGCTGTAGGGAGGTTGGGACAACGTTGCTACCTTGTGTTTCGCCAGAAACTCTCTCACTCTCAGCGACGCATAGCTCGGCACATTATCGTGGTGAAGAACCCAAATACGGGTGATGTCCGGGCGGACGCCCGCCACTTTATTCTTCAGCCGTTGAAGCACTCCCAGGTAAAATGCAGTGCTGACCGTTTGTCCGGGTGGTACGGACTCGTTATAGGCAACACCTTTACAGTCAAAGAAGACAATGAGCATCGAATTCATCTTCGATTTGCACATTCGAGCCTTCTTTGGTCGAAGAGACTCGGGAGTGTGCCACTCTGAGCTCTGTCTTTTCGTCTCCGGATCGTACTCAAAGACCAACGTTTCATCACCTGTGATCATTTTCTTAAAAAAAAACAGGTTCACTCCTCACACGGTCCCCAAGCTCACGAGAAATCGACACACGGTTGTTCCTCTGTTCATTGGTCAAAACCTTAGGAACCAATTTGACGCAAACTTTCCGTCTCTGCAATTCTTCTGTGATGATTTCATGCACAATGGATTTTGAAAGTCCCACGTGCTCTGCTACCAATCTAACACTCAGACGTCGGTCAGAGTCCAAAACCGCTTTCACCTTTTCCACATTGTCCATAGTGTGAGACGTTGAAGGGTGCCCTGGGCGTGGCTCAACCTTGACGCTCTCTCTTTCTTCTGTGAACGTTTTGTGCTACCGAAACACTTGTGCTTTTGATAAAGCATCCTTCCCGTAGGCTTTCTGTATCATAGCAAGCGTCTCGGTCGCTGATTTTTCAAATTTAACTCAAAACTTTACCACGTATCGCTGTTCGACACTCTTCTGCATTTTGACCGTTACGCGACGCTCACACAGCTGTCCACTTCGCAAGCGATCCTCACTCTGTAAAAGCTCTGAGCCAAATGACGAGATATCGATCGTTTACCTAACATACACCGCCACCCGTCACTCTGCCCTCCGGTCCTTCTGATTGGCCTAGCAAACTCATTACTTTCCGGACAAACCTTGTAACAACATTTGCCGCATATCTGCAATATATGAGAGGGTGACTTATTTTAGTTTTGAACAAAACAATTATACGTATTGTTGAATTTATTATTTAAAAATTGAAAACCACAGTGCTCTAGGCAGTGCCGGATCTAGACAATTTTTGAAGGGGCCAAAAGAAAGAAATGCCGCCCCCCGCACATATATATATAATATGAATATACACTGAAGTGCCAGAAAAACTGGCACAGACGAGCTTATGCAAAATACATAGCAACGTAACCTATGCGCGTATTTGGTTACATCCCACAGTGCGCATATAAAGCGATAGACATCCTTGCCAGCTGTCGGAGCTGTTTTCGGCATGAGAATGACAAGTAATAACGATTTGAGCGATTTTCAACGCGGTGTCATAGTTGGCGCTCGTGAGATGGGCCATAGTACTCGTATTTCGGAGGTAGAAACGAAGTTCAGATTTTCACGGACGACCATTGCAAGGGTGTACCGTGACTACAAGAATTCAGGCAAAACCTCCAACCTACGATACCACTGTGGCCGTAAAAAGGCATTGGATGAACGTGACCATCGTCGGCTGTCAAGAATCGTTTCACGCGATAGGCGTTCAACACTCTCGCAGGTACCATCGGAATTCAATGCTGGAGCCTCAACAAGCATCAGCGTCCAGACTGTGCAACGTACCCTGCACGACATGGGCTTTGGGAGCCGACGCCTAACTCGAGTCCCCTTGATGGGTGCACGACACAGAGCTATGCGCTTCCCTTGGGCACGGCAACACCGCCACTGGACACTTGATGACTGGAAACCGGTAGCCTGGTCTGACGAGTCGCGTTTCCAACTGTATCGGGCAGATGGAAGGATTCGTGTGTGGCGCAAACCCTATGAAGCCATGGATCCCGCCTGTCAACAGGGAACTGTACCGGCTGGTGGGGGTCCGTAATGGCATGGGGGGTATTTAGATGGACTTCGTTGGGACCCCTGGTACGTCTAGAAACGTCTGTGACCAGCCGACGCTATGTGCGCATCCTTTCGGACGAGGTACACCCGTTCATGCCCTGCATTCATGCTGATGGCTTGGGCCTGTTCCAACAGCACAATGCACCTGCACACAAATGTCGGGACGCCACATTATGGTTAGAGAAGCATTCGTCTGAGTTTGGGGTGTTGCCATTCCCACCCAAGTCTTCAGATCTGAACGTGGTAGAACACCTTTTGGATGCCATGCAACGCGCTATCAAACACAGGAATCAGAGATCTCGGAATACACCCGAATTGTGGAACGCTCTGCGGGAAGTATGGTGTGCATTGCTTACAGCATATTTCTAGAATCTAGTGGAGCCATGTCTCGTCGTATTTCTGCAGTCCTGCGCTCCCGTGGGGGACCTACCAAGTATTAGACTGGTGTACCAGTTTTTCTGGCACTTCAGTGTACATACGTATGTGCATATAAATTTTTATTAGCAGAAATTAATTACAAGATGCCCATATGTTTTCAGTTTTAAAAGAAATAGCACAATAACCGGAATGTTTTCAGGATCAGAAATAGCTAATTATTATCCTGACATAAAAATTTTGCTTTCATAAAAATATTTTTTGACAATTTATTTTAAACTTATTCAAATTATAAATATTTAAAGCCAAAAAAGTAACGACGTTTGGTGGTTATATGGTGATGGGTAAATAAGGTAAATAGAAATGTACTTATCATTAAAATTAAATAATCCGAATATATCAGCAGGAAGAATTGTACAAAAAACACATCAGCAGAAAAACATTAAATTTGGTCTGCAAACGCGGATTTTGGTCTTAAGATATATATGTAGATTTTTGGTGATAAATTAATATAATTTTTTTTACGTAAGAATTAATATAAATTCACTTATCACTAAAAATTAATAATACGAACATATAGGCACTAGGTAGAAAGAAGAGTTTAAGGAAACAACCATAACGTTTTTGTACGAAAACTTAAAACATATTTTACACTGGACTGGCGAGGTGAAACTTGATAGATTTCAAAATTTAACTTTCCTAGCCTTTTTTTCCGGAAAGGTTTTTACCGCATCCTCACAACTGATTGTATTTGTTATGTCACTCTCTGTAGATAATATCGCTAAGCTTGATAGGCGATCTTGGTGCATTGTCGATCTGAGATATGATTTTTAAGCTTCATTTTGCTAAACTTCGTTTCACAGGTCGCTGACGTTGTTGGCAGAGTAGCACTGTTGCATATATTCTTAATGCTATACATAATTTAGGGAATGAATTTTGTA
Source organism: Macrothele yani (assembly GCA_039090855.1). Lineage (NCBI taxonomy): Eukaryota > Metazoa > Arthropoda > Arachnida > Araneae > Macrothelidae > Macrothele > Macrothele yani. The sequence continues at coordinate 141,909,120 of CM077001.1, forward strand.
ACCCATTCGTATGAATCACAGATAGTAAATCAGGGCAACTTAACTGATCTACATGTTTTCAAAAATACTGTGCTTGATCCAAATATAGCGCGCACACTTTTAAATCTTTACTGTTCATTTTCCTTATTTTCTCACCGCAAAGAAAAAAGAAATCTGTGTTTAGGGTTTTGGTGCTTTTAGTTCAGTTAGCATTCGGTCGAAAATAATATTTATGTCTTGCTTGAACAGTTCTTCTGACGAAATTCCGCCGGATTCATCATTTTTAATTTCGCCGGCCATTTTCTTCTTCTTAGATTTCCTCCTTTCTTAAAACGCTGCCTCAACAGACATTACAGTTGCAATATTTGTTGCGTCTTCAAGCCACCCTTCAAAGCCAGAATTTCGTATTCCCTGCAAAGTAGCGATCAAACCTTCCATTAAACAGATTGATCTGTTTAATATTATGTCACTGTTTTGAATTTCGATATTTATACGATTAACTTCTCTCAATATAGAATTCCATATAACAAGATTCAAGAAGAACCTAAAATCTGTTATAGTGAAAAAAAAACTTCCTGCATCTGACTTAACTTCTGGAAGGAAATCTCGGCTTTTTATTTCTTCAAGTCCTTGAGCCACTTTAGCCATATTCGTTTTCAGAGGATCCACAAATTCCCATTTGGCATACTACCTTGTATGGCTGGTTCCTTTTAAGTTACTTCCGGTACATTTCTTCATAATTTCCCATCTTGCAGTCGATGACGCAAAAAAGCAGAATACCCTTTGCACAACGCCGAAAAGATACGACACTTCTTGGCAGCTGGAAGCAGCATGCACACCCACCAGATTGAGAGAGTGCGTTATGCCGGAGGTCACGGTTATGCACGGCACAAACACCGCAATTTTTTTTTTATATAACATTGCTTGGACTTCTTTGTACATACCAGCCATGTTTGATCCTTTGTCATAAGATTGTCCTCGACAATCGGTTATCTTAAGGCGATCATACTCTAATTTACTTAGAATTGCATGAGATATATATTCTCCAGTTTTACCGTGTAAATCTATGAAGTCAATAAAACTGTCTTTTATTTTGCATTTTCCACTTTCGTCAATTTTTACATTCCTAATAACCTCACTCATCTGCTCACAGTGAAGTACATCCAAGGAGGTTAGAATAATACTTTTGGAGATGCCCTGAGTCTCTTAACCGTGAAGCCGCAAACTGTGGGAATTTGACGTTGTTTACACGATGCCTATGTAATTTCAAGTGTGTGTATTTTAGAATAACGTGGCTTTTGGTTGCAGAAACAGTGTTAATGTCAAACCAGAATGAATTATACTTCTTATACGAGAGAAATTTTTAATTTTATCGTTATGTTTTGTTTTGAATTCGAAACTAACATTCGTGTATTTCAATTTAAAATAAAAATGAGAAGGAGTCTCAAAATAATTAAGAATTTTATAAATTCAGCATTTTCTCACACATCGGCAGTAATTTACGATGCGAAATTGGAAACATTTGCTACGAAAGAAGGCGATTCAGCCAACACAAAACACATTGCAACAGCATTGAAACCTATCAGCTTTCCCACACTTTAACGGCTGTCGCTCGCAGTTATAGGCTTCACGCAAAGTGGTACTACTCCATTAGCAAGGGCATCTCCAGATATCTTATTCTGACCTCCTTGGGTACATCACGTGTGGTGTCAAACACAATAGTGAAGTATTTCGCAGACAATATCTCTTTTACTATTACTTCACGTACTTTTTCGGCCGTGAGTTCTGTGATTTCATTTTGAATGGTACTGGACAAGTAACTCACTTGCCCCTTTTTCAAATTTTCCAAAGAGTTGTGTTTTGATAAAAGTGATATCAGGTTTAGAAAATTTCTTTATGTTTTTGAAGAAAAAGCTGTAGTTAATGTGTACGAATTTTCGTGTGACTCGCTCCTTCTCCCCTCTCGTTTCCCGAGGGTAACAACTCGTTTCTTGAAGCCCTGACTGAAGTTTCTGCTGTTGAAACCTATAATCCAGACCCAATTTTTATAATTTTTTTACGAGGATTTAGATGTAGAAGCTAATTTTTGCATGATGATGATGATGATTAATTTCGCCTCTTCTTTATTCCACTCGGCCATTTAGCATTGCCAAAACGTCTCCTGGTTAAAGTTATGATCGGCTCGAATTGCTGTGCAGCCCCCTCTAGACTGCCGCCCGGGACAGCTTCGCACCTTTGCCCTTCCCTAGATCCGGCCCTGGCTCTAGGTAACACCACGTGGGTACCACCCTTACTTTTCCAGACACCCTGCCTGACTAACAACCCTCCTCCTCCACCACACATAAATACATCGCGAAAAACACCTCGTGTTTGAAATCCTGAAAAAATTACTGTGCTTAGGGGTGCTGAAGTAAATCTCGCAGGAGAGCGGACGTTGTGCTAGTTACGCTATTGTATGCTAATTTGTATCACTTGAACTTTTGCACAGACTGTTTTGCTCCGAGATGTGCCTCTCCTATAATACTGTGAGTAGTCTTTGTGCTACACACAGTTTCAGTTCTCATGTATAAGTATTTCATCTTTTCATTTATATTTTCAATTCACTTTGTATGTTATGATTTTATTATATTCATTGCATATTTATTTTGAGACGTTCGAAATGCTTCAGTCTCTCCTCGTACCTTTGTTTATGAATAAAGCGATGCTCAAATATTGCAGCATCTTTAGGCTACGTACGCTGGCATTTTTATCAATGAAATTTCTATTTAGTTTGGGGCAAAAACAACACAAACAAAATGGAAAATTAGAGAAAGAAGCAACAACACTATAAACTCACAATACACTGGCGTTCACCCTCGTACCTTAGGAAGCGCAACTGAGGTTTAAAACTTTTATTACTACAGTGGTTGTGATCACAGAGATGTTGAGATATATTAAATCAGCAATGTTTATTCACAGTTAAATATTTTATTCTAGCATCTACTGTAATTTCGCTGAGTGCTTGTCTCACTTTCATCAAGATAAACGACCAGCAGAGCCAAACGTTTAGCGAAACTACACTAGATCTTAAAAAAAAAAAAATATTGTGAATAAACGTTGCTGGTTTAATCTGGTGCAGCTGAGGTTAAGTAACATGGCGTTGGGGCCGTTCAGGCAACACAACGGGCTTCACTAGCAAGAACACCTGCTTCCTCCTCTTACTCTATCCTCCTGGAGTCCGTGCACTAGCGCCACCAGTAGGAAAAGGTAACGCCCCCTTGTCAACGTAAGAAATTTGTTGCTTCACTCAGTCATGTGATAAGAAGAACAAACTTCATCAGTGAGTCGGCAGTAGGCAGGTGCGTTTCTTCTTTAAAGTTCGCTTCGTACGGTACGGCTTCGCATTCTTAGGTGGATTTGGTGTTCGGCTAAAAGAAAAAAAATGTCTTCTGAACTTCCAGCTGATGCCCCAGCCCCGCGATTGTGCCACCTTATTAAGTGGGCCGATTTTGATGGCTACGGATTTAATTTACATGCTGAAAAGTCCAGAAGTGGCCAATTTATTGGCAAAGTTGACGACGACAGCCCTGCACAGTACGCAGGTTTGCGAGAGGGTGACCGCATCATAGAAGTCAATGGAGTAAATATTGCCAATGAGAATCACAGGCAGGTGGTGGAAAGGATAAAATCCATTCCTAACGAAACCAAGTTACTTGTTGTTGATGAAGAAGCTGATAGATGGTATAAAGTTATGAAGTTCGTGGTTAAAAGTACCCAGCCTAATGTGGAAGTCTTGAAAACCCCCGTTCCACGTCCTTCCTCCAACCAACCTCCTAGTTACGACAAAATTAGTTCTAATGCAAACGGTGTTGACATAAAAGAATCTAATGGAGTGGAAAAACATTCTAATGCAGGAGATGTTTTGAATGGATCTCAGCATTCTCCTTCGGGATCTCCAACTTTGGTAAGTTGAGAATTTTTTTTTATTTGGATTGTCTAAGTTCTATTCACGACATGCTTTGAAATGTTTACGGGTATTTAAAAGGTAGCTTTATGGCTACAAACTTTGTTTCAGGTATTATGGGAAATAGAAAATAAGCTTCAGGTAGAGTTTCTTATTATTTGAAACTTGATACTGTGCAGTGTGGATAGTATGTGCGTCACATTTTAAACTGTGACTAACAGAAAAAGTACTTCAGTCAACTCCCGATTAATGGATTTTGCTTTTTTTTTCGACGTGCTACTTTTTCATGTGTTAAAATTTAAAATTGCTTCCATTTTTAACATGTTTCACTTATAGCTGTAAAAAAAAAAAAAAAAAGATTCACAGAACTGCCTAAATTCCCTTAAACGTGTTTATTCATATTTTTCGAAATTTCGTAGTACGTCGCCCTATTTTCGCCCCAGGGTTTTTTTTAATTATTATTCAGGCTGTTATTTATTGAACTGCTATAGTAAAGATGTTTCAAAGAAATGTACTTCACCGTAACATATTCAGTCATGTTCTTAAATTTCATTTTTTTTTAGTTTTAATTTTTATCTTTAGATGAAAAGGTATATAGTGCTTTCCCCAGAAATGGGACTTCAACTTAGAAATGAACTGGGATTAATTGTCCCACTTTTTTCATGAATTTGTTGAGATGAAACTTTGAGTGGTAACCTTGTTAATTTGTTCATTTTCTTGTAGCATGATCTTTTACATTCTACATGTAAAAGATATAATGTAGAAACCCACAAGTGTGCAAACTCTTGCCAGATGCTTCCAGAGTTTAAAAAAAATGGGGGAGGGGGGGAATCCGAAATTTTCTTACATTTGTTCTTGAATGCCTAACCACCACCATCAGCTCATTCATAAAAGAGCTGTTCAGTGCTATTAGAGGAAATTCTCTGTGGGCTATTTTTTTTCCAGTCCATTTATAGGTAGGAAAATCTCAAAACTTAATCTCAAAACAGTCTTGTATGCATGCAGTTATTTTCATTTCATGGGAAAACACATGTCCTGTATTGTGGAAAAGATCGGACCAAAACGTTTTGGATTATTTTTTTACAATTGTCAAAGTCAAAATTTTCTGACTTTTTTATACTGCAGGGTTTTTTCCTGTTTATTTCTTACTTTTGTCCTACATGATTTTACTATAACCTCTATTCAAAAAATTTTTATCCTAAAAGGTACTTGCAAGTAGAATTACAAAGAAAAAAGTTGGCTGAAAGAAGAAATAAATTAAATTTTTAAAGGTAATAAATAAACTGGTATATAAGTTCTGTGGAAGAAATGTTCTTATAATAGTGGAAATAAGTCAAAATTATTAACACAACAATTGGACATCTCGGAATTGTTTTCATTTACTGTTTACCATGTAACATCAGTCACATCAGAAAACTGCAGCCATTTCAGAGAGGTCTGATAGCTGGGTTAATAATTCTGACCTATTTCCATGTGTTATGAGAAGAATATTTGGTAAATTCTTCCACAGAATGTACCTGAGGTACTGGTGGTTTACACTGTGCCATATGAATGCAGAATTTGCTTTGACTGTCAAAAATCAATGTTCTGATTTAAACACCAGAGTAGTAGAATGTATGCATACACTGTACGTGGGTAGTTTCCAAATTATTAGTTGATTTTGCAAATAGTTTTTGCCTGTAGAATAAAAAAAATAAAACTGTTATTTACTACACTCAGTTAAAGTAACTTACTCAAGGCTTTACTCAAATTAATACACCTAATTCTATTTTGATTTGAAGAACTTTCAATTATTTTTTACATCTGAGTTTTTTCAGTTTTACAGCTACAATTCTGTCATGCCGCCCCGGTGGCGTATTGGTCTAAGCGATGGCCTCTGATCATTCGTCCGAACGGGGTCCGGGTTTGAATCCCGGTGAGGCATGGATGTTGTGTTTGTCTTACGGCACTAGCTCTTTCCCTTCCCTGGAACCAGTGACCCTAAATTAGGGACGGGCGACTGCTTATAGCCCATTGAGTTGCTCACGGTGGTCGTTAAACCTCCAACCAAAAAAAACAAAAAAAAAAAACAATTCTGTCCTCAAGATTTTATTGAGGCCTGTTCTCAATGCATAGGAATTGTACCAAAAGTTTTGTTTACACAAATAATTTAAATTTTAATTGCCAGGTTCCTCTTGCAGTTGGCAGTTATTAAATTAAAATCTTTTGTATTTTGAAAGTCTACTATTTTTGAATTAAGTTGTTAAAAATGCTAATTATAATTGTTTGAAGGTTCGTTGATGAAGCTGTTCTAGTTTGCCATAAAGGTGTATTTCATACATATTGCTGCACATTCAATTGTAATGTACTTATTTTGTCCTCTTTGGAATCTGTAATGTTCTAATAATTATTTATTGTTTTATCAGTTCTTTAAATTATCTTATTCTGTTATCGTAGTTCACGGGTTCACAGCAAGTTTTCTGTTTCAATGGTTGCATATGCAAATACATTTTATTTTTATGCAACCATGCTTATCACTCAGATACTTGAGACATAGCGTCCTAACAGATAGTGAAATCAGAAAATGCCAGCTTGATTTCAGGTCCAGGGCAATGTAATGTTCAAATTTTATGATTTGATTGTTACGTGATAAACAGCAAATACAGGCAATTTAGAGATGACTGATTGCTGTGTTAATAATTCTGACTGTGATATATGTTCACACTAGTTTGTTAAAGTGAGTGTATGTAATTTTAAAGTGAGTTAACCAAATGGAATTTAAGGGATTTTGGCACAAAAGCTCTTTAATGTCAGTGATAACCAGATTTTTATTTGCTTGTGAAGAGTGAGGTGTTAGTTAGACATTAGGGTGGCCGTCCAAATTAAAAGTTAGAAATTATTTGTTGGAACCATCTAATTTGGTTTCAATGCGTAAAGTAAACATGGCAAAAAGATTTGAAACTGTTTGGACAATATTATTGGTCGCTCAGAGAACTTGAATTTCCAGCACATAATAAAGTATTATAGTTTTGCATAGATAAATGGTAAATGCACTACCCTCTTGGTAGGTATCAAACATATTAAACAGTAAAATGTTGCTGATTAATAAAAAACATCCATGTCCGATTGTCAGTTCACTATTAAAGCAAATTGCAGTTCAATGGTGTTATCGCCAACTAGCAAAACACTTCTTAGGCTCAAGAACCTTTGCGGCGTTTGCGCGGTCTACTTCCACCAGCCTTATCGATGCCATCACCAATTAACAAATACTTCTAAGGCTCAGGAAACTTTGAGCGGTGCTCAGACACTACTTGAATCAAGTACTACTTCTGTTCTTCATTCTTTGTAATGCTTAAGTTAAAATCCTGAATAAGCTTCACTCTTCTTTCTGCTACGTCGTTGACTACATGGAAGCTGTTTGCATATTTTCTGGCTTCCTGATATTGTTTGTTTTCTTCCCAGTCATTCGGATCAACCTTTGTAAGAAAGTCTTAGGGAATCCCCAAAATATTGAAAAAGTTGATGGTGTTGACTGTTACAAAATCTTCAAGTTCTTTGGAGTCGATGGTGCTGGCATCCAATGTGATTCTCTTTAGCGGCCAATCAGAACTGGGTTTACTTAATGCCTCTACCATTTGTTTCTTCTTGCTGATATCCGTTTCAGGGTCGAAGAAAGCTAAGGCAATTAGTTCCTCACTGAGGTACCACAGGTGTTGTGTAAAGGATGTGACGGCAGCTGTGGAAATGCCAGAGTTAATGGTGATGTATTTCACTGCGGACTTCAGAAATTTGAGATCATTTGCTGGAGTGGCAGTTGAAAGAGTGCACGAAATCCAAGCCTTACTCTACAGTAAAGAGGCAAAAAGACTGATTTCTCGGACCGACATCTCTTCCCATGAAGTCAATTTGAATTGCTTTTTAAACATTCATACTTTGATGGAGTATAGAATCATTACCATCCACCTGGCACGATGCAATGCACCTGGATTCATTAAATGAATGCCTCGTGGTTGAGTCCTACCAAGGAAAATAATTGTCAGCTTCAACAGTTCACGGTAGTCATCACGTGGAAACCCACCTGGCTGCAGCAATGATTATCTTGCAAACTCGAGAGCGTCTGTTTGAATCTTGTTGTTTTTTGCGAGAACCTCTGAACATATCGGACCGTCAGGTGCTGTCGTGAAGCTTCTTTTGTCTACGAGGTTCCAGTTTGCTTTGAACAGTTTGAAAATACCAATTTCTGGACCTGACAACAGACCAAAACAGTAAGTAAAGACTTCACTGATGAAAATTTCATGGATGTGGTATCGACAATCCTTTCTTGCCACAGTAGGCTACCTTCTACCTAAAAACAAAATACATGATTTTAATATTCTGACTACTAAATGAAGTAGTTTCAATTAAAAGAATACATAGATAATTCTTATAGCAATTAATATTGACAAATGAGTAATGAATATTGACTATAGATTAAGTACCTTAATCGCGTACGTTCAAGCTTTGACTGTTATGCGATATAAGGTACTTAATCAATTAAGTACCTTATATTGCGTATGTTCAAACTTTTTCGCTTGTCTTGAGCCCCCTCTAAATACTATTCAAATGACTCCAGACTTGGCAGAAATAATTTATTTTACATATGTAACAATATGACAGGGTACCATTTGGCATACAACAAACTTCATTTTTTACCATATACACTGACGGAAAAAAATCCCAACACCAAGAAGGGGTTGTGTTAGATAAACGACAGTTGGTTGGCGGTGAGAGAACATCTGTAAGATGACGTCTATGCAAATTTCGCGCTCGGCGCATATGTGTGGTGCTAGTAGCGTCCCTCGGAACATGCAAAGCAGGTTTGCTGTAAATACGCTCTGTAACGTTCGTGAGCGTTAGTTATCGTTGAGATTCGACGTAGTGTGTTGATGTTAGTCAAGAATGCTTTTAAGAAGACGAAGAAGCCATTATCAACAGCTCACGGAGTTTGAACGAGGTCGTGTAATAGGGTTACGAGAAGGTGGATTTTCGTTCCGCAATATTGCAGAACGACTTGGCAGGAATGTAGCCACTATGCATGATTGTTGGCAGCGGTGGTCAAGGGAAGGTACTGCCTCAAGAAGACCGGGTTCCGGCTGGCCACGAGACACTACTGAGAGGGAAGACCGCCGTGTATGGCGTATGGCCGTGGCGCATCGTACCGCGTCTGCGGCAGCAATTCGAGCTGCAGTTGCCACCGCAGTGACACAACGAACTGTTACAAATCGTTTACTTGAAGGACAGCTCCGAGCCAGACGCCCTGTAGCGTGCATTCCACTTACTCCAAACCACTGCCGTTTGCGACGTCAGTGGTGTCAAGCTAGAACTCATTGGAGGACGGAGTGGAGATCTGTTGTTTTCTGATGAAAGCCGGTTCTGCCTGGGTGCCACTGATGGCCGTGTGTTGGTTAGAAGGAGGCCAGGTGAGCGCCTGCAACCAACCTGTCTGCGGCCGAGACACACTGGACCTACACCTAGAGTTATGGTCTGGGGAGCAATTTCCTATGACAGCAGGAGCACTCTCGTGGTTATCCCATGCACCCTGACGGCACAGTTGCACGTCGGCCTGGTGATTCAACCTGTTGTGCTGCCATTCATGAACAGCATTCCAGGGGGTGTTTTCCAACAGGATAACGCTCGCCCGCATACCGCTGTTGTAACCCAACATGCTCTACAGAGTGTCGACATGTTGCCGTGGCCGGCTAGATCACCAGATCTTTCACCAATCGCGAACATATGGGACATCATTGGACGACAACTCCAGCGTCACCCCCAACCAGCATTAACCGTCCCTGTATTGACCGACTAAGTGCAACAGGCATGGAACTCCATCCCACAAACTGACATCTAGCACCTGTATGACACAATGCATGAACGTTTGCATGCTTGCATTCAACATTCTGGCGGTTACACCGGTTATTTAATGTACCAGCATTTCACATTTAAAATGGCTCTTCTCGCGCTTACGTTAAGCTGTGATCTTGAAACCTTAATCGATTAAATATGTTACCTATACAAATGTATTGCCGCCATTTCATTCCTCTACAACTATTTTTTCGTGGTGTTGGGATTTTTTTTCCGTCAGTGTATTTGGCAACCACCCTATTAGACATGCTTTCATTACAGAGAGTTTCCTTTGTTAGGAAAAGTGAACTGTAGAAGTTAGGGCAGTCTGATTGGAAAGAGCAACAGAATATGAAAAAAAGGAAGTAACACACAGTGTTAGAATTAGAAATAAATCTTATACTGGCCCAGCGGACCACTAGAATTTGCAATCCACTGGTCCATCAAAATGCCCACTAGCCCGTAAAAAAAAAAAATTAAAAGACATTACAATATATGTAGAAAATGTTTCATTTCAATGGAATTATCTCCAATATTTGTTTTTAAACTTATCATTAGTTTGCCGCCTAAAAAGAAAACCATATGGCAAGGTAAAAGAAACAAATGCTTTTTTTAACTTGTGACAAATTAGAAAAAAAAAAAAAACTTACTGGCCCAGATGGCCAGTAAAATCAATAGTTCAGTGGTCCGACAAAAGTTTTACTGGCCAATGGCCACCGGACCACTGGGTAATTCGAACACTGACACACTTACCCTTGTTTGTACTCGGAATTCTGATACATTGGTACAAGCATTTGAAGGTAAAGAAATGCACAGTTCAGCTTTAAATAGCTCCACAAGGTTCTTCTTGTGACCCCTTGCATGTAAATTTGATACTTTTGTGTTGTGCCTTAACAGATATTAAACATCAAAGTTATCATGCTACTGTTGGTGTTATACATCACATGGTGTCAGATTAACATTGGCTTGCATTCTAAGTAATATAAAAGCACTTATTTCACTTCAGGACAAAAAACTTTTCTTCAGAAATAATTATGGTGTAACTTGTGGTGCCACCCTGATGGCACATCGATCAAAGTACTGGTTTCTGATCGTTTGTCAGAGATGTGTTCGGGTTCGTATCCTGGTGAGGCATGGATTTTGTTTTTGTCTTGTGGCACTGGCTCTCTCCCTTCTCTGGAACCAGTGGCCATAAATTAAGAATGGCCAACTGCTTTATAGCCTGTAGAGTTGCTCGTTAAACTCGCCTACAAAAAAAAAAAACCCAGTCGCTTGTCTATAGGAGCACATAGCATGTGCTCTATCTAACCCGTCATTTTTCAGGGGTTTTATTAGATAAAAAGTTTAACAATAAAAAATTGTTCTATGAGTGTGAAATTGCATTGAAAACATATTAATATACACTATATTGACAAAAGTAACCGGACTCCTAGAAGCTGAACACAACATAGCATTTATTGACATACATTAGTGCGGTGTCGGTCCACCTTAGGCCTTAATGCATGCACTGACCATTCGATACATGCTTTCGACAAGGTTTTGGAACACAGTGGTAGGTATACGCTTCAATTCAGCTAACTGTTGCTTAGTAGTAGGCCTTGGTTCCAAACTTCTTATGCGGTGCTTTAATTAATCCCATAGGGCTATGGGATTAAGATCAGGGCCCTGCGCTGGCCAGTCCACACACGATATAGAATTATCGGCAAACCACGCAGTAATATTTTGAATGAACTTCAGCACTAAATGTTTCTTCATAGTTGTGTCACATGTATTAAGGTGATGAAAAGCATCTGGCATGTTTTCATTGAATTGAAAACCCATTTTAAATAATCAGAAATGCTTTGATCATATCACCTTTTTGATTCAGTCATCAGTAATCTCAAGCCTTTTCTGAACACTGGAATGTTCTTGTCAGTAAAATGATGAGCAATAGCAATATTCTTGTCTATTTCGAGAAGGGGGGGATGAAAGCAACTTCTATGAAAGACTTCATCGTACACCAGTCTGATCTACTGCTCTCCACCAGTTGATGGGAATCGGTTTGCTAAATGGAGGTGCTTTTAACTTTATCTCAAGGTGTTTTCCCTTAAAATTTGTTAAAATAGAGTAATTTGATAATAGAGGTTTAACTTCAGTTACAAAACTCTTGTCCCTTACTGGGTTACTGCACATATATACTGTTCTGTCTGTGGGCATATTTTAAGCTCCAATATGTTGCTTTTACCCAGAAGTTGAAGAGGTGAAGGTATTTCTGATAATTTATAAAAGGAAAAATGCAACAATATTGACAGGGCATAGGAACATTCTAAGGAAGTGGAGCTCATATTTTTTACAAATTCATGTGGAAAACAGCAAATGAAATCTGTTTAGCTTAGTGTGCACACATTTCTTACATAAAAAGCACAGGAACAAACAGAAATGATTTTAAGAATCGCTGGAAATTTTGTTACCTCTTGAACATCACAGTGAAAACAGGATTTCATTATACCACTCATTTCAGGGCGCTGTAAAGATAGGATGTAAGTCTTTAAAATAAATTATTTGCTGAAACTGGCGGAAGTTCTCTTCCCAGAATAAAATGAATGAAAATTTCACAACACTTTTAGGGCATACTACTGGCAGTACCGGTATTCATCAAAGTATTACTTTTTATGTTGTGCTCATGAGTGTAAACTGACACCTTTGAAAACATTTTGGATTTCAGCAGTGGCTTCCCAGAAAAACTTATGACCTCTCTCCCGAAACAAAAATGAGTTCTTCACACTTGCAGCAATTTTAAATAGATTGTGGCAACTTTTAGTCACAGTCAGTGAGTCTTAAATATATTAAAAGCAGCTGGCCTTTTGATTATATTAGCTCTTCAACTAGTTCTGTGTATCACTTCCCTTTGTTTACATGACACCTGCAGACACCCACCATCACGGTGCAAGAAAAACTAGCTCTACTGCTGTAGAAAAACAAAGATATGTAATAACAAAAACAAATTGGAGTACTTTTTTTATGGAAAATAATATATTTGCAACATAATTTTGTATCTTGAGTAATTTTTTGAGCTGTGTGCAGGTAACATTGTTGATTAACAGCAAGCGAAGAAAAAAAAAGAAAATATATTATATTAAAAGCAGCTTGTCGGAAAAGTCATGTCTTTTTCTGGCACCCAATGGCAGTTGGGCGGTTTTGGAAGTACTAGAGACATGCGCAGCTCTGTTATTGCTATGACATTCGACAGGTGTCAGTTCTAGCTGCAGTCTAAAAGGAATAGTGAGCGAGTTGGTTGATTTGTGGAGATTTGACATCAAGTTGAAGATGGAAGACCAAACTGTGCATTTTCGTCATATTTTACTGTTTTACTTCCGTAAAGGGAAGAACGCACGTCAAGCTTGTAAAAAGTTGCGTAAAGTGTACGGTGATAATGCTCTACAAGAACGTCTGTGCCAGCGGTGGTTCGCAAAATTCCGTGCTGGTGATTTTGACCTCAACGATGCTCCTCGGTCGGGGAGGCCCACTGAGGTTGATGACGACCAAATCAAGGCATTGATCGAGTCAAACCCACGTTACAAGACACGAGAGATTGCAGACGCATTGCACAGCCATCATTCAAGCATTCACGACCACCTGAAGAAGCTAGGATATGTAAGCAAGCTGGATGTGTGGGTTCCTCATGAACTCAAAGAAGCTCAATTGACGGCGCGTATAAACATCTGCGATATGCTCATTAAACGTGAGGAAAACGATCCTTTTTGAAGCGACGGATAACTGGTGACGAAAAGTGGATTGTGTACAACAATGTGCTGCGCAAACGGTCTTGGTCCTGACGTGCTGCTTTGCCTGAAACAACATCCAAAGCAGACATTCATCAGCGGAAGGTTCTGGTCTCAGTGTGGTGGGATTTTAAAGGTTATGTGTTTTTCGAGCTCTTACCATGGAACCAGACAATCAATTCGAATGTGTACTGTCTGCAATTGGACAGTTTGAACGAATCCATAATCCAGAAACGTCCGGAGCTCGTTCATCGTAAAGGTGTTGTGTTCCATCACGACAACGCGAGACACCACACACAAGTTTGATCACCCGCCAAAAATTATTGGAGCTTGGGTGGGATGTATTGCCACACCTAGCATACTCGCCTGACCTTGTGCCATCAGACTTCCACTTGTTTCGCTCTCTTCAACAGTCCTTGCGTGGTATAACGTTCAATTCAGATGAGGCTGTAAATCAGCACCTTGTAAAGTTTTTCGCCACGAAAGACAGGTCCTTCTATGAACGAGGCATTCTGCAGCTCACTGAAAGATGGCAAAAGGTTATCGAACAAAATGGGCATTATATTATTGACTGTTTGTTCTTTCTATTAATAAATGACCTTTTCAAAACATGGCTAAAATATGTCATGACTTTTCCGACAACCAAAAAAAAAAAAACACATCTGATGTGATTTATTATTCAACATTTTATTTCTGTAAAATAAATCTTATTTTTCTTTGCAAAATTGGTATTTATTGGTGTAGAAATCATCCTTATTCAAAAAATACTTTGCATGTAGCGGTGGCACTATTTTTTGCCCCATGATGGGTGGGTGTTGGCAGGTGCCGTGTAAACAAAGTGGAGTGACACACAGAACTACTTTAAGAGCTGATAATCAGAAGGTTAGCCTTAAAAAATATATCATATACATATACACTGCCCTATCATTAATATCTGGACATCTGCATGTCTGCAAATCTTGACAGGAAATTTAATATTGTATGCTCAAACCTTCAGCCCTAAGGATGGCCTCTAGTTTCTGTAGACTGCTCTCCACCAGTTTTTTTTTTTTTTTTTTTTTGTAAATTTCCACCAATATGTTTTTCTATTTGCCTTTCAAAGGCACGATGAGTTCAGATTAATTTGTTATGATATCCTCTTCTGTGCACCCGGCAATAGAGTTCATCCCAGAAATTCTGTGTGGGGCTCAGGTTACGATTCTGTGCCAGCTGGCCAATCCAACTTTTTGAGACTCTTGCCCTCAAACCGATCTGTAGCAATGCAAGCAGTATGACATGGTGTGCAATGGACATTTAAAAAGAAAATTAGCTGTGGAGTCTGCTTTAAGCAAACATGATTTTTCTTTGTAATTTGTAATATAACTTTTTAAGCATTGTCAAATGGCAAAAAAGCATTTCTTTAAGTTTGCAATGAAAAAAAGGAAAATGTTATTTGCCTGGATCTCGAGGCCTTTGTCCACGGGACCTGCTACAAGATTTCAATTAATTATCACCTATATATTAATTCTATAAGTTTTTTTATGGTGAGTCCTATTTTGAGAGAATGGCTGAGCGTAAAGATATGATTGAGGTATCAAAATAAAGGTCTTACCATGCAGATGTGCTGATTGAAGAGAAAAATGAGATTGGAGCAACGGTTCGGGCATTGTGGGGTGACAAAGTTCCAGTGTAAAGTCTATGGGAGAAGCGTGTGATTGACTCACGCATTGTTGAAGGTGGAAGCAAGGAGGAAGTTTTCTCTTTTCTGAGCGAACCGTTGCGCAAAGCAGCACTAGCAGGCAATTGTATCAAAGTTCTTCTCATTGGAACAGCGAACACTTTTGAAGACCTGATTGCATTATGCCGTTGGACTGTGTGATGTATATATGTAATTTAATATTCATTCGATCAAGTTTATTCCCATAGGTATGACGTTTCCCATTATGTAAAGATGTAAATAAAACATTCCATTGACCATTGTTAGTGAAAATATTTAGAATGTATATATTGAGTTGCACCATCTATATCTTCATTCTGTAAGGTTTTTTACTGTGAGACCTATTTTGAGAGAACTGCTGAACGTAAAAATACGGTTCAGGTATCAAAATAAAGGTCTTACCATGTAGATGTGCCAGTTGGAAGAGAAAACTGAGATTGGGGCAACGGTTCAGGCGTCGTGTGGTGGCAAAGTTCCCATGTAAAGTCTATGGGAGAAGTGTGTGGCCCTTATCTACATCAGGCACTCAGTTCAGTGTCAGACTTGGTATGTGCATGGTGTTCCATGATCAGTACTAAAGTAAGTAAATAAGATTTCATACTTACCCTTAACAGAATGTCTCTCCCACAGAAAAACAAAACAAAACTTAAGAGCCTTACTGAAAGGCCTGAGCGATCAATGGGTCGCAACTATATGTGTCAGACAAGAGAGAATGAAGAGTATTCACAACATGAATCTCATTCCAACAACATTTACAAACACAGTTGTGACTGAAGATGAGAGTGAAAGAGTGTGCTATCCAGTTGAATTTTTGCACACGATTGATATGAGTGGATTTCAGCCTCACATTTTACGACTGAAAAAGGGTGCAGTCGTGATAATCATCACGAACCTGGCCGCCCTGGTGGCGCAGTGGTTAAGTGTTGGCTTGTGATGATTTGTTCGTGAAGAGTCTGGGTTCGAATCCCGTAAGGCATGGGTGTTGTGTTTGTCTTACGGCACTGGCTCTCTCCCTTCCCTGGAACCAGTGACCCTACATTAGGGATGGACGACTTCTTATAGCCCATTGAGTTGCTCACGGTGGTCGTTAAGCCTTCAGTAAAAAAAAAAAAAAAAATCGCGAACCTGGACTATTGTCTTTACTGAAGTGATTGAATGAATTTGTCAAATTTATTCCTGCCCCCATCCAAAGTGTGTTCAGTAATTCTTCAAAAACAATTTTTAAAGAGAAAAAAACTTCTCTCCCCATCTTCGGATTATTTCAACTGCCCAGTTTCATCTCATGGTATGCTGCCTTTGATTTGAAATCCATTCTATTATTTTTCCATTAAAAATTAGATCCAAGCATTAGTATTGAAACAGATGCATGCATATGAAATTTATTCTTCTCCATTCAAACACTTTAATAATAATAAAAAAAATCATTTGCTGTCGGTTTTCAGTCATGGAAACTGAGAAAGGTTTTTTTTTTATTGTGTGTGTTTTTAGATGCCACTAATTTCTGGGAATTCTAAGTAGCAACGTAGTGCATCCATTTGATTTTGCCTTTCTACATTGTTTTGCTACTTGAACAGATTTCATGTGGTAGAAATATTTCACAGGGTTTTTATCAGTATGGCTTAATAAGTATGTCAGCCAGCCATGATGTGCTCTGCAGGAAAACCATCATCCAGTTTGTACAACTATCAAAACCATTAACTACCATAAGTGACAGTTATCATTTATACTTGTGGCCCCCTGCAGAAGGGGGTTGCATCTATGACATAGTTGGTGAAAGGTTGCAGAGCAAAACTGAGGAAATATGTCTGGTTTTTCCACAAAATGCGTTATTATGACTGCTAAGCATATTAAGCGTTAGTCATAGTTCACTGTCACATTTATTTCATATATATGTAAACAAACTGGATGTTGGCTTTCTTACTGAGCATTTCACAGATTGCTTGTTATGTTTATAATGAAGTCATGAATAAAAAAAAATATGAATTACTACTTCCACTTTCATTTAAAAAGTAGCTCAGTGAACTTAAATGGCAAATGGACAGAGTTGCTTAGAATTCATAAAAAACAAGTCTGTCTTTCTACAAATTACCAATTTTTTTTTTTTTTTTTTTTTTTTTGTGTTTTGCAAAGAATTGTGCATTTCATATTGTAATGAAGACTGAAGACTTTTTAGTGGGCATTTTCATACTGAATGTAGACTTTTAGTGATAGTCGTATTTTTCTTTCATTTTTCTACTGAAGATATGCTTTTCCATTCTTTCAAATCCTTTTATGCTATCTCATGATCTCATTTTTAGCCTTATTAAGCAAAATTATGAAAGTTCAAAGTCAGTACTTCTTCATGCACAATGTCACATAAATATACTCTTTCAAAAACATTTTTTTTTCCATTTCATTTCCAGTGGTTGAAAAAAAAATAAAGGGCAATTTTACCAATATGAAGATATGCTTACAAAAAAAAAATCATATGCATTTATCAATGCTTAAAGCAATGCCCAAGCTTCTATGTCCCCTCTTTTATGTTTCTACTTTTTTTTTTATTAATGATTATATATAATTCAAACTCAAGGAAGAAATATTTAAATTTGTCATAGTGAATATTTTGAACCATTTCCATTGTTTGGTAGTTAGCATCAGTAGAGATTTATAACATAGAAATGCCTTATTGTGCGAAAATGTCAGAAAATCAAACTTAGATCTTATAATACAAGATTCCCATTAAGCACTTTTAGATGTGTCATGATGATTATACAGATGTCAGGTGTGCAATGTCATGGAAGTTAGCCGAACTAAGTTGTGAAAGTTAGCTGAACTCTTTAGTCTCTCCAAAAGAATTCAAGCATTTAGAACACACACTGACTGCAGCAATCTGTGCCCTGCCTACAGTCACATACCCAACTTGACTTATGTTGTGAAAGTTAGACAAACTGTTAATTGTGAAGTACTGAAGTATTTATTTTCCTTAATTCATTCCCAGTCAGGCTGAGAAAAGAGCTTGTACAAGATGATTGAGGTAGCGATTTTGTTGATGACCTTTAATAGCCAGATTCGATTCTCTTAGTACAGAAAATGACAGTTTGCAGCTACTTGTTGATAGTGGTTTTATTTGAATTCTCTGGGCATATCAGTTAGCCTTGAATACAAGCTACTGAATGTGATAAAATGTGCTACATAACAGTTATCAGAGCTGAAGTAAATACAGATGTTATTATACTTGTATGTATGTAATTTACCTTTGTATTTACTTTGAATGCCATGTGTAAGAATGTACACATAAAGATCATCTGCAGAATTTGTATTTTTAACTTAAGACTTAAATGAAGGAAAAGTAGCCACTTTTCAGAAAAAATAGTGTAGCTAGCTAGACTTTGGAAATTGTAGCTGTAGCAAGCTACTTTTTCAAGAATGTAATTGTAGCAGTAGCTAACTACTTTTAAAAAAGTAGTTTTCCAATCACTGCAGATAGAGCTGTTGATAGAAAAGTTTGATTTTCAGAAGCTTTATGATTTCTACAATGCAATAAAATGTTATAATTTGTAGCATTTTTTTCTTTTGCCCCCAATTTGACTTTAAATAAATCAGTATTAAGGAGCGTCTTATGCTCCTTTAAAGCATAAATTTTACAGTAGTAGGCCTATTTCGAAATTTCATTTATGTTTTTTGCATGTATATGTTTTTGGTTTAAAACTCAGGCTTCACATGACAATAACACACAAACATAGAAATCGAGCGAAAACACAGTCTCATATGGTAAATGGTTCGTTTAGCGGTAGCTTTAGGTCATCTTACGACCTTGATCACCCGCAATCTACTGGATGGGCTGGTTTCCAGAACTACAATTTGAAGTTGGCGTGTTGGAATCGTTTCCAGATTTTAGTAGAGAGATCCAAATACATGGGATTTGGTGAGGATTCTCTGAATTGCAGTTTTTGGTGAACAAAATTTCAATGCTTTCTTGGAAATGCAGAGATGCTTTTTTTGTTGAATGGGGCAACTTTTTTTTTGTTTCTTTCCAAATGGGAACTGTAGAGGTGTCTTTAAGGGTTAGTGCAGATAAAGCTGTCTTTAGAAGACCATTGGAAACATCAATTTGGTGTTCACCAAGTCTTGTATTGATGCTTTGGTATGTGCTTCCAATATACACTGAGAGACCAGAGGAAGTTGAAATGGGAATAGCATAAACTCTAAGGGTGAGACAAGATCCCTGTCTTTAAGCAGGCACATTATTGCAGAAGGGTTTATTTTCAGTCTCACAGTAAAACCAAACCCTTCTGTAACCCTCACAGTGAAACTAAACCCTTCTGCAATAATGTGCCTACCTAAAGACAGGGACGCTGTCTCACCCCTGGAGTTTATGCTATTCTCATTTCAACTTCCTCTTAACCAGGAAGAAAACTGTAGTAATTTCTTCCTGGCTAATTAATGATTTACTAACTGGCACACTCCAGAAATGGATGTCTTACATGAACAGTGCCAAGTCAACATTTAAAAATGACATGACAACCTTATTCTCTTCCTTTCTCTCTAAATAACTGGTCTTTGTAATTGGTGTTCATTTTTTCACAATCTTTCAAGAAAAATTGATAGCATTGATGGAGGGATGCCGTTTTTCCCCCAACAGTACCATTTCAGAATCTACTTCATTGATATGATTTTCTCTTTTCTTTCAGCCAATAGCTTTCTTTTAAAACTAGAGCAAGGAACACAAATGAGTGCACAAAAAGACCAAGTGATATGTTTGGATGCTATGGCTCTACAACATTCCTTTTGCTCACAAACCAGTTTAATCTGCTTTTGACAAAATGGGAGGAAGAATATGACTTGCCTGGGAAGATTTTTTTATTTTTTTTAAACAACTGGAGAATCCGAATTCAACGTTTTTGCTGGAGTTGTAAATATTGTTCTAAATGATGATTTTCCTTGGAAATATGGATCTTTTTATGGTAACAAAAATTGATAAAAATAATTTTTGCCATATTGAAATTAAAAATTCTATGTTACATCAATAGGATTTTTGACAGAGACTGATATCTCATTTTCTTGCAACACACTGTTTTAGGTAAAAACAAATTCAAACTCCTTGCAAGGAACTTTCCTTGATCTTAAAACCCAACAGAACAGCTTTTTTTTTTTTTTTTTTTTTTTTTTATTGTGGGCAGTTTTCTCCTTGATCCCTGCTCCTATTTTGACTTGGGAAAGCCATATCTTGGATTTGTAGGACTAAATCATACTTTTTGAAGCAGAGAGATAAAACATACAACATAATGTATGTGCATACATGTGTGCCACAAACACAGTTGTATATTTGAACAGAAAGTATTTTTTAAGTGTTCTCTGTAGTAAATGGTATTTTACCCCCCCCCCCTTCCCAATTTTTTTCTCAGTTGGACTTTCAGAAGCATAAATAACATGGGAAAATATGTTGCAGAAATGTAAACTTACTCCCCTAGTGGCAAAGCTGTGCATTATGAAACATTAAAAACTATATGCTAAGTGCAAATGCCATTATCAGTATATACAGTGGTGGCAAAAATTGTGGACCCTTTTTGAAATTTTCATGTTTTGCAACTTTTGCAGGCTTATAGGAAATGTTATTTTGCACTAAATGCAAATGCTTATATGTCAATTTAAAGAAAATTTAATGCTGAATTCAATACAAAAAACAGAATGCAAATACATGCAGTACAAAAAAAAGTTATTCAGGGAATACTGCAATCATGCTGAATATACTGTAATGCACTTATGATTTCAATGTACTATCAGTTTTAAGTAGGGTAGCCTTTATTTTTTAAAACTGCATCACAGCAACATCCCATTAAGCCAACAAGTGTTTAAAGCTTTTCCTTTGTTGTTACGTGGTGCCAGGAAGCAATTTTAGCTTCAATTAATTGACTTTTATTTGATGGACACATCATTCGTACATGGCTTTTCGAACGGTGCCACACATTTTTTATTGGGTTCAGTTCAGGGCTGTTTCCTGGCAGGTCAACAATGTAATGAACTTTGTTGTGAACCACTGATTGCATATTTTTGCTGGATGGCAGGTAGCTGAATCCTGCTGAAAAAGAAATGGTGCATTATTGGGAAAGAGATCCCTGTTGGAAGGTAGCATTTTTGGTTCCAGGATGGTGTCAACGTATTTTCTTGCATTCAGTATGCTGTCGATTACATGAAGGCGGCCTACACCATTTCCTGCCATACATGCCCAAATCATAATGCTTGTTGGGTGCTTTACATTAGCCTCCATGCAGTCAGGATGTAGCTCTTCTCCTACACTACATCTCGTGCATTTTTGTCCATCACTACAAATAAAGATATCTTACTTTCGTCACTCCAAATGACTTGCTTCCATTGATCATCTTTCCATCTAATGTGTTATTTTGTCTACTGTAGTCGTTTTTGCGCTGCTGTAGATTCAGATATGGCTTTTTCTCGGAATCCTATTTCTTTGTCCCATATCTGGTAGTCTGCTCCTTATCATTCTTGAACTGACAAAAATGCCAGTTGAACATAGTTCAGCTCTGATAGCCTAGATGAAATTTTTCTGTCCTTCAGACAATCTTATTCTTCTGTCATCAACAGCTTTTATGCACTTTTTTTTTCCGGCCTTTTCCTGGTTTGTTTTTCAGTGACTTTGTTTCCTGATAATGTAAACACTCACTTTCTTACACCAGATGTTTTCACCAACCCACCTACTTGCCTTGCAATTTCAGCATAAGAAAGACCCGATTCACATAATAAAACAATCCTGGTCCTTTACATGGGTGACCAATCAACTCTTTTCTTTGGGGCCATTGTACTTATTATCTACATATTAAATTTAAAGAAATACTAAAAATATTCACACAATCTACAATTACGCTTCACTTACACCGGTAAGTCTTCTGCAGAACAAACAGCAAAACTGACATTCCTGAACTTCTCACAAGATGTATTTCAGCTACCCATTTGATTGGTCTCCCAGAACAAGGACTGTGATTGGCCAGTAGGGTTTGCACTTACAATCTGCTTCTTAACTGAAACACACTTGTTTCTTTTTTAGACTAAAGTAAGCATAACTTTTTTTTTGTACTGCATATATTTGCATTCTGTTTTATGTATTGAATTCAGCATTAAAATTTCTTTTAAATTGACAAATAAACATTTGCATTTGGTGCTAAATAACATTTCCCTATAAGCCTGCAAAGTTGCAAAACTATAAAAATTTCAAAAAGTGTCCACAATTTCTGCCACCACTGTAGATGCAGTGTTTTTCACTGTTTCCCATGTAACCATCTCTTCAGAAAACTTTTAACACTGCATTACCCAGGTGTAGGAATTGAACCTGCATCTGCCTATTTCCATTTAAGCATGCTGGATTTACATCACCCAGGACAACAAAATGCCAAATCAGTGAAACTAAACAGTTGTAGCTTAAAAATCTAATGTCAGGTGTTGTTCTTTATCATAAACATTGTCAATGTAAAAATAATTTTTCATAGCAGACTGTTAGAGGTGGAGATATATAGAGAAAAAATTAATTAATATATCATCATTGTCAACCATTATCAATCCACTGCTGGATGAAAGTCTCCCCAAGTTTCTTCTACAGCAGTGTCTTGTGCCAGTCTCCACATCACTCCCACATGCATTCGAATTTCATCAACCCATCTCCCATGTGGTCTTCTTCTGGGTCCTTTCCTGTTCCTTGGAATCCAGTCTAAAATTTCGGTTGTCCATTTTTCTGGCAACTTGTCCAGCCCATTGCAGCGATTTTATTCTGATCATGATGTCTTCCACTCTTGTCATTTTCCTTATCCATGAGTTCCTATTCTTATCCCTCCTGGTTACACCAAGCATGCATCTCTCCATGCTTATTTCAGTTGTCTGCAGTCTTTGTAGGCCTATGCCTTTTTTAGTTAAGGTCCATGTCTCTGCTCCATACTTAAACACTAGAAGGATACATTGATTAAACACTTTTAAGACATAATGGCAGATTGCTCTTAAAAATTGTACTGTTTCTTCCAAGAGCTCTCCATCCAAGTTTTATACGCCAGTTAATTTATTGATCAATGTAACTCTCACTTGATATCTGCTGTCCAAGGTAGAGTATTGGTTATCTCCAGCTTTCTCCCATCAATCTATAAATCTTTAATTCTTGTAAAAGCATTGTACATCAGCAGAGCAGCAGAATGTAGGTGTACACTGTATGTGGATAGTTTCCAAATTATTAGCAGGTTTTGCAGATAGTTTGTACTTGTAGATTAAAAATAAAATAAAAATGTTATTTACAGCAATTAAAGCACTTACTCGTGGCTTTTATTCAATAGATTAATATATTTAATTCTATATTTCACATCTTAGTTCTTTTGCTTTTACAGATGTTTCTAGCCTCTAGATTTTATCAAGGCCTGTTCTCAGAGTATAAGAACTGTATCAAAAGTTTCGTTTACACAGAAAGAATTTAATTTTATTGCCAGGTTCTTCTTGCCAGTTATTAAATTAAAATAATTTCCTTATGTATTTTGCAAGTCCACTGTTTTTGAATTGAGTTATTTAAAATGGTATTTATAAATTTTTAAGGTTCATTAGTGGAACTGTTTTTCTGGATATAAAAACTTTCTTTTATTATTAGTCTCTTGTTTTTATGAGGTTCATAATCCAATATTTTCTCATAAAGGGCCATTTCACACATATTGCTACACATTCAATTGTAATGTACTTACTTTGTCCTCATTGGAATCTGTAATGTTCCAATAATTATTTATTGTTTTATTAATTTTTCTTTGAATTATCTTATTCTAATGTTATTGTGGTTTGCGCTTTGCAGCAAGTTTTCTGTTTCAATGGTTGTGTATACAGATACATTTTATTTTTATACAATTCTGTACATCAGTTTTGTCTTCTGAAAGCTCATCTTTAATCCCACTTCTTTACTCTTGTCAGCAAGTTCCTGGATCCATACCCTGCAGCTCTGAAGGGGTAGTTGCAAAAATGTCATAAGCAAAACGAAGGCGAGTTAAATAATCTCCATTAATCTTTATCCCTTTGTTTTCCCAGTTCAGTGATTGAAAGACATTTTGCAGTGTGACATTAAAGAGCTTCGGAGATATGGTGTCGCCCCCTTTGGCTATTTGAGGATACAGCACCAATTTTTATTGGTGCTGTATCCTCAAATAGCCAAATCTTTGCACCTGCATTTTCATAGATGTTATTAATAATTATAATGTATTCATTAACATATCTTGTTAACCTTTGCATTGCCTGAAGAAGAAACTTATGTGAAATGAGCTTTGTGGTAAAAGGTATCAAATGGAAAGAATTGTTTCAATCAGGTTTTTAGGAGGAATTTATAGTAAATATATTTTGAATTCAATGGAATGCTCGCTTACGCACTCTAGTGGTGAAGTAATGATACAGAAAAAAAAAAAAAAAAAAGGCAAAGATAGTTGTTCTCACTATTCAGCTTCCCAGTGCAAAAGGAATTTTCCAAATCGTACTATTTGGTGCTGAAAGAGCCTGATCATTGTGTGGAAATTGCCTGCATGGCTTTACCAAAGTGGAGTTACACCATTTCCAGTGTGTCTTGCGTATTTAAGTGTAGAAAATTCCTTGAAGGTTTTCTATAAGATCTTGTTTTAATGGAAACAGTATTTTGTTTTTTCAAAATACTTAAATGAAAAATTATTTTTCAGCAATTATTTTACTCAAAAAGAATGATCTCTAATTTTAGTTGAAGCAGACTCAAATACAAAAACTTTAACTATATTCCGTAGTTGATGAAGAGTGCTTTCTGTGGGTGCCCAAGGCTTTTTTGTAAGTGAACCAGTTGTTTATTCTTCTCACTGCCCACACAAAGCTAAATTTCCACATGTGCTTTTTCAGCTAGGGAAATTTTGTAACTTGTGTAAAAACTGAAAAATTGTTTGTGTAAAAGAGTTCTTTATGTTATTCTTGGAGCTCCCGTAAAACTGAAAGGCCCTAGGCAAGCTATGAGAACCTTTCTGGTAATAAGGCCAGCAGAGGCATGTCCACAGACAGACGGATGATAGTACAAGCACGTTATTTTTCTTCAGATATGTTAAAAAGATTTTAATATTAGGGGCGACTAAGTAAAACAGCCGTTTTAGCCTCTTTGTGTTGCTTTTAAGAAAAATTAGCTTTTGAAATGTGTATCATTGTTTTCAGATATTAGTCGTAGTTAAATAGCTTTGAAGATATGTTATCTCATTTACCTTGGTAACTGATTGTAATGCATGATCTATGTAAATATACGTAGATACTTACTCGCAGATAACTTTGTTCGTTTGTCTGCCGACGTCGTCACGCCAAGTGTGCTCGATTGCTCCTTTGTAGACTACTGATAATTGGCGCCGTTGCTATCACTTGGCAGATTTTGTTTGGCCCCCCTCCTCGTTTCTGCTGTTTTTTGTTTTTTTTTATGTGATAAATGTTAGTGTGGGAGTTCTTCTTTTGTTAGGTATTGCATGGCGATAAAAATAAAATACAATAAAAGATAGCGTTATATTTTCTGCGTAGTATATTATTGCGCGGCAGCATCCACGCATGAAGGTAAATAATTTGTTTATAGAGTGAGAAATATCAATTGAACAGCCTAACTGCAGCATTGTCCTATTTTTATTCAATCAACTTTCATATTTGTAGGGACGGAAGCTCGTATGTTATTTAGCATATGCTTATGCCAACCTTGCTCCCACGTGTTTGAGAAGATTGCCCCACAGCACAATAAATAAAATAAGGTTCCTTTTACAAATAAACTATATATCAAAGAAATGCTGATAATAGCCCGGCGTTCTTTCTCTCTCAGCTTTTTGACAATATATCTGCTAATCAAGAGAGGGGAAGGTAGAACAGTAGAAAATCATTGAGGCATAAAATATTCATTAGGCCCAAGTACCAAACTTAAACGATTTTATTATCTTAGGGTTCGGCCGCTATTGTTCTCTAGCTCGTGCTACAGATTCGGTGCTTTCAAAAGTTCGGCTTCCGTATCGGAATCCTTATTCGGAAAAATCAAATTTTTCTTAACGCTTATCCTATCACGTAAGTGAGAGCAACTACCGGCCTGTATCGCTTCGTACATGTTGCACTCTATTCTGTCTCCAACAAAGGCTCACGTGGTCCTACCAGAGTCCATATTCCGGACCCTGCACTTCTCGAAAAACACTTCTTGCTCTTACGAGCACTCAACTCCAACTGTCTCTCCTCCGACGTAAAATTTCCGAGGATCCAACTTCCTCGCTCCCCATTGGCTCCTGCTTTCTTCTCGCCTTGCGGCGATCACGTCCCCCTGGTGTGGAGCGCGCTCAAAGATGCCTCCCCCTTCCATGACCTTGCGTGACCCCGAGGCGTCCCTACGCCGCTCCTGCTTTCTGCGTCCCTTGCAAACCTGGCTAGGAACAATAGCTGCGTCCTCTGTGAATACATAGAATAACAACTGTATACATCGAAATTTCGTCGAAATACTGCATTCTTCAGACGTCTGGCGTCTGTTATTTCAACCTCGTTTCGTGCGTACCTTCGCCCTAAAGGACGATCGTTAATAATTTTTCACAGGTGATCTTCAAACATACATGAGCTTGCCGAGAATATTTACGTTTCCATGAAATTACCTAACTTAATGTCCATCACATAATTCTGTAATATTTCAGTCTCTATAAATTATGTAAATTAGCGTACATTACATAGTTTATGCAAGCGATTAATTCTGCACCCCTACAATATTCTTTCTAAAAAAATTAATCGCTCGCGCGTGTACTGTACAGGGAAGTAGCTGAGAAAATGCGAACCTTTCTTTCCGTTGTAGTTTCAAATAAAAGGTTGGGAGTGGGAAGGGGTTTTGAAATCAGCAAAAGTTAACTCAGCTTAAAGCTCCCCAAACTTCTAGCATCAGATGCTCAATGGAAGTTATAATGTGGATGTTTGAAACATCCACATTATAACTTTAAATAAATAAAATATACAAGATTCTATTTATAAACAAAAACTAAACAAATAAAATATACAAAATTCGGAGCAGGCACCTCTTGTTTCAAGAGGTGTCTGCTCCGAATCTTGTACATTTTATTTGTTTATAGGGTAGGGGGAAGTGCATTTGAAAACCAAAATTATTTTTATGTACTTGAGCGTTCATTACATAAATTTGCGTGAGTTGCACCTTGACCCCCGGAATCTTGGAGGTAACGGTTGTACTCTTTTGAATAGTTGACGGGTTTAAACCCACGTTCGGTTTTTCCCTTTATCATGGAAAAATATTGGTGTTCTGTTTCAGAAATTAGATAATGCCGCCCCGGTGGCGCAGTGGTCTAAGCGATGGCCTCTGATCATTCGTCCGAACGGGGTCTGGGTTCGAATCCCGGTGAGGCATGGATGTTGTTTGTCTTACGGCACTGGCTCTCTCCCTTCCCTGGAACCAGTGACCCTAAATTAGGGACGGGCGACTGCTTATAGCCCATTGAGTTGCTCACGGTGGTTGTTAAACCTCCAATAAAAAAAAATTAGATAATTTTTATTCGTAATTAGCAATACGATAATCCCGCACACGAATTTTTAATACAAGAGTCGTTTTTGTACATTAAGTAATCTTATGTGTTCGCGCGAAGTTTTCTCTGGTGTTTTGTGTGTGTGTGTGGGGGGGGGGGGGCATGCAGTGCCAAAGAATAGCCATTCAAGAGTAACTCTCGAAACACATTCTTGTGCCTTAAGTTGGCTGCTTTCAGTTTCCTAGTATCAGATTTTGCCACGCCACGTTTTATATTTAGATTCATTTGTTGTCATGCTAGAGGGGGAGGGAAGTATTTAGATGATATGTCCTAAAGGAACCAGAGTCGCATGGAGTAGTTGCGTAATAACCTTGATGTGAGTGTTTGCGTTATTTGTTGAGCGTGTATTATTTTTTTCTTTCTTCAGTTCTGAAACTCATTATGTCGTTTGTAGCATCCTAATTGTTGATAATTCAGATGGCCAAACATTCCATTCCCCATAATTGGTGGGGGGGGGGGGGGGGGGTGCTTTCGATTTTTTTAAAGTTGTGCATGTACTAAAATGGTGTTTCCATAGTTTACATTATATATATATATAAAAATGCATTGGAAAAGTTTCGCGTGGAGCTCATTTGTGCAGAAGATTTTAACCAACGGCGGATTGAGCCGATCTGATCAAACCGGGAAATTTGGTCGTGCATT
Organism: Macrothele yani; assembly: GCA_039090855.1. Classification (NCBI taxonomy): domain Eukaryota; kingdom Metazoa; phylum Arthropoda; class Arachnida; order Araneae; family Macrothelidae; genus Macrothele; species Macrothele yani. Next base: position 141,937,542 of record CM077001.1, read on the forward strand.
TTACTTTAAAAACACATGTACTTACATGAAAACAGCTCATAAATTCCTTTATTAAAAAACTTGTCCGATCCTCGATGAAAGAAAGAGAGCTGTTGGCATTATTGTAAACCAAATTCAATCGTGAACAAATTTTAACAAAAATTTTATGGTGAAAGAACTTCAAATATCCTCTCATGATTAAATGTAGCATCGAAGCGGATTATTTTCCTTTGAAAATTTTGGCCTTGACTATAAAACAACAAAATAATAATAATAAAAGTATAAGTCTCTTGCAGACACCATTTTCAACTGAATCACCACAGAGATCATTCTGAAAGTTGAAATGTGCACATGCCACGTAGCAGTTTTCTTACGCAGTTAATTTTCATGTTTATTTGAACCCTGATCGCCTATTACGCAATGTCAGTGGTATCTCCACCTCGAATAGGCACCTTTTCGAAACCTATCCATCATTTTGAACCATGGGTAGCCATTTTGACCAATGAACTACTATTGGTAAATCGTCGTTTCTTTTAAGATAAATGTACACTGTGTGAACAAAAGTTATTGGATACCCCAGTGGTCTAAGGGATGGTCTCTGATCATTCGTCCGAAAGGGGTCCGGGTTCGAATCCCAGAGAGGTATGGATGTTGTGTTTGTCTTACGGCACTCGCTCTCTCTCTTCCTTTGAACCAGTAGCCCTAAATTAGGGACGGGTGACTGCTTATAGCCCATTGAGTTGCTCACAGTGGTCGTTAAACCTCCAATCAAAAGAAAAAAGAAAAACCCACGCAGGCGCAGTGGTGTGCTCCCGCAGCAGACACGTGGTTGATGAGGTAAGAAAACGGCAAAGGGAGTACGCTCAGATCTATCGCTGATAAAATGGCTAGCAGCAAGTTTGAAAAGGGCGTTATAATAGGCTTCTGAATTGAAGGTATGCGCATAAGAAGCGTTGATGTCGGACAGGTCGATACATCGCCTGTGACCTTTGTCGTCCACAAGTGGAAGAAGACGGGACATTCATTGCAGGGATTTACCTCGCCCTAGAAGACCCACGAAACTGCAACCCAGGGTTCGGAGGGTGCTGCAGAGAGAGATCCGGAAAACTAGGTCCCGACCAATGCACGCCATAGCACATAAGTTCCAGATGGCCACAGATGATATGGCCTCTACCAAGACACTTCGAAGAGAGGCCGATGCACTTGGGTATTATTGCCGAGCAAACGTTTATTAACTTCTCATCGCAAAGACCAATAAAGCCACGCGGCCATAAAAATTGGACATTGGAGCAATGGCGGCAGGTGTTACGGAGCGACGAAACCCGCTTCACATTATATTCCGATCGGATAGACGTGTCTGGGTTTGGCGGTTGTTCTGTTCCGACTGTGAAGCACGGAGACGGTGGAGTTATGGCATGGGCTGTTTCAGCCGGTACGGTGTAAGTCCACTGGTTGTTTGTTATTCATGGCAACATAAACACTGTGCTGTATAGGGATATTCTGGGTAATTTGTTGCTCCCAACGTTGTGGCATTTCTAAGGATACTACGAATGTTTCTTCTAGGACAACAATGCCACTTGTCATGTTTCCAAGGCTACAGTGGAGTGGTACGAGGAAAACCAGATCTCACGGATGGACTGGCCTGCTCAGAGCCCGGACTTCAATCCCACTGAACACATATGGGATGAACGTGAACGACGAGTGAGGTCCAAACCAACACGATCTTCACTGACAGAGTTGGTCGATGTACTCTAGGCGGAATTAAGAAACATCCCGCTCCCCGTACTCTATGGACTTGTGGACAGTTTATCTCGACTGGTGGCTGCTGTAATATCTGCAAATGGAGGACCTACCGTCTACTGATGTAAATACAATACTGTTTTTCTGTTTATTTACAGTGTCTAGTCAAATTTGTCCCCATAGTGTAGGTGGGACACGAATTTCTGAATATTTCTGCCGGAGAGTCGCTTTGTGTCCATTGTCAGTCTCTGGATGAGGAGATGGGAATGATGGGCCACCGCAATGAGTACAAATGTATTTTTCAAAATTACAAAACGAGAGTAGAGCATGCCAATTACCCTGGGCCCTAAGTACAACGATATACGTCTAACTAGTTAGCTTTGGCTTAATTTATAAAAACGTGCTTGGCCCGGTGACACTTTTCTCAAATAACTACTGAGAATTTTGTTACGTCATTTCAGAGGAAGCGCCCAACTTAGATAAGAAAAAAACGTTTTAGGAACTAACTTTTCATACATAAGTGTAGCTCAAAAAAAGTTAAAGATTGCTATTCATAAGTATCAAACTAATTATTCGTTCGTTCCAAGAAATCCAAATAAAAGGAATACCAAAAGTAGGGCATTTCTCGAGTGGTTCACCGGGAAATGTCCCGGTGGGCCTATCACCCCCCCCCCCCCACCACCACCACACACCACACCCTCACGCATTCTTGCTGATTGGTTAAGTGATATGCAATTAATCAAACATATTTAGTGTACTACTTCCTTTGAAAAATCGTGCAAGGGTGTTTGGGATATATTTTTATTTTATTTTTTAATTTTTTTTCTCTTCCAACAGCTGGCTTGATAACAGTAAACTTGATGAGGAAACTTGTAGTGAGCAGACGAGTCTACAGTCACAGAGGCATCGTTATGTCTGCAGTCAATGCTGTTCAGGCTGAACAAGCATTCTAAGGGGTACAGCGAGGTCTGGCGCAGGGCTACTTTTTGCCTAACTGAATCGAACTTTTTAAATTTATATATTTAATCGTCGCCCATCAAAATTCCCCCAATGTTGTTTCGGAACAAAATAATAAATATTGGACGCAGTCAATGCATTTTTCCGCAAGCAATCACGCAGAAGATCTGGTAACAAATCCCGCACGTATGTACTGACCTTTGACTCCATTTTGACCATTTTCAATACTATTCGTTCCCAGGTTGTTTCAAAACAGCATACTAAGATTTCATCGAAATCGCACGATATTTACGCGAGAGACGGGCATACAAACGGACGGACAGCCAGACAAATCTGGAGCATATACCCTTCTTCAACCTTCGGTTGTAAAGTGCAAAAAAACAACACAAAAACAAAGCTGCATTGAGCCCTGTACCTTAGTTTAAGAATCATACACTTAAAATAGTCAAACTGTAAAAAAAATAGTCATTTATATTTCGACGCAAATTTAATTACGGTCAGTGGCGTAGCCAGACATTTCTTAAGGGGGGTCCATGGGTTTGGTTCACTGGTGAAAACCTCGTATACACATATCATCATCATCATCGTCATCATTGTCAACCATTATCAATCCACTGCTGGACGAAGGTCTCCCCAAGTTTCCTCCACAACGGTCTGTCTTGTGCCAGTCTCCTCCATGTCACTCCCGCATACTTTCGAATTTCATCCACCCATCTTCCATGTGGTCTTTTTCTGGGTCTTTTCCTGTCCCTTGGAATCCAATCTAAAATTTCGGCTGTCCATCGATGGTCTGTTCTTCTGGCAGTATGTCCAGCCCATTGCCATTTCAGGGATTTAACTCTGATCATGATGTCTTCCACTCTTGTCATTTTTCGGATCCACGTGTTCCTCTTCTTATCTCTCCTGGTTACACCAAGCATGCACCTCTCCATGAATTTTTGAGTTGTCTGCAGCCTTTGTATGTCTCTTTTAGCTAAGGTCCACGTCTCTGCACCATACGTAAGCACTGGAAGGATGCATTGATCAAACACTTTTCTTTTAAGACATAATGGCATATTGCTCTTGAAAATTATGCTGTTTATTCCAAAAGCTCTCCAAGCAAGTTTTGTACGCCGATTAATTTCTTCACCAATGTGACCCTCACTTGATATCTGCTGTCCAAGATAAACGTACGTGTCTGTTATCTCCAGCTTTTCTCCATCAACCGATAAATCTTCATTTCTTGTAAAAGCATTGAACATCACTTTTGTCTTCTGAAAGTTCATTTTTAATCCCACTTCTTTACTCTTGTCAGCAAGTTCCTGCATCATACTCTGTAGCTAAAGAGCTACAGAGATTCGGAGATATTCGGAGATATGGTGTCACCTTGTCTCACTCCTTTTCCAATTTTTATGTGTGTTGTATTTTCAAACAGCCGAATCTTTGCACTTGCATTTTCATAGATGTTATTAATAATATTAATGTATGCATCTTCAATACCGCAGGATTTCAGAGCCATTGCAACTGCTGATGGTTTCACCGAATCAAAGGCTTTTTCATAATCGATAAAAGCCATGCACAATGGAAGTTCATATTCCCTCGCTCTTTCAATTAGTTCTCTCAGTACGTGGATATGATCTATTGTGCTCTAGCCACTCCTGAATCTAGCTTGTTCTCTCGGTTGAGCCATGTCCAGTGTCACCTTCAAGCGGTGTGAAAGAACTTTAGTGAAGATTTTATAAACCACTGACAGGAGGCTGATCGGTCTGTAGTTCCTGAGATCCTCAATGTCACCTTTTTTATGTAGCAAGATCATTGTAGCGTTGTTCCAATCCTCAGGAATTTTCCCTTCATTAAGGCATCGAGTGAAAATTTGGGCGAGTACTGTTTCGATTTCTCCACTTGCTTCTTGTATGATGTCTACAGTAATTCCATCTTCTCCTGGAGCTTTTCCCCGCTTCATGTTCTTGATTGCATGTGCAACTTCTGCTGGAAGGACTGGAAGAACTCTGGTACCTTTCATGATGCCTGGAGTACATGTATCATCCCTTTCATATAATTTGGAGTAGAAATCTTTCACTCTTGTCAAAATTTCGCCTCTATTCCTTGTTACAGAACAATCTTCTTTTCTCAGTGCCATAATCTGTTTTCTTCCCTTACTGAGATGTCCCTTTGCTATCTTTAGGCTTTGGTTGTTTTCAATTGCTTTCCTCACTAGTTCACAGTTGAATTTCCTTACGTCTTCAGTGATACTTTTTCTTACTGTCTTGCATAGCTCTATATATTCCACTTTGGAAGTCACATCTTCTTTAGTTGTCCTCATCTCTCTTCTTTTTTGCATCAACATTTTGGTTTTTCCTGATAATTTGTTCACATGCAATATATATATATATATATATATATATATACACATATATATATCTCTTTAAATTCGTGCTCAATCTCACCTCAAGGGGGAGTTCACCCCCCCTCCCTCCGGATACGCTACTGCAGTCAGTTATATTTTGGCAAATAGTCAGAAATTGCAGCTGTCGCTCTCCAGGCTCTATAGAGTGCGATAAAAAAAAATAACCCGTAATTTTTATGTAGATATATTGTGTGACTTCCGAGAGAGCATTTTTCTTCATTTTAGTCAGAGAATTTGGGGAAGGGGTACTTGCCCCCTCGAGGGGGACACCCTTGGTCAAAGTCGCTTCCTGTATTTCTAACAAAAGAGTACTGCAAAGTTTCTGAAATTTCAAATTATGGTTGGCCCACTGCTCCAAGTAACTCAACCTCCGCCGTAATTTGGCACTGGTTGACAGTGCCAGACCAGAGGTGACTTCCATGGTACCTGCTTTTTAGGACTGCATCAATATACAGCATATATATTCGATTTCAAAGGTTTGTTTGTCCCCCCCTCGCACTCCAGTGGAATATTTTAAACAATTTTAATGCCGCCCGGGTGGCGCAGTGGTCTAAGGCGCTGGTCTCTGATCATTTGTCCGTAACGGGTCCGGGTTCGAATCCCGGTCAGGCATGGATGTTGTGTTTGTCTTACGGCACTGGCTCTCTCCCTTCCCTGGAACCAGTGACCCTAAATTAGGAACGGGCGACTGCTTATAGCCCATTGAGTTGCTCACGGTGGTCGTTAAACCTCCAATAAAAAAAAACAAAAAAAAAAAAACAATTTTACTAGAAAAAAATGTAGCTGCTAAGGGCAAGTTGTATTTGACCTAGCCTTCGAACTGAAACATGGCATTGTTTTCCGAAGTTCAGTGCTGTAACTGTTCACAGCAGTTTTTCCTGGAATCTAGATTTTTTTTAAAAATTTTCTTTTGTAAAATTAATAAAATTAAAAAATAAATCCACCCACGCGTTTTTGGCTGACGACCGCTTTTTCTCGCGAAATGGAAAACGAAATGGAAAAATGGTTTAAGGCTTCCATGTTCTTATATTGATGAATAAATAATAATTTTTTTTGAAGGGGTGGGGTATTTGGAGTTAACTACCGTGTGAGCGACATACACAAAGAGCTGTAAGCAGTCGCCTGCCGCCCCAGTGGTCTAAGCGATGGCTTCTGAATCATTCGTCCGATATGGGTCCGGGTTCGAATCCCGGTGAGGCTTGGATGTTGTGTTTGTCTTACAGCGCTGGTTCTCTCGCTTCCCTGGAGCCAGTGGCCCTAAATTAGGGACGGGCGACTGCTTAGAGGCCACTGAGTTGCTGACGGTGGTCGAACACCTCCAATCAAAAAAAAAAAAAAAAAAAAAAAGCATTCGCCTGTCACAAAATTTGGGGTCACCGGGTTCCGGGAAGAGAGAAAAGCCAGTGCTCGCGCTGTAATACAAGCACACCAATGCTTCATCTTTTACTCGAGCTTTGGCCCACTCTGATGAACAATCAGGTGCCAGCGCTTAAACCACTGCGACACCGAGGTATAATAATAAAATTAACGAACCTTATACATGGATTTTGTTTTGCGCAACATTCCATAAATGAGTAGGTCATGTGAGGAAGTGCAAATGATTACAACCGCAGCGAACATGTAAATGTTTTGTGCCAGCCACTCCGTGTAGCTGCGCCGCATGAGGTTTAAAATTAAAAGCACATGGCAAGTTGCTATTGTGAATTTGCTGTAATTGTGGCAGTAACGTAGTGGTAGTAACTGAGTATGCCCCGTCGCAGCAGATGAGACCCGTACGTTAAAGTGGGTATTTATAAGATCTGACGAACCGACGTGAGGGTTCTGGAGCCCAGCGACAGACGAAAGCACGGTCCGTCGTCATCACTGTTTGCGGACCGAACAGCTATGCCCCAAGCGTTAAGGAGGCCACTGACACACACGTTTGAGTGTCACGCCAGCAAATGGGGAAGTTTTGTGCCTGATGCGGCATGTAGCGTGGAGTGAAGCTCTTCAACGCCTGCCCAGAATCCTCTTCACTCCACGCTACATTCCGTCTCAGGCACCAAAACTTCCCTATTTTCTGATGTGACACTCAAACGTGTGCGTCTGTGGCCGCCTAAGACAATAGTGTAGGTCTGTATCGCATCAAGCGTTGCCTGCAAGCTCTGCCCGATGTCGTTTGCTTCAGATACTTCTCGCCTTTCGTTGCTGCGACTTCCCTTGACCTTAAACCACAGGTGTCAGCGGCTGCAATGGGGCCAAGAACGGAAACACTGGCGGGATGAATGGCAGCGCATAGTGTTTCACGGCGAGTCGCGTTTCAACGTAATGATCCATGATGGACGTACAGTGTAAAAAATTAGTGGTGTGAATTCACGGAAAATTTCTGAAAATATTGCGCAGCAAAGTTGCCGGTAGGTTTCCGTCTTTTTCGGAAATTTCCGTTTTTAAAAGTGCCCGTTTATTTTAACTTCCGTATTTTCACAGATTTTCCGTAGTCAGAAATTCCGTTTATTTCAGAAAAGTCCATTTCAGGTTTTCCCGCATTTAAAATGAAATTCCGTAAAATCGACGACCCTGCATTTCTCGGCCCCTTACCCCCAGATAATCCTTCCGCTGCGTCAGGATCGAACCCCCCCCTCGCGGCGTTGCTTGGCGTTGCTTGATTTTTTTAAACTGACAATGACTTTTAGTTATCTTTAAAAAAGGTAAAATGTACTCTTTTATAGTATTATTTCACAAAAAAAGAACCTCTTAAATATAAAATGTATCCTTGATAGCTATAATAGCTTTTGTCTTAAGTTGTCCAAAGACTGATACATAGACATTGTATAATCATCTGTACAATAAGTTAAGTTTAACAGGTAACTCTTGCCTTTAACCACTGATCTGAAATGTGAATCACGTACAGCGAAAAAAAAAAAAATTGGGCGACTATTTTTATTTTTTTTGTCATTACTGCGGGTTTAGTCCTTTTATTTTCTGTTGGAGTTTATTTTTCTGAATAGATTTGTAATATATATTTTTTTTTCCGTAGAACTTTTCACAAATTAAGCATTTTTCTTCGTGATTTTTCGAAGCAACAAAATGCTTTGCAACTTGATTTTTTTAAACTGACAATGACTTTTAGTTATCTTTAAAAAAGGTAAAATGTACTCTTTTATAGTATTATTTCACAAAAAAAGAACCTCTTAAATATAAAATGTATCCTTGATAGCTATAATAGCTTTTGTCTTAAGTTGTCCAAAGACTGATACATAGACATTGTATAATCATCTGTACAATAAGTTAAGTACCCGGTTTCTTACATTAACGCAATATATAATAAATAGCTGGTTCCCAAAATAGGGGAGAGAAGAAATATCTTGTGCCACAATAAACAAACTTCATACGACATGCTATCCACAACATCCGATCTCGCAACAGAACTTCAAAATTCGAGAGACAATTGAAATTTAAAAGTTAATCACACCAAGTATTTTCACCAATAGCTCCCTCCTATTACCGGTAAGTGAAATCCTGGGCCACAGGTGGCCTAGTGGTCAACGTTCGTGATGCCACGGAGAAGACATCGGATTCGATTCAGGTACGAACGCTCGATCCACTAATATCCGACGTGCGTCGGAAAAGCACGTTAAGCCGTCGGACCCCGGGTACTGCCCCCCCCCGTAATAAATAAGGGCGTCTTTTTCCCCCTTTCTACTACGCTTCCGTGTCACTTTCCTATCGGGCACTCTAGCCCAAGTCTCGTAGCTTCCTATTTCTAAAGGTTGTTTAAGACCTGGGGTCAGACACTTCCTTTCTAAAATCTTCATTTGCACACATGCACATTTCTGTTAATATACGAAAAGAATCGCGGAAAGGTTTCTGAAAAATTCAGGATTTTCCGTAAACACATTTCTAAAACGGTACTTTACCGTCAATGTAAAGGAAGAAACTGCGGAGAGGTTTCTGAAAATTGAGAATTTTCCCGTGGTACGAAAAATCCGTGAAATTCAGGTTTCTTTCTGTTATTTCACGGAAAAGGTTGTATCAGAAATATGCTTCGTTAATTCACGAAAGAAATGACGGAAAGTGGCTCGTGGATTTCAGAATTTTTTTTTACAATGTATCCTTGTATGTAAGGCGACAGACAGACACTTTGGTGAACGGCTGCTGAAGACATTCATTATGCAGCGTCATACGGGCCCGACACCGAACGTTCTGGTGTGGGGTGCCATTTGGTTCCATTCACGTTAAACGCGCCTCCTACCCATTGTAGGACCCATGAGCAGCCAGCGGTACATCGTGGAAATTGTGGAGGCTAAAGTGCTACCGTATCTGCAGACGGTCCCCGGTGTGCCATCTTTCAACAGGACAATACCCGACCACATGTGGTGCAAAATGTCTTACATTACAGCTCGTAAATGCCTGATATGTGCCACGCCCCCCCCCCTTTTTTTTTTTTTTGGCTAGCGTGTTCGCCTGATTTGTCGCCCATTGAACAAGTGTGGGATATGGTCGCTCGACGCCTGATCCGCCTGCTCATCTTCCAGTTACTCAAGATTAACTTTGGGTACGAATCGAGGCAGCATGAATGACCTTCAGTTCTGCAGTGCGACATCGAAGCCACGCTGTGTACGAGCCTGAGTAAATAAGGTACTGAGTATTATGTGTTCCACTTTATAGGTCTGTACTTCTGATCACTTACGTCTTTTATAGTGTACACAATAAATCTCACTTTAATATCTCAGGTCTTTCTTGGTGTTGTGTTTTCAATAGACACCAGTGTATATGTGACACATTTTTTGTTCCATGGATTTCTTGTTGGACCCCCACCCCCGCAAAGGAACTTTTGTGTGCGCTGCATCCCAGCATGTGTGAAAATGGACGATGCGTTTCTATTTAAGTTTCAACTAAACCTTAACAATGTCCGTAGTTGATATAGTTCATTAATGAAAATGCAAATTATGATAGAACCCGGTTACAACGAACCCGTATTTAGCGAGATCTCTGATTTAACGAGCAGTATAGGAACTTTGTTTGGTATGTTAATTCAAAGCCAATTCGATCGTTTTCAACGAACGAAATGTAATGCCGTCCCCGGATTTAACGAGGGAAACAAAAGCTAAGATCACTTTTAACAAGCAAAGTAACAAAATTTAATGAAATTCCATATTTAAAGAGGCAGAAAATTCTGCCGCGCACTGTCATGGAATGGCTGAATAGAAATGGTTTCATACAGGACGAAACTGCAACAGCGCAGGTGAATCCTTGTGTGCTAGCCGAAGAATGTTGATAGAAAGGCAATTGGAAGGGAGCACATCAAATGCTTAACAAGAGTTGTGCAAGAGACTGTCTGCCACCCACTCCAAGAGACTCTTGGGTGTATTGCGTCAGCAGTGTTCAAACAGACTACCTATTCCTAGGCGAAAAGAGGATCGGTAGAGCACATGCAATTGGTTTTCTGGGCGACAACTGCAGAGAAGAATAAGGAAGTAATGGAATGGGGATGTCGCAGGAGGGGGAAAAGAACATAACAATGGCTGGAATTATGCCCATTGCCCCCTTTCACCTTCCAAGTAAGCGTTGCATTGGGAAGATCTGTACTGCTTTTTCTTCGTGTGTGTTATGTAGTTTAACAGCTGTCAGCCTCACATGGCCGTCAAGTTGAATATATTGGAAGATTTAATTAATTATGACTAACGTAGTTAATTACATTTTTTAAGTACATCCAGCTGTTATGGATACGTGATATAAATGTAGATATATATTATCACGTATGCATATTTTTTACATGGTAAAAAACACCCCCTACCTCCCAACGGATTTAACCAGGGTTTAAGCTGGTCCCGAGCTTCTCGCTATAAGCGGGTTTTACTGTATAAGAAAAGTCAAAGTACATATTAAATGTAACGCGTAAGCACAAATATAAAAGAAAATGTATTTTTGGCGTTAATCTGAAGTGAAGGAAGAAGAGTGTTTATCTGAAGAATAATTAATCATCAGATCTGGATTTTTTAATGCTTGATGGGTGATTCTCGTATTACTGTGTCGAGACGAGAGACTAATAAACGAGATATATACGTATATATAGTGCGTCGTTACCATAAACTTAACTCAAGGCCACTGATGGCCTAGTGGTCAGCGTTCGTGACTGCTACTGAGGGGGTTTCGGGTTTGATCCCATGCAGGTACGAACATTCGAACCACTAAATATCTGCCGTGCGTCGGATGGGCACGCGTTAAGACGTCGGACCCCGGGTATTGGCCCCCGGTTATAAGTAAGGGCGTGGACGCCCCCCCTCTCTACCTAGCTTCCGTGTGACTTTCCTGTCGGGCACTGTAGCCCAAATCTCCTAGCTTTCAATTTCTAAGAGTTGTTTAAGGCCTGGGGTCAGACACTCCCTTCCTAAAATCCTCTACATATGATCTGATCTGATAAAATTAACACGTGCGATAGAGTAAAATACCGCGCATCTTGAATCTTCTGTGTAATTTTTCAGCTATGTAGTTGGTTGAAAATTATGCCCATGCTATATGCAATTATTTTTTTCATACCTAAGGGATTAGGATTTTTATTTAAAACTGTTTGTTTTCATAAGATGACGAAATTATTTTACTGCGTAGTTATTTATAATCATTGAAGTTTTTCAAGTTTGGCCGTGCGCCCATTCGCTGATACATTTGGAAGTTACTCAGCGCCGCGTTTAAAGAAACCGGTTCTCCAGTCAGTCGAGGTAGGTTTGAACCAGCGAGTTGTTTGTTTTGAAGCTGTCAGAAGGAAAGAAGAGCGCACATCAATTTTGCGTATCGTCAGTTTTGTTTTATTTCAGTAACCGAAAGACCACTGTAAAACACTGTTATCGAGAATTAACTTTTCCTTTAAAATGGGTGTATTGAAATATTTTTAGGTATTTGCCGTGAAGGTTCTCTGATATTTAAATGAAATCAAGGTTGGCCAGAAATTTGATATTTTGTTTTCGTTTCTTATGATTAAGCTTTAATACGACTATCGTCCATTGGAAAACCTACTCCAGTCAGGGACGAAGTGTGTCTGACGCCCTGGGCGTGTAACTAAGTGGCGCCTCCCCACACCAAACAAAATAAGTTCATTTACTAAACACGACGGATTCACGATATCTGTATGTCTGTCTACCGGGAGTATGTTTTATTCTGTTATCTTAATTGTTTTTGTAGGAAAAACATAGGCCTATTTCATAGCGTACCACATTACATAAGGTAGTCAGTATGCGTTTCAAATTATTAACCTTCAGGTTTTTGTGAAAAATAAATACATTATGATAATATATTTATTATTATAAAACAGCATAATGAACAAGAAAAGACACCAGTAATGTGAGAAAAGGCGCAAGAACTAAAACAATCTTAACGAACACTTGTGATGTAAAGGAAAATTTGGTTAACACTAAGCACACACTGCACAATCATTACCATCGGCTTTTTACAGGCCTTTGCTCAAAAAAAAATTGTCAATTACTGAAGAGTAATCTACACCCAGAGGCAGCAGCAGTTGCTCTGGCTTTTTTAAAGTTTTCGCCAAATTCAATTTGTTTTTGCCAAATGTAATCTGAAGTCGCCATTTTTTTTTTCACCCTCCACTTGAATTATAAAAATCACAAAAACTAGTGTTATAATAGGTCTTATACATCAGCGATTGCGTCACCCATTTTGCGCAATGTAAACAGTGAGTCAAAATACACCAGACTGTACACAATCAAAATGCTCTTATAGCGTAGTAAAACCCATTTATTTAGTGATGTAAGACGTATATAGATTCTCCAATCCTTCGCTCTCGACTGGGAGGCTTTTTCAAGGCAATAGGTAGGCATTTTATGTCTAGCTTATTGCCTTGAAAAAGCCTCCCAGTGGAGTGCTAAAACTTAGCAAATCTATATACGTCTTACACCAGTAAATAAACGGATTTTACTACCCTATAAACGCTTTTTGATTGTAAATAATGGAAAAAGTAATTAACATTTGAATTTAATTTTTCAAATACCGAATCGAATAAAAGTTAATGATTGTTTTAGCTCGGACTTCATTAAAAAAGGCAATCGCCAATATTTTCGCCAAAACTTATTATCAATCGCCAAAACATTTTTTTTTTTCGCAAATTGCCAAGAATGCGATCGACAGCGCGACCCCTGCTGAGGTGTTTACTTTCTTTTCTACATACCTAATTGTCATGAGTGAATTAAACTTTTTTGTTCTCAGTGAAGTTCCTTGTTCATTTTCAGCAGGATTCGTTACTGGTAAGGTTAAATACGAGTATATTAAAGCTATTTCCATGTTTGAAGATTGTTATCAATGATGAAATTGTGCATTTTCTTTGATGCCCAAACAGCAATTCATTATTTTAGCATTTTCTGTAGCCCCAATACGGACGCCACTCTTGCTCAGTTAATGCTCCCTTCCACGCATATTTAGTGACGACCACAAATACCAGTTTTAAGTTTCAAAAATAAAACAAGTTTTTAAAATTATTTAAGGGTCATTCCGTGCCGAATCGACCAATAAAATGACCGTTTTCGACCTGACCTCTTTTGATTTCTTTGAAATTTGGTGTGATTGTTAGGCATGTAGACTAAGGCATAAATCCTAAATTTTAGCTCTACCTACGAGGTTCCAAATTACATGACCTTAAATGACCTTGAAAGTTAGAAAATCGTGACCTCCTAACAATCTACAAGTACTTGTTTCTCGTTTACCTAATAGGGCTAGAAAATTGCAATTTGCGTCTTTTTTATAGAATTTTTTGAGCTTTTGTATCATGTGCAGGAAAATCAAAATAAAATTTTGACCTTTTCAAGTTCACAGAAATAGCCGTTGAACTTGAATATTAAAAAAAACTGAAATTTTAAAATTTTGAATAAAATGAACGCTATCTTTATAGTTTTGTTTGCACTTTTGAGTTGGGACCACAAGATGGATTCATTATTTATATAAAACTTTTAGGCCTAACTGAAGTGAGTCTTAATCGAAAATTTTCCAAAAGTGACAAAATTATATATATGACCTAATTTTTTTTTTCCAGAGCATGATTTAAAAGCTCATATAAAATCTCATAAAAAGACACAATTGCAACCTTCTAGCCCTATCAATATTAGGTTACGAGATACAAGTACTTGAAGATTGTCCAGAGGTCACGATTTCTAATTTTCAAGTGCATGTAATTTGAAACCCCTTAGGTGGACAGAGCTAAAATTTGGGATTTACATATATGTATGTCTATATGCCTAACAATCACACCAAATGTCAAGGAAACCAAAAGGGGTCAGGTTGTGAGCTTTGTTGATCTGACAAGAAATGACTCATATGTAAAAATTTCTGGGTGGTGGTGCTAAAATATTCATAAAAGAAATTCTTCTAGTTTACGCCTCCCCCTTCCCGCCCCACAGTATGGTGCCCTTAGCCGTCCGCTGTTGAAATCGGGCCTGGCTGCGTTAGGTAAATATCCCATCATTTTTCGTTCTGTATTTACCGCTCGTGGCTAATACTGTCTCACTCAGCTGTTGTCTAGCGGGAAGAACTTTCTCCCTCCCGTGATTTACTAGCTATTAAACCATTCGACTCATTCGTACAAATGGATTCAAAAGCTGTATTCCTTTATTAATTACTCAAAAATACATTTGGACGCAGATACAAAAAGCACACGTGAAACGACAGCAGTAGCATTCCTGAAAAGTCTCCTGTCATTTCACGGCCTGCCCAGAAGCTAACCTAAACGGAATTAACGAATACGATTTTTTTTTATTCGTATGGCAAAAGGAATAAGTGAATGTAAGTCAGTTAGTAGGTGGATGGGCCGAGGAATGTTGAAATTTTGCGTGGGCGCGTGAAGATTTTGTTTAAATTCAGAAGGGGGAGGGGGAGCAGTGGCGTAGCCAGAAATTTCGTAGGGAGGGGGGGGAGTCCGTGGATTTGGCTCATTGGTAAAAGCTCTCACACACACACACATATATATATAATAAAATGTTATATATATCATCATCATCATCATTGTCAACCATTATCAATCCACTGCTGGACGAAGGTCTCCCCAAGTTTCCTCCACAACGGTCTGTCTTGTGCCAGTCTCCTCCATGTCACTCCCGCATACTTTCGAATTTCATCCACCCATCTTCCATGTGGTCTTTTTCTGGGTCTTTTCCTGTCCCTTGGAATCCAATCTAAAATTTCGGCTGTCCATCGATGGTCTGTCCTTCTGGCAGTATGTCCAGCCCATTGCCATTTCAGGGATTTAACTCTGATCATGATGTCTTCCACTCTCGTCATTTTTCGGATCCACGAGTTCCTCTTCTTATCTCTCCTGGTTATACCAAGCATGCACCTCTCCATGAATCTTTGAGTTGTCTGCAGCCTTTGTATGTCTCTTTTAGTTAAGGTCCACGTCTCTGCACCATACGTAAGCACTGGAAGGATGCATTGATCAAACACTTTTCTTTTAAGACATAATGGCATATTGCTCTTGAAAATTATGCTGTTTCTTCCAAAAGCTCTCCAGGCAAGTTTTGTACGCCGATTAATTTCTTCATCAATGTGACCCTCACTTGATATCTGCTGTCCAAGATAAACATACGTATCTGTTATCTCCAGTTTTTCTCCATCAATCGATAAATCTTCATTTCTTGTAAAAGCATTGAACATCACTTTTGTCTTCTGAAAGTTCATTTTTAATCCCACTTCTTTACTCTTGTCAGCAAGTTCCTGGATCATACTCTGCAGCTCTGATGGGGTAGTTGCAAAAATGACTACGTCATCAGCAAAACGAAGGTGGGTTAGATATTCTCCATTAATCTTTATCCCTTTGTTTTCCCAGTTCAGTGATTGAAAGACATTTTCCAATGTCGCATTAAAGAGCTTCGGAGATATGGTGTCACCTTGTCTCACTCCCTTTCCAATTTTTATGTGTGTTGTATTTTCAAACAGCCGAATCTTTGCACTTGCATTTTCATAGATGTTATTAATAATATTAATGTATGCATCTTCAATACCGCAGGATTTCAGAGCCATTGTAACTGCTGATGGTTTCACCGAATCAAAGGCTTTTTCATAATCGATAAAAGCCATGCACAATGGAAGTTCATATTCCCTCGCTCTTTCAATTAGTTCTCTCAGTACGTGGATATGATCTATTGTGCTGTAGCCACTCCTGAATCCAGCTTGTTCTCTCGGTTGAGCCATGTCCAGTGTTACCTTCAAGCGGTGTGAAAGAACTTTAGTGAAGATTTTATAAACCACTGATAGGAGGCTGATAGGTCTGTAGTTCCTGAGATCCTCAATGTCACCTTTTTTATGTAGCAGGATCATTGTAGCATTGTTCCAATCCTCAGGAATCTTCCCTTCATTAAGGCATCGAGTGAAAATTTGGGCGAGTACTGTTTCAATTTCTCCACTTGCTTCTTGTATGATGTCTATAGTAATTCCATCTTCTCCTGGAGCTTTCCCCGGCTTCATGTTCTTGATTGCATGAGCAACTTCTGCTGGGAGGACTGGGAGAACTCTGGTACTGGTATCTTTCATGATGTTTGGAGTACATGTATCATCCCTTTCATATAATTTGGAGTAGAAATCTTTCACTCTTGTCAAAATTTCGCCTCTATTTCTTGTTATAGAACCATCTTCTTTTCTCAGAGCCATAATCTGTTTTCTTCCCTTACTGAGATGTCCCTTTGCTATCTTAAGGCTTTGGTTGTTTTCAATTGCTTTCCTCACTAGCTCACAGTTGAATTTCCTTACGTCTTCAGTGATACTTTTTCGTGTTGTCTTGCATAGCTCTATATATTCCACTTTGGAAGTCACATCTTCTTTAGTTGTCCTTATCTCTCTTCTTTTTTGCATCAACATTTTGGTTTTTCCTGATAACTTGTTCACATGCAACTTGTTCTTAGACCCAGCTAATTTTGTTGCCGTTTCCATTAGAGCTTTGGTTACTTTTCTGTTAACTTCCGAAATATCCACTTCTTCCGATGTTAGGCCTTCTAAAGCAGAGAATCTGTTCTTCAGTTCCAACTTGAAAGTATTATGGTGTTTTTTAAGGTTGGTTATGTCAATACATTTTGTTTGTCTTATGAGCTTGCCACGTTCCAGTTTAGTGTTGAGGTGCATCTTACATCTCACCAATCTATGGTCACTACCTGTGTTGAACTGGTTCAGCACACTGCAGTCTTCGATGACGAATTTTTTGTTACACATAATAAAATCAATTTCACTTGTCGTCCCAATTGGATGTCTCCATGTCCATTTCCTGTGTGGCTTTTTCTTGAAAAAGGAGTTCAAGATGAAAAATCCTTCTGCCTCTGCAAACTCAACGAGAGTATTTCCACGCTGGTTTCTGTTGCCGTGACCGAATTTACCTACTGAAGTTTCATTCTGTTGCCGTTGCCCTATTTTTGCATTGAAATCTCCCATAATTATCTTCAAGTGCTGCTTACCTTTATTATTTAGATGACGAATTTCCTCATAAAATTCTTCAATTTCTTCTTCAGGATGACTTGTGGTGGGTGCATAAGTTTGAATAATCTGAGCCTGGTATCTTCTCGATAGTTGGATAACGAGTCGTGCAGCTCTGTCAGAGGAACTTTCAACTTCTACCACTTTATCCTTCAGTTTCTTGTTTATTATAAATCCAACACCACTAGTTCTGCCAGTATCTGTCCCACGATAATAGAAGAGATGTCCACTTTTCAGTTCAATGAGATCTTCTCCTTTTCTCCTTACCTCACTTAGCCCGACGATGTCCCACTTGATCCTTTGTAGTTCCTCTTCCAATTCAAGAAGCCTTGAATCAGAAGATAGGGAGCGTCCGTTATAGGTAGCCAAGGTCAGCATCAAATGGCAGCCTAGTCCGGTCCTCCGGGGATTCTTAGCACCCTCTGCCTTCATGTCGCACTGGCCGCTGCCTTGGCCAGGTACATTCCAGCTGCCGGAGACTGAGGGCCAAGATTTAAGTTGTAGAGTCATTTTGGAGGTGTTTGGCCATAACTCACCACGCTGGCCAAGCGGGTTGGTGAGTGTGGGATAGCATTTCCTCTGATCCCGATGGTATAGTTATACCGCTATTGGCGGTCGTCAGAGCCCCTTTAGTGGGAACAGGATGCACCACGAGAAGGCGGGGTTGACATTTGTCAAGGAGAGGCTGTGATGTTACGCATTACCTGACCTTACATCCGTTATATATATATATATCATCATCATCATTATCATTGTCAACCATTATCAATCCACTGCTGGACGAAGGTCTCACCAAGTTTCCTCCACAACGGTCTGTCTTCTGCCAGTCTCCTCCATGTCACTCCCGCATACTTTCGAATTTCATCCACCCATCTTCCATGTGGTCTTCTTCTGGGTCTTTTCCTGTCCCTTGGTTTCAAAATCGCTTTATTCTAATTTATCATAAGAAAACATAAGAGGGAGACGTACAGTATTGGGCGTCTCACTGTGAAATAATACAAAACTGTTAAAAACATGATGGTATATACACTGCAATGACAATGGGGATGAATAACAAATGCTGCAAGCAAAGCTTATTGAATAAAAAATTGCAGAAGTGACAAAGAGAAAACACATCGTGTCACATGACATTGGCTGGGCATGATTTACAGGATAACACAGGCGAAACAATAGTACACAATTAGAAAAAGAACAGCACAAACACCGCCGTGAAGGTAAAACATTACATACATGAGATAAAAACACAGCGTGCACAATTGTGCAAGTTATTTAACGAGGGCACCAAAGCAACATAATACAGGCGGGGTGAAAGTAAGTAATGTACACGAGTAAGCATGAAAATACACTGAGATGGCATTAGCATTCACAATTCAACGGTAGTATGGATTGCACGAGTCGTAGAGTGGAGGAGGGCCACCAGGGTGCCACGGAACTCAGCAAAGGAGGTGTAGAATGTCCTAGGGTTCTGATAGGTGCAGCAGTCCAGAATCAATCGCAAACCATGGAGCGGCCGGCGCCCAGGTAGCATAGAAGGTGGCTTCTCGACGACTGGAAGAAGCTGACTGGTACTCCAGGCGGAGTCGAGAAAGCAATCGATCTTGAAAATGGCACAAAAGTGCTGCGCTGGCCTGGTGTAAAGAGACCGGCGAGGAAATGCTGCGGAGTTGTTGAAGGTATACGTAAATAACGTGTTTAACCAGCACGAAAAGATAGGCACAAACTGAAGGAAGAGTTGTAGGTGGATGAGCCCGCAGAAGAAGATGTCTGTAGGCAGTGAACGGAAGATCTTGAGAACAAGAGCGACTGGCAATCCGGAAAGCCTGGTGGAGGAGAGGCATCAGGATGGGACAGTAAAGGTAGACGTGAGAAACGTCTGCCTCCTGTGCGCAGAAGGAGCAGAGAGGGGAGGAGAGGAGAGACATGCGAAAGAGAAAATACGGAACAGGGAGGCGATTATGCAAAAAGAGCCAGTGGGTATTAATTTCAAGAGGGGCAGATAAGGGTGAGCGGGCAGCGGCCCAGACAAGAGGAAGAGAAGCAGGGGGAACCTCCAGAATAGAAAGCGGTGAAGGGGTGGCAAGGTGCACTAGAAAACGATAAAGAGATTTAGAGGAGAGAGAGGAGAGAGGAAGAACCGAGTTTGTGAGTCGGAGGAAAAACGGCAGCGGAAGAGGGGCAGAAAAGACAGAGACGAGACCGGTGGGGGAGACAAGATCAGGGAAAAGCAGAAAGAAGTGCAGTTAGCAGAGAGTCATAGACCAAATGGGCGGATGGGGACGAGAGAATAGCAGGGGGGAGGCCAGAGAGAGGGCGCCAGGATAGATCCGAGTTAGTGAGGTCTTGTACAGTTACTACACCTGCTCGGAGCCAAGAGGGGAATGAAAAACAGGGGAGATGGGGGGATGAACAAGGGAGTTGAAGAAGAGGGGTTCAGAAAGAAGCTCTAGAGTTGAAGAGGGAGGGGAGCGAATGAGGGGGAGAGAGCGAAGGTGAATGAGGGCTTCAGAATATGCAGGTGGGAGTTTGGAGGGGGGAAAGGACAGCAATCCATGAGAACTAAAGAAAGAAAGGAAAAATGTGGGTTACGCAAGGAGGCAAGAACGTCACGTACCTGAACTGCGGAAGCCACTGGAGCCGTGAAAAGGTGAATGAAGTTGATCACTCGGCTTGCTTTGTAGCACAGCGGGACATCAGGTAGGCCAGCACCACCATAGGAGGGAGGAGCACAGAGCTTGTGGACGTTAATCCAGTGATGACCCGCCCACATTACTCGAGTAAGGCAGCGTGTAACCTCCTGGAGACAGAAAAGCGGGGTCGTAGATGCAATCCAAGAATGCTTGCAGATGGACAGAAGGTATGTCCTGGTGAGATTTGCACGCTGGTAGTAGGACGTACAGAACTGCTCACGACACCAGAATGCAGCTGTGCGGAGGAGGCGAGGATGGAGTTCCGAGCGAGTTGCACTGGATGTAGCTTGTGGTGCGCCTAAGTGCACACCCAGGAAGCGTTGGGTAGTGGATGACCATGTGGCCCCCCCATGGAGCATCCAAGCGATTGGACCACGACCCGCACCACAATCCAGTGCTCTTAGACGTATTCAGTTCAGCTGCAGAACATGAAGCATATGCGGAGAACAAACGACGAAGCAGTTGGAACTGTGAGTCGCTACGAATGCAGACGGTGATGTCATCTGCATAAGCAGAGTAAATGACTGAGTGATGCCGTGAGCTGGCAACTGGTGGTGGAAGTTGTGCTAGAAGAGATGTTTGCAGAGAGCGTAGAAAAGGCTCGACGGCAATCGCAAACAGTTGACCAGAAAGCGGGCAGCCCTGACGAACTCCCCGCTTGAAGGGAACATGTGCTGTGAGAAAAGATGCCGTCTTGACATGGAAAACGGCGTCCCGGTAGAGGGAGAGAAGAACAGAGACAAATTGTGGAGGAAAGCCAAAGTGTAGCAGGGTTTGTGTTAAATAGGCGTGTGAGATATTATCGAAAGCGGAACGGAGGTCTAAGGAAAGAAGAGCAAGAGGTTCAGAATGAGTCTTGGCAAGATGAATGAGATCGCGAAGAAGTTGAACATTGGAGGAAAGAGAACGGCCAGGAACAGTATAGGTTTGAGAGTCAGCAAGGATGTGAGGGAGGATAGAGTTTAGTCGACGGGAAAGAAGCTTAGTATAGAGTTTATAATCTTGATTGAGAAGAGAAATGGGGCGCCAATTTCCCAAGTCAAGAGGGTCACCCTCTTGGGAAATAGGACCACATGTGCGTCCGTGAAACTCCTCGGGAGGGGGAGCAGTTAAATGCAGCAGAAAAAGCGGAGAGGAGAAAAGGCAACAAAAGAGGCAAGAACGCACGGTAAAAAGGAAAGAGAGGCCGTCCGGACCCGGAGCGGCATGGGTGTTAAGGGAAGAGAAGGTGTCGGACACCTCCGTGGATGTGGGTGCAAGAGACAGGGTGGGAGCAAGATGAGACGGAACTTGAGGTAGGTTATTGAGAAGATGGGGGAGAGCAGAGGGAGAAGGGGGAGGAGTTTCACTGAACTTGGTGGTATAGAACTGACGAACGTGAGAGCAAATCGCTGCCGAATCGGATGTGATTTCGCCAGAGGGGAGGCGAAGATGACGAAGCGAGGTAGAAGACTTACGTGCAGATTCCATTGATGTTAGAAAATCATAGGTGCATTCCTCCGGATTGAGATGTTTAATGCGCAGACGTAAAAGTGCTTGCTGCGCAAGAGGTTTCAGCAAAGCCTGGAGCTCCGCCTGATATGCTGGAAAAAGCGGATCTGATAACCCAATCAGTGTGAGCATCTGCCTGGCGTGATCGAGGCGCATCTGACTAGAAGTCTTCATGGTGACGGAAAGTTGCTTGATATGTAAGAGGAGCTGATGCTTGACACGAAGCCAATACGTCAAGGTACAGGGTGCGGAATGCAACCCTGCGCGACGAGCAGCGAGAAAAGAACGGACAAAGGCACAAAATTCAGGATCAGTGAGGAGATTGGAGTCAAATGTCCACGGACGTACAGTCCGAGGGAGTGACGCCGCAACAAACACTGTGAGGGTGACCGTGCAGTGGTCTGAGGAAGCAGTAGGTTGATGTTGCAACTCGGTAATAGACGCAAGAAGCGGTGTGGAAACGTAAACCCGATCCAAGCGTGCAGTTGATGGAAGCTGACTCCCAGACGAGCGCCACGTGTGTGAGGTCTCTTGTGGATGAAGGCGCCTATAAGCATCGGTGAAGGAGAAATCAGCAACAAGGTCATGGAGTAGTGCGACGAGATCCGTCCGACGCTCTCGTGACGAAGGAGAGCGATCCACAGCCGGGTCAAGGGTGCAATTGAAGTCTCCACCCAAGACCACACGATCGGAAGGTGAGACTTTCGAGAGAGCTTTACGGAGTTTGGTGAACAAGATGGATAAATGAATAGAGGTGCATGGAATATACACATTAAAGATGTGAAATCGAGCTCCGCCAACTGTGAAGGAGACTTGCTGGAGTAAATCACGGCATAAGGTTCTGCACTGAGAGTGCAGTGAGGGTGGATCGGAAATGTTGATGTATTCCGATAGCAAGTCCACCATGAGATGAGTAACGGAAAGCATGATGGAACACATAATCAATCCAATCTAAAATTTCGGCTGTCCATCGATGGTCTGTTCTTCTGGCAGTATGTCCAGCCCGTTGCCATTTCAGGGATTTAACTCTGATCATGATGTCTTCCACTCTTGTCATTTTTCGGATCCACGTGTTCCTCTTCTTATCTCTCCTGGTTACACCAAGCATGCACCTCTCCATGCTACTTTGAGTTGTCTGCAGCCTTTGTATGTCTCTTTTAGCTAAGGTCCACGTCTCTGCACCATACGTAAGCATTTGAAGGATGCATTGATCAAACACTTTTCTTTTAAGACATAATGGCATATTGCTCTTGAAAATTATGCTGTTTTTTCCAAAAGCTCTCCAGGCAAGTATTATACGTCGATTAATTTCTTCATCAATGTGACCCTCACTTGATATCTGCTGTCCAAGGTAAATGTAGGTATTGGTTATCTCCAGCTTTTCCCCATCAATCGATAAATCTGTGGGATTAAAAATGAACTTTCAGAAAACAAAAATGATGTACAATGTAGGCATATATAACTTAAAGTAATGTAGCAAGAAAGCTACGCAGCATTATTAATTTTCATAGAAGGTTATGCTAGTCAGGTGTCTACATGCTGTGTGTTCGAGTTGCCGACCCCAGATCTGAGGTGTTGAACTTCGTGAAATATGAGTCGGTGGAAAGATTTTTGAAGGGGTGCAGAGAGGGAGGATGTAAGACCCTAAGAAGATTTCTCTCTCTCTCTCTCTCTCTCTCTCTCTCTCTCTCTCTCTCTCTCTCTCTCTCTCTCTCTCTCTCTCTCTCTCTCAATTAAGCATAAGCCCTATCAGCCACTCCGGTTGCCGAGTATTACGAGGCGCCGGCCTCTAGGTATTCGTCCAAGATGAGTACAGGTTCAATTGAGGAGCTTGCAGCAAAAGGGAGCAGCTCCCTTTTCGACATTTTGTGGAAAATAAGAAAATACTGTTCATAAAAAAATACGGATTGAGATTAGCAAGAAATTCCCCACTGTAAAGATAACATTATCTTTACTAAATACATGTATTTTCTGAATGTTTTTGTTCCTAAAATGAATATAGGATAAATATAAATAAATTGGAGCTGCCCCTTTTTGCATCAAAATGTCATAAATTTCTTTAAATTTTGCATTTAGTAAAAGATAGAAAAACTAAATGTTAATGAAATGTGTTTAATGACCGCTAAACAACATTACACATCTCTTTGTTAATAAACAAATAAAGTATTGCAATTTTATTCATCGGTGTGCATCGTACTTGCACCAAACGGTGATGTGGGCAGCTCCCAGAACATTTATATCTCACCCATTTATTATCGGATCTGCCTCATTTTTGCGCCAGTCGATCCGGCATACTTTTCTTAGATTACTAAAAATGTGAAGTAAAAATCAGCCAAAAATGCACCCCCCCCTTTGCTGCAAGCAGCTCAATTCCAGTGAGGCATAGACGGTGTGTTTTGTTTTACAGTACTGGCTGGCACTTTCCTTTCCCTGGAACCAGTCGTCCCAAAATAGAGACGGACGACTGCTTATAGCCTACTGTGTTGCTCAGGATGGTTGTTAAATCCCCAAACAAACAAGCCTTATCACTAGTAAAACAGTATTATAGTAAGAAAGGAGTATTTTTGAAACCCAGGCATTTAAGAAAAAAAAATAATAATTACGAAGTCATTAATACTGAAACAATATTTGAGGGTTTTACCCCCCCCCTAACAAGATTCGTGCTGTTACCTTTAGCAATTATTTTATGTACCATAATTTTGATGCGTTTAAGGTTTTGTGAGGCGACCGTATATGTTTTCCGCCCAGAAGAAAGTGAATCAAGCAAAAGAAAACGCCAGTTGTTCAAGGAGTCAGAAACCTGAACATTTTACTACGAGTGCTCATCATCGTTGTTTGCGGTTCAGTCAGCAAACCTCGTGTTATTTCCCCTTAGTTGCTGAAAAATACGTCTGATTAATTTGACACTACACTGGGGTCACCAGACGTCTGTGACTAATTCCCGCCGTAAAATGACAGTCGTATATTTTCTCCAGCTGTGTTCAGCGAACTGGATCTTTTAATATTAGCTGAAACTACTGTTTTCTTCCGTTAAAAGTCAGATGCCCAATTCTGGCTTCCTGCGGACTGTAAATTTGTTTTTAACTCTTCCGGTTGGGGTTTTTCTTTCTTAACGCCACTTGGGGTCATTTTTTTTATTTTTAATTCCGTTAACGTGTCATTAAAATAATCAAAGGGGAAAATGAGAAAGAGTAAATAGCTTTTGGCAACTGAGCTGTAACAATAGGAGCAGAGGGGGGGGGGCGTTTTTTCATTTTTGGTGCAATGCCTTCCGAATGTTTTAAATTAGTTGCAATTTCTTGGAGTTATAACACGCCTAATACGATGAACGCGCGTGTATGTGTGATAGTGGTGTTTTACCACTTGGGAATTTTTTAAACATGCACATGATTTATAATGTGAATCACCCTGTTTGTTGCACAGAAACTATTCGTGATGTCACCATAGCCGTAGCACTTCACAGAATAGGATGAGCGCGCATCAAAATATTTTTTGGGTAAAGGTAATTGCGGTCCTAACTGAACTCTCCCAGGGTTCCGGACACCTTACGAAATTTGTCACCTGCAGTATTTTTTATTGTTTTCATACATTCAGTTCAAAATACGTACTTTTTTTTTTTTTTTTTTTTGCAACATAATACACTGCTGGACAATTGCTAAGGACGGATCATAAACGGCTATATAGCGCATAAAAAAGTAAGTGTGGTTGGATGCCAAGTGAAATAAAATAATGTCAGAATGCCAGGACATTACAAGAAAGACAATTTATTGTGCTCTGAAATCCAGAAGGCTTTGGAACGTGTTCAAGGGATAAACAGGCCATTTCGTGCAGAATACGTAAACGTGAAAAAAATGCAATTACCGTCCGCAGGCGTTCCGGCGTAAGATGTCAATACGGGATATGGCCACCATGGAGGGCGATGCAAGATTCCACACGTCGTGTCATGCTTTGCACAACATTATCAAGCAGCTGTTGGGGTAATTTATCCCATTCTTCTGTCAGTGCACGGATGAGGGTGTCCTTGTTTATTGGAGGGCATTGGCGACCAGCAAGACTCCTCCCCAAAGCATCCCACACATTTTCAATGGGATTCAGATCTGGAGAATGTGCTGGCCATACGAGGCGTTGAATATCCTCGTTCTCAAGACACTCCTAGACAGCGACTGTTCGATGACATGTTGCGTTGTCGTCCATGAAAATGAATCTATCACCGACAGCACCACGGAACATGCGAACATGAGGTAGCAGAACATCATTAATGTATCGTTGGCCAGTCATAGTCCCAGTTGGAAGCACATAGAGGGGCGTACGGCCATTGATCATGATGCCAGCCCATACCATGACACTACATGTCGGATATTGGTCCCTTTCCTGTATGTTTGCTGGACAATATGCAGTACCACTATCACGCCAGATCAGTTGTCGTCGACAATCAGACGATAGACTGTATCTACTCTCATCTGAGAAGAGGACAGCAGACCAGTCGTTATCAGTCCAATTGCGATGTTGATGGCACCATTGCAAACGGGCGGTACGGTGACGTCTGGACAATGGGATGCACACAACAGGACGGCGGGCGTATAGTCCTCCTTCATGCAAACGTCTGGCAACAGTTTTTCGGGAGATCCGCTTGCCAGTAGCAGCCATAAACTGATTTGCTACCTCGCTAGCTGTGCTGCGCCGGTGTCTTTTTGTTGATAGCACTATGTACCGATCTTCTGCAGGTGTCGTACTGCGAACACGACCTCCCCCGTGACGTTTGCTACACTCTCCATTTGTTTGAAATGATTTCCAAAGCCTTGAAACAACACTGTGGCTGACGTCGAACTCCCTGGCAACATCTGTTATTTTCCTCCATTCTTCAATCTTGCCAATAATACGGCCACGCGTAAAATCATCTAGGTGATGTCGGGAAGACATACTGAAAATTGCAAGTTCGTCAATTGATTCTTTCCCTTTCAACTTTGCGTTTGAACAACAACGGTCAATACGCGTCAAATCCTTTATATCTCTTATCAGCGCTATGACGTCACGAACAAGTTCGGCAATTCAAAATTTGCATACGCACAACACGTCTTACTGTATCCCGCACTTATGCTAATTTCCACATTTTCCTGTCTTCCATTTTGTGGTTGCTATTGTCATCCGTCCTTAGCAATTGTCCGGCAGTGTAATATACACTGAAGTGCCAGAAAAAGTGGTACAGACGAGCTTATGCAAAATACATAGCATGGTCATTCCATGCCAAATCAACCAAAAAAATTTCAATATTCAAACTGACCATATCAGATTTTCAAGGATCATTCTCCCTAATGATATAAATGAGAATATATTTAAAAAATTTTTTTATCTCATTGGGTTTTTATGTAATTAATTTTTAAAATTTTTGAAAATTCGTCGTTTTTTGGCTTACATAAACTTTTTCAATCTTGAATTTCTCAAGTTCTATAAGGCCTAGAGAGTTGTTTGACCCCTCATTTTAAAGAGAATTTCATAAGTTTTAATTTGATATGCAACTTGACTATGCTTGGTAAAAAAAAATTTAAGAGTGTTTTTTAAAAATTTTGAAAAAAAACCACTATGTTTTTTGTAATATAAGCTTTAAATCTCAATGGAATCGGGAGCTAAGGCAAAAAACTTAAAGTTACTGTACAAGTAATAATGCATTATAATTCTGGTTTTAGTGTGTACCTGATAACAGACACTGAGTTTTAAAATCTACATCATACTAATACATAGTGAAACATAAAACAAGGGAAGGATAGTGCCAACAGGCTAAAAGTTTTACATGGTAAAATTAATGAAAGTTTTTTTTAGTTAGCACTCAGAGTTTGTAGTTACGCCAAAATAGCGACCTCTTAGTTCTTCTTTAATTTAACAAATAATTTCTTGTTTGCCTTTTTGGTTTCCGAGTCTAAGTCGATAAACTTTTCCTGTAGCTGTTGTAGGATCAACTTTTGTTAAAACCTCACTTTTATGCACAACTAGTATGTCAGTAAATTGTGGGTATTTGAAAGATGGAGAAGGGCCATGTGGTTCCAAAAAACTTATTTTTACTTCATCTCCTTCTATTCCGAACACACAACCTAACCACCACTTCTCTGAGTATTGGCATGTAACAAAGCCAACAATGTCATTAATGTCCAGATCATCATCAGTGTCATCAGCTGAAACTATTTCTACACTTGATTCCTCTGAAAATGAGTAGCTTTTCACTAAAACTCCAGTCTCATTCACAGGACTGTAACTGTGAAATTGTTGAGTATCCTTTATTGTTGTTGCTGCTTCAAACCTACTTTTCAAGGTCTTTTTCTCTGGCTCGTATTCGTCTGTAGTGGAATGCAAAAAGCTGATGTTGACAATATTGTGTTGGCGAGGGGTCATAACTTGATCATTGTAGACCATTCGTAGACTGGCCAATGCCGCTAATCGTTTTAACAGTTCCTCCGACACCATCACATGCATTTTTTCCATGTGACGATGCAAAGAAGTTCCATTCCGCCTTGATGCCAAAATCTTTCTCATGATGACAGAGATTGAGAAAGTTTGATTTGTTTTTGTACTGTGATATGCTCCATCTGAAAAGTAATTCGGGTTTATGGGGCAGATTCTGTTTAAAAAAATCAATCATGAGGCATTGAAACAAATGAACAGCAACTGTATCCTGTACCGTATAATCAGAAAGAATAACTAAGTTCAGGTGCGCCAACTTTTTGGTTTCCTCATCAACGTAGTATATAACAAACGGATGTATTGTTGTTTGGGCATTGTTCCAATGAAAGCCTTGTGCAGAATCTTGAAGCACAAATGCATAATTTTCAGCAAAATCACAAAGTACAATGCATTGGTTTTGAGGTAGATTTTCTTTCAAGTGTCGCAAATAGGAAGACTGTTGAGTAGCAATGAAAGAGTGTCTTAAAAGTTTTGGCAAACTCTGAAACAAATAATCCAAAAACTCTTCTGTTGGTTTGATAATAGTTTCCAGGACACACTTGTTATCAATCTGCATCCATTGTTTGAAACTCACATTTTCAATGCTATTAAGCTCAAAAGCTTCTTCAAACCGAGCCTTCAAATCATCACTTCCTGGGCAATTAACGCAATTTTCGAAGTAACATTGGCTGTTATATGGAAATATTTAAACTTTAATCAAATTGTTACCTTTGTTATTTTACGTGCGAACGACAGCTAGAGAAATTCACCCTCAGTTAAAAAGGCGCTTAGCAGAGATTCATAAAGTCATTCTCTTGTCGACCGTGGGACCTCCTACGAACAAAAGGACATCCCCTTTTCCCCGGCGTTGGACACTACTCTCCCTCAGCGACAGCCCGCCAGGGACAGTGGGAGTAAGCAATTAACAGTAGACTTCTTACATCAAGAGCATCTTTCTGGAGGACAGATGGTGAATGGGACGGATAGGAATCATAAACGAGGAGTCTTGTAGGAGATTTTGTGGGGGAAGGCCGGGGGATTTTGCTCAGACAAGGAAGGAGAAACGCTTTTGCATCGGATGAAAGAGATTTTGGCGGGAATTACATAGAGTAAGTCGCCCGAGACATCTGTCAACCCGCTGGAAGTATTTACTATTCATTCAGGCCAACTAATATTCCAATATTTCCCCTTTCCCCCCAATTTGAAGAATAAAGATATGTGCGGTCGAGATCACCAGTCATTACATTCAATTTGTTTCACTACTTAATTATTTGTTTCCCTGCTCCAATGACAGGAACCTGCAACCAACAACGATTCTTCTGATAAGTTGGCGTCCACCACAATACATAAAATTAAACCAAGCCAACACCCCCGCCGAAATCGTCAGTGGTTTATACACTGTCTAGCTGTACAGAGTTATACAAACATTAATTTAGGAACGAATGATTGAAGTCCAACTAAAAGCGTTCTCTACTGAACTAATTTTCAAAAATCTTTGACTCAGGAGTCTCACATTTACGTGTGCTAGCACCAACATAATACGAAATCTACGTGTAACGAAATGAAGTTTCGAAACAACGAAATCAAAAAGAACTTTTCCAAATATCGTTTTTAGAGTATGGTTATTAAAAAAACTCAAGGCAAACTAACTAGTTACGACGAATATTTAGGTTACGTTTCTGAATAAGTCTAAATAGGTAATGTTGAAATTTTGCACCTAACGAATAATCAGCGCCTCTTGGTCTATCAGAAGAATCCTTCGCAGCACGGAAAACAACCCCCTCGATAAACAGGGAAAGTGCAATGGCTGTGCTACAAGAAGAGAAGACACGAATCAAGTGGCCTAATTACAAAAGAGGACACAGCAGTAATTGCCAGCTGCCGGCATCTTGGAGGGGGAGGAGTCACGAGTATCAATTCCTAGCGGGGTTAAAAGAGCCTTGGGCAAGGACTCCTAAAAACCTCCATGCCTGCTAGCATGCGCACTGGATGCTTAAAGCTGTGAATGGAATGAATGCCATGCGAACTTCGTGCAACAACTGGTCGCTGATCACGCAACTGGAATGAGAGCTTAAGCTTGGCATTCATGCCCTTGGGTTAAACGGATTGCGTTAGTGGCAGAATTTTTGGAACGCAGGGGTTTTTGTATTTGACCGACCGGACACTGAATTTAATACTGGATAATACATATGACCATAACAGCGGTTCCTCTGCTCTGGCTTTTTTAAAGTTTTGGCCAACCCATTCGCCAAATTCAATTTTTTTTTTCCAAATGTAATTTGAAGTCGCCAATTCGTTTTTTTAGCTAACCATTGGAAATATAAAAAACCATAAAGTGTTATGACAGTATAAAAACAATAGGTTATAGATTTTTTTACAATTAAGCAGCAAAATATTATGTTACGGATTCCGAATCGTAATAGAAATATAAACACTTATTTTCAATTTTGAATTTATTACTACTTATAAAATTGCCAAACAAAAAATTACTGACAGGATAAATTCTAAATTAATTGAAAAATTGGGTATTACATTTATTCTGTGGCTTGGTTCTAAAAGGTCCAGTGTAAAAAAAAAAAAAAAAAAAATCAGATGCTAAAAAAATTGCACTTAATTACTTACAGAATTTTCATCTAATAACTATTTTTATGTGAGTCGTGCAATATTGGTTGACGGTTCACATTAAAAAAAAAAAAGTCCACAAATATGATGGCATTTAAAAGATTCTATATGAATTTTTAAAATATCCTTGGCATTTCAAAATTAAAATTTATTTGACATGAAGTCCGAGCAAAAACAATCTTTTTTTAAGATTGTTTTTCCTAGGACGTCGTTAAAAAAGATGATAGCCAATATTTTCGCCAAAACTTTTTTTCCATCGCCAAAACTTTTTTTTCCATCGCCAAAACGATTTTGTTTTAGCTAATTGCGAAGAATGCGAGCGGCAGCGCAACCCCTGCATAATATCGAAATGTGTAATCTCTTAGTGTCGCAACAAAATTCTGCTCTATTTAAAGCATGGAGGCAGAAATTTAGTAAAGCTTGCTAACGATATGAAGCCGAATTTGTCGGGTTTTTACTCTTCCGCGGTGAAAATGAACCTTTTGTGAAGAAAAAATGTTAGAAATATTAGACGGGGGTCACAATTCTACCCCAACAGCTTATAAATTTTAACCTCGCACGTGCAAAATGAAATTTAAACGGAAAGTATGAGATCAGCTT
The DNA here is from genome assembly GCA_039090855.1 of Macrothele yani. Taxonomy (NCBI): domain Eukaryota; kingdom Metazoa; phylum Arthropoda; class Arachnida; order Araneae; family Macrothelidae; genus Macrothele; species Macrothele yani. The sequence continues at coordinate 141,968,871 of CM077001.1, forward strand.
CTAAAATTCATGAATTTTCAATGCTCAGTGGGAGATTGGGTAGACAACGCTCTGAAGGTAATCAAGAGCGCGGAAGGATATTGCGTTTCATTGGCTTTAAAAAAAGACGGACGCTTTTTTTTCGTTGCTGAAATTCATTTTCCATTTTTTCAAGCAATGCTTTAATCTCTTCCATATTTCCTTTTAAAATCAGCTGATCATTATTTTGTGCTAGTAAGCTACCGCCGCTCAGGAAATATGTAAATTCCTACCGCCATGATTTTAAACCCTCACATTCTCAAAAACGTTCATTTTAGCACATCTCTTGAAAAAAAATAGTGCTTAGTATCACTATATCAGTTAAAGTTCAATAAAAAATCTGCACATTTTACGAGTGGATTTTTCCGAAAATTTCTTCAACATTACGACGCCACAGTATCTGTTATTCTGAATGAATAATACTTTAGCATTTCGTCTACAAAAGTTCAGCGTAAACTGAAGAATTCTCACAGCAATACCGAAACCGTCCTGAAATGCGGCCCGTTTTCTTTTTCTATCGCTTTGTTTACGCTTTCCAACCGTAGGTTGAAGAAGCGTATATGCTCCAGCTTTGTCCGTCCGCACGATAACTGGCGTAAAAATGGTTCGATTTGGATGAAATTTTAGTATGTGATAGGGGACCACCTAAAGACGAACCCTATTGAAAATGGGGTCAAAGGTCACGACGTAGGAGCGGAATCATTCATTCCATTGCCCTTATGCGCCATAACTTGCGTAAATATGGTTCGATTTCAATGAAACTTTACTATGTGGTAGGGGACCACCTAGGGACGAACCCTATTGAAAATGGGACAAATGGGGTCAAAGGTCACGACGTAGGAGCGGGATCATTCCATTGCCCTTATGCGTCATAACTTGCGTAAATATGGTTCGATTTCAATGAAAGTTTACTATGTGGTAGGAGACCGCCTGGGGACAAACCCTATTCAAAATGGGTTAAGTGGGGTCAAAGGTCAGGACAATAAGATCCGGATGCATTCCATTGCCCTTATGCGTAAAAATGGTTCGATTTCGATGAAATTTCAGTATGTAGTAGGGGACCACCTGGGGACGAACCCTATTGAAAATGGACGAAATGTGGTCAAAGGTCAGGACATATGATTGCGATCCTTTCCATTGCCCTTATCCCATATTATTAAGGTGGACGTCAAGTAATTTTGCTTCCTACTCTTCCAATGGAAAAAGTTTTGTATACATTTCCTTCACAATTAATGTGTTCCCAAGGATGAAAATTTGAACATCGATTAAAAGAACTTCATATATTATAACTTGGAAAACTTAATATGTTCTAAAACATACCCATAATCATATTAAAAATCATTAACTTTTCCTTTGGTTGTGTTGAAACCAGAGAAAAGATGGCGCGACCTGTACTTTGATGACGTCAGTGGGCAAAAAAATGTTGGTTTGCATAATTATGGTTATGGTTTAGAAAATATTAAGTATTCCAAGTTATGAAATGAAGCTATTTTAATCAATGTTCAAATTTTCATCCTTGTGAACGCATTAATTGTCCAGAAAAAAGATGGCGCGACCTGTGTTTTCATGACGTCAGTAGACAAATGTTGAATTGCATAATTATGGTTATGTTTTAGAAAATATTAAGTATTGCAAGTTATAAAATGAAGATATTTTAATCGATGTTCAAATTTTCATCCTTGGGAACACATTAATTGTGAAGAAAATGTGTACAGAAGTTTTTCCATTGAAAGTATAGAAAGCAAAATTACTTGACGTCCACCTTAAAGTAGCAATTCTTCTATGTTTGTATGTACATTTTATTTTGAAAACAGCTCTAAGAATTTTGAAAGTCGTTAACCTACCGTTTTCTGGTACTAGAAATCGATTTAGCTTGATCTCGACTTTAGGAGAATTCGTTCAGTGGGTTAAATAACCACCCCGAATTATTATGTTTTTAGTGATGGCGTTGTTCCATTATTCCATTAATGTTACCAATGCTTAGAAAACTTATGACGTCACAATCTCGCCGCGTTTGAGAATGTTGGCGCGCGGTCACGCCATCTGTCTCATTACGTCACGCGTTGTGTGTGGATCCTATTAAAGTTTTATGACGTCACACTTGCGGCGAGCGATGGTGGCAATTCCCATCTGCCTCATTACGTCACGCGTTGTGTGATTGTGTCCGTCCGCACAATAACTCGCGTAACAATCGTTCGATTTCGATGAAATTTTAGTATCTGGTAGGGGATCACCTGGGAAGGTACCCTATTTAAAGTGAACGAAATGGGGTCAAAGGTCAGTACATAGGAGCGGGATCCATTCCACTGCTTTTATGCGTCATAACTAAAGTAAAAAAGGTTCGATTTCGATGAAATTTTAGTATGTGGTAGAAAACCACCTGGCGACAAACCTTATTGAAAATGGGCGAAATGGGGTCACAGGTCAGGACATAGAAGCGGAATCACTTCCATCGCCATTATGCGTCATAACTTACGTAAAAATGCTTCGATTTGGATGAAATGTTAGTATGTTGTAGCGTCTTGCCTGGGGACGAATTCTATTGAAAATGGGCGAAATAGGGTCAAAGGTTAGGACACAGGAGCGGGATCTATTCCATAGCCCTTATGCATCATAACTTACGTAAAAATGCTTCGATTGCGACAAAACTTTATCATGTTATTTCGGAGGTATACCAAGCCGTTTCCGTTGAATATCATCGAAATGGGATCAAAGGTCAGGGCACAGGACCGAGATTTATTCCACAGTCATTATTCTCATAACTTGAGTGATAACTTGAGTAATGATTTCTGGTATGTTGGAAAGCGTATTATAATCAATGCATTGCATGATTTTACTAACTTGTTTGTTAAAGGAATTATGATAATCTTTTTATGTCCGTTTCAGATAACTATGCACAACATACTCTATGAGGTATGTGCTCAAACTGTATTTTACATCATTAACTCACGAATGCACGGATATGCACACTGCACAAAAACACATGTTTAGAACGACAGCAGGCCCAGTTCATACAGAAAAACACGTGAAGTTGACGATGGATAAACATAAAAGTATAGTATATATAGTACACTGATGTCCAAAATTAAGGTCACAAACACATTCTGTGAGATCTTGAAAACTAAATGGTGTATTGCAATGAAATTTGGTACAGAGATGCCCTATATTATGAGACATCCAATAGCAACACATAACAAAATTAACAGGAGGTAATTTGCGTGCGATATGCAAATTAGACCAAAAACGGTCCAAACATGATGCATCATATTTCGAGAACGGTCCGGCTAATAGGGAGTGTGGCCACTCTGCACAGCTTTACAAGTTGCACAACGAGCCCTCATACTGTAAATGAGGTTGTTGATAACAGCTTGTGGCAACAAATCCCATTCTTCTAAAAGTGCGGATTTTAACGCCTGGATAGTCAAGGGAGGGGGTTGACGTCGTGCAATGGCTCTTCCTAGAGCGTCCCAAACACGCTCTATAGGATGTAGGCCCGGCGACTTCGCTGGCCACACCAAATAGCGAATATCCTCTCCCTCCAGAAAATCGTCGACAAGCTGAGTTCTGTGTGGCCTTGCGTTATCGTCCATAAAAATGAAGTTCGGTCCGACAGCTCCCCGGAAAAGCCTCGCAATAAGGTTCAAGGACCTCATCGACGTAGCGTTGGCCGGTCACAGACGTTTTTAGGCGTACCAGGGGTCCCACTGAAGTTCAGCTAAACCTCCCGGTCCACCTAAGACCTTCCCGGCCTCGCCTGGGGCAATCACCTCGTCGTACTTTCTCGTGGCCGCTCGCTTCCTAAACCTAGAGACAACTGCCCTTCGCCTCCTTCTCTTGTCTCCAAGAAATGCCCTTAAGCATATCCTAAAATTCCCCGTTAAAAGGAACCACACTGCCCTCGGTAAATCTTAAGCCTCAAAGTCAAATGTGAGGGCATGTGCATTAGTCTGCACCATTGAAATTGAAACCTGAAAAGCATCAAAAGAGGCGCGATAGAGTTAATCTCCATTCAACATACTAAGAACAAATACTACGTATAGACAAAATGTCGTTTTAGTAAATAACCGTGCATCCGGTGTCTAATGGGGAACGACTCAGAGAAATTTCTCTCACGCTTTGTTAGAGACAAAGGAAGTGGAGCACGAGATGGAATAAAAGTTGCATTTTGAGATTTTATATGAAATCCTAAAACCCCGTATAAAATCTCTGTAACAACATATTCAAAAGTATTTAATTCTAAGCACATTAAAAGAATCATATGTAATATTTAAGGAGCGTTACCCTGAACAGAGAATTGGAATTTCTGAATTTTGTGAGCTTCGTCCCAAGCATTGTGTTCTTCCTGGGTCCAGTGGGACACATTCTGTGTGCGTTTGCACAATACATAAGAATGCCAAATTAATGATGGCTCAGTGTAAAATACCTGAATTGACGAATGGTGAACTCCCGATTAAAACATACAAAGATGTAACAAGCAATATAATTTACAAAACGCCACTGGGTGATCCCCCCTCCCCCTAAGTCATATATTTCCCTTTTGAATGGCCAAAATATTGAATAATTAATGTACGTGTTTATTTTTGCAAAAGTATAGTAATAAATGCACAGATTTTCTCGTAGAAGTTTTAATAACAATTGAAATTTGCTGTGAATTTGGAGATAAAATGTTGTGTTCCAGCTTCAGCAGAAAGAAAAGATAAATACCAGAAGTTCAGAAACAGAAAAACATTCGAATAGACGGGCTTAAACTTGTGTTGTGAAAGATTTTAACCAGAAGTGAGATTTAAAATGCGCCAAGCTCGTTTCCCCGAAAGGCTGGCAATTGAACGCCAAGAAAATAGTGACGATTTTCCACTGTTCGCACGTGGTGATTTAAAACTTTAGAACAATTTTTTTAATTGGGGGAGGGGGATGCGGCGGAGGTTTGATATCCATCGTAAGCAGCTCAATGGGCTATAAACAGTTTCCTGTCTTTAATTTGGGGCAATTTGTTTTAGGGAAGGGCGACAACCAGTTCCGTTGCACTAACCATCCATGCCTCACCGGGATTCGAACCCGGACCCCATCTCTGACGAATTATTGGAAGCGCGCTCCTCGTACCCTTGGGCCACCGGGCAGGGACGAGGGGCAATCTTCGTGGTGGAAATAGGGCATCAAAATCCATGCAGTGTGCCAATTTATACGCGCGCGTGTGTGTGTTTGTGTGCGTATTGATTGGACGCGCAAGCGCAGGTACTGGTATCACGTTTGGTACGGTGGTATTCTTTCCATTTCTGTTAACTGACTGCCCTGTTCGCACGCGGGTGAACTCATGAGTGGTTAATGTGAATAATGGTAGTAGTGAAAAATCTAAATAAGTGATGCGAAATTCCTCCCATAGATGAGCACGTGTTTTTGAATATCAAATATAGAATTAAAATTTATTTTTACGCATTTTTCTTTTAGCTAACTGTCGTAAAAAAACTATGCCATGAAAAAAAGGCAAAGAAAGAAATGGCCCTGATAATCACTAGCGGAAATGTTTTGGATACGAGGCATGGTTACGCCTCCCATCACAAAAATGAATCGATAAAAATGTCTTATAAATGCTCAGAAATGATTGCTGCAGCTATTTGCTAGAATAATTTCTCCATTTCGAATTTATGAAGCAAAGATGTCCATTTTTTTCTAAGACATTTTTATAGCCTGAACGCCCCCTTCTTTACAATATTTATGAAGATATCTGCCCCGTTTTTCTCGAATCCGTCTTGAACGATAATTTCCACCTAGTGTGTTGAGCCGGAGGCTGTTATTTCATTTTACTGTTCGGTGTCATTTCAAACGTTAAATGGAAAATCTCTACATTAGAAGCAGCCCAATTTTTATCATATTCTTATATTTATCCCATTATCCATTTGTCCATACGATGTTGCGTGTCTTTCGTCAGGTGTGAAGAACATTTGGTTAAGTGTTCCGTTTAATGTACGAAGGATCAACGGTTTTCACGCAAATGTGGCATTTCGGTCAGTGTGTAATATGTGCGTGTCACGTGTCGAAAATCCCTAACTGTCAGTCTCATTGTCAGATAACAATGACTGCGTTTATTGGCGATTCTTATTGTACGGAGTTCTTGACGCGTCACGCGCGTATCCATGTTTCTCCAACCGTTAAACTGATGAAAGCAGGGAAGCACGGAAGCTGTTTCATATCGGTAAATTCATCCGATTCTAGGTGCTGCACGCGCCAAAGAAAATACGGCACTTTTGTGATGTACAAATAAAATAGTTTTGTGTTTTCAATTACTTGTGGTAGAATTCTGCGTGACTTTAACGTGATTCGCATTGTTTTTTGTTTTAAATATCGCAAACATGAGTTTTAAAGTACGTGTCCGTGGTTGTTTTTCATCGCTGTAATCCAAAACTAAATATTTTTAAAATTTCGTGCCAACCATCATTTATTACTATATTAAGCAGTCTAAGCACGATACAAATCTAAAACAAGTATTAAAATGCACAGTTGTTAAAACCGTTTAATACTAAAATCATTACACCAACGCAAGATCTTTCAAGGCACCCGGCGCCTCATCATCAGGCCGAGTGGTTGATTAGTGTACTTGTCATTTTCTTGTTGGACTTCTGTCCACAGTGAGTAGAGTTTAGGTCCCAGCCACCTACAGCGAGATCGTGGTTGATTAGTGCAGCAGGAACCCCGTTTTTATACACAGTGTTTTCGTCAGATGTTTATGACGTGACCAGACCGAAGTCATAGGAGTCAAGTTTGTAATTTTTTAAATTTCTAAAAAGAAAAACTTCACGCAGACGGTAGTCGGTTCTTCGTTACAGTCAGTCAAGTTAGTCGCAGTCAGTTCTTCCTTTTAGAAATTTCAAAAATTACAAACTTGACTAGTGCACATATGACTTCGGTCTGGTTACGTCATAAACATCTGACAAAAACACTGTGTATAAAAACGGGGTTCCTGCTGCACTAATCAACCACTCGGCCTGACGATGAGGCGCCGGGCGTCTTGAAAGATCATGCGTTGGTGTAATGATTTTAGTATTAAATGGTTTTAACAGCTGTGCGTTTTAATACTTGTGTTAGGGTATGTATCGTGCTTAGACGACTTAGTATAGTAATCCGTAATCCAAAACTGTGGAATTTAACTAACGACTGGGTGTAACTGTCACCCGTACACTGTGATTTGGCATATAATGGCTGACAGAAAAGAATAGACATATTTTTTATTACTGATATCTGATGACAAAAATATCTCTGTTCGTTTGGGATGAAGAGACCTCGTTTACTGTGTGCCAAGTTACCGCACTTTGAAGAGCGTTGTAGAGCTTATTTAAATCCATGTCTGAAGAATAACTACGGTATTTAGAACAAATTCCATAGTGTTTGTTAAGCTTTACCAGAATGTCAACGACTGAGACATGCCAGTTGATGATATACATAGAAATGGAAACTGAGTCACGCACTCAGAGGCGTAACTAGGCATTTCTGCGCCCGGAGCAAACTACAAAATATTGAGCCCCATCTGTCTTTTTTTATTGTTTGTTTCGGGATTTAATGGCCATTGTGATGAACTGTAAGGGCTATTAAAGCAGTGCCCCGTCCATAAATTTGGGACGACCTGTTAACCACGCGCCCAAGTAATATCCGGATTCGAATCCAGAATGAAGTATGGATGATGTGTTCGTCTGACGGCACTAGTTCTCCCTCTTCACTGAAGCAAATGCTATTAAATTAGAGACAGGCTGTAGACCATCGAGTGAGTTGCTCGCGGTAATCATTAAACTACCAAAATTCTTGTTCAGCCTACTAGTTCGGACCTTCGGTACCTTCAGCTTGGCGTAACTCGGAGCCACAGTAATGATTTTGTTGGGGGGGGGGGGGTGTTAACGAGCATCGTGAGCCATTCGATGGGCTCAAAGCTTTTGCTCGTTCCTAATTTAGGGACACTGGCTCCAGGGAAGGGTGTAAACCAGTGACAGTAAGACAAACACAACATCCATGCCTCGCCGGGATTCCAACCCGTACCTATCTCGGACGCATGACCAAAAACCAGCCCTTAAGACCACTGCGCCATCTTGGCCGGCCCACGGTAATGATAGAATAGCCCCCAGAAAATACTTAGATGTGAACGACATCCTTATCTTGCGGTGTGTATACAAGCGAGCCTTCATTTCTGAATGTGAGCAACTAACATCCCCTGAATATTTTGAGGACGAAATGCGAATTTTAAGTTGCCAAGGCTATCGGGACTGGCGAAACGTATATAAGCAAATTCTGTAAATAGGCAAAGGAAAAAGTACAGCGCAAAAAAAAAAAAAAAAAAAAACTGGCGCAAAAGTTTCAATTCCAATTTTAATCAGTTTGTACGTAGTGAGATTGCGCCCACTCTTGAGCTGCCCCGCCTTAGTTACGCCACAGACCCAACCGGCGACGTCGTCCTCGCCAAAATTGCCCATCTGGCACTGGATGGCCATGGTTACCACCATGATGACTTAGCTGCGCACTAGTCCTACATCTCTCCAGGCAATACCATTCGATGACTGCAGTGGTGCTTAGCTCGCCGTTCGTGGACAACGGAAGAGTGGGAAAGGGTCGTGTGGAGTGATGAATTACGCTGCTTATTTTTCCGTTCGCGTGGGCGTCTTTGGGTGTGTCATTTGCCCGGGGAACGCTGCGAGGCGGACTGCACTACAGTCTAGTTTGGAGGGGAATCTGTGATGTGGGGCTGTTTTCTGCTGAGGACTCCTCCTCTGTTCATTGGTTGTGGTGCGTTGCGGCCACCAGGTGTTAAGACATTCTGAACACACCTCGCTGTGGCACAGGTCCCTTCCTGTTTCAGCAAGATCTGTCCAGGCTTGGATTGAGGTGCAGGACGTCGAAATATTGAAATGGCCGGCCCAAAGTCCCGATCTAAATCCAGTAGAACATCTGTAGGAAGAGCAGAAACGCCGAATCCGATCTCAGCCGGTAAGATCTTCGGCTACGACAGCTCTGGTAGAAGCTGTGCAGGAAGAATGGATAAAAATTCTGGTGTAGACCTACTTGATTTTCATATAAAGCCTGCGTAGAAAGGTCGCTGCAGTCAATAACAGCAATCCGTGTGCCGACTATGTACGGTTTTCCGGTGATAAATGCTTTTCTTTTCGTTCATCGTAAGTGTCCAAATACTTTCGTGTATGTAGTGCATATTTACTGCGAAATGACAGGCTGACTGCTGTTCGAGAGCTAACTGAAGAGTTGAAAATTTCCTTTGTTTTATGCGAGGTTATTTTTAACTGAAGGTTTGGGTGTGAGGCACATTTTTTCCAAGGTTGGTCCCGTGTCTCCGGAAGTACATATTTTTAGTCGGGTTTTAACCTCATGCTGTGAACCATCATGCTGCCTAGTTTCCAGTGAGTTAAACTAAATCGAAGTGTTGTAGATCGAATATTTGTTCGGCTGCGGAAATTTTTCGTTGTGACAAAGCTCCGCATTTATGAAGATGCTGTTCTCAGCTGATTTAAACATTGCGAACAACGTTTTGTTATTATTTCTGGTTCTTAGTCTTCACGGCATGTGTGCGTAACCTGAATATTTAAGTAGTACGTTAGGTCAACGCTTTAGCGACGTAAATTGTCGTCAGGAACTCGGAAACAATAAAAACCGTGGTGAAATTTTATTGTACGCTGAGCACGCGTAATACCGAAATTCAAATGTAGATTCGCATGAATTCGACTTAGTGCTTGAAATATTATTAGTTACGATGAAGTCAAATTCATTTCTTAGTGATTTGATGATTCGCTGTGCACTGCATATAACTGTACTTTGGGAACGTATTTCTGTTCTATGATGCCTTTTTCATTTTAAAATATAGTAGCAAAATTGCTGGTGCTTTTCAAGGCTTTCCAGTGGTTCGATATGTTGAAATATTGTAATTCAATTGTGAGGTTCTTGCCTTTCAGTTAAAAAAAAAAAATTCTATGTGCTCGGAATGTTTGTAAATCGAACAGCTTTATTTCGACGAAAAAAGGTGTCTGAAATTCCGTGCGTGCCTTTTGTGTGACTGAATGTGCGTACGGGCATAAAGGGCGCCGTTTGTCCAGTTTTCATGAAGTGTGATTGGATGATGGAATGATAATGAATGCGAAAAATGTCGATTACAGACAGTAATATATATACATATCTCTGCTGCGACGTCATTTTCAGTACGTTGAAGAATTTGTGAGCTAGCCTCCAGTCGCGTCCCACGCGAAATAATCAGCTGGTCTGTCGGCATCGGCAGAATTACGTCACGGTTGACGTGACCTGTTGCTTGAACCCTTGCTTCTGACCTTGGCAGTAAGTAGGAGCAAGAAGCAGCTTCGCCATTGACTTGTTGCCAGTTTCAAGTAGGTGCTGGTTGCTGCTATCATTTCTTTCTTTCTTTTTCTTGTTGGTGAAGAGATCGCGCAGAAAGAAAGGTCGCAACATGGGCCGATTCAAAGTTTGTCTCTGTTTACAATTGCAGCTCGCATTTCAGACGTAGAAACCTGGTGTTTGTTAATTATAACACCTCACCAATTACGGTTGGTGTTTGTCTTTTAAAATTAACCTGGGGCCCTGATGGACGAAACGCTCAGCATCACCGTGAAGACAGGTTTTGCTCAAATCAAAATCGCGTGTAACTCGTCTATTTTTCACACAAATGATGCTTTCTTCCGATTTCTCCGCGTAAGATTCTTCGCAATTGGCCCAGCAGCGGAGAAACTTTTTTACGTACGTACCAGAGACGAAATTTTGGGAAGTGATGTTTTCTTTTTATGGGCACACCAGGTTGCTGCCATGTTTGTAAAACCTAGCGAATTCTATAGCCCTGAGCGAAACGTAGAAATCTAGGCTGGTTATTGGCGAAAACTGGTCAATTTTAATTTTTGGTTTTTCTTTTCCAAGATATCGTAATCGAATCTTTTTGTGATTTTACTTTGCATGAAACTGTCTTCACCTTCTGACATTTGCTTTATTTTCACTCGTAAACCATACAGCGTAGTAGTAGTGGAGGTTTGTTCCTCGTAATAGGTTTTTTTTTTTTTGGTGACTATTTGAAAAAAAAAAAAAGCTCATCGTTCTCTCTCCAAGCGGAACTTTTTAATATTTCTGCATAGATAGTGACGGACGTAGAAACCTAAATTAATATTATCTGATTTTATTTTACAATTCATTGTAAGCAGTTTTTGAATAAGCAATATTATTGCTGGTATTTACCTTTTTATTTATCACCCCCCTCTCCTTTTTTTTTTTGCGGATAAGAAACTTTTGCAAATCTCAGCAGATTATTTTATTCGCATCCTTAATATTTTGTTTCTTTAAGTATGTTGAATTATATACAGATATATGTATTCATACATGTTTTTAGTGAAGTGTGCGACTTAAAAGAAATCTGCATGCTGTTTATATGCAGACTTCGAAACATTTTCGTAATAAAATAAACCCGAGTGTTATACAAATAAGTGTGTGCACATTTCGAAGCTGTTTAGTGACAAAACTGCATAGAAGAAAAAGAGGACTTTCATGATACTCGTCTAAGAGGCCTAAATTTAGCATGATCAATCAAAATTGCAAGAATGCGAATGTTATGACATGTGACGATAGATCTGCAATGGAAGGAATTTGTTTTAAGTGACGCTTAGAAATGTATCTTGATAATGAAAACATGATTTTAAGAATCCATATCTTTGCTTTGTAGTCGAAAAACTGGTGTATTCGAATCCCAATTGGCGAAAGCTCAGGCAACTTTTTTACCATGGAAGTGCCTTTTTAAAAGTTACGCCTCAATAAGTCTGCGTACAAGTAAAGTGTAGGGCAACACTCTTGTAATAAATGGATTAGTTATAAAGAATATTATCTTTATAACTAATTGATAGGTCATCGGCAAATGTTTTGTTGCTTAGCGTTGCAAAATAAATTGAGCTATGACCAGCTATACTTAAAATAGTATAACTGTACTAGTGATCCAAAATTTCTTGGCGTAGAATAGAAATCAAAGTTTCCAAGCTTTCGCACATCAACCAGATGGCTTTTTCAAGGAAGGTAGACAGCAAACTGAATAATAGAACGGTTCAACAATTTGAACGTGGTTACTTGACTTGACAATAACGAATAGATGCGAACGTAATCCAGTATTCAAAGACACGAGGAGTTATGTTCGTTTAGCACATGAAATCATGGAAGGAAAACCAACAGGCAATCACTATTTGAAGAACTGGCTCCAAATTTGTGGCAACTCCAGTGAGACGCTATCATTGCACGACTCGCTGTTGGTTATGATCGCCAAAGTTTCGCGAATGGCAGTGCATTTTGGGTTGGAGTAGGAAGCTAATTTCTTTACGTCATCCCACATAAGAGCAGTGGACTTAAAAATAAATTCTCTGGATAGGATAACTTCTCCCTATCCAGAGAAGTTATGTTCAAGTCCGCTGCTCCTAAGTGGAATGACGTAAAGGTAAAGAAATTAGCTTCCTACTCCAACCCGAAATCTACTGCCATTCGCGAAACTTTGGCGATCATAACCAACAGCGAGTCATACAATGATAGCGTCTATCTCACTGGAGTTGCCACGAATTTGGAACCAGTTCTTCAAATAGTGATTGCCTGTTGGTTTTCCTTCCATGATTTCATGTGCTAAACGAACATAACTCCTCGTGTCTTTGAATACTAGATTACGTTCGCATCTATTCGTTATTGTCAAGTCAAGTAACCACGTTCAAATTGTTGAACCGTTCTATTATTCAGTTTGCAGTTTGCTGTCTACCTTCCTTGAAAAAGCCATCTGGTTTGATGTGCGAAAGCTTGGAAACTTTGATTTCTATTCTACGCCAAGAAATTTCGGATCACTAGTATATTTATACTATTTAAGTATAACTATAGCATACCCGGGCGCTATCTGGGAGACGCGGGTTAGAGTCCCGCTCCAGGACGATGAAATTTTCAAGTTTTCGGATATTATCTGACTTACCATCCTTGTCACATTTACACCAAAAATCGGATTGTCATCTTCAAAAATTTCTATTTACGTACAGTTGGTGTATTGTTCCTTGTTATTAATTGTGACCAGCTATTTCAATTATATTGTCTGTCCTCCGTAGTTTTCGTATATTCTGTCGACAGCTGCTCTCTTCCTCTTTGTTTTGGTTAACTCAATTCTTAGTTAAACGGTGGTCGTTAAACCTGCAATCAAGAAAAAAAAAAAAAAAATCACGCATCTTTATCGCCCGGCTTTATTCACATAGTTCCAATGAACATCTGCAGCTGCGCTGTAATGGTTTCTCCCCTAATCTAATTTTGAAAGTATTTGCTTATAATTGGCATAACCATGTTGAATTACATTCTAACAAACCTCTGTCTTGTGACAATGGGACCAAAATTTCCTCATCTGTTTTCATGTGAGAACTTTTGATCTGGCGCAGGACTGCTTTTTTCATAGGATGAATGAATATTTTTGCAAATGTGTCATGGCAAGTTGCATTTATTCCACAGAGAAATCCGCTTAAAGGAGGTTAGATGTTACTACTATTGTATGGAAGGATCTTTTTCTTTGAATTACTGGACAATTTTTGTAAGCAGTGTAGTTCCGGCTCAGATTTCTTCCACGGGAAGCTCTTGACATTCGTAAATGTTCTATCCCCATTTATTCCCCCCATTTCCATAGAGAAGCAATCGCTCAACACCTGTATTGTGTCCAGGTGAGTAAAATGTCGCTTTTCTAATTCATTCGTACCGAATGTATCAAAATTTGGTTGCCCGAAAAAAGTAAGGTTTTCCCTTATTGCAACTTTCAGTTATTTGAATTAATCCCAAACAGGTTACTTTCGCGAAATACTACGTTTAAGAACAAAATTGGTCACAGCAGTAAATAGGGTCTATAAGGGGGTTTTTTCATTCATAATACAGTATAAGTGTGCTTAAAAAATGTTATATAAACAACCTATAAGCAGTTGCGAGCATTTCTAGAAACCTTGTTTTCTTATTAGAAAAGGCCTCCAAACACAAAGTACTCTTAGTGTGTGTGTGTTCGTGCTTGCGCGCGCGTGTGCACATCAGTCCACTGCAAAATATTTCCTTTGCATATTTTCGTTCAAGAATTCCTGTATCCAGAAATCTTTGGAAGACCATGCCTGTATGAAAAGATGGGTATGAAGGAATCATTTTATTGGCTTCATCGATATCAAAAATTTGATGTGACTGCAACAATAAATTCCGATTTTTAATTTTTTTTTTTTTTTTTTGTCGTCCACCCACTTCGAAACTTTCGTTCTGTTTACACCCATTTTCGTCATGGTTTTTAACACACATCTCTCTTCCATAGCGGTGCTACAGAACACTTTATATACAATAAACTAGGATTTACATGCTGTATTCGTGACGGTAGCTAGTGATTTAATATGCGCAAGCATTTAATTTTTTTTTTCTTTCCATCTAAAGCTTGCATTGGAACAAAGCAGTACATTAATAAAGTGTGGTTATGAGCTTGTGGTATATGAAGAGTGTGTAGCACTGTGTTCAGAAGTACTTAGACTGCAGATTCTGTGCCCTGGTTGGTTTGTCCTGTGTAGCTCATAGTTTGGTTTTAAGACTGAGTGAGGTGTGGGCGTTGTGTTTGTTATTGTTTCTGACATTCAAGAAGAAAACTCGTAGTTTACTTAAATTTGTTTTCTAATTTTATTAACCTAAAACCTGTGGAGGGGCGTCGAAAGAAAGGGGAAGCATCCTCACTTTACGCGGAAAGTCACAAGCATACCAGTTTTTTCTGTTGTCATGGAAACATGATAGTGAAAAAAGCTACTTAGCAAATTGGTAGAAAGCAGTTGAATTTATCAAATATCGAGATACATGAACATACGAAATGTGCCGCCCCGGTGGCGCAGTGGTCTAAGCGATGGCCTCTGATCATTCGTCCGAACGGGGTCCGGGTTCGAATCCCGGTGAGGCATGGATGTTGTGTTTGTCTTACGGCACTGGCTCTCTCCCTTCCCTGGAACCAGTGACCCTAAATTAGGGACGGGCGACTGCTTATAGCCCATTGAGTTGCTCACGGTGGTCGTTAAACCTCCAATAAAAAAAAACAAAAAAAAAACATACGAAATGTCTGTTTTTTCTACACAGATATATCAGAATTTGAACGAAACTTAAAAGAAAAAAAAAGCTTTATTTTCTTGAAAGACCACTTCATGGTTACAGAAAAGCAATGTGATTTTAAATAAACGTACCCTCACATGGAATTATTTGTCCTTCAGTTTATTACGTGATTTTCTGATCAGTTAAAGATGGTGATGTGCCAACATGTTACCTTATAGTTCCACAAATTCCCTATAAAAATTATTCGAAAATTTTCTGTAGAATAATGTATTTTTATAAGGTTTATGCGCTAGCGCTTTCCAATTTCTTATGGATGTTTTTGTTATTGCTTTTTGATAGATGTTCGTACTGCTGTATGTTGCGAAAACAAATTTAATGCCTTATTAACTCAATTCTGATTGCCCCACATACTGAAGCAAGAAATGGTAGATTTTGTTTTAAAAAAAATGTTCATTTCAAACTTGATTGCGTTGCAAAGGCAAAAGATATGAGGGATTTGCCTTGCAAACGTTTAAAATCTTTTATTGAGCCATAAATTATTATACATGGCGTTTATTTGGTGTTTTACATGTACTTTTTTGAACGACGCAGCGTGCTTTTAAGAGGGAAATAAGGTAATTCGCTCTGCAAGGTGTGTTTCCTAATGCGGCAGTTTCTGGAACGTAATGTTATCACTCACTCGGCGAAATTTTAGGACATGAAAACATGTTTCTCGAGGAAAGTGTTTGCTGATAAATTTACGTTTTCTTTGAAGATGAACATCAAGTGCCAGTAGGTCATGGCTTTAGAGGGTAGAATAGTAAAAGTAGAAAAAAAAAGAAAAGCAAGGCCGTTCTACGCTTGAAATGAACACGTGTGGTTTTGATTGGCGCGTCGTTGCCTCACGCTTTTACCTCCTAGGAATAATACAAACACGTGTGGTTGACGTGGGCGTATGACTCACCAGAGTGATCCCAGTCCCCCCCTCCCTCTTCTTTAATTAGGGGGAAGTTGACGGAAAACACGCTGTTTTATATTCAATCTGCGGTTTGTTTTTTGACCACAAAATGAAAGGAGTAACCCTGTGTTAATTCATTGTTTATTTTCCGTTGATTATATCTATATCATGGTTACAAGCCCATGCAATCTTTTAAAAGGAAGTAAGCCTTTGAAAAGACCTCGGGGCAAAGCTGACCTGACTACATAGTGTGGAAGAAATATTCTTCTCGTAATACGAGGAAAATAAGTCATGATAATTAACACAGCAATCAGATACCTTTGAATTGACTGTATTTTTACTGTTTTCACGTAATACCTACAATCGCTCTGAAAACGTTAAAATTTCGTCGCCCTGGAGCAGCAATCGAACCCGCATCTTCCGATAACCGTTCGAGCATGCTAACCGTTACACCACCCAAGACGAAGAATGAAGAAAAGAATAAAAGTATGGTTGAGTTGCTAAGTCTTATACAGTTGAAGGTGATAGTAAAATTGTATGCAAATAATTCTTGCGATTCGTAAATATGTCTAAGAAACTTTTATTCTTTTCTTCATTTAATTGCATGCAAAGGTTGACCGTTAGCTGTTGCTATATTTCCTAACTCTCCCGTTTTCGATCATCTCCCGCGCTCTCGTGAATTACCCCGACCTGGCGGTCCACTTAAGACCTACCCTGGGGCAATCACCTCGTCGTACTTTCTCGTGACCACACGCTTCCTAAACCTAGAGACAACTGTCCTTCGCCTCCTTCCCTTGTCTCCAAGAAATGCCCTTAAGCATATCCTAAAATTCTCCGTTAGAAGGAACCACACTGCCCTCGGTAAATCTTAAGCCTCAAAGTCAAATGTGAGGGCATGTGCATTAGTCGGCACCATTGAAATTGAAACCTGAAAAGCATCAAAAGAGGCGCGATAGAGTTAATCTCCATTCAACATACTAAGGGCAAATACTACGTATAGACAAAATGTCGTTTTAGTAAATAACCGTGCATCCGGTGTCTAATGGGGAACGACTCTGAGAAATTTCTCTCACGCTTTTGTAGAGACAAAGGAAGTGGAGCACGAGATGGAATAAAAGTTGCATTTTGAGATTTTATATGAAATCCTAAAACCCCGTATAAAATCTCTGTAACAGTATTAAGAGCATCGGAATATTCTCCGACCGCATTCTTAATCAAATCAAACTGTGCTGCCATCATGGTTTGGTTTGATTAAGAATGCGGTCGGAGAATATTCCGATGCTCTTAATACTGATACTTGGGATTTCCTTGTCCTGGGTAGTGTAACGGTTAGCATGCTCGAACGGTTATAGGAAGATGCGGTTTCGATTCCCGCTCCAGGGCGACGACATTTTCGCGTTTTCTGAGTGATTGATAATACGTGAGAACAGTAAAAATGCAGTCCATTCAGATATGTCTAATTATCATAAACTGACTACACTGCTAATGCTGTGATACCGATTTACCGACAAGATATCTGTTGTATTTCAGTATTTCTCCGCGTACAAGGTTGAACAGGCTGTACAAGGTTTCCGGTCAAGGTTGGACTATGGCTGTGTAACGTACGGATTAGCCCGGCCTTCTTTCTTAAAGCTTCTCGATCCCGTGCATCACCAGGCTCTGCGTCTTTGCATCGGAACTTTCCGTACGTCTCCCGTGCATAGTCTTTATGCCGAGTCTTAACGAACCGCCATTATGCGTTCACCGTCAGCAACTCTCTCTCCAATTCTTCACCAAGCTGAAATCTCTTCTTGACCATCCACTGCATACTACAGTCTTCCATCCACAATGTGTTCGCTTGTTTTCCAATCGTCCTTCTTGTGTTCCCTCTTTTGGGATTCATCAGTCAAACATGGTGCTTGATGCTGGCCGTGATCTGCCGTTGATATGGTGTGACCAAGGCTTTTATTGAACCCCCTTGGCAGCCAGTTCAGGCAATTGCTGATCTTTCACTTTCTGTGTGGCCCAAGTCTTCCACGCCTGAACAGGTGTACCAGCAGCTTTTTGCCGAGCACCTTTCGCTCCATCCTGATTTCGTGCTTGTCTTCAGCGATGTCTCGAAATCCGGTGATGTTTTAGGCTTAGCATTTGTGTGTGGTGATAAGACCTATGCTCAGAGGCTTCCCCCGGAAGCGACAGTCTTCGCGGCAGAGATGTATGCGGTGCTCCTCGCCTTCCGTCACATCCAGTTTGGACTCCATCGTCGCGCCAGGCTTTGCATTGACTCATCCAGGTTTTATCTTCTCCTGAGGGCATTGATTCTCCAGTCACCAGAGACGTTTGTCGCCTCCTGCGAACTTTGACTGCTGCTGGATTCCTGGTCCGATTCTGTTGGGTTCCTGGCCATGTTGGGATTCGGGGTAACAAGCTGGCGGCTGCCTCTGCCAGATCAGTCTCTTCCATACCGATGTTGTTTTTTTTTGTTTTTTTTTTAAGATTTTCGTCCTGGCATCTGTCACTTTATGGTTGAATGGCAGTCCTACTGGTTTCGACAAGGCAGGAACAAACTTCTCTCCATGGAACCACAGATCGGGCTATGACCATCTAGTTTGCGAACAAACCGTCGTGAGTAGTGTTTCTTTCAGGCATACATCCGGGGGGGGGGGGGGGTACGAAGCCCTCCCGAAATCGACCCCCCCGGCGACATTTTAGGTTACCGAGCCAAATTTTAATAAATTCAGGCTTTCATGATAAAGGAAGTTTCGTTTCTTTTTATGCTACAAATACTTCTTCAATTATATATTTTTTAATATTTGTTCGAATGGTACTAGTTATAGTTTATTTTATTAAAAAGTGTATTACGACGTATGGTGTTCTTCAAAATATACTAAGTAGACTAATCATACCTAATTGTCTGTGAATCGTGATTCAGGAACAAGAGTGCGATCCCCCTACAGTATCCGAACGGCTCTAAACGACACTACATTGGAATGACCAAGCGTTCGTTTGGAATCGGAGTCAACGAACATAAAAGGGACACAAAATACGGTAAAGTAGCCACGGCACTATCCAGAGAAGTCAAATTCAAGTCAGCTACTGCCATGTGGGATGATATAAAGAAATTAGCTAGGTACTCTACCCCTAAATGTACAGCCATTCGGGAAACCTTGGAGATCATTACCAACAGCGATACTTGCAATGATTGTGTCTCGCTCGAGTTGCCACGAATTTGGAACCAATTCTTCAAGTAACACCTTTTCTCTACCAGGATCCCGCGTGCAACCAACGTGATGCCTCGTATCTTTAAATGAATATAACGTCGCATCTATTTATTGTCAAGTTCCCGCGTTCAAATTGTTGTGCGTTCTATTTTTCAGTTTGCAGTTTCTGTCTAACTTTCTTGAAAAAGCCATCTGGTTGATGTGCGAAAGCTTGGAAACGCTTATGTGCTTATTTCCTACGCCAATAAATCGGATCACTAGTACAGCGTTACTATTTACTAAGTAATTACTATATCAGGGATGTATATAAAATTTTGCCTCGAGGGGGGGACGAAAAAGGGAGTTTTTGAAATCCACCATCTGGATAATTAAAGTTAATGAAAAATTGAAGAATTTTTTTCTAATATAAGTTGATACATTTTTATTAAATTAAGGTTTTTTTTAATGTAAGTCGCATTTTAACAAAAAAATTAAAAACATTTTCCGGAAGGGGCGGGACAGGCCCCTCTAAATGCGCCCCTGTGCTAGATATATAGTAATTACTTCTATGTATATATATATAGCAAGTTGTGGAATCATTTTGGAGGGGTTTGGCCATAACTCACCACGCTGGCCAAGCGGGTTGGTGAGTGTTTGATAGAATTTCCTCTAATCCCGATGGTATAGTTATACCGCTATTGGCGGTCGTCAGCAGATATCAAGTGAGGGTCACATTGATGAAGAAATTAATCGGCGCACAAAACTTGCCTGGAGAGCTTTTGGAAGAAACAGCATAATTTTCAAGAGCAATATGCCATTATGTCTTAAAAGAAAAGTGTTTGATCAATGCACCCTTCCAGTGCTTACGTATGGTGCAGAGACGTGGACCTTAACTAAAAGAGACATACAAAGGCTGCAGACAACTCAAAGATTCATGGAGAGGTGCATACTTGGTGTAACCAGGAGAGATAAGAAGAGGAACTCGTGGATCCGAAAAATGACAAGAGTGGAAGACATCATGATCAGAGTTAAATCCCTGAAATGGCAATGGGCTGGACGTACTGCCAGAAGGACAGATCATCGATGGACAGCCGAAATTTTAGATTGGATTCCAAGGGACAGGAAAAGACCCAGAAGAAGACCACATGGGAGATGGGTGGATGAAATTCGAAAGTATGCAGGGGTGACATGGAGGAGACTGGCACAAGACAGACCGTTGTGGAGGAAACTTGGGGAGACCTTCGTCCAGCAGTGGATTGATAATGGTTGGCAATGATGATGATGATGATGATATATAGCAAATGGAAAACTAGCCCCCTCTAAAGTTCCATTTGCCGCCCCGGTAAAAAAAGTCCTGAAAGAAACACACTGGTCGTGAGGAAGTTGCTCTTGCGCGTCTCCGCATTGGGCATTGTCGTTTCATTCCCCGCTTCTTGCTGTGTGGCGACACTGCGCCGACTCAGTGTCACTCATATTCTACGTAGTTGTGTTTGTTTTCATGCTGTTCGTTTTAACTTTTTTCATTATCATTTGTTGAGCGACGACGCAGCTACGCCACAGCGGCTCCTAGATGACCACTGCGACACTCTCGCAGTCTTTTTCCTTTTTAAAACAAATTGACTTTATTAACCTTATCTGGTTTTTACACTTTTCATCATTCTCATTTTTCACTTTTACCGGATCAGCTTTAACCATTACACCACGTTTTTAAAACTGTTCCTTTGACTCTTGTGTCTGGCGCTCTTTGGCCAAACATTGCCCTTGCGCCATAAAACTCCACCAGTCAACCAACCGCGCACTAATGGGGTGCAATGTGTCGTGGATTCCCCCCTAAGGGTGACTTAAGGCAAGACAAAAGGAAACTTTTCGCGGTCCATCACGATGTCCCACTTCAAACCCCACACCTTCACAACCTTGCCGACCACCATAAAAACGATTTATGAATGAGTAAAAACGGTAACCACGAAGAAAGGGGCAAGCTTAGTGACCTCCATTGCGATTATCTTCCCCTTACCTTCAGGCTAATACAATCCTCCTCTCCCGCTCGCACTAAATATCCTCCGTGTATACTGTACACCCTCTCCGAAGCAAAACAGAAGTGGCAATGACGTCGCCAAAATGCGAATATTTGTATTTTTTAGAAACGCGACAGAAACTGGGATCTTCATTATTATTATTATTATTTTTGGTGTACGTACGTTCGATATTTAGAACATCTATGTGCTTTTTTAGGTCTCAGTTCAAGCTTAAACAGTTTTTAAACTGGAACTATATACACTGCTGGCCACCCAAAATGTAACACTAAGAAGGAAGCATCCGATTGGCCTGAAATTCGCAGCATGCGTCGCTCGCGAGAGGACATCAAACGATTAGCATTGCAGGGCATATGCAAATCATGTGCGCCCGGCACGCCACCGAGAAGCACTATAAGAAGGGTGCACAGAAGACGGGGTGTAAGTAGTGGAAGTGTGTTGTGCTGCCGGACTTTTGCGTGGGAAGCTTCCTGATGCCTCGTCGCAGAATACGGATGTTATTCCAGCACGTTTCGGAGTTCGACAGAGGTCGAATAGTGGCTTATCGCGACAGCGATTTATCGTACCGAGACATCAGTGCCCGTGTGAGACGACATCCAGCTACAGTGAGGCGAGTATGGATTCGGTGGGTGCAGGAGGGACGGACGGACCGACGTGAGCGATTGCCGCAGCCGCGGCACACCACCGAACGAGAGGACTGGCATGTTGTGCGGCGGGCGTTGACGTCTCGCACCGCCACATCACGAACGTTAGCGCAGGAATTAGGGTGTGTTGGGCAACAACCTGTGTCAGGACGTACCGTTCGACGTCGTCTGCAGGAGCGGGGACTTGTCACACGGCGCCCATTTCTCCAATTACCATTGACTCGCCAGTGGGCCGCTGAACGCCGCACCTGGACTACGGAATGGCACGACATTGTCTTCTCCGACGAATCTCGCTTCTGCCTGCAACACCACGATGGTCGGATCCGCGTGTGGCGGCACCGCGGCGAGAGACCGTATGACGCCTGCATTATGCATCGCCATAACGGTCCGTCGCCTGGCGTTATGGTTTGGGGCGCAATTGGATATGGCACCAGCACCCCTCTGGTACGCATCGCCGGTACACTCAACAACCACCGCCACATCTCAGACGTTTTGGAGCCTGTAGTCCTCCCTTACCTGCGGGACCTGCCATCGGCCACGTTTCAACAGGACAATGCGCGCCCGCAAGTGGCACGCATCGTGCAACAAATCTTCACGGCCCACCAGGTGTCACTGCTGCCGTGGCCCACCTGTTCTCCCGATATGTCGCCCATCGATCACGTCTGGTCGCTGATCGGCAACCGAGTGGCCCGGCAAGCAACACCCGCGGCTACGCCTGATGAACTGTGGCAACGTGTGGAAGCAGCCTGGACCGACATACCCCAAGCCCACATCCAAAGCCTCTTTCGTTCGATGCCGCGGCGTGTAGCGGCCGTTATTGCCAGCCATGGGGGCCACACGAACTATTGATGTCTGCGTGTTCCGCAAATCGCACGGGCCTGTAAGCTCAATCGTTTCATCTTTGTATCTGTTGTGATGTGTCCAGTAAATCTGGCTGTGCTATCTCGTGTCCTTCTTGGTGTTGCATTTTGGGTGACCAGAAGTGTATTTGGTGAAAAGCGCATCAGAACTATTCTTCAGAATTTGGTGACGTTTCACATAATTTTAGTTGATTTAACGAAAGCCTTTTTATAAAATGTATAAAAGGGCTTTCGTTAGAGATTGAGAATTACAAAATTTACAACACCTATTCGGCTAGGTTTGAACCTGGCGTCCCTCTATCAGTAGTCTGAATCTCTAACCACTAATAAGCCATCCGCGGCTCGATTTCAAATTTCAGATCATATCATATGTACAGGATTTTCTGACCGCAGGTCTTAAACAACCCTTAGAAATAGGAAGCTAGGAGATTTGGGCTAGAGTGCTCGATAGGAAAGTGACACGGAAGCGAGGTAGAGAAAGGGAGGAAGACTCCCTTATTTATTACGGGGGGGGAGTACCCGGGGTCCGACGGCTTAACGTGCCCATCCGACGCACGGCGGATATTAAGTGATTCGAGCGTTCGCACCTGTCACGAACGTTGACCACTAGGCCACCTGCGGCCCAGGATTTCAAATTTGGAATATGTGTACTCCGTACATACTCATTTATTCATAGAATCAATTGGAAGTATATTATTCGATGGCACATCTGGGATAATATACTCGTTGTCACATGCTGGGCAAATGAACCACACAATTTTATGACAAATATAGTGATGATAAGCGACAATATATTATTTATGAGATTGACACAAATATAGTTAATGCAAAAACGTACACTAAATACTTTATGCATAATTAAATTACTTGTGATCAGTGACTTTGTGGTACTAATTATTTATGTGTTTCACTTTACACATTTATTAAACAATTTCTCTTGAAATCTATAATATCTAAAATGAAGTAATACGATATTATATTGATAATTTTTAACGCAGTTATTTGTAAGTGCGTATGGTTACTTCTATTTGAGCATATCATGTACTTGTTTGCGATGCGATTGTACTTTAAAAAAAACAAAAAAAAAACTAGTAGGTTCAGGCTCTCATTTTTAAGTAGACCATTGCCGGATGAAGGTCTCCCCAATTCCACGAACTGCCTGTCTCCCAAAGTTTCTTCCACGGAAACTTGGGGAGACAGACAGCTCCGGCATGCTTTCGCATTTCATCCATGCATCTCTGATGTGGTCTTCTTTTGGTCTTTTTCTGTCCCTTGGAATCCAGTCTAAAATTTTGGCAGTCCATCAGTGGTCCGTTCTTCTGGCAACATGTCCACCCCATTGCCATATGAGGGATTTTGCTCTGATCATGATGTCTTCCACTTGTCATTTTCCATATTCACGAGTTCCTCTTATATTTCCTGGTTGTACCAAGTATGCATCTCTCCATGCTTCTTTCAGTAACTGCAGCCTATGAATGTCGTTTTTAGTAAAGGCCCATGTCTCTGCTTCATCTGTAAGAACTGGAAGAATGCATTGATTAAACACTTTTCTTTCAAGACATAATTACATGTTGCTCTTGAAAATTGTACTCTTTCTTGCAAAAAGCTCTCCAGTCAAGTTTTATGCACCGATTAATTTCCTCATTAATGTGACTTTTGCTTGATACCTGTTGTCCAAGGTAAATATAGGTATCGGTTACCTCAAGGTTTCCGCCCATCAATCGCAAAATCTCCACTTCTTGAAAAATCATTGTACATCAGTTTCGCCTTCTGAAAGTTAATTTTTAATCCCACTTCTTTACTTTTGTCAGCAAGTTCCTGGATCATACTCTGTGGTTCTGAAGTAGTAGTTGCAAAAATGATTACGTCATCAGCAAAACGAAGGTGAGTTAAATAATCTCCATTAATCTTTATCCCCCTTGTTTTCCCAGTTCAATTATTGAAAAACACTTTGCAATGGGGCATTAACGAGCTTAGGAGATATGGTGTCACCTTGTCTCACTCCCTTTGCAAATTTTATTAGTGCTGTATCCTCAAATAGCCGAACCTTTGCATTTGCATTTTCATAGATGTTATTAATAATGCAAATGTATGCATCTTCAGTACCGCAGGATTTCAAAGCCATTGTAACTGCTTATGGTTACACAGAATCAAAGGCCTCTTCATAATCAATAAAAGCCATGTATAATGGGAGTTCATATTCCCTCGTTCTTTCAGTTTGTTCTCTCAGTACATGAATATGATCTATGGTGCTGTAGCCACTCCTGAATCAATGACTGAATGAATATATATATACACTGACAGAAAAAAAAATCACAACACCACGAAAAAATAGTTGTAGAGGAATGAAATGGCGGCAATACATTTGTATAGGTAACATATTTAATCGATTAAGGTTTCAAGATCACAGCTTAATGTAAGCGCGAGAAGAGCCATTTTAAATGTGAAATGCTGGTGCATTAATAACCGGTGTAACCGCCAGAATGTTGAATGCAAGCACGCAAACGTTCATGCATTGTGTCGTACAGGTGCTGGATGTCAGTTTGTGGGATGGAGTTCCATGCCTGTTGCACTTGGTCAATACAGTGACGGTTAATGCTGGTTGGGGGTGACGCTGGAGTTGTCGTCCAATGATGTCCCATACGTGCTCGATTGGTGAAAGATCTGGTGATCTAGCAGGCCACGGCAACATGACACTCTGTAGAGCATATTGGGTTACAACAGCGGTATGCGGGCGAACGTTATCCTGTTGGAAAACACCCCTGGAATGCTGTTCATGAATGGCAGCACAAGAGGTTTAATCACTAGACCGACGTACAACTGTGCCGTCAGGGTGCGTGGGATAACCACGAGAGTGCTCCCCAGACCATAACTCCAGGTGTAGGTCCAGTGTGTCTCGGCCGCAGACAGGTTGGTTGCAGGCGCTCACCTGGCCTCCTCCTAACCAACACACGGCCATCACTGGCACCCAGGCAGAACCGGCTTTCATCAGAAAACACAACAGATCTCCACTCCGTCCTCCAATGAGCTCTAGCTTGACACAACTGACGTCGCAAACGGCAGTGGTTTGGAGTAAGTGGAATGCACGCTACAGGGCGTCTGGCTCGGAGCTGTCCTTCAAGTAACCGATTTGTAACAGTTCGTTGTGTCACTGTGGTGGCAACTGCAGCTCGCATTGCTGCCGCAGACGCGGTACGATGCGCCACGGCGGTCTTCCCTCTCAGTAGTGCCACGTGGCTGGCCGGAACCCGGTCATCTTGAGGCAGTACCTTCCCTTGACCACCGCTGCCAACAATCATGCACAGTGGCTACATTCCTGCCAAGTCGTTCTGCAATATTGCGGAACGAAAATCCACCTTCTCGTAGCCCTATTACACGACCTCGTTCAAACTCCGTGAGCTGTTGATAATGGCTTCTTCGTCTTCTTAAAGGCATTCTTGACTAACATCAACACACTACGTCGAATCTCAACGATAACTAACGCTCACGAACATTACAGCGCGTATTTACAGCAAACCTGCATTGCATGTTACGAGGGGCGCTACTAGCTCCACACGTATGCGCCGAGCGCGAAATTTGCATAGTTTTCATCTTACAGATGTACTCTCACCGCCTACCAACTGTCGTTTATCTAACACAACCCCTTCTTGGTGTTGGGATTTTTTCCGTCAGTGTATATATATATTCAGTCAGTCATTTTTTGTCCCTGTATTAACCCTCTCGCCGAAGTACGGAAGGAACTACGTAAAACGACAAGCTGTCCGTTATTCGGAGATTATCATTAATGTTAATCTCGGCAGCTGTTCTGTATCAATCAAAAGCTGCAGTTGCTTGGAGGTTAATGTTGTTCGGAGGTGTCCGTTAATGGACGTTTCACTATATTGCGCCTAGAGAATTTCTTTTTCTGCAAGTACTCTACTGTATATTTCGGGTTTGGTTCATTTGCCCGACGTTTATTTCACCGAAGGGTCACTTGACCAAAAATCACTTTACCGAAAAGATGGTTTCACCGAAAGATCACTTGACCGAAAATCACTATACCGAAAAGATGGTTTCACCCAAAGATCACTTGATCGAAAAATACATTTCACCGAAGGGTCACTTGATCGAAAAGTTCATTTCACCGAAATGTCTCTTTACCTAAAAGTTCATTTCATCGAAGGGTCAGTTTATCGAAAGGTTTTGAAAGTCCTTCTTGAAAAAATCTGCCAGGTCGATTCTCGTATTCATGCCGCTTAATTTAGAAGTAACTGACGCCCTGCCCTCTAAGAGATACCAAGTGAGGGCCACATCGAAGCAAATCAATAGAGATAAAATTTGGCTGGAGAGCATTTGAAAGAAATAGTAACAATTTTCAAAAGCAATTTTGTATTGTGTCTTAAAAGAAAAGGGTAATCAGTGCATGGATCAAAGACTTGGACCTTAACTAAGTTCGTGCTTATGGGTCAGAGACTTGGACCTTAACTAACGAAAACATGCAGATGCAGCGGATAACTCAGTGAAGCATTGATAGATGCAGGCTTGGTGTAACCGAGGAAGATAGGAAAAGGAACTCGTGGATCAAGAAAATGACAAGAGTGGATGACATCATGATCGAACTAAAGAGGTTCAAGTGGCAATAGGCTGGACATATTGCTGGAATTGGCAGAAGACCACGTTAAAAATGGGTAGATGAAATTTGAAAGATGCCGGAGTTATCCATATTCCTATATGGAAACAGCTGGCGTTCTAGTTCTTTTAAAAGTTCGGTTTCCATAACTTTTAGCTGTCTGCTTTACCCGAATTGTCCTTAACTTTGTGTTTGTGAGCATGTGTACTGTCACTCGTCTGTTGTATGTGATCTTTGAGTTGCTAAATTGGAAAAACTAACTTTCATTACCATAATTTTGTCATTTTAATTGGAAAAACTAATAACCATTACCATAAGCTTGTCACTTTGGCTGGGTTCTTGTTTCGAGAAGTGTGTCAGACTGAAGTTTTTAGCAAGACGTAAAAGAAAATCACTTTGTGTCTATGGGGTTTTCAGTATTGGGCATGTTAATCTTTTTAAAGAATTACTAGATTTCTTTTTTACACTTTCCAACCGTACTTTGAAGAAGCGTATATGCTCTAGCTTTGTCCGTCTGCACGATAACTGGCGTAAAAATGGTTCAATTTCGATGAAATTTTAGTATGTGGTAGGGGACCACCTGGGGACGAACCCTATTCAAAATGGGACAAATGGGTCAAAGGTCACGACGTAGGAGCGGAATCCCATTGCCCTTATGCGTCATAACGTGCGTAAAAATGGTTCGATTTCGATGAAATTTTATTATGTAGTAGGGGATCACCTGGGGACGAACCCTATTGAAAATGGACGAAATGTGGTCAAAGGTCAGGACATAGGATTGCATCCATTCCATTGCCCCTATCCCATATTATTAAGGTGGACGTCAAGTAATTTTGCTTCCTATATTTCCAATGGAAATACTTTTGTAAACATTTCCTTCACAATTAATGTGTTCCCAAGGATGAAAATTTGAACATCGATTAAAATAACTTCATATTATAACTTAGAAAACTTAATATTTTCTAAAACATAACCATAATTATATTAAAATCAATAACTTTTCCTTTGGTGGTGTTGAAACCAGAGAAAAGATAGCGCGACCTGTACTTTGATGACGTCAGTGGACAAAAAAATGTTGGATTGCATTACGGTTATGGTTTAGAAAATATTAAGTATTCCAAGTTATGAAATGAAGCTATTTTCATCGATGTTTAAATTTTCATCCTTGTGAACACATAAAAGATGGCGAAAAAAGATGGCGCGACCTGTATTTTCATGACGTCAGTAGACAAACAAATGTTGAATTGCATAATTGTGGTTATGTTTTAGAAAATATTAAGTATTGCAAGTTATAAAATGAAGATATTTTAATCGATGTTCAAATTTTCATCCTTGGGAACGCATTAATTGTGAAGAAAATATGTACAGAAGTTTTTCCATTGGAAGTATAGGAAGCCAAATTACTTGACGTCCACCTTAAAGTAGCAATTCTTGTATGTATGTATGTATGTATGTATATATGTATGTATGTATGTATGTATGTATGTATGTATGTATGTATGTACCTACCTACCTACCTACCTACCTACCTACCTACCTTTTATTTTGAAAACGGCTCTAAGAATTTTGATGAAAGTCGTTAACCTACCGTGTTTTCTGGTACTAGAAATCGATTTAGCTTGATCTCGACTTTAAGAGAATTTGTTTAGTGGGTTAAATAACCACCCCGAATTATAACGTTTTTAGTGATGGCGTTGTTCCATTAATGTTACCAATGCTTAGAAATCTTATGACGTCACAGCTTGAGAATGTTATCGTGCGGTCACGCCAACTGTCTCATTACGTCACGCGTTGTGTGTGGATCCTATTAAAGTTTTATGACGTCACACTATTGCGGCAAGCAGATGGTCGCGATTCCCATCTGCCTCATTACGTCACGCGTTGTGTGCTTATGTCCGTCCGCACGATAACTCGCGTAACAATCTTTCGATTTCGATGAAATTTTAGTATCTGGTAGGGGATCACCTGGGAAAGAACCCTATTTAAAGTGAACGAAATGGGTCAAAGGTCAGTACATAGGAGCGGGATCCATTCCACTGCTGTTATGCGTCATAACTAACGTAAAAAAGGTTCGATTGCGATGAAATTTTAGTATGTGGTAGGGGACCACCTGGTGACAAACCTTATTGAAAATGGGCGAAACGGGGTCAAAGGTCAGGACATAGAAGCGGAATCACTTCCATCGCCATTATGCGTCATAACTTACGTAAAAATGCTTCGATTTGGATGAAATGTTAGTATGTTGTAGGGCCTTGCCTGGGGACGAATTCTATTGAAAATGGGCGAAATGGGGTCAAAGGTTAGGACACAGGAGCGGGATCTATTCCATAGCCCTTATGCATCATAACTTACGTAAAAATGCTTCGATTGCGACAAAATTTTATCATGTTATTTCGGAGGTATACTAAACCGGTTCTGTTGAATATCATCGAAATGGGATCAAAGGTTAGGGCACAGGACCGAGATTTATTCCACAGCCATTATTCTCATAACTTGAGTAATGATTTCTGGTATGTTGGAAAGCGTATTATAATCAATGCATTGCATGATTTTACTAACTTGTTATAATTTCTCCTAACTTGTTTTTCAGGATGCCGTGGTTCCCGTCCCCCATGCTTTGTGGGGTTTTTTTTTGGGGGGGGGGCTTTTTTTTTCTTAATTGATCTGACATGTAGATGAATATTTTCCTCAGCGTGCAGTCGGGTATAATGTAGTCACCGTAAACTGAATGGAGTTGTACAAAATTTGACCCGAATGAAATTGTACATGCCAGACTAACAACACAGCTTTGCCGCCACGGTGGCGCAGTGGTCTAAGCGATAGCCTCTGATCATTCGTCCGAACGGGGTCCGGGTTCGAATCCCGGTGAGGCATGGATGTTGTGTTTGTCTTACGGCACTGGCTCTCTCCCTTCCCTGGAACCAGTGACCCTAAATTAGGGACGGGCGACTGCTTATATCCCATTGAGTTGCTCACGGTAGTCGTTAAACCTCCAACCAAAAAAAAAAAAAACCAACATAGCTTTGCGTTTTCGCTTCAAACATCTGTTCTTGTAAATGATGTTATAATAGTTCTAACTTAGATAAACTATCAATGGTTTTCTGACGAATGTCTAATGTATGTGTAACATCCCATTAACACATTATGCATGCTTTGACGTGAAAGGGGTGTAGCTTTTACCGCCGTAGCAAATCGTTATTATATGAGGGGATTGACGGCGGAAGAACTGTTAGTTCACTACGGAGCCTTGAAACCGGATCTTCTCAACCATTATGGCGGTGCATCCTGCAGTAATTACAGTATTAATAGTCGGTGTATTGAAATCACATTACTGATCAGGAGACATAAAATAAATAATGCGTTTGATGAACTGACGGAGAAAAATGTTATAACCGTGAGGGAC
The DNA here is from genome assembly GCA_039090855.1 of Macrothele yani. Lineage (NCBI taxonomy): Eukaryota > Metazoa > Arthropoda > Arachnida > Araneae > Macrothelidae > Macrothele > Macrothele yani. Next base: position 141,999,641 of record CM077001.1, read on the forward strand.
AACAATATAAACAAGAATCAGAGATAAATAAAAAGGGGGAAAAAAACTTGTTTTTATTTTATTTATTATTACGAAGAGTTTGTGGTAGACATGAAAAGATCAATCTTGAACTACATTAAAAATTCGCTGCACTTGCCGTATTCTGAAACGGCACGTCTTCCGCCAGTGTACACGCCCATCGAACAACAAAACTATACGCTATTATTATTTTTATGGAATCTATGAATGTCATAGTGGAGAACATGTTAAGTGGCATTTCGTAACCTTTGTATCCCGGGAGAAAGTGAAATATTTGTCATGCTGTCCCCGAAACGCGAATTTTGTAGGCAGTAAGTTTGGACATCATTCCGTTCAATTTTAAATGTCATGAAACGCACATCATTCTGAAATCTTCAGTTGACACACATCTGAGTGAACAAGAAATTTTACCTGTCTCCGGAGCTATCTAAATTTAACCGACAGTGTGCACTAAGTTATACAGATGAACTGCCGATTTGCCGTTTCTATTTGATTCACGGCCGTTTATGCTCAGTACTTCTGACAGACATTCTTTTCAGACTAGAGCATTCCAAAACTCAAGCACTAACTGATTATTTAATCTCCAAGTCATGTTTATGACAAGGGTTTTCCCGTCATGTCTGCTCATTTAAGAATTGTTCCCGTCGTGTTGGTTGTTGGTTCTTTCAAGGGATGGTCATCTTAACACATGGGCGCCTGCAGGAAATTTTTCAAGGGTGGGGGGTGGGGGGGGGGGGGTCAAGTGTAATTAAGGTTTGGCTAATATGTAGAAAATAGTAATTCGTGAAAATGAAAGATTAATAATATTACTACTACTTACTACACTAGAACACTACTATTATTATTGTTATTATTATTCATTTGCTGCTCTTGAAGAAAGTGTATGTTAGAAATAGTCATGCATTATCATGTACATTGGTAACTGTTTTCAAAATAATGAACAGTGTCAAGCGGGGCCACGCCAAGCCTTTTAAGTTCAGCACACGCCACCCTGAGCGGAACTTGTTTGGGCGTACTATCTTACGGTTTGCTAGGTTTTCCGCTTTCACGGTATCGTTTTCCAATTCCAAATTTCCAATAAAATTGGGATTCTTAATTAGACACCCCAAACTCCATTTTTCCTTGTAGTCCCGTTCTGTGAGTGTAATAAATAAAATAAAGGGAAAAATAATTCTACAGGGGGGGGGTCAAGTGACAGAGGCTGTCACACCCCCTGTCAGCACCCATATCTTAACCTAACACTTATGAAAGCTCATGCAAAATGTTCGCCAGCTGGAAATGTTCGTAGGTTGTCCCCACGGGAAGGCACACCTTTTTATTTCTGTATTTATTTAGGCAAACGACTAACCGCGTACGTTTCTCAAACTACAGTCAACTCCGCTTATAGTGAACCTCTGCGGACTCGCATATTTCGTTCTCTATGTCCGAGGTTCACTAAACCGAAGTGTCTTCCTTTAACCTGAATTGAGTGGAATGGTGAGCAAGAAAATAAAATATGTACATATTATCAAAAAAATATTTTTATGTACGTAGTGTATATTCATTAAATTAAGTAAACAAAATTAATTTTACATTACCTTAACACGAAAATAGTCTGTTATATATAGCTGCTTGCTGCAAACAGTTTTAATAAATATTAAAACTGTTAGAGGCCATAATCTGTTTTCATCCCTTACTGAGACGTCCCTTTGCTATTTTTCGGCTTTGGTTGTTTTCAATTGCTAGGGCACTGAGAAAAGAAGATGGTTCTGTAACAAGAAATAGAGGCAAAATTTTGACAAGAGTGAAAGATTTCTACTCCACATTATATGAAAGGCATGATACATGTACTCCAGACACCATGAAAGGTACCAGTACCAGAGTCCTTCCAGTCCTCCCAGCTTAGAAGTTGCACATGCAATCTAGAACATGAAGCGGGGCAAAGCTCCAGGAGAAGATGGAATTACTGTAGACATCATACAAGAAGCAAGTGGAGAAATTGAGACAGTACTCGACCAAATTTTCACTCGGTGCCTTAATGAAGGGAAGATTCCTGAGGATTGGAACAACGCTACAATGATCTTGCTACATAAAAAAGGTGACATTGAGGATCTCAGGAACTACAGACCTATCAGCCTCTTATCAGTGGTTTATAAAATCTTCACTAAAGTTCTTTCACATCGCTTGAAGGTAACTCTGAACATGGCTCAACCGAGAGAACAAGCTGGATTGAGTAGTGGCTACAGCACTATAGATCATATCACGTACTGAGAGAACTAATTGAAAGAGCGAGGGAATATGAACTTCCATTGTGCATGGCTTTTATCGATTATGAAAAAGCCTTTGATTCGGTGAAACCATCAGCAGTTGCAATGGCTCTGAAGTCCTGCGGTATTGAAGATGCATACATTAATATTATTAATAACATGTGAAAATGCAAGTGCAAAGATTCGGCTGTTTGAGAATACAGCACACATAAAAATTGGAAAGGGGGTGAGACAAGGTGAAACCATATCTCCCAAGCTCGTTAATGCCACATTGAAAAATGTCTTCCAATCACTGAACTGGGAAAGCAAAAGGATAAAGTTTAATGGAGATTATCTAACACCCCTTCATTTTGCTGATGACGTAGTCATTTTTGCAACTACCCATCAGAGCTGCAGAGTATGATCCAGGAACTTGCTGACAAGAGTAAAGAAGTGGGATTAAAAACTAACTTTCAGAAGACAAAAGTGATGTAGAATGCTTTTACAAGAAATGAAGATTTATCGATTGATGGAGAAAAGCTGGAGATAACAGATGTGTACGTTTATCTTGGACAGCAAATATCAAGTGAGGGTCACATTGATGAAGAAATTAATCGGCGTATAAAACTTACCTGGAGAGCTTTTGAAAGAAAGAGCATAATTTTCAAGAGCAATATGCTATTATGTCGTAAAAGAAAAGTGTTCGATCAATGCATCTTTCCAGTGCTTACGTATGGTGCAGAGACGTGAACCTTAACTAAAAGATACATACAAAAGTTGCAGACAACTCATAAGGCGTGGAGAGGTGCATGCTTTGTGTAACCAGGAGAGATAAGAAGAGGAACTCGTGGATCAGAAAAATGACAAGAGCGGCAGACATCATGATCAGAGTAGAATCCCTGAAATGGCAATGAGATGGACATACTGCCAGAAGAACAGACCATCGATGGACAGTCGAAATTTTAGATTAGATTCCAAGGGACAGGAAAAGACCCAGAAAACGACCACATGGGAGATCGGTGGAGGAAATTCGAAAGCATGCGGGAGTAACGTGGAGGAGACTGGCACAAGGCATACCGTTGTGGAAGAGGCTTGAAGAGATCTTCGTCCAGCAGTGGATTGATAATGGTTGACGACGATGATGATGATATGTCCTGTGTCATTTTCTAGAGTCTGTGCTTTTGCTACACTCGATTCTACATTTTCCCTACAATCTAGTAACTTTAGCACAGTCCTGACACCATCTAACGCCTCTTTCATTGTTGGGACACGTTCTTCATTATCGTTCTCGTCATCTTTATCCGACGGGATTTCATTCGTTATAACTTCCCAGTCAAAATCGATAAAATCTTCAGCTTTAGTGGAACCCGCACCGATATGCTGAAGCAGGTCCTTGAGAGGCACATCATCCTCTTCTTCGAATGCTACACGTCCAGTAGCCAAACCAGACCTCCGGAAACGGTTCTGTATAGTAACAGTTGACACTCCTCCACGCTTTGTTTCCAAAACGTACACCATTCAGAACATTTATTGATGTGTTCTGCTTTGATTCCAAGGCTTGGATTAAATGAAGCGTTACTTCCCTTCTGTAATAGGTTTTAAAGCTGCGAATGACACATTGATCCATGGGTTTTGGAAGACTTACGTGGTGTTGGCAGGCAGAAAATCCAGGGCTTGATGTTGCTGAGGTTTTTAATTCTACCTTTGTCCTTCAATGTACTTAAGGAGTAGTAAGCCTACAATATTGTTCTCAACACATTCTTTCAAGTTTTTACAAGAAGGTTTGTTTTGAAATAGGTTACAATTTCATGTTACAAGTACATTCTTTTCTTTGAAGTTTTATTTTTTAGGTTCACTATAACAGAAGTTCAGAGTTCACTGTAAACGAAAATTTTAATGTACATTTCCGATGTTGCGGGTCGGGACCATTGATTTAGGTTCACTCTAGCCGAATGTTCACTATAACAGAATTCACTATATCCAGAGTTGACTGTATTTTGCGACGATGTTTTGAGCTACCTGAGGTCCATTCTTCGTGAGTTATGGGAGTGTAAGCAAGGTTATAGTCAGTACTTAACGCACACAAGTGGCTTAGTGGTAAGAGCAACCGACCTCCTATCGGATGGTCACGGTATCGATCCTAGGTAGGTTGTGTTGCTGTGAAACACTGAATACTCGACGTGAGGTCGTTAAGACGTCAGACTCGGGGTATTGGACCCAAACGAGGTCATCTGTTATCTCCCCCTTCCTCGCAATTTCTCTCACACCAGTGCCGACACTTGTCGCTATGTCGATCCGTACTGATCTTCTGGCACTCCTACCCTCTGACCTAGCCTGAGCCTCTGGGTACCATTTCATGTCACTTCATAGTTCTCCTTATCCGATAGTCGCATTTGTGATACAGGTAGTTCCTTTGCTTTAGGGTGGGTATCCCCTATGCCGTGTGCTCACTACCCAGTAATCCAATTCAAGTACGTGCAGTTGTTGTGTTTTTAAACGTTAAATTCTTCTGAAATGTAGGGATTTACGATGTCTAGAAGCTTTGGTCGAGAAAACAAGTGTCTGGTGTTTGGAATTCAAATTGATAGGGAAATTGTGGGTGCCGAATTTCTTCTTTTTTTTTTTTGATTGAAGGCTAAACGACCACCGTGAGCAACTCAATGGGCTATAAGCAGTCGCCCCTCCCTAATTTAGGGTCACTGGTTCCAAGGAAGGGAGAGAGCCAGTGCCGTAAGACAAATGCAACATCCATGCCTCACCGGGATACAACCCCGGACTCTTCACGGACGAATGGTCATAACCCATCGCTTAGACCACTGCGCCACCGGGGCGGCATGTGACTAATTTCGAGAAGGAAAGCTGACCAGTTCGCTTTGATGAATATTCGATTGTCTTAGAGGCTCAATGGAACTTTCTCAAGACAACTACACAGTCGAGTCACATTATTGTGACCACGTCCTACTTTTGACGTCAACAGCGCGTAGCCTATGAACGAAAGCACGTGTCGTGAGCTGGCTTGGAGGGTATAATAATGTAGGCATTCTGAAAACATATTCCTCGTTGCTGTCATGGATAAAAGGAGCGATTTGTTAGATTTGCAAAAAAGTGATGATTATCGGTTTTCGGGTCAAGGGTGGCAGTATTTCTGAAACAGCGCAGTTTGTGAACTGTTCGCGTGCTGCTGTGATTAAAGCGAGATTGGAGAAATGGCACCATTGCGAAGAAGCGACGTAGAAACTACGGAGCACCACATGCCATTGATGTGAGAGGTGAACGTCGGCTTCAAAGTGCGTGAGGGCCGATTGACACGTTACAGTGGAGCAACTCACTGGCTGAATGAACCAGGGGACTACCGGAAGTGTGTTGACAGCGCAGCAAACCTTGCTGCGTATGGGGCTCCTATGCAGACGGATGGTTGCTGCACCTATGCTAACGAAGGTGCATTGGCAGAAAATGCTTACATTTGCACGGCAGTATCTGATGCAGACGGATGGTCACTGCACCTATGCTAACGAAGGTGCATTGGCATAAAAAGCTTATATTTGCAGGGCAGTATCGGAATTGGACCTCCGCTGATTGGCAAAAGATTGCCTTCTCCGATGAGCCGCGTTTCCTGCTTCATCGAACGGATATGGACGTTGCCGTATAAGGTGAGAAACATCTGAGAACAAACACTCTTCAACCATTGCTGGAAGAACACAGGCGGATGGGCGCAGCGTTATGGTCTGGGGAATGTTTTCGTGGCATTCGTTGGGTCCACTCATACCTGTGGAAGGCATTATGGACCGAATTCGTTATGAATCCATCCTTGCAGACCACGTACACTCATACATGTTGATCGTCTTCCCTGGGGCGGATGGGATTTTCCAGCACGACAATGCGACGTGCCACACAGCTAGAAATGTCCGAGAATGTTTGGAAGAGCACGATGAAGACTTCGAAGTACTTCCCTGGCCCCCTAATTCCCCAGGCTTAAACCCAAGTGAGCATCTGTGTGACCACCTCGATTATGTTGTTCGCTCTATGGATCCTCCACCACACACCCTGCAGCAGCTGTCAGATGCACTGCAGCCAGCATGGCTCCACATACCTGTTAACACCTTCCAGCACCTTATTGAGTCACCCCCAGCCTGTCTGTCCGCGCTGTACACGGCGGTTACTCTGGATATTAGCTGGTGGTCACAATAATGTCACTCGACCGTGTATGTATCGAACCGTTTGTTCAGGAACTGAATTTTTGAAAAGTTTGTGCTCTATTGGTGCCAAAATAATATACGGAAGACCATAAATCGAAACGCACGGGAATTTCTTTAGAAAAGTTGTGTCGCCTTCAAACTGAAGGAAATTTCCTCGCGAGCACATTCCTGACAGACGACGAAACGCGAGTGCAGTAATAGTGATCGCATAAGTCATTCCTTCCTGGGAGTTCATTCAAATAAATAGCTAGTCATTCACTTCGTACTCGCCGTTTTCTGACTACACCCACTGAGCAAATCATTCTTTGCAGGGATCTCTGTGTTTACGACCAAAGACCAGAGTGGAGATCTGCGAACTGGCAGGAGCTTAGGAGACCCGTTAACGATGAATCTCCACTCGTCGGGGGAAGTTCAGTCACATCATTCAAAAAATAGCATTTACGTTTCATTCCCATTCTCAAAATTACACCATATTTTTTAGCAGACTTCTCACTCGTATAAGATTTGCATTTACTAATTCTCGGCATTACTTTTCTTATTGGGAGTTCGTTGTCGAATTCATGAGGCGGAAGGAGGTGTGCTGCGGCTTCAATGAGTGTCGCATTAACGGCGGACTGAATGACCATTCACAGCGCTGAGAGCAAAGCGTTCACGGTGAAGTCATTCGTTGTGAACGAATCGTTCATGAGTGGTCAATCAGCACTATTGAAGTATGCCACCCATGTCTCAAAGAGGGATGCCATGATGTAGAAGCGTATTGGTTCGACAGTAGCAAGAAAGAGTTCGCAAAAAGAAACCAGCGAAGGCATTTTGCTGATTTAATGTGTGTTAAATGACATGGAGCCGCCCCTGTGGCGCAGTGGTCTAAGCGATGGCCTCTGATCATTCGTCCGAACGGCGTCCGGATTCGAACCCCGGTGCGGCATGGATGTTGTGTTTGTTTTACGGCACTGGCTCTCTCCCTTCCCTGGAACCAGTGACCCTAAATTAGAGACGGGCGGCTGCTTATAGCCCATTGAGTTCCTCACGGTGGTCGTTAAAATTCCAATAAAAAAAGTGGTATGGAGAAACAGTTAATATTACATTCAGACATTAAAACAAGCTGAAAGAGAAAAAAATCGTTTCGCACAGTGCAGAAGATTGTGGAACAAAGAAATTAATTTGATTCACGACAAACCGCACACGACGGGTCCGAGCTGGATAAAAATGAATGTAAGGTTATGCGCCATTATCCTTACAGTCCGTACTTAGCATCGTCTGAATTTTTTTCCTGTTTGGGAAGCGGAAGGGTCACGTAGGCGGCTCACACTTCTCCGAGGACGAAAAGGTCGTAGGAGACGCGGTCGCAACTTTTCTCCAGTCAAACTGCGCACTTGAATCGAGATAGAAGTTTTCAGCTCACAAATCTGTGGAATTGAATTTGCGCGGTAACTATGCGAAGTAGTATTTTATAGCTGTAACTATTTATATATATTACCTAAGTTTCCCGTTACGGTTTTTGTTTGAATGTATCATATTTTAGGGACAACTCTCGCACATTTGCCGAGTATAGGGCAATTAATTCCCCAGACAGAAATGAGGACATATAAAAAAATAAAATATTCCCCAAACTTAATGAGATTTTGGGAGTTATATAGGAAATACTTTGGAGAACAATGGCGCACCCACGGGGAAGGCCAATGCCTTCCCCCCACCCCCACCCTTGGGCTGACAAAGCGGAAATTAGTACGTCGAAGTTTAAAACAAAAAATCACGATACGCTATCTACAGTATGATCCAAAAGTCCCATTACTCCCTATTTGTTATTCTCATATTCAGGTATAACATTAATGCATAAATAGAGTATGCTAATAGCGGATACATTTGATTAGATGTGGCTAAATTACAACTTATTCCAGAGTGTCAGTGTGCACGCCGTCGTTTTCATGGCAGAGGATTATTCGCCTCCAAGTGCGATGTGATATTTTTCTCAACATTCCTTGAGTGATAGAAGCAAATGCATTGCGAACGGCTTCTTTAAGGTCTGCAACTGTCTCATAACGGATGCAAGCTACATTCTGTTTGATGTAAACCCCCCCCCCACCCACTGCATTATCACACGATGACAGGTCAGGATTTTGGGGTGGCCATTCTAGAGGTGCTGGCGAGTGTGCAGAACCTCTTCCGATCCATTTACACATCCATCATACAATCGCTGTACGAGAATATCTTACACCTCATTAAGATATTCTCGTACAGCGATTGTATGATGTGCTGGTGCTCCATCCTGCTGGAACCAGACTCGACCGAGAAGTCCCCGATAAACCAGTCACGTAACATGGTAAGGTAGCTAATTTGATTTACAGCACCTTCAAAGAAATATAGACCGGACAAAGACGTGGCAGACATTGCAGCCCACATCATCACATGCGGCGGGTTCCTTTCCAGTTTTTCAAAGAATTGCGGGTTCTCTTTATTCCAGAAGTAAATGTGTCTGGCTTTTGTACTACGGTAAATTGCACACCCGTCCGAGAAAATCATTTTCCCGCGCGCAGAGATTGTTTGAAAGACGTCGAGCAATAGCCCGGAGGCTTCGTGTCGTTTCATCATGTCATTATCTATCACTCAATTCGTTTACAAAATAAAGTTTATATGGCTTTAAATCCACATCTTTCCTTATATGTCTTAATAATGTTGTGTACGGAACTCGTAATTCATGTGATCGCTTACGAACGGACTTTTTAGGTGATCGTTCGACTAATGCAGCAGCCTCAGCACAAGTTACTTGTCTTGTTGATGGTCCCAGTTTCGGAAAGTTTTTTCTCCCAGCGTAAAACTGTTGGTTTTGGTGGGGCAGGTTTATTAAACCTTATGGTGAAATCATTTTGAACTCATCGGTTTTCCTGTATGAGGTCGTTCGTGAGCCGTTCTTCCAGACTGTTAAGTTGATTCATCGGCCATTGTTTAGACGTATATCACCATCTGAAATAATAAAAAACAGCTATTAGGATGTCTGAAATCCATACGGGGTAATGGGACTTTTGGATCATACTGTACATATACATACTTCTTAATCATGTACCGTATATAATTATAGCATACAATAATTATAAGAGTAGTTCTTTTAAATAAATTTAGAAAAATCTAACCAGAAAAATAATTTATCTACTACTACTTCTAATAATTTAACTTTCTTGTACTGCAACATTACTAGTAACTGGATAAGAATAAATATATAAAAGTCAACCTCCTTAATTTTCATGGCACCTATTTTTCCCGGTAAATTTAGGAGCCCCCCCCACCTTGGGGGGGAAATTCTGTGCGTCACGGCTCACGCCCCCTCCCCCTTGGGAAATTTCTGGGTGCTCTACTGTTAGAGAATATAAAGTATAAATATCTTTAAATTGCACTTCTGTTCTTCATGCATTGTTTCGGTAATACGTTTTACGAGTCAGATTCGAGCTTTTTGTTACGTTGTTTAATAACAAACACCGTCCTGTACATTAAATCAGAATACGATCTTACCAATGCACCATCCCTAGGGTCTGCAGTCCAATGACTTCTAGATCATCCGCTTTCTTTCCTCCGATGCGAAGTCGGGAACAGATCCATAACCACATCTTGCTTGGGCGCCTGCATCGGGATCGAGATAATTCTTTCTTCCCATCGCAGGCTCGCCTACCAATATTCAATTCTTCTGGATCATACCAGCCGAAAAACTCTAATCTGACTCGTAAAACATATTACCGAGACAATGCGTGAAGAACTGAAACGTAATTTTAATGTATTTATGCTAATGCACCACGTAGAACTGGCAGTACAGTAATTGATTATCATTTTCAACGTACGTACAGAACAATATATGAATATGAAGTTATTTCAGCTTTGTTTTGAATACTGTCCGACATTTTAGACAAATAAAGGAGTGTAGAATGATTTCAAATCAAAGAAGTTATTTAACATTTTTGGCATAGTAAAGTTTTCAACAAACTATAGAAATCTGACCTATCTTTGTGTAGGACAGGTACCCTGTATGGTATTTAACAATGAATTGCTTTCCAAGCTCAGTGATAGTTGACAGAATTTAAATAAATTAATCATATTAATTGATAGCAAGGAACTGTACAATAATGAAACTCATATAGCGTATTAAATCCGTTTATTTTTGTGGTGTAGTCAACTCAGCCCGGCCCAAGTCCATGCGTTTAAGACTCAGCCCGGCCCAAGTCTGTGCGTTTAAGGCTCAGCCCGGTCCAAGCCCGTGCGTGTTTATGGCCCGGCCCGACCCGTTTCAAAATCAGACACTTGGCCTGGCCCGAGCTCGTCAATTGTGTAGGTCTTATTTAGGCCCGGCCCGTGATGTGCCTTTTGGTATTATTTTGTCTTTCCATTGTATTTTATTAAAATGGGAAAATTATATAATGAAATGATATATTATTGAAAATATTTGTTGAATGTACAAGCCTAAAAATATTAACTGAACTTTGACAATTATCGAAAAATATAACCTTTAAAAAGAGAGAAAAAGGAAGACTAAGCGCGTTCGGAATCTGCCTTTCTCTGAACAAGTAAAAGGTAAAAATATACAGATTAGGGATAGAAGAAACAAGAAAGATGACACCGAATTTTCGGGTGTAATAAGCACGTCTTTTGAATCCGTTCTGACGCAAATTAAATTTATCAAAGCTATTCAAAATCAAACCGGTATGGAAAACAATAATATCTGACGGAAGAAAGAAGTTTTTTTAATAGGGTTTTTAATCCCTCAGATATTTCTGTAAACGGAATCGTGAGCTTTTATACCCTCTGGTTGCAGACTTGTGCGTTAAGAAAAACAATAATTTATTGAGAAACATTTCTCTCCGGAAAGGCTCTCCAACACAAAGAAATTTTCAAATCTGACTCTTAGAAACAGAGATATCGACAAAAATAAGTTGACTTTACGTCCCCTGGTGGGAAAGCCATGCATTATTTTAGGAAGAAAGTATTCTGAAAAGGTTTTACCATATGAGCGGTATCAGTCCAAGAAAAAAAAAATTTAGTCGAGTTTTCAGGAGCCCATATTTTTCTACAAATACATCAGAAGCAGAAATTAACACTTATGCCCCCTGGTGGCCAAACCATTCTTTACCAAACATTAGAAATTATGTGAAAAATATTTTCCATCAGGTCTTGTATGCGACACAGGAAGAATTTTTCAAATCGGACTTCTTGAAGTACAGATATTGACAAAAATAAGATATACATCTACGCCCCTGGCGTAGAAACCATGCATTATTTCAAGAAGAAAATGTTCCTAAAAGGTTTGTCGACATGAGTAGTATCGGTCAACAAACGACTTTTTTTTTCAATCGAGATTTTAGCTCATATTTTGCTGCAAATACATCAGAAGCGGAAATTAAGACTTACGCCACCTGGTGGCCAAACCATTTTTTACAAAATTTTTAAATTATGTGCAAGGGATTTCCCGTCAGGAGCTGTATCCGGTGCAGAAAGAATTTTTCAAATCGGAGATTTAGAAGCAGAGATATAGGGGGTAAGCAATTTACCTTTACGCCCCCTAGCGGAAAGTCTATGAATTACTTGAAAATTTTGAAATTATATGAAAAACATGTCACACTGGAGACACTATCCAACAAGAAGTAATTTTTCGAATCGGACTCCTAGAAGTAGAGATATTGACAAATATAAGATATACGTCTACGCCCCCTGGCGGAAAAAACTGTAGAATATTTTAAGAAGAAAATATTCCAAAAAGGTTTGTGAGTGGCATCAGTCCACGAAATAATTTTTTCAATCGATATTTCAGAAGCTCAGATTTTTTATGGCAAATACATCAGAAGAAAAAATAATTCTTACGCCCCCTGGTGGCAAAAGTATTCTTTACCAAAAATTTGAAATTATATGCAAAAGATTTTTCATCAGGTGTGTATCCGCTGAAGAAAACATTTTTCAAATCGGAGTTTTAGAAGAATTATCGGGAAAAATCTAATTTACTTTTACGCCCTCTAGCGGAAAATATATGCGTAATTTGAAAAAGTGACGATATCTAAAATACTCTTCGACATAAGTGGAATCGAAAGGTAAAAGAATTTTTTCAGTCGGATATTTTAGAAGCAAATATGTGGAATAAAACGTATTTTTGAATTCGACATCTGCATTTACGCCCTCTAGCGGCGAAATTGTACATCGTAAAAAAAAAAAAACGAAATGAAGGATCATCATTCGCATATTACAAGCTTCCCAATGCAAAAAGAATTTTTCAAATCGGACTAATAGTTGCAGAGATATCGTGGGTACAGACGGACGGACGCACAAACCGGTAACATAAGCACAATCTTTTTTTACAAAAGACGTGCTAAAAATCCACGTCGTCCCATTCTCTCATACAAACACACACACCCTCACCCCACTGCAGACATCCTCTGACCTCCACTCTACACAACACATACACACTGCTCGGTGTCGAATCTTTTTGTTGTCAACAAGCCCCAAAATGGTTTTACCATCTTAATACTTAGATTGGTAAAAACACTGAGTGTCTCTAGGAACAGTTAGATAAACAGTTAAACACACCAGGGAATCGGGGAACACGACTTTCTTTCTTTATCATTGCGATAAAAAAAGAATGGGTCGACTTGGCCCGGCCCGGCGGTAAGTGTCTGGAAAGAAGCCCGGCCCGTTGCTTTGTTCTTTAAACTACAAAAAAGGCCCGACTCGGCCCGTGCAGACCTCTAAAGCTAATGCATGCATCTTCAATACTGCAAGATTTCAAAGCCATTCAACTGCCAATGGTTTCACTTATTAAGAATTTGATGTTTATTTAGGTATACAATGCCTGCAACTCCGCGATACTTAGTAGTTTGCTACTGGGTCTACACGTTTTAACTTTCCCGTCTCTTGAGACAGGTAAAGGGGTGGCCGACTTCTTATCTTTTTTTTTTTTTCTCCGCTGATTGAGGCAAAAATCTGAAGTTACGCCTCTGATCTGTACCTCTATTTGCCTTTCTTTCAGCGCATGATATACATATATTCATAAAGTTGACAATTGTAAATTTAAATTAATTTTCTAGAGCTGCAGTGAAAATTCTGCAAGAAGCGAGGGTTCTGTTGGATTCCTTGCTGTCGCTTCTTTGTGCATCAAAACACGAGGTGTTGCGTCACGTTCGATTCTTCAGCCTCACGACGTTTTCAGACTTCAGAAAGGATGACCTTGAAAAAGGTGACATGCGACCCTGGCCGCCATCTACGAGCTTATCACGCAATTTCTTGATAAACAGGTTCATCTTTTTTATTTATTTTTTTTTCAAATGGGGAAGACGAGGAGGAACGTGCCTACCTGCTTGTTTGTACCATTATCTTACTTTTTTTCATTCGCTGTTCGAGTTTCTTAGAGAAAAATTGCCGGTCGTACATTAGAGAACTTCGGGAAAAAGTACACCTTTTTTTGTTGTTGTTGAGATTAAACTCAGTATGTGCCACGTTGAACTGAACGAACATTTTCGTGGATTACACAATTGCTGCTGATTTAATAAATAACTCACAGAAAAGGGTGTGTATAGATTCCATGTTTATATCTAACTCTAATCCATTTAGCATTGAGGAACTTCTGGATCGGTACATTTTTTTTAGCTCGTTTTGTAAACAGATTTTCGCCAGAGGTTTTGTAGCTGTAGTTATAAGTTCGGGATAACTTAAATTTCTTTTGCTCGTGATTCCTAAGTGGACTCCTCGCAAAAACATACCACTTGAATTTTTTCAAAATAGTAATGATAAATTGCATTTCGTCAGGGAGTTTGCGCATGTAAGATTAAAGCGTAGTCATCAGCTAATTATTACAGGAGTTATAACGTGGTATTTTTCCAGGTCCGTTTCTTCATTAAATGTATTTCCATTCGAAGCACTTGCAATGATGAGCCGCGGATGGCTTAGTGGTCAGCGTTCGCAACTGCCACGGAGAAATCTCAGGTTCGAACCCAGCAGAACCACTAAATATTCGCGCACGTTAAGCCGTCGGTCCCCGGGTACTGGTCTCCCGGCTGTTAATAAGGGCGTCTTCCTCCCCTTTCTATTTCGCTTCCGTGTCACTTTCCTATCGGGCACTGTAGCCCAAATCTCCTAGCTTCCTTTTTCTAAGGGTTGTTTAAGATCTATGGTCAGACACTCCCTTCCTAAAATCCTCTACATCTGATCTGATCTCACTTGCAGTGATATAGCTGACAATTTCAAAGGCCGGTGGCGCAGTGGTCTAAGCGCTGGCTTCTGATCATTCGTCCGAGATGGGTCCGGGTTTGAATCCCGGTGAGGCATGGATCTTGTGTTTGTCTTACAGCTCTGACTCTCTCCCTTCCTTGGAGCCAGTGGCCGTAAATTAAAGACAGGCGACTGCCTATAGCCCATCGAGTTACTCACGGTAGTCGTTAAACCTCCAATTAAAAAAAAAATCCAACTTAATTGATGTGTGACTAGGCCTGTAGCTAGACAAAGAAGACAGACGAGAGGGGCGGCTAACGATTGTGGTCGGGCACTGTGCTGTAGTGGGAATCGCTAGGGACGGGCAAAAAGAGCGCCCGACCCCCCCCTCCTTCCGGGCTATGGGCATCACATCTTAGTGTTCTGTACAGTTGTTAATAACTGGTATTTCCAGACAAATTCTTAAATGCTGTATTACTCGTATGTTCGCATTTTGTCTGGTATCTTTTTTTCTTTCATACAAATGCGTTCGATATTATTGGTGCTTGTAAGGTTTAGAAAAACTACGTTATTTTTAGTTGCTTCCACGCGCTTGATAGAAATGGTGTGGATGCCGTGTCGTTGACAAGTTGTGAAGAATTTGGATATGCATGGAAAGCTTCCAAAATATCAAATTGCCGGATTCAACCACCAAACTTGATATTTTGTAAGCTTTCTATTTATGAAAAAATTCTTTACAACTTGTCAGCTACATGGCGGCCTTCACACCATTTCTATCATGCGCGTAAAAGCAACTAGCAAAAATCCGTTACCGTCAACACCGTCGATAAGACATGATTGAATATATACACGTGTCATTCGTCGTGAAGAAGCTGAGCCCATAGCCCAGCGAAACCTTGGACACGAAAAATAAAATACTTGTGAAGTAACGTTATTTTATTTAATCTTATAATATCACGACGCTTGTAGTTTGTGGAATTATGGACACTGGTTTTAAAATTACCAATTGGCTATGATTTTTTTTTATCTGAGATAAAAGCGCAGTGTACTTCGTGTGAATCGTAGCTTTTCCTCTACCTGTTAACACTTTCACGTACTGAAAATGGCGTCGCTAATTCATCAGGAATATGTCACCCGAAGGATGTTAAAATTTTAATTCGAAAGTCCTCCTGGATGGTACAACTAAAGGCCGCTCTGTGACAAATTAACTTTATTGCAACAATTCAAACCTATCAGCTACTTTTTTTCCATTTACTATTGGGCGGAACACACTTCTTTAGAAATGAATAGCTGCTGCCTTTTTGTGCAGCATAGAAAAAGACTACGCCAGAAACATATGAAACTTCACAAGTAATGATCCTCAGCCATTGATCATGAAGCTCCGTGATGCATACCTGAAAATGAGAACTCCGGAAATAGATCTCTTGCACAAAACACAATATGTAGATGGAAGCCGTCTTTGCACGATGAGTAATGATAAAAGGTTGCAAGCACTAAAAGCATGTGATTAAATTAAAAGTAGTTAAAATATATGCAAGCACTTTCAAACCACCCTGTGGTTCATGTTCAGGTAGGAGTCGAAACTAACACTGTAACAGATCATATGTAGAGGATTTTAGGAAGGTAGTGTCTGACCCCAGGTCTTAAACAACCCTTAGAAATAGGAAGCTAGGAGATTTGGGCTAGAGTGCCCGATAGGAAAGTGACATGGAAGCTAGATAGAGATGGGAAGGAAGACACCCTTATTTATTACCGGGGGGCCAGTGCCCGGGGTCCGACGGCTTAACGTGCCCATCCGACGCACGGCGGGTATTTAGTGGTTCGAGCGTTCGTACCTGCCTGGGATCGAACCTGAGGTTATCTCCGCGGCAGTCACGAACGTTGATCACTAGGCCACCCGCGGCAGTCACGAACGTTGATCACTAGGCCACCCGCGGCTAACACTGTAACAACACAGTTTCTATAAAGTAATCTAGCGCTGAAGGTTCATGACGCATAATTTATGACGCATGCGCAGGAGTGGACGGACAACTGGAAGAAACCACAAATGTACGTTTGGGTGGATGGGTGAAAATCGTCCTTTTTGTTAATTAGGTCGAAGTACTGTAGTTGTTTCCAAGGTAACGGAATATTGTGAGGGATTTCATCGTTGCAGCAGGATCCGTCATTACTATAAATATATAATAAGCTTTCTGCAAACAATTTGTAGTTTTTGAATTCTGGGTAATAAGCACTTTGGCCTCATTCCAGAGATGGTAATGAGTTCCTCTGTTTGAAAGTCTAGATAAGGCAGTGGAGTCGGAGTTGTTCTTAACGTTATATTTATGTTCATTCAGTCTAACACCTAAGGTCGTTCCTGTGTGCAGAGCCGAAAGAAACAGTCATCATCAGTTGGGTCTTCATATTTATACAGTATACGCCGAATTTGCTGTTTGACAAAAAACCCAACAGCAATTGCTTTTTTTTTTTTTTTAAACAGCAATTGAAAAAATTGCTTTTTCGAAGCAAATGCTTTGCAACTTATTTTTTTTTTTTTGTTTAACTGACAATGACTTTCAGTTATCTTTAAAAAAGTGAATTGTACTTTTTATAGTATTATTTCACACAAAAAAATATAAAATATAAAATTTACTCTTGATAGCTATAATAGCCTTTGTCTTAAATTGTCCAAAGACTGATACATAGACTCCTCTGTACCAGTGACGTACCGGAAAAACTCGAGCCCCCGCAAAAAATGTTTTTGAGGCCCTTTTGCGAAAATCCATTAGCTTTCAATTACTTAAAATTTTAACTTCCATATCATTAACTAGGCTTCACGAGTGTTTAAATAAATCAAATTCTTTGAAACCCACGAGTATTTTTCGTAAAATTAAAATTATTTCACTTAATTGCGAGAAACAGAAATGAGTACGTTCCAATTAAAATGATTTCCATGGTTTACCGATACAAATTACTACACAAAATGATTACGTCAAAGTTAATCATATTATGCAAAATTTATTAATTTAAAGAACTAAGACCTGCTTTTAGAAATGCCTCACGATTGCACACACAAAACATGCAAAACATACAACTGCCGTGTGACTGTGTCTAATAACTTTTTCCGATTTATGCGAAATGTCACAACATTAAGTAAGAAAATAACTAAGTAACGATTAAGAACTGTAGCACAAAAAACGTAAAAATACTTAAATTATTTACTCTGGAATATAAAAAACACATTTAACATAATGCCATGTAGTAAAAAAAAATATGTAAAAAAAATGACAGGTCTCTGATTTTTTGCTCATAGTTATGGGCAAATAACTGCAATACATAACAAACACCTTATCCTTATTGGTATAAAAATTCAGCTCATTGAACTGATATTTTTTTTTACATTTTCTTATTAACACACCTCCATAGAAACTATTGTAAGGGCTGTGAACTTAGTCCCTTGTAACATACAAGGGACCTCAAATTCTTTTGAATAACTGCTTTCCCATCATTCAGTTTTTGTGAAATTACAGCAACGAAAATTATTTCTAAATATTTTACATATTTACTGAAAAAAAATGCTTTTTTTTCTTAATACTTCATTAAAGCTGCCATAATTCTTGGCTATTTCTTTAAACAGTTTCATACGAAGTTCCCGCAAAATAATTTATAAAATCTTTTTACTCAGGCTAGAGGGTCTTTTAACCATGAGCCCCCCCCCCGCACTGCGGGGGCTATCATTACGCTTCTGCTGTACAATAAATTAAGAACCCGGTTTTTTTACAGTAACGCAATATACATATGATAAATAACTAGTGCGCAAAATAGGGGAGAGAGAGGAAGAAATATCCTGTGCCACAATAAACAAAATTCATGCGATATGCTATCCACAATATTCGTTCTCGCTACGGAACTTCAAAATTTGTTCCTTCGACAGACAATTGAAATTTAAAAGTTAAACCTCAAGTATTCTGACCAATCGGTCCTATTACCGGCAATTTTTCGTCATATGGATACGGAAAATGTGAGAACGGAGTTTTTCCGTTAATACACGAAAGGAATTGCGGAAAGGTTTTTGAAAATTCAGAATTTTCCGTTAACACACATTTCTAAAACGGTAATTTGCCGTCTATTAATATAAGAAAGAAACTGCGGAAAGGTTTCTGAAAATTCAGAATTTTCCGTTAACACATTTCTAAAACTGTAATTTGCCGTCTATTAATATAAGAAAGAAACTGCGGAAAGGTTTCTGAAAATTCAGAATTTTCCATTAACACATCTCTAAAACGGTAATTTGCCGTCTATTAATATAAGAAAGAAACTGCGGAAAGATTTCTGAAAATTCAGAATTTTTCCGTGGTAACGAAAAATCCGTGAAATTCAGGTTTCTTTCTCTCATTTCACTGAAAAGGTTGTATGAGAAATTTGCTTCGTTAATTCACGAAAGAAATGACGGAAAGTGGCTCGTGAAATTCAGAATTTTTTTTTACAGTGTATGTTGACTGCAGGCACACACACACATCCAGAAGTTCAACAGAAAAATTAGTAATCAAAATTAGTATTATCGCGAAAATTTTAAAGTTCCATCCAAGAACATAAAGGGCATGGTCCGATTTACAGGGGAGGGCAAATGCCCCCTTATATGGGCGCCCGTGTGTGTGTGAGGGAGAGTGAGCGAGCGAGCGAGCAACATATTGAGTTTCGTCGTTCATTTACATTCTGAAATATTAAGAAAAAAAAAAAATTGGAGACTTTTATTTACATAAGCGCTTTTTCTTCATTTTAAATTTTTTTAATTATTATTCAGTGTCTGTTATTCCCCCGCCCTTTCCTCCCCTCCGGTAATATTCTGACTTTATCGTATAGCATTGGTGCTTCCCTTTGTGTCATATCTTTTTTTTTTTTTCCCTTTTTCCTTAATGCAAATGAACGCTGTGACCTCCAATAAGTTTATATGAAGAATGTTTTTCTATAAGGAAGCAGTTTCCAGTGTCAAACAGCGCGTGAGTTGTGTTTTGTACTTTATTTTTGTGCGTCAAGTTTGCCGGGTGCACAGCCATTCCAGAAGAATTCGTTTACTTTACCGTGACAATAGCCTGCCGTTGTTTTATGAGGGTGATATGAGAATATTGGCTTGCATTCCCCATGAAATGTGGGCTATTGTCTGTCACTCTTTTATTGTGTCATTGCCCTTGGTGTGTGTGTCTTCTCATTTCCAATCCCGATTTCAGGCAATTGTCATTTTGTGCGACTGACGGCGTCTGGTGTCGCAGCATTGGAGCGTATGCAAGTGTTTTTAAACTAGTTCGGACTGGATCTTATTAGTTCTGATTGGAGTCTTTCTTTTGTAGTAGGTAGCATTTTGCCGGGGTATTTTCCATCCATGAAATAATGTCACTTAGTCGAGAGGTTTTTATTTTGTCGAAGAAGAGAACATACAGGCGTAGTAATTCTTGTTCTTCCATACGGCTGTTGAATTATGCGTTCTGTACAAAAGTAACAAAGGTTGCTGCGATCGCGTTTTTAGTGCACCTCAAAATGTAAGAAATTCTCAGACTTGGTTACGTGTTACATTCTCAAGATTTCATTGTATGTGTGCGTTGAGTCAAAAAATGCCGCCCCTGTGGATCAAAGTACATGACTTCTGACCATTCTTCTGAAATGGGTCCGGGTTCGAAATCGATGGAGGCGCATGAGTGGCGTGTTTTGTCCTATGGCACTGGCTTTCCCCTTTCCTAGAACCAGTGGCCTTAAATTAGGGATGGGCGACTGCTTACGGCCCATTATGTTGCTTACAGCGGCCATTATTACTCTCAACCACCCACCCCTCTGGAAAAAAAAGTATAAACAAAAATGCATTACTAGTTATTTTAGCATGACGTACGCATCGAAAAATGGGCTCTTACATCATCGCTATTTCTCTCGGTTGGTAGGTTTCTTTTAGACATGGCCGTAAGTGTTCAGTCCTGTTTTCAAGAATATGGGTTGTGGAAACGTTATTCGTTTCGATCTCACAAGAGTAACACCATGATCAACATTTTTCAGTCTGATAACAATTTTCTTGGTTTCAGCAGTGAACTTTATGGTGTAGTGCATTTGAGAAAATCATACGATAGTGTTACAGTATACAGCTGTTGCTCTGGCTTCTTTAAAGTTTTCGCCAAATTCAGTTTTATTTCGTAAAAGTGTTAAGATAGTACAAAAAGGTGATTGCCAAAATTTTTCCCCAAAACGTTTTTTCCATTGCCAAAACGATTTTTTTTTTTTCGCAAATTGCGAAGAATACGATAAACAGCGCGACCCCTGAGTAAATATTTTCTTCCTTTTGAATCTCCTTGGGTAGCATGGCGTTGTGGAATGAATTATCTTACCGAATGAGGCGGCTTGGTCATGTTGGCGACTAACAGAAAATGGCGACCCTACGGTTGCCATGTATCCACATATCAGTCATCCAGCCTTTTAGTGTCATCCTTAATTGCCAGTTCTATTTTTACCTTGGAAGCCAGTGAGCGTCGCCTCAGCGGGCGAGTGGTCTGAGGCGTTGGCTCCTGACCACTTCGTCAGAGATGGCTGGTGTTCGAGTCCCGGTTGAGGTATGAATGGTGTGCTCGTCTGATGGCGCTGGCTCTGTCCCTTCCCTGGAACCAGTGTTTCCAAACTAGAGACGGACGACTGTGTGTGCGTGTGCGCGCGCATACATCCCTAGCAGTTACTCATAATGATCGCACCCAGAAAAAAAATGCGACAAAAAAAAAAAAAAGCTAGTATAGGGGATGCAGTTGCTGCTTCGATCAAGGTTGAAGAAACACAATGCCACGAAAGCAGGCGTTATGGTGTGAGGTGCGATAAGTTACGATAGCCGGTCGTCTTGTGGTGTGTATTTCAGGCACTAGGGCTTCATTATACCATAACGGTGGCGCAGTGGTCTAAGCGAGATGGGTCCGGTTTCGGATCCCGATGAAGCAAGGATTTGTGTTTTTCGTGTGGCATTGGCTTACTCCCCTGGAACCAGTGACCCTAAATCTAGGACGGGCGACTCCTTATAGCCCATCGAGCTACTCACGGTGGTCGTTAAATCCCCAAACAAGCGAATACCATGACGACAACGTCTTGTGGGACTTTCGGTCACATGGTGCAAGCAGTTCTGTTTTAGAAAGATAAGCTGTAGGTCATGGGTAATGTCTCGCGGGGATATGTGAGATTTGTCCAGCTAGGTCCCCGAATTTGTAACCGATCGAAGATGTTTGAGACTTGACAACTTGCAGACTCATTCGTAGCAGAGACCAACCGTAACTGCCCCGAGACAGGCAGGAGGACGTTACGTTGTACGAAACTTTGTAGGATTTCCATGATGCAACTTGTTTTGCGAACTATGGTGGATATTTGTAAAAAAAAAAAAAAAAAAAAAAACTTTGTACCTTTGTTTCGCAAATTATAATCTTCGTGTGTGTTACTATGGGCGGATTGGCCCACCGGGATACCGGGATATTTCCCGGTGGACCATTCGAGAACTGGCCCAGTTTCTCCCATTCTTTTTGCGTGGATTTCTTGGGAATAACGAATAATTATTTTGGTGCTTCATTTCTATCTGAAAGGGAAAAAAAGTAAACCCAACTTTTCCTTTTATTTATGTGTGTTGGCTGCCAAACAATTTAGCTAAATTCTCTGCACGTCCAAGAAAGCTGTTATAAATTAATTAAGCTAAGGGTAACTACAGTTAGACGTAGGTTGCTGGATTTCGGAACCCAGGGTCATTGGTATTCCCTACCCTCATGTGATAGTTTATCGTTCCCACACACTTATCCATTGACTGATACAGAGAACGCTTCTCCGGCAGAGATATTCCGAAATCTGTGTCCCACACACATGTATCTTAAAAGAAACAGCAGTTTACTAGTACTTAACTCAGGGGTCAAAGTAATGGGTAGACTTAAAAAACGCCCTCTACGATACCAATACAATTACGCAGTAGGAGATCAGAAGACAAATAAATATGAAAATTAATTGTGCAGGGAAATTGTTATGTTGCATGTGCATATTTTAACATTTAGAATGATCTTCATAGTGATTTAACTGGAAACGAAGTCTTCAAGAGACTCGATTTTGTTCTTGTCAAAATCAACTTTTTTAAAGGAAATTAATAATCTGGCACAACACCCGTTTTGAGCTTGGTTTGAAGTTACATTCAATCACGAAAGGATTTTTAAAATTGTTTCACCGTTAAATTGTTAAAACTTGTTCACGAAGCATATTTCAATATTTCTACTTCATCCACGATGTAACAGAATTTTTTTTCAGGAGGGAAGTATAACCCTGTATTGTATGTATGTGTATTGTTTGGGTGGACTGCAAGACTAAAATTCCCGGCCCGGTTTGGTCGTCCCAATCCGCCCATGTGTGTTTCTCATCTACAAACCTGTTCGTTGTATTTGTGATTTTCACGATTCCAATGTGTTGATAGTGCAGTTTCAGTGTGGAATGTTTTCAGTACGCGGGGAAACTCGCATATGTATAGAATTTGTTAGCTTCTTAAATAATTTCACAGCGCCAAACAGGAACTGAACTTGAATTGCTAGAAATTGCAGCGTGACTGTTGAAACAAAACACTGAGAGTACGAGAGATCCTTCGTAACAGTAAAACGCAGACCTCCGATAAAAAGCGTAAAGCGCCTATACGGTTTTTTCGTTTTCCCGGAATAATGTCCTTCAGATTATTTAATGCAGTGAAAAATGGAGTTGAGAAGACCAAAAAACCGGATTTGCGACCTAAAACGTCATACCAGCTGCAGCGCCATTCACATTCCACCTGCCGATGTATACACACACACACACACCAGACCGTAACTGCTACAACACGGTCGACAAAAGCGCACAGTCACGAAACATAGATCGAAAAGAAATCGAAACATTACCAGAACTGGTAAATTCGTCCCGCGCTTTTACTGTTCCTTACTTCTATACCAAGGTCGGATCGTGCTGAAATATATCATTTGAAGTCATGCAGTTATAGCTCATCTCTGTTTATTATAGTTCGAGCGGCAGAAGTAAGAACGACCTAAAACGTCTGTGCTCAAATCGCTAATTTTATATGTAGTGAATTCACTAGTACGTCTCGTGTCTCTGAGAAATGTAAGGGAAGCTCTTCGTGAAAAGGGGGCAGAGTGAGGGAGGACCTGTCGAGCACGGTGACAAAATATATCACTCTTTATCTTTGTAAAGCTTCTCTCTTGTCGTTGATTAATAAGGAAATCTTCGTGCGTGGGAGTTTCGTATGTTTGTTTTGAAACCGCCCATGTCTGTGCGTGACGCAACTTCCACGAAGCCACCTTTTCACTTGAGCACAGGAGTGAGTGAGTGCATGCAGTGTAGCATGTGCGAAAGATGACGCAGTAAAAAGTATACGGCTGGTTGCTTAGGGCGGGAAGCGTTTTATTTCATGTGGGACAATTTCAGTTGCTGTCACTGTGAAGCCTATTCATTCCCATAATTGTATGTTATCAGAGAAAGGTAGTTTTTGTTGTGCTAAGTCTGTAACGAGAAGGTATAAAGGGAGAAAGCCTCAGCCCAAAAATTTTGTACTAAAAATAGTACAACATAGCAGATGGTCAAATTTCATTGTGATTTCCATCACGGATTTCTTTTTTTATGTAGTTTATTTTCCCATAGCGTTGTAATACATTGAAATGTGCTGTCTTATGCGACGTGTATTTTTTTTTCTTCTCTTTTTCAAAATGAAGCTTCTCAGTACATTTTTATAGTTTCAACCACAGTAAATCGGTTCAATATACATTTTTTTATGCCTTGAAGTTGATTTATTCACTGTCACTTAACTCCCCTTAGTCGGCATTAGGTCTTAAGCTTATTATGCACAAATATCATACATTTTGACGTTTTGGATCACCCTAACGTTATAATCCTCCAACATTTTAATGAGAGCGTGACATATAACATTTCTATCACGTTATAAATAATACTGGCCGTCCTAGGGCGGGGTGAAATTTTTAATTGAAGATTCAAAACATATCAAATAGACGCCGGATTTCTGTAAGGAAATATAGTAAAAACTCATTTATGTAAGAGTTAAAAATGTTTTTAGATACAATTTTGCTCACTTCGGCATCTCAAAATTGTTTTTTTATTGTAGGTTAGAGCATTTTAAATAGATCTGGGCATTTATATTTATAATAACGCTGATTCCTTTTTATGAAATTTGCAATTTTATTCCTTTTCATGAAATTACTCTGCAATGTGAAGAAAATGAAATAAAACACATAACACCTACGTAACAGAACAAACGTCGCAGACAGTTGTTCGAGCGTTACCATTTGTCTTACTAACTTTATTTTATTTTCCGGTATTTCTCCTTGATTTTACGTATCGTGTGGATAAAATCAGATGGCGCTGCAAGTACTGATGACGTCAGAGCGTTAGGAACAGAAGTAGCCTATTATATAGGTTTTTATTGTATCGAATGTGGCACGTTGTGTAAATTGCATGGTTTCTATTTAAGATATTTTTTCTTAAGGTGGTGTGCACACAGAAGCTGATGTCAGCCGGGTGGGAGGGGGAGTCATAATATGCTGAATAAAACTGTTTCTCCTTCAAAAAGGATAATTTGTAATAGCGTAGCATACTGTCGGATATTGCAGCAGTGGAAATCTTTATGAATTATACCTAGGGATATGTAAATTTTGCCAAAAAAAAAATCCAAATTTCGCAAAAACATATTTTAAAATTAAAAAATTCGCGTTTATTTGCAAAAACTGAAGACACAAAAAATTGTTTTTCAAAGTTTTACTTACAATGTTTTTCAAACTTTACTTACTGGTATGCTAAGTACCAAAATACTTAGTTAAAAGCTAACAACATTGTAGTAGTTTCTATATTATCTTCGTTTAGCCTTTGCCTTCTGTCAGTAATAACGATGTTGTATATACTGAAATATCTCTTAGCATCCACAGTGTTAACAGAATTATGGAGGCTTTGAATAGCTGCCTTTGCATATTTTAAGTAGTAGCATTTTGTTGCTTTTAAAAGCTGTATGACACCAACAAGAGTCTCTTGGTTGACCACTGTAACTAGCTGTCTGTGAAAATTATTGTATCCATTGATGAGCTCATCCCGTGGTATGTCTTTAAAAAATGGTATTTTAGAGAAGATTTCCAATAATAAATTTGTGTTCAAAGATGATGTGGGTGTGATCGCAGCTACAGATGGACAAAATGGTCTGCCAATATGCTCGTAGGCTTCATTTGTTGCATGGGGTGTCATGTGAAGAGTCAATTTGCCCTTCTACACAAAAATTACAAAATTTGCTCATCACAATATTTGTATCGCTTAAATGCAATCCCTCGTGGTCAAACTTTTTCACTCTATCAACTAATTCCTTCTTAGGGCGGCCATATTGATATATGTCTATCAAACGGATAATGAGCGTTGTAGTATGTAGTCTACTACTGAAATGCAAAAACCAACATGTGCAACAGATGTGATAAGGCTCTCCCGCCTTTCCCAGTAGTACACTTTTAGGGTGAATTGGAGTATAATTCTCTTCGTCATCACTTTCCTTGTTGTTTGCTCTAATTTTTAGCAAAGATTCCATCATCTGTCAGAAGTTGAAGGTAAAAGCCAGTAGTACCATTCTTATCACTTTTAGCCAGGAATCCATACTGTTGCTGGGAAACCAACAGCAAAAACAAAGTAGGCATAGTGAGCTGTGGTTTGCCGGCTTTATCCTACGGATGGCTAGTGCTATCTTTGTTGGTTTTTGAGTGGTTGGTGTCCACATGGTTGAAAAGGAAGATAAGGAAATGAGAATGGCATTTAACCTTGACCTCACGTGAAGAAAAAATGGGAAATTAAAAAATAACTGGATGTTTTGGTTAAATGAGTGTCAGTTAAGAGGTTTTACTGTATGTTTCTGTATTATGTGAACCAAAAACTGCTGATTTTGCTATAAAACGTACTTTTAAGTAAATTAGCATCATGTAAATTTTTACGTTTGCACAATGTCTGAGTAGCTAATGTTAATTTAATGATAGGTAAATGCAGGCATCTCTCTCTCTCCATGCAATAAACAGAATGGGTATTTTCTTTCTTAGGACATCAAGTCAAATGGGAGTGCTGCTCATCATGAAGAAACTGCACATAAAGAAAAGCCTGTCGAGGAAGAAGAAGAAGAAGAGGAGGAGGAGGAGGAGGAGGAGGAGGAGGAGGAAGTAGAAAGCCCAAAAATAATAAAGAGAGTTGAGAACAGCCCAGCATTGAATGCTAAAGAAGTAAGCACTTTCAGTCTTTTTTTTTTTTTTTTTTTTTATGATGTACTGTTGCACTAAATTGCATGAATGCATCCTTGTGCCCTGTCACCTTTATTTCAATTTTATAATAATGCTGTTTGCTAAAAATATTTGCTTATTACAAATATTAGAGGTATTCATTCACGGACATTGTGTAAGGTTTGTAAATTTTAGTTGCTCACTCTTGTCGGGGGTTATTCCAACTATAGATAGGGTTTACTTTGCTTATCTAATATATAATGAAACAAAATAATCCTTCATTTACCTTCCAGTGGGAGCAATTTTTGATTTTGCTGAGTGTTGTAGAGCTGTTGCCAAGTTCTGGTGGCCCAGTCCTTTAATAGACTGTCAAAATTCCAAGGAGACTATAGTTCTTAGTGAGAGAAAGTTTTTGGTCTATTTCACCCATGCTGTTTGTATTTTTCTCTCTAGTTTCCTTTTTAAGCCTAACTTTGATTTCAAAGTTGTTTTCAAGCCCCCAACTGCGATTTGAAAAGCTCAGTTGTAATTTCAAGATTGTTTCCACTATATCTGGAATGCTGATATTCTGTACCACTGTTTTAGTTAGAGAGATCAGTTAAATGTATGCATTTTTCTTCAGAATATACTGGTATGTTTATTGTTTTAATTATTCATTCTCAGTTCACTGCTGGATGAAGGTTGCCCCCCAAATCTTCCACAACTTTTGGTAATGAGCAATTCTCCTTCTTGCCCCTCTGGCATACTTTCGAATTTGATGTGTTTGTCTTCTGTCCTATGGCATCCAGTTTAGTATTTTAATTGTCCAAGGTGGTTAGTTATTCTTGCAATATGTTCACTAATTGGCTCTTGAGGGTCTTCACTTTGATCATGGTGTCCAACCACTGTTGTCATTTTCGCAATCCAAGAGTTCATTTTCCCATCTTTCTTGGTCACATCAAGGAAACTTCTCTTCTTTGAATTGATCTCAACCTCTGTATGTATGTCTTTTTATTTTTTTTGAAGGTCCAGTCTCTGATCCATAAGTAAGAATTGATTAAACACTTTCCTTTTAAGACAAAATGATAAGTTACTCTTGAAAACTATACTGTATCTTCCGATTGCTCTCCAGCCAAGTTTTATACGCCTCTTAATTTCTTTGATATGTCCTTCAAGGTTGATGTAGGCATAACTCCTAAATTTGCCCATTAGCCCCCAAATATTCAGTTCTTGTAAAAGCATTGTACATCAGCTTTGTTTTCTATAAGTTCTTTACTTGTGTCGGCAAGTTCTGCTTTGAGTTTTTTTATTTATTAGGGGAATCAAGACAGTCTGCTGGAAGGAGGGGGGTGATAAAGTACATGTTATCTGAAAAAATAAAGGTGGTTTCACTTTTTCTTGGAAACATTTTTCTGTAAGCCCACATTTTCAGTTTGGACAGATCCCATGAATGAAAATAAAAATTTGATACACCAACCCATCCCCCTGACCCAAGGCTTCCTCTGTAGAAACAAAGCTGCCCTATCTCAGTTATGAAACAGAATGTAACTTGAAGATACTTGCTATTTCTTATAGGAAATTCATCCCACAGGTGAGGTTTAATCCTGACTGTCTACTTCTGTTACAAGTGTAAACACATTTCCTCTCCTGCACCCTCAATTTCCAAAAATGAAAACCAATACTTCGAACTTCTTGGTCTCAGTTATAGCTATGAATAGCATCAGAAGAATTCTGGTTTTTTGAAGCTGAAAAGTCTAGTTTCTTGTGAGCATTTTTTGGAAATGGGAAGAAAACCCCTAGAATTGTTGCTGACTGCTGCCACAGTTCTAGGTGCAAGTGGTTGTAACTGAGTGTCTTATCCAAATATTAATTTCAAAAAAATCCTACGAAGTCAATGAAGTAACTGCATTGTGTGTAGGATAGTTACTCGCATCAGAGAGCTTCTGCAGTCATGGTTTTAAAGGAGATTAAAGCCAACAAAGTGAAAATGCAATTTGACTTCAATCTTTAAATAAACTGGCCCATTTCAGATTCTCATCTTGCAGCACGGCTTGTAGATTTCAGTTGTAATTAATCAATGCATCTTGTGGCACACATACTGCCGAGTGCTTCATTGCACTCCGCGATCTTTGCCATCTAAATATTTAACAAGTCAGTCTTCATTTTGTGAGTCTGAACTTTGAAAGTACAGTCCCAGCCTGGCTTAAGCATGGAATTTTTCACTTAATTGATCAAAAAAGAAAAAAAAACTGCCAGGCCAAGTGTGTTCAGACCTTTACTGCATATCACTGAACTTGAGCTGCAGAAGAAAAGGAGGAAATTTCATAAGCCTGATTGTGACAAGTATTGCAGTTGTGCCACAGCCATGCTTTATTATTGGCCATGTCGCTTGAAGCAACAACTGTTTTTTCCTGTGCAGGTAAATGTATCATTTTCTTGCGACAGTGGCAGATCTGTGCAACTTTTTTCTAAAACCAGTTTTTGAATTGCATTCTTGCTCACTCCACCTGAACTTCTGTGAGGTGGATAAAAGCATGAATCAGCAGTTGCTGGGGATGCATTATTTGTAAGGAGGAATTTAATAGAAGTTATAAGACATTGACACCCCTTCTCCCCCATATATATTAAATAGCAAAACAAATGCAATGCGGAATTTACAGAATTTCAACTTCTGTGGAAATCAGTAAATGACATGAACTCGTAGGAATAAAAGGTGCTTAATCTGACTGTGTAGATTCTGTGGAGGTGAAGTATGGCAAACGTTTTGATGAAATCATGACTGCCATTTCAGTCTCCTGTCAGCTCATTTCTCAAACATGAAAGACATTGAGTTCTTGGCTTACTAATTATTGAAAAATTTGGCACATTTAAATATAATTTCTGATTGTGGCAGATGTAGAATATCCTTGAATTTGAGAATTTGTCAATTGTATACTGGTGGTTTAGCTTACTACTCACGTCACTTGGCAGAACCATAGCTCTTCTGAATCGCTTATTTTTAAGTAAATACACTGATGATCCATTACATTATGAGTGCACTTGGAGGCCGAACAGTGGTGCAGGGGAAGTTCATACATACAACCCGAGGACCAGCTTTCAGTTAGTAGAGTGTTTGGAGTCAGAATGGAAAAAGCTGCCGATTTATCGGAGTTTGATAAAGGGCAAATTATGATGGCACGGTGCCTTGGAGCAATGATCTTGGAAAATGCACGGCTGGTGAGTTGTTCACGTGCTGCTGTAGTGAGTAC
Source organism: Macrothele yani (assembly GCA_039090855.1). Classification (NCBI taxonomy): domain Eukaryota; kingdom Metazoa; phylum Arthropoda; class Arachnida; order Araneae; family Macrothelidae; genus Macrothele; species Macrothele yani. The sequence continues at coordinate 142,029,730 of CM077001.1, forward strand.
ATATCAAAATGACCAAACGACAAACCATCATCTAGCCATGTGATGTCCGCAGCTCACTGATGCCAGAGGGGAGCATTGTTCACAGTGACCGCAGGACCATAGTGCGACAAATCGCCCACAGCTACAACAGTGGTGATGAGGGTAATGTGTCACAGCACACAGTTCATTGCAGCCTTCTGCGCATGGGCCTGCTTAGCTGAAGACCCAGCTGGGTCCTCATGCTCACAGCACGTCATCGCCAACAACACATGAAATGGACCCAAGGTTGAGATTGGGCCATGGATGATTGGAAAAAGTGTCTTGGTCTGACGAATCAAGATTCCTGGTGCAGCACGTAGATGGGCGAGCGCAGATATGCTGATTAGCAATGGAGGCTATGTCACCTGGATTCACTGTTGGGCAGAAACAGGCTGGTGGCAGTGGTGTTATGCCTGGGGCAATGTTTTTTTGGGACACTTATGGCCCCATTATCCCAATAGCACAATCCTTGACAGCTGTCAGGTATCTGAACATCATTGCAGACCAAGTTCACTCATTCATGGCAATTGTGTTCCCTGCTGTTTATGACCATTACCAACAGGATAATGTGCCATATCACTCTGCCAGAATGATCAAGCAGTTCTTCGAGGAACATGCTGGTGACTTTCTGTTAATGCCCTGGCCTCCAAATTCGCCTGTCGTGAACCCAATGGAACATTTGTGGTTTGACTTGGAAAAGTGTGTTTGCGCTAAATCACCTCCACCCCAAAATGTATGGGAACTGGAGGACCTGCTGTTGACATTATGGTAGCAGATACCCCAGGATACCTATCGCCACCTCATCCAATCGATGCCTCACCGAGTGGCCTCTGTTTTGCGGGCTAAAGGGGATCCTACAGCTTATTAGGTAGGTGCAGAGTTGCCGAATGTAGACGTACACACATACACCATACGTAAATAGTTTCCAAATTATTAGCAGATGTTGGGGATAGTTTTTGCTTGTAGATTAAAAAATATATATATTTGCTGGAGGTAGAAACACTTAAGGCTTTACTGAGATTAATATATTTCATTCTATTTTAACTTTAAGAACTTTCAATTATTTTTCACATCTTCTGAGTTTTTTGGTTTTGCAGATGTTTCTGGCATATAAATTTTATTAAGGACTGTTCTCAATGTATAGGGATTGTATCAAACGTTTTGTTTATGCATGAACAGTTTAAATTTTGCCAGGTTCTTCTTGCAGTTGCCAGTTATTAAATTAAAAATTTTTCCTTATATATTTTTGAATTAAGTTGTTGAAAATGCTATTTATAATTTTTGAAGATTCATTAAGAGAACTGTTTTTCTAAATATTTGTTTTTATGAGGTTCATCATCCAATATTTCAATATTTTACCATAAAGGTCCATTTCATACACACTGCTGCACATTCAATTGTAATGTACTTATTTTGTCCTCACTGGAATCTGTAATGTTCTAAAAATTATTTATTGTTTTATTAATTTTTCTTTAAATTACCTTATTCTTTTGTTATCGTGATTCACAGGTTTGCAGCAAGTTTTCTGTTTCAGTGGTTGTGTACGCAGATACATTATATTTTTATACAACTGTGGGTAGGTGGTGATAATGTAATGGCTCATTAGTGTACAACACTCGTGGCATTCATTGCCACCATGTCCAGTTATAAAAACCGCATTTAACTTAACTGTGTAAAAAGTCCAAAACTGAAATTGGTCAGTGCTCCTGGGGGACACAGTCCCAAAATGATTTTTCTTTTGCTACAAATGTTTTAGGTAAAATTTAGCCATTTTCAAGCAGCTTGTGTGTTGTTTTACCACTAGAGTGAGGGAATTCTCTTGTTTTTCCTTGGTTTCTCAAACTTGCTCTTCTTGTGGTTTCATGTACTGTTGCTGAAGATCTCCTTTTAAAAATTTTAAATTCTTGTTTTTCCTCTATTAGTAGCTTCTCTATGTATCTGGAAGGTATGTACGACATGGTTTCATTTTATCTGATTTGCAATGGGGAGTGCTTAATATATTCAGATCTTGGCATTGGTGTAGCATTTTTCCAGTATTGAAATAGTTGCCTCTTACTCCAGTTGGAACTATGTATTGTAACTTTTATTTTATTTGATTGTGTGTTCCTTACATAGATGTGATCATAGAATGAACTGGATTTTTGCATTGTTTTACACTCTGTGAATAGGGGTGACCATACGCAAAATGAGGTACACCCAATGCTGGTTTGAAGAGGAAAATGTAGACTAAAGGGGTGCATATATATATATATATATATATATATATATATATATATATATATATATATATATATGGCAACATGGAGACATCCAAATGGGACGACAAGTGAAATTGATTTTATTATGTGTAACAAAAAATTCGTCATAGAAGACTGCAGTGTGCTAAACAAGTTCAGCACAGGTAGTGACCATAGATTGGTGAGATGTAAGATGCACCTCAACACTAAACTTGAACGTGGCAAGCTCATAAGACAAACAAAATCTATTGACATAACCAACCTTAAAAAACACCATAATACCTTCAAGTTAGAACTGAAGAACAGGTTCTCTGCTTTAGAAGGCCTAACATCGGAAGAAGTGGACATCTCTGAAGTTAACAGAAAAGTAACCAAAGCTCTTATGGAAACAGCAACAAAATTAGCTGGATCTAAGAACAAGTTGCATGTGAACAAATTATCAGGAAAAACGAAAATGTTGATGCAAAAAAGAAGAGAGATGAGGACAACTAAAGAAGATGTGACTTCCAAAGTGGAATATATAGAGCTATGCAAGACAGTAAGAAAAAGTATCACTGAAGACGTAAGAAAATTCAACTGTGAACTAGTGAGGAAAGCAATTGAAAACAACCAAAGCCTAAAGATAGCAAAGGGACATCTCAGTAAGGGAAGAAAACAGATTATGGCACTGAGAAAAGAAGATGGCTCTGTAACAAGAAATAGAGGCGTAATTTTGACAAGAGTGAAAGATTTCTACTCCAAATTATATGAAAGGGATGATATATGCACTCCAGACATCATGAAAGATACCAGTACCAGAGTTCTTCCAGTCCTTCCAGCAGAAGTTGCACATGCAATCAAGAACATGAAGCGGGGAAAAGCTCCAGGAGAAGATGGAATTACTGTAGACATCATACAAGAAGCAAGTGGAGAAATCGAAACAGTACTCGCCCAAATTTTCACTCGATGCCTTAATGAAGGAAAGATTCCTGAGGATTGGAACACCGCTACAATGATCCTGCTACATAAGAAAGGTGACATTGAGGATCTCGGAAACTACAGACCTATCAGCCTCCTATCAGTAGTTTATAAAATCTTCACTAAAGTTCTTTCACACCGTTTGAAGGTAACACTGGACATGGCTCAACCGAGAGAACAAGCGGGATTCAGGAGTGGCTACAGCACAATAGATCATATCCACGTGCTGAGAGAACTAATTGAAAGAGCGAGGGAATATGAACTTCCATTGTGCATGGCTTTTATCGATTATGAAAAAGCCTTTGATTCGGTGAAACCATCAGCAGTTACAATGGCTCTGAAAACCTGCGGTATTGAAGATGCATACATTAATGTTATTAATAACATCTATGAAAATGCAAGTGCAAAGATTAGGCTGTTTGAAAATACAACACACGTAAAAATTGGAAAGGGAGTGAGACAAGGTGACACCATATCTCCGAAGCTCTTTAATGCCACATTGGAGTGTGTTTTTCAGTCGCTGAGCTGGGAAAACAAGGGGATAAAGATTAATGGAGATTATCTAACCCACCTTCGTTTTGCTGATGACGTAGTCATTTTTGCAACTACCCCATCAGAGCTGCAGAGTATGATCCAGGAACTTGCTGACAAGAGTAAAGAAGTGGGATTAAAAATGAACTTTCAGAAGACAAAAGTGATGTTCAATGCTTTTACAAGAAATGAAGATTTATCGATTGATGGAGAAAAGCTGGAGATAACAGACACGTACGTTTATCTTGGACAGCAGATATCAAGTGAGGGTCACATTGATGAAGAAATTAATCTGCGTACAAAACTTGCCTGGAGAGCTTTTGGAAGAAACAGCATAATTTTCAAGAGCAATATGCCATTATGTCTTAAAAGAAAAGTGTTTGATCAATGCATCCTTCCAGTGCTTACGTATGGTGCAGAGACGTGGACCTTAACTAAAAGAGACATACAAAGGCTGCAGACAACTCAAAGAAGCATGGAGAGGTGCATACTTGGTGTAACCAGGAGAGATAAGAAGAGGAACTCGTGGATCCGAAAAATGACAAGAGTGGAAGACATCATGATCAGAGTTAAATCCCTGAAATGGCAATGGGCTGGACATACTGCCAGAAGGACAGATCATCGTTGGACAGCCGAAATTTTAGATTGGATTCCAAGGGACAGGAAAAGACCCAGAAGAAGACCACATGGGAGATGGGTGGATGAAATTCGAAAGTATGCAGGGGTGACATGGAGGAGACTGGCACAAGACAGACCGTTGTGGAGGAAACTTGGGGAGACCTTCGTCCAGCAGTGGATTGATAATGGTTGACAATGATGATGATGATATGGCAATGGGCTGGACATACTGCCAGGAGGACAGACCATCGATGGACAGCCGAAATTTTAGATTGGATTCCAAGGGACAGGAAAAGACCCAGAAGAAGACCACATGGAAGATGGGTGGATGAAATTCGAAAGTATGCGGGAGTGACATGGAGGAGACTGGCACAAGACAGACCGTTGTGGAGGAAACTTGGGGAGACCTTCGTCCAGCAGTGGATTGATAATGGTTGACAATGATGATGATGATGATGATATATATATATATATAAGAAATTGATTCTTCACTTAAGTTGTGAATCTGATGGATAAAACCAAGGATTTATCGCAATTTGCAAAAGGCCAAATTATGGGTGTGCAAAGGGTTGGTGCATCCATTTCAGAAATGTTGTTCAAGGCTCTCCATGGTTAAAGTGTACTAAAAGTAGTGCCAATAGGTGGATTCCAGAGGTGAACAATGGCAGTCAATGCTCCAACACAATATTGGTCAAACAGAAACACTATCGCTGTGTGATTATGTCTCACACACTGGTATGGTACTGCTGCATTACAAGAGCAGACACTCTATTCATTGCGCTTTCCTAAAAACAGTCCATCAATATTAACTACTCTGCTAATGGTAGATAGTCTGTATTTGATATCTGCAGCATGAGGCTGTGGATCCCTCGTGCATAACATTGACTAAAAGGCGCGGACTGGGCCGCCCGGATACTGGCAGAATTCCCAGTGGGCCACCATATTCTGGGCCGGTAGGCCTTATGCTTACTCAAAAAATAAATAAATAAATATATGCTTGACTTCAGTATTAATGTAAAAGAAAAGCAAGTGATGCTAAACAAAGTTTATTTACCACTTTGATGTCTTCGGAGGGGGAGGGGGAAACTTGCCTAGTAAATGTTTTGCTAAGCCAACCCCTGTTTTGTTGCCCCCCTTCTGGAATTCTAATTTAAGCTCCGTCAATTTGGGCTCATATCCTCTAACTCAGACCTCTTTTGCAAATTGCAGCTGAATAATCAATACAATCGAAATAAATATGCTATCAATAGTCTTTGATGGAGACTGGAAATTCATTATGTACGGTAATACATTGAGGTTCACCTGTGGTCAATTTTTTGGATTGCTGCTTTTTATATACGTATATGCCTTGTCTTTTTCGTACGAGATCTGTATCTAATTTACAACTTTTTGGGCCTTTTGGTTACACGAATTTTTGAACTGCTGTTCTGGGAACTGTTTTTCAGCTACAGCAAAAAGACTTTTTTGCTTGAAAGTAATTAAGTAAAAATTAATTTTTCCTAATTAATAACAAGGAACTGTACACCAACTATGTAGAAAATAGCTTAACTGTACTAGTAATCAAAATTTTATTAGCATAGAATAAAAATCAGCTTTCTAAGCTTTCCCTCATCAGCCAGATGGCTTTTTCAAGGAAGATAGACAGGAACTGCAATCTGAGCAATAGAACACTTTTTAAAATTGGATTAGTAGTTTAGTTATACTATCTTCTATTAATTTCCACATTCTTTAATTTAGTGTATCTCACTTTATAAATTTGCACTGAAATTCCTTACATTTTTAATTTTCTCAATATATATTTTTGGCAATTATTTTATTAATGGTAAATAAGTATGAAAAAGAAAGTAATTTTTTGCACATTTGGATTTGTCTTCACTAAAAGCAAAGAAACTATTACAAATTCTGAATTCAGTTATTGCAGTAAATTTCACATAAAAATGGAATTAAGTCTTCTGCAGTCTCTCTCGGAGAATGTTTGTTGCTTCTCGGCAACGGAAGTCATAATTTTCTTACGCTAAATTTCACTACAGAGCTGCAGTGTGTCCAGGAAAATGAGTGAAATGCATACGAGATTCTTCCGCGAATTCTTGGAATTACGCTTTTTTCGTCATCATTTGGGTCATTCTCGAGATCAATGCATAACTGAAAAGAAATTTCTTGGGAGTACAGAGGGGTAGTTTTCCGTCTGGGGATGGTATCTCGTTTTTCAAAACTTGCAAAAGCGGAAGTTAAACCAGGCAGGAGTTTCTTCTGTGGATTCGAAGAATTCCGCCATTTCCATTATCATTTTGGGTATTCTCGAGATCAATGCACAACTGAACGGCTATGGGGGGGGGGGGGTCATTTTCCGTTTCAGGACGGAACTCCGCCCTTCGAAACTTTTGAAAACAGAAGTTAGACAACCCAAAGATTTCTTCTCCCATAATCGTTTTTTTTTTTCAATACTATGTTCCTTTGCCTAGTATTGTTTCTATGTATGGGTTTATTCCAAAAATACTACATTTCAGCTTAAAAATGGAGGGTGTTTTTTTTTTTTTTTCCTCTTCCTGCGATGCTCTCACTATCCAGTGTTGTTTTTAAATGTTACGTTCCCCCATAAATGTTTGCACTTAAGCTTGATAAGGGAGGGGAAACCAAGATCCATTCCAATCTGGTCGATGTTGTTTTATAAGCTTTTTAACCGATAATGTAGAAGCAGTAATTTGGCATGAGGTGTTAGCGTTGAATCTAGGATTTCGGTAAACGATGATGATGTGCATGGTATTGAAGATGGTGGAAACTCAGCATTTGCGACAACCACGTTTTGTAACGCTGATTCCGGCTTTACTGTGCATTTTTTTTTTTTTTTTTTTTTTTTTGGAGTACGAATTTATGGTTCAAATTCCACTACTTTTGCTCTTCCTTTTCAAATTTTTCATGTTGAATATACGACTCATCTTAATTTTGTTGTTGTCGAGATCCCAAATGATCTAAACTTTCGTTCTTATCTGCCCACAAAGCCGAACTATGAAAAAAAAAAGGACATCAACTGGTCAAGATTCTCAACAATCAACTCCAACAGGTCAGTACAACATTATGTTTTAAAAAATTCCAAGATTCATTTAGTTTCAGTGGTATTATTGGCTAGCGTTTTACTCTTGTCTTAAAACGACCAATGGACATGGGTCATCATGTAGTTCATGCATCGGCCACTATGACTGCAGTGCTTTATGATACCTCTGTGGGAATTGATGAGAAACTGGCTATTATATGGGTAGAAGAGAAACCGACAGCAAGCTCTAGGGCAGCAGTCGGTTTCTCTTCTACCTGCCCTAGAGCCGACAAGCAGATGACTTGAAAGTATCGTCGTCCTAGCGTGCCTTCTGGTAGAGCCAGAACAACAGTGATTCTTCCTAAGACATTGGATGAGGGCTGGGATAAGGGGGAGAGACAGGGAAGCCCTAACAATATCGAAGGGTCGCCCCCCCCCCGACTCCTGTCTACAATTTCGCAACCAAAAATAGCTTGTGGTGGTCGCTCGAGTACCCCAGTATCTCCCCTTCTGTTTTTGTAGAAAGAGCACAGTTAAACTAAAAGAAAAAACTCTGCATTGTTAGATAAAACTAAAATGTTGATACAAAACCAAGATATTTAAACATTTTAAAAGCATGCATTTCCAGAGGAGACTACCGTTGCCCCATGTAGTTGGCTTCTATGGTTGTAAGTTAGTGAGCTCTCAATGTATTATTGTAAAAACACTGGGTGAAAGTAAATTCACAAAGGTCATTCCATTAAGACTGAGAGTAATTTTCTTTTGAGTTGTCAACAGTGCACAGGGGGAAAATAACCATGCAGATGACCAACTGAATTAAGGAAGTATCTATGACAACAGTTATTAGTCATGGCAGATGGTTTTTGGTTTCATTATTGCGTAGTTGTTTAAGGTACATCTACATCTCAGGTGTAGTCCATTAGCATGCCGTTCCTCCACAAATTACTGTCAATGCTGAGTATTACATTTCGGTCTTGAAGCGTTCATGACGGCGCATGTCAATTAAGCGACCGGAACTGGTGGGCAAGTGGACCCTACACCATGGTAACGTCTGCCGATATGTGGCTGCTTGTGTTCAACAATTTCTTACGAAATGCAGTATTGAAATCATGACACAGCCTGCCTACAGTCCTGACCTTGACCTGTGCGCTATCTGGTTGTTTCCAACAATTAAGGCTGAAGTTCCGTGATGCAACATTCAACACAGATGCTGACATTAATCAAGCTGTGCAGGTGTCGCTAAAGCAGCTTCCACAAAATGCCTTCACCACATATTTTGAAAAGTGGCATGAATGATGGGATCGTTGCATATCATCCAAGAGAAGATACTTTGAAAATGAATAACAAATATTTTGCTGTACCTACATATCTTCATTTTGCGTGATTTTACTTTGTTTTTATGGAATGGTCATTGTAGTTATGAGGGATTGGTACTAATTTTAAGAGTTATTTGTACTAATTTACATAAAATATACAAGTGAAATTTGTCTTACACATACCTTTCTTTTTTTCTCTCCTCAATATACAGGCTGGTGGATCTCGCAGTTCGACTCCTTTGAACGGAAGTGGCTGTTCCATTCCAGATTCTCCTCGCTCTACCAAAAGTTCCCACAGCAGTGGAGGTGGTAGTAGCCACAACGGCCCATTGTCTCCTGATTCTGAGCTGAATCTGAACATGAGTGCCTCTGAAATGCGCCAGATTCTAGCAGCCCGCAAGAAGAAGGATCCTAAGAAAGCTCAAATGGACATTAGACAGAAGTACGAGATTATTCAACAAATGTAGTGTGCTTGCTCCTGTTTTTCTGCTTGCTCTCAGTGGGAGGACAGCAGCTCTGGCATGAATGTGTGAATGAATGACTGAATGATTTGTGTGGAGTGCCATTGCACTGATTATGTTGACAGCCTTGCAAGCAGACTATGCCCTGTGAATATGCAACTGACTATGATCTTGATCATTTCTATTGTGTACATTGTTAATTTGGGGGACGTGGTGATTGGATGCTCTTTTGTACGACTGAGGTGTTCCTCTTAGCAGGACGATTGTTCCAATACCCGTGGCCTTGTTTACTTCCATTTTGAAGCTGTTATTATCCTATGAAAGTATCTGAAGTCAGGCTTTTGTCATCAGTTCATGTAAAAATCTATTTTTGAAGTAACCATTGACTAAATTTCGAATTAAAAATAGGAGAAAAAAAAAGTTTGCTGCCTGATTTCAGTCTAGGTAGCTATTAACTGTATCATTAAGCTTCTTGATTCTTTGTGAAATGTATATTTGTAATTTCAATGCTGTTGCTAAATTTGTGCATTTATCAGAATATGATTTGTGTAATGTGATGTAGTTGTTTTTTTTCTTTTGTACTGATCAATTTAGTTTACTGCAGATGAACATTTCATGTTGGATAACAACAGTAGAAAAGAAACTTTCCTGCAATTGCATCAGTACAAGAAGAAAATCAGTGTGGCCATAATGATAATTTATGTACCATGGTATTGTGAGCTTCAAATTTATTCATTCTCAAATCACCATTGTGCCTTAATAAGCTGGTGTAGTTTTGCAGAATGTGCCCTTTGAAATGCATATCATAAGAAGTCCGTTACTTTTAATCGACGTGGAATGTAGTTAATGTGTGATGAACAAAGTTAAGTACGTTACAGGGAAAATAATTAATGAAACAACTGAGCTTTCCCATCTTCACAAATAGTTACATATCAGCCATTTCAGGAGTGCTCTCAAAAGGGGGATGTGGTTAATACTTTCATTTGCACATGTGTGGATTCAAAATTGCCTAATTCTTGAATGTGTAAAACAAGAGGTCCACAGAATTAAAGTTAATAATTTTTATTTTTTATAATATATTTGTCACTTTTCGCATATTTCTTCCAAGCTTATATGTGGATTGTCAGAAAGGGAAAAAGGGGGGTATGCTTAAGAAGTCATTGTGGGTTCTTTTTCAAGGACTGGATTTTTACTCATTTTATGTCCATTCTTTCAATAAAAGCACATATTTTACAGTTTGATTTTCAGTACCCGCATGCATCTTTCATATCATAGAAATATTAGCACTGTGTCCAATGGCATCCAAGTTTCTTGGTGTTTTAAATGCCATATTATTTTTTATGGGAAAAAAATATTATAAACAGGGTAATTCACGAGACATAAATTTTGTACATTTTTTTGCATGAATATATTGCTTCAGAAGTGCCTCAAACTCCTTTTATATAACAAGTGCTAAGTTTTGTACACATTCCACTTGATCCATGTTGTGTTACAAGTTGATGTATGTTGTGCAGCTATGTAATGAGCCATTCTGAAGCACATTGCGTAGCTGCATGGAACAAAAAAGAAAATTAAAAAAAAATGTAACATTGTTATATAATAATTTTTTTCACATTGAATGTATTGCTAGTTTTTACAGGAAGTATTCATGTGGGACCAAACTTTTCCATGAGCAGCGATAAAATATTTCTGGTGCCCACAGCAGTTTGTACAACCAATGTGTAATAAAGTCTATTTGTTGAAAAAAAAATTAGATTTCATGCCTCTTTTCTCAGTAACTTAAGAATGCCATAAAGTACTTAAACATATCTCAGTTTTCTTTTTGGGGTACATATCATTACATGCAGTAAAGTGGGTATAAGTTTTGTTTACTCAGTGGCAAAATGTTATGTATGGAATAAAATGTCTATTTTTCAAAATTAGAAAGGTCATCTGAAATCATTCCTACATATTAGGCCTGATTTTTTGGAAGCAAGAAACATGCGTGCGAGATGAAAAAAAAAAAAAATCTGGTGAATAAAATATATACATATAATACAGCAAAAAAAATAAAAAAATCTGGTGAATAAAATATATACATATAATACAGCAAAACTTCCATTATTGGGCACCTCCGAATGATAGTAACCTCTGAGTAACAGCAAGTTTTGGTTGGTACAGAACAGCTGCCGTAGGATTAACATTTAAGAATAATTTCCAAACAAGGAAACCTCTTAACAGCAGACAAAGGATGCCTAATGGACCCCTTGTCCCCAAGGATTTTACATAGCTCCTTTGGTATTTCGGCAAGTGAGATAAGTTAGGAACAAAGAATTGCACCTCTTGCAGGATAGGTTAGATTATGGCAGGGTCAGTTGTGTGCTTAAGTGAAAAGAACGAAGTTAAAGTTTAGTTCTGCGTAAAGCGAGCTCCTGTGTATGTTTCTGTCACCCTCAGGTGGTGGCTGGATTGTAGCCCCATTGGCATTCTCTTTGTTTGGTCCACTTGGGTTCTGTTCCTGCTTTCCAGAATGTGGCTGGCAAACTGAAGTTAGACAGTGAAATATACCCCCCCCCTAAAGCATATCCTAGCTTTGATCTCCTAACTTGCTATTTCTAAAGGCTGTTTAGGACCAGATGCTGGTTTCCTAAAAATCCTTCACACTATGATTCAATTATTCTGCATTTGGAGAAAGCACTGCTTCAGTTTTCTTTGTGCATAAGCTTCATACACTTATTCTGCTTTTGTATAAACGAAACAGACTAGTAATCATGAATGAAATACGGGATTATACCATATAATACAAATTTTGAAGATGACAATCCGTTTTTTGGTGTAAATATGACAAGGGATGGTAAGTCAGATAATATCCGAAAACTTGAAAATTTCAAGTTTTCGGATATTATCTGACTTACCATCCCTTGTCGTCTTCAAAAAAAAAAAAAAAGACTAGTAATGTTAACTTGGCAGGCTTAACCTCCTTACAACAATCACTTTTTTTTTTTTTTTCGTGGTCTGAGCAGTCTCCATTATTCAGAGATTTTACTGTATAGATTTAAAGTACATTGTCCTTGTGTTACAAGTTGATACACTATTAATCACAATAGTATATCTTTGGTGGGGAAGTGGTAAGTTTTAAAATTCTTCCCATGTGGTAAGTCTCCCATTTCTTCAATAAAGGAAAATGAACTTACTGCTTAGATGGTATTTTGTTTGTAACTTTTCTGGTGCAGGAATAGTCAAGTAAATAAAATTGCGCATGGCGGAATGTTTCATTTGAATCCCAATAAATATTCTCAGTTGCGTGGAGATTCCTTGTTCTGGGTGGTGTAGTGGTAACATACTCGAACATAAATCGGGAGCTGCGGATTCAATTCCTGTTCCAGGACTGTGACATTTTCAAGTTTTCTGAGGCGTGTAAACTTGCTTGAGTTCAATGATATGTTGCTTCGAGCATCGTTAGCTTCAAGCCTAGTGTTCATAACTGAAGTAAAAGCAAATGGGACAAATAACCATTGAGGAAACTTGAAGTTGGTGACTGGAATGTTTTAAGCAAAGTTAATGAAGATGTGATGTTGCTCAGAACACATAGCTGGTGTCAGTTATTGGCTCCTATGCATTTCAATGGCTGTGCGTTGATTCTTGAAATTAATATGAATCTTGAAACTGTGAAAGAAATATTCTTTCCAATTACATGGAACAACTCAGTGGTGCATCCAGAATTATATGAGGATGGCCCAAAATATTGAAGACACAAATACCCATGGGGAAAAACATCTGCCAACATATTGGGTAGTGATAAAAAATACTTCCCCTATATTAAAGTGCATTTCCAATTATTTATAAAATGTATATTTAAGAACATATACAAATATGCAGCCAATAACAGAAAACGAAGGTCTAAGTCAGGCTTCACGAAGAGGGGCCCAAGATCCTGAGCCACCCCCACTGAGTGTCCTACTGAAACAACTACAGGATTATTAACACAGCAATCAAAATAGCCTAGTTTACTGTTCACATCATGTAACATCATTTCAGGAATCTTGTGATTCAATTTTCAAGCTTTTTGAAATGATGTTACATGATGTGAACAGTAAACTAGGCTATTTTGATCGCTGTGTTAATAGTCCTGTGATCTGAATCTTTTCCAGCAGGATATTGATAAACGGAGACTGTAACATTTCCGAAAGGAACTTTTCATGTGTGTGGCATTAATCACCCTTCAAGAGTGATACACATGAAAAGTGGGTGTCACAAAAAGTGTAATTAATGGCACCCTTTTGAATGCAAACATACTTGTTCCACAACCCTTGCCATTGTTCAAAGAACTGTTAGAAGTCCTCTTTCTTTAGTGGTGGATTTGATGCTCTTAATGATACCAAACTCTTTCACTTTCATCACTGATTTCTCTTTGGGGAACAACAACCAAAAGTCACTTGGAGTAAGCAGGCACAATGCTAAGAGCTGAACTCCCTCCCCCTCAAATATTTAAGCAGTTGTAACACTGATGAGCTCAACCATTAAATATTTTATGGAACTTGGCTAAACATGTGTGAATTTTTCAAATTCACAAAAATTTTGTTATTAAAATGAATGTTTTGTATTCTTTGAAATGAGGGAGTCCTCTGAGCGAATATCTTAGTGAGTAGTAGAGAGACAGACAGCATTTTCATAATTCTATATTTAAAAATAGAGATATTCCTTGTCAGGTTACAAATTAAAATTCATAAACAGCCATATAACAGCAAAATATTTTAAAAAATGATGTGAGCAGGCAAAACTTGCAAAGAAATAGAACATGTTAAAGGTCATAGAGGTTTGTATTCATGGTTCCCAGTACTACATACTGGTATGTACGCGATTTTTTTTTTTTTTTACTGGGAATAACTTTCATCAGCATCCAGTAGAAGCTACATGAATGGAGTTCAATGATAAAATTTTTGCCCCCTCTGAACTGCTGGTAGCATCCCTACAGGGAGTAAGGTAGGTGTGGGAGCAATGAAATGGTAGCATGGCATACTGTTATAGTGTAGGAGTCTTCTGTTTTTTCACTTTACTGCTTCTCACAAGTGTTTCAAAATAGCCTCATAGAAAGTTGCATTACAGTAGAATCTTTTAGAAGATATTTTGTGTGAACAAAACCTTCTAAAGACTTCCAGCAGCACGACCTTCTCTGGTCAGGGTGAAATAGTAGTTTCCCACTGGGAGCTCTGTGCCCCTAATTTCTGGGTTAGACCCATGCATGACTCATTCTTAGCCTGTGATCTTGACTGTCATGCCATCTCTGGTCAGGATGAACTAGCAGTTTTCCACTGGGAGCTCTGCTCTTCTAATTTCTGGTTAGACCCATGCATAACTCATTCTTAGCAAATGCTTTGGACAGGAATGATGAACGCTCAAACAACTCTGAAGAAATGGAATTTCCCTTTGCCAGTGAGTAGGTGTGGAACGAACATGGATGGCGCTGACAATTTCATTTTCAATGTCAAAATTAAGTGACTAGTACCAGATGTCAAACAATAGTTGAAATGGGTAAGAGCATGGATTTCATTAATGTCATATCATTCTGAGCACTTGACAGATTTACACTCCTTTCGTCAAGTGAGACGTATCTTTCAGTGAAACTTTGAAACGATTTGAATACGTTTGTTTCCGAATCACAGCATCATCTCCATATACTGTTAGTATTTGTTAAAGGTCATGGAGATTTGTATTCCAAGTATGAGCAAGAAGCAATCTAATGTTTGCTTCTTGCTCATCTCTCAAAGCTGTCTGCATGCACACTGAAATGTGAGAGAGTTTGGTTCAGTGACTCTATGGGAGTCTGAAGGTCATGTAGCAGCAACTGCTTTCATACTGCCTCTACCAGGGCCAAAGCACGCTTTTTTTATCTTGGGGGAGGGGAGCAGACTTGAAATTACGCCTCTTCAAGTTCAAAAATTTCCCTCTTTTATCCAAAGAGAGTATGCACCACCTCTACCAGGGCCAAAGCACGCTTTTTTTATCTTGGGGGAGGGGGAGCAGACTTGAAATTACGCCTCTTCAAGTTCAAAAATTTCCCTCTTTTATCCAAAGAGAGTATGCAACTTTTGTTTTCTCATTTTCTTTATAAAAAAACTGTGATCGTCCAAAAATCGCACTTCCGGTTTTTGACATAGTTTTACTAAAAATCTGCAAGCTTGGTAAATATTCAAGTGAAACATAAAAGTTATTTCAACACTGACAACACAGCACTCTTCAGAATAGGAAATGTGACAATGCCTGGAAAAATTTTGCTCCAAGGATAAATGCTGAGGGAACTTCCTGCCGCAGAGAACAATTTTTTTTATTGGGGGTTTAATGACCACCATTGGCAACTTAATGGACTAGAAGCAGTTACCCATCCCAAATTTAGGGCCACTGATTCCAGGGAAAGGAGAAAACCAGTGCTGTAAGACGAACGCAACATCCATGTCTCACTGGGATTCCATCTCGGACGAATGGTCATAAGCAAGCCTTAATTAAACCACTGCACCACCCGAGCGGCGATTAGGGATTTAACGACCGCTGTGAGTCGTCTGTCTCTAATTTAGGATCACTGGTTCCAGGGAAAGGAGAGAGAGCCAGTACCATAAGACAAACACCAACATCCATGCCTTACCAGGATTTTAACTTGGACCCACTTCGGACGAATTGTCAGAATCTAGCGCTTAAGCCACTACACTGCCAGAGAGCAAATGACTACTTAGCTCTTTATCCCTATGATGTATTTAGAAAGGTCACAGAGGTTAGGTACATCTGCATATTGCCGCAGTGGTCTAAGTGAAGGGTCCGAGTTCGAATCCGGTAACGCATGGCTGTTGTGTTTCTCTTACGGCACTGGATTTCTGCCTTCCCTGGATCCAGTGGCCCTAAACGAGGGACGGGCGACTGTTTATAGCCCATTGAGTTGCTCACGGTGGTCATTAAAACCCCAATAAAAAAATCTGCATATTAATCTATGTGCCTTTCATAGCTATGAGTGGTCCATACCTCATATGGTACGTTACTCTGTACCCAGGTTGGCTATGCAGAATACTGTGTGCAGCTAACTAAGGTCTTTTTAAAAAAGAAAATACTAACGTTTATAACTTCCTTTTTAAGTTATAATTTTCAGAAATTAATTCGCTCGTGCTTTGCTAATTTTATGCCCCTCAGAGCTAGAATTTACACCCCTGGTATGATCATTCTGGATGGTGGCTACTGCCCTGGGTTTGCATTTTCACATCGTCAGGTTTTCTGTCTGTAACCCGACCCTAGAGCGAAGACATAATTACTCGAATTTTTCTTACTACCTATGTGTATATCCCATTGAGATAAAATTGTCCTTGTGAACCGTCTAACCATGGTAGGACCTGGTAAAAACCCCTTACCAATGGCGTCATGCCAGACTTTCATGGTGCCACTCAGAATAGCATCGGGTGATCTTCAGTGACTAATCCCGCTTTTGTCTTGGGAGTAGACGACCAACGAATCAGTGTGTGGAGGCACCGTGGTCAGCGCTAAGATGAACGGTTTGTTGTCGAGCATCACACGTGCAGAAGGCGTGGCGTGATGTGGGGTGCAATTGCCTACGATGCTAGATCACCTTTGGTATTCATTACAGTCACTTTGGCATCCCAACGTTACGTTAATGAGGTCCTGCAACCAGTGGCCCTACCTTTTCTGAACGCTCACTCCGGTGCGATTTTCCAACAGGACAACGCTCGTCCGCATACTGCTGCTGTCTCGAGAGCTTTCCTTCAAGGCACTAACACTCTGCTATGGCCAGCTGCATCGCCAGACCTATCGCCGATTGAAAATGTGTGGGATGCTATTAGACGCGCTATCCACACTCCACCCCTATCACACAATGTGCAGGTACTGCGTGAGAAGATTCAAGCTGCCTGGGATGGCTTATCGCAGGACACCGTTAGGAACCTGTACAACTCCATGCCGAGACGTCTGGCAAGCTGTATGAGAAAACATGGCGGCCCGACGCCGTAGAGAGAGAGAGAGACTACTTATTGGCGTGTAGCTCAATAAATATTGCCCATATTAGTCTCAATGTTTAATCATTTATTGTTCCTGGCAACCTTTACCTTTCTCCCGAATAGTATTGCAATCCGACACGTCCTTCTGAACGCAACTATTTTTTTTGACGATGAGTGTGACCTGCATACTATCCAAGAAGTCTCCAAATGCAACCAGTTCCACTGCTGCTTATTATTTGCAGCTATACAAATAAATTATCGATTACCTGTTACAAAATAAAAATGAAAGCAAAATTATCAATCCAAGAAAAATTCCAGCACAGAATGTTACCCAATCAGTTTCTTCAGGGGGAACGTCAATTTATAGATTAAAATATAACAGCACATAATGGAAATACTTCTGGGCCGCCCCGGTGGTTTATGATCATTCGTCCGAGAAGGGTACGGGTTCGAATCCCGGTGAGGCAGGGATGTTGTGTTTGTCTTACGGCCCTGTTCTCTCCCTTCCCTGGAGCAAGTGACCCTAAATTAGGGACGGACGACTGCTTATAGCCCATTGAGTTGCTCACGGTGGTCGTTAAACTTTCAATAAATATATATATATATACAGGGTGTCCGAAAGTTTTCGGACACATTACAAAATTATGTAGAAAAAAAACCCCATGAGCATTGTCTGTTTTTCTATGTCACGAATTACTAACACAGTTTCTATATTTTTGTTTTGCAGAACTGTTATTTCCAGAATCCGATAGATGGCGCTAGGTGTGACGTGAGGAGGAATGTATGAGAAATGCGCAATCAGTAGTCATGTCATCCGTACAGCAGAAGGCGATGTGTGTGTTATGGCTGGCGGAAATAAAGTCTGTCATTGAAGTTAAAAAACGGTACCGTTTAGAGTATGGTTGTAATTCCCCGTCAACGAATTCAATTAAGCGGTGGATGAAACAGTTTAAAGAAACTGGCAATGTGGAGCATCGTGGAGGAGCCTGTAGGCCTAGCGTCAGCGGTGAGACGGTTGACCAAGTTAATGAAAGTTTCCGACGAAGCCCCAGGAAATCCGTTCGTAAAGCAAGCAGAGAACTGTTTATTCCGAAATCGACAGTTCACGATATCTTGCACAAGAAATTAAAGTTTCATGCTTATAAAATTCAAATATGCAAAAGATGCATGTAAATGATCACACTGTACGATACGATTTCGCTCTGGATATGCTGAATCGAGAGGAAAACTTTCTCAGTACTGTAATTTTTTGTGATGAATCCACACTTTATGTATCAGGTATTGTGAATCGTCACAACTGTAGGATATGGGGCAGTGAACCGCCTCATGCTGCTATTGAACTGGAACGTGATTCTCCAAAAGTTAATGTGTGGTGCAGCACCCTATCAAAAAGAGAAGTGATTGGCCGTTTCTTCTGCAAAAAAAAAAAAAACCGTAAATGGTGACATTTACTTGGATATGCTAGAAAATTTCGCTATACCCTAGATCAAAAGATATGACAACGTCGTTTTCCAGCAAGTCGGCGTGCCTCCGCATTCGTCAACGTGTGTACGTAAGTGCCAAAATGAGCATTACCCCAACAGATGGATTGGGCGTGGTGGTCCCATTCCGTGGTATTCTCGCTCTCCAGATCTAACTCCATTGTATATTATTTCATGTAGGGTTATGTGAAGGATCGTGTCTGTCAGACGCCTTGTACTGATTTGCAGGAACTGAAGCAGCGTATCACAGCTGCTATTAATTCCATAACTCCTCAGATACTTGCCAATACATGGCATGAAATCGAGTATCGCTTGGACGTACTATGAGCAACCAAGGGATCTCACATCGAAATTTATTAACTTGAGTAGTTACATTGGAAGTTAGTACAGTCAGTTTTTTTCTATCTGTTTAATGTTTTGTTTTATATAATTTTGTAATGTGTCCAATAATTCTCGGACACCCTGTATATTTCTGCACTAACGGCAGAATCACAATGTTGCGGCCAATCAAGAAACTTGAACGCACCTTGTATTTGTCTAACTCTGGGCCGTAGCTACCGGGAAGGCAAGGAGGGGGTTGCCCTCCCAGAATGGTCATTCCAGGGGCGTAATCTCCTTCTCTGGAGAATGTTAAAAAAAAAGTCACGCCCTTCAGTAATTTTTTTCTTAAAGACGGTAGTTAGTCTCAAACAGTATTCCATGCAGTTAGCCAGGGTACAGAGAAACATACACCGATGGGCCATTGCATTATGACCACCCCCAGCCTAGAGAAATGAGCGCGCCTGGAGACCGAACGGTGACGCAGATGAAGTTCACAGAGCCGTATATATACAACCCGAGGACCGGCTTTCGGTTAATAGAGTGAGAGTCAGAATGGGAAAAGCTGCCGATCTATCGGAGTTTGATAAACGACAAATTGTGATGGCACAGCGCCTAGGAACTACGATCTTAGAAACTGCGCGGCTTGTGGGTTGTTCACATGTCGCTGTAGTGAGTACGTATCAAAAGTAGTGCGCAGATGGTCAAACGGCGAACCGTCGTCCGCAGCTCATTGATGCCAGAGGGGAACAGTGACTGTCGCGCATTATTCACAGTGCGACAAATCACTCGCAGCTACAACAGTGGTCAAGTCAATGCGTCACAGCACATAGTTCATCGCAGCCTTATGCGCATTGGCCTGCGTAGCCGATGACCCAGCCGGGTCCCTATGCTCATTGCACGTCATCCCCAACAACGCATGAAATGGGCCCAAGATCATCGAGATTGGACCGTGGATGATTGGAAGAAAGTGACCTGGTCTGACGAATCAAGATTCCTGATGGTGCGTCACGTAGACCGCCGATTACCAACTATTGGGTGGGGATAAGCCGGCGGCCGAAGTGTTATGCTGTGGGCGATGTTTTCTTGGGACACTTTAGGCCCCATTATCCCAATAGCGAAATCCCCGTCAGGTATCTGAAAATCGTTGTGGACCAAATTCACCCATTCACGGTAGCTGCGTTCCCTGTTGGTGACGGCCATTATCAACAGGATAATGCGCCATGCCACACTGCCAGAATCGTCAAGGAGTGGTTCGAGGAACGTGCTGGCGAGTTGCTGTTTAATGTCCTGGCCTCCAAATTCAGCTGACATGAACCCAATCGAACATCTGTGGTTCGACTTGGAAAAGCGGGTTCGCGCTAAATCACCACCACTCCGGAATGTTTGGGAACTGGAGGACCTGCTGTTGACATTATGGTACCAGATACACCAGGGTACCTATCACCACCTCATAGAATCGATGCCTCGCAGAGTGGCCGCGGTTTCGCGGGCTAAAGGGGGCCCTACAGCTTTTTAGGTAGGTGGTCATAATGTAATGGTTCAACGGTGTACACTATGAGGTGTGATCGTCTCATGTGCGTGAAGGAAATTTTCCAAAACAGTGAATGGAGTCGTAGAAAACAATATGCCGTTATGTCTAATCTCCATGTCCTTCCCTAACATGTCGTTGGAATGAAGAGCTAATTAGTCATTTGTGGTCTGTCGTAGAAGGTTCTCTGAGCGATTAACCTTGAACGGAATTTTTCCAAACCCGAACCCTAAAGCATCTTTCCGTATTTAAACTGAAATTCGGCAAAAAAAAAAAAAAAAAAACAACAGACGATCCTGCAGATTTTTGCCCTTTCCCCAGATAATTCTTCCGCTCCAGTCAGGATTGAACCCGCGCCGCTTGGACTGGTCGAAGAGGTAACACATGCCTTTAACCACTCAGCCACAGACACTCGGAAATTCGAATCGCGTACATCGTAAAACAAACTGCGCGACGCCACCCCGGTGGCGCAGTGGTCTAAGGCGTTGGCTTCTGATCATTCGTCCGTAAGGGGTCCGGGTTCGAATCCCGGTCAGGCATGGACGTTGTGTTTGTCTTACGGCACTGGCTCTTTCCCTTCCCTGGAACCAGTGACCCTAAATTAGGGACGGGCGACTGCTTATAGCCCATTGAGTTGCTCACGGTGGTCGTTAAACCTCCAAACAAAAAAAAAAAAAACTGCGCGACAATGATTTTTTTTTTTTCATTAATACGAGTGATATAGTTATTTTATTTTCTGTTGGAGCTTCTTTTTTTTCTGAATAGGTTTGTAATAATTTTTTTTTCTGTAGGAGAATTCACGAATTAAGCATTCTTCCTCCTGATTTTTCGAAGCAACAAAATGCTTTCAACTTGATTTTTTTAAACTGACAATGACTTTCAGTTATCTTTAAAAAAGATGAAATGTACTTTTTTTATAGTATTATTTCATACAAAAAACAAAAACTTCTAAATATAGAATTTACTCGTGATAGCTATAATAATGGCGTTTGTCTTAAGTTGTCCAAAGACTGATACACAGACATCGCATAACCATCTGTACAATAAGGTAAGTACCTAGTTTATTATAGTAACACAACATTATATATAATTCATGTATGCGAGATTCTTCCGCAGATTCGCCGAATTCCGTTTTTTTTGTCATCATTTTGGTAATTCTCGAGATCGATGCAGAACTGAAGATAACTTGTGTGTGTGTGTGGGGGGGGTCATTTTCCAACTGAAAAAGGTATTTCGTCTTTCAAAACTTTCGAAAACTGAAGATGAACGGAGTGATGATTTTCCCCGTAATTGTGATTTCTTTTTTCTCACGATGTTGCCTGTTCCCAATATTGTTATTAAATGTCATTTTATCGCATAAATGTTTGTATTTCAGCATGACACTGTGGGCAACGATTTCCAAAAACGGAAGTTAAGACGGCGCGAAGATTTCCCTGTCGTCTTCAGGCAAAGATTCTTCCGTGGATTCGAAGAATTCCGCCATTTCCGTTATCCTTTTGGGCATTCTCGAGATCAATGCACAACTGAACAGAAATTTAGGGGGATAATGTTTGGGGAGAGGGATTCGTTTTTCGTTTGATGACGGGTTTCCGTCTTACGAAACTTTCGAAAACGGAAGTTAGATGCAGCGTAACCTTTTTTTTTTTTTTTTTCTCGTGATGTTCCTTCTGCCCAGTATTGTTCTTAAATATCCTTTTTATTCCACAAATACTGCATTTCAACCTAAAATTGGAGGAAGAAGTTTCCGAAAACGGAAGTCGGTCGGAGCGAAGATTTCTCCCGAAATCGCATTTTTTTTTTCTTCCCGCGATGTTCTCACTATCCTGTGTTGTTAAGTGTTACTTTCCCCCATAAATGTCTGCACTGAAGCTTGATAAGGGAAAGGAAATTTTCCAAAAACGGAAGTGACGGAGTTTGAAAATTTGTTAGAATTGATGTATGGTGTTCAAAAGTATTCATATTCTGAAAGTCACACCATTTATCTAAAGTATAGCAAAAGCTTTGATATCATGCGTTCGTGGTCCTCAGGCTGAAAGTTCTTTCAGCGTGATGGATAAATAATTATTGTCATCTGAGGGAATTAAAGGGGAGGAGGAAAGAAAAGTGGTGAAGAAATAGGAAGGGAATTATATCAACAGAAAGAAAAACTAAGCAAAGATTGCTGTGCAGCTGCAGAGTCAACAAAAGACAAATATGGCCATAGAACTTGCTGAGAAGAAAGCAACACAAGAGGAAAATTGAGCTGATGTTCTAGCAGGTATATATATATATATATATATATATATATATATATATATATAAAAGGGATAGATGTGTTTGAAGCAGTGTCTTTTAAAATCACTTTATTTTGTTTTGAATTCTGTAATTTTATATTGTGAATACAGTGAACAGTTCCATCTTTCTCGTGCTGCTTTATATCTTTCTCGTGCTGCTTTATATATATATATATTGAAAACAACCAAAGCCTAAAGATAGCAAAGGGACATCTCAGTAAGGGAAGAAAACAGATTATGGCACTGAGAAAAGAAGATGGTTCTGTAACAAGAAATAGAGGCGAAATTTTGACAAGAGTGAAAGATTTCTACTCCAAATTATATGAAAGGGATGATACATGTACTCCAGACATCATGAAAGGTACCAGAGTTCTTCCAGTCCTCCCAGCAGAAGTTGCTCATGCAATCAAGAACATGAAGCGGGGCAAAGCTCCAGGAGAAGATGGAATTACTATAGACATCATACAAGAAGCAAGTGGAGAAATTGAAACAGTACTCGCCCAAATTTTCACTCGATGCCTTAATGAAGGGAAGATTCCTGAGGATTGGAACAATGCTACAATGATCCTGCTACATAAAAAAGGTGACATTGAGGATCTCAGGAACTACAGACCTATCAGCCTCCTATCAGTGGTTTATAAAATCTTCACTAAAGTTCTTTCACACCGCTTGAAGGTGACACTGGACATGGCTCAACCGAGAGAACAAGCTGGATTCAGGAGTGGCTACAGCACAATAGATCATATCCACGTACTGAGAGAACTAATTGAAAGAGCGAGGGAATATGAACTTCCATTGTGTATGGCTTTTATCGATTATGAAAAAGCCTTTGATTCGGTGAAACCATCAGCAGTTACCACGGCTCTGAAATCCTGCGGTATTGAAGATGCATACATTAATATTATTAATAACATCTATGAAAATGCAAGTGCAAAGATTCGGCTGTTTGAAAATACAACACACATAAAAATTGGAAAGGGAGTGAGACAAGGTGACACCATATCTCCGAAGCTCTTTAATGCCACATCGGAAAATGTCTTTCAATCACTGAACTGGGAAAACAAAGGGATAAAGATTAATGGAGATTATCTGACCCACCTTCGTTTTGCTGATGACGTAGTCATTTTTGCAACTACCCCATCAGAGCTGCAGAGTATGATCCAGGAACTTGCTGACAAGAGTAAAGAAGTGGGATTAAAAATGAACTTTCAGAAGACAAAAGTGATGTTCAATGCTTTTACAAGAAATGAAGATTTATCGATTGATGGAGAAAAACTGGAGATAACAGATACGTATGTTTATCTTGGACAGCAGATATCAAGTGAGGGTCACATTGATGAAGAAATTAATCGGCGTACAAAACTTGCCTGGAGAGCTTTTGGAAGAAACAGCATAATTTTCAAGAGCAATATGCCATTATGTCTTAAAAGAAAAGTGTTTGATCAATGCATCCTTCCAGTGCTTACGTATGGTGCAGAGACGTGGACCTTAACTAAAAGAGACATACAAAGGCTGCAGACAACTCAAAAATTCATGGAGAGGTGCATGCTTGGTATAACCAGGAGAGATAAGAAGAGGAACTCGTGGATCCGAAAAATGACTAGAGTGGAAGACATCATGATCAGAGTTAAATCCCTGAAATGGCAATGGGCTGGACATACTGCCAGAAGGACAGACCATAGATGGACAGCCGAAATTTTAGATTGGATTCCAAGGGACAGGAAAAGACCCAGAAAAAGACCACATGGGAGATGGGTGGATGAAATTCGTAAATATGCGGAAGTGACATGGAGGAGACTGGCACAAGACAGACCGTTGTGGAGGAAACTTGGGGAGACCTTCGTCCAGCAGTGGATTGATAATGGTTGACAATGATGATGATGATGATGATATATACTAAAGCATAATAAAAGTTACACGTAAATTTACAAAACAGCTTTCGAAATTCTAAAGCGCCTGAATCTGCATAAAAGAAAAATCAAAAAACAAATACAGAAATCACCTTAAAACTGAAAGCTGGAGAAACTGATTCGGAGAAATCAAAAGAAGAGATCTAACAACCAACCGGGAGAAAAGAAAATATAGAACTACGGCAAGCTGTTATCTATGGCTTCATCAAGGACTAGGCACAGAAGGTGTTGGTTATTTGTTTTGCGTTAGGTTATTTTTAATTTTTTATTTTAATATTTTATTTACGTGTTTTCCTGGTTAGAATTTTACTGTTTTGTAGCAGACTGGATGGTGCAGAAACCCACACTTTGTTTGGTCTTAATAGAGAGGTATGAGAGGTGTTATCTGTGTCTAGCCCTTGATGAAGCCATAGATAACAGCTTGCCATAGTTCTATATTCCTCTCTCTTTTCTCCCGATTTGGTTGTTAGATCTCTTCTTTTGATATCTCCGAATCAGTTTCTCCAGCTTTCAGTTTTAAGGTGATTTCTGTATTTGTTTTTCGATTTTTCTTTTATGCAGCCTCAGGCGCTTTAGAATTTAAAAAGCTGTTTCGTAAATTTACCTGTAACCTTTATTATACCTTCTGTATACAAATAAATAGGCTACTGGTTGTGTCTGTAGAAGTACACTAAGGTACTTAAATACATGTAAAAATTATTAAATACACAACAAGTATATTTGATAATAATTTTCGTGTATTCTGGAGAGTTATTCTACTCTTTCTGGACAAGCAGGTCTTCATTCTAAGTTTTGTAATTATGCTTGGAGGTTTTTCGCGTGTTGCGTTATTTTATGCGGGGCAGACTTGGGACCTCCCCCTCCTTCTTGGGAGACTGCTGCGGACGTTGGTTGGCCATTTTATGTCACTTGGTTGAGGACGTAGCATTGTAAGTAAGCTCTTGCCTTTGTTTTTGTGCATTTTTTCTATCTTGTTTAAATGGTGTTCGTTAAAAGTGGAAAATATATATTTTTCTTATTTGGCATTGGTGCAAATTGCTTTTCTAACTTTTTGAGTTTTCTCTTTCACTTAATATTGGAAATTGTGCGCGTTTATGTGCACTTTGTTCGAGCAATTTGCAGTTTACTCGACCTAGTGGTCAACGTTGCTTTTTCGTAGTTGGTTGGTGCAAAAAAACTTCATTATTATACACTTAAAGCACTCCTGGAATTTTTGTAAATGTTGCAACTATTTTTTAACTTCATGTACTTTTTCCAAAGCATTATTTTATTTATTTTGTTCTTATGACTTCCGTTTTTGTGGAAGCTGTATGTACACAAGTTCCTATTTACATTCATGTCTCTGTTGTAATTTTTATTCTTTTATTTTTATTGTATTTTCGGAAATGCTTTTTTACCCCAAGGAATAACATTATTCAGTGCTTTTAGTACTTTGTTTCACGTTTGGAACCTCTCTTGGGAGGTTTGGTTGCTCAACCACGTGCTTTAGCTGAATTTTGCTGTTGATTTGTTCTAGCCTTCTCACAACTTGTGAATTTTTTGAAAACGTTCTTCTGTTTTTTGTGGCAGATGACGAGTTTGGGTTGGGCCAGGAAAGTTATACAAGGAGTGTTTTTTTTTTTTTTTTTTTTTTTTTTTTTTGATTGGAGGTTTAACGACCACCGTGAGCAACTCAATGGGCTATAAGCAGTCGCCCGTCCCTAATTTAGGGTCACTGGTTCCAGGGAAGGGAAAGAGCCAGTGCCGTAAGACAAACACAACATCCATGCCTGACCGGGATTCGAACCCGGACCCCTTACGGACGAATGATCAGAGGCCAACGCCTTAGACCACTGCGCCACCGGGGCGGCATACAAGGAGTGTTCAAATGAAAAGGTACGAAACGACACTGTGGGTGTAAATGAAGACTTTATTCAAAGTATACACCATAGGCCGTAGCACAACGATCCCATTGACTAACGAGCCGAAGGATTCCTTGTTCCCAGAATTCCTATGGCCGTGACGAGACCCAGCCCTGCACAGCGTCCTTGAGTTCGTCGTCCGAGTGGAAGCGCTTCCCTTTCAGATGTTTTTTCAGGAGACCAAACACATGGAAATCGCAGGGCGACATGTCCGGGCTGTAGGGCGGATGGTCAAGCTGCTCCCACTGGAACTTGGCCAGTTCCGCGTGTGTGACCCTGGAGACGTGTGGACGCGCTTATACGGTCACCATCCGGCGATGAATAGTGGCCGGTTTAACACCTTCCGCTGTCAGAAATCGGATAACGCCTAGCTGCTCCTCAATCGTCGAATTTTGCAATGTGAACGCCATCCTGTCCTCACACGCACTGCCGCGTCAATTGGACGGCGCTCTTTATAAGAGCCTCTGCTCTCTCCTGCGCATGCGGGCGCCCGCGCATGCTTCGATCCATGCCGGCGACTCCAATCGCATCCCTAGATGTGTCGCTACGTTCTCCCATAGCGGCATAGGCAAATATGTTAACGGTTACGTTCTTATGACGTTTCGTACCTTTTCATTTGAACACCCCTAGTACGTACATGTATGCAAAAACTTTAGCTAAATTATTCTTCCCGCACCATTGAGGGCAATTATGTTAATTAGAAATTATTGTGGGATTTATAATTGCATCTATGGCTTTGCAGAAACCCATTTCCAACTAGGTCTTTCTGGAAGTGAGAAAATGCAGAGTTTTGCTGGTCCTTGATAAAGCCAAGGCTCGGCATTCTCGACACTTTTTGCGTTCTGGTTTTGCTATTATTTTATTTTTTACTCATTCCTGTTGGGTTTTGAGGTTTTCTTTGTAGTTTTTGTCCTTGTTAAATAATAATTTTTTGTTTCAGTCTCTACTTTGTAG
This sequence comes from Macrothele yani, assembly GCA_039090855.1. Classification (NCBI taxonomy): domain Eukaryota; kingdom Metazoa; phylum Arthropoda; class Arachnida; order Araneae; family Macrothelidae; genus Macrothele; species Macrothele yani. The sequence continues at coordinate 142,057,237 of CM077001.1, forward strand.
TTTGTAATTTCTGAATATTCATCACTGCTGCGTTGCGCGTCATGATCTTCAGATTGTATGTTAAACAAATTTGGTTTTAAATTTTGGTTGTAAATTTTATCTTTAACTCTGCACTTGGGTATATATATATACACTGACGGAAAAAAAAATCCCAACACCAAGAAGGGGTTGTGTTAGATAAACGACCGTTGGTAGGCGGTGAGAGTACATCTGTAAGATGACGTTTATGCAAATTTTGCGCTCGGCGCATACGTGTGGCGCTAGTAGCGCCCCTCGGAACATGCAAAGCAGGTTTGCTGTAAATACGCGCTGTAACGTTCGTGAGCGTTAGTTATCGTTGAGATTCGACGTAGTGTGTTGATGTTAGTCAAGAATGCCTTTAAGAAGACGAAGAAGCCATTATCAACAGCTCACGGAGTTTGAACGAGGTCGTGTAATAGGGCTATGAGAAGGTGGATTTTCGTTCCGCAATATTGCAGAACGACTTGGCAGGAATGTAGCCACAGTGCATGATTGTTGGCAGCGGTGGTCAAGGGAAGGTACTGCCCCAAGAAGACCGGGTTCCGGCAGGCCACGAGACACTACTGAGAGGGAAGACCGCCGTGTACGGCGTATGGCCGTGGCGCATCGTACCGCGTCTGCGGCAGCAATTCAAGCTGCAGTTGCCACCACAGTGACACAACGAACTGTTACAAATAGGTTACTTGAAGGACAGCTCCGAGCCAGACTCCCTATAGCGTGCATTCCACTTACTCCAAACCACTGCCGTTTGCGACGTCAGTGGGTCAAGCTAGAGCTCATTGGAGGACGGAGTGGAGATCTGTTGTGTTTTCTGATGAAAGCCGGTTCTGCCTTGGTGCCAGTGATAGCCGTGTGTTGGTTCGAAGGAGGCCAGGTAAGCGCCTGCAACCAACCTGTCTGCGGCCGAGACACACTGGACCTACACCTGGAGTTGCCGCCCCGGTGGCGCAGTGGTCTAAGGCGTTGGCCTCTGATCATTCGTCCGTAAGGGGTCCGGGTTCGAATCCCGGTCAGGCATGGATGTTGTGTTTGTCTTACGGCACTGGCTCTCTCCCTTCCCTGGAACCAGTGACCCTAAATTAGGGACGGGCGACTGCTTATAGCCCATTGAGTTGCTCACAGTGGTCGTTAAACCTCCAATCAAAAAAAAAAAAACACCTGGAGTTATGGTCTGGGGAGCAATTTCCTATGACAGCAGGAGCACTCTCGTGGTTATCCCACGCACCCTGACGGCACAGTTGTACGTCGGTCTGGTGACTCAACCTGTTGTGCTGCCATTCATGAACATCATTCCAGGGGGTGTTTTCCAACAGGATAACGCTCGCCCACATACCGGTGTTGTAACCCAACATGCTCTACAGAGTGTCGAAATGTTGCCGTGGCCTGCTAGATCACCAGATCTTTCACCAATCGAGCACGTATGGGACATCATTGGACGACAACTCCAGCGTCACCCCCAACCAGCATTAACCGTCCCCGTATTGACCGACCAAGTGCAACAGGCATGGAACTCCATCCCACAAACTGACATCCAGCACCTGTACGACACAATGCATGAACGTTTGCGTGCTTGCATTCAACATTCTGGCGGTTACACCGGTTATTAATGTACCAGCATTTCACATTTAAAATGGCTCTTCTCGCGCTTACATTAAGCTGTGATCTTGAAACCTTAATCGATTAAATATGTTACCTATACAAATGTATTGCCGCCATTTCATTCCTCTACAACTATTTTTTCGTGGTGTTGGGATTTTTTCCCGTCAGTATATATATACATATAACATTTATATATACAACAGAGCCGAGCCCGAGCCCGAACCGGGCTCTGGCTGCGTAATACTTACTGGAGCTCGGGTTCTGAGAGAGGGATATAATTTTCTTCCTTTTTCTTTTAATGTGATTTCACGTGATTTATCACACGAGACGTTTTTACACTTTCGAGTTGTTAAAGAGAATTCTTCGGCATCTGGGTCTAGATGGGGGGTAGGGATTCGACAGGGCTATCCATTTCCTGCTTGGGTAACAAAATTCCCTAGACCATGAATTACAGGATTTGTGCGAAGGAAAAGTTTCTATGATAACTATAGACAGTAGATAGCAAGCTGACGAAATTTTGCTTCCTGCCTCAAAGGGGCAGCTCCCTGCTAATTATATTGAGCAACGTACGACGTAGATTGTTATGCCTCCCGATTTTTCCTGATACCCCTTCCCCTCCCCCTCCCCTGAGAAACATTTCAGGAAGAAATGAATAATCAAAGAAACTATAGAAATAGATAGACATCCCTTTCCCCCTCCGCAGTTGAGAAAGACATCGGTTAATTTCACGGGTAGGAAAGATTGGAAGTCTGGAAGAGAAGACTTTTTTTTAATGCCTAAACAGGTTAATCACAGTTTTCGGGCTCGTTCGGTCCCGGGCTCTTGAAATTTAGCCCGAACTCAGCTCTGATATACAACGCTACGGAACTTCAAAATTCTACAGACGATTGAAATTTAAAAGTTAATCAAACCTCAAGTATTCTCAGCAGTCGCTCCTATTACCGGTAATTTCTCGTCATACGGATACGGAAAAAGTGCGAACGTAGTTTTTTTCCGTTTGTTAATGCAGGAAAGGAAATGCGGAAAGGTTTCTGAAAATTCAGAAGTTTCCGTTAGCACATCTCTAAAACCGTAACTTACCGTCAATATAAGAAAGAAACTGCTTAGAAAGGTTTGTGAAAATTCAGAATTTTCCCGTGGTACGAAAAATCCGTGAAATTTAGGTTTCTTTCCGTCATTTCACGGAAAAAGTTGTAACAGAAATATGCTCCGTTAATTCACGAAAGGAATGACGGAAAGTGGCTCGTGAATTGCAGAATTTTTTTTTTTTTATAGTTAAGATCCCCTGAGTACCTCGACATATATTGTCTGCAGCAATATATATCATTTCTTGATTTTTGTTCCTTTAAATGAAAATCATTCGTACAGCGCAATAAATTTCATAACAATATAACGTTTTCGTGTAAAGCTGTAAGCTGACACAGACAAAACTTGAAATACATTTTTTCAGATGTGAGGCTACAAAGCTATAGCGTACTTCTGTCCTGCTGGCCACGTTCAAATTCTGAGGGATCGGGGGGGGGGGGGGGGACTGTTTTGGCATCTGCTCGTCTGATTGCAGTTTGAAAGTATTGAATTGGCACTTCCTCCTAGTATATTTCATGGTGCTTACCTAACTTCCATCATTTCGCCATGTTGTTGATGTGATGTATTTCTCAATGGAAAGCGGAAACAGCGATTGATGAGACAGAACACCGCTGTCTAAAAAAAGGGGGGGGGGTGAGGCAAAGAGGGTGAAAAAACCACTCAAAGTTTGTGCGGATAATAGACACTTATTGTGAAATGAAAGTTAGCCGAGCGGAGAAAAAATGAGCATGTTACGGGAAAAGAAAAAGTTCTGAGGGACTATCACGATTAGGAAAGCGAAACTTGTACGAACTGTCTTTCGCTGCAGCCTGTCTGTCTGCTTCTTTCGTTTGGACAGACAATGCTTTGAGCTTAGAATCCTCTCTGGGTACTGATTACGATCGAGACGAAACAGAAACAATGGAGGTGAACGGTGGTGTATGCGGTTCTGGTATTAAAAGAATGACCGGTGATTTCCCTCAAACTAATGGTGTTGCAAAAGGTGCGTTTCAGCATTTCTGGAAGGAAATTCGTCCTGTGAAATACGAATCGCATCCTATATTTAGTGAACTATTCATTTCATTCTGTAAAAGCGAAAAAAAAAAAAAAAAAAGGAAAAGTAAAAAATGGAAGCTGTAAGAAACTGGCTGGTAAAACTTCAAATGGTAGCAAAATTGCTGCAGTGGGGTTTTGACGATTTCCTCCTGCCATTTATGCTTTTACTCCCTCGTATTGGCGCATTTTATGTATAATACAGTCAAACCTCGATTTAACGAACTTCAAGGGACCAACAATCTTGTACGTAAAATCGAGGAAGCCTCTCGAATGAAAAATTCAAATTAAGTTAGTGTTCATAACGGAATATGTAAGCAGCTACGTTCTTTCTTTCAGTAAAATTTAATTTAGGTATAGTGCTTTTAATTACAAAATTTATTATCAAAAATGTTATAATACGTACACATTTACTTTGCATATTAAATTACATAAAATTCGTAGATATTAGACTTCAATATGTAGTATCAAAATTTAAGCGTACTTTAAAATTGCGAGAGAAATGTTGCGAGTACTTTTTCATATTTAAAAATGTTTTATTAACAAAACAGCCAAGTTGCTCGAATGTGCATGTCCTTGTGTGGCTCTAAGATATGTCTTGATTCTTTTTAATACGGAAAAACTTCTTTCGGCAGTTGCAGTTGTTGATGAAAAGTTTAATATTAGATCTGCTAATTTGTACACCTCAATAAACACTATGTCCAATTATTCAACGTTATGTAACAAGTAATGTCTCTTACTGATTTGTTTTGTATTCATCAAGGGAATTAAACACCTTCAGTTCATTTTTTAATCGAGCTGTATCAAAATTTGAAGCATAGAGTTCTTTAAGCTCTGATAGTAGATGTTCAGGGAAGCTTTCACAAAATTTATGAAAACAGTTCGAATCCAACAAAGCCACGAATTTAAGATATAATATCACTGATTTTTAATTCATTGACACTTCACACAAACTGAAACAACTCTCGCGAAACGCGCGCTGGAAGCATGGAGGGACTGTGAGGTAATCCGAAGGCTTCGTTTTTTTCAGCGAACCCTTTGCGCCAAGCAATGGTACACTCACGTGCTCCGTAGCTCATTCATATTGTCATGGAAACGCTAGCAGGCGATAGTGGAAGCTCTTCGTATCAGAACAGCGAAGGCTCTCGAAGAGCTACTGCGTTATGCCGTTGATCATCGCTCGCCAGACTGATTCTTATAATCGAAAGAAGCGAATCCGCTCGTGGTTTTTTTTTTTTTTTTTTTTGTACCGAAAGCATCGGCATATCTTAATACCGTTGATAACTGACTTTTATTTGTGTATATTTAATTGAATTTTATTTGTGCATTCTCTGGGCCTCGAATATACGCCATTGGTTTTCACATTGGCGCCCGAACATAAAAATGGATCTATTGGCCGTTGGGTTCTTCGAAAAATGTGTGATGTTTGTTCAACACATCAATTAATAAAAAATTGCTACTTCGCTTCAAAAAAAAAAAAAAAAAAAAAAAAAAAGTCTAGAGGGAGATGATATGTGACGTATTTCAACAATGAATCATGTGTTAAGACGACAAATCTGCAACGGTATATTCCGTTCGTGCAGCTTAGCATGGAGAGCAACGTACGGGGTCCGAACTGCAGCCCACTGGACACTTGCACACCCAGACACTTGCCCACTATGGATGATTTATAGATAATACGTAACGTCGGAGAACGTTTCCGATCTAGTGTAGGAAAACTGATCACATAAACATTTATGGACCTTTTAAAAATTTGCACTTTGTTTTAGCAATGTTGAAATTTAAGACTGTTACCCTCAAACGTAAACTAATGCATATCACCTTTCTTATGGGGTCAAAAAGCTCCTGCCGCCCCGGTGGCGCAGTGGTCTAAGGCGCTGGCCTCTGATCATTCGTCCGTAAGGGGTCCGGGTTCGAATCCCGGTCGGGCATGGATGTTGTGTTTGTCTTACGGCACTGGCTCTCTCCCTTCCCTGGAACCAGTGACCCTAAAATTAGGGACGAGCGACTGCTTATAGCCCATTGAGTTGCTCACGGTGGTCGTTAAACCTCCAATCAAAAAAAAAAAAAAAAAAAAAAAAGCTCCAATTTAAATCATTAGACAACGCTATCAATAGACAAACAGCGCACTTGAAAATTTGGAAAAGTTTAAATTTAGCAGGTGTTAACCACCCAAGCGTGAACTAACATATATAATCTTTTTCATGGGCTCTAAAAAGCTCAAACTTAAATCATAAGAGAACAATATCAATAGACGGACAACGCACTTGATAATTTGGAAAAGTTTAAATTTACGGGGTGTTACCCCCCAATGTAAACTAACAAATACAGTCTTTGCCATTGCGTCTAAAAAGCTCAAACTTAAATCATTAGACAACGCTATCACGAAATATCAGGGTTGTAATTTAAAATCTTCTAAAAAGGCCCGTAGCGTGGGTATCTCGTCAACACCTGAAGATCGATTCGTTGAGTCCCTGTAGATTAGTCTTTATTGCGTTACATGCGAAATGTTAAAATCATAACTCGATATTTAGTGAGGCGCAAAGCTTCTACATAAACCTGGTGCCGTTATGATCTTACATACGTATTTATATCCCTAGGAAAACTCGTACATTTCATTTTTTTCTACTAGGAAAACTTCCACACTTTGACAAGATCTCGGAACAAAACGTAATTTGCCATTTATGCAATTTCTATACGACCCCGTAACGTCGCAGACTCTGAAGGGTACCCATCTCCCTGGTACAAATTTGCCGTTTTTGATTTACATGCGGCGTGCCTTATTTAGGGAGCTATCGAGTTCGAATTCTTTTTCAAAACGTGCGTTGGGTCACACTGCATACAAATTTAAAATTTCGACAGGTGTACAAATCAGGTGGGTGTACTTCATGTTTCAAACGTGAGCTGGGTGACATGGCATACAAAATTAAAATTTCAGCGGATGTACGCCATCTCCCAAAATCAAAACAGATCATGATGCTTAAATTTCGAAAATATGGTAGCGATTATTCCTAAAGTTACTATGCTAAGTGTGTTCAAGTTCAGTGGGCTCGTGTCCAGTGGGCAAGTGTCCGGGTGGGCAAATGCAGTGTTTCTTTCAGGACTTTTTAGCAGGGGAGAGCAAATGGAACCTTAGAGGGGCAAGTTTTCCATTTGCTATATCATCATCAGCAGCAGCAGCGTCAACCATTATAAATCCACTGCTGGACGAAGGTCTCCCCAAGTTTCCTCCACAACGGTCTGTATTGTGCCAGTCTCCTCCATTTCACTCCCGCATACTTTCGAATTTCATCCACCCATCTCCCATGTGGTCTTCTTCTGGGTCTTTTCCTGCCCCTTGGAATCCAATCTAAAATTTCACAGCCTCTCCTTGACAAATGTCAACCCCGCCTTCTCGTGGTGCATCCTGTTCCCACTAAAGGGGCTATGACGACCACCAATAGCGGTATAACTATACCATCGGGATTAGAGGAAATACTATCCCACACTCACCAACCCGCTTGGCTAGCGTGGACAGTTATGGCCAAACCCCTCCAGAATTTGCTATATATATATGTAATTTTAACTACTGTATTTACAGTATATATATAGAAGTAATTACCATATATCTAGCACGGGGGAGCATTTAGAGGGCATTGCCCCCACCCCACCGGAAAATGTTTCATTTTTTTGTTTTGTGGTTAAAATGGGACTTAACATTAGAAAAAAATGCCTTAATTTTATAAAAATGCATCAACTTACATTAGAGAAAAATGCTTTAATTTTTCTTCAATTTTTCATTAATTTTAATTTTGTTCCAGATGGTGGATTTAAAAAAAAAACTTCCTTATTTCGCCCCCCCCCCCCCCCGAAGAAAAAATCTATATACATCCCTGATATAGTACTTACTTCTTCAAACATTTCCGGAATAACGAACTTTTTCCAGCTAAAGGAGGGGGGGGGGGGTGCACAGGCTTGAAATTTTTATCTATTAAAATGCATTTAACGCACTTTTGATCCCGAATCACGTTTCCCAGACAATTAGGTATGATTAGTCTACTTATTATACAGTATTTTGAAGAATACCATGCGTCGTAATACATTTTTAATAAAATAAACCTGAATTTATCAAAATTTGGTTCGGTAACCTAAAATGTCTCTCGGGGGGGGGGGGGTCATTTTCTGGAGGGCTTCGCTCCCCTGGATGTATACCTGAAAGAAACACTGGGCAAATGTCCGACACCCGCAACTTACTACGGAGTGAGGGGGCGCGATTCGATCTCCACTACAAACAAATGTGTGTTTTCACACTTTATGAGTTATGTTATGCAGTACTTTGTTTTTTTCTCAAGCTTCAACATTGGGAAAAGGCTATAATATTTTCAATTTTCCGTAGCTTAAACATTAAAAAATAAATTGCATATAACATTTTACTTTGCCATAGTTTCGACATTGTTTAAAAGTTGTAACGATAACCTGCCCTTCTGTTTGCCGGTAGTTTTAATGTACCGTAAAACCTAAACTGTTAGGAAAAACTCCGAGAAATTCATTGTAAAATTATACACTAGCTGCCAAGTGCGGAACAGAGATAAAATAGACATGCAGTTGCCTGAAGACTAAAATTTTATGATTCTTACGCAGCAATTTGAATAGCAACGAAAGGACAAAAAAAGGCTCACGTCTTTGGGTTCAAAGCAGGAAGCCAGTTAACTGGATGGTATCGCTACTGCACCCAGCCGCCTGGGTAACGCCTTAGATTTGCCAAGGGCTGTTTAATTCACCCGACATCCTCCATTGCACATCCCCCCCCCCCCCACGCAACATTCAAAGTAACTGATAACGCAGTTGTTGATTATCATGGCTAGTTCTCTCTGTCTTTCCACGGGAAGACAGATCCTGAATGTCCTGAAGGCCCGAACGCTCCATGTGTTTCCGATTTTCAAGAAAAGAAGAAATGCGGTGATTGCCGGTGAATGAACTGGGAACGTCAACAACGCACTCCCGTCCGCCCCCTTTCGACGTCGTGTCCGAGATGGATGTCGCTCTGTTTAAAGTGCCGATGTTTTCCGATTGGCTGATCACCTGTGTCGGGTGCGCGCAGAACGCTTTCTGTAACGACATCAGGACGCTTAAATAGGTCTCTGTGGATCTGGAAGCTTGCTGGCTGTGTGATTGTCTTCCTTGTTAAAGGAAGTACTAAAAAATCGATACAAGTACCCGGTTAGAAAAGTCACAATATTTTCTTCGCTCGCGTGTGCTTTTTTTGGGGGGTTCATTTGATCCGAGTTCCAAGCGCAGCGAAATCATAAATTTCGAGTCTGTAGGAGGAGTGAAAAAGTGACAATCTTCCAGTGAAGTGAAAGATGAGTAAACATTTCCTACTCAAAAAAAAAAAAACAGCGTAAAGGGATTTTTCAAAACTGACACAAACCAGAGCTGACAAACCTACGGAACATTTTCTTTACGGATAATCCAGTGGCCGAGAGGGGTCCGGACTAAAGCCCACCGGACACTTACTCACCGGACAGTCGCCCACCCTGACGCTTGACCACTATGGATGATTTGTAGATAATACGTAACGTCGGAGAACGTTTCCGATGGGCCGCCCCGGTGGCGCAGTGGTCTAACCGATGGCCTCTCATCATTCGTCTGTAAGGGGCCCGGGTTCGAATCCCGGTGAGGCATGGATGTTGTGTTTGTCTTACGGCACTGGCTCTCTCCCTTCCCTGGAACCAGTGACCCTAAATTAGGGACGGGCGACTGCTTATAGCCCATTGAGTTGCTCACGGTGGTCGTTAAACCTCCAATAAAAAATAAAAAACTGATCACATAAATATTTACGGACCGTATAAAAATTGCACTTTGTTTTGTTTCAGAAATGTTGAAATTTAAGGGTGTTACTCCCAAACCTAAACTACTATATATCATTTCTTATGTGTTCAAAAAGCTCTAACTTAAATCATTAGACAACGCTATCAATAGCCGAACAACGCACTTGAAAATTTGAAAAAGTTTAAATTTAGGGGGTGTTAACCCCCCTAATGTAAACTAACAAATATATTAATATTTTTCATGGGATCTAAAAAGCTCAAACTAAAATCATTTGTTCGATGGGCTACCATCCAACAGGTGAAACAAGTCAATTCAATGGAGTGCCATAGTTGCTGGCGGTGGTTTCTGTACTCAGGGGTTGGTCATTGTCATCATCATCATTGTCAACCATTATCAATCCACTGCTGGACAAAGGTCTCTCCAAGCCTCTTCCTCAACGGTCTGTCTTGTGCCAGTCTCCTCCATGTTACTCCCGCATACTTTCGAATTCCATCCACCCATCTTCCATGTGGTCTTCTTCTGGGTCCTTTCCTGTCCCTTGGAATCCAATCTAAAATTTCGGCTGTCCATCGATGGTCTGTCCTTCTGGCAGTATGTCCAGCCCGTTGCCATTTCAGTTATTTTACTCTGAACATGATGTCTTCCACTCCTGTCATTTTTTTTGATCCACGAGTTCCTCTTCTTATCTCTCCTGGTTACACCAAGCATGCAACTCTCCATGCTGAGTTGTCTGCAGCCTTTGTATGTCTCTTTTTGTTAAGGTCCACGTCTCTGCACCATACGTAAGCACTGGAAGGATGCATTGATCAAACAACTTTTCTTTTAAGACAAAATGGCATATTGCTCTTGAAAATTATGCTGTTTCTTCCAAAAGTTCTCCAGGCAAGTTTTGTACGCCGATTAATTTCTTCATCAATGTGACCCTCACTTGATATCTGCTGTCCAAGATAAACGTACGTACGTATCTGTTATCTCCAGCTTTTCTCCATCAATTGATAAATCTTCATTTCTTGTAAAAGCATTGTCCATCACTTTTGTCTTCTGAAAGTTCATTTTTAATCCCACTTCTTTACTCTTGTCAGCAAGTTCCTGGATCATACCCTGCAGCTCTGATGTGGTAGTTGCAAAAATGACTACGTCCTCAGCAAAACGATAATCTCCATTAATCTTTATCCCTTTGTTTTCCCAATTCAGTGATTGAAAGACATTTTCCAATGTGGCATTAAAGAGCTTGGGAGACAGCCGAATCTTTGCACCTTGTCTCACTCCTTTTCCAATTTTTATGTGTGTTGTATTTTCAAACAGCCTAATCTTTGCACTTGCATTTTCATAGATGTTATTAATAATATTAATGTATGCATCTTCAACACCGCAGGATTTCAAAGCCATTGTAACTGCTGATGGTTTCACGGAATCAAAGGTCTTTTCATAATCGACAAAAGTCATGCACAATGGAAGTTCATATTCCCTCGCTCTTTCAATTAGTTCTCTCAGTACGTGGATATGATCTATTGTGCTGTAGCCACTCCTGAATCCAGCTTGTTCTCTCGGTTTAGCCATGTCCAGTGTTACCTTCAAGCGGTGTGAAAGAACTTTAGTGGAGATTTTATAAACCACTGATGGAAAGCTGATAGGTCTGTAGTTCTTGAGATCCTCAATGTCACCTTTTTTATGTAGTAGTATCATTATAGCGTTGTTCCAATCCTCAGGAATCTTCCCTTCATTGTGGCATCGAGTGAAAACTTGGGCGAGTACTGCTTCAATTTCTCCACTTGCTTCTTGTATGATGTCTACAGTATTTCCATCTTCTCCTGGAGCTTTTCCCTGCTTCATGTTCTTGATTGCATGTGCAACTTCTGCTGGGTCATTGTATAGTTACATAAATACGAAACATCTAGGTTGTAATTTAAAATCTTCTAAAACGGCCCGCGGCGTAGGTGCCTTGCAAGGAGTTGAGAAGTAATCCGTTCAGTGCCTTTTCTTATGTTTTATGAAATGTTTACAAATACGAAATATCAAGGCTGTAATTTATAATCTTCTAAAAAGGCCCGTAGCGTGGGTATCTTGTCAACACCTGAAGATCGATTCATTGAGTCCCTGTAGATTAAGCTTTTATTGAATGGCATGCGCAATATTAAAATCATAACTCAAGATTTAGTGAGTCTCAGAGCTTCTACAAAAACCTTGTGTCGTTATGATCTTATACAGGGTGATCAGAATCGACCGCACAATAAACCTACCGGACGATTCCTAGCGGAGAAAGTAACCGTTGTCCGATCGGACGTCGCATTCCGGAGATATACGCGCCAAAAGTTCGTGACGTCACATCCGGTAAGAATACAGACATTAGAAATAACTTACCCAATCACTTCGACAGAAAACATGTAATTTATTGATGTGTACCATTACAACACAAATGATAAAACACGTGGATTCATGTCAGATTACAACATGTGTTCAAAATGACCAAACTTGTAGTGCGGAACATGCGGCAGCCCGCTGAGGAATATCTGCACGCGTTGCAGCGCGTAGAGGGCCGCGTGTAAGGTGGCCACTAGGTCGTGCAGGCTGTTGACAGGCCGTCGATATACCAGTTCCTATAAATGACCCCAGAGGAAGAAGTCCAATGGGTTAAGATCCGGCGATCTAGCGGGCCATGCGACAGGACCACCACCACCACCACCAAGCCATCGACCGGAATATTCCGTATCCAGCCACTGGCGAACATTTGCAGCGCAATGCGCCGGTGCTCCATCATGCTGGAACCATAGATTGCTGAGAACAGCCAATGGAACGTTTTCCAGTAAGTCCGGCAGAACATCACGTAGGAACACCATGTAGTTGGCAGCTGTGACACGTTCGGGAAGAAGATATGGTCCCACTAAGATATCGCCCACAGTACCACACCAGATATTAACGACCCACCGGACCTCGTGAGCGTGTTCACATGTTGCGTGCGGATTCTCCAGTGCCCAAACATGACTATTATGGGTGTTGCAGATACCCTGCCGTGTAAACCCTGCTTCATCAGTTCACAAGATCCGGCGGATGAAACTATTATCGGCAGCATGTTGCTGTAGCAGCCACTCACAGTATATGGCTGCCTTCGAGAATAATCCTGTGGTAATAGGCCTTTCACTCGTGTGATGTGATATGGATGCAGGTCTTCGTCGTGTAGAACGGCAAGTACGGTACTTTGGTGCACACCGAACTGTCGCGCGATCTCACGGCTGTTGGTCGTTGGCTCCTTATCTATGAACTCTAGTATGGCGTCCTCGAGGGATGGTGTTCTCACAGAGGGTCCAACGCCACTGTCTACACTTGGACGTGGTACGATATTGCCTGTGTCGCGTATTCGAGCGTCAAGCCGCCGTATGACCTGGGCGTCCGGGTGCCGTCGTGCTGGGTATCGCTCGCTGTAGGCCCTTGCTGCACGCAATGCTGATCCATGTCATTCCCCCAATATGAGATACATTTCACAATACTCTCAAACTGTACGATATATCGCTACCCACACTACTGTCAAATGCACCAACGCAGTATGAGCTTACCTGCTACCGTCGCCAACCCTTTTTATCATTTCCTGCCCTATCGCGCAGGCGTACAACTGATGGTTTCACGCCATTACGTCCTTCGCATTTGCATACCCACCCCGTGCGACATTGTAAAATGCTGATTGCCTTTTTTTTTTTTTTTTTTTTGATTGGAGATTTAACGACCACCATGAGCAACTCAGTGGGCTATAAGTAGTTGCCCGTCCTGAATTTAGGACGACTGGTTTCAGGGAAGGGAGAGAGTCAGTGCCGTAGGACAAACACAACATCCGTGCTTCACCGGGATTTGAACCAGGACCCATCTCGGACGAATGATCAGAAGCCATCGATTAAACCGCTACGCCACTGGGGTTGCTCGTCTGAGATGGGGCTGAGTTCGAGTCATGGGTGATGAGCTTGTCTGATGGTTCTGCCTCTTCCTTGCAACCATGGCCTACGTTAAGTATATGCGACAATTATAGCCCTTAGAGCTGCTCATGGTGGTCGTTAAACACAGGAACTATTAAAAAAAAGATGGGGGATTGGGGGGCATATTATGCCTTCAAAGCTATCTTTCCATTACAGTAAAGCCACTATAGCGTAAAAGTCAATCGCCGGTGGCGAGTTTCGTACTCACATCCTTCTGCTGCGGAGTGGAATGCTTTTCCAATTAAGCTACGCCGATGAATTTTTTTGCGGCAACTTTGCCGTCTTGACATGTGCGTCACCTCTGAGTTAGGAGCGTCATATGTATATCCATCCAGTGTTTCTTTCAGACATACATACGGGGGGGAGCCCTCCCAGAAACAACCCCCTCCCCGGAGACATTTTATGTTAACGAGCCAAATGTTAATAAATTCAGGTTATAATGAAAGTTTCGTTTCTTTTGATGCTACAATTTTTTCTCCGATTATAAATTTTTTAATATTTATTCAAGTATTATAGTTTATTTTGCTAAAAAGTGTATTAAGACGCATGCTATTCTTCAAAATGTAATAAGTAGACAAATCATACCTCATAGTCAGGGAATCGCGATTCAGGATCAGGAGTGTGTTGAATGCATTATAATAGATAAAAATTTCAAGCCTACCGAAATCAACACCCACACCCTGACCCCCACACCCCCGTTTAGCTAAAGGAAGTTTGTTCTTGAAATGTTTGAAGAAGTTATAACTACAATACATCAAAAGCGCATATAGAACTTTTTTCGGGTGGAAGGGGGCGAAAAGTGGAAGTTTTTGAAATCCAACAGAACAAAATTACAGTTAATGAAAAATAGAAGAAAAATTAAAGCATTTTTATTAAATTAAGGCATTTTTTTTCTAATGCAAGAAGCCTTTTAACCAAAAACAATAAAATTAAACACTTTCGGGGGTGCAATATATAGCAGATATCAAGTGAGGGTCACATTGATGAAGAAATTAATCGGCGTACAAAACTTGCCTGGAGAGCTTTTGGAAGAAACAGCATAATTTTCAAGAGCAATATGCCATTATGTCTTAAAAGAAAAGTGTTTGATCAATGCATCCTTCCAGTGCTTACGTATGGTGCAGAGACGTGGACCTTAACTAAAAGAGACATACAAAGGCTGCAGACAACTCAAAGCAGCATGGAGAGGTGCATGCTTGGTGTAACCAGGAGAGATAAGAAGAGGAACTCGTGGATCCGAAAAATGACAAGAGTGGAAGACATCATGATCAGAGTTAAATCCCTGAAATGGCAATGGGCTGGACATACTGCCAGAAGGACAGATCATCGATGGACAGCCGAAATTTTAGATTGGATCCCAAGGGACAGGAAAAGACCCAGAAGAAGACCACATGGGAGATGGGTGGATGAAATTCGAAAGTATGCAGGGGTGACATGGAGGAGACTGGCACAAGACAGACCGTTGTGGAGGAAACTTGGGAAGACCTTCGTCCAGCAGTGGATTGATAATGGTTGACAATGATGATGATGATGATGATATATATATATATATATATATATATATTAATGTAAGGTCAGGTGATGCTTAACATCACAGCCTCTCCTTGACAAATGTCAACCCCGCCTTCTCGTGGTGCATTCTGTTCCCACTAAAGGGGCTCTGACGACCGCCAATAGCGGTGTAACTATACCATCGGGATTAGAGGAAATGCTATCCCACACTCACCAACCCAACCCGCTTGGCCAGCGTGGTGAGTTATGGCCAAACCCCTCCAAAATGACTCCACAACTTAAATCTTGGCCCTCAGTCTCCGGCAGCTGGAATGTACCTGGCCAAGGCAGCGGCCAGTGCGACATGAAGGCAGAGGGTGCTAAGAATCCCCGGAGGACCGGACTAGGCTGCCATCTGATGCTGACCTTGGCTACGTATAATGGACGCTCCCTATCTTCTGATTCAAGGCTTCTTGAATTGGAAGAGGAACTACAAAGGATCAGGTGGTACATCGTCGGGCTAAGTGAAGTAAGGAGAAAAGGAGAAGATCTCATTGAAATGAAAAGTGGACATCTCTTCTACTATCGTGGGACAGATACTAGCAGAACTAGTGGTGTTGGATTTATAATAAACAAGAAACTGAAGGATAAAGTTGTAGAAGTTGAAAGTTCCTCTGACAGAGCTGCAGGACTCGTTATCCAACTCTTGGAAAGATACAAGGCTCAGATTATTCAAACTTATGCACCCACCACAAGTCATACTGAAGAAGAAATTGAAGAATTTTATGAGGAAATTCGTCATCTAAATAATAAAGATAAGCAACACTTGAAGATAATTATGGGAGATTTCAATGCAAAAATAGGGCAACGACAACAGAATTAAACTTCAGTAGGTAAATTCGGTCATGGCAACAGAAACCAGCGTGGAAATACTTTCGTTGAGTTTGCAGAGGCAGAAAGGTTTTTCATTTTGAACTACTTTTTCAAGAAAAAGCCACACAGGAAATGGACATGGAGACATCCAAACGGGATGACAAGTGAAATTGATTTTATTATGTGTAACAAAAAATTCGTCATAGAAGACTGCAGTGTGCGAAACAATTTCAACACAGGTAGTGACCATAGATTGGTGAGATGTAAGATGCACCTCAACACTAAACTTGAACGTGGCAAGCTCATAAGACAAACAAAATGTATTGACATAACCAACCTTAAAAAACACCATAATACCTTCAAGTTGGAACTGAAGAACATATTCTCTGCTTTAGAAGGCCTAACATCGGAAGAAGTGGATATTTCTGAAGTTAACAGAAAAGTAACCAAAGCTCTTATGGAAACAGCAACAAAATTAGCTGGGTCTAAGAACAAGTTGCATGTGAACAAATTATCAGGAAAAACCAAAATGTTGATGCAAAAAAGAAGAGAGATGAAGACAACTAAAGAAGATGTGACTTCCAAAGTGGAATATATAGAGCTATGCAAGACAGTGCGAAAAAGTATCACTGAAGACGTAAGGAAATTCAACTGTGAACTAGTGAGGAAAGCAATTGAAAACAACCAAAGCCTAAAGATAGCAAAGGGACATCTCAGTAAGGGAAGAAAACAGATTATGGCACTGAGACAAGAAGATGGTTCTGTAAAAAGAAATAGAGGCGAAATTTTGACAAGGGTGAAAGATTTCTATTCAAAACTATACGAAAGGGATGATACATCTATTCCAGACATTACGACAGGTACCAGTGCCAAAGTCCCTCCAATCCTCCCTGCAGAAGTTACATATGCAATTAAGAACATGAAACTGGGAAGGGCTCCAAAAGAAAATGGAATTACCGTGGACATTATACAAGAAGCAAGACGAGAAATTGAAACTACACTCGCCCAAGTTTTCACCGGATGTCTTAATGAAGGGAAGATTCCTGATAAATATTAAAACTGTTAGAGGTCATAATCTGTTTTCTTCCCTTACTGAGACATCCCTTTGCTATTTTTAGGCTTTGGTTGTTTTCAATTGCTAGGGCACTGAGAAAAGAAGATGGTTCTGTAACAAGAAATACAGGCGAAATTTTGACAAGAGTGAAAGATTTCTGCTCCAAATTATATGATGGGATGATACATGTACTCCAGACATCATGAAAGGTACCAGTACCAGAGTTCTTCCAGTCCTCCCAGCAGAAGTTGCACATGCAATCAAGAACATGAAGCGTGGAAAAGCTCCAGGAGAAGATGGAATTACTGTAGGCGTCATACAAGAAGCAAGTGGAGAAATCGAAACAGTACTCGCCCAAATTTTCACTCGATGCCTTAATGAAGGGAAGATTCCTGAGGATTGGAACAATGCTACAATGGTCCTGCTACATAAAAAAGGTGACATTGAGGATCTCAGGAACTACAGACCTATCAGCCTCCTATCAGTGGTTTATAAAATCTTCACTAAAGTTCTTTCACACCGTTTGAAGGTAACACTGGACATGGCTCAACCGAGAGAACAAGCTGGATTCAGGAATGGCTACAGCACAATAGATCATATCCACGTACTGAGAGAACTAATTGAAAGAGCGAGGGAATATGAACTTCCATTGTGCATGGCTTTTATCGATTATGAAAAAGCCTTTGATTCGGTGAAACCATCAGCAGTTACAGTGGCTCTGAAATCCTGCGGTACTGAAGATGCATACATTAATATTATTAATAACATCTATGAAAATGCAAGTGCAAAGATTCGGCTGTTTGAAAATACAACACACATAAAAATTGGAAAGGGAGTGAAACAAGGTGACACCATTTCTCCGAAGTTCTTTAATGCTACATTGGAAAATGTCTTTCAATCACTGAACTGGGAAAACAAAGGGATAAAGATTAATGGAGATTATCTAACCCACCTTCGTTTTGCTGATGACGTAGTCATTTTTGCAACTACCACATCAGAGCTGCAGAGTATGATCCAGGAACTTGCTGACAAGAGTAAAGAAGTGGAATTAAAAATTAACTTTCAGAAGACTAAAGTAATGTTCAATGCTTTTACAAGAAATGAAGATTTATCGGTTGATGGAGAAAAGCTGGAGATAACAGACACGTACGTTTATCTTGGACAGCAGATATCAAGTGAGGGTCACATTGATGAAGAAATTAATCGGTGTACAAAACTTGCCTGGAGAGCTTTTGGAAGAAACAGCATAATTTTCAAAAGCAATATGCCATTATGTCCCAAAAGAAAAGTGTTTGATCAATGCATCCTTCCAGTGCTTACGTATGGTGCAGAGACGTGGACCTTAACTAAAAGAGATATACAAAGGTTGCAGACAACTGAAAGACAACGATTCCACGATCGGGAGCCAATTTGAAATTCACAGCCCTCTCTTTGCCAGTGGTGGGACTCGAAACCACATCCTTCTGCTCCGGAGCCGAATGCGTTCCCAATCGAGCTACACCTACAAGGGATTTTCACTGCTACTTGACTTGTGCGTCTTCCCCTGTAATACTTCACAAATCATAATGCACCACCCTGTGCCCGGGGCGTTAAGCATTAAGCATTTGATCAATCTTCCAAGATGGGACCGGGTTCTTTTTTTTTTTTTTATTTATTTCATTTTATTTATTTATTCATTCAGTTGCCACTACAGCAACTAGGAAAAGGAGGGAAAAGGCCGTGAGTCCTGACATAGCCCTCCTCTCCCCAGAATACAAAAAACATAAAGCTTAACAGAAAAGGCAAGCCAACACATATATGGTAGGAACACGTATTTGCTCACAACCAACACATATAACAATGTGTTCCATCATCAATAGCCTTCATTATATCTAAACAAACAAGTATCATATACACTTCACTATATAATCACATATATATTTATATATTTAAGGTTTAACGACCACCATGAGCAATTTAATGGGCTATAAGCAGTCACCCGTCCCTAATTTAGGTTCACTGGTCCCATGGAAGAGAGAAAGCCAGCACCGTAAGAGAAACACAACATTCATGCCTCACCGGGATTCGAACCTGGACCCATCACGGACGAATGATCAGAAGCCATCCCTTAGATCACTGCGCCACCGGGGCGATAGCCCGTTTTCACATAATGGATGAGGCATAGGTGATGCGTCAGTAATATGATGCTGGCTCGGTACTTTCTCTGGAACCAGTGGCCCTAAGTTAGGGACGGGCGACTGCTTATAGCTCGTAGAGTTGCACATGGTGGTCGTAAAACCCGACCGAAAAAAAAAATTGCAAATCTGGATCATAGAAGAGACAATCGCCGATACCGAGAGGAGAGGGGGGGGGGCATTTTTTTTTTTGCTGTTGATTAAGGGTTTAACCCTTTAAGCAGCTCATGTACCTAAACGGAATGGTGTTTGGGGAGAGTGCCTACAATTTTCTTCTCTCCCCAAACAGAAATGTTCGCATAACGACCAGATTTTACGAAAGCTACAGCAAAACAATTCCTTTCCTCCTCTCATCTCAGCAGTACCTACTTCTGGGAGCTATTGGCTGAGGCCCAGCCAGGGAAAACAGTCAGTGTTGCAAATAGAGCGATTCGAGAGGAAAGTCGTGCTGTATATCTGGTAAAATCCTGTGCATTGAGAACTCGTGAAGATGGTCAGGCTGTGGACGGGAACCTGTCACTGGTAATAAGTGATCCCTTCTAGTCCTTTATTCTGTGCTCCATGACCCAAGGCACGACGGGGAAGGGCTAGTCCCCCCTGATACAGATATCATGCCACTAGAGTGAAACATAAATGACTCAAACATCTTTCTCCATTTCTGGTTCATCGCCATTGTTATAGCGCTGTTAACGGATTGCCGGTTATAAAGGATGAATGCCAATCATCTCCCTAAATGACTACTTTAAATAACAAGTGCTTCTGGTGCTGAGTCTTACTCGTTCCAGCCATGTTCCCCACTTCTTAGGCTGCAAATATATTCGTTCGAGCTGATTTTCACTCATTTTGCTAACCCCGAGTAAATTCGTTTCAGCCAGTTAAAGGGCTAATGACCACCGTGATAAACTCAATGGGATATAAGAAGTCGCCAGTCAGTAGTATAAAATGGGGCTTTCTGGCTTAAAAATTTAACATTAGGTCTATGGGAGGCGCGGTACTGCGCGGGGATGTGGTAGGCAGGGGAGCGCTGGTCGGTTGCTGACGGAAAGCAGGCGGGGCTGAGCTATCGACGGTCACTAATGAACGACTTCCTTGTGTCTCACCTGCCACATCCGCGCGCTTTCCGGTGCGTAATGTTAACCTATGAGAGCCAGAACGCCCTATTTTATACTACTTCCATCCCTAATTTGGGGCCACTGGTTCCAGGGAAGGAAGAGAGTCAGTGCTGTAAGACAAACACACCATTCATGCCTCGCTAGGGATTTCGATACGAACTCATTTCGGAGGAATGGTTAAAAGCCAGCTCGTCGCAATTCTCGGCCACAGGGACAGCACTAAGGGGAGATGGTTTGGATGCTTTGTCAGCATACAAACCATCTAAACTACTTTTTGAATTATTAGTGATTAGATAGAGTGAAGTGTTATTCACCCTACTTAGCACAGAAATCAGTACGCCTAGAAAGAAGTTTACTTTTAGGCGGAAAATCACAGTACGCAAAGAGCTGACGAAGATACCCGAAAGATCGAAAAATAAAATGTGAGAAGGCAGTACACCTGCTTTTATTCAGGATTGTTCAGTACGGAGTTGATCCATCTCAGGCAGTTATACAAGCCTGCAGACGAAGAAACATGCCATCACGATCACATCAACAATGGTGCGCTGAGGGGCGGTGGGAGGGGAGGCACGGCATTCCAAGGAGCAACAAAACTTTGCAGCTGTGGCAGCTACGCTGCGAGGGGGAAGCCTGAGGAAGTGGCGAAACACAATCTTCCAGGCATGTACAATATTGTTTCAAACCCGAACTGGACGCTTTTAGTACTGATAATTGTAATAATATTCGTTTTTCCAGATGTGCTCATTGCACATATATATTATGCTTTGAACATTCAAAAGTTAACCTTCGCATTTGTATTTATTAATAATTTCACTCAAATTTTCAATACAATATTAAACAAAGTCAAATTTTGTGCGTCGGTGTTAGTTTTCGTGCGAAAGAAAGATTCTGCGCCCTTTATCTCCCTAACCTATTGGATTTCCGATGAAATGTTTTACATGTGTCTCCCATTGGTGATGATGAACATTTGTGCCAAGTTTGGTTAAAATCCGACTGGGACAGAAAATACACTTCTCAATGCTGCGGTGAGCAGAACGTGCTTTTCTGGTCCACTGCTCAACTGACATCCAAGTTAAAACTGTGACAGCGAACTCCGATACCAGTACACGACAACTAGCAGCGCTGAGGTAGGGCCATTCCAATCCACCGTTCGTCCCTTACACCAGCTTGGTTTCCCCTTCAGGCGCAATTGAATTGTTTCCCATGAATTGACACCCCAACAGGCGGAAGAACGTGCCACACTCTGTCGCAGATTGCTGTCAAACCCTAAACATGATGGGTTTTGGCGTCGTATCGTCACAAGTGATGAAAAGTGGATATTCCTACGTTATCCTACTTCTGGGAGCTATTGGCTGTGGCCCAGCCAGGGAAGACAGTCAGTGTTGCAAAGAGAGCGATTCGAGAGGAAGGTCGTGCTGTATATCTGGTGAAATCCTGTGCATTGAGAACTCGTGAAGATGGTCAGGCTGTGGACGGGAACCTCTATGCCGAATAACTGCAGTCGGTCCATTGTGCTCTGCAACAACGCCACCCACCGCTCACCAATAGGAATCGGGAGTTACTTCAAGTGGACCTCCACGTCACCCCGTAATACCGGAAGATCACTGATTAATAACGGGAGGTCAATTAATAATGGGAGTTCATCCCTTAATACCGAGAGGTCAATTAATAATGGGAGTTCATCCCTTAATACTGGGAGGTCACTCCTTAATAATGGGATGTCATCCCTTAATACCGAGAGGTCACTCCTTAAAAATGAGATGTCATTCCTTAATACCGGGAGGTTACTCCTTAATAATGAGAGGCCACCCCTTAGCAGCGGGAGGTCACTCGTTAATAATGAGAGGTCACCCCTTAATACCGGAAGGTCACTCCTTAATAATGGGAGGCCACTCTTTAATAATGGGATGTCATTCCTTAATACAGGGAGTCACTCCTTAATAATGAGAGGCCACCCTTTAATACCGAGAGGTCACTCCTTAATAATGAGAGGCCACCCTTTAATACCGAGAGGTCACTCCTTAATATTGGGATGTCAACCCTTAATAACGAGAGTCACTCCTTAATAATGGGGCGCCATCCCTTAATATCAGAAGGTCACTCTTAATACCGGGAGGTTACTCTTAATAACGGGAGGTCACTCCTTTATAATTGGAGGTCATTCTTTATAATTGGAGGTCATTCCTTATAAGGGGATGTCATACCTTAAAACTCCTTAATAATGGAATGTCATCTCTTAATACCGGGAGTCACTCCTGAACAATGGGAGGTCATCCCTTAATACCGGAAGGTCACTCCTTAATAATGGGAGGTCACTCCTTAATAATGGCATGCCATCACTTAATACCAGGATTCACTTCTTCACAATGGGAGGTCATCCCTTAATACTGCGAGATCACTAATTTATAATGAGAAGTAACCCCTTAGCACCGGGAGGTCACTCCTTAATAATGCGAGGGTACTCCTTAATAATGCATGCCACTCACTTAATACCAGGATTCACTTCTTCACAATGGGAGGTCATCCCTTAATAAGGGATGTCATACCTCAATACCAGGAGGTCACTCCTTTATAATGAGAAGTAACCCCGTAGCACCGGGAGGTCACTCCTTAATAATGGGATGTCACTCCTTTATACCATGAGAGGTCATCCCTTAATAAGGGGATGTCATACCTCAATACCAGGAGGTCACTCCTTAATAATGGGATATTATCCCTTAAAACCGGGAGCTCACTCCTTAATAATGGGATGTCATCCTTAATACCAGGAGTCATTCCTTAACAATGAGAGGGAATAATACCGAGAGTTCACTCCTTAATAATGGGACGTCATTTCTTAATACCGGGAGGTCACTCCTTACTAATGGGAGGTCATCTCTTAATAAGGGAGGTCACCCCTTAATACTAGGAGGCCATCCCTTAATACCAGGAGGTCACTCCTTAATAATGGGATATCATCCCTTAAAACCGGGAGGTCACTTAATAATGGGATGTCATCCCATATTAAGTGACTTAAAACCGGAAGGTCACTTAATAATGGGAGGACATCACTTAATGCCCAGAGGTCACTCCTTAATAAAGAAACGTCATTCCTTAATACCGGGAGGTCACGTTCTAATGGAAGATCATCCCTTAATCCCGGGAGGTCTCCCCTTGATAATTTGTTGGAATGTTGCTCAGGAGATGTGACCGTGCTTTGACCAAGCCACACCTCCAGATTGGTCAGCCGAAAACTACACGAATTGGAAGGGAATGAGATCCTACCCTATCCTCTGCACAGTCCGGAGCTCGCCCCATCCGACTAAAACCTGTTTCGCTCCATGGCCCAACTCGTACAAAGACGAAACTTCTTTTCAGTTGTGGATGTGGAATTCAGCATCAGACAGTTTCTGTTTTCGAAATCTGACAAGTGGTACCTTCGTGGGATCGTGGCTGTGATAGAACGTTGGCAAAGGACTACAGAGCACAATGATGTGAGCGTGCATGGCTTGCTTGTATCATTAAACCCTTTAGCTGTAAACGAAGTCTTCAAAAGACTGTTTTTTAGCTAGCAACGAGCTTTTGAATCACCCTGCTATTTATCGGTATTGTGTGTTTTGCCACCCCGTGGCGCAGTGGTATAAGCACTGGCTTCTGGTCATTCGTCCAAGATGGGGCACGGGTTTGAATCCCAGTGAAGCATGGCTGTTGTGTTTGTCTTACGGCACTGGCTTTCTTCCTTCCCTGGAACCAGTGAACCTAAATTAGGGACTGGTGACTGCTTATAGCCCATTGAGTAACTCACGGTGGTCGTTAAACTCCCAACCACAACAAAACCTTCCCACTTTGAGCTACGGAAGAGTTAAATATCTCGCGGAATTGTGGGATGACTTCCTCAGTAAAATGTGTGGTTGTGTTGAAAATGAATTTAAAGACTAATTTGTATTCTCATAATATGTATGATGATGATATTTCTATGCTCATATACAGTATATAAAATGTTTTTATACCCGTGAATCTTAATGGATTCCTGCTAAAATTCCAGCTCTGCTGGCGCACTTGTATTTCCTTTTCAGTTAAAGATATCATCTAATATAGGCCGGCGGTATAAGAACCGATGCTGTCACATTGTTTGAAAGTGTGTTATCAAACTCGGACACCCGATCATAACTCACGAATAAATACTAATAACGACAGGTCAAAAGTTCATTAGCAAGGTAAACCAGTTTCTCTGTTCTTGCAGAGATTCGTCATTTTGCTTTTCTTGAAGCCTGTCGAATGTTGTCCTTTAGCTATGAAGTTATTTAGTACACAGCCTTGGTTTTCAGGTCGCCGCCACTTTTAATCATCTGCGAATGCCGATGTGTCCTGTAACCATTTGAAAAGTTGGGACATTACCCGATTTCGGTCGCTTCTGGTTAGTTTAATGGCGTATTTACTGTATGAAAATGAAGTGCTGCTAAAACGTGGTCACACGCGGAAGTTCGTATACATACATACACACACACACACACACACACACACACACACACACACACACCGCTGGTAAAAAGAAAATCCATATCCCAGCAAAGTAAAAGTAATACTTGCAAAAAAAAAAAAAAAAAAAAAAAGAGAGAAAACTAAGCGATTAAAATACACTGGCGGAAAGTGAAAAAAGAACACCAAGAAGGAATTGTGGCGGACGAGCATGAAATTTACATATGTTAATGGAGTCGAGTTTACGCAGGTGTGATGTTAATTTCGGGACCAACCGGTGAGCACTTACGCCACAGCATGGCATAATATGCAAATTATCGTCGGTAGTATTTAAGGAGTACGGCGAAGTGAATGTAATCAGTCGTCGGCGTACGGACACGTGCGAAGACCCTGAAGAAGCTGCAATGCCTGGACATGGAAGACGTGTACGATTTCAGCAGATATCGGACTTTGAGCGAAGTCGTCTAGTCGGACTATGCGAGGCCGGGTGGTCGTATCGTCGTATTGCGGAGCGAATTGGACGGGAAGTATCGGTGGTGGTACCATGGTGGCGTAGATGGTCCGAGGAACATTCCCACACGAGAAGACGTGAAACCGGGAGTCACAGACCGACTGATGAGCGGACCGATCGACGCATAAGAAGAACGGCGTTGTCAAGCAGAACTTCCACTGCGACGCAAATCCGAGCTGCCGTTGTACCTGAGGTGACTGTGCGAACAATCCGCAACCGTCTACTGGATGCAGGACTACGTTCACGTGTGCCTCTGGCATGTGTACCTCTGTCTCCAGCCCACCGTCAGCAACGGCTGCAGTGGTGTCGCCAACGTCTGCACTGGAGAACGCTGTGGCGATCTGTCGTGTTCAGCGATGAAAGCAGATTCTGCTTGGGAGCCTCCGATGGCCGTATGCGTGTTCGCAGACGCACAGGGGAGTGTCTCCACCCTTCTTGCATCGGCCAGCGACACACAGGGCATACACCTGGTCTCCTGGTGTGGGGATCGATCAGCTATCACTCCCGTACACAACTAGTGTTTGGACCGGGTACGTTAAACAGCACCTCCTGCATCAACAACATCATTCAGCCCGTTGTTGTGCCATTTGTAAGGTCGGTCCATAGCAGTGTTTTCCAGCGAGATAACGCACGCCCACACACGGCACGCGCAACGCAACATGCACTTCAGGATGTGAGACAACTTCCATGGCCTGCACGTTCAGCGGATTTGTCTCCCATTGAGCACGTGTGGGATTTTATGGGACAACGAGTTATCCGGTCTCCACGGCCAGCCACGACCACTCCCGATTTACGCGTCCAGGTTGAGGATGCTTGGAACTCAATACCCAAACTTACATCCAACATCTGTGCGACAAACTCCATGCCAGAATTGCACAGTGTGACGCAGTTCATGGCAGTTCAACCTCGTACTAACCATGTTACACGGAAATGTTATTTTTCAGTTTACCAGCAAATACAGCTGTATTTTGCCCTAATGTTTTGATCACGTTATCCTCTGTATTCCGTTATTATGCTGTATAAATTTCGTTGGTATCAGACGTCTCCTTCTTGGTGTTCTTTTTTCACTTTCCGCCAGTGTATTTAGGGAGCAAATTCTCAGATATGAACTACTGTTTGTGAAAACTGCAACACCATGAAGGAATGATGGTAATCACGTGAAACTTACAAGATATGCAGACCAGGGTAGGAGGACATGCAAATGATTAGAATTGCAGAGTCATTGCGCACATCTGGGCCAGGCAGTACCATCTGGACAGTCGAGTGAGCGGTATAAAGAGAGGGCTGTTTAGGATACTCACCAGTAGGAGGGCCGCGGATGGCCTAGTGGACAACGTTCGTGACTGCTGTGGAGAAGACCTCAGGTTCGATCCCAGGCAGGTACGAACGCTCGATCCACTAAATATCCGCCGTGCGTCAGATGGGCACGTTAATCCGTCGGACCCCGGGTTCTGGCCCCCGGTAATAAATAAGGGCGTCTTCCTCCCCTTTCTACTTCACTTCCGTGTCACTTTCCTATCGGGCTCTCTAGCCCAAGTCTTCTAGCTTCCTGTTTCTAAGGGTTGTTTAAGACCTGGGATCAAACACACCCTTCCTAAAATCCTATACATATGATCGGATCTGTTACACACCAGTAGTGCATCGCGGACAGCGAGTAGTAAAAGGGTCTCCAGGATTCAATAATGCCTCGGCGACGACGAATATTACCACGCCCCTTGTAGTACGGTGGTCGTGGAATACTTAATCATCGTCTAATTGGATAAACAGTGAGGTTGCGTTCCCATAAATGTAAAGAACCCAATCTCAAAGTTTACGGACGTCGCGTTGTGTTTCATATAGGTTCGTTACGAGGTATTCGTAAAAAACCCATATGCCGCAAATTGTGAATTAGAGAAAAATACACAGCCTAGAAAAATTAGCTACACCAGGTTAAGTAATTAACAATGTTTATTATAAGAAAACTATATTTAAGCAATTACAGCCTTCAGGTGGAGGCTAAATAAAAGTTACGTTACATTTAAAATATTAGAATTAGCCATGTTGACTGGTCCACTGATGCGTAAGCCTGTTACACTCCTGAACTTAACTTTAAAATAAATCCCTCAATCTATCTCGAGGAGGCATAGCGACCATGCATATGTATATATACAGTTAACATTGGAACTGGAATTTGGGAAAAATAGCGTCATCTTACCCTCCGTCGGTTGGGTTGTGGCTCTTTGATATCCTTCTGTTGACCGCGTGGGTACTTCGCTGTACCTCTCTAGCTACTTCGCTGCCACGGCTAGGGACCGCGTACTGGGCTGTCCGTTTCCTAACTAAGCTTACATCCGTCTCATCATCAGTATTCTCTGTCTTTACCTCCACGACTAGGACTCCGGTACTTCATTTAATATCTCAGTGCTCATTGTATTCTAGTCCCTGCATATTTTCTCTCTCAAATCCTCGCTGAATAATCTCTTTGAATCCCTCTATCCTCCGAATACATATGTCGAATATCTATGAATCTGTCCTCCGAATACTATATGTAAATAACCATCTCGAATACCTATCTGTGAATCACCATGCTCGACTATGTCTTTTTCCTATATATATTTTTTCGACCCTTTAATTTTCCACGTGGTAGGGGCGTGCCTACCACTCTCTAAGAACTCTTCGCCTGGGGTCTGGATTGGTCAGCTGAGCTGACCAGTGCTCGAGCTTAATGGTTATTGGTTGGCCCTCTGGTCCACTTAGCTACCTTTTCGCAGCAGCTGGCATGTTGGGCAGGTGAGGCTTCTTGCGAATTCAATGGGACATATTTTCTGCGCTCGGATGAGTAGCGAAGAATTTGACGGGGCTTCCTTCTGACAAAGTTACGACTTTCTAGTGACACCGCGATGTACTTTACGACTTTCGCTGGTGCCTCCTTCATCGAGGATATGGTCGTAAACCGCAACTCGCCTATTCATCTGACCGCGGTTCGGACTCTTGCAAGTGCACTCCTGAAATACCGGGATGTTTTGTCTCACCAGCAACGCTAGCACTGGGGCCATTACGCAAATTTCGTGAATGCCGTGCTTCTTCTCACAAGAGTGAAAAGAAGATAAATTCCTTGGTCATTCTCCACGGGTGTCCGTGAAAAGCGCGGTAAACCGCCTTGACCACCTGGGTTTTCTGCTCCAGTGGAGAAAAGGGGGGTTTGAGGAAGGAAGGGGGCAAGAAAAAATAATTTAAATTAAGTAAAAAAATAATTAAAGTAAATTACTCCTGGTCTTTGTATTTAATTAGGCCGCAACCAATGTGACCCGAACTATGAAGTAGTTCCGCGGCAACACGAAGGGCGCAATATCACCATACGACCGAGTTTAAACGGGGATGAATGATTGGTCTGCGTGAAGGTGCATTTTCGTACCACGACATTGCTGCTCAGACGGGACATAACGCCACGATGGTGATGCGCATGTGGCGGACGAGAGATGTGACGACATCGCGGGACGACCGACACCTCATCCGCATTGCAGTAACGAACCATTCCGCATCTTTGCAAGTGTTAGCACAACAGTGGAGCACTGCAGCAGGTGGTGCACTGTCTGCCCCCACAGTTTGACGCAGTCTGCTGCACAGAGGACTGGTTGCGCGCATCCCTTTGCGGCTAATTCCTTTGACCCTGAGCCATGGACGCCTCAGACTGGGATGGTATTTTCAATACAGACAATGGTGTGCTGATTGGCAACATGTCATGTTTCCAGACGAGTCCCGATTCAACTTGGACTACTATAATGGCCGCATACGCATTGTGGTAAGCGCCTTCTTCCAGTATCCATTGTCGAGCGTCATACGGGCCGAACGCCAAGTGTGATGGTGTGGGTTGCCATTGGGTACCATTCGTGATCTCGGCTGCTATGACTTGAGGGCAATCTCAACAGCGACCGCTGCATCAGCGAAGTTGTACAAGTCTTATCCTTCCTTCATTGCACTCCTGGCGCTATATTCCAGCAGGACCATGGCCGACCACATGTTGCCAGGAATGTTCAAGCCCTCTTCGCAGCACCGCTTCTTCCCTGGCATGCACGTTCGCCAGACATGTCGCCCATTGAACATGTCTGGGATATGGTCATTCGGCAGCTGGCCCGCATCAAAGTCCAGTACCAATGATCTGTGGACTCACATACATGCCCCCTGGCAAGCAATTACCCAGGACACCATCCAACGCCTTTTCGATTCAATGCCACGCCGTCTAGAAGCTCTTGTTGCAGCTCGCGGAGGCTTTACAAGATACTGATTTTTGCAGGTAGAAATTGTTGTATTGTCCTGAAAATTAAATCACTTATGTACAATCATATCAGTAATGTGTGGTATAAATTTCATTCGAATTTCATGGTTCCTTCTTGGTGTTGCAATTTTCACAAACAGTAGTGTATATAGGAAATTGTTAGCAAAAAAAAACATAAATTTGTTAGTACACCAGAAACTGCGATTGCAAGCACTGCTAGTGCACTTTTCAAAAGTGAAATTGTAAATGTTATTTGTTGCGAATGTGTCTCCCTTCAATGTAAGCGCAACAATTCCGCCCCTCCCCCGGAAATTCTCCAATTCTTTGTTTTAAAAAACCTGACCAGACGTTATCATTTTTGATAAAGAAGTTTCGTTCAATCGCGTTATCATTTAAAGAATGTGATTTAGAAGAAGCGGTCAAATTAATGCAATCGGCAGCCTAAGAAACTTCGCCCCGAATTGATTCAAGCAAATTTTGGTAACACTTCGGCGAAATACTGGTGCTTACGTATGTCAAATAGCATCTTCCAAATGACGTAGTGGATACAGACGTGTGACGTATCGTTCGACGTCATTCCGGAAATGCTTCATGGGATTGAGATTTCCGTGACCGACGCACGCAGTCCCGTATCCAGACAGTGAAGTTTGGAGGGGCTTGAGGTCGGACAAAAGACATAAGAATGGTCGGGCATTGGATTGTGGTGCGAGTCGTTAGGTTGGGCAAAAGGAAACACAGGTCGGGCGCCGCCTGGTGTGGCCCTCCTTTGGCCACGGCCTTGTTGACATGCCAAATGAATCAGGAAAAAAAATCACTATCATATTCTTGAAACTTCTCCCAGATAGTTTGGGTAATCTGGCATGGTACGTTGAACATCTAGAAGTGTCCATCATCACTGGAGGTAAAGAGAGGCCCTGGTTCGATGAAATTGACTAGCAATGATATTCAATTGCGCTTGGACATCAGGGTCGATGAACAAGATTAGCAATCATGTTGAAATTCAGGTCCGATGAACTTGATTGGTAATCATATTCAGCTACGCTTGGGCATTCAGAAGAGGGTCCCTACCGAATCAAGAGGCCTAAAAATTCTTCCACGAAAACATGTCCATTTTTACAGTTCCTCCGCCAGACTCCTAGGAGATGAGCATGCTAGATAGATTTGTGCTTTGATGCTCTTGTCTCCAAATTTTCATCCTTCCATCAGCATGGTACTGTTGAAAATCGAATTATTTAGGCCACATGACCTTTTCTCGATAATATAGAATTGACCTCTGATGCTTCCATGCCCTTTTGGAGACGTTTCATCTTGTTCGCTGCGGGCATCAATGTGCACGAGCCTGGGACGTGTTTGGAATGGTCTTTGAACAACTTACACCGAAGTAGCAAATTATTAGAAACACCTACCTAATAACGCGTTGGGCTGCCCTTGGAGTTCAAAATAGCCACGAGACAGAAGACATCGCTCTTTCCACGTTAATAAGTGAGTCACGGAAAAATTATCATCGGCCGCTACCGGGAACCGAACCCAGGGTCTTCCAGTTACGCGCCGGGCACGCTACCACTGCACCACAGAGGCCTCGAATTCTCCAGACTCGCATGAAATAAACTGCCAAACCACATGACAGGTTTACTCCATGGAGCCCCGCACAATGCTGGTTATTCACCAAAGATGGAAAGCAGCAACTGAGCAAATAATTAGGAGGCGAATAAGTAATTAATTCATACACTCGACGTGAATCAGAAACACCAAACAGAAGTCATCGCTCTTTCCACGTTAATAAGTGAATCACGGAAAAATTCTCATCGGCCGCCACCAGGAATCAAACCCAGGGTCTTCCAGTTAAGCGCCGGACAGGCTACCACTGCACCACAGCGGCCTGAAATTCTCCAGACTTACATGAGATAAACTGCCAAACCAACGTGGAAAGAGCGATGACTTCTGTTTGGTGTTTCTGATCGACGACGAGTGTTTGAATTAATAGTTCAAAACAGCCTCTGTTCGATGTGGCATGGATTCAAAGAGATGCTGATATCGTTTCACACGATGTTCAGACAAGGTGATGTGATGGCGTCCATCAGTTGCCGAATGTTCTCTTACGGAAATCTCTGTTACTAATGGTTCTCTCAATCTCATCCCACAGGTGTTTAATTGGATTACGATCTGGGGACTATGAGAGCCATTTTAGCAGTTTGAAGCCACCGTAGTGAGGATCCAAGTCTTGTGGCATGGTGCACCATCCTGCTGGAAGTAGCCCTTTCCATCAGGAAACACCATGCACCTGTACCAGTGTGCCTGGCTCGCATGTCAAGATACCTAGTGGCATCCCATTGATTGCTGTTTCAGAAGTATTGGAGAATCCAAAGCCGGCCATGAAAACAGACTTCATACCATCATACCGCCTCCATCAGCTTCTGCAGCTAACACTAGACAGCTGAGACTCATCGATTCGTATTGTTGACGCCATATATTGTCGTCGTCGTCGATGTGAATTAACTGAAAACGTGATTTATCAGACCAGGCGACCTTTTCCCAGTCCTCAAGTGTCCAGTTTTGATGCTGCCGTCTCCACTGCAGACGAATTTGCGGTTTTTAGCAGAGACGAGTGGTACATGAAAGGGACGTCTGCTGTTACAGCCCATTCGTTCCAGTATGCGGCTGGCTATGTATACTAAAATTCTGAACGGTTACTTGTTGCAATGCAGTTCGTCCGCTACCTCGAATGATCTTCTCCAGCCGCCGTCGCCCTCTAACATCGACCAGTCACTTCTTCCCACAGGATGACCGCTGAGTGCTATTTCTGTTGTTTGTGCACCAATCTTTGTACATCTTAGCAGTGGCGTATATTCGAGGCTAGCTAGGCTAGCTGCGAAGCCCAGATAATGAACAAATAAGTCAATTATCAACGGTATTAAACCTTTAACGACCATAACGCCCAAGACGCCCGTACCTACAAACGGCCATAGCCGCCCGAAACGCCTGACCAGAGTAAGATTTCCTACCCTTATCTGTTCTTCAAATTTTATCGACCTATGAGGGATCAGCAGAAGTCACCGTCAGTCACTAATGTTGTTATTAAATAAAGAAGTGAAACAAGAGACAGTTTCGGGCGTTATGGTATTTAGAGTGATACAAGATTTTGGGGTCATGGTCGTTAAAGGGTTAAGATACGTCGACGCTTTCGTTGCGAAAAAACACACGTGCGGATTAGCTTCTTGGATTCAGTCTGGCAAGCGAAGAACAACGGCGTAACGCAACCAGCTCTTTCAGAGTCTTCGCTGTTCTGATTCGAAGACCTTCCATATGATCGCCTACTAGCGTTTCCATGACAACATGACTGAGCTGGTGGAGGGGAATGGGCCATTGCTTTGTGCAACGGTTCGCTCAAAAAAGAGAAGTCACTCGCATGCTGCCGCCGTAACATCACGTGTTCCGCGAGAGTTGTTTCAGTTTGTGTGAAGTGTCAATGAATTAAAATAACTGATATTATATCCTAAATTCACGGCTTTGTTGGATTCGAACTGTTTTGATAAATTTTGCGAAAGCTTCCCTGAACATCTACTGTCAGATCTTAAAAAATTCTATGCTTCAAATTTTGATACAGCTCGACTAAAAAATTAACTGAAGGTGCAAATTTTGAAGATGACAATCCGATTTTTGGCGTAAATGTGACAAGGATGGTAAGTCAGATAATATCCGAAAACTTGAAAATTTTCATCGTCCTGGAGCGGGACTCGAACCCGCGTCCTGCTCCAGGACGATGAAAATTTTCAAGTTTTCGGATATTATCTGACTTACCATCCTTGTCACATTTACGCCAAAAATCGGATTGTCATCTTCAAAATTTGTATTATATGGCGTAATCCCGTATTTCTTTCATGATTCATAACTGAAGGTGTTTTATTCCCTTGATGAGTACAACAATAAATCAGTAAGAGACATTTCTTGTTACAAACAACTGCAACTGCCGAAAGGTTTTCTGCATTAAAAATGATCAAGATGCAAGTATATCTTACAGCCACATTCGAGCAACTTGGCTGTTTTATCAAAAGAGAAAACCATTCTGTTTTAAATATGAAAAAATTCTCGGATGAAACTTTTTATGAAAGCATAACACTCAAGTTCACACAAAAGAAAATAAGAATGGAGTTCATGTACAAATAAGTGTTCAAATTCTAATCCTCATAATTATTTGGTATCATGTTAGCAATAGCATGTACCTAAAATTTAGAAAAAAATTTACTTCTATTATTATTACTTAACAATTAAAAATTAAACTTCGTAAGTTTTAAAAAAACAGTACGGGGAGGAGGAGGGGGGGTGAGATATCCCAGGTCTCGGACCCAGGATAAGCCACTGCACCCTAGATACAATCGTTCTTGCATTGCCGAGGAAGTTTGCCGTTTCTGAGTATACCTGTCTACCTGGCGCCACTCTCATTCTTCTTACGTCACCTGCTGATCATTTTCTGTTCGCCAAAGCGAAATCCCACCAGGAAGAGTACCATTTCCACAGCGTTTCAGCTATTCAAAACAGCGTGACGAGAAATTTAAACACTGTTCCACATCGCCATGCAAGCTGCACGATCGTGCAGAGAGTTGTTTTTTCTTTTTTTTTTTTTTTTGATTGGAGGTTTAACGACCACCGTGAGCAACTCAATGGGCTATAAGCAGTCGCCCGTCCCTAATTTAGGGTCACTGGTTCCAGGGAAGGGAGAGAGCCAGTGCCGTAAGACAAACACAACATCCATGCCTGACCGGGATTCGAACCCGGACCCCTTACGGACGAATGATCAGAGGCCAGCGCCTTAGATCATTGCGCCACCGGGACGGCTGCAGAGAGTTGTATCGAGTTAGAAGGGATGTACTCTGAAGATTAAACAGTAATAAGTTATATTCCTTGAAATTTTGTTTCTTCTATGGATGTAGCTTGAAAACGTTTCAGACAAATTTTGTACATTTACACTCCAGAAGCGTATGCCCCCCAAAAAACCGTGTTACATTTTGTCGTATAATAACCCTTTGAGTGTCGGCGACGTGACTAGGGTGTGCAAATGTTTCTCCAACTCAGTGTCATGGACGAAGTGTCAGCGAAACGTGTCTAGCGCGTATAAACGTTTCTCTAACTCAGAATCGTGGCGAAGTGTCAGCGACGCGTCTAGCGCGTGCCAACGTTTCTCCAACTCAGTGTCATAGACGAAGCGTGTATGATATTGTATGATGGACGAAATGCCTGTATCATGAACGAAATATCAGTATTATGGTCGCTTCGTCTATGATACTGACACGTTGTGAGTTAACTAATACTCCCAAACGTTGGAGAAACGTTATACTGATACATACTTTCAAACGTTGGTGAAACGTTACACTGATACATACTTTCAAACGTTCTAGAAACGTTTGCAAGTGCTGTACACGTCGCTGACGGGTAAAGAAAAGCTTCGCACGCGCTAGATGCTTTGCTGACACTGGGTAAAGGAAAATTTTGCACGTGCTACACGCGTCGCTGACACTGGGAAAAGGAAAGCTTTGCACGCGTTAGACGCGTTGCTGACAATAGGAAAAGGAAAACCTTGCACGCGCTAGACGCGTTGCAGACACTGGGTAAAGAAACGCTTTGCTCGCGCTAGACGCGTTGCTGACATTGGGTAAAGGAAAGCTGTTTTTTTTTGTTTTTTTTTTGATTGGAGGTTTAACGACCACCGTGAGCAACTCAATGGGCTATAAGCAGTCGCCCGTCCCTAATTTAGGGTCACTGGTTCCAGGGAAGGGAGAGAGAGCCAGTGCCGTAAGACAAACACAACATCCATGCCACACGGGATTCGAACCCGGACCGCTTTCAGACGAATGATCAGAGGCCATCGCTTAGACCACTGCGCCACCGGGGCGGCAAGGAAAGCTTTGGACGCGCTAGACGTGTCGCTGACACTCAAATTGTTAAACAATAATATAATCGTTATAATATCATGTGGAAGCGACGACAGGAGTTTTCCTTAAGCGACAAATTTTGATTTTATTATCGGCTATAAAGTGAGTTTGAGTAATAATGAGCCTCTTAACTGTAACTCAGAGTGCGTCCTTAAAGACCTTAATTAGGACAATAACAGTATGAAAATAGGCAACAAAAGAATTATGATTAAGATAAGCTGACGTCATTGTTCTAATTTTAAATGAGGCAGGAAGTACCAATGATACGGTAAAGTCAGAAACACAGTTCTGAAAACAAATGAAGAAGAAACAAAGGAAAATGGAAAACAAATTACTACAACTGATGTAATTACCATAAAGGGGAAAACCGTATAATTTAAGTTCCTTCACTTTTTATGTTTTTTAAAAGGAGAGAAAAACTTTTCTCTCTTAGTTAAGTTAACATTTAAGACGTTATAACTTTCCTGTGTTTTGTGTCATTGACTTAGAACGATTTCTAGAAAGATCATATAATAACCGGAAAAAACAATTATCTTTCTAAAGTAGTTTGAATGACCCAAATGACTGAAGCAAAAGAGTTAGCTTTTTTTATTTCTTTTGAAAAATATGAGAAGTACGTATTTTCGAAAAATTTGTTACAAAAATGTTAAAGTATTGACTTAGAAAACATCTGATCAATTTTATTATATTGACCAGATGTTTTCTAAGTCAATACTAGCTAGTATAGCTGCTTATAAGTTCTATAAGGTGACTGGGACAAAAAACGGGAACCGACAGAAACCTAAGAAATAGATAAAACAGGATGTTGAAAAAAATCTTGAACAGCTTTCGTAAAATTAAGTCGTAATTTCAGAAGCAGCATTCCAATTCAAAAGAAAACTTGTGGTCAATGGAAACTTCACAGAACGGATACTGAACGCAAAGCAGTGAGGGAAATACTTCGTAAAACGAAATATGGAAACAATGAAGTTAGGTAGGATGAAAATGAAATTGGGGTAGAAGACAAAGTTAGGTAACATAAAATTAATCACTGGCATAAGACAAATTAAGTTTAGTTGTATAAATTAAAATTCCGGTATGAGACAAATTACATTAGGCAAAATTAAATGAAATGCGGTTGAAAGTCAAATAAAATTGATGGTGATAAAATAAAATGCCAGTATACAAATCAAATGAAATACGATAAAATCAAAGGCCGATATAAGACAAAGGGAGTTGTGCGGAATAAAATGAAATGTTGTAAAACAAATTGGTTGGGAAAAAATAAAATGGCGATGTGAGGCGAATAAATTTGGGCGGGATAAATTGAAATGCCGTTATAAGAAAAAAGTTGGGTAGGATAAATTGAAAAATCGGTATAAGACACGTTGTGTGGGACAAAGCGAAGTGCTGGTGTAAGACAAAGTTAGGTGGGGTAAAATTATGTGCCTGTATAAGACAAATTGAGTGGGATAAAATGAAATGCCAGTGTGAGACAAATGAAGTTAAGCGGATTAAAATGAAATGCTGGTATAGGGAAAATGAAATTATTTGGGATAAAATGAAGTGCCGTTACACAAAATGAAGTTAGGATAAAATGAAATGGTGTTGTGGGACAAATAAAATTAAGTGAGATAAAATAAAATGTAAGCATAAGGCAGGAGTACGATAAAAGGAAATGCAGGTATAGAATAAAAAAAATTACGTGGGATAAAATGAAGTACCATAGTGGGATAAATATAGGTTTCAATGGGATAAAATGAAATGCTGATATAAGATAAATAAAGTTGATTGGGATGAAATAAATGGCGATGTGAGACGAATAAAGTAATGCGCAATAAAATGAAATACCGTTGTAGGAATAGTTAAATGAGATAAACTAAAAATCCGATATAAGACAAAGTTATGTGGGATAAAATGAAATGTGTCTATGAGATAAAGTTTGTTTGGGGTAAAACGAAATGCCGGTATAAGCTAAATAAAGTTAGGGGGGGGTAAAAGAAAGTACCTGTGTACGACACACCAAGTTAAGTGGGATAAAATGAAATGCAGGTGTGGAGCAAACGGAGTTAAGTGGTTTAAAGTGAAATGTGTGGAGTAAAAGAAAGTTTAGTGAGATCAAATGAAGTGACTTGGTGTGGGACAAATAAAAGTTAGGAGTACGAAATGAAATGCCAGCACAAGACAAACAAAGTTAGATAGAATTAAATCAAATGCCGACGTTTTGACAACAAAACAAAATACATTATTCACAGACTAGATGAAAGCCCGTCAATAATAACGAGGAAACATAAAATTTATGATACAGAAGTTTATGAATTAAAATTTATGTTATTGAGTTTTTGAGTTCCACGTCAATAGATGGCGACGTTGGCTCAGAGCTTTCAGAAAATTTCCCGAGCAATCGGTTATGGAATTTGATACGACGGGCTGTCTGTTTGTTATATGTTTTGTAAAACCTTTAGTCCCTATTTCGTCAACACTTTCTTGTACACAACATTTTTCGTATATACTGACTGTGAATCCTGTATCAATTTCCTCTGTTCTTTTCCGTGAACTACTTTTATCTTGACGTCGTTAGATAGTCGTACTCTTGACGTTGCCACATACAGATGGCTAAACACCGGTTCAGGTAGTGAACCAAAATTCCTGATGTAAAGTTTTCGTATCTCTAAAGAGTTGACCGTGCGACGTAACGCATCTCTGACGTCATGTGAGAATGATTTGGATTAGATGACGTCACATCAACAGCTGTGTTCTTTGTTGCTATGACAACAGGACAAAGTGATATACGCGTGAACTGTGCGCGTGTAGGTGACAAAAGCTAAGCGTGACGTCACAAACATTTGTTTCTCGGTTGTTGCTATGACGACTTAAAAAGTGGCACGGAGGAGGAGGAGGGTTCTAGCAAATTATATATTAGGATGCACATCGAACTAATGAAATAACAGAAATGGGCAGTTTGCTTAGCTCTGATGGAAGATGGCCTGGTACAGTGCTGTCCAACTGGCGGTAGAGATGTATCGTTCGCCAACGATTCGTTCGAAAAGAACGAATCAGCGAACTGAGTCTTTGGCGAACGAATCTTTCCTGGAAAGAATCGATTCCGCAAAAGGGGAAATTCCCTGAATGAGTCAATCAGAACTACTCGAAGTCAGTGTCTTTGGACTGGACATTGACTTTTGATTCAAGAACCAAATAATTTCTGGAAGAGAATGGCAGTCAAGAGCTAGAGACCGAGCGAGATAGCTGGATGGGGGATCTTCATTTAACAGTGAGCCGAATCAAACTGACAAGAGAAAGAAAGACACTGCGACAGGTGCGAAATCAATAGTGTTTCATTTCAGTTCGGTGTTCCTTCATGCTTACTCAAAACGTTTAGTAGACCTGTAAATATGTAGATCATTTCAAAAGTTTTTCACACAGCGCAGGCGCTGCCCGTAGGATGACGCAATCTCTCCAATCATTGCGCCAGTTGGGAGTACATAGTTGTGTCTACGTTTGCTGCTGGCTAATTTGTTCTTGTTCCGAAAAATTCTACCTAGAAATGGCGGAAGAACGTGAGTCAGGTTAGATCTGGCGTAGCGACCAGCGATCTTACATTAAAATTGTAACTTTGCGAGGAAAATACCTTACCGAAATTCATAAAGCTTTGTGTGAAGTTTGTGGAGTTAGTGTAGTGGATCGCAGCACAGTTTCACGGTGGGCTACTCGTTTCCGCCAAAGGGTTACTTCTTGATTCACCTATTCCTGTTTCGCTTATTCTTCGTACGTCGAAAGTTAATGGGTTCCGCCATTTTAGGCGAGTAAATAATCCTTGATTCGCCTATTCTTGTCTCGCATAAAACTTTCACCTGCTAGAGGGGAGAGATTCACCTGGAGCAGATTTCTTGATTCAACTATTTTTGTTTCGCCTATTCCTCCGTACGTCGAAAGTTAATGGGTTCCCCCATTTTAGGCGAGGAAGGAATTCTTGATTCGCTTATTCCTGCCTCGCCTAAAACTTTCACTTGGAGCACTAAATCTTCCGTGCGTTAAAAAAAAAAAGAGTTAGTAAAATCATGCAATGCATTGATTATGATACGCTTTCCAACATACCAGAAATCGTTACTGAAGTAATCACTCAAGTTATGAGGATAATGGCTGTGGCATAAATATTGGTCCTGCGCCCTGACCCTCGATCCCGTTTCGATTATATTCAACAGAACCAGTTCAGTATACCTCCGAAATAACATGATAAAGTTTTGTCGCAATCGATGCATTTTTACAAAAGTTATGATGCATAAGGGCTATGGAATGGATCCCGCTCCTGTGTCCTAACCTTTAACCCCCGCATTTCGCCCATTATCAACAAGATTCGTCAACATTTCATCCAAATCGAAGCATTTTTACGTAAGTTATGACGCATAATGTCGATGGAAGTGATTCCGCTCCTATGTCCTGATCTTTGACTCCATTTTGCCCATTTTCAATAGGGTTTGTTCCCCAGGTGGTCCCCTACCACATACTAAAATTTCATCGAAATCGAACGATTTTTACGCGAGTTATCGTGTGGACGGACATACGCACACAACGCGTGACGTAATGAGGCAGACGGGACTCGCGACCATCTGCTCGCAAGAGTGTGACGTCATAAAATTTTAATAGGATCCACACACAACGCGTGACGTAGTGAGGCAGATGGCGCTTCCTCGTGCCAACATCTCAATCGCGAGAGCGTGACGTCATAGGATTTCTAAGCATGGGTCACATTAATGGGACGACGCCATGATACTAAAAACGTGGTAATTCGGAGTGGTTATTTAACTCACTAAACGAATTTTCCCAAAGTTGAGATCAAGCTAAATCGATTTCTAGTACCAGAAAACGGTAGGTTAACGACTTTCATCAAAATCCTTAGAGCTGTTTTCAAAAAAAAAATTTACATACATACAAGAATTGCTCCTTTAATAGTATAGGATAAGGGCAATGGAATGGATCCCGATCCCATGTCCTGACCTTTGACCCCATTTCACCCATTTTCAATAGGGTTCCGTCTCCAGTGGTTCCCTACCACATACTAAAATTTCATCGAAATCGAACCGTATTTACGCAAGTTATGACGTATAAGGGCAATGGAATGTATCCCGCTCCTGTATGTCGTGCCCTTTGACCCCATTTGTCATGGGGTTCGTCCCCTGATGGTTCCCCTACTACATACTGAAATTTCATCGAAATCAAACCATTTTTACGCGAGTTTTCGTACGGACCGGCGGACGGACGGACAAAGCTGGAGCATATACGCTTCTTCAGTTCAACACAATTTTATTAACAAGGTTGGGTTCAGGAGGCGAACATCGGTGTCCTGATACATATATTGTACTGTAAAATATACAAACTCTAAAATCTATGTACATTATATACAGCACGATGTACTGATTCACAAAGGAGCCTCGTGGTAAGTGGTGCAGACATTTTGCACATGAACAATAAAAGAGACTGTCGGAACATTTCGTCTCGGAGCATAAGTACATTATAGTGCTGACAAAAAACAGAACGAGAATATAATAATAAAGCACTGTGCAAAAGGAGAATTGTAGATGACAAAGTAGACAATGTAAAACCTATGGCAAACAGAATTAGGGTGTCTTAGTACTGGGAGAAATTATGATAATAATAGGGAAGACAAGTAAGACTATATACATTTGTACAGCATGGTGCATATTATATTCACATTTGTTAGAAGATATAAGCCTTATGTTGAAGTTTGATTCCAAGAACCAATGGTGAGCATGCACGTTGAACTGAAGTTTTTTTTTTTTTTTTTATTGGAGGTTTAACGACCACCGTGAGCAACTCATTGGGCTATAAGCAGTTGCCCGTCCCTAATTTAGGGTCACTGGTTCCAGGGAAGGGAGAGAGCCAGTGCCGTAAGAGAAACACAACATCCATGCCTGACCGGGATTCGAACCCGGACCCCTTACGGACGAATGATCAGAGGCCAACGCCTTAGACCACTGCGCCACCGGGGCGGCAACTGAAGTTCAACATCAACATAGCTATGAGAACCGAGGTTATGAACCGCCGACAGTTAGTTGCAACGTCGCTGGCATGCCGGCGAACCAGGAGGCGGCCGGAGACCAGGTGGAACGAAAATGTTGCCCTCTCTGTTGCGCAACGGCCACAAGGTTCTCTTGACGAAGTCTTGAGAGAAGACGCTCCCGAAAGTGGCACATCAGTAGTACCACAGAAGCTTGGTGGATGGTATAAGGAGATGAGATATCTCGGCAGCGCTGATGAAATACGTAGATGACGTGTTTCACAAGGATGAAAATATATGAGCAGATGGATGGAAAGCTTGACTGGCGGAGAGACCTGCAGGAGGAGTGTCTTATAGGCATTGAAAGGAAAATCAGTTGTGGCTGAACGTTGAGCTGTGGAAAATGCAAGATGGAGTAGTGAAAGAAGGATGACACAATGTAGATAAACGTGAGAGACATCAGATTCTAGAGCACAGAAGGGGCAAGGAGGTGAGTCAACAACGATCATGCGGTGGAGGATGGATGGAACGGGAAGACGGCGGTGGAGAAAAAGCCAGTGAGCGTTTATTTCAAGAGGAGCTGAAAGAGGAGAAAGGGTGGCAGACCAGACAGCGGTGAGAGAGGATTAGGAGACATCGGGGATGTGGAGGGGAGGAGGAGAGTGGGATTTTAAAGGGAACCGATAGAGAACTGAGGTTGAAAGAGAGGAGAGTGGAAGTGTAGATCTGCCGACTGAAAGAAAGAAAGGAAGAGGAAATGGAGGCGGAAGGAATAAAGGTTAGGCCGGTGAGGGTTGCGAGATGAGGGAACTTAGCAATAATGGTAGAGAGTAGGGAGTCATAGACAGAGCGAAGAGGAGGGAAAAGAAGAAGATTGGGGGGAGGCTGGCGTAGGGTCGTCAGGACAGGTCTGAGGTTACAATGTCTTTGATGGTTACAACTCCGACTCGGAGCCAAGAAAGATAGGCGAAGCATGGAAGATGAGGGAGGTGAAGAAGAGAGGAGAAGAACAAGGGTTCGGCAAGAAGTTCAATGGTGGAATCTGGTGGGGATCGAGTGAGCAGGAGAGAGCGGAGAAAGGTAAGAGCCTCCCGCAAGGCAGGAGGAAGGCGAGAGTGAGTGGTAGTTCGGAGGTCCATTAGAATGAATGAAGAGAAAGTGAAATTAGTGTTGCTCGAAGAGGTGATGGCATTCCTTGCGGTAACGGCGTCGGCAACAGGTGAAGTATGAAGACGGAGGAACGAAGTAATCCGGAGAGCTTGATAGTACAGTCGTGTATCAATTAGGCCAATGCCACCTTGGTCAAGAGGAAGGCTGAGCTTTGGGTCACTGAGCCAGTAGTGTTCGGTCCAGATAACTGAGGTGAAGCAGCGAGTGATATCATTGAGTCGAAGAAGTGGGGATTTAGTAGCAAGCCAGGAATGTGTGCACATGGAGAGAAGATAGGTTTGCGCAAGACGTGCACGTTGAAAATATGAAGTGCAGACTGCGCTTTTCGCCAAAACGCAGTTGACCGATGCAGACGTGGCTGGATGGTATTCCACGTTGTGCTGGAGGCTTCACCTTGGACGCCAAGATGTACGCCAAGGAAGTGTTGAGAGGCTGAAGACCAGTGCGCTCCCCATGGGGAATCCAAGCGATCAACACATGAGCCGCACCACAGGCCTGTGCTTTTGGTTGTATTAATCGCAGCTCCGGAGCAGGAGGCGTAATCGGCAAAAAGACTTTGGAGCAAAGAGAACTGTGAATCCAGGCGAATACAGAAGGTCACGTCGTCATGCCACGGAAGTGGGGACATGGTGTCTCGTGCGGGACCGGAGAAAAGGTTCCAAGGCTATGGAGAAAAGTTTACCGGAGAGTGGGTAGCCTTGCCTCATTCCACGGCGGAGGAGGATCGGTGATGTAAGAAAGGTGGGCAACCTACGGTTGGAAAGCGTAAAAAAGGACAATTCTTTCCGTGAAAAAAAAAAGCTAGTTTTCATCCTTAGGTTCAAAGCTAGTTTTTTACGCTTTCCGCCCGTAGGTTTCGAAGCGTATGTGCTCCAGCTTTATCTGTGCGTCCGTCCGTACGATAACTCGCGTAAAAATGGTTCGATTTCGATGAAATTTCAGTATATTATAGGGGATCACTTGGGGACGAATCCTATTGAAAATGGGTGAAATGGAGTTAAAGGTCAGGACATAGGAGCTGGATCCATTCCATTGCCTTTATACATCATAACTTGCGTACATATGGTTCGATTTCAATGAAATTTTAGTATGTGGTAGGGGACCACTGGGGACGAACCCTGTTCAAAATGGGTGAAGTGGGGTCAAAGTTCGGGACATAGGATCGGGATCCATTCCAT
The DNA here is from genome assembly GCA_039090855.1 of Macrothele yani. Taxonomy (NCBI): domain Eukaryota; kingdom Metazoa; phylum Arthropoda; class Arachnida; order Araneae; family Macrothelidae; genus Macrothele; species Macrothele yani. Next base: position 142,100,949 of record CM077001.1, read on the forward strand.
CGCCCTTATGCGTTTTAACTTACGTAAAAATGCTTCAATTGAGACAAAACTTTATCACGCTGTTCCGGAAGTATACTTTATCTGTTCCGCTGAATATCATCGAAATGCGGTCAAAGGTCAGGTCATCGGAGCGAGATTTATTCTACCGCCATTATCCTCATAACTTGAGTAATAAGTTGAGTAATGATTTCTGGTATGTTGGAAATAGTATCATAATCAATGCATTGCATGATTTTACTAACTTGTTATTTCTTTAATCGTATAAAAATTGCATAAATGACAAATTGCGTTCCGTTCCGAGATCTTGTCAAAGTGTAGGAGTTTTCCTAGTAGAACAAAACGAAATATACGAATCTTCCTAAGGATATAAATGTGTATGTAAGATCATAATGACACAATATTTTTGTAGACATAGGACGGGATCCGTTGGGAAAACATTCCGCCAATAATCGAAGGTTAAGCTGATAATGTTATGGCCTATGACAAGGTTGGAGTGATAGCAACAATCAGAGTGCCCGAAGGGACTACTGTAACAGCAGAATACTAAAGAAGATTTCTGTAAAATGTTTCGCGCCCAAAGATTCGCTAAAAAGGCCCGACTTGCTCGAAGCTGGTGTCATAATTTTGCACGACAACGCAAGGCCACGTATTTCCCGTACAGTAAGAGACATTCTGGAAAAGTATGGATGGGAATTGCTTCCCCATGCGCCATACAGTCCTGACATGAGCCCACCAGACTATGACTTGTTCCCAAAACTGAAGAAGCCACTCCGCGGGAAAAGATTCAGTACGATTCAGGATGTTTCTAATGAGGTGACCCGAGTAATCCGACACCTCAACAATGGAGGTGTCCTGACTGGAATACAATAGGTATCATTATTGAGGTAATTATATGGGATAATACCTCAATAATGGATGGGAATTGCTTCCCCATGCGCCACTGGTTGTCACTTCACCTCGATCGAGGTGAAGTGACAACCAGTGGCGCGGACTATCACTTTGTAGCATTCTTTACTATTTGAAACGTGTGTCTGTAGTTTTGAGAACACTACGCAAACTTTCCTCTTCTTATTCACTCAATCGAAGGGAATCAAAGTCCTTCAAATAAAGTTCCAGAAATGCTTACTTACAGTTCGCTTTTTATTCCATCAATAATCACATGAGCACTTTACTCGGATACTCCAACATTCGTAAAGAACTAATTCACAACAGTACTAATATTTTAAAACTGATTAACGTAAGTTGGTAATAGGAAAACTTGATTAACAAACTCTAACATTAAATATATAACAACACAACTCGAACATGCAGACTTCAAGTAAACACAGCTTCAGCCTAATGCAGCTTCCACCAGCTGCATTAGGCTGAAGCTTTGGTTGCTGCTTGTTTCAACATTATGTATCTCTCGTTCTTATCTGTCAACACGAAACTCTGATCACAAGACTGTTGCCAAAATACATTCACCAAGAGAGAAAATATAACGTTAAGGTTGAAAACGCTAAAAGAGGATGAACTCAAATTTACATTGAGAAAGAAACTAAAAATAAAAGTTAAATTGCACTGTAAAAAATAATTGGTGTGATTCTGAAAATAACGTGCAGAAAAGGTGCCGGTAGGTATCCGAGTTTTTCAGAAATTTCTGTTTTTAAAAGTGCCTGTTTATTTTAACCCGTGTTTTCACAGATTTTCCGTAGTCAGAAATTCCGTTTATTTCAGAAAACTACATTTCAGGTTTTCCGTATTTAAACTGAAATTCCGCAAAACCAACGAACGACCTTGCATTTTCCAGTCCTTTCCCCAGATAATCCCTCCGCTCCAGTTAGGATTTAACCCGCGACGCTTTGACTGGTTGAACAGGTAATGCATGCCTTTAACCACTGAGCCACGGACACTGGGGAATACGAGTCATGTACATTGTAAAACAAATTGTGCGCCATGAATTTTTTTTTTTTTGTCATTAATACGAGTGATTTAGTCATTTTATTTTCGGTTGTAACTTTAATATTTTTCAGAACAGGTTTGTAATAATTTTTTTTCTATAGGAGGACTTTTCACAAATTAAGAATTTTTCATTGTGATTTTTCGAAGCAACAAAATACTTTGCAACTTGATTTTTTTACACTGACAATGACTTTCAGTTATCTTTAAAAAAGGTGAAATGCACTTTTTTATGGTATTATTTTACACACACACACACACACACACACACACACACACGCCACACACACACACACAAAGAAACTCCTAAATATAAAATTTACTCTTGATAGCTATAATAGCCTTTGTCTTAAGTTGTTCAAAGACTAATACATAGACATCGTATAATCACCTGCACAATAAGTTAAATACCCGGTTTCTTACAGTATCACAATATATAATAAATAGCTGATGCACTAAATACGGAAGAGGAGAAAGAATTTCCTGTGCCACAAAGAACAAAATTCATGCGATATGCCATCCATAATATCCGATCTCGCTACAAAACTTCGAAATTCGATAGACGATTGAAATTTAAAGGTTAATCAAACCTCAAGTATTCTCAGCAATCGCTCCTATTACCGGTAATTTCTCGTCATACGGATACGGAAAAAGTGAGAACGGAGTTTTTCCGTTAATAAACGAAAGGAATTGCGGAAAGGTTTCTGAAAGATCTGAATTTTCCATTAACACATGTCTAAAACGGTTATTGACCGTCGATATAAGACAGTAACTCAGAAAGGTTTCCCCAAATTCATAATTTTCCAGTGGTACGAAAAATCCGGGAAATTCAGGTTTCTTTCTGTCATTTCACGGAAAAGGTTGTATCAGAAATACGCTTCGTTAATTCACGAAAGAAATGACGGAAAGTGGCTCATGAATTTCAGAAATTCTTTTGCTCTGTAGAGTAATTTCATTGGTTGCCATAGCAACACTCTAATTCAATGACCTCCAGGTTCCTACGTCGGCGCTCTTCATGGTTCAGGAGTGAAGTGGTTTGGAACTGCGCCTAGTATCTCTTCACATGGCCTACACGCAGTTAGTTACACAGTCGTCTGTTCAATTCGCAGTTCCATTTGAAATGACATGCTGACGCGGCTAGTTCTGTTTTAGAAATGGGAGAGTTTTCGTTTCAAAGCCACAACATTTTCCAGAAGTCATTCTTTTAAACGAAAAGTGACTAATTGTAAGAATCCGCTATGTCATTCGAAAAAAATATTTTTTCATAAATTTTAGATACAAAATCATTTCACCTGACGAGTCGCCTCTCATTGTCTTTGTAATTTCCATCGGTCGCATATAAGCGTTACAGTGGCTATACCCAGAGGATATTAACTGCGGGTGGGAAGGTAATTGGACAGTTAAGTAGTTTTGAAGTACAAAGCGTCGCTCCTTTCCTTCTGATGAGGAAGTCGCTGATAGAAGGATCAGCGGGAAATTTCCTTTTGTTCTCCCCCCCCCCTTCAAAGTGGTACAACCTTATGCTTTGTGAGACGGGCCACCCCGTTAGCGGAGAAAAATACCGAAAAACGATATTTTTTCGGTTAGAAGACTCTGTTAGCTTCCACCCCCGTAAAATAATTAGATTTACCCGGTACAGCCAGAGACCTATGCGACTGGCCACTTCGACATCGGGCCGACAGTTTCGACTTTGTGATCTCTATATTGAAGAGAGCAAAGGAGCATCTCAGTAACGGAAGAAAACAGATTATGGCCCTAAGAAAATAAGATGGCACTGAAACAAGAAATAGAGGCGAAATTTTGACAAGAGTGAAAGATTTCTACTTAAAACTATATGAGAAAGATGATACGTCTACTCTAGACATTACGAAAGGTAAGAGTACCAAAGGTCCCCCAGACCTCCCGGCAGAAGTTACAGATGCAATTAAGAACATGAAACAGGGAAACGCTCCAGAAGATGATGTAATTATCGTTGACATTATACAAGAAGCAAGTGGAGAAATTGAAACTACAATCACCCAAGTTTTCACTAAATGTCTCAATGAAGGGAAGATTCCTGAGGATTGGAACAATGCTACAATGATCCTGCTACATAAAAAAGGTGACATTAAGGATCTCAGGAACTACAGGTCCATCAGCCTCCTATCAGTGGTTTATAAAATCTTCACTCAAGTTCTTTCACATTGCTTAAAGGTAACACTGGACAGTGTCCAGTGGACATGGCTCAACCGAGAGAACAAGCTGAATTCAGCAGTGGCCACAACACCATAGATCATATTCATGTACTGAGACAACTACTGTAATGGAAAGAACGAGGGAATATGAACTGCCATTATGCATGGCTTTTATCGATTATGAAAAGGCCTTTGATTCCGTGAACCCATTAACAGTTAGAATTGCTTTGAAACCCTGCGGTACTGAAGATGCTTACAGTAGCATCATTAGTAACATCTATGGAAATGCAAGTGTAAAGTTTCGGCCATTTGATGGTACAGCACCTATAAAAATTGGAAAGGAAGTGAAACAAGGTGACACCATATCTTCCAAACTCTTTAAAGCCACATTGCAAAATGTCTTTCAATCACTGAACTGGAAAAACAAAGGGATAAAGATTAATGGAGATTATTTAACTCACTTTCGTTTTTCGATGACGTAATCATTTTTGCAACAGTCCCTTCAAAGCTGCAGAGTATGATTCAGGAACTTGCTGACAAGAATAAAGAAGTGGGATTAAAAATGAACTTTCAGAAGACAAAAGTGATGTTCAATGCTTTTACAAGAAATGAAAATTTATCGATTGATGGGGAAAAGCTGGAGATTATCGATACCTATATTTCCCTTGGCCAACAGATATCAAGCAAGGGTCACATTGATGAGGAAATTAATCGGCGTATAAAACTTGGATGGAGAGCTTTTGGAAGAAACAGTACAATTTTCAACAGCAAAATGCCATTATGTCTTAAAAGAAAAGTGTTTGATCAATGCATCCTTCCAGTGCTTACGTATGGTGCAGAGACGTGGACCTTAGCTAAAAGAGACATACAAAGGCTGCAGACAACTCAAAGCAGCATGGAGAGGTGCATGCTTGGTGTAACCAGGAGAGATAAGAAGAGTAACTCGTGGTAAAGGAAAATAACAAGAGCGGAAGGCATCATGAACAGAGTAAAATCCCGGAAATAGCAATGTGCTGGATATGTTGCCAGAAGAACGGACCACCGATGGACAACCGAAATTCCAGACTGGATTCCGTGGGACAGGAAAAGACCCAGAAGAAAACCATATGAGAGATGGGTGGATGAAATTCGAAAGCATTTCGGAGTAACATGGAGGAGACAGGCTCAAGACAGACCGTTGTGGAAGAAACTTGGGGTGACCTTGATCCAGCAGTGGATTAATAATGGTTGAGAATAATGATGATACCAAAATAAAACGACTGAGAACTCTCCTTTTGTTTTTTCACTTCAGTGACATTGAAAAATTGAAATAGGTGTTAATGGTTTCCCTTTCTTGTTTTATTTTTATTTCTCACCTTGCTCTCGGGTCGCTAAATACGGGGTAATAGTCCTTTTTTTTTTTTTTTTTTTGAGGAAGTTCTCTGCGTCTAGTTGTGTTTTTGTTTTGTAATGTTTTCGTTTGCATTTTTTTACTAAGTTTGTTTTTAGTTCTACTGCTGTTTGAATCACTATCTCCTCCTCCCATTCACACAGTTCTATTGTTCCTCCAGGGTTTTCAGCTGCAGTTTGGAATGAACACAGCAAGCCAAGGTTTCTATTACACATCTGAGGACATCCATTTGCTGAAAGAACAAAAAGAAAAAAAATAATCTAAATAGAACGAGCAACGAGATGTGTTCAAAAACGAATCCCTAGATGTCGTACACGGAAATCACCGAAAGCCATTACGTCACGCATCGGTCGTCTGAACTATTATGCAAATTAGATGGCACGAAGCAAAATAATGCTCAGTTCGGTGTAACTGGCTCAGAGAAGCACTTACCTCGTTGCTAGGAAGAAGAAGAAAAAATTCATGGTCCTTGATTCATGAAGTACAATTCTTTATCCACTTTCCGGTATTTTCCAAATGAACAATTCAGTTTCAAAACGGTGAAGCTTTAATTCTTTATTTTTGACACATTTCTCGCAGTTCAAGGATCTTCATATGAGGCTGATTTCTTTCCACGGGGAAAGTTTACTTTGAAATCCAAGTAACAACTAAGTAATAAACCTTGTATTAGCTTGAACGGAAGTTAAATAAAATCGTTGATTTTCTGATAGTTGTTTAGAATTTCACGACTAGAGAAAATAATAAATGAAACAGTTTGCCCCTCTTATTTTATAAAAAATTACTAAAAGTCTAAAGTATTTCTTTTATTAAGGAATCGAATAGTTCACTTATGGGAGGTAGTGAAATATTCCATACAGAGCACATTTAAGAGGGGGACACTAAGGAGCTGCAGCCACAGGCCTCGCATTTTCTGGGGCACTAGAATTATGCAAGATGCTTGAAGAATTGACAGAGTTCTACAGTTTTTTTGTAGATAGCACAGCAAAAACTATAAGAAACTGCCTTGCGAAAAAATATTCTATTTCTTTCTGCTTTTTTAGGAGTCCGCCAAAAGTATAGTCGTCCTCAGGTCATTTTTTTTTTTTTTTTTTTTTTTTTTTTTTTTTTTGATATGAGGTTTAACGAATACCGTGAGCAACTCAATGGGCTATAAGCGGTCGCCCGTCCCTAATTTAGGGTCACTGGTTCCAGGGAGGGGAGAGAGCCAGTGCCGTAAGACAAACACAACATCCATGCCTCACCGGGATTCGAACCCAGACCCCTTTCGGACGAATGATCAGAGGCCATCGCTTAGACCACTGCGCCACCGGGGCATCTTTTTTATTTTTTATTTTTTTTTTATTTTAACGACCACGATGAGCAACTCAATGGGCTATAGGAAATTGCCCGTCCCTAATTTAGGGCCACTGGTTCCAGAGAAAGGAGAGATCCAGTGCCATAAGGCAAACACAACATCCATGTCCCACCGAGACTCGAACTCGGACTCCTCCATGTTCATAAGCCAGCACTTAGACCACTGCGCCATCGGGGTGTCTTCCCCCAACCCGTCCATTCTCAAATCTTTGGAAAGCATTACAGAAGGTTTTTTTGTACACATCTGTAATTGGGGAACTTTTCATAAATTGATAATTCATTTGAATCATGATATTTGAATCATATTATTTTGCCCGCTATTTCAGTGTTATTTCAATAAGCTGAATCCAACCCGGGGGGGATAAAGCAGAATTGAACTGATATCCATTTTTCAACGAAGCATTTTTACATTTTCTTGCTATCACTGATTCGTCCACGAATCATGGGATACACACTTCAATATGGCGGGGATATTTTTATGGCTTCTGCATCATATTTTGGGAATGTTATCTCTGGGTATTTTTATTCATCCACCCATACGAGGGGATGCTGATAAGTTTTCGGCCTCACCAAGAAGGAAATGGGCTAGAGGCATGAAACTTACAGACTATTCCACATATTCACCCCGAAGTTCAACACACTTGACTCATCGCTTCTGTAGTTTCATTAACCCTTCCAAAAAAACAAAAATTCTGAAGTCTAATCACGCAAATACTACTCTGCTGCTGATATCACTTCTGAATCATTCGAAAAATGCTTCCCTTTCAAACATTTTTTAAGGTTTGGGAATAGAAAATAGTCCAATTAAGCAAGTCTGGTGAGTAAGGTGGATGCACTTAAATCCCAGATCTCTCAAAACATCCATTGCCTTGCCAGCCTTGTAAGCCGGCGCATTGTCCTGCAAAAAGAGAACACAGTTTTCCTCGCCTCTTTTAATCGGCACATCAAGTTGGAATAATATTCAGGATTTATTGTTTGGCCCTTCGGGAGATAGTCAGTGAGTAAAACGCCTTCCGAATCCCAAAAAACTGTTGTCATGACCTTTCCTGCAGACCTTTGAGTCTTGAATTCCTTCGGCTTTGGAGAACCCGAGTGCCGCCACTGCAGGGACTGTTGTTTCGTCTCTGGATCGTAGGGATGCAACCACGTTTCATCAACAATGACAAGTTGCTGCAAAAAATTATCACAAGATCGCTCGAAATGCTGCAAAACTGATTTGAAAGTGTCCACTCATTTTCATTTCTCATCGACGTTCAAACATTTGGGCACCCACTTTGCTGACATCTTCTGCATATCCAAGTGCTCATGAATTATGAACCCAACATGTTCCCTGGATATCTCCAGTGTCTCAGCTCTTGTTTTAGCCGAGTTTCGCCGATCTCACAAAATCAAGTCATGAAACACGATCAACAATTTCGGGTGTTGTCACTGTCGAAGGCCTCCCAGATCTTGATGCATCTTCGGTCGTAAGTCTCCACGCTGAAAGTTGGCACACCATTTCTTCACAGTGGAATATGAAGGGCACTTGTCACTTAATGTTTGCGTCATACACTCATAGATTTCCTTTGCAGTTTTCTTCTGCAAGAACAGAAATTTCGTCACAGCCCAGAGTTCCACATTCGAAAATTCAACACTTTGCATTGACATGATTCAGTTCAGGCAGTCAAACATCTGAAAAAAAGGAAAAATAAAGAAAGTGCTATTAGTCTGAAATTGGCATTTTACAAAAGAACACTCCATCGAGCTGCAGTGACAAAATAATGCTACAATTACAGGAAATGGGTTAGGCCGAGAACTTTTCAGCATCCCCTCGAAGTGAAATCCCAGATGTGCTACTAATACTGGGGCCCCAAAATACTGTTCAGCCCTCGGGCCCCCTGTTTCTTTAAATGTGCTCTGCATAAGTGTTTTCAATTAAAATTCCCTTTAAAATTCATTTTTCAAATAAAGCGCGCGGTGTGATGTGATGCATTTCATACTAACTTCAGACAGATTTTATGTTTTGTGTACTATAATTTTACGATGCTACTTTTGGAGTTACGTATAGAGAATGATAAAAATAAATGCTATGAAGAACTACTATTCGACTGAAAAGTCATTGTCAGTTTAAAAGGTCTCAAGTTCCAAAACATTCTGCTGCTTGGCAAAATCACGATGAAAAAAATAATTTGTAAATAAGTCCTCCTATGATAGAAGGGAAAATTGAAGGAAAGCGACCAAGAGGAAGGAGACGACTAATGATTCTTGATGATATCATGAGCACAGGAAGCTATCAAGTATTGAAGGAGGAAACAAGGGACAGAGAAAACTGGAGGAAGAGAACTTGTCGAGTTACCGTTGGACCCGTCAAAAGACGGAACACTAATGATGATGACAGAAAACATAAAACAATTACAAACCCATTCAAAAAATAAAGAGCTCCAACAGAACATTGAAATGTCTAATTTACTCGCATTAATGACAAAAAAATAAAAGAATTACAAACCTATTCAAAAAATAAAGAGCTCCACAGTGGCGGCTCGTGGTTGGAAAAATAGGTGAAGAGGTACAAGATCAGTATGAAAATATATCTACTGTCTACAATGAAAATCCCTTAATGAGGACTTACTTCTTTTTTTTCATATTAAATCAATTTTTCTTCCTTTTAAAGCTGCAGATTTGTCGATTATGTCGTCATAAGATAGTTGTTTCTTCGTGAGCATCAATAAAATGTCTTCCTGAATAGAAATATTTGCCAGAGAAGCAAGTCTATCTTGGGAACTAGTGTTTCTTGAACAAGTTCGTATTCTTTTAAGAAAACTTCTTTCCACTGGCACACTTGTAGATGGAATTGTTAAACTGAGGAAAACAAATTTATAATCTTCTGTAAAAATGTCTTTGTCTCCGTGAAACACTCGAAGGAGTTCTTGAGTCAATATATTCCTTAATTTTTCATCGGCATATACAAGACTCAGTTCATTTTTAAGGCGCTGAGTTTAGTAAATATGTTTCTGTAAAAATGTAGATTTTCAAGAGCGCGAGAGGGAAAGCATGCATTAAATTATTCGAATTTGGTTGTGTCAGCAAGTCAGACAAACTGAAGTTTCTTACAGTCTTGAAATCTTATATCCATTTCCATAAGAATGTGGTCCAAAATTTTAAAATAAAATTGTTTATAATTTAGAAAAATTGTTTCCTGTGTAAGAGCAGCATATTGCCGTGCTTATTTCTGTGATTTTGCTAGCTTTTCCAAACTGTGGTTCAAATAACTCATCGTTCCTTTTATGGCACAAAATTTCACGAGGTTTTTTTTTTTTTTTTTTTCTTATTTGAGTTACACAGTAGTTTATGTTTAGTTATTTTTTCTTCAAAAGTTCGAATAATAGATCGGTGGAGCCAAAAACGTAAATTCGAAAGTGTTAATATCATTCAAAAACCCCCTGGCAAGATGAATTGATTTTTTGTCTGATTATTCGCTATTCGTCAGAAATCCGAACACTTCCTTCAATTTATTCTAATCTTTTTTTTTTTTTTTTTTTTTTGATTAGTGGAGGTTTAACGACCACCGTGAGCAACTCAAATGGGCTATAAGCAGTCGCCCGTCCCTAATTTTGGGTCACTGGTTCCAGGGAAGGGAAAGAGCCAGTGCCGTAAGACAAACACAACAACCATGCCTGACCGGGATTTGAACCCGGACCCCTTACGGACGAATGATCAGAGGCCAGCGCCTTAGACCACTGCGTCACCGGGGCGGCAATCCGAACACTTCCTTCAATTTATTCTAATCCTCAACAACTACATTTATTAATTTCGAAGTGGAGGACCATCGAGTTTCTGCTATGGTTGGTCTGCATCTTACGGTTTTGCCGCCCCGGTGGCGCAGTGGTCTAAGCGATGGCCTCTGATCATTCGTCCGAACGGGGTCTGGGTTCGAATTCCGGTGAGGCATGGATGTTGTGTTTGTCTTACGGCACTGGCTCTCTCCCTTCCCTGGAACCAGTGACCCTAAATTAGGGACGGGAGACTGCTTATAGCCCATTGAGTTGCTCAAGGTGGTCGTTAAACCTCCAATCAATCAATCAATCTTGCGGTTGTTGATATAAGTGTATAAGACCGCTTCGCAGAATGGTGAACAAACGAAGCAATTCCGCCGCCCCGGTGGCGCAGTGGTCTAAGCGATGGCCTCTGATCATTCGTCTGTAAGGGGCCCGGGTTCGAATCCCGGCGAGGCATGGATGTTGTGTTTGTCTTACGGCACTGGCTCTCTCCCTTCCCTGGAACCAGTGACCCTAAATTAGAGAATGGCGACTGCTTATAGCCCATTGAGTTGCTCACGGTGGTCGTTAAACCTCCAATAATAATAATAAAAAAAAAAAAAAAAAAAAAAAAAGCGGCAATTCCACTGAGGCTTGCAAAAAGTATTCGACACTTAGAAATTTTAGAAAAACTCTGGTGTAATACAAGATTCAAACGATGAACTAAGCAATATATATATATATATATATCATCATCATCATTGTCAACCATTATCAATCCACTGCTGGACGAAGGTCTCCCCAAGTTTCCTCCACAACGGTCTGTCTAGTGCCAGTCTCCTCCATGTCACTCCCGCATACTTTCGAATTTCATCCACCCATCTTCCATGTGGTCTTCTTCTGGGTCTTTTCCTGTCCCTTGGAATCCAATCTAAAATTTCGGCTGTCCATCGATGGTCTGTTCTTCTGGCAGTATGTCCAGCCCATTGCCATTTCAGGGATTTAACTCTGATCATGATGTCTTCCACTCTTGTCATTTTTCGGATCCAATATATATATATATATATATATATATGTATATATACATACACTGCTGGCCACCCAAAATGCAACACCAAGAAGGAAGCATCCGATTGGCCTGAAATTCGCAGCATGTGTCGCCCGCGAGAGGACATGCAAACGATTAGCATTGCAGGGCATATGCAAATCATGTGCGCCCGGCACGCCACCGAGAAGTAGTATAAGAAGGGTGCACAGAAGGCGGGGTGTAATTAGTGGGAGTGTGTTGTGCTGCCGGACCTGCGCGTGGAAAGCTTCCTAATGCCTCGTCGCAGAATACGGCAGTCATTCCAGCGCGTTTCGGAGTTCAACAAAGAACGAATAGTGGCTTATCGCGACAGCGGTTTATCGTACCGAGAAATCGGCGCCCGTGTAGGACGACATCCAGCCACAGTGAGGCGAGTAGGGATTCGGTGGGTGCAGGAGGGACGGACGGACGGACCAACGTGAGTGATTGCCGCAGCCGCGGCACACCACCGAACGAGAGGACTGGCATGTTGTGCGACGGGCATTGACGGCTCGCACCACCACATCACGCAGGAATTAGGGTGTGTTGCGCAACAACCTGTGTCAGCACGTACCGTTCGACGTCGTCTGCAGGAGCGGGGACTTGTCGCACGGCGCCCATTGCTCCGATTACCATTGACGTTACACCACTGGCGAGTGCGGCGGCAATGGGCCGTTGAACACTGCACCTGGGCTACGGAATGGCACGACATTGTCTTCTCCGACGAATCCCGCTTCTGCTTGCAACACCACGATGTTCGGATCCGCGTGTGGCGGCACCGCGCCGAGAGACTGTATGACGCCTGAATTATGCATCGCCATACCGGTCCGTTGCCCGGCGTTATGGTTTGAGGCGTAATTGGATATGACACCCGCACCCCTCTGGTACGCATCGCCGGTACACTAAACAGCCACCGCTATATCTCCGATGTTTTGGAGCCTGCAGTTCTCCCTTACCTGCAGGACCTGCCAGCGGCCACGTTTCAACAGGACAATGCGCGTCCGCACGTGGCACGCATCATGCAACAATTCTTCACGGCCCACCAGGTGTCACTGCTGCCGTGGCCTGCCTGTTCTCTCGATATGTCGCCCATCGAACACTTCTGGTCGCTGATCGGCAACCGAGTGGCTCGCAAGCATCACCCGCGGCTACGCCTGATGAACTGTGGCAACGTGTGGAAGCAGCCTGTACCGACATACCCCAAGCCCACATCCAAAGCCTCTTTCGTTTGATGCCGCGGCGTTTAGCGGCCGTCATTGCCAGCCATGGGGGGCCACACGAACTATTGATGTCTGCGTGTTCAGCAAGTCGCGCGGGCCTGTAAGCTCAATAGTTTCATCTTCGTATCTGTTGTTATGTGTCTAGTAAATCTGGCTTTGCTATCTCGTGCCCTTCTTGGTGTTGCATTTTGGGTGGCCAGCAGTGTATGTATACATATATACGGAAGTTAAAGAGAACGGAAATTTCGTTAAAAGACGAACACCTAACCGGCAACTTTGCTTCACGTTATTTTCAGGAATTTTCCGGAAATTCACACCACTTATTTTTTTTACAGCGCATGCCTCATTCAGTACTCGAATCTGGGCTCATCTCGGACGACTCTTCAAAACCCAGCGCCTCTTTCCCCTCGGTCACTTGCGCGGTGATGAATCTTGTCTTTCTGCGAAAAACCTGAAAATGTTCATGGTTGTAATATTTATCAGCCGTTGTGAACTTTCATCTTTTCTTGTTAGCCAACGTGACGAGAAAATCGGTAAATTTGAGAATAAAGGAAAGATATAATTACTTTAATAAATACCCAGATCCCTCTGTCTCTCTGAAACACGCTTGACGTCACAGCAACGCCCGCATTGTTGCGTCATCACTTATCGATCAATTCGTGTTTGCTCTCGCGATGTCAAACAGATTGCCTGCTATACAGGGTGTTTCAAAGAGAATGACCCGATTTCATAGTATATTTAATAAGGCAAATGTGGGATAGTTACAAAACAAAGAGCCAAGTATGAAGGTAGGTCTAAAGTTTCACTCTCCACAATTACAAATGCTCAATGTGCCCTCCACGTGATGCAAGGACAATATCAAGCTGATAGCTGAATTCATCCCAAACGCGTCGGAGGGTGTCTTCAGTCACAGAATTTACCGCGGCCGTGATTCTCGTTTGGAGCTCATCCAAGTCAGCGGGTAAAGGGTAAACATAGACACGGTCTTTTATGTATCCCCATGAAAAAAGTCCCATGGCGTGATGTCTGGAGATCTCGGAGGCCAAGCGTGTAGTGCCAAGTCATGGGGTCCCCTGCTTCCAATCCAACGCTGAGGCAATGTGTCGTTTAGAAACCGACGAACTTGGATGTTCCAATGTGGCGGTGCGCCGTCCTGCTGCAAAATGTAATCTTCAAACTCGTCCTGCAGCGGTGGAAGTAGCCAGTCCTTCAGTATTGCAAGATAGGAGTTACCCGTAACCGTGTTGTCCGCAAAAAAGAAAGGACCATAAGCCTTTCTAACAGAAACCGCGCAAAAAACATTCAGTTTTGGTGAATCACGTTCATGTTGGAGAGTTTCGTGTGGATTCTCCAGTCCCCTTATGCGAATAATTGTGGCGCGAAACTTTCTCCCCTTACATGAAAGGTTGCTTCATCGCTAAAAATCAACCTTTGTACGATGGTGTCGTCCTCCATGTCCTCTAACAGAGTTGCACAAAAATCTTTTCGTTGTGTTTTGTTACCTCACCGAAGAGCTTGCAATCTGTACGGCTTCCAGTTGCAATCTGTACGGATTCAGCAGCAAACGCCGTCGTAAAACACGCCAAACAGTCACATGAGGGATGACAAGTTTGCTGCTCGCACGACGAGTAGACTTTCGTGGGCTTCGCTGAAACGCCTCGTGAATTCGTTGCACATTCGCCGTTGAGGTGGTTGGTCGTCCAGGACTCTTTCCCTTACATAAACACCCTGTTTCTTCAAATTGTCGATACCAACGACGAATGTTTTTGCCCACTGGCGGAGCACTGCGGTAACGCCGTTTAAACGCACGCTGCACCGTAATCACGGACTTGGTCTTGCAAAATTCGTGCACACAAAACGCCTTCTGTTGCCTCGACGCCATCTTCCCACTTACTAAGCGTAGCGGCTGTTTGGACGCTCGTGCTGCCATCCAGCGGTAGTCATAACAATCTCTGGGCCACGCCCGTACACATGATACGAGTCGCATTCATCGGTGGTTCGTAGGCCTAGATATCCACTTTTCAAAAATCGGGACATTCTTTATGAAACACCCTATAATAGCACGCGAACACATTGAGATGTCAAGGTGATCGCGTGTTAATTTAAAATATTGGATTATCAATTACTCGAGTTCTATTTATCCGATCTACAAAATTTGAATTAAAATCTTAATATCACGGCAAGTTGAGTTTGCACATTAATTTAATTTAGCACAATTCGAGAATTAATTTGTATGCTTTAATTATTTTTTACATTTTTAATTTAACTAACTTTCTGAGTTTAATGCTGATTGCATTGTACATTTCGCAAAATATCGGTCTATCTAAACGCTCTGACCTAGAGTAAGAACTGAAATCTTGAGATGTCAAAGTGAGCAAAATTGCATCTAAAAACAGATGTCGCCCCAGCAACACATTGTCGACAATTCAGATAGTTCTGATTTGTAATGCCAGATGTCACATTATTTTGTAGAAAAATCTTCGGTATGAAGGTTCAGACTAAACTTCGAATAGGACAATCTAAAACAATCCGTGAAAGGAATAACATGTGCCGGAGAAAAGTAATTTAACGCGAAAAATCAAAACAAAAGTTATTAAGGTAAGTTTACAAGTAAACAACTGGACTACAAGAAAAATTGTTGAACAACAACAAATATTTCACACATAATGTTTCTTTATAGCGAGGTCTTTTGAAAAACGGAAATAAATCTGTACATATAAAACTGAAAGACCCCACTGACTAACTCATCACCGAATCTCAGAAACTACTGAACTTAGAACTTTCATATTTGGCAGGAAATGTTTCTTTTACAACATAGAAGCGCACTAAGAAAGTATTTTCCCCTGCCATAACTTTAAGTGGGTCGAAATGGGTTTTTTAAATAACCCAGCATTGATAACGGTAGGACGTTTTGCAATGATCGAGCCATTGTTGCCCAGCAACTGAAGCCCAGCCCTAAGTTTTGAATAACTTGAATTGACCTGCTCAGTATATATTTTGTTCTAAATTTATTTGTTCTGAATTTATTTAACAAAAAAATCTTTTAAAAATATCACGCAAAAAACGCTATATCATAATATGCTTTGCATTTGAACATTCATACAATCGTTTGACATATCGAATGTCAAAGCTTTTTGAGTCAAAAGTCAAATTGAAGGTCTGCTTTGCCATGACGATCAATAAATCACTAGGACAGTTCTTAAAAATAGCTGCTATCGGCTTAAGAGAAAACCGTTTCTCTCATGACCAGTTTTAAGTAGCGTGCTCAAGAGTTAGTTCTCCTAGCAGTTTGGCGGATGATACCAGAACAGCCAACGTAGTCTGCAAAGAAGCACTAATATAGTTCAATATATTCTTTTTATTTTTCCATTCGTTCATCGCCATAAAAATGTTTAGTTTTTCTTTTTCTATTGGGGATTGAACGACCACCGTGAGCAACTCAATGGGCTGTAATCAGTCGCCCGTCCCTAATTTAGGGTCACTGGTTCCAGAGAAGGGTGAAAGTCAGTGCCGTAAGACAAACACAACATCCATGCTTCACCGGGATTCAAACTCGGACCCCTTTCAAACGAATGAAATGTTTAGTTACAAATGACAACACTCCGCATCTTATAAGGATGCAAAAATTCATGCTATAAACATTATGTATTTGAATCTATTTTTATTACCGATATGATATAATCAAGTTATAGAACAAACCGATCAAGTGTATTATCAGTATATTAATTTATGGTACAAATTATGGCATGGTATGAAATCCTGTATTATAGAAATATTTTTAATATCATCACGTTCGAAGAACGTGTATTTAGCTAGTAGCATATAATTTTCAGCTCTAACATGAATGAGGTAAGTTTTTTTCTACATTTCCTCAGAAAAAAGACGGCGTCTATTTGATTCATTTTCAATCATCTTCAATTAAAAATTTCTCCGTCATAGGACGGGCAACATCCCCTATATATTAGTATTTATTTAAAGTTAAAAGACAACTGTCCTAGGACGGGCTATAGGCTAGTTTTTAAATAAACATTTACAACTAAAACCGAAGAAGCACCATAGAGATAGAACAAGTTCTCCAAATAGGGGTAAGTTTGGTGGGGAGTGTTACAACTTTAAAAGACCATCCACGATGATCACAGACTCCCCAAATGACTCCTTCTTTCATTGTGATGGAACGCTAATGTCTGCTGTCCCTGGCTATATTATCGGAGGCCAGAAAACTGTTGTGTATTCCTTTTTTTTGAAAAAAAAAAAAAAAAAAAAAAGAGATGAATGAACTTGAAAAGATACCAAGACGCGGCACCGCCGTGACAAAGGAAGTTGGGTGAGGCAACAACATTCCAGTGGTTACGGAATGTAACTTTTATGGAGATAGACGCAGGCCGCAGAAATTCCGAATGCACATCTATTTCATCCTGGTAAATTTTTCTTTTTTTATTTGTAACTAAGCGCAAAAAAAGAAAAAAGCTTGTGGTTTATCCTCCAGCAGGCGCAGATGGCCGTTAATGAATTTCAGCTAAATATTTACTTCACTCATGATCCCTATGAAGAGTCAGTAGGTATGTACAAGCAAAAGTATTGCACTCAAAATAGTATAACTATACTAATAATCCGAAATTTCTTGGGGTAAAATAGAAATAAAACTTTCCAAGCGTTCGTTCATCAACCAGATGGCTTTTTCAAGGAAGGTAGACAGCAAACTGGATAATACAACGTTTCAACAATTTGAACGCGGTGACTTGACTAGAAAATAAATGAATAGGCGCAAATGTGATAATTCGAAGAAACGAGGTCACGTTGGTTGGGTACGAGGTATCATGGTAGAAAACGCAGCATTATTTGAAGAATTGATTCCAAATACGTGGCAACTCCAGAGAGACGCTATCATCGCAAGACTCGCAGCTGGTCAAGATTTCCAAGGTTCCGTGAATGGCAGCAGATTTGGATGTGGAGTATAAAGGTAATTTATTTACATCACTCCATATAAAATCGGCGGACTTGAACTTGACTTCTCTTGATAGGGCAGTGGTTATTTTCCGGTCTCTTGTATCCCTTTTATGTTCTCTGATTCTAATTCCAAACGAACGTTTGGTCATTCCGATGCAGTATCGCCTAGAGCCGTCCGGATATTGTAGTGGGATGTGTGACGTGCTTGCGCCGCAGGACGCACATGAGATAAAGGCAGATAGCAATGAGAGCACATGTCCTCGTAGCTCAGTTGGGAGAGGGACTTACTCCGGAGTGAGGTGACCCAGATTCGACAAACCTGTGTTTTCACAGATGGCATAAACACCTGCCTCATTGAGAAGAGGGGGCTCGTCAATATTTCTCTTAAGCATCGTATACAAAGATGCCGGAGACGTTATTGCGACACCGAAGTTCATCCTCCTCAGCGCGTTTTTGAGTTGATAGGAAACATTTGGTATGTAGGGAACAGAGCCCAGGTAGCGAAATTGCGGCATAAAAATATTAGAACGAATGGTTCTGGATTTCTCGATAAAGTTATGCATCTGGTTCGACGTATATCCTGCGTCAGGGGCCAATTCGACGATGTTTTTTAGTTCGGATTGTCTAGAACGGGCATCGGGTGAGACAGCAAAGGCTCTTCTAATTTGAGAACGGAAGAAGACCGTCTTGTAATCATCAGGGCAGAATGAACTGCGGAGTATCAGGTTGGGAACGGAGGAGTGTTTATAATGGCTTCCGTACGAAGGCGGCTGTCATGCGATTTGCTGACTGAGACGTTGAGATAAGGTAAAAGCTTGGAAAGTTTTATTTCTGAAACTTGTGTGCGAAAGCTAGGAAAGTTTTATTTCTATTCTACGCCAAGAAAATTTCGGATTATTAGTATAGCTATACTATTTTGAGTATAATTGGTGTACAGTTCCTACTTATTGAACTTGTATTGCAGTCAATCACAAAATTCAACATACAAATACGAGGTGGATCGAAAAGTAACGCGCACATATACACAGTGATACTACATTTCTTAGCTATTTTTCAACATAAGAACCCAGCTATTTTTTTAACCTCAGCTATTTTTCAACATAAGAACCGAGCTATTTTTTAACCTGAGCTATTTTTCAACATAAAGAACCACACATACACAGTGAAACTACATTTGCCGCCCCGGTGGCGCAGTAGTCTAAGCGATGGCTTCTGATCATTCGCACGGAAGGGGTCCGGGTTCGAATCCCGTGAGGCATGGATGTTGTGTTTGTCTTACGGAACTGGCTCTCTCCCTTCCCTGGAACCAGTGGCCCTAAATTAGGGACGGGTGACTGCTTATAGCCCATTGAGTTGCTCACGGTGGTCGTTAAACCTCCAATAAAAAAAAAAAAAAAAAGAAACTACATTTCTTAGCTATTTTTCAACATAAGAACCGAGACGCTTGAGACATTTATCCCAGCGTGGTACCAGTTTTAGTATACCTTGTATGTAAAAGTCCGTTTTCTGGGCGTATAGCCACCTGCGGACAACCGATTTGACTTTGTCAGTCGAATCGAAGCGTTGGCCGCTGAGGACCAAACAGATGAAAGTACGAAGGAACTAGATCCGGACTGTACGGTGTGTTCTGGAACACCTCTCAGCCAAATTGCGCAATTTTGTCACGAACGTGTTGTGCAACATGTGGGCGAGCGTTGTCATGAAGCAGCCTGACATTTGCAGCCTCTCTGTTGGGCCTTTTGTCACAAAGGGTACGACGCAATCTTGTCAATGTGTTAGCGTTGGTTTTGGCATTCACCGTGGTCGCCGTTGGATGAAACTCCACCAGCAGAACGCTCAGAACACCGTTATGAGGAAGTTTTGTGCAGATTGGGTTACTCTGAATTTTTTGGTGGCAGGGAGTCGGAATGTTTTCACACCATACTGGCCTTCTTTCTTTCGGGGGTGAAGTGGTACGCTCAGGACTCATCGCCCGTCACTAAACCTGCCAGAAATTCATATCCTTCTCCTGCATAACGCATTGAGTAGTCCAAGGATGAGATCATTCTGTGTCCCTTCTGGTCGTCTGTCAAGTTCTTGGGCACCCATCGCGCACTGTCCTTGCGAAATTGCAAATTGGCATGTACAATATCGTACACTATACCGTACGAAATGTTGAATTTATGTGCCAATGCCAGCAGATGGATCCGCCGATCACTTAGAAATGCCTGTTCAATGCTTCTTACAGTGGCAGGTGATGACGCGGTTACAGGTCGAACGGAACGTGGCGAATCGATAAAGTTGCCACGACCCTCTGCAAATAAACTGCACCATCTGCAGATGTTGCTGAGGTCCAGGCAATCACTACCATACACTTCGACCATTTCTTTGTGAATTTACGTCGGAGGTTTCCGTTTAGTCCACAAAAATCGGACTACACCGTGTTGTTCTTCATTCGTAGACGACGCTAACAAACATGGCATCTTTGTGCCGTCGTTCACACTGACTTCCACCACTGATCCAGCCAACCCGGCCTGTAGCGTGATATTCAAACTCATTGTCTGCCAAACTGCAACCTGCAACTTGCAAAGAGAAACAAGTTAGTAAAATCATGCAATGCATTGATTATGACACGTTTTCCAACATACCAGAAATCGCGCGCAGACAAACCTTCCTCCCTACATTGACTATTGATCCGTTCAGTATACTTCCGGAACAACATACTAAAGTTTTGTCGCAATAGAAGCATTTTTACTCAAGTTATGAGGACAATCGCTGTGGAATAAATCTCGCTCCTGTGCCCTGAGCTTTGACCCAATTTCGATGATATTAAACAGAATTGGTTCAGTATACCTCCGGAACAACATATTTTGTCGCAACAGAAGCATTTTTTTTTTAGAAGCATTTTTAGTCAAGTTATGAGGATAACGGCTGTGGAATAAATCTCACTCCTGTGTCCTGGCCTTGACCCCATTTCGATGATATTCAACAGAACCGGTTCAGTATACCTTCGGAACAACTTACTAAAGGTCGCAATAGCAGAATTTTTACTCAAGTTATTTTACTCAAGTTATGAGGTTAATGGCTGTGGAATAAATGTCGCTCCGTGCCCTGACCTTTGATCCCATTTCCACGATATTAAACAGAATTGGTTCACTATACCTTTAAAACAACATACTAAAGTTTTATCGCAATAGAAGCATTTTCAGTCAACGTATGAGGATAATGGCTGTGGAATAAATCTTGCTCCTGTGTCCTGTCCTTTGACCCCATTTCGATGATATTCAACAGAACCGGTTCAGTATACCGCCGGAACAACATGATAAAGTTTTGTCGTAATCAAAGCATTTTTACATTAGTTATGAAGCATAAGAGCGATGAAATTGATCCCGCTCCCATGTCCTGCCCTTTGACCCCATTTTGTCCATTTTCAAAAGGGTTCTCGTCCCCAGGTTGTCTCCTTCTACATACTAAAATTTCAACGAAATCGAATCATTTTTACATGAGTTAGCGTGCGAACAGACTGACAAAGCTGGAACATATACGCTTCTTCAACCTACGGTTGGAAAGCGTAAAAAAATTCCTGTGCGTTACTTTTCGATCCTCCCTAGTATGTTCAAAATAGAACCATTTAAGAAATTATGATCGTTTGGGAAACCTTTCATGTTTAGCTATGTGCCTCACATTTTACGAGTGCAACAATATTGTAAAATAATAAATTATTGAAACAAAATAAATTCAGTCATGGATATAAAAATAACTTCGAAGATCACGTCACAAAAGTCTGTATAGAGCGTGTGTATTTCTGTCTCGTCATACAAATTCGTTCCTATTTAAGCAATCAGGAAACGGAAGTGCACCACACTGCTGAAAAGTTAATAGTGTGTGCATTAGTTGTGTTATTTTTAGTGTTCCAGTTATAATGGCTCCACGAAAAGAAATTTCTCTGCACATGAGAAATGCGATAATACAGCTGCCAAAGGTAAAAAAAAAAAAAAATTCAAAAATTGTTGGAGAAAGCCATTCAAGTGTCAAACTGTTATTAGGAATCACAATTCAACAAAGCTCGAAGTCTT
The DNA here is from genome assembly GCA_039090855.1 of Macrothele yani. Classification (NCBI taxonomy): domain Eukaryota; kingdom Metazoa; phylum Arthropoda; class Arachnida; order Araneae; family Macrothelidae; genus Macrothele; species Macrothele yani. Next base: position 142,122,826 of record CM077001.1, read on the forward strand.
CGCCCCAGGATATCTAGTGATCGAGATGCTCGAGCTGTTCTAAAAGGAGCCAAGTCAAATTCGAAAATATCTGTTCCAAAAATAACGAAATACAGAGGGTGAGTCGAAAGTTTTTCAATATTTGGATCACTTCATGTCTGCATATGCACCTTTACGACGAAAGCTGACTGGCATTCAAGGCATAGGCAATCGTGTTGCACCGTCTTTAGCCATCCGTCTGCCAGTTCTTCGATACCGCAGCGGTACTATAGTTCTTGCCCTTTGAGGTGAAGAACTCCTTCACATTAGCCGCCACCTCCTCCTGGTGGTTGAAGTTCCGCCCGCAAACGAAGTAGGCCATGCACCGGAAAAGGTAATAATCCGACGGGGCAAGGTCCGGACCATATGCTGGGTGTGGCATCAGTTCGATGCCCTCAAGCTCCTGGAGTTTTGCCAGGGTCGTTCGGGCGGTTTGAGGCCGAGCGTTGTCCTGCTGTAGTAGAGCGCACTTTCTGTTCACCAGTGCAGGGTTCTTCTCCTCCAAAACGGCATACATCCACTCCAGCTGTTCAGAGTAGAGGTTGGCGTTGTTGGTCCGACCGTCTGGAACAAATTTGTAATGGATTATCACCTCGAATTTCCACCAGACGCAGAGGATCACCTTGTGCTCGAAGCGCCCACGTTTGGCAACAGGTTCTGGAAGCTGGCCCGGGCTCAGCCACTGCCGTTGTGCGTTAGGATTACGGAAAGAGACCCACTTTTCATCGCACGTAACATTTACCTTGATGAAACGTACATCGCGGGTTTTCTAGGAGTTTCGTGCTCGCTTCCACTCGGCGGTTTGCATCAGCTGGCGTCAGTTCGTGAGGGACAATGCAGCTGCTCCTTTTGATCTTGCCGAGGCCATGAAGGTGACGAACCACGGTGGTTTGTGATATGCCCAGCTTGCCTGATAATCTCCGAGTGCTGCTTGTCGGATTTGCCTCTACGGCCTCCGAATCCACGGTTCGCGGCCTACCTGACCTTGGCTGATCATCCAGGTTTCTGTCACCTGAGCGAAATTTCTTGAACCATCTGGTTGCGGTGCTGTGGTCCACAAAACCTTTCCCTTTCGCATGACAAATGTTTCGTGTTGCAGTACGCGACTTTAACTAGTTTAAACATGCATACCCGCCGCAGCACATGCGTTTATGCAGATATGGTAAAACGTTCGGCTCACCCTCTGGATATTGTTACGACGACTGTTAAGACTGTGCAATGCCACGACTATACGAATAATTCTTCTATCTAAAAGATTTAATGGTAGAGATCCCAGACGAAAGCCTCTAATAATCTCAACAGATCAGACAAAAAGACTGAACTTTGCCGAAAAGTATATCAACAAAGACTTTGATTTTGGAAAACAGTATTGGATCGGACGGTCGTGGAAAGATTTCGCGACGGAAAAATGAAGAAATGAAACCCGAAGATATGGTTCGCACAGTCAAGCATGCTACAGGAATAGGGAGGGAATCAAAGGGTTAAATCCGGCGTATCGTGAGCGAGAGAGAGTAAAATCCGCCGGCCAGCGGACAAGGCGGTATAAGGGATTTGTGTGCAACGGTGAGGGGGAGGATCCGCAGAGAGGGTGGGGTCAGCGGAGCAGAGAGGGGTCAGTGCTGAGGAGTGGGTGGAGGCCGATAGTCAAGGAGTTGCTTGGTGAATGAATACAAAAGAGTGACATCTTGCACAACACCCAAAGATTAACATTGATTGCGGAATAGGGAGAGTAAAATCCGCCGGCTCGCGGAATAGAGCGGTACAGCGGCGTAGGGGTTTTTTGTTCAGTAGCCAAGTAGCTCCTTTAGGTGATTGAAACCAAAAGAGTGATATCTTGATTAACTTGATGCAGTTGCTTCTGCTTGGAGATAAGGTTGCTTTAAAATTGAATCTGCAACTTCGCAATGGATATCATATAAAATATATATTAGATCCACTTTTACTGCTTCGGTTACTGTTGAAATAAGTTCATTGTTTTTTTCTTAAGGTGGACGTCAAGTAATCTTTCTTCCTATACTTCCAATGGAAAAACTTCTGTACACATTTTCTTCACAATTAATGCGTTCCCAAGGATGAAAGTTTAAACATCGATTAAAATAGCTTCATTTTAAAACTTGTAATACTTAATATTTTCTAAAACATAACCATAATTATGTAATCCAACATTTGTTTGTCTAGTGACGTCATCAAAGTACAGGTGGCGCCATCTTTTTTCTGGTTTCAACACCACCAAAGGAAAAGTTATTAATTTTTAATATAATTATGGTTATGTTTTAGAAAATATTAAGTATTCCAAGTTATAATATGAAGTTATTTTAATCGATGTTCATATTTTCATCCTTGGGAACACACTAATTTCGAAGAAAATGCATACAAAAGTTTTTCCATTGGAAGTATAGGAAGCAAAATTACTTGACGTCCACCTTAGCAAGATGTTTCTAATTACAGATGAATACAGTACTTTGAAAACGCAAGGTAAATCATGCTTTAAATAAAAATGCGGAAAATAGGTAACAAATAGCATGTAAATAATATTGTTTAATATTAATATTATTAAATATTATTTGCAGGCACGTTATAATGTAAAAAAATATTATTGTAGTGGCTATCTTGTCTACCATCATCATCAGGAGTTCACCCTTAAACGAATGTTGTTCATGTTTTTGCTGAAATTATTTGGTGACTATTTTTTTTTACTCCGTTTCCACAGCACCCAAGAGGTAGGAGTCCTGACGCGTTTTTTTATAGAGGTGTCGCAAGTAGCCCTATAAACCTCTTTTTCTTTTTTTCTATATCACAAACATGTAAAATTTTGCTTACATCATCTCATCAATTTTATAGTGGCCATAGTCTAACGTATTTATACCATCATTCAATATATATCTCTTATCATCTAAAGGGGATAGTGCTACTTTGCTAACGGTGACTGTTTTTATGTGATGCTGCCTGCTTTCAAGTTTCGTTATTCGTTCTCTAGTTATACATTGGTCAAAGAGACAGTTCTTGTAATTTTCGTGTTTGAGATTTTTTTGGACCACGTACTTCGCCACGCCTCTCGCTCTTTTCTGCTCATCAGCACCTGTCTTCAAGCTATACATTTTAGGGCGGAGCCCTACAAATTCCTCTGCACATCTACCGTTCAGCTCATCCTTCATCTTCCCCAGTTTCTTCTTATTTTCATTGCTATGCAGTGGATGATCAGTGGATAATCCGAGGTATCATAAAAAATGCATGTTTGCAAGCATGTCTTGATCATCCGTTTGAAATTCATAGCAAAGGGAGTCCCTATCTGTAAACAGTAATTTTACTCTATCACCATATGTTGGAATTATGTGTCGATAATGAAACCCGTACACTAAAACCTTGCTGAGGTCTAAGATGTCGAAACCTGAAAAAGTGGGACGATTCAGAAACAAAGAAGTACTTTTCATGTTAATTGCAACTAGCTCTTCATCAAAACGCATATAGGCATGAAAAGCAGGTGAAGCTACTAAATTTTTTTTGCACGGTCTTCATTTTGTATTAAGTAAATGTTTGACCGATTTCTAAGGTTTTTCATAGTTTTTCTAAAGCACGCATTGTTCATCAACTTGAAAAAGCGTTTTTGGAAGCTGTTTTTTACCTGTTTTCTTTGTTCAGCGTTGAAATTTATATAGCCCTGTAACCATGAGTTTTGCTCAAATTTCAGGACTCGATGAACCTTCTTAAGCTCCAAACGCAAATTCAAATAAGTTTGTAGTTCTCGATAATGTACAACATATTTTTGCTTCGGATATAAATTTGGAGTTAATTTTCTAACGTTTCGATGGAGTGACATGTTCTTCTCTTGAGCAGAGGTTTTTACATATGGATATAGCATAGACGTTGTTATGGGCAAATTTTCGGGAGCTAGGGGCTAATCGTTATGTAAATCACGTACGTGGAATGAATAGTCCAAATCCACTTCCAAAATGTATTCCTCCGTGTCGTCAGCGCTGCAACTCATCACTTTCTCTTTTGTGATGTTCTCAACATTGCTCATCCACTGAAAATTTTTTCGGGACATCGCACAGTGGGGTATTTTTTTTTTTTTTTGATTGGAGGTTTAATGACCACCGTGAGCAACTCAATGGGCTATAAGCAGTCGCCCGTCCCTAATTTAGGGTCACTGGTTCCAGGGAAGGGAGAGAGCCAGTGACGTAAGACAAACACAACATCCATGCCTCACCGGGATTCGAACCTGGACCCCGTTCGGACGAATGATCAGAGGCCATCGCTTGGCCAGTGGAGTATTTGCATCGAAAAGTTGGCCAAAATTATTTTCATACTTTCATCGCATTTGATTGAGATAATTTATTAGTTTACGAAGTAAGAAGGGAATTAAGCCACATTTAGAAAAGTCAAAAATATATTTAGTGCAATTATTTTGCATACTGGCCTTAAACACACATTGAACACGCTGTGTATGAAAGAAACACCCGTTGTTTAAGCCGATAACTCGGGATCCATAAAATATCTTCAGCTGGTATTCCCATTATAGGTTTAGGGACATCTACAGTAATGCCTAGTTTGGTTTTAAATTCTATAACGAAGTAAATATCTCCGTCATTTTTGGTCTACGCCGGTATTCGAACCCGGGTCCACTCATTCCGGAATAAGTTGCTCTACCAATTAAGCTACGCGGACGTTTTAATCTGATTCCTATCTGCCTTTATGTCGTGTGCGTCCTTCTGGCAGGTACGTCACATCTCCTGGTACGTTACATCATCTCCCCCTTATTATTATTTTTTTTTTTTTTTCGAAGTGCTGGAGAAAGGATTCTCTTATTTTTCCTATCTCGCGGTGTGGAAATAACATCACACCAATGCGAGATTTTGAACGGTCGGGTCATCCGGATAGTTCGGGCGCCATTATAACGAAGTAAATTTCTCCGTCATTTTTATCCGCGCCGGGTTTCGAACCCGGGTCCACTCATTCCGGAACAAGTTGCTCTACCAATTAAGCTACGCGGACATGTATTCTGATTCCTATGTGCCTTTATGTCGTGTGCGTCCTTCTGGCAGGTACGTCACATCTCCTGGTACGTTACAATTCCTCTTGAACGTTCGCTTTTCTTTATTTAACTACACATTTGTCGTTTTCGGACCTTAGTTGCTCCTTTTTGACGGGAAGTTTGTCTGACAAGTGAAGCAAGCTATCAAATAATATTATTCTACCATGTAAACTGGACAAATCAAACTTCAATGTGCTTACATGAGCTTATATTCTTTTTGATAAATTATAAAATTCTTTCGATATGGCTTCGCAGATGTAACACTTCAAAGCTGATGTAGTGCCAGTGACAGCATTGCATACTTTGGAATCGGTCATTGTTAATGTCATCGTATGTTTTATAGACATGGTCCTACTTCGATTTTCGTTTTGTTTTCAAACTGTTGACTTTTGTCTGTGCGTAATTTATTTCTTTGTTAATATGTCAGCGGATTCATTAACAAATTTCATCCTGATAGGTTGACAGTACCGAGGAGAAGACGGTGTGGGATTTTGCAAGATTATTTGGCTGTTGTCTGTACCGCAAATTCGGTGTAGCGGTACCACACAGCTTTGAAATATATTGGCATCTGATTCTAAGCTGTTTTCAACCATTTCCTTAAATTGTGCCTGTTGAGTCATTCGCATTCCCACTTCGTCATTAATTCCAATGTACCACTGTCACCTTCGCTCAGAGTTTGCACTACTTCTTCCAAATGCAGCAATAATCCTGCAGCAGTATCTTCCAATAAATCTTGCAGACTGATCTCAGCGCAAGTAGCTATCACTCGATAAGATTCAGGAACAGGGTAAACAATATTTTTCAGCTTTTTGCAATACAGTGTAACACGGATGAAGCTGTTGTCGCTGGTTCTGATGATCTCGTATTGTCTTCTTGACAAACATGCTTCTACAAATATAGGAAGATCTTGTAAAAATGATAATTGTTTTTTCTCTCTCTCCTTTTTTTAGGCTACTGGAGTACGCCTTCCTGTATTTCATTGCTTGTATAGGAGGATATTCAGTAATTTTCTTGAGAACTTTTGAAGCATCTGCCTTGCTGGAGACTCGCAGCTTTATCTGGATGGCAAAAGTAAATTCGTCGGTGTCTAGTGTTGGTCGGATTTCTTCCATTTTCTTCTTTTACTGAGTTCGCTTGAGTCGCTAAAAGACGACTTTGGTCACCCCGATTGACTTGGTGCAACGGGTATTCCTAAAGTGCCTTGCAGTCAACTTTCCTTCTTTTCCTTTTTTTCTTTTTTTTTAAATGTCTCATCTTCCTTGTGCGTAGCCCACCATTTGCGTTTAAACTCTGATTTATAGGATATTCTGTGCTGAAACGCTTTAGATTGTTCCTCCGTATAATTATCTCGGCTCTTTTTAATATATTCCAATTTTTAGTTGATATCTTCATCTTTGAGTTATTACATGTGACACTAATTGGATTCCGGAAGGCTATACAAATAAAAGAAAAACCCATTTCTTGTAAAGTTAACAAAAATGTGAAAACTAGTATTTGTGACGCAAGCGCTTAAATAAATAATACCACGCGATTCCGCGGCTAATTCTTTTGGTTTTATAAACTCAAAGCTTAACTCATTGTAATAACACGAAAAAAACATCGCGACACACCCTGAAGTGCAACAGAATCATTCGTGAAATGTTGCATTCGTAAAAAAAATCACTGAATTATTGATTATTTTCAAAGCGCGATAGGTACATAGAGATTAATGATATGAAAGTAAAAAGCTTTCAAAGGTGTAGTACATTAGTACCTCAGAAGTTTCCACTTTACACTGTTTCTTTAAAATGTATACAAATCGCTAATACACGTGCGATATTCCAGAGACAGCCTAGAAGGGATACCTGCACTATTAGCAACCATCAACTTTCGACTGAGGGGTGCGGCACATCGGCGCACGGGCGTTAAAAAAAATCACGTACCATCGTTCCCTATCTATTCAACTCCCTCTGTGGCAAGAATTATACGCCTACGGCAAAATTGACGAAAACGACTTTTGGCCAGGTTTTCCATGCAAATACTCAACTGTCCATCGGCCACAAATATAGTTTGTTAAAATCTAAGAACATGATGTATATACTTTGATGGAAAGGATTAAAATCGCTTAAATATTTTTTATCGGCTTTTGAATATCTGTTAGATATCATTGATACTCCTCCTCGGATGCCTTTTTTAATAAAAAAAATATGCATTTCCAGATCTGTTAGCAGTTCTATCCGAACTTTACTGTATTTCAGCATGGCCTGCCATGCGACCCCAGGGGCTGTGTATACATGACAGGGATCTATTTGATAATACTCTAAGCACAAATCCCTAAAGTTTTGTAACACATCGGCCAGGAGAAATATATCAGTTTTGAGATAAATAACATGATATTCTCCCATGTTACAAATGCCGAATGAATTCCACATATCTTGAGCATGCTGGTAATCCTCAAGCGAAATATGTTCATAAGAATATATCTCGGGGTGGTAAGTGTGTACCTTAAAACTTTTCGACTGAATTCACATATTCATAGGGATACACTCCATTTCTAAGTAGAAGATGAATCTTACCAGATAGTATATGGTCTCTCATAATTTTAAACCGGTCCTCAGTGAGATAATCAGCCAGCTTCTCTAAAGATGCACTTAAAAACTGATAAGAATCCAAGAAGTACAACCTCCCTAAAGAAAAAGTAATGTGTGTTTTAGGCAATGCATTCAATTCGACGATTTTTTATATTTCCAATTCCCTACATGATCAAACGCGTGTCATAAGATAGCGAGTTATGTAGAATTACAGGGATTTTGTATGACACTTTAAAATTCAATTTACATTTTGAATGAGCTGCTTCACGATATGTACCTGTTACGTGGTCGTGATCTCTGTCACTTCCTAGAATTTCCCTACATATATGGCAGTTGACTTCGCTTTCAAAAGATTTCTTTTCAGCTTCAGATAAGTGCAGAGGCTGAATGTTTTTTTAAAGGGTTCTAACGTGCTCCTCTTCTTTCAACATGGAACTGAGAAAATGGTCTACAGCATTTTCACCATGGATATAGGGTTACAAGGAAAGCCCTTGATTAGGCCAATATCTCACGAACTACGGCAGTTAGCGATTTACTTCTTGTGCAGTTGTATAGGAAACCCCTGTGGCGCACACAACACCACCACGAAGAATCCCATCTCCCCTTTTTGACGGGAGTTGGGATAGGGCAGAAAAGTCAATTACAAACTTGTTCAGTGAGGCTAAAAATAGTACAAAAATGTTTTTGTCCCATAACAAAAGATGGAAGGGAACCGGGAATGTGGCCCCAAGAAATTCACAACATCCGGAATAAACGACAGAGTATTTAGACAAGAACTTATTACTTAGAAATTATCTAAACTGGTAAGTTCTAAGTAAATGAAAGCAGAAAGGAAAGGTTTTCCTACAAACCTATAGTTCTTGTTCTGAAATAAACCGCAGTTCCTTGACATATTCAATATCAGACTTTGATGTCCAATACAGTAAAATATAGACTGAGAGAAGGAGAAATAACAAAGTGGCGAAACACTCATCCAATAGGAAAACTGTATGTACATCTAATTGACTTGCGTACGTGGCAAAGCTTTCGACTTCCCGTCACTAGTTCACGAAGTGTTAGCACACCGACCACGCATATCATTTTTGTATTCTGACGACGGAGCAGAAAGCGCATTTGAAATCCATGCAAATATGCTTCGGACGCAGCGACTCAGATAGCTTTCCGTTATTTTCGCATTTGGAGAGTCCCCTTCAGTCTTTTGTTATGGGACAAAAACGTTTATGTACTATTTTTGCCGCGCTGAACAAGTTTGTAATTGACTTTTTTGCCCTATCTGCAAAGTGGGGCGCGATAGCACCCTAACCCCCAAACAGGGAGCGAAGGTATCCTTCGTGGTGTTATTGTGCGCGCCATAGGAGGTTTCCTACACAACTGCACAAGAAGTAAATCGCTAACTGCCATAGTTCGTGAGATATTGGCCTGATCAATTACTTTCCTTGTAACCCTGTATATTTGAGGCGGCTTTATAGCTTTGCCATGCGGACCAACCATTATATATGCATGGTTGAAGGTTTAACGACCACCGTGAGCAACTCAATGGGCTATATGCAGTCGCCCGTCCCTAATTAAGGGGCACTGGTTCCAGGGAAGGGAGAGATCCAGTGCCGTAAGACAAACACAACATCTATGCCTTACGGGATTCGAACCCGGACCCCTTTCGGACGAATGATCAGATGCCATCGCTTAGACCACTGCGCCACCGGGGCGGCTTTAAAATCTTCGCATGCAGTCTTGATTTTTAAGAACGCTGTATTCACATATTCTTCGATGGATTCGTCAGTTGGGTTTGTAACGCACTTGCTTCGAAAAAAGGCGTGAGTGAATTCTACGCCATTTCGTTCTTTCCAACGCGAAAACCGTATTTTACATAAGGCATACCCTTTGATGGGGACATCAAACGAAATTCTCCGCACCAATGTGTTGACTAAATTTCCTCGAATACTGTTCAGAAATACAGTGAGATCAGCCTCTCTTCCGGCATCCGGATAAAACTGGTGATCAAAAAATGTATCAAGTGCACTTCCGCAGTTGTTGTTTTCAGCGCTAGACTTTCGTTTTTTAGACACATGGGAATGTTCTTTTTTTTATCTTTTTTTTTAATTGGAGGTTTAACGACCACCGTGAGCAACTCAATGGGCTATAAGCAGTCGCCCGTCGCTAATGTAGGGTCACTGGTTCCAGGAAAGGGAGAGAGCCAGTGCCGTAAGACATACACAACATCCATGCCTCACCGGGATTCGAACCCGGACCCGACTCGGACGAATGATCAGAAGCCATCGCTTATATCACTGCGCCACCGGGTCGACTCAAGGGAATGTTTAAAAGTATCCATTCGCTTTTCTTGTTTTCCCCATTCTGATTACAAATACTGCCTGTGAAATTCTTAGAATTCTTAACGTGGTGAGTTAGGTCGCTGGTCCTTGTAAAGCGAGTGTGACATGTACTGCATTCGAAATTCTTTTCACCGCTATGCGTCTTTTCATGACGATTCAAATTACTTTTGGAGGAGAATGATTTCTTGCAAATAAAGCAAGTAAACCTGAACCGGTTATCAACGTGTTCAACACTCGGACCCGCAACCGCTTCATGATTTGCAGCTGGAACTGTTTCAGACTGATGATTCAAACTATTCAAATGAATGGGTTCATCAGGTAAAAATTCCTCTGTGAGGTCTTGGCTAGTTGGAAATTCTCCAAATTCTTCAAAAAATTTTTAATTCCCTACAAGAAGATCAACATCCCACCAAGAATTGAATTCCTGAGAAAGAAAAAAAAATCCTCAATTAAGTATCTTGAAGTCTCGATAAATGTAAAAAGAAAAAAAGAAGAAAATTGCTTTAAATAACCCCTTCTAAATAAATATCTCTATCTGACCCACACATTTCATGAACTATTCTACTCCTGCATGAACAAATATCCTAACACTCCACCCGAAAACTCTGAGCAACAGAACTCAAATCAAAGGGGGAAATGATTAAAATAAAAAAAGAAATAAAACTTACCCTCTGTAAATCAAATTCATCCAGATTATTCCTCGTTGTCATGTTGACATGAAGCAATCTCAAAAAATGAAGGAGTACCCGGTCACCAACAAAGTAACAGAGGACAACTCGATGTACCACGCGCACCTGTCACCCGAGAATGTGGCATATCTGATGTCTCCAACTGTTCATATTTCCACAAACTGCGAGATCCTGATTTGAACAAACACCAGCTCACCCCATATAGTTATGTGATGTGGAACACCACCTTCAGAAGCTCGTCTTTGTATAACCGCCTTGAGTGTTAGAGGGCAGAGGAATCAATGTCTTCAAATGGCAGAGGTTGTAAATAAGATTGACATTAGTTTGCTTACTTTTGAATGATCGCCTTGAGTGTTAGGGGCAGAGGAAGCGTTGTCTTTAAATGTGAGGTTGTAAATAAGATTGGCATTAGTTTGCTTACTTTTGAATGAGCGCTTTGAGTGTTAGGGACAAAGGAAGCGTTGTCTTTAAATGTGAGGTTGTAAATAAGATTGACATTAGTTTGCTTACTTTTGAATGATCGCCTTGAGTGTTAGGGGCAGAGGAAGCGTTGTCTTTAAATGTGAGGTTGTAAATAAGATTGGCATTAGTTTGCTTACTTTTGAATGATCGCCTTGAGTGTTAGGGGCAGAGGAAGCGTTGTCTTTAAATATGAGGTTGTAAATAAGATTGACATTAGTTTGCTTGCTTTGAATGAGCGCCTTGAGTGTTAGGGACAGAAGAAGCGTTGCCTTTCAATGTGAGGTTGTAAATAAGATTGACATCAGTTTGCTTGCTATTGAATAAGCGCCTTGAGTGTTAGGATCAGAGGAAGCGTTGTCTTTAAATGTGAGGTTGTAAATAAGGTTGACATTATTGAATGACTGTCTTGAGTTTTAGAGGCAGAAGAAGCGTTGTCTTTAAATGTGAGGTTGTAAATAAGGTTGTCATTATTTAATGACCGCCTTGAGTGTTGGAAGCACGAGGCTCTTGGGTTTAAAGGAAATAACTTCCCTTGTTCACCTTTAGGAAGGTTAGCATCTGACAGCCCTTTCTCTCCCTTTCCGGTTGGACCCACAAACATTTCCTAGTGGAAAAAATCCGGCAACATTCAGTTCCAAGTTCTGGAACGAGTCGGACGTCTCTGTTTTCAATCATCATTCGTTTAAGATCGAAGTTGCTTCATAAACTCAGCGTCTCTGAGTCTTAGTCATCTGCAAGAGAGGATTTAGTTTCCTTCTCTTTATTCCTTTCGGATTGAGATTATTCTAGCATGAAGCGTTTTAGTGAATCGACTGCTAACGCCAAGAAGCAATGTGTTATTGCAACTGCCATTGAATCTTCAAGTTCAGCTAATAATTCCTGTGTTACGAGTAATCCGCCATCGGCAGCCACCACCTCATCTGATATTCGTGTTTTATCTCCATCCCCCATCGAGATTCCATCTGACGCGTTCACCCAAAGGATTTACTCTGGACAAACCCCCCCCCTCCTCACCATTTTCATCTAGCAGGTAACCGTTTTATGGTGGTGTCTGTTTTTTCTTCAGTCATAAAAGTGCGCATCAGGATATACAAATAAACAAGGGAAGTGTTCATTTCCACAACATGTGGAGTAACACTGTCGGCAAGCTGTTTCCTCAAACTGAGAGACTGTGTTTTTCAACTTGGAAAGAGAGGGAAAACGTATAGTGTAGGCAGTGAACTTTTTGTAACAACTTGGTGTGATGGAAAAATTCATCGGTTCCAGAAACAATATTCTGTGATGTTCATCTTACCCCTGGAATTGCACTGCACAAAACACAATTTGAAGAGCTAAGAACAATTTTGGATGATGTCTGAGTCAGTGTGCAGAATTTTCTACTTGGCTTAGAATTTCAGCAGATCGTGCTTTCTGAAACTGAAAACAGAGGGAATACAACGCTTGATGAGTGGGAACAAAGAATTGTTCTAATAGACTCTCTGAAGACTTTAATTAGTGAAGGAATTGACGAGGTATTTGAATGTCCAGAATGTTTGTCGGGAGAACTTAAATACGTAGCTCACAATCAGTTACAGCATACTTATGTAAGCACAGAATTTCAAATAAAAGTCAGCATATGCTTCGAGAAAGCGGTGGTTCGTCTAAGCCCCTTTATTATAGCGAAATCCTTTATTAACGCGTTAAAGAAACAAAGATTTCTCAAGAGCTCCTGTCTGACATGAAGGGGAAAGAGATTCTTTCTGAAGTTAAAAGAATGATGGAAAACATGTGTTAAAGTTTACATGTTTGTGGTATAGAAAACAGGAAAAAAAAAAAAAAAAGAGGATTATAGGGCTACTGGTGACACCTCTATACAAAAGACGCATCGGGACTCTTACCTCTTGGGTGATGTGGAAACGGAGTCAAAAAAAAATAGACACCAAATAATTTAAGCACAAACATGAACAACATTCGTTTAAGCGTGAACTCCTGATTATGCTGGTAGACAAGATGTGCATTACAATAATAATTTTTTACTTTATAACGTGCGTGCAAATAATATTTAATAATATTAATGTTTTACATGTTTTTTACCTGTTTCACACACTTTTACTTTCATTAAAGCATGATTTACCTTACGTTTTCAAAGCACTGTATTCATCTGTAATTAGAAACATCTTGTTAAGGAAAAAAGCAATGAACTTATTTCAACAATAACGAAAATAGTAGAAGTGCATCTAATATATCTTTAATATGATATCCCTTGTAAAGTTTCAGTTTTAGGTTTCTCGATTTTCTTAGACCTCACACATTTCTTTAGTTCGGTTCGTTCAGGAAAAGCATCACACAACAAAGATTTTCTTCTTAAACAGAATCTGTTATTAAGCTTCAATATTTTATATATTTAGATGGTAAAGTAATGTCTTTTAAAGCTGTAGTAAATTCAGGAGGTACATGTAGTTTAGAACTTTTACTTCGAAACATGAAGTCAAATAGATCAAAATATTGAATTTTTCATAACATGCTCTCTGTACATGAGTTCAGCTCTAGGTGTCCAAGATGTGATGCATGAATTATTTTTGAACAGGTCTAAAACATTTAGAGCATAGCGTTTTAAGTAACAGATTGAATGATGAAGTCTTCCACATTATCTTCTCTCCGCACTTCGGAAAAATCTTCTTTCTTTGTATACTCCTCTGTTTTCGACGGTATTTTCCTCCGCTTGAATAGGAACTTCCTGCACTATAGATTTGAAAGAAGTTGTGTGAATTTTCTTGTTTAAAACCTGATTATACAGTTGTATTTTCAGATCATCAGGTTCTTTACTTAACAATTTTTTTTCATTTCCTTGTCGAGATCAGATAGCATTTCATCTGTTGGTATGTGGTGGGAAAACCGCTCTTCAGGCACAAGAACCATTTTCTTTGCAAATTCCATTATTTCGTTAACAGTGACATCAAAACGCTGAGAGCTGTGGGTATAAGCACACCTAGAAATCCTCCTTTTTGAATAATAAGCTTTCTTTTCTTATACAGGGCGCTTTTTTTTATAGATAGAGTAGAGCTCGCAAGGCGTGTTTATACCTTCGTAATGTTTCTTTCTGATCTGAGATTAAATGATCATATGTAGAGGATTTTAGGAAGAGGGTGTCTGACCCCAGGTCTTAAACAACCCTTAGAAATAGGAAACTAGGAGATTTGGACTAGAGCGACCGATAGGAACAGGGCACGAAAGCGAAGTAGAAAGGGGGAGGAAGACGCCCTTATTTATTACCGGTGGGCCAGTACCCGGGGTCTGACGGCTTAACATGCCCATCCGACGCACGGCGGGTATTTAGTGGATCGAGCTTTCGTATCTGCCTGGGATCGAACCTGAGGCCCTTCCCGTGGCAGTCACAAACGTTGCCCACTAGGCCACCCACGGCCCTTACTGATCTGAGAAAGGGGAACGTTGCCTTTTAAAGTGTTCAGACAAATTTGGCAAATCCTTTAATTCCATTATTAGGGAATTTCGACAGAATATCTTTTAACACCTTCTTTGGGCAAAGGCGAATTATGTTGAGCAGCTGCAGTTCTTGCTTTGAGAGCGTCATGGTGAATAATAACAGCCTATGGAGGGTACTAGTGCTTTTAGTCACTACGCATATTCATATACTTTAATGAAAGAAATGAAAGTATGTCTAAAAATATAACCAGCCCGTTAACAATTCATTGTTTCTACTTTGATCGTGATGCGGCTCAGTTTTGTCATTATTTTCGCATGCGTGTTGTGGAGTGCCAGTTATACCCACAGTGTTACGAGGCCGGCTTGGGTGGTGGAGACGCTAATGGACCACTTAACAAAGTGATGATAATATTAGTATACCAAAAGTACTGATGAATAATAATTACAGCTCTACGATTAAAAAAAGAAAGAAAGAAAAAGAAACGCTGCTGTTTCGTCTAAGAGGTTAAATATTTCTATCAAAGATGCATTGTCCATGCAAGCGCCAGCACCTTTGAAAGTGAAAACAGATCTAAATCGTTAATGAGTGGATTTCAATGGACGAAAGTGACCCGGAGCAACAATTTCTAGCCAAAGAGCTGTCAGTCTCTTCGAAGGTTAGACAAAACAACTTGCTTGCGTGTTGTATCTGACCTAAATGTAAAGTATGCTACTAAAAAAAAATAACTGATAGCTTGTTCGTGAGGGTATTGCTTTCGGAAGTTTAATTAAAGGAAAATGAAACCTCATTTTATTCTTATAATAATAAAAAAAAGTAAATATGACTGAATTGGATAAGAAAGTTTTGCGGTAAAAACCTGTGTTCGCGTGATATCAAACGAACGTGTGTCCGGTGCACAGTTTTATGAAACGGCAAAGGAATGAAGCAACTGGAATTATTAGCGATTACGACCGAACAGTAATGGGCGATATAAGATATTTTCTTAAGGGAGGGGAAGGGGAGGCACACATCCGCGCATAGAATTCACTCACGAAATACACGCAGGTGTTACACAGGTCAGAGCCCTCAGTCGAAAACACCCGAAGTTAACTGCGCGGTATTAACGCTACGACGACAATGGGCATGCGTAACTATTGCACAGGGTGCTGAAATAGGCACGCAATCTTTACGATAACACTGCACATATATCGTTTCATGAATTCCACGATATGTAATAGAAGAACAATATAAATGATTGCGCAAGATATTGAAAGCTGGATTTATGCTAATTAGTACGGGTTCTTGCTCATTTTACGATGCTATACTATGCACTGCATTCCGGCAGTAGTGTTATAAATGTCGCTTTGATGTTTATCTAAATTTCAGTCTCATGTATTTAGGCTTTTGTGAAACTTTTTTTTATGGACGTTCTTTACACTTTTTACGTGAGAAACGTAATGAAAAAATTTCAATGAGTTTTATACATCTGTAAAAGCTGTTGCTAACTGAAAGATACCCTGTGGTGGAAATGGGAATTATTCCCTGCCGGAACCCAACGTACAAGTGAATACCTTAAAAATTTAATATGCATAAACCCATTCACGGTAGATATACAGTGGAGTCACATTATTGTGACCACCAGCTAATATCCAGAGTAACCGCCGTGTGCAGCGCGGACAGCAACTAGACGGGCTGGGACTGACTCGGTGAGGTGCTGGAAGGTGTTCACAGGTATGTGGAGCCATGCTGACTGCAGTGCATCTGACAGCTGCTGGAGGGTGCGTGGTGGAGGATCCATAGAGCGAACAACACGATCGAGGTGGTCCCACCGATGCTCAATTGGGTTTAAGTCTGGATAATTAGGGAGCCAGGGAAGTACTTTGAAGTCTTCGTCGTGCTCTTCCAACCACTCTCGGACATATTTAGCTGTGTGACACGTCGCTTTGTCATGCTGGAAGATCCCATCCGCCCCATAGAAGACAATCAGCATGTATGAGTGTACATGGTCTGCAAGAATAGATTCATAACGAATTCGGTCCATAGTGCCTCCCACAGGTATGAGTGGACCCAGAGAATGTCACGAAAACATTGCTCAGACCATAACGCCACCTCCACTAGCTTGTGTTCTTCCAGCAATGGTTGAGGAGAGTTCGTTCTCCGATTTTTCTTGCCTTAAACGCCAACGTCCATCCATTCGATCAAGCAGAAAACCTAACTCATCGGAGATGGCAATTCTTTGCAAATCAGCCGAGGTCTATATCCGATACTGGCAAGTAAATGTAAGCCTTTTCACCCGATGCACCTTCGTTAGCATAGGTGCGGTGACCATCCGTCTGAGTCGGAGCCCCATACGCAGCAGGGTTGTTCGCTGAACTGACGTATTAGACGCACTTCCGGTAGCCTCCTGGTTCATTCGGCCAGTGAGTTGTTTCACTGTAGCGTGTCGATTGGCACTCACGTACCTTCGAAGCCGACGCGACGTTCACCTCTCACATCAGTGGCACGTGGTGCTCCTTAGTTCCCACGTCGCTTATTCGCAATGCTGCCGTTTCTCCAATCACGATACACTTGAACCACAGCAGCACGCGAACAGATCACAAACTGCGCTGCTTCAGAAATACTTCCACCCTTGGCCCGAAAGCCGATAATAATCCCTTTTTGCATATCTTATAAATCACTCCTTTTATCCATGACAGCAAAGAGTTATATGTTTTGAGATTGCCAACAGCACAGCTTATATACCCTCCAAGCCAGCTCACGACACGCGCCTTCTTTCATTGGCTACGCGCTGTTGATGTCAAAAGTAGGAGGTGGTCACAATAATGTGATTCGATTGTGTATAAAACCGTATAAGGAAATTTCGCTGTTAAACTTCAAAATGAAATACTCACATTTACCTGAAGTCAGAGCTGTTTTCTTTATTCAGAATTACGTTTCTTATTGAAAATTTACTTCAAACAACCACGGGATTCGGCACAGGCAGAATCCCACTGAATAAATTCGAGGTGACACCGAAGACTGAATGACACTGCCGAACACCCTGAATTTGAAAGATAGCTCTTACCCTAATGTTAAGAAACTAATAGCAAGACAGACCTGACAGATTATTCAGTAATATAAAGGGTGAGTCGAAAGTTTTGCAATATTTGGATCACTTTATGTCTTCATAGTACCTTTACGACGAAAGCTGACTAGCATTCAAAGTATAGGCCATCGTGTTGCACCGTCTTTAGCCATGTGTCTGCCAGTTCTTCGATTCTACAAAGGGTGAGTCGAAAGTTTTGCAATATTTGGATCACTTTATGTTTTCATACATAACTTTACGACGAAAGCTGACTAGCATTCAAAGTATAGGCCATCGTGTTGCGCCGTCTTTAGCCATCTGTCTACCAGTTCTTCGATTCTACAGAGGGTGAGTAGAAAGTTTTGCAATATTTGGATCACTTTATGTCTTCATACGTACCTTTACGACGAAAGCTGCCTAGCATTCAAAGTATAGGCCATCATGTTGCACCGTCTTTAGCCATGTGTCTGCCAGTTCTTCGATTCTACAGAGGGTGAGTCGAAAGTTTTGCAATATTTGGATCACTTTATGTCTTCATACGGACCTTTACGACGAAAGCTGACTAGCATTCAAAGTATAGGCCATCGTGTTCCACCGTCTTTAGCCATCTGTCTGCCAGTTCTTCGATTCTACAGAGGGTGAGTCGAAAGTTTTGCAATATTTGGATCACTTTATGTCTTCATACGTACCTTTATGACGAAAGCTGACTAGCATTCAAAGTATAGCCATCGTGTTCCACCGTCTTTAGGCATCTGTCTGCCAGTTCTTCGATTCCGCGGCTGTACCAGTTCTTGTCCTTCGAGGCTAAGAACTCCTTCGCCCCACTGCCACCACCTCCTGGTTGCTGAAGTAAGTACCGCCAGCGAAGGAAGTGGGCCATGGACCGGAACAAGTAGTAATCCGATGGGGCAAAATCCGGACTATATACTGGGTGTGGCATCAGTTCGATGCCCTCAAGTTCCTGGAATCTTGCGCGGGTCGTTCGCGCGATATGAGACCGTGTGGTTTTCCTTCTGTAAAAGAGCGCACTTTCTGTTTACCAGTACCGGGAACTTCTCCTCCAAAACGGCATACATCCGTTCCAGTTGTTCAGAGTAGAGGTTGGTGTTGATGGTCCGACCGTCTGGAACAAATTTGCAATAGATTATCCCCTCGAAATTTCACCAGACGCAGAGCATCACCTTGTGCTCGAAGCGCCCACGTTTGGCAACAGGTTCTGGAAATTGGTCATGGCTCAACCACTGCCATTGTGTGTTAGGATTGCGGAACTAGACCCACATTTCATCGCACGTAACAGTATATCGCGCGAGTTTTCTAGGGGTTTCGTGCGGGTTCCACTCGGCGGTTTGCTTCAACTGGCGTTAGTTCGTGAAGGACAACGAGACCTTGCCGAGGTCATGAAACTGACGAACCCAGCTTGCCTGATAATCTCCGAGTTCTGGTTGTCGGATTTACATTTACGGCGTGGCGCACGGCCTTCAAATCCACGGTTCGCGGATTACCTGACCTTGGCTGATTGACGAGTTTTCTGCCACCTGAACCAAACTTCTTGAACCATCTGGTTGCGGTGCTGTGGTCCACGGAACCTTTCCCTTTCGCATGACAAATGTTTCGTGTTGCTTGAGCAGCGTTATGGCCGAGTTCAAACTCGTAAAGCAAAAGTTCGCTAATTAGCCAGTTGTTGGTGTTCATATTTTAGGCGTCCCAACCACAGACAGAGCGACGACATGCAATGACGTTCACAGCAACGACTACCACTTTATATCCCTTTTGAGTGACTACATTGCGTGACTTGAAGTAGTTTAAACATGTGACATACGCGCCGCAGCACATGCGTTTATGCAAATATTGCAAAACTTTCGACTCACCCCTCTGTAAGTTACTTCATAAAATATGCATTTCTGGTATGAGATCCGAAGTGCCCTTTCATCAATTTTTTTCTCAAGCAGAAAGCAATTTCGTGAAGGCTTTTGCTTCTTGAAAGTAGTTAACCAAACTGAAATAAAAGTATTTGCTCACACTGGGGATCAACGAGACCATTATAAAAAGTTTTGGCTCAAAAATTACAGACATAGCAACATGTGTTTTTCATGGCCAAAAATAAATGCCTGACATTTTCTCTTTTCAAGGAAGTTGCTAACTAAACTGGAAGAGAAAGATTTCGTCATGCAATGCCCGTAAAGTACGTCAAGAAGAAAATCCGCCAATTAGCAGCCCCGTTGGCCGAGTGGTCTGAGGGGTTGGCTTCTGACCATACATCCAAGTTGGGTTGGGATTCAAATCCCGATGAGCTATTGGTGGTGTGTTTGTTTGCCACCCGGTGACGCAGTGGTCAAAGCGATGGCTTCTGATCTTTCGCCCAACGGAGGAGTCCGGGTTCTAATCCCGGGCAAGCCTGTTTGTTTGTGTTTGTCTTTCGGAGGCTAATTCGCTGTGTTCCTTGTACACCAGGCGAACTGCATTCAATGTTCACTATGTACATTGCTGACGTCGAAACACAAAATGTCTATGCTGCATGTGTCTGCCTGTATATGTCAATGTATCTGTCAACCAAGTCCAGTAAACCTCAAAACAAAAAATTCATCAATTGATGGTGCAGTAGCAGCTATCACTTCACGATGCTCAATGAGCGAATTCCTTGTAAAAGCCTTCGCTCCTTGAGGAGTAGCTAAAGAAAATGAAAGCGAAAGATTTGGTAGCAGTTTCGGGTTCTACTATACGGTACATTAAGAGGTCCACTATAAAGTACATTAGGAGTAATCTGGAACAGTCGGGACCTCAACCTCGTAATAAGGAATAACTCAAATCACATCGTTATCTGTGCAGAAGATTCAATGCTTATTAAATCATTCAACCACACGAGAAGAACAATGGGACTTGAACACAGTGGGGCAGTCCTGAAAAAAAAAAAAAGAAGTAGCTTGGAGTAGAGGTCTGCACGGGCCTTAATTTAGAAAGCCCGGCCCGGCCCGTTTCAAATTTTTTAATTAAAGCCGGGCCCGTATATTTCTCCTGTTTCCAAGGCCCGGGCCGGCTCGTAAAATTTCAACAATTACCAAAACACGAATTTGACACCTAATGCACTCGGTCATTTGACTCCTGAAGAGTTCTCGTTTTCTTAACTGCTACACGTATTCTATTACAATAAACGTTAATTCAGAATATTTCTGAGACTCTGTATAAGTCACGTGACGTCCGAGGAGGGGGGGGGGTGGATTGTGTACTAAAAAACATTGCATGAAAAGGACAATTTCCATTCCTTTCAAATTTTTTGGGTTTTCACATTATCATTCCCTACCGCCGAACCCGGAAATATCCTTGGGGATAAGGAGGTGGGAGGGGTTAATTCGTAAAGTACGAAATATTCAGAATTATGAGTCCGATCGTTCTACTGGGAGAAGATTTTATGGCTTTATAAACTGCACATATCTGTACTGGCATATCATATCGCAGGAACCCAATATGTCTCTCGTGTGTGTGGGGGGAACACATTTGTGCCGCTTAAGATGCGATGTTCCAGATTTTGTTCTATCGTAACTCAAAAAAGGTTTAGCATTTAGTGCGCTGCACAACGTTTTCCGGCCGACTAGTTTCAGAACGGGTCAGTAATTTAAAATATTTCCAAATATCGTTTTTCCCCTTTACATTGTCTACAAGCACATATTCTCCGGAAGCGATTTTTTCGCGAAAATCTTTCGCTTTCTTAAACTCCATAGTAAGTATTGAAGAGTATTTATCAGCAATACTGAACCGAGCATATGCTAAGGGAAAACAACGACAGACTGCCCAGCTAACCAGTGCCAAAGAAATTTTGAAAACGGCTGCGTGAGAGTACAAATGGGGAAAATACGGCACAGATTTATACACAGAAGTAAGTTTCTCCCAGCATATTTCTCCCGTGCCATTTAAGACAACTTAAATGCTTTTCACACATCTAGAGAACAAAGTGCAGCGACCAGATCAATAAAAAAGATCGTCTACGAGCGGGTGGCTTGGTTTATAAATGCTGCAGTTAATAGCCTGCCCTGAAGCATGAGAGGAGGGTGGAAGTTAGAGAGAGAGAGAGAGAGAGAGAGAGAAGGGACCACATTCACATTGAAAAACTAAGAGAACTGACCCACTCCAATTGTTTTGTAGGAGGGGAGGATGTCGTAAAACTTATATTTTTCCATCAGCGGAAATTATTCAAACTTATCCTTCTGCTGTAGGTTGCGAGTTTTCCAAACGAGAAAGGCACTGTATAGCGATTGTTTTGCTCATTAAAAAAAAAAAAAAAACCTTGCTCGGCCCGTGTCCAGTTTTACATCAAATATTGAAGGCCCGGCCCGTTTTCCCCACTTAGAAATGAGCAAAGGCCCGACCCTGCCTGCGGGCCGGGCCCGTGCAGACCTCTAGCCTGGAGCTCCGGAGATCGACCCATGCGTTATCGACTTCAGCATAGAGATGTGTCGTTCGCGAACGATTCGTTCGAAAAGAACGAATCAGCAAACTGAGTCATTGGCGAACGTGAATGTTTCGAGACGAACATATAAGAAAACCCCGAAGAATACATTTTTCGTAAGAATTAAAAGCAAATTTAGACTTCAAAATCGTCCAATAAACCGGAAACTGTCAGCGAAAGAAACGATCAGACTCAGAATCGTTTCCCTAAATGCAAATCGTTCTCTAAACCGGAGTCACCGACCAAACCGAACAAATATTTTTAGTCGGAGAGGGCAAATGAAATATATATATACTGTATATCATCATCCATTATCAGTCCACTACTAGATGAAGGTCTCCCCAAATTTCTTCCTCAACAGTCTGTTTTGAGCCAGTCTTCTCCATGTCACTCCGGAATGCTTTCGAATTTTATCGACCCACTTCTCACATGGTCTTTGTCTGGGTCTTTTCCTATCCCTTGGAATGCAGTCTAAAATTTCGGTTGTCCATCGATGGTCCGTCCTTCTGGCAACATGTCCTGCCCATTGCCATTTCAGGAACTTTATCCTGATCACGATGTCTTCACTCTTACTAAAGAGTAACACTGTACTAGTGATCCGATTTATTGGCGTAGGAAGTAGACACATTAGCGTTTCCAAGCCATTTGGTTGATGTGCGAAGCTTGGAAACGCTAATGTGTCTACTTCCTACGCCAATAAATCGGATCACTAGTACAGTGTTACTATTTACTACTTAATTGGTGTACTGTTCCTCATTATCAAATTGTCTTCACTCTTGTCATTTTTCTGATCTACCAGTTCCTCTTATATCTCCTAGTTACATCAAACATGTATCTCTTCACACTTCTTTCAGTTGCCTGCAGTCTTTGTATGTCTTTTTTATTTAAGCTCCACTTCTCTGCACCATACGTAAGCACTGGAAGGATGCATTGATAAAATACTTTTCTTGTAAGACATAATGACATATTGCTCTTAAAAATTGTACTGTTTCTTCTAAAAGCTCTCCAAAGAACATTTATACGCCGATTAATTTCTTCATCAATGTGACCGTCGCTTGATATCTGCTATACTGTATATGTGTGTGTATATATATATTAAAATGTCTAGTACCCACTTCTCTGGCTATTTCTGATGTGTTTTAGGAAAACAAAAGTCTACGGATTTGTACACAGCCACCATGAAAAAAAAATAATAAGGAGAGAGAGAGAGAGAGAACGAATAAGAAGAAATAGAAAAAAACTTGGTGGAGATTGTTTGCATTAAAAAAATGTCGGTTTCGATAAGCGACGATTGAATAAATAAATTTAAAAAGTCCGATTCAGTTAGATAAAATGTAGCCTGGCGGCGTCATGCCTCGAATGCATCCCTGCTTTAACATCACACATAAACACAAAGAGATGTATAAAAGCATCAATGAATGTTATCAGTTGTAGCACATAATGGGCAAATAATGCTTCCATGATATTAATCCATAGTATAAAAGTCAAAATCTAACATTGTTTAAACGGGATATCTTTTCTTCCCTTTTGCGCACGCGCACAAGAATCACTTTTTGACTTCGAGCATCTGCTTCTAGATGTGAAATGTTTAGCTAATTCTTCAAGTGCTGCTTCTAGGCTAGCAACGAAGTGACGTCACGGCCACATCGCCCAGAGTTTTTCACAATAAACGCAAACCGAATTGGGGAAAGAACACACGAACTTCAGCTCTTGATAAGTAACGAATCAAAATGGCAAGAAAGGACTTCATCAATTATAAGTGACTGCCATTACATCTGTCAGGAGAAAAGTTACTGGTATTAATCACATATGAACGCTGATGTTGATTTTCCCACAAAAAGGGAGAAGGTTCTTCAGAGGTAGAAATAAAGCGAATGCATGCCACATGGAATGAAACTTTTTGAAGTTAGATTCATGGCAGATGGCGTAATAGAGATATATCTGAAATTTAGGGTTGTCGCGAAATTTTATACCAACTACAAAATCGCGTCGAACAAAAGTTGCTCCTTTTTTATATGAAAGTATGTTCTACGGATTTTGTGAATTTTTTTTTTTTTAATGAAAATGTGAGTAACGTTTCTTTCATAATTCTAAAAGTTTGTTAGGACATAACTCACATGTACCCACAGGTTTCCCTTTTCTTTATTCGTCCACTCCTTATCCCTGGTAGTTTCGTTAAACGTAAACTCTCAGGTAGGAACATTCTGTTGAATTGTAATGTTTTGAAATCAAATTATTTTCAAAAAAAAAAAAAAAATCACTGAATCTACTGACGGACAGGATATTTAAAAAACTTAAAGCTGCTTCGGTGGCCGAGTGGTCAGAGGCGCTAGATTCTGGCTAGTTGTCGTGGTTGGGCGCGTATTCAAGCCTCGGACGAAGAATAATTGATAAGCTTGCCACAGCGCTTTCCCTCTCCCTTCCCCGAAACCAGGGGCACCAAATCTAGAATGGGAAATTGCTTATAGACCTTTGAGTTGCTCATGGAGGACCAAGCTCTACTCTACGGGTGGGTTTCAGCCTGCCTAACTTTTCTTTGAGCCCCCCCCCTTTTAGCACCCACCAAATGTTTAAGCAGGACAGAACACATGGCGAGTGCAACCATCTAAGATTTTAAGAAACTCGGATAAACGTATGTGAATTTCTTGAATTCACAGAAATTTTGTTATTTAAAATGAACATTTTGTGAAATTTAGTGTTGTACTATTCTGTGAAACGGAGGGAGTCCACTGAGCGAATGTCTAAGAGACTAAGAGAGAAACATCATTTTCGTAATTATAGTTAAAAAAATATGAGAGAGAGAAAGATATTCCTTGTTGACAAACTAAATTCCATAAATAGCCTTATGGCAACAAATAGTAAAAAAAGAAAAGATAAAAATGTCGTAAGTAAGCTAAAATTGCGAAGAAATAGTAACTTGTTAAAACCCATGGAAGTTCGTATCTGTGGTTCCCAGTATTATAATACATAAAACGAATAAATACTACGTACAGAGAGTGTACAAAAAGTAATGCCTCCATATTTATATACTAGCCCATTGGAAAGGTATTAAATTGAAACAAAACAAGAACAAAGCTCAGAATTTCTACTTTAATTTACATATTTGACTTTTCTTCATAATCCCCCTCATGTTCGATACAGTAAGACAACGTTTAACAAGTTTTTAAACCCGTCTCTATGAAAATCTTCAGGTTGTTCTCAGAACCATTTCCTCGTAGTGGCTTAAGCATCTACGTCACAGGTGAACAGAATTCTTTTCAGATGCCTCTTAAAAGCAGAAAACCATCAGAAGTCGGACGGTGCCAAATCTGGGCTTTAGGTAGGGTGTTGGAGAACTTCAAACCCGATTGTCTTTATGGCCTCTGAAGTGAAAGCACTGGCGTGGGGTTTGGCGTAGTCGTGTTGCAGTATCCAGGGCCGGTCTGGGGAATGTTTTTGTAGCATTCTTTGGATCCACTCTCACCTGTGGAAATGCACTATGGACCGAATTCGTTATAAATCCATCATTGCAGACTACGTCACCCATACATTCTTGATTGTCTTCTCTGGGGTGGATGGAATCTTCCAGCACGACAATGCGACGTGTCACACAGCTAGAAATGTCCGAGATTGGTTGGAAGAGCACGATAAAGACTTCAAAGTACTTCCCTGGCCCCCTAATTACCCAGACTTAACCTAATTGGGCATCTGTTGGATCACCTCAATCGTGTTGTTCGCTCTATGGATCCTCCACCACGCACCCTCCAGCAGCTGTCAGATTCACTGCAGTCAGCATGGCTCCACATACCTGTGAACACCTTCCAGCACCTTATTGAGTCACTAACAGCCAGTCTATCAGCTCCCCGCACTGCACACGGCGGTTACTCTGGATATTAGCTGGTGGTCACAATAATGTGACTCGACCGTGTATTTTAAAGTTAAATATATTGAAAAATGGCCCATTTTGAACTGGGTGGGCAAGACAAATTTCAGGGTGGCCTCAAGTCCACCCTCACACCCACTTAGCGACGTCCTGGCCTTTATGGCCAACATTCCTGCCCTGTCCTTTGCTTTTCTTACCCGAAGACGAACAGTGCTTATGTCCAAAAGTTCCAGAACCTTAAACTGCCACTAATCTAGCGCGAATTTTTTTGGTAGGTATATTTCCATGAGTTAAGAACCTCTACAACCTATCGGTATTTGACCTCCGTCGACATAGTTGAAAAAGAATCATCCATTTTAAACACACGAACAAATAGATGTACGGAGTTCCATTACGCAGTAAAATGAAGCTAATGGCCCAAAGAATCGCTTGCAGTCTGACTGGTTGCTAGGCAACAAGTCACGCAAGGGACACTTGCGAGAAGGCATTACTTATTGGCACGCCTCGTACAGTATGTGCCTGAAAACATTTTTTACTGGGGATAACACCATTAGCATAGGTAAAATCTACATGAACTGAATTTTTGTTGGCAAAATTTCTATGAAGCACCTCAAAATTTGTGCCGTACGATGCTAAACTCTCTAATAGCACCATTCCAGTTCTGAACCACGGGCGTCAACGTTGTGGTGGACATATCCCCCCTATCTAGGATTTGGAAAACCGCATGAACGTAAAGCGAAATAGTTCGAATGAACTCCGCCAAAACTGCAACTAAATGTGACCTATTTCGCTAGAAGAACTGTCTGACAATTTCAGCAAAATGCCAAGTTGAATTCCTTTGTGTTTCTTTTTTGTTTTTGTTTTTTTCTTGAAGTAATTTCATTTTGTAACGACACCAAACAAAGAACGAAATTTCAAAGCATTCGTATGTGGTTAGGTATGATAAAACACTCTTGATTTAGGCAAAAGGACCAAGTGTTAAATTCGTACGCTCACGCATGAGGGACCACGTCAGCGTATGACATTCAAAAGCAGGCGTTTTCCTCTTAAGCTTTAAAAGGAAGGAGCATATTTCAACATGTAACAGACAATGCATTTAGTTTCTAATTGTGATGTACGCGTAAAACTTGTGGACCTGTTGCTTCTCGAAAGATGACAGCAAAAGAAATGTTTTTTCTTAACGCTAAGAATGACAACTTAGGGAAGCCACCCTACTTTCCAGCAAAAAGATAATGCATTAACTTTTAAGGTATTTCACACACACAGATCGGGAGCGCTCCTCCATGACTTTTTACGAACTGTCTTAAAATCAACTACGTAACAAAACAAGAAATTTGACATTGAATTTTCGGTTGTAATGAGCACGTTTTTGAACCCTTTCCGACGCGAACAAGATTTATCAAAATTATCCAAAGTCAATGGAACTGGTTAGAAAAAAAAAAAATCAGCCGGATATCTACAATCGATAAAACATCCTAAAATAGAAACAGCTAATTCTTGCTCCCATCAGCAGCTAAAAAGTACAGGGGAAGACAAAGCGGCCGTCCAATCGAACAGTTAAAAAAATATAGAGAGAGAGAAGGAAGCACGTGTCGAAAGTTTTCCAATATTTGCATAAACGCATGTACTGCGGCGTGTATGTCACGTGTTTAAACGAGTTCAAGTCGTGCAGTACAGTCAATCGAAAGGGATGTAAAGTGGTAGTCGTTGCTGTGAACAGCAACGACTTTTAGGGGCGCCTAAAAGATGAATAGCCACAACCGGCTAATTACGGAACTTTTGCTTTACGAGTTAGAACTCGGCCATAACGCTGCTCAAACAACACGAAATATTTGTCATGCGAAAGTGGAAGGTTCCGTGGACCACAACACCGCAACCATATGGTTCAAGAAATTTTGCTCAGGTGACAGAAACCTTGACGATCAGCCAAGCCCAGGTACGCCGCGAAAAGTGAACTCGGAGGCCGTGTGCCAAGCCGTAGTGGTGAAACCCACAAGCAGAACTCGGAGATTATCAGGAGAGCTGGGCATATCACAGACCACCGTGGTTCGTCACCTTCAGGACCTCGGCAAGGTCTCATTGCCCCTCACGAACTGACGCCAGTTGAAGCAAATCGCCGAGTGGAAGTGTGCACGAAGCTTCTAGAAAACCTGCGAGATGTACGTTTCATCAAGAAAATTGTTACGTGCGATGAAACGTGGGTCTATTTCCGTAATCTTAATTCACAACGGCAGTGGTTGAGCCCGGGCCAGCTAGCTTCCTGTAACCTGTTGCCAAACGCGGGCCCTTCGAGCACAAGGTTATGCTCTGCAACTGGTGGAATTTTGAGGTGATAATCCATTACGAATTTGTTTCGGACCAGCAACGCCAACCTCTACTCTGAATAGCTGGAGCGGATGTATCCCGTTTTGGAGGAGAAGTACCCGGCACTGATGATCAGAAAGCGCGCTCTCCTACAGCAGGACAACACTCGGCCTCATACCGCGCGAGCGACCCAGGCAAAACTCCAGGAACTTGAGGACATCGAACTGATGCCACACCCAGCATAAAGTGCGGACCTAGCCCCGTCGGATCGTAACCTTTTCCGGTCCATGGCCCACTTCCTTTGTGGGTGGCACTTCAACAATCAGGAGGAGTTGGCAGTTGGGGTGAAGGTGTTCTTCGCCTCGAAGAACAAGAACTGGTAACGCCGCGGAATCGAAGAATTGGCACACGGATGGCTAAGAACGGTACAACACGATGGCCTATACTTTGAATGCTAGTCAGCTTTCGTCGTAAAGGTACGCATGAAGACATAAACTGATCCGTTCTAGCTGAAGAATTTTGCATAATGGAGAAGTTGAAAATAGGTGAAAAGTATTCTTCATTATAAAAGCTATATGCTAAGGGAAAAAAACTTTTCAAATGCTACTTCCGGAAGCAGAGATAGCGAGAAAAAGGTTTCACTTTATGCTCCCTAGCAAGGAAGCTGCACATTTTTTAAAGAGGAAAATGCGCCCCATCTTTATTGCAGTGAATAGCATACAGTAAAAAAAAAAATTCTTAGTAGTGTTTTTAGAAGCCACGATACAGCTGCAAACAGAAGTACAAAAACAGCACCTAGCGACAAAACTGTGAACTACAAAGCTCCTCAAATACAAACGGAATGTGTTCCAAAAGTTAAATGGAATCTGATGTTAAAAGAATTCTTTAAATCGCGGATTTAGAAGCAGTGATGTTGGGGAAAAGAAAAACAAAAAACATGAAGAATTTGCATGAAGCATGCCCCCATTCTATTGAACCAGAAATATGAAAACCCCCCACCACTGCTAATTTCACCACTAGCGCCTCTCACACTAACAAAATCACAAGCAACACAGCAAACAATTACATAATGGACCCTAAAGAAGAGATTACATTCCAGGCCAAGAATCTGTCGGGGTAATCAGAATAACGACGTGGTATCCCATTCAACCCTAAACAATGCTGTGGAAAAATATTAAATTAACACCCATAAATATAATGAAGAACTGAAGTTTCATCCGCCTAGGATTCATTATAGTTCCAAAAAATAAAGGAAATTAAATAGCAAACACCGTGTAAGTCAATCCAGCTAAAATAGCAAACACCGCGCCTATTCTAAGAACATAATGAAAATGAGCCACGACATAATACGTGTCATGAAGAATAATGTCTAAAGAAGAATCAGCAAGCACGACCCCGGTTAAGCCCCCAAAGTAAATAAAAAAACAAACCCCATGCATCACATCAAAGAAACGTCCAACTTAAAATAAGATCCATACAATATCGCCATCCAACTAAAAACTTTGATTCCTGTAGGTACAGCAATTACTATCGTCGCGGCCGTAAAATAAGCCCGAGTATCCACATCTATTCCTACTGAAAATATATGATGCGCCCATACCACAAGCCCCATACCCATATTGAAGGCTCTGTGGATAAAGGAATGGTATTTCTTCTTTAAATGTAGGAGTTAAAACATCATTTTTGTAATATGTATTAGGGGTATTCAAAAGTTTTCGCCGTTTTAAGGAGAAAGAAACAATCAGGAGAGCAAGCAGTACACATTTATTCAACGAAATATTGGCCGTTAGCATCAATGACCTTTTCTGTTTTTCAGGCAACAAATGAATGCCCTTGTGATAGAAGAACTCTGGTTTTGTGCTGAAGAACGCAATGACGAAATTTTTTACTTCTGGAACTGTGGTGAACAGCTGTTGGGCTAGGGTATGTTGCATAGAGAGAAAAAGATGAAAGTCTGAGGGTGCAATGTCCGGGGAGTAAGCCGGGTGCTGTAAAACCTCCCAGTGTAACTGTTCAAGGGTTGATTTTGTGGTGGCACCGACATATGGTTCTAGCATTATCGTGTAACAGGATGCCTGGGCGGCGTCCTTTACCTGTCCATGGGTATTTATTTTTGCTCGATTGCGGCGTTCAGTTTCATCAACTGATCGCTATATCTTTGTGCAGTGATTGTTTCGCTCGGTTACAACAGTTCGAAGTACATCACTTCATGCATATCCCACCACACACACAACGGCACCTTTTTCGCGTGGATATCCTGTTTTGCAGTGGATGTTGATGGCAGGCCTGGGTCGACCCAGAATCGCTTGTTTACGGGGTTGTCGCAATAGACCCATTTTTCATTCCCGGTGACAATCTTCCACAAGAAATTCTTCTCTTGAAGCCTCTTCTGCAACGACATGCAGATGCCCAATCGTTCACCAATATTACGCTCCGTTAAAGTATGCGGAACACACTTACCAATCTTCTGGATTTTTCCCAAGGCCTGTAGACGCCGTACTACCGTCGATTGAGTCACTTTCAAACGTTCCGCCAGTTGCTTGGTCGATTGTGTGTCATCCTCTTGCAACAGCGATTCCAGCTCCTCGTGTGCTAGTTCCTGCGGTCTACCTGCACGTGGCTTGTCTTCCAAGCTTAGATCGCCTTCTTAAACCTGGCAAACCATTCTCGACAAGTCCGCTCACTCATAACCGTTTCACCATACGCCTGACATATTGAACCGTATGCTTCACTCGCACTTGTGCCGCAAATGAACTTTATCGACCGCCATACTTTGTTTCATTTACGAACTGACAGCACGGGTCGCCGGCCAGTTAGATCCCTACAGCGCCCACTAGGAGGGGGGGACTTTTGCATACCCCTAATAGTATTAATTTTAACACTATTTCCAACTTTTCTTAATTTTAATTTCCTATTGTACGAGAAACCAGCAGCAATCATGCATCCTTTACTGAAACTTTCTTTGGATTCTAGGAACCAAGTTTGTAAGCCTTTATCTGCCCTTTTGCGACAGTAAATCAACCTTTTTTTGCTACATTCGTTTTGGTAGATCCATGCTTCACAATAGTTACAGTAAATTCCCATCTGTCTGCGGCAAAGTGATTTTCATAAAGTCTACACCGTGTTCTGCGCTCAGCGACGTGCCTAGGCAAAAGGTGGCGAAAATTATGTTTTTTTGTTTCTTTTCTGATTCAAATCTTTATTTATTACCTTGTTTACAGTTGGTCCTTTGGGTCGGTGGATTTTCTTTTGACACCAAAGACCTTACTTTTGAAATAGTCGTAAAAGTACTTACCTTCTTTGGATATCCATTTGGTGTTCTTTAAAAGCAATGCTTGACAATTTGTCAATTTGTCCCCCTATTATTAATAATACCGCTTATTTTACATTTAGAAAGGCTAGTTACATGATTTTTACAGCATTTTTTAATTACAGAATACGAATATTTCTCTTTGTAAAGAGCAAAAACATAAACTTGTATCCACAACTTGTTCACGTGCGCCATCTTCTCAGCCGACGATATTTAACTGCAGCAGATGTTTCTTTCGTGTTCATCTAACACGCTGTTGCCAGTTTCAATTATTTCAACTTCTTTTATTTTCCGTAATTTCTTATCAAAAACGTTCTAAAAATGTGTTAACATCATCTGTAGATACAGGAAATTTTAATATTAGATTTATGCATCGGAGATCAGAATTGAAGAGAAACGCCGTATTCTGCCGAAACTGAACATCGTAATTTTAGTGCATTAACGAAACTTTATGTCACCGGCTGGAGTTAGCAATCTGTCAAACTGACACTCGATGGCATTTCATTGACTTCGTGGTCTGATGGTTCAGTGCTCAGTTTGGCCTTCAACAACCGTGATTTCCAGAGGAAGGCTACAGAATTTCATCGCTATATGCGTGGCATCAACCGAACTACGCAACTTTCTCAAGAACTTATTTCGGTCCGTTACCTTCGTCATTTCAAGCGCTTTAATGACTCAGTTAATTAAATTGTGATTTACGAGAAGCAGTTTATCTAGCGCATTATACATTCGGCAATTCCGGCCCTGAAATAGTACAGTATCATAAAAACTAGTGAGCAAGGAATTTTTCTTCACGGAGACACAGCTAACCCACTGAGCTCTCTGAAAGAAGTACAGGCCAGGTCATTCTCACGATATACTTCAAAGTTGGGTGCTTGTCAATAAGAACAGAATGCCGCGGCATTTTAATGACCATTCACTCCCGTGTTAAAAGCAGATCGACAATTCATAATCTGGTGCTAACAGCAGAAACGACATCTTAATGTTACTAGTAGCGCGTGACCAGTGTTTCTGATAACAGGGGAGGAATTTCTTCAACAACCCTATTCTTGTTTATCAAGATCACTACAACTGATGTCGAACAAAGGAAAAATAGTTAGTCTCATTTTTTTTTCACCAAGGACATGATACGCACTGATGATCAAAAAATTAAATAAAATAATGAACTTTTGTGTTTGTAATGAAGCGATGGAAAGTTCGCAAACACTGCTCCAGTTTCCATTTGTAACGTTCTACTGCACTGAAGTACTTGATGCTTAAAAGTTGCAAAAATTAAAAATAAATTAACCCTGTTCCCTATATATAGTTATACTATTGCGCAAAGTGATAACCTTGTTTTTGTTTTTCTACTTCGGTGAATCCGTTTCTAAATGGCATTTTCTCAGAGGAACATTATTACAAAATACTTCAAGACAGATAAATGAAAAATAAAACTGAATTAATTTCGTATAAATGAAAACCTAGAAGGACAACCTTCTAAACCCTACGCTTTTCTTTTTCTTTTGCTGTATATAGCGCTTTACGCTGCTGATCGGTTTCTTTTATACTTTGCTACTTGGCTGTACAGATTTCTCTTCTGGGAATGGGATTCCCCTGCACACTACTACATTAGTTCATATACAGTACAAAATACAGGGTGAGTCAAAAGTCGCAGGACACCATTAGCGCACCCACGGAGAGTGCTTAGGGGCTTAAGCCCCTCCAAGGAGATTAAGAGCGACGTACGTCACAAATTAAACATTCAAAAATATTATTTTCGTGTTCAAAAAATTACATAGTCTTCTACTACATCGTGTCTTCTTCCCAAAGCGATTAAGAGCGACATACGTCACAAGTTAAACATTCAAAAATATTATTTTACATGTTCAAAAAATTACATAGTCTCTGACATAGTGTCTTCTACTACATGGTGTCTTCTTCCCAAAGCCCCAAAGGGATTAAGAGCGACGTACACCACAAATTAAACATTCAAAAATATTATTCTACATGTTAAAAAAATTACATAGTGTCTTCTACTACATGGTGTCTTCTTCCCAAAGCCCCAAAGAGATTAAGAGCGACGTACGCCACAAATTAAACATTCGAAAATATTATTCTACATGTTCAAAAAGTTACATAGTGTCTTCTACTACATAGTGTCTTCTTCCCAAACCCCCAAAAAGATTAAGAGCGACGTACGTCACAAATTAAACATTCAAAAATATTATTTTACATGTTCAAAAAATTACATAGTCTCTGACATAGTGTCTTCTTCCCAAAGTCCCAAAGAGATTAGGAGCGACGTACGTCACAAATTAAACATTCAAAAATATTATTCTACACGTTAAAAAAATTACATAGTGTCTTCTACTACATGGTGTCTTCTTCCCAAAGCCCCAAAGAGATTAGGAGCGACGTACGCCACAAATTAAACATTCAAAAATATTATTCTACTTGTTAAAAAAATTACATAGTGTCTTCTACTACATGGTGTCTTCTTCCCAAAGCCTCAAAGAGATTAAGAGCGACGTACGTCACAAATTAAACATTCAAAAATATTACTTTACATGTTCAAAAAATTACATAGTGTCTGACAGAGTGTCTTCTACTACATGGTGTCTTCTTCCCAAAGCCCCAAAGAGATTAAGAGCGACGTACGCCACAAATTAAACATTCGAAAATATTATTCTACATGTTCAAAAAGTTACATAGTGTCTTTTACTACATAGTGTCTTCTTCCCAAACCCCCAAAAAGATTAAGAGCGACGTACGTCACAAATTAAACATTCAAAAATATTATTTTACATGTTCAAAAAATTACATAGTCTCTGACATAGTGTCTTCTTCCCAAAGTCCCAAAGAGATTAGGAGCGACGTACGTCACAAATTAAACATTCAAAAATATTATTCTACACGTTAAAAAAATTACATAGTGTCTTCTACTACATGGTGTCTTCTTCCCAAAGCCCCAAAGAGATTAGGAGCGACGTACGCCACAAATTAAACATTCAAAAATATTATTCTACTTGTTAAAAAAATTACATAGTGTCTTCTACTACATGGTGTCTTCTTCCCAAAGCCTCAAAGAGATTAAGAGCGACGTACGTCACAAATTAAACATTCAAAAATATTACTTTACATGTTCAAAAAATTACATAGTGTCTGACAGAGTGTCTTATACTACATGGTGTCTTCTTCCCAAAGCCTCAAAGAGATTAAGAGCGACGTACGTCACAAACTAAACTTATTCAAAAATATTATTTTACATGTTCAAAAAGTTACATAATGTCTGACAGTGTGTCTTCTATTAGATGGTGTCTTCTTCCCAAAGCCCCGAAGAGATTAAGAGCAACGTACGTCACACATTGTGTACGTATACTATATATATATAGCCCCCACCAACAGGGATTTCGGGGTGCGCCACTGCAGGACACCCTTGTATTTCAGAAACGGGAGGGAAAATGAAATATCTGAATACTCCAGCAAAGAATCGGCAAGGGAACCTATCCTTTTGGGCTGTTTCCGGAATCTTGAAATCCACCACATTGAATCAAGGTCAAATTTTTCAAATGGTAAGGGGATCATGTTGCATATCAAGCAAAACAAGAATTTTCTCAGAAATTGATTGCCGTAATCAGATGTGACATATGTGTTTTTATTGACAAGTTATCAACACAGAAAGTTGAAATAACAACTTCTAAAGTACCCTGTGATGCGCAGCTATTTGATGTGTTCAATGTGCTGTCCCTGTTGTTGAACACAGAACTGAATGCGCCTGATCCAGTCGTCATGCACACGCACGAGAATATCGGGAGAAATGCAGTTACAGGCCTCTAGGATACGTTGCTGAACGTGGTGTTTGTCGCGGATTTTCTCAGTATACACCAGGTGTTTCAGATGACGCC
Organism: Macrothele yani; assembly: GCA_039090855.1. Classification (NCBI taxonomy): domain Eukaryota; kingdom Metazoa; phylum Arthropoda; class Arachnida; order Araneae; family Macrothelidae; genus Macrothele; species Macrothele yani. The sequence goes on from CM077001.1 coordinate 142,158,198, forward strand.
ACAGATAAAAGTCGAGTGGTATGAGATCGGGGAATCTGGGTGGCCATTCCACAGGACCACACCGACAAGGAGCGGTGTGAAGAATCCGTAAAATGGCTGACTGCATGATAACACATTCTGCTGTGAGACGTTATGTGCTACGTTGTGCACTCTTTGCCAAGGATGCCAAGGCCACTGTTGAGGTTACCTCATAGGTAGCAGTGTTTGGTGGTCTGTCTGGGTGCCGGTTGTTGAAGTCTGCGGCTATGATACTGCAGCTGCGTTCCCCAGACATTAGGATCACCTCAATCTTATCCTCTTTCGCCAATGTCATCTTAAGTTACCTACAACAAACAATGGTTATTTCAGTTTTCTCTGTTGGTCACTTGTGAACCACAACACATACACTATATTGACAAAAGTCCCCGGACACCCATTCAAAAACAAATGAACGGATCCGCTGCGTTGTTAAAATGCGCTGTACAGCTGCAAACGGTATAAAAACAAGCCTGCAGTTGACCGCGATCATATCGTTCTGTGAGGTTCAAAGAAAATGTCGCGGCGGAAGAGAACTGACATTCAGAAAGGAAAGATTGTAGCCTGTGATATTGGTGGGTTGTCCATAAGAGAAACCGAGAGGTGTTTAAACATACCCAAGTCAATTGTTTTGGGTGTACTGAATAAGTGGAAGACACATGGCGCGCCTGAAGCAGCAAAACCTACCGGCAGACCAAAAAAATCAGTGATAGGGACGACGAAGCCTCAGGAGAGTCGTTACAGCTAATCGACGGAGTACTGCACTACCCCTCAGTGTACAGGAACATGCTGGAACCTCGGTATGTACACGTACCATTCACAGATAACTTCATTCCATGGGTTACCGTGGTTTCATCTCGACTCTGAATGCTACTCGTCATTCAACATGGTGTAAAGAACATTTATCGTGGATCGTAGATCAATGGAAACGGGCTCTATGGACTGATGAATCCAGATACACGATCATCAGTTTGATGGCCGTGTGTGGGTATGGCGGCAGCCGGGGAACACTATTTACCGCAATGTACTGTTCTTACGGTCAAATTTGGAGCTGGCAGTGTACCCGTGTGAGGGTGTTTGCCGTGGTATGGTCCCGGCCCATTGGTTATCGTGGACAAACCTGTTAACCAGCACGTCTACCTTGATATTCTGGACATTTATGTCCTACCTATACTCTGTGACAACATTATTTAACAGAGCCTTGTTGGTATCAGCAGGATAATGCACCGAGCCATAAAGCAAGGACTGTTACGGCGTGTAATTCCGTATCGTGTGTGGAGTGGCCGGCACATAGCCCTGATCTTAATCCCATAGAGCACCTATGGGATGAATTAGAGAGCCACATAAGATGTTTGGAACCAAGGCCTACTACTAAGCAAAAGTTAGCGGCAGCATTATGTACTGAATATAAGTGCATACCTATCGCTGTATTCCAAAACCTTGACGAAAGCATGTCTCGAAGGGTCAATGCATACATTAAGGCCAAAGGTGGACCGACACCGTACTAATGTATGTCAATAAATGCTTTGTTGTGTTTCTTTTCTAAGTGTCCAGTGACTTTTGTCAATATAGTGTATATCAAATCTGATTATGGCAATCAATTTCTGAGAAAATTCTGGTCTTGTTTGATATGTAACATGACCTCCTTACCATTTGAAAAATTTGACCTCGAGCAAATATAGGGGATTTTAAGATGGCGGCCATGTTCCAGAAATAGCCTAAAAGATATGCTCCCTCACCGATTCTTTGCTGGGCTATTCAGGTATTTCATTTTCCCTCCCGTGTCTGAAATAAGAGGAACCTTTGACTCACCTTGTAGTGTGGATACGCCACAGTTAAACAGAGAAAGTGCAAGCCTTTACAAGACAATAATCGGGGTCTTTGTACAGTTGTACATGGGATCATAAAAGATCTGACGCGCTTTCGCTTGCCAACGGGTGGCTTTTTCAAGGCACTACAAAATCCAGACTGAAACTGTTAAACGCATAAATAGAACAAGAGATTAAAATAAAATAAAGTGAACAGTAGTCGCTTAATATTACATAAGCACAATAGTCGCTTGATATCACATAAGCTTAATATCTCGCAGTGTACACGTGATAGAGTTATTTTGTGTTTAGCTTTAAAAGCGCAGTGCTGTTTTTAAAATTATTGCTATCATAATTATTGCACATGGTAAAAATCATAAAACTTTGAAATGATACTGTTCTTTAAAGCACTTTTCCATCCAGCTCAAAAATTATCTCTACAATCTTCTTAAAATATTCTTAATTTTTGCGTTGCACCCTTGCATTTTTCGCTCATAAATTTCTTTCCAGGATCTGAATGTCGTTCTAGAACCCTTAAGGAAATGAGATTCACAGGTAGAGGTATTCCTGTTCAAACTGAAATCAAGATAACAGTTAACAATTCAGTCCTTTTTGTTTCTAAATACTTCTTTAAAGTGTGCACCCCATCCTCTCCGTGTCCAGCTGAACTTCAGAAAATGGCTTTGATTTCCACTTAGAGTGATCAATAAGTAACTTCCGATGACCTGTAGCCGCGCATTAGGAAGATATGAAACTGTGACTCCCAACGTCATTATTTTCTACTGAGTGGAGGGCGTTATTTGTCACAGGAGTTTGAATAAATAAGAACAGATTCAAGTGAAAATGATGACGCGCCTGTAAACATGGTCTCACTCGGAGGTACGTTCGGTGATTAGGTTTCTCTGTCCAATGAAAATACTGGTAGCGCAGATCTATCGCCAACTGCAAGATGGTCCTCAAGTCACGAACGGTGATTAGGTTTCTCCGGGCACCGAAAATGGTGACAACGGAGATCCACCGCTAACTGCAAGAAGTCTATGGTCCTCAAGTCATGAACGGTGGTTAGGTTTCTTAGAGCACTGAAAATACCAGAAGCGGAGATGCATCGCCAATTGCAAGAAGTCGTTATGGTCCTCAAGTCATGAACGGTGACTAGGTTTTCCTGGGTATGGAAAACGCCAGCAACTGATATCCAATCCCACCTTCAAGAAGTCTATGGTCCTCAAGTCATGAACGGTGGTTATGTTTCTTTGGGCACTGAAAATACCGGAAGCGGAGATGTATCGCTAACTGCTAGACGTCTACGGTCCTTAAGTCATTAGCTTTCGGAGAGTGTCAAAATGGTGATCAGAATTCGCACACGGGCTCAATGCGTTGACGGCTGGAAAACGCAGTGCAGGCTTTCAACATCAACAACAGACAGCAATATGGCGTGTATGGAGGCAATGGTGCAAAAAGACAGGCGGGCAACTTTGGTTCAACCCCATTACCTTTCTCATGGTATATCACGAGATAACAACCTGAAATGTCTTGAGACATTTTAAGGGCCGATTTCAGGGATTCACGTCGTATTAGCGAAAATCATGAAAAACTGCCGATTGGATGGTAGGTAGAAAGATTGAATACCAAAAAGATTCGCCAACAACATAGACACGAGGCTAGCAATTATCCAGGCGCGTCACGCAGGAGTTTTTCATGGAAAAGAAAGAAAAAGGAAGCTTCAAAATTAAAAAAAAACCCCGCCAGTTTCAGTAGTCAAACAACCCCTATGCAGTTAGCCAATAAAGCAAACAGTTCTTCCAGTTTTCACGGTTAATTTATTCCCTTCGTTGTACTGCGTCAGCACCTCACGTGTTAACGTTTATTAAACTAAATATGAGACATGGGTTCACAAACGTACTCTTCTTTGCGTTCTTAGAATTGAACAGCTTGCATATTGACAGGAACAAGTTAATTTTGCTGTTGTTACATTAACGTGTTTCATACCGACGTCTATTACAATCACCGTGATCAATTGCAAAACGATCTGCTTCCATTACCTCATGCACCCTTTTCTTAATTTTAGATCAACGACCTCAGTGATCATTGTAAGTTAGGGAGAATCGCCTTATTTAAGTGCGAGTTGATGGTCTCAAGGACAGGAAACAAAGAATGAACAGAGTAACCACGTCTGAGTTGTCACAAATTCGACGAAGAACAAGAACAGCACAACACTGACGTCCCGTCATTCATTAACTAGAAGAAAGACAAAGCATGTTAGATACTTATTTTTCTGCTAATGCCTTAGAGTACCGGAACCGAAGATTAAAAACTCACGTCTTCCATGAACACGAGTGTTTTGTTTATTCTGAGATTCCCAATACCAGAAACGAAGAACGAATGATTACACCTCAGCTCTCGTGAATACGGGTGTTTTATTTGTTCTGCGTTTTTCAGTTGCAGAACCAGATAATTAATGCCCGTGTCTCAGCATCCACGGCAGCGAGTGTTTCGTTTATTTTGTGACTCTTTGTTCATGGCGCATAACAGTGTGACGACCTACCTAACTGTGCCTTGGGCCACGATAACCGGATACAACAAGGCAATGACAACAGAGTTCCCTCTTTTAGTGACGTCACGCGGAAACAAAACTTCCTATTGGTTTCCAACGTTGTTGTGCATGACGTCAAACACAACACCGACGTATCAGACAGACTTGGAAATGGGTCAAACATTTTCGATCCGGACGTCACATAATTGGACCCGACCTGAACTTGAGCAGGACAACAAATCTGCTTTCTGGCTTATGACCATTCGTCCGAGAAGGGTACGGGTTCGAAACCCGGTGAGGCATGGATGTTGTGTTTGTCTAACGGCACTGGCTCTCACCCTTCCCTGGAGCCAGTGACTTTAAATTAGGGACGGGCCACTGCTTATAGCACATTGAGTTTCTCATGGCGGTCGTTAAACCTTAAAAAAAAATATGTTTTGAACTATAAATTCGAAACTCAATTTATAGTTATACATAAATATATACATGATACAGGGCGTTCAAAAAGTCTATCCGCAGTGGGTATCGTAGGTTATATAGAATTAAATGTATTGCACCCTCAACTCACTTACAGGAAGTGTTGGAACTGTTGTCCTTTATTTGCAAGACATAACTAACCTACCCGGTGAAAATCGTCCAAATACGTGGCGTCAGTAAATAAATAAATACATCGCTCTTTCCACGTTCCAGAAACACATAGCAACCGAAAAACTGTTTTCAGCCGCCGCCGTGGAATTGAATCACGGATCTCTCGATATCTAGCCGAGCGCGTTAGCTTTACACCACGGTGGCCAACAATCCACGGTGCTATATGTATTTTTAAGTCAGTTTCTGACATCATAAATCTGAAAGATGGGCTCAGCTACTGAGACGTCACCATCTGGTGGGCATTAACGGCACTGGCTATATAAATTACAGCAGTTAAATCCAAAGGGCGAGATCCAAGGTGAAAATCCTCCAAATCAGTAAATAAATAAATACATCGCTCTTTCCACGTTCCAGAAACACATAGCAACCGAAAAATTGTTTTTCGGTTGCTATGTGTTTCTGGAAAGCGGAAATAGCGATATATTTATTTATAACCTACCCGTTTTTACAGATATTATGAAAGGCATCTACAAGAGTCAAAAAGTCCCTCCGTAGTAATGTTAAGGCTGTTCCACTTAATTCTGATGGCGCTACAGTCAAAAATTTTGAATTAAGTAACTTGTTGCATTGTTTAGTTTCAGTTTTTGCTGTTTTCTTGATAACATATCAAGCTTCAGAATATGTTTCACAGCAGCACCAATCTTCACAAGCTTCCGATGAGTTGAAAGTTTCCGAAATGTGGATGTCGGTTTCACCATTGTCCCTCAGAAGGAAGGAACACTCATTCAAATTTTGGAAACTTTCAACTTATCACAAGCTTGTGAAAATTGGAGTTGCTGTGAAACGTATTCTGGTTCCTTAATGAGACGAAAAAACTTCCAGCATTCACTCTTCCCCTTTTTGTTTTCAACAAGAACGTATTTGTTGGCCTTGACGCCTTTTTTAATCTCCTTAATATTAAATTCCTCTATATTAACCATACAATAAGGCATTAATTCCGACACGACATGCAATGCGAACGGGATGTTACCACGTCAAACGAAATCCTCTGCATGCTCAATTTAAGAGATGCGATGTGAAAAGTAACTGTCGTTCAATGAGACATGTGAGCTGTGAGAGAGTGAATCAACAGAAAAGCAGACGACAGGTGTTTGCCTGTACCTTGCTCCGGACAATCGCACTGAAAACAAACGCAAAGGAAGTATCGTGTTGCTATATGGTGCCTGTGTGTCTAGCGTCGGTCGATGGAAAGCTTTCTTTAAGAAAGAGACGACAATTTTTGCATGACAAATCATTTTTCTCTCCGCTGGCACCATAGTATCGAGCAAAAAATTCCACGGTACGCATTTTTCTTGGAAATATTTTCTTTTTCTTTTCAAAAATCAAACGGAAACAAAACCGGGTCAAAATCGGATCAGGAACATCTTGACCCGACTCGTTTGATCCGCAAGAAATTGTCGACCCGTTTCCATCTCTGGTATCAGTCTGTGCAACACGAGAGTGACGTTACAAACAGAGGGAACTTATCTCCTTAATGCCATAGCCTTGCATTTTCCAGACAGTCTTGCTACAACTGACGTGGCATTGACTCCACTTAGCAGATGCGTAACTACGGTAGGGCAGACCCCCAGGCGCAGCTCAAGAGAGGGCGCAAAAAAAAAAAAAAACACTGTTTGCAATCTGTTAAAAACTGGAATTGAAACTTTTTCACCAGTTTCTGGTACACTTCGAATTTGTTCCTCAAAATGTCCAAATGCTATTTGCTCACTTTAAGAAATGAAGGAGGCATTCTGTAGTTCATTCAATTAAAAAGGAACCGTGACCTTTGTCGACAGCAATGGGGGGTGGGGGTGGGTTTTTTTCTTTAATTCGATTGATAAGGATGTGTTTTTCTTTAGTTGAATGAGAATGTCGTTCACATTGTTGAAGGTTCTCTGAGGGATATTCCATCATTACTGTGGCTTCTATCATTTACTGTGACCATTGTATCATTACTTGCGAGCCACGACTGTGTCTAGCGTCGGTCGATGGAATTCAGCCCAAGCTGCTTTCAGCCCATCTGATGTCGTACCAAAAATACGAACTTGTTACGAAAGGCTGTTCAAACAGTAAGTTTGATTGTGCCTTAGGCATGGAGATAACATTGGTTATGTCGCGCAGTGTATGCTTATATACAGGGTTACAAGGAAAGTCCTTGATCAGACCAATATCTAACGAACTATGGAAGTTAGTGATTTACTTCTTGTGCAGTTGTATAGGAACCCCCCCCCCCCCATGGCGCATACAATAACACCACGAGGGATCCCCTCGCCCCCTTTGGGGGGTTGAGGGGGCTATCCCCCCTTTGCAGGTAGGGCAAAAAAGTCAATTGCAAACTTGTTCAGCGAGGCAAAAATAGAACATAAATGTTTTTGTCCCATAACAAAAGATGGAAGGGGACCGGGAATGTGGCACCGAGAAAATCATAACATCCTGAAGCAACGACAGAGTATTTAGACAAGAGCTTATTACTTAGAACTTATCTAAACTGGTAAGTTCTAAGTAAACGAAAGCACAAAGGAAAATTTTTTCCTATGAATCTTATCAACAGTTCTTGTTCTGAAATAAACCGCAGTTCCTTGACATATTCAATATCAGACTTTGATGTCCAATACAGTAAAAAATACGCTGAGACAAGGAGAAATAGTATAAAGTGGCGAAACACTCATCCAATAGGAAAACTGTATGCACATCTAAATGACTTGTGTACGTGGCAAAGCTTTCGACTTCCCGTCACTAGTTCACGAAGTGTTAGCACACCGACCACGCATATCATTTTTGTATTCTGACGACGGAGCAGAAAGCACATTTGAAATCCGTGCAAATATGCTTCGGACACAGCGACTCAGGTAGCTTTCCGCTTTTTTCGCATTTGGTGAGTCCCCTTCCATCTTTTGTTATGGGACGAAATCATTTATGTACTATTTTTGCCTCGCTGAACAAGTTTGTAATTGATTTTTTGTCCTATCTGCAAGGGGGGGGGAATAGCCCTCATACACTCCCAAAAGTGAGCGAGGGGATTCCTCTTGGTGTTACTGTGTGTGTCATAGGGGGTTTCCTTTACAACTGTACAAGAAGTAAATCGCTAACTGCCATAGTTCGTGTGATATTGGCCTGACCACGGACTTTTCTTATAACCCTGTATATGCATATTCAGTAATAGTCATTTATATCTTCTATTAAATTGGTATTGAATAAATGTGTGTGTGTGTGTGTGTGTGTGTGTGTGTGTGTGTGTGTGTGTGTGTGTGTGTGTGTGTGTGTGTGTGTGTGTGTCCAAATTTTGTGGTTTGCTCTGGGCGCAGAAATGTCTAGTTACCTCTCGGCCCCTAAGTTACGAAAGGTGATTTCAGGTGTTCTGTACTAGCTGGATCTTGAATTTTTACAGCTACAAGTCCATGTCCTGTACTAGAAATGAAGTCTTAATGTTTCTATCATCTGCTCACCACACAAGACAAAACTCCATTTCCAGTATTTCCCATTTCCTCCCTACAACGGCATGGAACGCATATGTTACACGGGCCTCAACTCCTTTAATATTTTAAGCCACAGACATACCTGAACCAAATGGTGTCCCAAATTTCTGCCTCCCCTCCCCCGCAGACAAAAGTGTTTCCATAGCATATAGGTTTATAAAAGCCATAGAAAAAAAGCTCTTTCTCCCTCACATTCTTACAGTACCGATCATAAACCTGTCAATGCTGGTAAGTGCTCCCCTTCGATAGGTTTAAGTCTTTAAAAGGAAAGGTTTCTCAAGATATTGAAAACATACAAAGAACTGTGACATGAGCTCTTTACTTCATACCAAAAGATGACCACTGCAAGTCCTTCTTTTCGTTGGCTGATCATGCCACTTCTTGCACTACCGCAGGAGGAAGTACTTCGAATAAATATGAAGACATACAAAGAACTGTAACATCAGTTCTTCACTCCATACTGAAAGATGACCTCTGCAAGCCCTTCCTTTCGTTGGCTGATCCTATCACTTATTGTATTAACACAAACGAAATGTACTTCGAATAAATATGAAGACATACAAAGAGTTGTGACATCAGCTCTTCACTCCATACCAAAACATTACCTCTGCAAGTCCTTCTTTTCGTTGGCTGATCCTGCCACTTGTCGTATTAACACAAACGAAATGTACTTCGAATAAATATGAAGACATACAAAGAGCTGTGACATCAGCTCTTCACTCCATACCAAAACATTACCTCTGCAAGTCCTTCCTTTCGTTGGCTGATCCTGCCACTTGTCGTATTAACACAAACGAAATGTACTTCGAATAAATATGAAGACATACAAAGAGCTGTGACATCAGCTCTTCACTCCATACCAAAACATGACCTCTGCAAGTCCTTCCTTTCGTTGGCTGATCCTGCCACTTGTCGTATTAACACAAACGAAATGTACTTCGAATAAATATGAAGACATACAAAGAGCTGTGACATCAGCTCTTCACTCCATACCAAAACATTACCTCCGCAAGTCCTTCCTTTCGTTGGCTGATTATGCCACTTGTCGTATTAACACAAACGAAATGTACTTCGAATAAATATGAAGACATACAAAGAGCCGTGACATCAGCTCTTCACTCCATACCAAAACATTACCTCTGCAAGTCCTTCCTTTCGTTGGCTGATCCTGCCACTTGTCGTATTAACACAAACGAAATGTACTTCGAATAAATATGAAGACATACAAAGAGCTATGACATCAGCTCTTCACTCCATACCAAAACATGACCTCTGCAAGTCCTTCCTTTCTTCGGCTAATCCTGCCACTTGTTGTATTAACACAAACGAAACGTACTTCGAATAAATATGAAGACATACAAAGAGCCGTGACATCAGCTCTTCACTCCATACCAAAACATTACCTCTGCAAATCCTTCCTTTCGTTGGCTGATCCTGCCACTTGTCGTATTAACACAAACGAAATGTACTTCGAATAAATATGAAGACATACAAAGAGCTGTGACATCAGCTCTTCACTCCATACCAAAACATGACCTCTGCAAGTCCTTCCTTTCTTTGGCTAATCCTGCCACTTGTTGTATTAACACAAACGAAATGTACTTCGAATAAATATGAAGACATACAAAGAACTGTGACATCAGCTCTTCACTCCATACCAAAACATTACCTCTGCAAGTCCTTCCTTTCGTTGGCTGATCCTGCCACTTGTCGTATTAACACAAACGAAATGTACTTCGAATAAATATGAAGACATACAAAGAGCTGTGACATCAGCTCTTCACTCCATACAAAAACATGACCTCCGTAAGTCCTTCCTTTCTTTGGCTAATCCTGCCACTTTTTGTATTAACACAAACGAAATGTACTTCGAATAAATATGAAGACTTACAAAGAACTGTGACATCAGTTCTTCACTCCATACCGAAAGATGACCTCTGCAAGTCCTTCCTTTCTTTGGCTAATCCTGCCACTTGTTGTATTAACACAAACGAAATGTACTTCGAATAAATATGAAGACATACAAAGAGCTGTGACATCAGCTCTTCACTCCATACCAAAACATGACCTCTGCAAGTCCTTCCTTTCGTTGGCTGATCCTGCCACTTGTCGTATTAACACAAACGAAATGTACTTCGAATAAATATGAAGACATACAAAGAATTGTGACATCAGCTCTTCACTCCATACCAAAACATTACCTCTGCAAGTCCTTCCTTTCGTTGGCTGATCCTGCCACTTGTCGTATTAACACAAACGAAATGTACTTCGAATAAATATGAAGACATACAAAGAGCTATGACATCAGCTCTTCACTCCATACCAAAACATGACCTCTGCAAGTCCTTCCTTTCTTCGGCTAATCCTGCCACTTGTTGTATTAACACAAACGAAACGTACTTCGAATAAATATGAAGACATACAAAGAGCCGTGACATCAGCTCTTCACTCCATACCAAAACATTACCTCTGCAAGTCCTTCCTTTCGTTGGCTGATCCTGCCACTTGTCGTATTAACACAAACGAAATGTACTTCGAATAAATATGAAGACATACAAAGAGCTGTGACATCAGCTCTTCACTCCATACCAAAACATGACCTCTGCAAGTCCTTCCTTTCTTTGGCTAATCCTGCCACTTGTTGTATTAACACAAACGAAATGTACTTCGAATAAATATGAAGACATACAAAGAACTGTGACATCAGCTCTTCACTCCATACCAAAACATTACCTCTTGCAAGTCCTTCCTTTCGTTGGCTGATCCTGCCACTTGTCGTATTAACACAAACGAAATGTACTTCGAATAAATATGAAGACATACAAAGAGCTGTGACATCAGCTCTTCACTCCATACAAAAACATGACCTCCGTAAGTCCTTCCTTTCTTTGGCTAATCCTGCCACTTTTTGTATTAACACAAACAAAATGTACTTCGAATAAATATGAAGACATACAAAGAACTGTGACATCAGTTCTTCACTCCATACCGAAAGATGACCTCTGCAAGTCCTTCCTTTCTTTGGCTAATCCTGCCACTTGTTGTATTAACACAAACGAAATGTACTTCGAATAAATATGAAGACATACAAAGAGCTGTGACATCAGCTCTTCACTCCATACCAAAACATGACCTCTGCAAGTCCTTCCTTTCTTTGGCTAATCCTGCCACTTGTTGTATTAACACAAACGAAATGTACTTCGAATAAATATGAAGACATACAAAGAATTGTGACATCAGCTCTTCACTCCATACCAAAACATGACCTCTGCAAGTCCTTCCTTTCGTTGGCTGATCCTGCCACTTGTCGTATTAACACAAACGAAATGTACTTCGAATAAATATGAAGACATACAAAGAGCTGTGACATCAGCTCTTCACTCCATACCAAAACATGACCTCTGCAAGTCCTTCCTTTCGTTGGCTGATCCGGCCACTTGTCGTATTAACACAAACGAAATGTACTTCGAATAAATATGAAGACATACAAAGAGCTGTGACATCAGCTCTTCACTCCATACCAAAACATTACCTCTGCAAGTCCTTCCTTTCGTTGGCTGATCCTGCCACTTGTCGTATTAACACAAACGAAATGTACTTCGAATAAATATGAAGACATACAAAGAGCTGTGACATCAGCTCTTCACTCCATACCAAAACATTACCTCCTCAAGTCCTTCCTTTCGTTGGCTGATCCTGCCACTTGTCGTATTAACACAAACGAAATGTACTTCGAATAAATATGAAGACATACAAAGAGCCGTGACATCAGCTCTTCACTCCATACCAAAACATTACCTCTGCAAGTCCTTCCTTTCGTTGGCTGATCCTGCCACTTGTCGTATTAACACAAACGAAATGTACTTCGAATAAATATGAAGACATACAAAGAGCTGTGACATCAGCTCTTCACTCCATACCAAAACATGACCTCTGCAAGTCCTTCCTTTCTTTGGCTAATCCTGCCACTTGTTGTATTAACACAAACGAAATGTACTTCGAATAAATATGAAGACATACAAAGAACTGTGACATCAGCTCTTCACTCCATACAAAAACATGACCTCTGCAAGTCCTTCCTTTCCTTGGCTAATCCTGCCACTTGTTGTATTAACACAAACGAAATGTACTTCGAATAAATATGAAGACATACAAAGAACTGTGACATCAGTTCTTCACTCCATACCGAAAGATGACCTCTGCAAGTCCTTCCTTTCTTTGGCTAATCCTGCCACTTGTTGTATTAACACAAACGAAATGTACTTCGAATAAATATGAAGACATACAAAGAGATGTGACGTCAGCTCTTCTCTCCATACCAAAACATGACCTCTGCAAGTCCTTCCTTTCTTTGGCTAATCCTGCCACTTGTTGTATTAACACAAACGAAATGTACTTCGAATAAATATGAAGACATACAAAGAACTGTGACATCAGTTCTTCACTCCATACCGAAAGATGACTTCTGCAAGCCCTTCCTTTCGTTGGCTGATCCTATCACTTATTGTATTAACACAAACGAAATGTACTTCGAATAAATATGAAGACATACAAAGAGCTGTGACATCAGCTCTTCACTCCATACCAAAACTTTACCTCCGCAAGTCCTTCCTTTCTTTGGCTAATCCTGCCACTTGTTGTATTAACACAAACGAAATGTACTTCGAATAAATATGAAGACATACAAAGAACTGTGACATCAGCTCTTCACTCCATACCAAAACATTACCTCTGCAAGTCCTTCCTTTCGTTGGCTGATCCTGCCACTTGTCGTATTAACACAAACGAAATGTACTTCGAATAAATATGAAGACATACAAAGAGCTGTGACATCAGCTCTTCACTCCATACAAAAACATGACCTCCGTAAGTCCTTCCTTTCTTTGGCTAATCCTGCCACTTTTTGTATTAACACAAACAAAATGTACTTCGAATAAATATGAAGACATACAAAGAACTGTGACATCAGTTCTTCACTCCATACCGAAAGATGACCTCTGCAAATCCTTCCTTTCTTTGGCTAATCCTGCCACTTGTTGTATTAACACAAACGAAATGTACTTCGAATAAATATGAAGACATACAAAGAGCTGTGACATCAGCTCTTCACTCCATACCAAAACATGACCTCTGCAAGTCCTTCCTTTCTTTGGCTAATCCTGCCACTTGTTGTATTAACACAAACGAAATGTACTTCGAATAAATATGAAGACATACAAAGAATTGTGACATCAGCTCTTCACTCCATACCAAAACATTACCTCTGCAAGTCCTTCCTTTCGTTGGCTGATCCTGCCACTTGTCGTATTAACACAAACGAAATGTACTTCGAATAAATATGAAGACATACAAAGAGCTGTGACATCAGCTCTTCACTCCATACCAAAACATGACCTCTGCAAGTCCTTCCTTTCGTTGGCTGATCCGGCCACTTGTCGTATTAACACAAACGAAATGTACTTCGAATAAATATGAAGACATACAAAGAGCTGTGACATCAGCTCTTCACTCCATACCAAAACATTACCTCTGCAAGTCCTTCCTTTCTTTGGCTAATCCTGCCACTTGTTGTATTAACACAAACGAAATGTACTTCGAATAAATATGAAGACATACAAAGAGCTGTGACATCAGCTCTTCACTCCATACCAAAACATGACCTCTGCAAGTCCTTCCTTTCTTTGGCTAATCCTGCCACTTGTTGTATTAACACAAACGAAATGTACTTCGAATAAATATGAAGACATACAAAGAATTGTGACATCAGCTCTTCACTCCATACTGAAAGATGACCTCTGCAAGCCCTTCCTTTCGTTGGCTGATCCTGCCACTTGTCGTATTAACACAAACGAAATGTACTTCGAATAAATATGAAGACATACAAAGAGCTGTGACATCAGCTCTTCACTCCATACCAAAACATGACCTCTGCAAGTCCTTCCTTTCGTTGGCTGATCCTGCCACTTGTCGTATTAACACAAACGAAATGTACTTCGAATAAATATGAAGACATACAAAGAGCTGTGACATCAGCTCTTCACTCCATACCAAAACATTACCTCCGCAAGTCCTTCCTTTCGTTGGCTGATTATGCCACTTGTCGTATTAACACAAACGAAATGTACTTCGAATAAACATGAAGACATACAAAGAGCCGTGACATCAGCTCTTCACTCCATACCAAAACATTACCTCTGCAAGTCCTTCCTTTCGTTGGCTGATCCTGCCACTTGTCGTATTAACACAAACGAAATGTACTTCGAATAAATATGAAGACATACAAAGAGCTATTACATCAGCTCTTCACTCCATACCAAAACATGACCTCTGCAAGTCCTTCCTTTCTTCGGCTAATCCTGCCACTTGTTGTATTAACACAAACGAAACGTACTTCGAATAAATATGAAGACATACAAAGAGCCGTGACATCAGCTCTTCACTCCATACCAAAACATTACCTCTGCAAGTCCTTCCTTTCGTTGGCTGATCCTGCCACTTGTCGTATTAACACAAACGAAATGTACTTCGAATAAATATGAAGACATACAAAGAGCTGTGACATCAGCTCTTCACTCCATACCAAAACATGACCTCTGCAAGTCCTTCCTTTCTTTGGCTAATCCTGCCACTTGTTGTATTAACACAAACGAAATGTACTTCGAATAAATATGAAGACATACAAAGAACTGTGACATCAGCTCTTCACTCCATACCAAAACATTACCTCTGCAAGTCCTTCCTTTCGTTGGCTGATCCTGCCACTTGTCGTATTAACACAAACGAAATGTACTTCGAATAAATATGAAGACATACAAAGAGCTGTGACATCAGCTCTTCACTCCATACAAAAACATGACCTCCGTAAGTCCTTCCTTTCTTTGGCTAATCCTGCCACTTTTTGTATTAACACAAACAAAATGTACTTCGAATAAATATGAAGACATACAAAGAACTGTGACATCAGTTCTTCACTCCATACCGAAAGATGACCTCTGCAAGTCCTTCCTTTCTTTGGCTAATCCTGCCACTTGTTGTATTAACACAAACGAAATGTACTTCGAATAAATATGAAGACATACAAAGAGCTGTGACATCAGCTCTTCACTCCATACCAAAACATGACCTCTGCAAGTCCTTCCTTTCTTTGGCTAATCCTGCCACTTGTTGTATTAACACAAACGAAATGTACTTCGAATAAATATGAAGACATACAAAGAATTGTGACATCAGCTTTTCACTCCATACCAAAACATGACCTCTGCAAGTCCTTCCTTTCGTTGGCTGATCCTGCCACTTGTCGTATTAACACAAACGAAATGTACTTCGAATAAATATGAAGACATACAAAGAGCTGTGACATCAGCTCTTCACTCCATACCAAAACATGACCTCTGCAAGTCCTTCCTTTCGTTGGCTGATCCGGCCACTTGTCGTATTAACACAAACGAAATGTACTTCGAATAAATATGAAGACATACAAAGAGCTGTGACATCAGCTCTTCACTCCATACCAAAACATTACCTCTGCAAGTCCTTCCTTTCGTTGGCTGATCCTGCCACTTGTCGTATTAACACAAACGAAATGTACTTCGAATAAATATGAAGACATACAAAGAGCTGTGACATCAGCTCTTCACTCCATACCAAAACATTACCTCCGCAAGTCCTTCCTTTCGTTGGCTGATCCTGCCACTTGTCGTATTAACACAAACGAAATGTACTTCGAATAAATATGAAGACATACAAAGAGCCGTGACATCAGCTCTTCACTCCATACCAAAACATTACCTCTGCAAGTCCTTCCTTTCGTTGGCTGATCCTGCCACTTGTCGTATTAACACAAACGAAATGTACTTCGAATAAATATGAAGACATACAAAGAGCTGTGACATCAGCTCTTCACTCCATACCAAAACATGACCTCTGCAAGTCCTTCCTTTCTTTGGCTAATCCTGCCACTTGTTGTATTAACACAAACGAAATGTACTTCGAATAAATATGAAGACATGCAAAGAACTGTGACATCAGCTCTTCACTCCATACAAAAACATGACCTCTGCAAGTCCTTTTCTTTCCTTGGCTAATCCTGCCACTTGTTGTATTAACACAAACGAAATGTACTTCGAATAAATATGAAGACATACAAAGAACTGTGACATCAGTTCTTCACTCCATACCGAAAGATGACCTCTGCAAGTCCTTCCTTTCTTTGCCTAATCCTGCCACTTGTTGTATTAACACAAACGAAATGTACTTCGAATAAATATGAAGACATACAAAGAGATGTGACGTCAGCTCTTCACTCCATACCAAAACATGACCTCTGCAAGTCCTTCCTTTCTTTGGCTAATCCTGCCACTTGTTGTATTAACACAAACGAAATGTACTTCGAATAAATATGAAGACATACAAAGAACTGTGACATCAGTTCTTCACTCCATACCGAAAGATGACCTCTGCAAGCCCTTCCTTTCGTTGGCTGATCCTATCACTTATTGTATTAACACAAACGAAATGTACTTCGAATAAATATGAAGACATACAAAGAGCTGTGACATCAGCTCTTCACTCCATACCAAAACTATACCTCCGCAAGTCCTTCCTTTCGTTGGCTGATCCTGCCACTTGTCGTATTAACACAAACGAAATGTACTTCGAATAAATATGAAGACATACAAAGAGCCGTGACATCAGCTCTTCACTCCATACCAAAACATTACCTCTGCAAGTCCTTCCTTTCGTTGGCTGATCCTGCCACTTGTCGTATTAACACAAACGAAATGTACTTCGAATAAATATGAAGACATACAAAGAGCTGTGACATCAGCTCTTCACTCCATACCAAAACATGACCTCTGCAAGTCCTTCCTTTCTTTGGCTAATCCTGCCACTTGTTGTATTAACACAAACGAAATGTACTTCGAATAAATATGAAGACATACAAAGAACTGTGACATCAGCTCTTCACTCCATACAAAAACATGACCTCTGCAAGTCCTTCCTTTCCTTGGCTAATCCTGCCACTTGTCGTATTAACACAAACGAAATGTACTTCGAATAAATATGAAGACATAAAGAGCTGTGACATCAGCTCTTCACTCCATACCAAAACATTACCTCTGCAAGTCCTTCCTTTCTTTGGCTAATCCTGCCACTTGTTGTATTAACACAAACGAAATGTACTTCGAATAAATATGAAGACATACAAAGAGCTATGACATCAGCTCTTCACTCCATACAAAAACATGACCTCTGCAAGTCCTTCCTTTCTTTGGCTGATCCTGCCACTTGTTGTATTAACACAAACGAAATGTACTTCGAATAAATATGAAGACATACAAAGAACTGTGACATCAGCTCTTCACTCCATACAAAAACATGACCTCTGCAAGTCCTTCCTTTCTTTGGCTGATCCTGCCACTTGTTGTATTAACACAAACGAAATGTACTTCGAATAAATATGAAGACATACAAAGAACTGTGACATCATCTCTTCACTCCATACCAAAAGATGACCTCTGCAAGTCCTTCCTTTCTTCGGCTGGCCGTGCCACTTCTTGTATTAACACAGGAGGAATGTACTTCGAATAAAATACGTATATATTTACGTAATGTTTTCCTACTTTTCCATCAAATAAAATCAGTTTCATTTCTTAAAAAAAATCAGACTCATTACTTAATCGCTGCACTTTGTATTTCTCCTCGGCTGCCAGTTATCTTCGTTACTCCATGGAAGGTAACGAGGGAATAAAGTACGTATGAATTTATGACTCCTCACAGGAAGACTGATTTTTATTTGAAGTACAAATGCTCACAAAATGTTCTTCATGGTATCCAACAAAGAATTTTCAACACGGAGTAAATCAAGCTGTTCTTCCATGTAACGTAACCGCAGAAGTTTGAAAATTTCATTGTCCTGGAAAAAGAAACAAATTATGGTACGTTACATGGAAGAACCACTTGATTTATGTCCGTGTTAATTATTGCACGTGTAACGTACAAGGAGATGTGACGTACCTGCCAGAAGGATGCCCACGACATAAAGGCAGATAGGAATCAGAATAAAACGTCCGCGTAGCTTAATTGGTAGAGCAACTTATTCCGGAATGAGTGGACCCGGGTTCGAATCCTGGCGCGGATAAAAATGACGGAGAAATTCACTTCGTTATAATGGCGCCCGAACTATCCGGATGACCCGACCGTTCAAAAATCTCGCCATGGTGTGATGTTATTTCCACACCGCGAGATAGGAAAAATCAGAGAATCCCTTCTCCAGCACTTCGAAAAAAAAAAATAATAAATAAGGGGGAGATGATGTAACGTACAAGGAGATGTAACGTACCTGCCAGAAGGATGCCCACGACATAAAGGCAGATAGGAATCAGAATAAAACGTCCGCGTAGCTTAATTGGTAGAGCAACTTATTCCGGAATGAGTGGACCCGTGTTCGAATCCTGGCGCGGATAAAAATGACGGAGAAATTCACTTCGTTATACACGTGTTTTTAACTTGATATAAAGAATTTTTAAATCTGATTTCTTGAAACAGTGATATAAAATAGAATAAATATCGATAATCGTTTTTAGAATGGAATGGGGAAAAGGAAATTTAAACTGAATTAACGCGTGCAAAGATATGCCACAGATGTACGGACAGACAAAATTTCGATACTGAAAGCACCAACTTTCTTTTGTATAATACTAATAAAAAAGTAGTACATGTAAATAAATTAAAGAAAACTTATGGTGACCTGAAAGTTGTCCTAATGATAACATTAAAACGCAAACACATATACAGTTGAATAATTCTTATCGACACCACATTTAAATAATTTGTGAGTTGTCTGACTGGTTTTTTTTTTTTTTTTTTTTTGTCACATGTGTTGCGTATGTTCACGATCGAAATATTGTGGCAACATCTTTTGCCTTTTCCGGGACATCGTTTACGAACAGAGGAAACGCATTTTCCCCCGCTTGTTTGTTTTCTTAAGACTGCGTCGCGAGCTTTTTTTGTCTTCTTAGTCCATTAGCATCTCTCAGCATCTCTTAAAGGAAGACTGGCATTAATATTTGGCTGTCTCGATCTCCCCGAGCAGCTGACATGTATTTCAAAACAGAGTTAGCGCCGTTCCTTTCCAACTAGGCCACGAAATAAGCAAAACTTGTTCTGGAATCACTATTTTTATTCTTTCTCCGACAAAATAGTTCCATTCTGAGGTTATAATCTGTTACAACAGCTTCTCTTGCGGTCACCAGTGTAAAAGGAAGTCCTTTTACCTAATATAGCGTCGTGAAAGAAGCGTGTATTGGGTTACATGATTAAGCATTAAACAACAAAAAAAAAGCAGCAGCTTATCTACGTCTTTGCTTTTACTCTTCTACATCAAAATAATATGCCTATGGGTTATCTGTGTAATAGCTAAATAGAAAGATGAAAACGAATTTTCGGATGTAAACAGCACGTTTTATAAAATCAAAGCAATGTGTCGTAATGTTAATTGGTCCCACCGCTGAGGCAGTGGTCTAAGCGATATCTTATGACCATTCGTCCGTGATGAGTCCGGGTTCGAATTCCGGTGATGCATGGATGTGTTTGTCTTATGGCTCTTTCTCTCTCTCTCTCTCTCTGTTCCCTGGAACCAGTGACCCTAAATTAAAAACGGGCGACTGCTTATAGGCCACTGGGTTGCTCACGGCGATCATTAAACCCCCAGCAGAAAAAAAAAAATACAAAAAAACTATAAACTGCGATGATCATGGAACATGTATCGGTAGGTGAAATTTTATAACGCAGCGCTCAAGAGTTTATCCAAGAGTTCCAAACTGGTGCAGGGAGTGCTGAATTTTTTGTTCTTTTTTCTTTTTGAAGAGGGGGGGGGATGAAAGTAAATTTTTTGAAGGCTAGAAATTTTTAGTGAAATTTTTAGGCTTTAAAGTTAACATTAAAAATGGGGAAAACTTAAAAAATGGAGAACTATTGAATTTTTCATAGTTCAGAATGATTAAAATCCGAAGCCTTTTTTACTAAAACTACACACAGTTACTTCACTTTTGTGCTGTTTTTATTATTATTTTTATCTCTCATGTCTAAACGCTTTCCTAAACAAGACTAAAGCAAAGTAGTATTAACACTGGTTGCTGAAATATATTGATATTTTCACAAACCTGTTTCTTTCTCTCTCTCTTTATCACCACTCTTCATGAGATTCTAAATGGTGGGTAGTCCTTGGGGACTGTCAAGTTCTTAGAATTTTGTTTCCAAGACGGTATGGTTTTCTGTTAATTTAGGCACTCTTGTCCGATCTTTAATTGTACTAAATGAGGGAGTGATCCTCACTGAGGAGTTCACCTCCTCACTTTAACGGACCTACCTGTCAAAAATAAGTGGTGTGAATTCACGGAAAATTTCCGAAAATAACGTGCAGCTAAGTTGCCGGTAGCTGTCCGTATTTTAACGAAATTTCCGTTTTTAAAAGTTTCCGTTTCTTCTAACCAGCATTTTGACAGAATTTCCGCAGTCAGTAATTCCGTTTATTTTAGGGGGAAAAAACCCCCACATTTTTAGGTTTTCAGTATGTTCACTGAAATTTCGCAAAACCTTCAGTCAGACTCGGCGTACTAAGTTAACGAGCCTATTTTTGTTCGTCCCTGCTACGATTTGAACCAGGGATCTCTAGAACAAGAAGCGCGTGGCTTACAGCGGAGCCAGAAATCCTCGTTAAGACCTTTCGATGTAAGGTCTAATTGATCGACGATATATATATTTTTTTGTTATTAATGTGTTTGAATTAGTCATTTTATTTTCTGTTGGAGCTTATTATTTTTCTGAATACGTTTGTAATAAAAAACAAGCGTATTCAGGAGGACTTATTACAAATTATGCACTTTTTTCATCGTGATTTTTCGGAGAAACAGAATGGTTTGGAACTCAAGATCTTTTTAAATTAACAATGACTTTCAATTATCTTTAAGAAAAGGTCTAATGTGATTGATAATAGCTTATAGTACTATTCATAAAAACGCTAAATATAAAATTTACTCTTGATGTACTACTTCGTAGTTCGGGTCACATTGTTTGCGGCCTAATTAAATTTAAAGACCAGGAGTAATTTACCTAAATTATTTTTTTTTACTTAATTTAAATTATTTTTCCTCTGCTCCCTCCCTGTCTCATAAACCCCCTTTTCCCCACTGAAGCAGAAAACCCAGGTGGTCAAAACGGTTTGTCGGACACCCGTGGAGAATGCCCAAAGAATTCACCTTCTTTTCACTCTTGTGAGAAAAGCAGGGCATTCAGAAAATTTAAGAAATTGCTGAGGGGACAATACATCCCGGCATTTCAGAAGGCACAGGCAAGAATCCGGAACGCGGTCAGATGAATAGGCGAGTTGCGGTTTACGACTTCTCCTCTATGAGGGAGGCACCAGCGAAAGTCGTACATCGCGGTGTCACAGAAAAGTCGTAACTCTGGCAGAGGAAAGCCCTTTAAATTCTTCGCTATTCATCTGAGCGTTAAAATAGGCCCTATTGAATTCGCAAAAGGCATCACCTGAAAAACAGGCCAGCTGCCGCGAAAAGGTAGCCAACTGGACCAGAGGCCCAACCAATAGCCACTAAGCCCGAGCACTGGTCAGCTCAGCTGACCAATCCGGACCCCAGGCGAAGAGTACGTAGAAGGTTGTAGGCACGCCCCTACCACGTGACAAATTAAAGGGACGGAAATATATACACAGACAGAGGTAGAAAAAAAAAAAAGATATAGTCACAGATCATGAGAAAATGAGAAGAAGAGGGAATAATTTCGTAGCGGAGATTCGTGTTCGAGATGGTTATCTAGAGATGGTAGTCGAAGTGCAATTTTTAGAAGATAGTCGAGAATGAGAGGATAGAGAGAAAGATTAGTCGAGAGGGAGAGATCCATAGACAACATCCACGCAAGTTTTCATCTACCAGCGTGGGGCGTCAACGAGCGACCACGTAATCTTAAAGGAAGGTAAGATGACGTTATTTTCCCCAATTCCAGTTCCCATGTTAACTAGTTATATACATATGCATGGTCGCCATGCCTCCTCGAAATAGATTGAGGGAGTTAATTTAAAGTTAAGTTCAAGGGTGTGACAGGCGTACGCAGTCCTCCCAGCAGAAGTTGCACATGCAATCAAGAACATGAAGCCGGGAAAAGCTCCAGGAGAAGATGAAATTACTGTAGACATCATACAAGAAGCAAGTGGAGAAATTGAAGCAGTATTCGTCCAAGTTTTCGCTCGATGTCTTAATGAAGGGAAGATTCCTCAGGATTGGAACAACGCTACAATGATCCTGCTACATAAAAAAGGTGACATTGAGGATCTCAGGAACTACAGACCTATCAGCTTCCTATCAGTGGTTTATAAAATCTTCACTAAAGTTCTTTCACACAGCTTGAAGGTGACACTGGACATGGCTCAACCGAGAGAACAAGCTGCAGCACAAATCATATCCACGTACTGAGAGAACTAATTGAAAGAGCGAGGGAATATGAACTTCCATTGTGCATGGCTTTTATCGATTATGAAAAAGCCTTTGATTCGGTGAAACCAACAGCAGTTGCAATGGCTCTGAAATCCTGCGGTACTGAAGATGCATACATTAATATTATTATTAACATCTATGAAAATGCAAGTGCAAAGATTCGACTGCTTGAAAATACAACACACATAAAAGTTGGAAAGGGAGTGAGACAAGGTGACACCATTTCTCCGAAGCTCTTTAATGCCACATTGGAAAATGTCTTTCAATCAGTGAACTGGGAAAACAAAGAGATAAAGATTAATGGAGATTATCTAACCCACCTTCGTTTTGCTGATGACGTAGTCATTTTTGCAACTACCCCATCAGAGCTGCAGAGTATGATTCAGGAACTTGCTGACAAGAGTAAAGAAGTGGGGTTAAAAATGAACTTTCAGAAGACATAAGTGATGTTCAATGCTTTTACAAAAAATAAAGATTTATCGATTGATGGAGAAAAGCTGGAGATAACAGACACGTACGTTTATCTTGGACAGCAGATATCAAGTGAGGGTCACATTGATGAAGAAATTAATCGGCGTACAAAACTTGCCTGGAGAGCTTTTGGAAGAAACAGCATAATTTTCAAGAGCAATATGCCATTAAGTCTTAAAAGAAAAGTGTTTGATCAGTGCATCCTTCCAGTGCTTACGTGTAGTGCAGAGACGTGAGCCTTAACTAAAAGAGACTTACAAAGGCTGCAGACAACTCAAAGCATCACGGAGAGGTGCATGCTTGGTGTAACCAGGAGAGATAAGAAGAGGAACTGGTGGATCCGAAAAATGACAAGAGTGGAAGACATCATGATCAGAGTTAAATCCCTGAAATGGCAATGGGCTGGACTTACTGCCAGAAGGACAGACCATCGATGGACAGCCAAAATTTTAGATTGGATTCCAAGGGACAGGAAAAGACCCAGAAAAAGACCACATAGAAGATGGGTAGATGAAATTCGAAAGTATGCGGGAATAACATGGAGGAGACTGGCATAAGACAGACCGTTGCAGAAGAGGCTTGGAGACACCTTCGTCCAGCAGTGGATTGATAATGGTTGATGATGGTGATGATGATAAGGCCTAGATCTGGGCCTTTTTATCAAATTTTAATCCTCCGAGCTCATGTTAATCATCATCATCATCATCATTGTCAACCATTATCAATCCACTGCTGGACGAAGGTCTCCCCAAGTTTCCTCCACAACGGTCTGTCTTGTGCCAGTCTCCTCCATGTCACTCCCGCATATTTACAATTTCATCCACCCATCTCCCATGTGGTCTTTTTCTGGGTCTTTTCCTGTCTCCCTTGGAATCCAATCTAAAATTTCGGCTGTCCATCTATAGTCTGTCCTTCTGGCAGTATGTCCAGCCCATTGCCATTTCAGGATTTAACTCTGATCATGATGTCTTCCACTCTCGTCATTTCTCGGATCCACGAGTTCCTCTTCTTATCTCTCCTGGTTATACCAAGCATGCACCTCTCCATGCTCGTTTGAGTTGTCTGCAGCTTTGTATGTCTCTTTTAGTTAAGGTCCACGTCTCTGCACCATACGTAAGCACTGGAAGGATGCATTGATCAAACACTTTTCTTTTAAGACATAATGGCATATTGCTCTTGAAAATTATGCTGTTTCTTCCAAAAGCTCTCCAGGCAAGTTTTGTACGCCGATTAATTTCTTCATCAATGTGACCCTCACTTGATATCTGCTGTCCAAGATAAACATACGTATCTGTTATCTCCAGTTTTCTCCATCAATCGATAAATCTTCATTTCTTGTAAAAAAGCATTGAACATCACTTTTGTCTTCTGAAAGTTCATTTTTAATCCACTTCTTTACTCTTGTCAGCAAGTTCCTGGATCATACTCTGCAGCTCTGATGGGGTAGTTGCAAAAATGACTACGTCATCAGCAAAACGAAGGTGGGTTAGATAATCTCCATTAATCTTTATCCCTTTGTTTTCCCAGTTCAGTGATTGAAAGACATTTTTCCAATGTGGCATTAAAGAGCTTTGGAGATATGGTGTCACCTTGTCTCACTCCTTTCCAATTTTTATGTGTGTTGTATTTTCAAACAGCCGAATCTTTGCACTTGCATTTTCATAGATGTTATTAATAATATTAATGTATGCATCTTCAATACCGCAGGATTTCAGAGCCGTGGTAACTGCTGATGGTTTCACCGAATCAAAGGCTTTTTCATAATCGATAAAAGCCATGCACAATGGAAGTTCATATTCCCTCGCTCTTTCAATCAGTTCTCTCAGTACGTGGATATGATCTATTGTGCTGTAGCCACTCCTGAATCCAGCTTGTTCTCTCGGTTGAGCCATGTCCAGTGTTACCTTCAAGCGGTGTGAAGAACTTTAGTGAATTTTATAAACCACTGATAGGAGGCTGATAGGTCTGTAGTTCCTAAGATCCTCAATGTCACCTTTTTTATGTAGCAGGATCATTGTAGCATTGTTCCAATCCTCAGAATCTTCCCTTCATTAAGGCATCGAGTGAAAATTTGGGCGAGTACTGTTTCAATTTCTCCACTTGCTTCTTGTATGATGTCTACAGTAATTCCATCTTCTCCTGGAGCTTTCCCTCGCTTCATGTTCTTGATTGCATGAGCAACTTCTGCTGGGAGGACTGGAAGAACTCTGGTACTGGTACTTTCTATGATGTCTGGAGTACATGTATCATCCCTTTCATATAATTTGGAGTAGAAATCTTTCACTCTTGTCAAAATTTCGCCTCTATTTCTTGTTATAGAACCATCTTCTTTTCTCAGAGCCATAATCTGTTTTCTTCCCTTACTGAGATGTCCCTTTGCTATCTTAAGGCTTTGGTTGTTTTCAATTGCTTTCCTCACTAGCTCACAGTTGAATTTCCTTACGTCTTCAGTGATACTTTTTCGTGTTGTCTTGCATAGCTCTATATATTCCACTTTGGAAGTCACATCTACTTTAGTTGTCCTCATCTCTCTTCTTTTTTGCATCAGCATTTTGGTTTTTCCTCATAATTTGTTCACATGCAACTTGTTCTTAGACCCAGCTAATTTTGTTGCTGTTTCCATTAGAGCTTTGGTTACTTTTCTGTTAACTTCCGAAATATCCACTTCTTCCGATGTTAGGCCTTCTAAAGCAGAGAATCTGTTCTTCAGTTCCAACTTGAAAGTATTATGGTGTTTTTTAAGGTTGGTTATGTCAATACATTCTGTTTGTCTTATGAGCTTGCCACGTTCCAGTTTAGTGTTGAGGTGCATCTTACATCTCACCAATCTATGGTCACTACCTGTGTTGAACTTGTTCTAGCACACTGCAGTCTTCGATGACGAATTTTTTGTTACACATAATAAAATCAATTTCACTTGTCGTCCCAATTGGATGTCTCCATGTCCATTTCCTGTGTGGCTTTTTTCTTGAAAAGGAGTTCAAGAATGAAAAACCCTTCTGCCTCTGCAAACTCAACGAGAGTATTTCCACGCTGGTTTCTGTTGCCGTGACCGAATTTACCTACTGAAGTTTCATTCTGTTGCTGTTGCCCTATTTTTGCATTGAAATCTCCCATAATTATCTTCAAGTGCTGCTTACCTTAATTATTTAGATGACGAATTTCCTCATAAAATTCTTCAATTTCTTCTTCAGGATGACTTGTGGTGGGTGCATAAGTTTGAATAATCTGAGCCTGGTATCTTCTCGAGAGTTGGATAACGAGTCGTGCAGCTCTGTCAGAGGAACTTTCAACTTCTAGCACTTTATCCTTCAGTTTCTTGTTTATTATAAATCCAACACCACTAGTTCTGCCAGTATCTGTCCCACGATAATAGAAGAGATGTCCACTTTTCAGTTCAATGAGATCTTCTCCTTTTCTCCTTACCTCACTTAGCCCGACGATTTCCCACTTGATCTTTTGTAGTTCCTCTTCCAATTCAAGAAGCCTTGAATCAGAAGATAGGGAGCGTCCATTATACGTAGCCAAGGTCAGCATCAGATGGCAGCCTAGTCCGGTCCTCCGGGGATTCTTAGCACCCTCTGCCTTCATGTCGCACTGGCCGCTGCCTTGGCCAGGTACATTCCAGCTGCCGGAGACTGAGGGCCAAGATTTAAGTTGTAGAGTCATTTTGGAGGTGTTTGGCCATAACTCACCACGCTGGCCAAGCGGGTTGGTGAGTGTCATGTTAATAAGGGTTACAAAATACGGTATCAAAATAAGCGCCGGATATGTTACAATTTGGTATCAAAATACGCGCCGGATATGTTACAATTTGGTATCAAAATATGCGCCGAATATGCTTCCGTAACTGGAAGACCCTGGGTTCGATTCCCGGTTATGGCCAATGAGAATTTTTCCGTGACTCACTTATAAACGTGGAAAGAGCGATGACCTTTGTTTGAAGCTTCTGGTAAGTAGAACTTTCAAAACATTGTCAATGTCATTGAGTCTGCGCTGTACTTGCTCATTGCGTCACGTGTTAGCATCGATTGGATAAGAACATCCTGATATCCTGCTTTCAACCGCTGTATTTTTCTGATGATGAGTGGGCCGCCTGCCCGAAAGATCTAGTGATTTTAGCATGTTTAGTTTTTTAACATATTAAATCTTTTAACGATGTGTATTGGTATCTTCGCATGCTTTTAAACCGTGTAGTGACAGCTTCATTTTTACGGATCATAGTATGTTCTACACGAATACTAAATTAAGCATAAACGCATCATTCAGTTCCATTTTATCTATTCTGTCGTGGTAGGGGAACATCAAATTATCAGATTTATGGAATGAAACAGGAAAACCATAATAAATAAGCAAAGTGCATTCCATTTCTATTCAGTGGTCTAAGTGACTGGGCAGAATCTCCCTCAGATAAGTGAAGTCATCCAAATATATCCTGCTACCTCGAGAAATTCTCACCCCCCCCCACACACACACAAAGAAATTGAAGAAAAGGCCAGTATGTGAATGCATCTCTTTTCACGGCGTGTGTTACGCAATTAATTATGCGAGGTGTGGTATCAAAATATCCAGACTGGTTGCATAAGTTCGGAATCGCGTGACACGGCAGGAAGCGGTTTGGCACAGATTGACCTTGGAACCTACTACGCATGTGCCGTGAGTCACATCTCCCCTGCTCGTCCGTTTTCTTTGTAGTAGTGCCTTGTTCTTACGTGTGTGGAGCTGTTCGTCACATTTCTCGAGTCGGAAAAAATTGATGAATGAATTTGCATCAGATTTTGTTAAATACTTGGCGCAACTTGGAAAGACACGTACTTAAAGGTGCAGAAAGTCTATGGAGAGGATTGTATGAGGCGCGCACAAGTTCATGAGTGGTATAAACATTTTAAAGATGGTCGTGAAAGTGTTGAGAGTGATGAACGGTCTGGGAGTTCCGTAATCAACAAAAGTGAAAACAATGTCGAACTTATGCGCTCAGCATTGCGGGGAAATTGCCGAATCACTGTTTGTGAGTTACTGAAGACTTCACCATTAGTTTCAATTCAGTTCAATCGATTGTTACGTATAATTTGGGTATGAGACGCGTCTCAGCCAAATTTGTTCTAAAATTGCTCTCAACTGGGCAAAAACAAGCCCGTGTTTCAGCTGCTAGTGATCTGCTTGAGTGCGTAGAAAACGACGAAAACCTTTTAGAAACTGTCATATGAATCGTGGGTTTATGGGTATGACCCCGAAACTCAGGCTCAGTCTTCACAGTAGAAGATCCCAAACTCTCCTAGACCCAAAAAGAAGGACAGAGCCGCAGCAATGTCAGATGATGACTGTTTTTTTTTTCAATCATCAAGGAATTTTGCATCGTGAATATGCTCCACCATGCCAGACAATTAACAAGGAGTACTACTGTCAAGTTTTGCGGCGTCTTAGGGACGCAGTTCGTCGCAACTGAAGATGCGAGGAAACTGAGGAAGAGAATTTTAAAGGCATATGTTTGGTCAGTAAGCTCTCTACGGTTCGGAGACATGGACATTGAATAAGACCGAAATGAAAAGGCTGGAGGCATTTAAGATGTGGAGCTATAGAAAAATTCAGAGAATAAGCTGGCTCGATATAAGGACTAATGAGGTGGTCCTGGAGAGAGTGGGGAAACCCTGGAATCTGATCAACATGTTAAAAAAAAAAAAAGAATGTTATGGATGGGACACACATTGTGCCATGGAGGCCCGATTCTGAAAGTTTTGGAAGGGAAAATTCAAGGCAAGAGAGGAAGAGAACAGCCAAGGAATATTTCTGTGGTACAGTTATTCCAAGACACCAAAACTAGGACATACCATGACTTAAAGAGAACGGCGGAGAATAGAGAGGAAGGAGAGACAGACTACATCTACTGAACAACCAAGAAGAAGAAGGACAGACAATTAAAAAGGAGTACTACTGACAAATTTTGAGGCGTCTGAGGGACGCAGTTCGTCACAAAAGGCCGGCACTCTATGACAATAGCAAGTAGCAACTCCACTATGACAACACGCCTGCCCGTGCATCACAACTTGTGCAGCAGTTTCTTGCTAAGCACTGCATAGCACCGCCACTCTATTCTCCAGATCTCTCTCCCTGAGACTTTTTCTCTTCGTAAAAATTAAATACCACTGAAAAGGAGAAAAGATTTAAAGATATTGAGGAAATACAACAGAAAGCGACGAAGCAGTTGTTCGCTATTTCAGAAGATGACTTCAAAAAATGTTTCGAGCAGTGGAAACAGCTCTGGGATAAGTGTGTACCTTCGGAAGAGGACTTCTTCGAGGGTAATTAAATTTCAAATTTGTACGTCTAGTTTTTTTTTTAATAAATCAACCCTGGATACTTTTTGACCACACCTTGTACTTTAGGGTGATGGAATCATTTCATTACTTTACGGGACTTTTTAGTCTTAACGTAGCAGAGTGACATACAGTGGTGGCAAAAATTGTGGATACTTTTGAAATTTTCATATCTTGCAACTTTGCAGGCTTATGGAAAATGTTATTTAGCACCAAATGCACATGTTTATATGTCAATTTAAAGAAAATTTAACGCTGAATTCAATGCAAAAAACAGAATGCAAATACACTATCTACCAACAAGTAATTGGACACCTGTGATAGCAAAGGAAAACGAAGTTCATTCACCTTCAATAGTTGGTCGAGCCTCCACGAGCGGCGATTACATCTGCGACCCTCCGGGGCATACTCTCAACTAGGCGTTGTACGACGGCTAGCGGTATTTTCTTCCACTCGGCTTGGAGAAGACAGGTCAGTTCCTTAACCGATTTCGGACGGTGGGGGCACCCCTTAAGTCGACTCGCCCCAGAGGTGCTCGATAGGGTTAAGGTCCGGGCTCTGCGCAGGCCAGTCCATTCGATTAACCCCATTGTCACCATACCAAGCCATGGCGGACCTCGCAACATGACAGGGGGCATTGTCATCCTGAAAGTAACATGGGTCCACCCCGTAAAACTGCCACAACGTAGCAAGCGTATGGTCATCCAAAATGGTGCAGTAGGTCTCGGCGTTGAGTCTACCAGGAATTGTGACCAAGGGCGCCGTGCCATACCAGGAGAAACACTCTCATAGCATAATTCCACAGCCGCCGAACTTCACAGTTGGCACAATACATTCCGGCAGGAGGCGTTCTCCAGGCAGACGCCAAACCCAGACCCTGCCATCCGAACAGTAGAGGGTGAACCTTGATTCGTCGCTCCAGAGAACCTGTTTCCACTGTTCAACGGTCCACTGTCGACTTTATTTGCACCACGTTAGCCGAGCAGCGCTATTGGACTTTGTGATCAAAGGGTTGTGGGCGGCAGCACGTCCATGATAACCGAGCAGATGGACTTCCTTACGGATGGTATTCATCGAAAGAACACTCCCGGATGCCTGTTGAAACTCCTCGCGGATGTGGCCCATCGATTTGGTGCGGTTCTTCCGAATTTCTCTGGCCAGCACCCGTCGGTCTCTAACTCCCAGTTTTGTGGGTCTGCCGGGTCGGGGCACATTCCGACAGTCACCTCTCATCTTCCACTTGCCAATCACGTAGGCCACTGTCGATTTTGGGTACTTCAACTAGCTGGATATGTCACGTATGGATCGGCCATTTCTGTGATACCCGATGATTACACCTTTCTCGAAATCAGAGAGATCCGAACTGCGTGGCATCTTGCATGCGACTGGTTGCGTTGTTGTTTCCCATACGATATTTAACGGCGGCGGCCGTGACGTGTATCAGGACCGCAGGTATCGTCGATTGCAGGGGTGTCCAATTACTTGTTGGTAGATAGTGTATATGCAGTACAAAATAGTTATGCTTAGTTTAGTCTAAAAAGAAACACAAGTGTGATTAAATGGCACTAGCTGCATACATCTTGTGAGAAGTTGAGGAAAGTCAGTTTTGCTGTTTGTTCTGTAGAAGAAAGACTGTTAACGGTGTAAGTGAAGAGTAATTGCATATTGAATGAATATTTTTAGTATTTCTCTAAATTTAACGTGTAGATAATAAGTACAGCAATGACATCAAAGAAAAGAGTTGATTGGTCACCCACGAAAAGGACCAGGGTTGCTTTATTACGTGAATGGGGTCTTTCTTATGCTGAAATTGCAAGGCAAGTAGGTGGGTCAGTGACAACTACTGGTGTACAAAAGTGCTGTTTACATTATCAGGAAACAGTCACTGAAAAACAAACCAGAAAAAAACCAAAAAAAGTGCATAAAAGCTGTTGCTGACAGAAGAATAAAAAGACTGTTTGAAGGAGAGAAAAATTTCGTCTGAGGCTGTCAGAGCTGAACTGTGTTCAACTGGTGCTATCAGTTCAAGAACGACAAGGAGCAGACTACCAGATATGGGACTAAGAGGTAGGATTCTGAGAAAAAAGCCATATCTGAATCTACAGCAGCGCAAGAAACGACTACAGTGGGCAAAAGAACACATTGGATGAACAGATGATCAGTGGAAGAAAGTTATTTGGAGTGACGAAAGTAAGATATCCTTATTTGGTAGTGATGACCGAAAATACGTGAGACGTAGAGTGGAAGAAGAACTACATCCTGACTGCATGGAGGCTAATGTAAAGCACCCAACAAGCGTTATGATTTGGGCATGTATGGTAGCAAATGGTGTTGGCCGCCTTCATGTAATCGGCAGTACGCTGAACGCAAGAAAATGCATTGACACCATCCTGGAACCAAAAACTGCTACCTTCCATCAGGGATCTCTTTCCCAACAATGCACCATTTCTTTTTCAGCAGGATTCAGCTCCTTGCCAACAGCAAAAATATGCAATCAGTGGTTCATAACAAAGTCCATTCCACTGTTGACCTGACCAGGAAACAGCCCTGACCTGAACCCGATAGAAAATGTGTGGCATCGTTTGAAAAGCCTTGTACAAATGAGGCATCCATAAAATAAAAGGCAATTAATTGAGGCTATAATTGCTTCCTGACACCACGTAATAACGAAGGCTGAGCTTCAAACACTTGTCGGCTCAATGGGACGTCGCAGTGATACGGTTTTAAAGAATAAAGACTACCCTACTAAATACTGATAGTACATTGAAATCGTTAGTGCATTACAGTATATTCAGCATGATTGCAGGATTCCCTGCATGACTTTCTTTTGTACTGCATTCTGTTTTTTGTATTGAATTTAGCATTAAATTTTCTTTAAACTGACATACAAACATTTGCACTTGAAGCGAAAGGACATTTCTTATAAGCCTGCAAAGTTGCAAAACATAAAAATTTCAAAAAGTGTCCACAATTTTTGCCACCACTGTAGAAGAATGCTTCTGTGTTTTGTGAGGTGGAAATGTTTGCCGTTCCCTTAGAGGGAGGTCAGCTGTTCTTTGTCTTTGTGTTGTAGTCGAAAGAGTGCAGGAAACTGATAATTAATTTATGGGCATATGGTAGGTATGGGCATAGATAAAGACACACTACTAGATGCGGGTTACATCCACATTCGCCTATTCCTGCTACGTTGAAAGTTAATGGGTTCCACCATTTTAGGTGAGGAAAAAATCTGGATTTGCCTATTCCTGTCTCACTTAAAACTTTCACCTGCTAGAGGGAGGGACTCACCTGGAGCAAACTTCCTTTTTCGCCTATTATTGTTTTGTCTACTCCTGCTACGTCAAAAGTTAATGGGGCGAGAAAATGCTGTTACATTATTTCGCTAAAGCTCTGACGAAGTGATTTTAAAAAAAAGATACATCTTTACTTCCAGTGAATTTTTTTATCGAAATACTAAATCGTTCGTGTGAAAAAAAAAAAAAAAAAAAAAGGACAATATTCCCGTGAAAAGAAAAAAAAAGAAAAAAGCTAGTTTTCATCCCTAGAGTTCTTTTTTTTTTTTTTTTTTTTTTGTTTGGAGGTTTAACGACCACCGTGAGCAACTCAATGGGCCATAAGCAGTCGCCCGTCCCTAATTTAGGGTCACTGGTTCCAGGGAAGGGAGAGAGCCAGTGCCGTAAGACAAACACAACATCCATGCCCCACCGGGATTCGAACCCGGACCCCGTTCGGACGAATGATCAGAGGCCATCGCTTAGACCACTGCGCCACCGGGGCGGCGCCCTAGAGTTCGAAGCTAGTTTTATTTCTATACTTGAAAAAAGAAAAGCCAAGTAGAAAACAAAGTTGTGCAAAACATTTGTTATTTAATAGTTTCTCACGAATTTGATTGGACGACACATTTTTTACCCCAATCATGCTGATGATTATTTGACCATTTGCATTTTTATTTTTTACTCAGCATTTGATATTTCCTACATTAACGCACGAAAGATTTAGTGTTTCGATAAAAAACAAAAACGGGAGGTAAAAGGTACAGATGTATCTTTTTTTTTAA
The DNA here is from genome assembly GCA_039090855.1 of Macrothele yani. Classification (NCBI taxonomy): domain Eukaryota; kingdom Metazoa; phylum Arthropoda; class Arachnida; order Araneae; family Macrothelidae; genus Macrothele; species Macrothele yani. The sequence continues at coordinate 142,192,006 of CM077001.1, forward strand.
ATCACTCCGTCAAAGCTTATGCGAAATGATGTACCCCCTCCCTCCCTTTTAAATTACGTATAAATGTTTTGCACAACTTTGTTTTCTACTTGGCTTTTCTTCTTTTTTTCGATTAAAGAAATAAAACTAGCTTCAAATCTTAGGGATGAAAACTAGCTTTGGGAGATTCAGTGTTTCAATAAAAAAGAAAATTCACGGGAGGTAAAGTTGTATCTTTTTTTAAAATCACTCTATCAAAGCTTTAGCGAAATAATGTAATAGCATTTTCTCACCCCATTAACCTTCGACGCAGCAGGAATAGGCAAAACAAGAATAGGCGAAAAAGAAAGTTTGCTCCAGGTAGATCCTCCCCTATAGCAGGTGAAAGTTTTAGGCGAGACAGGAATAGACGAATCCAGAATTCTTTCCTCGCCTAAAATGGTGGAACACATTAACTTTCGACGCAGCGAGAATAGGCGGAACAAGAATAGGCGAATGTGGAAGACACGGTAGATGCGACCTTGTGACGTGTGGTAGAGCACCTTTATTTCTACTCTCAACCGAATGTGTATACGTAGAAAAAATAAGTTGGTAGCACCAGAATTCCTAGTGTATGTTGCAGTTCCATTTGGTGCGCGCGCGAGCAATAGAAAAAAACAAAAAAAAAAAAAACGTACAAACATGGTGCTTACTAAGATCCTGTGATTCACGGAACCCGTGGGAGCAAAGCCCACACAGTCGTTGATATGCCCCCCACGGGTTAAGTGGAACGGCCCCACTGCCCCCACGGGTTAGGTGGAACGGCTTCAAAGACTTTTCCTGGAGATGAGGTGAAACTATTATGAAGTATTTTGTACCAGTCAGATCTGAGCAATAGCTGTCATAATCTTATAAGGCGATTAAACGTCGAAGTTTTCGCAACGGATATTTCACTACGAAATAATCGGTTTCTAGACATGTTAGCTAACTTAAAGAGGAAATGTTTCTGGCAAAGTATGATTAAAGGCAGATAAAATCCCAAAAGAATCAGCTAATAAGAATCTCAAACGAAGAAAAAAATTTAAAAGTCATGGATTAATGAAGCCACTTTCAAGCTCTGTGAGCAGAAACGAAGCGCAAAAGCGCTCATGATGAAATCGGAAGCGTGAAGTATGCAAAACGAATTTTTTTCCCCCGGAAAAGCAAAGATTGCGTAATGAATAAGATAAATACTACCGAAATCCCAAGCAAAAGAAAAAAAAACAAAAACAAGTTGCTTTGAAAAAAAAAAAAAAAAAATCAGCTTTCAACATTCGCCAATATTTTAAATAAAATCACGTGAAACCCAGAACATTTCAAAATCAACAACAGAGATTTCGTGTCCAAAGAGAAACAACACAACAGGCCTTTTACACAGGGTGAGTAGAAAGTTTTGCAATATTTGCATAAACGCATGTGCTGCAGTGGGTATGTCACGTGTTAAAACTAGTTTAAGTTGCGGTCAGTCAATCAGTCAAAAGGAATATAAAGTGGTAGTCGTTGCCGTGAACAGCATTCCATGTCGTCTTTCTTTCAGTGGTAAGGATGCCTAAAAGATGAACAGCCACAACCAGCTAATTAGGGAACTTTTGCTTTACGAGTTGAACTCGGTCATAACGCTGCTCAAGCAACACGAAACATTTTTGATGCAAAGGGGGAAGGTTCCGTGGACCACAGCACGCAAACCACATGGTACAAGAAATTTTACTCAGGTGACAGAAACCTCGACGATCAGCCAAGGTCAGGTAAGCCGCGAACCGTGGATTCGGAGGCCGCAGAGGCAAATCCGACAAGCAGCACTCTGAGATTATCAGGAGAGCTGGGCATATCACAGACCACCGTGGTTCGTCACCTTCAGGACCTCGGGAAGGTCTACAAGAGCTGCCGCATCGTCCCTCACGAACTGACGCCAGCTGAAGCAAACTACAGAGTGTGCACGAAATTCCTAGAAAACCCTCGTGATGTGCGTCAAGAGAATTGTTACATGCGATGAAAAGTGGGTCTATTTCCGTAATCTTAACACACAACGGCAGTGGTTGGGCCTGGGCCAGCTTCCTGAACCTGTTGCCAAACGTGGGCGCTTCGAGCACAAGGTGAAGCTCTGCGTCTGGTGGAATTTCGAGGGAATAATCCATTACGAATTTGTTCCAGACGGTAGGACCATCAACGCCAACCTCTACTCTGAACAGCTGGAGCGGGTGTATGCCGCTTTGGAGGAGAAGTACCCGGTACTGGTGAACAGAAAGCGCGCTCCCCTACAGCAGGACAACGCTCGACCACATACCACGCGAACGACCAGGGCAAAACTCCAGGAACTTGAGGGCATCGAAATGATGCCACATCCAGCATATAGTCCAGATCTTCCTCCGTCGGATTATTATTTGTTCCGGTCCATGGTCCACTTCCTTCGCAGGCGGCACTTCAAAAACCAGGAGGAGGTAGAAGCTGGGGTGAAGGAGTTCTTCGCCTTGAAGGACAAGAACTGGTACCGCCGCGGAATCGAAGAACTGGCAGACAGATGGCTAAAGAGGGTGCAACACGATGGCCTATACTTTGAATGCTAGTCAGCTTTCATTGTAAGGTACGTATGAAGATATAAAGTTATCCAAATATTGCAAAACTTTCGACTCGCCGTCTGTACTTCAGACGTAACTCAATTCGACGTGCTGTTTTATATACACTGCTAGCTACCCAAAATGCAACAGCAAGAAGGACACGAGATAGCAAAGCCAGATTTACTGGACACATAACAACAGATACAAAGATGAAACGATTGAGCTTACAGGCCCGTGCTACTTGCGGAACACGCAGACATCAATAGTTCGTGTGGCCCCCATGACTGGCACTAACGACCGCTACACGCCGCGGCATCGAACGAAAGAGGCTTTGGATGTGGGCTTGGGGTATTTTTTTTTTTTTGGATTGGAGGTTTAACGACCACCGTGAGCAACTCAATGGGCTATAAGCAGTCGCCCGTCCCTAATTTAGGGTCACTGGTTCCAGGGAAGGGAGAGAGCCAGTGCTGTAAGACAAACACAACATCCATGCCTCACCGGGATTCGAACCCGGACCCCTTACGGGCGAATGATCAGAGGCCAGCACCTTAGACCACTGCGCCACCGGGGCGGCGGGCTTGGGGTATGTCGGTCCAGGCCGCTTCCACAAGTTGCCACAGTTCATCAAGCGTAGCCGCGGGTAGTGCTTGCTGGGCCACTCGGTTGCCGATCAGCGACCAGACGTTTTCGATGGGCGACATATTGGGAGAACAGGCGGCCACGGCAGCAGTGACACCTTGTGAGCCGTGAAGAATTGTTGCACGATGCGTGCCACGTGAGGGCGCGCATTGTCTTGTTGAAACGCGGCCGCTGGAAGGTCCGGCAGGTAAAGAGGACTACAGGCTCCAAAACGTCGGAGATGTAGCGGTGGCTGTTGAGTGTACCGGAGATGGGTACTAGAGTGGTGCGGGTGTCATATCCAATTGCGCCCCAAAACCATAAAGCCATGCGCCAGACCGGTATGGCGATGCATAATGCCGGCGTCATACAGTCTCGCGCCGCGGTGCCGCCACACGCGGATCCGACCATCGTGGTGTTGCTCGCAGAAGCGGGATTCGTCGGACAAGATAGTGTCGTGCCATTCTGTAGTCCAGGTGCGGCGTTCAACGGCCCACTGCCGCCGCACTCACCGGTGGTGTAACCTCAATGGTAATCGGAGCAATGGGCGCCGTGCGACAAGTCCCCGCTCCTGCAGACGACGTCGAACGGTACGTGCTGACACAGGTTGTTGCGCAACACACCCTAATTCCTGCTCCAACGTTCGTGATGTGGCGGTGCGAGCCGTCAATGCCCGCAGCACAACATACTTGTCCTCTCGTTCGGTGGTGTGTCGTGGCTGCGGCAATCGCTCACGTCGGTCCGTCCGTCCCTCCTGCACCCACCGAATCCATACTGGTCTTACTTTGGCTGGATATCGTCCCACACGGGCGCCGATGTCTCGGTACGATAAACCGCTGTCTCGATAAGCCACTATTCGTTCTCTTTCGAACACCGAAACGTGCTGGAATGACTGCCGTATTCTGCGACGAGGCATCAGGAAGCTTCCACGCATAGGTCCTTCTTGGTGTTGCATTTTAGGTGGCCAGCAGTGTAGTTCATCAAGTACTGCATCAGTTGTAATCGTGATATCTCTATGTATATTTAATACTGGTAATCCATTTAATTTATTTTCACTACTTGTGTTTCGAAGATACGTTTTGAGACGCCATAGAGTTGAGAATGATCGTTCATTTACTGCGGTGACAATGTTGCAAGTATTTGTAGGTTTTCTTACTGTCGAAAATAGATTTTCGTCGCATATGAGAAACGCGTAGTGATCATTTCTCGGAATATTTTTAATATTGAGAATATGCCGCCATCACAGGTTAGTACTCCGATAGTTTCCTCTACACAGCAATCAAGAATATATCTGTATACTTTTCGATTTTTTTTTTTTTTGGCACTATTTTCTTGGTTTTGGTAAAACCTGTCTTGTTTTCGCACAAGTCACACAAAACTTTACGAAAATCTTTTTGTGCTTGAGTAGTAGGCCGAGAATTTGGTTTGTGACGGAATCAAGAAAAGGAATGAAGATTGAAATGCGTAAAATTCCTCCAGATTGTCCTTCATAATATTACAACGATGAATTTGCCTTCTGGTTCAATACGTATTTCTGCCCCTAATGCTTCACAATATTTCAGTGATATCGTTGAAAATAGATCTAAACGCTCTTACTACATCCTTTCGCATTTCAATGACAATATTACTGGTATTCACAGTCAATTCGAAAGCTGCAACTAGATTCAGTTTCGATTAGTCGCATCCGACTTAAAGGAAGAGTTATAGCAAAAACCTTTGCAATGCTTGAAAGAGATGCTTGCAATTCTATAACTCTGGTAACAAATAATAAGTGAACAGCTGCCAAAGAAGATGTTTCGTCATTCCAAGGAGTAAAGTTATTTGTCATACCGGGGAGGGAGGGAGGGGAGGGGGTTCTGACCCCAACTAATACCGATGTGGAAACGCCACTGGTAAATTGTGCTTCTTTTTGAGTAGGAAATACGTATAAAATGTTTTCCTAGTGAGCGGTATCTGATCGAAAAGGAATTTTTTCAATCGAAGTGTTGGACGAGCAACTGCAAACACGTTTCAAAAAAAGGGGGGGAGTGAAGGGGGGGAGTGAAGGGGGACTTACGCCCTCTAGATGGCAAAATTTTTGCGTTAAAAATAAAAAATTAGACGTGCGTCAAGAAATATTAAAATGTGTATGCAATATAATTTTCAAAAGGAACGTTGTCCGATAAAACAAAAGATTTTCTGAAATTTGGCTGTTATAAGGCTGTCTTTGAATGAGTGTAACAGATATTCTATCCTATATCTGCAATCTAAATTCTTTTGTACACATTTTCTCGAAGACTATTACTTTGTAGTGTTCGAAATTTTGAGCACAAATAAAAACGACCTATGGCTAATATGTGCCACAGTTATTATTGCGAAAAAAATTTTAGAATTTTTTTTTTAAATTCAATTTATCTGACTGGAAAGTATTCCAATTCGAGCGCTAGATGGCGCGATAAGTTATCTTAGCAGTGTTTCTGTCTGGAAGAAACGAAACTATTATTTCAGTCTGATTTTTTTTTAATTATCAATGCCAAATAGAAATAATTGAATGGGGCCAAAATTGTGACTAGAATCTTGTCTCCCATAAACCATTTTAAATACTATTGTACGTTCATTTTTTAAAGAGAAAATATGTATTAGCAGAGAACCCCTGAATTTGAGCTATAGAAACTCCGTCCACCTCCTAAGCTCCACCCCAAATAACGTCATTGGTTAAAACGTAACTGCGCGTATTTTCTCTTTTCATCGTGGATCTAACGAGAGTAGACCACTTCCATTCTGAATATGGCGAGGTCTGCAGTGATTCGCTGATGCCAACTTCTGAGACAGTCCCCTAAGACATAACAGCCACGCCCAAGGAGTGATTTTTTGCGCCATCTATCGCAGAAGAGGAACCCTAACACACATTCAAAGACAGCCTCAAGAAAATATGATAATACATCTACGTAACCTGAAGGAATAATTGCGGTTTTTATGAGCGTGAATTATGCAGAAACATTTTTCGTCGTGAGTGGTATCTGACCGAAAAATAATGGTTTCAATGGAGGTTTTAGGAGCCCGGATACTGCTGCATACATATTGGAAATAGAAATATACACTTACGTCCTCTAGTGACAGCCTCGTTCGTTACAAAAATTGGAAATACTGTGCAAAATATTCATCCCTATGAACTCAACACCAACGCAAAATGAAATTTTCAAGCCGAACTTTTAGGATAAGAGATTTCGGGGAAATATATAAAACAAAATTCCGCAGTCTAGGGAGAAAACTATGCATTTTTTGAAAAATATAATTCGTTTTAATAGTGCATGGTCTTCGTTCTAAAAGTTCGGAGAAAAAACTTCAATCTGATTTTTAGAAGCAGTGATATGGAATAAAATATATTTTGAATTCGATAGCATCTATACATTTACGCCACCTAACGGCGACTTTGTGCATCGGAAGAAGACCAAAAGGAAAGGATCATCGTTCTCTCGGTTCAGGCCTTCAGATGTTTGTTAATCGGACAAAGGATCATCGTTCTCACACGGTAGATAGTTGTTAATCGGACAAATACAGTAAATGCAGGAATGCGGTTTACAGAAACAGAAGCACATAGTGATAACATAATTTTTTTTTTTTTTCGGAAAATGTTCTAAACAGGAAGACTCTGATCAAAGAGTTCAGATTCCAGTTGAATCATTTCAAATTCCACAGCAGATAAATCCTTGAAATAATTCTATAAACTGCGTCGAAGAGATTCGGTAACGAACTGTCAAGAGAACAAGCCGGCTTCATTCAGTAAAGGCAAAGGGACTCGAGATCGGCGAGTCAACTTACTGATAAATGTAAGGATTTCGAAGTGCCACTCGCGTATTTTCGTACACTGCATCCAAAGCATTTGGTTGAGTTAATCAGGTAAAGTCACAGATAGCTCGGGCAAACATGGAATTTCTCTTGCATGCAATTAACCAAACAGCTTCAAGAACTGATGTAGAGAATTTCCGAATTAGAAAGGGAGTTTTGGAGGCTGTGCTTTATCTCTCGATCTTTTCAATCCGTATTCTGAAGATGACAAGATAAGGCATTGAAATATGTCAAAGGTGGCATCGGATTAGGATACGATAAATAATTGCACACTGCCTAGACATTTGATTATTAAAACCCTGAGATTAGATCGACGGAAAAGAGCACTCTTTGTCCGATAACAGTGAGAAATCAAAAGGTTTCTTAACAAGGACGTCGCCAAGGGAATGCGCAAATTTTCTTGCCCACCCAGTTCAAGTTGTGCCATTTTTAATTTTTTTACGCTTTCCAACGGTAGGTTGAAGAAGCGTAGTAGATGCTCCAGCTTTGTCCGTCTGTCTGTCCACCTGTCCGCACGATAACTAGAGTAAAAATGGTTCGATTTAGATGACATTTTAGTATGTGACAGGGGACAACCTGGGGACCAACCCTATTGCAAATGGGCGAAATAGGGTCAAAGGTCAGGACATAGGAGCAGGATCCATTCCATCGCCCTTATGCGTCATAACTTGACTAAAAATACTTCTATTGTGACAAAACTTTAGTATGTTGTTCTGAAGGTACATTGAACCAATTCTGTTTAATATCATCGAAATGGGGTCAAAGGTCAGGGCACAGGAGCGAGATTTATTCCACAGCCATTATCCTCATATAACTTGACTAAAAATGCTTCTATTGCGACAAAACTTTAGTGTGTTGTTCCGGAGGTATACTGAACCAATTCTGTTTAATATAATCGAAATTGGGTCGAAGGTCAGGGGCACAGGAGCGAGATTTATTCCACAGCCATTATCCTCATAACTTGACTAAAAATGCTTCTATTCCGACAAAACTTTAGAATGTTGTCCCGAAGGTATACTGAACCAATTCTGTTTAATATCATCGAAATTGGTTCAAAGGTCAGGTCACAGGAGCGAGATCTATTCCACAGGTATTATTCTCATAGCTTGACTAAAAATGCTAAAAAAAAAAATCTGAAGCAATTACACCGACTATAATGGAAACGTACAGTTCATTTAATAAGAAAAGCACAGCTTGTTTTAACGTGATCTTTAATATAAGAACCATATGGATATGGTCTGTATTAATGTGCTAAACAACTTATCTGATGTGTATTTCTCAAATACAGTTCTCATTATCTTAAACTCTGTGCACATTCCTTCATGTGAGTAGTTTAGTTTCCCCTTCGATGCATGCACTAAAAAAAGTAGTGCACGGTGATGTATTCAGGCATCTTCTCGGGGGTGCTTAGCCCCCGAAAATCCATGAACGCCACCCCCCGTAGGTTTTTTGGTGATTTTCCTTTACATTTAATCGATTTGTTTTCATTTATAGCTGAATATTTGGAAAAAATTAATTTAAAAAAATTAGAAAAATGAGGGAAAATGACATCCACATGGACTTCAATTTGAAGAGAAAAAGACATCCACATGGACTTCAATTTGAAGTTTCTATCATCCTTCAATAAAACATTAAACAGTCTTCGCTGAAGGGGCAATTTTTCAAGCACTGACAACTCGGACTACTTCCGTATTAAAAACCTAATTCCACAGAGTAGAGATGTTTGCACTGCAATACATCATCATATTTTGGAACCTGGCATTCAGTTTTATTTCAGTTTTCTATGCCGACTTTCGATGTATACGGTTAAGCCTCAGTGTAGCTAATGTGACGTTAGTACTTCCACATGCAACAAAATATTTGCTGAATATATTTCAAATACGTGGAGATAATGTAAATATACGATGTCATCGCTCTGTCCACGTTATTTATAAACAACGAATAGCAACTGAAAAATTGTTCGCCGAAACCGCTGGGAACGAACCCCAGATCTCTCGATAACGAGCCGAGTGCGTTCGCTTTACACTACGGTGCCAACAATTTACAGTGCTATTCGTGGTTTATCAGTCAGCATCTGACTACACAAATCTATATTGATGGGCTCAGCAACTGATGTGTCGCCATCTAGTGGCATTCATTTTTGACAAGTGACTTGTACAGGGTGTCCCACTAGATACTTTACCCAAATTTTTATTAATATATCTCTTCGTTGCGCGGTTCGACCGTCGTGACCCAATTCACATCCTGTCGGTAGATTCCAACAACTGATAGATGTGTTAGAGTTTTATTTAATCGATGAATCTGTCTGTAGGACGTCCTCTCGCTCTTTTGCCGTCGACTTTCCCTTGAATACAAAGTTTTTCTAAACCGTCTTGCCGGAGGTTGTGGCTGAAGAAGGTTAGTAAATGTCATTAGATTGTCAGAAGTTTGCCGCTTGTGACGCGTGTACGCCGAGCTCTCTCAAGATTGATGATGCATTAGTCCTATGCATAACACATTTTTATTAATATCATCGCGAATAATGACAGTAATTGAATGATATTTAGTGAGAACATACCTTCATCCATGGAAAACAGAACCCCAGCGAGAACCCAGTGGTGAACCCCAGCGGTGTCAGAACCCAGCGGTGAACCCCAGCGGTGTCGGCGAACAATTTTCCAGTTGCTATTCGTTGTTTGTAAAATAACGTCGATAGAGCGATGGCATCTTATATTTAAAATGTTTGCCCCCTAATTTTCAACAATAACAAATTATTAGAAATTATTCCCATAAAAAGGTTTTTTTTTCTGGCGGTGGGTGGTTTACACTCTGTTAAAAAAAAAATGGGGCACCTCAAACTGGCATCTAAACAGTCAATGAGTTTGTTTGTTTTTTACTACTATGTGCTAATCTAAATAATCTAAAAGGGTTGAAACCAAGTAACTGACAGTAAGATGTGGAAAGTATCTTAATACTTTCCTAAAGTGGAACAGTATCGTAATATTTTTCTAATCATCAGTTTTAACACTGCTACCGTTTCTAGTAACAGTTTTACACAACACTAAATTCTCAGGAGTACTGCAGCACGTGACATGACTGAACAGGAGGTTCACTGATACGAATTTACGTATAAGTTACCGCTGATCATGTATGAGAGAAATGTTTCCCCTAACTCCATTACGAAAAGTAGTCGCCATCCTTGACTTTAATATTCCAGCTAGGGAGGGGAAGAAAGGGATAATCACCCGAGGGTCATCGTTTTCGCTGCGTTTTAAAACTTTCCTGAGTGCAGTTTTGTAATCAAAGTACAAAATATAGGGTGTCCCACTAGCTGCTTTACCCAAGATATTTTTATAAACTTCGTGAATAATTACAACAATTGAATGTAATTTGGTAAGAACATACCTTCATCCATGGAAAACAGAACCATATCATAAGAGATGTTGAAAGTGTCATCCCTGTGTATCGAGACAGGATTGAAGACGAAGCTCCATATTCCGGAAAGTTCGCGCCAGTGGCTCCAGCGTAATCACTGCGCTGCCTCGCAGATGTTGTTCTTCAATGCCTCAAGGGTTGTCGGCTTGTTTTGAAACACTACTGATTTGAGATACCCCCAGAGAAAGAAATCAGGGGTGGGGGGAGACGGTGTTAGGTCAGGAGATCGAAGTGGCCACATTCCTTTAGAAATCACGTGATCTCCAAAGAATGACTCAATTCCAGCCATACTCACATGTGATGTATGGCAAGTTGCCCCATCCTGTTGAAAACATCCAGTAGTAAGCTCTTTAGGGTGCAGTTGAGTAACGAATGCCTGAAAACTTTTCATGTAGACGGCTGTTGTGACCGTATCCTGAACGAAGATTGGGCCATATGATCCGCTGACGTCACAGTGCTCATCGCACCCGAGTTTTTTGTGCGTGAAGTGGTTTGTTGGTGAATAAGTGAGAATTTGCCGCTGCCCACATACGCGTGTTTACATTTATGTATCCCGATAAGTGAATCCACGCTTCGCCGGGGGAAAAAATGTGGTCCAAGATGTCCGGTCATTCCGCAACAAATGCCTGAACCAACGGACAGTACGACGCGAAGTTTCCGAAATATTTAGTCTCGTGTTCAAGCCTGTTTCGATGCAGAGGGCGGACACTTTCAACATCTCTTATGATATGGTTCTGTTTTCCATAGATGAAGGTATGTTCTTACTAAATATCATTCAATTACTGTCATTATTCGCGGTGATATTAATAAAAATGTGTTATGCATAGGACTAATGCATCATCAATCTTGAGAGAGCTCGGCGTAAACGCGTCACAAGCGACTTCTTCTGACAATCTAACGACATTTACTAACCTTCTTCAGCCACAACATCCGGCAAGACGGTTTAGAAAAACTTTGTATTCAGGGGAAAGTCGACGGCAAAAGAGCGAGAAGACGTCCCCCAGACAGATTCATTGATTAAATAAAAACTCTCACCAATCTATCAGTTGTAGGAATCATGGAGAATAGACAGGAATAGCGAACCTTGACTACCGACAGGATGTGAATTGGGTCACGACGGTCGAACCGCGCAACGAAGAGATATATTGATAAAAATTTGGGTAAAGTATCGAGTGGGGCACCCTGTACAAGTCACTTGTCAAAAATAGAGGTAACGGATCTCCCACCCGTTTGCATTACCCCTGGTATCATGAGAATGATACCAGGGGTAATGCAAACTTCGTTATTTCCAGGGCACATCTAAATCTTCAGCATTGCAGTGGTATTGCAGCCGGTCCGAGACAGTGGAATGAATTTCCCTTGCACATTAAATCAATTGTTAACTTCAGGGCATTGAGGAAAACATTAACCACTGAATTATTGGCTGGCTGATATGATTTGAATTGATGTCTTGATTTTTCTTTTTTTAAATATAGTAGCACATTATTCCTGGAACATATAAATTTTTATTACTTTGTTTCACATTTACTTTACCTTAGTGAGTAAGACGAGTGATGTTTATTGTTTATATTTCCTTGCTTTGGTTCTTGGACACTGTTTTGTGTTTAGGACTCGATGACTAACTTTTATTGTTTAACTTTTAACCTTCACTGTCATATTGGAAATCATTCCTATGCGCTGCACATGTATTTACACTAAGTCTCTTGATCCTGTAATTGCTTACTAGATAAACCTGAAGTTATGAAACTGTCTGGGATAGAACGTCTTTTTCTTTTGTTTAACTTAATTGCATTCATTATTATACGTTTATCTTGGGGATGTGTATTGCTGTTTTGTGTTGTGCTTTTTCTATGATTTTTTTCGTATATTTGTGACTTTGTACCAATTGGCTATTGGTGTACTCCTTTTGCTTTTTCTGCATATATCATCGTGGTGCTTGGTGGTATGGTGTGATTTATAATTAACTTTGTTGCTTTGTCTTGTTGTTCTTGGTTTGTTTATTGTTGCATGATTGTTTAATGTACTGTACAGTTATTCTTATGATGTACATTTTTCGATTACATTAATTTGGTATACATGTATAGATGTCCTATTTAAATCTTTCATTGTTTTTCTTATACTATGTTTATCAGTGATTTGTTGGCATGTGTTAAGATTTCTATATACTGTACCTGTTCTGGTTATATGCTATCTACTTTTTAATTACAGTTGTTTGCAATCATGTATCCTTCACTTCCCTGTACTATTTATGGTAATTTGTGTCTTACTGGGATTTTTGTGTGCATTGTGTTCTTAGCCTGTCACACACTTCTTGGGGATCGGAGGCTCGTGAGGCTTTTTCATTAAAGCCTTTTTCCCTGGCTCTATGTCATCCACTTGCAGTGATTTATGTATACATAGATCACTTTTTTACATTTCATACCATCTACTTTATAAATTTTGGTTTACATGTGCAAGTTCATTAATTTTAGTTAATGGTATATTTATTGTAATTGGATTATGACATATTAAGGATACATTACTGACATTGTATTTTGTTTTGGTTAGCTATTTAGCACAGTCTTATTGAAATATTGTATTTTTTGTGTTAAACTTTGTCATGTATGGCAGAATATTCAATCAATCAGTCAATAACATTGCGGGAGGGAGAGATTAAAAAGAGGGGAATCCATTGCTATTTACTGTGAGAGTGATACCAAACACAAATTTCCAGTTCGTATTTGCTGAACAGCTGTTTAGGGAAAAAATTCTGGGTAAGCTCTGTATCGGCATTTTTTTTACCATAGCAGTGTGGGCAAACAGCATTTTTTTTTACCATAACACTGGTGGCTATGGTCGTCCATATAATGGGGCAAGAGGGGGCACTTGCCCCCCCCTGGAAATTTGACCATGCCCTTTCTGTTCTTGCAAAGTACTACGGAGATTTTAAGGACAACACTACTTTTGATTGTTAATTTTCCTGTTGAATTTCTGAACGTGTGTGTACACAGTAAAATTAGAAAACGTGTTCAAATTTCCAGTAAAAAAGGCAGAACTTTGCAGCAGAAAGTAATAATAAAATTTCCCATTGGATTTTGGAGAATAGAATACATACGTACGGTATGGAAAGTATGAAAGGCGAATAAATGGAAAATAAATCATCCTCTGCAGCAGCTAGATTTCTTGAAAGTTTTCCCAGAAATTGGTCTTGAGAGTATTTTTTCATTCTTCATGACCAATTATGTGATTGAACTCTGTGGTTTCGTGGCGCATGTCACACAAGTGGCCAAAAGGATAAAAAAACCGACAAAAAACTTTCTTTATTGTCCTAACAGGCTGTCTCGTTCCATTTATCTATCTCTTTTATGTAGTTTTTTAGTCTGATTTTCAATTAAATTTATATGTCGAGAGTGGTAAAAACAGTAATATTTCACGAAGGCATAGGGTGATTTGTGAATGGCGTTTGTATAAATCATTCGTAATTACAATTTATGTTCACCCTCTCCTGAAAACAAAGTCATGAGCGCCATGGCTGTTAGCCCGAAAAATTACGATAAATATTACGCCGAAAATGAGTGCTCGTTTCCATAGATATAATACGAAGGTGTACTTAATAAATTCGCCACGCAGTGTGTATTTGATCAATTGTTAGTGATAAAATTTGAATGTTGCGCTTCGGGGAAAGAACATAAAGGTAAAGGTAACCATGTTAATAAATAGAAATTTCCACTTTTTAAAGCTCTGGGTCCATAAAAATTTCAGATTAAAAGTTTGAAAGGCCGGAAACACACACATAGCTGTTGTTCTTTGGTCCCTAAAGGCGAAGTCCTATTAAGATGTTTTGAATGTTACGCCAGGTGAAATCACCCGAAACTATTCGTTCACGATATGTGTCTAAAGCGGTTTCCTCATTTTAAGCACAATGTGCTCCATGGTTAAATGATTCAAGAAGTGAATCACATATGCAGTTGGGGGAACATCGCAGATTGTAAGGCTGGCGCGCGGTGAATCCGAACAACAGTAAAAATCGCTGTGCCGCAGGCTAAAATGTGGAATGTATACAAGATTTCCTTTTGATTTTCTTCAAAACGAATACGTTGCCAAAGGCTTCGTGTGCAAAATGCATATCAATTTTTGATAATGTGTTCTTTTCTGAAGGAATTCAGACCGTTAAAATTGATATACCGTATTAAGAACGGAATTTCAAGACTCTGATGAATTTTTAGTGGGTTGTTTCAGTAGCCTAGCACACACACACACACACACACACACACACACACACACACACACACACACACGTATAAAAAGAATAAAAAGAATACATAAAAAATGTAGATGCAAAATATAAATTTTGATTTGAACAAGGTTTAAACCTGTTCGTCTTCTGTGGTCCCGAAATATTTGTTAAAAAATGGCAATGTTATTTGCTTATTTCTTTTTATCTATAAATTACATTCCTGGAATAAATAAACGAATTATAGAATTTATTTGGATCCTTTTAGATTATTTGGTGGACACTTTCCACATATCCACATATGCAATAAATCAGTTTTGCGGAAAGTCCATCAAATAGTCTAAAAGGGTCCCTATAAACTCGTTTATTTACTCCAGGAATATAATTTATAGATGGAATAAATGAAAGACCCTATAAACATACATTTTATAGATTTATAGATGAAAGGTCTCTATAAACTCGTTTATTTATTCCATGGATTTTTATTTATAGATGAAAGGCTCTATAAACATACACAGTCGAGTCACATTATTGTGACCATGCCTCCTAATTTTGACATAGCCAATGAAAGAAGGCACGTGTCGTGAGCTGGCTTGGAGGGTATATAAGGTGTGCTGTGGGCATTCTGAAAAAAAAAAAAAAAAAAACATAGGGCCGCGGGTGGCCTAGTGGGCAACGTTCGTGACTGTCACGGAAAGGGCCTCAGGTTCGATACCAGGTTGGTACGAACGCTCGATCCATTAAATATCCGCCGTGCGTCGGATGGGCACGTTAAGCATTCGGACCCCGGGTACTGGCCCCCCGGTAATAAATAAGGGCGTCTTCCTCCCCCTTTCTACTTCGCTTCCGTGTCACTTTCCTATCGGGCACTCTAGCCCAAATCTCCTAATTTCCTATTTCTAAGGGTTGTTTATGACCTGGGGTCAGACACTCCCTTCTTACAATCCTCTATATATGATCATGATCTGAAAACATATTGGGGCCGCGGGTGGCCTAGTGGGCAACGTTCGAGACTGCCGCGGAAAGGACCTCAGTTTCGATCCCAGGCAGGTACAATTGCTCGATCCACTAAATATCCGCCGTGCGTCGGATGGGCACGTTGAGCCGTCCGACGACCCCAGGCACTGCCCCCCCCCCTGGTAATTTCGTGCGTACCATGCCAGAATACCAGAATGTCATCCACATACATTAAATACAAGCCCAGGTTCGCTGGTGTATGTTGGAATGCCAACTCCCGAAAGCCTTTTGGAATTTAGGAATCATCTGTCTTCTATACACCCGGCCATAAAGCTGACTCTTGAAGTAGAAATCACTGGCTCTCTACCTTTCTTGGACATCTGTATTTCTAAAAATCCCATGTACAACGGTTTGCAAACATCAGTTAACCGGAAACCCACGTCGAACCCAGGCATTATTCCATACTCTTCAAACACCACCCACCTTGTCATAAACTGACAGCCTTTCGATATCTGGTTCGGCGTGCGATTTCACATTCATCGAACTGTGCCTTAGAACTACAGGAAATACGCAAGATTAAGGATATCGCAACTATACATGGATATGGTCCCGGGATCGTTGACTCCATTTACAAGAAACTTAATAACACCACGACGTCAACTTTGGCACGTGAAACCAAGAATAGGACATTTGTGGATTCCATTACATATGATCCACAAATTATCCGTACTTTGAAAAAGATTTGCATCCCCTTCAGATTGGATTGTGGCTTGACAACTACTAACATTTTTCAACTGGTAAGAAAAGACCGTGATCTGGCCGACATGGTGTATACGTGATACCTTTTATTGGTAACGACACGGAGGGACGAAACACCAATTACGTGGGATCCACGTGGAGGAGTTACAAAATTAGACAAAAGGAGCACATGTATGACATTTGAATGCATAATAACAAGACCTCCCTTTCACGAATCGTTAGTAAGGGAAGTTACATACCATCATGGGGAGAAGCTAGCATCGTAACCACCCTGAATAATAAATATGCCCTCTTACTTGCCGAAAGCGTTATGATTAATTACATGGGGGGGTAAATGTTGTAACGACTCACCCCACCTCCCCACGTGTGTTCCATCACTTTGGCTTTCTGTGATATCAAAGGAAACACATGATCGTTGCGATCGACCAATCACCGACCCAGACGTGGACATACATACACAACAACAAATAATGAGACCCAGTTTCTTGTTACGCAAGCGCAATGGGCATTAGGCCTGCTTATAAATATGCTTACTTTGCAGTTTCTTAATCACATCTGAAGATGGTTCCAGGAGGAACCGAAAGTGATCATGTTCCTTTTAGCTTTTTAGGTTTAATATATCATCTATTTTATCTTTATAGTTTTATTGTGCGTAAGACGGCGATTATGATCTTAACAGAATGGATAGATGTTAGCGTATAAGGCGAAAAAATCGGAGAACAAACGCTCTTCAACCATTGCTCGAAGAACACAAGCTGGTGGGCGCAGCGTTATGGTCTGGGGAATGTTTTCGTGGCATTCCCTGGGTCCACTCATAGCTGAAGAAGGCACTATGGACCGAATTCGTTATGAATCCATCATTGAAGATCACGTACATCCATACATGCTGATTGTCTTCCCTGGGGCTGATGGGATCTTCCAGCACGACAATGAGACATGTTACACAGCTACAAATGTCCGAGAGTGGTTGGAAGAGCACGATGAAGACTTCAAAGTACTTCTCAGGCTCCCAAATTCCCCAGACTTAAATCCAATTGAGCATCTGTGGGACCACCTCGAACGTGTTGTTCGCTCTATGGATCCTCCACCACGCACCATCCAGCAGCTGTCAGATGCACTGCAGTCAGCATGGCTCCACATACGTGTCAACACCTTCCAGCACCTTATTGAATAACTCCCAGTCCGTCTAGCTGCTGCCTGCGGTGCACACGGGGTTATTCTGGATATTAGTTGGTGGTCACAATAATGTGACTCGACCGTGCATATACTATATATATATACACTGAAGAGCCAAAACATTACAACCAGTGCGTCTTTATGCAAATCGAAACAATTTCAGATGAACGACAGTGCATGTGAAGGTCATGATGTGGTATAAGTAACACTGATACTGAGCTGTGTTGATCAGCATTACTCTTGTTCTTCAGATGGGAAAGGCAGACTTCAGCTAGTTTGACAAAGGCCAAATTGTAATTGCCAAATCACTAGGTCAGAGCATTTCCGAGATGGCAAGGGTTGTGGGGTACTCACGGTCAGTCGTGGTTAGTACCTTCAAAAAGTTGTCCGATTAGGGAAACCAACGAACTGCCGGTAAGGTGTGGTCCCATTACGTCTCATAGATGCTGGAAGTAACCGAAGGCTGTTGGATATGGTACGAGCCAACAGAAGTGATACTGTGGCGTAACTCACCGGGAATTTGTATGCTGGTGACAGGAGTGATGTGTCACAACATGCAGTACACAAAACCCTGCTCAAAATGCGGCTGCGTAGCCGTTGGCCTCATGCTAAGCATGGCTCACCGTCGGAATCACCAGCGATGGGCACGCTAACATCAAAACTGAATCTTGAATGACTGGAAGAAGGTAGCTGGGTCCAATGTATCCGCTTTTACTGAATCTTGAATGACTAGAAGAAGGTAGCTGGGTCCAATTTATCCGCTTTTACTGAATCTTGAATGACTAGAAGAAGGTAGTTGGATCCAATTTATCTGCTTTTACTGAATCTTAAATGACTGGAAAAAGGTAGTTGAGTCCAATTTATCCGCTTATACTGAATCTTGAATGACTAGAAGAAGGTAGTTGGGTCCAATGTATCCGCTTTTACTGAATCTTGAATGACTGGAAGAAGGTAGTTGGGTCCAATGTATCCGCTTTTACTGAATCTTGGAATGACTGGAAGAAGGTAGTTGGGTCCAATTTATCCGCTTTTTGCTGAATCTTGAATGACTAGAAGAAGGTAGCTTGGGTCCAATGTATCCGCTTTTACTGAATCTTGAATGACTGGAAGAAGGTAGTTGGGTCCAATGTATCCGCTTTTACTGAATCTTGAATGACTAGAAGAAGGTAGTTGGATCCAATTTATCTGCTTTTACTGAATCTTAAAATGACTGGAAAAAGGTAGTTGAGTCCAATTTATCCGCTTTTACTGAATCTTGAATGACTAGAAGAAGGTAATTTGGGTCCAATGTATCCGCTTTTACAGATCTTGAATGACTAGAAGAAGGTAGTTGGGTCCAATGTATCCGCTTTTACTGAATCTTGAATGACTGGAAGAAGGTAGTTGGGTCCAATGTATCCGCTTTACTGAATCTTGAATGACTAGAAGAAGGTAGTTGGATCCAATTTTATCTGCTTTTACCAATCTTAAATGACTGGAAAAATGTAGTTGAGTCCAATTTATCCGCTTTTACTGAATCTTGAATGACTAGAAGAAGAAGTTAGTTCAATGCATCCGGGGCTTTTGCTGAATCTTGAATGATCAAATAAAGGCAGTTGGGTCCAATGTATCCGCTTTATCGAATTTTGAATGACTGGAAGAAGGTAGTTGGGTCCCAATTTATCCGCTTTTGCTGAATCTTGAATGACTAGAAGAAGGTAGTTGGGTCCAATTTATCCGCTTTTTCTGTTACACAGGGTAGACGGTCGGGTACGTATGTGTCGTTTACCTGGGGAAGTGTTGGCACCAGGATCACTAAGGAAGAAAGCAAGACAGTAAAAGAAGTGCAATGTCTGTTGTGCCAACTAAAACCACATGGAATCGAATCCCACTGTGGCGAAAGAAGTCTGTGTTGTAAATGTTGAAAAGTTCAGGTCTTTGATAATGTTTATTTTTGTACAAATACGGAAAAACTCGAAAAGTACTTTTCAATTCAACCGACCTATGATCCAATCCCACTATGGCAAAAGAATTCTGCTGCGTAAACGTGGAAAAGTTCAGGAGTTTTCAATTTTGTTTATTGCTATACAAATACAAGAAAACCCCCGAAAAGGACATTTGAACTTAAACGACCTGGGATCCCATCCCACTATGGCGAAAGGATTCTGTGGTGTAAATGTTGAAAAGTTCAGGAGTCTTCGATTTTGTTTATCTCTGTACAAACACGAAAAAACCCTAAAAGGGCTTTTCAACTTAAACGACCTAGGATCCAATCCCGCTAATGGCGAAAGGTATCTATGGTGTAAATATTGAAAAGTTCAGGAGTCTTCGATTTTGTTTATTTATGTACAAATATGGAAAAAACCCGAAAAGAACTTTCAACTTAAACGACCTGAGATCGAATCCCACCGATGGCGAAAGGATTCTGTGGTGTAAATGTTGAAAAGCTCAAGGGTTTTCGATTTCGTTTATTTCTTTACAAATACGGGAAAACCCGAAAAACATTTTTCTGAAAACACAAGGAATTACTAACTATTGAAAATCTGTGAAATAAAACGGAAACTTTTAAAAACGGAAATTTCGTTAAAAGACAGACACCTACAAGCGCAACTTTGTAGCACATTATTTTCAGGAATTTTCCGTGAATTCACACCACTTATTCTTTACAGTGTTCTCGTCACTTGTATTTCTGGAAACACACAGGGTGCCATAAATATTGATACAGCGGGATACATGTATTTGGATCAGTGCTAACAACACGAAATACAGTGAGTATCAGTCCTCGAAATAATGGCCGTTATGTTCGATGGTCTGCAGCCAACGTTGTGCCAAACTTGTGATTCCAGCACAATGCCTTGTCTTTTGAGGCGAAGAATTCCTGAATCCCTGCTTCCACTTCAGCTTGGTTATGGAAGTACCTCACGCGCAGGAAGTGAGCCATGGAGCGAAACAGACGGTAGTCACTTGGTGCAAGGTCCGGGCTGGAGGTGCGTTATCTTTCTGAGGAAGAACCCCTCTTCAGTTGACCAAAGGCGGGGCATTTTTGTGCCAGAACAGCGCACATTCGGTCTAATTGGGCTGAGTAAAGATTAGCAGTGATATCACGACCATTTGGGACAAACTCATAGTACAAGACGCCATCACAATTCTACCATACACACAGCATTACCTTGTGCTCGAACCTTAAACACATGGCGACCGATTGTGGTATCTGGCCGGGGTTTAAAGATTAGTTCCGCATTTCTGAATGGCGGTAGAAGATAAATTTTTCATCAGACGTCACGATACGACTGACGAAACGCTCATAGGTAGGGTTTCCAAGCAATTGACAGCAGATCTCGGCCGCTTCTGTTGGTTTTCCACAGCTTATGAAGATGGCGAAGACACTGGATTGTGAAGTGCCAAGTTGCCGTACAATGTACGCGTGCTGGTTGTAGGATTGGTCACAACTGCTTCACGTAAGGCTTTAGAATCCACGGTAGTTTGTCTCCCTGGCTGGGTCTGATCTTCGACATCCAGGTTGCCAGATTTGAATTTGGTAAACCATCTTGCGGTTATGTGACTCACTGAATGCTCACCTTTTGAACGATAGATGTTTCGGGTTGTCTCTACTGTATTGTAGCCCAGTTAGAACTCATACAACAGAAGTTCATGAATCAGGCGATTTTGTTTCTCCATTTCAGCAACCTCTGATAAACAGCAAACCAAATTAATACACATGAAGGACTGCTTTTTTACGCTTTCCAACCGTAGGTTGAAGAAGCGTATATGCTCCAGCTTTGTCCGTCTGTCTGTCTGTCCTTCCGCACGATAACTAGAGTAAAAATGGTTCGATTTCGATGACATTTTAGTATGTGGTAGGGAACCATCTGGGAATGAACCCTAATGAAAAAATGAGGTCAAAGGACAGGACATAGGAGCGCGATGCATTCCATTGCTCTTATGCGTCATAACTTGCGTAAAAATGGTTCGATTGCGACAAAACTTTATCATATTGTTCCGGGGATACACTGAACCGGTTGTGATAAATATCATCGAAATGGGGTCAAAGGTCACGACACAGGAGCGAGATTTATTCCGCAGCCATTATCCTCATAACTTGAGTAATAACTTGAGTAATGATTTCTGGTATATTGGAAAGCGTATAATAATCAATGCATTGCCTGCTTTTACTAACTTGTCTTACATGGCACGTAAAGCTGTAACTAACTTGTCTTACATGGCACGTAAAGCTGTAACTAACTTGTCTTACATGGCACGTAAAGCTGTAACTCAACACATACAGATATATAAGTTTGGGGAACCTGGAAAGGCGAAGAAATCACCGATACTCTGGCGTGTTTCAATATTTATGACTCACCTTTGTAGAGTAAAACCGTCAGAAAACTTGCAGTATGGAAAAATAAAAAAGTTACGATTCATGAATTACATGATCCGATGTTGCTACCTGGAAAAGTAACTTCTGAATGCTTTTGTAATTTACTCCGTTTCGCTTTGCGCTTTTACCAAACATCTGGCTTGGTGACGTCGCCCGAATTAAATGAACAAGTTAGTAAAATCATGCAGTGCATTGATTATGATACGCTTTACAACATACCAGAAATCATTACTCAAGTTATGAGGATAATGGCTGTGTAATAAATCTCGCTACTGTGTCCTGGCCTTTGACCCCATTTCGCTGATATTCAACAGAACCGGTTGAGTATACCTTCGGAACAACATGATAAAGTTTTGTCGCAATAGAAGCATTTTTTACCAAAGTTATGACGCAAAAGGGCGAAGGAACAGATCTCGCTCCTATGTCCTGACCTTTGACCCCATTTCGCCCATTTTCAATAGGGTTTGTCCCCAGGTGATTCTTTATCACGTACTAAAATTTCATCGAAATCGAACGATTTTACGCGAGTTATCGTGCGGACGGACAGACAAAAGGACAAAGCTGGAGCATATACGCTTCTTCAACCTACGGTTGCAAAGCGTAAAAAAACGGAAACATTTCTGCTTTAGGAGGAAATTCATTACCGTTTGTTACAAGTAAATCTCAGATGTAAAAGAATGAAAAATCTCCAAAATAAGCAAGCACTTATTTGACTAAAAAATCGAGAGCCGCCCCGGTGGCGCAGTGGTCTAAGCGATGGCCTCTGATCATTCGTCCGAACGGGGTCCGGGTTCGAATCCCGGTGAGGCATGGATGTTGTGTTTGTCTTACGGCACTGGCTCTCTCCCTTCCCTAGAACCAGTGACCCTAAATTAGGGAGGGCGACTGCTTATAGCCCATTGAGTTGCTCACGGTGGTCGTTAAACCTCCAACCAAAAAAAAAAAAAAAAATCGAGAAATAACCACAAATAGAAGAAATATGCATTCAACAGTAGATTCTTTGGAACTGCTTCTTTTGTGTACTTTTCCAAGAAATGCTTTAAGAAACAGTTTTTTAACTTCCACGCTGGAATTCCTTCGTCGATAAATGTTGACGCATTACAAAAAGTGTTGTGCGCGACTTGTGATGAGGAAGCTCGAATTGTGTGCCAAGATCGGTGTAAATGAAGCCATTTGATGTATCAAAGCTAAGTAAAATCTAACACCATTACTAACTTTGATTTGGACTCAATGGAAGTAGAGACTGAATTAAAGTCTTTAATTGAGTCTGTAAGGGCCGTATGCCACCGTGCTGTCATCAATGGACAACTAGAGAAGCTCATTAGTTCCATGCCAACAAGGTGCACTTTGTTACTAAGTAACCGTTGTTATCCAATTAAGTATTAAAGCGTATTTTGCTTGTTGGTAAGTTATTTCAAGTGTCCTGCAACTGTCAATAATGTGATGTACAGTAATTTTACGTTAAATGCATTGCACACTAATTTCACAAATTCCACTATTTGTTCCTTTTTATGACTAGAAGCTGTACTTTTGCTTGAAAGTTCGCTTCTATTACTGGTAATAACATTCTGCAAAACTATTTGAATTCAGCATAAAATTTCCTTTAAAATGATGTATTATATGCATTCCTGACTTTAACATTACGCTGTATAAGTTGACTTCAAGCATCGAAAATTACCTGCCGTGACCACATCAGCCCAACTTTTTCAGCTCTTCCATAAACTGGTGCTCGGGATAAAACTACCCCTCTTCGCTTCCACCTCGCGCCGTCGGTACGCCACTACGCCGTGCGTAACTATAAGTGCCATAAGTAGTGGCCGGTCCCTGATATAGGTCCACTGGTTCAAGGGAGAGGAGAAAGAGAATGCCGTAAGACAAACACACCACCCATGCCACCCCTTGGACTCGAACCCGCGCCTGTCTGAAGGCGCTGGCTCATTCCGAGGAAGGTAAATATCTCTGGAATTTTCCTAAGATAGAGCCACTGGTTCCAGGGACGTGAGAGAGCCAATGCAGAAAGACAAACACGCCACTCATGCCTCATAGTGGACTCGAACCTGGTCCTGTCTGAAGGCGCTGGCTTATTCCGAAAAAGGTAAATAATATCTTCGGAATTTCCCTAAGATAGAGCCACTGGTTCCAGGGAGGGGAGGGAGCCAATGCCGTATTCGATCTTGTCTGAAGGCGCTGGCTCATTCTGAGAAAAGTAAATGAATTTCCATAAAATAGAACCACTGGTTCCAGGGAGAGGAGAGAGCCAATGCCGTAAGACAAACACAACATCCATGCCTCACTTCGGGATTCGAACTCGGGGCCCATCTCGGACGATTGGTCAGAAGTCAGCGCTTTGACCACTGTGCCACATGGGTGGCACTTCCGAACTACTGTGATGATGTCCGAACTGGGTCTGTTCTTGGATTGGAAAGGCCGACGCTTTGACTCGAGGAAATCTGAGGTTTGTTCAGCTTCAATTTCTCGAAGTTAGGTTATCATGGATGCAGGGCTGTATACCTACCGGGAGGGCAAGGAGGGCGGATGCCCTCCCATAATGGTCATTCCAGGGTCATAAAAAGTAGGCAGTGGTAGACATAAAGTCATTTTTATGTCTACCATTGCCTTGTAAAAGCCTCCCAGTAGAGTGCGAAAGTTTGGAGAATCTTTGTGCTTATTTCACCACAAAAATAAACGGATTTATTACGCTATATGTGTATTCACAGTGTGGTTTATTTATAATTAGGTTTTTTTTTTTTTTTTTGATTGGAGGTTTAACGACCACCGTGAGCAACTTAATGGGCTATAAGCAGTCGCCCGTCCCTAATTTAGGGTCACTGGTTCCAGGGAAGGGAGAGAGCCAGTGCCGTAAGACAAACACAACATCCATGTCTCACCGGGATTCGAACCCGGACCCCGTTCGGACGAATGATCAGAGGCCATCGATTAGACCACTGCGCCACCGGGGCGGCTAATTACGTTTCTATGGAGTGTAATGTTGTAGGCGTTCACATGACGTTTACTCTTTACTTGGTATTTACAACCTTTGTTTCTTGGGTATTTAACTAGTTTTTACATTTTTAATGAAATTATCCTGAAGTGCGATTTTTGAAAGATTATGATATTTTCCTATAATGGCAGTGTGTGAGACGGTAAAAACCACGTATTAATTTGAGTGGAAACCTGAAGGGGCGTAATTTTTCAAGTCTCGCCCTCCCGTATATGAAAAGCTTGCTACGGTCCTGCATGGATGTATGCGAACGTAAATAGAGAACTGCGGGTTCGAAACCCGCTCCAGAGCGATGTAGTTTTCTCAAGAAACAGCTACTTGAGAACGCAGTGGAAGAGAGAGCTTCTGTATCGGAAACCGTGTGCTTAATACGTCATAGGATATCTTTGGAACATGAGATTTAATATGCAGACGGAATTCTTTCGAAAACCGATCATCGCAGCGCAGCTGCAGTGCCACTCATCGAAAAACACAAAACGTGGCTCGCGGAAATTATTCATTAGAGGATGTTTTCGTAATAATGACTCACAAAATTATGACATGGCTTATTTCAAATAAAGTCCTAGCCTGTTTGTCCTCTTCTAAGGAAAGTGCCAACAAGGAAAATTACTTCGTTAGTTTCCCTGTCGAAAAGGAAAATGCTTTCTCGACTGTTTTATTGAGGAAGAACATAGGATTTAGGATCATTTTTATTACCGCAGTGCTTTGTTTGAATATCCACAGTGAATGCTTTTAAATAACTCAGAAGGCCAGGACCAAATACGTCATAAATCTCGTGGCATGTGAGCCTTTGACGCTGCTATCTTGACTTCTGTGAGTTAAGAAGACATAATCGGAGGAAGGTAAATGTCTTCGGATTTACGGCGTTTGATAAATCTGAAGCATTTCCTCTGAGCCTTTTTTCAAATTGTACTTGGATTAGAATTTATGCTTATTGTGAACACGAAAGTCATTCTCAGCATGATGATAAAACGCCGACATTCCATTGCCAAGGGAAAATGTAATACATAACAGTAAAGCCTCGCTAATCAACATAATTACACTCTTCATAAAAAAAAAGTATATATATATATAAATACATATATGTCTTCTGATTCAAGGCTTCTTGAATTGGAAGAGGAACTACAAAGGATCAAGTGGGACATCGTCGGGCTGAGTGAGGTAAGGAGAAAAGGAGAAGATCTCATTGAACTGAAAAGTGGACATCTCTTCTATTATCGTGGGACAGATACTGGCAGAACTAGTGGTGTTGGATTTATAATAAACAAGAAACTGAAGGATAAAGTTGTAGAAGTTGAAAGTTCCTCTGACAGAGCTGCACGACTCGTTATCCAACTATCGAGAAGATACCAGGTTCAGATTATTCAAACTTATGCACCCACCACAAGTCATCCTGAAGAAGAAATTGAAGAATTTTATGAGGAAATTCGTCATCTAAATAATAAAGGTAAGCAGCACTTGAAGATAATTATGGGAGATTTCAATGCAAAAATAGGGCACCGGCAACAGAATGAAACTTCAGTAGGTAAATTCGGTCACGGCAACAGAAACCAGCGTGGAAATACTCTCGTTGAGTTTGCAGAGGCAGAAGGATTTTTCATCTTGAATTCCTTTTTCAAGAAAAAGCCACACAGGAAATGGACATGGAGACATCCAATTGGGACGACAAGTGAAATTGATTTTATTATGTGTAACAAAAAATTCGTCATCGAAGACTGCAGTGTGCTAAACAAGTTCAACACAGGTAGTGACCATAGATTGGTGAGATGTAAGATGCACCTCAACACTAAACTGGAACGTGGCAAGCTCATAAGACAAACAAAATGTATTGACATAACCAACCTTAAAAAACACCATAATACTTTCAAGTTGGAACTGAAGAACAGATTCTCTGCTTTGGAAGGCCTAACATCGGAAGAAGTGGATATTTCTGAAGTTAACAGAAAAGTAACCAAAGCTCTTATGGAAACAGCAACAAAATTAGCTGGGTCTAAGAACAAGTTGCATGTAAACAAATTATCAGGAAAAACCAAAATGTTGATGCAAAAAAGAAGAGAGATGAGGACAACTAAAGAAGATGTGACTTCCAAAGTGGAATATATAGAGCTATGCAAGACAGTAAGAAAAAGTATCACTGAAGACGTAAGAAAATTCAACTGTGAACTAGTAAGGAAAGCAATTGAAAACAACCAAAGCCTAAAGATAGCAAAGGGACATCTCAGTAAGGGAAGAAAACAGATTATGGCTCTGAGAAAAGAAGATGGTTCTATAACAAGAAATAGAGGCGAAATTTTGACAAGAGTGAAAGATTTCTACTCCAAACTATATGAAAAGGATGATACATGTACTCCAGACATCATGAAAGGTACCAGAGTTCTTCCAGTCCTCCCAGCAGAAGTTGCTCATGCAATCAAGAACATGAAGCGGGGGAAAGCTCCAGGAGAAGATGGAATTACTATAGACATCATACAAGAAGCAAGTGGAGAAATTGAAACAGTACTCGCCCAAATTTTCACTCGATGCCTTAATGAAGGGAAGATTCCTGAGGATTGGAACAATGCTACAATGATCCTGCTACATAAAAAAGGTAACATTGAGGATCTCAGGAACTACAGACCTATCAGCCTCCTATCAGTGGTTTATAAAATCTTCACTAAAGTTCTTTCACACCGCTTGAAGGTAACACTGGACATGGCTCAACCGAGAGAACAAGCTGGATTCAGGAGTGGCTACAGCACAATAGATCATATCCACGTACTGAGAGAACTAATTGAAAGAGCGAGGGAATATGAACTTCCATTGTGCATGGCTTTTATCGATTATGAAAAAGCCTTTGATTCGGTGAAACCATCAGCAGTTACCACGGCTCTGAAATCCTGCGGTATTGAAGATGCATACATTAATATTATTAATAACATCTATGAAAATGCAAGTGCAAAGATTCGGCTGTTTGAAAATACAACACACATAAAAATTGGAAAGGGAGTGAGACAAGGTGACACCATATCTCCGAAGCTCTTTAATGCCACATTGGAAAATGTCTTTCAATCACTGAACTGGGCAAACAAAGGGATAAAGATTAATGGAGATTATCTAACCCACCTTCGTTTTGCTGATGACGTAGTCATTTTTGCAACTACCCCATCAGAGCTGCAGAGTATGACCCAGGAACTTGCTGACAAGAGTAAAGAAGTGGGATTAAAAATGAACTTTCAGAAGACAAAAGTGATGTTCAATGCTTTTACAAGAAATGAAGATTTATCGATTGATGGAGAAAAACTGGAGATAACAGATACGTATGTTTATCTTGACAGCAGATATCAAGTGAGGGTCACATTGATGAAGAAATTAATCGGCGTACAAAACTTGCCTGGAGAGCTTTTGGAAGAAACAGCATAATTTTCAAGAGCAATATGCCGTTATGTCTTAAAAGAAAAGTGTTTGATCAATGCATCCTTCCAGTGCTTACGTATGGTGCAGAGACGTGGACCTTAACTAAAAGAGACATACAAAGGCTGCAGACAACTCAAAGAAGCATGGAGAGGTGCATGCTTGGTATAACCAGGAGAGATAAGAAGAGGAACTCGTGGATCCGAAAAATGACGAGAGTGGAAGACATCATGATCAGAGTTAAATCCCTGAAATGGCAATGGGCTGGACATACTGCCAGAAGGACAGACCATAGATGGACAGCCGAAATTTTAGATTGGATTCCAAGGGACAGGAAAAGACCCAGAAAAAGACCACATGGGAGATGGGTGGATGAAATTCGTAAATATGCGGGAGTGACATGGAGGAGACTGGCACAAGACAGACCGTTGTGGAGGAAACTTGGGGAGACCTTCGTCCAGCAGTGGATTGATAATGGTTGACAATGATGATGATGATGATATGTATATCCCCACCTACGAGGGGATGCTGATAAGTTCTCGGCCTCACCAAGGAAACGGGCTGAGCCATGAAACTTACAGACTATTCCACATATTCACCACGAAGTTCAACACACTAGGCACAGCGTTTCTGGAGTTTCTTTAACCCTTCCAAAAAATTCTGGAAGTCTGACCACTCAAATACTGCTCTGCTGCTGATATCACATTCGAATCATTCAAAGATTGCTTTCCTTCAAACTTTTTTTAAGTTTTGGAAACAGGAATAGTCCGATGGAGCAAGATCTGGTGAGTAGGGTGGATGGTCTATGCACTTAAATCCCAGATCCCTCAAAACATCCATTGTCTTGTGAGCCGGCGCATTGTCCTGCAAAAAGAGAACACTTTCCGCAGTTTTCCTCGCATTTTCCCCTTCAGCGCCTCCTTTAATCGGCGCAGCAAGTTGGAATAGTATTCAACATTTATTGTTTAGCCCTTCGGGAGATAGTCAGCGAGTAAAACGCCTTCCGAATCCCAGAAAACCGTTGCCATGACCTTTCCTGCAGACCTTTGAGTCTTGAATTCCTTTGGCTTTGGATAACCCGAGTGCTGCCACTGTAGGGACTGTTGTTTCGTCTCTGGATCGTAGTGATGTAACCACGTTTCATCAACAATGACAAGTTGTTGCAAAAAATTATCACCAGATCGCTCAAAATGCTGCAAAACCGACTTGGAAGTGTCCACTCATTTTCGTTTCTCATCGACGTTCAAACATTTGGGCACCCACTTCGCTGACATCTTCTGCACATCCAAGTGCTCATGAATTATGAACCCAACACGTTCCCTGGATATCTCCAGTGTCTCAGCTCTTGTTTAGCCGAGTTTCGCCGATCTGACAAAATCAAGTCATGAACACGATCAACAATCTCGGGTGTTGTCACTGTTGAAGGCCTCCCAGATCTTCCTGTATCTGCGGTCTCAAAGTCTCCACGCTGAAAGTTGGCACACAATTTCTTCACAGTGGAACATAAAAGACATTTGTCACTTAATGCTTGCGTCATACACTCAGAGATTTCCTTTGCAGTTTTCTTCTGCAGGAACAGAAATTTCATAACAGCAAGGAGTTCCACATTCGAAAATTCAACACTTTGCAGTGACATGATTCAGTTCAGGACGTCAAACATCAGCAAAAAAAAAAAAAAAAAAAAAAAAAAAAAAAAGACTGAAAATTAGTGTGAAAATGTGCACTTTCAATTTCAAAAGAAAACTCTTTCGAACTGTAGTGACAAAATGATGCTACAGTTACAGGAAGTAGGCTGGCCCGAGAACTTTTCAGCATCCCCTCGTTGAAGGACTATCGTAATTACGATGCTAAGCGACATGGTATAAAGTAGTAGTGTAATTAAGAAATGATCGCATAGCCTCTTTAGTCAAGTGAGTGCATGCATATGTTGGTGACAGCAATTCTAATAGGTGTGGCCGATTTTCACAGCAATGCAAACTTTAATGAGACTAAAAATAAAGTTAAGAAGGTTCCTAATAATGTCCTGGTCTATGTTCTCAAGATTTGCGTCTGAAGAACGGCCTCGTTACGAGCTGGAGTCATAATGTTTCATATGTTCTCAATATGAGATAGATCCAGCGAATGGGCTGGCCATGGTAGCATGGGAAAGGCTTACAGATAATGACAATAAACGTGTGTCATATGTAGTTCGGCATTATTTTGCTGGCATGTGACGCTTGCCATGAAGTGGTAAGCGTCACATACCAGCAAAACATCGTCAAGACTGGTACGGCGGGGGGCGGGGTCGACATACCGTTTGGTATTTGAGTTACCCTCTGTGATTGAGAGACATGACCCCTTGTCGTAAGCAGTGGCGTGCCCAGAAATTTTCTTCCGGGGGGAGCGTTACAAAATTTATTTTTTTATACAACGTAATGTGTTATGAGAG
Organism: Macrothele yani; assembly: GCA_039090855.1. Lineage (NCBI taxonomy): Eukaryota > Metazoa > Arthropoda > Arachnida > Araneae > Macrothelidae > Macrothele > Macrothele yani. Next base: position 142,222,699 of record CM077001.1, read on the forward strand.
CATTTTTAAACTGTAAGCAGCAGCCGCGCAAAATTATTCATATAAATATTGCTCGAAATTTTTATTAATATTCTTATTACCTAGTCTTATCACAACATAATGGTTGACCACTTACACTGAATAGCAACTGAATTAGAGATGCCTGTCTAGTAACGTGTAGCACCACCTTTCGCCCCGATGACGGCAGCGATTCGTCTCAGCATGGACTCAACAAGACACCGGAAGCGTTAGAAACCAATACAGATCCACGACCCCTGAACAAGCTCCCACATTTCACGAAGATTTCGTGGAGGGGGTTCAGAGCCTCGAATATCTCTCTCGATGGCATTTCAGATGTACTCGATGGGATTGAGGTCAGGTGACCTAGCTGGCCAAGGAAGCGAGGTCACGTCGGTGGAGTGTTCATCCAATCATTCGGATACAATTCGGAAAAGATGGCACGGTGCATTGTCTTGTTTTGTTGCAGGATGAGGTCCCCGTGGGATGCTGAAGACGCAAAACGGGAGCAAATGGTCGTCCAGGATATCCCGGTAACGTTGACCTGTGAGGGACGATATCACACGTACCAGGAGCCCCATTTCAGTCCACGTAAACAGTCCCCAGACGATAATGCCACCCCCACCAGCTTGAAGAGTACCCTGCTGCATGGCAAGAAGGATCCATCGCTTCATGTGGTTTGCGCCGTACTCGTATCCTGCCATCCGCATGTACCAACGTGAATCTCGACTCATCAGTCCAGGCAACATTTTCCCACATGTCTAGGGTCCAGTGGCGATGTTCCCGCGCCCATGCTAATCTTTGCACCCTGTGATGTGCGGTCAGCAGCGGTATCCTCGTGGGACGATGGCTTCTGTATCCCATAGCGAGGAGATGGTTCTGGATGGTGTGGCTGCTTACACGTTTTTGTGCACCGCCGTTAAATTGCCGAGTGATTTCTTGCACTGTGGCCCGTCTATCCGCTGTTACAATGCGAGCTAGCCGGCGATGACCCCGCTCATCGATACGCTGTTGTCCACGGCAGTTGGCTCTTGCAGGGATGGTTTTACCGGATTCGATGTACTCACGGTGCACCCGTGACACAGTGGCTCATGAAAATCCCAGTGCCTGCACGACTTCCGAGATGGAGTGACCCATTCGTCGGGCCCCGACAATTTGCGCACGTTCAAATGCGCTTAGATCCTTCGTCTTACCCATACTGCGTCTGGATCTTACTGATTCCCGTCGCATCACTCCTTATATTGACTTATCGCTGCATACGTCATGTCGTTTCCGTTTATAATGCCGCCCACAGCGCCACATTTGCATAACGCCAGCTGTCTCTAATTCAATTGCTCTTCAGTGTATATTTTGCTAAATCCAATATAGAATTCGTGCACCACACAATTAAATCTGTAGAAACAACGCTGTCACTGCGCGATTAGAAAACATGCTCACACATGATCCATAAGTTAAGCAGTTTAATATACCTTAAAATATATATGCAAAAAATTTACACTAGATCTTTCCGGTGGGCGGCCCAATTCATCTTCAGATGTAGCATTGCGAACGGACGTAAGACATCAGGACACTATAAACATGAAGGTGAAAGGATGACGTAAGCAAACAATTATAACGCATGCTCATGGACGAAGCAATTCAGAATAGTTCATTTACCAACATTATGGCATAGATTGAATAAAATTGTCTGCAAGTCCGTATTTCAAATCAGTCGCAAGTTGACTCCAAGGCAAATTTGAAAAAGTGACTGGAATCCTGATAAGAATTATGATAATTCAATAATTCCTGTTTTTTACGCTTTCCAACCGTAGGTTGAAGAAGCGTATATGCTCCAGCTTTGTCCGTCCGTCTGTCCGTCGGCACGATAACTCACGTGAAAATGGTTCGATTTCGACGAAATTTTAGTATGTGGTAGGGGACTACCTGGGAACGAACCTTATTGAAAATGGGCGAAGCAGAGTCAAAGGTCAGGACATAGGAGCGGGATCCATTCCATTGCTCTTATGCGTCATAACCTGCGTAAAAATTGTTCGATTTCGGTGAAATTTTAGTATGTGGTAGGGGACCACCTGGGGACGAACCCTATTGAAAATGGACGAAGCAGAGTCAAAGTTCATAACATAGGAGCGGGATCCATTCCATTGCTCTTATGCGTCATAACCTGCGTAAAAATTGTTCGATTTCCATGAAATTTTAGTATGCGATAGGGAACCATCTGGGGACGATCCCTACTGAAAATGGGTGAAATTGGGTCAAAGGTCAGGACATAGGAGCTGGATCCATTCCATTGCCTTTATGCGTCATAACGTGCGTAAAAATGGTTTGATTTCGATGAAATTCTAGTATGTGATAGGGAACCACCTGGGGACAAACCCTTTTGCAAATGGGTGAAATAGGATCAAAGGTCAGGCAATAGGAGCTGGATCCATTCCATTGCCTTCATGCGTCATAACTTGCGTAAAAATGGTTCGATTTCGATGAAATTTTAGTATGTGGTAGGGAACCATCTGGGCACGAGCCCTATTGAAAATGGGCGAAATGGGGGTCAAAGTTCAGGCAGGGCATAAGAGCGGGATTTATTCCATTGCCCTTATGCGTCATAACTTGCGTAAAAATGGTTCGATTTCGATGACATTTTAGTATGTATTAAGGAACCCCATGGGGACGAACCCTATTGAAAATGGGCGAAATGGGGTAAAAGGTCAGGACATAAAAGCGGGATCCATACCATTGCCTTTATGCGTCATAACATGCGTACATATGGTTCGATTTCGATGAAATTTTAGTATGTGGTAGGGAACCACCTGGGCACGAACCCTATTGAAAATAGGCGAAATGGGGTCAAAGGTCAGGCAGGGCATAAGAACGGGATATATTCCATTGTCCTTATGCGTCAAAACTTGCGTAAAAATGGTTTGATTTCGATGAAATTTTAGTATGTGGTAGGGAGCCACTCGGGACGAACTCTATTGAAAATGGGCGAAATGGGGTCTAAGGTCAGGACACTGCAGTGGGATCCATTCCATTGCCTTTGTGCATCCTAACTTACCTAAAATTCTTGGATTGCGACAAAACTTTATCATGTTGTTCCGGAGGTATAGTGAACCGGTTCTGTTGAATATAATCGAAATGGGGTCAATGGTCATTGCACAAAAGCCAGATTTATTCCACAGCCATTATTCTCATAACTTGCGTAAAACTGCTTCTATTGCAACAAAACTTTATCAAATTGTTCCAGAGGTATAGTGAACCGGTTCTGTTGAATATCATCGAAATGGGGTCAAAGGTCAGCACACAGGAGCGACATTTATTCCACAGCCATTATCCACATAACTTGAGTAATAATTTCTGGTATGTTGGAAAGCGTATCATAATCAATGCATTGCATGATTTTACTAACTTGTCGAAGTTATTATATTATGACTTGTGAAAACAGGAATTCGTCGGTGAAGGGAATCGTAGTCGCTTCTCCTCGCTCCGCAGTGAGTTGCTTTAGCCGATCAGATTATATGTAGAAGATTTCAGGAAGGGAGTGTCTGACCCCAGGTCTTAAAAAAACCCTTAGAAATAGGAAGCTAGGAGACTTGGGCTACAGTGCCCGATAGGAAAGTCACACGGAAGCGAGATAGAAAGAAGAAGACTTCCCTATTTATTACCAGGGGGCCAGTATCCGGAGCCCGACGGCTTTACGTACCCATTCGACGCACGGCGGATGTTTAGTGGTTCGAGGTTTCGTATTTGCCTGGGATCGAACCTTAGGATTATCCGTGTCTAGCGGACAAAGCTACACTTGTGAATATTATATCGCTGCATATTTGTCGTCTTGACTAGAGGTCTGCATGGGACTTATTTGGTGAGCCCGGTCCAGCCCGGGCCCGTCAATTGCAGCTCTTATTTAGGGTCGACCCGTGATGTGCCATTTGGTATTATTTTGTCTTTCTATTATATTTTATTAAATTGTGAAAATTAAATAATGAAATAAGATACTATTGAAAATATTTAGTTTAATGTAAGCCTAAAAATATTAACTAAACTTTAACGATTATCGAAGAATATAACCTTTAAAGAGAGACAAAAAAAGACTAAGCGTGTTCAGAATCTCCTTTCCTCTGAACTAGCAAGTGGTAACACTTCAAAAGTCAATCCCTATACAAATCAGGGATAGAAGAAACAATTGATGTAGTCCCACTCTCTCATACAAACGCACACACACACACATCTCCCACTGCAGACACCATCCGTCCTCCACTCCACACAACACACACACGCTCGGGGTTGAGTCTTTGTTTTCAACAAGCCCCAAAGTGGTTTTACCATCTTAATAACTACGGATGATAAAAACACTGTGAGTGCATGTCTTTGCTTTTGTGATTACGCCCTGGACTATGTCATGGAAGAGAGTAAAGCCAGAAAATCAGTTAAACAGGCCAGGAAATCGGGGAACACGACTTTTTTCTTCCTTTACCATTGCGACAAAAAGAATGGGTGACTTGTCCCGGCCCGGTTCGGTTGTAAGTGTCTGGGAAAAAGCCCGAACCGGCCCGCGCGTCGGGCCGAGCTCGGGCTTGGTGGTGGGGGGGGGGGGCATCCCTCCCGTGTAGACCTCTAGTCTTGACACGTGCTTCACCTCTGTAGTACCCACATCATCTCTCTCTGAATTCTTTTTTTTTTTTATTTTTTTGAAACGGAGCAAGAATTTTCATTATTCCCAGACGATGTGTGGAACGACCGTCGCACATTTTTCGAAGAACCCGAAGGCCGGTAGATTCATTTTTACGTTCGAGCGCTTATATGAAAACAGGAATTTGTCGGTGACGGGATCGAAATCACGTCTCCTCGTTCCGGAATAAGTTGCTCTAACCAACTAAGCTACACCGACAAAATGTATCGCTGCAGATTTGTCGTCTTGACACGTACTTCACCTCTGTAGTACCACAGAAGGTATCCAGAAAAAATTTATATTTAAAAGTGTTTTTGAAATAATACTATAAAGCAGAACATTTCACCTTTTCTTAAAGAAAATTGAAAATTATTGCAAGTTTAAAAAGATCTCAAGTTCCAGAGCCTTCTGTTTCTTCGAAAAACCACGATAAAAACAATATACAGGAAATTTGTTTTAGATCCTCCTATAGAGAAAATAAAGTTATTACAAACCATATTCAGAAAAATATTAAGCTCCAACGGAAAATAAAATGACTAATTCACCCGCATTAATAGCAAAAAGCATTTCATCACCGCGCGATTAGAGTTCTAACATATACGTGACTGGTCGTTATGTGTCTTTATAGGCCAATAGTAGCACGCGCGGCTGTCGTTGAAGAGGAACCCGGTTCGAACCCCGCCAAAGGGAAATGATTCGTTAACTCCGTGGATCAGGAAAGAAGATTGCCAGATGAAGAGGACAAAATCGAAGATTTTGCAAAATTTCTATATAAATAAGGAAAAATTTTAATCGGACTTTTCTGAAATAAAAGGCACTGACTGCGGAAAATCTGTGAAAATACGGAAGTTAGAAAAAAAACGAGAACTTTTAAAAACGGAAATTTCGTTACAAGAGGGCACCTGCTGGCAACTTGGATGCACTTTATTTTCAGGAATTTTCTGTGAATTCACACCACTTAGGTTTTACATCATAACCCACTCAGTTGCTCACGGTGGAAGCTTTGGGTATGTATCAAAATTTTTTGCAACTTGTCACTGACATGGCATCCATATATATATGGGATGTAAGGTCAGGTGATGCCGAACATCACAGCCTCTCCTTGACAAATGTCAACCCCGCCTTCTCGTGGTGCATCCTGTTCCCACTAAAGGGGCTATGACGACCGCCAATAGCGGTATAACTATACCATCGGGATCAGAGGAAATGCTATCCCACACTCACCAACCCGCTTGGCCAGCGTGGTGAGTTATGGCCAAACCCATCCAAAATGACTCCACAACTTAAATCTTGGCCCTCAGTCTCCGGCAGCAGGAATGTACCTGGCCAAGGCAGACGCCAGTGCGACATGAAGGCAGGGGGTGCTAAGAATCCCCGGAGGACCGGACTAGGCTGCTATCTGATGCTGACCTTAGCTACGTATAATGGACGCTTCCTATCTTCTGATTCAAGGCTTCTTGAATTGGAAGAGGAACTACAAAAGATCAAGTGGGACATCGTCGGGCTAAGTGAGGTAAGGAGAAAAGGAGAAGCTCTCATTGAACTGAAAAGTGGACATCTCTTCTACTATCGTGGGACAGATACTGGCAGAACTAGTGGTGTTGGATTTATAATAAACAAGAAACTGAAGGATAAAGTTGTAGAAGTTGAAAGTTCCTCTGACACAGCTGCACGACTCGTTATCCAACTCTCGAGAAGATACCAGGCTCAGATTATTCAAACTTATGCACCCACCACAAGACATCCTGAAGAAGAAATTGAAGAATTTTATGAGGAAATTCGTCATCTAAATAATAAAGGTAAGCAGCACTTGAAGATAATTATGGGAGATTTCAATGCAAAAATAGGGCAACGGCAACAGAATGAAACTTCAGTAGGTAAATTCGGCCACCGCAACAGAAACCAGCGTGGAAATACTCTCGTTGAGTTTGCAGAGGAAGAAGGGTTTTTGATCTTGAACTCCTTTTTCAAGAAAAAGCCACACAGGAAATGGACATGGAGACATCCAAATGGGATGACAAGTGAAATTGATTTTACTATGTGTAACAAAAAATTCGTCATAGAAGACTGCAGTGTGCAAAATAAGTTCAACACAGGTAGTGACCATAGATTGGTGAGATGTAAGATGCACCTCAACACTAAACTCGAACGTAGCAAGCTCATAAGACAAACAAAATGTATTGACATAACTAACCTTCAAAAACACCATAATACCTTCAAGTTGGAACTGAAGAACAGATTCTCTGCTTTAGAAGGCCTAACATCGGAAGAAGTGGATATTTCTGAAGTTAACAGAAAAGTAACCAAAGCTCTTATGGAAACAGCAACAAAATTAGCTGGGTCTAAGAACAAGTTTCATGTGAACAAATTATCAGGAAAAACCAAAATGTTTGTGCAAAAAGAAGAGAGATGAGGACAACTAAAGAAGATGTGACTTCCAAAGTGGAATACATAGAGCTATGCAAGACAGTACGAAAAAGTATCACTGAAGACGTAAGGAAATTCAACTGTGAACTAGTGAGGAAAGCAATTGAAAACAACCAAAGCCTAAAAATAGCAAAGGGACATCTCAGTAAGGGAAGAAAACAGATTATGGCACTGAGACAAGAAGATGGTTCTGTAAAAAGAAATAGAGGCGAAATTTTGACAAGAGTGAAATATTTCTACTCCAAATTATATGAAAGGGATGATACATGTACTCCAGACATCAAGGAAGGTACCAGTACCAGAGTTCTTCCAGTCCTCCCAGCAGAAGTTGCACATGCAATCAAGAACATGAAGCTGGGAAAAGCTCCAGGAGAAATTGGAATTACTTTAGACATCATACAAGAAGCAAATGGAGAAAACAAAACAGTACTCACCCAAATTTTTACTCGATGCCTTAATGAAGGGAAGATTCCTGAAAATTGGAACAACGCTATAATGATCCTGCTACAGAAAAAAAGTGACATTGAGGATCTCAGGAACTACAGACCTATCAGGCTCCTATCGGTGGTTTATAAAATCTTCACTAAAGTTCTTTCACACCGTTTGAAGGTAACACTGGACATTGCTCAACCGAGAGAACAAGCTGGATTCAGGAGTGGCTACAGCACAATAGATCATATTCACGTACTGAGAGAACTAATTGAAAGAACGAGGGAATATGAACTTCCATTGTGCATGGCTTTTATCGATTATGAAAAAGCCTTTGATTTAGTGAAACCATCAGCAGTTACAATGGCTCTGTTATCCTGCGGTATTGAAGATGCGTACATTAATATTATTAATAACATCTATGAAAATGCAAGTCCAAAGATTCGGCTGTTTGAAAATACAACACACATAAAAATTGGAAAGCGAGTGAGACAAGGTGACACCATATCTCCGAAGCTTTTTAACGCCACACTGGAAACTGTCTTTCAATCACTGAACTGGGAAAACAATGGGATAAAGATTAATGGAGATTATCTAACCAACCTTCGTTTTGCTGATGACATAGTCATTTTTGCAACTACCCCATCAGAGCTGCAGAGTATGATCCAAGAACTTGCTGACAAGAGTAAAGAAGTGGGATTAAAAATGAACTTTCAGAAGACTAAAGTGATGTTCAATGCTTTTACACGAAATGAAGATTTATCGATTGATGGAGAAAAGCTGGAGATAACAGACACGTACGTTTATCTTGGACAGCAGATATCAAGTGAGGGTCACATTGATGAAGAAAGTAAACGGCGTACAAAACTTGCCTGGAGAGCTTTTGGAAGAAACAGCATAATTTTCAAGAGCAATATGCCATTATATCTTAAAGGAAAAGTGTTTGATCAATGCATCCTGCCAGTGCTTACGTATGGTGTAGAGGCGTGTACCTTAACTAAAAGAGACATACAAAGGCTGCAGACAACTCAAAGCAGCATGGAGAGGTGCATGCTTGGTGTAACCAGGAGAGATAAGAAGAGGAACTCGTGGATCCGAAAAATGACAAGAGTGTAAGACATGATCAGAGTTAAATCCCTGAAATGGCAATGGGCTGGGCATACTGCCAGAAGGACAGACCATCGATGGACAGCCGAAATTTTAGATTGGATTCCAAGGGACAGGAAAAGACCCAGAAGGAGACCACATGGGAGATGGGTGGATGAAATTCGAAAGTATGCGGAAGTAACATGGAGGAAGCTGGTACAATACAGATCGTTGTGGAAGAAACTTTGGCAGACCTTCATCCAGCAGTGGATTGATAATAATTGCTGACAACGATGATGATGATATATGTTTTACAACAACACCAATTTTCACAAGCTTCTAATGAGTTGAAAGTTTCCAAAATGTAGATATTGAGGCAGTAGTAATACTATATTAGTGTTCCTATTTATTGGCGTAGGAAATAGATACATAAGCATTTCCAAGCTTTCGCACATCAACAACATCAACCAGAAAGCTTGGAAACGCTTATGTGTTAATTTTTTACGCCAATAAATCGGATCACTAGTATAGTACAGTATTACTATATCCTATTGGTGTACTGTTCCTCGTTATCAATTTGTAGGTATTGATTTAATTATTGTCCTACAGAAGGTAGAAACATTCGCGAAATCAACATTCACATTTTGGAAACTTTTAACTCATCACAAGCTTGTGAAAATTGGTGTCTCTGTGAAACATATTCTGGCTTCTTAATGAGACGAAAGAACTTCCAGCATTAACTCTTCCTCTTTTTGTTTTCAACAAGCATGTATTTGTTGGCCTCGACGTCTTTTTCAATCTCCTTAATATTAAATTCATCCATGTTAATAAATAAGGCATTAATTCCGACACGGCATGCAATGGAACGGGAACCTCTTAATGCTCAGTACAAAAGATGCAGTGCGTAAAGTAACTTGGAGTCTTACAATGTGACACGCGGGGTGTGAGAAAGTGAATCACCAGAGAAGCAGTAGACAGGCGTTTACCTGTATCTTGCTCCGGACAATCGCACTGAAAACAAAAGCAAAGGAAGTATAGTATCGATGAGTCCAGCGCCGTAGGTGGAAATCTTCGTTGCTTTAAGAAAGAGACGGCAATATTTTTGTATGACAAATCATTTTTCATTCCGCTGGCACCAGTATCTAGCACAAAATTCCACAGTGCGCATTTTCCTTCGAAACTTCTTTTTGTTTTGTTTTCAAAAATAAAGCGGAAATACGCACGGGGCCGAAATCGGGTTAGAAACGCCTTGACCAGACCCGTTTGACCCCCAAGAAATGGTTGACCCGTGACCCGTTTCCATCTCTGGCACGGAGAAGCAACAGACAGGAATCAGTGACCGTCGGCACAGGCCCGTAGCCAGACAGAGAAGTTGGTAGGAGCGGCTGATGATTGAGGTCGGGCGAAGGATATAAAGAGGTCGGGCAAAAGATATATATAAAGGAGGTGGGCTGCGGATGGCTCCGTGGTCAACGTTCGGGACTGCCACGGAAAAGTCTCAAGATCGATCCCAGATAGGTACGAACGTTCGAACCACTAAATATTCGCCGTGCATCAGATGGGCACGTGAAGCCATCGGATTCCGAGTACTGGCCCCGCGGTTATAAATAACTCTTTCTTTCCTTCCCTTTCTACCTCGCTTTCGTGTGACTTTCCTGTCCGGAACTTTAGCCCAAATCTTCTAGCTTCCTACTTCCAAGGGTTGTTTTAAGACCTGGGGTCAGACACTACCTTCCTAAAATCCTCTACATAAATCTCTATAAGAGAGGTCGGGCACTGGACTGTAGTGTGAGTTGCTAGGACGAGCAAAAGGAAACGCAGTTCGGGAGCCGCCCGTCCTGGCCCTCCCCTGGCTGCGGCCCTGAGTCGGCACAGTTTCTAAAGTTACAGCGGTTTCAATATTTACGTGCCATTCGTCCTGAGGAAGTTGTACCAAAGCACAGCAAAATCGAGGTCGGCAAGGAAAAATAAAATTTATTGTGATTAAACGTTGTTTTCTTCAATCTTATTTACTTCACAGTGTTTGTAGTCTAAGTTTTATAGTATCGTGCTTTTTTTTTCAGTGGCGACCCCAGCCACTCAGAACTGGGTGTATTATTAGGGGAGCTAAGCATGATGGGGGGACGCATAAATTTTGAAGTGTTAGGCAAAAAAAATTCCGTTCGTGCGGATTTTACCAGACGCTGGAAATGTTCTCACTAGTCAAAAAAAGTTTTCAGGTGCATACCTACGTAATACAGGGTGATTCAAAAGTCCCCGGACTCTATATTTAAAAACGTATTTGCTGTAAAACCATAAAAGATATCCGAGTATTGCTGCTTGTGGCTGTTGTATGTGACCTTGGAAAGCGAGGTGCGCCACGTGATTGCACCACGTGACACCCCACGCTTACGCGGGCGCTGGCAAGCAGTAACGTTCAGTCAGCCATGAGTCTCACGTAAAAACAGAGAGTCACTTTGTTAGAAATTTATTTTGCGGAAAAGTATTACCAACGTTGCATCCAGCACTTTCAAAGGAAGTTTCCTGATGCTCCTATACCAGGGAAAACAACTGTGCATGACCTTGTGAACGTGTTTCGCGAGACACGCTGTGTTCAGGATAAGCTTAAAAGTGGCCGGCCGTCCGTGGTGACGACCACGTTTATGGAGAAAATTCACGTTTCCCTGCAGAGCTCTCCCCGGAAGTCACTTCGACGGCTGTCTCAAGAGTTAGGGGCATCGTATTCAACCTGCCAGAGGGCTACTAAACGTCTAAAGCTACGGTCGTAAAGAATTCGTGTAGTGCAAGAGCTACGTCCTTTGGACTCGAAAAAACGCATTGCCTACTGTCAATGGTTTAAGAGTTTCACGCGCAACAATGTGATTAACCAGCTTAACCACACCTTTTTCAGTGAAGAGGCATGGTTTCATTTGAATGGATATGTCAATCAATAGCCAAAACACTCGCATATGGGCTGCGGAGAACCCACACGCATTGCATGAGGTTGGACTTCACTGTCAGAAAGTTGGAGTGTGGTGCTCTATGTCTAGACGGCGAATTGGAAGGCCATTTTTTTTTCGACACAACTGTAAATTCCGCTGTGTGTGCAGACATCATCCATCGATTTGTAGCGATGCTGCAAGAACACGAACGTTACTGTTGGGGTTCAACAAGATGGAGCAACGTGCCACACATCAAACGACACAATAGAGATGCTCCGCGAATTCTTCCATGATCCATTAATCTCGAAAAAACTTTGGCCGCCTCGATCACCAGACTTGAGTCCTCCAGACTTTTATTTGTGGGACTATCTGAAAGACACAGTTTACCACAACAACCCTAAGACGGTACAGGACCAGCGGAATAACATAATTACAGCCGTGAGGGACATACCAGCCAACACGCTAAAGAGTGTCCGCCAACATGTGTCGTCGGGTGAATTTGTGTGTTCAACAGAATGGTAGACAATTCCAGCATCTATTGTAAAGTGGTTTTCATTAATTGTAAGTATGAGTACCAATATAACAGAATCAACTTTCGTTTTAAATTCAAAAGTTTTTCCTTTGTTTTCAGCTTTGCTCTTCAGAATGTAAACATAGTTATACATCACTATATTCGTAGTAGAAATATTTGAATTCGAAGTTCGAGGACGTTTGAATCACCATGTATTTATTCAACGTATGTAGTATACTATGTCTTCTCAATTTTAGCTTACTTACGTAGTTCCTTTTTTTTCTGTCATAAGGCTGTTTATGTATTTAGGAAAACATATATATATATATATCATCATCATCATCATCATCATTGTCAACCATTATCAATCCACTGCTGGACGAAGGTCTCCCCCAAGTTTCCTCCACAACGGTCTGTCTTGTGCCAGTCTCCTCCATGTCACCCCTGCATACTTTCGAATTTCATACCCCCATCTCCCATGTGGTCTTCTTCTGGGTCTTTTCCTGTCCCTTGGAATCCAATCTAAAATTTCGGCTGTCCATCGATGATCTGTCCTTCTGGCTGTCCAAGGTCAGGTGATGCGTAACATCACAGCCTCTCCTTGACAAATGTCAACCCCGCCTTCTCGTGGTGCATCCTGTTCCTATTAAAGGGGCTCTGACGACCGCCAATAGCGGTATAACTATACCATCGGGATTAGAGGAAATTCTATCCCACACTCACCAACCCGCTTGGCCAGCGTGGTGAGTTATGGCCAAACCCTCCAAAAATGACTCCACAACTTAAATCTTGGCCCTCAGTCTCCGGCAGCTGGAATGTACCTGGCCAAGGCAGCGGCCAGTGCGACATGAAGGCAGAGGGTGCTAAGAATCCCCGGAGGACCGGACTAGGCTGCCATCTGATGCTGACCTTGGCAACGTACAATGGACGCTCTTTATCTTCTGATTCAAGGCTTCTTGAATTGGAAGAGGAACTACAGAGGATCAAGTGGGACATCGTGGGGCTAAGTGAGGTAAGGAGAAAAGGAGAAGATCTCATCGAACTGAAAAGTGGACATCTCTTCTACTATCGTGGGACAGATACTGGCAGAACTAGTGGTGTTGGATTTATAATAAACAAGAAACTGAAGGATAAAGTTGTAGAAGTTGAAAGTTCCTCTGACAGAGCTGCACGGCTTGTTATCCAACTCTCGAAAAGATACCAGGCTCAGATTATTCAAACTTATGCACCCACCACAAGTCATCCTGAAGAAGAAATTGAAGAATTTTATGAGGAAATTTGTCATCTAAATAATAAAGGTAAGCAGCACTTGAAAATAATTATGGGAGATTTCAATGCAAAAATAGGGCAACGGCAACAGAATGAAACTTCAGTAGGTAAATTTGGTCACGGCAACAGAAACCAGCGTGGAAATACTCTCGTTGAGTTTGCAGAGGCAGAAGGGTTTTTCATCTTGAACTCCTTCTTCAAGAAAAAGCCACACAGGAAATGGACATGGAGACATCCAAATGGGACGACAAGTGAAATTGATTTTATTATGTGTAATAAAAAATTCATCATAGAAGACTGCAGCGTGCTAAACAAGTTCAACACAGGTAGTGACCATAGATTGGTGTGATGTAAGATGCACCTCAACACTAAACTTGAACGTGGCAAGCTCATAAGACAAACAAAATCTACTGACATAACCAACCTTAAAAAACACCATAATACCTTCAAGTTGGAACTGAAGAACAGGTTCTCTGCTTTAGAAGGCCTAACATCGGAAGAAGTGGACATCTCTGAAGTTAACAGAAAAGTAACCAAAGCTCTTATGGAAACAGCAACAAAATTAGCTGGGTCTAAGAACAAGTTGCATGTAAATAAATTATCAGGAAAAACGAAAATGTTGATGCAAAAAGAAGAGAGATGAGGACAACTAAAGAAGACGTGACTTCCAAAGTGGAATATATAGAGCTATGCAAGACAGTACGAAAAAGTATCACTGAAGACGTAAGAAAATTCAACTGTGAACTAGTGAGGAAAGCAATTGAAAACAACCAAAGCCTAAAGATAGCAAAGGGACATCTCAGTAAGGGAAGAAAACAGATTATGGCACTGAGAAAAGAAGATGGTTCTGTAACAAGAAATAGAGGCGAAATTTTGACAAGAGTGAAAGATTTCTACTCCAAATTATATGAAAGGGATGATACATGCACTCCAGACATCATGAAAGATACCAGTACCAGAGTTCCTCCAGTCCTTCCAGCAGAAGTTGCACATGCAATCAAGAACATGAAGCGGGGAAAAGCTCCAGGAGAAGATGGAATTACTGTAGACATCATACAAGAAGCAAGTGGAGAAATCGAAACAGTACTCGCCCAAATTTTCACTCGATGCCTTAATGAAGGAAAGATTCCTGAGGATTGGAACACCGCTACAATGATCCTGCTACATAAGAAAGGTGACATTGAGGATCTCGGAAACTACAGACCTATCAGCCTCCTATCAGTAGTTTATAAAATCTTCACTAAAGTTCTTTCACACCGCTTGAAGGTAACACTGGACATGGCTCAACCGAGAGAACAAGCTGGATTCAGGAGTGGCTACAGCACAATAGATCATATCCATGTGCTGAGAGAACTAATTGAAAGAGCGAGGGAATATGAACTTCCATTGTGCATGGCTTTTATCGATTATGAAAAAGCCTTTGATTCGGTGAAACCATCAGCAGTTACAATGGCTCTGAAAACCTGCGGTATTGAAGATGCATACATTAATATTATTAATAACATCTATGAAAATGCAAGTGCAAAGATTAGGCTGTTTGAAAATACAACACACATAAAAATTGAAAGGAGTGAGACAAGGTGACACCATATCTCCGAAACTCTTTAATGCCACATTGGAGGGTGTTTTTCAGTCACTGAGCTGGGAAAACAAGGGGATAAAGATTAATGGAGATTATCTAACCCACCTTCGTTTTGCTGATGACGTAGTCATTTTTGCAACTAGCCCATCAGAGCTGCAGAGTATGATCCAGGAACTTGCTGACAAGAGTAAAGAAGTGGGATTAAAAATGAACTTTCAGAAGACAAAAGTGATGTTCAATGCTTTTACAAGAAATGAAGATTTATCGATTGATGGAGAAAAGCTGGAGATAACAGACACGTACGTTTATCTTGGACAGCAGATATCAAGTGAGGGTCACATTGATGAAGAAATTAATCGGCGTACAAAACTTGCCTGGAGAGCTTTTGGAAGAAACAGCATAATTTTCAAGAGCAATATGCCATTATGTCTTAAAAGAAAAGTGTTTGATCAATGCATCCTTCCAGTGCTTACGTATGGTGCAGAGACGTGGACCTTAACTAAAAGAGACATACAAAGGCTGCAGACAACTAAAAGAGACATGGAGAGGTGCATACTTGGTGTAACCAGGAGAGATAAGAAGAGGAACACGTGGATCCGAAAAATGACAAGAGTGGAAGACATCATGATCAGAGTTAAATCCCTGAAATATATATATATATATATATTTATATATCTGTCTCTCTCTCTCTCTCTGTGTCTCTCTCTCTGTCTCTCTCTCATCTTTTAAAATGTAATAATTAAAAAAAAATTGTTTGATTTTATTACTCTCTTAGAAATTCGCTTACAGGACTCCCTACATCCCCCCCCCCCCCCAAAAAAAAACGCTAAATTTAACCAAAAATTAATTTTACAATATATAACAAAATTTCTGTGAATTCAAAAAATTCAGGTACGTCTATCCAAGTTCCCTAAAATCTTAGGTAGTTGCACCAGCTAAGATTTTAGGGAACTTGGAGGTTCTAAATATGAGAACTTGGATGTCCGATATATGTTTTAACAGCTTAAATATTTTTGGGGAGCTAAAGTGTGGGCTCAAAGAAAAGTTGGGTGGGCCGAAGCCTACCTCCGTAGTGTAACGCCTGTTTTTTTTTTAATTAATTTTATTTTTTTAAACTTTATGGTGTTCTTGCATTCGTAAAATATCCCTTGCGTTACATTAACTCCTCTGCACACAGGAAAGTCTGACGGAAATGCAACTCTATTTATTTGGGTATCATTGACTACTTCGTGTCGGAGAACACTGAAACCTGAGAAGGGACAACTTCAAAGTGTCCCGTCTCGTGTCTGAGAGATATAAAGATCAAAGATTATCAGTGTCACGACACAGAAGGAAACAATTGTCCGGCGGAGGACACTGATGATATTTTGTTTTTCAACATCTGAAACTAGAACAGTAATTCTGCGAAACCTGTTTCAAACTTAGAAACTAGCTGGTCAATTTTTTTTCCATTTGGGATTTAACAGTTTACCGGAAAAAAGGGACTCCTATTTTTGAAAATGTCAAATCATGAAATATCTGTATTTTTCGTGATGATTTGTACAATCTGAACAAAACAACTTGCACGATTTCAATAATACATTATTTAAAACCACTGACTTACTAAAATCTTTAATTTACAACTAAAAGACATAATAATATCGTAGTTTAAAACCACAAGACCTTTCCAGCTCGCTACGAGCTCATCCTCAGATGGGAGACTACAAACTAATTGAGCAGGTGTTTAAATATCAAATTCTCCGTCACATGATTGAAAGATGCGTGACAAATATGCGCGTGTAAACAATCAATGAAAACTGCAAAAATGTTCTAGTGTGAGTTGTCACTTGAGTTCGAATGGTCACTCAAGAAAGCTGGTATCCACGAGTCTGGGATATAGCAAGGGGTTTCTTCATTACAACAGGACAGGCCATATTCACGGATAAATAAACTTTCCGCAAAGAGTATGGTGAAGTTCGTATTCGCACTGGTGAGGACACAGGACTTTTCCCAAATTGGTACAAGAGTTCATTTCGAAGTCAGTCTGGATAGTGCCGTTGTTTGCGCACCCATTTTGACACTGTATCTGTGTTCCTTAATCCTGGTTCCCAATGTGCGTAATGTCGATCCTATGTAGACTTTGTCTTCTAGGGACGAATCTGTGGCCCTTAGAGGTATACGGTATACCCCAAATTTAGGGTCGTTATTCGTAGGATCTTTTTCATTTCTGACCATAGATAGGATATTCCTTGTCCTAATTCCAAAGGATACGACACAACAACGTATTCTTTGGAATTAGGACAAGGAATATCCTATCCATGGTCAGAAATGAAAAAGATCCTACGAATAACGACCGTAAATTTGGGGTATACCGTATACCTCTAAGGGCTACAGATTTACCCCTAGAAGACAAAGTCTACATAGGATCGACATTACACAAAATATAATCACAACTTTTTTTTTTCAGTGTAGCTTACACGAATAACATCAACTTCTATATAAAGGTTGCGGACACATTATTGTGTCCACAACCTTTATATTTGCATTCTTTATTTCATTTGATTCAATTGCAAATGGTTTACTTTATATATATATATATATTTTATAAAAACAAATAAAATTAAGGGCAGTTAATAACTTCAAGCGGTCTCCTCGATGAAGAAATATATTGAGATTAATTTTTTTTTTCGAGTATGTTTATGAGAAACAACTTTCAAATGTCCTTTTGCCGTGAAGATTTTTTGTAATTGTAAGTGGTCGTACATAACATTCGCTTTTGACGCCAGCAGGATACTGATTTTTAAAGAATTTCCTTCAGGGAAAAGATTTGCTTCGGTGTTGCAGCTAGCTGCATTGAATAACAGAAACTCACGCTGACGTCGGAGTTGACGCGTTAAAATTCTTAGGATTTGTTTCCTTTTCCTGATGCAGCAATTAAATGTGACGTAATATTGCGATGTAGTATTACCGTTCGGGATAACACGATGTTTCCGAAAATAATTTTCCAAATCTTTTTAAAAATGGCTACATCATTATCAGCATGACAGTTCATCTGTCCACCCTAATTTTTTTACGCTTTCCGACCGTAGGTTGAAGAAGCGAATATGCTCCAGCTTTGTCCGTCTGTTTGTCCGCACGATAACTCGCGTAAAAATGGGTCGATTTCGATAAAATTTTAGTATGTGATAGGGTACCATCTGGGGACGAACCCTTTTAAAAATGGGCGAAATGGGGTCAAAGGTTACGACAAGGGAGCGGGATCCATTCCATTGCCTTTATGCGTCATAACTTGCGTTAAAATGGTTCGATTTCGATGAACTTTTAGTATGTGGTAGGGAACCGTTTGGGAACCAACCCTATTGAAAATGGGCGAAACGGGGTCAAAAGTCAGGACGTAGGAGCGGGATCCATTCCGTTACCTTTTTAGTTTATAACTTGCGTAAAAATTGTGCGATTTCGATGAAATTTTAGTATATGGTAGGGGACCACCTTCGAATGAATTTAATTGAAAATGGGCGAAATGGGGTGAAAGGTTACGACATAGGAGTAGGATCCGATCCATTCCATTGCCCTTATGCGTCATAACTTGCGGAAAAATGTTTCGATTTCAATGAAATTTTAGTATGTGGTAGGGGACCACCTGGGGACGAATTCTGTTGAAAATGGGCGAAATAGGGTCAAAAATCAGGACATAGGAGCAGAATCCATTCCGTTGCCCTTATGCGTCACAACTTACGTAAAAATGCTGCGATTGCGACAAAACTTTATCATGTTGTTCCAGAGGTACACTGAACCGGTTCTGTTGAAAATTATGAACATGGGGTCAAAGGTCAGGACACATGAGCCAGACTTATTCCACATCCATTATCCTAATAACTTGACTAAAAATGCTTCTATTGCGACAAAACTTCAGTATGATGCTCCGGAGGTATACTGAACCGGTTTTGTTGAAAATCATCAAAATGGGGTCAAAGGTCAGGACACATGAGCGAGATTTATTTCACATCCATTATCCTAATAACTTGACTAAAAATGCTTCTATTGCGACAAAACTTCAGTATGATGCTCCGGAGGTATACTGAACCGGTTTTGTTGAATATCATCGAAATGGGGTCAAAGGTCAGGGCAAAGGAGTGAGATTTATTCTACAGCCAGTATCCTCATAACTTGAGTAATGATTTCTGGCATTTTGGAAAGCGTATCATAATCAATTCATTGCATACTTTCACTAACTTGTTTTTATGTACTCTTACTGCAAGAGAGCTGAAACTCAGACTTGTATCACAGTAATTTTTCAACCCTCATGCCATTTCAATAATGTTTTAAGAAAGTACGATTCAGCTATTTGAATCTTTAGTATCTGAATTAAAAATCCCATGAGCTATCTACAGAGATGCACTGTTAAAGATTTTGTGGTTGGTTGCACCAAAAAGTGGTCATCAGCGTTGAAACATTTGGGCACCCACTTCGTTGACATCTTTTGCGTATCCAAGTGCTCATGAATTATGAACCTAACCCGCCCCCTGGATATCTCCAGTGTCTCAGCTCTTGTTTAGCTGAGTTTCGCCGATCTGACAAAATCAAGTCATGAACACGATCAACAATCTCGGGTGTTGTCAATGTTGAAGGCCTCCCAGATCTTCCTATATCTCCGGTCTCAAAGTCTCCATGCTGAAAGTTGCCACACCATTTCTTCGCAGAGGAATATGAAGGGCACTTGCCACTTAATGTTTGCGTCACACACTCATAGATTTCCTTTGCAGTTTTCATCTGCAGGAACAGAAATTTCATGACAGCTCCGGAGTTCCACATTCAAAAATTTTAAATTTTTCATCGACATGATTCAGTTCAGGACGTCAAACTATTGCAAAAACAAGTTAGTAAAAACATGCAATGCGTTGATTATGATACGCTTTCTAACATACCAGAAATCATTACTCAAGTTATTACTCAAGCTATGAGGATAATTACTGTAGAATAAATCTCGCTCCTGTGCCCTGACCTTTGATCCCATTTCGATGATATTCAACAGAACCGGTTCAGTATATCTCCAAAACAACATGATAAAGTTTTGTCGCAATCGAAGCATTTTTACATAAGTTATGACGCATAAGGGCGATGGAATGGATCCCGCTCCTATGTCCTGACCTTTGACCCCATTTCATCCATTTCCAATAAGGTTCGTCCCCAGTTTGTCCCCTACCACATACTAAAATTTAATCGAAATCGAACTATTTCTACGTGAGTTATCGTGCGGACAGACAAACGGACAAAGCTGGAGCATATACGCTTCTTCAACTTACGGTTGGAAAGCGTAAAAAAACTGCTATTAGTCTGAAAATTGACTCTTTACAATACAAAAGAACACTCTTTCCAGCTGCAGTGACAAAATAATGCTACAATTACAGGAAGTGGGTTAAGCCGAGAACTTTTCAGCATCCCTTCGTACGTAATTTTTGCGTCCTACGTAGTACAAGTACCATATCTTTCATTGAAGGATTCTTCGTGCGCTAAACAATATTTTAATTCGAAAAGCCTTTCAGCACGATAAGATATATTTAATAGTACAGTCTGTACTAAAAAATAGACATTTATAAGGCACAACAACTTACAAGATCTTTCAAAGCACCATGTGCTCCATCGTCAGGTATTTCAATATACATAAACAAAACAACGGATAAAAGCAAGAAGCATTTTCAAATTACGCGAGCACGTGATAACAATAACGATGTTTACATTAAATATAGTAGAATTTTTGTCATGCGTTAAAGGGTTTCAACAAATGATACTATGAATTACTATTACATATGCGAAGAAAATATATACACAGAGGATAATTAATAAGTTGACATTATTAGTCAAACTGTAAATGACTTATTAGGAGTTAAGTGTTGCTGGATAGGAGTATGCTGTTCTGGCCGCATTAACATGGCCCAAGGCACTGGAACGAAACGTGGAGTTTCTTCATTACAGCAGTCAGAGTTGTGCGATAATATACATAAACTCTCAGCGAATCGAAGAGATCGCTTTGTACGATTTGAGCTCAGCACACTGGCATTGGTCCAGTCTGGTCGGTAGATACCTCTATTAACTAATCGTGCAAGAGAGGTAGCATCAGAGTTATTAGTAATTGAGTACTTGTGCTCATATATTCTTGTTCGCAATGGGCGTGCAGTGGATCCAATATATGCAATTGCTGGATCTTCTGGGTCAATAGGAATTAAGGGTATTTTGTAAACCCCATGTCTGTTGAGTGTGGAAACTTGGTCACGGTCTTTTTGCACGATGGCTCGAATACTTTTCGTACTTTCACCAAACGCAATGTGGTGTTTTTTGCATATGTTCTTTAGTATTGTAGTGACTTCAGGTATATAGTCCATAGTGCCAACATATTTTGTAATTCTGGTTTCCCTTTGTAAGGTACTTTTGTGTAGACATTTCACTGATCGAGCAATTTTTTCAACGATCGTTTTATGGTAGCTATGCGCCATCGTAATCATCTGGATATGATTTAACTCATTTCTTCTAGCCTGGATATTGGAGGAGTGGGTGAAGGCTCTTCGGACCATGTACTCTATAGCTCCTAGTTTTTGTTTTCTTGGGTGCGATGAATTATGCGGAATAATAGCAGATTGTGTTTCAGGCTTTCTGTACACTGAATAGGATAAACAATTGGTATCTGGGTGTCTTTTTAGTAATATGTCCAAGAATGGAAGAGTATTATCATTTTCATGCTCAATGGTAAAATTTATGGAACTGTAATGTTTTGAGAGCTCTTTAGCAAACTCTTCAATTTTGTTTTTATGATGCGGCCAGAAAACAAGTATGTCGTCTACATATCTAATGTAGAGATCAGGCTTAAGTTGGAAATATTGTAAAACATTGTTTTCTAGGTCTTGCATTAACAATTCAGCGAGCACCCCTGAAAGTGGGGAACCCATCGGCGCACCTCCAGTCTGGCGGTAAATGGTTCCTTCATACCGGAAGAATGTGTGTTTCTGTACAAAACGTAGAGCATTTATAATTGCTTGAATTTCATTAATAGTATAAGAATTCAAAGCCAATAGACGGTTCTCAATAATGGAGTGTACATCTCCAATCGGCACATTGGAGTACAAAGAGACAACATCGAGTGATGCCATAGCAAACGGCTTTCCCTTTCGTAAGAATGGCTTAATGTTGTCAATAGCCTTAACAGAGCTATTAACTGAGTAGGAGGAACCTGTAGTTAAGGGTTTGAGGAATTTTGCCAGAGCACTTTCGAGCTGGCGGGTTGGGCTTGCATATCCTGATAGAAGTGGGCGTACAGGAAGACTTTCATGAACTTTTATGGCTTGCACTCACCCTATTATTCAAGATAGAACTATGGTTTTATTTACGTCTAAACTTCTTCAGAGAGTTGCTACAATGCAAGAAAGACACATTAGAAAACTGAGAAATCTCATTGCTGACAAGGTGGAATCTCAACGAGAACCATCGAATATGAGCAAAATTGCAAATGGTCTATATCAGACACAATTCTTAAACCTGAGTAACCTAGTCCTTAACCCCACACAGTCTGAGGCTCTAAAACGAGGACTAAAGTTTGCTTACCCGACAAACAAAGTTAATAAATGTCACCTTATTACGCAGATGGAAAATATCGTTGAAACCATTCCTCAAACTGAAAGAGAACACGTACGATATAAACTGGCAAAATCCGTACAAAAGTTAGCCAATAAGTCTAGAACACCGGATGACCGTAAATTTTGTAATGGGATTAAACAGCTGAAGTTATTGAAGTCTGATGAAACTATCTCCATTTTAAAAGCTGACAAGACGCAACAAATTGTCATCTTAAACAAAGCAGACTATGTTAATAAGATGAATGATGCCATTGCGAGTATACCGCACAAGATCATATCTTCGGATCCAACCTCATCTACAGTATCAGCAGTGGCAAAACTCAGAAACCATGGAGGCTTACCTGCAAATGTTGCTAAGGATATATACCCTACTATAGGCCCTCGAATACCTAAGTTATTTGGCCAAGTAAAGACTCATAAGGAGGGTCTTCCTGTACGCCCACTTCTATCAGGATATGCAAGCCCAACCGCCAGCTCGAAAGTGCTCTGGCAAAATTCCTCAAACCATTAACTACAGGTTCCTCCTACTCAGTTAATAGCTCTGTTAATTCTATTGACAACTTCTAAGACAGTCCCTCAAGACGTAAAAAGCCACGCCCAAGAAGTGATTTTTTGCGCCATCTATCGCAGAAGAGGAACCCTAACACTCATTCAAAGACAGATTGTTTAAATAATTGTCAAGTTTCACTTCTGAAACACTGGTTACCCCACAGATTGAAGTTACAAGGCCTTTGGGTCCAAGTTATAATACGATTGCTCTGCAATGCGTTATGATGCGTTCGGTCTTTAATCGCCCTCTGTCTAATGCTGCTGAGGGAAAATACGAGGCCACATGGGGATTCCACGTGGAGGAAATGGGAAAACAGTCACCTAGGAGTACGTACACGACAGGCGCCAACACATTTATTCACAGCAGCCACAGATCTACCATGTACAGAGGGTAATTTCTTCTTATTGTTTTAGTTTTAGACAAAACAATTAGACGATGCTATTGCTTTTAGTTCTTCCTTACAGTAAGTATGTCTATCTTATTTACTGTGTGGAAACTTTCATATACAAGAGAAGAACATCCATTGGCAAAATGTCACAAAAGCGTCCAAGTGGAAAACGGTATCTGCGAAAGCAAAGAGAAGAAGGAGAGCGCGCGAAGAAACTTCCCAAACTCGACCAGTTCTTTTTGAGCAGAGTCAGTTAAGCTCAAGTGCTGTTCCTAATTAAGAGAATGATGATTTGTTTAGCACATCAACTGTTTAAAGTTTAAAAGCAGTCATTTTACAAAAACCAAGCACTTCAGAAACAAGTGAAAGTAAAATGGGTGATCATGAAGTCTTATAAATAATTAACCTTAACAATTTAAATATATTTTGCGGAATTCGTTCCTTGCCATAAAATGTAGATTCATAACGGTAAACACTATAATTCGTGCATAAATACTAGTATTAAAAGAAATCCGTCTTGTTGCACGATGATATTTATTCAGCTAAAAAACGAAATCTATGTACATGTTAAAAAACACATGAGCACTTTCGGTGTCACAGTAATACCTTCATCAGATGTGATTTCACCATGTGGTTACATGCTGGTCTTAAATACGTGGAGCAGATGCATCATGGGAAAGGTAATGTCAGGGTCACATGATATACCAGATAACAAGACAGTCAAAAAAGCATAATTAGCCAATGAAAATTACTCAACAGAAACAACAGTTATTGTGCTGTCCTTCCCAATAAGATTGCTCCAGGGTTTAGGTAAAACACCAGGATAATAGTGATTACAGCAACGTGTATTATAAGCCGAAATATAGAGGCTTTCTGTAAATAACAAGGAACAAACAGAGTTAGGTGTGTTTATGATCTCAGCGTTGTCCCAGTCTGGGATGGAATTTCCAGCACTTACAGTTCTTGCAAAAGAGGTGCTTTGGCGATTCATTTTTAAATCATATCTGTGTTCATTTAATCTCAAATCCAAATTTCTTTTGGTTGAACCCACATAATGATTATTTAGTTCACCAGATAAAGTGTCGAGCATAGGAATAACATACACACCCCATTTTTTCCCTTTGTTAATTTTGTCACGATCGTTGCGGATAATGGAATATAGATTGCATGATCGTATTTCAAATTATATTTTATGACGGGAACATATGTTGGTAAGAAGGTTTACAATATGTGGATTGAAATCAACAGATCCAACATACATTTTAGGCACTTGTTCACTAATTAAAGCATGTAGATTCATGTTCATACACCGGTCCGCGCACCGTATGAATCCCGATTGCTTGATTAATAACCTTTCATTACGTATTTCTTTATCAAAAATTGCTTGAAAAGTTAAAACTACAGGGCTCTAGGTAACCTCTTTACTTTCCAGACACTCTCCCTGTCTTCCTGAGCCCCCCCCCTCCCTCCTCACCATCACCACGACGACACACACACCGTGAAAAACACATCCTCCCTCGTGTTCGGAATTTTGGGAAAATTACTATGCTTAGGTGTGCTGAAGCAAATCTTGCGTGAGGGCGCACGTTATGCTATACTCCGAGTCGACCTAAGAGTGTACCACTATGTAGGGTAGTAAACAGCTACCTCCGCTACGAAAAGTAGTCCCTAGAGTTGTCAGCGAAAACCAGTGGAATTATTGCTCAGAATCCATTTTTGTTTGCTCAGCAGTTTGTCAAACAAAATTGCCATCTAAAAAAAGTTCCAGAAGTTCGTGCGCTTTTAGAAATAAATTTGGAATGAGAAGTTGCTGAATCAAGAGCTTCGCACTTTCGGCTGTTTCTGACCACTTGGGATACAACTCTGACGGGGAAGGAGGGTAGGAAGACCTCCCAACATTAACAACACACTATACAGAGACAATAAATTGACAATCGGGGAAACTCGAAGGGTTGGTTATACTTAAACAGGCTGTAGGGGTAGCAGTTCGGCCTCCACCAGATGCCGCTCATCATCCCCACTGCTTGTGAGGCGTGTGGTTGGGTGGGGAGATCAGAAAGAAAACAATAGAACAGCACATTAACGCGGATGGATACCGTTCTTGCATTCCATAACGAGTCGTGATACGGCTCTCCCGCCTTTACCAACAGTGCACTTTTAGGGTGAATTCGGGTATAGTTAAACCACTGGTCGACAGCCGGCTGCGCATGCGCTTCTAGAACAGCAAAGACCAACGGTTAGCAAGGGCAGTCCTTTTTCGCTCTCTCAATCTCTCAATTTTATTCCCCAACTGAATTAAAATCAAATATTACTTCTATTTGTTACGCGTATCTTAATTTGTTATTTCACGTTTTTGATTGTAATCCAAAGTTCTTTTTTACGCTTTTGAACCGTAGGTTGAAGAAGCGTATATATGCTCCAGCTTTTTCCGTCCGTCCGTCCGTCCGTCTGTCCGCACGATAACTGGCGTAAAAATGGTTCGATTTCCATGAAATGTTAGTATGTGGTAGGGGACCACATGGGGACGAACTCTATTGAAAATGGGACAAATGGGGTTAAAGGTCACGACGTACGAGCGGGATTCATTCCATTGCCCTTATGCGTCATAACTTGCGTAAATATTGTTCGATTTCAATGAAATTTTAGTATGTGGTAGGGATCCACATGGCGACCAACCATATTGAAAATGGGCGAAATGGGGTCAAAGGTCAGGACAAAGGATTGGGATCCATTCCATCGCCCTTATCCTATACTATTAAGTTAGACGTCAAGTAGTTTTGCTTCCGATACTTCCAATGGAAAAAAACTTTTGTACACATTTCCTTCACAATTAGTGTGTTCCCAAGGATGAAAATTTTAACATCGATTAAAATAACTTCATATTATAACTTGGAATACTTAATATTCCAGGGAACGAACCCTATTGAAAATGGGTAAAGTGGGGTCATAGGTCACGCCATAAGAGCGGGATCCATTTCATTGCCTTTATGCGTCATAACATGCGTAAATATGGTTCGATTTCATTGAAATTTCAGCATGTGGTAGGAAACTACCTGGGCACGAACCCTATTGAAAATTGGCAAATTGGGGTCAAAGTTCAGGCAGGGCATAATAGCGGGATTTCCATTGCCCTTATGCTTCATAACTTGCGTAAAAATGGTTCGATTTTGATGAAATTTTGGTATGTGGTAAGGAACCACCTGGGAACGAAACCTATTGAAAATGGGTGGAATGGGGTCAAAGGTCAGGACATAAAAGCGGGATCCATTTCATTGCCTTTATGCGTCATAACATGCGCAAATATGGTTCGATTTCGATGAAATTTTAGTACTTGGTAAGGAACCACCTGGGGACGAACCCTATTGAAAATTGGCGAAATGGGGTCAAAGGTCAGGCAGGACATAAGAGCGGGATTTGTTCCATTGCCCTTATGCGTCATAACTTGCGTAAAAATTGTTCGATTTCGATGAAATTTTAGTATGTGGTAGGGAGCCACTGGAGACGAACCCTATTGAAAATGGGTGAAATGGGGGTCAAAGGTCAGGACACTGGAGTGGGATCCATTCCATTGCCCTTGTGCATCATAACTTACCAAAATATGTTTCGATTGCGACAAAACGTTATCATGTTGTTCCGGAGGTATAGTGAACCGGCTCTGTTGAATATCAACGAAATAGGGTCGAAGGTCATTGCACAAACGCAAGATTTATTCCACAGCAATTATTCTCTTAACTTGCATAAAACTGCTTCTATTGCGACAAAACTTTAGTATGTTATTCTTGAGGTGTACTGAACCGGTTCTATTGAATATCATCGAAATGGGGTCAAAGGTCAGGACGCAGGAGCGAGATTTATTCCACAGCCATTATCCTCATAACTTAAGTAATAATTTCTGGTATGTTGGAAAGCGTATCATCATCAATGCATTGCATGATTTTACTAACTTGTTTAGTTAAGGTCCACGTCTCTGCTCCGTACGTAAGCACTGGAAGGATGCATTGATTAAACAAAGACATAATGGTATATTGCTCTTAAAAATTATACTATCTCCTCCAAAAGTTCTCCAACCAAGTTTTATATGTCGTTTAAGTTCTTCATCAATGTGACCTTTGCTTTAATCCCATGATAGTCAGAATAGAGATCTGGTATATATCGACTTCACGACACGAAATGTATCGAAAAGGATTTCGGAGCACAAGTACACTATTAGGAATAAAATGGAGTCTACAGCACTTTCAAGAATAGTTAAGGTGAACTTCAAGTAATTTTGCTTCCTATACTTCAAATGAGAAAACTTCTGTACACATTTTCTTCACAATTAATGCGTTCCCAAGGATTAAAATTTGAACATCGATTAAAATAGCTTCATTTTATAACTTGGAATACTTAATATTTCCTATAACATAACCATAATTATGCAATCAACATTTGTTTGTCTACTGACGTCATCAAAGTACAGGTCGCTCCAACCTTTTTTTTCTTTTTTCTTTTTTTTTTTTTTTTTTCAACACCACCAAAGGAAAAGTTATTTATTTTTAATATAATTATGGTTATGTTTTAGAAAATATTAAGTATTCCAAGTTATAATATGAAGTTATTTTAATCGATATTCAAATTTTCATCCTTGGGAACGCATTAATTGTGAAACAAATGTGTACAGAAGTTTTTCCATTGGAAGTACACTGAAGAGCAATTGAATTAGAGACAGCTAGCGTTATGCAAATATGGCGCTGTGGGCGGCCTAGTAAATGGAAACGACATGACGTATGCAGCGATCCGACAATATAAGGAGTGATGCGACGGGAATCAGTAAGAGTCGGAAGCAGTATGAGTAAGACGAAGCATCTAAGCACATTTGATCGCGGGCAAATTGTCGGGGCCCAACGAATGAGTCACTCCATCTCGGAAGTCGTGCAAGACCTGGGATTTTCACGAGCCACTGTATCACGGGTGCATCGTGAGTATATCGAATCCGGTAAAACCATCAATGCAAAGGGCCAACTGCCGTGGACGGCAGCGTGTGGATGGGCGGGGTCATCGTCAGCTAGTTCGCATTGTAACAGCGGATAGACGGGCCACAGTGCAAGAAATCACTCGGCAAATTAACGCTGGTGCACAAAAACGTGTAAGCAGCCACACCATCCAGAACCATCTCCTCGCTATGGGGCACAGAAGCTATCGTCCCACGAGGGTACCCCTGCTGACCGCACGTCACAGGGTGCAAAGATTAGCATGGGCGTGGAAACATCGCCATTGGACCCTAGACATGTGGGGAAATGTTGTCTGGACTGATGAGTCGAGATTCACATTGGTACATGCGGATGGCAGGATACGAGTACGGCGCAAACCACATGAAGCGATGGATCCTTCTTGCCATGCAGCAGGGTACTCTTCAAGCTGGTGGGGGTGGCATTCTCGTCTGGGGACTGTTTACGTGGACTGAAATGGGACCCCTGGTACTTGTGACATCGTCCCTCACAGGTCAACGTTACCGGGATATCTTGGACGATCATTTGCACCCGTTTGTGCGCCTTCAGCATCCCACTGGGGACCTCATCCTGCAACAAGACAATGCACCGAGCCATCGCTCCCGAATTGTATCCGAATGGTTGGATGAACACTCCACCGACGTGACCTAGCTTCCTTGGTCAGCTAGGTCACCTGACCTCAATCCCATCGAGCACATCTGGGATGCCATCGAGAGAGATGTTCGAGGCTCTGACCCCCTCCATCAAATCTTCGTGAACTGTGGGAGCTTGTTCAAGGGTCGTGGATTCGTATGGCTTCCCAACGCTTCCGGTGTCTTGTCGAGTCCATGCCGAGACGAATTGCTGCAGTCATCAGGGCGAAAGGCGGTGCTACACGTTACTAGACAGGTATCTGTAATTCAATTGCTCTTCAGAGTATAGGAAGCAAAGTTACTTGACGTCCACCTTAACGCAGGAACACACTATCCTGAATGGAACGCAGTCAGTATTTTGGCTACGGCCAAATTCAGACAATCCTTACTCTTAACTGAAAGCCTGTTCATCCAAACATGTGGGGAAAAGTTCTTTAACGATGAAACCCACCCTGTTATACCAATGTCATGGACTTGCCTATTGTGACATGTAAATAAAAAAATGGACGAATGCACCGAACTATCTAATAATATATTGTAATTTGGCATTGATATGCCATTTGTATGAATTCGGGGTGCCGGGCGTTGATGTTTAGTACGTCTATGACCTCCGACCAGATTACGTCATAGACATCCCATGAATTCTTGTATATGTAAATGAGTTCCTGCAGCTCAAGTTGATCACTCGGCTTGATGATGAAGTGCCTGGCACTTCGAAAGATATTGCGCAGTTAGTCATGCTTTTTAGCATTAAAGATTTTTAACAACTCTACGTTTTTAATACTAGTTTTTAATAACTCTATTGTGTATCGTGCACAGTCGGCTATGTATTTTAAGCTGTGATATTAGGCACGACGATTTAACAGATATTTTTGCTTAATATCTGCTGTCCAAGGTAAATGTAGGTATCGGATGTCCAGCTTTTCCCCATCAATCGATAAACCATTTCCTGTAAAAGCATTGTGCTTCAGTTTTGTCTTCTGAAAGTTCATTTTCAATCCCAATTCTTTACCCTTTTTAGCAATTTACTGGATCGTACTCTGCAGCTGTGAAGTATTATTTCAAATACCTATGAAGGGTTCTTTAGAATATTTTTTTTTCAAAAATAAAACGGAAATAAAACCGGGTCGAAATCTGGTCAGGAACACCTTGACCTGACCCGTTTGACTCGCAAGGAATTGTTGACCCGTTGACCCGTGACCCGTTTCTGAGTTTTATTAAAAATGCATTTTCACAGTGAAAAAGGAACGAAACACATATGAGGAGAGCAACGGATTTGTTAAGGTATAGATTTTGTTCTTTTTTTTTTTTTATCCTTTCTTTTGTATACTGGAGCATTTTTCAATTAAATGCTTCCGTGTAAAATATCCTATTCATAATTTCAGGAAACTCTGGCAGCGCTGGCCCGAAAGCCGCTTTATGTAATTTTTTGTTAAATCCAGCAAAGCTGGGCTCCTTTGCTGGTGTTATTAAAAATTACATTTGTAAGACATTTTCGTACAAATGAAGAATAAAAAACTTAACACAATGGGATTAATTTCGAGAATGTCTCAGTTGTCGCGCAAAGGGACACTGGATACCTTGGGGTAATGAGCAGATCTTTTTCCGATACAAAATTTTTTTTTCGAAGTGCAATGTTAGAATAGAAAAGCAAATCAGCAAAAGAAGAAAAATATTTTTACTATCCCCTAGGGAAGGAATAACACATATTTTAAGCTACAGAACATGTTTTTAACACATGTTTTAAGCTACAGCTCGGTGATCTTCATAGTAAATCGAATTATTTACAAAAACATGCATGCAGAAATCATTTACGCCCAGTAGAGGCAGAATTTGTGTTAAGAAAAATAGCAAACTGAACGTAAAATTTTTCTGCAGTGGAAGATATTCGTATTATTCGAAACAAAAAAATAATTTCTTAAATCGAAGCAGAAATATGGAGGAAAGCGTGATATAACTTTATGCCCCTATAGAAAAAAATGTGAGCTATTTAAAGAAGAAAATAGGTACTCAAATGATTATTCACGCCACCTAGCAGGAAAATTATATGCAAGGAAAACTTAAAAGCACACCGTCTGACAATAAAGTTCCAGGACAGTGGGTATTATTCTGTTAATGGTAGTGGTAAAAATATGTTCTATGGATCAAATTGTAACTGCGTTTTCCCTCTCTTGCAGGATTCACGAAGATCTAAGAAAGTGCAGACCTATCCGATTCTGAAGACTATTAATAGAAGGTACCCCAAAGACCTTTGTCATGGATTTCAACAGAGATCAAACATCAAGTATTACTGCAAAACCGGGAAGCCAGGCATCGGAAACCTTCGAAATGATCAAAACTGTTTACGGGTTGAGATCTTCGAAATGATCAAAATTGATTACGGGTTGAGACCTTCAAAATGATCAAAACTGTTTTCTGTGTAATGACCAAAACACTTTACGTAACGGAGACCTTCGAAATGATCAAAACTGCTTTCGGTTGCTCTGTGTTGCTAAAACGTGGAAAGAGCGATGTCTTTGTTTATTCAATGACGCCACGTATTTGAAGGAATTTCACTTTAGATCTCGCTATTTGGAATTAACTGCTATAATTAATATATATAGCCAGAGCCGTTAATGCCCACCAGATGGAAACGTCTCAGTAGCTGAGCACACCTTTCGGATTTATGATGTCAGAAGCTGACAGAAAAACACACATAGCGCCGTGGATTGTTGGTTATACCGTGGTGTAAGGCTTAACGCGCTCGGCTAGATATCGAGAGATCTGGGATTTAGATCCCCAGCGGTGACCGAATAACAATATTTCGGTTGCTATGTGTTGCTAAAACGTGGAAAGAGCGATGTCTTTGTTTATTCGCTGTTTACGGGGACAATGCCCTATCCCATGGTCGCATTTTTGAATGGTATGCTCGCTTTCGCGAGGAATGGGAAGGCGTTAGGGATGACCCGAGAATTGAAATACCGTTAACCAGCCGTTCTGAGGAAGTGATGGAGAAAGTTCGCGCTCTGGTGGTGCAGTCAGACCGTCGAATGACTGTACGGATAATGGAGGACGAACTCCCTATCAATCGCGAAACAATCCGGCTGATTCAAAAGGAAGATCTCGGGAAAAGGAAGATTTGCGCAAGGTTTATGCCACACAGTTTGACTGAAGAGCAGAAAGTGCAAAGAGTCGAAAGCTGCAAGGCTTTCATTGCGACCGTGGAATCGGACCTTTCGATGTTGGACCGCATTGTAACAGGCGATGAGACGTGGTGCTTTCAACACGATCCAGCATCAAAGAGGCAAAGCATGGAGTGAAGGACATTAAGTTCACCGAGACCTAAGAAGGTTCACCTGCAGAAGTCGAAAATCAATGCTGATCACGTTTTCTGACAGCAGCGGCATTATTCACAGGGAATGGCTTTTGGAGAGTGCATTCACAGGGAATGGCTTTCACCAGTGCCTTCTGCCTGGAAGTTCTTGATCGCCTACGGAAGAGAATTCATAGTGTCAGGCCGAACCCGCGAGCACGTGGAAGTTGGTTCCTTCTGGATGACAACGCACCTGCGCACTCGGCACTGTCGGTGACGCAGTTCCTCGCCAACTCCGGAGTACCCAGGCTCAACCATCGGCCCTACTCACCGGACTTAGCTCCTGCCTACTACTTCCTGTTCCCCAAATTAAAATTAGCGTTAAAAGGACGACGTTTCACGACTGTTCAGGACATCAAGAAAGCCGTTACAACGGAAATGAACAGTGTTCCGGTAAATGAATTCATAAAGTATTTCACACATCTAGTGGAGCAATCAAAATGGTGCATCCATAAGAAGAGGGACTATTTGGAAGAACTAGAAACACAGTTGGATTCAGTGCATTAAACTTTCCTCGTAACAGCAGCTGTCCTGGAACTTTATTGTCGGACGGTGAATATGCAGTATCTTTCTTGGCCACACACCGTTCCAAATGGAATTTGTCCAGTCCTGTTGCTGGATGCACAACTACCTTCACACAAACGAAGCGATAACATAAGAATATCATTACACGACGAAATATGCACCGATTAAATTCTAAAAAGAAAGTTCCATTATTTGAAGCAAATAGAAGCGATTAAATTCCAAAAAGAAAGTTTGAATTTTAGCACATACTTTGACGTGAACATAGCATACCTGTGCATATCAAACAACGTTCTAAAAATCATGAGATATGACAACAAGTTGAAGCAAACGCAAAACAATTTATTAAAGCTTACGGTAAAAGTTTTTTTTTTTTTTTTTGCCTACTGGTGTACATACACAATCGTATGATTTCCTCAGCTATTTTCTTTTTTTATTCGATGAACAACTCGATGGGCTATAAGCAATATCCCGTCCCTAATTTAGAACTACTGGTTCTAGGGAAGAGAGAGAAGTAGTGTCGTAAGGCAAAAACACATCGTCCATGCCTCACCGGGATTCGAACCCGGACACATCTTGGACGAATGGTCAGAAGCCAGCAGCGCTACCGGGGCAGCTGAGCTGTTTTCATTTGTGTTGGACGGCAAACCGCTTTGTAATCTGTGCATCAGCTGTCTCATTAATCCTTTTCGAAACAAAACTAAGGTTCTGAAGTTCGTTCTGTTTTGAGTGATATGTAAATTGAAGTCTTTACTTTTATATCTGTTTATTTCTTTTTTTTCTACACGCCGGGTGGTCGTCAGTATAAATGGGTTTTACGTAATACAAAAGTACCAGAGACATTATTATTCAGTAACCTTGAATTTTCTTTCTGATAGACATCCCGCCTATCACACTTCGTGAGCGACTGGAACAATAAGCGGAGGTCGTACAATTGACACAACTGCGCATAAACGTCAGCTTTTTATGAGGACAAAACGTGGCAAATGCAGTCACCGTTTTCCCTCTGTCAAACACTCGTCCTTCCGCCAGTTTCAAGCGCTGCTGCACGCGCTTTTTTCCTGTTTATTGTCATGCGTTTAATTTTCTTTTTCTTTTTCAGCCAGGAAGAACGCAACAACATCGTTGTAATGATTCAGAGCACTAAGATTAGGTTTAATTATTCGGATGTTAGACGTAACCCTAATTTCCGAAATCTAGATATAGAAACACAATTATTGTTCTTTATGAAAACCGGTCAACAAAGAGAGAGAGAGAGAGAGAGAGAGAGAGAGAGAGAGAGAGAGTTCTTGATCTTTAAATAACCAGTCAGCTGTTGTCGAAGACAGAATGTTTTCGCGTATTTATTGATTTCTGTTATTTCCAGAGCAGAACTGCTCAGTTTGTTCAGCGACAATGTGCAATGAAATATCGACGGAATTTATAAAATGCTTTCATATGTCCGAAGTTAACATATTTGCTTTTAGTAGCTGTTGCGTTAAACTTGTTTTATAATTTCAAAACATATACTTATTACAGCGAAGCTTTTGATACTCTTGGTAACCCAGAAAAACCTAACGTAACGAGAATTTCTTAAAAATAGAAAAATAAAGAGAGAGAGAGGTGGGAGGAGAAGAAGAAGAAGAGAGAGGGGGTGGGGTTTAGCGCGCGCGAGAGAGAGACAGAGAGGGAAAGAGAGAGGGAGAAAGATAGGAAAGGAGCAAGGGAAGAGAGACAGGGAAAGAGAGGGAGAAAGAGGGAGGGAGGGAGAGGTGTTAAGAAAGACAGGGAGGGACGGAGAAAACTCAAAATTTGTCAAGGACTGCTGCCTTCTGGCATACACAGGATATTTGTGTCCCAGTCCTGTTTCGTCAGTTATGCGGTCTGTCCTGGATCTTTCTGGACATACGTTGTACATACAGTACAACCTACTTATAACGAGGAGCTCAGGACCGTCGGAAATCCTCGTTAAATACGGGCGTTCGCTAAATCCGTTTTGCCGTGATAAATCCCACCATGGAAAAATATGCATATGTGGTAATATGGAAATACTGTACGCTTACATTATATATGCATTATATACATATGTCAATATTTTTTTCACCATTTTTATGCTCTCTGATGATGGCTACCTTGTCATTCACAGATAAGACGTTTTGTCACGTATGAAAGTTTAGAATTTTCTGTTTGATGGTTACGTGACAATTACCGCTTTTTAAGGAACGCATGAAGTAATAGCAGCGCTGTTCCTTCCGACGTAACTCTCACTTGGAGGGCGAAAGTTGTAATGGACCCAATTTTAGGAGGTGTTATCTCTTGTTTCTCCTATGACCACATCCCCATTCCATTACTAACCTACATCTCACTGCAATCGTGCCCAGAAATCTACTCAATACATGTGGGTGGACCGCACACATGCTCTTTTTGCCTAGGAATAGGTCGCATATTTTCACCTCTGGTGAAGATAGGCGCCTATCTTCACCAGAGGTGAAAATAGGCGACTTATTCCTAGCCAAAATATATATACTCCCAAGGCATAACCTCTTTGGAGTTGGTGGCGTAGATCCTCTTGCACAACTCGTTTTTTGAGAATTTGATGTACTCCTTTCTCATTGCTTTTCTATCAGTATGCTTCCACTAGCACATCAAAACTGCTGAGCTGTTGCAATTTCTTCTTGTACGCCACCATTTGTATTCTTCCATTCCATGACAATGCTCAGCTGATTTCCTCTGCAGCGTTAAATATGACATTTCAACAAATTTTGCCACTTTGCTTCCTAAAAGTAATCATCTTAGCCTTTGTCTCCCTCGTTAAACGATTTCATTAAATTTCGTTCGTTAAAACCGATCAAATTAGCTTTAAATTAACATTATATTAAACGAAAGTTCGTGTTTTTCTCGTTAAATCCGGCATCTCGCAAAATACGGGCTCTACTGTGTTTAAAAACATATACAAATATACATATTTAAAAATAAATAGACAATAACAAAGAACGAAGGACCAAGTGATACTTCATGGAGAGGCAGGCGTGACTCTGCGGGTGGTTTGGGGTGGGATTCAGCCCACCCAACTTCCCTTTGAGCCCGCCCTTTAGCTCCCCAAAATATTTAAGCTGTTAGAACATATGGCTGATGCGACCGTCGAAGATTTTAGGGAACTTGGGTAAACGTACCCGAATTTTTCGAATTCACAGAGATTTTGTTATATATATATAAAATGATTTTTTTTTTTTTTTTGTTAAATTTAGTGTTTGTATTTACTTCTAGGAAATGAAGGGAGTCCTCCTAGCGGATTTCTAAGATAGTAGTAGAAACAGAGAGAGAGAGAGAGAGAGAGAGGATTCTTTGTCAGGTTACAAACTAAAATTCATAAAGCGCCTTATGACAATAAGAAAAAGGAAAAACGACGTAAGTAAGCTAAAATTGCGAAGAAATAGTAACTTGCCGTAGAGATTCGTATCCATAGTTTCCGCACGAGTATCTTTTGTCATTTTCTTGTAGGACTTCCGTCCACAGTGAGTAGAGTTTAGGTCCCAGCCACCTACAGCGGTATCGCCTTTTGGGCAGGACACAGAAACGGAAGGAATGAGAGCAAGTCTAGCGACTTTGACAGAACAGTTTGTAGTGAGATTAGAGTACAGTAGATGGCGCCACCGTACAAGTACGATGGTGCCGTACAAGTACGATGGTGCCCCCAGAGGGGTGAGAATTTCACCGGGGGGGGGGCATAGGAAAGGATACCCATTTAACCAGTGGGTCCAGCCTGGGGGCCGTCCCGGGCCTTCACTTAACGTGCACGGCCGATATTCAACGATTGTTAGTAAATCACACCATCTCTGAAAGATCAGCCCAGGTTCGAACCTGAGCACCTTGCATCGATAGTCTGACGCGCTAACCATTAAGCCATCCGCGGCTCTCCATAGTTTCCGTACGACATATGTTGAATAAATACTACATAGAGTTGACACCTGAAATTTTTTTTTGACTAGGGTAGGGATAACATTATCAGCGTCAGGTAAAATCCACATGAATGGAATTTTTCGCCAAAATTTTTGCCTAGCACTTCAAAATTTATGGCCCCTATCATGCTTAGCCCCCATAATAACCAGAGCGAGATTAGGGGGGGGTCTATAACCCTTGGGGCCCGCCACGACCAAGGGCCCAAGAAACATGCCAGGGCTAATGAGAGGGGAGGGAAGGGTGTTATAAAATAGTTTTACTTTTGTCTTGTGGGACTTCCAATTGGTCAGAAACAGAAGCTGGAGGACGAACAGAATTCAAGACGGTGACTCACGAAGGGTTAAGGTTTCGTGCCGTTGTGTACAATGGGGTCGGCGAGACACTTTTCAGCTTTTTCACTACTATCTACCCACACCTCCCAATTTGAACTTGGAAACGTTAATGATCGAAGTCCCCTGTGGCTTCACATTACATAAAGAAGATACACTAAGAAAAACATATGATGCTAAACTATTCGGATATCCAAGACAAAATCTAGGAATCTTAAGATTTTAACTCATGTTCTTATGAGAACAGTGGGAAATACAGTGACTTATTATGAAAAACTCTGCAGGTGATTTAGTAGTTACAGTTTTGTGTTTTGACGGACTTCATAATAATTCCCCGTATAAGTGTTTTGGGGGACCACTCAGTTGTCTTAGCCTTGGGTCCCAATCAATGTCTTAGCCTAGGGGCTCCCTAAGGCCTTAATCCGGCCCTGCTAATAGCCAACCCAGTTCTGAGCTGCTGGCGTCACCACTGTGGAAAGGGCTCGGGCACCTGGGCCATCTCCACTGAGTGTCCCACTGAATGCGTGTTTTACAGTGCGGTTTGCACGAAAACCATCAGTTAGTAAGGGATTTTGTTCGGCAACGGAAACACTTTTAGTTCAAATAAATACCGACAGAGGGCGAAAGTGGCTAAAAAGTTTGTAATTTTAGTAGAAATCGATGAAAATACGCACGTTGTCTTAATTTGGTGACACTCTCACAAAGGTAAATTGTTCAACATGTCCTCAACTCAACCAAAAGGCATTACAGCATTCGTGCTTGCATTTATAAACTGTTTAGCCGCTATCGCCATGGGCGAAACCACTGGGGGAGGGGGACAGATTTTCAGAGTCGGGGATCCCCAATGTAAAGGACCCCCCTAAATTTTTCGTGAATATAATGCACACTTTTTATGATGTGAAACAACATCATTAAAATGTTGGTTCACATCATAAAAAGTGTGCATTGTATCATTATATTCCCGAAAAATTAATGATGTGTTGTTTAATAATATAAGATTGAAATTTTTCGCAGAATGCAAACACATGTATAATGTGTACTTAATAAAACAGCGATATCGATTAAGCATGGTTACCAACATCGTTGACGTATATATATAACGTAAACGAATATATATATTTTTGTATATATATATATAATGTGTGTATGTGTGATCGGGAACACCCCCCCCCGCCTTCAGATTTTGAAACATGGTTACGCCACTGCCTATCGCCCTCTGTCGGTGACTATGAAACTAAAGTTTTTTCCCTTTCCGAACAAAATCCCCCTACTAGCTGATGATGGTTTTCGTGCATATCCCACTGTAATACACGCATCAGGTCTTTTGTTTTAAAGTTTAAGCGAACTTATGAGCTACGGGTTGAAGGCTTCCGAGTTCAAATGTTATGCTAGAAAATTGTTTACTAATGAACCTCTTGCAAAAGCTCAGCATGGAAGCGTGCAATTTGACAGCCGAGTTGTCTCCTTTATCTCAGCTTTGTTTAATGAGAAACTCCTTACTGTGGACTGCGATTGCTGTCATCATTGTTAGAGAGAGAAAAAA
Organism: Macrothele yani; assembly: GCA_039090855.1. NCBI lineage: Eukaryota > Metazoa > Arthropoda > Arachnida > Araneae > Macrothelidae > Macrothele > Macrothele yani. The sequence continues at coordinate 142,261,428 of CM077001.1, forward strand.
AAAGAAAATGTATAATGTGACTGATACATATGATAAACCTACAATGATTTTGACGCGTGCCAGCGTCAGATCAATGTGCGCTACACCATTTTTATTTGAATCTGTAATTAGGGTACATTTCTTTCCTATCTTATCATTGGTTATGCAACACTTGTGTCTTTTATGGCGGTGAATGTAACAGCGAACTTCCTTTAATCCTACTCTTGCCTCTGACAGCTATAAATAAAGGATTAAACATTAATCTGGAAAGATAAGAGTTCCCGTCCTAGTGTGAAAGGGAGCTTTGTAACAATAGACATGTTGTGCATTCATCTGTCACAGTATCTAACCCCCTTTAAATCATTGGTCAGTGTGAATGAAAGTTTTAACCCATACTTTTGCTGGTATCTATACACAAGCAAGTATCCAGGATTTTTTGTTGGAAGCGGGGGTTGGGAGTGGGGGTCCAAAAATTGCATATATATATGCGTGTGTGTGTTTATTTACATAGCTTTTCCCCCAAAACAACGGAGAATATTTTTATCAGAAATGTAAAAATATTGTAGTAACCATAGCAACCGGCCACACCTGTTATAGCGCATGCGTCGTCGGTAGTGAGCAGTTTAATAAGGGTAGTTTCGTGAACCCCTGACAAGTGTTTTTTCGAAAAAATGGATGTGAAAGTGGAACAAAGATGCGCCATTAAATTTTGGTGTCGACTTAAGAAGTCTGTCGGAGATAGACTTTCCGTTTTATGCAAGAGGTTTATAAAGACGAACGTCTAGAAAAAACAACAATTTACAGATGGCATAAAGAATTTATAGATGGTTGGGAGTCGGCTGCTTAATTCGCGCATGGAGGAAGACCTTCAACGAGTGTTACAGATGTAAACATCAATACAACAGGTGTTATTATACAGGAAAACAGACACCTATCAATTAAAGATATCGGAGATATAGTTCACATTTCAAAATCGTCAATTCACAGAATTTTAACCGAGCATTTTTGCCATGAAACGAGTTTGTTCATCTGCCTGATGGCATTTTAGTTCCCTCCCCGCTTTTTATTCCGCATCTCTATCCCGCTGTCGATTTTTATTGCGCAGTACTTTTTATAACAGATGTAAGCCTGATCTTCCTTTTTGCCTTTCCTATATACGTTACCATCGGTCAATTCCCAGGGGCAAACGCTCACGCCCAAGACTAATTGCTTCGCACGAACTAGCTAGCGTAAATCGTGTAGCACCGATTTTGTTGCATTTTTATCTATTGATTTTGTTGTTTGGTCAGTACTTAAAGAAACTTGAAATGTCTTTATTTGTATCGAAACAACAGTTAACATTATTACTAATGAATTAATGCCGATTTTCGCAATCTTTTTTTCTTTTTTTTTGATAAAAACATGGTGCCAGTATAGATGATATAAATGGAAAATGAAAAAATGCGTTTTTTTAAAATGCTTCATAGTGTTCTGATGATATTTCCGGAGAATCAAATAATATTCCAAATCAGCGACGATGACTCATTTGATGTGGAGGCGATGATCCAAAAATAACAGAAACGGCAGCTGAGCAACTTTTTTTTTTTAATTATTGACGATAATACTTTCTTAAAGTTAGTGTCTTTTGTTTTATAAATTACAATTATACGAGGCTTGTTCAAGAAATCGTGGGTATTTTTTTCTTACTAATATAGCAACATATTGTAACCAAAACATCGTCACAGCATACACGCGGCTCCCCTCCGTGTGAATGAACCTTTCCGAGCCGTTGCGTTGCACGTGACCTTGAGTAGAACGCTGCAAAGAAGCGTCTGTTTGCACCCGCCTCTCAATCCAATCATGGATATCACGGCGGAACAGAGTGTGGTTTTGAAGTTCTGTGTTCGTTTAGGGAAAACGAATTAGGAAGCGTACAAAATGTTGGCGCAGTCATATGGTGAGAGTGATGCCACATGGTACAGCACAGTGGTGGTTAAAAGAATTTCGTGATGGTCGTTTCAGAAACAAGAAGGACCTAGTGTGTCGCCAACAGCCATTACAGATCATATGGTAGGCACTGCAGCCGAGATTATTCGTGAGGATCATTGGCTCACAGTGAGACAAACGGCAGGATATTTACAGATCTCAGATGGAAGTGCCCACGCTATACTCAGTGAGAAACTACACATGACGCTAGTCAGTGCAAGATGGATTTCTAGGGTTACTGACGTCTGAACAAAAACAAGTGTGTGAATTTTTGAAGCAAGAAATTGCCTCAACCAAGGACTACCCGAAGTCAGTGATTACATGCGATGAAACTTTTCTTTATCACTACAATCGAGAGGGCCAAAGAATAGGGAAAACTCCGTCATTTCCAAAGGCAAAAAAGGCAAGATGTGAAACGTCTGCCGAAAAGGTAATGGCAATCACTTTCTTTGAATAGCAAGAAATGGTCTACCAGAATGTCGTGCTGCCGAATACCACGGTTAATGCGGATTATTACGTGTCTGTTTTGACAAAGCTGATCGCACATATCCGAAAGAAGCGTCCACACATTCACCAAAATGATTGAAACTTCCACCATGATCGCACATGTCCGTAAGAAGCGTCCACACATTCACCATAATGGTTGAAACTTCCACCATGATCGCACATATCCGTAAGAAGCGTCCACACATTCACCAAAATGGTTGAAACTTCCACCACGATCGCACATTTACGTAAGAAGCGTCCACACATTCATCAAAATGGTTGAAACTTCCACCATGATCACACATATCCGTAAGAAGCGTCCACACATTCACCAAAGTGGTTGGAACTTCCACCATCCTCCCACCCCTAACTCTCAAACACAATTTATGAGGACGTTGGTTACGTCAATAGAAGAGGTATTCAAAGATTCTGAGGTAGCTCTGAAAGAAATGCAGTAAGATGGCTTCCACACGCCTTTGAGGAGTGGCAGCAACGTTTAGAAAGGTGTATTGACTCTGTAGGAGATCACTTTGAAAAGAACCACAGCCATGTGTAGTTCAGGTTGGTATATACACTATATCGACAAAAGTCACCGGACGCCCCTTCAAAAACAAACGAACGGATCCGCTGCGTTGTTAAGATGCGCGGTACAACTGCAAACAGTATAAAAACATGCCTGCAGCTGATCGCGATCATATCGCACAGTGAGGTTGAGTGAAAATGTCGCGGCGGGAGAGAACTGACTTTGAGAAAGGAAAGATTGTTTGGTGTTATATTAGTGGGCTGTCCATAAGAGAAATCGAGAGGTGTTTAAACATATCCAAGTCAACTGTTATGGATGTACTGAATAAGTGGAAGACACATGGCGTGCCTGAAGCAGCAAAACCTACCGGCAGACCAAAGAAAATCAGTGATAGAGGACGTCGAAGCCTCAGGAGAGTCGTTACAGCTAATCGACGGAGTACTGCACAAGACCTCAGTGTACAGGTGAGTAAAAATGCTGGAACCTCGGTATATACACGTACCATTCGCAGAGAACTTCATTCCATGTGTTACCGTAGTCGTGAGGCTGCTCATAAGCCTTTCATCTCCATTCGGAATGCTACTGGTCGTTTAGTATTGTGTAAAGAACATTTATCGTGGACCGTAGATCAATGGAAACGGGTCCTATGGTTTGATAAATCCAGATACACGATCCATCAGTCTAATGGCCGTGTGTGCGTATGGTGGCAGCCGGTAGAACACCATTTACCACAGTGTACTGTTCCTACGGTCAAGTTTGGAGCTGGCAGTGTACTCGTGCTAGAGTGTTTTTCGTGATATGGTCCCGGCCTATTGGTTATTGTGGACAAACCTGTTAACCAGCACGTCTACCCCAATATTCTGGAGAATTATGCCTTACCAACCCTGTGGCAATACTATGGAACCGAGACTTGTTGGTACCAGCAGGATAATGCACCGAGCCATAAAGCAAGGACTGTTAAGGCGTGGTTTGACGATAATTCCGTATTTTGTGCGGACCGGCCAGCACAGAGCCCTGATCTTAATCCCATAAAGAACCTATGGGATAAATTAGAGCGCTGCGTAAGAATTTTGGAACCAAGGCCTACTACTAAGAAACAGTCAGCGGCAGGATTATGTACTGAATGGTAGCGCATACCTCTCGCTGTGTTCCAAAACCTTGTCGAAAGCATGTCTCGAAGGCTCAGTGCATGCATTAAAGCCAAAGGTGAACCGACACCGTTACTAATGTATGTCAATAAATGTTATGTTGTGTTTCTCTTCTAGGTGTCTGATGACTTTTGTTAAAGTGTTTATATGTTTATAAATTTCGCGCGTCTTTCTCGAACGGGCCTCGCAATTACCAAAAACTCTAAACCATTTATAAACTACAATATTTCCTTTAATGGCGTATAACTAACATTCAATTTAAGCCAAGCTTTCACGCTTCATCGGGAGGCTTCGTCTGGGCTAGATTACCAAAGTATTCTTCGAAACAGTAGCATGCCGAATAGAATGATGTTATAATTGAAAAATATACGTAATATCAAAATTTTTGAGTTATAACAGCATTGTTTGCTACTATTTCTAAAAAAGCTTTGATAATCTGGTCCAGACGAAGCCTCCCGATTGAGCGCTAAAGCTCGGATTAAACTGAGTGTTAGTTTTACGCCATTAAAGGAAATGCTGTAGTTTTTTTTTAGTTATGTAAATATTCCATTCCGGACAGGTTTTGGATCAAATAATTTTTGCACATTTCGAATAGTAGTGTAAAAGCAATGTACGCTGGCAGTAGAGCTTGTGTACGAGTGAATGGTAGTTTTATCAAAATCACTTTCTATTGATGCAGGTGTCAGAAAAAGTTGTGTAAAGTCACCATGGCTGTTTAATATATTTATGGATGCGTGATACCAAAATGGACAATACTGGTTTATATTCGGGTAAATATCCGTGTTTGAAGATCGCTGATGACACAAGCCTGTTGGCAGAGAGCAAAAGTGAGTTGCAGAGTATGTTGTCCGGCATGTTCGAAGTTTGCACGAAATTCAAACTGAGTATAAATAAGGGAAAAACCAAAGTTATGTTTTTTGAGCGAAGAACTGTTAGTACTGAATGCAAGATAAGTTTTAACTGCAAAGTGAATTATCAAGTGAATGAGTTTGTGTATTTAGGAAGCATATTTGACAGAGAGAACAAATTAGCTGGTGAAATTAGTAGGCGAGTGAATTCTTCATTGAAAGTCATAGCTGCTTTAGGAGGTTTTCACAGGAATAATGGGTTCTGAAGAGAGGCCTGCATGGCTGTGTCTGAAAGTGTAATTGTTCCTATTCTGATGTATAGCAGTGAAACCTGGGTACTACAGAAGAAACAGAGAAGTCGTTTGAGTGCTGAAGAAATGCGTTACTTACGGGGGGTTTATGGCAAGACACGTTCTGATCGTGTGAGGAATGAAGATGTGTTATGTGAAGCAAAATGATGTTAGCAAGGTGAAGACATATGCTTCGGTGGTTTGGCCAAATTGAAAGAATGAGTGATAAGATGTTCACTAAGAATTTTTTTTTAGCCCAAGTGGCAGGAAGTAAAGGCAGAGGAAGGCCATGGAAGTCATGAGAGGACCAGATTCAGGAGAGAAAAAGATCATATATATGAAGTATAGAATGAGAAAAAGATCATATATATGAAGTATAGAATGAGAAAAAGATCATATATATGAAGTATAGAATGTCTTGTGTACGTCGTGTGATGGATGTCAGTGAGACCGAGTTGTGGGTCAAGATTGCTGTAAATGTTTGTTTGTTTATTGAATGCTTAACGACCATCGTGAGCAACTCAGTGGGCTACAAGCAGTCGCCCGTCTCTAATTTAGGGCCACTGGTTCCAGGGAAAAGAGAGAGCCAGCGCCGTAAGACAAACACAACATCCATGCCTCACCGGGATTCGAACCGAACCCATTTCGGACGAATGATCAGAAGCCATCGCTTAGATCACTGCGCTACCGGGGCGGCATTGCTCTAAATGGAGAAGTTTTATACGGCAACAGTAAGTAAATAATCAGTTAGAAATTTATCTGGTAGTTTGTGTTTCTTTGTGGAGCTCATCTCTGAATCTCAGAGAATAGCTTAGTGATATGTATGCATGAACATTTCGTTATGCCTAAATTACAAAATCGGGAACGGTCAAAGATAATATTTCAGTATAGACACTCCGAGGTCCAAATTAACTACCCTAATATATACTGATTTCATTGTCCCGTTCCGCCAATCTGTCTTGGCTCCACGGGGACTTGTTGAGCACCTTGGATGTTATTTTGAAATGTTGCGATAATTATCCTGCCTTGAGACGCGGTTCGGACCCTGGCCACCCCAATGGCCCAGAGACCAGCCCGTGGTGACGTGCTGGCAGGCGACCTAGAATACCTTGTCTGGGTTCCCGCTCTGTCTGGCGGGATAGGTCGTTTCTTACTTTTTCGCTGACTGGAAGATTCCTTGCCCTCGAACTTTTTTTTTGGGGAATAATTTCCCTTTATTTTCTTTTTCAAACACCTACACACATGTATACACTGTCCTCATGCTTAGGACTTACAACATCAAGAGATAGCAAAATTTATTTACAGAATATTTACATTGGTGGTCTCTTCGTCTGCTTTCCCACAGATTTCTACCCTCATTCATCTTCCGATTCGCTTTCGGTGTGCACGTTCACCTCCTGCGTTTCGGTCCCCGTTTGATTGGGGAAGATGGTATGTTGCTGGAGGGTTAGCCTTTATACAAAGGCTATTATCCCCTCCTGTTAACGGAAGATTGGATGAGCAGATCCAATCTTCGCGTTCTTTGCACACCTGGGATCAGTGTGTTTCTCCATTCGGCGAAGCCACTGCATTCAAGTACGCAGTGTTCTATGCTTGCCGTTCTCTTTCCACAGGGACAAGTGCAGTTCCTGATGGCAAATCTGCCCAGGTATTCAGGGCTGATGCCATGGCCACTGAGTACTTGATTCAGGAACTTATTTGTCTGTGCTCGTTTGGTCGAGACCTTCGGAAACACTCTGTGTGTCTTCCGCCCTGTCTCTCCCGTGTCCCATCTGACCTGCCATTCGGTCATGGTCCGACGTGCTAATGCTGCGCGAGTACACCTTCGCGGCGTTCTGCATTGCACGTCGACCGTCTCTTTCAGCGTGGCTGCCTTCGCCAGCTGATCTGCCCTTTCGTTTCCTAGGATTCCGACATGGCTTCGTACCCAGTGGAAACTAACTGCCCCATCTCCCTCTGCCCTCAAGAGGGTTTTGATCCTCTGGACGATGGGGTTTCTTCCCCTGAATCTACTCAGAGCCTGCAGTGCTGCCTCACTGTCCGAGTAGAGTTTTATTCTTTCTTCACTACGCCTGGGGAGTGCCCAGGTGAGTGCCATCTCTATCGCCAGCAGTTCTGCCTGGAAGACAGAAGCGTTCTGCGATAATTTCACGCTTCCTGCAGTGGCTTCGTTCCCGTCCGAGACCTCACAGAAGCCTGCCCCCACTTGTCCCTTCAACTTTGAGCCGTCCGTGAACAGCTCATGCCCAACTCCCGTGGGTTTCTCCTTGTCCCACGGTGGGCAAATTTCCTCGGCAGGGTGGATCTGCCAGTCCACACTTTCCATCTCCATGTCGGAGGCTCGATGCGGCGCACCGAGAAGGTAGGCGTCCTCGCCTGACCTTAGGCAGTGCATTGCTGCCTCCCTTTCCACTACTAGGTCTGCCGGCTCGCACCCCGCCAGCACTTGGAGTGCTAGGGTTGACGTTGTGCGAAAACAACCGGTTATCCCTAGTAGGGCCAACCTTTGGATTTGGTTTATCCCCTTCTTCATTCTGACTGTGGGATTCCACCATGCCCCACTTGCATACGTCAGAATTCTTTCAATTCCTCTCTGATAGATGGCCTTCTTGGTTTTGCCCGTTAACCTCATGCCATTCAATCTATTGAGAATCATCGTGCACCTTGTTCTAAGGTGCCTCAGGTGTGGCAGCCCTGATAGACTCTGATCCAGGACCACACCCAAGTATTTCATTTCACGCACCGCCTTGATAGTGCACCCTTGGAATCTGCACTGGGGTGGTGTTTTCATTACTCCTCTCTTAGCTATTGCTAGCAGAGTGGTCTTCTCAGGAGCGAAGCACAGTTTGCTTTCTATGCTCCAATTTTCTAGCACATCCAAGGCCCTATGTGCTTCTCTTTCGATCACGTGTCTCCCTGAGGCGGAGACCACGAGAACGAAATCGTCCGCATAGGCTTGAATCTCCACTGCGGGCCCCAGGTCTAGGTTCAGTGCTGAATCAGCAACTATATTCCACCAGAGCGGCCCGGAGTTGGATCCTTGCGGACACCCTCTATGGTACGAACGCGAGGATTGCCCATTCCCCGCTTCGAACTCGACTCTTCTATCAGACAGGTAGCTGCTGATCAGTTTTGAACAGGTTCCTTGGACAGCCAAGTTCTTTAAGTCTGGTTAAAACCATTGGCCACCAGACACTGTTGAATGCCCCCTCACGTCTAGTGAGATGAAGCAGGTATGGAGCCCCTCCGCTTTGTTCCTCTCTGCCCTCTCTCGGAGGCTGCGAATTGCCTGCGTTGCGCAACGCCCCGGAAGGAAACCAAATTGGTTCCCGTTTAGCTTTCCCTGCTCCATGAGGAAGCCAAGCGCTCTGTTCAGCCTATAGGCCCACCTGCCTCCACGCCGAGAGGAGGCAGATGGGCCTATAGGCTGCGGGGTCATTTTTGTTCTTTCCGGTCTTGTTGAAAAGAACTAGCACCGCTGTTTTCCACAAGTCTGGGAAGATTCCCCTCCCGAGGCATTCGTTTAGGAGCGCCACAAAATACCCGGGATTTGCATAGTAGATTTCTCTGACTATGCTGAGGTCGAACCCATCCTTGCCTGGTGCTTTGCCCGTATTTAGACTGGAGAGGGCATTCTCCACTTCGTCTCTCGTGAAGGGGGTCCTCACCAGTGTCCGGCGGGATCCGACTTTCTTCCCTTATTTCTTTTTGTTGAATATCTGTCGTATATAGCTCTCTTAGAATTACCCACAATTCAAAATAATTGCATGAGTTGCGTAAGTAATTTTTGACGTTCACTTACACAATGGAAGGAAAAATCGTGTTGCAGCTGAATGAGATAACGCACCAGGAAACACAGAAAACAAAACACAGGACCTTCACTTTCAGATTAAAACAAAGCCTCCATAAGGAAAATCATTTGATGAAATTTCCCGGAAATTACCTTTTTTTTTTTTTTTTTTTTTTTTGTGCGTATGCTTTACAAGGAATTATGGAAGACAGGTTAAACGAAGCTTTCTTCGTAAGCAAGATAGCGAAATACCTCGTTCACCATGTATTTGCTAACTCTGAGTTCCTTAAAATATTATGACTCAGAAATATCACGATGTTTCCCTTTGAATGAGAGAGAGAGAAAGAGAGAGACGAATTTTTCGCTGGTAGTGGCCTCTCTCTCTCTCTCTCGTTTCGTAAGGGTTTCGATCGCTAAAGAATTTCCGAAACCTAAAATGGACAGATGGAAACGGGTCTGGTTCGTTTGCCCGACATATTCTTCACCGATGGATCACTTGACCGTAAATCACTTCACCGAAAGATCACTTCACCGAAAAGTTCATTTCACCGAAGGGTCACTTGATCGAAAGGTACATTTCACCGAAGGTTCACTTGATCGAAAAGTTCATTTCACCGAAGGGTCACTTGATCGAAAGGTACATTTCACCGAAGGGTCACTTGATCGAAAGGTACATTTCACCGAAGGTTCACTTGATCGAAACGTTCATTTCACCGAAGGGTCACTTGATCGAAAGGTACATTTCACCGAAGGGTCACTTGATCGAAACGTTCATATCACCGAAGGGTCACTTGATCGAAACGTTCATATCACCGAAGGTTCACTTGATCGAAACGTTCATTTCACTGAAGGGTCACTTGATCGAAACGTTCATTTCACCGAAGGGTCATTTGATCAAAAGGTACATTTCACCGAAGGTTCACTTGATCGAAAAGTTCATTTCATCGAAAGGTCATTTCACCGAAGTGTCAGCTCATCGAAAACTTTGGATTTTATTACAGGATCTGATGAAGCATGGTGCAAGTGCCGAAACGTTAGAGTCTTATACTCACATTGCACTTTTGATTTCTCCGTGTCACAGAGAGCGCGAAGATTTAGTTTTAAGTCAAATCTTTTTTTTAAAACAACAGGCCTCGGCTTATGCCCTTTTAACAAATTTTAATCATGTTCATAGGGTTTACATAAATGTCATGTTAAGTCTTCATGTTTATAAGGTTTACATAAAAGTCATATTTAAATTAATAATGTTGCACATTTTTCCAGGCAAAAAGAATTACTTTTAGGTCACTAGGCCTTGGCTTAGGCCCTTTTTATCCAATTTTAATCGTGTGAACTCATGTTCACAAGGTTTACATAAAAAGTCAAGTTAAATTTTAGGGCCCTAGGTCTCGGCTTAGGCCTTTTTAGCAAATTTTAACCGTGCGTGCTCATGTTCATAAGGTTTACATAAAAAGTGACTTAACATTTTATGTAATGCTTATGAATATGAGTAGGGTTGAAATCTGTTAAAATGGCCTGTATCTATGCCTACGGTCAAAAAATTAATGTTTTGTGGTTGAGTAAAAGTGGAACATTATTTTCTTGATTTGCTATGTATCCCTTATGAACATGAGCTCGGAGGATTAAAATTTGACAAATGCCTTATAATTAATGTTATATTTCGAAAAACCTACTCATGGGGAGGTGTTTCATAGGAATTAAAAGTGTATTTTTTATACAATTCGATAATGTTTAGATGGCCAATTTTTCAAAAACCCGCACCACACTCCAATAGATCTCTACCAACAAAATTTTAAGTTTTCGGTAAACTGACCATTCGGTGAAATGATCTTTCGATATAATGAACTTTTAGGTAAAGTAATTCTTAGGTGAAATGAACTTTTCGATCCAATGTCCTTTCGATGAAATTAACTTTTAGGTGAAGTGATCTTTCGGTGAAATGAACTTTTCGGTCAAGTGACCCTTCGGTGAAATGTATCTATCGATCAAGTGATTTTCGGTTAAGTAAGCTTTCGATCAAGTGAACGATGCCCGATGGAAACAGCTCATGGTTTAGCGTGCCGTCCATTTGTGAGTGTGATATTGTCTCTTCTTCAAGTTGTATAAAGAATTCGTTTAACATCGGATAGTTGTACGAACGATCAAGGGCGCACCCAGGATTTTGACAAAGGGGCGGTCCAGAAAATATCGCCTTTGATTTCAGTATACATAGGGGTTGAAAAGAATAATGACAACACCACGCTCAGAGAAGTGACTTTTAATGCAGTTGCGTACGTCGCAATATGCAAAGGTATCCACAACCTTTTGGTTGTAATAGCTTTGCATAGGACCTCAAGGTCCTGTTTAAGTGCATTTAAAGTGTCTTGTTGCTAAATTTCTTTTAGGGTGACGTCCAAGTGAGCGACCTAACGGACTTCGAAAGAGGGCTAATTGTTGGTGGCCGGTTAGTTGGTGCCTCCGTGACGACAGTCGCCAGGGTAGTGGGGGTATCGAGATGTACTGTGCCTAGCGTCATGACAGCATACCGTGTTCGTGGCAAAACCTCGTCTACAAAACACAAGAGCAGCCGGAAAACGACCCTGACTGATAGAGACAGGAGAGCATTAAAGAGGATTGTTACCCGTAATAAGAAGACCAGTGCACCGGAAATTAGTGCGGAGCTCAATCTGCATCTCCAGATCCCACTATCAACGAAAACAGTGCTCAGAGAACTGCATAAACAATATATTCATGGCAAAGCTGCCATTGTAAAATCTCTGGTGAATGCACAACGGCGATGGCAGTGGTGCTAGGAGCACACAACGTGGACTACCGATGCATGGAAGCGTGTAATGTGATCGGATGAATGCATATTTCACACTATTCCCCACCGCGGGACGTGTTTATGTGTGGAGAACACAGTCAGAAGCATACAACCTAAAATAAACTGTCTGCTCCAAACAGTGCAGCTTGGTGGTGGTTTTGTCATGCTCTGGGAAGCCATATCGTGGTTTTCAGCATGTCTCCTGATCTCCTTGAAAGAACGGATGACTGGAAGGGCGTATGAAAATATTTTGGGAGACCAAGTGTATCCAATGGCTTAGGCATTTTTCCCTGCAGGGGATGCCATCTATCAAGATGATAATGCCCCAATTCACAGAGCTCGGAATGTCCAATCATGGTCTGAGGAACATGAGTACGAACTTTTACACCTTCCTTGGCCTCCCCAACGACCAGACTTGAACATCATCAAGTCACTGTGGTTTGTTTGGAAAACAGAGTAAGATCGCGTTATCCTCCTCCTGCATCTCTCAAGGACCTGGAGTAGTTTCCGCATGAAGAATGGTATCCCACTAACCACTATCCAGGATTTGTCTGCGTCCATTCCAAAGAGGATTCAGGCGGTTTTGAATGCCAAAAGGTGGTCCCACACCTTACTAGGTACGTAAAACCTCCTTTTCCTAGGTGTTCACATTATTCTGTCAAGCCGCTGTACATGCCTAGTTTGTCAGCCTGTCCAGCTGTTTTAGATAAACAACTCAGCTTTCGGGAATCATTTATGATATATTTGAAATTTTCTGGATGGCTTTTAAGAACAGGGCGTAACTGTCACACCATGTTTAAAATTTAGGTGGGTGGGTGTGTCAGTTTGACAGTACGTATTATGTCAGTCTGTCCTGTGTTTTTGATGAATGTCTGGGGAGCAGTTTGAGATAAACACTTGAGAACTTCTGGACAGCCTTTACGGCCATAACATAACTCTTACCGAATGGAAGCACTCTTTGCCCCTTCGTCCAACTGTCTGTGTGCTTCGATTAACATTTGGGGAACTATTTCAGGTGAAGGCTATGTTCATTAAGTACAATAATCGAATGAATGTTTTTTACAGTACGAAATAAAATCTATTTGCCTTTTTTTTTCACTTTGTCCGACACTTCATAACACACGCCTTCAGTCATAGGGTTATTATTCTAGGGGGGGGGTAGTCCGCACCCGTTGGATCCCCCTCCTGTCGGTGTGCCGCTGAGAAAGACCAAGGCTTCTCATATTCTTTTCTCAAAAACGCGTTTTCCGCAACTGTAACCTTTCCACTACTTTTGCCACTAAACACGGCAATTAAATTTAAGCTGCCGCCTAGGTGGCGTAGTGGTCTAAACACTGGCGTCTGACCATTCGTCCGAGATAGGCCCGGGCTCGAAACCCGATGAGGCGGGAATGTTGTGTTTGTCTTACGGCACTGGCTCTCTCCCTTTCCTGGAACCAGTGGCTCTAAATTAGGGACGGGAGACTGCTTATATAGCCAATAAAATTGTTCTATAAGTAGTCATTAAATCTCCAAACAAAATAATAATAATGGGCTGCTCAGAAAATTTGAAAATTGTGTCATCCCGCAGCGCAACTCCGTTATGTCACCAAACAAAACGCCTTTGCAGGCAAGTGAAGCTAAGCAGACACCCAGAGTAAGCAAATTGACATAACTGTTACCTCCTCGTAGCAATGAACCTTTCATCTTGATAGCAGACATTTTGATCTGGGGGACTGCCACGTGAAATTACGATTAATGACATCATTTGTGTACGAAAAGAAATGATCTCATACCTTCATCCTGCGTTTTGGGTGATTCATTCTGCATTTATTTCCACACTGTATTCAGAGTATCATCATCCTGACGCGGTGCGGTTCAGATGACCATGTGATACTTCCAACACTTGCCTTCAGAATTTTTTATCTTCCAGCCGTACTCTCTAGTCAGTGATACCCTCAGTTGCTCCTCACACAATCTTCCTGCCAAGGGGCGTAGAATCTCATGAGGATGGGGACGTGTACCCCTCAACGTTTCCTTAAGTAGGGATAGTCCTCCTCAACTTTTAACTTCAGTTTGGCACCCAACATATTATGCTTCTCTATTTTTTACGCTTCCCAACCGTAGGTTGAAGAAAGCTCCAGCTTTGTCCGACTGTGCCTGTCAGCACGATAACTCGCGCAAAAATGGTTCGATTTCGATGAAATTTTGGTATGTGGTAGGGGACAACCTGGAGACGGATCTTATGGAAAATGGGAGAAATGGGGTCAGAGGTCAGGATATAGGAGCGGGATCCATTCCATCGCCCTTATACGTTATAACTTACGTAAAAGTGCTTCGATTGCGACAAAACTTTATCATATTATTTCAGAGGTATACTGAGCCGGCTCTGTTCAATATCATCGAAATGGGATCAAAGGTCAAGGCACACGACCGAGACTTGTTCCACAGCCATTATCCTCATAACTTGACTAAACATGTTTCTATTGCGACAAAAACTTTAGTATGCTGTTCCGGAGGTATACTGAAGCAATTTTTTTTTTTTTTTTTTTTTTTTGATTGGAGGAGGTTTAACGACCACCGTGAGCAACTCAATGGGCTATAAGCAGTCGCCGGTCCCTAATTTAGGGTCACTGGTACCAGGGAAGGGAGAGAGCCTGTGCCGTAAGACAAACACATCATCCATGCCTCACCGGGATTCGAACCCGGACCCCTTTCGGACGAATGATCAGAGGCCACCGCCTTAGACCACTGCGCCACCGGGGCGGCGAAGCAATTCTGTTTAATATAATCGAAATGGGGTCAAAGGTCAGGGCACAAAAGCGAGATTTATTCCACAGCCATTATCCTCATAACTTGAGTAATGATTTCTGGTATGTTGGAAAGCGTATCACAGGCAATGCATTGCATGATTTTTTTAACTTGTTCACGCTTTCCAACCGTAGGTTGAAGAAGCATATATGCTCCAGCTTTGTCCGTCTGTCTGTCTGTCCCACAATAACTCGCGTAAAAATTGTTCGATTTCGATGAAATTTTAGTATGTGGTAGGGGACCACCTGGACGAACCCTATTGAAAATGGACGAAATGGGGTCAAAGGTTAGGCGGAATCCATTCCATTGCCCTCATGCGTAATAACTTGCGTAAAAATGGTTTGATTTCGATGAAATTTTTGTATGTGATAGGAGGACCACTGAGGACGAACCCTACTGAAAATGGGCGAAATGGTGTCAAAGATCAGGACATAAGAGCGGGATCCATTCCATTGTCCTTATGCGTCATACGTGCGTAAAAATGGTTCGCTTTCGACGAAATTTTAATATATGGTAGGGGACCACCTTGGGATTAACCCTACTGAAAATGGACGAAATGGAGTCAAAGGTCAGGTCATAGGAGCGAGATTTATTCTACAGCATTATCCTCATAACTTGAGTAATGATTTCTGGTATGTTGGAAAGCGTATCATAGTCAATGCATTGCATGATTTTACTTAGTCGTTTTTAATTTCGAAAGCTAATTACTTCTAGAATTTAAATTTAAATTCAGATGCGCATGATGTATTGTTGTGAGGTTATTTTTGTCTTCATACCAGCGTGTGTAATTTAATCCAATGGAAACGGAATTTGCTGGTTGACGTGGGTGGGCAGGACATGTGTGAAAACAGGAATTTTTTGGTGACTTTGATCGAAACCGCGTCTCCTCGCTCCGGAGTGAGTAGCTCTAATCGACTAAGCTACACTGAAGGAATTGATCGCTGCAGATTTGTCGTCTTGACACGTGTTTTACCTCTGTAGTACATCACATCATCTCGCTCTTAATTTTTTTTTTTTTTACGCTTTCTAACCGTAGGTTTGAAGAAGCGTATATGCCCCAGCTTTGTCCGTCCGTCTGTCGGCACGATAACTCGCGTAACAATGGCTCGATTTCGATGAAATTTTAGTATGTGGTAGGGGACCACCTGGGGACGAACCCTATTGAAAATGGACGAAATGGAATCAAAGGACACGGCATAGGAGCGGGATCCATTCCATTGCCCTTATGCGTCATAACTTGCGTAAATATGGTTCGATGACCATGAAATTTTAGCATATTGTAGGGGACCACCTGGGAATGAACCCTATTGAAAATGGGTGAAGTGGGGTCAAAGGTCAGGACATAGGAGCCGGATGCATTCCATTGCCCTTATGCGCCATAACGTGCGTAAAAATGGTTCGATTTCGATGAAATTTTAGTATGTGGTAGGGGACCACCTGGGGACAAACCCTATTGAAAATGGACGAAATGGGGTCAAAGGTCAGGACATAGGATCGGGATCCATTCCATCGCCCTTATCCCATGCTATTAAAGGACCAATTCTTGTATGTATGTAAATTTTATTTTGAAAACGACTCTACGGATTTTGATGAAAGTCGCTAACCTACCGTTTTCTAGTACTAGAAATCGATTTAGATTGATCTCGACTTTAGGAAAATTTGTTTAGTGGGTGAAATAACCACCCCGAATTACCACGTTTTTACTGTCATGGCGTCGTTCCATTAATGTTGCCCATGCTTAGAAATCTTATGACGTCACAATCTCGCGCTTGAGATGTCAGCGCGCGGTCACGCCATCTGTCTCATTACATCACGCGTTTTGTGCGTATGTCCGGCCGCACGATAACTCGCGTAAAAAACGTTCGATTTCGATGAACTTTTAGTATGTGGAAGGGGATCACCTGGGAAGGAACCTATTGAAAGTGAACGAAATGGGGTCAAAGTTTAGGACATAGGAGTGGGATCCATTCCACTGCTCTTATGCGTCATAAATAACGTAAAAAAGGTTCGATTTCGATGAAATTTTAGTATGTGGTAGGGGACCACCTGGGGACGAATTCTGTTGAAAATGGGCGAAATGGGGTCAAAGGTCAGGGCATAGGAGGGGAATCACTTTCATCGCCATTATGCGTCATAACTTACGTAAAAATTCTTCGATTTGGATGAAATGTTAGTATGTTGTAGGGGCCTGCCTATAAAATGGGCGAAATGGGGTTCAACGAATCCTATTGGAAATGGGCGAAATGGGGTCAAAGGTTAGGGCACAGGAGCGGGATCTATTCCATAGCCCTTATGCATCATAACTTTTGTAAAAATGCTTCCATTGTGACAAAACTTTATCATGGTATTTCGGAGGTATACTGAACCGGTTGTGTTGAATATAATCGAAATGGGATCAAAGGTCAGAGCACAGGAGCGATATTTATTCCACAGCCATTATCCTCATAACTTGAGTAATGATTTCTGGTATGTTGGAAAGCGTATTACAATCAATGCATTGCATGGTTTTACTAACTTGTTTTTTGTTTTTTGAGGCGAAGAAGAAACTTTTCATTAATTCCAGATAATGTGTGGAAGGAACATCACACCTTTTTCGAAGATTCCAACGCCCAGTGGATCCACTTTTGCGTTCGGGCGCCAATGTGAAAACAAGAATTTGTCGGTGACGGGGTTCGAACACATGTCTCCTCGTTTCGAAGTGAGTTGCTCCAACCAACTAAGCTACACCGACGGAATGTATAGCTGCAGATTTGTATCCTTGACACGTGCTTTAAGTCTCTAGCACGTAACACATGGTCCCAGCTCTCAGCCTCCGCCCTCCGGCATTGTACACTTACTAATCCTCCTTGCTTGTTCCGGATGTCTTATGCAATCTGCAGACCCAGGGTGACCTTCCAATTTTATAGCATGTTATTCAATAAACCCACTCGTTCAATGATCTCGCCGTTAACCACAATGAGAATGACCGCAAGCTGCAGCGGTTATTTTTACTCTCCTTAGAGGTGGTAAAGTTCGAAACGTTGGCTTATTGCTTTCGCGGTGTTTCTTCCGCTAACGTATGCAATTCAATCGATGACCTCTCTGTTCTTATTAATTTTTCTCATCGGGAATTAAATAATTGCACCATAACTACTCAAGTTCTAGCAGATTTTATTGAGGCTACTGACACTCTACCTACTTTCCCCGTTTATTTTGTCACCATTGTTTTTTTTTTTTTTTGTTTTTTTGCCCAAACGTATCTAAACTTACCAAACTCAAATGCCTTTTTAGCACGTCTACTTATGTTATCGGTTTGTCCGTCTGTTGACACCATATCTCTGCAACTATTTGTCCGATTTGAAAAATTCGTTTTGCGTTGGGAAGCTTGAAATATACAAATGATGTTTCTTTATCTTATTTTTTTCTACGATGTGCAATTTCGCCACTAGAGAGCGTAAATGCAAATGATGTCGAATTAAAATACATTTCATTCCAAATATTTGCTTCTAAGCATCCGATTGAAAAAATTATTTTATCTTTCGATTCCATTTATGTCGAAGGGTATTTTACGTATAGTTACTTTTTTAAGTTATGCGTAGATTTTCCCCTAGGGGTCGTAAAAGTAAATTCCGTTTTCTCTGATATCTCTTCTTCTAACACTCCGATTTGAAATTTTTTTCCTTCAGCGGTACAGCTCCTGATGGAAAGTATTTTGCATATAATTTTTAGTAAAGAATATTTCGGCCACCAGGGGGCGTAAGCCTTAATTTCTGTTTCTGATGTATTTGCAGCAAAATCTGAGCTTCTAAAATCTTGATTGAAAGAAATTCGTTTGTGGACTGATACTACTCACGTCGATAAACCTTTTAGGAAGGTTTTCTTTTAAAATAATTCATGATTTCTACACCAGTGGGCATAGATTAATATCTTATTTTTGTCAATATCTCTACTTCTAGGAATCCGATTTGAAAAATTCCTTCTTTGTTCATAGATTAATATCTTATTTTTGTCAATATCTCTACTTCTAGGAATCCGATTTGAAAAATTCCTTCTTTGTTGGATAGTGTTTCCGATGCGAAATGTTTTTCACATAAATTCAAAAGTTTCAAGTAAATCATAGACTTTCCGCTAGGGGGCGCAAAGGTGCGTCGCGTTTCCTGCGTTATTTCTGCTTCTAAAACTCAGATTTGAAAAATTCTTCCTGTATCGCATACAGCTCCTAATGGCAAATGTTTTCCATATAATTTCTAATATTTGGTAAAGAATGGTTTGGCCACCAGGGCTAATTTCAGCTTGTGATGTATTTGCAGCAAAATCTGAGCTCCTGAAAACTCGACTAAAAATTTTTTTTCTTTGACCGATACCGCTCATATCGAAAAACCTTTTGAGAATACTTTCTTCCTAAAATAATGCATGGTTTTCCCGCCAGAGGACGTAGATGTATAACTTATATTTGTCCATATCTCCGCTTCGAAAAGTTCGATTTCAGAAATTATTTCTTTGTTGGAGAGTGTTTCCGCTGCGAAATGTTTCTCATATAAATTCAAATTTTTCTTAATGCACAAGTCTGCAACCAGAGGGCGTAAGCTAACGATTCCGTTTACAGCAATACCTGCGGGATTAAAAATCCGACTGAAAAACTTCTTTCTTCCATCAGATACTATTGTTTCCCATACCGGTTCCATTGACGTTGAATAGTTTTGATAAATTTAATTTGCGTCAGAACGGATTCAAAAGACGTGCATATTGCACCCGAAAATTCGGTGTCATCTTTCTTGTTAATCCTTTCTAATGAAAGGAGACTGTTAACATTTGGAAATGTTTCGTAGGAAAATGTTTATGAGTTATTTCCATGGATGTTTTTACCTTGCAGTACAGGTAGTTTATGCTCGTTAGTTCTGTGAATGAAACAAAGTTTTGAAGTGATATAGTAAAATTTTTCATTCGTGGTTTACTTTTCCACAATTAAAATGAGAACGATGATACCTAATTCTCCGGTGTAATGAGCATGTCTTTTGAATCCTTTCTAAAGCAAAAAAGAATACTTCATGCAAGATTTTTTAGAAACTGAGCAAATCGGCAAAAAAGAGTGTGCACCTGCGGCCCCTAGAGGAAAAACTGCGCATTTTAAATGCAAAATATGAGCAGTGTATACATGACCGTAGCAACCTTTTTTAAAAGGGAGGGCGAAACTTGAAATTACGCCCCATCGTGTTCAAAAGTACGCCCCACCATGTTCAAAATTACGCCCCCTTCGAGTTCAAAATTACGCCTCTTCGAGTTCCACAAAAATAGTACGGGATTTTTACTTTCTTACACACCACCGTCATACGAAGGTGTTGTTATGATTGTTTGAAAACCGCACTTCAGGTTTTTGACGAAATTTTATAAAAAACGTAAAAACTAGGTAAATACTCAAGAACCTCAGGTTTTAAATACCAAGTAAAGCGTGAACGTTATATGAATGCCGATAAAGCCGCCCCGGTGGCGCAGTGGTCTAAGGCGTTGGCCTCTGATCATTCGTCCGAAAGCGGTCCGGGTTCGAATCCCGCTGAGGCATGGATGTTGTGTTTGTCTTACGGCACTGGCTCTCTCCCTTCCCTGGAACCAGTGACCCTAAATTAGGGACGGGCGACTGCTTATAGCCCATTGAGTTGCTCACGGTGGTCGTTAATCCTCCAATCCAAAAAAAAAAAAAAATGCCGATAATACATCACAACACTCCACAGAAATGCAGAACGAAAAACCAAACCAGCGCAGAACGAATGAGTATCGGATAATGAACGTAACAATAGGAAGAAGTTTAGGGGTTGGGCTAAAAAAATTGCCTTCAAGGTTAAACGCTCAGAGAACTTTCTGTGATAGAGCACAAATGATTAATTAGCTCTTCATACCAACGACATGTTCGGAAAGGCCATAGAGGTCAGGCATATCAGCCTATAGTTTTCTATGCCTCCATTCACTGTTTTGGAAAATTCCCTTCATGGATATAAGATGTTCACACCTCATAGTGTATGTTACTCTGGACCCTGGTTAACTGTATGGAATTCTGTATGATACTAACAAAAGCCTTTAAAAATAAAATACTGAAGGATGTAACTTTCTTTTTCAGATACAATTTCCATTTTTTACATCCCCCAGAGCATGAATTTACGCCCCTGGAACGACCCCTCTGGGAGAGCAACCGCCCTCCCTGTCTCCCGGTAGGTAGGGCCCTGAGTGTACTTCACATTGGATGAAAGCACTTACGAAAATAATTTTTTCAACCAGATATAGCAGTTACTTGCTCTCACTCGCGGCATAAATGTGACCTACGAGAACTCAGAGTGTTCAAATTTGTTGAAGTAGATCTATTTCAAGCAGTTCGCATTTTGAACAGCAAGTGTGGGCCTCCATGGTTCAAGCCGCTGCTTTTGGCTGTTCTGCTTGTTGAAACAGGTCCATTTCGAGTAGTCTCCTATTAGAAACAGGAAGTGCGGCCCGGCATGGTTCAAGCCGCTGCTTTTGGTTGATCTGATGGTTGAAATAGATCCATCTCGAGTAGTCTGCTATTCCAAACAGGAAGTGCGGGCCGGCATGGTTCAAGCCACTGCTTTTGGTTGATCTGATGGTTGAAACAGGAGTATTTCGAGTAGTCTCCTATTCGGGACAGGAAGTGCGGGCCGGCATGGTTCAAGCCACTGCTTTTGGTTGTTTTGATGGTTGAAACAAGTGTATTTCGAGTAGTCTTCTATTTGGAACAGGAAGTGCGGGCCGGCATGGTTCAAGCCACTGCTTTTGGCTGATCTGATGGTTGAAACAGATGTATTTCGAGTAGTCTCCTATTCGGAACAGGAAGTGCGGGCCGGCATGGTTCAAGCCACTGCTTTTGGCTGATCTGATGATTCAAACAGATCTATTTCGAGTAGTCTTCTATTTGGAACAGGAAGTGCGGGCCGGCATGGTTCAAGCCACTGCTTTTGGCTGATCTGATGGTTGAAACAGATGTATTTCGAGTAGTCTCCTATTCGGAACAGGAAGTGCGGGCCGGCATGGTTCAAGCCACTGCTTTTGGCTGATCTGATGATTCAAACAGATCTATTTCGAGTAGTCTTCTATTTGGAACAGGAAGTGCGGGCCGGCATGGTTCAAGCCACTGCTTTTGGCTGATCTGATGGTTGAAACAGATGTATTTCGAGTAGTCTCTTATTCGGAACAGGAAGTGCGGGCCGGCGTGGTTCAAGCCACTGCTTTTGGCTGATCTGATGAATTGAAATAGATCCATTTCGATTGAAATAGTAGTCTGCTATCTGTGAAGTGTAGGCCGGCGGTGTTCAAGCCACAACGTTAGGCCGCTGGGATTGTTCAAATAGATCCATTTCAAGTAATCTGCTACTCGAAATTGATCTATTTGAACAATCATTGAGGTAATCACAAGATTGTTATCATATTAGTAAAGTGGCAATGGATAACGTGGTTTACTTTGCGAAGGCGCAGAAAGAGATTTCTTCCATGTTTAGACCGTCTGTAAGGGATCTAAATATAATTTGTTGTGGAATCTGACGATATGCGAAATCAGATTCCACACTGCATGTAACGTAAAGTGTTAATTTAAAGCAGTACCATAAACTAACATTAAGTAACATGTTAAAGTACTGTGGTTCAGTGGTCATCTTTATAAAAGTTCCGACTTTTCTTCCTTAACAAAAGGCTTTCAATTTTAACTTCATCCATTTTCTCCCCATCAGGGTATCACAAAAGCCTTCAGTATTAAATTTCGTTTTGATAACTACAGAGGCTGTTCCAAAAAAACAGACATTTTTTTGAGTTGGCAACAGTGCAATGGGGAAAAACACTGAATTAAGAAAGTATCTATGGCAACAGTTATTAGCCATGGAATACGATTCTGGTTTTGTTATTGCGCAGTTGTTTAAGGTACATCTGCATTTCGCCATACAACTATGGAGGCGAGTGATTCAGAGTTAAAAAGTGAAATGCGTTGTGCGATAAAATTTTGCTATCGTTTGGGTAAAACGGCTTAAGAAACAGTTGATTTAAAGAAAAAAGCTTACAAAGATAAATGTTTGTGTGAGTCAACGATTTTTAGACGGAACCATGATTTCAAAAAATATCGTTTGTCGGCAGAACTCGGTCCTAGGCCTGGTTCACCTGAAAGTGTTGTTACGGAGCGTATTGTTAAACTTTTTGGGCAATCCTGCAAGAAGATCGACGAATGAAGTGTGAAGACAAAGCGGCGTCAACTAATATTTCAAAAACGTTGGCATTCTACGCGACAAATTACTGCTGCATCGTGTGTGCCCCAGATGGGTACCTCATCATTTTTTTTTTTTTTTTTTTTGATTGGAGGTTTAACGACCACCGTGAGCAACTCAATGGGCTATAAGCAGTCGCCCGTCCCTAATTTAGGGTTACTGGTTCCAGGGAAGGGAAAGAGCCAGTGCCGTAAGACAAACACAACATCCATGCCTCACCGGGATTCGAACCCGTACCCCTTTCGGACGAATGATCAGAGGCCAGCGCCTTAGACCACTGCGCCACCGGGGCGGCCCCTCATCATTTGACGAGAGAACAATTGTTAGCTAGAGTTCAGGTGTATCACGAGTGGAAACAAATGATTGCAAAGGATCCAAACTTTCTAAACATAGTAATAACTGCCGATGAGACATGGGTTCACTATTTCAAACCTTACGAAGCGCGCAACGAGTGTCTGGAAACACACAGGCTCGCCTCCGAAAAAAATCCGCCAAACCAAATCAAGTGGAAAGGTGATGATAATTTTCTTTGATCATAAAGGTGTAGTCTAGCAGCATGCCGTTCCTCTACAAATTACTGTCAATGCTGAGTATTATATTTCAGTCTTCAAGCGTCTGCGACGACACATATCGATTAAGCGACCGGAACTGGTGAGCAAGTGGACCCTACACCATGATAACGCCCGCCCACATGTGGCTGCTTGTGTTCAACAGTTTCTTACGGATATTGAAATCATGCCACAGCTTGCCTACAGTCCTGACCTTGCCCCGTGCCATTTCTGGTTGTTTCCAACAATGAAGGTAAAGTTCTGTGGCGCAACATTCAACACAGATGCTAACGTTATTCAAGCTGTATACAGAGATTGTTAAAGCAGCTTTCGCAAAATGCCTTCGCCACATGCTTTAAAAAGTGGACTGAACGATGGGACCATTGCATGTCATCCGAAGGAAGATACTTTGAGAAAAAATAACATATATTTTGCTGTATCTATATTTCTTCATTTTGTGTGATTTTACCCTCAGTTTTTATGGAACGGCAGTTGTATAATTGTTTTTAAGTTATAGCGGCACAACAAACGACACACACACATAGAAATACCACCATGGAAATAGTCAAAGAAGTCAATTTGTTTTTGCGATTACAGTCCTTTTTTATACATTAGTGGGAGAGAATAAAAATGCGGGAGTTATACAAATATTTTAAGAATGCCCGGCAAAGTGATTGACGGAGGGGCGTGGGAGGGGGCCAATCCGGTGCTGTGCCGGTAACTCTAAATCCGCCACTGTCGATAAACCATTTCGCTAAAACTGTGCAAAGTAGCTACACAAAAAAACATTATGCTAACAGGAATTCTTTTTGACACGCCAATAAAATGCAGTCAAAAAAATTATCATGCATCTCATTAAAAATGTTGCTTCCCCCTGTGTTCCTTCAGTATCGAAACACTTTTGGCATCATTTGGGAAAGCTATATAAGGCGCATGTTTTTTTTTTTTTTATGATATCGTCTAAACTATGACTTTAAAACTGCAATGGCTCATTTATTAATATGTTAATTCTTTTTTTTATCTATTCTTAGTTAATTTTGCGAGTTTACTAACTTCCCGTTTCGTTATTTTCGCTTCCTCTTTTCTTTGAATCAGTTACCGCTACATCGCTTGCGTATTCCTTTCTCGGATAACACGGTGTAGCAAACGCGAGAAAAAAATAATCTGCAAAACATTCATTTCGAGCGAAATCTTGCTGACACATTTCCTGATCGCAATATGCATTGGCAGAATTAGGTTACAGCAGAATCCAGCTGCTTGCCATTTGGATCCCCTACTGTGAGAATGAGCGCGAATATCTCTGAATGTATCCCACTTAATTATTCGAGACAATAATTAAAATGATGTATATATGTTAGAGGAACATTCGTCGATTTTTGCTGACGCATATCTTAATAAGCACTTTTATCTGACTATTTGTCGGTACTTCAGTGAAAATTGCAAAACAGCGTGATGTAATTTGCTCTGGGAAAGGAGCAGGACTAAAGACAACATTGTTTTACATTACAGCATTTTCCTTCATAAGAAAAGCCTATGCGGATTGCCAAAAATAAGTTGTTTCACACATCAGTTCTTTTAAAATGTTACATTTGACATGTCGAAAAATTAGGTATTATAAGTTATATTTTTCCGTGTCTTACAAATACAATAACTGTGCACTAAGAAGCTGACTTACAGTAGCGAAAATCACAGGACGCAAAAAGCTGGCAAAGACAAAAACGCCGCCCCGGTGGCGCAGTGGTCTAAGGCGCTGGCCTCTGATCATTCGTCCGTAAGGGGTCCGGGTTCGAATCCCGGTGAGGCATGGATGTTGTGTTTGTCTTACGGCACTGGCTCCTCCCTTCCCTGGAACCAGTGACCCTAAATTAGGGACGGGTGACTGCTTATAGCCCATTGAGTTGCTCACGGTGGTCGTTAAACCTCCAATCAAAAAAAAAAAAAAAAAAAAAAAAGACAAAAACGTAAACTACAAAAAAAAAAAAAAAAAATGAAATGTGAGAATATGATATACCTGCTTTTAATCAAGATCGCACAGTACAGAGTTTGTCCACCTCGGGCAATCGCACAGTACAGTGTTTGTCTACCTCGGGCAGTTGTGCTAGCCTGCCAGAGGACCAGACATGCCGCCAATGAGATCATCAATGACGCACATCAATGTCTGAGGTGCGTTATATCATTCCAACCAGCAGCCAACTGGGCCATGACTGGGCACGTAGCTATTGCAGGTCCGCATCCGGCGGATACGCTCGATGGGTGACAAGTTCGGTCCGTTTGGCTGCCATTGGGCCATGGCACAAACAACTCCCGTCAGCACACTGCTCGTATTGCAACACGAGCAGTTGCTTCAGACGGCGAGAAGTTGCTTCAGAGCATTTCCGGCGAGAAGGCAAGGAAAACTACTGTTACGGGAGTGACGTAACAGTAGTTTTCCTTGCTACTGTTACGGAAGTACGCAAAAGTAGTTTTCACAGCTTCCAATACTTAACTACTGTTACGGGAGTACCGTTTTGCCATCAGAGTGCCAAGAATATGGACAAGAGATGGCCTGTCGGGACGGTATGGGGGCCCGTCCCTAATTTAGGGTCACTGGTTCCAGGGAAGGGAGAGAGCCAGTGCCGTAAGACAAACACAACATCAATGCCTCACCGGGATTCGAACCCGGACCCCTTTCGGACGAATGATCAGAGGCCATCGCCTTAGACCACTGCACCACCGGGGCGGCGATATTGCGCATTGGAACGGAAGGTATTCGCCCGGAAAATCGGAAAAATCGGATAGGCTTTTAAAAGATAATTTCTTTTGAACGTGAATTTACACAAAAATGTTCACAAAATTTACGGTGGTTTGAGATCATCCTCTGGGTGGGTCTATTTCTTTTTGTTGTTGTTTTGCTTTGTTTTGTTTTTTCAATAATTTTTGGAGTAAGTGGTGTCGGAAACTGAAACATGAATTTTTGTCTTTTGTGAATTTTCATAAAATGGGTACTGTATACTCTTTGACAATTTGAAAGAATTCGAAATACTTTTTAGTTTTTAGCTCGTACGTTAGCTTATCTTAAAACCCTGCAGAGCCAGCTCCCAAGTGACCGTTCTCTGAGAAACATTGATTATTTGCATAGTTCAAGTACTTCATTGCTTCATGACATTTGCATGTCTTTATGGCAACTGCTAGTAGCTGCGATTTCGATGTTAAGCAGTGATATAGAAAATGTAAGCATTTGTGTGTATTTTCCATTACTTCTGACGGAAAACTCTCCAATTGGAGGGAGCACTGGCGAATTTGTATTTTTCAAAAAAGTTCCATTTTTATGGTGCATCATAGCTAAGAATTATAAAGATTTCCTATTTTTTTTTCGGATTACACTGAATTTTCCCACAAGGGTACAGTAGCATATCAAACAGTTGAAAATAGAAACACCCACACGACATTTTTATGTCTGTGTGCTTTTTTGTTTTGTTTTTTATTGGAGGTTTAAGACCACCGTGAGCAACTCAATGGGCTATAAGCAGACGCCAGTCCCTAATTTAGTGTCACTGGTTCCAGAGAAGGGAGAGAGCCAGTGCCGTAAGACAAACACAACATCCATGCCTCACCAGGATTCGAACCCGGATCCCTTTCGGAAGATTGATCAGAAGCCGTTGCTTAGACTATTGCACCACCGGGCCGGCTATATCTGTGTTGAGGTGGTTTATTTTCATTTCCGGGATTGAAAAGGTTACAGAAATTTTATTGTTCTGGAAAATTGCAAACTGAAAATATAAGGAGAGGAAACAATATGCATGGAGCAGGTGAAGAAATATTGTGGAACTTTCAATATTGAGTTGCTATATCTTAGTTTTCCTCCTTTTTTTTTATTGTTTTTTTGTTTGGGGGGTTAACAACCAAAGGGAGCAAGTCAGTGGGCTATAAGCCTCTTCCCGTCCTTAATTGATGGCCATTGGTTCAAGGGAAGAAAGAGAGAGCTAATGCCATAAAACAAACACACCATCAATTTTCTTTACTGGGAGTTTAACGACCACCTTGAGTTGTAAACCCCCTAAACAAAACAAAGTATTTTTTTTTATCTATTTGTTTTTTGTCTTTTTTTTTCACGAGACTATTTTTTTTATTGGGGGGTTTAACCACCACCGTGATCAACTCAATGGGCTATAAGCAATCGTCCGTCCCTACCTAATTTAGGACCACTGGTTCCAGGGAAGGGAAGCAGCCAGGGCCGTAAGACAAACAGAACATCCATGCCTCACCGGGATTCGAACCCGGACCCGCCTCGGGCGAATGATCACGAGCTAGCGCTTAGACAACTGCGCCGTTGGGGCGACACACCATCTATGTGTCACCCGGAAACCGGACCCATTTTGAATTAATCTTGTTTTCCTCTTACAGTCAAACTCAGTTATAACGGTGTACGAAGGATAATCAAAAACTAAGGTGAATGGAGCCGCCCTTGCAGGGAAAGCAAAGGATAGGTGTATGACGTAACCAGTCATTAACCCTCAACCCTCGCAAGTGTTGCCTGACCAGAAACCGGCTTTACAGTAAGTGCCAGTGGTCATCCAGACAGCAAAGAGTGTAGACTCGTGTATTCAACACTATCGGCATGTTGAAGTATTTTATTATTATTATTGGAGGTTTAACGACTACCGTGAGCAACTCAATGGGCTGTAAACAGTCGACCGTCCCTAATTTAGTGCCACTGGTTCCAGGGAAGGGAGAGAGCCGGTGCCGTAAGAAAAACACAACATCCATGCCTCACCGTGATTCGAACCCTGCCCCATATCAGACATTTTTTTTTTTTTTTGATTGGAGGTTTAACGACCACCGTGAGCAACTCAATGGGCTATAAGCAGTCGCCCGTCCCTAATTTAGGGTCACTGGCTCCAGGGAAGGGAGAGAGCCAGTGCCGTAAGACAAACAACATCCATGCCTCACCGGGATTCGAACCCGGACCCCTCACGGACGAATGATCAGAGGCCAGCGCCTTAGACCACTGCGCCACCGGGGCGGCACAATTTTTTTATTGGGGGTTTAATAACTACCGTGAACAACTCAATGGGCTATAAGCAATCGGCCGTCCCTAATTTAGGGCCACTGACTCTAGGGAAGGGAGAGAGCCAGTAGCGTAAGACAAACACAACATCCATGCCTCACCGGGATTCGAACCCGAACTCATCTCGCGCGAATGATCAGAAGCCATCGCTTAGACCACTGCGCCACGGGAATGGAAAGTCGAAGGTCGAGCTACGCGCCGACATGAAGTTCTGTTTCCACCTTGGATATTCGGTGAGAGAAATGCATGAAAAACTTACACCTGTTTATGGTGAATGTGCTGTAACCCAAAAGACAGTGTTTAAGTGGTTTTCTAAGTTTAAAGATGGAGTTTCTTCCATCGAAGATGAATCTCGTAGTGTAAGACCAGCAACGGCGGTAACAGACGCCAACGTCATGGAAATTCGCATTATGATCAGGGAGAACCGACGCCTCACCATCAGAGAAATTGCAGCAGAGACTGGTCAGTCCTTTGTTCTGTTCAAGCCATCCTCACTGACAATTTGAACCTGAAATGTGTCAGTGCAAAGTTCATTCTTCGTCTTCTGAACGACGACCAGGAAAGCAATGATGTGGCAATTTCGTCTTGGTTGTTTCCACGTGCAACGGCAGATGCAAACCTTTTATGGGGGACGAAGCGTGGGTCTATAGTTATGACCCTGAAACAAAGGCCCAAATATCTCAGTGGAAAACCCCTTTCTCCCCAATACCCAAGAAACCAAGTCAATCTCGACTGCATGTTAAAAGTCCTCCTAGTGCTATTTTTCGATATTGAAGGATTGGTGCATTGGAAATTCCTACCACGTGGCTCTCCTGTTAATGCTGCACGTTACTTGGAAATTCTGAAACGCTTGAGGATTGCCGTCCATCCTAAGAGTCCGGAGAAGAGGGCCAGTGAATGGATGGAAGCTTCCCCATGGCAACGCTCCAAGTAACCGATAATCAAATTCTTGGCCGCAAAATCCATTCCGGTGCTCCCTCAGTCGCCTTATTTATCGGACTTCGCACCCAGTGACTTTTTGCTGTTCCCGAAACTTAATTTTTTTTTTTTTTTTGATTGGAGGTTTAACGACCACCGTGAGCAACTCAACGGGCTATAAGCAGTCGCCCGTCCCTAATTTTAGGGTCACTGGTTCCAGGGAAGGGAGAGAGCCAGTGCCGTAAGACAAACACATCATCCATGCTTCACCGGGATTCGAACCCGGACCCCGTTCGAACGAATGATCAGAGGCCACCGCTTAGACCACTGCGCCACCGGGTCGGCGAAACTTAATTTAAGGCAGTTATTTCTTTCACAGACCAAACTATAAAGATACCCTAGAAACATGTGTACAGTTGGAGGGCCACGGATAGCCTAGTGGTCAACGTTCGTGCCTGCCACGGAGGAATCTCAGGTTCGATCACAGCAGGTACGAACGGTCGAACCATCAAATATCCGCCGTGCGTCGGATGGGTACGTTAAGCCGTCGGACACCAGGCACTGTGGCCTCCCGGTAATAAATAAGGGCGTCTTCCTCCCCCTTTCTACCTTGCTTTCGTGTCACTTTCCTATCAGGCACTCTAGCCCAAATCTCCTAGCTTTCTATTTCTAAGGGTTGTTTAAGATCTGGGGTCAGACACTCCCTTCCTAAAATCCTCTACATATGATCTGTTATGATCTGTATAGTTGGGCTCCGTGACGTGGTACTCGAGTAAGCACTATCAGTAGAAGAGTATCCGGATATTGATCGAATGTTTACATGTGTGTGTGCGTGTGTTTAGCAGACTTATACGGTACTTACGCCAAATAACGCCATGTACCCTTTTATCACCACCAAAAGGAATTCCTTATAACGATACCAGGTAGCTGTACTTTGCTGTACAGGGCGGCATTCATTGGCCATGCAGCGAAAAAAATTGTTGGTAGAAGTCCGCCATCATCTGCGAACGAAGCGGTATATCCGCTATTTGCTTTTGAGTCACGGAACTGAAAGTCTGCTTCTATATCAAGGTAAGCGAAAAGAATTGATTTTATAGATGCCATAAAGAATTACTTTCTGATACTATACAGGGTAATTCAGCTAAGAGTGTACAAACTTCTGGGAGGGGTAGGTTGCAGAAAGACAAATCGGAATCGCATAGCAATGCAAGGTCGGAAACGTCATCTTCATGTGCTAGTGTATACAGAGAGGACGAGAAATGAAAGAGCGGCACGTAAGAGTACAAAATGTTTTTTATTGCTCACAAGACATTTGCGAAATGCATTGAGGTTACAGAAGGCGTTCAAAGTTGCGACCATGAGCTGTAATACACGCTTGACATCGTCGGCCCACGGAATCACGTACATTTTGGAAAATTCCTGGCGTATCTCGGACTTCCGAAGCAGCTACAGAAATGCGTGCTACAAGGTCCTCATCACTTTCAACGAGGGTGTCGTACACCAATCCTTTGATGTAACCCCAGAAGAAGTAATCAAGGCATGTTAAGTCCGGCTATCTTGCAGGCCAATGAACGCGACCACCACGCCCGATCCACTGATGTTCAAATGTCATGTTTAAGTGATGACGAACATCACTGCTGAAATGGGCGGCGGCCCCATCGTGCTGGAACCATATTGCAAAGCGCAGTGACTGAGGGACCTGTTGTTCGTTCAATAGCTCTGGCAAGTCGCATAACCTCTGATGCCGCCGTGACAAACACTTGGTGGTTTGGCAATTGTTTCATCGGGTACCGTTCCTGGTACAGTCGCACGGCGGCTCGTTCGTTGCAGTCCGCTGCTCCGTATGCGAGGTGCATATCAGCCATTTTCGCGTTCGTGAGCTCAGCCATCCTACAATCTCTGCGAGCGGTTTACAAATGACGGTATCCTGAAAGAACGTATGAACAGGCTCGCTGCCGAAAAATGCCATCTATCGCATGAAAATGGCGTTTCCTACCCTGCGTTCCTATGTGATTCCGATTTGTCTTTGTGCGACCTACCCCTCCCAGAAGTTTGTACACGCTTAGCTGAATCACCCTGTATATGTTCTTGATGTTTGAAGCTTCGTCTATAAGGAAAAGTTAGTTGATTTTTAAAAAATTTCGAAAGGTTACAGAAACGGATGTAGAATGTCATCAAATACTCCGTAGCCTTATAACGCCATGGTGGCGTTAAAGTTGTACATACACGATTTTTAGGTTATTCACGACACTTACGCAAATCTTCGCCACATTAAACTCATTTCCATTTTGTCATAGAATCACAGTTAAGTCATTGAATTGCAAGGCAAACGTAATCAAGACTTCCGTGTTTAAAATGCGAAGTCACAGACGAAAAATACGGCAAAGAAAACCCACAAAAGATCTAAATCAGTCCAATCAGAAGTGAAGAGGTTAAGTCACAAACAACCACAAGCAAAGGCTGGATGTGTGTGTGTGTGTGTGATGAAGGTCGCGCAGAGAACATGTATTTGCGTAAATTTTGTATGAGGTATTTAATTAATATGATAAGTGTGCAGGCATCAGAAGGAACACAAATCTTTTAACTTACAGATGTCCAGAATGTTCAGGCTTTCCCCTATGAATTTTCAAACTCTTATGTATTTAAAAACTTTTCTAACACATTGTTTGCATTGTGTGAAAGATTGTATTTTTGTATCCCATATAATTCTTTTTGATAACCAAGTTCATGGCATATTTTCGCCTATTACAGATGTTGTTCCAGCTGCAAACCAAGAAAACTTAAAAATGAGTGAATATTTATCATTTTGTTACATAAACTCAAAACGGATTTGATATCAATGAATGAAATACGGGATTACACCACTGTACAATACAAATTGGAAGCTGTGAATTCGTTTATTGGTGTAAATATGACGTGAATGGTAAGTCAGATAGAATGCGAAAACTTGAACATTTCGTCGTCCTAGAGCGTTAATGGAACCGGTGTTTCCCGGATAGTACCCGAGTATGCTAACCACTACACCACCCAAAACAACCAAGTTTCAAGTTTTCGATTAATTTGAATATAACCATCACAGGATTCGCTAATTGAAGCAACCGGCATTCATATATACGTATATAGCTAATCTGGAGGATTAGAATCTATCCCTAATAAATAATTTTTTTGAAAACTTGAAATTTTTTTTCAAGTTTTCGGATATTATCTGACGTACCAATCATGTCATATTTACAAAAATAAACGGATTCACACCTTCCCATTTGTATTGGATTTGATGTTGTTGCATTTTGGTTAAATAATGTTAGTCTTTGGTGGGAAATATTTCGTAATGTTATATTAAAGAATAGATGGCATTAATTGGGCCACCTGTTCCTAATAACGCCATCATGCAAGCTTTTCCTAACTCTTTTATTTCACCTCCTGAAATACTTATCATCCAAATCATTATGCTATTATCTACACAAGGGTTTAAACTGTCTTCGTCATTACTTTCCTGTTTTTATATACCTTATTTCTAGAGCTACACCATTTTAAGTGTTAAGGTGGCGTTATTCAGACCTGATACCTCAGATTATGCCTAAAAGTTTGCGGTAGAATAGCTTATTTCTATTTCTGATATAAATTAGATTGCGCGACACCGGAAATAAGAACTTAGAATACGAAGCAGAAGGAAGATATATTTTGGAAAATTTGTTCACCTGTTTCACATTTTCAGTTGCGATTTTTAACTGTAATGGTCTGAAACCATTAACAGCCAAATCATTCATATTTATTACGACGAATTTAACAATGAGAAACACTTAGGAACAGAACATGTTCCATCCATTATGCTGACTGTAAACAGATCTGTGATTAGATAATAGCTAAATATTTGATGCTGTCACGACAGTAAAACTGCTGTGACGCAAAACAGCCTAGTTTGAATTCTATACCCTTTCGAAAAATAGGTGTAATGAAATATTTACAGAATAGAATATCTAGTATGACGCAGTGCTCTCAAAAACACACCTGCTCTTATGTGGCTGTACAGCAGGTGGTAAAGGAAAATCCTGCCGCCCCGGTGGCGCAGTGAGCGATGGCCTCTGATCATTCGTCCAAAAGGGTCCGGGTTCGAATCCTAGTGAGGCATGGATGTTGTGTTTGTCTTACGGCACTGGCTCTCTACCTTCCCGGGAACCAGTGACCCTAAATTAGGGGCGGGCGACTGCTTTTAGCCAATTGAGTTGCTCGCGGTGGTCGTTAAACCTCAAATACAAAAAAAAAAAAAAAAAAAAAAAAGAATGGAAAATCCCACGTAACGCCTCATACTGGTAACAAATCAGTCAAGTGTGACGTCATAATCCTGATCCAAGTCGAGGCCGCGCTGGTTAACTCGCCGAAAAGCCTAAATTCAGTCATTGCTGTCGTGGGTTTGCCTGATTCTATTCCTCTCCCCTAAATTTTGGGATTTGAAGGACACTTGAGTATCTAAAGGTATAAAGAAGTCGCCTGTTGTTAATTTGGAACCACTGGTTCCAGAAAAAGCACGGAACTTGAGCGATAGGACAAACGCACCTCCCTTGCCGTATCAGAGACTTAGGTAGGGCCTGCTCAGTGTCTCCCCTCAGCCAATTTGGCCTCTGGCTGACTCTGCGAAAGATGGATCATAGAAATTAACGACGCTCTGCTGTACAAACTGCACGGCAAACACACAAGTTACTACTTCTTTTGGTACGTGAAAAACTTTTGAAAAACTGAGAATTGTTCCGCTCAAAAGTGCGAACTAAACCTAAATCACTCGATTTCTGTTTTGCTGCATCCATGAGGGTTAACGGAGAGCATTTTCCCGGAGAACTTATTAAATAATAAAATTATAATAAGCAATGAGCTCAGTTTAGCCAAAGTCGTCTAGAAAACATAACGTCACGGCATTAGCGATATGAGTTCCCTACGTTTGTTGCGTCACTCATGTTACAGGACATACGTTGATGCCATGTTTGACGTCACACCCGACAGCGTTCGAAACCAATCGGATTATCGGAAGCCTTGATTTCCGTGTGACGTCACTGAAAGAGGGAATTCATATCTCTGCCATGGCCTTCTGTTTTCTAGATGGCCTTGGTGTAGCTACAAGTCACAAATACGCAAGAGCGTCGCTGCCGAAGATTTGTGACGTTACGATGCGAATCCTAAACAGACGTGACAGCAGAGCCCTATTTAGGCCTGGTGCACGAAAGTTAAATTGCGCTTTCCGTGAAAGGGAGACAATACAGTTTTTCTAGGAAAGCAAATGCTTTGGGAGAGGGGGGGAGTTAACGACCACCGTGAGCAACTCAATGGGCTACAAGCAGTCGCCAGTCCCTAATTTAGGTCCACTGGTTCCAGGGAAGGGAGAGAGCTAGTGCCGTAAGAAAAACACAACATCCATGCGTCCCGGAATTCAAACCCGGACCCATCTCGGACGAATGAATGGCCAGTAGCCAGCGTTAGACCAATGGGAATCGGACAAGCGCGTCCATTGTTTCTTCTGTCTATGTGTGTACAAAGCAAAATGGGAAAATGCGAGTGTTCCCAGACGCGAATTGTTGGACCACTTCTAAACGACCTAGAGATCTGAAAATCGGTCTGCTACTACACTATCTAGCAACAAGTGATTGGACACCCCTGAAATCGACGATATATGCGGTCCTGATACACGTCACGGCCGCCGCCGTTAAATATCGTGTGGGAAACAACAACGCAACCAGTCACATGCAAGATGCCACGCAGTTCGGAGCTCTCTGATTTCGAGAAGTGTAATCGTCGGGTATCACAGAAATGGCCGATCCATACGTGACATATCCAGCGAGTTGAAGTACCCAAAATCGACAGTGGACTACGTGATTGGCAAGTGGAAGATGAGAGGTGACTGTCGGAATGTGCCCCGACCCGGCAGACCCACAAAACTGGGAGTTAGAGACCGACGGGTGCTGGCCAGAGAAATTCGGAAGAACAGCACCAAATCGATGGGCCACATCCGCGATGAGTTTCAACAGGCATCCTGGAGTGCTCTTTCGATGAATACCATCCGTAAGGAAGCCCATCTACTCGTTATCATGGACGTGCTGCCAACCACAAGCTTTTGATCACCAAGTCCAATAGCGCTGTTCGGCTAACGTGGTGCAAAGAACGTCGACAGTGGACCGTTGAACAGTGGAAACAGGTTCTCTGGAGCGACGAATCAAGGTTCACCCTCTACCGTTCGGATGGCAGGGTCTGGGTTTGGTGTCTGCCTGGAGAAAGCCTCCTGCCGTAATGTATTGTGCCAACTGTGAAGTTCGGCGGCGGTGTAATTATTGTATCGGCGTGTTTCTCATGGTATGGCACGGGACCCTTGGTCGCAATTCCTGGTAGACTCAACGCCGAGACCTACTGCACCATTTTGGATGACCATGAGCTTTCTACGTTGTGGCAGTTTTACGGGGTGGACCCATGTTACTTTCAGGATGACAATGCCACCTGTCATGTTGCGAGGTCCACCATGGCTTGGTATGGTGACAATGGGGTTAATCGAATGGACTGGCCTGCGTAGAGCCCGGACCTTAACCCTATCGAGCACCTCTGGGACGAGTTGGAGCGTCGACTTAAGGGGTGCCCCCACCGTCCGAAATCGGTGAAGGAACTGACCTGTCTTCTCAATGCCGAGTGGAAGAAAATACCGCTAGCCGTCGTACAACGCCTAGTTGAGAGTATGTCCCGGAGGGTCGCAGCTGTAATCGCCGCTCGTGGAAGATCCAACAACTATTGAAGGTGAATAAACTTCGTTTTCCTTTGCTACCACAGGTGTCCAATTACTTGTTGGTAGATAGGGTAGGAATTAATGTCCGAATGCCTAAATAATTCGAAAACAAACAAAACTAATCAAATGGTGGCCTTGGAACTAGAATTTTTCACAAATTGTTCAACCACTTCCCAATGACCTAGAGATCTGAAAATTTAAATGCTGATAGGTCTTAAGGCCCGGATACCTAAAAAAGCTTGGAAACCCCCCCCTCCCCCCAAATGGCGGGTTTGAAATATTGTCTGCCTTAATTTTTCTACCTCTTCTTTACTTAGAAAGGTCTAAAAACCAAAATTTAAAATGGATGGCTTAGCTTTACTGTTCAAAACGCTGATATGTCATAACGAAGGGTGTGGGGTAGCGATTTCGAAGTATTGTCTGCTTGAATTTTTCTACCACTTATCATTTTCAACCATTATCAATCCACTGCTGGACAAAGGTCTCCTCAAGTTTCTTCCACAACGGTCTGTCTTGTGCCAGTCTCCTCCATGTTACTCCCGCATACTTTATAATTTCATCCACCTATCTCCCACGGGATCTTCTTCTGGGTCTTTTCCTGTCCCTTGGAATCCAATCTAAAATTTCGGCTGTCCATCGATGGTCTGTCCTTCTGGCAGTATGTCCAGCCCATTGCCATTTCAGGGATTTAACTCTGACCATGATGTCTTCCACTCTTGTCATTTTTCGGATCCACGAGTTCCTCCTCTTATCTCTCCTGGTTACACCAAGCATGCACCTCTCCATGCTACTTTGAGTTGTCTGCAGCCTTTGTAAGTCTCTTTTAGTTAAGGACCACGTCTCTGCACCATACGTAAGCACTGGAAGGATGTATTGATCAAACACTTTTCTTTTAAGACATAATGGCATATTGCTCTTGAAAATCTTCATCAATGTGACCCTCACTTGATATCTGCTGTCCAAGATAAACGCATGTGTCTGTTATTTCCAGCTTTTCTCCATCAATCGATAAATCTTCATTTCTTGTAAAAGCATTGAACATCACTTTTGTCTTCTGAAAGTCCATTTTTAAACCCACTGCTTTACTCTTGTCAGCAAGTTCCTGGATCATACTCTGCAGCTCTGAGGGGTAGTTGCAAAAATGACTGTCATCAGCAAAACGAAGGTAAGTTAGATAATCTCCATTAATCTTACCCCTTTGTTTTCCCAGTTCAGTGATTGAAAGACATTTCCCAAAGTGGCATTAAAGAGCTTCGGAGATATGGTGTCACCTTGTCTCACTCACTTTCCAATTTTTATGTGTGT
Organism: Macrothele yani; assembly: GCA_039090855.1. Lineage (NCBI taxonomy): Eukaryota > Metazoa > Arthropoda > Arachnida > Araneae > Macrothelidae > Macrothele > Macrothele yani. Next base: position 142,298,856 of record CM077001.1, read on the forward strand.
TGTATTTTCAAACAGCCGAATCTTTGCACTTGCATTTTCATAGATGTTATTAATAATACAGTATTAATGTATTCATCTTCAATACCGCAGGATTTCAAAGCCATTGTAACTGCTGATGGTTTCACCGAATCAAAGGCCTTTTTATAATCGATAAAAGCCATGAACAATGGAAGTTCATATTCTCTCGCTCTTTCAATTAGTTCTCTCAGTACGTGGATATGATCTATAGTGCTGTAGCCACTCCTGAATCCAGCTTGTTCTCTCGGTTGAGCCATGTCCAGTGCTACCTTCAAGTGGTGTGAAAGAACTTTAGTGAAGATTTTATAAATCACTGATAGGAAGCCGATAGGTCTGTAGTTCCTGAGATCCTCAATGTCACCTTTTTTATGTAGCAGTATCATTATAGCGTTGTTCCAATCCTCAGGAATCTTCCCTTCATAAAGGCATCGAGTGAAAATTTGGGCGAGTACCGTTTCAATTTCTTTACTTGCTTCTTGTATGATGTCTACAGTAATTCCATCTTCTCCTGGAGTTTTTCCCCGCTTCATGTTCTTGATTGCATGTGCAATTTCTGCTGGGAGGACTGGAAGAACTCTGGTACCTTTCATAATGTCTGGAGTACATGTATCTTCCCTTTCATATCATTTGGAGTAGAAATCTTTCACTCTTGTCAAAATTTCGCCTCTATTTCTTATTACAGAACCATCTTTTCTCAGTGCCATAATCTGTTTTCTTCCCTTACTGAGATGTCCCTTTGCTATCTGTAGGCTTTGGTTGTTTTCAGTTGCTTTCCTCACTAGTTCACAGTTGAATTTCCTTACGTCTTCAGCGATACTTTTTCGTACTGTCTTGCATAACTCTATATATTCCACTTTGGAAGTCACATCTTCTTTAGTTGTCCTCATCTCTTCTTTTTTGCATCAACATTTTGGTTTTTCCTGATAATTTGTTCACATGCAACTTGTTCTTAGACCCAGCTAATTTTGTTGCTGTTTCCATAAGAGCGTTAATTACTTGTAACGTATACTCTAGATTCAGTTTCTTTTTGATTTTACTATCTCTTGTTATTTTATTTTCCTATGCAAATTATCTTCTCACTTAACGAGATGTTGTTTCTCCCGCTGAATTATATGTGGCAACGAGTGTAAGTCATGACGTGGTGGTATGCAGTATATATAGGCGCGCTCAAGTATACCAGAGAGCTTCGTTTTATATGTGATAGGTTCTTCCTGATTATTGATATGCGATTTACCTACTTTTCTACGATATTACGATAGTACGAAAGTTCGGGCTATCAGTAGTGTGTTATTTTGGAGTGTGTATTTGAGTAATACCAGGAGCTCCCCAATAAAAGGTTAAAAGTGAGTACGTTTACTTAGTTCATTTTATTGTCAGACCTCTGTCTGGCCGTTAAGTCAATTTCATTTAGTGTTTACGTTAAGTTTAGGGTATATTGTGTTTACCGCTCTAATAAGGAGCCTTCAAGGTACTAATGTACTAAAACCGAAGTTATATTACTGATATTCAAGATAATGAGGAACGCTGAGTAAAAATAAATTCCCTATTCTTGGAATTTATTGCACGTGCGTGTCTTACCTAAACAAACTCTAGCACTTTGAAGATTAAGCACACTTTAGCTACGTCAAGTAACCTTTCAATAACCCTAACGTGACTTAACGTAATCTTTCCTGCACTACACGTCCAGCCGGAGAATTTTATTCATTATATACTTTTCTGTTAACTTCTGAAATAACCACTTCTTCTGATGTTAGGCCTTCTAAAGCAGAGAATCTGTTCTTCAGTTCCAACTTGAAGGTATTATGGTGTTTTTTAAGGTTGGTTATGCCAATACATTTTGTTTGTCTTATGAGCTTGCCACGTTCGAGTTTAGTGTTGAGGTGCATCTTACATCTCACCAATCTATGGTCACTACCTGTGTTGAACTTGTTCAGCACACTGCAGTCTTCGACGACGAATTTTTTGTTACACATAATAAAATCAATTTCACTTGTCGTCCCATTTGGATGTCTCCGTGCCGATTTCCTGTATGGCTTTTTCTTGAAAAAGGAGTTCATTATGAAAAACCTTTCTGCCTCTGCAAACTCAACGAGAGTATTTCCACGCTGGTTTCTGTTGCAGTTATCGAATTTCCCTAGTGAAGTTTCATTCTGTTGCCCAATTTTCGCATTGAAATCTCCCATAATTATCTTCAAGTGATGCTTACCTTCTGCACTGCTGCTCCGAAGTGCAATAACTGCACTTCCGCGAATAAGCGGTTTAAACTGAAGCTGGAAACCGCCCATTCTAACTTCAGTAAGACTTGTCCCTCCTTATTGAGGGAGTTGGAGCAGCAGAGAAGCCGAACCAATTATGGTTGATCGGCCAAATACAAGCACCGGTCTTAGAGTACTCCAGCTCAACGCTCACCACGCGAGAGCCGCTACAGGGCAGATTCTTAAAACTGCCAGCGAAGTCGCAGCTAAAATCCTGTTGATACAGGAACCGTACCACTCCCATGGTAGGGTAGCGGGGTTTCCCAACTCCACACGGAGGTACTACTCTCGATGCGAAAAACCAATGGTAGCCGCAGTCGTTCTTGATCCGGACCTGGGAGCTCTGGAGCTGGAATGCACATCCAATGTGGTGGCATTGGGCATCGAGAACAGTAACAGAAAAATTTTGCTTGTCAACGCATACTGTTCACCGTCAGGTGCTCTCTCGGACGTGCTAAACACTGTCTCGCGGTTGCTAGATTCCCACCCGCAACACGAGACAATCATTGCAGGCGATTTTAACGCGAAGAGTCCCCTCTGGGGCGACCAAGAAGAAGATGGGCGAGGTAGCGAATTCCTTGACTTCGTCATTTCCTCAGATCTGACGATCAGGAACGACCCCGACAGTGTTCCCACGTTCCAAGCTGCCACTGGGACGTCGTGGGTCGACCTCACCCTCACGAGGACATCGGTCCTCAACCTCCTCCAGAACTGGCAGGTACTGGACGATGTGAGCTGCAGCGACCACCTAGCTATAACCTTCACGATAGGGTTTGAGAAAAGTGGGAAAAAACCCAGGTCTAGGTTCGACGCCCGGAACCTCAAGTGGTCGGAACTCCAAGGCCGACTATCAGATCTGCTAAAAGAACGAAGAGCAGCAGATCTTGATGAGGTAGATCTCAATCAACACCTTGGTAATCTTACCAAAGAGATAGTAGAGACCTGTGAAGGTTGCAGGAAAGCAGGGGAAGGGCAAGACCCCTGCTCCCCTGGTGGTCGGAAAATCTGAGTCTTCTGCGAGGGAAGGCCAGACGCAGCAGACGTAGAATGCAACGTGAGAGATTTGACCCAGACAGGAGGGAGCGCCTGAAAAGGGAATATAATCTCCACAATGCAATGTATCGCAAAGCAATGATAACATCGAAGAGAGAGCACTGGAGACAGTTGTGTGAGACCACCCCTGTCGGCAACCCTTTGGGGTACCGTACAAGGTGGCGAAGGGCTCGATCACCGGCCCACTGTTACTGGCTTCCGTCAGAACAGAGAGTGGCACCAACACCGCCACCCTGGAAGACACAGTGGAGGTACTCTTAAACCACCACTTCCCTTCCGATGAGGAGACGGGAGACTCCCCGGATCAAACATCGATCAGAGAGCACTGCAGAGAACCACCAGACACGGTTGACGACCCGCCCTTCACGGAGGCGGAGATAGGTGCTGCAATCAATAGCCTAAACAAAGGCAAGGCGCCAGGCATAGATGGGTTGGACCTCTCGATCATCAGAGAGGTGTTTCTATCCAACCCTGGGTACTTCGTTGCCCTGTTTAATAAATGCCTGGAAAGAGGTTGTTTCCCATCAATGTGGAAAACTGCGCTGCTTGTCCTCTTCAGTAAAGAAAACAAGAGCCGAGCAGATCCCGCAGCTTATAGGCCGATTTGCCTGTTGACAGCATGGAGTAAGGTGCTGGAAAAGATCCTCGTGACCCGAGCAACCACCTAGTCGGCCTAGGTAAGCTCTCCAGCCGCCAATTTGGTTTCACACCGGAGAAGTGTACCAGCCAAGCGCTGGTCAGCCTTACTCAGCAGGTAAAACAAAATCGTGTTCAGGGAAAGCACACCTGTCTCGTTTCTTTGGATGTGCGGGGCGCTTTCAACAATGTCTGGTGGCCACTGGTCCTGGACCGTCTGAAAAGACTTGGCATCCCCAGGAATCTGTTCCTGTTAATAAGCGATTTTCTCTCGCACAGAAGAGTAGAGTTCGAGGTCGGAGACAAGACCTTTAGCAGGGAATACACCAAGGGGTGTCCGCAGGGCTCTTGCTCGGGCCCCCTGTGGTGGAATGTGGTTGCAGACACAGCACTTGCGCTTCCTCTGGAAGACGGGGTGCAGCTGCAAGCCTACGCAGATGACCTAATGCTAACAGTGTCAGCATCTGGTAGGCACGTGATTGAGCGGAAGGTACACACCGCTCTCTCACAGCTAAATAGTTGGAGCAAGGAGTGTAAGCTCTGCTTCGCTCCCGAAAAGACGACACTAATGCTAATAGCAAAGAAGGGGGAACTGGTCACTCCACCAAAGTGTCGCTTCAATGGGCATACTATTAAAGCGGTGAGAGAGATGCGGTACTTAGGGGTCATCCTTGACACCAGATTGTCAGGGCTACCGCATCTTCGCTTCTTGAAGGACAGATGCACCAGCATTCTAAATAAGATCAACGGAATGCGGCTGCCTGGGACAGCCAAAAAGGTGCTCTATAAGCGAGGGGTGGAGCGCATATTAACATATGCGTGTCCCGCCTGGTGGTCAGATACGATCAGGATGAGAAATGGTATTAACCAAATTCAGCGCAGGGCGCTATTGGGCATGACCAGGTGCTTCCGAACGAATTCCACAGCAGCGCTCCAAGTGCTGGCTGGGTGCGAACCGGCGGACCTGGTCGTAGCGAGGAAAGCAGCAATGCAGACCCTCCGCTACGGGGAAGATGTTTCCTTCCTGGGACACCAGTATCGGTCGTCCGAGGTGGAACTTCTGAGAATGGACTGGACTTGCCATCCAGCCAACGAGCTTTGTCTGAGTTGGGATAAAGCCCTCCCCACAGGTCAGGGGAAGGAACTGTACACGGACGGTTCTAAGATAGGAAGTAGTGTCGGCGCAGGTTTCTGCGTGATCTCGGATGGCAACGAGATGCACGCGGAACGAATGAAACTCTCGCCTAATTCCTCTGTGTTTCAAGCAGAGTTATTGGCGATCAGAGAAGCACTGCGTTGGGTGCTTGCTATGAACGGAGAAGGGGCCTATAGCATACACTCTGACAGCCAAGCGGCCCTGAAAGCGCTTGGCCAATTCGGGAGTAAGACTCCCCTTGTCAGAGAGATAAAAGTGCTATATAAATCAATGGAGAGTAGGAGGGTTACCTTCCACTGGATCCGAAGTCATGTCGGTACGGTTGGAAATGAACGGGCAGACCAGCTAGCGAAGGAAGCTACTGGTAAAGAGGAGATAGATTTTCAGATGCGAACGCCGCTGCAAAGCGTGCGGACGCAACTGAAATCAGCCACATTGGTGGAGTGGCAGCAGAGATGGGATGAAGGGGATACGGGTAGAAGGACATACCGTATCTTCCCCCGAATCTCGATAAGGTGCATTGAGAGTAATGGCTTCCTCAACCAAGTACTAACCGGGCACGGAGTGTCGCCGGAGTACTTCCGCAGATTTGCGGTTAGGGAGCGAGTGTGCATGTGTGGTGCCCAGACTGCAGATGTCGCACACATGATTCTAGAATGTGCTTCTCTGGCAGGGAAGAGAGCAACGTTAGTGCCAGAATTGGCAAAGACGAGGGACCTCTCGATCCTGCTCGCATACCCAAGAGCGAGACAGGGGCTCATCGAGATGGTCAAGTACCTCAAAGAGGAACAGGCGGTCTACCTAATAGAGGGGTGACCGAAGAAGAACGAAGAAGGAAGAAGAAAGAAGAAAAGAAGAGGAATGAAGAACCGAAGAAGGGAAACAGATGACTTGAGCCCAGAGTCGTCACCACAGAACCTACCCTAGTCCTGTGGTAATGTAAATACTGTAAATATTTCAATGTGAGAGGGCCCATTGAGCAAAGGACTTGTTTCCTAAGCGAAGATGGGTTCCTCAGTGTAAGTAACAATGTTTGTAACCTGTTTGTTTGAATAAAGGGCAGATGCCCCAAACAGTTCGCGCCAGCAATTATTCTCCCAGTCAGGGGCAGAGAGAAAAATTTCTAGCCCCTGCCCAAATGGCACGCACACCCGGGTCATAAAGGAGAGGTGGGAAGTGCCGGCAACGGGGGTAGCAGCGCACTGCAGGTCCACAGACCGATCCTGTCCGGATGGAGGAATGTCGGATCCAGGCAGGATTACTCGCAACGCCGTCACCAAAAATCTATTGAGAGAGTTCTCCTAACCCTGTCGAGTCCGCATTTGGACGGTACAGGATAATGGTCGTCAGCTAGTCGTTACCTTTATTATTTAGATCACGAATTTCCTCATAAAATTCTTCAAATTCTTCTTCAGGATGACTTGTGGTGGGTGCATAAGTTTGAATAATCTGAGCCTGGTATCTTCTCGAGAGTTGGATAACGAGTCGTGCAGCTCTGTCAGAGGAACTTTCAACTTCTACAACTTTATCCTTCAGTTTCTTGTTTATTATAAATCCAACACCACTAGTTCTGCCAGTATCTGTCCCACGATAGTAGAAGAGATGTCCACTTTTCTGTTCAATGAGATCTCCTTTTCTCCTTACCTCACTTAGCCCGACAATGTCCCACTTGATCCTTTGTAGTTCCTCTTCCAATTCAAGAAGCCTTGAATCAGAAGATAGAGAGCGTCCATTATACGTAGCCAAGGTCGGCATCAGATGGCAGCCTAGTCCGGTCCTCCGGTGATTCTTAGCACCCTCTGCCTTCATGTCGCACTGGCCGCTGCCTTGGCGAGGTACATTCCAGCTGGCGGAGACTGAGGGCCAAGATTTAAAGTTGTGGAGTCATTTTGGATACACCTAGAAAAGTCCGAAAACCACAAAAATTCAAAAGGGTGGCTTCGCTTTACTCTTCAAAATGCTGATAGGTCTTAAAGGTCCAGATACCTAGAAAAGGCCGAAAACTTCCCAAAATATCAAAACGGTGGCTTTGAAATATTGTCTGCTTGAATTTTTTTTACCACTTCTACACCTGAGAAGTCTGAAAACCGAAAAATTTAGAAGGGTGGCATATCTTTACTGTTCAAAATGTTGACCGGTTTAAAGATATAATATGCGAGAAACGTTGAAACGCTGGAAACATTCCATGAAAGTTTAATTTAAAATTAAGGTGCGCTAAGGCCTACTGCCGTTTTACGTCAAACCGTATGCATTGACCTTGTTCCAACTCGTAAAATAGTTACGGATGTTAAACTACTTTTCCCCTTCTTTAATTTTTTGTTCAAAAAATGATTTTATAGATTCATCGTACGGAAAAAGAGAACTACTGTTAGTCGTGTCATAATTCTTTGTCGAATTAATAAGAGCGAATGATTTCTTTGTTAGTTTTGCAAACAGAGCAGAAGCGGGGGAAGGGGGGGGGGGCTGTTTTATAAATTTTCTTAAGGGCCGAAGATTTGTAGTTACGCCACTGATGACTGCACAGCATTTACTCTTCGTATGACACATTGAAGTTTGTGCTGCACTTGGAAATCATGCTGAAAAAATTGCAAGAATGCAGACATGAGAAGAAAACACTCAGGGCACTTGGGGAAGAGGGGGTGACAAAGTCAATATTGCGAAGTCAACGAAATAAAACATATAAGCAGTGTGTAAGCGACGAGAAGCAAACATTTGACAGTGGCTAAACATAACGAGACATAACGAGTAAATCATAATGAGTAAATCGAATTAACGTTCTACATGCCGTGACGTCATTTATTGGGAAACGTTATTCTTTCTCTTAGTCCTGCTTCATAGTACGAAAGAACGTAAAGGTTGCCAACATTAATCTTAGACAGCCTGCATTCATAATTTCAAAACCTGAAATTAAAGACATTTGAATTCACCTGCTGCGTGCAAACGATGTCTTAGCCGTGTTTGTAATAAATGCTTCCTTCTGCTCTGGAAGGTTGCCAAGTCATTATCAAGCGTGCAGTGGTCATCACGGGGAATTCCATGACGAGGACCGCAAGTCTGACGTCATTTCCGAGAGACATAGCATAAAAAAAAAAGTCGTAAACAGCTCGATTATTCTAAGCAGCGGGGATTAATATTGTAACAGACTTCTAATACGGCGTTCTGGGTAGTTGAAGTAATTCAATGTGAATTGTGAAGTAAAAATAATTGGCACTAAATGGTCGTAACGTATTGAGAGAAATTTAATTTACTGCGCAATAGCAGACGTCGTACCACAAGAAAGTTGAGTAATATGTACTGCCATCCTTACATCACTCTAATATTTTGTGACATTTCATCACCAGTGTTATACAATAAGGGTTATTTCTAATTTTTTCTCCTTGCAGTTTTTGACAAAAATGCTTGTTTATAGGGAAGAGCCGGGAAGGTATTAAAAGCTAAATCGCATTAGAGGTTCGCAGCGGCCTTATTTCGTGGGCCCGGCCTGTCATGCAACTGAAGTTGCAGCTATTATTTAGGATCGGCTCGTGATGCGCGAATTTTTTTAATATTTTGTGTTTTAATTGAATTTTATTAAGTTGTGAAAATTAAATAATGAAATGAGCAATTATTGAAAATATTTAGGTATATGTAGAAAGAGGTATCCGGGTATTCTCTGAAAAGAAAGTCCAACCAAAAGTGAAATCAAAGATAAGGATAGCTGCAGAACTCGCCCGTGTTTTATAGTTCCGAAATTTGGACAACTAGAAAAAGGCGCAACTTTTCTTTTTTCTCTAAAAGGGAACTTCATTTTTTTAGCAAGTCTTTTGTAAAAAAAAAAGATCACCATGTTTCTGCAACTATTAGTCAAACTTGAAAAATTCTTTTTGCATTTGGAAGCTTGAAATATGTGAATGATGGATCATTCATTTCGCTCCTTTTTTTTTTTTACGATGTACAATTTCGCCGCTAGAGGGCGTAATTGCAGAAGATATCGAATTTTAAACACATTTTATTCCATATATTTGCTTCTAAACATCCGATTGAGTTTTTTTATCTTTCGATTCCATTTATGTCGATGATTATCTTAGGTACGGTCACTGCTTTTTCAAGTTGCTCATAGATTTTCCGCCAGGGAGCGTAAAAGTAAATTGCGTTTCCCCCGATATCTCGACTTCTAAAACTCCGATTTAAAAACTTCGTTCTTCATATGATACAGGTCCTGTTAAGTAATATTTTGCATATAACTTCTAATTTTTGGTAGATAATTGTTTGGCCACCAGGAAGCGCAAGTGTTAATTTCTGCTTCTGATGTATTTGCCACAAAAACTGAGCTTCTGAAAACCCTACTGAATTTTTTTTTCTTGAACCGATACCACTCACATCGACAAAATATTTGAGAATACTTTCTTTTTAAAATAGTGCATGTTTTCCCCGCCATGGGGCGTAGATGTATATCTTATTTGTCAGTATCTCCGATTCTAATGGTCCGATTTGAAAAATTCCTTTTTTGTTGGATAGTTTCCCATGCCACATGTTTTATATATAATTTCAAAAATTTCAAGTAATTCATAGATTTTCCGCTAGGGGGCGTAAAGGTAAATTGCGTTTCGCCCGATGTCTCTGCTTCTAAAACACCGATTTGAAAAATTATTTCTGCACTAGAAACAACTTCTGAGGGGAAATCTTTTGCATATAATTTCTAATTTTCGGTAAAAAATGGTTTGGCCACCAGGGGGCAAGTGTTAATTTCTGTTTCTGATGTATTTGCAGCAAACTCTTAGCTTCTGAAAACTAAACTGAAAAATTCTTTCCTAGACCGATACCACTCGCATCGAAAAAAAATTCAGAATATTTTCTTCTTAAAATAATGCATGTTTTTCCCGCCAGGGAGCGTAGATGCATATCTTATATTTGTCGATATCTCTGCTTCTAAGAGTCCGATCTGAAAAAATCTTTCTTTGTTGGAGAAAGTTTCCGCTGCGAAATGTTTCTCATAGAATTTCAAATGTTTTTTAAAGCACAAGTCTGCAACCAGAGGGCGAAAGTTCACGATTCCTTTTACAGCAATATCTACGGGATTAAAAGCACCGATTGAAAACTTTTTCTTCGGTCAGGTGTTACTGTTTTCCATACCGGTTCACTGACTTTTAATAGCTTTGATAAATTTAATTCGCGTCAGAACGGATTCAAAAGACTTGCTCGTTATATCCGAAAATTCGGAGTCATCTTTCTGGTTGTTTTCTGGGGGTCTGGTTAATTTGCCCGACGTTTACTTCACCGAAGGGTTACTTGACCGAAAATCACTTCACCGAAAAGATTGTTTCACCGAAAGATCACTTCACCGAAAAGATTGTTTCACCGAAAGGTCACTTAATAGAAAAGTTCATTTCACCGAAGGGTCACTTGATCGAAAGGTACATTTCCCCGAAGGGTCACTTGATCGAAAAGTTCATTTCACTGAAAAGTCTCTTTACCTAAAAAGTTCATTTTATAGAAAGGTCATTCTACCGAAGGGTCACTTTTATCGAAAACTTTGGATTTCATTACAGGATCTGTTAAAGCATAGTGCAAGTTCGGCAGACAGACCCCGAAACGTTAGGGGATTATACTCAAATTGCCCTTTTGATTTCTCCGTGTCACAAAGAAAGCAAAGATTTAGTTTTATGACAATTTTTTTTAAGACAATAGGCCTCGGTTTAGGCCTTTTTAGCAAATTTTAATCATGTTCATTGTTGCAAATTTTTTCATGCAAAAAAAATTAATTTTAGGTCCCTAGGACTTGCTTGGCTTAGGCCTTTTTATCCAATTTTAATCGTGCGAACTCATATTCATATGGTTTACATAAAAAGTCAAGTTCATGATGTTGCACATTTTTTCAGGCAAAAAGAATCAAGTTTAGGGCTCTAGGTTAGGCCTTTTTAGCAAATTTTAACCGTGCGTGCTTATGTTCATAAGGTTTACATAAAAGTTACTTTACATTTTATGTAATGCTTGTGAATATGAGTAAAGTTAAAATCTGCTAAAATGGGCTGTATCTAGGCCTACGGTCAAAACATTAATGTTTTGTGATTGAGTAAAAGTGGAACATTATTTACTTGATTTGCTATGTAACCCTTATGAATATGAGCTCGGAGGATTAAAATTTGACAAAAAAGGCACAGATCTAGGCCTCATAATTAATGTTATATTTCGAAAAACCTACTCATGGAGAGGTGTTTCATAGAAATTAAAAGTGTATTTTTTATACAATCCGATAATGTTTAGACTGCCAGTTTTCCTAAAAACCAGCACCACCCTCCAACAGTTCATTTACCAACAAAATTCTAAGTTTTTGATAGATTGACCATTCCGTGAAATGATCTTTCGATATAATGAACTTTTAGGTAAAGTAGTCCTTCGGTGAAATGAACTTTTCGATCAAATGTCCTTTCGATGAAATGAACTTTTAGGTAAAGTGACCTTTCGGTGAAATGAACTTTGCGTCAAGTGACCCTTCGGTGAAATGTATCTTTCGATCAAGTGATTTTTGGCGGAGTGATTTTCGGTCAAGTGACCTTTTGATCAAGTGAACGTTCCTCGTTTTCTGGAACGGGATATTACATGAGGAACACTAAGAAGCCATAAGAAATTTGAATGGAAAATTAAGAGGGCAAAAGTCGTAAAGGAAATGGAGTTCCGTGTAACAGGGAAATAAGGAGGCCACGATAAAGACGGTGGGAAGAATTAGTGAAGGGAATGAAACACAGGAGGAGAGAAAAAATGAAAACGTGTTCGAGCAGCAGATTTCAGGACCGACCGAGACAAACACCGATGCCCCCTTTTATGCAAGGAAGAGTCAAATGAAGTGCAGCTCTTGTACGGTTGCAACCGTTACACGGGCAGTATGAGGTCGAGGATCGTCATGTTGAAACAAATACATCAGTACTCAGAGGTTCACGTTGTTTGGATTTGATGGCAGTTCGAATATGATTCCTGATAAGATATGCATACATGTCACTGTTTACAGTGTTCTTCCTAGGTACGTAGCGCTCCAAAATTACGACTCTTTCATCCCAAAAGTAAGTCAGCATAACCTTCCCTGCAGTTGGCTGGGTGCCGAACTTCTTCGGTTTTGGTGAGGAAAGACAGCGCCTTTCTGGCTGATGATAGTGAACTAATGTATCATCTCCAGTACCAATACTTTGTAGGAAGCCAGCAACTTCTGCTTGGAAGCTCCGCAAAAGTTCTTGACAGGCATTGTTTCAAATTCTGGAGTCAGCTGGCGTGGCACCCACTTTGCAGACACTTTGTTGAACTGGAGCACATCATGGATGATGTGGTGCGCTGAACCATGACTGATGTTCAAAAGTTCGGCTGTTTCATCCACCGTCACTCTGCAATTTCCATCACAATGCCTTAAACTGCTGTCATGGACTCTACTGTCTTTGCTCTGTGTGCCTGACCCGGTCGAGGAGAATCTATCACAGAACTCACGCCTTTTTGGAACTTCTTAATCCATTCGTACACTTGCTGGAGGAAACAAACATACAGTACATCACCACACTGTATATCCCCATACTGCAACTTCATTCGACGATGAATTTCAATAGGTTTCACGCCTTCAAATACCCGAAAAACGGATGACAGAGCGTTGCTCCTCTTTGGTGCATGTTTCATGTGAGGCTGCCATATTTATACTACTGCTTTGACGTCACTAAGCTTGTCTGCACTGTTCTGCCACCTGTAAGAAAATATTTTAGTTATTGGGAAAAATATTGCCAGTTACAGGACAATGACCACTGTATTTGAATTTTTTTATCGCACTTTTAAGAATTTTATTTGACTCATGATAAAAACCATGCTGAATGAAAACGGAAAAAGCTATCGTTATGTTAGTTTGCTACAAAGAAGTTATACGTTGTAGCAGTGTAAGAAAGTTCATACAATACAACATCTGGTTTGAAATGGGAAATGTGGCTATTTGATTTGATTTGCAGGCATGGGAGTCGAAGTGCTGAGAAGTTCGTTTTCCTTATTTTCGAAGAATCTGTGGTGGTCAGATATAGTGTGGTACGCTGCGACTTTCCATTTCCGGTCATGTTCCGATTTATCGTTTTCTCTGTTGCACCAGGTAGACGGTCTGGAACCTATGCGTCGTTTACCTGAGGAAGTGTTGGAACCAGGATCACTGTGGATTCACAACTTAACCGAAGATTGTAAAGGAAGTATAGTGCTTTGGACAGTTGGAGGAAGAACGTCAGCCTCCAACTGTTGGAGGAAGAATTCACTTGTTCATCCAACTGTCGAGGAAGACTGTTGAAGAATTACAACTGGAAGAATTCACTTGTTCATCCAACTGTCGAGGAAGACTGTTGAAGAATTACAACTGTTTTTTGCCTTTAATGTCAGTAACAAGGACTACGCTCATTGAACAGAGACTACGCTCATGCTCATTTTGATTTTTTTTTTTTTACTTTAGTGTCAGTAACAGAGTTTCTGACACTAAAGGCTATATACGAACTGTTGAGGAAGAACGGCTGTTGAGGGAGACTTTGACTATTACGAGTGTTGAGGAAGACCTTGGCGACTGCTGAGGAATTTTTAACACTTGTTCCTCCAACTGTTGAGGAATTACGACTGTTTTTTTGCCTTTAGTGTCAGTAACAGGAACTACGCTCATTCTCATTTAACAGAGACTACGCTCATGCTCATTTTGACTGTTTTTTTATGTCAGTAATAGAGACTACGTTCATGAAAGGTGCGCCTAAAGTTCCTTTGATTCCTTTAGTGTCAGGAACAGAGACTACCACTAAGGTTCCTTTAGTGTCAGTAACAGAAACTACGCCCATGCTCATTTTGAATGTTTTTTTTTTTCCCTTTAGTGTCAGTAACAGATTTTCTGACACTAAAGGCTATATACACTGCTGGCCACCCAAAATGTAACACCAAGAAGAAAGCATCCGATTGGCCTGAAATTCGCAGCATGCGTCGCCCGCGAGAGGGCATGCAAACGATTACCATTGCAGGGCATATGCAAATCATGTGCGCCCGGCACGCCACCGAGAAGCACTATAAGAAGGGTGCACAGAAGGCGGGATGTAAGTAGTGGAAGTGTGTGTGCTGCCGGACCTGTGTGTGGGAAGCTTTCTGATGCCTCGTCGCAGAATACGGCAGTCATTCCAGCACGTTTCGGAGTTCAACAGAGGACGAATAGTGGCTTATCGCGAAAGCGGTTAATCGTACCGAGACATCGGCGCTCGTGTGGGACGACATCCAGCCATAGTGAGGCGAGTATGGATTCGGTGGGTGCAGGAGAGACGGGCGGACCGACGTGAGCGATTGCTGCAGCCGCAGCACACCACCGAACGACAGGACCGGCATGTTGTGCGGCGGGCATTGACGGCTCGCACCGCCACATCACGAACGTTAGCGCAGGAATTAGGGTGTATTGCGCAACAACCTATGTCAGCACGTACCGTTCGACGTCGTCTGCAGGAGCGGGGACTTGTCGCACGGCGTCCATTGCTCCGATTACAATTGGCGTCACACCACCGGCGTGTGCGGCGGCAGTGGGCCGTTGAACACCGCACCTGGCCTACGGAATGGCACGACATTGTCTTCTCCGACGAATCCCGCTTTTACCTGCAACACCACGATGGTCGGATCCGCATGTCGCGGCACCGTGGCGAGAGACTGTATGACGCCTGCATTATGCATCGCCATAGCGGTCCGTCGCCTGGCGTTATGGTTTAGGGCGCAATTGGGTATGACACCCGCACCCCTCTGGTACGCATCGCCGGTACACTCAACAGCCACCGCTATATCTCCGACGTTTTGGAGCCTGTAGTCCTCCCTTACCTGCCAGCGGCCACGTTTCAACAGAACAATGCGCCCGCACGTGGCACGCATCGTGCAACAATTCTTCACGGCCCACCAGGTGTCACTGCTTCCATGGCCCACCTGTTCTTCCGATATGTTGCCCATCGAACACGTCTGGTCGCTGATCGGCAACCGAGTGGCCGGCAAGTACCACCCGCAGCTACGCCTGATGAACTGTGGTAACGTATGGAAGCAGCCTGTACCGACACACCCCAAGCCCACATCCAAAGCCTCTTTCGTTCGATGCCGCGGCGTGTAGCGGCCGTTATTGCCAGATTACCAGCCATGGGGGCCACACGAACTATTGATGTCTGCGTGTTCCGCAAGTCGCACGGGCCTGTAAGCTCAATCGTTTCATCTTTGTATCTGTTGTTATGTGACCAGTAAATCTGACTTTGCTATTTCGTGTCCTTCTTGGTGTTGCATTTTGGGTGGCCAGCAGTGTATTACCTGGGGGGCCAGTACCCGGGGTCCGACGTCTTAACATTACTACCGATATTGAACATGTGTTTGATAATAATACCCGGGTTACATGTTCGTTTCTACAGATACATAGGGAAGAGTCAAAACATTATGACCACCTGCCGCCAAAACAGCACTTACCCGGCGAGGTATCGACGCTACAAGATTTTTAAAGGCGTCTTGTGGTATCTGGTACTACCATGTTATCAGCATATCCTTTAACTCTTGTAATTTACATGGTTGAGATGTCGCAGATGGAATTTGCTGTTCCAACACAAACAACAGATACTCGATTGGATTTGTTCCAACACAAACAACAGATACTCGATTGGATTATGATGATCTACTTCGCTTCCGTGTCACTTTCCTATCCTGCCCGATAGGAAAGTGACACGGAAGCGAAGTAGAAAGGGGGAGGAAGACGCCCTTATTTATTACCGGGGGAGAGTACCCGGGGTCTGACGGTTTAACGTGCCCAATCCGACGCACGGCGGATATTTAGTGGATCGAGCGTTCGTACCTGCCTGAGATCGAACCTGATGTCCTTTCCGTGGCAGTCACGAACGTTGCCCACTAGGCCACCCGCGGTCCCCATCCTTGATTGGATTAATCGATATGATTACTACTGATAATCAATATATGTAATTAATTACTACTGATAATTAGGCTAATAATAGTTGTGTGGCATGAATTTCCGCGATTGTTTTCGCGAATTTTACGGTTTTTTCTGTAATTTCGCTAATTTCAAATTTCGCTATCTGCAAATTTCAGATTTTTTTTTCTTACTTTTGCCTAGTTTCTATTATAATTTTTAGATTATTTTTTATATTTAAATAATTTTAATACTGTCTTCACTAGAATTTACACAAAAAATATACCGCAAGGTAATTCTACTCCAAAGCCCAAACTAGAACTTTAAATCATGAAAGAAATACGGGATTACACCATATAATACAAATTTTGAGGATGAGAAAACGATTTTTGGTGTAAATGTGACAAGGATGGTAAGTCACATAATATCCGAAAACTTGAAAATTTCATCTTCCTGGAGCGGGACTCGAACCCGCGTCTCCCAGATAGCGCCCAGGTATGCTAACTACTACACCACCCAGAACGCCCAAGTTTCCGTTAAGTTTTCGGATATTATCTGACTTACCATCCTAGTTACATTTAAACCAAAAATTGGATTGTCATCTTCAAAATGTGTATTATACGGTGTAATCCCGTATTTCTTTCATGATTTATCTGCTTCTCCGGGCAATCACGGGATAGGATTCTTAACCTCCAGATTCGCTAAATATGAATGCCGGTTGCTTCGACTAGCGAATCCTGTGATGGTTATATTAAAATTAATCGGAAACTTGAGACTTGGTCGTTTTGGGTGGTATAGTGGTTAGCGTACCCGGGCGCTATCTGGGAGACGCGGATTCGAGTCCCGCTCCAGGACGATGAAATTTTCAAGTTTTCGGATATTATCGGACTTACCATCCTTGTCACATTTACACCAAAAATCGGATTGCCATCTTCAAAATTTGTAGAACGTTAAACCTTGAATTACCTCTCAAGATTGTTCGTTACAAGAAAATTCTTATCGAACAAGCTAAACAGATAATTCTAGATCACATGCACTCTGCTGAAGAACGCATGTGTGGTCTTTCGTGACTTCCAGTCCCCGCTACTGTTGAATGACTTTGGCAAGTTGACACACTAATAAACCATAAACCGGATGTCGTCAATTGTATTCGTACTTTTTACTGGAAAAAGCTGCTCACAGAAAAGAGTGCGAGTTTCGCAGACGCTTAGCTTAGAAAATGTTTGGGCTCTTGTGTAAGTATTTAGTTTATAAAGTTTCTACATATTGTTTGTTAATTTTGAGAATGAACCACGTGAATAGAATGAGTGCATATGAAAGATGCAAGCAGTACAGCAAGGGAACGTTTCATGTGAACAAAAAGCTATTGTTCTGTTCGCGTTGTAACATACCAGTCAATTTTTCAAGAAAGGAGAGTTGTGAAAACCATTTAGCAAGAAAGCTGCAAAAAAAAAAAAAAAGGTGTGACCGAGCAGCCAACCGAAGGTAATGCAGAAATATGTTGAGAAATTAGTTGAGAAAAGAACTAAACAAGAACAGCATCGTTCAACAGAACTTCCGAAATTAACTGGTGCAGCTAACATACCACTTTCCAAACTGGATAACCCTACATTAAAAAATTACTTGGAAAATTCGTTGAAAGACATTGGTGTTATTCCAAATTCAAATTGGATGCGTAAATGTCATTTGCCGAAAATATATGATATTCACAAACAACAAGTGAAATATTTTTTTAAGGCTGTCTTTGAATGAGTGTAAGATAAATTCTATCCTATATCTGCAATGTAAATTCTTTTGTACACATTTTCTCGAAGACTTTGTATTGCTTGAAATTTTGAGCACAAATAAAAACGACCTATAGCTAATATGTGCCACAGTTATTATTCCTAAAAAATCGTTAGAATTTTTTTTTAATTCAATTTATCTGACTGGAAAGTATTCCAATTCGGTCGCTAGATGGCGCGATAAGTTAGCTCAGCAGTGTTTCTGTGTGGAAGAAACGAAATCTCTCATTTCTGTCTGATTTTATTTTTAATTATCTAGGCCAAATAGAAATAATTGAATGCGGCCAAAAATGAGACTGGAATCTTGTCTCCCATAAATCACCTTAAATCCTACTGTATGTTCATTTTTTGAAGAGAAAATGTGTACATTAGCAGAGAACCCTTGAATTTGAGCTATAGAAACTCCGCCTACCTGCTAACTCCACCCCAAACAACGTTATTGGTTAAAACGTAAAAGCGCGTATTTTGTCTTTTCATCGTGGAGCCAACGAGAGACCTGCCGCACCGGTGGCGCAGTGGTCTAAGGCGCTGGCCTCTGATCATTCGTCCGTAAGGGGTCCGGGTTCGAATCCCGGTCAGGCATGGATGTTGTGTTTGTCTTACGGCACTGGCTCTCTCCCTTCCCTGGAACCAGTGACCCTAAATTAGGGTCACTGGTTCCAGGGAAGGAGAGAGCCAGGGACGGGCGACTGCTTATAGCCCATTGAGTTGCTCATGGTGGTCGTTAAACCTCCAATCAAAAAAACAAACAAACGAGAGACCGCTTCCATTCTGAATATGGCGAGTTCTGCAGTGATTCGGTGATACCAACTTCTGGGACAGTCCCTAAAGACGTAAAAGCCACGCCCAAGGAGTGATTTTTTGCGCCATCTATCGCAGAAGAGGAACCCTAACAATCATTCAAAGACAGCCTTAAAATCAGTATCCGGTATAAGTAAGCATCGTAGCAGACGAAACAACTGATTCTGAAGATAGGTACAATTTGAATGTTTTTGCTGTTCCATCAGCTGAAAAGAATGTTGAAGGCTGTATATGCTGAAACCTATTTGAATGCAATCTTCCTCGAGTGCATCGCTTTGTAGTCCGCAAATTTTAAAGCTGTTAGGGAGGCAATACTTCAGTGCTTCAATAAGTATAAAATGCCTTTTGCGAATATAACAACTTTTGTGGCAGACAACGCATCTTACATATCCAAAGCGTGGGGAAAGATGATCAAATGATCATATGTAGAGGATTTTAGGAA
Organism: Macrothele yani; assembly: GCA_039090855.1. NCBI lineage: Eukaryota > Metazoa > Arthropoda > Arachnida > Araneae > Macrothelidae > Macrothele > Macrothele yani. Next base: position 142,317,892 of record CM077001.1, read on the forward strand.
GGGAGTGTCTGACCTCAGGTATTAAACAACCCTTAGAAATAGGAAGCTAGGAGATTTAGGTTAGAGTGCCCGATAGGAAAATGACACGGAAGCGAAGTAGAAAGGTGGAGGAAGACGGCCCTTATTTATTACCGGGGGGGCACTACCCGGGGTCTGACAGCTTAACGTGTCCATCCGAAGCACGGCAGATATTTAGTGGGTCGAGCGTTTGTACCTGCCTGGGATCGAACCTGAGGTCCTTTTCGTGGCAGTCACGAGCGTTGCGCACTAGTCCACCCGCGGCCTTGCGTGGGGAAAAAGCCTGAAAGGTGAATATTTGAGGAAATGCGGTATTTCACGAAATTTCGGGGTAAATTTCGCGATTTACCCCGTGACCGCCCTGCGAATAATGCCCTTTTTTTTCCCGCGATAAAATTACTACCCTACTGATAATCAATATCAGTAATCAATTATGATATATTTCTGTCATATTCAGAATAGAAAGGCTGTTAATTTTATTTTTGCACACCGTATAACCGCTTTTTTTTTTTTTTTTTTTTTTTTTTTTTTGTCAAACTACAGCTCTCTTTAAAAGCTTACTAGCGATTCCTTGAATGCAAAGGTGAAATTATATTTGTGGAATACGTAGCGTTCTGCTCCATTTCCTTTGGTATTAGATTTTGCTTGTTCGTTCAATTCAATTATCTCAATTAACCGCGAACAGAAAGCTCTTTAATAGAACTTCGGAAGAAAAAAAAAAGGTCGAAATTGAAAGCCTTTCTTAAACTCATTAAAACGGAACGGAAGTTAATGCGCAGTAACGTAAGCATAGAGTAAGTTTTGAGTAAAAAGAAAATGAGCTGCTTCTCCTCTGGCGAATCGCATATCCCACGCGAAAGCGGAGATTGAAAAGCAGCAAGTGCGCAAAGAGTTTAAATTCGTTCCGTCTTAAAAATCAATCTTGTTTTTGAATAGCAACTGAACCATGACAGGGTTCTGTTTAAACTTCCGAAGCATTGCACTAGGTAAATCGGTCCATACTCATTCGTCAACTCATTAATTCGACATGCGACTATTTTTACCTCACCTAAATGACATCTAATCTGTGACATATGTTACTTAATTCGTTTACAGGTCATCTCTCTTTTCTAGGCTTAAAATAATAATGTTCGAAGTTACACAGCGTTTACGCAAGCCGCATTAATCAGCGTCCAATTATAAGGCTCATAACTTTTAATACCACATTACGCCATCGCTCAACCTTAATCTCCGCAATGAACCAAATCAATTTTTCATCGCGAAAGCTAAAACTGATTTCTTTATCACTGTAAAAGATATGGTGATACGGATGCTTTACGCTTCCACTTCGATGTCTTCACCGAAACGTTGAGCACAGTTTTATCAAAACTGAAAAGTATTTTGCTGCTTGAACAAATCCGAGTAAGGAACGACTCTGCTGTTTCGAAAACGCTTATTTACGAATATAACGTTTAATTTCGAGAGCTTCATTCCTTACCTAAGTTTCCAGGGTTGCGGTTGTTCTTAAGAGATTAGTTATCGCCTCGAGCTTGTATTTGTACAAATGCGTTTCCTACTTCCTCAAGCGCATTTTTTCACTCCCCTGTCCACTTTCACATTTATCGCAAGGATTCTCAGCAAGAGTGACCTAATAAAAGTGCATTTCATTTCAGTGTTGCAACTGTTGCTTCCATTTGATGAATTTATGTGTTCGATAATGATTGTTAGAGCGCCGCCTACACCCCCATGGTAATTCTCAAGGCTATACCTGAATGCTGGTGGAAACAGAGGTTAAAGCTCAATACGAAAATACACAGTTCATTTAAAATGAAAAAAAAAAAAAATTGGGGGAAAACTCTCTCTATGATTTATTTCACTTCCAAGTTACACCTTTCATCCGGGCTATTTCAGTGGAGGGTATTTTCTTTTGTTAGTGTTTATATGACTTTTGCAGCGCATGTATTTGCCCACCCCAAAATGTTTTCGGATTTCTTTCCTACAAACTCGAAATTAGAAGAGATGTGACTGATGTATATTAAAAATGATGCCACCATATCTTATTAATGAATTAAAGATTTTTAAGATTTTTTCGTACAGTGCCATCACGGCCAGACAAAGAAACACGAGGGCCCACCCAGTGCCAGGAAAACGCCGAGGCTACCGTAGAAACAAACACTATATCTATCTATCAATATCATCAACCATTGTCTATCCATTGCTGGATGAAGGTCTCCCTAAATTATTTCCACAACTTTGTGTTGAGCCAGAATCCGACATGTCATTCCGACATGCTTCCGAATTTCATCCACCCATCTTTCACCCGGACGGTCATCTGGTTATTCTTAGCATCTATTGCTTTCATGCTGCTTTGGCCGCCGCCTTGGCCATGTAATACATTTTTTTTTGTAATACGTTAGCCGGAGACGGAGGTTCATTGAATAGGTTTGCCATAACTCACCACGCTAGCGAAGCGAGTTGGTGAGTGATGGATAGGATTGCCTCTAATCCCGCTGGAATTGGTATATACCGCTGTTAGTTGTGGTCGATCTCTCTCACTCTCGGTCGACTCCTATCTGTTTCTCTCTCGATCTCTTTCTCTCTTGGGCGATCTCTCCCTCTCTCTTTTGGTCGACCCCCCCCCCTCTCTCCCTCAGTTGATCTCTCTTTCTCTCTTGGGCGATCTCGATCGCTCTTTCTCTCTTGGGCGATCTCTCTCTCTCTCTCTCTCTTGGTCGATTCTCTCTCTTTTTCTCCTGGGCGATTTCTCTCTCTTAGTCGATCTATATCTCTCTCTCGGTTGATATCTCTCTCTGTTGGTCGGTCTCTCTCTCTAAATTATATATATGCTCACATTTCCTTCTACTTAACTTTTACATCAAGTGAGGGAGCTATTTTGCTTTTTCCTATAAGGCAAACTTGATTGTGTAACTTGAAAGTCGTAGAATCTGATTTATGATCTTCGAATTTGCAATAATCATTTAATAAATTCTTAAACAAATAGATTTTAATGTGAGGCAGTAATTTCAGGGAAGAGTAAAAAAGAGTTTTGTGAATATTGAAACTGCTCCTTTAACGAAAGCATTGGAGGTTGATCAATAAGAGGATGCAACAAAATTACACAAAATGTATTACTTTTACAATAATAATAATAATAATAATAATAATAATAATAATAAAAAGTTCACCAATGATTAGGGCATTTCCAGAAACACTTTTAAAGGGGCCGTTGTTAAACAAGGGGCATGTGTCCTGAATACCATATGGTATCAAGTAGTCTAAGTCGCTGTTTGCTCACTCCTCTTGCCAATGAGCTTGGGTTCCAATTCCGGGTAAGTCATGGAAGCTGTGCTTTTTTTAATAGCATTGGTTCTCTCATTTTCTTAGAACTAGCGGTTCAAAATGTGGGACAGGCAACTTCTGTCAACCTTACAGATACACGAGAAAGTCGTTTAAAAATAAAAACAAAGAAAAAAAAAGGAAAAGCAAGATGCGTAAAAGATGATTTTGTGAAAATTATAAGCTGAGTGGCCCATCCTGCCAAATAGAGACGGATTGAGACAACCAAACCAAGCCGGGAATTTTGGTCTTGTAGTCCATTATAAAAGCACACATATCTACAGAGGAACATCACATACATTCCCTCATGACTATTTTTTTTTCTAGATCCCGAATGAAAGAGAACTTTTGAAATACGCATTGCAAAACGAATTCAGTCGTAAACAAATGTTAACAATTTAACGGTGAATTTTTTTTTTAATTCCCCTCATGACTGAATGTAAGATCAAACCGTACACGCTCAAAATTTTTAAAATTCCCTCATGACTGAATGTAACATCAAACCGTACACGCTCAAAATTTTTAAAATTCCCTCATGACTGAATGTTACAGATACACGCTCAAAATTTTTAAAATCCCCAATCCCCCTCATGACTGAATGTAACACCAAACTGCACAAGCTTAAACAGGGGTGTTGCATCAGATAATTTCCTTTGAAACATTTGGTTTCAACAAAAAAAAAAAAAAGAAAAAAGCTATTATCTTGAAGACCTTCAAGACCCCCCCCCCATTCCTAACTAAATCACTGTGAAGATAACTCCAACAAAATTAATTTTTATATAATTTTTATTTTGTCACTGATCGCCTACGGCGCAATGGTATTGGTACCTTCTCTTTGGGTAAATCCCATTTTAAAGTCTACCAATTATTTTGACCCGTGAACCACCATTCTGACATATGAAGCAGTGTTGCTAAATCGTTGTTTCTCAAGATAAAGGTGTGTGGGACAAGGATGTTAGCGTGTGGATAAGGGGAGTGGGGATCATGGGCTATAACAATGCGCACTAGTGTCTCATTCAAGATTAAAAAGGAGGGCAAAGCATACCAATGACACTGGGCTATAAGTCCAGCAACCTGCGTTAAACTATAGTTAGCGTTAGCTTAATTTATTTAAAACAACGTGTTTCATCCGACGGCAGAAGTTTGATATGTCATTTCAGAGAAAACGCCCAACATGTAGATAGCAGAAAGCTTATGAGTACCAAAACAATTATTTGTTCGTTCAAAAATTAAAAAAAATAAAAACTAGACAAAAAAAGAATACGAGAAACTGGACCACCGAGAAGCATCCCGATAGGCTAATCCGCTCTTGTTGCCAAACTGAGTGGACATCAACCGAAACTGAATCCAAATGTGCCATTTGCTTTGTAACAATTTAACTGTCAAGCCAGAAAAATTTCTGTAAATAAATACCATTTGAAATTCAAAGAATTCTCGCGAATTTCGTTTGAAGCGAATAGATACTATTAATGTCCGTTTAAGCAAGAATGATATACAAGATCCATCTCTATCCAATACAGAAAGAAGAAAAGTACAATAAAACCACGTCTATGCGTTTCTCACTTATACAGTTTTCTTATTCTACGTTTCTCACTTATACGTTTTTCTTATTTATATATAAAATGCTGCCGATTCAAAAATTCTGAATTGCCCTTAACGTTAAATTTTTCTTGTTATGTTTAAACTTTTTTTTCAATTATAAGTTAATTTCATTTAGTCCCTTGGAGAACGTATAAACAGGGTTCCACTGTACTTCAGCATAGACGCTTCATTCCTCTCATGGCTTTCGACCTACTATTCTTAGTTTAGAGGGCTCTTCTGGGAGCCCTGATGGGGCGGGGCTTCGGAAGGTCATGCCATTGTTTTTATCTTTAGAGGGCTTCGGGTCCATTAGCTTGGCGCCCTCTCCGGGGCACGGTGGGTGTTTGTAGCTTGTTGTAGCAGTAGTCAGTTTCGGGTTCACAACCATCATCGGGTTGGTAGAAAACAGCCCTAACCATTAAGCCACTCACAGTCCCAAGAAGGTAAATCCGTATTTGCTTAAACCTAAGACAAGCCTGCAATTGGGCAAACAGAAACAGCACACGAAATCCTGGAGCAGGCTGAATCTTCCTGTGCACAAATTAAAAGGAAAGCCGAAGAGGTAATAAATCTTTCTCCGTCGAATTCGGTGCAGGTTGATTTGATAAAGCAAACCGAAATCACTGACAACCAACATTATTTGAAGCATGCTGAATTAATTCCATCTTTGCCAAGTACTTCGTTTTCGAGAGATCTAAGGTTTTTTGTACGCAAAGTACTAGTGGAAAAACCATCGACAAGGACACTTTATTCTCGAGGCCTTGCTCAAATGAGTTAATCTGCTTTTTTATTAAGCATCCGATTCATCCCCTTACGGGATCGTTTTCTTGGAGACCAATGTTGACATTTTGTAAAACAGATGGTACAAAGAAACAGTAGTGACTTATAATATGCGAAATATTACAATAAGTCTTTTTACTGCTCAGTGTGCTTATCCTATTCGTAAGCTAAAGACGGAAATGCATTCGTTAAAGGAATGGGTGACTGCGGGAACCGGTGAGACAATATTATAAACTACTGTTTGCGAAAATTGAAACACCATGAAGGAATGATGGTAAACTTACCGGATATGCAGAACAGAGTATGACATGCAAATGATTAGAAGTGCAGAGTCGTTGCGCATTTCTGAGCCCGGCAGCGCCCTCTGGACAGTCGTGTGAGCGGTATAAAGAGCGGGCTGTTTAGGATACACACCAGTAGTGCATCGCGGACAGCGAGTTGTTAAAGGGTCTCCAGGATTCAATAATGTCTCGGCGACAGCCTTCGTCGTCGCTGATACATTATTGAATCGAGTTATAACAGGAACGAATGATTGGTCTGCGTGAAGGTGCGTTTTCGTACCGCGACTTTGCGGCTCGGACGGAACATAACGCCACGAAAGTGATGCGCATGTGGTGGCAGTGGGCACACGAGAACCAGTTGCATCAACAATCCGGCAGTGGACCGAGAAATATGACGACCCCTCGGGATGATAGACACCTTATCCGCATGTCAGTGACGAACCGTTCCGCATCTTTGCAAGTGTTAGCACAACAGTTGAGCCCTACAACAGGTGTGGCATTGTCTGCCTCCACAGTTCGACGCCGACTGGTTGCACGCATCCCTTCTACGGTGGATTCCTTTGACCCTGAACCATAGACGCCTCAGGCTGGAATGGGGTTTTCAATACAGACAATGGCGTACTGATTGGCAACATGTCGTGTTTTCGGATGAATCCCGATTCAACTCGGACTACCATGATAGCCGCAGGCGGTATTGTGGTGAGCGCCTTCTTCCAGCATCTATTGTCGAGCGTCATACGGGCCGAACGCCAAATGGGATGGTGTGGGGTGCCATTGGGAACCATTCGCGATCTCGGCTGCTAGGACTTGAGGGCAATCGCAACAGCGACCGCTACATCAAGGAAGTTGTATAGGCAGAAGTCATACATTTCCTTCAGAGTACCCCTGGCGCTATATTCCAGCATCACAATGCGCAACCATATGTTTCCAGGACTGTTCAAGCCTTTTTTTTTTTTTTTTTTTTTTTTTGATTGGAGGTTTAACGACCACCGTGAGCAACTCAATGGGCTATAAGCAGTCGCCCGTCCCTAATTTGGGTCACTGGTTCCAGGGAAGGGAGAGAGCCAGTGCCGTAAGACAAACACAACATCCATGCCTGGCCGGGATTCGAACCCGGACCCCTTACGGACGAATGATCAGAGGCCTTCGCTTAGACCACTGCGCCACCGGGGCGGCCTGTTCAAGCCTTCTTCGCCGCACAGCAGATACAGCTTCTTCCCTGGCTTGCACGCTCGCCAGACATGTCGCCTATTGAGCATGTCTGGGATATGGTTACTCGGCAAATGGTCTATCAAAGTCCTCCAGCGGTCAGTATCAATGATCTGTGGACTCGCATACATTCCCCCTGGCAAGGAATTACCCAGGACACCATCCAACGTCTTTTCGATTCAATGCCACGCCGTTTAGAGGCTCTTACTGCAGCTCGCGGAGGCTTCACAAGATACTGATTTTTGCAGGTAAAAATTGTTGTATTGTTCTGAAAATTAAATTTGCACAGTCATATCAGTAATGTGTGGATAAATTTCATTCGAATCGCATGATTCCTTCTTGGCGCTGCAATTTTAAAAACAGTAGTGTATTTAGGAGTTTAAACCGTTTTGTCACATTTTCGCAATTTTATTTGAAAGTAAGAAAATACCGCTTAACCAGCCTTTTTTAAGGAGAAATAAGGGGGATGGGAGTAGTTGCTTAAAATAATGGTATGTAACCGTGGATCGAATTTATACGTGAAAAGTACAAGTAATCGATGCAGGAACAGCAGATTTAGAGTTGGTCACGCAAACGATATTCATGTGGGTCCGAAGTTCTAAATTTAAATTTGTTAAATTTTCTCGCAAGCTTTAGATACTTAGATGCTTATTTTGTTCCAGATATGCGCAATCAGGAACGGCAGGCAGTGTCTATATTAACATAATAAATAAAAAAGCATTATATCGTCAAAAAAATAGTTGCCACCCAGAAGGACGTGTCGGATTGCAGTACTATTCGGGAGGAAGGTAGAAGTTACCAGGAATAATAAACTATTAAACATTGAGACTGATATGGACAATATTTATTGAGCTGCACGCCAATAAGAACTGCCTCTCAGTATGGCGTCGGGCCGCCATGTTTTCTCACACAGCATGCCAGACGTCTCGGCATGGAGTTGTTCGGGTTCCTAATGGTGTCCTGCGATAAGCCAGCCTATGCAACTTGAATCTTCTCACGCAGTTCCTGCAGGTTTTGCGGTAGGGGTGGAGTGAGGATAGCGCGTCTAATAGCATCGCACACATTTTCAATCGGCAATAGGTCTGGCGATGCGGCTGGCCATGACAAAGTGTCAGTGCCTTGAATGCAAGCTCTTGAGATAGCAGCAGTATGTGTACGAGGGTTGTGCTGTTGAAAAATCGCACCGGAGTGAGCGTTCAGAAAAGGTAGAGCCACTGGTTGCAGGACCTCATTAGCGTAAAGTTGGGCTGTCAAAGTGCCTGTAATGAATACGAAAGGTGATCTGGCATCGTATGCAATTGCACCCCACACCATGACACCAGGCCGTCTGGACGTGTGACGCTCGACAACAAACCGTTCATCTTGGCGCTGACCACGGTGCCTTCACACGCAGTTTCGTTGGTCGTCTCCCCTAAGACAAACGCGGGACTCGCCACTGAAGATCACTCGCTGCCCTTCTGAGCGGCTCCATGACTGTCTGGCACGACACCATTGCAGTCTTTGGCCACGATGCAATGGTGTTCAGGGCAGTCATCGTAACGGTCTGCATGCGTGTTGTCCTATGTCGTGCAGCCGTCTGCCAATGGTGCTGGCACTAATCGGACGATGCACGAGGGCACCACTACTCGCTGAATATCCACAGTCGTATTTGTTAGGTCACTCCGCGCATGTCGGACAACCCGTCGGTCCTCTCTCTCTCTCCGTAGTTAGTCTAGGTCTCCCAGACCCTTCCTGTCGCTGCTTCTTGCCTTGTTCTACCCACTGCTGCCAAGAGTGCTATGGTGATATCCGCACCACCGGTATGGTGAGCAATACGGCGATAAGACCATAAAGCTTCCCGGGGCCAGACGATGTGGCCCCCTCTCGAACTCCTCTAATTGCTTTCGAACTTCTATCGGAGGCATATTTCACTTGCAAGGGATCCAACCAAGACAACAGCACGAGTCAGAATGACAAGCACGCGCTACGGGACGACCTTATACAGTCGGTCAGGCACAGCGCTACGACCCCTCCTTGCTTGCGTCACATGCGCGGCCGAGCGTGATACTTGAATCATTTGCATGTGTCACGATGTCGAATCTACCCACCAAGTTTCATTCCTGTCGGTTGCTTCCTTCTAGGTGCAACTATTTTTTTGACGATGAGTGTATATATATGGGCTGATATGGATCTGATCGCGTAGACTGATTAGTCGTATTCAGTCCGGCCCTGGCCACGTTATACTCTCTCCTCGCCTATGGCATTCATGTACTCCCTCAGAAATTAAATCATTTCTTTCCCACCTATGTCTCTACATGTGTGCTAAATTTCTTCCCATTTCGTGTTTTCTCTTATGGAGTGGCATCCTCTACCTCGTGCAGTGCATGTTATGTTAAAAAAGGAAATCTTTTAAATTTATGGAACACGATATCTAAGGCATTTGTAGGAAATATGAAAAATAAGAACATGACTTTTGTGTGACTGCTTGATTTCTAAATAGTTCTTTATCTGACGTTTTTATGTTCTATTCGTTCAGAAAAGTGTTAAGGATATGAATTTACATTTGATGAATACTTACACACCGTAAAATTATCTGTTGTCATACATGCGTGTGTAGATTTAATTTTTTCTTTCTTGGTGATGAAAAATAATGTCTACAACTTGTGAGACTATCTAGTCGTATACCTCTCGTCAGAAGTGAGTCATTCCTTTCTTTATTGTTAAAGTTTTATTACTGTACAACCGAAAATTCTTGTCATAATTTCGACATTTTAAAACATCCAGGTCACTCTTCGCTTTCTTGAAAATGGCACTTAATAATCACACTGTACAAAATAAGTGGCGTAAATTCACGGAAAATTTCTGAAAATAACGTGAACCAAATTTGCAGTAGATATCCGTAATTTCACAAAAATTTTCGTTTTTAAAAGTGCCCGTTTATTTTAACTTCCGTATTTTCACTGATTGTATGGAATCAGAAATTCCGCCCATCTCAGAAAATTCCATTTCAGATTTTTCGGTATTTAAACCGAAATTGCGCAAAATCGACGACCCTGCATTTTTCAAGCCCTTGCACCAGATATTCCTTTCACAGCAGTCAGGATCGAACCCGCGTCGTTAGGGCTGGTTGAACAGGTAACGCGCGCCTTTTAACCACCGAGCCAGGAACACTCTGAAATCAGAATCACGTTCATCGTACGCAACGATGAAAAAATTTTTTTTTTTTTTTTGTCATTAATGTGGGTGATTTAGTTATTTTATTTTCTCTTGTAGCTCATTATTTTTCTGAATACGTTTGTAATAATTTTATTTTTCTGTAGAAGGACTTCTCACAAATTAAGCATTTTTCGTCGTGATTTTTCGAAACAACAATGTGCTTTGCAGCTTGATCTTTTTAAAACTGACAATTACTTCCAATTATCTTTAAAAAAGGGGGAAATATTAATTATTAAGCTTTTATTATCTATTTATTTTAATTATTGAAAATAGTATTATTTCACAAAACTCCTAAATATAAAATTTACTCTTCATAGCTATAAATACCTTTTGTCTTAAGGAATCCACAGACTGTTACATAGACATCGTATAACTGCCTGTACAAAAGGTAAGTACCCTGTTTCTTATAGCAACAATATATAATAAATAGCTGGTGCAAAAAATGCGGAAGAGGAAAAGAAATATCGTGTGTCATAATAAACAAAATTTAGGCGATACGATATCCACAATATCCGATCTCGCTACAGCAGTGGCGTATATTCGAGGCAAGCTAGGCTAGCTAGCTGCGAAGCCCATGGAATGTACAAATAAAAGTCAATTAAATATACACAAATAAAAGCCAACTAGCAACGGTATTAAGATATTTTGATGCTTTCACTGCGAAAAAACACGTGCGGATTCACTTCTTTTGACTAAGATCAGTCTGACGAGCAAAAACCAACGGGTCTCTTAGAGATGGGATGGTGTCATTGTAACGCAAACAATTCAACCAGTCAGTATTTGCTGTTCTGATCCGAAGGCCTTCGATGCCATCGCCAGCTAGCGTTTCCATGACAACTTGGCTGAACAGATGAAGGGGAGTGCTTTGGCAACGGTTCGCTTAGAAAAGAGAAGACTTGGACTACATTAGTCATTCGCATGATCTGCCGGTAACAGTATGTGTTTCGCGAGAGTTGTTTCAGTTTGTGTGAAGTGTCAATGAATTAAAATTAGTGATATTGTATCTTAAATTCGTGGTTTTCTTAGATTCGAACTGTTTTGATAAATTTTGTGAAAGCTTTCCTGAACATCTACTTCCAGAACTTAAAGAACTGTATGCTTCAATTTTTGATACAGCTCGACTAAAAAATTTACTAAAGGTGTTTGATTTCCTTGGTGATTACAAAAAGAAATCAGTAAGAGACATTTCTTGTCACATAAAGTTGAATAAATTGTTGGACATTGTGTTTAGTAATGTGTACAAAACAGCAGACCTAATATTAAAGTTTACGTCAACAACTGCAACTGCCGAAATAAGTTTTTCTGCATTAAAAAGAATCAAGATGTATCTTAGAGCCATACAAGGAGGGCATGTACATTTGAGCAATCTGTCGGTTTTGTCAATAGAGAATTTTTTTTTTTAATATCAAAAAGTACTCGGAAGAAACGTTTTATGAAATCGTAACACTCAAGTCCACACAAAAGGAAAAAGAATGGAGTTCATGTACAAATAAGTGTTCAAATCCTAATCCTCCTAATTATTTGGTATCATGTTAGCAATACCATGTACCTAAAATTTAGAAAAAAGTTACTTCTATCACTTAACAGGTGAAAAATAAACTTCGCAATTAAAAAAAAAGCAGTACTGGGGGGGGGTATAGCTACGCCACTGAGCTACGGAACTTCGAATCACCAATCGCTCCTATTACCGGTAATTTCTCGTCATGCGGATACGGAAAAAGTGATAACGTAGTTTTTCCGTCAATATAAGAAAATATTGCAGAAAGGTTTTTGAAAATTCAGAATGTTCCGAAAAACCCCGTGAAATTCAGGTTTCTTTCAGTCATTTCACGAAAAAGGTTGTATCAGAAATATGCTTCGTGAATCCACGAAAGTAATGACAAAAAGTGTCTCTCGAATTTCAGATAAATTTTTACAGTGCATAGTTTTAAGGACGTATAGAGATTTTGTATTTTTTGAAACCCGATTTGGGTGGGGGCACTTCTACGAAAAGGGCCTGCGGCCGTGGATGAGCTTTTTGTTGAGTTATAAAAAAAAATATATGTGAGATTTCTTTCTTATAAATTTGTACGAGCACAATTGACACAAAACTATAACGTGAAACATGCTGGGTTACACACGTTACAGAACCTTCGGCGTCACCGACAAAAGCATGAACTCCGTAAACAAATGTTAAGAAGAAACTGTCCTTCAGCAACGAAATTCTGAATACCCTCCCCGTCGTCAAGAGACGAATCCGATTATATCAATGGTTTCTAACTGCGTATAAAAGCACAGAAAAGAAGTCCTTCATGATGAGAATTATTTTCACTTTTCCTGAACTTCTTCCCTGTTTTAATTTTTTCTTTCCTTTTATTATATCCGTCTTTGAAAGGTTGTTTGGAATGAGCTTCAAGGGCAAGCAGCCACAGGTAAGGACTTGGCCCCAGCAACGAGAACCGCAGCAACATCATCTCCCGAAATATAATCTCTGTTCTGTTTCCACTAGCTGTTCATTGTCTGCTCCTGCGAAGTGACGACTGGCATTGGGAATGCAAGCCGGTGAATTGTCTATCCCTACAGCCATGCCTGGTCTCTCTCTCTCTCTCTCTCTCTCTCCGGCTATTTGCTTTTTGTTTTTGTCTAAACGAGAATGTCTGGTACGTCTTTCGAACGTGGGTAGTCGAGCGAAACGCCGTCATCAGAAGTGGAGACTTCCGCAAGCTTGTGAGTTGAGCGAGGAATGTGGAAACCATTGGCCTGACCTCCGTTATTCTCTACGTGCATAAGCATCGGAAAACGCATTATCTCGTGACAAAAACGAAAAAAAAAACACCTCAGGAAACTATTTCCAAATTCCTACTTTTCTGCTGAAATTTTGTGCATACGAAATGCAAAACAGTGACAAAATTCTGCGTGTTGTTTACCAGGACATGCCGGTTGGTGATGACTGCGCCATTTTACCGATATGATTTCAGTTGTCCGATGGCATCAAAAAATCTGGTGTAATGCTCCTACATTTTCAACATGCTATGCTCTAGGTGTAAAGAAGGTAAAGTACAAAGTCAACTACGTGAAAAAATGTACTATATCTGATACTTCATAGGCGAACGACGTGGGAGGATTAACAACACACTTATCTTTCTTTTTTGTTTCTTAATGGACTTGTGCTTCACATGTATGTTTCTCCACCACTGTTTTCCAACGCACGTTTTTTTATTTTTTTTATTAATTTATGAGGGCCAATTTAAATCTATGAGTAGAACATTGGGAATGCAAGCCGAGACCGCAGTTAATGCGCAGTTCGTGACCGGCGGAAAACCCATTAAATCCGGACACCCGCTAAATCCGCTTTAGAGTGAAAAACTCGACCATGTAAAAATATGCATACCTGACAATATGCAAATTTTTATATAATTCACTGAAAAGCCAAAACATTATGAACGAATGTACAGCAATTTACAAAAGTCCATTTCTAAATTTATTGAAAAATAAGATTTTAAGACAAACAACTAATTACTAATCAGAGATATTTGAAAAAAAGACACCACAGATGAATACTTACATTCTTCAGAACACAAAAAGACCGAAATCAGCACTTTCTGTGGCCACCTGTTTTTTTTTTTTTTTAACTGGCAGAATACGATGGGGCATACTCTCAATGAGGGATTTTCAGTAGTCACTTGCAATGTCTTTGCACCACACGTACTTTATCGCGTCAATCAAAGCTTGGGAATTTGATGGCTGTTTTTCTGCTAACATTGTCTTTTGAAATGGTCCACAAATTTTTGAAGGGGCTAAGTTTGAGACTATTACCGGGCCAGTCAAGCACAGTTATGTTTATCTTCTGCAGGTAGTCCTTCACTGTCTTTGATCTGTGGCATGGAGCACCATCATGTAGAAAGATTGTGTATCTGTACACTTGCATAAAAAGGACCAGTCATGGTAGTGCCTGTCGGTAAAAAGGATAATGAAGCAGTACCGGATACTGCCATAGCACCCCATATCATCTAACTAGGCGGATGGCTCACGGTGCCAACGGTGTACTTTTCATCAAACCTTTTGCGTTTTGGTCGTAGAACATGTGCTTCAAGTTGACGCACAGTTGATTCATCTGTAAAGATCTTTTCCAATTTTCAGCAGTCCACGATGGATGACGCTTCGCAAATTGGAGTCTTCTTTTTCATGACAGAGGTTAGTCTAGATCAGCGGTTCCAAACCTTTTTTGACTCGTGGAGCCCTTTTTATAATCAATTTCTATGGCGGAGTCCCTTTAGGCCTACCTTATGTATTACAAGTTAATAGTGTTTAGAAGTAGTGTTACGGGGGGGGGAGGAAGAGGGGATATATAGTAATGGAATGTAAAGTAACAAAGAGGTCTAACGCACAGAAAACTCACAGAAGAATAGCTAAGAAATCAAAATGTTATCGCTTTGAAAATTCACTGTGAAGTGAGTCCTAATCAGATCAGATCATATAGATAGAGGATTTTAGGAAGGGAGTGTCTGACCCCCAGGTCTTAAACAACCCTTAGAAATAGGAAGCTAGGAGATTTGGGCTAGAGTGCCCGATAGGAAAGTGACACGGAAGCGAAGTAGAAAGGGGGAGGAAGACGCCCTTATTTATTACCTGGGGGGGGAGAGAGTACCCGGGGTCCGACGGCTTAACGTGCCCATCCGACGCACGGCGGATATTTGGTGGATCGAGCGTTCGTACCTGGCTGGGATCGAACCTGAGGTCCTTTCCGTGGCAGTCACGAATGTTGCCCACTAGGCCACCCGCGGCGCATGAGTCAAAATCGACTAGCCAGCCTCTATTTATGTGGGGCTAAGTTTCGAGAAGCTTTGAGCGGATTCCAGGAATTCTCGAAGGGTCGAGAATGAGCGAGAAACTTCTCGAATGTGGAGTTCCAAGAAATCACTCGGACATTCAGTTCCAGAAAAGGCCATTAAAACGCGGCTCCCCGTTCCGCTAAGCCTCGTCGTCTGTCCGTCTCGAGCTACAAGAATTTTGGAGCTAGTAGCAGCAGAATGATCAAGCGTCGTCTGCTAGAGGAGGCGCGAAATTCAACTTGGTAAATCTCCGTGCAGAATGTAATTTCTAGTTTTCTTATTTTTATTCTACTTTTTGTTTCTTATTCTTTAATTTCATTCAATTTTTATTTATTTTATTTTCCTCGAGCAACCGCGGAGTCCCTGGGAAGTGCACGCTGAACCCTTAGGGCTCCGCGGAGCACCGGTTGGGGACCACTGGTCTAGATTTATGTGCAGGCTTATCAGACTTTAACCCAAAATCTCTGCTACCGGGAAACAGTGCTGATCAGACTTTAACCCAAAATCTCTGCTACCGGGAAACAGTGCTGAAATTAACATCATACCCTTTGAATTTATAAAGGCCTTGATTTTATTGCACTGACTCCGAGGAGAAGGCTATTCGCCTTATGGTATTGTTATCACATGGGGTTGTTTTCCTGGGACGTCCACTTCTCTTTCGGTCGCTAAATTCACCTGTATCTCGATATTTCATGATCGCATTATGATTAGCAGTGTTGCTCACAATAACCTTTCTGCTTATGTCACGTTCGGAGTATCCTTCATGATATAAAGTCACTATTTTTTCCGCCTCTGAGTAACACTTTATGGCGCTTTTTCGCTCTACAGAAAATACGTCCAAAATCTCTCAGCGTGAAAACCAGAAATAAACTGACGTTTGCATACTTCCCCCAACTCTACCAACAGCTGCCGCTGTAGGATGACGCAACACCGACAGCAAGTTGAGTAATACAGACAGTAGCTGATGCAATCGTCAGAAATCTAATACCAACAGGTGGTCTTCAACTTCCGTAAATGACTGTAATGTTGGTTTCACGTGCCGCCAAAGGTCTGTCAGAATCCGGCGAAGCATGGACGATACAAAATTTCTAAAAGGTGTCTAGTGGTATCTGGTACAAACACGTTTTCCAGCAGATCCTTTAACTCTTGTAAGTTACATGGTTGAGCCGCAGTCGGATTTTCCGTTCCAACACAAACCACAGATGCTCGATTGGACCGATCTCTGGGGAATTCGGAGGTCATGGCGGGGTGACCAGATGACTTTTTGGAATGGGAGGACATCGAGAAAAAAAAAAGGACACAAATTTGCACAAAAATAAATAAGAATGCACATACTCTTGTATAATTGCACAGAGCCGTGCATTTGCGCCGACAGGTGGCGTGTCATATCAGGAAGCACGCTGCAATTGGTGGCAAGTTGACTAAGTAGGGTCGTGACATGGATTCGTCCAAACATGCCCAGCGGGCAGTCATGTAATTTTTAAAGGCAGAAGGTGTTAGTGGAGCCAAAATTTATCGTCGTATGAAGAAAATGAGTTAGTCACGGTGTACAGTGTTCTGCTGGTGTAGTGAATTTCATAAAGGAAGTGTGAGCACGGAGGACATGCCGAAACCTGGGCAAGCACACGTGGCCATCACCATGGAATCGATTGCTGCCGTGGACAACCTTGTGAAGGAGAATCAGCTTGCGGCAACGTTATCCGCGAGTAAGGAGGGAATTGTTAGCACCATTCTCCATCGCAGACTGGGATACAGCAAGGTTTTCAGCACAATGGGTCCCCAAGCATCTCCAGGAGGATCAGAAGACTCGGCGAATGGGTGCTTCCCTGGAGCATCTGCATCGTTACCACGCAGAGGGGGCGACAGTTTCTTTCCAAGATTGTGACCGCAGATGAAACTTGGTGCCACCACTTCGATCCGCCAACAAAACGGATGAGTATGGAATGGTGGCATCCCAACTCTCCACGCCCCCTTAAAAAACTCAGTCCTTCTTAAGAGCTGGAAAAGTGATGCTCACTGTTTTCTTCGATGAGAACGGTCCATTGCTGTTGGAATGGCTGGACGCAGGCAGTAAGGTCAAGACAACCACATACTACGATACGTTACGCAACCTAAGAAACGGCCATCAAGTGTAAGCAACCCGGTATGTTGTCAAATGGGGTTATTCTGCTGAACGACAACGCACGTCCGCATATGGCGACAGTGTGCCAATAATTTGCTGCGGAGCTTCCGCTGGGAGGTCCTCGACCACCCCCAATATAGCCCCGATCTGTCACCCTGAAAATACCACATCTTCGGGCCACTGAAAAAAAGCTCTCAAGGGCCGCCGGTTCGCTGAGGACGCTGAGGTCCGGGACGCCATTGAAGACTGGTTCCACAGCCAACCACAAACGCTCTTCGCTCAGAGTATCCACAATCTCGTGCCGCGCTGCGACACTTGCTTGAACCGACAAGGCAACTATGTGTAACGGGTACGGAGCCCATGTATCACTCTTTCTTCCCGTATGTTCACATATTCCAACCTATAAACCCTTACGGGGAAAAAAACCGACAGTCTCAGTTTCGTTTGGGTGACCCCTTATATTAAGAAGGTAAAAACACTTTGGGGCTTGTTGACAAAAAAAAAAAAAAAAAGAAATACGATCCCGAGCGAATGTGTGTTTTGTACGGAATGGGAGACTGGGGCTGTGTGTGTTTGTGTGTGAGCGCGTGTGTGTCAGAGATATATATATATATATGGCATCAATTGCTTCTCCTATTTCTAATCTGAATAGGGATTAACTTTTGCATAACGCCACTCTGGCTGCATTTAGTAATTTTGCACGAAAACTTGGGGGCAAGCCAAACGTTTTAATGCACCACTTTATGGTGCAAGTGTGAAAATCGCACCAGATCATGGTGTACGAGTAAATGTCAGATACTGCACGATATTGTGGTGCAACGTTGTACTGAAATTTTTAACAGTGTAGTGTTACCGCTTACTAGTTCAGAGAAAGGGAGATTTTGAACGCGCTTAGTCTTCCTTTTTCTCTCTCTTTAAAGGTTACATTCTTCGATAATTGCCAAAGTTCAGTTAATATTTTTAGGCTTACATTCAACTATATCATCATTGTCAACCATTATCAATCCACTGCTGGACGAAGGTCTCCCCAAGTTTCCTCCACAACGGTCTGTCTTGTGCCAGTCTCCTCCATGTCACTCCCGAATTTCATCCACCCATCTCCCATGTGGTCTTCTTCTGGGTCTTTTCCTGTCCCTTGGAATCCAATCTAAAACTTCGGCTGTCCATCGATGATCTGTCCTTCTGGCAGTATGTCCAGCCCATTGCCATTTCAGGGATTTAACTCTGATCATGATGTCTTCCACTCTTGTCATTTTTCGGATCCACGAGTTCCTCTTGTTATCTCTCCTGGTTACATTAAGCATACAACTCTCCATGCTGAGTTATCTGCAGCCTTTGTATGTCTCTAAAAGTTAAGGTCCACGTCTCTGCACCATACGTAAGCACTGGAAGGATGCATTGATCAAACACTTTTCTTTTAAGACATAATGGCATATTGCTCTTGAAAATTATGCTGTTTCTTCCAAAAGCTCTCCAGGCAAGTTTTGTACGCCGATTAATTTCTTTATCAATGTGACCCTCACTTGACATCTGCTGTCCAAGATAAACGTACGTGTCTGTTATCTCCAGCTTTTCTCCATCAATCGATAAATCTTCATTTCTTGTAAAATCATTATCATCACTTTTGTGTTCTGAAAGTTCATTTTTAATCCCACTTCTTTACTCTTGTCAGCAAGTTCCTGGATCATACTCCGCAGCTCTGATGGGGTAGTTGCAAAAATGATACGTCATCAGCAAAACGAAGGTGGGTTAAATAATCTCCATTAATCTTTATCCCTTTGTTTTCCCAGTTCAGTGATTGAAAGACATTTCCCAATATGGCATTAAGGAGCTTCGGAGATATGGTGTAACCTTGTCTCACTCCCTTTCCAATTTTTATGTGTATTGTATTTTCAAGCAGCCGAATCTTTGCACTTGCATTTTCATAGATGTTATTTAAAATATTAATGTATGCATCGTCAATACCACATGATTTCAGAGCCATTGTAACTGCTGATGGTTTCCCCGAATCAAAGGCTTTTTCATAATTGATAAAAGCCATGCACAATGGAAGTTCATATTCCCTTGCTCTTTCAAGTAGTTCTCTTAGTACGTGGATATGATCTATTGTGCTGTAGCCACTCCTGAATCCAGCTTGTTTGAAAACAACCAAAGCCTAAAGATAGCAAAGGGACATCTCAGTAAGGGAAAAAAACAGATTATGGCACTGAGAAAAGAAAATGGTTCTGTAACAAGAAATAGAGGCGAAATTTTGACAAGAGTGAAAGATTTCTACTCCAAATTATATGAAAGGGATGATACATGTACTCCAGACATCATGAAAGGTACCAGTACCAGAGTTCTTCCAGTCCTCCCAGCAGAAGTTGCACATGCAATCAAGAACATGAAGCGGGGAAAAGCTCCAGGAGAAGATGGAATTACTGTAGACATCATACAAGAAGCAAGTGGAGAAATCGGAACAGTACTCACCCAAATTTTCACTCGATGCCTTAATGAAGGGAAGATTCCTAAGGATTGGAACAACGCTACAATAATTCTTCTACATAATAAAGGTGACATTGAGCATCTCAGGAACTACAGACCTATCAGCCTATACTATCAGTGGTTTATAAAATCTTCACTAAAGTTCTTTCAACCGCTTGAAGGTAACACTGGACAACTATATATTTTCAATAATATCTCATTTCATTATTTTTCACAATTTAATAAAACAGAAAAAAAAATGGTACATCACGGACCGGGCCGAGTGTGCCATCTGAAACGAACCGGGCCTTAAACGCACGGGCTCCAACCAGGCCGGGTTCACCAAATAAGACCCGTGCAGACCTCAGTCTACACCACAACACACGTTTCGCTGCTTGCTCATACATTATATTAGCTCGTTCTTATCATTTCAAAACACACACACACAATTCATTCGCCCTGACCTCAAGACTGCTGCCACAAAACATGTGGGAAAAATATAAGGTCAAAGAAAATGAACTCAAAATTTATATAGAGAAAGAAACTAATAATGAAAGTCATACGCTGTCTAAGAAATTTACCCAATGCGGCTGGAGCGAGTAAACTTCAGTATTAGAAGCGTTGCTTTCTCCTTAGCGTTTTTTTTTTCAAAGTGAACATTAAGAGGGGGGGATTCACACTAAACCTTTCTGACTGATTGTATGTTAAAAAGGCTATAACGATGGCTCTGAAAAAAGGAGAGAAGATATAGATTCTAATACTTTATTTTATAAAGTTCTAGATCAGGCACTTTTTTTTTATTGTGGGTTTAAACCACCGTAAGCAACTCGATGGACTATAAGCAGTCGCCCGTCCCTAATTTAGGGCCACTGGCTCGAGGAAAAGGAGAGAGCCAGTGCCGTAAGACAAACACAACATCCATGCCACACCAGGATTCGAACCCGGACTCAACTCAGACGAATTATCAGAAGCCATCGCTTAGCCTACTGCGCCATCGGAGCGCCATTTCTTTCTACCTGGTGGCATGACGTCCGTGTCAGGGGGACTGACCCTTCCCCTTCATGTTCTAGATCATGGAGCATAAAATAAAGTATTAGAATCTAGAACTTTTCACTAATGATAGGTTTAAGGTCGGTGCTGCTGCGGTGAGAGGGGAGGGGATGTTTTGACCTAGCTTTCGTAAAATATATGGTCTCTATGTAAACATTTTTATTTGGAGAGCACAGAAAATTTAGGGCTATACACTGTTATCAACATGCATTAAATTACGGATACTGGAACCACATGTTTTGGCATCCGATGCTTAGGTACTTCCTTTAACCATCGTGTACATATGGATCAAAAATAAAGATGGGATAGTCTACATCACTTTATTAACCTTGAGTTAATTTCAAATCATCAAAGCTTTTTGCTCTTTTTACCATAATGAGTATCAGACAGGAATACGCATGAGTTCTGGGCAAGACAGGAATACGCAAGACTTCTGTGCAAGACAGGAATACGCAAGACTTCAAATTAGATCTAACATTGGGGTTTTGGTGAATGCACATTTCCTTACTTTGTTGATTTTTGTGAATACATTTTGGTGAATGCACATTTCCTTACATTGGTGTTTTTTTGTGAATACATTTTGATGAATACACATATCAGCCGTTAAAGGGTTAATGAACGCACTTTTCGGTTGGAATGAAATGGTTGCTAAATATTTGCAAAGTCATTGAATTTAAAATCATAAATTTGGAATTAGTGTGTTTACACAAACATCTAATGACTGTATGGCAACATAGGTAGAGAACTCCTTATATTCCCGGTTATTTAACTTTTCTCTGAGTTATCAACTCAGGCTTCCGTCATGCAGTCGTGCTGCAGCAGGGGTTACTGATGTTTACATGCGCGCGAAAAATAGTAATTGTCCTACTTTTGACAGCATGCGCATGCGCATCCTCTTATTGACAGGATTACCCTCATCTTTCTCAAATCTAATTAAAAACACTGTGTGTGTCAAGATGAAACGTTTGATTTGCTTAATGAATTCAACCACGAATAACATTAACCTGCATACGCTTCCTAATCTTTGACTTTTACGTCCCGTTTGCGGCGCGATTTCCTTGCTATTAATTAAGGAAGCGTGACTTAATCAGACGTTACCGGTTGCATAGCAATGCATAAAAACTGAGGTACAGGCGCCTCTATTTTTGACACAGCTACACGTTCTTTATACAACGGAAGAAAAGTCATTAAGATACGTTATTTTAGTCTTACTTTAAATACAAATTAGATCTAATAACTAAATTCATAAATATTTAAATAGGATTAATTGGGATTAGGTTCTAAATTGTCTAAATACTGCAGTCATACTGAGCAGACTCTGCATCCGTATGCACTATTTAGTTTTGGGCAGTTGTATTTGAGGGCAATTATGATGTATCATTCGGTATTTATACCATACAGTTCATTATTTACTTGCTTCCTTGATTATTAATTAATTCTACTCTCTTTCTTGTTTTACTTTATTCAATAATTTATGTACAACTTTTTGCTAAATTGCTTCTTAGTACATCATTTCGAATTTTTATTAACATTAATTTCATTCTTCAGTTTGTATTACGTTGGTCATACTTAAAAGTAATGAGGAAAGTATCTCTCGTTGTGATGACGTCACCAGCGCGTCGTGTGACCAAACAGACGCGAGGAAAGATGCTCGACGGTGATACACGTTTTGTCAGCGCGCCGTGATTCGGTTCCTTGCGAAACAGGAAATTCCGGCTGCCGATATCCTTTTTTGGGGGGGAGGGGGAGGGGGTATTATGATTACCGCAGTGAGCAACTCAGTGGGCTATAAGCAGTCGTCCGTCGCTAATTTAGAGCCGCTGGTTCCAGGGAAGGGAGACAACCAATGCCGTAAGACAAACACAACATCCATGCCTCACCGGCATTCGAACACGGACCCATCTCGGACGAATGGTCAGAAGCCAGTGATTAGATCACAGCGCTACCTGGGCTGAAGATATTAACCGTAGGCTTCAGCGTGCACACGTACAAGGGTTGGACAGAATAATGTGAACACCTAGGTCAAGAAGCTTTTACGTAGCTAGTAGTGTTTGAGACCACCTTTGACATTCAAACATTCAAAACCGCATGAATCCTCCTTGGAACAGTCGCATACAAATCCTGGATAGTGGGATGTTACACCATTCTTCATGCAGAAATTGCTCCAGGTCTTTGAGAGATGCAGGAGGAGGATAATAGGATCTTACTCTGTTTTCCAACACAGACCACAGTGGCTCGATGATGTTTAAGTCTGGTGATTGGAGAGGCCAAGGAAGGTGTGAAAATTCGTTCTCATTTTCCTCAAACCATAACTGGACATTCCGAGCTCTGTGAATTTGGGCATTATCTTGGTAGATGGCATCCCCTGCAGGAAAAAATGCCTAAGCCATTGGATGGACTTAGTCGCCCAAAATATTTTCATACGCCCTTCCAGTCATCCGTCCTTTCAAGGAGATCAGGAGACCTGCTGAAAACTACGATATGGCTTCCCAGAGTATGACAGAACCACCACCATGCTGCACTGTTGGGAGCAGACAGTCTGGGTTGTACGCTTCTGACGGTGTTCTCCACACGTAAATAAGTCCTGCGGTGGGGAATAGTGTAAATGTTTATTCATCCGACCACATTACACGCTTCCGTGAATCAGCAGTCTACGTTGCCGTCGTCGTTGTGCATTCACCCGGGTCACCAGAGGTTTTATAATAGCAGCTCTGCCATGAATGTCTTGTTAATGCAGTTCCCTGCGCACTGTTTTCTTTGATACTGGGGTCTGGAGATGCAGATTGAGCTCCGCACTAAATTCTGGCGCCGTAGTCTTCTTATTACGGGTAACAATTCTCTTTATTGCTCTGCTGTCTTTATCAGTCAGGGTCTTTTACCGGCCGCTCTCGTATTATCTACCAACAAGAAATTGGACACCTGTGATAGCAAAGGAAAACGAAGTTTATTCACCTTCAATAGTTGGTGGAACCTCCACAAGCGGCGATTACAGCTGCGACCCTCCGGGGCATACTCTCAACCAGGTGTTGTACGACGGCTAGCGGTATTTTCTTCCACTTGGCTTGTAGAAGACGGGTCAGTTCCTTCACCGATTTCGGACGGTGCGGGCACCCCTTAAGTCGACGCTCCAACTCGTCCCAGAGGTGCTCGATAGGGTTAAGGTCCGGGCTATGCGCAGGCCAGTCCACTCGATTAACCCCATTGTCACCATACCAAGCCATGGTGGACCTCGCAACATGACAGGTGGCACTGTCATCCTGAAAGTAACATGGGTCCACCCCGTAAATCTACCACAACGTAGGAGGCGCATGGTCATCCAAAATGGTGCAGTAGGTCTCGGCGTTGAGTCTACCAGGAATTGCGACCAAGGGCCCGTGCCATACCAGGAGAAACACCTCCATAGCACAATTCCACCGCCGCCGAACTTCACAGTTGGCGCAATACATTCCGGCAGGAGACGTTCTCCAGGTAGACGCCAAACCCAGACCCTGCCATCCGAACGGTAGAGGGTGAACCTTGATTCGTCGCTCCAGAGAACCTGTTTCCACTGTTCAACGGTCCACTGTCGACGTTCTTTGCACCACGTTAGCCGAGCAGCGCTATTGGACTTGGTGATCAAAGGCTTGTGGGCGGCAGCACGTCCATGATAACCGATCAAATGGGCTCTCTTACGGATGGTGTTCATCGACAGAACGCTCCCGGATGCCTGTTGAAACTCCTCGCAGATATGGCCCATCGATTTGGTGCGGTTCTTCCGAATTTCTCTGGCCAGCACCCGTCGGTCTCTAACTCCCAGTTTTGTGGGTCTGCCGGGTCGGGGCACATTCCGACAGTCACTTCTCTTCTTCCTCTTGCCAATCACGTAGGCCACTGTTGATTTTGGGTACCTCAATTCGCTGGATATGTCACGTATGGATCACCCATTTCTGTGATACCCAACGATTACACCTTTCTCAAAATCAGAGAGCTCCGAACTGCGTGGCACCTTGCATGCGACTGGTGGCGTTGTTGTTTCCCACACGATATTTAACGGCGGCGGCCGTGACGTGTATCAGGATCGCAGATGTCGTCGATTGCAGGGGTGTCCAATTACTTGTTGGTAGATAGTGTATTTCGCAGACGAGGTTTTGCCATGAACATGGTATGCTGTCATGACGCTCGACACAGTAGCTTGCTATATCCCCTACCCTGGTGACTGTTGTTACGGAGGCACCAACTAGCAGGCTGCCAACAATTAGACGTCCGTTAGGCCGCTCATTTCGTTGTTCCCCTGAAAGGAATTGGGCAATAAGATACTTTAAATGCACTTAAACCGAACCATAAGGTTCTAAACAAAGCTATTATATGTCCCAAAAGTAGTGGATACCTTTGCGTATTGCGATGTCCGTAGTTGCAATAAAAGTTACGTCTCTGAGCGTGATGTTCACATTATTCTCTCCATCCCCTGTACATGGGCGCCAGCTGTGTGAGAAGTTGGATGAAGCATTTAAGACTGTTTCACAGATATTAAACGATCAGCCTCGTAGCGGTCGCCGTCGAACAACCTCTAGGGAACACAACAAGGAATGAGTTAATGCCTTAATTCGTGATGACAGAAGTGTGACGGTATAGAAAATTGCGGCGAACTTAGACATAAGGCACAGTACAGTTCAGGAAATGATTAGCAGCTTGGAATATCGGAAAACTTGCGTCCGCTGTGTCCCACATTTGCTGACAGGAGACTACAACGGCCAGGGCAAAAATTTCTCGTCGCAACTGCTGGAGCGGTATCGAAATGAAGAGCCGACCTCTTGCATAGCATTGTTAACTTGGTTTGTTCTTTCAGGTTAACGTTCAAGGGAGCTCCGAACTGCGTGGCACCTTGAAACGATGATCAGTGCTACGTAACTGATGATAAAAATGATTTACTCTTTCCCCTCGGGGTTCGTAGTGTTAGAGTTCGGCACGCAAACACCAATGTGATGGAAACAACAGAAGAGCTAAATATTGTAAGGAGGACGCTACACTATTTCGTGAAATACTTCTGTATTTTATAACAAGTAAGTAAAATCATGCAATGCATTGATTATGATACGTTTTCCAACATACCAAAAATCATTACTCAAGTTATGAGGATAATGGCTGTGGAATAAATCTCGTTCCTGTGCCCTCACCTTTGACCTCATTTCGATGATATTCAACAGAATTGGTTCAGTGTACGTCCGGAACAACATGATAAAGTTTTGCCGCAATCGAAGCATTTTTTACGTAAGTTATGACGCATAAGGACGATGGATTGGATCCCGCTCTTATGCCCTGACCTTTGACCCCATTTCGCCCACTTTAAATATGGTTCCTTCCCAGGTTGTTCCCTACCACATACTAAAATTTCATCGAAATCGAACCATTTTTACACGAGTTATCGTGCGGACGGACGGACTGACAGACGGAAAAACTGGAGCACGCTTCAACCTACGGTTGGAAAGCGTAAAAAAAGATTTATTCTTCTTATTTACTTCTGCGAAGGTTTTCCTAATGATCCGCTATCCTGCTTGTTGCGAGCAATATAAAATATTTCCACTCCCTATGGACACTCGTTACCGATAACTTTCTACGCCTTTTCTTCCAGCCATAGAAAAACTCCTTTTCCCCGCTACTAAGAAAGTCGGTCTGAAAAACAAAGTCCTCTGGCTTCTTACACGACTCGCCCTTTCTTTCTCTCAGAGTTGATTGCCCTTTTTCTTCGCCACCTTGTCCTCAAGCGAAAGGTGACCAACCCCTTCTAACACACATACACACAGCGCGATACTTCCTCTTCCACGGATTAAAAGGGCTGCGTTCCAAGAGAAATGTCTCAAAGCTGAGAACTGTCGCTCCTGCGTACTCTTCGGTACCTTTGAACATAGAGCCAAAAGGTGCAAATTGCATTTGACAATAACAAATGCCACTATGAAATACAAAGCAAAAACTATTAAGATGCGACAACCTGGCGTCTCTAAATAAACCGTATTTCCTGATATTTCTTGACTGGCGTGACGAAGCTAAAGGTTTCTCACGCATCGTAGAAGCAAAGGAAATGGGGCAAGAAAGCGAAATAAAAGTTACGAATGAGGTTTAATATTTTTGCCTAAAAATTCTTGTAATAAATCTTCGTAACAATATTGTGACAGGTAAAGAAAGTTGGTTCCACCATTTCGAACCTGAAACAAAAACGCCAGAGCGTGGAATGGCAACATCTCCATTCATCAAGAAGCGTAAGACAGTTCCATCTGCTACAAAGGTTATGGGAAATGTCTTTTTTTTTTTTTTTTTTTTTTGATTGGAGGTTTAACGACCACCGTGAGCAACTCAATGGGCTATAAGCAGTCGCCCGTCCCTAATTTAGGGTCACTGGTTCCAGGGAAGGGAGAGAGCCAGTGCCGTCAGACAAACACAACATCCATGCCTCACCGGGATTCGAACCCGGACCCCTTTCGGACGAATGATCAGAGGCCAACGCCTTAGACCACTGCGCCACCGGGGCGGCAGGAAATGTCTTTTGGAACGCAGGTGGGCACATTCTTGTTGATGTTTTAGAGCCTGGACAAACCGTAACTGCAGCTCGTTATGTCTGAACTTTAGAAAAGCTCCGCCATGCATTGCATGATAAACGGCCGGAAAAGCAAGTCATCCTCTAGCACGACAACGTTAGGACAACCGCTCTGCTAGTTTGACGTCGGAAAAAATCCAGAAATTCGAATGGGATTTTTTATCTCACCCAGCTTACACAGTCCACATCTGGCACCCTTCGACTATCGCCTTTTTGGATTCTAAAGGACCAAATGCGCAGCCAGCACTACCAGAGTACGGAAGCAATGTAGCAAACTAAACGTCGGTGTCTTCGCACAACTGAAACGGTCAACGGAGTTCTTCTGCAAGGGTACCTTTAAACTGCCAGAACGATGGGAAAAATGTGTCCAAAGAAACTGAGATTTTGTAGAAAAAAATAGATTAAGGTATGTAGATTAAGGTGTGGTACTTATTTCTTCAATCATTGCAACTCGCAATTTTTTAACTATTGTTGCTCATTAACTACACGACAGTCCTCGTACTTATTTTCACTTAATACACGGTCGAGTCACATTGTGGCCACCAGCTAATATCCAGAGTAACCACCGTGTGCAGCGCGGACAGCAGCTAGACGGGCTGGGAGTGACTCAATAAGGTGCTGGATGGTGTTAAAAATGTGGAGCCATTCTGCCTGCAGTGCATCTGCCAGTTGCTGGAGGGTGCGTGGTGGAAGATCCATACAACTAACAACACGATCGAGGTGGTCCCACAATGCTCATCTGGGGAATTGGGGAGCTAGGGAAGTACTTTGAAGTCTTTATCGTGCTCTTCCAACCACGCTCGGACATTTCTATCTGTGCGACATCTCATTATCGTGCTGGAAGAACCCATCCGCCCCAGGGAAGACAATCAGCATGTATGATGTACGTGGTCTTCAAGGATGGATTCATAACGAATTCGGTCCATAGTGCCTTCCACAGGTATGAGTGGACCCAGGGAATGCCGCGAAAACATTCCCCAGACCATAACGCTGTCCCCACCAGCTTGTGTTCTTCCAGAAATGGTTAAAGAGTGTTCTCCGATGTTTCTCACCTTATACGCCAAAGTCCATCCGTTGGACGAAGCAGAAAACGTGACTTATCGGAGAAGGCAATCCTTTGCCAATCAGCGGAGGCCCAATTCCGATACTGCCGTGCAAATGCAAGCCTTTTCTGTAGATGCACCTTCATTCACATAGGTGCAGTGACCATCCGTCTACATCGGTGCCCCATACGCAGCAGGGTTCGCTGAACTGTCGTTTTAGATACACTTCCGGTAGCCTCCTGGTTGAATCGGCCAGTCAGTTGCTCCACTGTAGCGTGTCGATTGGCTCTCACGCACCTTCGCGGCCGACGTTCACCTCTCACATCAATGGCATGTGGTGCTCCGCAGTTTCCACGTCACATATTTGCAATGGTGCCATGTCTCCAATCACGATGAACTTTAACCACAGCAGCAGCACGCGAACAGTTCTCAAACTGCGTTGTTTCAGAATTACTGCCACCCTTGGCCCGTAAGCCGATAATCATCCATTTTTGCAAATCTGATAAATCGCTCCTTTTATCAATGACAGCAACGAGGGATATGTTTTTGGAATGCCTACAGCACACCATATATACCCCCAAGCCAGCTCACGAACGTGCCTTCTTTCATTGGCTACGCGCTGTTGACGACAAAAGTAGGAGGTGGTAACAATAATGTGACTAGACTGTCTGTATTGCGATTGTTCTACTTCATTAACTTCTTTCAATTTTCCATCATTTTATTTATTGCTTTGCGTGGTTGTTTCGGTTCTATTTTATTTGGTTATTTAATACTAGATTTTAGCCAGTCGCTTTGCAAACGCTGTTTGTTGGTGTAAGCTTAGTTTAGCTAGAGAACGGAACTCAATGTTAAGCTTCGTCGACGGCTCATCATGGTTCTCGAGGAGATAAACCTGAGCAAAAAAAAACAACTTGTACTGAAACATATTTGATTTTGTGTTTACTAACTAACTGCAAGTAGTTTTTTCTTGGATGGGTGAAATATCTGACCTTGAAAATCGTAAGGATACGTTAATTAATTAAATAAAGAAATCTTACACGAGCGTGCAGATTTCCGTTTAATTGGCGTAAAAGAGTACAAACTAAAAAACTAGATCGCTAGCTTTCACCGCCAAAGACGGACGGCTTCAAAAGGCTAATGTTTACAAAGTTGAGTACAGAATCATACTTTGTAAACATTTTTTTTGATTGGATATTTAACTACCACCGTGAGCAACTGAATGGGCTATAATAAGCAGTCGCCCGTCCCTAATTTAGGGTCACTGGTTCCAGGGAAGTGACAGAGCCAGCGCCGTAAAACAAACACAACAGCCATGCCTCACCGGGATTCGAACCCGGACCCCGTTCGGACGAATGATCAGAGGCCATCGCTTAGACCACTGCGCCACCGGGGCAGCATTTGTAAACATTAGTCTGATGAAGCCACCCGTCTTCGGCGGTGAAAACTTGCGATCTAATTTTTTTAAATTGTACTCTTTTACGCCAATTAAACGGAAATCTGCACACTCTTGTAGTAAATATTCTAGGTGTATTCACGGTCCATTTCTTTTAAAACCTTGATAAAGAAATCTTATTTCGTATTACTTGAAATGAATAATTGTACGTGAACTGTAATTTGATGAAATGCAGTGAAAGCAGCTTCTCCACGCAGGCTTCTGAGAACATGTTGAACATAATTTTTGAGCATTTCATCACCATAGCTAGACGTTAGTATCAGGGTAATTCAAAACTCTAACTTCAGAAGTGAATGAATTAACATTATTTGTAACTCACTTTCCTTGACGAAAATGCTAATTAAATAAAAAATAAATAAATACGGCTGAATCAGAATGATATCAAGTAGTTTCCGATTTCCCATGTATCGTTCCGCTTTGTTTACATACAACCTATAAACAAAGACATCGCTCTTTCCACGTTTACCAACACATAGCAACCAAAAAATTGTTATCCGGCCATTGCTGGGATAGTACCCCAGATCTCTCTAAATCTAGCAGAGTGCTTTCGCCTTACGCTATAATGGCCAACAATCAACAGCGCTGTGCGCGCTTATCTTTCAGCTTCTGACATCACATATCCGTAGGATGTGCTCAACAATCGAGACGTCTGAATCTGGTGGGCATCTCAGTTGCTGAGCCTATCTGACGTCTCTTCTCAGTTGCTGAGCCTATCCTACGGATATATGATGTCAGAAGCTGACAGATAAACGCACATAGCGTCGTTGATTGTTGGCCAGTATAGCGTAAGGCGAACGCACTCTGCTAGATATCGAGAGATCTGGGGTACTATCCTAGCAATGGCCGGATAACAATTTTTCGGTTGCTATGTGTTGGTATACGTAGAAAGAGTCTTTGTTTATTAGAAGATTTTTACTACATACAACCTGATAACACCCAACGTGAAAGAAAGTAGCTCACGATAATATACGGAATTTTTAAACTATTTTCATCGAAATAAATGTTCTTATAATAGAAATAATCATAGGCATTTACTTTATTGTGACAAATAATACAATCATTTTCATATCACAGATTTATGCGTCATAATTCCATCTCGTGCCAGCAAAAGTTCGAAATAGCTCCTGTTAAAGAATACGCTAGCTCCGGATAAAAACTTACAAGTTAGTAAAATCATGCAATGCATTGATTATGATACGCTTTCCAACCTACCAGAAATCATTACTCAAGTTATAACTCAAATTATGAGGATAATGGCTGTAAAATAAATCTCGCTCTTATGACGTGACCTTTGATCCCATTTCGATGGCATTCAACATAACCGGTTCAGTAACCTCCGGAACAACATACTAAAGTTTTGCCGCAATGGAAGCATTTTTACGTAAGTTATGACGCATAAAGGCAATGGAATGGATCCCGCTCCTATGTCGTGACATTTGACCCCATTTCGTCCAATTTCAATAGGGTTCCGTCCCCAGGTGATACCTACCACGTGCTAAAATTTCATCGAAAGCAAACCATTTTTACGCAAGTTATGACGCATAAGGGCAACGGAATGGATCCCGCTCCTATGTCGAGACCTTTGACCCCATTTCGTCCATTCTCAATAGGGTTCGTCTTCCAGGTGTTCCCCTACCACACACTATAATTTCATCGAAATCGAACCATTTTTACGGGAGTTATCTTGCGGACGGTCAAAACTGGAGTATATACGCTTCAAAATACGGTTGGAAAGCGTAAAAAAACAAAACATAGTACTGTTATTCGATACATTTCCTTCATAAAATGTATTTACAAATAAAAATAGTCATCAAGGCGTCTATTATAACGAAATTCTAAAAAAGAAACGTAAAATGTATCGTGAACTACTCTCCTTCACGTTTGGTGCTATCAGGTTGTTTGTAAACAAAGCTGAACGATACACGGGAAATCGGGAACCACGTTTTTCTCAAAAATTGGAAAAACTCAAAAATTCGAAAATCTAAGCCTGAGGTGCACATCCTCGCTACGTAAGCTACCTTCGTGCAAAATTTCAGGTTTCTAAGTTTAGTAGTTTTTTTTTTTTTTTTTTTTTTTTTGTATCGCGAAGAACACACACACACTTCGTTTCATTAATATAGATTTCATTATTTCTCCATGGTATTTTCTACTTATTTACAGTCTTTAGCTATAAGTTTACTTATTTGAATCTCGATTTAAATTTCTCTTGATTATTTGTGATTTCTAAAAGCGTTATTTATTTCCTTATATTCTCGAAACTGCGCTTTTCTCGCTTATTACTTTTATTATTAATTCTATTCACAGGCGACGTAGAGGTAATTTCAGCTCGACGCTCAGCGGTCCGTTACGTTTGAAGGAAATTGCGACCAAGAAGCAGATTTTAGCTAAGCGTATGTATGTATGTATGTATTTTATCGTAATGTTTAACCTGACGAGGCTTTCTAAGACAGAATGATGGCTTATTTCTGCAACCTGTGATAATGATTGATAGGTTCCAGATTCATTCCTGTTTCCATTTGAATTCGATATGAAACGCAAGGTCACTGTATATTTCCTGATGTTTTTTTGTGATAAATTTTCTTCAGATTAAGTCTAGCAGTAACACCAATTAGAGAGAGTAGTTCTGTAACCACAAATTTTGAAGACCGTTTTTAAGGTACTTCCCTAGATGTATACCTATACTTTTACTGTTTATGAAAAGGTCTTTGATTCCGTGAAACCATCAGTAGTTACAATGGCTTTGAAATCCTGCTGTATTGAAGATGCTTACATTGATAACATCTATGAAAATGCAAGTGCAAAGGTTCGGCTATTTGACGATACAGCACCAATAAAAATTGGAAATGGAGTGAGACAAGGTGACACCGTACTTCCGAAACTCATTATTGCCACATTGCAAACTGTTTTTCAGTCATTGAACTGAGAAAACAGGGGAATAAAGATTAATGGAGATTATTTAACTCACCTAAATTTTGCTGTTGACGAAATCATTTTTGCAACTACCCCTTCAGAGCTGCAGAGTATGGATCCAAGAACTTGCTGACAAGAGTAAAAAAGTGGGATTAAAAATGAACTTTCAGGTGACAAAACTTATGTACAATGCTTTTACAAGAAATGAAAATTTATCGATTGATGGGGGAAAGCTGGGGATAACCGATATCTACAGTTACCTTGGACAGCAGATATCAAGCGAGGGTCACATTGATGAGGAAATTAATCGGCGTATGAAACTTTTTTTTTTTTTTTTTTTTTTTTTTTTGATTGGAGGTTTAACGACCACCGTGAGCAACTCAATGGGCTATAAGCAGTCGCCCGTCCCTAATTTAGGGTCACTGGTTCCAGGGAAGGGAGAGAGCCAGTGCCGTAAGACAAACACAACATCCATGCCTGACCGGGATTCGAACCCGGACCCCTTACGGACGAATGATCAGAGTCCAACGCCTTAGAACCACTGCGCCACCGGGGCGGCGTATGAAACTTGGCTGGATAGTTTTTGGAAGACAGTACAATTTCCAAGAGCATTATGCCATTATGTCTTAAAAGAAAAGTATTTAATCAGTGCATCCTTCCAATTCTAACATATGGAGCAGAAACATGAACTTTAACTAAAAAAGACATACAAAGGCAGCAGACAACTAAAAGAGGCATGGAGAGATGCATACTTGGTGTAACCAGGAAAGATAAGAAGATGAGCTCGTGGATAAGGGAAATTACAACAGTGGAAGACATCATGATCAGAATAGAATCCCTGAAATGTTGCCAGAAGAACCGACCACGGATGTACAACCGAAATTTAAGGCTGAATTCCAAGGTACAGAAGAAGACCACATGGGAGATGGATATGATTCGAAATCATGCAGGAGTAACATGGAGGAAACAGGCTGAAGAGAGACAGTTGTGGAAGAGACTTGGAGAGACCTTCATCCAGCAATGGATTGATAATAGTTGATAATAGTGATGATACCTATAACACAGTAGAACCTCTGAATAACAGTTAACCGCTTGGACAGGAAATGAGTGATCGTTGTTGGCGTAAAGGTTAAGGCTGTCTTTGAATGAGTGTTAGTGTTCCTCTTCTGCGATAGATTACGCTAAAATCACTCGTTGGGCGTGGCTTTTAGTTCTTGAAGGACTGTCCCAGAAGTTGGCGTCAGAGAATCACTGCAGATCTCGCCATATCCAGAATGGAGCGGTCTCTCGTTGGCTCCACAATGAAAATACAAAATAGGCGCTGTTGCGTTTTAACCAATGACGTCATTTGGGGTGGAGCTTAGTAGGTAGGCGGAGTTTCTATAGCTCAAATTCAGGGGTTCTTTGCTAATGTACACATTTTCTCTTCAAAAAATGAACGTACAGTAGGATTTAAGATGATTTATGGTAGACAAGATTCCAGTCTCACTTTTGGCTCTATTAATTATTTGTTTTTGGCCCAGATAATTAAAAAATCAGACAGAAATGAGAGATTTCGTTTCATCCAGACAGAAACACTGCTAAGCTAAGTTATCGCGCCATCTAGCGCCTAAATTGGAATACTTTTGAGTAAGATAAATTGAATTTTAAAACAATTCTAACAATTTTTTCGAAATGATAACTGTGGCACATATTAGCTACAGGTCGTTTTTATTTGTGCTCAAAATTTCAAACACTACAAAGTAATAGTCTTCGAGAAAAATGTGCACAAAAGAATTTACATTGCAGATGTAGCATAGCATTTATTTCTCTTACACACATTCAAAGACAACGTTAAACGAATTTGCTCGAGAATGATTTTTTTTTTGTCAATAATGCGAGGGAAATAATCGTTTTCTTTTCTTTGGAGCTTATTATTTTTTCAATAGGTTTGTAATAATTTAAATTTTTCTGTAGAAGGACTTCTCACATATTAAGAATTTTTTCATCGTGAATTTTCGAAGCAACAGAATGTTTTGGAACTTGAGATTTTTTTAAACTGAAAATGATTTTAAATTATCTTTAGGAAATGGTGAAATATGCTGCGTTATAGTAACATTTTACAAAACTCCTAAATATATAATTTACTCTTGATAGCTCGTATAATAGCATTTGCCTTAAGGACTCCGCAGACTGATACATAGACATCCTACAATCCCCTGTAACACAATATACAACAGCTGGAGTACAAAGTGGGGAGGGGGAAGGAACGTGCGGCGTCACAATACCAAAATTTCATGCGATATTCGATCTACAATATCCAATCTCGCTACGGAACTTCAAAATCAGTTCCTTCGACAGGTTATTGAAATTTAACAGTTAATCAAAACTCAAGTATTTCCACGAGCAGCTCATATTACCGGAATGTTTTCGTGTCGTTTGGATACGGAAAAAGTGGGAACAGAGTTTTTTTCGTTAATATACGAAAGGTATTGTGGGAAGGTTTCTAAAAATTCTGAATTTTCCGTTAACACATCTTAAAACCGGCAGTTTACGGTCAACATTAGAAAAGAATTGCTGAAAGGTTTCTGAAAATTTAGAATATTCCTGGAGCATGAAAAATCCGTGAAATTTCAGTTTTCTTTCAGTCATTTCAGTCAAAAAAGGTATCGGAAAATAACGAAAGAAATCAGGGAGAGTGGCTCGTGAATTTCTACTAAAAATTCAGAATATTCCTGGAGCATGAAAAATCCGCGAAATTCAGTTTTCTTTCAGTCATTTCAGTCAGAAAAGGTATCAGAAAATAACGAAAGGAATCAGGGAGAGTGGCTCGTGAATTTCAGAAATTCACGAAAGGATCAGGGATATTTGTTCGAGAAATTCACGAAAGGGATCAGGTAGAGTTGCTCGTGAATTTCAGAAATTCAGGAAAGGAATCAAGGAGACTTGCTCGTGAATTTCAGAAATTCACGAAAGGAATCAGGGAGAATGGCTCGTGAATTTCAGAAAAATGTTTACAGTGCATAATTAGAAAGTGTGGGACAAATCTTGAATACTTCAGTTGATACGGCACTTTCCCAAATCCCCTTTTAATTCCATGAGGACTGTTTCATGATTAATAACCAGTTCCTCAGCAATCATTAGTTTGAAACAGAATTTGATATTGTTTCTTTACTCCAGTTTTTCCTGCTGAAAACGTGCACCTACATCAGCTGTCACGACACGCTCTCCGTGACCCCCCTTCTCACAACTCCGTAACGGTTACAAGACGTGTTCGCTCATGTACTTGATTGCGCCGTGCAAGTTACTGCACCTTTCACAACCCGACTGTGCCGTGCAAGTTACCGCAACTTTCATAACGTTGACTGCGCCATGTAAGTTGCCGCAATTTTCTCGACCTTTACTGGGCGATGCAAGTTACCACATCTTTCACAAACTTGACTGCGCCGTGCAAGTTATCGCACCTTTCACAACCTAGACTGCGCCGTCCAAGTTACCGCACCTTTCACAACCTAGACTGCGCCGTCCAAGTTACCGCACCTTTCACAACCTATACTACGCCGTCCAAGTTACCGCACCTTTCACAACCTAGACTACGCCGTCCAAGTTACCGCACCTTTCACAACCTAGACTGCGCCGTCCAAGTTCCCGCACCTTTCATAACCTTTCCTTTTACGCATTACAACCTTCACTGAACTTTGACACATCTCGTAGATTTGTATGTTTCAATCTGGGCTCTTTTAATAAACTTTGTATGGTTCTCGGCACCCATGATCTTTTCTTTAGGTGGCATTCATGAAACCTTGAGTTTCAGCGCCTAGATCCCATTATTTAAGCCTCTCGTTCGAGAGAAGTATTGGTTTACTATGGGGATATTGAAGGGCGTGATAGAACTTCCCACATCGAGATTTAGAAGCACATCACTCTTCCTTTTGCTTCAGGTACGCTCGACAAGTTTTTTTGCCTGATATCACTCTTAAGAGAGGTAGTTTCTGGGAATAACGGTTTGAATTTTTGCCACAGTTAGTGTTCGGCACATTTTCTAAAGTAGAGCAGTAAAATTGTGTTTACCCTTGGGCGTTGATTTTTGATATTCATAGTTTCTATTCCTCCAAGTCGTCACTTGTTATTGTTATTCTACGGTTTTTTTTTATTGGAGGTTTAACGACCACCGTGAGCAACTCAATGGGATATAAGCAGTCGCCGTCCCTAATTTAGGGTCAATGGTTCCAGGGAAGGGAGAGAGTCAGTGTCGTAAGACAAATACAACATCCATGCCTGACCGGGATTCGAACCCGGACCCCTTTCGGACGAATGATCAGAGGCCATCGCTTAGACCATATTCCACGGTTCTTACCCTACCTCCGAGGATTAGTCCGTAAGTCCAAACTCCTTTATTCCAGAGGCTAAACATGGACAAATCATTAGTGAATACATGAAAACACGTAGAAAATGTTGTAAAAATGCCAGTCATGATCAACCACTTTCAATTCACTGTTGGATGAAGGTCTGCCCAAGCCTCTTCCACAACTTTTTCATGCGCAACACTATTCCATACCACTACGGCGTGCTATTGAATTTCATTCACTCATCTCCCACGTGGTTGTCTGTGTGTCTTTTCATGTCCCTTTGTATCCAGTATAATATACACTGACGGAAAAAAGAATCCCAACACCACAAAAAAATAGTTGTAGAAGAATGAAATGGCGGCAATACATTTGTATAGGTAACATATTTAATCGATTAAGGTTTCAAGATCACAGCTTAATGTAAGCGCGAGAAGAGTCATTTTAAATGTGAAATGCTGGTACATTAATAACCGGTGTAACCACCAGAATGTTGAATGCAAGCACGCAAACGTTCATGCATTGTGTCATGGAGTTCCATGCCTGTTGCACTTGGTCGGTCAATACAGGGACGGTTAATGCTGGTTGGGGGTGACGCTGGAGTTGTCGTCCAATGATGTTCCATACGTGCTCGATTGGTGAAAGATCTGGTGATCTAGCAGGCCACGGCAACATGCCGACACTCTGTAGAGCATGTTGGGTTACAACAGCGGTATGTGGGCGAGCGTTATCCTGTTGGAAAACACTCCATGGAATGCTGTTCATGAATGGCAGCACAACAGGTTGAATCACCAGACCGACGTACAACTGTGCCGTCAGGGTGCGTGGGATAACCACGAGAGTGCTCCTGCTGTCATAGGAAATTGCTCCCCAGAACATGACTCCAGGTGTAGGTCCAGTGTGTCTCGGCCGCAGACAGGTTGGTTGCAGGCGCTCACCTGGCCTCCTCCTAACCAACACACGGCCATCACTTTCACCCAGGCAGAACCGGCTTTCATCAGAAAACACAACAGATCTCCACTCCGTCCTCCAATGAGCTTTAGCTTGACACCACTGACGTCGCAAACGGCAGTGGTTTGGAGTAAGTGGAATGCACGCTACAGGGCGTCTGGCTCGGAGCTGTCCTTCAAGTAACCGATTTGTAACAGTTCGTTGTGTCACTGTGGTGGCAACTGCAGCTCAAATTTCTGACGCAGACGCAGTACAATGCGCCACGGCCATACGCCGTACACGGCGATCTTCCCTCTCAGTAGTGCCACCTAGCAGGCCGGAACCCGGTCTTCTTGAGGCAGTACCTTCCCTTGACCACCGCTGTCAACAATCATGCACAGTGGCTACATTCCTGCCAAGTTGTTCTGCAATATTGCGGAAAGAAAATCCACCTTCTCGTAGCCCTATTACACGACCTCGTTCAAACTCCGTGAGCTGTTGATAATGGCTTCTTCGTCTTCTTAAAGGCATTCTTGACTAACATCAACACACTACGTCGATCTCAACGATAACTAAAGCTCACGAACGTTACAGCGCGTATTTACAGCAAACCTGCTTTGCATGTTCCGAGGGCGCTACTAGCGCCACACGTATGCGCCGAGCGCGAAATTTGCATAGACGTCATCTTACAGATGTACTCTCACCGTCTACCAACTGTCGTTTATCTAACACAACCCGTTCTTGGTGTTGGGATTTTTTTTTTTTCCGTCAGTGTATTTCAGTTGTTCAGTCGTGGTCAGTTGTTTTAGCATGTCCAGCCCATTTCCACATCAAAGCCTTTACTTTGATCACGACGTCTTCCAGTGTTGCCATTTTCCTGATCCACGAGTTCATTTTCGCATTTTTCTTGATTCCATCAAGTATGCATCTCTCCGTGCTACTTTGATTTTGTCTGTAATCTTTTTTTGGTAGTGGTCCATATCTCTGAACCACAAGTAAGAACTGGAAGGATGCATTGATTAAACGCTTATCTTTTTCGACATAATAGTAAATTGCTCTTAAATACTACATATTTATTCCAAATGCACTCCAACTAAGGTTTATACGCATATTAATTTCTTCTTCAATTTGACCCTTGCTTGATATATGTTGTCAAACGTAGATTATAGGCATCAATTGCTTCTAAATTTGACCCATCAGCATTTAAACTTTCAGTTCTTGTAAAAACATTATACATCAATTTTATTTTGTGTAAGTAACCAAGCAAAGATGTTCTCAAAGGCATTTATTGTCAAGGGCTTCTCCAGCTCTTCAATCATCTTTTTCGCTTGTTGCTACAGATCTTCAAATATGTTCCATAATCCACTGTTTGTCCTTTATAATCCTATGATTTGTCGATTGGTTCATGCCGTATGCGAGTGCCACGTTCACGGTCTTCTCTCGAGCTTCAAATTTCTTAACGACCTCCATTTCGTGATGCTTTGCCTCTTTTAACCATCACTTAAAAGTCTACCAGCATCCTTGCATTCCTTAAACATGATCCTATGAGTTGTCGATTGATTGATGCCGTATGCGCATGCCACGTTCGCGGTCTTCTCTCGAGCTTCAACTTTCTTAACGACCTCCATTTCGCTCTCTATCGTGATGCCTGGCCTCTTTTAACCAGAACTCCGAAGTCTACCAGCAATCTTGTATGATTGCTGTAATCCTCGGTGGTAAGGTAAGTTGGGTAACAAATATCAAAGCAAGGGTCAAGTCGAAGAAGAAATTAATAGGCGTATAAACCTTAGTTGGAGAACTCCGAAGTCCACCAGCAATCTTTTAGCGGTCAAGCAATTCCAAAATAAATGAAATCACTGGATGGCAAAGGATAGATGCAGTCAAATAGGCAGCAGAAACAATACTGGAGAAAACCCTTCCAAAGTAGTTGTTTAAGCACGCGCGCGCCTTTTGTTGTCCCGTCGATGTGTAGCTTTGGCGAGTTTTTGGCAAACAATCGTAAGTCGAAGGTTCGTTAGTGAGATAACAAATTTATTATTAGCAGCAATAATAATACGAGTTGTGTAGTTAAGATTTTGTTTACCTTATTTGATTGATAATTAATTTATGTTATTCAGCATATGTATACTTCAACTGACATATTTTTCATTTCGCGATTTATATGCTATTGTGTGAACAATTTTCTTTAGAAATAATTCAGTCCCAAGTTTAAATTTGCAGCAAAGATTAGATGTCGAAAATTTATTAAATGTCCCCATAAAAATTACCCATAACTACATTTGTAACACCGTTGGTTCGGACATTCACATATAAATGATACCTAAAAGCATTTGTCGCATAAAAGAATAGATTTATCCTTGATGCAGAATCTTAGCATCGCGAGCCTTCAGGCTCGTGATCTTCACAGCAAGCTAAGCATATGCGAATCCAATCTTGCAGTTTTTCTGCTGCAGCCCTCTCCACGGAAGAATAGTTTTGAACAAATAAAAGATACTTGATTGAGCATTGGGCATCCATCATCCTCTGATCTAAAATAGTACCTCCTTTTTATTTAACTCAAACGCCCACGTTCAGCTCTCGAGCATTGTTT
The DNA here is from genome assembly GCA_039090855.1 of Macrothele yani. NCBI lineage: Eukaryota > Metazoa > Arthropoda > Arachnida > Araneae > Macrothelidae > Macrothele > Macrothele yani. The sequence goes on from CM077001.1 coordinate 142,358,536, forward strand.
ACCCAGAATGCAACATTCAATCACATTTCATCTTTCTCGGCTGAAAAATCAAAGCTACTCATCTATGCACAAGAACTCATTTTTGTTGAGCTGGGCATTACGGGAGAATTACTTGGGTGATTCATCACTTGAGTGTTTTCCGGTATCCAAAGTTTGTAAACCAATACACTCGGCCCTTCCTGTACGCGACAGTTCCATTCCTCAGAAACCTTGGCTGCATTAAATTCGCGGAAATGACAGAAAATAAGGGGTTAGGTTTCTGGATCTCTTGCAATTACATCTATATACGCTTTTCTACGAGTATAACAGTGTTTTCGTAAATACGTAAGAAGTGATAAGAAAAGGTAACAAATAAGTTTGCATTTTCTTGAATGGTACATTAGAAATTGGAAAGTTTGAAACGATTTTACGAAACAATAATGTACTACACTTAATCCGTATCCGAATCAGATTCGACGCTGCCCATTTCTGAAGTGTCTGAAGTTTCTAGACGAGAAACACTGCTGGAAAGACAGAAGAGCTCCGTTAGTGTTAGCTGTCGAGTCTTTTACCCATCTCATCAGACTTGCACGTATTATTGACATTTCTTCCAATCAACAAGACACTTTCGTCAATGTAGGTCATATAAAACGCAATACAAATCACAGCACGAAAACTAGCATTATTAGTTTGACTTTTGATTGCCTGCCGACGGTGGCTGCGAGAACTCCGCCAGATGCAATACCGATCAGTGAAGAACGGTGCGAACTCCTGTCTAACGAGGGATGGCAACCGCCTTGTCTAGTGAACGCGATAAACAGGAAATCAAGAACTACCTCTAAGCGCCGGAAGAATGGAATGTCTTTGTGTTTTTAGACTGTTTTTTATTATTTATTAGACTTGCGTGGTACATACATTGACATGTACTGTATATTGAACATACACTATATTGACAAAAGTCACCGGACACTTAGAAGAGAAACACAACATAGCATTTATTCACATAAATTAGTACGGTGTCAGTCCACCGTTGGCCTTAATGCATGCACTGACCCTTCGAGACATGCTTTCGACAAGGTTTTGGAACACATCGATAGGTATGCGCTTTTAATCAGTACATAATGCTGCCGCTAACTGTTGCTTAGTAGTAGGCCTTGGTTTTAAACTTCTTATGCGGGGCTCTAATTCATCAAATAGGTGCTCTATGGGATTAAGATCAGGGCTCTGTGCTGGCCAGTCCACACACGATTGGGAATTATCATCAAACCACGCCGTAACAGTCTTTGCTTTCTGGCTCGGTGCATTATCCTGCTGGTACCAACAAGGCTAGGTTCGATAGTATTGCCCACAGAGTTGGTAGGGCATAATTGTCCAGAATATCGAGGTTGACGTGCTGGTCAACAAGTTTGTCCACGATAACCAATGGGCCGGGACCATGCCACGAAAAACACCCCACACGAGTACCTTGCCAGCTCCAAACTTGAACGTAGGAACAGTACACTGTGGTAAATAGCATTCCACGGGCTGCCACCATACCCACACACGGCCATCAGACTGATGGATCGTGTATTCGTGTATCTGGATTCATCAGTTCATAGGACCCGTTTCCATTGATCTACGGTCCGCGATAAATGTTCTTTACACCATGCTAAACGACGAGTAGTATTCCAAGTGGAGATGAAAGGCTTGTGAGCAGCCGCATGACCACGGTAACCCATGGAATGAAGTTCTCTGCGAATGGTACGTGCACATACCGAGGTTCCAGCATTTTTACTCATCTGTACACTGAGGTCTTCTGGCAGTAGTCCGTCGATTAGCTGTAACGACTCTCATGAGGCTTCAACGTCCTCTATCATTGATTTTCTTTGGTCTGCCGGTACGTTTTGCTGCTTCAGGCACGCCATGTGCCTTCCACTTATTCAGTACATCCAAAACAGTTGACTTGGGTATGTTTAAACGCCTCTCGGTTTTTCCTATGGACAACCCACTAATACATATAACACCCAACAATCTTTCCTTTCTCAAAGTCAGTTCTCTCCCACCGCGACATTTTCACTCAACCTCACAGTGCGATATGATCGCGATCAGCTGCAGGCTGGTTTTTATCCCGTTTGCAGCTGCACCGCGCATCTTAACAACGCAGCAGATCCATTAATTTGTTTTTGAAGGGGTGTCCGGTGACTTTTGACAGATATATGCAGCAGGTTTACAGCATGCCAAATGATCAGTTTACACAGAGATAGCGCGTGTTGACCAAGTACATATCAAACATTGTTTTTACAGTGTGCTAAGTGACCAATGTACACAGAGAGGGTCACAGTGTTGGACAAGTAACACATTGAGAGCCAGTGCCGTAAGACAAACACAACATCCATGCCTCACCGAGATTCGAGCCCGGACCCATCTCAGACAAATCATCATTAGCCAACGCTTAGACCACTGCGCCATTGGTGCGATGAATGGAATGCAGATGCTTTTCTCGAGGAATGAATAAAATGGCCAATGAGACCTTTCTGTATGCAGAGGAGTAGAAATATGTTTACCGCGAATTTTACCAAACGTGTATTTGAAATTCATTTCGTGTACAAAATATAAAAGGCCGATAATGGTCTCCAATATTCGAACTCGCGCATGTAGAGGGTTGAGTGTGTTTCATCCTGTTGATTTTGCGTAACATTTTTCTCGTAAGACCAAAGAAAAAAATACAATATCCGTGGTCTGTCAATCAATATTTCAAATACTTGAGTTCAAGGGGTCTAGTGTTCGAAACGTTTTGCAATGTGGAAGTCAAACACTGAATTCGTGATATTCTACTTCATATTTGCGAAAAGGGATTAAAATTTTTTGAAGCTGCTCGAAAAATATTCGAAGCTGAAGGGAGGGTGCTTTCTCCGTTCGTGTAACTCCAGCTTAGTTCAATACCTACACTTTATTGACAAAAGTCACCGGACGCCCTTTCAAAAGCAAATGAACGGATCCTCTGCGTTGCTAAGATGCGCGGTATAGCTGCAAACGGTATAGAAACAAGCCTGCAGCTGACCGTGATCACATCGCACTGTGAGGTTGAGTGACAATGTCGTGGCGGGAGAAAACTGACTTTGAAAAAGAAAAGATTGTTGGGTGTTATAATAGTAGGATGTCACCTAATATAACACCCAACAATAAGAGAAACCGAGAGGCGTTAAAACATACCCAAGTCAACTGTTTCGGATGTACTGAATAAGTGGAAAACACATTGCGTGCTTGAAGCAGCAAAACGTACCGGCAGACCAAATAAAATCAGTGATAGAGGACGTCGAAGCCTCATGAGAGTCGTTACAGCTAATCGAAGGAGTACTGCACAAGACCTCAGTGTACAGGTGAGTAAAAATGCTGGAACCTGAGTATGTACACGTACCATTCGCAGATAACTTTATTCCATGAGTTACCGAGGTCGTGCGGCTGCTCATAAGCCTTTTATGTCCACTCGGAACGCTACTCGTCGATTAGCATAGTGTAAAGAACATTTATCGTGGATCGTAGATCAATGGAAACGGGTCCTATGGACTGGTGAATTCAGTCCGTCTGATGGCCGTGTGTTGGCCATGGCGGCAGCCGGGGAACGCTATTTATCACAGTGTACTGTTCCTACGGTCAAGTTTGGAGTTGGCAGTGTACTAGTGATATGGTCCCGGCCATTGGTTATCGTGGACAAACGTGTTAACCAGCAAGTCTACCTCGATATTCTGGACAATTATGACCTACCAACAATGTGGTAATACTATGGAACCGAACCTTGTTGGTAACCAGCAGGATAACACCGAGCCATAAATCAAGGACTTTTACGGCGCGGTTTGATGATAATTCCGTCTCGTGTTTGGACTGGCCAGCGCAGAGCGCTACTGGCACCATTGCAACCGACGTTTGGCATTCAAACTGGTGATCCAGGATTTGGCGATAGCAACACGACCATGAATGTTGACTCGGTGAAGCTCCTGACAAACAGTTTTGATGGAAACAGGTGAGTCGCGGTGCGTATTGAACCTTGTCCAACGTCCACGATTTGCTATGCTGGCACCATTGCAACCGACGTTTGGCCATTCACACTAGTGATCCAGGGTTTGGCGACAGCAATACGACCGTGAATGTTGACCAATTGAAGCTTCTGACAAACAGTTTTGATGGAAACAGGTGAGTCGCGGTGCGTATTCAACTCTGCGGTGAGTTGCGCAGCTATGGTTTTATGTTTTTTGGCTCCCATCCGTGTTAGCACCCGGACGTCCTTGTCAGACAGATTCCTCTTACCTCGAGAGTTACACCTATTGGATGTAGTTCTTCCCTCTTGCTGGTATGCTGACACGATCCTAGATATCGTGGCTCGCGATACACCACAAAGACTTGCTGTTTTGGACACAGATGCACCGGCGAGATGCGCATCAACACTCTGTCCTCTTTGAAACTCGGATAAGTCTTCCATTATGTTGTGTGGATCGCACTTTTTTAACGTCCACCTGTGCTACTGCTCTGCTAATGCGACCTTAACACTTCACTCTCGTTGATCGACTGAAAACTATTGTGTTGTCGGAAAAGTCATGACGTAGTTTAGCCATGTTTTGCAAATGTCATTTATTGATAGAAAGAACAAAGATCAATCAATGATATAATGCCCGTTTTGTTCGATAATCTTTTGTCATCTTTCAGTGAGCTGCAGAATGCCTCGTTCATAGAAGGACCTGTCCTTTCGAGGCGAAAAACTGTACAAGGTGCTGATTTGCAGCCTCATCTGAATTGAACGTTATACCACGCAAGGACTGTTGAAAAGAGCAAAACAAGTGAACGTCTGACAGCGCAAGGTCAGGCGAGTATGCTGGGTGTGTCAACACATCCCACCCAAGCTCCAATAATTTTTGTCAGGTGATCAAACTTGTGTGTGGTCTCGCGTTGTCGTGATGGAGCACAACACCTTTACGATGGACGAGCTCTGGACGTTTCTGGATGATGGATTCGTTCAAACTGTCCAATTGCCGACAGTACACATTCGAATTGATTGTTTGGTTCCGTGGTAGGAGCTCGAAAAATACGACACCTTTAAAATCCCACCACACTGAGACCAGAATCTTCCGCTGATGAATGCCTGCTTTGGATGTCGTTTGAGGCGAAGCAGCACGTCGGGACCAAGTCCGTTTGCACAGCACATTGTTGTACACAATCCACTTTTCGTCACCAGTTATTAGTCGCTTCAAAAAAAGATCGTTTTCGTCACATTTAATGAGCATATCGCAGATGTTTATACGCGCCGTCAATTGAGCTTCTTTGAGTTCATGAGGAACCCACACATCCAGTTTGCTTACGTATCCCAGCTTCTTCAGGTGGTCGTGAACGCTTGAATGATGGATGTGCAATGTGTCTGCAATCTCTCGTGTCGTATAACGTTGGTTTGACTCGATCAATGCCTTGATTTGATTGTCATCAACCTCGGTTGTCCTCCCGGACAGAAAAGCATCGTTGAGGTCAAAATCACCAGCACGGAATTTTGCGAACCACCGCTGTTACCGACGTTCTTGTACAGCATTATCACCGTACACTTTACGCAACTTCTCACAAGCTTGACGCGCGCTCTTCCCTTTACGGAAGTAAAACATGGTGAAAAAGCACAGTTTGGTCTTCCATCTTCAACTGGATGCCAAATCAACCAAATCGCTCACTATTCCTTTTAGACTGCAGCTAGTACTGGCACCTGTCGAATGCCATAGGGATAACAGAGCTGCGCATGCCTCTAGTACTTCCAAAACCGCCTAGCCGCCATCGGGTGCCAAAATACGTCATGACTTTTCCGACAACCCAATAGATGCAGGGTGGCCACCAGGTAGGGCGTGCAGCGGTGTGGCACGTGGTGTGCTATTTCTACAGGTGTTTCAGTGTCTACCCCATGTAGTAATAATAATAATAAAATGTTATCATTAGATTCTATACTTAGAGATTAAAATCGCGGGCTTTATCTGCATGCTAGCTCCCCCTCCCAGGAAACACGCTATAATTTTCGATCTGTACTACCAGAGGTGGATGGGCCCACCGGGATACCGGGATATTTCCAGGTGGACCACTCGAGAAATGTTTGCTGTTTTCTTGTATTCCTTTTACCTGGATTTTTTGGAACGAAAGAATCATTATTTTGGTTCCCATGAATAACGGATCGTAAATTCATTTGAGCTTTATTTTGGTCTGAAAAGTAACTTCCTTTAAAAGTTTTCCCATCGGGCTTCTTATGTGAAATCACGTAGCAAAATTCTCTGTATTTATATGAGAAAAGTGCCACTGGACCAAGCACGCAGTTTATAAATGAATTAAGCTAAAGCTAACTATAAGTTAGACGTAGGTCTTTGGACTTAGATCCCAAAGTCATTGATAGGCCTTACTCTCCTTTTGTGAACTTGAAGAAGACACTACTACCCATTATGATGACCCGTAATTCCCACCCTCTTATCCACACAGAGCACAAAGCAATTCTTTTGCAGAGATATTCCGAAATTCGTATCTTACCCATATCAAAAGGAAGAACGATTTACTAGTAATGAATGGTTCATGGGTCAAAATAATGGGTGGACTTAAAAAAGGTGTACATTCAAAGACTAGATATCAATACCGTTGCCAGTAGGCGATGAGTGGAAAAATAAATATAAAAATTTACTCTTTAGGAAAATTGCTATGTGGCATGTGTACAATTCAACTTAGAGAATCATTTTCAAGGTGATTTAGTTTGAAATGGGATCTTCAAGAGACCGTTTTTTTTTTTGTTTTTTTTTTGTCTTCAAAACTAAATTTTTCAAAGAAAAATAATTATCTGCTACAACACCCCGTTTTTACAGTGGTTTGTAACTTCATTCAATCATGAGTGGGGTTTTAAAATTCTTTCACGGTTAAATTGTTATCTAAATTTGTTCACGACTGAATTCGTTTTACAATGCATAACAATTCCCTGTAATCCAGGATCTAACAATTTTTTTCATTGGGGAATTTATGAGTTGTTCCTGTGTAGGTACGTGTGACTCTATTAGTAGTGGACCATAAGCCTAAAATTCCCGGCCTATTTTCGTTCTCCCAATCTGCTCCTGTGTACTAACATTTATCCGTTTATAATTAATGTTCGTAATTCACGCCTGTTGTACAGGGTGATTCATAAAGAAGTATACAGTTTCAACGCACTATAAAACAAGAACAATGTAAGATACTTTATGTTACCTGTAACAGAATTGTAGGGAAATGTTTCAAGTGTTTTTTAGAGACAGTCACAGATGTTCTGTGTGTGCACCCTTAGTCACACAACACACATCGAGCCGGTAATCCATTTCCGCCCAAACGCGAGGTAAGATATCTGAATCAAGTGCAGTGAGATTTTGCAACATCTGCACTTTGTATGGAATTATTTTCAGCTTCTTTCTCAAAATTCTCCAGACAATGGGCTGTAAAATCTGCACTTCACGACTCACCCCCCGGCGTTGGGTTTCCCGGGCTTCGTTGAATGGCGGTGCAAACACTATCGACGACTTCTTCCGATACACGCGGTCGTCCAGGACTTTTAAGTTTGCACAAACAGCCCGTAGTTTCAAATTTTTTATGCCAATCGTAGATAGATTTTCTGGTTTGAGGTTCTTTTCCGAACCGTGATCGAAAATGCCGTTGCATAACAGTTACAGATTCCGTTTTGCTCAATTCAAGAACACAAAACGCCTCCTCCCCTGCAGACACTGCCATTTTGACTGACTAGTCACGTGACACACGCGCTCATAAAGTTTTTGTTCCCTCAGTAGCGGAACAAAAACTTTATGAATACATCTACCTAACGGTTCGCAGTTGTGGTCCGTGTCTTCAACTCTTACTGTTTTACAGCATCTGGAAACTGTATACTTCTTTATGAATCACCCTGTATTATATATGCATATTCTGGAAGTTAAGTTCTACTTTTTCTAATACAATAGTTGTGTCTTCTGTGTGAATTTATGTGAAGGGCTGCGTGTTTTAAAAAAAATAAACAGGAGTGTTGTTCGTTACCATGACCGGATGGAACTTTTGCGGGACAAAATTCAATAGCTGGACACGGGGCGAAATTTCATTGCGGGCATTAGAAAATAAATTTCATAGTTTAATGAAATCGTTACGTGAAAAATAAAAATAGAAGAAAACCATCACAAAGAAAAATGTTTATCTCAAATTACTGTGAGCTTAAGAAAAAGACCATACTACACTCACGGACAATGAAATTTGCTCACCAAGAAGGAAGCAAATGACAAAGATGAATGACACGCATGATGGCAAAAACAGAGCTGCAGAACAATTACAGAGGGATCTGTGGCACGCAGTACGGTCATCTTCAATAGCGCGTCGCACCGCCTCCTGCGGCGATACATGCTGCAATACGGTCCGCCATGGAGGCAAAGAGACGCTTGATGTTGTTCGGTGGCAGACTGGCCCACTCGTGTTGGACTGTGTGATCCAAATCCCGGATGGTGAGGCACGGTGGCAGCCGGCGTTTCAACTGGTCCCACACATGCTCGATAGGGGACATGTATGTCCGGGGAGCGGGCAGGCCATGGAAGTATCTGGAAATGACGTAGGCAGTCCTGGGAAACCCGAACCGTGCGCGGGCGGGCATTATTCTGCTGGTATAACGCACCTGTAATCCCGCCTAGGAGTGGGAGCACATGGGGCCGTAGGATCTCATCCACATACCGCTGGCCCGTCAATGATCCACGTACCGCAACTAGAGCCGATCGGCTATCGTAGGCTATGGCTTCCCAGACCACAATGCCTGCAGTAGGTGATTGTTGCGTTGGGATTGTGCCGTTGACCCAGGGACCTCTACACCCGGACACAATGATCATCTGTCCACAAAACGAAGCGGCACTCATCGCTAAATACCACATGTCGCCAGTCTGTGGCGTTCCACGTCTCTCTGGCCTGGCACCACTGCACACGGAGCCGGCGATGTTCCGGTGTTAATGGCAGCACATGTAAGGGGCGCTAGGATCGCAGATTCGCTTCCGCGAGGCGTCGGGAAATGGTTCGTGGGCACACAGGAGCCGCTACATCTGCCTGTATAGTGGACCAGGCCCCCGTGGGATCCGTTCGTACCTCGAGCACAATCCGTCGATCCTCTCTACCGGTGGTCCTCTTGGTCCGTCCGGAGCCGCTCCGCCGTGTGGCAGGCCGTCACGTGTCCACTGCTCCCAACACAGTCTGACGGCATGGTCAGAACATTCCACGTGGCGGGTTATACGGCGCGCCGACCACCCTGCGGTTTTCAGCCCGATGATTCGGCCTCTCTCAAAGTCATTAAGTTGCGTAAATCGACGTCTCTGGTGTCTACCCGGCATTCTTGTCACTCTGTACTGTTGCTTGCGTCGGCCAGTGGTTTTCGCTTTCATGGGGCATTATAAAATGATTATATGCGGAGGAGTTTAGGAAGGGAGTGTCTGACCCCAGGTCTTAAACAACCCTCAGAAATAGGAAGCAAGGAGATTTCGGCTAGAATGCCCGATAGGAAAGTGACACGGAAGCGAAGTAGAAAGGGGGAGGAAGACGCCCTTCTTTATTACCGGGGGGGGGACCAGTACCCGTGGTCGAACGGCTTAACGTGCCCGTCCGACGCACGGTGGATATTTAGTGGATCGAGCGTTCGTACCTGGCGGGGATCGAACCTGTGGTCATTTCCGCATGTCACGAACGTTGCCCACTAGGCCACCCGTGGCCCATCGCCTGTTTATAAGGCTGCCGGTTACTACACGCCTGTTTATAAGGCTGCCAGTTCGTGCTTGCAGCGCCACGAGGCTGTGCGGTCATGCGCGCTCGCACCAAACGTGAATCATTTGCATACCAGCACGCACTCTATAGCTATTTGCAAAGCTTCGCGGTTGTAGCACGTTTTCTGCTAGATGCGCAAATTTCATTGTCCGTGAGTGTAATTTGGATTGAAGTTGAGAGAGAGTTAAAAAAAAAAAAAAATTGCTAAAATCCGGGATATTTTTTTTTTTTTTTCTGGAGAGAAGGGAGTTTTGGTTGCATCGTGATTTTTATAAAAACTTTCTCACAAAATGATAAAAATATAACCTTAACTAATCTGCGTAGCAAATATTTTTCTATAGCAAATATCTTTGCGTAGAGAATAATAACGATCCCTCTTAAATTCGTTCATATATATATTTTTCCTGGTACATGTTTTAGTGATTGTTTTTTGATGCAAAGTGGAATAGCTGACTTTTATGCGCCATCATGTATAATTGTTTTTTTAATTTCCAGCACTGTTTTTAAAGTAACTGAACAATTGGCTTCCATGTATAGCTCAAAAACAACTTTGAAAATGTTTTTATTTTTTTGACATAAGACTAACTCCTCAGATATTATGGGGCGACTTATGGCCGACCGCCAGTAACAAAAATAGATCCCAATTGAAATCATTATAACGTTAAAAATACGTGCCGCACAATAATCGTGCTAGCATATTCGTAAATAGCATGGAGTCCAATTCGCGTACTACGCAATAAATCGTGCGCGCGATGCTTCCCTCGCTTCATGTGCGCGGGAGAGGTGATGCAATATTTCTGGGTGTGCCGCAGCGTTTGATTCATTCTGTCGGTCACGGTCAAGCTCGGCAACCGTGAGAGCAACACGACTGTTCGTGGCATCGTTTTAAAACTCGCGACGAGATCTATTCAAATGTACGAAGAACATTTCGCAGTGGTTTGAACTGACCATTTAAAAAATTGTTTTCTTGTGAACCGGTGAACACTTTTGGCAATATCGCGGTTTATCTGGACAACCGTGAGCCCAAAACGACTGTGCGTGGTATCGCTTCAAAGCTCTCGACGAGATCTATTCGAATATATAAAGAACGTATCGCAGTGGTTTAAACTAAAATTTTTAAAAGTTGTTTTTGTATGTACGGTTTAATATTTTTGACAATACCGCGGAATTCGCAGAATGAACGCAAGCAAAAGTGGAGAAAATCGAAACTAGAGGCACATACGTACATTCCTCACACACACATATTATATACATTCCTCACACACACACATATTATATACATTCCTCATCACTTGCTCTTACAAGTTATGGGGAATGTATGTAAGAAGACTGCAGCCCAACGAACTAGAGCGTATCGAGAACGCCTGAAATCAGCCGCCGCCAAACAAAACTCCAACACACCAATCGAACCTGTACCCGGTCCATCTCGAACTCGCGCAAAGAAGCACAAATAAATAAACTACTTCAGAGCAAAAGCAGCCGATGGGAAATAAACAAAATACTCCGATCGAACCCGTACCCGGTCCATCTCGAACTCGCGCAAAGAAGCACAAATAAACAAACTACTTCAGAGCAAAAGCAGCCGATGGGAAATAAACAAAATACTCCGATCGAACCCGTACCCGGTCCATCTCGAACTCGCGCAAAGAAGCACAAATAAACAAACTACTTCAGAGCAAAAGCAGCCGATGGGAAATAAACAAAATACTCCGATCGAACCCGTACCCGGTCCATCTCGAACTCGCGCAAAGAAGCACAAATAAATAAACTACTTCAGAGCAAAAGCAGCCGATGGGAAATAAACAAAATACTCCGATCGAACCCGTACCCGGTCCATCTCGAACTCGCGCAAAGAAGCACAAATAAACAAACTACTTCAGAGCAAAAGCAGCCGATGGGAAATAAACAAAATACTCCGAACGAACTTGTACCCGGTCCAACGGAGGAAGCACAGCCATCAACATCGAGTACACCGATATATGTCGAGTTGTACGTAGACCTACGTTCCAAACTGACGGCTCAATCAGAACTGAGCCTAACCGTGTTTTTTTGTTGTTTTTTTATTTCAGTATCTCATTTACACAAAAATTGTTGAGCATATCGTGGGGAGTCACAAAACGTGATGAAATTTAATTTGCTATTTCATGAATGTGAAAAAGTGTAAGGTTTAAAAAGAGGGTGCGGGATTGTAAACAAAAAAATTATATTTTTAAGGACCTTGCGTTCGAAAACTTAAAAAAAATAGCAATAAATATCGAGAATTCTAGCAAAAATGATTTTGTTTTTGCTAGAATTTTTGCGGGCCCCGTGAAGACGCGAAGCCCGTGCTGACCTCCCCGGTTGCCCCTATGGCCCAGCTGGCCCTGTTCATTACTGTTTCATTCATTGGACCGTACCCTTAGGCTTTACTGTGTTTTAGACCCTAAGTAAGGTTAATACACAGATATTCATGACCTTAAACCTCACTAACCACGCGTCGCACTTATGTCAATGAGATCCACTGTTCATATCTGTGCCCTAAAAATCACGTGAAGGAAAAAAAAAAAAAAAAGTCGAGTATGGAATTTCCCGCGACTGATAAATTTTGGCGAACGAAGATATCGAAGGAAATCTGTTTTCCAAGCTGTGATAGGCTTTCCTATTTCGGGAAGTGATCATGCCCTCACGCGGAGTTTGCAATCCAACGGTTTGATAAATGTGGCGTATTCTTCCTGGTCTTCTAAAGGGTAACAAAAGGTTAATGCTGCTTTCTAGTAAATAGGTGACGTATGTTTCCCTAACCCTCATTTTGCCATGCTAAACATCAAACCACAATATCGCTAAACAACTAATAAAAAAAAAAGTAGCAGAAGTGAAAGGCACCCGGAAGAAGGAAAACATTCTGAAACAACACTTATCTGTTTTCCACGTGTATTTCACTGGCTTCCGATTTCGTACTAAAACAGAAAGGCGGTTAGTTCATGTTACGGAAGGTTATTCGTTTGTCGTAAAGCTGCTTATTTCTTGCTAAAGTTTTTTTTCTTATACAATAATGAAAAAAACTGTGCACGGTATACTCCAGGACCGACATTGGAACACCCAGATAGGTTTTATTAAAACACGAAAAATAAAAACATTAGAATCATTAGGGACACACTTCTCATGTACTTACTGGTTGGAACTCAGTGTGCCTGCTGGACGTTTTCGAACGTGCTTTTTCTGGCACTAGAAGTGGAATGCGGCCCTAGGTTCCATTGCGAATATTGTTCGTCTTGATGTGTACTATCACCCCTCTTGTCTTGTTGAAGGAATTTACAATCACCCTGTATGTCAAATAGGATGTTGGTTCTCCTCTAGCGCGGGTAACGGCCTGTACACGCCAAGGCATCGACTCCACCGGATGCCGGAGGTTTCCGGAGGTAATCCAGACATGCCTGTTGCAGCATGGTCGCAACTCCGGCCGAGACGTCGCTCCAGGATCCATGGATCAGATGTTACGCTGCACGGCATCCCTCAGAGCTTCCACAGGGTTTACATCCGGAAACCTTGGTGGCTACTGAATGGTTCCAAATTCAGATGAGTGTTCCTCGAGCCATGCCTGGGTGGTTGTGGCACGGTGGGGCGGCGCAATGTCTGCTGGAACAGACCATCGGCCACAGGATGCTCGATGGCCACGAAAGCTTGTAGATGATCAGAAAGCACATGCTGGTCTCACGCCGTGGTTAACGACCTCTCCAGACACACTTAGGGACCTAATGTGTCCCATGAGATGACTCCCCAAACCATCACAGAGCCATCACCGCTTGAACAGAACCGACCTGGCACGAAGGGGCCATGGTCTCATGCCGTCGACACCACACCTGCCCGTCTGGGTGGGTGCGGGTCTAGAGTCGACGCTAATAATTTTTTGTTTATTGAAGGTTTAACGACAACCGTGAGCAACTCAGTGAGCTATAAGCTGTCGCCCGTCCCTATTTTAGAGCTACTGACTCCAGGGAAGGGAGAGAGCCAGTGCCGTAAGATAAACACAACATCCATGCCTCACCGAGATTCGAACCCGGACCCATCTCGGATGAATGATCAGAATCCATCGCTTAGACCACTGCGCCACCGGGGCGTTGACGCTAACAGAGGGGCGTTGACGTTAACACTAATATGGGTGGGTGTACTACACTTTGCGAAGCTCCTAAAGCAGCAGCCACATCGTTATGCTGTACACCTGCCTGTAAAATGGCATCAGCTCTATTAGTGTTGTCCATGCTTAAACGTCGTCTGGATATAAAAAAAATTCGGTCTCGGACCCTTACGTCCCAAAATTAGACCCGACGCGGAACCGTAAATGACCCGGACAAATCTTCTTTGAATATATATATATACATATATATACTGAAGAGCAAAGCTGAAAACAAAGGAAAAACTTTTGAATTTAAAACGAAAGTTGCAAAATAACCCTGAAGATCAAAACGCGCAACGCAGCAGTTATGAAAATTCAGAATTCACATTCTATTAAGAAGAGACTGAAGCGAAAAAAAACTTTTTTGACTCATACCAAGTACAACATAGAAAAAGTTATGTATCTACCGGTGTGAGTAAAATGAGAAAAAATAAAAATAAAATAAAACAACTGAATGTAGAAAGTGTCGAGAATACTGAGCCTTGGCTTTATCAAGGACCAGCAAAAACTCTGCATTTTCTCACTTCCTAAAAGACCTAGTTGGAAATGGGTTTCTGCAAAGCCATAGATGCAAGTAATAAGCCCACCAAAATTTTTTTTATAAAATATATATTTTTTTGAAATTATATATATGTGTCATGACCTCCGCAGAGTTGTATGACCTAGCTTTAGTTAAAAATTTAGCTTGCATCCATAACTTTCCTGGCCCGACCCATGCTCTTCATCTGTTACTATTTAACAGAAAGAAGAAGATTATAGAAAACTCAAGTTGTGAGAGTGACATAATAATTAGAAATAATGTTCAGCAATAACGAAATGCCAAGTTCGCCTGAGAGAGAATTTAAACCTGAATAGCAATGCAAAAGTATTCCAAATTCTTACATTGCAATTAAAAAAGGAAATATTAATTATTTAAAACTCAGATTCTTGAAAAGAAAACTTGATTCTAATAGTAACAGATGAAGAGCATGGGTCGGGCCAGGAAAGTTATGGATGCAAGCTAAATTGTTAACTAAAAGCTAGGTCATACAACTCTGCGGAGGTCATGACATATATATATAATTTAAAAAAAATATATATTTTATAAAAAAAATTTTGGTGGGCTTATTACTTGCATCTATGGCTGCAAACCCATTTTCCAACTAGGTCTTTGTGAAGTGAGAAAATGCAGAGTTTGCTGGTCCTGATAAAGCCGGAACTCAGTATTCTCGACACTTTCTACATTCAGTTGTTTTATTTTATTTTTCTCTTTTACTCACACCGGTAGATACATAACTTTTTCTATGTTGTACTTGGTATGAGTCAAAAAATTTTTTTTTTTTTTTCCTTCGATCTTCTTGTATGATGTCTACAGTAATTCAAGAAGCAAGTGGAGAAATCGAAACAGTACTCGCCCAAATTTTCACTCGATGCCTTAATGAAGGAAAGATTCCTGAGATTGGAACACCTCTACAATGATCCTGCTACATAAGAAAGGTGACATTGAGGATCTCGGAAACTACAGACCTATCAGCCTCCTATCGGTAGTTTATAAAATCTTCATTAAAATTCTTTCACACCGCTTGAAGGTAACACTGGACATGGCTCAACCGAGAGAACAAGCTGGATTCAGGAGTGGCTACAGCACAATAGATCATATATATATATATATATATATATATATATATACAACGCCTTCTCGTGGTGCATCCTGTTTCCCACTAAAGGGGCTCTGACGACCGCCCATAGCGGTATAACTATACCATCGGGATTAGAGGGAAATTCTATCCCACACTCACCAACCCGCTTGGCCAGCGTGGTGAGTTATGGCCAAACCCCTCCAAAATGACTCCACAACTTAAATCTTGGCCCTCAGTCTCCGGCAGCTGGAATGTACCTGGCCAAGGCAGCGGCCAGTGCGACATGAAGGCAGAGGGTGCTAAGAATCCCCGGAGGACCGGACTAGGCTGCCATCTGATGCTGACCTTGGCAACGTACAATGGACGCTCCCTATCTTCTGATTCAAGGCTTCTTGAATTGGAAGAGGAACTACAAAGGATCAAGTGGGACATCGTGGGGCTAAGTGAGGTAAGGAGAAAAGGAGAAGATCTCATTGAACTGAAAAGTGGACATCTCTTCTACTATCGTGGGACAGATACTGGCAGAACTAGTGGTGTTGGATTTATAATAAACAAGAAACTGAAGGATAAAGTGGTAGAAGTTGAAAGTTCCTCTGACAGAGCTGCACGACTCGTTATCCAACTATCGAGAAGATACCAGGCTCAGATTATTCAAACTTATGCACCCACCACAAGTCATCCTGAAGAAGAAATTGAAGAATTTTATGAGGAAATTTGTCATCTAAATAATAAAGGTAAGCAGCACTTGAAAATAATTATGGGAGATTTCAATGCAAAAATAGGGCAACGGCAACAGAATGAAACTTCAGTAAGTAGGTAAATTCGGTCACGGCAGCAGAAACCAGCGTGGAAATACTCTCGTTGAGTTTGCAGAGGCAGAAGGGTTTTTCATCTTGAACTCCTTTTTCAAGAAAAAGCCACACAGAAAATGGACATGGAGACATCCAAATGGGACGACAAGTGAAATTGATTTTATTATGTGTAACAAAAAATTCGTCATAGAAGACTGCAGTGTGCTAAACAAGTTCAACACAGGTAGTGACCATAGATTGGTGAGATGTAAGATGCACCTCAACACTAAACTTGAACGTGGCAAGCTCATAAGACAAACAAAATCTATTGACATAACCAACCTTAAAAAACACCATAATACCTTCAAGTTGGAACTGAAGAACAGGTTCTCTGCTTTAGAAGGCCTAACATCGGAAGAAGTGGACATCTCTGAAGTTAACAGAAAAGTAACCAAAGCTCTTATGGAAACAGCAACAAAATTAGCTGGGTCTAAGAACAAGTTGCATGTAAATAAATTATCAGGAAAAACGAAAATGTTGATGCAAAAATGAAGAGAGATGAGGACAACTAAAGAAGATGTGACTTCAAAGTGGAATATATAGAGCTATGCAAGACAGTACGAAAAAGTATCACTGAAGACGTAAGAAAATTCAACTGTGAACTAGTGAGGAAAGCAATTGAAAACAACCAAAGCCTAAAGATAGCAAAGGGACATCTCAGTAAGGGAAGAAAACAGATTATGGCACTGAGAAAAGAAGATGGTTCTGTAACAAGAAATAGAGGCGAAATTTTGACAAGAGTGAAAGATTTCTACTCCAAATTATATGAAAGGGATGATACATGCACTCCAGACATCATGAAAGATACCAGTACCAGAGTTCCTCCAGTCCTTCCAGCAGAAGTTGCACATGCAATCAAGAACATGAAGCGGGAAAAGCTCCAGGAGAAGATGGAATTACTGTAGACATCATACAAGAAGCAAGTGGAGAAATCGAAACAGTACTCGCCCAAATTTTCACTCGATGCCTTAATGAAGGAAGATTCCTGAGGATTGGAACACCGCTACAATGATCCTGCTACATAAGAAAGGTGACATTGAGGGATCTCGGAAACTACAGACCTATCAGCCTCCTATCAGTAGTTTATAAAATCTTCACTAAAGTTCTTTCACACCGCTTGAAGGTAACACTGGACATGGCTCAACCGGAGAACAAGCTGGATTCAGGAGTGGCTACAGCACAATAGATCATATCCATGTGCTGAGAGAACTAATTGAAAGAGCGAGGGAATATGAACTTCCATTGTGCATGGCTTTTATCGATTATGAAAAAGCCTTTGATTCAGTGAAACCATCAGCAGTTACAATGGCTCTGAAAACCTGCGGTATTGAAGATGCATACATTAATATTATTAATAACATCTATGAAAATGCAAAGATTAGGCTGTTTGAAAATACAACACACATAAAAATTGGAAAGGGAGTGAGACAAGGTGACACCATATCTCCGAAGCTCTTTAATGCCACATTGGAGGGTGTTTTTCAGTCACTGAGCTGGGAAAACAAGGGGATAAAGATTAATGGAGATTATCTAACCCACCTTCGTTTTGCTGATGACGTAGTCATTTTTGCAACTAGCCCATCAGAGCTGCAGAGTATGATCCAGGAACTTGCTGACAAGAGTAAAGAAGTGGGATTAAAAATGAACTTTCAGAAGACAAAAGTGATGTTCAATGCTTTTACAAGAAATGAAGATTTATCGATTAATGGAGAAAAGCTGGAGATAACAGACACGTACATTTATCTTGGACAGCAGATATCAAGTGAGGGTCACATTGATGAAGAAATTAATCGGCGCACAAAACTTGCCTGGAGAGCTTTTGGAAGAAACAGCATAATTTTCAAGAGCAATATGCCATTATGTCTTAAAAGAAAAGTGTTTGATCAATGCATCCTTCCAGTGCTTGCGTATGGTGCAGAGACGTGGACCTTAACTAAAAGAGACATACAAAGGCTGCAGACAACTCAAAGAAGCATGGAGAGGTGCATACTTGGTGTAACCAGGAGAGATAAGAAGAGGAACTCGTGGATCCGAAAAATGACAAGAGTGGAAGACATCATGATCAGAGTCAAATCCCTGAAATGGCAATGGGCTGGACATACTGCCAGAAGGACAGATCATCGATGGACAGCCGAAATTTTAGATTGGATTCCAAGGGACAGGAAAAGACCCAGAAGAAGACCACATGGGAGATGGGTGGATGAAATTCGAAAGTATGCAGGGGTGACATGGAGGAGACTGGCACAAGACAGACCGTTGTGGAGGAAACTTGGGGAGACCTTCGTCCAGCAGTGGATTGATAATGGTTGACAATGATGATGATGATGATATATATATATATCACTTAACTTAAAAAAACTAACTTGCAAACAAATGTAATATGATTTCTGTAAAACCGCGCCATGCTGCAGGTTTCAAACATAATCAGTATAGTAATGAGTTCAACCACAGATAAATTACAATCCTAATACAGAACCCAATAACAACATTTCTAAACTCCTAACAAGAAGGAATATCCTTCAGAAATCAAATACCCCCCTCCCCGCATAATCACAAAAAAAAAAACCCCAACATTTTTTAATAATATACAACTGTACCCCAGAACACCAGATCACTCATCAGGGAAAGATATCCGGTATCCTGGGGTAGAGGTTCAGGTTTCATGAGAGTGCTAAATTTTGAAGCCAATAGTTAGATATCTTAAAAAATTTTGTAAAAAATATATCTCTTTTAAGCAAAAGAGATATATTTTTACCAAAAATATATCTCTTTAATCTCCAGATCTCAACCCCATTGAAAATTTGTGGGATTGTAGTTGAACGAGCCGTCAAACAGCTGGATCCACAACCCTGCAATCTCACACTCCTGGAAAGTGCTATTCATCAAACATGGTCTCAGATTCCACAAAACACCTATCAACATCTCGTGGAGTCCATGCCACGAAGAATCGACGCAGTATTGAAGGTAAAGGGTGGCCCAACGAAGTACTGAGGGGGTGGTCATAATAAAGTGGCCACTCAGTGTATAGATAAATATACAGGGTGCCCACTTAAGTCCTTTCTCAACCCCGTAACTTTCGAACGCCAACAGCTATAGCCATAAAAACGGTGTCTAGGTATAGTAAAGTGGCGATGCGCTATTCGATGAGACCGCTTACAGCGTCTCCTAGCGGCAAAGTCAGGAGTTAGCGTACCGATCTCGAAAACTATACGAGATACGGGAAGATAGTTAATTACAAAGTTGTGGAGCAGCATCGATTTAGTACGAAAAAAAACTTTGCGCACATAAATGCTAAGAATAGAACGCGTTCAACGCTCGTTTGTTTGTTCGCAATGTCGAACACCGTTACGTCACGAAACGCGTCAGAAAGGAGCAATTAGTTGTCACGAGGCACATTTACCGTCGGTGTTCAATGTTTTCTCCGTCAGCCACAATACACATTTGGACTCTAGATTGAATCTCATGGTGCACATTTTGCAGCATGTCAGGTGACACGCTGGAACAAGCATCAGTTACGGCGTCGAAGGTCCTGCAACGTTGTCGGAGGGTCTGATACACCTGCTCTTTGAGGTAGCCCCACAGGAAGAATTCCAATGGAGTGAGGTCCGGTGAGCGTGCAGGCCACTCTACGCAACCACCATAGCCGATGATTTGTTGCTCGAAGGTCTCGACCAGGTACCTTCTTATGTTTCCTGGCTGGTGCGGAGGGGCGACGTCATGTGGGAACCAAACATTCCGCAGTTGAGTCGGGCTAGTGCTTTGCGGAAGGCTATATTATCTCCTTTCTGACGTGTTTCGTGATGTAACAGTGTTCGACATCGTGAACAAACAGACGAGCGTTGTACACGTTCTATTCTTAGCATTCATGTGCGCAAGGTGTCTTTTTGTACTGAATCAATGCTGCACTACAACTTTATAATTGATTATTTTCCCGTATCTCGTATAGTTTTCGAGATCGGCACGCTAACTCCTGACTTTGCCGCTAGGAGGCGCTGTAAGCGGTCTCATCAAATAGCGCATAGCCACTTTACTATACTTAGACCGTTTTTATGGCTACAGCTGTCGGCGTTCGAAAGTTAAGGGGCTGAGAAAGAACTTTACTGGGCACCCTGTATATATAAACGTAACATATATATATATATATATTCATCCCAATAACTGCTTGATATTTAACAACTGAAATCCTTTTTTAATAATAAAATTTGGTTACTTGCTAAATTTTAGTGCCATTTTTAGTGCCACTATTTTGCGTAATCCAGAAGTAATGGCTGACTATGACCGTGGAGTATATTACAAATGGGAATCATTATTTACGATTACACAAATGTGGTTTCTAAATTTATTTAGATTGTTCACTCTTTCCACGCTTTGATGGAGGTGCGCATACTTTCATATGATCCGTTAGATTTTTGGTTCCATAATCTTTTATTACACCGTCGACATCCTTGTTTGTAATTATACACTTTCCACATTTTGATCAACAAACAAGACCAAACAACACAGAATTATTCACCGGTTTCTTAATGAGACGAAACGATTTCCAGCATTCACTCTTCCCCTAGGGGTTTTCAACAAGAACGTATTTGTTGGCCTCGACGACATTCTCTACCTCCTTAATATTAAATCCATCCATATTAACAAATAAGGAGTTAATTTCGACATGACATGTAATGGGAACGAGATGTTAGCACATCAATCGAAAACCTCTGAATGCTCAATGTAAAAGATGCGATGTGAAAAGCAACTCTTAGTCATACAGTGAACTTCGCACGGAGAGAGTGAATCAGCTGAGAAGCAGGCGAATGGCGTCTGCCTGTACCTTGCCCTGGACAATCGCACTGTAAAAGAACGCAAAGGAGGTATCTTTTTACAATATGGTGTCGGTGTGTTTGACGTCGGTCGGTGGAAATCTTCGTTGCTTTAAGAAAGAGACAATATTTTTGCATGGCAAAACATTATTCACTCCGTGGGCACCAGCATCGACTACAGAATCCCACAACGCGCATTTTCCTTTGGAATATATTTTTCTCTTTTCAAAAATAAAACCGGGTCAAAGTCGGGTCAGGAACACCTTGACCCGACCCGTTGGACCCGCAAGAAATTGTCGACCCGTTGACATCTCCGGCTGTGTTATTATGATAATTCACATATAACGTAGCTATCCACGCAGAACCGACTCCAGTAGTAGCTAAATTTGCCCATCACCACGTTTTCCTTTCGAAACCGCAATATCCCTAACTTTATGTAACCAGTATATACACAGTCGAGTCACATTATTGTGACCACCTACTTTTGACGTCACCAGCGCGTAGCCAATGAAAAAAGGCACGCGTCGTCAGCTGGCTTGGAGGGTATATAAGGTGTGCTGTAAGGCAATATGAAAACATGGGCCGCGGGTGGCCTAGTGGGCAACGTTCGTGACTGCCACGGAAAGGGCCTCAGGTTCTATCCCAGGCAGGTACGAACGCTCGATCCACTAAATATTCGCCGTGCGTCAGATGGGCACGTTAAGCCGTCGGACACCGAGTACTTCCCCCCCCCCGTTAATAAATAAGGGAGTCTTCCTCCCCCTTTCTACTTGGCTTCAGTGTCACTTTCCTATCGGATGCTCTAGCCCAAATCTCCTAGTTTCCTGTTTCTAAGGGCTGTTTAAGACCTGGGGTCAGACACTCCTTCCTAAAATCCTCTACATATTATTATCATCATGATCATCTGAAAACATATCACTGGTTGCTGTCACAGATAAAAGGAGCGATTTATCTTTCTTTTTTTTTTTTTTTTTTTTTTTTTTTTTTTTTTGATTTGGGGTTTAACGATGGTCGTTAAAACCACAATAAAAAAAAAAAAAATTGGATTTAACGACCATTCATTCGATATGCTTGCTATTCACAATATCCGATCTCGCTACAGAAGATTTAACTTAGACTATGGAAATTTAACAGTTAAGGTGGATCCACCTAAAATCTTTGCCTTGTATTTCCAATGGGCAAAACTTCTGTAGACATTTTCTTCACAATTAATGTGTTCCCAACGATGAAAATTTGGACATTGATAAAAATAACTTCATATTACAGCCTAAGGTACTTATTATTTTCTAAAACTTAGTCACAATTATATTAAAAATCAAATACTTTTCCTTTGGGGGTGGCGAGACCAGAAAATAGATGGCGCGACCTGTACATTGATGACCTTAGTAGGCAAACAAATGTTGGATTTCTTAATTATGGTTAAATTTTAGAAAACATTAAGTACATTAGGCTGTAATATGAAGTAATTTTTATCAATGTCAAAATTTTTATCCTTGGGAACGCATTAATTGTGAAGAAAATGGCTATAGAAGTTTGCCCATTGAAAACACAAGGTAAAGATTTAGGTGGATCCACCTTAATCAACCCCCCCACACACACACACACGTAAATAATACAGTGAATCTTTCCTATTACCGTAAAGTTTTCGACATATGGTTACGGAAAACAGTGAGAACGGAGTTTTTTTCGTTAGTTTAAGAAAGGAATTGCGGAAAGGTTTCTGAAGCCGCCCCGGGGGCGCAGTGGTCTAAGAGATGGCCTCTGATCATTCGTCGGAAAGGGGTCCGGGTTCGAATCTCGGTGAGGCATGGATATTTGTTTGTTACTGGCTCTCTCCCTTCCCTGGAACCAGTTACTCCAAAATAGGGACGGGTGACTGTTCATAGCCCATTGCGTTGCTCACGGTGGTCGTTAAACCTTCAATAAAAAAAATAAAAGGTTTCTGAAAATTCAAAATTTTTTTGACGTACGAAAAATCCGTGAAATTCAGATTTTTTTTTTTTTTGTCATTACACGGAAAAAGTTCCATTAGAAACATGCTTCGTTAATTCACGAAAGAAATACCGGAAAGTATCTCGTGAATTTCAGAAAACTTTTACAAGAAATTCGCAATATCGGAAGGACGTATGCATAACTTTTCTTTTCTTGGACAGATGAAACACTTTTATATCTGACCCGGCCCGCTTTATCCACGGGAGACATATTCCAAGCCCCAAAAGATATTGACAATTAAATTGTCTTCAAAGCGAACTCCATCACCTCTCACAAGTCACAAAACGTCCCTCACGCGAATGAATCAGAAAACAGAGTAAAAATAATTCAATCTCCACTCTGGATTCTATAGTCAGGTGGCCTTTGCGAAAGTGCAGCAAAGGATGCTTTTCGTCGGCGGGTCCCTTCGCAAGGTAAACTGTTTCTCGCAAAGATTAATTCCTCCAATCCTCCCCTGCAAACGGATGGCGCTATAATTCCGTTCCTGCGTTTCAGCATTGAAAGACCAAGCTTTCTTATACGCTCGCTTTGAGCTTTCGCATTGTGTCTGGAAATAAAACTTTGATATGATCTTTCTAGATGAGCTCAGATCACAATATGGCGGTCCCTTCATTGTTCAAGTGCCCCGATGTCGTCGGAAGATTAAAATATCGGACGTGAAAGATCGCAAACCCACTGACTTTTCCATCTGACAGGCGCATATACAACAAAATAGGCCTTACATTTTTATCTTACATTATATACATATTTGATCCCTAAATAAATTCTCTACAAATTAGTTTTTCAACGGGCGATGGTTTTATGTTGGCCTATGCCGAATCTGGTGTTGCATTCTCGGACGACAATGACAAATCTTATTCTTTATTCCGCTGTCACTTAAGATCCGCCCAAACATGCAGGTAACAATCGCTGTTAATAATACGCCTCTTATTTCCGGTAATTTTCAGTTATCTGCAAGCTAATCGAAAATAATAGGAAGCCGTTTCAAAACGAAAAAAAAACAATCGTGCATGCATTTTCTCTCTTGTCGGTAATCAATGGATTTGGTGGAGACATTGCACATACGCGTGCTGATTTAAAAACAAAAATGACATCAACATTGAAGAATTTGATAAAAACGATAGTTTATACCTAGAGGAATTGAAACATTCTAAAATTTAGGTCTGCATTAAAAACATAGAAAAAAAACAAAAAAAAAAACTAGTGTAGCTGCTCCGTTCATTTCGTATATCCCAATACATCGTTCATTTTATCACGTCGTCTGACATGCATATGCGTGTCAAAAATGGCACACTTAATGCAGAGGTGTAGTGACGTAGGGGGGGGGGAGGCGTTTGCTCCCGAGCGACAATCCAGGGGGCGGCGAAAAGATTGCGGCGATGCTGCTGATAAAATGCGCCGCAGCGCGTGATTTAACATTGTCGAAACAACTTTTCCTTGCAGACGAATGTTCGTTTTCTCTTCATTTGTTGAATATGTCAAAGAATCAGGCCACACGTCAGCTCTTTTCGACTTGAAATCAGCCCTTCGGGTACTTCTTGAATACACACGGTGTTTTCGCAGCTAAAATTTAAGTCTCTCACCCAGGACCATAGCAAGCTTTTCTTATCTGGGAGGGCGAGATTTGAAATTACGCCTCTTCGAGTTCCACTCAACTAATACGTGGTTTTTACTTTCTCACACACAGCCATTATAGGGAAGTATTATGATCGTTCAAAAATCGCATTTCAAGTTTTTGACATAATTTTATTCAAAATGTAGAAGCTAAGTAAATACCCAAGAACCACAGGTTGTAAATACCAAGTAAAGCGTAAACGTTATGTGAAAGCCGACAACACAACACTCCTCTCCACAGATATACACTGACGTGCCAGAAAAACTGGTACACCAGTCTAATACTTGGTAAGTCCCCCACGGGAGCGCAGGACTGCAGAAATACAACGAGGCATGGACTCCACTAACTTCTGGAAATATGCTGTAGGCAATGCACACCATACTTCCTGCAGAGCGTTCCACAGTTCGGGTGTATTCCGAGGTCTCGGATTCCTGTGTTCGATAGCGCGTTGCATGGCATCTCAAATGTGTCCTATCACGTTCAGATCTGGAGACTTGGGTGTAAATGGCAACACCCCAAACTCAGATGAATCCGCCTCTAACCATAATCTTCCGACACTTGTTTGGAGGTGCATTGTCTGTTGGAACAGGCCCAACCCATCAGCATGAATGCAGGACATGAACGGGTGTATTTCGTCAGAAAGGATGCGCACATAGCGTTGGCCAGTCACAGACGTTTGTAGACGTACCAGGGGTCCCAGTGAAGTCCAGCTAAACACACCCCATACCATTACGGACCCCCACCAGCGGGTACAGTTCCCTGTTGACAGGCGGGATCTATGGCTTCATGGGATTTGCGCTACACACGAACCTGCCATCTGCCTGATACAGTTGGAAACGCAACTTCTTAGACCAGGCTACTTGTTTCCAGTCATCAAGTGTCCAGTGGCGGTGTTGCCGTGCCCAAGCGAAGCGCATAGCTCTGTGTCGTGCACCCATCAAGGACCCTGGAGTTGGGCGTCGGCTCCCAAAGTCCATATCGTGCAGGGTACATTGCACAGTCCGGACGCTGATTCTTGTTGAGGCTCCAGCATTGAATTCCTATGATACCTGCGAGCGTGTTGCACGCTTATCGCGTGAAACGATTATTGACAGCCGACGATGGTCACGGCCACACTGGTACCGCACGTTGGAGGTTTTGCCGGAATTCTTGTAGTCACGGTACACCCTTGCAATGGTCGTCCGTGAAAATCCGAACTTCGTTTCTAATTCCGAAATACTATGGCCCATCTCACGAGCGCCAACTATGACACCGCGTTGAAAATCGCTTAAATCGTTATTACTTGTCATTCTCATGCCGAAAACAGCTCGGACAGCTGGCAAGGATGTCTATCGCTTTACATACGCACTGGCGGACGCAACCGAGTACGCGCATAGGTGACGTTGCTATGTATTTTGCATAAGCTCGTCTGTATCAGTTTTTATGGCCCTTCAGTGTACATACATATCACTAAGCTGTTCTCTTATATTCAGAAGTTAGCTCCACAAAGAAATACAAACTACCAGATAATTTTTACTTACTGTTGCCGCATCAAACTTCTCCATTTACAAGGATCTTGACATACAACTCGGGCTTCACTGACATCCATCACACGCTGTACAAGATCTTCTATACTTCATACTCAATCTTTTTCTCATGAAGACACTCCTGAATCTGATCCACCCATGACTTCTTTGGCCTTCCTCTACCTTTCCTTCCTGCCACTTGGGCTAAAAATATTTTCTTAATAAGCATCTCATCACTCATTCTTTCAACATGGCCAAACCACCGAAGCATATTAGTCTCCACTTTGCTAACAACATTTTGCTTCACATTACGCAACTGCAACACATCTTCATTTCTCACACAATCAGAACATGTCTTGCCACAAACCCCCCTTAAGTAACGCATTTCTCCAGCACACAAACTACTATTTTTCTTCTGTAGAACCCAGGTTCCACTGCCATACGTCAGAGTAGGAACTCCACAGATGTGCAGAACGAAAAACAAATCAGCGCAGAACGAATGAGTATCGGATGGTGAACGTAACAATAAGAAGTTTTAAGGGTAGGGCTTGGAAAAATTCCGTTCAAGGTTAAGCGTTAAGAAAACTTTCTGTGACCGAGCACAAATAATTAGTTACACGTAGCCCTTCAATCTAACAACATGTTCGGAAAGGCCATGGAGTTTAGACATATCAGAATATCGTTTTCTATGTCTCCATTCACTGTTATGGAAAATTTCCTTCATGGGTGTTAGATGTTGAGACCTCACAATGTATGTTCCTTTGCACCCTGGTTTACTGCATGGAATACTGTACGAGATTAACTAAAGTCCTTAAAAAGATAATACTGAAGGATGTAACTTTCTTTTTAGTTACCATTTCTGTTTTATACATCCTCCAAAGCATGAATTTACGCCGACTTAGAATGACAATTTTTATTTGCGATCTGGAACCGATCGCAAATGAAAAATCGCAGTCAGCCATAATTGAAAACGAAATCTTAAACGCAAAACGAGATTCTTCTGGTCAGTGGTAGTGCCCGTATGGAGTTGCTAGTAATCACGTGCGCTTTGGCGTAAGGCCGATGCCACCTCCATCTAGTTGAATTAACAAATGTTGCCAACAAAACAATTCCGATGGAGTTTGGCTAAAGCAACAAAATAAGTCGACAAAACAGCTCAACAAAACTATTTTGTTATTTCAAACAAACTTTTTTTCTCAGTGTGCAATACTTTTGCACATCACTATCCACGCAAGTGGACACCAAGAAATAAAAAAAATGTAATTTCTTTAGTACCCCTAGCGCTTTTGTGGTTTAACCACCTTGTCTTTCAACCAGAAAAACATAAAAAATTCTTAATGTCATGTGAAAAAAAAATGTACTCAATAATTGCTCTAACAGGGTAACGCTGTAATTTTTTTAATGCAGAGAAACTTCATGGCTCTCAATTACATGTGTCCAGTTGTCCGAACCCCTCTGGGGAGACGGACATATTAAATATAAGATTGTTTTTGGTCAAAACAATCTGTGCGATTCAATTTTGTTTGGCTGTCCCGTGTAAGCTGTCTCGAAAGGTTTAGACATCACAAAAGGAGATAGAAAAACGGAATCTGATGTTTCCAGACGTGACTAAGGGGAAGAAGCGAAGCCAAATGTGGCGGAAAGCATCGCCGTGAGACAGACGCACAGACGAACCGTGAAGCGATAAAGTATGGAGATAATAACGGCACGTGGGAATCAAGTGAACCTCTTGGGGGAAGAATAACGTCGCTTGTGGGGCGTCTCGAAGCGACACCTGGTCTTCTTGTAGCTGTTCTTCATGGTCGGACAATCATTTCTTCCCACCAGAGGTCACATCTTTAATATTCGCTGAGCAGAGTAATTCAGACCGCTGACACGATTTTGGCCGCGCCATACACGGGAGGATGCGCTAACGCACGTCATCACCACGGCATAAAATTTATATCCGCGACACAAAACCATTAACAGCAGGGAATAAAGAATCCGAAAAACGAGAAGTATGCAGTTTTTTTATTAGTTAAAAAAATAACCCCATTGAAATGGTAACCTAGAGCAGTGGAGTATCTTCGGTCTAGAATCTGGGCTATCTCGCCCGCCCCCAGTACTGTTTTTTTTAATTACGAAGTTTATTTTTCAGTTAATTAATAGAAGTAACTTTTTTTCTTAATTTTAAGTACATGCTATTGCTAACATAATGCCAAATTATTATGAGGATTAGGATTTTAACACTTATTTGTACATGAACTCCATCCTTTTTTTTTTTTTTTTTTTTTTTATTGGAGGTTTAACGACCACCGTGAGCAACTCAATGGGCTATAAGCAGTCGCCCGTCCCTAATTTAGGGTCACTGGTTCCAGGGAAGGGAGAGAGCCAGTGCCGTAAGACAAACACAACATCCATGCCTCACCGGGATTCGAACCCGGACCCCGTTCGGACGAATGATCAGAGGCCATCGCTTATACCACTGCGCCACCGAGGCGGCCCATCCTTCTTCTGTACACTTGTTTTGTACATGCATTCCATTTTTCTTTCCCTTTAGCGAAGTTGAGTGTTACGTTTCCATAAAAGTTTCTTCTGAGTACTTTATCACATTTAAAGAGAAGGTTTTTCTCTATGGACAAACCAGCCAATTTGCTGAAGTGTACATGCCCTTGCGTTTCTCTAAAGTATAGTATGTCTTGATTCTTTTTAATACAGAAAAACTTCATTCGGCAGTTGCAATTGTTGATGAAAATTTTAATATTAGGTCTGCTAATTTTTACACCTCAATAAACACAATGTCCAATTTATTCAATTTCATGTAGACATCCCTTTGCTAATTTCTTTTTGTATTTTTTTTTTTTTTTTTTTTGATTGGAGGTTTAACACGACCACCGTGAGCAACTCAATGGGCTATAAAGCAGTCGCCCGTCCCTAATTTAGGGTCACTGGCTCCAGAGAAGAGAGAGAGATCCAGTGCCGTAAGACAAACAACATCCATACTTTACCGGGATTCAAACCCGGACCCCTTTCGGACGAATGATCAGAGGCCATCGCTTAGACCGCTGCGCCACCGGGGAGTCCTTTTGTATTCATAATAAACACACACACACACACACACACACACACACACAGTTCATTTTTGAGTGGAACTGTGTCAAAATTTGAAGCATAGGGTTCTTTAAGTTCTGACCGTAGATGATCAGGAAAGCTTTCACAATTTTTTTTTTTTTTCGAAGACAATTCGAATCCAAAAAAAGCCACTAATTTAAGATATAATATCACTAATTTTAATTCATTGACACTTCACACAGCTGAAACAACTCTCGCGAAACACGGGCACTTACGGGCGGGATCATGCAAGTGATGAAAGTAGTCAAAGTCTTCTCTTTTCTGAGCTAACCGTTGCTTAAAGCAACGGCCTATTCACACTTCATCTGCTCCTCCACGTTGTCATGGAAACCCTAGCCGGAGAACATGTCCAAGGTCTTCGAATCACACAGCGAGACTGGTAGAGCGACTGATTGCGTCACGATGACGTCATCCCTCCACTAGGAGGCCCGTTGGTCTTTGATCGCCAGACTGATTCTCTTAGTCAACAGAAGTGAATCAGCACATGTGGTTGTTTTTTTCGCAGCGAAACATCGACATAGCTTAATACTGTTGATAACTGAGTTATTTGTGTATATCCAATTGACTTTTATTTTTGCATTATCCGGGCTTCTAGCTAGCCTACCTCGAATATACGCCACTGACCTAGAGGACAGAGGTGCAGAGGTGCTGGTTTATATCGATTGGCTCTCGTTTGTGTCCCAGATTGGGGGTATGGGTGCTGGATATGCGCTCCTTAGCTGGCCCAATTCCTTTCCCATATCCAGTGGTCCCAAATAACGGACTTCGTTACAATTACACCCCATGCTAACTTACGAGGGGATGCTGAAAAGTTACCAGCCTAACTTACTTCCTGTAAATGTAGCATTATTTTGTCACTACAGCTCAAAAGAGTGTTCTTTGTATTGTAAAGTGCCAATTTTCAGACTAATAGCTAGTTTTTTTTTTGTTTTTTTTGTTGCTTTTTTTTTGTTCTGCAGATGTTTGACGTCTTGAACTGAATCATGTCAATGCAAAGTGTTGAATTTTCGAATGTGGAACTCCGCGGCTGTCATGAAATTTCTGTTTCTGCAGAAGAAAACTGCAGGAGAAATCTCTGAGTGTGGGACGCAAACATTAAGTGACACGTGCCCTTCATATTCCACTGTGAAGAAATGGTGTGCCAACTTTCAGCATGGAGACTTTGAGACCGAAGATGCAGGAAGATCTGGGAGACGGTAACAACACCCGAAATAGTTGATCGTGTTCATGACTTGATTTTGTTAGATCGGCGAATCTCGGCTAAAACAATAACTGAGACTCTGGAGATATCCAGGGAACATGTTGGGTTCATAATTCATGAGCACTTGGATATGCAGAAGATATCAGCGAAGTGGGTGCCCAAATGTTTGAACGTCAATGAGAAACGAAAACGAGTGAGCACTTCCAAATCGGTTTTGCAGCATGTTGAGCGATCTGGTGATAATTTTTTGCAGCAACTTGTCCTTGTTTATGAAACGTGGTTACATCACTACGATCTAGAGATGAAACAACAGTCCCTGCAATAGCGGCAATCTACTCTGGTTTTCCACGGCCAAAGAATCTTCCAGCACGACAATGCAACGTGTCACACAGCTAGAAATGTCAGAGAGTGGCTCGAAGAGCACGATGAAGACTTCAAAGTACTTGCCTGGCCCCTTAATTCCCCAAACTTAAACCCAATTGAGCGTCTGGGGGGGACACCTGGATCGTGTTGTTCGCTCTATGGATCCTCCATCACGCACCCTCCTGCAGCTGTCATATGCACTGCAGTCAGCATGGCTCCACATACCTGCACCTTATTGAGTCAATCCCAGTCCATCTAGCTGCTGTCCGCTCTGCACACGGCGGTTACTCTGGATATTAGCTAGAAGTCAGAAGAATGTGACTCGACCGTGTGTGTATATATATATATATATATATATATACTTAAGAGCAAAACTGAAGACTAAGGAAAAAATTTTAGAATTTAAAACGAAGGGTGCAAAATAACCTGAAAATCAAAACGCGCAACGCAGCAGTTTTGAAAATTCAGAATTCACATACTATAAAGATACCTAAGCAAAAAAATGTTGAAAATGAAAAGCTTAGGAATTTATTAGAGTATGGCTCTAATTTCAGACCTTCCTTCACAATTTCCAAAGAAAGGATTCTTGAGAGCTTCACTCAAGATGTAAATAAGTACATCGTAAAAACCAGTTTAACGTACAATCAGCCTATTGAGGCCTTCGCAGAATGGAAATATAATATAATCAATAGCTTCACCGGTGAGTTGGCAGGTCTGGACTTTTGTTTCGACAGAAATCTCTTTTTCTCTGGAGAAGCTAAAAGGTCACTCTCCAAACTACAAGACCAATTTATTTTTACCACTACGGATAAAGCTAGCAATAATTTTGCAATTATCTGTAAGAAGTTCTATTTTGAATTGTTAACTATGGAACTCAATAATAGAGTAACATACGAGCCCGTAAGTTATTCTACCAAGCAGTTAGAAAATCGGTTTAAGGCATTCTTCAAGAAACTTAAAATTCCGCAAACTAGAAGATATGGGCCTGAATTTCCATTTCTTTTTGCAACGGTTAAGTTTCATAAGGATCCTGTGAAGTTCAGGTTCATAGCTAGTGGAGTAAGGGAGTCATAAAAGAAAATAGATCTTGCTTTTGAAGATGTCTTAAAGAAGGTTTTGAAACACATTAGAAACTGTTCTAACTTGATGTACAGAGATTTTTGGATAATTAATAATAATGCAGAAGTAATTTCTACTATACTCAAAGTGTGTCCCCTAGATATTAATAGTTATGATTTTGAAAACCTATATACTAATCTGCCTCTATCAGATATAATCACTACCTTTAAAGAGCTGTATGCAGAATTTAAACTTAACCAATTTGTTGATGTAGGAACTTGGAACTCTTATCTCAATTGCTGCATAAAAAATAACCATATCTTATATAATAATACTCTCTATAAGCAAGTGAACGGTATTCCAATGGGAACATCAACGTCCACGAATATCGCTAATCTATTCCTGTTCTTTAAGGAATATAAATTCATTAAAAATCACCCCACCTGCTCAGATAACTACCTTTACACTTTTAGATATATTGATGATCTGCTGTGTATCAATAATTCCGAAGTTATAGAGAGTGATTTTGATAATATCTATCCTAGCTCTCTTAACTTATGTAAAACCAACCACAGTAATCAGGAACTTGAGTTCCTAGACTTAAGCATTAAGCTCAACAGAGGTAACCCATCTATTAGCCTCTTTGATAAAAGAGTTAATTTTCCTTTCAAAGTAATTAAATATCTACACTGGAATAATAACATTTCAACCAAAGTAATTGAGAATGTACTAATTTCTCAGGTCCTAAGAATTTCAAGAATTTGCAGCAACAATTTGGACTTCAATTACCACATTAATATACTATTAGAAAGTTTTCTAGAGAACAGAAATTCCTTCTTCTTTCATCAAAAGAACTTTAAGAAAAATTATTCTGAATAATAGAGTAAGGTTGGCAGATCTGCTTTAATTTTCTACACAGTTAATAATATGATTCTGACCAATCAAAGCCGTAAGGAAGTTGGCTAGAGGATGCCTATTAACTACCTAAAGGAACCTTAGTGCTATGGATATGACAGTCCTATTAAAACAAAAAAAAATTAAATAATATAAACAAAATCACAAAAAAAGCTTAAAAATCTGTTTATAAAAGAAAATAAAAACAAATAAAAAAGAAGAAAACCAGTTATTCATCACTAGGATAGCTATACTAAAAATAGTAAAACCAACATTAAAATTAATAAGATTCTGATTAATCTATAGAAGCTCACTAAGGTGATTTAATACATGCAAAGATTATTAAATAAACTGCTCGTGTATTTTATAATATTTCTCATGTATTCTGGAGAGTTAATTCTGCTCATTCTGATCATACAGATCCACAGTCTTAAGTTTATATATTTTTTCTCTGGTTAAAATCTCCGCGCGTTGGTTTCTTGCTGTATGAGGAGGCCATCAGCCCCACCCTCACTGCCCCCCAGCGTCTAGGGAGTGGCGGAAGAGGTCAGCCATGTTCTCCTCTTGTGAGGAGAAAAGTTTTTGTAACTCAAGAGGTAAGCTCTCTTCCTTGTTTTTGGGTTCTAGGTTTTATAAGTTCAATGTTTGTACTTCATGTACCTTTTCTCTGTCGTTTTTTAGCTTTTCAGCTTTTAAGCATTGGTTTGTCTGTTAACATTTATGCGGGTTTTAACTCTTACTTTTCTTTGTAACTTTGAGCGTCTTTTGTGGTACCTAGGAACAGAAGATGGCTAAGCTTGTTCCTTTTCTATGCGCTGTTTTTCAAAGTAGTTAAGTTCTTAATAACTAATTAATTATGCACTTAAAGCACTGCTGAAATACTTTGTACATATTGCAACTAACTGTTTAAGGTATATAACTTTCACAAAGTTTTCTTTAGTTAATTATTATCTTTAACTTATTCTCGTTTTCGTGCTGTCATAAGTTGTAGAGTAGGGGTTTTAGACTCAAGTTTTCTTTCAAAAATCTGTTCGTTATAAATTAACATTTCCTTTTTTAATTGCAATGTAAAATTTGTTTTTCAGGTTTAAATTCTCTCTCAAACGAACTTGGAATTTCGTTATAGCTGAAAATCATTTCTATTTATTATGTCACTCTCACAGCTTGAGTTCTCTTTAATCTTCTTCTCTCTGTTTAATAGTAACAGATGAAGAGCATGGGTCAGGCCATGAAGGTTAATGGATGCAAGCGAAATTGTTAACTAGTGCTAGGTCATGCTACTCTACGGAGGACATGACTTATATATATATTTTTTAAACTATTTTAGGTGGGAATGTTACTTGCATCTATGGCCTTGCAGAAACCCATTTCCAACTAGGTCTTTGTGGAAGTGAGAAAATGCAGAGTTTTTGCTGGTCCTTGATAAAGCCAAGGCTCAGTATTCTCGACACCTTCTACATTCAGTTGTTTTATTTTCTTTTTTTCTTTTCTCCTTTTACTCACGCAGGTAGATACATAACCTTTTCTATGTTGTACTAGGTGTGAGTCAAAATTATATATGTATTTTTTTGCTTAGGTATCTTTATAGTATATATATATATATATATATATATATATATATTGGGGGTGTGCTAACACACCTAATAATAATTGCGATTCTGTGTAGGCAGCACACCTACACAGAATCGCAATTTATTTAACCTGTATTACAATTTCGGATTTATTTCTAATAGAACTCGCCAGAGTTTGTCTTAAGGCTTCGATTGGTGCCTAAAATTAATTCCCCCACAAAATGTTTTCATTAAGAGTAGTTGTTTTGTTATGGAATCATAATATTATATTTGTGCTAAGATCCTCGGATGTGAGGTTTCTCGGTAAAACATTCGACAATGCTGAAGCAACTGTGGTAAAGCGCTCCCTAGATGGCGCTGCAGATCAAGTTTTCATTTTCCTTGTGGTTTAAAAGATTGCAGCTAATCTCTCTGTGCTTGCCAAATAGAGCACCACTTGCAATTCAACGTTATGATACTAGTTCCTGTTATATCATGTTTTTGGATAACAAAACTCATTAAAGTTTTTCCTAATGCTCCGCGTGGGGGCTAAAAATTAATTCCCTTGTACAGTGTTTTCGTAAAATGGAGAAGGTTCGTTGCTTCGTTGAGTAAACAAAACATAGCAAGTACAGAGGGTGAGTCGAAAGTTTTGCAATATTTGTATAAACGCATGTGCTTCGGCGGGTATGTACGTGTGTTTAAACTAGTTCAAGTCGCGCACTGCAGTCAGTCTAAAGGGATATAAAGTGGTAGTCGTTGCTGTGAACAGCATTCCATGTCGTCGTTCTGTCAGTGGTTTAGACGCCTAAAAGATAAGCAGCCACAAACGGCTAATTAGGGAACTTTTGCTTTTAGAGTTTGAACTCTGTTATAACGCTGCTCAAGCAACGCAAAACATTTGTCATGCGAAAGGGGACGGTTCCGTGGACCACATCACCGCAACCTGATGGTTCAAGAAATTTCGCTCAGGTGAGAGAAGCCTCGACAATCAGCTAAGGTCAGGTAGGCCGCAACACGTGCATTCGGAGGCCGTGCGCCAGGCCGTAGAGGCAAATCCGACAACCAGCACTCAGAGATTGTCATGCTAGCTGGACATATCACAGACACCTGTGATTCGTCACCTTCAGGACCTCGGCAAGGTTTACAAGAGCTGCTGCATGGTCCCTCATGAACTGACACCAGCGGAAGCAAACCGCCGAGTCGAATTGTGCACGAAACTCCTAGAAAACCCGCGCAATGTGCGTTTCATTAAGATATGTTACGTGCGATGAAAAGTGGGTGTATTTCCGTAATTCTAACACACCAACGGCAGTGGTTGAGCCAGCTTCCAGAACCTGTTGCCAAACGTGGGCCCTTCTAGCACAAGGTGATGCTCTGCGTCAGGTGGAATGTCGCGGGGACAATCCATTACGAATTTGTTCCAAACGATCGGACCATCAACGCCAAACTCTACTCTATACAGCTGGAGAGGATGTATGCCATTTTAGAGAAGTACCAGCATTAGTGAACAGACAGCGCGCTCTCCTACAGCAGGATAACGCTCGGCCTCATACCGCGCCAACTACCCGGGCGAAACTCCAAGAACGTGAGGGAATCGAACTGATACCGCACCCAGCATATAGTCCGGACCTAGCCCCGTCGGGTTATTAATTTTTCCGGACCATGTCCCTCTTTCTTCGCGGGCTGCACTTCAACAACCAGAACGAGGTGGCAGCTGGTGTGATGGAGTTCTTCGCCTGGAAGGACAAGAACTGCTACCTCTACGGAATCGAAGAACTGGCAGACAGATGGTTAAAGATGGTGGAACACGATGGCCTATACTTTCAACGCTAGTCAGCTTTCCTCTTAAACGTACGTATGAAGACAAAGTGATCCAAATATTGCAAAACTTTCGACTCACCCTCTGTAGAATCGAACTGGCAGACAGATGGCTAAAGACGGTGGAACACGATGGCCTAACTTTGAATGCTAGTCAGCTTTCGTCGTAAAGGTACGTATCAAGGTATGAAGACAAAGTTTTCAAAATATTGCGTAACTTTCGACTAACCCTCTGTAGAATCGAAGTACTGGCAGACAGATGGCTAAAGACGGTGCAACACGATATGTACCTTTACGACGAAAGCTGACTAGCATTCAAAGGCCTATACTTTGAATGCTAGTCAGCTTTCGTCGTAAAGGTACGTATGAAGACAAAGTGATCCAAATATTGCAAAACTTTCGACTCACCCTTGGTAGAATCGAAGAACTGGCAGACAGATGGCTAAAGACGGTGCAACACGATGGCCTATACTTTGAATGCTAGTCAGCTTTGGTCGTAAAGGTACGTATGAAGACAAAGTGATCCAAATATTGCAAAACTTTCGACTAACCCTCTGTAGAATCGAAGTACTGGCAGACAGATGGCTAAAGACGGTGCAACACGATGGCCTATACTTTGAATGCTAGTCTGCTTTGGTTGTAAAGTTACGTATGAACACATAAAGTGATCCAAATATTGCAAAACTTTCGACGAACCCTCTGTAGAAACGACGAACTGGCAGACAGATGGCTAAAGACGGTGCAACACGATGGCCTATACTCTGAATGCTAGTCAGCTTTCGTCGTAAAGGTACGTATGAAGACAAAGTGATCCAAATATTGCAAAACTTTCGACTCACCCTCTGTATTTTCTCAAATGTTATTTTCATCCGTCAGTAACGCGGGTAATCGTTATCTGAATTGGATGCGATGCCACTGGAGTGTCAGGAGCAATCTTTATTAGATGCACTTTGTGTCCAATACGCACTCGTATTGGACACAAAGCGATAGAGTGTGTGTGGGTTGTCGGAAAAGTCATGACTTATTTTAGCCATGTTTTGCAAAGGTCATTGATTGATAGAAAAAACAAAGATCGATCAATGATATAATGCTCGTTTTGTTCGATAACCTTTTGCCATCTTTCGGTGAGCTGCAGAATGCCTCGTTCATAGAAGGACCTGTCTTTCGTGGCGA
The DNA here is from genome assembly GCA_039090855.1 of Macrothele yani. NCBI lineage: Eukaryota > Metazoa > Arthropoda > Arachnida > Araneae > Macrothelidae > Macrothele > Macrothele yani. The sequence goes on from CM077001.1 coordinate 142,396,007, forward strand.
AAAACTATACAAAGTGCTGATTTACAGCCTCATCTGAATTGAACGTTATACCACGCAAGGACTGTTGAAGAGAGCGAAACAAGTGGAAGTCTGACGGCGCAAGCTCAGGCGAGTACGCTGGATGTGGCAACACATCCCATCCAGGCTCCAATATTTTTTGGCGGGTGATCAAACTTGCGTGTGGTCTCGCGTTGTCGTGATGGAACACAACACCTTTGCGATGAACGAGCTCTGGGCGTTTCTGGATGATGGATTCGTTCAAACTGTCCAATTGCCGACAGTACACATTCGAATTGATTGTTTGGTTCCGTGGTAGGAACTCGAAAGGCACGACACCTTGAAAATCCCACCACACAGACCAGAACCTTCCGCTGATGAATGTCTACTTTGGATGTCGTTTGAGGCGAAGCAGCACGTCGGGACCAAGACCGTTTGCGCAGCACATTGTTATACACAATCCACTTTTCGTCACCAGTTACCAGTCGCTTCAAAAAAGGATCGCTTTCCTCACGTTTAATGAGCATATCGCAGATGTTTATACGCACCGTCAATTTGGCTTCTTTGAGTTCATGAGGAACCCACATATCGAGCTTGCTTACGTATCTCAGCTTCTTCAGGTGGTCGTGAACGCTTGAATGATGGATGTGCAATGTGTCTGCAATCTCTCGTGTCGTGTAACGTGGGTTTGACTCGATCAATGCCTTGATTTGGTTGTCATCAACCTCGGTGGGCCTCCCGGACCAAGGAGCATTGTTGAGGTCAAAAACACCAGCAGGGAATTTTCGAACCACCGCAGGCACTGACGTTCTTGTAGAGCATTATCACCGTACACTTTAAGCAACTTTTCACAAGCTTGACGCGCGTTCTTCCCTTTACGGAAGTAAAACAGTAAAATATGGCGAAAATGCTTAGTTTGGTCTTTCATCTTCAACTTGATGTCAAATCTTCGCAAATCAACCAAATCGCTCACTATTCCTTTTAGACTACAGCTAGAACTGGCACCTGTCGAATTTCATAGCGATAACAGAGCTGCGCATGCCTCTAGTACTTACAAAACCGCCCAACTGCCATCGGGTGTCAAAATACGTCTTTACTTTTCCGACAATCCAATAGTAACACGCGTGGAAAGAGCGACGATTATGCGGTAATCTCTGAGAACGTTACGTTTGGCGGGATGCAGTTTATGAGTTGTTATCACTGAGGATACATACTGTCAACATAAAATCGCTTCTCACATTTCTTATGAATTAAATTATTTGCTTATATTATGATAATTTAATTTTAGAAGTTGTTAGAGGACATATTATGCTCCGCTCTCACTTCCCTCTATAGTAACAGCTTTCTCCATTCTTCTTCCCTTAAGGGATTAATTTGCAAGCAGCTATAAGGATACTAAGCTTTCGCCCGTCGCTAATTTAGAGCCAATGGTTACAGAGGCAAGAGAGTGCCACCGCGTGAGACAAGCACACCACCTATGCCACATCCGGGGCCCCAATTCGGGTCCTACAACCCCGATGGCCGAGTGGTTCATAGGATGCGTTGGCCTTTAGTCCTTCGTCAGAGATGGCTCCGGGTTCTAATCTGGGATGAGGCATAAATGGTGTGCTTGTCTCACGGCACTGGCTCCTTCCTCTGTCCTTCGAGCTGATGGCTGTAAATTGGGAACGGGCAACTGCTTATAGCCCATTGAAATGCTAACTGTGGCCGTTACCTCCCCCCCCAACAAACAAAGAAAAAAAAAACTGTTGGGACTGAAAGCTGCGCCTCTGACCTCATCGCCACCGGGGTATTTCTATTGGTAACTCATGAAAACTGATTAATATTTTTCTGCTCATTTTCCGTGGATAAATTTACAAAGTATTGTAAAATGATATGTCAGGTCTACCGACAAAACAACAGAATCAATAGAAAGCGGCTATATAGAACCGACTATATTTTATGCTCTTATACGCTCTTACATTTGTTTTCCTTTGTTCACCATGTTTTCTCAACGTTGCCAAATTCAACTTCTCAACGTTGCCTAAGTTCTTCTACTTCAGAAGAGCTGACCTTTCTTTGACCTTATTTTTTGCGTACTGGTATTATTTGCGAATAAACCTTAGTAACCGAGTAATTACACTGTTGCTAATGTTCAGTGTCTACCAAGCCATTTTTTTCTTTCGTTATCTAACGGCGCTAGTTTTTTTTGTTTTGTTTTTTTATCCGAAGAAAATTCCTTTTGCGCTGATGTCACGAGTTTACCTCCTGATTGACTGCCGCATGTTATGTAGCAGTGCACGGACAAAAATCTTATGGCAGATGAACAAACACATTTTTTTTTTCTTCTTTCTTCTCGCTAACAGAACACATTACTTTATTATTGCTTTTCCAAATGCTCCGATCACGTTCGCTCTTCGGAAGGAGGCCACACTAACAATTTTATGAGAATGCAGAATCTCTTACTGAATTCTTTCCCAGGACAATTAATTTTTTTTTTTAATCAAGCTGCTTTGCGAAAATTAAAGTTTTAAGTAAATAATGTAAGGATAAATATATTTGCGTACTATGGAACGACAGACACCTTTCATGGCGTCTAAATGAAAGATAAAACTCTACTGTGAGTTTTTTTTTTTTGGATTGGAGGTTTTACGACCACTGTAAGCAACTCAATGGGCTATAAGCAGTCGCCCGTCCCTAATTTAGGATCACTGCTTCCAGGGAAGGGAGAGGGCCAGTGCCTTAAGACAAACAACATCCATGCCTCACCGGGATTCGAACCCGAACCCATCTCGGACGAATGATGCCTACTGTGAATTTTACGCGTCTTTCGAAAATAAATCCGTGGTTACAGCGTCTGTTTTTTATTTTTTCATTCGTCTGCCAATCAATCTGAGTACGAGCCGTAGCCCATGCCATGTAGCCTGTTGCTAGTAGTTCGTCGAGATAGAAGTCGATCTATGAGTTCGCTCCACAGTTCTGCAGCTTTCACGAGCGTACCATGCCGGTATTTATATTTATTGGGGGGGGGGCTATGTTTGGGGAACAGTTTTAAGGTGTTTATGTACGTTCAACGTAAAGTAAGTGTATGTACAAGTGAATGAACTATTCGCCTTTAACTTACGTAGGTGTTTTTGTCTTCCAGATTTGCAGAACGAAATGAGTGACATAAAACCCAGAGGAGAGCCATGTTCGTCATTGTATAACTGTATGAATTTCACAAGGGGAAAATGCAACTGTGGCCAACAATAACATTTCCGCTGTTTATCCGAATGTGTTAAATGTCCACAAATGCCAGCGTTGATTCGTCCAATTCCGGTCGGGCAATTTGGACCTCTGCGATTCTCCTCGTGCAGTAAGGCCCATGGAGCCGGACAATGACCTGCTGCGTGCAGCCGTTAAGATCATCGTCAAACCATTGATGAATTATCCCAACATCTTAATGCATCATGGTCTACTTACTGTTCAAGAGCACTTGCAACAGATAGGAAAAGTCTATAGACAAGGAGTTTGGGTCCCACACCAACTTTCACCTGACAACAAATCCCAGCGTTCCGCCATCTGCAACTCTTTGCTCAGCAGACAAGAAAAGGATCCATTTTTTCATCGAATTGTCACTGGTGATGAAAAGTGGATTCTTTACGTGAACACCAAAGACAAAAACCAGTGGCTTTCTCCAGGTCAGACACCAGTTCCTAGGCCAAAACCAGGCCTACACCCCAAAAAGGTTTTGCTATGTGTTTGGTGGACCACCGCTGGCATTTGAAACCCAGACAGACCGTAACGGCGGACCTCTATTGTCAACAACTGGACCGTTTGAAGCAAGCTTTTACTGTAAACCATCCATCACTGCTCAACAGAAAAGGTGTCATTCTCCAGCATGACAACGCGAGACCTCACGCGGCACCACTGACCCAGCAGACGATCAGAGATTTTGGCTGGGAAGTTCTGCCCCATGCCCCTTATTCTCCTGACATTGCTCCTTCTACAATAATTACCGTTTGTTCAGATATCTGCATCACTTTCTTAATGGGAAAAATATTGCAAAATATTGTTGATGCCAAAACTCAGACTTCTTTGCATCACAGCCAACGTCTTTTTATAAAGACGGCATTGAAAGTTTGGTTTCACGATGGGCAAGTGTGATTGATAATGATGGCGATTATGTAACTGATTAAGAAATAAATTTCTTCTGTTACAAACAGCGTTTCTCTCTTCTTTTACAAAAATGACATTACCTTCCGGTCCCCCCTAATATTTCTACTAAGGCGATACAAAATTCGATCTTCCCTGGCAGCAATCGTTGGTGGTGGTCTACCGTTGCCGCATCCAGGCGGAATGGAACCGGTTTCTTCGCAGTGTCTGAAGAACGTTATGACAGTGGACTCCTTCAAACACAATTCCTGAGCAATCTGCGGCGTAGCTGATCCATTTCATCGTTTCTGGAGGATCTTCTCGCATAACTGCAGTCCTAACATGTGTCTTGCTGATTTTCGAGTTTTGAACAACGCAGATTACACAAGATTTTATACTGCCCTTCGTTTACATATTGTCGACTGCGCAAGACACACATAAGCGAAAATTTGCCTGTCCAGTTGAGTCAGGTCTGGCGAGTGGTGGGTGCGCGTAAATTAATTGCCTCCGAGTTTTGGGAGGAGTAATGCTTCTAGGCATACATAGAGATGCCTATTAGTGTTTGTATCGATTTTGGTTGAAAACCATAGCTCAAATGTAGCACTTTGTTTATTAAACAGGTTTCCTTACAAACGCAAAGTATTCTTACGTTTATGACAACCACGCATGGGGTACGCGTACATTTATGCCACGGAGAATGTATATTTGCAATAGACCCCATTCCGGATTACCTAAAAGAACCACTATATATTAGGGCTGTCGACCGATCAATATTTTTAATCGGTTAATATTTCACCATTGATCGATTAATCGACCGATTAATCGGTAATTTGATCGAGTGAAAAAAATACTGTCAAAAAAATATACGACTGTAAATTACATTATGCATTATTCTATTATTATATGGACACTAAATACGTTGTCTGAAATGTTAGAGTGTTGAATGCATCATAGCCTGTTAATCTAGTAGTATTCATTGCTTTACTTTATCAAAAAAATCAGAAATACAAATTAATAATAATTACTTTGAATTTGATTTGCAGTCACTGCTTTAGCCAAGATTTTAGGCACAAGAGCTTGTCAACATTGGATGGTTTAAGCGAAGTACGAAGTTTGTTGACAACAATACCAGCGGCACTAAACACTCTTTCACTTGGCACAGACGTTGCTGGAATGCACAGCAACCGTTTTGCTAAAGTAGCAAGCAGCGGCAACTGTAATGAATGAGTTTTCCACCACTGAAGAGGATCTGTAAAATCGTCGTCGAGTTCAGGCAATCTGCGTGCTGACATTTGTGTATGCCTTTATTTCTGTTTCTGGAATCGACGAATTGTCAAAACATAGTTTTCTTCGTTTCTGTTGCACATTACTTTGTTCTTGGTGTAAGGGCAGCTGTTGATTTGCGCTACTGGATGAAATTCTGTTCCACACTAGATCTCAGTTTTTTTTGTTTTTTTTTTTGGTATACAGCGAAGTGTCTTGAATCGAGGGTCAAGGGCAGTAGCTTCTTCGTACTTGTCGTATAAAGGCCATTGACTGAGTCTTTCCGTCAGATCATAGAGCAACATAGCTTTAAATCTGCAAATATATGCTGGGTCGGTATCGGACAATCTCATTGCGCTTTTGAGATGTGTAAAAGCAAGAATTACAACACTGGCAGTTACGTACTTGTGACCTCCGAGTATTTCAGTGATTTCCAAGCAAGGTTTCAATACGCTGATTAGCTTCTCAAGCACTTCCCACTCAACTGTTGTCAGAACAGGGGTATTCGATGCGTTGGCTACCAGAATGGTGTCCTACTGCGGTTTTAGCTTTCACCAGACTTTCCACCATGATGTAGGTACTATTCCAGCGTGTCACTATGTCCTGTTGCAGCTTAGTATCAGGAAAACCAAGTTCTTTTTGCTTAGACGAAAGTGTAGCCTCTAAATGTGAGCTGCGTTTAAAATATCCTACAATTTTTCGGCTTTTAGCTAAAACCTTTTCTATCGATGCGACTTTAAGAGCTTTATTTATACTTAATTGTAAAGTATGTGCTGAACATCTTACACTGTCAAACATTGATCTGTTAACGCCAAGAACAATATTTCTGGCATTATCAGTGCAGATGGCAACAAGCTTGTCCGTTAGTTCCCATTTTTCAACGGGTTCCTCAAATTCAATTGTACACTGATTTGCAGTATGCTTCTCAATCACCTGTTTCACTTGAAGAGTTGAATCACAATAATACCACTCATTGTCAATCCGGTGTACTGTTATTGCTAAGTAGTTGTCGTTGGCGAGTGAGGTCCAAAAATCTCCAGTTAAACTCACATAGGAAGCTCTCTTTAATTCATTAAACACTTAACTTCTGAATGTCGTAAATTTGGACAATTTTGTTCATAATGGTACTTCTGGCAGGTAAATTGTAACACTTAGAATTCAGAGCTGTTTGCAATAACACTTCCAAGGCCAGGATCTTCAACAATACTGACAGGTATCGAACTACATGCAATCCACAGCACTAATTTATTTGTTAATTCCTGTTATTTTAATGCAGAAACAGGCTTTTCGAGGAAGGAATTTATACCCATTTGCTTCATAGCGGTGGCATTTGAACTAGGCTGATCCCGTGGCATATTTCATACAATTTCCATAAATGGATGTTGCGATTGTAAATGATAACGTAAGCTAGTCGCACTTCCACTGTACTTAAGCTTTTTCTCACATTTTAAACAATAAACATGTCCGCGATCAATAACTTGCCCACTGTCTTCTAATTTATATACAAAACAAGAGGATAATTTCCCTTTTAATCCCTGAAACTTCCTTTTTGGAGCTCAAATAAACGTGACAGCAAGAGATGAATCAGCGTTCAAACTAACTTTCTTTCACTGACAGACACTTCCATGCTCATCCCAGTTGGCCCCGCTATCAATAAAGGAACACTATTTGCTTTTTCAATGAGGAGAGATGGGGTAAAAATTTGCCCCAGACTTTTGCTCTTGCACTGGAAATTCTCCATGTTGACGGAAACAATACTTCGGCAACAGTACGCAACTTGGTCCCTGGGTAATTAAGCCTAATTGCATACCCCCATTGATTCCAAGAAACACGTGTATTAATCCCCCATCTTTCCTACTGAAAGCTGAATCTCATTGTGAGGACCAGCGGCGTATTTTCATCTGCATCGATGTAATAAAACCTCAGGACCACTATCCAAGCTCTGAAGATGCCGGCCGTCTGTTATATCGACCTTACGTATTGAAACAACTGACTTTTCCCAGAAGATTCAGCTGAGACAGGAGTAGAAGGGGTGTGGCACCACGTAATGGCTGACGGGGCTTCATTTTCCCTGAATAGCTAAACTGCTACAGTCAACAAGTGGATAGCATGGGAGGGGAAGCACAGACAGACCACCATATGAGAAGCGAGCGTAGCTCACAGCAATAAAAGAATGGGGGAACCGCGAGGTCGAGAAGCTCTTAACGAAATGCTGGCAGGACAAGTACAGTGTTAAAGGCGGAAGTTCGGAATTAACGTTGGACTTTGAAGACTAGCATACTGACACACAATGAACGATGGAATCCCTGCTGATAGTGGTGACTGCTAGATTTAAATTCCCATCGCCATGAAAAGGCTATTTTCCAAGAAGTAAAGACACAGCACAAATGTTGCATTTAACAAATTCAAAACTATATGCAGTTTTTTGGAAGTTTCCTAAAGAATTTTATTTTTGTACTAATTTTTAAAGTAATCGATTAATCGGAAGAAGAAAATAATCGGCGATTAAAAAATAATCAGCGACTAAAAAAAAATCAGCGACTAAAAAAATTGATCGATTAATCGATCAAACCAGACAGCCCTACTAAATATATATCATCATCATCATTGCCAACCATTATCAATCCACTGCTGGACGAAGGTCTCTCCAAGTTTCCTCCACAACGGTCTGTCTTGTGCCAGTCTCCTCCATGTCACTCCCGCATACTTTCGAATTTCATCCACCCATCTTCCAAGTGGTCTTCTTCTGGGTCTTTTACTGTCCCTTGGAATCCAATCTAAAATTTCGGCTGTCCATCGATGGTCTGTTCTTCTGGCAGTATGTCCAGCCCATTGCCATTTCAGGGATTTAACTCTGATCATGATGTCTTCCACTCTTGTCATTTTTCGGATCCACGTGTTCCTCTTCTTATCTCTCCTGGTTACACCAAGTATGCACCTCTCCATGCTTGTTTGAGTTGTCTGCAGTCTTTGTATGTCTCTTTTAGTTAAGGTCCACGTCTCTGCACCATACGTAAGCACTGGAAGGAGGCATTGATCAAACACTTTTCTTTTAAGACATAATGGCATATTGCTCTTGAAAATTATGCTGTTTCTTCCAAAAGCTCTCCAGGCAAGTTTTGTACGCCGATTAATTTCTTCACCAATGGGACCCTCACTTGATATCTGCTGTCAAAGATATTTTTTTTATTGGAGGTTTAACGTCCACCGTGAGCAACTCAATGGGCTATAAGCAGTCGCCTGTCCCTAATTTACGATTACTGGTTCCAGGGAAGGGAGAGAGCCAGCGCCGTAAGACAAACACAACATCCATGCCTGACCGGGATTCGAACCCGGACCCCTTACGGACGAATGATCAGAGGCCATCGGCTTAGACCACTGCGCCACCGGGGCGGCGCTGTCCAAGTTAAACGTACGTGTCTGTTATCTAAAGCTTTTCTCCATCAATCGATAAATCTTCATTTCTTGTAAAAGCATTGAACATCACTTTCGTCTTCTGAAAGTTCATTTTTAATCCCACTTCTTTACTCTTGTCAGCAAGTTCCTGGATCATACTCTGTAGCTCTGATGGGGTAGTTGCAAAAATGACTATGTCATCAGCAAAACGAAGGTGTGTTAGATAATCTCCATTAATCTTTATCCCTTTGCTTTCCCAGTTCAGTGATTGAAAGACATTTTCCAATGTGGCATTAAAAAGCTTCGGAGATATGGTGTCACCTTGTCTCACTCCTTTTCTAATTTTTATGTGTGTTGTATTTTCAAACAGCCGAATATTTGCACTTGCATTTTCATAGATGTTATTAATAATATTAATGTATGCATCTTCAATACCGCAGGATTTCAGAGCCATTGTAACTGCTGATGGTTTCACCGAATCAAAGGCTTTTTCATAATCGACAAAAGCCATGCACAATGGAAGTTCATATTCCCTCGCTCTCTCAATCAGTTCTCTCAGTACGTGGATATGATCTATTGTGCTGTAGCCACTCCTGAATCCAGCTTGTTCTCTCGGTTGAGTCATGTCCAGTGTCACCTTCAAGCGGTGTGAAAGAACTTTAGTGAATATTTTATAAACCACTGATAGGAGGCTGATAGGTCTGTAGTTCCTGAGATCCTCAATGTCACCTTTTTTATGTAGCAAGATCATTGTAGAGTTGTTCCAATCCTCAGGAATTTTCCCTTCATTAAGGCAGCGAGTGAAAATTTGGGCGAGTACTGTTTCGATTTCTCCACTTGCTTTTTGTATGATGTCTACAGTAATTCCATCTTCTCCTGGAGCTTTTCCTCGCTTCATGTTCTTGATTGCATGTGCAACTTCTGCTGGAAGGACTGGAAGAACTCTGGTACTGGTACCTTTCATGATGTCTGGAGTACATGTATCATCCCTTTCATATAATTTGGAGTAGAAATCTTTCACTCTTGTCAAAATTTCGCCTCTATTTCTTGTTACAGAACCATCTTCTTTTCTCAGTGCTATAATCTGTTTTTTTCTCTCACTGTGATGTCCCTTTGCTATCTTTAGGCTTTGGTTGTTTTCAATTGCTTTCCTTACTAGTTCACAGTTGAATTTCCTTACGTCTTCAGTGATACTTTTTCGTACTGTCTTCCATAGCTCTATATATTCCACTTTGGAAGTCACATCTTCTTTAGTTGTCCTCATCACTCTTCTTTTTTGCATCAACATTTTGGTTTTTCCTGATAATTTGTTCACATGCAATTTGTTCTTAGACCCAGCTAATTTTGTTGCTGTTTCCATAAGAGCTTTGGTTACTTTTCTGTTAACTTCAGAAATATCCACTTCTTCCGATGTTAGGCCTTCTAAAGCAGAGAATCTGTTCTTCAGTTCCAATTTGAAGGTATTATGGTGTTTTTTAAGGTTGGTTATGTCAATACATTTTGTTTGTCTTATGATCTTGCTACTTTCGAGTTTAGTGTTGAGGTGCATCTTACATCTCACCAATCTATGGTCACTACCTGTGTTGAACTTGTTTAGCACACTGCAGTCTTCTATGACGAATTTTTTGTTACACATAATAAAATCAATTTCACTTGTCGTCCCATTTGGATGTCTCCATGTCCATTTCGTGTGTGGCTTTTTCTTGAAGAAGGAGTTCAAGATGAAAAACCCTTCTGCCTCTGCAAACTCTACGAGAGTATTTCCACGCTGGTTTCTGTTGCCGTGACCGAATTTACCTACTGAAGTTTCATTCTGTTGCCGTTGCCCTATTTTTGCATTGAAATCTCCCATAATTATCTTTAAGTGCTGCTTACCTGTATTATTTAGATGACGAATTTCCTCATAAAATTCTTCAATTTCTTCTTCAGCATGACTTGTGGTGGGTGCATAAGTTTGAATAATCTGAGCCTGGTATCTTCTCGAGAGTTGGATAACGAGTCGTGCAGCTCTGTCAGAGGAAGTTTCAACTTCTACAACTTAATCCTTCAGTTTCTTGTTTATTATAAATCCAACACCACTAGTTCTGCCAGTATCAGTCCCACGATAGTAGAAGGGATGTCCACTTTTCAGTTCAATGAGATCTTCTCCTTACCTCACTTAGACCGACGATGTCCCACTTGATCCTTTGTAGTTCCTCTTCCAATTCAAGAAGCCTTGAATCAGAAGATTTGGAGCGTCCGTTATACGTAGCCAAGGTCAGCATCAGATGGCAGCCTAGTCCGGTCCTCCGGTGATTCTTTGCACCCTCTGCCTTCATGTCGCACTGGCCGCTGCCTTGGCCAGGTACATTCCAGCTGCCGGAGACTGAGGGCCAAGATTTAAGTTGTGGAGTCATTTTGGAGGGGTTTGGCCATAACTCACCACCTATATATATATATATATTATTATTATTATGAGAGGTTCAACGACCACCGTGACTAACTCAATGGGGCATAAGCAGTTGCCCGTCACTAATTTAGGGCCACTGACTCCAGTGAAGAGAGAAAGCCAGTGCCATAAGACAAATACAACATCCATGCCTCACCAGGATTCGAATCCAGCCCCATCTCGGACGAATGATCAGAAGCCATAGCTTAGATCATTGTGCCACCGTGACGGCCCACAATTTTTCGTTTTAGGGTTTAACGTCCGCCATGAGCAACTCTAAGAGATATAAGCAGTCGCCAGTCCCTAATTTAGGCCCACTGGTTCTAGGGAAAGGAGAGCCAGCTCTGTAAAATAAACACACTGCCCATTCACATATGGGACTCGAAATCGAGCCCAACTCGGACGATTAGTCAGAAATTTACACTTCTGGCCTCTAGGGCAACGGGTTGTCTCTCATTTTAATTTTTTTGTTTAATTCGATAGTGTGACGTGCCTGCCACGGAGGACGCACATGAGATAAAGGCAGATAACAGCAAGAACATACGTCCGCGTAGCTCAGTTGGGAGAGCGACTTATTCCGGAATGAGGGGACACGGGTTCGATGCCCGGCGTGGACAAAAATGACGGAGAAATTTACTTCGTTAAATTGGCGCCTGAACTTCAAGAATGACCTGGCCGTTAAAGTTCTCGCAATGGTGTGCTGTTATTTCCACACCGCGGGACAGGAAAAATAAAAGAATCCCTTCTTCAGCGCTTCGAAAAATAAATTTGTGTGATGTTACGTTCCACACACCAAATGGACTGGGATTTCTCCAATGTACGTTCTTCATGGGATCACTGCCTACAGCGACACATGGTCCCGGCTGCCCCATGGGACATGCCCCGACCCTCTTCCGGGGGAGGGGATGTGACGTGCCTGCCCCGCAGGACGCACACGAGATAAGGCAGATAGCAGCGAGAACATACGTCTGCGTAGCTCAGTTGATAGAGCGACTTATTACGGAATAAGGGGAGTCGTTGGCCGGCGTGGACAGAAATGACGGAGAAATTTACTTCGTTATGAACATCAGTTTTTGATGCACTATCCATTTTTTCGATGCAGAAATTTCCTATTAGTTTACGTAAAACCGACTTATAAAAAAAGACGTACACAAAAACATCTAGCAATTGGGTGTAATTTTGTTATTATAAATCGCGCTATCAATCCATCCCTAATTCAGATGTCTTTAGAACACTACTCCTCTGAAATGGATACAGCAAAAGAACTTCCATTTATGTCAATCCGTAGGTTCAAGGGTAGTACAACTAACTATCAGCAAAGAGTGATTAGTCCTTCAGTGGTTACGCCGGCGGTAATGGTCAGCTGGAGCCCGAGCCCCCGGATGAGGCATGGATCGCGTGTTTGTGTGAACTCGCTGGCTTTTTTTTTTTTTGGTTGGAGGTTTAACGACCACCGTGAGCAACTCAATGGGCTATAAGCAGTCGCCCGTCCCTAATTTAGGGTCACTGGTTCCAGGGAAGGGAGAGAGCCAGTGCCGTAAGACAAACCCAACATCCATGCCTCACCGGGATTCGAACCCGGACCCCGTTCGGACGAATGATCAGAGGCCATCGCTTAGACCACTGCGCCACCGGGGCGGCCCGCTGGCTTTGTCCCTTACCTGGAATTAGTGGCCCTAAATTAGGTTGAACGACAGCTTATACCCCAGATGATTGATCATAGTGGTCGATAAATCCCGAATTAAAAAAAATAATAATAACCTTTCACTTGCATACATCGAAATGTTCGTAGCAATACCACGTGTCAAGTAAATTAAAATTAGAATTTTCTTTCTTTTTTTTTTTTTGTTTATTTACGTACTTATTCGATCTTTTCTGTTCTGATAACACTTGAAAGCAAGTCATGGAAATAATTTAGACTCTGTGGAATCATTATGTCGCTTCGCTGAGCAGTTATTGGGTGTGAAACTATTCCGAACAAATAGGCTTTATCCTGAAGCAGCATTTCATAAGCACTATGTACTTAATCATCACGTGCAACTACAGACTCTCATCGTTCCACCGCACGATCGATAACAGCACTTAAGAGCTCTTGACAACCACTAGCTCTTTTCAAGGCTTATCAGAAGAGCGATTTTATGTGTTTGTGCGCTCCTTCTTAATATAGTGGCAAACAACACATGCTTATCCGAACCGCTGGGTCAGTGATCAGAGGCTTCCGGATGGTTGCCCGAGACCCGAACGACCCCCCTCCCCCCATACTCAACAGCGTTTCTTTAATTATTATTTTTTTTAAGAAAAACAATCGGATTGCATTCTAACGTAAAAATGTTTTTTTTTTTTTTTTAAATAAAGTGGGCTGGGAGCAGTTGCAGTTCTTCAATTGAAGTCTACTGGTTCCAGGCAGGGGGCAGCTCCAGTGCCGTAAGCCAAGAGCGATGCCTGCAGGTTTTCGGGGAGGGGGTTGAACAGTCAGAGGCAAATGCTTAGACCACTACACCACTGGAGCAGCCAAAAAAAAAAAGAAAAACACGTTTGTAAAAATAGACCATAGCAACGCTGGCGCGGCAAATAAACACGTTTATTCAAATACGTAGACCACTGCACCACCGGAGCGGCAAAGATAGATAAATAGATCACTGAACCGCCGAGGCGGCAAAGAGACGAATAGACCACTGAACCGCCGGAGCGGCGAAGAGATTAATAGACCACTGTAACACCGGAGAGGGAAAGAAACATGAGATTGTTCAAATAGAAGCAAAAGAAACACAGCTTTGTCCAATTCGGCCAATGCACCACCGGTGAGGCAAAAAAACAAAACACACGTTTATGTAAATAGACCACTGCAGCAACGGAGCGGCAAAGAAACAAAACAACGCCGGCGCGGCAAAGAAACACACGTTTATTACCAATGGTGTAAATAGACCACTGCAGCAACGGAGCGGCAAAGAAACAAAACACACGTTTGTGTAAATAGACCACTGCAGCAACGGAGCGGCAAAGAAACAAAACACACGTTTGTGTAAATAGACCACTGCAGCACCGGAACGGCAAAGAAACAAAACAAGTTTGTGTAAATAGACCACAGCAGCATCATAGCGGCAAAGAAAGAAAAAACACATTTGTGTAAATAGACCATTGCAGCACCGGAGCGGCAAAGAAAAAACACGTTTGTGTAAATAGACCACTGCAGCACCGGAGCGGCAAGGAAACAAAACACACGTTTGTGTAAATAGACCACTGCAGCACCGGAACGGCAAAGAAACAAAACACGTTTGTGTAAATAGACCACAGCAGCACCGGAACGGCAAAGAAACAAAACATGTTTGTGTAAACAGACCACAGCAGCACCACAGCGGCAAAGAAAGAAAAAACACATTTGTGTAAATAGACCATTGCAGCACCGGAGCGGCAAAGAAAAAACACGTTTGTGTAAATAGACCACTGCAGCACCGGAGCGGCAAAGAAACAAAACACACGTTTGTGTAAATAGACCACTGCAGCAATGGAGCAGCAAAGAAACAAAACACACGTTTGTGTAAATAGACCACTGCAGCACCGGAACGGCAAAGAAACAAAACAAGTTTGTGTAAATAGACCACAGCAGCACCATAGCGGCAAAGAAAGAAAAAACACATTTGTGTAAATAGACCATTGCAGCACCGGAGCGGCAAAGAAAAACACGTTTGTGTAAATAGACCACTGCAGCACCGGAGCGGCAAAGAAAAAACACGTTTGTGTAAATAGACCACTGCAGCACCGGAGCGGCAAAGAAACAAAACACACGTTTGTGTAAATAGACCACTGCAGCACCGGAACGGCAAAGAAACAAAACACGTTTGTGTAAATAGACCACAGCAGCACCATAGCGGCAAAGAAAGAAAAAACACATTTGTGTAAATAGACCATTGCAGCACCGGAGCGGCAAAGAAAACACGTTTGTGTAAATAGACCACTGCAGCACCGGAGCGGCAAAGAAACAAAACACACGTTTGTGTAAATAGACCACTGCAGCAATGGAGCAGCAAAGAAACAAAACACACGTTTGTGTAAATAGACCACTGCAGCACCGGAACGGCAAAGAAACAAAACACGTTTGTGTAAATAGACCACAGCAGCACCATAGCGGCAAAGAAAGAAAAAACACATTTGTGTAAATAGACCATTGCAGCACCGGAGCGGCAAAGAAACAAAACACACGTTTGTGTAAATAGACCACTGCAGCACCGGAGCGGCAAAGAAACACCTTTGTACAAATATTTACATGTATTACAAAGGAATGCGGTTTACTTCACAAACAAAGAAATCGGTTGTGTTTAACACTGAGTTGGAACTTTAAAAAAAAAAGAAAAGCAGTTTTGGGAAGATTAAATCTCAAACTAAGATGAAAATGGGCGATTAATACTGCTGCTTGTTAAAAATACACCACCAGGAAAAACGTGTGCAGCCTGACTGAATCTTGCAGGATGGGCAAGTCACGTGAGTAGGCGTAGGTGATGACAACTGCAGCGAATATGCAAATAGTTTGTGCCAGCCACGCCCTCGCAACTGTAACGCGGAAGGTATAAAAATAGGAAGCATATGGCAAATTATCATAGTGAGCAGCGGATGGCCTAGTGGGCAGCGTTCGTGACCGCCACGGAGAAATCTCAGGTTCGATCCCAAGCAGGTACGAACGCTCAAACCACTAAATATCCGCCGTGCTTCGGATGGGCACGTTAAGGCGTCGGACCCCGGATACTGGCCCCCCGGTAATCAATAAGGGCGTCTTCCTCCCCCTTTCTACTTCGCTTCCGTGTCACTTTCCTATCTGGCACTTTATCCCAAATCTCCTAGCTTTCTATTTCTAAGGGTTGTTTAAGACCTGGGATCAGACACTCCCTTTCTAAAATCCTCTAAATAAAATATCAAATTGCCATAGTCGACTCGCTAGAATTGTGGCAGTAAAGTAGTGTGTTCCCAAGGATGAAAATTTGAACATCGATTGAGATAACTTCGTTTTATAACTTGGAATACTATATATTTTTTAAAACATAACCATAATTATGCAATCCAATATTTGTTTGTCTACTGACGTCATCAAAGTGAAGGTCGCGCCATCTTTTTCTGGACAATAATGCGTTCCCAATAATGAAAATTTGAACATCGATTAAAATAGCTTAATTTCATAACTTGGAATACTTAATATTTTCTAAAACATAACCTTAATTATGCAATCCAACATTTATTTGTCTACTGACGTCATCAAAGTATACAGGTCGCTCCATCCTTTTTCTGGTTTCAACACCTCCAAAGGAAGCGTTGTTTTTTAATAGAATTATATTTATGCTTTAGAAAATGTTAAGTATTCCAAGTTATAATATGAAGTTATTTTAATCGATGTTAAAATTTCCATCCTTGGGAACACACTAATTGTGAAGGAAATGTGTACAAAAGTTAATGCATTGGAAATATAGGAAGCAAAATTACTTGACGTCCACCTTAAAGTGAAGATAGATAAACATTCTGTTTTTCATATCACACATAATGATTAAACATCCAATAAAAACTGCTCGCCTTCTGTCTCGTCCTGAAGCAATTCTTCTGCGATCCCTTTGCGAACTGCTTGCTGCTCTTCACTCAGATTATGCGGAACCCATTTGGCAGCCACTTTCCTCTTCAGTAATTTTTCTGCTAGGATTCTGAAAAATGAAGCGGTAGACATGTTTGCTTCATATGCAATCTCTTCACATGTTTTCCGTCTTTCTTCTTCCAAATTGCTGTTGACGATAACCACAGAAATGTAGTCAGTTGCGTCTGATGACCGGGCTCTACTTGGGTCGTCTTCGATGCTTTCCCGACCTTGGCGGAAACGAGAAGCCCACTGTGACACTGTGCTACGATCCACTACACTAACCCTACAAACTTCACACAAAGTTTTATGGGGGATTTCGGTAGAGGATTTTCCTCGCAAAGTTTCAACTTTAATGTAGGATCGCTGGCCGCTACGCGAGATCTGACCCTGACTCACTTTCTTCCTCCACTTCTAGGCAGAATTTGTTTGGAACAGGAACAAATTAGTCAACAAACGTAGACAAAACGTTGTATACTGAAATCTGTCTCACAACTGGCGCAACGATTAGAGCGATTTACGGGCAGCGCCTGGGCAGGGTGCAAAACTTTTGAATCGCCGAGGTATCTCTGTTCTAAAAAAAAAAAAAAAGTAACTGCCTCTGCCTGTTTTAGAAATTTCGCTACACTCGCGCTTTCCTAGCTCACAGCACAAAAAGTATTGAACACAAAAATATGAAATTTACGTCGTTTGTAGAGAATTGTTTGGAAAACACCCTGAAATAAATAGTTTCTCAACACTGACGATACTCCAAGAGCTATTGTATTTCAAAGTTAAGGTAAGCAAAAAAGTGCTATGAGTTCGCGTTCCGGACACACTAACAGCAACAGAGCAACGAAACTTTGTAGGCTTGTAGTACCATGTCCGAATTTTTGTACCTCGTCGCCCTTTTTTTGAATTTAGGTTTAATTTGTCAGAAATTAAATTTTTAAATTTCACAAAATTCTATTTCGCGATGGGATCTATTTTAAAAAACGGATATACGGCAAATTATGAATCATAACGAATTGCAATTTTTACAGCTTAAACTCACGGCTATCCTCTTTTTTTTTTTTTTTTTTTTTAAATTCATTCTGATTTCTAAGCATTTTTTAAAGACGCAAAGGAACGGAACGAACGGCTTCCTGTCTTCAGTGGTAACCACGCAGGAAAATTCTGGTCCCGCGACCTGCTGCCATGGTGACGCAACTATTTTTAGCGCTCTCTTCTCACTGGGTGAAAGGACAGGCTACAACCAAACTAGTAATGACGCAGTGCTTAATGACGTAACGACGTTTTTAAAGTTCGGCGTTCTCCGCCGACATAAAATAAAAATGAAAATGGTGGCTATGGAATATTTCTCTGTTTGAAATGCCCGCGAATTGTTCGACTACTTCATGACCTGGAGATTTGAAAACTGTCATGCTGACAGGTCTTAAGGTTTAAATACCTAGAAGAGTCCGAAAAAAAAAATTGAAATGGCGGCTTTTGGGAAGTTGTCTGCTTGAATTTTTTGGGAATTATTTGACCACTTCTAAATGACCTAGAGATTTGAAAATTGTCATGTTGATAGGTCTTAAGGTCCAAATACCTAGAAGAGTCCGAAAAAAAAAATTAAAATGGCGGCTTTGGAACATTCTCTGCTTGAATATTTCGCGAATTGTTCGACCATTTCTCTATAACCTTGATATCTGAAAATTGGCATGCTCATTTGTCCTTAAGGTCCGGATAACTAAAAAATAGTCTAAAACCCAAACAGTTCAAAAGGGAGGCTTAGCTTTACTGTTCAAAATGTTGATAGGTTTAAAGATAATTATGCCAGAAACGTTGAAATGCTGTAAAAATTCCATGAAATTTTGATTTAAAATTAAGGGACGGCAAAGCCTGATCCGTTTTACCTCAAACCGTATGTATTGATGTCACGACCCTGTTCTAAATCGTGAAACAGTTACGAATCTTAAATTAGGTTTTCTTTCTCTTAATTACTTTTCCTTTCTTTAATTTTATGTTCAAAAAATTATAGGTTCACCGTTCGTAGAACGGGCATCAACTGCTAGCATCACTATTAAAAAAAAAAAAAATAAAGTTTTAGCTTTCACACTTTGGTTTTGGCTTTCAAGTTTCAATTAAAAAAAAAAAAAAAAGGGTGGGATGGAGCCCACTATCCCTTTGTAACGTGTGAGGCAAAGAACAGTTTTTCTTTTGTTATAAAGTTTTAAAATTTAAACGACGGACTTTTGAGCCAACCAGTGTTTTTCTCGCGAAACCGTTACTTAAAATATTATAGTACGCGTGAACTTGACAAACTATCTAAAGCACTGTATGAGGATGTGTTTAAGTGGCACAGGGTGATGATATCTTTGGAAAAGAACAAAATGAAGTAACGTTTGGGTTGGAACAGATTCTGAAATCTCTTAAACAGGCAGTTGTGTGAAACAAATTCTTTGACATCCGGTATTTCCTGACTATCACATGCCAACGGATGCAGCTAACTCATTAAGGCAAAAATCACCGTCACTAGAACTATTTATTACTCCGCAGTAATCTTCATATTTTTAAGGGATGACCCTTTCCCCTCTCCTAGTCAGATTCTTATGAAAAAAACGACATCTTTCCTCACGGGCGGAACTGATATCAACAATGCCGGCATCGCAGAAGGACAATACGTTTCTTCGGCATAAATTATTTGCATTCAACTCTTCTAAGAAGACACAAAGACAAAGGATTTTTATTAACCGGAACCACCCAAACACTAGTGTTTTTATGCCTTCCTGGAAGCATTTACTTTTTGTTTCTTTGACGAAAATTCATGACGTATATTTTTGCTTACTTGTTTGAATGCAATCCCGGAAAGATCTGCAATAAATTGAATTAATCTGTTCGAGGAGAAATTTGTTGAAAACGCTCCAAATACGTGGCGTCAGTGAATAAACAAAGACATCGCTCTTTCCACGTTTTATCAACACACGGCAACCGAAAAATTGTTATTCGATTACCGCTAGGGAAATGAATCCCAGATTTTTCGATATCTAGCCGAGCACTCTGTCTCTCTAAGTTAGAGAGTAACAGAAGGATTAGAAGAAGAACTAACTGGCTCTCATTTAATTTTTTTATAAATTTCCCCTTAACTCATTAGCGGGGGACGGGAGTGAGGAGGTAGCGGTCTCTGAACCTAACTCACTCACTCATTAAATCTCTTAGGTCTTTCTCGAAGTTAGAGGGTGACAGAGAAGAATAGAAAGCGAAAGAGACACCTACCTCTCTCTCTCTCTCTCTGTGTCTGTGTCTCACTCACTCTCATTAAATCTCTCTTAAGTACTGTCTTGCCTGCTCCCTCGAACTCTCTTACCTATCCTGTTTTTCTATAACTCTCTTTAGCTCTTTCCTTCCCTCCCTCCCTCCCTCTAACTATTTCTATCTAGATCTCGCTCACTTCCTCTTTCTCTGCTCGCTCACACATATTCTCTCTCACTTTACTTTCTCTGGCTAACTCTTTCTCGCTTCCTCTAGTTAATTTTTTATTCTCTCCAGCTCCCTCTGACCTCCTCTCTCTCTCTCTCTCTCTCTCTCTCTCTGGCTAACTCTTTCTCGCTTCCTCTAGCTGTTTTTCTTTTATTCTCTAGCTGCCTTGCGTTTTCCCTCTTTCTCTGGCTAACTTTCTCTATCGCTTCATCTCTTGCTATGGCTAACTTTCTCTATCGCTTCATCTCTTGCTATGGCTAACTTTCTCTATCGCTTCATCTCTTGCTATGGCTAACTTTCTCTATCGCTTCATCTCTTGCTATGGCTAATTTCCTCTCTCTAACTCTTTTCTCTTTTTCATATGAGTGGGATATGTGCTTAACTGACCTGTTACATTTATGAGTAGGTAATATGCTGTGAAGTTGTGGAGAAACGTCAGTATGTTCTTTGCGAAATGAGATACAATCATGCGTGGACGGTGACTGCGTTTCTCAGTATTGCATTACCCCTCATTCTCCGGCAGCATGAAAACGAGATGGAACCCAATGGATATCAGTTGTTGCAATTCAGCAAACTGATCTGTTAAACCAATCAAGAAGATATGAGGGAAGGAAACTAATTGTGAACAAAAGGACGGTGCTTAAGTTTTCAATAACAGACAAATGCTCCAAACAATATCTACAAAGGTATGTTTCGAGTGTATGGAGATTTTGCGTCATCCTGTGCGTTCTTCGAGCTCTTCCTCGTCTTTGATGTTCCACGGTTTTAGAGACCAACGCCAGAATGTCACAGATGCGCGATTTGTTGGATACGAAACCATATTTTATATCGTCAGAGACTATCTGGAGCAGAGATGTTCAAAGCGCGTTGAAGTATCTGGATGACTGACGAAAATTCATTTTGTGGAAAAACGGTCATACACAAATTTGACTATCAGTTTTTCAGATCAGCACGTCGAAGTTAATAAGAACAAGTTAGTAAAATCATGAAATGCATTGATTATGATAAGCTTTCCAACATACCAGAAATCATTACTCAAGTTATGAGGATAATGGCTGTGGAATAAATCTGGCACCTGTGTCCTGACCTTTGACCCCATTTCAATATATAATAAAACCGGTTCAGTATACCTCCAGAACAACATCATAAAGTTTTGTCGCAATCGAAGCATTTTTACTTAAGTTATGACGCATAAGGGCAATGGAATGAATCCCGCTTCTATGGCCTGACCTTTGACCCTATTTCGCCCATTTTCAATAGGGTTCGTCCAGAGGTGGTCCCCCTACCACATACTAAAATTTCATCGAAATCGAACCGTTTTTAAGCGAGTTATGGTGTGGACAGACGGACAAAGCAGAACACGTACGCTTCAACCTATGTAACGTACCAGGAGATGTGACGTACCTGCCAGAAGGACGCACACGACATAAAGGCAGATAGGAAGCAGAATAAAATGTCCGCGTAGCTCAATTGGTAGAGCAACTTATTCCGGAATGAGGGGATCCGGGTTCGAATCCTGGCGCGGATAAAAATGACGGAGAAATTTACTTCGTTATAATGGCGCCCGAACTATCCGGATGACCCGACCGTTCACAATCTCGCAATGGTGTGATGTTATTTCCACACCGCGAGATAGGAAAAATAAGAGCAGCACTTCGAAAAAAAAAATAAGGGGGAGATGATGCAACGTACCAGGAGATGTGACGTACCTTCCAGAAGGACGCACACGACATAAAGGCAGATAGGAATCAGAATAAAATGTCCGCGTAGCTCAATTGGTAGAGCAACTTATTCCGGAATGAGGGGATCCGGGTTCGAATCCTGGCACGGATAAAAATGACGGAGAAATTTACTTCGTTATACCTACGGTTGGAAAGCGTAAACAAGTTAGTAAAATCATGCAATGCATTGATTACAATACGCTTTCCAACATACCAGAAATCATTACTCAAGTTATTACTCAAGTTATGAGGAAAATGGCTGTGGAATAAATCTCACTCCTGTGCCCTGACCTTTGATCCCATTTCGATGATATTCAACAGAACTGGTTCAGTATACCTCCGAAATAACATGATAAAGTTTTGTCGCAATCGAAGCAATTTTTCATAATTTATGATGCATAAGGGCTATGGAATAGATCCCGCTTCTGTGTCCTAACCTTCGACCCCATTTTGCTCATTTTAAACAGGATTCGTCCCCAGGCGGGCCCCTACAACATACTAACATTTCATCCAAATCGAAACATTTTTGCGTTAGTTATGACGCATAATGGCGATGGAAGTGATTCCGCTCTTATGTCCTGACCTTTAACCCCCATTTCGCCAATTTTCAATAGGGTTTGTCCCTAGGTGGTCCCCTACCACATACTAAGATTTAATCGAAATTTAATTGTTTTTACATAAGTTATGATGCATAAGAGCAGTAGAATGGATCCCGCTCCTATGTCCTGACCTTTGACCCCATTTTGTTCACTTTCAATAGGGTTCTTTCCCCATGTGTTCCCCTACCACATACTAAAATTTCATCGAAATCGAACGATTTTTACGCTAGTTATCGTGCGGACGAGCATACGCACACAACCCGTGACGTAATGAGGCAGATGGGAATCGCGACCATCTGCTCGCAAGAGTGTGACGTCATCAAACTTTAATAGGATCCACACACAACGCGTGACGTAATGAGACATCATGGTTATGTTTTAGAAAATATTAAGTATTCCAAGTTTATAAAATGAATCTATTTTAATCGATGTTCAAATTTTCATCCTTGGGAACGCATTAATTGTGAAGAAAATGTGTACAGAAGTTTTTCCATTGGAAGTATAGGAAGCAATATTACTTGACGTCCACCTTAAAGGAGCAATTCTTGTATCTATGAACATTTTATTTTGAAAACGGCTCTAAGGATTTTGATGAAAGTCGTTAACCTACCGTTTTCTGGTACTAGAAATCGATTTAGCTTGACCTTGACTTTATGAAAATTCGTTTAGTGGGTTAAATAACCACCCCGAATTACCACGTTTTTAGTGTGGTGTCATGGCGTAGTCCCATTAGATGTTGGCGCGCGGTCACGCCATCTGTCTCATTACGTCACGCGTTGTGTGTGGATCCTATTAAAGTTTGATGACGTCACACTCTTGCGAGCAGATGGTCGCGATTCCCGTCTGCCTCATTACGTCACGCGTTGTGTGCGTATGCCCTTCCGCACGATAACTCGCATAACAATCGTTTGATTTCGATGAAATTTTAGTATGTGTAGGGGACCACATGGGAAGGAACCCTCTTGAAAGTGAACGAAATGGGGTCAAAGGTCAGGACATAGAAGCTGGGTCCATTCCATTGCTCTTATGCGTCATAACTAACGTAAAAAAAGATTCGATTTCGATTAAATTTTAGTATGTGGTAGGGGACCACCTCGGGGCAAAACCTTTTGAAAATGGGCGAAATGGGGTCAAAAGGTCAGGACATAGGAGCAGAAATCACTTCCATCGCCATTATGCGTCATAACTTACGTAAAAAATGCTTCGATTTGGATAAAATGTTAGTATGTTGTAGGAGTCTGCCTGGGGACGAATCCTATTGCAAATGGGCGAAATGGGGTCAAAGGTTAGGACACAGGAGCGGGATCTATTCCATAGCCCTTATGCATCATAACTTACGTAAAAATGCTTCTAGTGCGACAAAACTTTATCATGTTATTTCGGAGGTATACTGAACCGGTTCTGTTGAATATCATCGAAGTGGGATCAAAGGTCAGGGCACAGGAGTGAGATTTATTCCACAGCCATTATCCTCATAACTTGAGTAATAACTTGAGTAATGATTTCTGGTATGTTGGAAAGCGTATTATAATCAATGCATTGCATGATTTTACTAACTTGTTCAAATTACGCATAGATTTTTTGCTAAGGGGCGTAAAAGTAAATTACATTTTCCCCGATAACTTCTGAAACTCAGATTTGAATTTTTTTTTCCTTCAACGGATACAGCTCCTGATGGAAAATCTTTTGCATATAATTTCTAATTTTCGGTAAAGAATACTTTGGCCACCAGGGGGCGTAAGTGCTAATTTTTGCTGCTGATGCATTTGCCATAAAATCTGAGCTTCTAAAATATCGATTGAAAAAATTCTTTCGTGGACTCGCGTCGATAAACTTTTTTGGAATATTTTCTTCTTAAAATATTCCATGGTTTCTCCGCCAGGGGACGTAGATGTATATCTTATTTCTGTCAATATCTGTACTTCTAGGAGTCACATTTAAAAAATTCCTTCTTTCTTGGATAGTGTTTCCAGTGGGACATGTTTCAAAATTTTCAAGTAATTCATAGACTTTCCGCTAGGAGGCGTAAAGGTAAATTGCTTTCCCCCTATATCTCTGCTTCTAAATCTTTGATTTCAGAAATTCTTTCCTGCACCAGATACAGCTTTTGATGGGAAATCCTTTGCACATAATTTCTAATTTTTGTAAAAAATGGTTTGGCCACCAGCGCGCGTAAGTCTTTATATCCGCTTCTGATGTATTTGCAGCAAAATATGAGCTTCTAAATTCTCGATTGAAAATTAAGTCGTTTGTAGAACGATACTACTGATGTCGACACACCTTTTAAGAACATTTTTCTTCTTAAAATAATGCATGGTTTCTAGCGCCAGGGGGCGTAGATGTATATCTTATTTTTGTCAATATCTCTACTTTTAGGAGTTCGATTTGAAAAATTCCTTCTTTCTTGGATAGTGTTTCCAATGCGAAATGATTTTCTTATAAACTCAAAATTTTCAAGTAATCATAGACTTTCCGCTAGGGGACACATAAGGTAAATTGAGTTTTCTGCGTTATTTCTGCTTCTAAAACTCCGATTTGATAAATTCTTCCTGTATCGCATACAACACCTGATGGAAAATATTGTTCACATAATTTCTAATGTTTGGTAAAGAATGGTTTGGCCACCAGGGGCATAAGTGTTAATTTATGCTTCTGATGTATTTGCACCAAAATCTGGGCTCTTGAAAACTAGACTAAATTTTTTTTTTTTTTTCTTGGAGCGATACCGCTCATAATGAAAAACCTTTTGAGATTACTTTCTTCCTAAAATAATGCATGGTTTCCCCACCAGGGGACGTAAAGTCATCTTATTTTTGTCGATATCTCTGTTTCTAAGAAGTCCGATTTGAAAAATTCTTTGTGTTGGAGAGCGTTTCCGGTGCGAAATGTTTCTCATAAATTCATGTTCTGCAACCAGAAGGCGTAAAAGCTCACGATTCCGTTTACAGCAATATCTGAGGGATTAAAAACCAGATTGAAAAACATTTTCTTCCGTCAGATACTATTGTTTTCCATATCGGTTCCATTGAAATTTAATTTGAGTCAGAACGGATTCAAAAGACGTGCTTATTACACCCGAAAATTCGGTGCCATCTTTCTCGTTTTTATTATCATATAAGCACAGTTGTCAGTAGCGTATGTATTTACATGAATTCTCTCAGCTTTACTTTGAAGTATCTTCTCCCATAATATGTCTTTTCCTTTAAGATCTACGTACAGTACATTTCGGTTAATTGGGACATATCTGTGCTAGAACACTTTGTCCCAATTAAGATGTTGCCCCAAATATGCGGAGCTTTATCCAAAAAAGCTAATTTGGGATGCTCAAGAATTTCCCTAAATAAACGGTTGCGCCGGTTAATCGATGGCCCAATTCACCGAAATCTACTGTATATAGCAAGCAGTCTAATGCTTCTTTAGTTTTTCTTGTTTAAAAGCAATGTTCGAAGTCGGTCATCGAAACCACGAAACTTATGTTTCGGTGAATTGATTGATCTCTTCATTTTAGTCGGCTACAAATTTTGCAAATACACAGTATTCTTCTGAATCATTTCAGCATGCACAAGGTTTGTGTGAAAAATGTCACTACCTAATGTTTCAACAACCCATGTCAATACTTTAGTTGCTTTAGCCTTGTTAAGGAAAGCATTTAGATATAAAGAGGTAGAAAATTAAAACGGCACAAAAGTACAGTTTTGGAAGAAAGACTCCCATTTTTAACTAAAAATTCAACAGTCTCTAATTTTGAAATCTTCATTTTTAAACCTAGGTTTAAACCTAAATATTTCACTGTAAAAATTTACAGCCTTCAAAATCGTTGATTTCATGAATGCCCTCCATCCCTTTATAAATACCCCCGTAAAATGTTTCATCCCCCCTCTAATTTGAAATTCTTTAATGTAACCAGCACCTAAGTAAACCACAGATGTTTCGGTAGAGTTCATTGATCAGTTGTAAAGAAAATATTGATATACACTATATTAACAAAAGTCACCGGAAACCCTTCAAAAGCAAATGAACGGATCCGCTACGTTGCTAAGAAGCGCGGTACACCTGCAAACGGTATAAAAGCAAGCCTGCAGCTGACCGCGATCATATCGCCGCTGTGAGGTTGAGTAAAAATGTCACGGCGGGAGAGACCTGACTTTGAGAGAGGAAAGATTGTTGGTTGTTATATTAGTGGGTTGTCCGTAAGAGAAACCGAGAGGCGGTTAAACATACCCAAGTCAAATTTGGATGTACTGAATAGGTGGAAGACATATGGCGTGCCTGAAGTAACAAAACGTACCGGCAGACCAAAGAAAATATCAGATAGAAGGCGTCGAAGCCTCAGGAGAGTCGTTACAGTTAATCGACGGAGTAATGCACAAGACCTCAGTGTACAGGTGAGTAAAAATGCTTGAACCTCTGTATGTACACGTACCATTCGCAGAAAACTTCATTCCCATGGGTTACCGTGGCCGTGCGGCTGCCCATAAGCTTTTCATCTCCACTCTGAATGCTACTCGTCGTTTAACATGGTGTAAAGAACATTTATCGTGGACCGTAAATCAATGGAAACTGATCCTATGGACTGATGAATCCAGATACACGATTCATCAGTCTGATGGCCGTGTGTGGGTATGGCGGCAGCCGGGGGAACGCTATTTACCACAGTGTACTGTTCATACGGTCAAGTTTGGAACTGGCAGTGTATTCGTGTGGGAGTGTCTTTCGTGGTATGGTACCCGCCCATTGGTTATCGTGGATAAATCTGTTAGCCAGCAAGTCTACCTCGATATTCTGGACAATTATGCCCTACCAACTCTGTGGCAATACTATGGAACCGAGCCTTGTTGGTACCAGCAATATAATGCACCGAGCCATAAAGCAAGGACTGCTACAGCGTGGTTTAACGATAATTCCGTATCGTGTGCGGACTGGCCAGCACAGAGCCATGATCGTAATCCCATAGAGCACCTATGGGATGAATTAGAGCTCCGCATAAGTTTGGAACCAAGGCCTACTACTAAGCAACAGTTAGCGGAAGCATTATGTACTGAATGGAAGCGCATACCTATCCGCCATGTTCCAAAACCTTGTCGAAAGCATGTCTCGAAAGGTCAGTGCATGCATTAAGGCCAAAGGTGGACCGACACCGCACTAATGTATGTCAATAAATGCTATGTTGAGTTTCTCTTCTAGGTGTCAGGTGACTTGTCAATATAGCGTGTGTCCAAGGCCGGATTAAGGCCTTAGTGCGGCCCCAAGGCTAAGGCATCTGAGTGCGGCCCCAAAGAGCTTACGACGGGAAATTATTATGTAGGCCATTAAAAACCCGAAACTGTAGCTACTAAATTATTTGCAGAATTTTCACAATAAGTCATTCTTTTTTTCATTGTTCTCACATAAACAAGAGGTAAAAGCTTAAAGATTCCTAGATTTTTGTCTTGGATTTTCTAATGATTTAGCATTTTATACTTTTCTAAGTGCAGCTTTTTTGGTATGCGATGGGAAGCCATAGGGGATTTCGTCCATTAACGGTTCCAAGTGTAAATTGGGAAGTGCGGATGGATGGTAGTGAAAAGCTGAAACTGTCGCGCCAACTCCGCTGCACACAGCAGCATGAAACCTTTACTCTTGGTGAGTCCACTGCCTTGAAATCTGTTCGTCTACCAGCCTCTGTTTCTGACTAAGTGGAAATCATACGAGACAAAAGAAAACTATTTTATAAACCTCTCTCTCTACCTATCTATAATTTGCCCAGCAATGCCTCTTGGGCCGTTAGTCATGGTGGGTCCCAAGACTATACAGTCCCTATATATAGACCCACCCCCATTAATCCGACCCTGTATATGTCGACACATGCGTATTATACTTATAATATATTGTAAAGGTTTTCAAAATGCTTGATATTCCATGTTGGCATTTCTCCATACGTCGTTCATTTTGCATCTCTGTCCGAACAAACCGCCTACTGCTGTTGCCAAGCGCGGTTTTAAAGCACGTGCTCAGTCATTCGTCGAAAACGAGCGAATCCCTTTCAGAGAAATAATTTTTGACGCATACAATGACCGCTGTTCTTGACTTCGTTTCCCCGAAGCGAGCAGGAAGGTGCGAAATTCGAGAACCTAATGCACGAAACTGTCCTGTAACGCAACACACCGCAATGATTGATATGCAGTAAGAGATGTTTCACCCATGAATAGGTTTGTTGGCCGCCTTGCGCAACGACAACTAATTTCATTTTTGCATTTTTTTCCCCCATTAGCCACCTTAAAAAAAGAAAACAGTCAAAACATAAACGTCATTTCTAAATCTGATTAAAATACAAGCAAGGTGGAAATGAAAGTCCCTGAACAAGCAGGCACATGGCCTTGAAAACTCTGAGATCATTAAAATTGCGCAAGTACAAGACACTCAGCTCGAAATCTTCGACTACGCAATTTCCCTGTTCTTAATAAGCATCGCAAAGCAATTTGTGATTTTGGGAAAGGCAGGAGCAGATTTACAGGGAAGCCCTCCGAAACCAGGAATGGGGGGCCTCCTATGCTAGAGGGCCTAAAAAAAAACTTTTTTTATTGGAGGTTTAACGACCACCGTGAGCAACTCAATGGGCTATAAGCAGTCGCCCGTCCCTAATTTAGGGTCACTGGCTCCAGGGAAGGGAGAGAGCCAGTGCCGTAAGACAAACACAACATCCATGCCTCACGGGATTGGAACCCGGATCCCGTTCGAACGAATGATCAGAGGCCATCGCTTAGACCAATGCGCCACCGGGGCGGCATTTTTTTTTTTTTAGAAACTTTTTTTTTTTCATTTTGTTTCTAAAAAAAAAAGGTAGACTCAGTTCTGATTGAGCCGTCAGTTTGTAGCATAGGACTAAGACTTGCAGATCGAAGTGTTGAAATGGATCGGGTACAAGTTCGACAGTGTATTTTATTGAACGTCAGCTGCTTTTGCTCTGAAGTAGTTTTTGCCGATTTACGCTTCTTTGCGTGAGTTCCAGATCGGCAGGGTACGGGTTCGATCGGTGTGTTGGATTTTTGTTGGGCGGCGGCTGATTTCAGGTGTTCTTGATGCTCTCCAGTTCGTTGGGCTGCAGTCTTCTTGGGCTTCTTACATTCCTCATCACTTGCTCTTGCCTCTCGTTTTGATTTTCTCCACTTTTGCTTGCGTTCATTCTGCGAATTCCGCGGCATTGTCGAAAATGTTAACCCGTTCAATTTTTTTAGTTTAAACCACTGTTATATGTTCTTTAAAATGAAACCATGAACAGTCGTATTGCGCTCACGTTTGCCGAGATAGAGTTAAACGCGGCAGCACACCCAAAAATATTGTATCATCTCCCCTGTGCACAGAGAGCGATGGCAGCGTGGCGTGCACGATGTATTGCGCAGTACGCGAAATGGACTCCATGCTGTTTAGGAATATGCTAACACGATTAGTGTGCGATGCGTATTTTTAACGCTATACTGATTTCAATTGGGACCTATTTCTGTCACAGGCGGTTGGCCGTAAGTCGGGCCATACTATCCGCGGAGTTAGACCGAGTCCTACGTCAAAAAAAGGTATATAGCAAGGGATAAACTAACTTTCCTGGATCTGGGAGTAGAGGCGGATTTAGGACTAGGACAACCTAGGCCCTGGCCTAGGGACGCGCGAATTCTTGAAAATACTTCAAGAGAAGCACTTAACTTCATTCTTTCCTAATTTGAGCATTGCGTTAAGAATTTTCCTCAGTATGATGGCTTCTAAGGCATCTGGTGAAAAGTCTTTCGGAATGTTCTTAACAGTTAAGAACTACCTTAGGAACCCATCCACGGATTTGAGACTCCAGTGTCTCTAATCTTGTCGCAAATGTTGAACTTTGTGACGCACGAGTCAAAACAGCAAGTCGTTGCGATAAGCTAAAATCGGTATAGTTCAGTTGGGAGAATAACTGGATCCGGAGCAAGGAGACGTGGTTTCGAATCCCATCATCGGCGAAAAAGGGCTTGCTTTCACATTGGTACACGAACGTAAAAATGTATCTCCTAGTGAGGTTCCAAAATAATGGGTGATGCTTCTTCCACACATGTGGAATTAATGAGAATTCCTTCTACAGCGAGCTACTTTAAGCATGGTTTGAGGCGAACCCGAAACTTGCGATTTCGTGCCCCCACCTTTCTCGGGGGTGCTGGTTATTATGATCTCTTAGTGCAGCCAATACCGCAGTTATGTGGCGTGGCATTAATTTATTGGGGCCTCTGAACGTTTCTGTAGAGATGCTATACCATGCAGACACCAGAGCTTCTCGCAGATCCTCAGAGTCATCGGTGATGAATCCATACGACCAGCCTGTTGGTCAAGATATACGGCGTGGCATTGATCCAGTGAGGCCTCTGAACTTTTCTGTAGGGAGGCTGTACCATGCAGACGCCAGAGCTTCTCGCAGATCATCAAGAGTCATAGGTGGTGGATCCATACGACCAGCCTGTTGATCAAGATATATGGCGTGGCATTGATCCAATGGGGCCTCTGAACGTTTCTGCAGGGATGCTGTACCGTGCAGGCACCAGAGCTTCTTGTTGATCATCAAAAGTCATCGTTGGTGGATCCATGCGTCGAACCTGTTGATCAAGCTAGCCCACAAAGGTTCAGTGGGATTGATTTCCGGCTAGTACAGTGGTCAGGATAGTAAGCTGAAGTCACTGGAATGCTCATCAAACCATTCTCACACACCCACAGCTGCATGGCAAGGGCCATTATGATTCTGGAAGCAACCTGTGCCGTCGGGTAGACAATCATCATGAATGGGAGCTCCAACACAATGGATAGGTAGCTCGAAGCGTTCATCGTGTGATAGAGGGGTATGATTGCTCCCAGTGATTCCCGGGAAAACATACCCCATACGAGCACACTGCTATATCCTAAGTAAGCTAACATAAATTTCAGGAAGTGCTTAGTGCGCGCGTGCGCACTAGTTGTGTAGCAGGAGAATCACCTACCGGATGTCAGCAGCTGGCTGCTCATAAATAACAGGGAAGCTTCACAAACAAAAGGTCATATTTCACAGCATTGCGAGGTCTTGCAGATGTAACCTTCAGTGATATAATTATCTACCAATATACATTTGTAAGTTTCGCGGTGGTCATGTTGGGCCATTTTTTTAAAACTCTAAAAACATTTGTTTTTTTCGTAAAGTACGGGCATTAAAATTTGCATTTCTTATCAATCGTTAGATACAAAAACACTAAAAATTGTAATTCTGCTCTACATATTATATAAGATACCATTGCATTGTAAATAGATGTTTGCATAATTTCGCTCCAGGTGAAGGCCCAATGAGTGACCTGTCAGAGTTCCAAAGAGGGCAGATTGTGGGAGACAGTCGGGTTGGTGCGTCGGTAACCATAGTGGCACAGGTATTGGGGTATCGAGAGGTACCGTGTCGAAGGTCATGACCGCATGTAATGTTCACGGCACAACATCTGCGAGACAACAGTGGAAGGAAAACCAAACTCACTGAGAGAGACAGGAGGGCATGAAAGAGGATTGTGACTGCAAAGAGGAAGACCACGGCGACGAAAGTGACTGCTGAGTTTGATGCACATCTCCAAAACCCATTGTCGACCCATACCGTGCGAAGGGAATGCATAAGCACAATATTTACGGCAGAGCTGCGATTGCAAAACCCCTGGTGTCACAGGTGAATATGAAACTGAGACTACAATAGTGCCAGGAACATAAAACGTGGACTGTGATTCAATGGAAACATGTCTTGTTTTCCGATGAATCAAGTTTTAGCTATTCTCCACCACAGGACGGGTTTACGTGTGGAGAACCCCCGCAGAAGCCTACTAACAACCCATACTGTCTCCTTCCTACAGTGAAGCATGGGGGCGGTTCCGTAATAGTTTGGGCCATGATCTCGTATTTTGCAGAAGGTCCCATTATTACCTTACATGGACAGATCACTAGCGGTGACTATGTCACTCTTTTGGCCGACCCTGTGCATTCAATGGCGCAAACACTGTTTCCGTCAGGGGATTGCACCTTTCAAGATGATTCACAGAAGTCGAACTGTTCAGTCATGGTTTGAGGAACATGAGGATGAAGTTGCAGACCATCCCTGGCTTGCGCAATCACCGGACTTAATCATTGAGCCCCCGTGGTCTGTCTTGGAAAACAGAGTGCGATCCCGTTATCCTCCTGCGTCTCTGAAGGAATTGGAGCAGTTTCTGCAGGAAGAATGGTGCAACATACCACTTACCACCGTCCAGGACTTGTGTGCGTCCATTCCAAGGAGGATTCAAGCAGTTTTAAATGCAGAGGGTGCTCCCACACCATATTAGGTGCGTAACACCTATTGTTTCAATGTGTTTCCATTATTTTGGACAACACCTGTACATGCTTTAGGTTTTATTAACTATCTAGTTCCAATCGTCTGTCGAAAGATCTGCGAGATCGGATATTGTGGATAGCATTTCGCATGAAATTTTGGTTACTGTGGTACAGGATATTCCTTCTCTCCCCCATTTTGTGCACCATATATTGTATATAGTGTTACCGTAACAATATACAATATCTGGTGCACAAAATGGAGAGAGGAGAAGAAATATTCTCTGCCACAGTAACCAAACTTTTAATGCGATATTTACTGACTATGAAACTCTTACTTAAATTATTTTACAGGGGATTGCATAATGTCTACGTATCAGTTTTTGGATACTTCAAGGCAAAAGCTATTATATCTATTAAGAGTAAATTTTATATTTAGGTGTTCTGTGAAATAATACTATAAAGCAGTACATTTCATATTTTCTTAAAGATGATTAAAAGTCATTACCAGTTTAAAAAGATCAAGTTCCAAAGCATTCTGTTCGAAAAATCATGAGAAAAACACGAAATTTGTAATAAATCCTATAAAAAAATAAAATTATTACGAACTTGTTTGAAGATATAATAGGTTCCAACAGAAAATGACTGATTCACCCACATTAATAGCGAAAATCATTTCATCATCACGCGGTTAGTCTTTCTTCATTTCTACCTTATACATGACTATAGGTTATGTGTCCTTCTAGCTCAATCGGTAGCACGCGCGGCTGTCGTTGAATACGTAACCTGTTCGAACCCTAGAAGAGGTGAAAGAATTCGTTGACTTTTTATGTCAGGAAAGAAGAATCTCGCGTAAAATAACTGAAAGAAGTCAAAATCGAAGTTATTGAGAAATTTCGGTATAAACACGGGAAATCCTGAATTTTCGGCGATAAAAGGAATTACTGACTATGAAAATTCTGTTAAAATACTGAAGTTAGAACCATTGGCGTAGGAAAGGGAGGAGCACAGGGGCTCAAGCCCGGATATCAAGGCACATTTTTCTCCTGAACGCCGGATCACATGATTTCTTTTTATCTTTTAAAGCCGAATTTTAAATCTTGTTCATTAAAAATATCAAGATGTATCGGGGGAAAAAAAAAACTGTTTCAAATCACATTTTTTTTCCAACGAAGTCGCGGATTCTTTTAATTCTCTTTGAATTCGTTTCATTGGCGAATTTTTGTACGTGCAAGCATCACGCCCGCGGGGTTCACTTGCTGTCACTCACTCCTGGAAGATGTCTTTATTAACAATAAGACAAGAGGAAAGACCAACCACTGCGATAAAATCCTTACAAAGTTGTGAAGCTGCTGATTTTTTTGGACCCCAATATTAAGAAAATTACCAATAATTCTATCAACGCTTCGTCTCAGCCACTCCGGAAAGTACATTTTTCTACTCTCAGGCGCCAGAAAATGTATCTTCGAAACACAATCCTCTAATTCTCGACTTTCTAGACTTGTATTGCTGAACATTCGTCGAGAAGTAAACACAGGATCCACATTTTAAAGGCAATGAGAGCCGCGGGTGGACTAGTG
Source organism: Macrothele yani (assembly GCA_039090855.1). NCBI lineage: Eukaryota > Metazoa > Arthropoda > Arachnida > Araneae > Macrothelidae > Macrothele > Macrothele yani. Next base: position 142,430,458 of record CM077001.1, read on the forward strand.
GTCAACGTTCGTGACTGCCACGGAGAGGACTAGAGTTCGATCCCAGGCAAGTACGAACTCTCGAACCATTAAATATCCACCGTGCGTTGGATGGGTAAGTTAAGCCGTTTGGCCCCGGGTACTGGTCCTCCGGCAATAAATAAGGGCATCATCTTCTCTCTTTCTACCTCGCTTCTGTGTGACTTTCCTATCGGGCACTCTAGCCCAATTCTCCTAGCTTCCTATTTCTAAGAGTTGTTTAAGACCTGGGGTCAGACACTCCCTTCCTAAAATCCCCAACGTATGATCTGATCTATCATGGCAATGGCGGCGAAGAGCAGTTATCTTGTATTTACAATGATGCTAAGATATGTAAGGACAATTTTATTAAAGTACTACCAAAACTTTACACTTTCGATATTCTGCACTATTATTTATTTCATAAAATAATTAATTTTAAAATTGTGCCTTTATAAACAACTCAGAGAAATTGAATACTGAAAGGGAAGTACTCTATTTTAAATTAACCACATTTAATAAATATGTAGCTCTCCACATTACATAAGGCTTTGTATCAAAATTTTGTAAATCAGTATTTTTAATTATCAATAAAATTGTTAATTTATTAATGAATATATATAATTATTCTAAATGATGAATTATTGAAAATTAACGCTTAATTATTAATTGATTATTTTAGATTAGCAACTATTTTCAGTGTTTGGGTATAAAACTATTGGAGCCCCCTACTTCCCATAATTTTTGAATTGCGACGCCCCTGGTTAGAACAAATGGAAACTAAAAAATGGAAATTTAGTTAAGACAAGGGCTCCTATCAGAAACTTTTCTGCACGTTATTTTCAGGAATTTTCCGTGAATTCAGACCACTTTTTATTTTTTAGAGCTGTTTGATTCATCGAGTATCAATAATTATGGATCAACTCATTTTGTTGCGTGGATTTTCCATTCGGAGCCCGAACAAAGTGTGCGGATTTTCTTCCATCAGTGTTTTGAATTTCATGCAGCTATGTTTGACTTTTTCCATAATCTATTTTGAACCTCAGTTTGCTCGTCTAAACAATTTTTTTTTTGTTCCTTTAAAGATATCTCACCGTTAGAAGAAAGTCACGACAGACGTGTCTCTGAATGCCATTATTTGATCACTAGAACGATATCCGGTGTCACAGACTTCGTTATCAACGGTAACACCATATGGCAGAAGAGTCGAGTTTTGTAAAGCTTTGCTAAAATACCGAAAGAATTTGCTTATGACGTCTTTAAATCGTTACCTACTTTATTCATAGTCACGGAGTGTTTCTTTATCTCATTTCGCAACGAAATTTCCAGAATAAGGGCATTGCCGTTTAAGATCTGTGAGCAATAAGCAAATTTCTTGACAAAAGCGACTCAAACCTGAAATATTTCACAATATTCCAAAAATTCAAGTGAACAAATCTGGCAATGCGTGTAGAATTCTTCCTATGGAAACTCTTGTTTAAAATATTGCACTGACTATGAGAGTTCCTTTCCATAGACATATGTGGGTGTACCTAATAAAGTGGCCACTTAGTGTATTGCAGAATTCCTCCTGGGGAAACTTATTTAAAATGTTACACTAACTATGAGTGTTCCTTTCCATACACATAATATGTGGTTGTACCTAACAAAGTGGCCACTTAGTGTATTGTAGAAATCCTGCTGGAGAAACTTATTTAAAATGTTACACTGACTATGGGCGATGCTTTCCACAGATCTAATAGGAGAATGTACCACCTAATCCAGTCTGCGCTGTGGTCTAAGCGCTGGCTACTGACCGTTCGTCTGAGTGGTCCCGGGTTCGAGTCCAGAGGGAAGCACGGGCTGTGTGTTTGTCGTACGGCACTAGTTCTCTGTTCCTTTTCTAGAGAACCAGTGACCCTAAATTAGAGACTGCTTATAGCTCTTTGAGTTTACTCATGGTTATTGTTAAACATTGAATTAGAAAAAAATTAATGAAAAAAAGAACTCATCAAGTTGTTACTCATTGTACACAAGCATGTATAATACAATTAAAGAAAATTATGAAAAAAGTTCGTTAGACTATCCCGTCTATATCTATTGAATTTGCTCTCTAGAAAAAAGTCGAGTACTCTTGTAGATAATTTATGCTGTGCATCTTTCGGATGCTAAGATCTTTGTGGGTGTGAAATAAAAAGAGTGATTCGAGAATATACATTTATTTACTGTACAATACATTGGATTTATTCGCATCACTCACGACCATAACGGGACACACAATGCGGTACATACTAAGTGGAATTTAATCATAACAAAAAACATTGAGGTTTACTAATTCCTGACATTGAATGGTACACCTCGGTAGGTGGTTTAATAAAGTTATAGTCATTAAATTAGTAAAAAAAGATTTGCGAGTCATTGAGTGAAGCGAGGTAGAAGGCTGAGCTCTCTTTACGAGACTCGAGACAATTATTTGTTCGGGCGTAGGTACGAGATCACACAGCCGATCACCGTCATTTTTTGCATGCGATTTGACATCGTCTATGGTCAAGTTTTGACGCCTTCTGATTCCAGAAATTCCGTGTCATTGAGGAATAATCGTCCAAAAACCTGCATTTTAGGGGGTTTTCCGGGTTTTGAAAAGGGATCGTTTGTTACCTATCTTCTCCAAAGATCTTCAGCCAATCGCGGTGACACTTGCCACAGAGAAAGGGAAGGACATTGTGATTGGTCGTGTATAAAAATAATGGCCATTAAAAATGGCCAAATTTAATAATTATTGAAGAAATCCGCTCCCTATACGAGACTCAGTACAATTAGTTGTTCGGGCGTAGCTACGACCTGACACATCCGATCACCGTGATTTTCGGCATGCGATTGGATGTCGTCCATGGTCTGGTTTTGACGCCTTCCGATTCCCGAGTCATTGAGGAATTTCAATTAAAACTGGATGACCTTTTACTTGAACCGTTTCACGAAAGTCGACTCATTAACATTAACTTAAAAAAATCGTTTGACTTGAAAAACGAAGAAATGGAAAGACTCCGTCTGTACGCTCAACAGTTGCTTAATGTATAATAATAAAAGGAAGTTTGCGTATGTGTGTCTTGTCTTTCGCGATACAAAATGAAAAACGTGTTTCCCGAACTGAGTGTGTCTTTTTTGCTTTGTTTACATGCAATCTGATCACAACCAACGTGAAGGAAAGCAGTTCATGATAAATTTTAGGTATTCCTTTTTTAGAATGTTTCGTACTTTTGTTCTGGAAGTCATAAATTTTACGCGTTCCGTTTTTAGAATTTTTTATAATAGACGCCTTAATGAGCTTAGATTTTGCAATAACTTCGATCAAAATTTGCCAACTGTACCCAAGTTATCGGAAACCGTTGGCGGCTTGTCCTAGTAAAAGTAAATATTTACTGAACTATGGCGGTGGCAATAATAGTAAGTATTTCGACTGTTTAGTTTTCCAGAAAAAAAAAATATTTATTAATATTATCATTATACACTGAAGTGCCAGAAAAACTGGTACAGACGAGCTTATGCAAATTACATAGAACGTCACCAATGCGTATATAAAGCGACAGACATCCTTGCCAGCTGTCAGAGCTGTTTTCGGCATGAGAATGACTAGTAATAACGATTTAAGCGATTTTCAACGCGGTGTCATAGTTGGCGCTCTTGAGATGGGCTATAGTATTTCGGAGGTAGAAACGAAGTTCGGATTTTCACGGACGACCATTGCAAGGGTGTGCCGTGACTACAAGAATTCCGGCAAAACCTCCAACCTACGATACCAGTGTGACCGTAAAAAGACATTGGGTGAACGTGACCATCGTCGGCTGTCAAGAATCGTTTCACGCGATAGGCGTGCAACACTCTCGCAGGTATCATCGGAATTCAATGCTGGAGCTTCAACAAGCATCAGCGTCCGGACTGTGCAACGTACCCTGCACGATATGGGCTTTGGGAGCCGACGCCCAACTAGAGTACCCTTGATGGGTGCACGACACAGAGCTATGAGCCTCCCTTGGGCACCGCCACTGCACACTTGATGACTGGAAACAAGTAGCCTGGTCTGACGAGTCGCGTTTCCAACTGTATCGGGCACATGGAAGAATTCGTGTGTGGCGCAAACCCCATGAATCCATGGATCCCGCCTGTTAACAGCGAACTGTACCGGCTGGTGGGGGGTCCATAATGGTTAGGTGTGTGTTTAGCTAGACTTCACTGGGACCCCTGGTACGTCTATAAACGTCTGTGACCGGCCAACGCTATGTGAGCATCCTTTCTGACGAGGTACACCCGTTCGTGTCCTGCATTCATGCTGATGGGTTGGGCCTGTTCCAAGAGGACAATGCACCGCCACACAAGTGTCGGGACGCCATTATGGTTAGAGGGGCATTCATCTGAGTTTGGGGTATTGCCATTCTCACCCAAGTCCCGAGATCTGAACGTGATAGAACACGTTTGGGATGCCATGCAACGCGCTATCGAACACAGGAATCCGAGACCTCGGAATACACCCGAATTGTGGAACGCTCTGCACGAAGTATGGTGTGTATTGCCTACATCACATTTTCAGAAGTTAGTGGAGTCCATGCCCTGTCGTATCTATGCAGTCCTGCGCTCCCGTGGGGGACCTACCAAGTATTAGACTGGTGTACGAGTTTTTCTGGCACTTGAGTGTATATTATTCAGAGTTAGACGAACATAAGAAACGGTCCTTACAGCGGTTAAATGTGATGTACCTACGAAAGTCCATCAGCGCATCATTATCAACAACCATGGATAATATTCCCGTAGGTGCTGGATGTCACAGGGCATCAGATTTCATTCGTCTTACATTGTTTTACTACCAGCGCGTCGATACTCATCTGGTAAACCTAGGCATCTTGGGAAAGGAGGGAGGGGTCCAGGGACAAAGCATGTCCGGGGCCGACTTCAGAGAGAACCACTTACGCATTCGCGTCCCCAAACACGCGGAGGCTGCGGAAAACCCACAGACTATACTCCGAGTAAACCTAAGAGTGTTGTACCACTATGTAGGGTGCGAAACAGCTACCTCCGCTACGAAAAGTAGTCCCTAGAGTTTTGAAAGAAAACCAGTAGAAATATTGCTCAGAATCCATTTTTATTTGCTCAGCAGTTTATCAGACAAACTTCCATCTGAAAAAGTTTCAGAAGTTAGTGCGCTTTTGAAAATAAATTTTTTATGAGAAGTTGCTCAATCAAGAGCTTCGCACTGTCAGCTGTTTCTGCCCACTTGGGATACAACTCGGACAGGGGAATGGGTGGAACAACACAGACAATAAATTGACATTCGGGGAAACTCGAAATGCTGGTTACTTAAACAGGCGGTAGGGGAAGTACATCGGACTCCACCAGACCCCCGCTCACAATCCCCACTGCTTGTGAGATATGTGGGTGGGGGACACAAAGGAACCAGTAGAAGATCACATTACCACGGATGGATACCGTTCTTGCGTTCCACGACGAGTCGTGATAAGGCTCTCCCGCCTTTACCAACAGTACACTTTTAGGGTTAATTGGAATACTCCAATTCAATGGCCGGCAGGACCGGGATTCGAACACCCGTCAGAAACATCCGCCTCCCACAGAGTGCATGGCGACTAAAGATAGAAAGAAAAGCTGAATCGCAAGTATGTTAGCGAGGATGACTGGTAAGTTTTGATCAAGGATATCTACAGGTTATCGTGTTATACATAATCTTAAAGCTCTCGTTGATAGCAGGAAACTTTCGCTACGACGCATAATTTTCTACTATCAGGAAATATGCATAGCATCAAATTTCATTTTGGTAATTGCTTTTAGCATGAGGTACTCGTAATTTACGCAGATTGTAATGAGACATTGTTAGGTGTATGTAAAACGTGACGAAATCATATTCGCCGATATTTAGTAAAATAATTTGTTCTGTAACAATGAAAGTAACTATTGTTGCGTCACGATCAAACTTCAAGAGTGATTTTGACAATGACGCACCGTTACCCAATTTCGTTACATCAAAAATTTTTACTTGGAACTTATTTTATTACTGTCGGGAAAGGTGCATAGCATAAAAAAACAAAACATATCAATATATTGTGTTGGGTTGTGACATACATACACTGCCGGACAATTGCTAAGGACGGATGACAATAGCAACGATAGCAAACATAAAATGGAAGGCAGGAAAATGTGGAAATTAGCATAAGTGCGGGATACAGTAAGACGTGTTGTGCGTATGCAAATTTCGGATTGCCGAACTTGTTCGTGACGTCATAGCGCTGATAAGAGATATAAAGGATTTGACGTGTATTGACCGTTGTTGTTCAAACTCAAAGTTGAAAGGGAAAGAATCAATTGACGAACTTGCAATTTTCAGTATGTCTTCCCGACATCACCTAGATGATTTTACGCGTGGCCGTATTATTGGCAAGAATGAAAAAGGGCAAAAAATAACAGATGCTGCCAGGGAGCTCGACGTCAGCCACAGTGTTGTTTCAAGGCTTTGGAAATCATTTCAAACAAATGGAGAGTGTAGCAAACGTCACGGGGGAGGTCGTGTTCGCAGTACGACACCTGCAGAAGATCGGTACATAGTGCTATCAACAAAAAGACACCGGCGCAGCACAGCTAGTGAGGTAGCAAATCAGTTTATGGCTGCTACTGACAAGCGGATCTCCCGAAAAACTGTCGCCAGACGTTTGCATGAAGGATGACTATACGCCCGCCGTCCAGTTGTGTGCATCCCACTGTCCTGACGTCACCGTACCGCCCGTTTGCAATGGTGCCATCAACATCGCAATTGGACTGATAACGACTGGTCTGCTGTCCTCTTCTCAGATGAGAGTAGATACAGTCTATCGTGTGATTCTTGACGACAACTGATCTGGCGTGATAGTGGTACTGCATATTGTCCAGCAAACATACAGGAAAGGGACCGATATCCGACATGTAGTGTCATGGTATGGTCTAGCATCATGATCAATGGCCGTACGTTCCTCTATGTGCTTCCAACTGGGACTATGACTGGCCAACGTTACATTAATGATGTTCTGCTACCTCATGTTCGCATGTTCCGTGGTGCTGTCGGTGATAGATTCATTTTCATGGACGACAACGCAACATGTCATCGAACAGTCGCTGTCCAGGAGTGTCTTGAGAGCGAAGATATTCAACGCCTCATATGGCTAGCACGTTCTCCAGATCTAAATCCCATTGAAAATGTGTGGGATGCTTTGGGGAGGAGTCTTGCTGGTCGCCAATGCCCTCCAATAAACAAGGACACCCTCATCCGTGCACTGACAGAGGAATGGGATAAATTACCCCAACAGCTGCTTGATAATGTTGTGCAAAGCATGACACGACGTGTGGAATCTTGCATCGCCCTCCATGGTGGCCATATCCCGTATCGACATCTTACGCCGGAACGCCTGCGGACGGTAGTTGCATTTTTTCACGTTTACGTATTCTGCACAAAATGGCCTGTTTGTCCCTTGAACACGTTCCAAAGCCTTCTGGATTTCAGAGCACAATAAATTGTCTTTCTTGTAATGTCCTGGCATTCTGACATTATTTTATTTCACTTGTCATCCAACCACACTTACCTTTTTATGCGCTATATAGCCGTTTATGATCCGTCCTTAGCAATTGTCCAGCAGTGTATTTTGACGTGCCTGCACCGCAGAACGCACATGAGATAAAGGCAGATAGCAGCGAGAGCATACGTCCGCTTAGCTCAGTTGGGAGAGCGACTTATTCCGGAATGTGGGGGACCCGGTTTCGATGCCCGGCGTGGACAAAAATGACGGAGAAATTTACTTCGTTATAATATCCCGGCCAAATATCTGAGAAACCAGAAGCGCGACCTTCTGAAAAATTATCAGAATTGCGTCATGGCCAGAGTTCCTTATGAAGCATGGACGGTGCATGTTCCTATCCCACGGGGCCAGCTTTCTGCCTTTCCAAAATCAGCGACCCTAAATTAGGGACATATGACTGCCTAGATACTCACTCTGATTGCTAATCACGGAAACAAAATTTTCGTCACTGAAAGCAGGAAATATTTGGAAAATGAGAACAGCAAAAAAAAAAGAATGGATAAATGAAAGGAGAAAAAAAGAGGGAGAAGACAAAGATAAACGTAGGAAGAGTTGGGTGAAAAGGATTGAAAGCTCCAATAATACAACGGCTGTTCCATAAAAACAAAGTAAAATCCCCAAAAATGAAGAAATATAGGTACAGTAAAATATGTTATTCTTTCTCAAACTACCTTCCTTCGGATGATATGCAAAGGCCCACTTTTCAAAGGAAGGTGCGAAGGCATTTTGTAGAAGCTGCTTTAGCGACCGCTGTACAACTTGAATAACGTCAGCATCTGTGTTGAATGTTGCGCCACGGAACTTCTTTATTGAAAAAAAAACAGAAATCGCACGGTGCGAGATCAGGACTGCAGGCAGGCTGTGACATGATTTCAATACTGCATTTCGTTAGAAACTGTTGAATACAAGCAGCCACATGTGGCGAGCGTTATCACGGTGTAGGGTCCACTTGCCCACCAGTTCAGGTCGTTTAATCGATACGTGTCGTCGCAGACACTTCAAGACTGAAATGTAATACTCAGCATTGACAGTAATTTGTGGAGGAACTGCATGCTGGTAGACTACACTTTTATTATCAAAGAAAATTATCATCTTCCCAGCTGATTTGGTTTTGGCGGACGTTTTTCGGAGGAGGCGAGCCTTGTGTTTCCAGATACTCGCTGCGCACTCCGCAAGGGGGTCGAAATAGTGGACCCATATTTCATCGGCAGCTAATACTGTGTTTAGAAAGTTTGGATCCTTTGAAATCATCTGTTTACACTCGTGGCACACCTGAACTCTGGCTAACAATTGTTCTCCCGTCAGGTGATGAGGTACCCATGTGGAACGCACACAATGCAGCAGTAATCGTGTGTGTGTGTGTGTGTGTGTGTGTGTGTGTGTGTGTGTGTGTGTGTGTTCCATCGTGCAGCAGTAATCATCGTGTGTTCCAGATGGTGATGAGGTACCATCGGGAACGCACACGATGCAGTAGTAATTTGTTGCGTAGAATGCGGACGTTTCTGAAATATTAGTTGACGCCACAATGTGTTCACACGTCATACGCCGATCTTCTTGCAGGATCGCATAAACAGTGTTAACAATATGTTCCTTAACAACACTTTCAGGTCGACCACCTAGGAGCGAGTTCTGCGGACAAACGCCCGTTTTTGAAATCATAGTGCCATCTAAAAATCGTTGACTCACCCAAACATTTATCTTTTTTTCATTAAACCTATTGTTTCTGGAGCAGTTTCTCCCAAAAGATAGGAAGTAAAATTCGTTGTGCAATAAAATTTTGCTAATTCTGAATCACTCACGTCCATAGCTGTATGGCGAAATACAGATGCACCTTAAACAACTGCGCAATAACAAAACCAGAATCGTCTGCCACGGCTAATAACTGTTGCCATAGATACTTCCTTAATTCAGTTAGTCGTCTGCGTGGTTATTTTCCTCCTTCGCACTGTTGCCAACTCAAAAAAAAAAAATTACTCAGTTTTTATTGCACGGACTTTGTACATTCTTATAATTTGCCAACATTTAGTTTTTTCTTCTTTTCAGTGCCTTTCGTTGCAGCACCAGGACTATTGCATTTTCCACCTTGTGTTTTATGAAGAAAAAAAAATTACGGGCATAAGAAAATAAAAACATTTAGGAAAATGATATTTGGGAAACTGAAATATTTTAAAAATCTATTGTAGTGTAGCACTTTGCCGGCAACATTTTTTTTTTTTATATTTTTGGTCTTTACCTTTTTTCTTCTTTCTTTTAATTTTTTTCTTCAGGCTCTTCTTTCGGCTAATATTTAAGTACGGCCGTGTTGGAATGACATGCAGCTAGCTTCCCCGGATGATTAGAAATGTTGACGTATCCTGCATCTTCCATACGTTGTGTCACACTGACGCACTTGGCATGAGCAAACAGCTCTAATCTGATTTACTAGGGATGATGTCTTCGGTGTAATCAGCTTGCGCTATTTAGAGACGGCTGATGTAGCAGTTTCACACACACACACTGGATTCACTCATTCCCCCCCCCCTTTCTTTGCTTCTAGTACGAATTATTCTATGACACACATTTTTATCAGACTGCCGAACAGAGGCAGAAGTGTGAAAAATACACAGGAAATCGTTAAAAATATGTATTGCTTGTTGAATTGTATCTCGCGTCCAGGCATAATAGCGTTTACTATGCAATCTGCATATTCTGATATTTTATTGCAGTCACGGGCGCCGACATGCAGAGCATGCTGGCCCGGATGTACGAAGTTTTTATGAATTTCAAGCTAATTATAAGGCAAAAACAGGGGCGTTCTGATAGCGCCCCCCCAACCCCCGCATTTCGAGGGGGCCTAGAGGCTAAGTGGGACTCCAACCTCTAGAAAAATTGTTTTACAATTTGTTTTTTTCGGGAACGGCATATGAAACTGGTTAAGGAGCCAAGATTTTTTTTTTTCTACAGGGGCTTCGAAGTATTAAAAAAAGAAAGCTATTTTTTGTATTTTTTTCATTAAATAATTTCATAAACATTTGAAAATCATTTTCGCGGTTTTAGTTTAAAAAAACTAACAGAAAAGTAGCTATTCCGGACAACCGGAAGCCTCTTTTCACAGCCAAACAATAGTAGTCCCTATACATGTATGTGAAAGAAATATCAGTGTAATAAATAATTTTTATACCAATAAGGATAAGATATGTATTACATACGTTTGAACATAACTACACATTTAGAATATAATGTACTGAAAGGTGTTCTTCGGGGTGTCAAGAAACGGAAATCTATATTCCTTTTTGTGAGTTAACTATATTGCATACTTCATCTGCATAGTGCCTTCAGAAAACAATGCACTTTCTCTTTCCAAAATATTGAGAATGATATATTTCCACTATTATCACTTGACAATGCACAACAAAGGTTTCAACAAGCAAGTTTTCTGTTCGCCAGTCAACTATCAACTGATGAGCAACCATTCAATAAAACACTCAGAATACAGACGTTCACGTGAAGCCTGTTCCTCCAGTTTTGTCAAAGTTCAAGATTTTCGTACCTGAGGTCACAAGAAGAGGTTAGGTTTAGGGATCGGCATTTTATCTTTTGTTTTTCCAAAATGCAGAGATGCATGTATTTTGCAGCAGGGACGCTCCAAGCGGGGGATCAATGGATGCGAAGCACCCGGGCGCCAGGTTCCGGAGACTGCAGCAGGCGCGGACTGGGCCAGTAGGCTTCATGCAAATTCTCAAAAATAAATTCAAATTTTTGTCTGTGCTGCACCATGCTTATGGAAGGAAATTGTTATACTAAAAAGACAATTTGTTTACTCCGTAACGTATTAAAAAAAAGTCCTACGTCCCTACGTGCCAAATTGTCAGTAAGCCAAACATAGTTTTCCATGCAACACCTTCCCCCGACTTTCTAAGTTCAGATTCGTCTCGTTCGACTCCTGTACCGCACCTCTCTTTCGCTAATTGTAGTTAATTGCCGTAAAACGGGTGTTTTACGTTGGGGCGTATTCCCGTGTGTCCTGAAGACTATACTGAAAGCGGTGAAACCCAGGGGAAAAGTATTCCATCAAAAGCAACAAAAATCCATCGCCAGAGCAAAACTTTGTTCGTTGGCATTACATCCAAGCAATTTAGGCGAAGTAGAAAGTTTGTTTTTCTACTACGACACCAGAAGACTGTCACGGATTCCCAGGCAATTACGATACATATGTGTTCTTAAGACTTCTCCTTCAAGACGTCCAAGGCCGGCACTAGGGGATGGGGAGGGATACAGTGCGGTTATTCTTTTTTGTTGGTGTTAAAAATTCCTAAGCTCATTCTTCCTCAAAACTTTGCCTGGTTACTAGTAAGTACTGTCTCATTCCTCAACCATTGCCCAGATTTGCTGTTTTTGTATTCATTCTTTGAGTTAACAGCGGGAAAATATCTGAACTGCGTCGTTTTAGTTGGAAATATTTTTTTACTTAAGCAACAGGAATTTCACGTATAATTGCAAAATCCTTCGATAGAATAGACATACCTTACATAAAGAATTTACATGAGAAAATAGAGTAATAATAATGAAAATATTCTAAAACCCAGAAAGGAAATTGCGGAGCCTTAAAAGCTAGTTAGAGGAAACAGAAGGCTCCGAGAAAAAGGTTCATATTTAAAGAAACTTGTAGTCGCTTAATGAGTAAGTGGTATAAATCAATACAAAATCATGTGCTGTATTTGAAAATAAAATTGTAAGCAAGTAGGCATCGTGACTGTCCACAGTTTCCCCTTTTCATCCTGTCGACATTACAACCACCACAGAAATTAAAATAACAAAAACATAACAAAAATACCCATACAAAGTAAAATGCCCAAAACATAAAAACAAGTAACCACACAAAATGAAATGCCCAAAACATTATAAAAACTGTAACCAGACAAAATAGAATGCCCAAAACATGGTAAGAAATTCTGTTAAAAGCACAATGAAGATAAACAATAGGAGAAATATCTTTTTAAAACTTAATAGAAGTGTCAAAACTGAAATAAAAAGAAAGAAAAAAGAAATATTCCAAATTTCATTGTTTCTTTAGATATTTTGACCTGTTGAACATTTCGTAAATTGCACTCGGTCAAAAAATATTACTTACAAGGACTCTTTAGTAACTTGTAATCGCTGTGCTCATATTCATAAGGTGTGCATAACAAATCAAGTTAATAATGTTGCGCTTTCACTTAGGCACCAAATATTAATTATCGGCCGCTAGGCCTAGGCCTTTTTAAAGAATTTTTAATAAGCGTAACACTCTTAAATTGATTTGTCATGCAAACCTCATATGATCACAGCATTACTAAAAATGCATATGACTAGGCCTCGGGCGTATCTATTAATGCCTTCTGCTCGAGTAACACCAACAGAATTAATTTGATTTTCTATGAAAACTACATAAATATCAGCTCGGAGGACAAACTATCAAAAAGCCCTAGGCCTAGGGTCTGCTTAATAGTTTCAACCTCAGTAAAGCGCATTGCTAAAATCTTTGACTTCTATGCAAACCTTATGAAAATTAGCACGGCGGACTGAAAATTGCTAAATGGGGCCAGGCCTAGGTCTTTATAATTATTGTTTTGTACCTGACTAAAAGTGTAACATTATCTTTAGTTCCTACTAGCAGGGGTACCCGGTATTTCCTGGACAAATATTACTAATTGTAGAATCATGAAGTTCAGCGGATGAAAGTTAATGAATAAAAAAGGTATTTTCGTAAATTTCCAGTAAACTTATTTAAAAAATTTTTGATTTAGTTAATTTAATTATACGAAACAAAAACGAATTTACATTATTTACATAACATTGTATTTCTGCCTGGTAAGACACCCGTTGGTGGTGAAAGCTAACGTTTATAAATTTGTGTTTTTAATACACCGTTAACCGGATATTTTTGCCCTTTATTGTTATCTACGGCCTCTAACTTAGACCGTAAGAACTGCATTAGGATGTAGTTCTTAAGAGTAAAAAATGTAATTTTTACGCAAATTTTTTGAATGGGGCCCCTTCGCACCGGGCACCGACACTTTCCACCTGCGGTCTAAGTTAGAATACAACGAGGTAGTATACCAAATTTGGTCGTTCTAAATTGGAAACTGTAGATTTTACGAAAATTTTATACGGGGGGAAGGGGGCTCTGAACCCCGGTTCTCGACTAGTTCCCAAAACAGTCTACCGTCTAAGTTAGAGTACCATGAGATAGTATACCAAATTTGGTGGTTTTAAATTGAAAACTGTATGGGGAGGGGGCTCTGAACCCCGGGCTCAGACCCTTTCCGACGAAAACAGTCTACAGTCCAAGTTAGAACACCATGAGATAGTATACCAAATTCGGTATTTCTAAATTGAAAACTGTACATTTTACGAATTTTTTTGGGGGTGGGGGGTGGCTCTGATTCCCCGTGCCCAAACCCGTTCCAAAAACCGTCTACCTTCTAATATTTTTAGTGCCAAAGAAAAAGCGTAATATTCCTATTCTGTCTGAGTGCCCAAACCTTATAAATATGACCAAGGCAGAAGATGTTCGAAATCGTACGTTTTCATGCATTCGTTTTGTATGTAATTCGCGACGAACTGACGCTCGACGAATTGACGTGACACCATTATAAGCAGATACTTTTCTTTTTGCGAAAGACTTGCTAAAAATGTATGAGGGTAAAGCTTTGAGAAGGAGGGAAGAGAAACCTTTTTCCCTCTCTGCGGAAAAATCTCTGATAGGAGAAATATGCAAACTAACAAAAGATAACATCTCACCATTATCAGAGAATTTTTCGAATAGCCAATACACTACCAAAGGGTAGTGAATGAAAATTAGCTGAAAAAACATCACATGATCGAATTATAACCGTGCAACTTGAATTTCGCAACTCCTATGGAGCTCCCACACCATGTCAAGGTACTATGTCTGGTGGGAGAGGAGCTGCTACCGCTGCACCCCTCTGTATAATGGAACGAACTTATGTCGCAATCCTAACCTCGTTATTCCTACATCAGTTCCGTATCAGTTTTCGTTTCCATGGAGCAGCATGCCACTACTATGAACATTAGAGCTGCAAGTTCGGTAGCCGCTTGCGACAAAACTTCTTTTATTAACAACCGTGAGAGCAAGCAGACTGCCTGAGGATGATTTTAGCCGTTACCGCAATTCGTGATCTCTTGAAGTCTTACTCTGAGACCCTTTTGTTATATACCTACTCGTATTACTGTAATTTGCTGATTTCAAAACAGTCCGGGCCCTAGGCGAGAAGTCAGATTTTTTTTGTTTTCCTTTGTTAAGAGGCGAGGTTCCATCCAATACGAAGGCAAAAATCTATGTTTCTGCGTCATTAAGAATTACTACTAGCGATGTCCGATGAGTATCCTGATTTTTATTCTTATCGATACAAAACCGTGTGTATGATCGTATGCGTCAAACTATTACGACTACTTTCAGTGAAACGCCGCAAAAGCGGAGCTGCTTGATACTAATGTTAGGTGGTGCTGTCTATCAAAAACAATGGCGGCTGCGTTAAGTGTCCAGTTCGAGCAGCAGTGAAATTTTTAACGAATGAAGGCACAAAGGTCGTGGACATTACGAGAAGACTTCGGACGGTGTATGATGATGCGGCTCTGTCTCGTTCCAGTGTTTGTAAATGGGTTATGAAAGTTCAAAGTTGGCCACGAAAGCCTTGAGGCACGGTCAGGTTAGCCTAACACGGCGGAGACTGATGAAACGATTAAACGGGTTGATGACTTGATTAAAAGTGGCAGACGTGTTTGGGATACAGCCATGGAACTGGATATCAGTAGATATTCTGTTGAACGAATTATTCATGAACATCTCAACTATAGGAAATTCTGTGCCACATGGATACCCCGAATGCTTACAGCGGTGCATAAACTCCAAAGGCTAGACATTTCCAATGAACTGGTACAGCGATACGATGAGGAGGGGGACGCATTCTTGAGATGCATATTCACAGGCGATGAAACGTGGATTCATCAGTTCGAACCGGATACAAAACTGTAAAGTATGCAATGGCGTCATCCGAATTCGCCCACATCAAAGACGTTCAAAGTTGATTCGTCGGCATCCAAGGTAATGGCTACTGTCTTCTCGGACAAACAGGATATCCTTCTGGTTGAGTACTTGGCAAAAAATGAAACAATAAATGCGAAGGCCTGTGTGAAAACACTGAGAAAACTTGCGCAGCGTTTCCAGACCAAACGGCCAACTTTGAAAAAAATATCAAGTGTTGCTTCAGCATGATAACGCTAGCCCGCATATTGCTAAACCAGAGCAAGCAGAAATCGCAAAACAGAGGTGGACCGTTCTTCCACACCCAGCTTACAAGTCCGGACTTGGCACCTTCCGATTTTCATGTTTTCGATCCCTTGAAGGATAGTCTTCATGGCCACCACTATGAGAGCCCTGAACGACCTGCGAGCGGCTGTCCGTCAATGGATTCGCAACAGTACCCCTGCTGATTTCTTCGCTACCGGAATGAATCGACTTCATCGGTGGAGGAAATGCATTGTGCTGAAAGGAGAATACGTGGAAAAGTGACTGACTGTTCGTACCACTGTATTACATATGTGAGTATCATACTTATGCATCTGGTATTTTTTTTTTCTCTCCTGTAATTCCTAGGAATAAACACTGGATACTTATCGAACACCCCTAGTATTACTCCTGAGGTTCCTGAAGGTCTGAACTTGGTGTAAAGTTCAGGGGGGTGCAGAGACGAACTTTTCGCTTTTTTGAGTGTGAAATGGTAGAATATATTAAAGAAAAAATACCCCGAGAGTATTGTGAGTCGAGGAGATGTGCGATAATGATTTGGGCACAATGGAAGGTTTCATTATCACTGGAACAATCCAAATCATTACAAAAGAGTATTGTTACAATTCAATGCAAAAGGAGCATTGTTTTTGGCGTTGACCTTGAGATCAACGCTGCCGACTATTAATTTATTTTGTATGTCTTTCATGTGTGGTTGAAACCCATACAAACCAGCGCGCGCGCACACACACACACACACACACACACTTACATGCGGAATTTCATTTGAATCGGTTAAGTAATTTTGGCTGTTTCATTCTAAATCGAAGAGGGATAAAATGAACTGATGAACTGCAAATATGTGACGCGTTCATTCTTCTATTTCTGTGTAAATAACCACCGTGATAAGGGGGTTATTTATTTGCACAGTATGCCCTCAAACTGTCGAACTTTTTGTGAGTAACCTTTAGGGACGGATTGAGAAGCCCCATCCAGGCTGGGAATTACGGTCTTATGTACTGTCCACTATAGTGGACAGTATAAAAGACAAATTCTTGTATACAATAAGCACGTACCTACAGGGAAACACCTCATGAATTCCCTCATATTGGTAAAAATTCTATTAGGTCCTGGATGAATGAACTATTGAAATATGCAGTGTAAAACGAATTCGATCATAGTCATTTTTAATAATTTAACGGAGAAAGTATCTTAAAATTCCGCTCTTGAATGAACGTAGTAGCATCAAACCATGCTCAAAACGATGTGTTTTTACCCGATAATTATTTTCCTTTGAAGAATTTGGTTTTGAAAACAAAAAAAATTATCAAGAGTGCCTAGAGAGTACCCTATTTCCAACTAAATCACCATGAAGATCTTTTTGAAAGTTGATATGTGAACATGCTACATAGCAATTTTCCTAGTCACTGAATTTTTTAATTTATTTGGTCACTAGCGGAGATACCCGGAGTTGCCCGGGATAGACAAAGTTTGTTTTCAAGTAACAATGTAAATCGCACTATAAAAAATCCTACCATGATGAACAAAGCTCAAGTCGGGCCGCACGCTGTTCCAAGGTCTCTGCCGCACTAGATACACTGTCTCTTTCCCGCTGTTTCATAAGTCTTCGATCACGTTGTTCGGTTGTCTCACTCTCTCGAAGTAATTTTACTTTCTTTGCTTTCGGCTGAACTTGTCCGATGGGTTTGCGTTTTTTTTTTTTGGAGGCATTTCACCACACTACATGGCACTTTTATTATAAAAATCACAATTTATAATGGCCGTTCTGAGCGCTAAAAACTCGAAATAGCAAACAAGCACAATAATGCACTTCCTGCACTCAGCTTTCTAGAGTGTAGATATACAACCTGATCACACCCAACGTGAAAGAAAGTAGTTCACGATAATATACGGAATTTTTTTTTACTAATCTCAAAAACTAAACCGATTCGCATAATTCTTTCACCGTTGGGAAGCTTACTTCTTTCCGGTAGACATAGGCTATTTCTTTTATCTATACTAATACCAATACTAATCTTGTATTTAAATTTTATGTAAGAAAAAGACAGTCTGTTTTAACTTCAACTTAACCTTGATGCTATTTGAGAGGACCACGCCTATTGGTGGGAATCTGTAGCTCCACCCATATTTGAGACTCCTGCGCCAATTGTTGGGAGTTTAATAAAACCTAACTCTTACAAAGAAAATGCCATTGTAACAAACAAAAAAATACTTATGACAATATGTTCCGCCGGTGCTCAGTGTTTTCAAAAATCGGACTCTTCCCCGTATGCCTGAAACGCGGAAGCTTGCGAGGAGTGAGGCGTCACCTGACGACCGTTGCTCTGACACGCGGAGTAATACCGCAGCAGCCGACTTGCACCCAGTCTATAGAGGGCTCCGTAGAAACACAATTGAACCCCCTTAGGGATGGAATTTCTAAAAATCGTCCCGCCTGTATTTTAATCTGGGTGATGAAGAGTATGTATGCCAATTTTGGTGCAAATCCATCAAACCATTTAGGAACGTATGCGGAACAAACATACAAACTTTCACTTTTATATATATAAGGATTGATTACCTTCTGCACAACAGTACTGCTGCCTTCTCCTTAAGTAGGCCTCTTTTTAAAAGTCCATTTTGGCCTGCGAACCAATACTAGTAATATATAATGTAAGACTGCACGCTTGTGATGTTGAGCTAGAATAAATTATCAACGTTTATTCACAATTAAATGTTTTATTAGCATCGACTATAGTTTCGTAGAGCGTTTGGCTAGGCATCATTAGGACGAATGGAGCGTAAACATTTAAATCATTGTGACAGAGTTCTGACTGTCACGGATTTTGATGTCTTGTTCCCACGCGCTTTGAAAATTTGTATCAAACAAAGTTTTTTTCGTGGAAGATTTTTCCAACAGACGGAAGGTCTTACAATGTGTAGCCCACGGTCACATGTTTTATGCGAAGTCTACATGCGTCACTTTTAGGACAAACTGTTTTAGCTTGTTACAT
The DNA here is from genome assembly GCA_039090855.1 of Macrothele yani. Classification (NCBI taxonomy): domain Eukaryota; kingdom Metazoa; phylum Arthropoda; class Arachnida; order Araneae; family Macrothelidae; genus Macrothele; species Macrothele yani. The sequence continues at coordinate 142,449,324 of CM077001.1, forward strand.
TCGACCTGTGGATTCGATATCTGGATGATACTTTTGTCCTTTCGAATGGAATGAATTCAGAAATACCTAAATTAGTTGAACTTATCAGTTCAATTGATCTTCATATACAGTTCACATGCGAGACTGAAAATAATGGCTACTTATCCTTTCTGGATGTCCTTGTTTGTTTGATTGGAGGTTTAACGACCACCGTGAGCATCTCAACGAGGTATAAGCAGTGGTCCGTCCCTAATTTAGGGCCAGTGGTTCCAGGGAAGGTAAAGAGCCAGTGTCGTAAGACAAACACAACTTCCATGCCTCACCGGGATTCGAACCCCGTCCGGACGAATGATCAGAGGCCATCGCTTAGATCACTGCACCACCGGGTGGCGGATGTCCTTGTGACACGTTGTGAAGGATCCTTTAGTACAACAGTTTATCGAAAACAATTTGCTATTTCCTTACCCCCACATGCAAAATCAAATCACCCATGGCAACAAAAATTCTGCTTTCCACACATACGTATATCGTTCAGTACATACATGCTCAACTGTTCCTTAGAGAAAAAATGCTTGATTTACTTAAACAAATTGCAGTACATAGAGGATATAGCCCTTCCGTTATACACAAAGCTGTCCAAAAATTTAGGAAACCGAAGCCTGTCTGCTTGCTCATGCCAATAGACCTCCCTGTACGAACGAATCGGGCGGTTATTCCATTTGCTCCTCAGATTTGCTTCGGAATTTCAAAAATTCTTAAAAGTTTTAATTTCAAAGTAATTTTCAAACCCATAAACAAGATGAATTTTTACGGATCAAAATACTACGTCGAAGACGAATTCCTGGAGAATTTATCACATACTTTGTGACTGTGGACTTTCATATATAGCAGACCCACAGAGCTTTAAGTTTCCGTATGAAGTTCCTTCGTGAGGAACTCTGAACTGAAGAAGTCATCAATAGCCCAACATTGTCATGAAAATAACCATAAATTTTTATTTGGAAACGCTATGTTTATTGATAAATCTAATTCGGCTATCAAGCTTATCAATAGAAGCTTTCCACATATACCGGAACTATTCACGGCTTGTCAACGACATGTCTATTCCATTTCTTTCAAGTACGTGGAAACAACACCAAAATCCGTGACCGTCAGAACTCTAATGATGTCACAATGATTTGAATGTTTACGCTCCATTCATTCTTGTGATGCCGAACCAAACACTCTGCGCGAAACTATAGTCGATGTTAAATTGTGAATAAACGTTGATAATTTATTCTATAAGTACTGGTAAATCGTTGTTTCTTTTAAGATAAATAAGGATGGGACATTTAGGAATCTCTTCCTGAGAATTGTGTTGCACTCTGTGCCAGTCCGTGAATAAGAAGGGGGGGGGATCACAATAGGTACTAATATCCCCTTCCAGATTGAAAAAGGGGGTACGACCTCCTAAACACCCTGGGCCCCCTCCAACGTCTAACTGTAATTACTTTTAGCTTAATTTATGAGTGTGCTTGGTCCGGGGGCGGAGGGCTTTACTTATTCAGGTACAGAAAGTTTTTATACGTCATTTCAGGGCGAACGCCAAAATATAAAAAAACTTATTTTTATATATAACGAAAAAACTTTTCAGACATAAATAAAGATCAAATGAAATCAACGACTTATTAACAAGTATCAAAATAATTATTCTTTCATTCCGAAAAATCCAGACTAAGAATATGAGAAAGTGTGCCATTTTTCGAATGGTTCATTATCAGAAAATAAAACCTATATAATAGGTTACGTCTGTCACTAACGCTCTGACGTCATTCAGTATTTGCAGCGTCATCTGCTTTTATCCGGTGGCCGAAATCGAAACTAAGCTCACAGCTATCGCGCCATACGTAAAATCAAGGAGAAATACCGGAAAGTAAAACAAAGTTAGTAAGACAAACGACTTCATCTGTGGCAACACGCACGGGCTCTAACAACTGTCTGCGACGTTTGTTCTGTTACGTAGGTGTTATGTCGTGTTTTACTTCATTTTCTTCGTGTTGCAGAGTAATTTCATAAAAAGGAATAAAATTGCAGCGTAATTACCTAAAAAGGTATCAGTGTTATTTTATTTCATAAAAAGGAACAAGTAAAATTGCAAGGAAGTTACTGCAGGCGTAGTTTTGATTCACTGTGATGGAAATTTACAACTCTTTTGGGTTTCCGTGGAATGTTTTCTTTGTAGTACAAGATGGAAGATGAAGCTGAAAAAGAAGACGTCGCTTAAATAGAGAACGACAACGGCCAGCAATCCAATCTTCATAAAACCTATGAAACTTCTGAAGAAACATAAGCCAGACATATTACAGTTATAAAAATTTCAGTCACAGCTTTTTCACCAGTGTAAAGCACGGGCTATGAGCTAGTGGCCAATCCGCGCCCTGGTAAGTGTCATTGTTTTGAAAATTTAGCGAAATTGGTAAACAATTTTCTGCAGAGAATCGTAGTTATAGCTTCAAAATTAACACTGAACGGGTTTTCGGAATAAGTCCGAACAGTAAACTACGTTGATAAAAGTGGGGTATAAAAAAGGAAGGTAGAAGGAAGATGAAACTACGAACACCATTCTACTTTATAACTCGAATTTTTAATATCGCGATTTTTTTTTATTCCTTCCAACTCTAAAATTAAAACAGAATTACTTCACTGCGTGTATTGCACTAGTGTAGTAATGAATAATCTTAAGCAACCTCACAGTAATTAAACTTTAAACGTGCATATTTAAAAATGTCTGATACAGCCTCCTTCCCTCCCAGTTTATAGCGAATCGACAGTACTAGAGATTACAACAGTCGTGAGTTCACGCACCTCTAAACAAAAAAATTCCTTTGTCGCTCACAAAACACAACGACGCCTTTATGACGATTGTATGGTTCGATAGATAATTTTTTATCGATTGCAGTCCTATTTGCTAAGACCAGTGCGTGCCACAGATATTCTTTCCCTGCATTCCTTGTCGATATCAAGATATCTGCTGATATTTGTGTCATCTGCTTTTGCAATCTATTGTGCTCGTCAAACAAAGATTACGCAAAAAATAGAGAAAAATTCGATACATACCGTACTTCCCCAAACCTATTTAATTTCCAGATAACAGTGCAGACATCTGCCGGGAGGGGGTGGGGATTTACAGGTATGGTGCGTTCAATGTTTTTTTCTTTTTTGTCTAGGGGGTTTAAAAATGAAGCCTAATACTAGGAAGTGCGCGATGTGCCACTATGTTCAAAAACGAATGTTAAAAAACTGTCCGTAAAACTATGGCCGGATTAAGGCCTTAGTGGGCCCCTAGGCTGAGGAATTTCAGTGGGCCCCAAGGCTAAGACATCTGAGTAGGCCCACAAAGAACTTATGGCGGAGAACTATTATAAAGTATGTTAAAACACAAAACTAACTACTAAATTACTATTATTTTTTTTATTGGAGGTTTAACGACCACCGTGAGCAACTCAATGGGCTCTAAGCAGTCGCCCGTCCCTAATTTAGGGCCACTGGTTCCAAGGAAGGGAGAGAGAGCCAGTGCCGTAAGACAAACACAACATCCGTGCCTCACCGGGAGATTCCAACCCGGACCCATTTCGGGCGAATGATCAGAACTTCAAAAGAGCATTTATTTACAAAAAAGACAACATACAAACACAAATTTTCACCGGGAAAAAAAATTGCACAATAACTCACCGGCAACGACAATAACAACACACAATCAATATCGCAATAAACAGAGTACTCTACAGGAAGAAGCAGACGACATCAGAGCAAGTTGAAGAATAACACACGGCAAGATAAAAAGAAAACAGTTGCACAACAAACAATACATACAGGACAGACCACTAATGAAGCAAGGCGGTAAAGAAAAGTCAGCCGAGTTTGTCAAAACTGTCAAGGGAAAAAAAACAAACACACACACGGTCCGACAACAAGCTGCAGCCGAAAAAAACAAAACCTGGTAGTTCGGAGATATGCGTTGACAAATGGCTGTAAGCCGACGAACAACAAAAATTTACATTTAAAGCGTATCTCGGTCAGTAAGACCGACAGCAACACAGAGAAAAAAACAACCACTAGAAACTAACACCCCGTACCATTAACACAACACACAAAGCACAATATTCAAATAACACCAAGAAATTAACACACAATGCACAATATACAAATAGCACCATGAACACAATAAAGAATGCACAAAACACAAATAACACCATGAAAACTTTGTGAAAAAGAACACAGGAGTTAAACTTGCAGACAAGCATCACCACCAAATAAATTCGGGTCGAAACAGTGAATTCGCACTGTATGCACAGCACTAACCACAAAAATAAACACCGATTACACAAACAAAATCAAGAAACACGTCGGTAAGGTTCAGAACCAACACACAAAAAAAAAAAAAAAACCCTCGGTACCACGCGCCAGCAGTACCCGTTCAGCAAGAAAAAAAAAGTTAAAACAAAAAAATAAAAACAACCACAACATTAAACACAAAACCGTGCGACAGTAAACTGTGTGAAACCGACGAGTAATAAATATAAAATAGGTGAACGACACCAAAAGCAAACTAGAAAAAAAAGCCGACACTTGAGCAACAAAAAACAAAACAAAAACACATCAGACAATGTGCATGCCACAGCAAAAATGCAATCAACATCAACAAAACAACATAAAACACCTTGGTAACAGTAAACAATAAACAGAAAATACCAAAACGCTTAGCCGGCACACAAAAAAGTTTGTCGACCAACGGCTTGAGGCCGACGGAAAATAAAATAAAAGAAAAGAAAAAGTCAGTAAACGCTACCGACAACAAATTAACGGGAATGTGTGTGCACGGAAAGCAACAAGAAGATAAACTAAAGGAGACACTAACCCACTGACACAGATCTACGGTATGTACAAAAATTATGCACTAAACAAAAAAACACCAATAAAAAATAAATAAATATAAATATAATAAACTCTGGCTATGGGAGGAGAGCAATAATGCCTGCAGAAACATGAAACCATGACAAATATGGAGACCAGAGAGAGAAAAAGGCAGGCACATCCTGCCGAACCCGCGCCATGTCATACTCAAGTTGGAGGACCGATCTGATGGATGATCGGTACCTCCTGCACAAAAACACCCGGGCCGGATGATAACGCCGGAGAGAAGCTCGATCCACGCTTGAGTGGTAAAACAAATAAATCGTCAACTTCGCTTGGAGAATGATGAATGCACAAACAGAACTGTGGACATCTACAGGGGGAGAATGGCGTCGGAGGAAATAAAAATGGAACATTGTATGAGGACAAGGGCAAACTTTGGAAAGAAGGGAAAACATAATCGAAAACAAGGGCTGCAACACCAGACAAGAATCATAGGAATGTGACACATCACCAAGTGTAGAACAAAAGAAGCAAAGCGGGGAAGCCAAATGACGAAAACGATGAAGGGTACGCGGAGTGAGCAACCGACGGTGTAGGTGCAGCCAATGAATGTCCCGGGCTTTCGGGGAAGCCAGTGAAGTCGATGGATCACTCCATGTACCTGGAAGATCTGTAGCTGAAACAGAAGGAATTGCTAATGGAGCTGTGAAATTGGTAAGAAAATGCGAATAAAGAAGCTTGGTTGTAACTTGATGGGGTAAAAATGGAGAATCGTTTAAGTAGAGAAGAAAGGGAAGACTGAGCGACGGGGCGGAAGACTGAATGAGGCCAATAGAATTGACAAGTAAAGGATAAAGACGAATAAGACAGGATTGAATAAGACAGAACTGTGCACGATGCTGAGGGGTATCAAGTAACAGAGGGGAAAGGCGATCAAAAGATTTCCAGTGAAGAGAAGAATCAAAAAGTTGAGAAACCTGAACGACGCCACTTGCAAACCAAGTGGAGAAGTTCAGGTACTGAGAATTTGGAGAACGAAGGGCAGAGGAGAAGAAAAGTGGTTCCGCAAGGAGATCGTTAGTCGAAGCTGGGGGAGGCGGACTGGACATAAGGAGTGCCAGAGGGAGAAAACGGTACGGTAAGTAGCGGGAAAGTGATTGGGAATGAGTGGAAAGAGGTCCATGCGGATAAAAGTAGCTAGAGAAAGAAAAGGACTTCGTGGAAAGAGCAAAGTGTCAATTATAGTAATCGAAGAACCGCAAGGAAGGGAAAAAATCCTCAAAAAATGTTGGAGATGGAAAGCGTTCGATTTAAGGGACAAATCCGGAAGGGCAAGACCACCAAAAGAAACCGGAAGGACAAGCGTGGATCGATGAACCCAATGTACGACATCCCAAATAAAATTTGTTAAAAGACATTGAACGTGACGAAGAAAGAGGGGAGGAGGAAATGAGCAAACCAAGTATGAGAAAGGGCCGGAAGAAGAAAAGCGGAAAGAAGATGCGACCTGCTAAAAAAAGAAAAACGGTTTCAAACGGCGAAAAGGGGCAAGGCGTCGATTCATGTCCTGCACCAAAGGGGACCAAGTGGCGGCAGCAACCGCCACCGGGTTCCCGATGAACACTCCAAGAAGTTTGATGACCGTGGTCGACCACCGGGCACCCCAAGGGCGGTCGCCGCGGGACGACCACGAGCCAGCCCACAAGCCAACAGATTTAGAGGTATTAAGGGCCGCACCTGAAATTGAAGCATACTCAGTATAGGTAGATAAAACAACACCAAAAGCCTGTTGGGAACGTAAAAAAAGAGTAAGGTCGTCCGCATAGGCCGACAAAACCACGCGATGGTGCCGTGTGGAGGCCACACCACGCGGAATGCCTGCCAGCAAACGAGATCGAAGGGAAATAAGAAGTGGTTCAAACGTGAGGGCAAACAGTTGACCCGACAGGGGACAACCCTGCCGGATACCGCTTGCAAAAGGAATAGCAGCCGTCATAAAAGAAGAGGTCCGAACACGAAAGTAAGAATGGGAATATAGATTGGAAAGTGCCTGACAGAAAAGGGAAGGAAAGCCAAAGTGACGAAGAACAGAGAAAAGATAAGAATGATGGACAGAATCGAATGCTTGTTTCTGATCTAGGTTAAAAATAGCAAGAGGTTCAGAAAGACGGGAAGCAAGAGAGTGTAAATCACGGATGGTAGTGATGTTAGTTGCAATCGAACGGGAAGGGATCGTATAAGTTTGGTCAGGATGAATAATAAATTGTAGAACAGGGTTAAGGCGAAGAGCCAGAATTTTTGCAAAGATCTTGTAGTCGGTGTTAAGAATCGAGATGGGGCGCCAGTTAGATAGAAGACCAAGATTACCAGTTTTAGGAATTAGGCGGAGAAGAGCAAAAGCAAAGTCAGAAGAAACGAAAGTCGAAGAAGAAAAGATCGAGTTAAAACAAGCAACGAGAAGAGGAAGCAGAGCAGGAAGAAAGGTTTTATAAAAAGAAAGTGGAAGACCGTCAGCCCCAGGGGCGGAGCGGTCATTCAGACTAGAAATGGCAAAACGAACCTCCGAGGGAGAGATCGGTGAAACCAAGGAGGGGGAAAAAAGACGGGACCTGAGGAAGATGTGATAATAATGGAGAATTCTCTGCAGGCGGCAGGACCCGCAATCGAAACCGATCAGTGAAGTACTGAAAAGTTCGATCACAGATCTGCACTGGATCAGAAACAGTTGAGCCATCTGGAAGCGAGAGAAAAGAAATGTTGGAACTCAGAGCACGGTGGGATTCAAGATGTCGAAGGTGTTGAAACGGGTCATCATGAAAATGTAACTTGGAAAACTTTAACCGGGTAAGAGACGAAGAAGCAAAGGAAGATAGAATGCTATGAAGTTGTGATTGAAGAGCTGCAAACGATGGATCTGAAGGAGAAAGGAACTGTAGTTTACGGTGAAGAATAGTTAAATCATGAAAGCGGTGAAAACGGGACGAAAAAGAGAACTGACGTGCAAACGATAGGATAGAAAGTTTGGTGGAAAGCCACAGAGCTGCTGGGTCAACCGTGAGAGGAAGTTCAGAAATGGATGAAGAAATAATCGAACGAACTTCGGCCTGAAACGTGGGATCGGAAAGGAGAAAATCATCGAGAGACCAAACCGGGGAGGGGGGACAGAGAAAGAGGACAAAAATATTTCCAGAAGAACAGGACGATGGTCGGAGGAAACAGAAGGATGATGGGTTACTTCAACAAGGGAGGAGTGGAGGAAACTAGAAACATAAAACCGGTCGAGACGAGCCGCAGCATGCGCTAAGGCGGCCGGAGGAAACCATGTGAATTCACGGGACAGAGGGTGGATGGTACGAAATGCGTCAATGAGACAAAAATTACTAACTAGTTGAGACAGTTGGGAGGAAAGGTTAAGGCGACTCTCCCCGGAACCATCACGGTCAAGACCCGGTTGGAGAGTGCAGTTGAAGTCACCACCAATAAGAACGATTTCAGAAGGAGGAATTTGGGAAAGAAGGGAAATCAAATGCGAAAGAAGAGCATCAGCATCAACCGATGATTGTGGCATATGCAAATTGAAAACATGAAAACGACGGGAAAGATAACTAAAGGAGATACCTTGAAAGGAGCCCAGCAGACTCTGTGACTCAACGATATCTGAAAGAAGAGAATGAAACCGAGTACGGAATGCAATCGCTGTACCGGACCCAATGTGCGTCCGGTAGTTGTGATAAAAAGCGTAGGGCCAGCGTCTCCAGCAGGAATACCCGGTCGCCAAGGAACAGTTCGTCTCCTGGAAGAGGAGGATATCTGTCCTCAGGAAACGAACGTCCTCGAAGACCAAAGCATTCGCGGCTGAAGACGCAAGGCCTCTACAGTTAAAGCAGAGCACATTTAGGGAAGGCATCACTGGGGCGGCTGCATCCAACCTTCCAGTTCTGCCTTCAAAACTTTAAGTAAATACGCCAACCGGCGAGCGTACTGCTCTGTCCCGGATGGCAGATCAACATTTAATAAGAACTCATGCAGGAACGTCAGTTGGGTTAGCATCTCCGGAAGGTGAGAGAGTTTACTTGCTATACAAGGGAGAGTAATCAATTTCGCCCGTCTGGGGCGAGCAATCAAGGCATACAGATCTGTGAATGAGAGGGGAGTTAAGGGTACCTCAATGTCAGCAAACATAGAGGTGATGTCAACCAGAGAGGGGGCAGGAGAGTCGTCATCAGATTCAGCAAATAAAGTTTCTTCAGAATCGGGATCGGTAACGTCCATGGAATCATCGTTCGGCAAACAGGTAAAACGGTTGTAGATGGAAACTGAAGAAGTAACAGGAGCCGGTCCAGGTGAAGGTGACGAGGATGTAGCCGTCTTCCTGGATTTCTGGCGGTCCGAGGAACTCGCACGACGGTTCGCTGAGCCAGGGAGCTTTGCCTCTTGGTCCGCTGAACCTTGGGGGTGGAGGCCCCTTCAGACGCTGGCAACGGGGGAAATTCCTGCAGGTCAGTGGATGCCGAAGCAACACGGACCACTGGAGGTGATACGACAGAGGTGGAACCAGGATCGGCAGCTGGAACAGATTGAGTGGGGAGGGTGGGGGAAGAATCCGGAGCGGTGGGCAGAGTCCCCGCTGGAACAGCAGCATCAAGTGATTGAGTTGGAACAGTAGCAGCTGTGGAATGTGGGCATGCCGATGCAAGGTGACCTTCACCCTTGCATCGGAAGCACTGAACGCCAGCAAACAGATTGAAAATGTAGGTCCGGGTTTCAGTTATGAGTTCCAGGGTGGTTGGCCGGTTAACTATTGCTTGTGGGGTTGGAAAGATGACTCTGTATTGACGACGACCGCCCTGAACATGTTTCAGGGGGAGTCGCGAGCAGCAGCTGGGAGGTACTTTGTGGTACCAACCACTCGCCCCATGGTGTTAAGGGCATCAATTAATACCGAGTCAGGCACAGCTGTGGGTACTGGAGACAAGGTGACAGTCACTGGTCTTTGAGCTGCTGCAACTGGTTGGAGATGTACGGAACCAATGTCCAAGCCAAAAGCAAGGATTTTGTCCACTGCCTGTTGATGAGTGAAGTGCACGACAACACCCCCTCCCAAGCGGATAATAGACACAATGCTTTCTCCGGGTACAACTTTAGAAATAGCATTTAAATATTGGGGGAGGGGGGTGTCGCGCAGAGCAGGAACAAATACACTTAAAAGTAAGGCAGACGAAAGTTCCTTACCTTGAGGAGAGTCGAGTGGTAATGTTATCCTTAAAGCGGAAGCAACACGTGTAAACTCTGGTCGCGAAGACACAGAAGCACTATGTAAAGTAGAAGTCGCACTCACAGCCGCGGCGAACGAACGAGACACAGGAATAGAAGAGCTGGGTACCTCTGACCCAGCCTCCGGCAAATTTGTAACCAGCGGTACAGTTAGCGACGAAACCACAACACTATTTGACTGAACACCATTCATGGTGGTCACGGAAGATACAGACGACGAAGAAAGCGCAGAGGAAGGAGATATAGACGGGTATATGGCACTCATGCTGGTGGAGGTAGTAGCCAGCCCGGCTACTAACCCTCGCGGCTCGAGCGTTGCAGCTTGCAACACTCAAGAACAGGCAAAAAACGAAAAATAAGCACGTACAGCTTGTACGCCTCACTACTTGCGAGGAAGGAACTCAGGTAATAACACACGAACTGTCAAAGAACAAACGCAAAAAAAAAACACAAACTTCACACGAAACTTCTAATACTGGCAGGAGCTCGAAAAAATGCGACTGATCAGTCAGAAGCCATCGCTTAGACCATTCCGTCACCGGGGCGGAGACTACTAAATTACCTGCAGAGTTTTCATTATAAGTCACTGTATTTTTCATTGTTCTCACAAGAACGAGAGTTAAAAGCTGAAGATTCCTAGATTTTGTCTTGGATTTACAGCATTGTATACTTTCCTCAGTGCATCTTTTTCGTGAAATGCAATGTGAAGCCACAGGGGACTTCGACCATTAACGGTTCCAAGTGCAAATTGTGAGGTGGGTGGATGGTAGTGAAAAAGCTGAAACTTTCGCTCCGACCAGGCTGTACACAGCGACATGAAACCTTTACCCTTGGTGAGTCACTGCCTTGAAATCTGTTTGTCTTCCTGCCTCTGTTTCTGACCAAGTGCAAACCATACGAGACAAAAGTAAAACTATTTTATAAACCCCCACTCTCACACACACTCTCTCTCACACACACTCTCACACACACACTCTCCCTCACACACACACTCTCTCTCACACACACACACACACACACACACACACACACTCTCTCTCTCTCTCTCTCTTTCTTTTTCAACTATCTATTACTTGCCCAGACATGCCTTTGGTCATTGTGGGCCCCAGGGCTATAAACCCAGGAGACCCTCCCACTCCCCCTTAATCCGGCCTTGCTAATCATTTCGACTAATTCCCGACGCCGATCTTGAACTGTAGACCTATGTGAAACTGTGCTTTGGATTGACGGATCACGTACACAATCTACAGTTTTTATGCTCATTCTAGGGCTTAGCGGACAGTCTCTGTTCTTAAAACTGAACGGAGGCTACGTGATGGTATGGAGTTGTTTTTCCTGCTTTGGCTTATTAGTAGTTTTGGACAAAACCATGAATGTCGAGCTCTACCTAGATGTCTTGGATAATTATGCACTACCAACGTTGTGGCAGTACCTTCGGAAAGGCCCATGCCTCTATCAGCAGGACAACACACCATGTCATACTGTAAGGAGAAAATCCATGAATGCTGAACTCTACCCTAGATGCCCAAGACAGCTATGCACTACCAACGTTGTTGCAGCATTTGAGGAAGGCCTATACTTCTATTAGCATAACAGCGCACCATGTCATAGTATAAGGACAAAATCCTGAATGCTGAGCTCTAACTAGAAGTCTTGGATAACTATGCACTACCAACGATGTTTCAGTACTTTGGGGAAGGCCCACGTCTCTATCAACAGGACAACACACCTGGAGAAAACCATGAATACTGAACTCTACCCAGACGTCCTAGACAATTTTGCACTACCAACGTTGTGGCAGTACTTTGAGGAAGGCCCATACCTCTATCAGCAGGAAAACACACCATGGAGAAAACCATGAATGCTGAACTTTACCTAGACGCCCTGGACAATTCTGCACTACCAACGTTTTGGAAGTACTTTGGGGAAGGCCCATACCTCTATCAGCGGGACAACACACCGTGGAGAAAACCATGAATGCTGAACTCTACCCAGACGTCCTAGACAATTATGCACTACCAACGTTGTGGCAGTACTTTGAGGAAGGCCCATACCTCTATCAGCAGGACAACACACCGTGGAGAAAACCATGAATGCTGAAAACTATGAATGCTGAACTTTACCTAGACGTCCTGGACAATTATGCACTACCAACGTTGTGGAAGTATTCTGGGAAATTCCCATACCTCTATCAGCAGGACAGAGACTATATCATACGGCTGGCGTATGACATGGTGCCGAATTATTAGAGTTAATCTTACGATAAAGTGCTTCCATTATTTTTATCTGATTATTCCTAACGGAATTTATTATTTCATCTTTTTCATTACAATTACTTTAATTTCTGCACTTCAGTTCTTTCAATAGCGATAGTTATTTTGATACCTATTAAATATCGAGTGATACTAACTAGGGCCAAATTTATCCCCCTCCCCCCATAAATATACTGTAAATAATATATCAATATTGAACGCAGATTGTTGGCGTGATATTCATATAGTGTTCATCGAAATCAAAACCACCCCTCAGAAAAATTTCTAGTGACGCGGCTGTCAGCATGTACATGGTCTTCCCCGGTTACTTTTCTTTCGCAAGGAAAGTACCTGCATTCCAATCTTTCCGCGCTTTGATAGGTTGCAGAATTCCTGTTAGCCACGTTCATCAGACAATGCAGTTATCGACTGGTGGTTGAAGCCAATGATGTTCCACTGCATTTCACAGTTAGCCACGTTCGTAAGAAAACGCAGTTATCGATTAGTGGTTGAAGCCAATGATCCAGACACGAATCAGCTCCGTTCTTCACTGATCGGTACTGCATCTGGCAGAGTTCTTCGCAGCCGCCGTTTGCAGGCTTCGTACACTGTAAAAAATAAGTGGTGTGAATTCACGGAAAATTTCTGAAAATAACGTGCAGCAGTTGCCGGTAGGTATCAGTCTCTTTCAGAAATTTCCGTTTCTAAAAGTACCCGTTCATTTTAACTTCCGTATTTTCACAGATATTTCCGTAGACAGAAATTCAGTTTATTTCAGAAAAGTCCATTTCTGATTTTTCCGTATTTAAACTGAAATTCCGCAAAATCAACAACTCTGTACAACACTCACCCCCAGATAATCCTTCCGGTGAGATCAGGACCGAACAGGTAACTTGCGCCTTAATCAACTGAGTCACAAACGCTCGGCACTATGACTCACGTACATCGTAAAACGAATTCCGTGACAAAGAAATTTTGTTTTTTGTCAATGTGAGTGATTTAGTCATTTTATTTTCTGTTGGAGCTTATTACTTTTCTGAATAGGTTTGTATTTTTTTTTTCCCCTATAGGAGGGCTTTTCAAAAATTAAGCATTTTTCATCGTGGTTTTTCGAAACAACAAAATGCTTTGCAACATGATTTTTTTAAACTGACAACGACTTTCATTTACCTTTAAAAAAGGTGAAATGTACTTTTTATGGTATTATTTTACACACACACACACACACACACACACACACACACACACACTAAATATAAAATTTACTCTTGATAGCTATAATAGTTTTGTCTTAAGTTGTCCAAAGACTGATATACAGGCATCGTGTAATCATCGGTACAACAAGTACCCGGTTGAGGTTGCACACAGTATGTCATTTTCTTGTAGGACTTCCGTCCACAGTGAGTAGAGTTTAGGTCCCAGCCAACTACAGCGAGATCGCCTTCTGGGCAGGACACAGAAACGGAAGGAATGAGAGCAAGTCTTGCGACTTTGACAGAACAGTTTGTAGTGAGATTAGAGTACAGTAGATGGCGCCACCGTACAAGTACGATGTTGCACATAGAGGGGGGAGAGAATTTCAGGGGGGCATAGGAAAGGATACCCATTTAACCAGTGGGTCCAGCCTGGGGGCCGTCACGCCGCGGATGGCCTAGTGGTTTGCGATTCAGACTATCGATGCAAGGTCCCCAGGTTCGAGCCTGGGCTGATCTTTCAGAGATGGTGTGATTTACTAACAATCACTGAATATCCGCCGTGCATCGGACGAGCACGTTAAGTGACGGCCCTCAGGCTGGACCCACTGGTTAAATGGGTATCCTTTCCTATGGCCCACCCTGAAATTCTCTCACACCTGTGTGCAACATCGTACTTGTACGGTGGCGCCATCTACTGTACTCTAATCTCACTACAAACTGTTCTGTCAAAGTCGCTAGACTTGCTCTCATTCCTTCCGTTTCTGTGTCCTGCCCAAAAGGCGATCTCGCTGTAGGTGGCTGGGACCTAAACTCTACTCACTGTGAACGGAAGTCCTACAAGAAAATGGCACAAATGGGTTTATGGGGGCAGTCACTTAACGTGCTCGTCCTATGCACGGCGGATTCAGCGATTGTTAGTAAATCACACCATCTCTGAAAGATCAGCCCAGGTCCTCTCCTGAGGAATTTGCATTGATAGTCTGACTCGCTAACCACTAAGCCATCCGCGGCTCTCGAGTACCCGGTTTCTTGCAGGAATACATTATATAATAAATAGCTGGTGCACAAAATAGGGGAAAGGAGAAGGAATATCTTGTGCCACAAAAAAAAAATCTTTACGATATGTTATCCACAATATCCGATTTCGCTACGGAACTTCAAAATTCGGCAGACGATTGAAATTTGAAAGTTAATCAAACCTCAAGTATTTCCACGAATCGCTACTATTAGAGGAAATTTCTCGTCATACGGATATGAAAAAACTGAGAACGGAGATTTTCGGTTAATATACGAAAGGAATTGCGGAAAGGTTTCTGAAAATTCAGAATTTTCCCGTGACACGAAAAGTCCGTTAAATTCAGGGGTTTTCCGTCATTTCACGGAAAAAGTATCAGAAACATGCTTCGTTAATTCACATAAGAAATGACAGAAACTTGTCCGTGAATTACAGAATTTTTTTTACAGTGTAGTGCGTTTTCTATTGGGTTGTTGGAAAATTCATGACGCATTTTAGCCATGTTTTGCAGCGGTCATTTATTGATAGAAAGAACAAAGATCAATCAATGATATAATGCCCGTTTTGTTCGATAACCTTTTGCCATCTTTCAGTGAGCTGCAGAATGCCTCGTTCATAGAAGGACCTGTCTTTCGTGGCGAAGAACTGTACAAGATGCTGATTTGCAGCCTCATCTGATTTTAACGTTATACCACGCAAGGACTGTTTAAGAGAGAGAAACAAGTGGAAGTCTGACGGCACAAGGTCAGGCGAGTATGCTGGATGTAGCAGCACATCCCAGCCAAGCTCCAATAATTTTTGGCGGGTGATCAAACTTGTGTGTGGTCTGCGTTGTTGTGATGGAACACAACACCTTTACGATGAACGAGCTCTGGACGTTTCTGGATTCAAACTGTCCAATTGCCGACAGTACACATTAGAATTGATTGTTTGATTCTGTGGTAGGAGCTCGAAAAACAAGACACCTTTAAAATCCACCACATGAGACCAGAACCTTCCGCTGATGAATGTCTGCTTTGGGTGTCGTTTGAGGCGAAGCATCACGTCGGGACCAAGACCGTTTGCGCAGCACATTGTTGTACACAATACACTTTTTGTCACCAGTCGCTTCAAAAAAGGATCGTTTTCCTGACGTTCAATGAGCATATCGCAGATGTTTATACGGCCGTCAATTGAGCTTCTTTGAGTTCATGAGGAACCCACACATCGAGCTTGATTACGTATCCTAGCTTCTTCAGGTGGTCGTGAACGCTTGAATGATGGATGTGCAATGTGTCTGCAATCTCTCGTGTCGTGTAACGTGGGTTTGACTCGATCAATGCCTTGATTTGGTCGTCATCAACCTCGGTGGGCCTTCCGGTCCGAGGAGCATCGTTGAGGACAAAATCACTAGCACGGAATTTTGTGAACCGCCGCTGGCATTGACGTTCGTGTAGAGCATTATCACAGTACCCTGTACGCAACTTTTCACAAACTTGACGCGTTCTTCCCTTTACGGAAGTATAACAGTAAAATATGGTGAACATGCACAGTTTGGTCTTCCATCTTCAACTTGATGTCAAATTAACCAAATCACTCATTATTCCTTTTAGACTGCAGTCAGAACTGCCACCTGTCGAATGCCATAGCGATAACAGAGCTGCTCATGCCTCTAGTACTTCCAAAACCGCCCAACCGACATTGGGTGCCAAAATACGTCATGACTTATAGGACCTACGTTTATGAACGTGGAGCTTATATGTTCGGAAAAACTGTCCATATGCAGTAGCTTTGTACAACCACATGTCTGCTGAGATGAGAAAACGACTCGATAGCCAAAAGTAACGGAGTTCTTCCGTCTCGTTTGTTGGCTACGGTAATGTAAGGCTAACGCGCTGTTAGATATAGAGTGATCTGGGATTCAGATCCCCAGCGGTGACCGGATAACAATTTTTCGGTTGCTATGTGTTGATAAAACGTGGAAAGAGCGATGTCTTTGTTTATTCACTGACGTGGGTATTCGGAGGATTTTCAATCAGAAAATGTTTTTTTTTTAATTTAAAAAAGGGGTGATAGTTGTGAGTTTATGCTGTAAAAACTGCAATGCTTTACGATTTACAGTTTGCCATATATCCGTTTCGTTTTTTTAAACGGATCTCATCGCGAAATAGAGAATTTTGTGAAATTTAAAAATTTAATTTCTCGTAAACTAAATTGAAATTAAAAAAAAAAAAAGCGACGAGGTGCAAGAATTTGGCAATGGCCCTACTTGCTTACAAAGCTGTTAGTGTGTCCGGAACGCGAACTAAGAGCACATTTTTTTTTATTTACCTTAATTATGAAATACAATAGCTCTTGAAGTATCGCCAAAATCGAAAAACTGTTTATTTCAGCGTATTCTCCAAACAATTCTCTACAAACGATGTAAATTTCATATTTTTGTGTTCAATACGTTTTTGCGCTGCGAGCTAGGAAAGCGAGAGTGTCGCGAAATTTCTAAAACAGCGGCGGCGACGCCAGTTACTTTTTTCTGGAATAGAGAGATTACAAAACTGTGTTTTTAGTACTCTTAGAAATTCGTTGAGAGGAGTCCCTCTATTTTCCAGAAGTACAAACATGAAATTTAATTAAAAAAAATTAATTTTATAACAAAATTTCAATGAATTCGGGAAATTCACGTACGTTTATCCAAGTTCCCTAATATCTTAGATGCTGGCTTCACCCGCCATATGTTCCAACTGTTTAAATATTTGGGAGAACTCAAGTGGGGGGGGGGCTCGAAGAAAATTTGGGTGGGTTTCAGCGTCGCGCCTGTTTTTAATGTACTTTTCACGAAAATGCAAATTTTTTTTTTATAGTTAAACAGGAGACAGACTTCACACGATTAAAAACATATCACAGTTGGCGTTGTGACAAGTGAAATATTTAATACATTTAAAAATACACGATTAAAACCATGAGATCTTTCGATTCTCGCACCGGGAATCATCACCAGATGTTTTGTACTCAACAGTGGTAAGAGTTTATATAGGTAGAGTCATTCTACCAGGTGACGTAAATAGATATGTACTGCACTGTCTGCACATGCTGTGGAACATTAAGCGGTACTAAATTTGATTCGGAAAGAATGCGATGGTATACCCATGCATAATCGCAACGGTGTATATACTGTGCCGATGAAAGCTATGGAACAAAACTGTAATGATCAATTATATGTATATCGGCTGTATCTTGAGAACATTACAAACGCGTATCGCAGAACATAAGTATGATGTAAAAACTGGATCCCGAAAAGCTGCTCTCGCACAAAGCATATATAACCAAGGAGGTTATATTACTGGAGACACCACTCCTATCCACGCAGCATTGGCCGCCATAAGTCACCGTCCGTGCTGCAAATGACGTCATGGGCAGGCACGACGCAGCCGCAGAAAAGAAGTTGCTTTGAAACCAATGGAACAAAAGCTTCTAAGCGTATAAATAGATAAAATGATTAATTCAATAATCTTTATCAATGATACACAAGCTTACTGTTTTATCAACGGTATAATTTAGTTCGTTTTTGCCTGCTTGTGACGTCACACCACAAATTAGCTGTGACCTATGGCGGCAGAGCCAGTGGTGTCTCCAGTAATATAACCTTGTATATAACGCGTAAAGAAGGACAACTCTCAGAGATAGCGTAAAACAGGCGACAACAGCGCCACCACATCTTAAGAAGTGATATGCTCTGTGGGAAAGTTAACATTCAGGAGCAAAACACCTTAGGGGGACTTCGGCAGTGAAGCTTTTCTTTTATTCACGATGGGTTTTTTCGATCTGATGACTATTTGCTTAGAGCAGTTTTTTTCTTGTTGTTGCTGTTTTCTGATATCCCGCCCATCCCTTATTTTGGTGAAAAAAATATGCAATAACATTAGTATTACTATTTAAATTAAATTTTAGCAAATATTACAGTTAGGCCTAAGGAACCGTACAAACTGCAGACATTCCATAGTATTTGGCATTATTGAAAATGTTTCTGAAGAACAAACAAAAGCCTTAACTAACCCGATTGGCGTAACAAAACTAACATACCCGAATTGCGAAGTTATTATGCTACCGAGAAGGTAACAATCACGTGCTGTGAATCGATCGGCTGACTGTTCTTTACCCAAAGAATTGAATTTAACAGAAATACGCATGCGCAGACTACTCAGGCATCAGCCTGTATGTTGGCTTCTGTGCACTGCATATTAACTCTTAAGATATGGCGGCGCTATAGTTACGTCTAGCCGAACCTTAACTTCTCAGTTAGATATTTTGTCTCGCACGACTTGTGAATGAAGGAACACATTACCCTAAGTGGGAGGATGCTTCCATCCTCGCAACTCCATGATCCAAGTTTACAGCCTTACTGTCTCAAAGTCTGCGCATCTTCAAAAATCCACAAAATTGTTGTAATGATGAAATTCCTGCTGATATTCCAACTCAATGGAAACGATTAATTTCTTCTAATACTTAGAGCACTAGCTATATCGATACCAAAATCATTGAATCTTGTAAACTGATATTATTCAGAACCCCTTAGTTTTCCGGAGCATGTGCAGTACATACCGTATTTACTCGAATCTAACGCGCACTTTTTGTCAAAAAACTTTGTGTTAAAAACAAGGTGCGCGTTAGAATAGAGTACGAATATTTGCAAATTCGTAAGGTTGATGCGCCTTTTCATTCCTCCAAGTACGCAGCGCAAATGTGTCGCGGCAGGTGCGTGTGTGTGTGTGGGGGGGGGGGGGTAGAAGTACATGGCCTTGAGTCTACGCGCACATCAATCACTCATTGCTCCTCCCTCCGCTTTCAAGCCGGTTTTACCTCAGGGCTTAGGATATGCGCGCCTTTCCATTCAGAATCCAAGGGAATCTTGCTTCTTCATCTCTTTTTAGCAGTCATTCTTTCAGAGTCGACGTGCACAGGGAGAAGTCTTCAAAAAGGCAGCATTAAACAGCAAGGTTGAAACTTAAAGTCATCGCTTTCGCTGAAGAAAATAGCAATCGGGCATGTAAATCGAAATTTGGAATTCCTGAAACGAATGTGCGTTTGTGGCGCAAACAAAAAGAACGATTAAAGAAGTGCTGGACAACCAGACAAGCTTTTAGTGGCCCTAAAATGGGAAAATTTCTCTAAATTGACGAACAGTTAAGCATGTTCGTAAAAGAACAGCGGGCAGATGGATTACGAGTAACAGAAATCCTTAGAGTGAAAGCTAAAGAAATTCATCGTCAACTACAGAGAAAATTTGAAGCATCCCGTGGTTGGATAACGCGGTTCATGAAGAGAAAGATTTCCTCTTAGACGGCGGACATCCATCTGCCAAAAGCTGCCTGCTGACTTTAAAGAAAAGTTGAATGCTTTCCAAAAACATTTGATCGCTATTCGAAAGCAAAGGCAACACAACACGACTTGGTGCTGATCAGACGCCGATCCATTTCGATATACCCTTCAAACTGCACAGTGGACAATGTTGGAGTAAAACAAGTGAAATTACCAACAATGAGGGCGATAAAATCAGAATGACAGTAATGCTCTGTGTTACTGCAGATGAATATAAACTTCCACATTATGTTGTTTTCAAGAGGAAACGTTTGCCCCAGAAAAGGGACTTTTCCAAGAGGAATATGTTTCAGTGCAGGAAAGCGCTGAATGTCTACGAATTTATTTTGAGACTGTATAAGTAAAGGTTGGCCAAGACCTCCAGGTCTACTGAAACTGCGATTCCTGCTAGTGCTAGACGCATTTAAAGGGCATGTAGCAGATGCAGTAAAGAAAAAAATTAAAGGAAACCGCAGCGATCTCGTCATTTCTTCTTCAGGGATTACATCACAAATCCAGACTCTTAATGTTTGCATCAATCGCCCATTTAAGGCTGCCGTTCGTCGACTTTATAATGCCTTTCATCGGGAGAAACCGAAATAACAAAGACTGGCAGCGTTAAAAGAGCACCCCTATGACTGTGTGCGAATGGATTCTTGCTGCTTGGGAATCCATTCCAAATTAACTTGGGCGGAAATCTATATTTTCTTAAGTGCGGAATTTTGAATTCTTTCGACGGAACAAAAGATGACGCATTGTTTGAAGTGAACTCGGACAATGGACAATCGGAAGTAGAAAGTCCTGTTAGTGACAGTGACTGATTTTTTTTTCAGTCATGTGTATTGGATCTAGTGTGCATCGGAAATAAGGTAAATAAATCGATTTTTTAGCATTTGTGGCAGACTTTCTTCTTTATTTGAGTATGTGTATATTTCTTCTGATTCCAAAAAACGCAGCCTGGAGTTGGAGGTGCGCGTTACATTCCGGAGAGCGTTAAATTCGAGTAAATACGGTATCTATTAGGTATGCAACTTAGTTCTCTGCCCCTAACCCGCAAGCAATCATAGAACGTTGGCAAATGAAAGTAGTTGTGTGCGATAATGCTGATTGCAGCGCCATCCAACAGCTTTTCAGGCAACCGTAACCGCTCACAGCTGTAGTGACAGAAGGGACGAAAGTTGAATGTAAAAGCAATGTCGTTCGAGAAGCAACATGAGGCACTGCCTCCTGTTCGCGGTTCAGCTGAGAAAAAGTGCCGCGGAAGCCCAGCAAATGATCTGTGCGGCTTTGGGTGAGGCTGCTGTGTCCTACACTACGTGCAAGAAGTGATTCCAGCGGTTTAAGCAGGGAAAATTCAATCTCCGTGATGCAGAACGTCCGAAACAGCCACATAAAGTTGACGATGAGGAACTGGAACAACTGTTGGACGCGGATCCTTGTCGCACACAGTCAGAGCTCGCCCAGGAACTCGGAGTAACACGGCATGCCATTGCAAAGCGCCTGCAGAAGCTTGGACGGATTCACAAAGAGGGCTGTTGGGTGCCCCACCAACTCACCGCTGCGAGCAAGTCTAGGCGCTACAATGTTGCTGTGTCCTTGCTCTTCAGATTCAAGACGAAGGATTTCCTTTTTTTGGGGTTGGAGGTTTAACGACCACCGTGAGCAACTCAATGGGCTATAAGCAGTCGCCCGTCCCTAATTTAGGGTCACTGGTTCCAGGGAAGGGAGAGAGCCAGTGCTGTAAGACAAACACAACATCCATGCCTCACCGGGATTCGAACCCGGACCCCGTTCGGACGAATGATCAGAGGCCATCGCTTAGACCACTGCGCCACCGGGGCGGCCAAGAAGGATTTCCTCCACAAGATTTTGACCTGTGATGAGAAGTGGATCCTCTACGATAATCCTAAGCGGCGCAAATCGTGGGTTTATCCAGGTCAGCCTACCACCAATACTGCCAAACCGAATATCCATGCCAGGAAGTTGTTGCTGTGCATATGGTGGGATAAGCGCGGTGTCGTACACTATCAGTTGCTCAAACCTGGTGAAACGGTCAATGCTGAGCGTTATTGTCAGCAACTCATTCGTGTGAGTGACGCAATGGAGGAGAAAAGGCCATACACTGGCAAGGGCAGAAGGCCGGTCCTGTTGCTTCAGGATAACAATCGTCTTCACACCGCGAGAACGTCTTTAAGCACGGTCACCAACCTGGGATGGGAGATTTTGTCCCACCTGGCGTATTCTCCAGACTTCGCCCCATCGGATTATCACCTCTTTCGCTCTCTGCAATATCACCTGAGGGATATGCACTTCACTTCTGTCGAGGAGGTCCACACAAGTATTGATGACTTTATCAACTCGAAACAGCCCTCTTTTTTCCGCAGTGACATTCTGCAGCTCCCTGACTGATGGCTCAAATGTATCAAACACGACGGGGATTATTTCCCTGATTAGGTACGTATTCGATTTGCTATAATTTGCTGTCAACGTGTCGTGCCTGTGGCCGAGAATTAAGTTGCACACCTAATACGTATTTACGTCACCTGGTAGAATGATCCGACCGATATAAACTCTTACACCACTGTTAAGTTCACCACATCTGATGATGATTGCCAGTGCGAGAATCGAAAGATCTCATGGTTTTAATTGTGTATTTTTAAATGTATTAAATATTTTACTGGTTACAATGCCAACTGATATGTTTTTAATCGCGTGAAGACCGACTGGCCGCCCCAGTGGTCTAAGCTATGGCTTCCGATCATTCGTTCGAGATGGGTCTGGGTTCGAATCCCGTTAGGCATGGATGTTGTGTTTGTATTACGGCGCTGGTTCTCTCCCTTTCCTGGAACTAGTGACCCTAAATTAGGGACGGGCGACTGCTTAAAGCGCACTGAGTTGCTAACGGTGGTCGTTAAATATTCAATAAAAAAACGTTGGTGTCTCCTTTTTTACTGATACTGAGCACGAGTTGAATACTTGGCTTCATATTCTTGCCGTTATTTTTTTTTTATATAGACTTATGTATTTTTCTCGTTCTCCATTTCATTATCTAATGTAATTTACAGAAATTTTAATATACAAAAAGGTATACAGATGCAATAATGCGAGCGATCCAGGAACCTAACCTACTGCTGCGTAAGTTCCATTCGCGGCAATTTAACATTCGCGCGGTTTCTGTGAAACGGAACCCTGGCGTGCATAAAGGGTAGAGAGTATCTGAATGCATGAAAACTAATAATAAATGAATGAAAAATCCACCAGTTTTTATGGACTTTTGCTTTGATAGATGGCCATTATCTTAAATGCTAACGAGAAACAGTCAATGTTATGAGCTTAAACTTTTGGTAATATGATATGCGTGTGTGTGTGACATTTTGTTGGCCCAGACTTGAAAGAATTCCGAGAAATCAGGCATTTTGCTTCCGCAGCAGGAAATAGTGTTCAAGTTCATCGCTTACAAATAAGTTAAGCCGACTAACCATTTGCCCGCGCCGCCCAGTGAAACATGAAATCATATTTTAGCAATTAATTCGTGCGCTGAAAACAGAAACGAGAAACTACCTCAACTAGAGTAACCTGCCAATGTGTATTTCATTTCCTGAATTTGTAAGAATGTACTCCAAACTGCACGTGTGTTTTCCCAGAAGAGCATTAACCACGGTTGATCAACTTTACAGTATCCGCATGAACGGAGTCAAACATGCAACCTACATTCATTAGAATTCCCTTATGGCCAAGTTCTCAGCGAAAATAGTAAACCTGCACAATTCAGTGTCTCCCGTGTCGGATCAAATCCTGCGCAATATCGAATTAAAACATTACACACTTACGTACAAGATAATATCATTCCTAAGAAACAAATGTTGTCATACTTTCCATAAAGGTTTTATTTTTTGAAGCCTGTCATATGTCAGTTGTTTTGTTTGAGAAAATTTAGAGCACCCCTTCCTTTTTATATCTTTCTCTCTGTACAGTGTGTCACGTCCAGGGCCCGATTTACACAGAATCGGACCCTAGGCACAGCACAAGATGAGGCCTCCATCAGTCCACATTCTTGAAAGAGTAAGCACATTTGTCGCCACTAAATATTATCAATTAATTTCAAAGTTGATTTAATAAACGGGAAACTGTGCGCTGGAAAGTAGAAACTATCTACTTTCATTAAATCTTAATATTACCGAGGAAATTTACATTTATACACTGCTGGCCACCCAAAATGCAACAACAAGAAGGAAGCATCCGATTGGCCTGAGATTCGCAGCATGCGTCGCCCGCGAGAGGGCATGCAAACGATTAGCATTGCAAGGCATATGCAAATCATGTGCGCCCGGCACGCCACCGAGAAGCACTATGAGAAGTTTGCACAGAAGGCGGGGTGTAAGTAGTGGAAGGGTGTTGTGCTGTCGGACCTGTGCGTGGAAAGCTTCCTGATGCCTCGTCGCAGAATACGGCAGTCATTCCAGCACGTTTCGGAATTCGACAGAGGACGAATAGTGGCTTATCGCGGCAGCGGTTTATCGTACAGAGACATCGGCGCCCGTGTGGGACGACATTCTGCCACAGTGAGGCGAGTATGGGTTCGGTGGGTGCAGGAGGGACGGACGGACCGACGTGAGCGATTGCCACAGACGCGGCACACAACCGAGCGAGAGGACCGGCATGTTGTGCGGCGGGCAGTGACGGCTCGCACCGCCACATCACGAACGCTAGCGCTGGAATTAGGGTCTGTTTCGCAACAACCTATGTCAGCACGTACCGTTCGACGTCGTCTACAGGAGCGAGGACTTGTCGCACGGCGCCCATTGCTTTGATTACCATTGACGTTACACCACCGGCGAGTGCGGCGGCGAAGGGCCGTTGAACGCAGCACCTGGACTACGGAATGCCACGACATTGTCTTCTTCGACGAATCTCGCTTCTGCCTGCAACACCACGATGGTCGGATCCGCGTGTGGTGGCACCGCGGCGAGAGACTGTATGACGCCTGAATTATGCATCGCCATACCGGTCCGTCGCCTGGCGTTATGCTTTGGGGCGCAATTGTATATGATACCCGCACCCCTCTGGTACGCACCGCCGGTACACTCAACAGCCACCGCTACATTTCCGACATTTTGGAGCCTGTAGTCCTCCCTTACCTGCAGAACCTGCCAGCGGCCACGTTTCAACAGGACAATGTTCGCCTGCACGTGGCACGCATCGTGCAACAATTGTTCACTGCCCACCAGGTGTCACTGCTGCCGTGGCCCGCCTGTTCTCTCGAAATGTCGCCCATCGAACACGTCTGGTCGCAGATCGGCAACCGAGTGGCCCGGCAAGCACCACCCGCGGCTACGCCTGATGAACTGTGGCAACGTGTGAAAGCAGCCTGGACCGACATATCCCAAGCCCACATCAAAAGCCTCTTTCGTTTGATGCCGCGGCGTGTAGCGGCCGTTATTGCCAGCCATGGAGGCCACACAAACTATTGACGTCTGCGTGTTCCGCAAGTCGCACAGGCCTGTAAGCCAATCGTTTCACGTTTGTATCTGTTGTTATGTGTCCAGTAAATCTGGCTTTGCTATCTCGTGTCCTTCTTGGTGCTGCATTTTGGGTGGCCAGCAGTGCAGATAAGTAAGTAAAACACCAATAGTTTAGTTTTGCTATTTTCGCATTTAATTATGTAATAATTCAAATATCCACAGATGTTAAGTTATTCATCCCCTTTTAATTTTATTTTTCACCGATAAGTATTTAGACTTAGTACAGACTGATTTTTTAAAGGCAAGGTGAAATTCCATGTAGCTGATTAATTATTATCTGTGATGTGTTCAACGTTATAGTAGATTAATTCTATTTACAGAGGAATGATACTTAGGTTTGAGAAAACATGCATAACTGGATAATTCTTACACTCATAAAAGCACATTATTCGGCTCATTAATTCACTGAATTAGACCCAAGCAATTTTAAAATCTGGTAGTTTACAATATGAAATACTCAAAGCTTCTTCAAATTGTCTAAGCAATGCAAAATCTCTCTCAAGAGGTGTATAGTATATATAAGAATACAGCACATTTATACAGGGTGATTCATAAAGAAGTATACAGTTTCAACGCACTATAAAACAAGAACAATGCAAGATATTTTATGTTACCTGTGACAGAATTATAGGGGAATGTTTCAATTTTTTTTTTTTTTTTATTGTAGGTTTAACGACCGCCGTGAGCAACTCAATGGGCTATAAGCAGTCGCCCGTCCCTAATTTAGGGTCACTGGCTCCAGGGAAGGGAGAGAGCCAGTGCCGTAAGACAAACACAACATCCATGCCTGACGGGATTCGAACCCGGACCCTTTACGGACGAATGATCAGAGGCCAACGCCTTAGACCACTACGCCACCGGGGCGGCTCAAATTTTTTTTAAGAGATATTCACAGATGTTCTATGTGTGCACCCTTAGTCACACGACACACATCAAGCCGGTACGGTAATCCCTTTCCGCCCCAAACGCGAGGTAAGATACATGAATTAAGTGCAGTGATAGTGGCTTTGTATGGAATCATTTTCAGCTTCTCTCTCAAAATTCTCCAGACAGTGGGCTGTGAAATCTGCACTTCACGACTCATCCTCCGCGTTGATTTTCCCGGGCTTCGTTGAATGGCGGTGAAAACACTATCGACGACTCCTTCCGATACACGCGGTTGTCCAGGACTTTTGCACAAACAGCCCGTAGTTTCAAATTTTTTATACCAATCGTAGATAGATTTTCTGGTTGGAGGTTTTTTCCGAATCGTGATCGAAAGTGCCGTTGCACAACAGTTACAGATTCCGTTTTGCTCAATTCAAGAACACAAAACGCCTTCTCCGCTGCCATTTTGACTGATTAATCACGTGACACGCGCGCTATCGCCTACGTCGTTTCTCTCAGTAGTGGGATACAAACTTAAAACACGTAGCCAACGTACAGTATGTAGGAACACAAACGCTTGAGGCTGGGATTCCCGCACCAGCTGATTTCAGTAAACTTCGGAGTTGCAGCTTCCAGCGAGTACGGAATTGCAGAGTGTCTGTATATGCAGGAAAACTACCAACCTGACTTCAGATGGGCACCAGTCGCCACTAATAAATACAATTAAAAATAATTTAAAGTTTTAATGAATAATTTCTTTGTAATGCATTTTGTATAATTTCTAATGTTTCCACATGAATGTGTGTTTTCTCATCCCTTTGATCATTTTAAACAAAATGTATTATTCTTATTATTAAGCACTAAGTTCCCTTTTTCTACTTATACTTAATACGTTCTCCGTTGAATCAGGTACATTTTCATAGAGCATTCCAAAAATTCGTAAATCAGAGATAGAAATAATTTGACTTCTAAGGTAGTCTACCCAAATTGCTTTGAAGTCACCGACAATACTTCTACAATCTTTTGCTGAAGTGAGGCAGTATAGAAAACAAGGCGAGCTCTTTATCTTTACCCAAAGTGAAATAAGAAGCCATGTTCGGGTCTATCAGGCTTCAAAATTATAACAGTGACTGTAGATAAAACTCAAGAGAAAGTAAAAATAGTAGGGATTTACGACCATCTTAAAAAACTTATCTGTCGTAAATGCTATCTCCGAAGATAGTATTTATTTTCTTTCTATCTCTGAAGATAGCATTTGTGCTATTACACCCGATAACTAGAATTTTTTTTCCGAGTGTTTTACTTTGAACAATAGCGAAATCAGTGAAAAAAATATTCCTTTACAATGCAAAGTACGCATGTGCTACATTGTGTGTTCGAAAATCTACACTAGTGTTCGAAAAGCAATTATTGGTACACACATATGTTCACTATATTGATAAAAGTCACCGGACACTTAGAACAGAAACACAACATAGCATCTAATGGCGTACGGCGTCAGTCCACCTTAATATGCATGCACTGACCCTTCGAGACATGCTTTCGACAAGGTTTTGGAACACAGCGATAGGTATGCGCTTCCATAATGCTGCCGCTAACTGTTGCTTAGTAGTAGGCCTTGGTTCCAAACTTCTTATGCTGCGCTTTAATTCATCCCATAGTTTCTCTATGGGATTAAGATCAGTTCTCTGTGCTGGCCAGTCCACACATAAGGAATTATAGTCAAACCACACCGTAACAGTCCTTGCTTTATATGGCTGCTGGTCACGCCCTTACGAGCTCTGCAATTTGCGTTCTGTTTGCCTGTTTAAAGTGCTGATGCTCCTTAAATTTGTGCTCCACTCGTGTGTAAAGGTGTGTGCTATCTTTCTAGCCATTTTCCCGACTTGGTATGTGCATATTTTACCGATATTCTGTCATAATTTCACCTGCTGACCACGTCCTTTCGAGATCTTCAGAGATGTGCAGTGTGCGCCCTATGTTACCTGTTCATGTGTCTGTTGCTTCTTGAATTTGTGTTTTGCTCGTGCATAATGGTGTGTGATATCTTCTTTGCCACTTTTCCGAGTTGGTAAGCGCATATTTTACTGATATTCAATCATAATTCATCACTTTGGGTCTCTTTACTTTCTGCCCATCGTGACTTGCCTTGACTCTTCACCTGAACTGTGTGCTGCTCATAGAAGTCTTCCTACTCCTGTGTCTGTCTTCCGTATTTCTGCTCCGCCCATCGTTAGTGATTCACTTAGCTGCCTTCCCTGGCGTGCCGATTGCATTCCTAGAGCTCTACCCATCGATAGTGGTTCTCTACGATTGCCTTCTCATGTGTGCTACCTTCCTTTAGTGGTTTCCATCGTCAGTATTCTGCCTTTCCATGGTGCCTCCCTGTGTCGTCAAACATCTTCTACTGCTTGTGCCTCATCGTGCCTACGCCCGTTCCATGGCTTGTGACACTACTCCTAGACTGCTTCCTTCGTCTCGACATCCAGCTATTGCTCCGCATGACTGCCTTCCCTCTGATTTCAAGCCAGCAGCTCTCCCTGGTGCTTCTGCATCTTCGATTTCTTCAGACAAGTGCTCTTTTTTACCAGCTTTGCTCCCGTCATGGCTCAACTCTCACCGCTATTGTGGCTAAGTCTTCCCAGCTGGGTAAGTCCAAGCTCAATTCCCTTCATTTAAGCGTCAAGTTTTTTTTTTTTGATTGGAGGTTTAACGATCACCGTGAGCAACTCAATGGGCTATAAGCAGTCGTCCGTCCCTAATTTAGGGTCACTGGTTCCAGGGAAGGGAGAGAGCCAGTGCCGTAAGACAAACACAACATCCATGCCTGACCGGGATTCGAACCCGGACCCCTTACGGACGAATGATCAGAGGCCAGTGCCTTAGACCACTGCGCCACCGGGGCGGCACGTCAAGTTTTCCGTTCTTCTCAATGTCAAGTTACATGAATACATGTCTGCGTTATCGTTTCTCCCAGTTGGAGCGATTACGCACTTCGTCATATAGCCCAAGTCGGTGCTTATATATTTTTCCTCTATTGAATATGTTGATGAGGTTCTTTCTTCATGTATAACTGTTGGGGACCAGAGCTTGCTCCCTCAACCTCTTGCCCAATGTCCGGTGCTTGTTACATTGTATCCTGTGCCCCCGGAAGTCAGCGATGACTTTCTGCTTGCTTTTCTTTCGTTGTGTGGGCGCGTCGTTGGCGGTGTCTAGACGCTCCCCTCTGCTCCTACTGAATCGAAGTGACCGGCCATTCTTAAAGTTTTCGTCGACAAGTGCTAGTCATTTTTCCTGACTCTTCTCACATCACCTCCTGCCCTACCGAATTTCGGATTCTTCTAGGTCCTCGCACGATAACCATCAATGTTTTCACTGCTTATCCCTTCTTCTCACCTGCAAATTCCCCGGACATCATAGCCCTCAGTGCTCGACCTCAGTCACCTCTGTCACACCTCCTGATTCTTATCTCCAGAGACCTTCCTCTTCAGCTGCTGCTTTTTTTTTTTTTTTTTTTTTTTGATTGGAGGTTTAACGACCACCGTGAGCAACTCAATGGGCTAAAAGCAGTCGCCCGTCCCTAATTTAGGGTCACTGGTTCCAGGGAAGGGAGAGAGCCAGTGCCGTAAGACAAACACAACATCCATGTCTCACCGGGATTCGATCAGAGGCCATCGCTTAGACCACTGCGCCACCGGGGCGGCAGCTGCTGCTTTCGTGGCTTCTGTTCGTTCAGCTTCGACCAAGTCTACTTCTATGACTACAGCATCCCCTTCTGGTGGTCTTTTTGCCTCTGTGTGTGTCATCTTCTGCTTCGCAGACTGCCACCTTGCCCTTGGTCTTCAGCTTTGATGAACTTCATCCTTCCGATTCGTTTCCTACACCTCCGCTCAAAGGATGAGTGTTCTTCGCCTACTGCCAGTAACCCCGCGTATTCTATGTATCACATGCCTGTTCATCAGTCTTCGGATACCTCTTTTGATTCTGCAGATGTTGTGCCTCTCCTTTCAACATCTCGGTTCACTGGCCACCTTGAGTTTTTGAAGCCTCTTCCCTTCCGGGTTCTGCGCTTGTGCCCAGCAGCCCACCTATTCATCTACCTGAAACAACATCTCTGCAACCAGCTTCTCCGACTTCTTGTGCTGCCTTCGGAGATACTATTCCTTCATCATCTCTGCAACCTTTTTTACTTCCTGCTTCTGCTCAGATGCCTCCCTTTCCTGCTCATCCACCATGTGTTACTTCCGCCGGTGCTATTCCTAAGAAGCGTCGGCGTTGTCTATCTCATCGGAAAAGCAAAAAGTCCACGTCTTTTTCACTGCCAGCTTCTGCACTGATGTCTTCTTCACAGCACTTACGTCAGCCTTCTCTCCAGTGTTTCCCGAGTCCGAAAGAATTTGCCGACCCCTTTGCCTTCCTCGCTGCACTGGAAGACTGGTTCACTCCGTTCACCGCCCTTTTTGATTCATCAAAGTCCCTTTCTGAGGCCTACATACCTTCTTCTCAATCCCAGTCATGGACGTCCACGTACTCATCTGCACTTCCTTTTTCAAGTACCCCACTGCAGATGAGTGTCGATGCACTGGTAGTAAAACACTAAGACGAATAAAATCGGATGTCCCACGGAAGCAGGCACCTACGGGAATATTACCCATGGTTGTTGATGATAATGCTGAAGTCGTTTAACCCTTTAACGACCATGATCCAAAAATTGTTTATCACTCCAAATACTATAGCGCCCGAAACTGTCTGTTATTTCACTTCTTTGTTTAATAATAATAGTGACTGAGGGTGACTCCTGCTGATACCTCATAGGTCGAGAAAATTTGAACAGGTAAGGGTAAGAAATCTGACTCACTCTAGACAGGAGTTTCATGCGGCTATGGTCGTTTGTATGTACGGGAGTTATGGTCGTTAAAGGGTTAAAGAATTCCCAAATGTCGGTCCAGGCAGGAAATCCTTACATTAAAGTTAATGCATTTAAATTTTCTTCAGACATAGCTGATCAGTCCATGATTTCAAAAAAGTTTTGGGAAGGACTGTTCAGCATCACAGTTGGACACGGGAAATGATAAATAAAATCGTAAAACAATACGAGCTTTCAGGAAAAAGAAACAAAATCATTCTGCACCTAAGATTGGGCCGCATTTTCCGAATAGCTAGATTTTTTTAACGCTCAAGCAAGGGAGAAAAAAGTACTGTCTTGCTACGAGTGTTGTACCGAAAGTAATAAAAAAAGTGGGCATAACTTTTTATTAACTAACAGAGGTCATTCAAATTGCACATGTTAGTAGAGTAACTCTTTCTCTACAAAAAGATACAACTCAACATAGTCTCCATCACAAGCGACGCATTTCCGCCATGGTTGAACCCAACACTCGAATCCTCTTTGAAAAAATCCAGGTGTAGACTGTTTTACCCACTTCTTCACAGCCACTTTCACCTCGCCTGTGTCATCAAATCGTTGCCACCGGAGACTGTCCTTCATTGGACTGAGCAGTTGGAAGTCGGAGGGAGCCAGATCTCGGCTGACCAGCATAATTTGCTGATCGCCTGATTTGTTGCCAAAGATGTGTGTGATCTCGCATTGTCATGGTGAATGTGGATCCTTTTCAGATTTTTGTTCTTGTTCGGTCTCTTAATACCTCCTTATGGTTTCTCTAAGCTTCTTGAGTGTCTCAATGTACTGCTCGATTGGTCACGGTACGGCCACGTTCCACAAAATCTAGGAGAATGACACCTTTGTCATCCCACAAAACAGCCATTATGATTTTCTGTGCCAATCGCTGGCTCTTGAGCTTCTTAGGCCTTGGTGAAAAAGGTGTGACGCTATTCCTTGGATTCACTATTAGTTTCCGGATTGTAAAGATACGCCCATGTTTCATCCCCCGTCACCAGAACGGAAAAAAAACCCAGTCTTCATTGGCTTCAAACGCTTCCAGCAGATCAGAGCAGACTTCCACCCTTCTCTCCTTCAAATCGGGTGTCATCTGTCGAGGTGCTCACTTTGCACACACTTTTCGATAACCTAAGTCTTCCACCATCTTCTGTATGGCATTGTGACCCCAGTCCAGCTGTACAACATGCTCACAGATTGTGATTAGTCTCTCCACTCGCTGACGAATCGTGTCAGTGGTCGCAGATGGTCTCCTATTGCTTGGTTTGTCTTCAATACTGGTTTCCCCTTCTTTAAACTTCTTCATCCATTTGTGCACATTGCTCTTGCCAATGGTGTCATCTCGATAAACATTCTGTATCCGGCTGTTGATGTTTGACCTTTCCTTCGTCAAGAACTCAATGACGGCACGTTGCTTCTGCTTGGAATCCATTATCTACCTGTAATGAAATAGAAGGGTTAGTATAGAGGAAGAGTTACTCTACCAACATGTGCAATTTGAGAGACCTGTCAGTTAATAAAAAAGTTATGCCCACTTTTGCATTACTTTCGGTACAATCCTCGTATTTACAAAAGTTATTTTAGATCCGTGTGAAAGTTAAGTGGACGCCTCTATCGAGGTTATCGGGGTTTTCGGTTGTTCTATCTATCGAGGTTGAGCCAGATTAGGTGGGGCTGCAGCCCTCAAAAGCCCCCCTCCCCCGCCATCTCGCTCTGATTGGGAGTTTCCATTTGTTGGCTAACCTTATGAATTGAAAGCAATTTTCCAATATAGTTAATTTTTACTCATTTTAAGAACAACATTAATTTCATATACAGTTTACTGTTTGATAAAAGAAGTTCAAGATCTATGACTAAACCTTTAGTTGCGCAGATTTATAGGGATATATATAAATGATCACTCACCAACCTGCTTGGCCAGCGTGGTGAGTTATGGCCAAACCCCTCCAAAATGATTCCACAACTTAAATCTTGGCCCTCAGTCTCCGGCAGCTGGAATGTACCTGGCCAAGGCAGCGGCCAGTGCGACATGAAGGCAGAGGGTGCTAAGAATCCCCGGAGGACAGGACTAGGCTGCCATCTGATGCTGACCTTGGCTACGTTTAATGGACGCTCCCTATCTTCTGATTCAAAGCTTCTTGAATTGGAAGAGGAACTACAAAGGATCAAGTGGGACATCGTCGGGCTAAGTGAGGTAAGGAGAAAAGGAGAAGATCTCATCGAACTGAAAAGTGGACATCTCTTCTACTATCGTGGGACAGATACTGGCAGAACTAGTGGTGTTGGATTTATAATAAACAAGAAACTGAAGGATAATGTTGTAGAAGTTGAAAGTTCCTCTGACAGAGCTGCACGACTCGTTATCCAACTCTCGAGAAGATACCAGGCTCAGATTATTCAAACTTATGCACCCACCACAAGTCATGCTGAAGAAGAAATTGAAGAATTTTATGAGGAAATTCGTGATCTAAATAATAAAGGTAAGCAGCACTTGAAGATAATTATGGGAGATTTCAATGCAAAAATAGGGCAACGGCAACAGAATGAAACTTCAGTAGGTAAATTCGGTCACGGCAACAGAAACCAGCGTGGAAATACTCTTAAAGTTTGCAGAGGCAGAAGGGTTTTTCATCTTGAACTCCAAGAAAAATCCACACAGGAAATGGACATGGAGACATCCAAATGGGACGACAAGTGAAATTGATTTTATTATGTGTAACAAAAAATTCGTCATAGAAGACTGCAGTGTGCTAAACAAGTTCAACACAGGTAGTGACCATAGATTGGTGAGATGTAAGATGCACCTCAACACTAAACTTGAACATGGCAAGCTCATAAGACAAACAAAATCTATTGACATAACCAACCTTAAAAAACACCATAATACCTTCAAGTTGGAACTGAAGAACAGGTTCTCTGCTTTAGAAGGCCTAACATCGGAAGAAGTGGATATTTCTGAAGTTAACAGAAAAGTAACCAAAGCTGTTATGGAAACAGCAACAAAATTAGCTGGGTCTAAGAACAAATTGCATGTAAACAAATTATCAGGAAAAAACGAAAATGTTGATGCGAAAAAGAAGAGAGATGAGGACAACTAAAGAAGATGTGACTTCCAAAGTGGAATATATAGAGCTATGCAAGACAGTAAGAAAAGGTATCACTGAAGACGTAAGAAAATTCAACTGTGAACTAGTGAGGAAAGCAATTGAAAACAACCAAAGCCTAAAGATAGCAAAGGGACATCTCAGTAAGGGAAGAAAGCAGATTATGGCTCTGAGAAAAGAAGATGGTTCTGTAACAAGAAATAGAGGCGAAATTTTGACAAGAGTGAAAGATTCCTACTCCAAATTATATGAAAGGGATGACACATGCACTCCAGACATCATGAAAGATACCAGTACGAGAGTTCCTCCAGTCCTTCCAGCAGAAGTTGCACATGCAATCAAGAACATGAAGCGGGGAAAAGCTCCAGGAAGAAAATTTTCACTCGATGCCTTAATGAAGGAAAGATTCCTGAGGATTGGAACACCGCTACAATGATCCTGCTACATAAGAAAGGTGACATTGAGGATCTCGAAACTACAGACCTATCAGCCTCCTATCAGTAGTTTAT
Source organism: Macrothele yani (assembly GCA_039090855.1). Lineage (NCBI taxonomy): Eukaryota > Metazoa > Arthropoda > Arachnida > Araneae > Macrothelidae > Macrothele > Macrothele yani. The sequence continues at coordinate 142,484,166 of CM077001.1, forward strand.
AAAATCTTCACTAAAGTTCTTTCACACCGCTTGAAGGTAACACTGGACATGGCTCAACCGAGAGAAACATGGCTCAACCGAGAGAGAACAACCTGGATTCAGGAGTGGCTACAGCACAATAGATCATATCCACGTACTGAGAGAACTAATTGAAAGAGCGAGGGAATATGAACTTCCATTGTGCATGGCTTTTATCGATTATGAAAAAGCCTTTGATTCGGTGAAACCATCAGCAGTTACAATGGCTCTGAAATCCTGCGGTATTGAAGATGCATACATTAATATTATTAATAACATCTATGAAAATGCAAGTGCAAAGATTCGGCTGTTTGAAAATACAACACACGCAAAAAATTGGAAAGGAAGTGAGACAAGGTGACACCATATCTCCGAAGCTCTTTAATGCCACATTGGAGGGTGTTTTTCAGTCGCTGAGCTGGGAAAACAAGGGGATAAAGATTAATGGAGATTATCTAACCCACCTTCGTTTTGCTGATGACGTAGTCATTTTTGCAACTAGCCCATCAGAGCTGCAGAGTATGATCCAGGAACTTGCTGACAAGAGTAAAGAAGTGGGATTAAAAATGAACTTTCAGAAGACAAAAGTGATGTTCAATGCTTTTACAAGAAATGAAGATTTATCGATTGATGGAGAAAAGCTGGAGATAACAGAACACGTACGTTTATCTTGGACAGCAGATATCAAGTGAGGGTCACATTGATGAAGAAATTAATCGGCGTACAAAACTTGCCTGGAGAGCTTTTTGGAAGAAACAGCATAATTTTCAAGAGCAATATGCCATTATGTCTTAAAAGAAAAGTGTTTGATCAATGCATCCTTCGAGTGCTTACGTATGGTGCAGAGACGTGGTCCTTAACTAAAAGAGACATACAAAGGCTGCAGACAACTCAAAGTAGCATGGAGAGGTGCATGCTTGGTATAACTAGGAGAGATAAGAAGAGGAACTCGTGGATCCGAAAAATGACAAGAGTGGAAGACATCATGATCAGAGTTAAATCCCTGAAATGGCAATGGGCTGGACATACTGTCAGAAGGACAGATCATCGATGGACAGCCGAAATTTTAGATTTTAGACCCAGAAGAAGACCACATGGGAGATGGGTGGATGAAATTCGAAAGTATGCAGGGGTGACATGGAGGAGACTGGCACAAGACAGACCGTTGTGGAGGAAACTTGGGAGACCTTCGTCCAGCAGTGGATTGATAATGGTTGACAATGATGATGATGATGATATAAATGATTGGTGTTCTATTACAGAGAATTTTAAATATACCGGTTTTATTATTATTTTTATCGGATTATCCAGAATCTTGAATTTTGTTTTTAATAATTTAATAAAACACATTAAATCTCCCACATGCAATTTTAAATTAAAAATAATTTATCTTTTCTGGAACGAAAGTGGCAGATTAAATTAAGAAATTCAAAGCGCTAAAACGTGCTTTTAGGAGGAACCATGTGCTCCGAAATGTCGAAAATCTAATTCACTGTATTAATTGACAAATGTATTAATATACAAAAGCAAATAATGATTAAGGGCTTTCATAGAACACATTTCAACAAAACAACTTCGTGATATTTCGTTTAATGACTACCAAACCCCTTTTTATTAGTCAATTCATTAAAAAAATTCAAGTGTTAACATTATTTCAGAATGATTGAAAAAAAAGTTGTTTCAGCTACAGCCAGAATTGAAATATTCTTCATTTAATATATGTTGTATCCAATAAATAAAATTAGATTATCCACAAAAAAAAAAAAACCTCCATTAAACGTATCAACGAAAAGTTGTATTCTTGATATAGAAAAAAGTTCATACAACTGTTTATCATGTTGATCATGAGCAGGCCCGACGAGAGGGAATGGCAGAGAGGGGGGGGGTAGTGTGCACGGACCCGGGCGTCGGGCTGACCCGATCGTCTTAAACCCCTCCAGTTGTTAAACTAGCGCAGCCAGGATTTCTTTATGGGGATGGCCCAAGATATTGAAAATGCAAATTAAAATAACCAAGAGAAAATAACTCCCAAAATATCACCGCCATATTAAAGTGGTTTTCAATTATTCACCGAATATCTATTTAAAAATGTGCAAATACTTTAAAAATATGCAGCCAGTAACAAAGAAGGCAGGATCAAGTGTTACCTCATGGGGAAGGGCCGCACCTGGGCCAACCCCCGCTGTGTGCGCTAGTGATAACCCCAGAGCTTTTCAAACTTTGAGCAATTCTTCCTACATTATAATCTCTCCACATAAGGAAAAAAGGTTCCATCTTTTCGTTTAAAAAAAAAAAAATGCTATTCCTTTAATACCCATACAAGCAGCTCTCTAGATCATAAAATACAGCCCCTACTTGTCAAAAACTTTTCATTCGGAATCCGTAGGACTTACATGTAAAAAAAACATAAAAGCACTTACGCAATTTGATTTCCTATTATATCATTTATAATATCAGCAGGAAATCATGACAAAACCTTACAGTATGATACTTTATTTATTTTAGATAGTTTCTGCACAGTTATATGGAGGAAAGTCGGGTAAAAAAAAAATAGTCCCTTGAGATTAGTTCCAGAAGAAATAGAGAGAGAGCCCCGTTTAGTCCAAGAGCACAACGTCCTTCCATCAAATTCATTTAGGTAGCATGGCGTTCTGTAACAAACTTGAAAACAATTAGGGTTGTAGCGCCATCTTTCGACGAAAGAAAGAAAATTAAAAGCCAATGTTCTGAAGTTTGGCCTTTTTGATACAACTATTTTTACCCTTTCTCGACTACTTTCAAACTAGCTCCGTCCATTGGGACGAGTCCGCTTTTGCGAATTGCAGTCAAATCATAGGCGCATACTATGAGGGGCAAGATGAGTCTTGCACCTCCAATAAATAATTTTACTTGGGGCTAGGGCAGTGCCCACCCAATATTTTTCGTCCTGTCGCTTTAGCTTCATAAAGATGGACCAAACTCCACTTCATGAGGCCAAAGAGATTTATAAACAAATTAATAAACAAAAACTTTTCCACATTCAGCGTAGCTCATTGGATAATTATCAGGATTGCCAGCCCGTATTATGTTTAACATGTTCTCCTGATATGTGGTAAATGTTTAAAACAATTATGAAAAATAAGGTAAAAATACAGAAATTCATAAATATAGTGACTTTATTTTCGTGTATTTATTTTTTGCGCTTCTGTTCTGTGTTTGAGTAACCCAGCAATTTTTTTTTTTACATAAGCCTTTAGAAAAATCTCTGGATATTTTTATAAAATCACAGGTTGAATTTTATTTTTGAAGACATTAATATTCAGCAGAACAATATTCCGGTTTCCTTGTTCGTTTGCTGGTGAGCAATTACAATTGTGTTTTAAAATATGCGTCGAATCTCGTAGTTTATCCCCCTTCTCTTTATTTTCCTTCTGACAATGGAAGGAGAAAATAAAGCTGCACTTCTCACACGTCTGCCCCCCCCCCCCCCCCCCCCCCCGATAATTCGGTGAAATCGGCGACCCTGAGTTAAATAATAAATACAATCTAATCAAACATGCTCTATCAATAGTCTGAAATCCGAAATTCATTATGTACGTTAACACATTGACCTATGGCAAAATATGAGTTGCTGCCTCTTTTTTTTTTTTTTCTTTTGAACGACATCTGCATGTGATTTACCACTTTTTGGGCCTCATGGTGTCAAGAATTCTTGACCTGCACTACAGCAAAAGTACTTTTTCAATTTGAAAGCAAAAAATTTTAGCACTACAGTTTCTTTCCTTTATAAATCTGCACTGAAATTCTTGCAATTCTGGACGTTTTCAGTTTTTCTAGAAACTTTTCCGTAGATATTTTATTAACAAGTCTTGAAATTTTTTCTTTGGCACATTTGGATTTGTGTTCTCACTAAAAGCGAAGAAACTATTACAAATTCTGAATTCAGTTATCACAATAAAATTCATCACAGCGGAATAAAGTCTTTAGCAGTCTCTCAGAAAACGCACTTCGTCTGTTGCTTCTCAGAAACGGAAGAAATTTTGTTCTTACATCAACTGTTACTGGGGATCTACGGCGCAGGAAAATAGGTAAAATGTTTGTTAATTATCACCTCAATAATAAAAAAAAAAAGTGCGATGGTTCGTAGACTTGTATTTAAAAATGTTTAAATAGTAAACGGTGATGCCGACATACCGTTTTCCGTTTTTCTATTGATGGGAAACCTTGATAATTTTTCCAAAATGGCTTCCTCTGCCGTTCATGAATCGCGAGTCTGCCACTGCTTTAGAGGAGAGAACTTAATCTCTCGAGCGAGCTTTATTTTGAAAGTAAAAAAAAATGAAACCTGTAAGTTTTCATAAATTAACAAGATTTTTTTATTAATTTGATTATTCGTGCGCGCAAATTATGTACTGCCATCTGCCAAATGAACTGAGTTTGTCTTCAGCTAAATAAGCAAACACAATAATACAAATAAACAGTATATCTCGCTTTCTTTTTTCTTAAATCTTTATCTCACGATTTTGTTTCGTTTGAATTCCGCAAGCTTACCTATCTGACAGCGGAGGCACGTGGTTTAGCCAGTAGAGAACTGATACATTAGTTTTGTGCGAATGAAATGTCCGGCGAGAACGAGCAGTGCAAACAGGCCTCCACCACAGCGGAATGGAACCACCCACAGGTATTACGTCACAGAGTTACTATAAATAGCTGGCACGTGTGTGAAGAACAAGGCTCAGGAGTGGTTTGTTTGGCCGTAACGTGACTTGCAAAGGAAACATACAGACGCCGGATTTGAGAGTCATCTTCCTGTATGAATTTAAATTGGGCCATTCTGCAGGAATTGCAGCTCGAAACGTTAACAAAGAGTTTGGTGAGAATACAGCCAACGAACGAACCATTCGGCGATGGTTTGTGAAGTTTCGAAGAGGAGATACGGACCAGCAAAACGAAACACGTGGTCACCGAGCTGTTGCTGTTTCTGACGATGTTCTGTTACCTGTGGCTGAAGCGGACCCCCGAAAAACGTGTCGTGAGATAGCGACAGAGGGAGATGTCCACTACAGTTGTTCAGCGTCTGGCTGCGCTAGGTATGGACAAAAAGCCGGATATGTGGCTGCCGCATGAGTTGGCACCTGCCAACAAGACTAGTCATTTGGAAGTCTGCACGTCGCTGCTTGCCAGGAATAAACAGGAACCTGCGACAAGAAGTGGGCCCTTTATGATAATCGGAAACCATCTGCACAATGGTTAAGCAAGGCACAGCCTGCTGGACGGCATCCTAAGCCACCCCCTACACTTCAAGAAGAAGATGATGCTCCTTGTGTGGTCTCGTCCACAGCCGGGATAATTCATCGGAGATTCTTGGCAAGAGGCCAAACCATCACTACAGAACGTTATTGTGCTGAATTACACCAGATGCACAGGAAATTGCTGCAGAAACAATCGGCTTTGGTCAAAAGACATGGTGTTTTTCTGTTCCAGGACGACGTCCGTCCTGATGTCGCACAATGAATGATGCTGACACTAATTGCCTTGGGCTATGAAGCACTGCCTCATTCTGCATATTTCTTGGACTTGTCTCCGACAGACTATCATCTGTTTCGTCGCCTGGATCACTTCCTGTCCGGGAAACAGTTCACGATGGACAACGAGGTTCAACGTGCAATCGATTACTTCTTCGGGTCCCAGCCACAAGACTTATTTCATTCGGGGATCATGGCCTTGCCGGACAGATGGCAACTATGTGTCGATGCCGAGGGAGATAATTTTACCTAGGTAAGCAGCACTACTTTCCCGTTCTCGACGTCCACGTGTGCTGGTCCTTTCCGGACATTTCATTCACACCAATCCAATATTAATATTTCTATTCGCTTCACGATGGTATTAAAAGCCCCTTAAGGAATATGATACAAAAATAAAATAAAAAAATCCGGGATTGGACGCCTAGTCCGATTCATCATGTCATCACAGAGTAAGTTCAAATGCACCCCCAAAACAAATACAGTTTATAAGATGTGGGAAGTTATGCCGATTGTCTTTACGTTTTCGCTTTAGTGTTGAATTTACCACCTGTAACTAGAATACAGTTGCGATCTTATGCTTGTCCTACCAAGAACAGCCAAAATCAGTACACTATTTTTGTGCGCAGAGGATACGTCATGCTTCTGAATTTTGTCGGCAAACTGTCATAAACATAGGAAGCAAAGTACAGCCATTTCATACTACAGCCGCATATTCATTCGTTCTTATTCAGAGGGTGAGTCGAAAGTTTTGCAATATTTACACACCCCCCCCCCGGTGGCGCAGTGGTCTAAGCGATGGCCTCTGATCATTTGTCCGAACGGGGTCCGGGTTCGAATCCCGGTGAGGCATGGATGTTGTGTTTGTCTTACGGCACTGGTTCTCTCCCTTCCCTGGAACCAGTGACCCTAAATTAGGGACGGGCGACTGCTTATAGCCCATTGAGTTGCTCACGGTGGTCGTTAAACCTCAAATAAAAAAAAAATAAAAAATATTTACATGCACGCACGTGCTGCGGCGAATATGTCACGTGTTTAAACTAGTTCACGTCGCGCACGGCATTCTGTTGAAATAGATATAAAAGTGCTAGTCTTTGCTGTGAACAGCATTGCATGTCGTCGTTCTGTCTCTGGTTGGGACGCCTAAAAGATTAACAGCCACAACCAGCTAATTACGGAACTTCTGCTTTAAGAGTTTGAACTCGGCCATAATGCTGCTCAAGCAAAACAAAACATTTGTCATGCAAAAGGGGAAGGTTCCGTGGACCACAGCACCGCAACCAGATGGTTCAAGAAATTTCGCTCAGGTGACAGAAGCCTCGACGATCAGCCAAGGTCAGGTAGGCCGCGAACCATGGATTCGGATGCCGTGCGCCAGACCGTAGAGGCAAATCCGACAACCAGCACTCTGAGATTATCAGGCGAGCTGGGCATATCACAGACCACCGTGGCTCGTCACCTTCAGGAGCTCGGCAAGGTCTACAAGGAGCTGCCGCATTGTCCCTCACGAACTGACGCCAACTGAAGCAAACCGCAGAGTGGCAGTGTGCATGAAACTCCTAGAAAACCCGTGCGATGCACGTTACATGAAGAGAATTGTTACGTGCGATGAAAAGTGGGTCTATTTCTGTAATCCTAACACAACGGCAGTGGTTGAGCCAGTGCCAGCTTCATGAACCTGTTGCCAAACGTGGGCACTTCGAGCACAAGGTGATGCTTTGCATCTGGTGGAATTTCGAGGGGATAATCCATTACGAATTTGTCCCAGACTGTCGGACCATCAACGTCTACCTCTACTCTGAACAGCCGGAGCAGCTGTATGCCGTTTTGGAGAAGTACGCTGCACTGGTGAACAGAAAGCGCGCTCTCGTACAGAAGGACAACGTTCGGCCTCATACCTCGCGAACGATCCGGGCGAAACTCCAGGAAGTTACTGGCATCGAACTGATGCCACACCCAGCATGTGATCCGGACCTTGCCCTTCGGATTATTACTTGTTCCGGTCAATGGTCCACTTCCTTCGCGGGCTGCACTTCAACAACCAGGAGGAGGGTTCTTCGCCTCGAAGGACAAGAACCGGTACCGCCGCGGAATCGAAGAGCTGGCAGACAGATGGCTAAATACGGTGCAACACGATGGCCTATACTTTGTATGCTAGTCAGCTTTTGTTGTAGAGGTACGTATGAAGACAAAGTGATCCAAATATTGCAAAACTTTCGACTTGCCCTTATATAAGGTTTCGTAACTGAACTTCCCGACTCGCTCAGCAATTTTATCTTTAAATCTTTTCTGTAATTTAAGCCCTGGCGTATCTATCCAGTCATTTAATTTCCAATTTTTGTTCCCACGAATGCGAGAACAAATGTTTCAGTAAAATAATCAACAGTATTCACGATTAAGAAGACAAACATTTAGCTCCACACATTTCATTTTATATAAGGACATTAAAGCTATCCTGACACTGTTCCACCGATGAAATAGGAGAATGTCACTAAAATAATCCACTAACTAACGCAACACAAAGGAGCGACCGACTGAGTTCTTTATTCGGTAATAAAACGAAAATGGGCAACGTGGAATTGTGCCCAGATGCTTTTCTATCAAGCGTCGGCTAGCTTCTAGCAAAGTGCTTAACTGCGCGTGCTGACATACTCCTGACTCTCGGCAGCAGGAGATTGTGCTCACGGGAAGCAGAATTCAAGGCTGTACATGAGCAGTGGATTGAAAAAATTGGGTGTTTTAACAGCAAAGAAACCCAAGATGTTTTCACTACCATAACGGTGCTTTTCAGAACATACAATAACATGTTAATTCAGCATGTTTTCAATGTAATCTTCTCACTCACAGAGGGTTTTTTTTTTTGCTCGTAAATTTCTTTCGTTAATCTAATAACATTTCTTGAAAAATGGTGCGTAGAGCACATGCTCATATGCTCCTTATAGACGAGCAGCAGATGCCTGTGGAACATCGCTATATATATATATATATATATATATATATTCTATAAAGAAGATACCTAAGCAAAAAATACATATATAATTTTGACTCACACCTAGTACAACATAGAAAAGGTTATGTATCTACCTGTGTGATCAAAAGGAAAAAAGGTAAAAAATAAAATAAAACAACTGAATGTAGAAGGTGTCGAGAATACTGAGCCTTGGCTTTATCAAGGACCAGCAAAAACTCTGCATTTTCTCACTTCCACAAAGACCTAGTTGGAAATGGGTTTCTGCAAGGCCATAGATGCAAGTAACAATCCCACCTAAAATAGTTTAAAAAATATATATATAAGTCATGTCCTCCTTAGAGTTGCATGACCTAGCACTAGTTAACATTTTCGCTTGCATCCATTAACCTTCCTGGCCCGACCCATACTCTTCATCTGTTACTATTAAACAGAGAGTAGAAGATTAAAGAGAACTCAAGCTGTGAGAGTGACATAATAATTAGAAATGATTTTCAGCCATAACGAAATTCCAAGTTCGTTTGAGAGAGAATTTAAACCTGAAAAACAATGCAAAAGAAATCCAAATTTTACATTGCAATTAAAAAAGGAAATGTTAATTTATAACGAACAGATTTTTTGAAAGAAAACTTGAGTCTAAAACCCCCTACTCTACAACTTATGACAACACAAAAACGAGAATAAGTTAAAGATAATAATTAACTAAAGAAAACTTTGTGAAAGTTATATACCTTAAACAGTTAGTTGCAATATGTACAAAGTATTTCAGCAGTGCTTTAAGTGCATAATTAATTAGTATTAAGAACTTAACTACTTTGAAAAAACAGCGCATAGACAGCGCATAGAAAAGGAACAAGCTAAGCCATCTTCTGTTCCTAGGTACCCCAAAAGACGCTCAAAGTTACAAAGAAAAGAAAGAGTTAAAACCCGCAAAAATGTTAACAGACAAATCAATGCCTAAAAGTTGAAAAGCTAAAAAACGACAGAGAAAAGGTACATGAAGTACAAACATTGAACTTATAAAACCTAGAACCCAAAAACAAGGAAGAGAGCTTACCTCTTGTGTTACAAAAACTTTTCTCCTCACAAGAGAAGAACATGGCTGACCTCTTCTGCCACTCCCTAGACGCTGGGGGGCAGTGAGGGTGGGGCTGATGGCCTCCTCATACAGCAAGAAAACAACGCGCGGAGATTTTAACCAGAGAAAAAAAATATATAAACATAAGACTGTGGATCTGTATGATCAGAAAGAGCAGAATTAACTCTCCAGAATACATGAGAAATATTATAAAATACACGAGCAGTTTATTTAATAATCTTTGCATGTATTAAATCACCTTAGTGAGCTTCTATAGATTAATCAGAATCTTATTAATTTTAATGTTGGTTTTACTATTTTTAGTATAGCTATCCTAGTGATGAATAACTAGTTTTCTTTTTTATTTGTTTTTATTTTCTTTTATAAACGGATTTTTAAGCTTTTTTTGTGATTTTGTTTATATTATTTAATTTTTTGTTTTAATAGGACCGTCATATCCATAGCACTAAGGTTCCTTTAGGTAGTTAATAGGCATCCTCTAGCCAACTTCCTTACGGCTTTGATTGGTCAGAATCATATTATTAACTGTGTAGAAAATTAAAGCAGATCTGCCAACCTTACTCTATTATTCAGAATAATTTTTCTTAAAGTTCTTTTGATGAAAGAAGAAGGAATTTCGTTCTCTAGAAAACTTTCTAATAGTATATTAATGTTGTAATTGAAGTCCAAATTGTTGCTGCAAATTCTTGAAATTCTTAGGACCTGAGAAATTAGTACATTCTCAATTACTTTGGTTGAAATGTTATTATTCCAGTGTAGATATTTAATTACTTTGAAAGGAAAATTAACTCTTTTATCATAGAGGCTAATAGATGGGTTACCTCTGTTGAGCTTAATGCTTAAGTCTAGGAACTCAAGTTCCTGATTACTGTGGTTGGTTTTACATAAGTTAAGAGAGCTAGGATAGATATTATCAAAATCACTCTCTATAACTACTGAATTATTGATACACAGCAGATCATCAATATATCTAAAAGTGTAAAGGTAGTTATCTGAGCAGGTGGGGTGATTTTTAATGAATTTATATTCCTTAAAGAACAGGAATAGATTAGCGATATGCGTGGACGTTGATGTTCCCATTGGAATACCGTTCACTTGCTTATAGAGAGTATTATTATATAAGATATGGTTATTTATTATGCAGCAATTGAGATAAGAGTTCCAAGTTCCTACATCAACAAATTGGTTAAGTTTAAATTCTGCATACAGCTCTTTAAAGGTAGTGATTATATCTGATAGAGGCAGATTAGTATACAGGTTTTCAAAATCATAACTATTAATATCTAGGGGACAAACTTTGAGTATAGTAGAAATTACTTCTGCATTATTATTAATTATCCAAAAATCTCTGTACATCAAGTTAGAACAGTTTCTAATGTGTTTCCAAACCTTCTTTAAGACATCTTCAAAAGCAAGATCTATTTTCTTTTTTATGACTCCTTACTCCACTAGCTATGAACCTGAACTTCACAGGATCCTTATGAAACTTAACCGTTGCAAAAAGAAATGGAAATTCAGGCTCATATCTTCTAGATTGTGGAATTTTAAGTTTCTTGAAGAATGCCTTAAACCGATTTTCTAAACGCTTGGTAGAATAACTTACGGGCTCGTATGTTACTCTATTATTGAGTTCCATAGTTAACAATTCAAAATAGAACTTCTTACAGATAATTGCAAAATTATTGCTAGCTTTATCCGTAGTGGTAAAAATAAATTGGTCTTGCAGTTTGGAGAGTGACCTTTTAGCTTCTCCAGAGAAAAAGAGATTTCTGTCGAAACAAAAGTCCAGACCTGCCAACTCACCGGTGAAGCTATTGATTATATTATATTTCCATTCTGCGAAGGCCTCAATAGGCTGATTGTACGTTAAACTGGTTTTTACGATGTATTTATTTACATCTTGAGTGAAGCTCTCAAGAATCCTTTCTTTGGAAATTGTGAAGGAAGGTCTGAATTTAGAGCCATACTCTAATAAATTCCTAAGCTTTTCATTTTCTACAAAACTCAAGTTTCCGGTGATAATATGGTTGTAATTCTTATCATAGTGAACTGTTTCTTTATGTTCATCACAAGAACAAGTAGTAATTACAGGAATGTAGCTCGAAGAGTTAAGTTTGTAGTTTTTAACTATTGACCCTAAGGTCTTAACATATTTAAAACTTACAATAGACTGGTGCCTGTGGATGGGAAAAAAAATTGCATTAAGCTAGCAATAATTTTGCAATTATCTGTAAGAAGTTCTATTTTGAATTGTTAACTATGGAACTCAATAATAGAGTAACATACGAGCCCGTAAGTTATTCTACCAAGCGTTTAGAAAATCGGTTTAAGGCATTCTTCAAGAAACTTAAAATTCCACAATCTAGAAGATATGAGCCTGAATTTCCATTTCTTTTTGCAACGGTTAAGTTTCATAAGGATCCTGTGAAGTTCAGGTTCATAGCTAGTGGAGTAAGGAGTCATAAAAAGAAAATAGATCTTGCTTTTGAAGATGTCTTAAAGAAGGTTTTGAAACACATTAGAAACTGTTCTAACTTGATGTACAGAGATTTTTGGATAATTAATAATAATGCAGAAGTAATTTCTACTATACTCAAAGTTTGTCCCCTAGATATTAATAGTTATGATTTTGAAAACCTGTATACTAATCTGCCTCTATCAGATATAATCACTACCTTTAAAGAGCTGTATGCAGAATTTAAACTTAACCAATTTGTTGATGTAGGAACTTGGAACTCTTATCTCAATTGCTGCATAATAAATAACCATATCTTATATAATAATACTCTCTATAAGCAAGTGAACGGTATTCCAATGGGAACATCAACGTCCACGCATATCGCTAATCTATTCCTGTTCTTTAAGGAATATAAATTCATTAAAAATCACCCCACCTGCTCAGATAACTACCTTTACACTTTTAGATATATTGATGATCTGCTGTGTATCAATAATTCAGAAGTTATAGAGAGTGATTTTGATAATATCTATCCTAGCTCTCTTAACTTATGTAAAACCAACCACAGTAATCAGGAACTTGAGTTCCTAGACTTAAGCATTAAGCTCAACAGAGGTAACCCATCTATTAGCCTCTATGATAAAAGAGTTAATTTTCCTTTCAAAGTAATTAAATATCTACACTGGAATAATAACATTTCAACCAAAGTAATTGAGAATGTACTAATTTCTCAGGTCCTAAGAATTTCAAGAATTTGCAGCAACAATTTGGACTTCAATTACAACATTAATATACTATTAGAAAGTTTTCTAGAGAACGAAATTCCTTCTTCTTTCATCAAAAGAACTTTAAGAAAAATTATTCTGAATAATAGAGTAAGGTTGGCAGATCTGCTTTAATTTTCTACACAGTTAATAATATGATTCTGACCAATCAAAGCCGTAAGGAAGTTGGCTAGAGGATGCCTATTAACTACCTAAAGGAACCTTAGTGCTATGGATATGACGGTCCTATTAAAACAAAAAATTAAATAATATAAACAAAATCACAAAAAAAGCTTAAAAATCCGTTTATAAAAGAAAATAAAAACAAATAAAAAAGAAAACTAGTTATTCATCACTAGGATAGCTATACTAAAAATAGTAAAACCAACATTAAAATTAATAAGATTCTGATTAATCTATAGAAGCTCACTAAGGTGATTTAATACATGCAAAGATTATTAAATAAACTGCTCGTGTATTTTATAATATTTCTCATGTATTCTGGAGAGTTAATTCTGCTCTTTCTGATCATACAGATCCACAGTCTTATGTTTATATATTTTTTTTCTCTGGTTAAAATCTCCGCGCGTTGTTTTCTTGCTGTATGAGGAGGCCATCAGCCCCACCCTCACTGCCCCCCAGCGTCTAGGGAGTGGCAGAAGAGGTCAGCCATGTTCTTCTCTTGTGAGGAGAAAAGTTTTTGTAACACAAGAGGTAAGCTCTCTTCCTTGTTTTTGGGTTCTAGGTTTTATAAGTTCAATGTTTGTACTTCATGTACCTTTTCTCTGTCGTTTTTTAGCTTTTCAACTTTTAGGCATTGATTTGTCTGTTAACATTTTTGCGGGTTTTAACTCTTTCTTTTCTTTGTAACTTTGAGCGTCTTTTGGGGTACCTAGGAACAGAAGATGGCTTAGCTTGTTCCTTTTCTATGCGCTGTCTATGCGCTGTTTTTTCAAAGTAGTTAAGTTCTTAATACTAATTAATTATGCACTTAAAGCACTGCTGAAATACTTTGTACATATTGCAACTAACTGTTTAAGGTATATAACTTTCACAAAGTTTTCTTTAGTTAATTATTATCTTTAACTTATTCTCGTTTTTGTGTTGTCATAAGTTGTAGAGTAGGGGGTTTTAGACTCAAGTTTTCTTTCAAAAATCTGTTCGTTATAAATTAACATTTCCTTTTTTAATTGCAATGTAAAATTTGGATTTCTTTTGCATTGTTTTTCAGGTTTAAATTCTCTCTCAAACGAACTTGGAATTTCGTTATGGCTGAAAATCATTTCTAATTATTATGTCACTCTCACAGCTTGAGTTCTCTTTAATCTTCTACTCTCTGTTTAATAGTAACAGATGAAGAGTATGGGTCGGGCCAGGAAGGTTAATGGATGCAAGCGAAAATGTTAACTAGTGCTAGGTCATGCAACTCTAAGGAGGACATGACTTATATATATATTTTTTAAACTATTTTAGGTGGGATTGTTACTTGCATCTATGGCCTTGCAGAAACCCATTTCCAACTAGGTCTTTGTGGAAGTGAGAAAATGCAGAGTTTTGCTGGTCCTTGATAAAGCCAAGGCTCAGTATTCTCGACACCTTCTACATTCAGTTGTTTTATTTTATTTTTTACCTTTTTTCCTTTTGATCACACAGGTAGATACATAACCTTTTCTATGTTGTACTAGGTGTGAGTCAAAATTATATATGTATTTTTTTGCTTAGGTATCTTCTTTATAGAATGTGAATTCTGAATTTTCAAAACTGCTGCGTTGCGCGTTTTGATTTTCAGGTTATTTTGCACCCTTCTGTTTTAAATTCTAAAATTTTTTCCTTAGTCTTCAGTTTTGCTCTTTAGTATATATATATATATATATATATATATATATTAAACTGTTGCGCTTATCCAGAGGAGTAAACCAGGGAGGTGAAAGCGGGTGGCTGCCCCAGGAGCAGCAAAGGACGACGCAAAATTCACTACGTACAATCTGATTGAAATTGGAATTGAAACAGTTTCTGGTACTGTTTTTCGTGCCGTCATTTGTGTATTTCCAGAATTGTCTTATATTAGGTGTGCAACTTAATTATCGGCCCCTAACAGCAAGCGATCACAGAACGTCGGCAAATGCAAATATAGCTGTGTGCGATAATGGCTGATTGCAGCGCCTTCCAACAGCTTTCCAGGCAACCGTATCCGCTCACAGCTGTAGTGACAGAAGGGACGAAAGTTGACGGTGAAAGCAATGTCGTTCGAGAAGCAACATTTGAGGCACTGCCTCCTGTTCACGTTTCAGCTGGGAAAAAGTGCCGCGGAAGCCCAGCAAATGATCTGTGTTGCTTTGGGTGAGGCTGCTGTGTCCTACAGTACGAGTAAGAAGCAGTTCAGCGGTTTAAGCAGGGAAATTTCTATCACCGTGATGCATAACGTCCGGGACAGCCACAGAAAGTTGACGATGAGGAACTGGAACAACTGTTGGACGCAGATCCCTGTCGCACACAGAGCTCACCAAGGAACTCTGAGTAACGCGGTAAGCCATTGTAAAGCGCCTGCACAAACTTTGACGGATTCACAAGGAGGGCCGTTGGGTGCCCCACCAACTCACCGCTGCAAAGAAGTCTAGGCGCTACGATGTTGCTGTGTCCTTGCTCTCCAGATTCAAGAAGAAGGATTTCATCCACAAGATTTTGACCTGTGATGAGAAGTGGATCCTCTGCGATAATCCTAAGCGGCGCAAATCGTGGGCTTAACCAGGTCAGCTTACCACCAATACCGCCAAACCGAATATCCATTCCAGGAAGTTGTTGCTGGGCATATGGTGGGATCAGCGCGGTGTCATACAATATGAGTTGCTCAAACCTGGTGAAACGGTCAATGCTGAGCGTTACTGTCAGCAACTCATTCGTGTGAGTGACGCACAGGAGGCGAAAAGGTCAGACTCCGGCAAGGGCAGAAGGTTGGTCCTGTTGCTTCAGGATAACGCGCGTCCTCACACCGCGGAAACGACTTTAAACACGATCACCGACCTGGGATGGGAGATTTTGTTCCACCCGGCGTATTCTCCAGACTTCACCCCGTCGGATTATCACCTCTTTCGCTTCCTGCAACATCACCTGAGTGATACGTACGCACTTCACTTCTGTCGAGGAGGTCCACACAAGTATTGATGACTTTATTAACTCGAAACAGTCCTCTTTTTTTCCGCAGTGGCAATGGGCAGCTCCCTGACCGATGGCTCAAATTTATCCAACACGACAAGGATTATTTCCCAGATTAGGTACGTATTCGGTTTGCTATAAATTTGCTGTCAACGTGTCGTGCCTGTGACCAATAATTAAGTTGCACACCTAATATATTGAAGAACATCTATCTCCTAGGATGCTTCCAACGGAGGCCCAGACCATTCCTCCAAATTTTCACCTTCACTAATATGACAGTCATTTCCAAATACGCACTTTTTGCGACACAATTATATGAAGTGTGGACATTGTTTTTCTCCGTAAGTTTGTAAAATTGATCAGGTTAACTAAAGTTATTACAACTTTATTTGAATATACTTACAAGGGTTGTCCAAAATAATTGAGACACCTCGCTGAAAACAGTGACTTTGGTATGTGCTGCTTTTTGAGTAAAACGAACATGTAGCCACAATTTATTTTATTTTATTTTTTTGTAAAAAAGTGTTGCTTATAGTCTCAATGGTCTGTCCGATTGCATTGTAAATCGGTGTTTGCATAATTTCGTTCCAGGTGAAGGCACTATTAGTGACCTGTCGGAGTTCCAAAGAGAAGACAAAGTGATCCAAATATTGGCAGATTGTAGGGGCCAGTCTAGTTGGCGCGTCTGTAATTACAGTGGCACAGGTATTAGGATATTGAAAGGTACCGTGTCGAAGGTCATGACAGCATACACTGTTCACGGCTAAACGTCATCTGCGAGACAACTGTGGAAGGAAAACCAAACTCACTTCAAGAGACAGGAGGACATTAAAGAGGATTGTGACCACTAACAGGAAGACCACGGCGACGAAAGTGACTGCTCAGCTTAATGCACATCTCCAAAACCCAGTGTCGACCCATACCGGGCGAAGGAAATTGCATAAGCACAATATTTACGGCAGAGCTGCGATTGCAAAACCCCTGGTGTCACAGGGGAATATGAAACGGAGACTACAGTGGTGCCAGGAACATAAAACGTGGACTGCGGATCAATGGAAACATGTCTTGTTTGCCGATGAATCAAGTTCCTCAGTATTTCCCACCACAGGACGGGTTTACGTGTGGAGAACCCCCGCAGAAGCCGACAACCCAGACTGTCTCCTTCCTACTACAGTGAAGCATGAGAGCGGTTCCGTAATGGTTTGGGCCATGAGACTGGATAAACACAAAAGAGACGTTAAACTGAAAAAAACTGTCCACAGCATTAGCCAGAGCAGCCAGTCACCACCCCTAAACGGGACAACTTGATAAAGATTGCTCCTTATTTGGGCCCTAAAACCACAATGCTCCGCAAGACTGGATCAACAATAACACCTGCAATGAAGATGTTTCCACAGAACTTTCTTACACGTGGCGCGCACTACTCCGTGACATCGGATAGTGATTTTATTTCCTCACATGCTTTGAACGGACGGGCCTCATGTCAACTTTCAATGTACCATGTTTGAATTTAATGGTTTTATAACTTTAGTTTATCTCAGACGCTACTTCAGTCTGGTGAAGCCACCCGTAATGGTGAAAGTCTACTTATGTAAATATTCATTACACCAATTAAACGGATTTTTACTTTCTAATTCTTTAAGTGCTTATTTTACAGAATAGTTCACGAATAACTGAATTTTCGAAAAATCCGTGCTTTATGGGAGGCAAAACATTTGATAGTAATCGATGTTCCCGGGAATTGTTTTTTGAAAATCTGAGTCGCCTTCAAACTAAGGGAAATATCGTGGCTCACATTCCTGACAGGCGGCGAAAAGTAAATGAATCTGCTTCCCGTATTTCAAAGCGGGATTCCGTGATGTGTAAGTACAGTGGTGCGCAAAAGTATTTGTCAACCTGCGAAAACCGTGAATTTTTAAGTTTAACTTTTTTTTAACTAATTTTCATGGCAGTTTCATCGGCTACATGTCATTACACGCGAAATTTAACGAATTTCAAAAATGTATTAGTTTTTCTTGTATATCTACTTTCTGTTCTTAAGATATAACATAAAATATGGGGTTTGACAAACACATTGAAATTCACGTTAGCTGCGTATCAGTTGTTACAGCCAATCATAGAATAATTTTCCCTGATTGGCTGTTTCTTGATGCTATCCTAATCCTACTCCAGCGTTTATAAGGGTTAACCCAGAGCATTGGGCCCGCGGATGGCCTGGTGGGCAACGTTCTTGACTGCCACGGAGAAACCTCAGGTTCGATCCCCCTCCCTTCCTTTAAAAACCTTGTTTCAGCTACAAGAAATGAGACTAATAGGTCTGGAAGTTTAGGTTACCTGCCTAATTGCAGAGATTCTAGTAGTGTTCTCGACACTTCAAATAATATTCGCACTGCCTCCCCTTTCCCCCCCCCCACCCAAAATCGCTAAAATTCAGCACGCTTTGATCATCAATACTTAGGCCCACTCCATGTCTCTTTCCATTTTTTTCGATCCAGAGAAGAGGCATACTGTTAGCCCCCATAACCCCTGTATTACGGGAGTTGTGGGGGGGGGAGTTATGCTGTTAGGGCCTCAAACCTCAGAAGTGATTTCACAATAAAAAAAAATTGCGAAAAGTGCATATAAAGCGGGTTATTTTTAAAATAAACTCATATGAAGCGAGGAAATTTTTGACAGCAGCATTGAATGAAGTATTAAAACAAAGGAATTTTCTGTATTTTTTCAATAAAATATTTGGAAACAATATTCGCTATTTTAGTTTATAAAAACTGGATGACGGGAAAACTATTTCAAGCAACTTGAGATCTCTTTTCACAGTCGTAGTAATATATTTCTCGTACATGTATTTTAACAAGTGAATGTGAAAGATATCAGTTCGAAAGTTTTATACCAATGAGGATAAGGTAGAAAATTTTCGAAATGATATAAGGCGGGGGGCGGCTCTAGCCCCCTTCTAACTTTTCACCTGCCCTTCAGAAGAGTTCAAACATTTCGCCTGCATACCGAATACAGTGATTTCATGTTTCAGCAAACTTAGACGAATACGCGTAATTCTTTTTAGACAACACCGTTGTATAGTTAGCAATACACTTTACTTATCTCAGGTCGAAAGTTGAATCTCAAACGTCAAAACACCAAAATACGAGAAAAAAAATGATGGACAAGCCTAAATCTTTGAAAGAAAAAAAAAAATTAGGGGATTTTTACTTGCCCTTTGTTATGAATTAAGCTAAGTCCGTATGAAACGCAAATTTTAGGTAAAAATTTCTATCAAACGGCACAAGATAGTGCCCTTATCCAATAAATAACTTATTGCCTTATTAGCCCCCCCCCCCCACACACACACACATACACTTTGAGCCGCCACAGCTGTGTGGTGGTCTGAAACGCTGGCTTCCGATTATTCTTACGAGATGGGTTAGAGATCTATTCGCGCATAAAGAATAAGGGTTATGTTTGTCTTATAGGACTGGCTCTCTTTCCTGGAACTAGTGGCCTTATGTTATTAGGAAGGGGTGTCAAAAAAAAAATAATAATAAAAGACCCTCAGCTTTGAATGCTGGGGTCGTCACTACTAACTTCTCCACTGCAGCTACCAGTTAAATCTTAAATTTCCATTAATTTGGTTTTTAAATAATCCCTTCCCCCTCGCTCACTTATTTTTTCGTAGGAGGAGTGCGGAGAAATATTTAGCGACAAATGGCCTTAAAGCTGTGCCAGAAACTTTATAATTTGACCTTTAACGAGAAATGCAACTCCCTCAGCTTTAGCACACGTTGCCCCTGGAGCAGCGAAAATACAAAAATCACTACTTCCGACAGATGTATGTGCAGGTCGTCATGCAGTGATCGTAAAAGTTTTACATAGTCTTCTGTTAACATCTAGTCTGAGAAAAAAAACAAGACAGATACAATGATGTAAAGGAGAATAAGAATTCTTGGAACAGAGCCGCGTGAAATGTCAATATGGCAACGACTTCTCAGACAAAACACACACACACACACACACACACACACACACACACACACGCATATTGAGATGAGCGTTGCAATACTGTTTGCTTCGTCATGTTTTGGGTGGATTCCAGGCCGCAGACGTTGGCGTTGAATATCCTCCGCTTTCACTGCTATCTGCTGGAGAACACACACACACACAATGATGTCGTTCAAAATATTCACGCCCCCACGGCCTCAACGTATTCCGTTTAAACAGCTACAGACTGTTGTTTACAAGAAATCATCAATACGATTCACTCATAACTCCAGAACCATTAATAAACAGTGGCGTCGCTAGGAATGATGGATTGGGAGGGGGGGGGGGTTAAGCCCATCCGTTATATAACTTTTGAAACAATATTTTCAAAAAACACCGAGAAGCAAAGATGTGCAGCTCGACGAAAGCTATCTAAAGTACCCTGATTTAGTGCTTCTTTCAGGCATACATCCAGGGGGGCAAAGCCCTCCCAGAAACGACCCCCCAAGACATTTTAGGTTACCGAACCAAATTTTAATAAACTCAGGCTATGATGACAAAGGAAGTTTAGTTTCTTTTTATGCTACAAATATTTCTCCAATTATATTTTTTTAAATATTTGTTCAAATGGTACTAGTTAATTTATTTTATTAAAAAGTGTATTACGACGCATGATATTCTTCAAAATATAATAAGTAGACTAATGATACCTAATTGTCTGGAAATCGTGATTTAGGATCAAGAGTGCGTTGAATGCATTTTAATAGATAAACATTTCAAACCTGCGGTCCCCCCTCCTTTAGCTGAAAAAAGTTTTATTCCTGAAATGTTTGAAGAAGTAATTACTATTACAGGGACGTATATAGACTTTTTCTTGGGGGGGGGCGAAAAAAAGAAGTTTTTTAAATCCACCATCTGGAACAAAATTAAAGTTAATGAAAAATTGAAGCATTTTTTTTCTAATGTAAGTTAATACATTTTTATAAAATTAAGGCATTTTTTTTGCATTTTAACCAAAAAAAAAAAACCATTTCGGGGGGGGGGGGGGGAGCAAGGCCTCTAAATGCGCCCTTGTGCTAGATATATAACAATTACTTCCATATATATAAAATAGTAGTTAAAATTGTATACGTATATATAGCAAATGGAAAACTTGCCCCCTCTAAGGTGTTCCATTTGCCCCCCCCCTGGCCAAAAAGTTCTGGAAGAAACACTGCCCTGATTTACGTCAGTTATTTATAAAACTGGAATAATGTTGAACCTTATACATACTAGATTTTCCCTCTGTATCCCAGGACAATTGTCTGAAACTGAATTTGAATAAAATCGACAATAGAGCATTTTTATCTGGAATATATTTCTTGTGTTAGAGAGCTCATGCACACAGTGACTACTTGGGTTAAAGACCGTTGTTTGACGCTGTTTTCCAAGAGAAGTATTTCGCGGTGCTATTTTTTAAAACAAATTTCATCCTAGTAGCTCTGAAAGTATAGCTTGCAGCGGACAAAAAAAATAGCGGTGCCGGATGAACAATTTTTCAGTTGCTATTCGTTGTTTATAAAACAACGTGGTCAGAGCGATGACATCGTATATTTACATTTATCAAATGCGCTTAATTGAGAAGAATACGTAGCGACATTTATGTAAAAAAAGAATATCATACGACACTTCTCCACTCTCAACGCCCTTATTCTATTTCACGCCCGATGACCAAACATATCCACCAATAAACTACCGTAACGAGAAATGCGCTAATACGCCACCAAAATCCCTTTACCCCGTGAAACAAAGGCCTTCCCACTTAGTGGAAACTTCTGCTCCCTTTCATGCTGTTTTTTATTACCCTAGCAAAGATTCCTTTTCACATGAATATTACCGTTTCCGACAAGCTGTTGCAGTTGCTGTCGTACATCGTTCCTTCAGTCTTTTGGCATAAGGCTGATTCTCAGGGTTCTGCCTTTTTTGTTAGCTTGGGACTGACGGTAAGCACCTCCACGATACTCCCACCCTAGTAAAACAATGAAGTTGTTTGACGTACTGTTCCCTAATGGCCTTACCCCTGCAGAGACCAGGCGGCGAGATTACCCCAACTAGAGTGACGTTATCTTAATGCTGTGACACCTGACCCCCCCCCCCGCGCCCCCCTCATCGCAAAAAAAAGGGGAGTCGGAGGAAGTTTTTTTTTTGCTTTGACACCAAAATATTTAAGAAAATTCCCCATTAGCCCCCCTCCCTTTTTTTTTTTTTGTAAAGTGGGAACATATTACGTAGGTAAAGGCAAGTTAATAAAAGAAAATGTTTATTTTGATTGGGAGGGCTTGATCCCCGAAAAATTGGTCTAACGACGCCACTGCTAATAAATAATATATGCAACATAACGCACACACTGAATCACAGACGTCTCCAAATGGGTGCGAAGGTAAGCTACAGCCCACCCTGAAATTTGTCTTGCCCACCCTGCCAGCCGCACACCCAATTTACAGAGTGCCATTTTTCGATTTCTTTAAAACTTTAAAATATAAATCTGGATCATGAAAGAAATACGGGATTACACCATATAATGCAAATTTTTTGAAGTTGACAGTCCGATTTTTGGTGTAAATGTGACAAAGATGGCAAGTCAGATAATATCCGAAAACTTGAAAATTTCATCGTCCTGGAGCGGGACACGAATCCGCGTCTTCCAGAAAGCGCCCGGGTATACTAACCACTACACAACCCAGAACGACCAAGTCTCAAGTTTCCGATTAATTTGAATATAACCGTCACAGGATTCGCTAGTCGAAGCAACCGGCATTCATGTTTAGCGAATATATCTCGAAAACATCTATACAGTATCTGGGAAACGTGGGTTCGAGTCCCGCTCCAGGACGATGAAATTTTCAAGTTTTCGGATATTATCTGACTTACCATCTTTGTTACATTTACACCAAAAATCGGATTGTCAACTTCAAAAAATTTATATTTTCTGGTGTAATCCCGTACTTCCTTCATGATTTATCTGCTCCTCCGGGCAATTCACGGGATAGGATTCTTAAACCTCCAGATTCGCTAAACACGAATGCTATTTGCTTCGAGTTTGCGAATCCTGTGACGGTTATATTTTCAAATTAATCGGAAACTTGAGACTTGGTCGTTCTCGTTGTGTAGTGGTTAGTATACCCGGGTGACGCGGATTCGGGTCCCGCTCCAGGACGATGAAATTTTCAAGTTTTCGGATATTATCTGACTTACCATCTTTGTTACATTTACACCAAAAATCGGATTGTCAACTTCAAAAAATTTATATTTTCTGGTGTAATCCCGTACTTCCTTCATGATTTATCTGCTCCTCCGGGCAATTCACGGGATAGGATTCTTAAACCTCCAGATCCGCTAAACATGAATGCTGGTTGCTTCGAGTTTGCGAATCCTGTGACGGTTATATTTTCAAATTAATCGGAAACTTGAGACTTGGTCGTTCTGGTTGTGTAGTGGTTAGTATACCCGGGTGACGCGGATTCGGGTCCCGCTCCAGGACGATGAAATTTTCAAGTTTTCGGATATTATCTGACTTATCATCTTTGTCCCATTTACACCAAAAATCGGATTGTCAACTTCAAAAAATTTATATAAATCTGGATTTTGTGGAGTAATAATAAGTGTGTTTTTCGTCGTGTAGCCCTACGTATTTCCCATAGGAAGTGCTTTGTTTAAGTCTCCGTAGAAAAGTTATCAAAACATCTCCAGTGCCATGAAAATGCAGTTATTCTGCACTCTTCCAAACCCTTAGTTTAAACCTTTTTTTTTTCTTTTTATGTTTGTATGGCCAAGGGCGAATGGACACGGTGGATAGGAATTCACCGAAGAAGGTTATTACTAATTGCTCTGCTGTTTTGTTTGTGCTTCCAAGCAGGAGGTACCAACACGAAAAGTGGAGTCTACTCTACCATGCCACCTCGGTGACGCTGTGGTCCAAGTGCTGGTTTTTGACTATTCGTCCGAGATGGGTCTGGGTTTCAAATCCCGGTGAGGCATGGATATTGTGTTTGCCATAAGGAACAGGCTCTCTCCTTTCCCTGGAACCAGTGGTCCCAAATTAGAGACTGAAGACTACTTATAGCCCATTAAGGAGTGGCTCAGGGTGGTAGGGGCTGCGGCTGGCCTAGTGGTCAACGTTCGTGACTGTCACGGAGAAAACCTCGGGTTCGATCCCAGGTAGGTACGAACGCCCGAACCACTAAATAGCCCCGTGCGTCGGATAGGCACGTTAAGCCGTCGGGACCCCTGGTACTGCCCCCTCCCCGGTTATAATAAGGGCGTCTTCCTCCGCATTTCTACCTCGCTTCCGTATCACTTTCCTATCGGGCACTCTAGCCCAAATCTCCTAGCTTCCTATTTCTAAGGGTTGTTTAAGACATGGTGGTCAGACACTCTTTAAAATCCTCTACATCTGATCAGGATGGTCATTTAACCCGCAAAGTAAAAAAATTATAGGACAGTGAGGCAGCAGGACATGGCTGACGACAGCTTTAGAAGAGAGGAGTGCAAGATAAGGTCGCTGGCTTGAAGGAAGGAAGTTAATGAGGGTTTAATGCTTGTGTCTGCGTGTCACGACGTTAAAATTTGATTTAGATAAAGAAAAAGGTAATTTTCCTTTAAGGCTGTCTTTGATGAGTATAAGAGAAATTCTATCCTATATCTGCATTGTAAATTCTTTTGTACACATTTACTCGAAGACTTGCTTTGTAGTGTTTGAAATTTTTAGCACAAATAAAAACGACCTATAGCTAATATGGAAGTGAGAAAATGCAGAGTTTTTGCTGGTCCTTGATAAAGCCAAGGCTCAGTATTCTCGACACCTTCTACATTCAGTCGTTTTATTTTATTGTTTTTTTATCTTTTCGCCTTTTACTCACACAGGTAGATACATAACCTTTTCTATGTTGTACTTGGTGTGAGTCAAAATTATATATGTGTTTTTTTTTGCTTAGGTATCTTCTTAATAGAATGTGAATTCTGAATTTTCAAAACTGCTGCGTTGCGCGTTTTGATCTTCAGGTTATTTTGCAACTTTCGTTTTAAATTCTAAAGTTTTTCCTTAGTCTTCAGTTTTGCTCTTAAGTAATATGTGCCACAGTTATAATTCCGAAAAAATTGTTAGAATTTTTTTTTTTTTTTAATTCAATTTACCTGACTCGAAAGTATTCCAATTTGGGCGCTAAATGGCGCGATAAGTTAGATCAGCAGTGTTTGAAAGAAACGAAACCTCTCATTTTTATCTGATTTTTTTGAATTATCTGGGTCAATTAGAAATAATTAAATGGAGCCAAAAGTGAGACTGGAATGTCTTCCATAAATCATCTTAAATCCTATTTTACGTTCGTTTTTTGAAGAGAAAATGTGTACATTATCAGAGAACCCCTGAATTTGAGCTATAGAAACTCCGCCTACCTACTAAGCTCCACTCCCAAATAACGTCATTGGTTAAAGCGTAACAGGGCTTATTTGTGTTTTCATTGTGGAGCCAACGAGACAACGCTACCATTCTGAATATGGCGAGGTCTGCAGTGATTTGCTGACGCCAACTTCTGGGACAGTTCCTCAAGACGTAAGCCACGCTCAAGGAATGATTTTTTGCGCCATCTATCGTAGAAAATGAACCCTAACACTCATTCAAAAACACCCTTAAAGAAATTGTGCAAGTAAGGAAAAGTGCAAAATTTTTAAAAGCAATTAAAACAATGCATCCACAGCAGGAAAAAAGTTGAAAGGCACATTGTACCAACACTTGTATCTTACAGTAAATAATACTAGCCCACTAGAATAATACTCGCCCACTAGAATAATACTCGCCCACTATGATTGCCAAATGTAACGACGTCCTTGCACTGAATGACCATTTCATTAGGAAGACCTTCACGAGATCTACACTGCGGGCCACCCAAAATGCAACACCAAGAAGGACATGAGATAGCAAAGCCAGATTTACTGGACACATAACAACACATACAGAGATTAAACGGTTGAGCTTACAGGCCCGTGCGACTTGCGCAACACGCAGACATCAATAGTTCGTGTGGCCCCCATGGCTGGCAATAACTGCCACTACACGCCGCGGCATCGAACGAAAGAGGCTTTGGATATGGGTTTGGGGTATGTCGGTCCAGGCTGCTTCCATACGTTGCCACAGTTCATCAGGCGTAGCCGCGGGTGGTGCTTGCCGGGCCAATCGGTTACCGATCAGCGACCAGACGTGTTCGATGGGCGACATATCTGGAGAACAGGCGGGCCACGGCAGCAGTGAAACCTGGTGGGCCGTGAAGAATTATTGCACGATGCGAGCCACGTGTGGGCGCGCATTGTCCTGTTGAAACGTTAATGCTGGCAGGTCCTGCAGGTAAGGGAGGACTACAAGCTCCAAAACGTTGGAGATATAGCGGTGGCTGTTGAGTGTACCGGCGATGCGTACCAGAGGGGTGTGGGTGTCATATCCAATTGCTCCCGATACCATAACGCCAGGCGACGGACCGGTACGCGATGTATAATGCAGGCGTCATACAGTCTCTCGCCGCGGTGCCTCCACACGCGGATCCGACCATCGCAGTGTTGCAGGCGGAAGCGATATTCGTCGGAGAAGACAATGTTGTGCCATTCCGTTGACCAGGTGCGGCGTTCAACGGCCCATTGCTGCCGCACTCGCCGGTGGTGTAATGTCAATGGCAATCGGAGCAATGGGCGCCGTGCGACAAGTCCCCGCTCCTGCAGACGACGTCGAACGGTACGTGCTGACATAGGTTGTTGCGCAACACACCGTAATTCCTGCGCTAACGTTCGTGATGTCGCGGTGCGAGCCGTCAATGCCCGCCGCACATGTTTGTCCTCTCGCTCGGTTGTGTGCCGCGGCAATAGCTCACGTCGGTCCGTCCGTCCCTCCTGCACCCACCAAATCCATACTCGCCTCACTGTGACTGGATGTCGTCCCACACGGGCGCCGATTTCTCGGTACGATAAACCGCTGTCGGGATAAGCCACTATTCGTCCTCTGTCGAACTCCGAAACGTGCTGGAATGACTGCCGTATTCTGTGACGAGGCATCACGAAGCTTCCCACGCACAGGTCCGGTAGCACAACACACTTCCACTACTTACACCCCTCCTTCTGTGCACCCTTCTTATAGTGCTTCTCGGTGGCGTGCCGGGCGCACATGATTTGAATATGCCCTGCAATGCTAATCGTTTGCATGTCCTTTCGCGGACGACGCATGCTGCGAATTTCTGGCCAATCAGATGCTTCCTTCTTGGTGTTGCATTTTGGGTGGCCAGCAGTGTATAATACACTGAAGAGTAATTGAATCAGAGACAGCTGACGTTATGCAAATGTGGCGCTGTGGGCGGCCCTGTAAACTGAAACGACATATGCAGCGATCCGACAATATAAATAGTGATGTGTCGGGAATCAGTACGAGTCGGACTCAGTATGGGTAAGACGAAGGATCTAAGCGCATTTGATCATGCGCAAATTGTCGGGGCCCGACGAATGGGTCATTTCATCTCGGAAGTCCTGCAGGCACTGGGATTTTCACGACCCACTGTGTCACGGGTGCACCGTGAGTACATCGAATCCGGTAAAGCCATCCCAGCAAGTGCTAACTGCCGTGGACAACAGCGTGTGGATGAGCAGGGTCATCGTCGGCTAGCTCGCATTGTAACAGCTGATAGACGGGCCACAGTGCAAGAAATCCCTCGGCAATCTAACGCTGGTGCACAAAAACGTGTAAGCAACCATACCATCCAGAACCATCTCTTCGCTATGTGGTACAGAAGCCATCGTCCCACGAGGGTACCGCTGCTGACCGCACATCACAGGGTGCAAAGATTAGCATGGGTGCGGGAACATTGCCACTGGACCTTAGACATGTTGGAAAATGTTGCCTGGACTGATGAGTCGAGATTCACGTTGGTACATGTGGATGGCAGGATACGAGTACGGCGCAAACCACATGAAGCGATGGATCCTTCTGGCCAGCAGAATACTCTTCAAGCTGGTGGGGGTGGCATTCCCGTCTGGGGACTGTTTACGTGAACTGAAATGGGACCCCTGGTACGTGTGATATCGTCCCTCATAGGTCAACGTTACCGGGATATCCTGGACCACCATTTGCTCAATGTTTGTGCGTCTTCAACATCCCACTGGGGACCTCATCCTGCAACAAGACAATGCACCGTGCCATCGCTCCCGAATTGTATCCAAATGGTTGGATGAACACTCCACCGACGTGACCTAGCTTCCTTGGCCAGCTAGGTCACCTGACCTCAATCCCATTGATCACATCTGGGATGCCATAGAGGGAGATGTTCGAGGCTCTGACCCCCAACCCCCTCCATCAAATCTTCGTGAACTGTGGGAGCTTGTTCAGGGGTCGTGGATCCGTATGGCTTCCCAACGCTTCCGGTGTCTTGTCGAGTCCATGCCGAGACGAATCGCCGCCGTCATCAGGGCGAAATGTGGTGCTACACGTCACTAGACCGGTATCTCTAATTCAATTGCTCTTCAGTGTAAAAGTGTGTGTGTGCCTTGGGTGATGAATCCAGCGATCTAGTCGGCCACGGCAGAAGTCGAACGTTGTTATCCTTTAAGAAGACACGTGCTGTCGCTACAACATGCGGTGTGGCACTGTCCTGCTGAAATATGGCCCCAGGGACGTTCTGCAGGTACGGAAGAGCCACCTACCGTAGAATGCTATTGACGTGAATGCACCCGTTATGGGGGTACGAGCTCTGACGAAAGATGACTGTTTTCGTAACCGATAGCACCCCAGGCTGTAATGCCTCATATTAGCCTGGTACGAATACACTCTTCCTGACGTGTTTCCCCCTGTCGTCGGCGGACACAAAAGCGGCCGTCATTTTCGCTTAAGCAGAAGCAAGTTTCTTTCGAGAACACTATGTTGTGCCATTCGCCACCCCTTTCCATAGGCGTGTCCACGGGGGTGCAGGGAGTGCGGCTGCAACCCCCCCCCCCTTAGCACTTGCATTTATTACGACAAATCTGCAAAACTCGGGAGAAATTAATATTTTTGCCAATTATTTGTAAATTAAAAGCATTATTAATATACTTATCAGCAGAAGAATATTGCGTTGTACCCAGCCCTTCGCTTTACAGCTTCTCGTATTCTTTATCCCTTTGCCAACATTAGATCAGAATACCGAGCAATCAGAAAGTTAGCCGATTTTTTTTTTTACTTATTTACAGCAAATTGATGAGTTATAATTTAAATAGTTTTTTTAACTTTCTGCTTTTACTTAATCCCTGTAACTAGTGCTCCTGTGAGAGAGGCTTCTGAAAACTTTCATTCGAAAAGACAAAACTGCGTTATACAATGACACAGGAAAGGCTGAGCTCATTGATGGTACTGCGTATTAAACAATCACTAGCTATTTCCACACAGTTGGAAGATTTGATTGACGAATTCCGAAACATGGTTCCATTTTACCGAAGAATGTCGTTGTAAATACAATGTGAATACATTTGTTTCTTTTCTGATTTCATAAGACGTACAGATAATAACCTCGCCTGGTTTTATTTTTTGACTGGGTCATTCGATTATATTTTAAAATGAAACTAGCACATCTTTAGTAATTTTTCATGTGCATTCTAATGAAATAGCTTTTGACGAACCACGGCGTTACGGCGCACAGACTTCAAAATTTTAAATGGAAGGGAATATTGTGTGACATGTCGTTAGAAAGTTTGTTTCGTTAGATATCCAAATCCAGCATCATTTCAAAAATTCATCCACCAATTCAAAAGTTAGACAAATATGAAGGAGGGGTGTATAAAAACTCCCTCTGTGCAAGCATCATGATTGTAACAATATAGTTTAAATTTTATGTTTTATAATAAGAGCCAGATAATAAGAACAACCTTTTTATGACGTATCATTAAGCTTTTGAAATACAGCTCCTCTCTGCCCCCCAAATCTGAATTCCTCATTACTTCACCGTTTTCTTTTGCTTTTTTACGCTTTCCAACCGTAGGTTGAAGAAGCGTATATGCTCCATCTTTGTCCGTCCGTCCGCACGATAACTCACGTGAAAATGGTTCGATTTCGACGAAATTTTAGTATGTGGTAGGGGACCACCTGGGGACGAACCCTATTGAAAATGGGTGAAATAGGGTCAAAGGTCAGGACATAGGAGCTGGATCCATTTCATTGCCTCTATGCGTCATAACTTGCGTAAAAATGATTCGATTTCGATGAAATTTTAGTATGTGGTAGGGAACCACCTGGGCACGAGACCTATTGAAATTGGGTGGAATAGGGTCAAAGGTCAGGACATAAAAGCGGGATCCATTCCATTGCCTTTATGCGTCGTAACATGCGTAAATATGGTTCGATTTCGATGAAATTTTAGTATGTGGTAGGTAACCACCTGGGCACGAATCCTATTGAAAATGGGCGAAATGGGGTCAAAGGTCAGGCAGGTCATAAGAGCGGGATATATTCCATTGCCCTTATGCGTCATAACTTGCGTAAAAATGGTTCGATGTCGATGAAATTTTAGTATGTGGTAGGGAGCCACTGGGGACGAACCCTATTGAAAATGGGCGAAATGGGGTCAAAGGTCAGGACACTAGAGTGGGATCCATTCCATTGCCCTTGTGCATCATAATGTAACTAAAATGCTTGGATTGCGACAAAACTTTATCATGTTGTTCCGGAGGTATAGTAACCGGTTCTGTTGAATATCAACGAAATGGGATCAAAGATCATTGCAAAAAAGCCAGATTTATTCCGCAGCCATTATTCTCATAACTTGCGTAAAACTGCTTCTATTGCAACAAAACTATCATGTTGCTCCGGAGGTATAGTGAACTGGTTCTGTTGAATATAATCGAAATGGGGTCAAAGGTCAGGACACAGGAGCGAGATTTATTCCACAGCCATTATCCACATACCTTGAGTAATAATTTCTGGTATGTTGGAAAGCGTATCATAATCAATGTTTTGCATGATTTTACTAACTTGTTCTTTTTTATTGCTGGCAGGATCTTTTTTTAAACCTGCGTCATGCTCCCCCGCATTGTTGCAACCCTGCGCACGCCTATGCCCCTTTCCCTTGGTTCGGAGCACCATTGTAGCCTGGCAGTTCGTTGCTGCTATGTCAAAGGTAGACTGAGGGGAAACCGACGAGCTTGCATCCCTGACTAATAACTGGCGAGCCTAATAAACATAATAGCCTGAGGGGAAACCAACGAGCCTGCAGCTCCGACTCTAATAACTATCGAGCCTAATAATATAATAGCCTGTGGGGAAACCGCCGAGCTTGCAGCCCTGACTAATAACTGGCGAGCCTAATAAACATAATAGCCTGAGGGGAAACCAACGAGCCTGCAGCTCCGACTCTAATAACTGGCGAGCCTAATAATATAATAGCCTGTGGGGAAACCGACGAGCTTGCATCCCTGACTAATAACTGGCGAGCCTAATAAACATAATAGCCTGAGGGGAAACCAACGAGCCTGCAGCTCCGACTCTAATAACTGGCGAGCCTAATAATATAATAGCCTGTGGGGAAACCGACGAGCTTGCATCCCTGACTAATAACTGGCGAGCCTAATAAACATAATAGCCTGAGGGGAAACCAACGAGCCTGCAGCTCCGACTCTAATAACTGGCGAGCCTAATAATATAATAGCCTGTGGGGAAACCGACGAGCTTGCAGCCCTGACTAATAACTGGCGAGCCTAATAAACATAATAGCCTGAGGGGAAACCAACGAGCCTGCAGCTCCGACTCTAATAACTGGCGAGCCTAATAATATAATAGCCTGTGGGGAAACCGACGAGGTTGCATCCCTGACTAATAACTGGCGAGCCTAATAAACATAATAGCCTGAGGGGAAACCAACGAGCCTGCAGCTCCGACTCTAATAACTATCAAGCCTAATAATAGCCTGTGGGGAAACCGACGAGCTTGCATCCCTGACTAATAACTGGCGAGCCTAATAAACATAATAGCCTGAGGGGAAACCAACGAGCCTGCAGCTCCGACTCTAATAACTGGCGAGCCTAATAATATAATAGCCTGTGGGGAAACCGACGAGCTTGCAGCCCTGACTAATAACTGGCGAGCCTAATAAACATAATAGCCTGAGGGGAAACCAACGAGCCTGCGGCTCCGACTCTAATAACTGGCGAGCCTAATAATATAATAGCCTGTGGGGAGACCGACGAGCTTGCATCCCTGACTAATAACTGGCGAGCCTAATGAAACATAATAGCCTGAGGGGAAACCAACGAGCCTGCAGCTCCGACTCTAATAACTATCGAGCCTAATAATATAATAGCCTGTGGGGAAACCGACGAGCTTGCAGCCCTGACTAATAACTGGCGAGCCTAATAAACATAATAGCCTGAGGGGAAACCAACGAGCCTGCAGCTCCGACTCTAATAACTATCGAGCCTAATAATATAATAGCCTTTGGGGAAACCGACGAGCTTGCAGCCCTGACTAATAACTGGCGAGCCTAATAAACATAATAGCCTGAGGTGAAACCAACGAGCCTGCAGCTCCGACTCTGATAACTATCGAGCCTAATAATATAATATAATAGCCTGTGGGGAAACCGACGAGCTTGCAGCCCTGACTAATAACTGGCGAGCCTAATAAACATAATAGCCTGAATGGAAACCAACGAGCCTGCAGCTCCGACTCTAATAACTATCGAGCCTAATAATATAATAGCCTGTGGGGAAACCGACGAGCTTGCATCCCTGACTAATAACTGGCGAGCCTAATAAACATAATGGCCTGAGGGGAAACCAACGAGCCTGCAGCTCCGACTCTAATAACTATCGAGCCTAATAATATAATAGCCTGTGGGGAAACCGACGAGCTTGCAGCCCTGACTAATAACTGGCGACATACTGTTACAGCTGATGTGCTAGAATGCATCACAGTTCACAACTGCTGAGCCAACTCGATGATATAGAACGGTCAGTCAAAGACATCTTCATGAGATGACGGTTGTCCCTCGGCGTTGTATTGTGTAAGATTTCCAGAACCTTCTCTTCATGTCCTACGTCCTTTTTTGTACCATTCCCTGCATACACTTGCCACGACGGACGTCAATTTCCCCGAAGAAAGCATTCCAGTCTCTCATGTCGATAATGTACATTGCTGCACACTCTTTCCACTACAACCGGCAATCTCCCGGAAGAAAGCATTCCAGTCTCTCATGCCGATAATGCGAACTCAATCGAACTCGCTGATGTGATTGTACGATTGTCTCACACGACGACGAGACATCCTTATCAAGTGCTGACCAAGCACTGACATGCCGACCGAGCCACAAGGCACATATAACAGAAAAACGCCCGGTTTCCGACCTGGGACGTTGCTCGATCTGATTTCCCTAAACGCGGTAAGCATGTACCTATGACGCACAAATGCTGATCATTTCTGCAGTATCGCCTGATTAGCATATCTTGCAGAAATAAGAGTTGCAGCTGGACTCCTTTCAGGTGTTCTGTTTTTTCGAAGTGTAATTCATCTGGAATATCAGGTAGGGTGTGCGTTTACTAAATTTTACATAGAAAATCGTGCATCTGGAAACTCGGGTAGGGTTTGCGTTAGCTAAATCAAATGGGGGAAAAAATGCATTTCGAAAATCGGGAAAAGTATGCATTAACTTAATAATAAGACAAACAGTGCACTTTCAAAATTAGATAGGATGTGCGTTAGCTAAATCTAACGGAAAAATAGTGCACCTCCAAAATCAGATTGAATGTGCGTTAGATAAATCTAACGATAAAATACTGCACAGCTAAAAAATGGGTTTAGCTAAATCAAACGAAAAAATAGTGCACCTAAAAAGGACGTTAGCTAAACCTCAAGGGAAAATAATGCACCTGAAAAATCGGAAAATATTGGGTTGGTGCGAATGACATGTCTGGCACGAACAGGCAGTGGAGACCCCCCCCCCCATCCCCCAGCGGAATGGAAGCAGTGTCTTTTCAGGCATACATCCAGGGCGACGAAGCCCTCCCGGAATTTAGGTCACCGAGCCAAATTTTAATAAATTCAGACTATGATGAAAAAGGAAGTTTCCTTTCTTTTTATGCTACAAACATTTCTCCAATTATATTTTTTTAAATATTTGTTCAAATGGTACTATTTATAGTTTATTTTATAAAGAAGTATTACGACGAATGGTTTTCTTCAAAATACAATAAGTAGACTAGTCATACCTAATTGTCTGGGAATCGTGATTCAGGTTCAAAAGTGCGTTAAACGCATTTTAATAGATAAAAATTTTAAGCCTGAGGAACCCCCCCCCCCTCCTTTAGCTGAAAAAAGTTTGTTATTTCTGAAATGTTTGAAGTAATTACTATATCAGGGATGTATATAGAATTTTTCTTCGGATGGGGGGGCAAAAAAAGGGAAGTTTTTGAAATCCACCATCTATAGCAAAATGAAAGTTTATGAAAATTTGAAGAAAAATTAAAGCATTTTTTCTAATGTAAGTTGATACACTTTTTATTAAATTAAGGCATTTTTTTCTAACGTAAGTCGCATTTAACCAAAAACAAAAAAAAAATTAAACATTTTCCGGGGGAAAAGCCCCTCTAAATGCGCCCCTGTGCTAGATACATAGTAATTACTTCTATATATATATAGCAAATAGAAAACTTATCCCCTCTAAGGTTCCATCCCCTCCCCCGGCCAGAAAGTCCTGAAAAAAACACTGAATGAAACCACCCACAGGTGTTGCGGATATTACATCACAGAGTTACTATAAATAGCTAGCAACCATGCCTGAACCTTGTTCAGGGCCGCGGGTAGCCTAGTGGGCAACGTTCGTGACTGCCACGGAAAGGACCTCAGGTTCGATCCCAGGCAGGAACGAACGTCCGATCCACTAAATATCCGTCGTGCGTCGGATGGGCACGTTAAGCCGTCGGACCCCGGGTACTGGCCCCCGGTAATAAATACGGGAGTCTTCCTCCCCCTTTCTACTTCGCTTCCGTGTCACTTTCCTATCGGGCATTCTAACCCAAATCTCCTAGCTTCCTATTTCTAAAGGTTGTTTAAGACCTGGGGTCACACTCCCTTCCTAAAATCCTCTACAAATGATATGATCTGAACCTTGTTCGGGCTGCCGGTGGCCTAATGGTCAGCGTTCGTGTCTGCCATGGAGATAACCTCAGGTTCGATCCTGGGAAGGTGCGAACGTTCGAACCACTAAATACCCGCAGTGCGTCGGATGGGCACGTTAAGCCGTCGGACCCCGGATAGTGGCCCACGGTAATAAAGGAATCTTCCTCCCCCTTTCTACCTCGCTTCCGTGTGACTTTCCTATCGGGCACTCTAAGCCCAAATCTCCTAGCTTCCTATTTCTAAGGGTTGTTTAAGACCTGGGATCGGACACTCCCTTCCTAAAATCCTTTACATCTGATGTGAACCTTGTTCTTACAGACTAGGCTTTTGGAAGAACAACGTTCAGGCATGGTTTGTTTGGACGTAACGTGGCTTGCAAAGGAAACATGCAGACACCGGATTTGAGAGTCATCTTCCTGTATGAATTTAAACTGGGCCTTTCTGCAGGAATTGCCGCTCGAAACGTTAAAGCGTTTGGGGAGAACGCAGTCAACGAACGAACTACTCGGCGATCGTCTGAAGTTTCGAAGCGGAGATACGGACCTGCAAAACGAAGCACGAGGTCACCGAACTGTTGCTTTTTTTTTTTTTTTTTTTTTTGTGAAGGTTTAACGACCACTGTGAGCAACTCAATGGGCTATAAGCAGTCGCCCATCCCTAATTTAGGGCCACTTGTTCCAG
The DNA here is from genome assembly GCA_039090855.1 of Macrothele yani. NCBI lineage: Eukaryota > Metazoa > Arthropoda > Arachnida > Araneae > Macrothelidae > Macrothele > Macrothele yani. Next base: position 142,519,925 of record CM077001.1, read on the forward strand.
GGAAGGGAAAGAGCCAGTACCGTAAGACAAACACAACATCCATGCCTCACCGGGATTCGAACCCGGACCCTTCACGGACGAATGATCATAAGCCAGCGCTTAGAACCACTGCGCCACCGGGGCGGCGACCTGTTGCTGTTTCTGACGATGCTCTGTTACCTGTGGTTGAAATTGACCCCCGAAAAACATGCATACCACACGTTTTTTTTTGTTTGGTTGAGTTTTTAACGACCACCGTGAGAAACTCAGTGGGCTATAATAAGCAGTCGCCCGTCACTAATTTAAGGTCACTGATTCCAGGGAAGGGAGAGAGCCAGTGCCGTAAGACAAGCACAACATCCATACCTCACAGAGATTCGAACCCGACCCCTTTCGGACGAATGATCAGAAGCCAACGCTTATACCACTGCGCCATTGGAGCGGCCCACACTAGTTGTTCGGCGTTTCGCTGTGCTGGGTGAGGTCGAAAAGCTGGACATGTGGCTGCCTCATGAGTTGCCAACAAGACTAGGCGTTTGAAAGTCTACACGTCGCTGCTTGCCAGGAATAATCAGGAATGTGCTACGAGAGGTGGGACCTTTATGATGATCGGAAACGATCTGCACAATGGTTAAGCAAGGCACTGCCTGCTGGACTGCATCCTAAGTCACCCCTACACACCAAGAAGATTATGCTCCTTGTTCAAGGGCGCCCATAAGGGGGCCTCGAGCCTTCCCTAGCCGTTGGTATAGCCAAATGTTTGATAAATTTCAAACATTAAAATAGACGAAACCTTTTTAAAGCATTGTTAAAAATATTAATGATAGATTGCAATTATCAAACTTCTTTATTTTAAAAATTTGATTTGCCCGATTCTGCTACGAGTTTACTTTCAAAATTCCGCAAACAACATGCCCTCTGGAAAGGTCATTTAGCACCCTCAAGCGAGTGAAGATATGGCTGAGGAGCACAATGAGTGAAGGAGGTCTTTCAAGTTTGTGCTCATTAAGTGTTCACAGAGACAGAATAAAAGAGAAAGAGCTGAATTTGAAGGAATTGGCTGTAGATAAGTTTTCTAAAAACAAGCGAAATCGGCAGTTTGCTTTCTCTGAAAAGTGCTAGATATCACAATGGAATTAACTTTTCCCATAATGTTCTAAACTGTTATAACTTTAATTGTTATAGTTCAGTTATAACCTCTGCGTTGACAAAAAAAAAAAAAAAAAATTTGCTACAAACTTTTTATTCATTTGAAATGTTTTTACATATCATCATCACATGTAATATGAAGTTGCAATGACAATTTTTAAAATCTAAAACATTTTTTTGTAACTTTATAAACATAATGAACAGAATAGAAAAAAATTATGGGAGCTTTTGATAGAAGTTTCACATTTTAAAATAAGGTACTTGTTAGATATTTAGTAATTGTCAAACAGTATCAATTACTTTTGTTGTATTTTAGTATCTTGTACATTTAACTAAGATGTTTGACAGCCTTCAAGGAGGTAAGGATTTATTTAGCCCCCCCCCTCCCCCTAAAAGTACTCCTTGTCTGATGGTTCACAGCCGGGATAATTTATCGGAATTTCTTGGCAAGAGGCCAAACCATCACTACAGAACGTTATTGTGTTGAATTACACCAGATGCACCAGAAATTTCTGTAGAAACAACCGGCTTTGGTCAACATACATGGTGTTCTTCTGCTCCAGGACAACGCTCGCCCTCATGTTGCACAACAAACGATGCTGACACTAAGGTGCCTTGGGCTATGTAGCACTGTTTCATCCTGCCTATTTCCCGAACTCGTCTCTGACAGACTATCATCTGTTTCGTCGCCTGGATCACTTCCTGTCCGGGAAACAGTTCACGACAGACAACGAGGTTCAACGTGCAGTTGATGACTTCTTCGGGTCCCAGCCACAAGACTTTTTTCGTTCCAGGATCATGGTCTCTCCGGATAGATGGCAACTATGTGTCGATGCCGAGGGGGATTATTTTGCTTAGGTAAGTTGTCCTACTTTTCCGCTCTGGCCATCCACGTATGCTGGTCCTTTGCCGGACATTTCATTCGCACCATCCCAATAGTACGCTAACTAAATCTAAAGGGAAAATACTACAGCTGGAAACTCAAAATAGTGCATCTGAAAATTTAGGTAGGGTGCGCGTTAGCTAAATCTAACGAGAGAAGAGTGCATTAGAAAAATCAGATGGGGTATATATTGGCTAAATGTTACAGGAAAATAGTGCAGCTGTATACTCAGAGTGTGATGCGTTGTCTAAATCTACAGGGAATGATAGCCGCATCTGGAAACTCAGGTAGTGCGTGAGTTCAAGAACGGGCAACGGCCTATTTTCCTAGGAATTGTTAATGGTGGTCGTTAAACTCCGATACAGAAAATAAAGAGACAAGGTCGTTAAATCCCCGAAACAAATGACTACGATTCAGACTTTTGTCACGACTGATTTATAATTTAAAAATTCCGAGCATTCGTAGTATAACTTCCATCGGACTTCCAGGTGCAAATAAATATGAAGAACCCCTGGTTAACTGCGTCGTTATGAATTTAAAAGGTTCTTGCTATAGAACGTTCTGCTGAAGAATTTTCAGTCCTTCCTTGCGTATGTCTTTTCAGCTTAGGAAAACAGAGGATGTGTTTATTGTATTCCAACAGTAATTATTGAGGAGAAATAATCAAGAAGGCTGTGTTGATACCTAAATTTTATGCGATATTTCCTTCAGAAAAAAAAAAAGTCTACTTCGCCTTCCCCGTTTTAGCAACGTCACGCACAGAGATGCTCCAATTGGGGACAAATTACGATAACGTTTGTATATTTCCCACACCGCATCTCTAGACCTACAATGTTATCAATTCTGCTAAAGCGATATCGTTTAGCATTTAGTACAACAGCGTAGTTGGGACAGAGAAGTTTATCGAATTCTGACGGAAGTTATCTGCTGTGTAGGTCATCTAATCGACCTTAAGTGATGAATACGCATTCAAATATGAAAAAAGCAAATCTTGAATTGATTAAAACGTAGAAGATTTGCCTTCGTCAGTTTACAAAGTAATTAACACTAGTTGTAGTTAGATACTTGCTCTCATTCCGAAACAACGGAGAAAAAATAATCCAGTGAATAATGATATTAGTACAAACGGACAGACAGCAGGACAAAGCTGGAGCGTATACGCTTATTCATCCTACGATTGGAAAGCTTAAAAAAACTGCATTGGGCCCTGTACAATAGCTTAAAACTTATACATTTAAAATTGGCAAACTGCAAAAAATATGGTCGTTCGCATTTTGACTGAAACTTAATCATGCTCAGTTACATTCCGACTAACAGCCGGAAATTACAGTTGTCGCTCTCCAGGATCTTTGGAGTATGTTTAAAAAAAAAAAAAAATAGCCCGTAATCTTTAGTCAGAATTTGAGGGAAGGGGTACTTACCCTTCCCCCTGGTGGCACATTTTGATCAAAGTCTCTTCCTGTGCTTCTAATAATTCTAACAGAGTATTGCAAAGATTTTGCAATTTCAAATAGAGATTGACCCTCTGCTCCAACTCACTCTCAATCGTAATTTGGCAGTGGTTGACAGTGCCAGACCAGATGTATGTAGGAGGCTACCAAGGTACTTTTTTTTTTTTAAAGGCTGCACCAATATATATTAGATTTCAAAGGCTTCTTTGACCCCCCACCTCCCCACGCACACCTGCTGGAGATCATAACGCCTGCGTCGGTCTTCGGAAAGCCAGACCACTTCTTTTTTCATGATCGCACCACTGCAGGGCCCATCCCTTGAGGAATCATTTGGTTTTTCGTTATTTGCCCCCTGGCTGCTTGTTTTTAAATATATGTTTCACTAATCATTGAAAACGCACTTTAATATGAAAGATATTTTTATCGCTTCCCAGTATTTTGGGAGAAGTTTTCTCTGGGGAATTTTTATTTCCATCTTCAATATTTTGGGTCACTCCCATAACGAAATCCAGTGCGCACCACTGCTTCCTATTGCTGATAATATACGCAGGGTTATGAAGATGTTCGGAAGAGTAATCTGCTGTCATAAAGATAATGTAATCACTGTATCGAAAATAAATCGTCAGTATAACGCTCCTACAATGGGTAAAGCTTCTGTTAGACAAACTGACCACAGTTGTACAACTGATATACTAGAGTGGATACTAAAGGACAGAAAAAGACCCAGAATATTACATGGGAGATGGATAGATGAAATTCGAAAGCGCGCAGAAATGACATGGAAGAAAATGACTCGAGATAGAGAGCTGTGGAAGAGATTTGGGGAGACCTTCACCCAGGAGTGGATTGAAAACGGTTGGTAATAATGTAAACGATTTCACTTATGTTAGCAGGCATGACAGCCAGGGGAAAAAGTACTGACGTTCACTGCAAAACAGAAAGGCGGGGGGGGGCTGTTTTCATGTAGCTTCACTTAACGGCATTTCCCTCCCTCCCTCCCTCCCCTGGACAAAAACGAAGAGTGAGAAGGAAAAGTGAAAAGGCACGCTTCGACTGGAACTTATCGTGATTTTTTTTTCTTCGGAGACAATACAGATTAAAAGTAGGACGGGGGAAAAAAAACCGTGTGACTAAAATTCCCGGTCCCTACAAATGGGATAAACCATCAACATAACTGGGATAAACCATCAACATACCCCTACAATGGAATAAACCATCAACATAAAAAAACGAAAAAAATGTGTGACTAAAATTCCCGGCCCCTACAAATGGGATAAACCATCAACATAAAAAACAAAAAAAAACGTGTGACTAAAATTCCCGGCCCCTACAAATAGGATAAACCATCAACATGCCCGTACGATGGGATAAACCATCAACATAATAATGATAATAATAATACCATCAACATAAAAAACAAAAATGATGTGTGACTGAAATCCCCGGTCCTTACAAATGGGATAAACCATCAACATGCCCCTACAATGGGATAAACCATCAACATAAAATAGAAAAAAAATGTATGACTAAAATTCCCGGCCCCTACAAATGGCGACCCTACGCAGCCGTCTTGCTCGCATGTACTCAAGGCAGGCCTTGTTCCCAGTGAAACGGAAAGACAAAGGTATTTTCACTTAACTTGTTGACTAAGGTGTTACAGAAGAGCTTGTGTTAATTTTATTCCATTGCACTAACACAGCACGCCAACAACTGCTGTATGCAAATGTATCTATCCTATTTCAACTTCACTATTTTGTATTCTCATCACCAAAAAAAAAAATCTCGCAGGTACATGAAGCATGGGAACAAAATTTTTTTTTGTTTTGCTAGATAAAATTTGCTTACCGTTGACTGGTCATCTGCTAACGCCTCTTTGAAATAGTTCATGTTGGACAGATAAAAAAAAAAACCCTTCTTCGCCAGTACGTATTGGGCAATTATTTTCACCGATGAGAAAACATTCATCACCAAGGAGTAGCTCAGCAGGCCAAAAGACAGTGTGCATGTCCACTCGGTATTCGTGATAGTTTGCTTGGGACTGTCGTGTCATGCTTCATCAAAGATGCATTTCCGTGGACATAGCGCTTAAGACTAGCGCAAACTTCTAAACCCAGTTTTAGATAAATTTGTGAAGACCTTCAACGAGACGACGTTCAACAACCAACATCGGATCTGCCCAGCTATGGCTACAGCACAAAGTACCTGAGCTCATTTTCCACGATGATTGGACATCTTTAAGTACAGACCGTAACCTTCTGGACCACAAATTGTTCACCTTTTGGATAGCAAGGTCTGCTCTTTCAGGCTGGCCAACACTTACAGCCTATTTTTTTTTTTTTTTTTTTTTTTTTTTTTTGATTGGAGGTTTAACGACCACCGTGAGCAACTCAATGGGCTATAAGCAGTCGCCCGTCCCTAATTTAGGGTCACTGGTTCCAGGGAAGGGAGAGAGCCAGTGCCGTAAGACAAACACAACATCCATGCCTCACCGGGATTCGAACCCGGACCCCCCCTTTTTTTTTTTTTTTTTTTTTTTTTTTTTGATTGGAGGTTTAACGACCACCGTGAGCAACTCATTGGGCTATAAGCAGTCGCCCGTCCCTAATTTAGGGTCACTGGTTCCAGGGAAGGGAAAGAGCCAGTGCCGTAAGACAAACACAACATCCATGCCTGACCGGGATTCGAACCCGGACCCCTTACGGACGAATGATCAGAGGCCAACGCCTTAGACCACTGCGCCACCGGGGCGGCACTTACAGCCTAGCGAGGTTTTAAAAACGAGCAGTTCCAAATTTCGACTTAACTGTCATTAGTACAGTTATTAATAATTGGCTGCTTCGTTCAAAGCTCATGTGAATGCTGAAAATATTTTGAATAATTTCGTGTTCTTCATAAAGTGCCCAAATAAATGATGTCAAAGATGAGCTGGAGTGTTTTCCTGTTTCTCTACCAACCACTTTTACCGTTTCGGTAGAAGTCATGGTAAGCCGCCCCGGTGGCGCAGTGGTCTAAGGCGCTGGCCTATGATCATTCGTCCGTAAGGGGTCCGGGTTCGAATCCCGGTCAGGCATGGATGTTGTGTTTGTCTTACGGCACTGGCTCTCTCCCTTCCCTGGAACCAGTGACACTAAATTAGGGATGGGCGACTGCTTATAGCCCATTGAGTTGCTCACGGTGGTCGTTAAACCTCAAAAAAAAAAAAAAAAAAAAAAAAAAAAAGAAGTCATGGTATGATTAGAAATACAGAAATTACAGATAATAATATTTGGCGTACCACAGACACAGCAATTTTTAAACTACTACATTTGATACTGCATGCCTTCACTAAGTATTACAGTTACGCAAAATCACGAAAACTTGGATAACTCGTGCCGGCCGCGCCAGTGGCGCAGTGGTCTAAGCATGGCTTCTGATCATTCGCCCGAAAAGGGGTCCGGGCTCAAATCCCATGAGGCATGGATGTTGTTTTTTTTTCTTACGGCACTGGTTCTCTGGAGCCAGTGTCTCTAAATTAGGGACGAGCGACTGCTTATAGTCCACTGAGTTGCTCACGGTGGGCGTTAAATCTCCAATAATAAAAAACAAAAAAACTCGTGCCGTTTTAGGGTGAAGACACAGCTTTCCATGTCTTTTTTTTTTTTTTTAGAGTTTTAACGACCTCCGTGAGCAACTCAATGGGCTATAAGCAGTCGCCCATCATTCATTTAGGGCCACTGGTTCCAGGCAAGGGAGAGAACCACTACTTAAAGACAAAGATATCATCCATACCTCACCAGGATTAGAACCCGCCCCCCTCTTTTTTTTTTTTTTATTGGAGGTTTAACGACCACCATGAGCAATTCAATGGGCTATAAGCAGTCGCCCGTCCCTAATTTAGGGTCACTGGTTCCAGGGAAGGGAGAGAGCCAGTGCCGTAAGACAAACACAACATCCATGCCTCACCGGGATTCGAACCCGGACCCCTTTCGGACGAATGATCAGAGGCCATCGCTTAGACCACTGCGCCACCGGGGCGGCCAGGTTCGTGAGTGCACCCTTTTTCAGTCGTAAAATGTAGTCCACTCATCTCGATCGTGTGCAAAAATTCAACTGGATAGCGCACTCTTTCACTCTCATCTTCAGTCACAACTGTGTTTGTAAATGTTATTGGAATGAGATTCGCGTTGTAAATGCTCTTCACCCGTCGGAGTAAACGGTTAGTTTTTTCTTTTCCTTTTTTTTTCTTTTTTTTTTTTTTTTTTGAAAAGAATAAACTCATATGAAACAACAAATGCAAACTTTATTTGACTGACAAATTCATTCAACCACTTCAGTAAAGACAATAGTCCAGGTTCGTGCGTTCTGTTTTTTTTGTTTTTTTTTATTGAAGGTTTAACGACCACCGTAAGCAACTCAATGGGCTACAAGCAGTCGCCCGTAATATTTTCACTAACAATGGTAAACGGAATGTTTATTTATATTTTTACATAATGGGAAACGGAAACGTCTTACCTACGTGAATAAACTGGATCGAATGAATATTAAAATGTATATATACATCACAGGGTCCAACGGCACAATGCAATCAGGGCTTCGAGAGTGTTCGCTGTTCCGATGAGAAGAACTTTGATACGAATGCCTGCTAGCGTTGCTTTGCGCAGCGGTTCGCTCAGAAAAGATAAGACTTCGGACTTTGGACTATCTCAATCCCTCCATGTTTCGCCTTTAACAGCGCGTGAATCAACCGCAGGCGATCGAATGTCAACCACACGCTTCTCCCATAGATTTTACAAGGAAACTTTGCTGCCCCGCAACGCCCGAACCGTTGCCCCAATCTCATTTTTCTCTTCGACTGGTACATCTACATGATAAGACCTTTATTTTGATACCTCAACCATATCTTTACGTTCAGCTGTTATCTCAAAATAGGACTCACAGTAAAAAAACCTTAGAGAATTAATACATAGATCATTTATTTGTCCTGGTTAACACATGCAATTTGCTCTTAAGTTCATACAGATACAATATTTGTAACACAGAGTATAACAAATATTCAAGTCATGTACAGCAGCAAATTACATAGCGAACATGTGATACAGTATGCCAGTTTATCAAATAACAGAGAGAGCCAGTACCGAAAAACAAACACAACAACCATGCTTTACCCGGGATTCGAACACTGACTCCTCCCTCGGCAGATGATCAGAAGCCATCGCTTAGACCACTGAGCCACTGAGGCGGCAATGAAATTTGGGTGGAAACCTGTATTATATCGTAGGTTTTTTGTTTGTTTTGCTTTTTTTATTGAGGGTTTAACGACCACCGTGAGCAACTCAGTGGCCGCCCCGAGGGCGCAGTGGTCTAAGCGATGGCTTCTGATCATTCGTCCGAAAGGGGTCCGGGTTCGAATCACGGTGAGGCATGGATGTTGTGTTTTTCTTACGGCCCTGGCTCTCTCCCTTCCCTGGACTATCCGATGCCATTTGCCTCATGGAACACTTTAGGTTTGTATTAGCTGTACAAATAAGTTTTAAAGCGTTTTAAGACAACGCAACAAGTAATTTGAGAGAAAACAACAATACCTTTATGAATCAAAATAGCCGCCCCGGTGGCGCAGTGGTCTAAGCGATGGCCTCTGATCATTCGTTCGAAGGGGTCCAGGTTCGAATCCCGTTGAGGCATGAATGTTGTGTTTGTCTTTCGGGGTGTTAAACCTCCAATAAAAAAAAATCTAAATATGCGCCGTCGTTATCTATCACCTTCTGCCATCGGTCGGGCAGCTCACGGATTCCAGCCATGAATAATACTTCGTCGTGTGACGCGATGAAGTCGTCAACACATTTTTGCGCTTCGTCACATGTCCGGAACCGTACAGCAGACAAACCATGTTGCATCGATCGAAACAAATGATAGTCTAAAGGGGCTATGTCGGAACTAAACGTCGGGTGATCCAAAACTTCCCAGCCAAGCGTAAATAACGTTTCTTTGACCGATTTCGCGAGATGCGGCCTAGCGTTGTCATCCAGTAATTTCACGGGAGGCAATCCTTTTCCTGTGAATGGACGTTTCCGACAGATTTCCTGGTTCAATCGCAGCAATTTTTGCTTGTAGCGATCAGCAGTAAAAGTTTGACCCTGCTCCAATAGTTCATAATAGAGAACCCCTTCATATCCCACCAGATACACAGCAGAACTTTCTTGGAGTGAATATTGCATTTCGGTGTGAAAGTCGTTGCTTCACTGTTTTTTTTTTTTTTTTTTTGCGTTTGGGATTGTCGTGCCATATCCACTTTTCATTAGCTTAACGTTTTTCCACAGGAAAGACTTTCTGTGTTTTTTATTCAACAGATTCAAACACTTCATGACACGCCCATCCTTGTTCCTCTGGCTCAGATCATATGGCACCCATTTGCCTTCCTTCTGAATATTTCCCATTGCGCGTAAACGATTGGAAATGGTTTGTTGAGTTACCCCTAGTTGTTCAGCTAGTTCTTTTTGCGTTTGAGACGAATCTTCATCCAGAAATGTCTGCAGTTCGTCATGGGCAACCTTCTGCGGGGCGCCGCTACGTTCTCGATCGCTGACATCAAGATCACTTGCCTTAAACCGTCTAAACCAAAACTCACAGGTGCTTTTCGATACAATATTCTCCCCCAGAACAGAACAGATCGATGCACATGCTTTTGTAGCACTTTTCCCTTGATCAAATTCGTAACGAATGCAGTGTGGAATAAATGCAGTGTCGCTTGCCATCTTTCACCTGCTGATGCACAAGTGCGTTTGACTGTTGTGCAAACTTCGGTGTCACATTTTGTACTCTGGACCAGTTACGGTCACATGACAACAACGCGGCGGAATGTCGGATATGTAAATTAGCGGTATACATCACACAAAAAACGCTTTAAAGCTTATTTGTACATCTAATATCTGAGGAGTTTTACAGTTTGCAGTTCTGTCGTTAGGCGAGTTTGTGTATTTCAACTTTTTGCCTATTTTCAACATTTCCGTGCAAAATTCTTCTGCTAAAAGGCGTTATGTTATATCATGTTTCCTTCTATATTTTTTTCTTTTAACTGTTCGATTTGAAAATTTTCGTCTCTGATAGCAGAAGCATCAGAGACAAAGAGGTCACGAGAAACCTTTTATGCGCCATTCATTACTTTTTCGGCAGCCCCGGTGGCGCAGTGGTCTAAGGCGTTGGCCTCTGATCATTCGTCGGAAGGGGTCCGGGTTCGAATCCCGGTGAGGCATGGATGTTGTGTTTGTCTTACGGCACTGGCTCTTTCCCTTCCCTGGAACCAGTGACTCTAAATTAGGGACGGGCGACTGCTTATAGCCCATTGAGTTGCTCACGGTGGTCGTTAAATCTCAAAAAAAAAAAAAAAAAAAAAAAATTACTTTTCGTAATATCCCTTTTAGCTCCTGGAGGAAGTAAGTAGCTCTTTTTATTTCTGGATATTTTAGAGATTCTAGAAATCCGGTTGATTTCTTTTTTAGCCGGTTCCATTGACTTTGAACAACTTTGATAAATTTCATTCGCGTCAAAAAGGATTCAAAAGACGTGCTCTTTAAAACTGAAAATCAGGTGTCATTTTTCTTGTCGGAAAGGATTCAAAAAGCGTGATTTTCATAACACCTAATAATTCGGGGTCATGCTTTCTTTTTAGCACGTCTTTTGTAAAAAAAGATCGTGCTTATTATTATTATTTTTTTTTGATTGGAGGTTTAACGACCACCGTGAGCAACTCAACGGGCTATAAGCAGTCGCCCGTCCCTATTTTAGGGTCACTGGTTCCAGGGAAGGGAGAGAACCAGTGCCGTAAGACAAACACAACATCCATGCCTCACCGGGATTCGAACCCGGACCCCGTTCGGACGAATGATCAGAGGCCATCGCTTAGACCACTGCGCCACCGGGGTGGCAAATCGTGCTTATGTTGTCGGTTTGTCCATCAGTCCGTCCGTCCGTCTGTACCCACGATATCTCTGCAACTATCAGTCCGATTTGAAAAATTCTTTTTGCATTAGGAAGCTTGAAATATGCGAATAATGATCCTTCATTTCGATTTTTTTTACGATGTGCAATTTCGCCGCTAGAGGGCGTAAATCCAGATGATGTCGAATTCAAAAATACGTTTTATTCCACATATTTGCTTCTAAACATCCGATTGAAAAAATTCTTTTATCTTTCGATTCCATTTGTGTTGAAGAGTATTTTAGATACAGCTACTTTTTTAAATTACGCATAGATTTTCCGCTAGGGAGGTGTAAAAGGAAATTCCATTTCCCCCGATAGCTGTTCTTCTAAAACTCCGATTTAAAAAAAATTCTTCAGCGGATACTCCTCCTGATGGAAAATCTTTTACATATAATTTCAAATTTTTGGTAAAGAATACTTTGGCCACCAGGGGGCGTAAGCGTTAATTTTTCCTTCTGATGCATTTGCCATAAAATCTGAGCTTCTAAAATATCGATTGAAAAAATTATTTCGTGCACTGATGCCACTCACATCCATAAACCTTTTCGGAATATTTCTTCTTAAAATATTCCACAGTTTCTCCGCCAGGGGCGTACATGTATATCTTATTTTTGCCAATATCTCTACTTCTAGGAGTCCGATTTGAAAAATTCCTTCTTTGTTGGATAGTGTTTTCAGTGTGAAATGTTTTTCGTATAATTTCAAAATGTTCAAGTAATGCATAGACTTTCCGCTAGGGGCGTAAAGGTAAATTGCTTTCTCCCTATATCTCTGCTTCTAAATCTCCGATTTGAAAAATTCTTTCTGCACCGGATACAGCTCCTGATAGGAAATCCTTTGCACATAATTTCTAGTTTTTGTAAAAAATGGTTTGGCCACCAGGTGACGTAAGCCTTCATTTCCGCTTCTGATGTATTTGCAGCAAAATATGATCTTCTAAAATCTCGATTGAAAAAAAAGTCGTTTGTTGACCGATACAACTCATGTCGACAAACTTTTTAGGAACATTTTCTTCTTGAACTAATGGATGGTTTCTACGCCAGGGGGCGTAGATGTATATCTTATTTTTGTCAATATCTCTACTTCTAAGAGTCCGATTTGAAAAATTCCTTCTTTGTTGGATAGTGTTTCCGATACGAAAGGTTTTCCCTATAAATTCAAAATTTTCAAGTTAATCATAGACTTTCCGCTAGGGGGTACAGAGGTAAATTGCGTTTTCTGCGTTATTTCTGCTTCTAAAACTCCGATTTGAAAAATTCTTCTTGTATCGCATACAAGACCTGATGAAAAATATTTTTCACATAATTTTTAATGTTTGGTAAAGAATGGTTTAGCCACCAGGGGGCATAAGCGTTAATTTCTCCTTCTGATGTATTTGTAACAAAATCTGGGCTCCTGAAAACTCGACTAAATTTTTTTTTCTTGGACCGATACCGCTCATATGGAAAAACCTTTTGAGAATACTTTCTTCCTAAAATAATGCATGGTTTTCCCACCAGGGTACGTAAAGTCACACCTTATTTTTGTCGATGTCTCTGTTTCTAAGAGTCCGATTTGAAAAATTCTTTCTGTGTTGGAGAGCGTTTCCGGTGCGAAATGTTTCTTTTACAAATTCATGTTTTTCTTAAAGCACAAATCTGCAACCAGAGGGCGTAAGCTCACGATTCTGTTTACAGCAATATCTGAGAGAATAAAAACCGGATTGAAAAACTTCTTTCTTCCGTCAGATACTATTGTTTTCCATACTGGTTCCATTGACTTTGAATAGCTTTGATAAATTTAATTTGCGTCAAAACGGATTCAAAGGACGTGCTTATTACACCCGAAAATTCGGTGTCATCTTTCTTGTTTTAGGGTGTTATTGAGAATCGGGGCAATAATCTTTTTCTTGGAAAACTAACCGAGATTATATATTTGTGCAACTCAAGGAAGTTATATTACTGGAGACACCACTCCTATCCACGCAGCATTGGCCCCCATAAGTCACCGTCCGTGCCGCAAATGACGTCATGAGCAAGCACGGCGCATCCGCAGAAAAGAAGCTGCTTTGAAACTAATGGAATAAAAGCTTCTAAGCGTATAAACAGATAAAAGGAGTAATTAAATAATCTTTATCAATGATGCACAAGCTTACTGTTTCATCAACGGTATAATTTAGTTCGTTTTTGTCTGCTTGTGACGTCACACCACAGATCAGCTGTGACCTATGGCGGCAGATCCAGTGGTGTCTTCAGTAATATAACCTCCTTGGTGCAACTCAATAAAAATGTAATGAATATTTCTGTGCTTCAGACATATTATGGAAAAACTGCTTTATTCCGAGATTTGTGCAATTCAGCAAAAACGAGGAACCACAGTTCTGCATATTGAAATATGGAGAAACTGCTAAGACTATATATTTGAATAATTCAATAAAAAAATCAATGCATGTTTTGTTTCCCTGGTTTAGATTAAAGTTAAGTTCAACCTCGTCTTAAAGGTGCTTTTTCACGAGTAAGTTTTTTAATTTGCTGGCGAGTTTAATGGCCACTGTGAGCAACTAGCTGGACTATAAGCAGTCGCCCGTCCCTAATTGAGGATCACTGGTTCCAGGGAAGGGTGACATCCATTGCCGTAAGACAAACACAACATCCATGCGTCACGGGATTCGAACCCGGACCCCTTCATGGACGAATGATCATAAGCCAGCGCTTAGATCACTGCCACAGGGTCAACTAAAATTGTTTTAATCTTACACTAAAGAAACGTGTTCCTCTTAAGAATAAATGTTCCTCTTCATACAGCATCAAAGTGGCTAGTACTGATGGCATATAACATTCCTTTTCATCATTCATGAATGATCAAATTTCCAGGTTGTCACTGAGCTCACTGAGAAAATTATTCGTCGCAGGAATACACGCGCTTTCAAAACTACAACTCCTTTTAGTAAGCTGTCCGAAAAAGTCCTAGCTCTTCAACCATTCACCCACAGAGGAGACCCAGAGTTAAGAAGCTAATGGAAACAAGTTGGCCCTAAAGACATCAATAGAGCAACAGCGTGACAGTGGGTGGACATGGAACTAACTCGCAGTAATCGTGTCTACCTACCATTCGAAGAGTTACAGCTTGAGGTTTATGTAGAGGGTTTTAGGGAGTGTCTGACCCCAGGTCTCAAACAACTTTTAGAAGTAGGCGATTTGGGATAGAATGCCCAACAGGAAAGTCACAAGGAAGACAGGTAGAAAGACGCCCTTATTTATAACTGGGAAGCCAGTACCCGGGTCCGACGGCGTAACGTGCACATCCGACGCACGTCAGTTAGTGGTTTCGTACCTACCAGGGATCGATCCTAAAATTTTTTGTGGCAGTCACGAACGTTGACCACCAGGCCCTCCGTGGCCTAAAAGTTACAACTCTCTCAGCGGTGTTGCTTATAGTCAGTGGTATCGTATCACGTGACGGGCGCTAATGTAGTTTTAGGCACGACCACCGGGCGCGAGGGTTCAGTTTGTGTGTATTCATCATGACTGATCTGCTCCAAGCCAGCTCGTTCCGAAAAATTCGGGCTCACCATCCAAATGGATGGCAATACACGCATCATTCCCATTCTTAAGTTTCACCACTGTTTGATTGATCGGTTGGTTTTATTTTAATGGCAGTTCACCACTATTTCCTACACGACTGCTCGCTCACATAACGGTTGGCACTTCTTAATTCTCGACATTACTTTTGTTATTGGGAATTCGTTTTTGAACTCATGCGGACTAAATAAAGTAAAACGTACTGCAACTTCAGTGTGTGTGGCAGTAATGGCGGACTGAATGATCATTCACAGCTGTGAGAGCGAGCGATTCACGGTGAAGTCATTCTCTGTGAACGAATAGCTGAGACTTCAGCGTGTGTCACAGTAATGGCGGATTGAATGATCATTCACATAGATGAAAGTAAACCATTCACGGTGAACGAACTGCTGCGACTTCAGTGTGTGTCGCAGTAATGGTAGATTGAATGATCATTCACAACGATGAAAGCTAACCATTCACGGTGAAGTCATTCGCTTTGAACGAATCTGCTGCGACTTCAGTGTGTGTCGCAGTAATGGTCGATTGAATGATCATTCACAACGATGAAAGCGAACCATTCACGGTGGAGTTATTCGCTGTGAACGAATCTGCTGCGACTTTTTTTATTGATTAAAGGTTTAACGACCACCGGGAGCGACTAAAGGGGCTGTAAGCAGTCGCCAGTCTCTAATTTAGGGCCACTGGTTCCAAGGAAAGGAGAGAGCCAGTGCCGTAAGACAAACAACATCCATGCCTCACCGGGACTTGAACCCGGACGAATGGTCAGAAGCCACCACTGCGCCACCGGCTCTACGACTTCAATATGCGTCGCAGTAATGGCGGATTGAATTATCATTCACAGTGGTGAGAGCGAATGAGCTACGATTTCAGTGTGTCGCAGTAATGGCGGATTGAATGATCATTCACAGCTACGAGAGCGAACCATTCACGGTGAAGTCCTTTTTTTTTTTTTTTTTGATTGGAGGTTTAACGACCACCGTGAGCAACTCAATGGGCTATAAGCAGTCGCCCGTCCCTAATTTAGGGTCACTGGTTCCAGGGAAGGGAGAGAGCCAGTGCCGTAACACAAACACAACATCCATGTCTGACCGGGATTCGAACCTTTTACGGACGAATGATCAGAGACCACTGCGCCACGGTGAAGTCATTCTCTGTGAACGAATCTGCTGCGACTTCAGTAATGGCTGACTGAATGATCTTTCACAGGTGCGAAAGCGAACCAGCCACCATTCACTGTGAACGAATCTGCTGCTACTGGCGGATTGAATGATCATTCGCCGCCCCGGTGGCGCAGTGGTCTAAGGCGCTGGCCTCTTATCATTCGTCCGTAAGGGGTCCGGGTTCGAATCCCGGTCAGGCATGGATGTTGTGTTTGTCTTGCGGCACTGGCTCTCTCCCTTCCCTGGAACCAGTGACTCCAAATTAGGGACGGGCGACTGCTTATAGCCCATTGAGTTGCTCACGGTGGTCGTTAAACCTCCGTCAAAAAAAAAAAAAAAAAAAGATCATTCACAGCTACGAGAGCGAACCATTCACGATGAAGTCATTTGCTGTGAACTAATCTGCTGCGACTTCAATGTGTGTCGCAGTAATAGCACATTGATCATTCACTGGAGTGAGCTAACCTTCACGGTGAAGTCATTCGCTGTGATCGAATCTGCTGCGACTTCAGCGTTGTCGCAGTAATGGCGGATTGAGGGATCAATCACAGCGGTGAAAGAGAACCATTCACGGTGAAGTCATTCGCTGTGATCGAATCTGTTACAACTTCAGGGTGTGTCGCAGTAATGGTGGAGTCAGTGACGCACCCAGGAATTCTTGTTTTTTTTTCTTTTTGATTGGAGGTTTAACGTCCACCATGAGCAACTAGTTCAATGGGCTATATGCAGTCGCCCGTTCCTAATTTAGGGCCACTTGTTCCAGGGAAGGGAGAGAGCCAGTGCCTTAGAATTCTTGTTGGAGGGATGCTGTATATATATAGTATACGTACACAATGTGTGTACATATATGTAGTGTACACCTATAGTTTACATACGGTTGTGACGTACGTCTCTCTTAATCTCTTTGGGAAGAAGACACTAATTTTTTGAACATGTAAAGTAATATTTTTGAATGTTTAATTTGTGACGTACGTCGTTCTTAATCTCCTTGGAGGGGGCTTCCGTGGGTGCGCCAATGGATTGAGTGATAATTCACAGCGGTGAGAGAGAACCATACACGGTGAAGTCATTTGCTGTGAACGAATCTGCTGCTACTTCACTGTGTGTCGCAGTAATGGCGGATTGAATGATCATTCACAGCGGTGAGAGCGAACCATACATGGTGAAGTCATTCGCTCTGAACGAATCTGCTGCTACCTCACTGTGTGTCGCAGTAATGGCGGATTGAATGATCATTCACAGCGGTGAGAGAGAACCATACACGATGAAGTCATTCCTTGTGAACGAATCTGCTGCTACTTCACTGTGTGTCACAGTAATGGCGGATTGAATGATCATTCACAGCGGTGAGAGCGAACCATACCATCACCCCCTAATAGCTTAACAGGCCCGCGCACCGATTTGTGACGTCACTAGAGTAGTCCGTAGTCGCGGAGAGGAGCATTACGGCGATGTGCGAAACGAACGCATCTTTACGTACACCAACTAATAAGGTTGTGCGTTCTTTTAGTTTTTTTTTGATTGGAGGTTTAACGACCACCGTGAGCAACTCAATGGGCTATAAGCAGTCGCCCGTCCCCAATTTAGGGTCACTGGTTTCAGGGAAGGGAGAGAGCCAGTTCCGTAAGACAAACACAACATCCATGCCTCACCGGGATTCGAACCCGGACCCCGTTCGGACGAATGATCAGAGGCCATCGCTTAGACCACTGCGCCACCGGGGCGGCGATTGGAGGTTTAACGACCACCATGAGCAACTCAATGGGCTATAAGCAGTCGCCCGTCCCTAATTTAGGGTCACTGGTTCCAGGGAAGGGAGAGAACCAGTGCCGTAAGACAAACACAACATCCATGCCTCACCGGGATTCGAACCCGGACCCCGTTCGGACGAATGATCAGAGGCCATCGCATAGACCATCTTTTAGAGTTTCACTGCATTTAAATGAGAACTTGTGTGTTCGTTTTTAAATAACTGCATAGTTAACAAGTTTGTTTAATAATCTTTTAAAATACAGAAGAAAAAGAATTTACAGTGTAAAATTTAGCGTAGCAATAATTTCGACTTGAAAGGGTAAGCAAGACAGATTCGTCAACTTAATGAAAGCATCACTGTCATTTCACTGGAAGTGATAAACCATTCATATAATCGAAATTATAAACTGTTGTCGTAGTTTCACTTGAAGTTATAGTGTCTTTATAGTTAGCCGAATGATTCCTGTACTTGTGAACAAATCGTTCTTGTACTTGAAAGATTAGTTCGAGGGTCCATTACGAAGTATCGCCGTCGTTTTTTTTTTTTTTTTTTTTTGATTGGAGGTTTAACGACCACCGTGAGCAACTCAATGGGCTATAAGCAGTCGCCCGTCCCTAATTTAGGGTCACTGGTTCCAGGGAAGGGAGAGAGCCAGTGCCGTAAGACAAATACAACATCCATGCCTCACCGGGATTACAACCCGGACCCCTTTCGGACGAATGATCAGAGGCCATCGCTTAGACCACTGCGCCACCGGGGCGGCTCGCCGTCGTTTCAAAAGATGTCGATTGACTAATTTAAGGAATCAGATATTTCATTCATTGCAAACTTATGACTATGAAAATTTTAGTAATGAAATAATTCCTTTAGTGAAAATGTATTTTCACATCAGACAGTAACTAGCAATTTATTTGCAATCCGTGATCACTAATATATAAAAAAAGGTCAAGAAAAACTGAATTTTTTTCTGTGTTTTTTAATTATTAGCAAAGGCTCAATAAAACACGTTTTAACATACATACAGTAAAATGCTGCTTGATCCACTGATTGCATCAAATAAATTAAGATTTCAAGAAAATTATGCAATTGCTACATTATTAAACGTACAATAATGACATAACAAGTTTTCCTAATTTTAGTACCATCTAGTAACGTGTTTGGACAACTTCATTTTTGTCTTCCAGAGCACTATTTCAAAAAAGTTACCTTGTCAAAGTTCAACACATCTGTATTAAGTATATTAGTAGCATTAAGCAGAACTATTTGGATCCACAATATAAGCATTTCTTTTTATCTGGAAAAATACAAGTAACTTCTTGGCAGAAATTTCCTGAAATTTGATTTTCAAGAAGTATTCAGGAAAACTGCCAATGTACAAATAATTATGGTTGTGTAGTTCTTTGTGTATCACAAACACAATTTGATTATGTGTCCGTTAGCTGTTTCTTGAAGAATTTCAAAGACACATTTCTAAGAAAATCTGAAATTTGTTCCAATAATTTCTTAAAGTATTTTTCCTGATAATTATTATATTTTTTGAGAACCTGACAAATGCACATGCAGTGATTGTACTGAATAAATCTAAGCGATTGTTTTGGTACTATAGGATGTATTTTAAAAGATGTACATGTTTCATTATAAATTGACTAACTTGATGTACCATTTTCTCAGAAACTATAAAAAGCAATGGTATAAAATTTTGCACAAATGTTTTGTCATTACTAAAGCTATTGAAAAAGATTGCTTTTTTCCTTTTTTTATGATTTTGGTTTCAAAATTAATTCTATGAAGGATTAAAGAAGTTTTTCCCCATACAAAAATTGACACCCACCCCCACGTTTGGATGCACACTTTCCAGTAGTTATCGAATAATATGAGATATATTAGTTCGTTATTATAGCTGTAGCTTGTGAAGACACAGTGCAGGAAGTCTGGAAACAGATAAGTCTAGATAAATGAATAAAAAGTTGCTCTCTCATTTTAAGCAAATGTTTACAAAAAAAAAAAAAAAAAAAAGCGAGTATATATTTCTACTTGTATTTTAAAAATCTTGTTTGTTTAGAACATAGTTTCCACAATATGTAGATTCATGTCGATCCAGGTACTTTTTTTCTCTTAAAAATAACAATATCCAAGGCTTAAAAATACCATGCCCGAGATGCCCAGAGCATGTAAATCATTCGTCTGGGCAGGTAAATAAAACATCTAATTGCCTGTGCATGGTAACTAAATTTTAAAATAAAAAAGTTTGTAATAAAATTTCCTACTACACAAGGAAAAAAAGACAGTCATCACATGTCGTGTTTCATGTCATTGTTAATTAATGGAAGTTGTATTATTGTTACAAAGTACCAAGGAAAGAGCAATATCACATCTTTAATTATGTTATGCTCTATGCCCAGAAATCGGAAACCTAGTTTTGCTCCAAATTTTGTTTATAATCAACAACAGGATGCATGCCTCTGATGTAACTGGCCTCTCATGTTTAGTGACAAAGGGGGGGGGGGGACTTTAACAAAAGGAACATGACAGAATCACTAAATTTCCGAAACACCAGCTTCAGCATCAAACCATTTCAATACCAATTTTAGCATCATCGTCTTAAAAATTGATATACACATGTTTGTGCATTTAACATTTGTAATACTGACCCTTAAAATGGAAGTGCAAACATGTTAAAACAGTTCATATTTTTAACTTTAAAAAAATAAAATAGGGTTCTGGTTTGTTATCTTAAAAGATAAATTTTCCTGCGCATCCAGCTTTTACTACCTGGGTAAGTAAATAATTTCTTGCCCATGTAGTACTGATATATTTCACCTAATTTTTAAGAAATTGAATGGTTCTGATAAATTCCCATCCTACCACAGATAGAGCATACACACTGCTCACACGAGAGTTCTTCAGTGTGTTGGTTTGTAGAAAACTGCTTCAAAATCTTTAAACAGACATTTTAAAGGCAAACTTACTCCTGAACTATATGCGAACTTCTGTTTTTGTGCATTCATATCTAATGTTTGCTGTCTATACTTTTTTCAGTGTTTGTGTTCCTTTAGTAATAAATATTAAAAATGATAATTCAATGCAACTCTCCATGTCTGCAAACACAAAAGATGTATTTCACATGGCAACAAGGCCTTAGCATTTATATAAAGGATATAGGCATGTTAGATGTGTACATGACATACATATATTTCGCATAGGATATAGGTATTTTACAAGCACGTGTGCCCAGAAATAAGGACCCCAAAAAAGTTAATCTGTCACTGCCTAAACACTTAAATAACTAAGTACGAATGTATCAACATATTACTCTTGGGATTAAAAATATGCAACCCTTATTATTCTGTGTCCATAATAAAGTTTAAAATCCCTTCCTAAATATATATATTTTACTTTGAATTTATTTGATACATTGGCAAAAACATGTTATGGGTTACTATAACAACACAAGTAATCTATTCTTTCCATTACAAACATAAATTTCATTTTTCAAAAATCTTTTCAGTGCTTTGACTTCCCACTGTGAGATGCATTAGATTATAAAATTAGCCAAATTTAAATTTTCTAGTTCAAAATTTTTATTTTACGAGTAGTTTAAATAAGGTTAACAAAAGGTTTACACTTACCTTACAGTTCAGACACTTAATATCCCTTTATGAAAATAAACTTAGTTGACAATTTGACAAGAACAACCACGCACATCGACAGTCTCGCTTACACAGAGTGAGCAGCACATGCATGCTCGACCACCCACCACGGACATCAGCCTACTCTTCCCTACATCACACAGCTTTCGGTGTTTGGTGCGCGGGCCTGTTAAGCTATTAGGAGGTGATGACCATACACGGTGAAGTCATTCGCTGTGAACGAATCTGCTGTTACTTCAGTGTCTGTCGCAGTAATGGCGGATTGAATGATCATTCACAGTGGTGAGAGCGAACCATTCATCATTAATAGTCATTCGTTGTGAACGAATCGTTCATCATTAATAGTCATTCGTTGTGAACGAATCGTTCATTAGTAGTGGCTAGATAGTAATGTTCAATCTAGGCAATAAGGCATTAAAAATTCAAACCACAACAATTTTTTTTTATTTTCCTTTTTTACACTGCTTTTTTTTTTCACAGAACAAAAGGCATTGTGGAGTAATCAGCAGCTTCAACTGATTCACGCTGCTCACATTCAGTCAATACAATTGTGTGAGGTTGACAGAGATCTGCACACAGAGAAGCTCTTACAGTAAAATATAATACTGAGATAAAACACAGAGCATAATAGTATAACAATATAACAGGACCCTATCACCATACGTGCTTCAAATTACTTATAAGTGACTAGTACAAAACTTAAAAATCTCATAATCAAGAAAATCTCACCAATGTACCAAATAAATAATGGAATGAGTAACTAAATGTACAGAAATGCCACATTTTGAAGACAATGAAAGGAATGCTTCGTCTACTTAATATATGACATCGAGAATGAACTGCTGATCGCACAACTTATTATCAGTAAAATAGTGAAGTCATATTTACGTCAAACAATACAAACACATTAACTGATATTTCAGATTTAAATTGGTACCAAATACTGTTAGGTGGAAATTACTATTTTCACAACAAAAATCACGGAGTGCATTCTACAGTTGACTTCAGGTGAATAAACAAGTGTCAGCAAAAATATTAATAATCAGAAAATTACCAACAGTAACGAAACTCACAATGCAAAAACACCAAACTGATATACTTTTTTATGTGAGTTCTCGATAGAAATATGACTCAATTTAAAAAGAATATTACAAGTAAATATTGCACAGTCAGAAACAACAATTAAATGCATACAAATTACACTTGCTGTTTTGTTAAATCCACAGAATACACTAACATTCTTATTATTCATAAAAATGAGATCAATTTCAGCAATTTAATACTTAATAAAAAAAAAACATGACTAGATTTGAATGCAAGTTATATCGTGGCTAAAATTAATATCTACCTAGTAAATAAAACTTTAAAAAAGTGATCCATATATCATTTATGGAAAAAAGAAAAAATTAGATGTAATACAGTGACATTTACAAATACATGCTAGACAGTACTGCACCCATTTTGAAAGAGAGTACAACTCCATTTACAAAGATATTAGTAAAAGTTATTTGATAATACTAACTCTGAAATACTACCACCACCTGGCTATGTGATTATCAAGCTATGGTTGTTGGTTTGGGTGGCTTTTTTTTTATTTTTTTTTTATTTTAGATACATGACTAAACTGATAACTTAAATGAGAGCGAACCAATCCTGGGGGCTGATTACACAGTTCTGATACACTAAGCGATCAATCCTGGGGGCTGATATAGTACAGAAAGAAATAGTAGTTGACTCATGAAATACAATTGTTTGATACTTTTTAAAATCAAAACAAAGGCAACCTTGAACTAGTTGAGAACAACCATAACTAAAAAAATTCTGAGTAGCCTTACACAGAAATGCTTATTAACAGGATGTGTTTATAAAACAAATTCATATCTTTTATGGGGTATATCTTGTAACAAACCAAAAATACTTGAAAATGGAAAAATTCACAAAAGAAATGCAATGTAAGCAAGCATTTAGGTAAGCAATCTATATTTTTGATTATATCATTACTAAAGAAAATTTGAGTCACACTACCAATCTGGGAGCTTAAGTGCCATACTCAGGGACCGACTAAGAAAGTTTAGGGCCCTGGGCAAAAGGCTTTCAGCCCCCTCCCCCTTCCTGCATCCTGCTATGTGCATGATTGAGTCTCAGGAGCCTTAGTCTGAGCTTTTTGCGATTTCATTCTGATCTGGTTGGCTACTGGCCGGCAGAAAGTGTACATTCCATGTGGAGTAATTTCACAGAAGTGATAGGCTCGATTTATACTTCAGCGTTTAGTAACACGACACAAAGCAAAGAGATGGTTAACCAATCATGATCGGAGTCGGTTATTTCATGACTGGTTATTTCTCTCTCGTCGTGTCGCTTGATGTTGAGGTGCAAGAGATGCAGAGTTATGTGCAACTTGATGCAAAGCAAGTAATATATAACTATAATTTGTGGGCCCCTCAAAGGTTGGAGCCCTGGGCATGTGCCCCGAATACCCTCATGTAAATAAGGTCCTGGCCATACTACACTGGAGTTCAATGTACTACCTTTCTTAGCTTTACAACATTTACAAATTCTTACAAAAAAAAAAAAAATGTAATAAACTGGTGGTAAAAGTCAAAGAAAATGCAATTTGCAAAATCAAACAAAAATACAATTCAATGGGAAAATGAATCCCATTCAGGAAAAAATTCTTCACAACATGGTTAGCACAAACATAATTCATTATTGCCACATAAGTATCATGTTTCCTGTGTAGTCATTTCTTGAGATAACTTTAAACCCATTTTTTTTCAAGGGGATCTGTTTCCCATTGATATCTACGATCTGAAGCACTATAGATATTGATCCATATCTGGATGAGGAAAGCATTGGACTGTTTTGACTAACATAAATCTGAATGTCTCATTCAGATTCCTAAACTAAACTGCTTGCTTCAGGTGCTTGGAACTTCACTGTCCTGGGTGCTGTAACAGTAGCATGATAGAATAGAATTCAGGAGATAGAGGTTCAATTCCTCGCCACAGTAATGCAATTTTAAAGTCTTCTGGAATGATGGTTACATGAGAAACAAAGGGAAATATGGCACCAAAGTGACATAATATCATTCAAACAGAAAATTGTGGGCAAACATTTTCGTAATGAAAAGCGTGATGCTCTAACTTAATGTCATCCTGTAACATTGTTTCAGTATGTCATTTACAATTAGATATCATAATGAAACGCATATAGTGTATTAAATCCGTTTATTTTTGTGGTGTAGTCAACACAAAGATTTGCCAAGTTTTCGCACTTCAGTGGGAGGCTTTTTCAAGTCAATGGTAGAATGTCTGCCATTGCCTGGAAAAAAAGCTTTCGCCTCCCAGTGGAGTGCGAAAGCTTGGCAAATCTTTGTGTTGACTACACCACAAAAATAAACGGATTTAATACACTATATGCATGTTTCATTATTATTCGTGTCTGGTGAATTTAAAATAAAGTTACAATTAGATATCATTCCCAATTTAATGTCATAATCAAATTTACAGATGTTAAGGTAGTAGTAGCAGTTCCAGTGCTAACTGCAAATTTGAATATATGCAAAAATATTTATTTTAACCTTGAGTACACACCAATATACAGCCACGTTTTCTAGCATCCACCTTAACACAGTGGTGCAACTAGTGCAGCGCCCCCCCCTCCCCCGAAAAAAATACAGAAGTCTTAAGCACAGTAATTTTCTTAGTATTTCAAACACAAGTGAGGATGTATTTTTTTTGTGGCGTGTGTGGTGGTGGGGGGCGGGGGACTTAGAGCCCTGTAATTTTAACTTTTTAAGTAATAGATTTAACAATATGCTTAATTGTTTTGTCCAAAACTAAAATTAATCACTTGATGAAATCACCTACATAGCAGATCTGCAGCTGCTGTGAATAAATGTTGGCACCTGCCATGCACTCCCAGGTGACTGATTGTTTTCCCACATCCTCCACAGGGAATCCCCATGTGACCTCACACTTTTCCTCAGCAACTCATAGAGAGAACGATTGGAGAGGAATTGTTTCATTTACAACCCATTGCATGACGATTGAATTACAACACACTACAGATTGATCACATTACAACTCAGAGCCAAAGGGCTGAATAGCTTAAATCAGTAGGACATCCAGTGTTTTAAAAGTGAAACTTTTATTCATGCAAAGCTAAATATATCTTGCAGGAAAAATATGAATCTTTGGGTTAATTATTTGTTTCTTTCTTTTTGTGCATGTTCAAAATGTTTCATAAAACTATAACAGGCACCTGCAGTACGCTCCTTAATTACCTGCACTTCCCCTCCCCGGCAGCTGCAGGGATGGTAATGATGCCACTGCCTTAACATTTAAATGCTAGAAATTATATCTGCATCAGGACAACTCTAAGGACTATAAGCAATGCCCATCCCTAATTCTGGACCACTGGCTCCAGGGAAGAGAGACAACCAGCACAGTAAGACAAACACACCACCCATGCTTAATAAGGGACTCCAAACAGGACCCAGCTTGGAAGACTAGCCAGAAACCTACACCTCTAAGCCACCCAGGTGGCTAAATGCCAGATCTAAATTCCCCCTAAATAAGTCTGGCTCCCAAAATTAATTATGTGATGTTTAAGTTAATTGTGCTTTCCAGGAAAACACAATTAACTTAAACATCACACACACACACACACACAAAACACTCACAATTTCATAGTCAGTTCTTGATAGCATGACAGAAACATAAAATATCTAGCAAGGAAATTATAAAATATGGAAATTTGGTGAAAATCTATAATTTGATGAAAAAATCCAGTTACCTTTCTTTCATTATTTTTTAATCCTGTTTCTTATGCTACAACTTGAAAATCAATTCTAACATGGACACAGCGTTGTGTAGAACTTTAAAAAGCACTGAACTGCACAATGCCCTAAATGCTTATAGAAATTCAGTAAAAGTTTGAGTTGCAACTTTATTCTCCCAACCATATTTATCCCATAAATCTTATGCTTCTCAACCATGAACTTACCAAATGTGAGGCGTTTCAGGAACATAACCCTTATGGATATCTAAAGGTTACCTCTCGCTATGATGATGTTCATCATATCAGATAATTCAAATGCAAGTAACAAAGTTGTAACAATGGTGAAATAGCCCCTCTTTTTTCACTACTACTACAAATATCAAGTTTTCTTGCAAACACAACTTTATATTGTGTGGTATTCCTCAGAATGCATATGTTTATTAATGTGATTTGTGTTTTAATAATAATAAATAGTCACTTATTTTGGCAAAGATCAGTGAATGGTAAGAAAAAAACCCCATTGGTGCCCTTTTCTGTGACACTGAAGTGTATCTGCAGATATTAACAAATGAAAATCGTAATAAAGTAACGTGAAATGCAGCGGAATACCTTCAAGAGCCATTATGAAATTTACAAAGAAATTAAGAAAAAGCATCAGCTGGGCCAGAGTGCTTTCTTTCAACTGATAGGAACAAATTTAAATGCATCATTCAAACCACACACACACACAAGCTCGTTGAAATTTTTCTCGTGGTGCCCAAGTAGTTTATTGCAACAAAAATTAACGCTATTCTTGTAATTACTGCTCTGTGTATTATGATATAAATGAATTTACCCTACACAGTTTAGTTCTTAACATTGATTGATAAAACCTGCATATGTTTTAGAAGAATCCAAGAGCATTACTTTAGCATTTCTTTCATTTCCCACAGTAAAAAATGGTTTAGCTCTGCACTATTGTTTTTAGGAATGCAACTCAATGTAAATCAAGCACTTAGTGTATACCAAAAAACTTCTCACCTACATCTGGTGGAATGTACAATGATCTTGCAAATCAAGTGGCAATCCTTCCTTGTAATACAAAGCAACCAATTAAAATGGGAACAGCACACACATGCATGTATTAGCAATATCATTTCTATATTTTGCTTTATATACAAATATCATTTAGCCAGAGGTTCACAGTCAATGTTTTGTAGTTTAATTACAACAGTGAGTACACATATCAAAATATATTTGATGTAGATATAAACAGTGTAAATACATAAAAGATTCATACAAAAGCAATAGCAGGGAAAATAGTAATAAAAATTTGCCATTTTAGAAATTCTACAAAATGCTATATATATATATATATGCAAGATTTCAAGCCACAATATTGTTTAAATATATGGTAAAATAAGAGATTAAGTTACAAAACCTACTGACCTTCACCACACTTTTCAGAAAAATAAGTATTAAAAAAGATATATCATTGAATTTTCTTATTATTCATTATTTTTTGTGTGTGAGTGTCCGTCAAGATGTACATAAAGAATATTAGGTTTCTTTTGAAGTTAAACCACATAAATCGTGGCAACCTAATAAAAATACTTAAACTACTGATAGATATACAAAATATGTCTCACTGATAAAAAAAATGGATATATACCTGTCTGGTTCAAATACAAAGCACACACACATACATATGCCTATAATCCAGTTAGTGTATATACCTGAACATTACATCTGAAGAAAGCATAAAACCCAAAAATTCAGTTAACAAGTGAAAAACTTTGCTTTACTGTTTTCTTATGGCATAGTCAACACTATTATAGTCATTAACCTGATTATCAGTTCTTAAAAACAAGCAGCATAACTGATAAGATTTTTTTTTCATTTCTTTTCATTTCAATATATAATGCATTTACAGCACTACATTTTGCATGTTCTTGCTGCTTTTTGCCAGCAAGCTGCAAAATAATTAATGCCACAACAAGACACTTGGCATCACTGGTTCACTGTGGTCAACTATTAAACTATATTTCACAATAAATAAATCATGCATATGCCACAATCACATCAGAATGCTAATCTTTAAATACTGATTAATATTCTACTTTTAATCAAATCCTATAAATATTTCTTTCTTTACAGTACATGTACCTTTCCCTCAAACTGTTAACAACAATCACAAACATGAAATTTCGGTTTCTGAAAACTAATTTCATGAATGAAAAATTACCATACACTCAGTATATTCCATTACAAATTCCAGTGATGTTATTATTAAGGAATCTATGTTAATTTATCAATTGCATAGAATTTTAATATATTTCTTATTTATCTGTATTGTTGAACTACCTTTTTTTTTACAATTGAAAATTGATATTTTATTACATTTTCTTTTAAGTTCTGTTTGTCTCTTCAGAAATATTTATTGACTTCATATTTAGCTGCATAATAAAAACTATGAAACTATTATTAAGGAAGAAGAGTCTGTAAAACGAATGTAAAAGGAAAAAGGGTTAAGATTATAAATACTATACTCATACAAGGTTGAATGACTTTTCTCCAGAATGTGAGAAGTTTGGACTTCTGTCACATAAAAGTTAGTTTTATACACACAAGATTCCCGCTTCCAAAATGTTCGGAATCGATTTTTTTTATCTTTTTGTTTGTTTGTTTGGAGGTTAATGACCACCATGAGAAACTTGATGGGCTATAAGCAGTTGCCTGTCCCTAATATATATATGTATTTCTGATATATATATTAAATGAAGAAAGAGTAATACGCTCAATATTACAAAACCCCTCCAATACCACGCAATGCTGCAGGAACTAGGAAAGGAATATATAAAAAACTTCATGTCTACTCCAAATCACACCATGAACACACAAGACAACAAGGAAAGAACCCTCAAAACAACCCCAAAAACAAACCACAAAACCACACAACAAGCAATAGAAAACTTCAAAGAACCACAGCAAAAAGGGAATACAAAAACAAAAAGTAGTCAGCAGTCAGTAACCAATCTTCAGGGAAAGACATCACCGACCACTGACCACACCCACTCAGGTTTCATGTGGGCGAACAAAAATATTAGCCAAAAGTAAAGATTAGTAAATTTAGAAGTAATTTAGAAATACATTTGGTTCACCCAGTCTATACATACATACATACTGTATATTACTTTTAAATTTAAATTTCTCTTGATAGGAAATTATATTGTTTTATCAAGTAAGAATTTAAATGCTTAGTTCATGCACTTCTTACCTGTATGAAAAGAATGCAGGTATCTTACTTGAATTATAGAATGCTTTTCATTGTACTTTTTATTTAGCATTATTAGCATTTCGAAAAATTTTATGACAGAAGATATTGCTGCTACAAAAGAAAGTGTTTGTACTATTGAAGCAGTGTTAATTAATATTTCACCATGGTAAAGAGAAAGGCACAAATAAAGTATTTCAAAATATATTTTGTGTAGCATCAGAATTTTTTGAGAAGATATTTTTCTTAGGAACAGTTCATAGTACAAAGGTCCTGGCTACGATATCCAGTTCCATTTCATCTGTTCAATCTTGGTAGGTGTACAGCTAGTTTTCAGATTTGTGGAGCAAAGAACTCAAAATAAATAAGCAAAGTGCTTTTCATTTCTGTTTACTGGTTCGTGTGACTCCACAAAACCTCCATCAGATTGGTGAAGTCATTCAAATATATCCTAGTCAGACTTCATTTCATGACTTTTCAGCACTTTTTAGTCTTAATGTATATGCATAGAAGAATGTCTCCAGGCTCTGTAAGGGAGAAATGTTCGCCATTTCCTTAGGGTGCTGTAAGCTGTTCTCTGTCATTGTGCTATATAGTTGAAAGTGCAGGAAACAATTAAATTATTGGCACATGGAGGGTATGGGCATAGATAAGGACACACTATTAGATGTGATTCTGTGACTTGTGGTAGGGAGTGTGTCTTTACTTTGAGTTTCATGCTCACATCAGAGTATGTCTGTGCAGCAGAAAAGGTTGCTGTAGTAGCATCACGAGAATTCCTAAAACATGTCACTGTTCCATTTGGTGTGAGCATAAACATTTTTTTTTTCCAAAATACATACAAACAAAATTCTTACTAAGATTCTGCAGTTTACGGTACCAGGGGGGGACAATGACCATGCAGCCATCTCTGGGGGCATCAGCCCTCATGTGTTAGGCTTCACTGCATGCCTCACTGGGATTCGAACCCAGACCTATCTCAGTCAGACGAATGGCCATAAGCCAGCACTTAGACCACTGTGCCATCAGGGAGGGGGAAGGATTAAATTTTTCTAGCAAATACTCAAAATTTAATACTCCCAATAGCACACATAAGCTTACTATTCCTTATGAGCATATCAAGATATCATTAAGAATTTTTGAAACTTTTGAAACACTTACACAGAACTAAATTTATAGTTCTTACTTATAAGAGAAAAAGTAATTTCACAGTGAAATGCACAGTAAGATTTTGCAAATAAAAACATGAATGTTGACAATACTCAGAAAATAATCAAATGAAACTTTAAAATTTACATCTGCTACTAAAATTAATACATGCAGCTATACATAAAATTGCCCAAAACACTCGTCCAAGACTTCTTTAAGTTTCCCATGTTCTAGATCATTTCTGGTATCTACACAACTTGTGAAAAAGATGTTTATGCAGATAATGATTAAAGACTGTTCAAGAATGCTAAATGAAATTTCAATTCTAAAGGATTAGCGTACAAATATTTTCTAAAAATAGTTAAAAAATGTTATTTCTGTAGTAAGTTAAATTTGCAAGTTTTTCAGTTATATTAACACATGAAAGAGCCCATATTCTGAGTCACTACTTTCGCTGAATAGGCAGCAATGATATACATCTGAAAATGGGACACCAGTTTTTTTGCATGGTACACAAAATTTGCTTTACTGCATCATCCCTTCTGTGCATACAAACTGTTACTGCAGTTGATAAACTTTGAAAAGCAACACATTTTTAATAAAACTTAAAATAATTTAATACACATATAGTATTACAGTTTATGATATATTTATTATGATAAATCAGTCATACAGAAATGCACTAATCTCTGCCAAGTCAAAAATGTGAAATGTAGCCCCCCCCCCCCAAAAAAAAAAAAAATAAGCATGTTTTTTTCCCATCAATGTCAGATCCAAAGATTTGAAGGCTCTAGGCAAAAGTACTGGACTACACGAATTCTGTTTCCTTTAATCAGTGTTGCCCAAAATTTTTAAAAATCCTTCTTCCTTAAAATTAAAAAAAAATGCAAGACATATTTAGCTTCTTTCCCTAATAAAAAAATCCTATAAGGTATAAAAATCAGGACTGTGCAACTGTGTAGAACGGCTGTACATGCATTTTTCTTAACGTTTTCAGAAATTGCCTTTTCCCTACAAACCCATTGCAATAACAATTAATATGACAAAAAAGCACTCCAAAAGCACTTAGAAAAGTCGTACATGCATATCACAAGTATTATTTAACATTGCTCAAACTTCTATCAGATACGATACATTATAATATTAATATTATAATGTATCGTATTTAATAGAAGTTTGGGCAATGCTAAATAATACTAATCTCCTTTCAATAACAATTTAGTTTATTATCAGAATTATAAACTAAATAATTCAATCAATAACAATTTAGTTTATCATCAGAATTATGCAATCATATAAACTAGGTTCTAATTAAAAAACTTGACCATCAACCATAAACAAATTACCACTTTAAAACCTGCACATATTCAACTCTTTTGCTGTAAGATAATTCCATGATGTCATTAATTACTGGATTATTTTGCTTGTTTTGCTTCAGAGTTTAATTACCCTCACTGGCATCTAAAACTATAAGGAGTTGTCCACATCTAATTTAGGGGCAATAGTTCTGCAGGATATGGATAGAACCTATGACACAGACAAACACCCCACCAATGCTCGACTTGAATGATCAGCCAGAAGTTTGAGCCTCTGACCCCTCCAGCAGCAAAGCACTAAACCACTTTTTTTTTTTTTTTTTTTTTTAAGGTTTAACGACCACCATAAGCAACTCCATGGGCTATAAGCAGTTGCCTGTCCCTAATTTAGGGTTACTGATTCCAGGGAAGGGAGAAAACCATGGCCATAAGACAAACAAAACATCCATGCCTCACTGGGATTCAAACCCGCACTCTTCTCGGACAAACAGGTCTAAGCGCTGCCCCACTGGGGCGGCCATTAAACTATGAGAAAATTTATCGGGTGTACACACTTTATGTAGACTCCTTTCTCTCTGTTTGTTTCTTCAGATTTCTTTTCTCACTACCAGAAAAATAACTTTTTTTTTGTCTTTCTAAAATAAAAAAATATTAATTTTAACTCACTCTACAAGAAAAAAGTTCATGCAGATTACAAATACCAACAACTGAATTCACCAGCTTGCCACAAAAAACAAAACATAAGATATACAGGGTGGCCCAAAACATGCCTACCAAATTTAAATACAATCTGCTCTGCAACTAGCTAGTATAATTTGATGAAACTCTGTGGACACATCAAGTCTCATGAGTTTTCTTTTCATTTTGCAGGATATGAAAAATGGTAGCCTACACTATGGAGCAGTGAATATTCATTATTGAAAAGTACATTTGATGATCAGAAAGCCCCGAAAAGGTCAGAAAAGCATTCCAGGTAAAGTTTGGTGTCGAAGTTGGACCGGACAGGCATGCAATATCAAACCTCATCAAGAAATTTCAGAAGACAGGATCAGTGTTGGAAAATCACTCTCAAGGCGGCAGCCCATTGAAAAAGTTCGAGAAACATTTAAAAGATTTTTTAAATGTTTAATGAAAAACATTTTAAAAAATTTTGTAGTTCTTGAAAAAGTTGGAGAAACATTTTAAAGAAGCCCGAAAAAGTCTACCAAGAGAGCGTCTCAGGGGTTAGGGATCCAATGCAGCAGCAGTCTTCAGCAAAGTCTCAAAGAAGATCTTCACGTTTCCCTATAAAATCCAGAACACTATGGACGTGAACTTGACTGACCCCCGTATTCACGAGACCCGAATCCTTTGAATTTTTTTTATAGGGAAATATCAAAGACAAAGTATATCAGAGCAACCCAAAGACTTTGGCGGAGCTAAAATCATGTATCGAGCATCAAATCTTGGCGATTCCTACAGACGTCCTCCACAAGGCGGTGTCCAATTTTGGGATCACAGTGCGCAAGATTACTGAGGTTAAGGGCAAACATATTGAACATGTTGTAATATAAATGGCAGAAGGTGTAGAATTTCATACACTTTGGATGAGATTTGTATGCCTTTTCGTTCAGGAATAACATAGCATTGAACTTGGTAGGTACGTTTTGGGCCACCTAGTACATACTCATATATTATGATGACTGACAACAGTGAGAATGACGTGGAATATTTACTAAAGAAGTGGAAGAGAGTCACCACAACTGTAATATCCTCCAAGCATAAAAAACAAGCATATAATGGGGGAAGCAACTCTACATAACTATTGACCAATGAAGGTGAGTCCAGCCAGGTCACCACAAAAAAACAATTAACATCTTACAAAACAGACTTCATTGCTGCATTAAGTCAAGGTGTCACAAAGTTTGGACATTTGAATGGAGTTGCACCGGGAACACAGCCAACATTGATCAAGTGTAGTTGGAATTTCTTAGATAGAGGGAAGGGTCTGTATGTTTATGCACTAAATCTACCTATATACTATTACCTGAATCTGATTTGGAACAAAAAAATAAATAAACAAACCATCATTGGCAAAATCAGAAATATTTAACCAGAACAAAAAAAACCTTACCTAACTTTGAAAATCTAAATGTGCTTGCAGCCGCAGAATAGATTAAAAAAGAACATAAACTAAAAAGCAAACACATTTCCTCTAACAAAACAAACCAATTTAAAAATTTCAAGACCCAGTTCAGATTGCTTCAATACAAGTATAGAAGGAGCGCAGAAAATTTTGACAGCTGACATGTTTGGGAATATTTAAAATCCTGGTGACTTACCAAGGGTACGAATCTGGTTTCAAAATTCTAGCTGGCACCACGAGCATTGTTCTAAATTTTGTTAAATTTTAGTTTATAACGGTAAGCAATTATTGTTTTTTTATTTAAAAATAATTTTATTGAAGCTGTACAAATTTAACATAGCAGAAACCCAATACTTACTTGCTCTGTGTAGGAATGAGAGAGCTGTGATCTAGTATGATAATCCATATATTTCATATATTTTTGCACCCTGTTTAACATATTCCCACATGGACCTACTCTGATTTGTGATTTAGCCATGAAATGATGGCAACAGAGTGACACCCTTGTGATGCTAGTCCATACCTGGTATGTGTCATCATATTCGGACATATATATGGGAGCACACGGGCAGCAACAGCTCTCCTCCATCTGAAGACGGGTCGATTGTCAACCCGAAAATACTAATGGGTTT
Source organism: Macrothele yani (assembly GCA_039090855.1). Classification (NCBI taxonomy): domain Eukaryota; kingdom Metazoa; phylum Arthropoda; class Arachnida; order Araneae; family Macrothelidae; genus Macrothele; species Macrothele yani. The sequence continues at coordinate 142,554,726 of CM077001.1, forward strand.
TTTAATCTTTTAAATATGTAAATATCTGCCATTTTTTAAATTAAATATATCGTGCAAAGACTGTGTATGCTTTTTAATGTATTGTATATGCACGGCATCTTCATAATACTATCGATTCCTCACTGCATCGAATTACTGTGTTGTGCATTTTGGTGCAATTATGTGGAGTTTTGCTGCACGGACCTTCCAATCCATCCGAGTGAAGCTTGCAAGGGAATGTACCCACCTCAGGTTCTGCACTAACTGCAGGGACCTTAACGTCGTACCGAAGCATATTAGGGTATATGCTACAGCATTATCAAGACGGGATAACCATATACTTCGAAATGTCAAAAGGAAGAGGTTACTATGTGCCATCCAGAGCAAGAGATCTTACATTGACCATCTTCATCATAAGTGTTATATTTCTTATCAGACTTTGTCCAAGTGTGAACATCCTATTGTAATGGACCATATACTGACCATCACGGAAGCGGTAACTGAACATCCTGTCAGCTCCCTGGTCAAAACCCAAATTGGAAAATTAAGACCTTGTTGACTTTCAAGTTAGCAGTAGACCAACACGAAGACAACGAACTCTAAACCATAGTTCCAATGTTGTCAATCTAAGTGACTATGAGCTGAACTCCATACAGAACAAAGTTCTTGAAAGGGGACCAAAATTTGCTTATCCTGAGCATAACCCTAATGTCTTTAATGTTATACTGCAAACTGAGGCAATTATCAAAAGCCTTCCAGAGAAGGAAATGGACTATGCCAGAATACAGATTAACAAATGTCTGCAAAAAAGAAATAGGGAACAACAATCCAATTCGGGGAAAACTATATCACGGAGAAAAATATCAACTGAAGTTAATTCAAAATAATGACGAAATTTCCATTCTGGCAGCTGATAAATCACACCAAACAGTACTATTGAATATAACAAAATATCAGGATAAGATGCTTGAAGCCATTTCATCTATTCCACACATAGTGGTAGAGCGGGATGCCACAAAAGCAACTTGTTCAGCACTTACCAGATTAAAAAAAGCTCATTCATTCCCAGATAGTTTCTCAAAGGCCTTCACCCCTCCACCCGGCTGTCGTGTGCCCGATATCTTTGGGCGTCTAAAACTATATAAGAAGGGGCATCCTATTAGGCCATTAGTCGCGGGTTATGCTAACCCGACTCAACCTCTTGAAAAAGCTCTTGCTCAGTACTTAGCAAATTTTGCTGTGAACTCCCCTTATTCTGTGAAAAGTTCTACTGTAGCAATTGAAAAAGTTAGAATGTTTCAGCCACATTCTAAACCTTTCACCCTTGCCTCCCTAAATGTTGTTTCATTGTACCCTAATGTACCAGTGGACGCCACCCACCTCATTATAGAGGCCAAACTTGCTGAGTCCCAAGTCCCCACATCTGAAATTTCAGCCGTTATGAATGCTCTTAGATTAGTTAAGCAGCGTTCATACTTAAAATTCGATAATCAAATCTACAAGCAAGTGGAGGGCTCACACATGGGTTCTCCTCTTTTAGCCGTACTCGCAGAAATTCTGCTTCAACACATTGAGAACGAAGTTCATAGTTTGTATATCACGTATGACATCCTTGTATTTTGGCCTCATACACAGGATGATTTAGCTAAATTCGCCAACGCGCTTTCATCTGTTTTTCCCTCTATCGGGCTCACGATAGAAACTGAATCAAACCACTCTTTACCATTCTTGGACTTCCAAATCACCCATAACCCAGTAACATGTAACCTTTCTTACTCTGTATATCGAAAACCCACTGCCGGCAGTAGTTTAATCCCTTTTAACTCCTCACATCCATTACCACATAAGCTATCAACTTTTTAATCAGAAGAGCCTTCACGCACTCGTCTGCTGATAGCTTGCTTAAACCTGAAATAGATTTCATTTTTGATTTAGCTGACAAACACGGATATCCCAAATATATGATTAACCGAATCTATCGAAGAATTTCAAATGATAGATCTACATGTTTGGCCAAAGACCAAAAACCAGCAAAGTGTTTTCTTGGTACAATGGAGCAGTACCCAAGCATTGCTAATGTACTGACACACACATGTATGAAGTATGATACTCATTTTGGCATTAGATCCAGAAATCTATTTTCACTTATCAAAAAAGATAGAGAACAACCTGATATTTTGTGCAAATGGGGTGTATATAATATACCATTCATAGATGTTTCCAATGGCGAACACGTAAGCAACTATGTGGGATCTACAAAACATAGCCTTGAAACTCGAATGCAGGAACATAAATATGACATTCGCGTTAACCACAGTAACACGGCGCTCGCCAGACATGTAGCACAAGGAACTGTCCAACCAGATTGAAAAAACATTAAGCTGTTGCATACACCCACTTCTGTATACTCGTTGCATATAACTGAAAGTTTATATATCGAGGCCTTCGGGGACGGCTGCTGTAATGATAATTCCCCAACTGAATTACCCAGGATTTGGAAAGACTCATTACAGCTATGAACTTACATAACATTTCTTGTTAAATATGTGAATTATAACAAATAAATATATTTCGTATATTTTTGCACCCTGTTTATCATATTTCCTCATGGACCTCGTCTGATTTGTGATTTAGCCATGAAATGATGGCAACAGAGTGATACCCTTGCGACACTAGTCCATACCTGGTACGTCATCATATTCGGACATACATATGAGAGCACACTAGCAGCAACAGCTCTCTTCCATCTGAAGGCGGGTCGATTGTCAACCCGAAAGTACTAATGAGTTTTTTAACCTTTTAAATATGTAAGTATCTGTCATTTTTTAAATTAAATATATTGTGCAAAGACTGTGAATGCTTTTTAATGTATAGTATGACAGTCCTTGAAAAATCCACAGGTGACAGCTGCCAAAACTTCCTGCACTCCTGTTTTTTTTTTTTTTTTTTTTTTTTTTTTGAAGGTTTAATGACTACCGTGAGCAACTCAGTGAGCCATAAGCAGTTGCCTGTCCCTAATTTAGAGCCACTGGTCCCAGGGAAGGGAGATAGCCAGTGTCATAAGACAGACGCAACATCCATGCCTCACCAGGATTCGAACCCGGACCCTTCACAGACGAATGGTCAGAAGCCAGCGCTTTAAACCACTGCACCACCGGGGTGGCCTGTACTTATATGAAGCAATTTGTACTGGGTCTTGGAATTCATAAAATTTCAAATTGGTTTGTTTGGTAAGAGGTGATGTATTTGGTTTTAGTTTGTATATATATACATAAAAGAAAAATTGGGAGATATTCATAGGTCTATCCTTCGGTAGCTGTCCAAACTGCCTATGCTGTATCTGGCATTGCTGGTTGTACTCTATTATAGTCATTTTCTTTATGGGAAACAATACAAAAATACCATATATATATATTTTTTAATCCCTGCTGTAACACACGTCATCACTTATGGCATTTTAAATATCTATAGCTACATTTAAAAAATCATTTTTTGTAAAAAAATGTGTCAGCCAATTCAAATGCAATGGCCTGCCAATATAAAGCTAGACTGTCAAAATAACTACATGTAATATTAAAAGTCAGCAATTGTACATTGGTCACACTTCTGTAAACTTGTCATTCTTATTACTGACCTTCTTATCATTATAATTAGGGCACTAAGGTAAGGTACCTTAAAGTTGTGATAACAGATATTAGACTAACTTGAGTACACATTAAGACTGAAAATTACTTTTGTTCACTGATGCACCAATAACAGAAATTCATGCACTGCACTATCACTCTTAAGTTTTATCAACTTAATCACTCCTGAGAAACAAAAATTAAAATTAAGAATATAATTGAACAGCTGAACAGCAAATGACGTGGGCAACAACTATGAAAAGAAACTAAAAATATGGATACTATACTAAAATTGGAACATTCTGATGAAGGTGTATAAAATAATGTTAGTTGAAATCATTTAAATGACACAAATTTTCATGAAATGCTACGTATACTTTGGCACTTCATAGAAACAAAAAGAAAAATTACAGATCTCAGCAACACAAGATAAATTATAACCATCACAGCATCATTAAAAAAATGTTTAGTGTATAAATTCTATTGTTTCGCTAGGTGGCATACTTCAGATTACCCAATTTGCATTCATTAGCTCCAAATTTGAATATCTTAGATGCTCCATTAGTCTAAAATTTCAAACTGTTCACTACATTCTGAAAATGGTGTTCATCCACAAATAAAGAAAAGTAGAGAAAACATTACTCATACCACCAAACTGAAAGATCAAATATGCACTTTATACTATGGCACTAGAATTTTATAAAATAGAACATAAAAAAACACTCTTTTACCTGAAGAGTTTACACTACAATTTCACTAATTCTCTGAAGGTATATTAGAGGTTTATATTTCAAATTTACCTGAAGAGTTTACACTACAATTTCACTAATTCTCTGAAGGTACATTAGAGGTTTATATTTCAAACTCCTGCTCACATATTTTTCAAAAAATAACAAAACCATTTGGGATACAATAACAAGTTACTCACTGTATCTGCATTCTACATAAAACGCTGATTAAGTGTTAGCAAATCAATGCATACATACATACATATTTTTTTATGAAACTAACTGCATAAAACCCATAATAATCATGCTTTGAAATTCTCTGCATTTCTTACTTTTCTATATGCAACACCCACTTACAAAAAGTGTGTGCCATATTTTTGTTTCCCAAATTCTGTGTGCACTTTTAAATTCAATTAGAAAAATATAACATCTAGTAATTAGTGTCTCATACCTAAGTTATGGCATACTGATGCACATTTATACTTCTTGAATCAGTACTGTATGTCTTCCCCATCTTCTTCCTCCCTAAAAGTTTCTTAAATCTGAAGCACTGTGTTTAATATTTGCAAAATTCATTTACAATGATGTGAATATTAAATGACCTAAATTTATTTGATCACCTGGTTTTACTAATCACTGGTTTACATGAAGGTATGGTAAGAATTACAGAAAATATATCTTGTCAATTCTGTATCCTAAATTTATTTGATCACCTGGTTTTACTAATCACTGGTTTGCATGAAGTTATGGTAAGAATTACAGAAAGAATATCTTGTCAATTCTGTATATCTCTAACCAAATGCATATATTCTTCTACTGATGAACACACAACTGAGGCATTGCTGTGTATCTGTGTGCATGTGCGTGTGTGTGTGTGATCCTTCCACAAAATCTTTCTATTAATCTTTTTTTAGACCACAGCACCCCCTACACATACTCAGGTCTGCCCCTGCTTCATATGTCTCACATAGGTTATCAAGAAATTTCACTGAAAAGTAGTACTTAAATTTTGACATACAAAACAAAAATAATGAAAACCACATCGAAAAAGACATGTCACAAATGTTATCTGACTCGTTCTGCATGCCAGTGAGGACATTAAAATGTTGTAAAAAGAATCTTGAGATGTGTTTCTTCCAAGTTTTTGCTTCATATAATGGCACGTTTTAACAATGCCCTCTCCATGCATCAGTTCTTAAATTTGGCAAGCTGTGTTAGCACGAGCTCGCCATGAGGTAAATGTATTACATTCCAAATAGAAAAGGAAAAGGGTGAACTTAAGTGCAGCATTGTTACAATCATGATTAAATTTGAAGTGATTAATCACTCAAAAAGTGACAGAAATGGGAAGCTGATTTTGCCCATTGTCCTGTTCTTCCTTGATTCTGTATACATGCAAATATACTGAATGCGAAAGAAATTACTACAATTCTGGTCTAACTTGTATCAATTACTACATCTTTCAATTCAAATAAAGTTAGAATGGGCCTTGTTTGTTAGTCACCAAAAATGTCTGCAAAAAAAAAAAAAAAAAAAGTAAAGAGGAAAAAATAACTCGGAGGAAAATCAAATGAATAACACTTGGTACAATTTAGATATCCGAGAAACAAAAAGTGTGTTTTCACATTGATAAATATCCTGAACTGAATATTAATTATACAGTGTAGATAGATAAATGGAATCCTGGCTTTTGAAAGTGGTTGAGTAGGTGATGGTTTTATGACCGAGGAGCAGATGTTCAGGTGCATCCAAGTGGAACTTAACCATCCTTCAATACATTGAAACTCACAAGCTGAAAGTATCCAAACAATGTCCAGTAAGCAACAGAAGGGGAATACATCAGTTTAAATTTTTTATAGGAAATAATCCTCTTTTTTTAGATCATTTTGCTTTATGTGACAGTTTCCCAGAATGCAGCGGCACTGCAGGAGAATCCCTCTATTAAATTTTCATGCCTCACTCTTACCAATTGAGTATAAATGGACCAATTTTATTTTTGATTTATCAGTCAGTTATACTTAAAATCAGAAGAGAAGTTTTGACACTTTCTCATTTGAGAGCTGCCACTTAAAAAGTATGTGGCCATTTCAGCTTGATCATTTTATTCAAAATCTATATTGTTTCTTCATTCAAGATCTAAAAGGGGCATCAGAGCTCTGTTTTGAAAAGTCTAATGCATCATGCTGGCAGTCTCTTTGATTTCCTTTCGTATTATTCTTATAACACTGACAAAATTTTCTTACAGATTCCCCCTTTAAATTTACCATTGATTTACTATTCTGCAGATGGGGGCTTAAACAGAAGTTTTTATTTGACTGACTACAAGAGTTAAAGAGCCATGTACACTAGATCGATAGCCAACACTGAACCAATTATGGTTTTGTTCTTGTTAAAATCATTATATATTTTTCACAGAAGATGTAACTCCTGAGATTTTTATTATATCTTACACCAATGATGTGCATAAAGGGGTAAAAATATATTAATAAAAATGCTGCCCCTGTTTCATGTTGCATAACAAGGTTGTGCAACATGAAAACAGTGGTAGTACAGTTAGCACTATATTGTGAACTCACCTCAAGTACTTTCATACCTATAACATTGCGAGTGGGAAGCACTCGTCAAAACATTTGCTATTCCATAACCACAAAACAGTTGGTAGTTTTAATTCATGCATAACTAAAAGAAATATATCTGCATGCATAATTTAAAATAAGATCAACAAAACTGTATTTAAATGCAACAGTAATAAATGCAAAAATTACTTTCAAAGGTACTTGGGAAAATAAAGATGCCTTCGTATGTATAGTTACATGGCAAGTAAAAATACAGATAATATTAGGTTATTTAAAATGCTTCTCTTATGGAACTTACTTTTAATTAATATTTCGACACTAGAAAATATGAATAGGTTGAATATTTGTGTTTACAGATGACAAAAATACAATTCAAAAAGTGGTTTCAGAAACATCACTGTGCTACATAAAAATAATTTTAAATGGCATTAACTTTCCAGAAGATATTGCTTGAAGTAGGGCACTAGACAAATGCTAATCAGCATATTACTGCAGTATATCATACCAATTCAACAGTGTTTCCATAATGCATACAAACTGGGATAACAGACTCAATATGCAGTCACTCAGGATTACATGCACATGCATACAAACTTTCAAATTAGATACCTAATTTTAGCACAAAAGTTCTGCCAATTTAAAGAGAAACTGAAAATAGATCACAATGCAGAAAGTAAAGCACGAAAGTTTTGCAACAATATTGTTGTTTGAAAAATAAAAATATGAGCTTTCATGGTATAATACCATTCTCTCATTCAGGCAAAAGTCACATACATTTGCTACATTCAGTTTGTTACTCACAAGTACATTTTAATCAGCTTTATTTTCACATACAGAGTACTTCAAAAGTTTCATTGGAGGAAAAAAATGACCAGAGAAGGTATAAAAAATGCCAATAAAACACATAACATAACAAATGTACATATATAAGTACGCACTGCTTATCAGAACTGAAACATAAATAGAAAAAATATCGTATGGGCCTACTGAAAATATTTAGTTAGGAATATGTAATATCCGCATGTAAAATTTGTACCACTGATTACTGAACATAATGATTTCATTGTATCAGCAACTAACAATGTAAACTGGTCCAATCTGGAATGTTTATATTACCACAGGATTTTTTATCTTTTCAAATTGTTAAATTACAAAATATATCACATACAAAATTATCATATCACGGCAGATGTTCATTTCAATACGAAATATTCAATCAGTGGCTAATGCTTGCAACACTCACATTTTTGCGACTGTTCATTTTAACACTTACAAAGCAGTGAAATTTATTAAAATTATATATTTTTAAATGTATTTAAAAATATTTAAAATCATGTTTTCTCCTTGTTCTCCGAGTTTTTCTTTACCAGCAGGCATTTCTGGCATATTTTATTGGCCGTCAAGGGTTACTTGAATTCAGTTCTTAAAGTTTGTTGAGACTGAATGCAATTTGAAGTGTGTTGCTAGATTCCACTTTATTGTCCATAACTGAATTCAAAGCATTAAGAACAGGACTCAACAGTCAACAAAAGGCCAGAAACATCTGCCGAAAAACAAAAACTCAGATAAAAGAGAGAATAAGGGACTTTAACTGAACATTTCTTTTAAACCTTTAAATATGTATACTGAATGTTATACTGCATACCCTACAAACAATTACTTCTCTGATAAATCCTTGGCATCTTAAAATACCTACTTGCCATGAAATATATTCTAGATAAGCAGGGGCTGCGCTGCTGATTGCATCCTTCACAATTCGTGAAAAAAAATATTGATTACCTTTTTGTACTATCTTGACAATTTAGCGAACTAAAACTGAATTTGGCAAAAACTTTAAAAAAGCCAGAGCAACCACTGCCTATAAGGATGTCAAAAATATTCTTAATAGGTTAAGTCAGAGGTTCCCAATATGTAAGGAAAAACATCATTTATAGTGAAATGCAGCATTCAAACATGCAGATTTTGGAGCACCGATCTCAACTCAACCTTCATTTTGACAAATATTTTCCTCCACAAACAGATCAACACAAGTGAGTTACAGATCCGTTTACAGCAGATTCACCATCAACTTTCACTACTGCTGAGCAGGAACAGTTAATAGACATTTCTTCATACTCCACACTGAAAATGACATTCTCTTCAGGAACTCTGTCACAATTTTTATAACAGTGTGACAAAGGAGTACTCAGAATAGAGTAAAAAAGCTGTGAGAGTAATTCTCCCTTTTGCCACATTCTACCTTTTCAAGGCAGGATTTTCAGCTCTGGCGGTAATAAAATCCAGATATAGAAGTAAAGTTAACATTGAGAAAGAGATCCGCATAACTGTATCAAGCATTTTCCCCAGATTCGATGTTTTGTGTGACGGGAAACAAGCTTCCCCATCCCATTAAAACACGAATACCTTTGTTAGTTAGGTAGTTTCTAAAATTACTGTAAAAATGCAAAAGCCAAATGAAGAGTGTTACCATTGTGAAAATATGCCTATCTCGTCAATTTCTTCTTATTCAGTTCTGTAATTTTATTCTAATTTTGTATTTTTACATTAAAAAGAATACAAGCTAGTAATGTAACTGACTATTTTCTTTTTAAAAAAGTACGACAAACTCGAATTTGACAAATTTTATTTTTTTAATTTTGGGTACAGGGATGTCGCACGGGAAATGTGACATGTTAAAGGGCGGCGCGGTCCCAAAAAATTTGGGAACCCCTGGGTTGAGTAAAAATGTGTCAAATCAAAATTAATTAAACAAATAATCTTTTTAGAACGTGACACTACCTCCCTTCTTATTGATCTATTCATTTACCAAATTTATAGGAAGTTACTTCCTCCGCCTGTCCATTTGCTTGTTTGTTATCTGGACAGGGCGATCAGATGTCCGGCCTTTGGAGGACATTTCCTCTTTTCTTACCATGTCCTCCAGGCATTAAAGGAAATAGCCCAAATGCCCGGCTTTTTCAATAAGCAATAATTCAAATACATTTTGATCAAATTCTTCTGTTGTAATCATGTATCCCAGCATGCCACTGCTAAAAATGCATTTATTCTTTTCGGGATTCTCAGTTCCCCTGGTTAGTTTATTCCTGCAATCCTGTTGCTGCCTACTGCAGTGCATCACTTGTGAGCCAACAGCGCAGAGTAAACCTGTCAGTGCACGTTAGTCTGTCTGTCATTCATTGCACATGGACGGTGTCGTGCGACGTAGTCATGTAAACAGTAAGCTCATACTGCTAGTTTTGTGTGCGAGTTGTTGTGAGTTTTCTTTATTCATAATTCAAGTTCCTTAATCAGTGAGGGGTACACCGCTAGTTAAATACAATTTGAAAGACACGTCATGCTCTGAATTTCACAAATATTTGTTAAAGAAATAAGATCTACTGAAAAAATATCTTCCAAAGGAAAATATAAGTAAAAATGTCCAGCTGACTAAAAACTTTCTTTTTTAAATTAAGTTTTACACGTATAAACTCTCAGACTATAAAATTGAAATGCAGAGTATGTGCATTCATATTTATTTTTGTACAAATTTATCGGGTCCTCCCTTTTCTCGAAATGTCCACCTTTTTTAATGAAAATGTCCTCCCACTCCAAAAAGTCACCTGGTTACCCTGCACCAGGAGTATGAACTTTTTATGTTACTGGGAATGTATGGAAAGCCTGTCTGGCTCCCCAGCGACAAAAAAAAAAAAAAAATTAATAATAATAATAATAATAATGGACAGTTTGAGGAAGTAACATCCTATAAATGTGGGAAAATGAATAGATCAAGAAGGTGAGTTCTAATATTCTTACAAGATTATTTGTTTAATTTATATTCTAGACCGGTTTTTCTAATTGGTCACATATTGCCTACCTAGACAGTTTCCTGGTGGCTTTCTCACCCACCAATGAGAAAAAGCCACCAGAAAACAGTGAAGGCACACTGTGACCAATCAGAAAACCTCCCCATACTGATGCAACACATCAGCATATGAAGATCATCAGCATATCCTTTCTTTCTGGTTACAGTCTAAAAATTACTTTTTCTTTGAAATTGTGCAAGGTAATAATCATATGTGCACTGTGTTGAAACGAAGAACTAAAACCATCTATACATGTTACTGACTAGTAAAAGAGCAAAAGATTTACTAGTATTGCAATTATAAAACACTATATACAATTAAAAACTGCTGGGGAACATTCTGACGCATTCTTCCACCACCTTGCTGAGTTCGGACTCGGATCTGAAATATGTGGGTTCAATTGATTACCGTCCGACACCTATTTCTGTTCTCAAGAACATTTGTAAACGTCATGGTACAGACTTTGGCGCCAAGACTTCAAATATACTTTTACTTATTAAGAAGGATCATCACACCATTGATTAACAAGAACGTCATGGTGTCTACTGCATTCCCTTGCAACCTGTGGATGCTGACGTCTCACCTACTCTTTAACATCGGCTCCACAAAACATTCGCTTCGGACTCGCGTGTCTGAACATCAATATAATGTGTGAATGTGCTCTGTCAATATACAGCGCTGCCAAGAAAGACACTTAGTGGAACTCATTTCTCGATTTGGGACCAAGCCCGTATTCTGTGCACCCCTAGAGATTCCTCTTTGCTTCTGGTGGAGAGCTTATACATTTATGCATCAAAGGAGGTGTGTTGTTATTGTGTTGTTTCTCCAATGTTTCAACTTAGTGCCTTTCATGTAGGTGATTCATTTTATCACACTTACTTGTATAACACTTTTGACATTGTGGACACAGTGTGTGTGGGGGGGGGGGAAGGGGGGTTGTTTGGTGCCTTGTTATTTGCTCACTTGCCTGCGCATGTTCCATTGTGCTCTTCTGGTCAGTCTTCATCATGTGTCTTGCACACATATATACCTGGTTGAAGAACTTTTGGTTTGTCTGAAGATGGGGACATAGTGTCCCCAAAAGATCTCACATCTGAATTTTTAATTGTATATAGTGTTTTATAATTGCAATACTAGTAAATCTTTTACTCTTTTACTGGTCAGTAATGTGTATAGACGGTTTTAGGTCTTCGTTTGAAATTGTGGCTCCACTAAGCCAAGAAACGTATGTCAGGACATCAAGTAAACTGAATCTTAGACTGTGGAAGAGAGTAGATGTTGCAAAGAGCTATGGAATTGATATGGTCATCAGTCTTATGGACAGACAAGTTTTAAAGACTATATATATATATATATAGTCTTGAAATGCATTTTAGCAACTGTAAATGCTGTTTTTAACATTGTAAACAGGATTTTATTACAGTAAATACGTTTTTACCACTGAGCAATAAAAATGAAGCATTGTTGAACATGGATAAATAAAAATACCTGCTTCCCATGTCCAAGAGGGTAAACACACACACACACACACACACACACACACACACACACACACACACACACACACACACACAATGTTTAAGATTATGGAAGATATTAATACAGTTGAGCCCACATACAGTAAGCTTGCATAACATGAAGTTCTGGATAAACCAAAGTTTTTATAGATCCCTTGAACTTCATAATTTTCCCACTTGCTGTTTCAACTGCATGTTACAAATAATTTTTGGAGAAACCACATACTTCGAAGTTCAACATGGTTATCAGCAAACAAAATACGTGGCATTCACCCAGTTTTTAAACTTTCCTCTTTCACTGGAGAACAGGCAACTATTGACAACCCCTGTGGTTCCTCTTACAGACAGCTTAGTTCGCATGAAGACAAGAATGTCCCCAAGCCACCTTTCAACCACTTCTTAGTCTCTACAGAGCTTATTCGGCATCAAGAAACATTTTCATCACATCAGTGGAAGTTGAAAAACATTTAAAACATTGATCATGATAAGCACTAAAACAAGCAAGAATTGGCACATATATCCGACGTAACAGGTAACATTGCAAATATTCAGTAGTTACTTTAATTTTTACATTTGTTAAATGTCCTACTTATTATAGATCTCCTTCATATTATTTTGTTAGCTACAGTTTTCAATTAATGAGATATATTTAACTTTGATTAATCGATAGTTTATGACTAGTTTTAAACTGACATAATATGTAATAATTGATGACATGGCTATTTCTAGACAATATATGCTATAAATTTCACAAAATTATGGGATTTACTCAGGAATAAAAGGATATTACTTGCAGTCAAATTTTCGGGTAACATCCCTACCCTTCCTCAGGTCTACAACTACAGTAGCTGACAAATAGCAACACCTACTATAGTTGTAGTCCTGAGGAAGGGTAGGGGTGTTACCCGAAAATTCAACTCTAGGTAATATCCTTTTATTCCTGAGTAAATCCCATAATTTTGTGAAATTTACAGTATAATATGTAATATGCCACCACAAATAGCTCTTTTTTTTTTTTTTATCTGTCTGGTTACGACGAAGTTTGCATATATCAAATGTTTTAATACTCCCTTCAACATCAATATATATGGGTTTGACTGTAATTTCCCAAGATAATAGAAATTATAACACCTACTATATCAGGCATTGCATTTAATGCTACCTAGTGTCTGCATAGTGTTAAGGCCAGATCTGCCAACTTTCAAGAATTGAAATCTGTAAAAAAAATTAAGTGAACATTTATTTGATACATTTGATTGTGAGGTACCAAGTATATTGATTAAATGTTTCAAACATATCTATTAAAAACCGATTTATTATACAAATTATTTGCCAGTTTTAAGCAATTCCATATGCTATAATTAAGATGTTTGGCACTACTTCATGGCTTACAGTGATTAAAATGCAATCGATACACGGTCACCTCATTAGTGTGCCATTAGTAGGCTACATGCAGAGATAAAGATTTCATTTGTAACCATGAAATTATTGCAATGTATTGCAGTAACTTTTTACTTTAACTTGAAAGGTTTTGCCCTTATATTTTTGTGCCAACATGTTAGAATACCTTAAAAAAAGGGCAATTTTATTTTAAGTTTCAGGTGAGGTTGATATCTTTCATTTTTTTCTTTTAACAGTTAACACCAATTTTAATTCCACAGTGTTTTTACTGTCTCTTCCCCTTAGGTTGCAAGAAGAGTGAGCTGGAGAAGCAAGTTAAATTGTACAATTTCTGCAAATTTTAAGGGTAAACTGTGAAACTTGGCACGTATGGAAGGCATTTTCTACGTTGTAAATTAACACAGAATATTTAGGGTGTCTTAAATGCAAAATAAAATATTCAGTCTGTTTCAAGAATCTCATAGTCAGTGTCAAGTTCTTACTATGACACACATCAACTACTGTATTTCAAAATGGCCTACATTAATAAATTAATGTAGATAAATCTATACATTTCAGTTTAAATTATAAAAAACTAAATCTTTCTTTTCAACAGCAAAGCTTTGATTTAGGAACTTTTCACTCAATGCCTTTACCTTGTTTCATTTCTGTCTTTTCCTTATATATCTTTTACAGTGTATTTTATAAACTTGAAATTTCATGAGTCATGGGGTGAGTTGGATTTGTCTATTTCTGATTATCTGAGGTCACTGATTCACTTCTGACAGATGCAGTGCATGCACATATATGCATATGAGCATAAATAATTTCTTTTGTTTAAAAAGAAATATAAAAAAATCAAAACTACGGTGAAAGTATAAAATGATCAACTGAATATAGAATGTAACAGTAATTGTGATATGGCACTGTACCATTCATGACTAGTTTGCTCACCATATGATATGAACAAGAAACCACATGAGGTATGTGTCTCCAAATATAATTATGCTGTAACTTTTAAATATAATTTTTGATTCAAACACAGCCATTTATATATAATTCACATCAAAAGCTGATGTACAACACACAGAACAATTCAAGATGTTAACACTGACACCCTGCGCTTGAAGGTGTGGGATTTTCCGTTAAGCGTGTGCCTTTTGAAGCACTAACTAAACTGGGGTCGGAATCCAGGCTTTCCGACATTTTGTCACAAATAATGTCAACCAAGGTTTCAAAAACAGCTTTGACATTAACATTCTCTTTGGCAGACGTCTCAAAGAACTCTAGCCCTAACTGGTCAGATAACTGCTTTCCTCTTTCTGTTGATACTACACGCTCATCTTCCATGTCACATTTGTTTCCAACCAAAACAACTTGGGCATTGTCCCAAGAGTATGTTTTGATTTGCGTCACCCTGAAAATAAATAAACAATAATTCATTTTATTTGCAGGGAATAAATAAGCATTCAAGGAAATAATATTGGCTAAGAAATGCACTAAAATCAACATCCTCCCACCCCACCACATTTCAAGAGAGTTCCACATCTCAAAACAGTTTCACAACAAAAACCCTTCCTTCTCTCTCTAAAGCAGTGAAGCGCAACCTTTTTATGGGTGCAACCCCACTGAAGAATTATTTTATTATGGAGATTCCATGTTAGCAAGTAAATTAAACAAGGGGTTAAAAATTATAATTACATATGCATTTTTAAAAGACATTTATTTTATATTCACCAATATTAGTTACATTTATTAATTAAAAATTTCAAAATATTTCATCTAACTAGAAATATTGAAACAAAAAATAAACACAATTAGTAGGAGGAAAAAAACTACATAACCTTTATTTGACAGTCCTAATGTGAAATTTGAGCTTGAATTTTGGGAATTATTCTCTCCATTCTTGGTTTTATACTTGAGATCGCCACTCAGAGATCATCTTCAACTTCTATTTTTGATCGGTGAAAAAAAAAAAGGAAAAAAAACAGAAATGGCAACTCCTTAATAAACCCTTGTGACCCCAAAAGGGGTTTCGACCCAGATGTTGCACACCCCTACTCTAAAGCTGCAAGAGTGTTTGCAAACGAAGGGGTGGGGTGTGTGTGTGGGGAAGGGGGGGTGATTAACAGATCTGTTCATGAAAAATATAAGTTAATTTGTAACATATTCTGCATGTTTAAACAGAATTATAGTTCCATCATCATTGTATTGTCAGGAAACACTTAACTTCTAATGACACAGTGGTGCAACTTACTGTCAGAAAACTGAACGCAGCTGCAGTCACCCCTTGATGTGCCGGCCCTCGGTTTACTGGCACCCCTTAAGTCTGAACAGACATGCCCTATGTGAAACATCTGTTGATTCCTTGATATACTGTAATACTCTTAGCGTCCATCAACCACAAAAGTATATTACTACGCCAACCTGTCTTTGCCAACACACAATATACCTAATTGCACCGCTACTTGCAAGTTATGTGAGAAGTCTTTTCCCACCTTCTTGAGCTATGACTCAATTGTAGCGAGCCTTAATGTTAAAGGCACTGATTCAATCAAAGATGCGAATCAGTGTCTTCTACATACATGAGACTGACGAAAGAAAAAAAGCTGAACTTTTTAACCGCACGGATGAAAAACAAGAACGTGCTACGAAACAGCATGAATATAACGCAGCGTGAGCAAGACAAAATTGTTCACTGAAATTTATTATGTAAATATTAAGCTGGAGCATATAACTGTATTAAATATATATATATATATATGCTTTTACAAGAAATAAAGATTTATCGATTGATGGAGAAAAGCTGGAGATAACAGACATGTACGTTTATCTTGGACAGCAGATATCAAGTGAGGGTCACATTGGTGAAGAAATTAATCGGCGTACAAAACTTGCCTGGAGAGCTTTTGGAAGAAACAGCATAATTTTCAAGAGCAATGTGCCATTATGTCTTAAAAGAAAAGTGTTTGATCAATGCATCCTTCCAGTGCTTACGTATGGTGCAGAGACGTGGACCTTAGCTAAAAGAGACATACAAAGGCTGCAGACAACTCAAAGTAGCATGGAGAGGTGCATTCTTGGTGTAACCAAGAGAGATAAGAAGAGGAACTCGTGGATCCGAAAAATGACAAGAGTGGAAGACATCATGATCAGAGTTAAATCCCTGAAATGGCAATGGGCTGGACATACTGCCAGAAGAACAGACCATCGATGGACAGCCGAAATTTTAGATTGGATTCCAAGGGACAGGAAAAGACCCAGAAGAAGACCACATGGAAGATGGGTGGATGAAATTCGAAAGTATGCAGGGGTGACATGGAGGAGACTGGCACAAGACAGACCGTTGTGGAGGAAACTTAGGGAGACCTTCGTCCAGCAGTGGATTGATAATGGTTGACAATGATGATGATGATGATGCTAATATATAATCTACGCTCCGTCTGACTTCCGTTTTAGGAAAGTTTTCCTCCATTTTGAAGCTGCAAAACAAATATTTATGCAATAAAATTATATTTAACAACACTACAGGGTAGAAGAAACATTGCGAGAAAAAAGGATTATGATTACAGGAGAAACCTCCACTCCGTCTAACTTCGGTTTCCGAAAGTTTTGAAAGTCGGAATCCCGCCCACCGATCGAAAACGACCTCACCACCAATCCCTCCCAAATTTCTGTTCAGTTCTGCATCGATCTCAAGAACCATCGAAATGAAGATAGAAATGGCGGAATTCTTCAAATCCGCTACAGAATCTCATGCCTGAAGATCACAAGGAAATTTTCGCTCCAACTTATGTTTTCAGAATTTTTCTTCCGTTTTCAAGCTGAAATGCAAATATTTATGGAATAAAATTATATTTAACAATATTGTGCAGAAGAAACATCGCAAGAAAGAAAAATCTCACGATTACGGGGAAAACATTTTACTCTGTTTAACCTCCGTTTTCGAAAGTTTTTGAAAACCGAAATACCATCTCCAGATCATCAACCCCCCCCCCCCCCTAATTCTCCAAAACTTCTCTTCAGTTTTGCATCGATCTCGAGAATAACCCAAATGATGATTAAAAAAAGTGGAAGTCCGCGAATCCGTGGAAGAATCTCATGTATGTTTCTAACACTTAATTGTTAGAAGCAAACTCGCAGGATGGCTATATTTCAAATGCCCTCGCTAAATTAAATTGCGCTCTAGAAATAATTGGGTTGAGATATAAAACACAAATGAAAATAGGCGAGTCTTATAAAAGAAACAAAGGTATGTAAAATGATTTTGTGTAATGCTATTAATTTTCATTTCATAAATTTTCAGTAATGTAACATGATTTTTTTTAATATTTTTTTTTTTTTTTTTTTTTTTTGTGGTCTCAGGCAGACAGCCAGCTTAAAATCAGATTGGCACCGAACATAAAGTAGTAATTAAAAACATGACAAACAAAACAGGTTTGGACAGACATGTTTAAAATACAAGACATAAAAAGTGATTTGGGACATTGTAGAAGTTCTGACACATCAACAGTACTTTTTCAAAAAAAAAAAAAAAAAAAAAATTGTTAGGACTGGAAATAGAAGAAGAGGCACAACATTAAATAATTTGAAATGTTGGAATTTACCTCATGAATGGCAACACATACGATAGCTGTAGTCAGAGTAGCAGAATGTAGACGTACACGCATACGCGAATAGTTTTCAAATTATTGGCAGATTTTGCAGATAGTTTTTGCTTGTAGATTAAAAAAAATAAGAAATGTTATTTACAGCAATTAATGCTTTTACTAAAGGCTTTACTCAGATTAATGTACTTAATTCTATTTTAAATTGAAGAACCTTCAATTATTTTTCACATCTTCTGAGTTCTGTTTTTACAGAGGATTCTGGCCTCTAGATTTTATCAAGGCCTGTACTCAAAGTATAGGAACTGTATCAAAAATTTATTTTACCCAGAAATAATTTAAAATCTTTTCCATATGTATTTTGTATGTCTAGTATTTTTGAATTAAGTTGTTGAAAATGCTACTTATAATTTTTGAAGGTTCATTTATGGAACTGTTTTTCTGGATATAAAAACTTTCTTTAATTAGTCCTTGTTTTTATGAGGTTCATAGTCCAATATTTTACTATTTTACCATAAAGGTCCATTTCACACACATTACTGCATATTCATTTCTAATGTACTTATTTTGCCTTCATTGGAATATTTAATGTTCCAATCATTATTTAATGCTTTATTAATTTTTCTTTAAATTATTTTATTTTTGTCGTGGTTCGCGCTTCTCGGGTTTGTAGCAAGTTTTCTGCTTCAGTGGTTGTGTACGCAGATACATTTTCTTTTTGTACAACTCTGGCTGTAGTCCTGAGGAAGGGTAGGGGTACTACCCGAAAATTCTAATTAAAATTCTCCTTTATTCCTTAAGTAAACCCCATAAATTTGAAATATTTGTAATGGTTTTTTGATGTAGGACTACATCTAACTTCGTAGACAGTATAGGGCGACTTATAGCCAATCGCCTGTAACAAAAGCAGGTCCCAATTGAATACAATATAGCATTAAAAATGCATGCCACACACTGATTGTGTTAGCATATTTGTAAACAGCATAGAGTCCAATTCGTGTACTGTGCAATACATCATGTGTGCGACGCTCTCCTCGATCCCTGTGCATGGGGGAGATGCCGCAATATTTCTGGGTGTGCCACCGCGTTTGACTCAGTCTATTTCGGCAACTGTGAGCGCAACACAACTGTGTGTGGTATTGTTTTAAAGCTCTCGAAGAGATCTATTCGAATATACGAAGAACATTTCACAGTAGTTTGAACTGAACATTTTAAAAATTGTTTTCTTGTGAACTGGTGAACACTTTTGGCAATATCGTGGTTTATGTGGACAACCGTGAGTGCAAAATGACTGTGCGTGGTATTGTTTTAAAGCTCTCGACGAGATCTATTCAAATATATAAAAAACATATTGCAGTGGTTTAAACTAAATTTTTTTAAAATTGTTTTCGTGTGAACAGGTTAACATTTTCGACAATGCAGCGTAATTTGCTGAATGAACTCAAGCAAAAGTAGAGAAAATCAAAACGAGAGGCAAGGGCAAGTAATGAGAAATGTAAGAAGCCCAAGAAGACAGAGCACCACGTTGGGTAATTTGTGTATTGATCGGGTTTGTGTTTGTAATGTATCCAGCATTATTTGTAAAAATTATGTAAGCTACTTTTCATATCACAGACCTGTGTTGGATATAACAAATTAAATAAATGCTTTGAAACTATACTCTACTAGCTCATTTCAACTCTCTGATCTGCAAGTCGTAGTCCTACGCTCCAAACTGAAGGCTCAATCTGTAATTTTTATTCATTTTCTTATAATTAAAATGTTAACTTTGTCATCCTACTATTCAAAGTAAAATACCAGAAGCTTTCAAGATGGAAATGGACACTTCAAACTAAGTACACAACATATAATCCTATTTTCCTCCTATTTAACATGTTTTTAACTTAATGCTAATTATGATTTTCAATGTACCAAAATTTGGATTACTTAAAAGTAATTGGAAATTTGATATAATGCCACAATGTAATGTATCAAATGGTGGCAGCACATCAAGGGTTGACTATCAGTTTGGAAAGTACTTTTGGGTTGACTACCAGTTTGGAAAGTACTTTTGGGTTGACTACCAGTTTGGAAAGTACTTTTGGGTTGACTACCAGTTTGGAAAGTACTTTTGGGTTGACTACCAGTTTGGAAAGAATGATAGTGTGACTATTTTTTTTTAAACAAATAGTCACACTATCTATTGAAAAGACAAAATAAGTGGGTGTTTCAAACACTCAAGGACACTCGCTCTTGGCCCCACCACTGCCATTTAAACACCTGCTTTTACTTTTTGGCATAGAAATACCACAATCAACTGTCAACAGGTAGCAAACTGCTCAGAAAACTTAAAAACTGTGTCATTTATGCATCCTGGAATACAAATTAAATCCACATCTTCCGATTTCCAGCTAAGTATGAAAATTGGGAGATGCACACTAAATTCCCACCCCAGAATAATGCAATTTTCAAGTCTTCTGAGGATCTGACTGAATGGTGACAGTTAAATACCACACAATAAAATGCTTGTACACTAGCCATGCACTTCCAAAGGCTATTTCTTCATTAATGTCGGACATATGCTTTTGTCTGAAAATTTTCTAAGATTATCTGATATTCAAATGCAGAAATCTAGATGTGAAAATCAGCTGAGAGTCACATTCTAGTTAATGTGATCACAGCAGAGTTTTCAAAAATTGCATGTCTAGGGTTTACAAGTTTAGTACATATATACATATCACTAAACTGTTCTGTGAGATTCAGAGGTTAGCTCCAAAAAGAAATACAAACTACCGTATACACTCGCGTATAAGTCGAGAAATTTTGGACAAAATGAGAGCTTCAAAGTAATGGGGTCGACTTATACGCGAGGTCTAAAAAATCTTAAGTCCAAAAGTTCTTCCCGTGAGGCAAAAAGGCAATCCACCGCAAAAGAAATAAAAATGCCGATGCAGTATTAATTACAAAATCGCAACCCTCCGAAAAAAAAAAAAAAAAAGAAAGAAAGAAAAAACATTGATGTGGTAGAATTATGAAATCGCGACCTTCCGAATTTCTCCGCGCTTTGAAAAGTCCCCTCTCTCCTGGCTTTGCGTATCCACAGTGCAGTCACAGCCGCGCGTAGAAAGCTACGCCCTTCCGACTACCAGTTGATTGCGCTGACCTTCGACGTAACGGAGCCATGCGACGGCCAGTGTTAGGTGTTGCTTGTTCTTAATCGCATGTGTCTCGCTTCTCCTATTATGTGTGACACGGATTGTGTAAAGAAACGGATGTCCTATAACGCAGGATTCAAGTTGAAAGTGGTTTCTTTTGCAGAAAATACTAACAACTGTGCTGCTTCACATCAATTTGGCATTAATGAAAAACTGATTCGAGATTGGCGTAAAAAAAAAAACGGACTTCGTGAAAATCCCAAAATTGCAAAAGGCGCTGCCCTGGAACGACATCTTTCCCAGAGCTGGAAAGTGTCTTGAATGATTGGATTGTGGGCTGCAGACAAAATGGTTACATTGAGCAATGAAGCTCGCAAAAGATGAAAAGTTTGCAGCCGCAAATAACACTTTTCGTGCCACACCAGGTTGGTGCACAAGGTTCATGAACCGCTATGGGTTGTGTCTACGCCAGCGCACCAAAATTGCACAAAAGTTACCTCGTGACCTCGAAGCAAAGATAATGGAATTTCAAAGTATGTAATTCAAAAGAGAAAAGAGACTGCTTTTGAACTTTCCCAAATAGGGAACATGGATGAAACTGCCATGTGTTTCGACCTTCCTGGAAATAAGACGGTGAACCAAAAGGGCGAAAAAAATATCTTGATCAAAACGACTGGCCACGAAAAATCCAGTTTCGCGGTTGTTCTTTCCTGTTTGGCCGACGGCAGTAAGCTACCTCCGGTAATTATTTTCAAACGCAAAACTCTGCCAAAAAGCGTTGTCTTTCCGTCTGGTGTGCTCGTTCGTGCCCATGAAAAAGGATGGATGAACGAATCCGGAACAATTGACTGCTTAAAGAATGTGTGAAACAAAAGGCCAGGTGCACTTTTGAGGAAACCTTCTCTTTTGGTGTGGGATATGTTTGTTGCACACCGTTGTGCAGAAGTGAAAAAAAACTGCAGAAAATTCAAAAACAACTCTTGCTGTCATCCCAGGTGGGTTGACATCTGTTCTTCAACCACTAGATGTCTGCCTTAATAAGCCCTTCAAAGACAATGTGCGGAGGTATTGGGCAGATTGGATAAGTTCCAATTTGCCGACTGAAACCAAGGGCGGAAATCTAAAGAAGCCGGATATCGTTTTGATTGCGTGATGGGTCAAGGATGCTTGGGACGCAATACCTGCGGAAATGGTCGTGAAATCATTCAAGAAATGTTGCATTAGTAACAAACTTGATGGCACAGAGGACGATGAGATTTTTATGAGTGATGATGACAGTGATTCTGATGACACAGGCATAGATGGGAATACTGATGTTTATGATGACGCGCCGATGACGGAGAAAGACTTTTTTGAACTGTTTGGCGAGTCTGACTCGGAATTGGATTTTGAAGGGTTCCGATGAAGTTTTTGGGTATACAAATTAAATTTAGTATTATATATATAATTTTTTTCGTTTTCAAATGTTTTTGAATAAATTCATTGAAAATTTTTTTTTTCTCATTCCGGGATCGACTTATACGCAAGTTTCCGATTTCTTACGACTTTTTCCTCTGAAAGTGGTCGACTTATACGCGAGTATATACGGTAACCGATATTTTTAATTACTGTTGTCATATCAAACTTCTCAATTTACAGCGATCTTGACATACAACTCGGGCTTCACTTATATCCAATTACACACCGCACACAAGATCTTTTATACTTCATACTCAAAATCTTTTTCTCATACAGACACTCCTGAATCTGATCCACCCATGTCTTCCTTGGCCTTCCTCTGCCTTTCCTTCCTGCCACTTGGGCTAAAAAGATTTTCTTAGTAAGCATCTCATCACTCATTTTTTCAACATGGCCAAATCACCGAAGCAAATAGTCTCCACCTTGCTAACAACATTTTGCTTCACATCACACAACTGCAAAACATCTTC
The DNA here is from genome assembly GCA_039090855.1 of Macrothele yani. NCBI lineage: Eukaryota > Metazoa > Arthropoda > Arachnida > Araneae > Macrothelidae > Macrothele > Macrothele yani. The sequence goes on from CM077001.1 coordinate 142,578,040, forward strand.
ATTCCTCACACAATCAGACCGTGTCTTGCCCCCCCCATAAGTAACATATTTCTCCATCACACAAACAACTTTTATGTTTCTTCTGTAGTACCCAGGTCTGCCATACATCAAAGTAGGAACAATTACACTTTCATACACAGCCATGCAAGACTCTCTTGAGAACCCATCATTCCTGTGAAAACCTCCCAGAGCAACTATGACTTTCAATGAAGAATTCACTTGCCTACTAATTTTGCCATCTAATTTGTTGTTCTCTCTGTCAAACATGCTTCCTAAATACACAAACTAACTTACCTGGTCAATCACAGTGCTGTTTGTCCATGCATATAAATGGGCAGTATCTTGACCACATCACAGTTAAACAGAATCTTGGGTTATACTTCCTCTGCGATAGAGAAATGTGCGCTAAAATGCTGCCATCTGTTAACTAATGTAAAAATTGGCAGCACATGAGCTCTGTATCCACTGCATTTCATTATGATTTTGGCTGCCCCTTAAAAGTATCTTTAGCAGGGATTGAAAAATGTCTGAAAAGGTACAGGCTCAGCTGGGCATGTGCAGAAATTATTTACCTGCCCGGGTAGTAAAAGCTGGATACACACGAAAATTTATCTTTTAAGATAATAAATCAGCACTTTCAAAGTTAAAAAATATAATAAATTTTTTTCATCTTTTGCATTGCCATTTGAAGGGTCTGTATTCAAAATGTTCAATGCATAGAACTGTGTTTCTCAAGTTTTAAGATGCTGATGCTGAAATTGGTATAAAATGGTAGGATGATGAAATTGGTATTTGGGAAATTTAGTCATTCTGCCATGTTCCTGAATTAAAAAAAATATCCTGTGTTTTACAGAAAACTTAAATAATCATAGTTCATATACAGCAGTTCAAATAGTGTAGCAACAATTATGAATTAAATGTTTTATCCACGATTCTTGAACTGTACAATGGCAGTTTTTTTCTTTCCCTCATACATTTTATTATAGTCTCTGTGTGTAAGTTTGTTTTACTAACAATGTAGATTCTAATTCTAAAATTACATCACTCAACAAGGCAAAAGACGAATTTGCAACTATCACTGACCGATCACGAATTTCACATATTTTCTTTTTGAAACAGCTACCACACCAAAGGATGGAAGCACCTCAGAAACAGAGGACTTTGTGGGATGTTTGCGAGATGCTGTAGTAAGGGTGTAACCAAGACTGGGTCGCCGGCACGCTGAGTACCTCCCGATATCATAACTATAGTGTCCCACGAGGAGAATGTTGCCTTCGTCGACTGGTTAAGGGAAATCGACGCGCAACAGTGCAGCAATTGACAGCGCAAATGAATGCTGGGGCACCCAGGTATGTGATCCCAATATTGGTAGAGTGGACCCAGTTACGCATGGGTCTCCGGAGTTGACGCTGCATCAAGGTGCCCATGTTAACCCAGGTCCATCGGCAACAACGCCTGCAATTCACGTGAGACTACTGACATTGGACAGCAAACGATTGGAAAAAAGGTTGCCTTCTCTGATGAATCGAGGTTTTTACTCCACAGAAGTGACATATACCGTTGCAGACACATGAGAACCAACTCCTGGGCACGCTTGTTGGTCAAGTACAGACTGGCAGTGTGCATGCCTAGGGGATGTTTTTCTGGTAAAGCATGGGACTGCTAGTCCAACTGGATGGGTCCCTGAATGCCAATGGCTACCTGCCCATCCTTGCTGACCACATGCAACCCTTCATGTTGGATGTTTACCCTGGTGATGATAGTGTCTACCAACAGGACAATGTGCCCTGCCATGTAGCTAAGGGGGTGAGTGACTGGTTCCAGGAACACAACAGCAATGCCACCATTCTCCCTCGGCCGGCGAAATCGCCCGATCTCAATCCCATAGAGCACTTGAGGGACTATTTGGATCAATAGGTTCGATGTGTTGACCCACAACCGCGTCATCTATGGGACTTCATTGCTTTGCTGCAGTCCAAATGGGCACGTGTGCCTCAGGCAACCTTCCAGGGCCTCATTGCGTCCATGCCACGCCGTCTCACTGCTGTCGTCAGGGCCGAGGGTGGTTATTCCCATTATTAGGTAGGTGGTCATATTATTCTGATTTGACCGTGTATATGGCACCATTTTTCTTTCGCCACGAAAATACAGTACTGTAGATCAGGATAGATTGTTATCCAGCCTTTTAGCCAATGTTGTAAAGCTTTCCACCGAAAATAATTTTCATGATGCTCACATGAATTTTTCTGCTCAGGAATTTTAGGATATGAATGTTTCCAATCACAAAAAACCCTTTTTTTGGAGCACTAGAGGTGTTTTTGATGGTATGTTCTCAGAGAAAGCAAAAGACAGAGTTTTTATTTTACAAGAAAGCAACCACTCATGTTTGACTTTTTCTCCATTGGGCAGTACCTTTGAATACCAATCTGAAGACTTCCTTTGGCTATCTGAGATGCAAAACAATTGTCAGCATCTTTGCCAAAATTTGGTCCTTGATTTACACAACATCAAACTTTATCACTCATAAGTGTCCAGGTGGAAAAACTTGTTATCGGAAGAACATTGCCCTGATAAAAATGCAGCTAACTGTAACACCTTAACAGTGATTTTGGAACTGTTATCTTTAGTCATTGGTCATAATGGTGACAGTGACGTTTTAGTAACAGTAATGTGATTTCTGATCCATCTCTACAAAGTAAAGTGTTCACTTTCAAGATATCCTTAGAATAGAATGAAATTTTTTAGCAATGATATGGTTAACTGGCTACATTTGCAGCTTCAATTTTTTTTTTAATATTACTCATTTTAACTTTGACAACTTTAATTACTTGCATATACTGTGCAATTGTAAACATTTTCGGTCTTCTTACACACTAATATGCCTTAGGACCATGTGATTTGAAAGACACAGAAGTTAATTTCAGTGAAACAATAGGATTTCATTGCTTAATTTTATATTTTCTAAAGATTTTAAAATGTAAGGAGTCAAATATTTAAAATTAATTAAAAGAAACATAGTGCAGACACAGAGGACTATTAGAGCCTATCATGGGCTGTTTTCTCATCACTTGGTTTAGATAAGAAATCATAATTTAGCCAATGCAGCTATACTATAAGGAACAATGTATTCGATTGCTACTCTGCTACCCCCTCCCCCCTCCCCATTTCCTGATGCTCAAGGGAGAGGAAACAGTCAAGAGAGTGGCATTAAATTGGATTCCAATGTAAGGCAATCTCATTTTAAATACGCTCGTTATTATATATATATCAATGAAGGATTAATTGAATATTGCGTCAAGAAAGGTTTTTGTGTGTGCGTGCAAGTACATCCTTCAACTACTAGTACCATAATTAGTCAAAAGTTTGTCCTGTTTGCAGCTTTAAGTAATTTATAATGATGCAAGAAAGCCACGCATGCTCATCTCATTCTGCCAAGCACAGATTGCTGTTTTCTATAGTCCTTTGTCAACATACCACTCAACAGATTTTGACAACAGAGACTGTCTGCCAGATTCTAAATCCCACTACTGAAGCGAAATGCTGTCCTTATAAGAAATGGACCCTGGAGTGAAACTGGTGGTAGTCGGATGGGGTGAGATCCAGACTGCATGGAGGATGGGGTAGGATCTCAACTCCCTCCAATTCCTGTAGTTTTTTGTGGATCATTCTGGAGCTCTTCTGTGACTTAGGGCATTATCCACTTTCAACAATGCCTGCTTCCTATTGATGTGCACTGTACTGCAACACAGACCTGCTACAGTTGTTTGGCATTGAGGTTCACAACCTGACTATCTAGCACAGGTTCTCAGTGCACAGGACATTCTCAATTCAACCAAATAAACAGCATGACTTTCCTCTCAAACTACCCTCTTCGCACCACTGGCTGTGCTTCCTGTTGCGACCTCAGCCACTGGTTCCCAACTGTAGGCTACAATAATGTAAGAACATCCACTTTTCATCACCTGTGACTATTTGATGCCAAAACTTATAATCCTGTAGATTTGACAGCAATCCACGATAGAGGCCAACATGCTGTTCCACCTGCTGGAGTATCAGTTCATTGGAAACCATCCGATGGCACCTGGAGGAGAAACCAAGCTGGTGCAGGTGACAAAGGACAGTAGATTGAGAAGACCCCATCTCAGATGCCAATTGTTGTGTTTCAAGTTCTTTATTGTGGTTGTTCCCAGTTGATAGGAGTGATTTCTAAATGATGGGGATAAAATAAGGATTATCAGTATTATAGTTTGGAGTGTTAGATGATTCAATGCTCTCATGAAAACAGTCCTTTTGTTGATGATACGAGACAGAGTCCATAAAAAAAATGTAGTCCTTTTTTTGAAAAATTTCTCAGTATTCTTCCAGGGAGGCACTACTGATGTATCTGAGAGAGTAAATAATGGCAAGGAAAAATTAGTTCTTCCTTGGGTAGCATGCTTTTATGATCAGCCAGATGTTTAGTAATGCTGTGAAATGTGCTGTCAATGTAAACTTTGGTACCAATGGAAGTGGAAATGGGAATTTTGTATGCACTAAGGAGCATTAAGGTCTTCAATTTTATCTCAGTCCAGGAGGCTAAGTTCGATGGTGATGGGATTAATTATGATACCAACAACATAACCACAGACTTTGGAAGTTTGATGCAACTAGTATTGGGTTAGTGCGAACGAGCTGTGGAGACAGGCCCCCACCACAGCGAAATGGAACCACCCACAGGTGTTGCGGGTATTACGTCACAGAGTTACTATAAATAGTTAGCACATGTGCGAAGAACAAGATTCAGGTGTGGTTTGTTTCGACGTAACATGGCTTGCAAAGGAAACATACAGACACCGGATTTAAGTCATCTTCCTGTATGAATTTAAACTTGGTCATTTTGCAGGAATTGCCATTTGAAACGTTAAAGCATTTGTGAAGAATACATCCAATGAATGAATTATTCGGCGATGGTTTGTGATGTTTCAAAGCGGAGATACGGACCTGCAAAATGATGACTATGTTCTGTTACATGTGGGTGAAGCGGACCCCCAAAAAACGTGTTGTGAGATAGCAGCAGAGGTAGGTGTCCAAACACACGACAGTTGTTCGGTGTCTGGCTGCGCTGGGTAAGGTAAAAAAAGCTGGACATGTGGTTGCCGCACGAGTTGACAACTGCCAACAAGACTAGGTGTTTGGAAGTCTGCACGTTACTGCTTGCCAGGAATAAACAGGAACCTCTACTGCATCGGATCACCACCTGCGACGAGAAGTGGGTCCTTTATGATAATCGGAAATAATCTGTACAATGGTTAAGCAAGTCACAGCCTGCTGGATGGCATCCTAAGACGCCCCTCCCCACACACACACACCAAGAAGATGATGCTCCCTGTCTTGTGGTGCACAGCAGGAATAATTCATTGGAGTTTCTTGGCTAGAGGCCAAACCATCACTGCAGAACATTATTGTGCTGAATTACACTAGATGCACCAGAAAAAACCGGCTTTGGTCAACAGACATGGTGTTCTTCTGCTCCAGGACAATGCCCATCCTGATGTTGCACAACGAACGATGCTGACACTAAATGCCTTGGGCTATGTAGCACTGCTTCATCCTGCCTATTCCCCGGACTTGTGTCCGACAGACTTATCTGTTTTGTCGCCTGGATCACTTCCTGTCCGGGAAACAGTTCACAACAGAAGAGGTTCAATGTGCAGTTGAGTATTTCTTTGGGTCCCAGCCACAAGACTTATTTCGTTCCAGGATCATGGCCTTGTCGGATAGATGGCAACTATGTGTCGATGCCGAGGGGGATTATTTTGCCTAGGTAAGTCGTTCTACTTTTCTGTTCTTGCCATCCACGTGTGCTGGTCCTTTGCCAGGCATTTCATTCACACCAAACCAATAGATAACCTAGTCAACAAGTGCAATATATTTAGTAAGTTGTACCTGTCCACTGACTTCTGAAGAAGGTAGTAGTGGAATTCTTGACTTCAAAGTTTTTTTATAAGTTTGTCTACCAAACCTACCAGGGAATTAATTGGCAAGCAGCAGCAATGGTTTTAATATTGCAATCAAGAGTGAGAGATGCTGGGCTATTGCAAATGTTGTTGAAACTAGCAACAGAAGAAATGAGTTTTAAAAACTTGTAAGCATCAAACAGTTGTGATTGCAAAACAAAGCGAAACCCTGAAAAAAAAATATTTCGGGGGGGGGGGGGCAGTATCACCAAACTATTACTTTGAATTATATTTTTATATAATAACTCAAAATAAAATAAATTAGATTAAAAAATTCAAAATTTACATTTTTTTTTATGGTTATCCAGGTCTTTTATTCAATTGACAATCAATAGGCAGAAGACTTTTAAGATTTGCTTCTTATTAAAGGTTTCAAGTTTTCAGATCCGCTTATGTTACTTACCAAAATTTATATTACAATTTTTTAAAATCAGCTGGTTTCCCATGGAGCACTCTGTTCTCCGATGGAAACCTGGTTTCACTAATCCCAACTTAAGTACTAAACCCAAAGTAACACTAACACTCCTGTGCGAGGAAAACAATGGAAAAGCAATGCACATTGGTCAGAATCTCAGCCTCACGATCTAACTTATGTGGAGCAGCAAGACTGATGAAAACTGTGAAAGGTACATCGCAATGCTACATAATTCTTAAGCAGCTAATATAACACGAGGGACGAAATCACGAATGTTAATAAAAATGGAAGGAAATGCCAGAAATGCAAGATTTCAGAGAGAGAAAATATATACAAAGTTGAATGTTAGTTAAATCTTAAGCAATGTAGTTAAATCTTACGGAATATAAACTGAAATCTTAAGCTTAATACCTTATTTCTGAATATTGTAAGGAACTTAAAAAGTTGCCACATGTGTTATCTTCAGTACTAACTGAAAACTAAGATGCATTAAAAATTTACCAGTCATGAACACTGTTGAAGGATTCTTCATTTGTCACATCATACATTAGAATAAAACCCATAGCTCCTCGATAATAAGCAGTAGTAATGGTTCGGTAACGCTCTTGTCCTGCAGTATCCTGAAACATAAAGAAACTAAAATTATTTATTCATACATTAGAATACTTAAACTTCAATAATTATTGAAATCCTTTGGCACTATGATTTCCAAGATATATTATGATTTAATGTCAACTGCTTATTACTGGGGTAATTTCATATAAAATGCACAATGTGGCAACGCCGCTGAGTTAATGATGCAATCTCAACAATGTTTGCGTCAGTTGTTGTGTGGGACTTGAAGAAGCGCCACGTGGCCTCATTACCCCACAGTGTGTGGTGTTGTGGATTGACCAGGGTTAGAAATGGCCCATGCAGATGCCTCAGGTACTGTGATGTGTGAAGATCAACAGTCGTACATCAAGATTGAAACTTTATGTGGCAAAAATCCAACAAACATTCACAGCACTTTGCGTGAGGTTTGTGGTGATCAAACAGTATACCAGAGCACAGTTTCCTGGTGGGCTACTCGCTTTCATGAAGGAAGTTTAAGCATAAACAACAACCTGAAGTCAGAGGCCAAAAACAGCAATGGATGAGTGAAGTGTGAAACTTGTCACGGATTGTGTCGAACAAGACCATCGAGCAACATGCAAGGAAATTGCAGAAGCTACAGGAATTTCAGCAACATGAAAATTCCGTATTTTCACAAACAATTTGCAGAAAAGAACAATTTCGGCCAGATGGGTCCCTCATGACTTGACTACCACACAGAAACAGACTCGTGTGGACAATTCAACATTGCCGAAGCGAAGATTTGTAGTTGAAGGAGATGCCTTCCTCTTCTGAATTATTGCTATTGATGAAACATGAGTTGGGGACTTTGAACCGGAGTAGAAATCGCAGTCAAGTGAGTGGAATGGGCTAGGGACTTTGAACTGAAGTAAAAATTGCAGTCAAGTGAGTGGAGAAGTCCATGGCCCCCAGGACCCCCCAAAAAATCTGATGGGCAAGATCTTCATGTATGATCACCTTGGCATCATCATGACAGATAAAGTACCATGCAGCTTATTGCCATGACTTCCAGCAAGACTTGCACAGAAAAATGCACAGCAACTGACTTAACTTGCTCAGAGATGATCCTCTCATTTTCAATGCCAATACATGATCACACATGGGAAAGGTGGTGACAGCTTTGCTGGAGAAGTACAGGTGGGGAGTCTTACCTCACACAACCTTACAAGCCCAGACTTTGATTTTTTTCCCCAAGCTCAATCACAACCTAACCTAGGCATGGACAATAATTTTCCTCCCTGGAGGACTTTTCTCTGCAGCAGTTACCCAGTGCACCTGACAGCTGATCAAAAAAGGAACCTGACTGGAACTGCAGACCTTCCAAAATGTTAAAACACTGTCATTCAGAAGCAGGGATACTACATAAAAGGACAATCTACATTTTGAGGTTACTCACCTTTATCCCAAATATCCTTCAGGAGGTTTTCATCTCTTACACACATTTCCAACACATAATTTTCAGTAGTCACATCGTGGTTCAAGGCCCAAAAAATGAACATCACACTCACACAAAATTTCATTTCGTTTTTTTTTTGTTCCCCACCCCCTTTTCCTCCCAATAACTAAATGCTGATTCAAAATAATCAACTACAATGACACATAATTCAAACTCACTAAAATGCCTATCTAATTAAAACCTCAATAACTTATACACTGCCGGACAATTGCTAAGGACGGATGACAATAGCAACGATAGCAACCATAAAATGGAAGGCAGGAAAATGTGGAAATTAGCATAAGTGCGGGATACAGTAAGACGTGTTGTGCGTATGCAAATTTTGGATTGCCGAACTTGTTCGTGACGTCATAGTGCTGATAAGAGATATAAAAGATTTCACGCGTATTGACCGTTGTTGTTCAAACGCAAAGTTGAAAGGGAAAGAACCAATTGACAAACTTGCAATTTTCAGTATGTCTTTCCGACATCACCTAGATGATTTTACGCGTGGCCATATTATTTGCAAGATTGAAGGACGAAAAATAACAGATGTTGCCAGGGAGTTCGACGTAAGCCACAGTGTTGTTTCAAGGCTTTGGAAATCATTTCAAACAAATGGAGAGTGTAGCAAACGTCACGGAGGAGGTCGTGTTCGCAGTATGACACCTGCAGAAGATCGGTACATAGTGCTATCAACAAAAAGACACCGGCGCAGCACAGCTAGTGAGGTAGCAAATCAGTTTATGGCTGCTACTGGCAAGCGGATCTCCCGAAAAACTGTCGCCAGACGTTTGCATGAAGGAAGACTATACGCCCGCCGTCCTGTTGTGTGCATCCCATTGTCCAGACGTCACTGTGTCACTGTACCACTTGTTTGCAATGGTGCCATCAACATCGCAATTGGACTGATAACGACTGGTCTGCTGTCCTCTTCTCAGATGAGAGTAGATACAGTCTATCGTCTGATTGTCGACGAACAGTCTATCGTCTGATTGTCGACGACAACTGATCTGGCGTGATAGTGGTACTGCATATTGTCCAGCAAACATACAGGAAAGGGACCGATATTATGGTATGGGCTGGCATCATGATCAATGGCCGTACGTCCCTCTATGTGCTTCCAACTGGGACTATGACTGGCCAACGATACATTAATGATGTTCTGCTACCTCATGTTCGCATGTTCCGTGGTGCTGTCGGTGATAGATTCATTTTCATGGACGACAACGCAACATGTCATCGAACAGTCGCTGTCCAGGAGTGTCTTGAGAGTGAAGATATTCAACGCCTCGTATGGCCAGCACGTTCTCCAGATCTGAATCCCATTGAAAATGTGTGGGATGCTTTGGGGAGGAGTCTTGCTGGTCGCCAATGCCCTCCAATAAACAAAGACACCCTCATCCGTGCACTGACAAAGGAATGGGATAAATTACCCCAACAGATGCTTGATAATGTTGTGCAAAGCATGACACGACGTGTGGAATCTTGCATCGCCCTCCATGGTGGCCATATACCGTATTGACATCTTACGCCGGAACGCCTGCGGACGGTAATTGCATTTTTTCACGTTTACGTATTCTACACAAAATGGCCTGTTTGTCCCTTGAACACGTTCCAAAGCCTTCTGGATTTCAGAGCACAATAAATTGTCTTTCTTGTAATGTCCTGGCATTCTGACATTATTTTATTTCAATTGGCATCCAACCACACTTACTTTTTTATGTGCTATATAGCCGTTTATGATCCGTCCTTAGCAATTGTCCTGCAGTGTATTACATATTTCCTAAAATATCGAAGTTGAAACCGCAACCCATAATTATTTACAACTACACACTGATAATTAATTGAAACAAACCAAACCTGACACAACCACTATCCTCATTAATCTCGGACCTCTCCCCACGCTTATTACTGAGTGGGGAGAGGTCCAAGATTAATGAGGATAGTGGTTGTGTCAGGTTTGGTTTGTTTCAATTAATTATCAGTGTGTAGTTGTAAATAATTATGGGTTGCAGTTTCAACTTTGATATTTTAGGAAATATGTAATATAAGTTATTGAGGTTTTAATTAGATAGGCATTTTAGTGAGTTTGAATTATGTGTCATTGCAGTTGATTATTTTGAATCGGCATTCAGTTATTGAGGGGGGGGGGGGCTTTTTCGGCCTTGAACCACGATGTGACTACTGAAAATTATGTGTTGGAAATGTTTGTAAGAGATGAAAACCTCCTAAAAGATATTTGGGATAAAGGTGAGTAACCTGAAAATGTAGATTGTCTAATAAGCACTTTAATAATTAAGCAGCTATGTGACTTTTTTGGCATTTGCAATGCTGTATGAATATATGACATAAAAGGACTGTAGAGAGACAATGCCTAAGACACTTCCATAGTATGTATAAAAAAAAAATTGTGGGCATTACATATGAAATGACGTGTATTTAAAATTTACTTCCACAATAACAATATTCATATAGTTAGTTGGCAACTCCTTGTGTTTGCAGAATGCAACAAGAAACCAGGAGTTTTACAGTATATTAGCATAATGCACAGAATCATAAGTTTTAAAACTAAAGCATTCCTTCTTACACAGTATGTTACAATAGTGTGGTAGTAAAATGTTTATGGGGATGAACAATATTAATCATAACTACAACTGCCAGCACAAAATTAATACATGTTTCTTTTCTAATGAAAAAAGATAATTGCTACAACAGTGAAAATTATATATGGGATGTAAGGTCAGGTGATGCGCAACATCACAGCCTCTCCTTGACAAATGTCAACCCCGCCTTCTCGTGGTGCATCCTGTTCCCACTAAAGGGGCTGACGACCACCAATAGCGGTATAACTATGCCATCAGGATTAGAGGAAATGTTATCCCACACACACACACCAACCCATTTGACCAGCGTATGGCCAAACCCCTCCAAAATGACTCCACAACTTAAATTTTGGCCCTCAGTCTCCGGCAGCTGGAATGTGCCTGGCCAAGGCAGCAGCCAGCGCGACATGAAGGCAGAGGGTGATAAGAATACCCGGAGGACCGGACTAGGCTGCCATCTGATACTGACCTTAACTACTTACAATGGACGCTCTCTGTCTTCTGATTCAAGGATCCTTGAATTGGAAGAGGAACTACAAAGGATTAAGTGGGACATCGTCGAGCTAAGTGGGATAAGAAGAAAAGGAGATCTCATTGAACTGAAAAGTGGATATCTCTTCTACTATCGTGGGACAGATACTGGCAGAACTAGTGGTGTTGGACTTAAAATAAACAAGAAACTGAAGGATAAAGTTGTAGAAGTTAAAAGTTCCTCTGACAGAGCTGCAAGACTTGCTATTCAACTCTCGAGAAGATACCAGTCTCAGATTATTTAAACTTATGCACCCACTACAAGTCATCCTGAAGAAGATATTGAAAAATTTTATGAGGAAATTTGTCATCTAAATAATAAAGGCAAGCAGCACTTGAAGATCATTATGGGAGATTTCAATGCAAAAATTGGGCAATGGCAACAGAACGAAACTTTAGTAGGTAAATTCGGTGATGGTAGCAGAAACCAGCGTGGTCATAGAGTTTGCAGAGGCAGAAGAGTTTTTCATCATGAACTGCTTTTTCAAGAAAAAGCCACAAAGGAAATGGACATGGAGGCATCCCAATGGATTGACAAGTGAAAATGATTTTATTATGTGTAACAAGAAATTTGTCATGGAAGACTGCAGTGTGCTAAACAAGTTCAACACAGGTAGTAACCATAGAATGGTAAGATGCGAGATGCACCTCAATGCTAAACTCAAGCGTGGCAAGCTCATAAAACAAACAAAGTGTATTGACCTGACCAACCTTAAAAAACATCATAATACCTTCAAATTGGAACTGAGGAACAGATTACCTGCTCTAGAAGGTCCAACGTCGGAAGAAGTGGACATCTCTGAAGTTAACAGAAAACTAACCAAGGCTCTTATGGAAACAGCAACAAAAATAGCTGGTACTAAGCAAAAGTTGCATATGAACAAATTATCAGAAAAAAACAAAATTCTGATGCAAAAAGAAGAGAGATGAGGACAACTAAAGGAGACGTGACTTCCAAAGTGGAATATATAGAGCTATGCAAGACAGTACGAAAAAGTATCACTGAAGACGTAAGGAAATTCAACTGTGAACTAGTGAGGAAGGCAATTGAAAACAACCAAAGCCTGAAGAGAGCAAAGGGACATCTGAATAAGGAGAGAAAACAGATTATGGCTCTAAGAAAACAAGATGGTCCTGGAACGAGAAAAAGAGGTGAAATTTTGACAAGAGTGAAAGATTTCTACTCAAAACTATATGAAAGGGATGATACATGTACCACAGACATTACGAAAGGTACCAGTACCAGAGTTCTTCCAGTCCTCCCAGCAGAAGTTGCACATGCAATCAAGAACATGAAATGGGGAAAAGCTCCAGGAGAAGATGGAATTACTGTAGACATCATACAAGAAGCAAGTGGAGAAATTGAAACAGTACTCGCCCAACTTTTCACTCGGTGCCTTAATGAAGGAAAGATTTCTGAGGATTGGTACAATGATCCTGCTACATAAAAAAGGTGACATTGAGGATCTCAGGAACTACATACCTATCAGCCTCCTATCAGTGGTTTATAAAATTTTCACTAAAGTTCTTTCACACCGCTTGAATGCACTAAAGTTCTTTCACACCGCTTGAAGGTGACACTGTACATGGCTCAACCAAGAGAACAAGCTGGACTCAGGAGTCGCTACAGCACTGTCGATCATATCCAGGTACTGAGAGAACTAATTGAAAGAGCGAGGAAATATGAACTTCCGTTATGCATGGCTTTTATCGATTATGAAAAACCTTTGATTCGGTGAAACCATCAGCAGTTACAATGGCTCTGAAAACCTGCGGTATTGAAGATGCATACATTAATATTATTAATAACATCTATGAAAATGCAAGTGCAAAGATTCGGCTGTTTGAAAATACAACACACGTAAAAATTGGAAAGGGAGTGAGACAAGGTGACACCATATCTCCGAAGCTCTTTAATGCCACATTGGAGGGTGTTTTTCAGTCACTGAGCTGGGAAAACAAGGGGATAAAGATTAGTGGAGATTATCTAACCCACCTTCGTTTTGCTGATGACGTAGTCATTTTTGCAACTACCCCATCAGAGCTGCAGAGTATGATCCAGGAACTTGCTGACAAGAGTAAAGAAGTGGGATTAAAAATGAACTTTCAGAAGACAAAAGTGATGTTCAAAGCTTTTACAAGAAATGAAGATTTATCGATTGATGGAGAAAAGCTGGAGATAACAGACACGTACGTTTATCTTGGACAGCAGATATCAAGTGAGGGTCACATTGATGAAGAAATTAATCGGCGTACAAAACTTGCCTGGAGAGCTTTTGGAAGAAACAGCATAATTTTCAAGAGCAATATGCCATTATGTCTTAAAAGAAAAGTGTTTGATCAATGCATCCTTCCAGTGCTTACGTATGGTGCAGAGACGTGGACCTTAACTAAAAGAGACATACAAAGGCTACAGACAACTCAAAGCAGCATGGAGAGGTGCATACTTGGTGTAACCAGGAGAGATAAGAAGAGGAACTTGTGGATCCGAAAAATGACAAGAGTGGAAGACATCATGATCAGAGTTAAATCCTTGAAATGGCAATGGGCTGGACATACTGCCAGAAGGACAGATCATCAATGGACAGCCGAAATTTTAGATTGGATTCCAAGGGACAGGAAAAGACCCAGAAGAAGACCACATGGGAGATGGGTGGATGAAATTCGAAAGTATGCAGGGGTGACATGGAGGAGACTGGCACAAGACAGACCACTGTGGAGGAAACTTGGGGAGACCTTCGTCCAGCAGTGGATTGATAATGGTTGACGATGATGATGATGATATATATATATATATATATATATATACATGCAAGGTCAGGTGATGCGTAACATCACAGCCTCTCCTTGACAAATGTCAACCCCGCCTTCTCGTGGTGCATCCTGTTCCCACTAAAGGGGCTCTGACGACCGCCAATAGCGGTATAACTATACCATCGGGATTAGAGGAAATTCTATCCCACACTCACCAACCCGCTTGGCCAGCGTGGTGAGTTACGGCCAAACCCCTCCAAAATGACTCCACAACTTAAATCTTGGCCCTCAGTCTCCGGCAGCTGGAATGTACCTGGCCAAGGCAGCAGCCAGTGCGACATGAAGGCAGAGGGTGCTAAGAATCCCCGGAGGACCGGACTAGGCTGCCATCTGATGCTGACCTTGGCAACGTACAATGGACGCTCCCTATCTTCTGATTCAAGGCTTCTTGAATTGGAAGAGGAACTACAAAGGATCAAGTGGGACATCGTGGGGCTAAGTGAGGTAAGGAGAAAAGGAGAAGATCTCATCGAACTGAAAAGTGGACATCTCTTCTACTATCGTGGGACAGATACTGCCAGAACTAGTGGTGTTGGATTTATAATAAACAAGAAACTGAAGGATAAAGTGGTAGAAGTTGAAAGTTCCTCTGACAGAGCTGCACGACTCGTTATCCAAATATCGAGAAGATACCAGGCTCAGATTATTCAAACATATGCACCCACCACAAGTCATCCTGAAGAAGAAATTGAAGAATTTTATGAGGAAATTTGTCATCTAAATAATAAAGGTAAGCAGCACTTGAAAATAATTATGGGAGATTTCAATGCAAAAATAGGGCAACGGCAACAGAATGAAACTTCAGTAGGTAAATTCGGTCACGGCAACAGAAACCAGCGTGGAAATACTCTCGTTGAGTTTGCAGAGGCAGAAGGGTTTTTCATCTTGAACTCCTTCTTCAAGAAAAAGCCACACAGGAAATGGACATGGAGACATCCAAATGGGACGACAAGTGAAATTGATTTTATTATGTGTAACAAAAAATTTGTCATAGAAGACTGCAGTGTGCTAAACAAGTTCAACACAGGTAGTGACCATAGATTGGTGAGATGTAAGATGCACCTCAACACTAAACTTGAACGTGGCAAGCTCATAAGACAAACAAAATCTATTGACATAACCAACCTTAAAAAACACCATAATACCTTCAAGTTGGAACTGAAGAACAGGTTCTCTGCTTTAGAAGGCCTAACATCGGAAGAAGTGGACATCTCTGAAGTTAACAGAAAAGTAACCAAAGCTCTTATGGAAACAGCAACAAAATTAGCTGGGTCTAAGAACAAGTTGCTTGTAAATAAATTATCAGGAAAAACGAAAATGTTGATGCAAAAAAGAAGAGAGATGAGGACAACTAAAGAAGATGTGACTTCCAAAGTGGAATATATAGAGCTATGCAAGACAGTACGAAAAAGTATCACTAAAGACGTAAGGAAAATTGAACTGTGAACTAGTGAGGAAAGCAATTGAAAACAACCAAAGCCTAAAGATAGCAAAGGGACATCTCAGTAAGGGAAGAAAACAGATTATGGCACTGAGAAAAGAAGATGGTTCTGTAACAAGAAATAGAGGCGAAATTTTGACAAGAGTGAAAGATTTCTACTCCAAATTATATGAAAGGGATGATACATGCACTCCAGACATCATGAAAGATACCAGTACCAGAGTTCCTCCAGTCCTTCCAGCAGAAGTTGCACATGCAATCAAGAACATGAAGCGGGGAAAAGCTCCAGGAGAAGATGGAATTACTGTAGACATCATACAAGAAGCAAGTGGAGAAATCGAAACAGTACTCGCCCAAATTTTCACTCGATGCTTTAATGAAGGAAAGATTCCTGAGGATTGGAAGAACGCTACAATGATCTTGCTACATAAAAAAGGTGACATTGAGGATCTCAGGAACTACAGACCTATCAGCCTCCTATCAGTGGTTTATAAAATCTTCACTAAAGTTCTTTCACACCGCTTGAAGGTGACACTGGACATGGCTCAACCGAGAGAACAAGCTGGATTCAGGAGTGGCTACAGCACAATAGATCATATCCAGGTGCTGAGAGAACTAATTGAAAGAGCGAGGGAATATGAACTTCCATTGTGCATGGCTTTTATCGATTATGAAAAAGCCTTTGATTCGGTGAAACCATCAGCAGTTACAATGGCTCTGAAAACCTGCGGTATTGAAGATGCATACATTAATATTATTAATAACATCTATGAAAATGCAAGTGCAAAGATTCGGCTGTTTGAAAATACAACACACATAAAAATTGGAAAGGGAGTGAGACAAGGTGACACCATATCTCCGAAGCTCTTTAATGCCACATTGGAGGGTGTTTTTCAGTCACTGAGCTGGGAAAACAAGGGGATAAAGATTAATGGAGATTATCTAACCCACCTTCGTTTTGCTGATGACGTAGTCATTTTTGCAACTAGCCCATCAGAGCTGCAGAGTATGATCCAGGAACTTGCTGACAAGAGTAAAGAAGTGGGATTAAAAATGAACTTTCAGAAGACAAAAGTGATGTTCAATGCTTTTACAAGAAATGAAGATTTATCGATTGATGGAGAAAAGCTGGAGATAACAGACACGTACGTTTATCTTGGACAGCAGATATCAAGTGAGGGTCACATTGATGAAGAAATTAATCGGTGTACAAAACTTGCCTGGAGAGCTTTTGGAAGAAACAGCATAATTTTCAAGAGCAATATGCCATTATGTCTTAAAAGAAAAGTGTTTGATCAATGCATCCTTCCAGTGCTTACGTATGGTGCAGAGACGTGGACCTTAACTAAAAGAGACATACAAAGGCTGCAGACAACTCAAAGCAGCATGGAGAGGTGCATACTTGGTGTAACCAGGAGAGATAAGAAGAGGAACTCGTGGATCCGAAAAATGACAAGAGTGGAAGACATCATGATCAGAGTTAAATCCCTGAAATGGCAATGGGCTGGACATACTGCCAGAAGGACAGATCATCGATGGACAGCCGAAATTTTAGATTGGATTCCAAGGGACAGGAAAAGACCCAGAAGAAGACCACATGGGAGATGGGTGGATGAAATTCGAAAGTATGCAGGGGTGACATGGAGGAGACTGGCACAAGACAGACCGTTGTGGAAGAAACTTGGGGAGACCTTCGTCCAGCAGTGGATTGATAATGGTCGACACTGATGATGATGATATATATATATATATATATAATGCAGCAGATTCATTCAACTTTCAGATATGCAATAGCATTCTTTTCACTCAAAATCAACACATGTTTGGCAGTGTTAGCCAAGGTGCTGTATAACAGTGCCATAAGTTAGCTAGTCAAGACATCTGGATGAATGACAAACATTATCTGCAGTGCAGCAACATCTGAAAAATGGCATCCCCATAGTTTATCCTCCGGGGGGAAAGCAAATGGTAATCAGACACTGCTAAAAAGGAGCTGTGAGCAGAATGAGCCAAGGGAGGATCCAAAAAAGCTTAAAATGGGGAAGCCATAAAAATGAACTTTAAATTCACAGAAATAAAACTATGATGTTGTGAAATCATGAATGCATATCATTTCATAAAAACAAATTTTACGGATAATGAATGAGTTTGTTCATAGCCTGCAACAAAACAGAAGATGAGTTTGTTCATAGCCTGCTCCTGACATCATAACTGTGGAGCCCCAAAGGCCATTGATCCCAGAGGAGAACGGCGTCTCAGTCGACTGGTAAAGGGCACTCGACGCGCAATACTGCAGCAATTGACCATGCAAATGAATGCTGGCTAACCCAGGTACATGTTCCTGATAACAGTACAAGGAACGCTATTATGCACGGGTCTCCAGAGTCGACGCTGCATCAAGACGGCCACGTTAACCCAGGTCCATAGGCATTGATGCCTGCAGTTCGCATGGGACTACCATCTGGACAGTAAGAGTGGGAAAAGGTCCGACAAATCAAGGTTTCTACTCCACAGAAGTTTCTCTGACAAATCAAGGTTTCCTACTCCTCAGAAGTGACAAGGTGGTGGCGGATATGGCGTCAGATACACGAGAACCAACACCCGGATATGCTTGTTGGTCAAGTACAGGCCAGCGGTGGCAGTGTGTATGTCCGGGGAATGTTTTTGTGGTATGACCTGGTACCACTGGATAGGTCCCTGAACGCCAATGGCTACCTGTCCATCCTTGATGACCACATGCATATCTTCATGTTGGACGTTTACCCTGGTGGTGTCTACTAAAAGGACATTGTGACGTGCCACATCACTAAGTGAGTACGCGATTGGTTCCAGGAACGTGACAGCGATGTCTTCATTCTCCCTTGGCCGGCAAAATTATCCGACCTCAATCCCATAGAGCACTTGTGGGAATATTTGGATTGACAGGTTCGACATGCCAGCCCACAACCACGCCATCTCTGGTACCTCTGTGCTCTGCTGCAGTCCAAATGGGCACATGTGCCTCAGGCAACCTTCCAGGGCCTCATTATGTCCATGCCACGGTCTCGCCGCTGTCATCCGGGCCAAAGGTGGTTATTCCCATTATTAGGTAGGTGGTCATATTATTCTGATATGATTGTGTACATATGGTACAAAAACATAGGGAAATTAAAGGCTATTTACTGTGATAATGATATCACTCAAAAACTTTTACTTGCTGAGCAGTTGTTTAGAAAATAAATTAGAGAGTAAGTGCTTCATCACCATAGTACTGTAAGTGCTTCATCAGCCACACACTTTACCATAAGAGAGCCATGGCTCTTAGCCTAAAAATTATGGCAACTTCATCATCTTGGGTGATGTGTAGCATACTCAATGTAAATCAGGTTCAATTCCCACTGCAGGGAAATGCAAATTTTAAGTTTTTTTGAGAAGATGTTACACAGAAAACAAACAAGTGTGAACTAAAAACAATTCAGTACTGCAATCTGATGGCTGAAAATAATGTACCTCAGAATTCCCCATGTACTTGTGAAGAATACATCTCTCTCGATTTCTATGATTGCATCTATCTTAGTGTACAAAGCAATTTTTTATACTTTGCCATATTATTTAAAGGCAGGGCTGGTCAAATATGCTTCAGATCTTTGAAGCCAACTCTTCAGGAGCCAGGTGAAACAAATTCAAATTTCAAAGAATAATGCATAACCATAATACATGGTGATGCTGGAGCAAAAAATAATACTGCATTTTTTGCTGATGCCTTTTTTTTTTTTTTTTTTTAACTCAAACCACTTGCTAAATAAAATAAAAAAATTGGTCCACAATTTTCTTTTTCCATTTCTACTCTCAAAAAAGAAAAAAATGTTACATTAATTTCATTAAAATACAATTTGCTGAAATTAAGTTTTGCACATAAAAATTAAAGTATTGTATTTTTTTTTCGCATAATCCATAGGCCATTAAATTCAGATTTTTTTCCTTTGTATACTCAGTGGATAGTGAAATTCTGGACAGAAAATTTTTTCTTCCTACACATAATCAGCACACTGCAAAATTCTGGAAAAAATTAATGTCTTGCTGATCCTGAACCATGGCAAAATTCAATTCAATTCAATAGTATTAAATGAAATAAAATGCATTATTTAACAGAAGTCATGATTCACTAGATGACATCAAAGTTCAAAGTAATAAAAAGAAATCTTAAAATTATATGAATTACTTTTTTAATACGTTCTTTTGTGTCACTTCCAAGTAAATAAGTAAAAATCCTTAGCTTTTTCAGCATTACTGTAGTTTGTTAGTTAGCCCTAAAAAATCTGTAGAATGAACAATCCATAGTATTTGGCATCTCTGAAACAGTTTTGCTATGCTAATCACATTAGTCATGGCTTTTGTTTGATAAGCAAACAAAAGCTGTAACTAATGTGATTAGCATGGCAAAACTAACAAGTGAGATTCACAAAGTGATTATCAAGAGCAACAATTAGATGGCACTATGTGATAGCTCAGTAGCACGCAAGAACATGGTTTTGTTGCTAATGCTTTTCTTGCTACTTTTTCTAAATATACAAACCTCTGCCGACAACTGCCACATGAATATTTTAGAAGTGCTACAAAAAAGTTTATTTTAAAGTCACATATTACCTGTAGAACCTACATTTATAACTTTTTAAAAGATATTCCGAGGATTATACAACAGAAATTGTGATACTTATTGCAAATTATGAAATTTGAAGTAAAAAATCATTGGTCACCAGGGTTTAATTTCTAGGTGCCAGGGCAACCTGGCATCTAGGATATTTTGGGCCCAGCTAAAAGGTGTTTTAGTCATGTGCCAAAAATAACGACTTTGTCATATAATGCACAGACTTGGATTTAACAGACAGCCCTTCTTTTCCTCGATTAGTCAAATGAATTGAGATTTTCTATGATTTTCTTCCAGGGTTGTAGCCAGGCTGGGAGGCACTTGACCTGAGTTTCTTTTTGCCCATCCTAGTGACTTACACTACAGTCCAGTGTCTGACCTCTTTTACATCTTTTGCCTGACCTCTTTTACATCTTTTGCCTGACCTCCTTCATATCCTTTGCCCAACCTCAACCATCAGCTGCCCCACCTAACTTCCCCTTCTGACAACAGGTACGTTTTTTTCACAACAAAATATTAAAATGATAAATAGAACAGCATTCACAAAAACACAGAGCATATCTTGGGAGAAAAAAAAAGGCATAATTTTGCACAAAAAATCAAAAGTTTTAGTCTGCTCACTCTAAACAATGCATTTTAAAATACTTCCTTTCAAATATTTACTTACCCATATTTGCAATTTGACTCTTTTATCCTGTCGAAATACAGTTTTAACTTTAAAATCAATACCAACAGTGCTAACAAAAGCCGAAGTGAAGGAATCATCTGCATATCTAAAGAGGAAAGATGTTTTTCCTACACTACTGTTGCCAATAATCAGGATTTTGAACATGTAATCGAAGTTTTGGTCTGCTGCATCTTTCTGGAAATCTGCTGCCCCTTGCATTTTTCTTTTCTGGCCATCTGTCATCTGTAATGATTTGAGAAAAAAGGGAACAATGGTGAATGTCTTAGACCATATTACTCATAGTGAAAATTATTTGTCATTTTTTAAAGAAAATTCTGATTCAATTACTCTTCATAGTCTCATATCACTGTGATGTATACCAAATCTTAATTCCACTTATGTATCTTGGCTACTATTTCTTGCTAAGTTACAATATCTTCTTGCAAAAGATCTGCAAAGTGGAAAAACTGTTCCACAATTATTATTATTTTTTAACAGTAATGGCAAATGTTCAACTTGAGTTGTGTACACAGTCATGTCAGAATATGACCCCCCCCCCGAATCACAGTGTACCCACCCAGGTACGTCACAGAGTGCACATGACAAGGTTGAGCACATGAAGATATAAGATATGCATATGCAAAACCAAGAAGAGAAGCAGAGCGTGAGAGGGGAATGAGGGAATAATTACGTTTTTGATGTGAGCAACTGCTGTGTTTAACAGTCGAGGGGAGGGGAGGGGACTAGTATGATAATAATTTAAAGGAAAATGTAGAGGTTGGTTTTTAAATCAGGATGGAAAAGTTTTTGGAGCAGTTAAAATATGTCCCAATTTTCTTTTAGAAAGTAATTTCCATTTTTGATACATAAAATAAGCCTGTCCAGGCATTAATGCGATTTCTGATTTCAGCAATGTGGCATGGTGCATTATCCTTCTGAAAGAAGGCACAACTAGAGTGGAATACTGTTATCATGCCATGAAAGGATGTACCTGATCTGCAATTACATTTAGGTAGGTGTCATAGTTTCCTGCACATGAATGACTGGAAACCCAGGGTTCCCCAGCAGAATATTGCCAAAAGCATTACACTTCCTCTACCAACTTGTTTTCGTCCCAAGGTGCATCCTGGCATCAATACTTCCCCAGGTAAATGATACAAGTAGACATGGAGCAACAGGGAAACAAGATTCATTGGACTAGACAACCTTTATCCAATCATTCAAGGTCCAGTTCCGATGCTTACATGCCCATTGTAGGTGCTTTTGAAGATGAACCAAGGTTAACATAAGCACACTTGGAGCGGCCTGCGGTTATGCAGCCCCATTTTCAGCAGGGTTCAATGTCCTGTGTGTTGTGACACATTACTCCCATCACCAGCATTTAAATTACATAGTATCCCTTCTGTTGGCTCATACTGTGTGGAATAGGCTTCGCTCACCTCTAGTATCGATGAGCCACGGTAGGCCCACACCATGGTTGGAGGTTCATGGGTTTTTCCTCCTCAGACCACTTTTTGAAGATATTAACCAAGGCTGACCATGAGCACTCCACAAGCCTTGCCATCCCAGTTGTTTGGCCATTAACAATTTGGCATTTATCAAACTCACTTAAAAAAAGTCCTCTCTCTTCTCCATCTGAAGAACAAGAATAACCCTGATTAACAATGCTCAGTATCAGGTGTATTTTATACCATTTCATGAGCTTCACAGGTATCAATCATTTACCTGCAATTGCTTCAATTTACATGAAGATGCACTGGTCATAAGGTTTTGGCTCTTCTGTGGAGGTTTCACCAGTTCCCATAGCCTTGGTTGCTTAAAATTCACATTGCTTCCCCACAATGTCCAGAAGGATGTTAGTTGCTCACACACAGAAATGAAGGGTACAGTCCATCCAAATAAAGAAGAGCCACAGCTTTTGTTGACAACAATAGGACTTGCAGTTTTTCTTTAGTTGGATGGACTTGTATGTACTGTGCAAGATAAGGATGTCATTTACCTTGCTGAAGATTCTGTAGGGGCTATTTGATCATCCCTGTGGATGAGAGCCAGAAATTCTAGCTGCATTCAGCTTATTTGATATGGTACAAAAGGTCCAAAACAATAGTTAAAAAGCAGGGTTTGAAAAAAACCAGCCCACTTGAGTTTTATTGGGAGGGGGGGAGGACTTTCCCAATTTTTTCGTTTTTTTTTTTTTCTAATTTTCATCGCTGGAATTTATTTGAAACAGTATTGGATATTCCAATTTATCATATTTTATTAGTCCATATTTTTTAAAACTAAGTGATATATAAAAATATTTAAGATGCAGTGGGTGTGTACAAAAATTATGTTTTGTACATATCTTCATGCAATAAATAAATAAAAAATCACCAGTGTTTGTCTGCACCCAACAATTTTGTGCCCAACAAAAAGGCAGATAGACAGTGATCTGTCCTTTTTTTTATTAAGAAAAAAAGGGGGATTTGAACATTCCCCAAAGGTCTGTTAAATCATGGGAAGTCCACTATTATTATCATTTTTTTCTTTTTACTGGGTTAAATGTATCACTTGTTTACTTCTCTTTTCACTTCAGCAAATTCCCTTCGGTGTTTTTTTGCGACATTTCTCATTTGCCATACATTCATCAAATCACAACAAATGTGGGGGCAGTGCATAAAAAGGTGTGATGCTTGGTGGAATAGTGAGATTGAAGAGGCTGTAAAGAGAAAGAAGGAAACCTATTTGGAGATGCTGCAAGGTAGAGTCTCTGTGGATAAATATCGCTCAAAGAAGCATGAAGCTGCTAAGCTGGTTCGCCAGAGTAAGGCAAAAGATAGGAAGGAGAAGGTGGAAAGGCATGAACTGGCTTTTTGGAAAGATAGACAAGTCTTTCTGGAAGTACATGAGACTCAGGAAAAATAGGGGAAACAAAGTTGTAAGTTGTGTGAAGAATGAGATTGGGGAAATGATATGGGAGCCCAATGAGTTAAGTAAAAGATGGGGTGAATATTTCTGTGAGTTATTAGATCAGGAAAGTAAAGATGATTCTGAGACAGATGCAGATGATGTCACAGTGAGGGATGACAGCACAGGAGTAATCTCAAGAGAAGTGTGTAAAGCTCTAAAATTTCTTCATAATGGTAAGGCTCCGGGAGTTGATGGCATAACTGCCGAGATGTTGAAATATGGTGGTGATGGTGACTCTGTGATTTGACTGGTTAATTGAAATTTGCCAGTTGTGCTGGGAGTTAAATATGGTCCCTCGGGATTGGAAGGATGATATTATTGTTCCCTTGTATAAGGGAAAAGGTGATCAGGCTGAATGCAAGAACTATTGTGGTATTAGCCTACTAAGTGTGCCAGGGAAAGTGTTTGGTAAGGTTGTTATTGAAAAAGTACAGGGTCTTACAACAGAGAAAGTGTGGGATGTTCAGAGTGGTTTTATGCCTGGTAAAGGCTGCACTAACCAAATTTTTGCATTGTGCATGATGATTGAAAAGTATCTGGCTGTTGGTAAGAAAGTTTTTGCTGCCTTCATAGATTCAGAGAAAGCTTATGACTGAGTAAATAGGACACTTTTGTGGAAGGTATTGAATGAATATGGTGTTACTGGGAATCTACTTAATAGTGTAAAAGCCGTGTATGCTGCTAGTAGAGCTTGTGTACGAGTGAATGGTGTTTTATCAAAATGGTTTTCTACTGGTGCAGAAGTTAGACAAAGTTGTGTAATGTCACCATGGCTGTTTAATATAATTATGGATGCGTGATGCCAAAATAGATTATAGTGGTTTATGTCTTGGTGATATCCGTGTGTGCAGATTGCTGTATGCTGACGACACTGTCCTGTTGGAAGAGAGCAAAAGTGATTTGCAGAGTATGTTGTCTCGAATGTACGAAGTTTGCATGAAATTCAAACTGGGTATAAATAAGGGGAAAACCAAAGTTATGGTGTTTGAGAGAGGAACTGGTAGCACTGAGTGTAATGTAAGTATAAACAGCACTGTGATTGACCAGGTGAGTTTGTGTATTTAGGAAGCATGTTTGACACAGAGAACAAATTGAATGGTGAAATTAGTAGGCAAATGAATTCTTCATTGAAAGTCATAGCTACTCTTGGTGGTTTTCACAGGAATGATGGATTCTCTAGAGTCCCGCATGGCTGTGTATGAAAGTGTAATTTTTCCTACTCTGATGTATGGCAGTGAAACCTGGATACTGCAGAAGAAACATAGGAGTCGTTTGTGTGCTGGAGAAATGTGTTACTTACAGGAGGTTTGTGGCAAGACACGGTCTGATTGTGTGAGGAATGAAGATATGTTGCAGTTGTGTGATGTGAAGCAAAATGTTGTTAGCAAGGTGGAGACCAATATGCTTTGGTGGTTTGGCCATGTTGAAAGAATGAGTGATGAGATGCTTACTAAGAAAATCTTTTTAGCCCAAGTGGCAGGAAGGAAATGGCAGAGGAAGGCCAAGGAAGACATGGGTGGATCAGATTCAGGAGTGTCTGCATGAGAAAAAGATTATGAGTATAAAGTATAAAAGATCTTGTGTACGGCGTGTAATGGATACAGTGAAGCCCGAGTTGTATGTCAAGATCACTGTAAATGGAGAAGTTTGATAAGACAACAGTAAGTAAAAATATCTGGTAGTTTGTATTTCTTTTTGGAGCTAACCTCTGAATCTCAGAAAACAACTTAGGGATATGTATGTATGTAAAAATTAAAGTGATAAAATTTATGGCAGAAGAGAGGAAATTTTAAAAACCCAGTGCAAGGTTGATGATAAAGAACAAAATAGTGCATGGAAAAGGAAAATCTAAATCTTACTGACGAAACAAACAACAAGTTTCTTTTAAGTCTGGCCTCACTCTTAAATGCTATATTGATGCTAATCGGTAATATCAACACAGAACATTTATGGAAGTGGTAAAAACTGAAAATTTAGCAAATACACGGGTGTGCAAAAATTAAGAACGAAGAGGAGAAATTAGCATAACAGCGAAACGAGCAGGCAGAACGGACTGAAATACCACTCAGGAGATAGACTAGGGTCCGCTACGGTAGGGCATGCGCATATATGCAGCATGACGTAGGGAGGGAAGTGTCGGAAGGGCATAAAGCACACGGACGGTGTACGCTCAGCAATTCGGTGAAAGCTATTGCACGGTGTACATCGGTTTGAACGATGTCGAGTTGCTGCCACCGTGTGATATGGCCAACAGGCAATCCAGTCGACTACATCTGGATGACTTTACCCGAGGTCACGTCATTGGGAAGTTGGAAGAAGGTCGAAGTGTGACTAGTGTGGCCGAGGAGTTCGGGATCGCTCACAGCATCGTTTCACGAGCATTTCAAACGACAGGAACAGCTGTCCGAGAGTTTAGCAGTGGTCGTCCACGAGCAACCACGGCGGCTGACGACCAGTATATTGTCCTACAAGCGAGAAGAGACTGACGGCAGACAGTGAGAGAAATTGCAAGGCACATGCAACAGACAACTGGACGTCCATTATCGCATTTTATCGTGGCCAGGAGGCTGCACAAAGGTGGTCTATTTGCACAACGACCAGTACGGTGTGTGCCATTAACGCCTGCTCATCGGAGACTGCGGTTTCTGTGGTACCAGGAACACAAGAACAGGACACATCAACAATTGGGTCGAGTTCTCTTTACGGATGAGAGCTGATTTAGTCTGACAAGCGATTCTGGATGTATACACATCTGGGGAGAGCAGGGAACACGCAATCACACCTCCAACATCATCGAAAGGAACTGGTTTGGAGGTGGCGGAGTTCTCGTTTGGGGCAGTATCATACTTGGTAGCCGTACTGACCTCCACATCTTCCAAGGAGGTTCAGTCACTGGTGTCCGCTATTGTACCGAGGTTCTCCTGCCTCACGTGCGTCTGTTTAGAGGTGCTGTGGGTCCTGAGTTCCTCTTCATGGACGACAACGCTACACCTCATCGTACAGTGGCTGTCGCAGAGCTGTTGGAGAGTGAAGATATTCAACGCATGGATTGGCCCGGAAGGTCCCCGGACCTAAATCCAATAGAACACGTGTGAGACCTTCTCGGGAGACGCTTGGGCAAGTCACCAGCCGTCAGCAACGATTACACAGCTGCGATTGGCGCTACAAGAGGAATGGGCTGCAATGACTCAACGGCTTCTTGACAATCTCGTCCTCAGCATGGACAGACGTAAATCCTGCAATGCAGACAGGGGTGATCATATCCCCTACTAAAGACTGGATTTTTCTTGGTAGCCACCTGTCACATGGATGTTTCTGTCTTCTGTCCAGTTGTGCTCTAAGCTACCTTTTCAATAAAGTGCCTTTGTATCCTTTGGATTCCTTGTTTGGACGGTTTTGCTCACTTGTCCCATATTTTTACATCTTGGGGACCTTATGATATGATTTGAGTCGATGTGGAGTACTTCTGCACGACGTTACATTCGAAAAACCGTCTCGTCCTTAATTTTTGCATGCCAGTGTATAAATTTTAATGCTATTAAAGAAACTGTTACAATTGCTGAAAATTTGTAAAAAAAAAACCCGGCATTATCAGATTAAATTTCTTTCTGTAACACATTTAGCAAAAAGCTCGGAAAGTAGATTTTTCACATTTTACGAGAGCTAGCCAAAAACAGCTAGCGGTTATATCCCACAGATGGAAGAATTAATGACTAATGGTTGTTTACGAAAAAAGCCCCTCCCCTCCTCAGGCCCCAGTGCACCAAGTGAACAGCTACGGTCTTCATCTCTATCCTTAATTTAATCTCCGTCTCTCAGCAGGTAATGCACGAAGTTGGTCCGTCAAACTAATTGTAAAAGAAAATATTACATTGGGTGCGATTAAATTTAGAATATTGCAGAAGCAAAAATTGAATCTAATTTTGAAAAAACCCTGGTGGTTTTTTTCAAATGGACCCAGCCTGATAAAAAGCCGGTGGGTTTTTCGAGCTGGGTCCATCTTGGCAAACCCTGGTTAAAAGCAGAATATTCAAAGAAAACTGAATTTGCTTGTACCACTTATTGGTCGTTCATGTAACCCTTCTCAGATAACTTGAAATTTCGTCGTCCTGGAGAGAGAATCGAACCCCACATTTCCCGATTACCAGTCGAGTATGCTAACCATTACACCACCCAGGACAGTGAAATCCCAAGCAGCTGAGAAATTGGGTCTAAGCGCTATGATGCAGCAGGGATGCTTCGACTAGCGAAAACCTGATAACTTTCAGTTTCCTATGTCTCAGATGCTTGGAACTTCACTGTCCTGGGTGGTGTAATGGTTAGCATACTCGATTGGTAATCAGGAGATTCGGGGTTCGATTCCCGCTCCAGTATGGTTAAATTTTCAAGTTTTCTGGGAAGTGTTACATGGATGACCGTGTTACATGGATGACCAGTAAGTGGTACAAACAAATTCCCTTTACTTTGAATATTCTGTAGAATTTCCATGCATATGAAGAATATTTCTTCCTTCACTGGTTAAAAGCTGTACAAACAGTTACAGTTTCAATAAAGATTAATGGAGATTATCTAACCCACCTTCGTTTTGCTGATGACGTAGTCATTTTTGCAACTACCCCATCAGAGCTGCAGAGTATGATCCAGGAACTTGCTGACAAGAGTAAAGAAGTGGGATTAAAAATGAACTTTCAGAAGACAAAAGTGATGTTCAATGCTTTTACAAGAAATGAAGATTTATCGATTGATGGAGAAAAACTGGAGATAACAGATACGTATGTTTATCTTGGACAGCAGATATCAAGTGAGGGTCACATTGATGAAGAAATTAATCGGCGTACAAAACTTGCCTGGAGAGCTTTTGGAAGAAACAGCATAATTTTCAAGAGCAATATGCCATTATGTCTTAAAAGAAAAGTGTTTGATCAATGCATCCTTCCAGTGCTTACGTATGGTGCAGAGACGTGGACCTTAACTAAAAGAGACATACAAAGGCTGCAGACAACTCAAAGCAGCATGGAGAGGTGCATGCTTGGTATAACCAGGAGAGATAAGAAGAGGAACTCGTGGATCCGAAAAATGACGAGAGTGGAAGACATCATGATCAGAGTTAAATCCCTGAAATGGCAATGGGCTGGACATACTGCCAGAAGGACAGGCCATAGATGGACAGCCGAAATTTTAGATTGGATTCCAAGGGACAGGAAAAGACCCAGAAAAAGACCACATGGGAGATGGGTGGATGAAATTCGTAAATATGCGGGAGTGACATGGAGGAGACTGGCACAAGACAGACCGTTGTGGAGGAAACTTGGGGAGACCTTCGTCCAGCAGTGGATTGATAATGGTTGACAATGATGATGATGATATTAACACATACAGTAAAACCTCTCAACATCAGACACCATAAGGATTATAGCATTTATTCGTCATTCGGCGTAGCTGTGGGAAAGTTATGTGATAGTTTTTCGAGTTTAGAACAGAGATTGAAATTTTCTGAAATGAAAAAAACTTCCCTAAACTTACAAACAGTAAATTGCTTTAGACATTAGCTTCCTTTTTCTGAAGACCTGCCATGCACCTGAATGAAATCAATCTTAGATCACAAGGGGAAATCACGATGCTTATCTGTGACACATACACAGTGGTGATAGCATTTCAGCAAAAACTAATTTTCTGGAGTCCCCAACTGATGAAGAGTTACTTCAAACATTTTCCATGTCATGAAAAGTACACTGGTGTCCAAAACTTAAGGACGAACACTATTTCAAAAGGCTATGACCACAAAATCAGACGCAACAGCAGGTGGGAATTTGCGTAACTTGGGACATTCAGTAAAAAGCTGGTGCGCATGTCAAATCGTGTGCACTGGGGTGATGTAAAATCACTTAAGTGGATAAAAAAAAGGGTGCAGTAGGCAACATGTATCTGTCAGAGTAGCAGAATGTTGACGTACGCATGTACGCTGTATGCGGATAGTTTCCAGATTATAGCAGGTTTCGCAGATAGTTTTTGCTTGTAGATTAAATAAAAATGTTATTTACAGCAATTGGAACACTGAAGGCTTTACCCAGATTAATATACTTAATTTTATTTTAACTTGGAAGAACTTTCAATTATTTTTCACATCTTCTGAGTTCTTTGGTTTTTACAGATATTTCTGGCCACTAGATTTTATCAAGGGCTGTTTCTCAATGTATAAAAACTGTATCAAAACTTTTGTTTAGACAGAAAGAATTTAAATTTTGTCAGGTTCTTCTTGCAGTTGCCAATTA
Organism: Macrothele yani; assembly: GCA_039090855.1. Lineage (NCBI taxonomy): Eukaryota > Metazoa > Arthropoda > Arachnida > Araneae > Macrothelidae > Macrothele > Macrothele yani. The sequence continues at coordinate 142,608,408 of CM077001.1, forward strand.
TTAAATTAAAATCATTTCCTTATGTATTTCATAATTCTACTATTTTTAAATTAACTTGTTAAGAACCTATTTATAATTTTTGAAGGTTCATTGATGGAACTGTTTTCTGGATATAAAAAACTTTATTCCTGTTTTTATGAGGTTCATAGTCCAATATTTTGTCATAAAAGTCAATTTCACACACTCATTGCTGCACAATCAATAGTAATGTACTTATTTTGTCCTCATTGGAATCTGCAGTGTTCTTATTGTTTTATCAAGCTTTCTTTAAATTATCTTATTCTATTGTTATCATGGTTTGCACTTCACGGGTTTGCAACAAGTTTTCTGTTTGAATGGTTGTGTATGTAGACACATTTTACTTTTATAAAACTCTAGTGTCTGAAGGAAAATCTGGACATGAAGGCATAAAAGTATGAATGTGTATTGTGTAATTTACTTTATGTCTCAAAGACATCACCTAGATGATTTCATGCTGGGAAGAATTATACAGAAGCTGGATGAAGACTGCCAAGTGAGTGATGTTCCTAGGGAGTTAGGAGTCGCGCATCATGTGGTACCCAGGATCATAAAAGCATTTCAAACCAATGGAATGTGTTCCAGATGCATGCTAGGAGGTCACCCTTGCTCTACTACGATGCATGAAGACAGGTCTTTAGTTGTAACAGCAAAACATAACTGCAGCATCACGGCTGCTGTCAGCTTGCGAGTCACCACCATTTCAGCACACGAACACGGATATCCCAACTAACAGCGGCAAGATGCCTGCAACATATACGGCTATATGCCCAAAAGCATGTAGTATGTGTCCCTCTATCCAGAGATCAACATAGTGCATGTTTTCATTGGCATTGTATCCACAGAAATTGGACATGTCATCAATGAGCCAATGTACTGTCACAGATAATAATAATAATAACAATAATAAATTTTTTATTCTTTCTGTTACATTTAGGATTTATGAATGTATATCAGTATTCTGTATTTCAGAGAACAGCAAGGGAGAATCAGGGAAAAGGTCTCAGAGTCCTGACAAAAGCCCTGATTTCCCAAATATGTAGACAAGCAAGCACAGGTTCATCAAACACAGCAGTAATATTAAGAGTTAGTTATATTGTACATAATGTTTTTAATTTAATGCATCAAGTATTTTTTTACTTTATTTTTGAATAAGTTTAGGTTATTTATTGTAGTCAACTCAAAATTTGTGTGGCAGCATTTGTGGTGATTTTACAAAACTTGGTAAGTTAATAAACAACAGTTATTCCTTTGACTGTCCCAGGGCAGCTCTTTGTGGTTTAACAACTACCGTGAGCAACTCCATGGGCAAAATGCAGTCACCAGTCCCTAATTTAGGGCCACTGGTTCCAGGGAAAAGAGAGAATCAGTGCCATAAGACAAGCACAGCAACCATGCCTCACCAGAATTCGATGCAGAACCCATCTCAGACGAATGGTCAGAAGCCAGCGCTTTGACCACTGTGCCCAGTGGCGGTTGCCCCGGCCTACAACCGCCACTGGGCACAGATATAACTGGAATTTTTTTTTTCTTTGGAAGTACATGTTGATTTTAATTAATTACTGGCATATGGAGGACTTTGTGGCCCCCAGATTTTTTGTCTAGAACCACCACTGAATGTGCCACCTGGGTGGCCTTGGGCAGTTCTCATTTCTTGAATTGCTTCAAATTTTGAAGTAGCAGCTTATGGAAATTTGTTTGAAAATACATTTCTTTTCTGAAAATACTCAAGCAACTAGATGTCAAAGATATTTGCAGCATGCCAAACATGACGCATCTAATTACCGACTCCCAAACATGCCAAACAGTGGCATGACCTGAAATATCAAGATGGGGGTGGAGGGAGTTCATGGATTCACATTGCTGTTCAAGGGCTTCTGGAGGTCAAATACAGAGTAGAATCCAAAAGTTCGGGGACAGCACTTACTCGAGACAACGCAAGCATGTAATTAAAGTCACATCTGAAATACTTCTCCACATCCCTCCCCTACATAGTCAGAATGGTTTAGCCCATGGAAAGGGATTGGAATGTGCGCACAAACGTTTGCTGCTGTGGTTAGTAAGTCTGTCTTCTGTGATGTGGGAACCATGGATTTTGAAGAGCAATGTTGTAACGTTAAATTTTTTCAGCGTTTGGGTAAAACAGCTGCAGAGACCTTAGAAATGCTTTCAAAGGTATACGGTCATTCTACAATGGCAAGATCGAAGGTGTGCGAGCGGTACTGGCTTTTCAAAGAGGGCCAAGGATCCATCACAGATAATGGGCACTGTGGTTGACCTGTGACTGCATGGAGTGAGGAAAACATTATGATGGTGGCACAGTGTGTTCGTCAGGATCATCGCCAAACGATTGAAGAAATTGCTAATGCAACTAATGTATTGGAGACCATATGCCAGCACATTTTAACTGAGAATCTTAACATGTGCGACGTGTGTCAGCACATTGTCCTTCACATTTTGATTTCCGAACAAAAAGGATGAACGGATTGGGCGAAATAATCGACAAAGGCGATAGCGATCCTACGCTTTTGGATATCATCCAGGTGAAACGTGGTGCTCCTTGTTTGATACTCAGCTAAAGCATGCTTCTTCAACATGGAAATCACCATCTTCACTGCGATCAAAGAAATTCAGGCAGGATCGCAGCAAAGGGAAAATCATGCTGGAAGTGTTTTTGTATTCTCACAGCATTGCCCATTCCGAATTTATTTCTGAGGGCACAACAGTTAACAAGGAACGTTATCTGGGCATTTTACGTCGCTTAGGGGAGTCCTTTTGTCATAAATGGCCAGAGATGTGGCGAAGTGGACAATAGTACCTTCTCTGTGACAATGCACCTGCACAGCGGTCCCTACTGGTCACGGAGTAACTTGCCAGAAATCGTTCTACTGTGCTTCCACATCCCGCCTATTCACCAGACTTAGCCCCCTGCAATTTTTACCTCTTTCCACTGAGGAAACAAAATCTGCAGGGACACCGTTTTATGTCAACATATGAGGTAAAAACAGCAATGCAGGAGGCATGAAGAAGGGTTGCAAAACATGACTTTCAGCAATGCTTCCAGAAGCTTTACGAGAGCTGACAAAAGTGCATCGTCGTCCAAGAGGATTATTTTGAAGGTGGTTGTGCATAGGTGTTTTAAAGTATTCAAGGTAAGGAACTACATGCCAAGTCCCCAAACTTTTGGATCCTACCTTGTAGTTCAAATAAAAATAAGCACAAAATCTTTAACAGCAGAAAAAATTGATTGAAAAAAAATTCTGTCTCATGATGGTGGAAGGGGAGCATAAAATTAACTAAATATCTAGTTACTTTTGTGCCAGCAACTGCAGTTTATACATGATTTTTTTTTAATATAACACATTTTTTCTTTTATTTTTAACTTTTGATAAATTTACAATAGTAAAATTATTAAATTTATGCAAAGCTTTCTTTTATAAAAATAAATCTAGACACAAAAATTAAACCAGCAAAGCAAAATTAAGAAACTTATCTACTGCATGTCTATTTAACCAATCTGCTTAATTAAGGTGGACGTCAAGCAATTTTGCTTCCTATACTTCCAATGGAAAAACTTCTGTATACATTTTCTTCACAATTAATACGTTCCCAAGGATGAAAATTTGAACATCGATTAAAATAGCTTCATTTTATAACCTGGTATACTTAATGTTTTCTAAAACATAACCATAATTATGCAATCCAACATTTGTTTGTTTACTGACGTCATCAAAGTACAGGTCACGCCATCTTTCTTCTGGTTTCAACACCACCAAAGAAAAAGTTATTGATTTTTTATATAATTATGGTTATGTTTTAGAAAATATTAAGTATTCCAAGTTATAATATGAAGTTATTTTAATCGACGTTCAAATTTTCATCCTTGGGAACAAATTAATTGTGAAGGAAATGTGTACAAAAGGTTTTCCATTGGAAGTATATAGGAAGCAAAATTACTTGACGTCCACTTTAAATGTAAATATTTAAATGAAAAGAAAAACACCACTAAGAAAACACTCACTTGTAGTGGTGTATGTTTTTAAACTTGTGAAATAAAACTCAAGCTTGAAGGATGGGGAAGGGAATCCCATCCTCGAAGCTTGAGTTCCATTGCTGCACTCCACTATCATGCCTCTGGTGCCGAATAAAGAAAAGAAAGTTTTTTTTTTTTTTTCATTGGAGGTTTAACGACCACCGTGAGCAACTCAATGGGCTATAAACAGTCGCTAGTCCCTAATTTAAGGTCACTGGTTCTAGGGAAGAGAGAGAGAGAGAGACAGTGCCGTAAGACAAACACAACATCCATCCCTCACCAGGATTCAAACCCAGGCCCCTTTCAGACGAATGATCAGACGTCATCGCTTAGACTACTGCGCCAGCAAAGAAAGTTCAAAAAGAGTTTGTGTTATACAGGGGAGTAATGATGCTAAGTATTTTGAACACTGAAATTCCCAGCTCTTTGCATTTTTTATTTTATTTTGGTTAACAAAATTGCTATGCCCTTGAAATTTTTTTTTTAACTTTCCTGATGGGTAATTTGAAGACTAAGATAATTTCATATGGCTCTGATCATTGTTGCCAAAAAAGTACACATGCAGAATCAGATTTTTAAATTAACATTTTTTTTTTCCTTTTGCCGTTCAAGGAGTCTTTAAAATAATTTAAAAGCATTTAATGGTAAGCATACTCCATAAAGTTTGATACTGTAAAATCATTGACCTGTCTTAATTAAGATTTGGGCAATAATAACCTTCTTTAATGCTAACATAAATACTGTGCAAATGAATCTTTTATATTTAGTTTACTGACCACTACATACATCTAAGGCTTTAAAGTGCAGGGGCGTACTGATAGCCCCCACAACTCCCGCATTGTGGAGGTGGGGCTCCGGGCTAAGAGGGCCTCTAACCTCTGGGAAAATATTTTACCTTTATTATTTTTTTTTTTTTTTTTGGAAACTTCAAATGAAGCTGGTTAAAGAAATATGCAGGCATTTTTTACAGCAGCTTTGAATGAAGTACTGAAAAGAAAAGGAGTTTCCAGTATTTTTTCATTAAATAAGTAAAACATTTGGAAATCATTTTTGCAGATTTAATTTATAAAACCTGGATGATGGGTAAGCAGCTACTCCAAACACCTGGAGGGCCCCTTTCCATAGCCATAACAGCAGTCCATATGTACGTATATTAACAGAAGAATGTGATTAAAGAAATATCAATTCCATTCATGTAATTTTTATACTAATGAGGATAACACGTCCTGTATTACAGTTGTTTACACATAACTACACATCATTCAGAATGTAAAGAAGTATAAAACGTGTTCTTCGGGGACAGGGAGGGTGAAGAAATGGAGACGTGTGCTATTTTTTACAACAAAGTCAAGAAAAAGAAATACTATGTGCAAAACATTGTGGCATTATGTTAAGTGTGTTATTTATACATTCATCAAAAGTAAATAATTTAATGCATTTTTTATAAATTCAACAAGAGTACATAATTCTTAATTGTCACTTATTTTTATTTTTTTTTGCTTGCTTTTGATCAATGTTTTCGTATAAATCGGAAAAGGTCACTAGACATTGTCACATCATAGTTAAGTGTTTTGTGTGATCATGAGACATTTCAAGCGGCTGGCCTAAATTCTCTAAAAGAATAAAATGTGCATTATATGACTAACTTTGGCATAGTTTTATACCATTACTAGTATTTTTGTAGTACTTTGTAATGGTATAAAACTAGAGCAATGATTTTAATTACAAGGTGCACATTTCTGTTTCATGCAATAAAGTTCAATAATTTTGGTAATGAAAAATACCTGTAGGTTCTGCAGAATTTAAATTGTTAAATAATTGCAGGTTTCACAGAATTTAAATTATTAGAACACACATAAAACTTAAGTTTTATGTAATTAACTCAAAAATTTATTATATGGAATTCAACTTATTTCAGCAATTGAAAGTAAATAGATTTTCGCAAAAGGGCCTCCACGATGTTTTTTGCGGGGGTTCCCCAAGTTTTTCCGGTACACCACTGACAAGGTGTCATCTATCTATTCTTAATTCAGAGCCAATGATTTTGGAGAAGGGAAAGACACAAGATGGATAAATACAACATCCATACCTTAACAGTACAAGATATCAGGTGCTTGCATTCTTGATAATTTCAAGCACTACGGACGAAATATGAGGGCATGCTGCACTGAAAACTATGTGAAACAAATCCCTAGTAAGTCGAATATATTTTTGCTTAGTGATGGAGATTAAGTATTCAGATATATATATATATATTTTTATTCAAAGAACAACAGATATTACTTTTTACATTTTATAACCGACAATTTTCTTCCCACTTTTTTTTTTTTATGACCCACCGCTACTGCTTCAGACAAGGAGTGGTTCTCTCAAGGGCAGTAGGTCCAAGAAAAGAACCCGTCATAAAAAAAATAGTAAAATAACTACGCCTCTTCTGGGAACCGAACCCATCCCAAAGAGCGAAACCTTTTTGCATCAAAGGCTTTTAAATCGCAGCCACCCACACATAATTAACTGCTCCTGAATTTTACTAAAACGCCGGGTTTTATAACTGGCATTCTTTTAGTACGTTTATTCAAGAACAGGAAGATTGCCAGTCTGAAAAACAACCTTCAAAATAATTTCTTCTACGCACTTCACACGCAAATATGTCTTATAACGACTTTGTTTTTTAAACTTCCGATTCCTATGTTTTAGTTAACTTGGCCATATTTCGTCCGCATGATTAAACCCGCTACAGGTTACGTCAACGGTCGAACCAAATAGCTGAAGAACAAATACTGTTGAAACCGAAAGTACTAAATTTATGAGCTGTGAAAGATTATAGAAACAACAGTTTTACCTTCACACTATGCGCGAAGAATAACTGATATTAAAAAATTTCTAAAAATGAAGCCAAACTGCTGTACGGGAATGGCGATAAGCGAACGCAAGAAGCAACCACAAAACGAGACGAGTGAGCATCTAACATCAGATGTGTGCTGCCGCCTACCGGATCGTCGCAAAAAAAAAAAAAAAAATTGATACATCATGAAAGAAATACGGGATTACACCATATAATACAAATTTTGAAGATGACAATCTGGGAGACGCGGGTGCGGGTCCCGCTCCAGGACGATGAAATTTTCAAGTTTTTGGATATTATCTGACTTACCATCCTTGTCACATTTACACCAAAAATCGGATTGTCATCTTCAAAATTTGTAAAATTGATACCTTTATTACTACATCTTTTGTTAATTATTAATAACTCAAGAAAATTTAGTTAGGCGAATCATAGATTTACAATTTAAAATACACGTCTCTTATTTGCGCTTGCTATCAGGGACTTTTTTACGTGTTATTCAAAAGAGATATTTCAGGAAAAAACTGCAAAGAGTGTGAAATATTGAAAATGAATATACAGTAACGTTATTTTTAGTACACCACAATATGAATATCAAAAAACGCATATATGTATTAAATCCGTTTATTTTTTATGGTGTAGTGATCACAGAGATTCGACAGCTTTCGCACTCCACTGGGAGGCTTTTCCAAAGCAACGGTGGAATGCGAAAGCTTGGCGAATCTCTGTGATTACTACACCATAAGAAATAAACGGATTTAATACGCTATATGCGTTTCTTGAATATTGAATATACAGTACAGTACTGACATTTGAACGGCATAAACAGTTTTTTACGTTTTATGTAACAAGAATCTGTTACTATTTTCAGAATGTTTTTCAAATAAGCATTCCTGAACGTGATTGGCTATTCACCCTTCAGCCAGCAAACAAATACACAGTGGCTCTTTTTTTTTATTGGAGGTTTAACGACCACCGTGAGCAACTCAATGGGCTATAAGCAGTCGCCCGTCCCTAATTTAGGGTCACTGGTTCCAGGGAAGGGAGAGAGCCAGTGCCGTAAGACAAACAAAACATCCATGCCTCACCGGGATTCGAACCCGGACCCTTTCGGACGAATGATCAGAGGCCATCGCTTAGACCACTGCGCCACCGGGGCGGCACACAGTGGCTCAATGGACCACACTGACCTCTAAGCACTCTTCCGATAGAGGATCTAACCAAAACCTGACACCCTAATGAGGCATGGGTCAAAGCCGTCACGAATACTTGATACCTAAGCGTAAGCCCATGCCTAAGCCATAAGCCTACACGATTTCCCATTTGTGACGTCACAGCCGGGTTTTAACAAACCTAATCCGCTACGATCACCGTGGCTACGATTGAAACGTAGAAACAGCCTGTTTGCTCCGCGAGTGTATTGTTTTTTTTTTGTTTTTTTTTTTTGAGGTTTAACGACCACTATGAGCAACTCAATGGGCTATAAGCAGTCGCCCGTCCCTAATTTAGAGTCACTGGTTCCAGGGAAGGGAGGGAGCCAGTGCCGTAAGACAAACACAACATCCATGCACCGGGATTCAAACCCGGACCCCTTCCGACGAATGATCAGAGGCCAACGCCTGAGACCACTGCGCCACCGGGGCGGCCGAGTGTATTGTACTGAGAGTGCTGAAAACTTGATTTGCAATATCAAGATTAGAAGAGCAGTTAGTATTTTTATTAATTTAGATTCCATATTTCTTATGAATTGATGAACTAGGCTATTTTATTGCAAACGTAATAGTTCCTGCGAAACTAATTAGATTTAAGCAACCTAGTAGATACTGATTAATTAGATTAGTTTAACATATCATTAGGCTTAAGCAACGTTTCACTAAATATTTTGCGGTTTATTCAGTGCTGTTTTGCCTTATTTTGTATGAAATATTTAGATTTGTACTTTTCCGACGTCATGTTGAAAAAAATATGTGTCAGTCGCACATTTGTGCTGCTGAAGGAATATAGAATTATTATATCAATTACTGCAATTTTAATGTCATGCATGGGATGTTCTTCATTAATGTATCCGATAAAGTTTTTAAGGTTTGCCCTTTTCTTTTTCTTCTTAACTCATTTGAATGAAATAGAATATAATTTGTTTAAAAAAATTCATGGTGCCTACGATAATACCGATGAATTTGTGCAAAGCAACAACCCATTGATGTAAAAAGAAAAAGTTGATGCTCTGTTATATCTGAATTACTTGTAGATATGAGATAAATCACTGAATTCATCTCTCCCATGACTCAAAAAGCGATTGCGTTTTGATTTGCACCAAATGTTTTGCATTTACTGAAATTTGTAACTTTTTTCCATCGATATTGTGAAGTTACGAAAAATTAGAATCATAATATTGCCTCGCTGCTACCTAAGACTAGACCCACACGTGATTAGAGCATTACACGCACAAACATCACGATTTCTCAATATTGAAGTTTGTTTAGAATTTGCCGTTGAAACTTATCTTTCTGAAGTCCAAAATGTTGAATCAAATGATGCATAAGTCATATTTTCATTGAAATTAGTTAGCGTCATCGTTTTAACCGCTATTTATTGTATGAATGACGTGGGAGATATTTATTTTTGTTGGGAATGCCCAGAAGTTTATTCTATCAACTTTCCGTATTTACAGATTGTCTAATATCAATATCGAAGTATTTAATAACAAAATTGCGTAGAATTTAAAATAAATAACTAACCTGACTATCAGCCAGTTTGAAGAATTGTACTCGTGAAAAAAGAAACCAACAGAGGTCGTAATAGCACGGTATGCTGTACGAACATAAATGCAGTGTATATACTGTAGATCTTAGTGGAAGATATGAAGACATGAAATATGTCACTAGTAGAATAACAGGAGTACTTAACACATAAGAATGAAATAGAGATTGGTACACAGCATCGCATGATGCAAGTGCAAAAACAAAAATCACTAATAGAGATTGGTACACAGCATCGCATGATGCAAGTGCAAAAACAAAAATCACTAATAGAGATTGGTACACAGCATCGCATGATGCAAGTGCAAAAACAAAAATCACTAATAGAGATTGGTACACAGCATCGCATGATGCAAGTGCAAAAACAAAATCACTAATTTAGATTGTTAAGTTGCAGAGACATTCACACTTAAGAACACACACCAGCAATGCAAAATTCATCTAGGCCGCCGTGAGTTGTACGGATAATAAAAGACCCCTGGTGAGACGCTTGTGCGTAAACATTTGAAATAATGAGACGCTACAGTTTGCCATTTGGCTAGGTCTTTCTCTAATCATATGTGGGTCTAGTCCTTCGACCATATATACTGATACACTGCGCATGGCATCAAAATCGTGCCGCGGATGGCTTAGTGGTTAGTGATTCAGACTATCGATGCAAGGTCCCCAGCTGATCTTTCGGAGATGGTGTGATTTACTAACAATCGCTGAATATCCGCCGTGCATCGGATGAGCACGTTAAGTGACGGCCACTAGGCTGGACCCTCTGGTTAAACGGGTATCCCTTCCTATGCCCCCCCCTGAAAATTTTCTCACCCCTCTATGTGCAATATCGTACTTATACGGTGGCGCCATCTACTGTACTCTAATCTCACCACAAACTGTTCTGTCAAAGTCGCTAGACTTGCTCTCATTGTTTCTGTGTCCTGCCGATCTCGCTGTAGGTGGCTGGGACCTAAACTCTACTCACTGTGGACGGAAGTCCTACTAGAAAATGACACTGTGTGGTTTGTTTGATGGCATCAACATTTCTGGCTCCAACATCGAAGGCCACAAATCACGTGACATGTGTCAAAAAGACGAGTCACACATGCTGTGCTTATGGTTGCTCTGAGCGATTTAGTAAGGGGAGTTCTATAACTTTTCATGGGTAAGAAACGAATTAAATACCTAAATAGATTCTTTGGATGCTTTATAAAAATTTCACTATAGCACTTCGGTGTCGTTATTTTAAAATTTAAAGAAAAAGGCCTTTTTTCTAAGGTGACCAACAGGTGTGAGACACCGGATATATTTATAGCATGAATTTTGTGTTTTACTTTGTGATTTCTGCTTTAACAGCTTTCCGAAAGACGAAGCACGAAAGAAATTGTGAAAATTTTAAATTTCAGCTAAATATTTTTTTTTTTTTTTTGAAAGTTTAACGACCATCATGACTCATGAGCAACTCAGCAAAATACGGTGAAAATAATGCAATCTCAGTAGAAAAAAATTACTCTGCAATGTACTGCTGGAGAAAATAAATACCCTTTGTAAAATGTTTTCTGTGAAAAGTTGAAAAAAAAGATACGACGATCAGAATTATCAGCATGAAATTTTTGCTGTTACGTGTAAATTCGAAGATATCAAAAATTAAATCTTCCAACATGGGTGGATTAAGACGACCAAACCAGGCCGGGTATTCTAGCCTTGCGGTCCAGTACAAAAGCACACCTTTTGTACTGGACCGCAAGTAAGCACACCTTTCAGCGGAACAACTGATGAATCCCTTGCGACATACCACTGAGGTGACGCATCAGTCAAACCGGCAAGTTGCAGAGATAAGACTTGCCCGTGTAGTTCAGTCGGGAAAACATCCCACTTCGGAGTAGAAAGACGTGGTTTCGAATGGCATCGCATCACCAGCAAAAAGTTATACACTATAGTACTATACATGTATACCCTCATGACAAAAGTGTCAGATTCGGGATGAACGAGAACTGTTGAAAATGCATTGTAAGACGAATATAGTTGTGGACAAAAATTTTTAACAATTCAGCAGTGAGAGAATTTTTTAAATCCTCTCAAAATTCAATTTAAAATCAAAGCACGCTCAAAACGGGGTGTTTTACCGTAAAAAATTTTATTTTAGACGAAAGAAAAAATCACGTAGCACGTGGATATGATCTATTGTGCAGTAGCCACTCCTGAATCCAGCTTGTTCTCTCGGTTGAGCCATGTCCAGTGTTACCTTCACACCGCTTGAAGGTAACACTGGACATGGCTCAACCGAGAGAACAAGCTGGATTCAGGAGGGCTACAGCACAATAGATCATATCCACGTGCTGAGAGAACTAATTGAAAGAGGGAGGGAATATGAACTTCCATTGTGCATGGCTTTTATCGATTATGAAAAAGCCTTTGATTCGGTGAAACCATCAGCAGTTACAATGGCTCTGAAAACCTGCGGTATTGAAGATGCATACATTAATATTATTAATAACATCTATGAAAATGCAAGTGCAAAGATTCGGCTGTTTGAAAATACAACACACGTAAAAATTGGAAAGGGAGTGAGACAAGGTGACACCATATCTCCGAAGCTCTTTAATGCCACATTGGAGGGTGTTTTTCAGTCGCTGAGCTGGGAAAACAAGGGGATAAAGATTAATGGAGATTATCTAACCCACCTTCGTTTTGCTGATGATGTAGTCATTTTTGCAACTACCCCATCAGAGCTGCAGAGTATGATCCAGGAACTTGCTGACAAGAGTAAAGAAGTGGGATTAAAAATGAACTTTCAGAAGACAAAAGTGATGTTCAATGCTTTTACAAGAAATGAAGATTTATCGATTGATGGAGAAAAGCTGGAGATAACAGACACGTACGTTTATCTTGACAGCAGATATCAAGTGAGGGTCACATTGATGAAGAAATTGATCGGCGTACAAAACTTGCCTGGAGAGCTTTTGGAAGAAACAGCATAATTTTCAAGAGCAATATGCCATTATGTCTTAAAAGAAAAGTGTTTGATCAATGCATCCTTCCAGTGCTTACGTATGGTGCAGAGACGTGGACCTTAACTAAAAGAGACATACAAAGGCTGCAGACAACTCAAAGCAGCATGGAGAGGTGCATGCTTGGTGTAACCAGGAGAGACAAGAAGAGGAACTCGTGGATCCGAAAAATGACAAGAGTGGAAGACATCATGATCAGAGTTAAATCCCTGAAATGGCAATGGGCTGGACATACTGCCAGAAGGACAGATCATCGATGGACAGCCGAAATTTTAGATTGGATTCCAAGGGACAGGAAAAGACCCAGAAGAAGACCACATGGGAGATGGGTGGATGAAATTCGAAAGTATGCAGGGGTGACATGGAGGAGACTGGCACAAGACAGACCGTTGTGGAGGAAACTTGGGGAGACCTTCGTCCAGCAGTGGATTGATAATGGTTGACAATGATGATGATGATCTCTTGAAGACCCCATTTCCAAATAAATCATTCTGAAAGTTGAAATGTAGACATGCCACATAGCAATTTTCCTGCGCAAATAATTTTAATACATATTTGTTCATTGATCGCAAGCTTCGTAATGGTACTGGTACCTCGTCCTTGAGTAGATTCTTAAGTCTACCCATTATTTTGATCCATGATTCACCAGTTTGATCGATGAACCAGAACTGGTAAATCGTTGTTTCTGTCAAGATAAATGTGGAAGAGACACGAATCTCGAAATACCTCTGCCGAAGTATCGCTTTGTGCTCTGTGCTAGTCTGTGGATATGTGTGTGGGGATGATGAACTATCACAATGGATACTCGTTCCTCCTTCAAGATTTAAACATGAAGATAGGGCCTACCAATGACCCTGCGCTCCAAGTCCAACGACTTACGTCTAACTGTAGTTAGTTAGCTGTAGCTAAATTAATTTATAATGGCGTGCTTGTTCCGGCGCGGCACCTCTCTCTCTCTCTCTCTCTCTCTCTCTCTCTAAGGAGCTAACTTTTTGTGACAGGTGCGTATAAAGCTCAAATGAGGTTAACGATTATAATTATTATCCATAAAGTACCAAAATCATTTTTCCTTCGTTAAAAAAATTCCAGACAAATAGAATACAAGAAAGTGGACCGCTTCTCGAGTGGTCCACCAGGAAATATCCCGGTGGGCCAATCCGCCCCTGTCTTCCATGTTTATTGGACAAAGAAATTTTTCTTAGCGATTTTAATGTATCAATTTTTTTTTCTTCTATAAATAGTGGCAAGATTTCAAATTAAAGAATTTCAGAGCACCTTACCTTTTTGAAAACGTACTCACTAAATCAGAAATTTTGCTTTCGCGTTTTTTATGTAATTAGAGAAAGTTTCTTTCTTAATACACAACAAACGTGAGAGTGATTTTGAAAATCTTAGGGTGAAATGTTTTTTTTTTTAACTCTTAGAGCAAAAATGCTGAGCTTTTCGTGTGATGCATAAAAAAAGCAAATATTATGGTTTCTTCAACATTGAATACTTGCAGGTATCGCAGGAAATGGAAAAAAAAGATTAAAACTAAGAACATAATCTGTTTTACATTATGTAAGGACAAAAATTCAGAAATAAAAAACAGAGAATACATGGTCAATTTGTTGCCGTTTGCGCGAACTACACATACAATTGCATTCGCGAAAATCAAAACATTACTGAGTCGGTGTTTAAGAGCGGCTCCGTCTTCTTCTGAGGCTTTCTATTAGAGACGGTTCGGCCCAACACTCTGGAAAGAAATACCTCTTCCACTCATTCCACAGGACACCATTCACACTGAGCACGTATAGCAGGTGATACAAGTCAGAGGTGGCCACACCGGTTATCAGTTACATCGACGCATCTGGTACGTATGATACCGAGATTTTTTTTTTGATTGGAGGTTTAACGACCACCGTGAGCAACTCAATGGGCTATAAGCAGTCGCCCGTCCCTAATTTAGGGTCACTGGTTCCAGGGAAGGGAGAGAGCCAGTGCCGTAAGACAAACACAACATCCATGCCTCAGCGGGATTCGAACCCGGACCCCTTTCGGACGAATGATCAGAGGCCAACGCCTTAGACCACTGCGCCACCGGGGCGGCGATACCGAGATGCTACGAATTTGTTCTGTGTTACCTAATGAACATAACCTATGAAAATCAAAGTCCTAGCTCGACTCCTTTTAAGTGTTCTGTTTTTTATGAACATGACTGTATATCAAGCTTTAGACTTTTCTACTCTGCTCATTCCCAAACCCCATTATAATATTCATTAACCCAAACCTCAATATATTCGTGTTGTGTCATATGTATCACATGACATCCACAGCACTTTACATAGGTGAAAGATTTCGTTTTGACAGCGAACTGACAATTTTCAAGGCCCTCGGACCACGAGAGTGGTAGTCGGGCCCTGTGTATCACTTAATCAGAACTTTTTACTGTTAACTCAGCTTGTCATAACAAGCTTTGTAAAGTTTTCTTTTTTCATAACCGTAGTGTTTCTTTGTTATCCACACGTCAGTTATATTTACCATGTAGACAAAGGCATTCGGACACCTTCGTACATGCAAATAAACGTGCATGTGAAGAAACAGATCCACAAGCACGGAGTGCGTTGGGTTTTGTTCATAAAGGGGAGTGCTGGCATATCTGTTAGACCGTAGGCCGCGGGTTGCCGAGTGGGCAACGTTCATGACTGCCACGGAAAGGACCTCAGGTTCGATCCACTAGATATCCGCCGTGCGTCGGATGGGCAAGTTAAGCCGTCGGACCCCGGGTACTGGCCCCTCGGTAATAAATAAGGGCGTCTTCCTCCCCCTTTCAACTTCCGTGTGACTTTCCTATTAGGCACTCTAGCACAAATCTCCTAGCTTCCTATTTCTAAGGGTTGTTTAAGACCTGGGGTCAGACACTCCCTTCCTAAAATCCTCTACATATGATCATGATCTGTTAGACCGCATTGGAAGCGACTATGCCGCGGGGAGCAGAACTGATGAACTTTAAATGCCGTTTTCAGTTCAGCTTCCTGCGGTGGGTGGATGGCACCATGTTCCTGTTTGTTTGTTTGTTTGTTTGGAGGTTTAACGACCACCGTGAGCAACTCAATGGGCTATAAGCAGTCGCCCGTCCCTAATTTAGGGTCACTGGTTCCAGGGAAGGGAGAGAGCCAGTGCCGTAAGACAAACACAACATCCATGCCTCACCGGGATTCGAACCCGGACCCCTTACGGACGAATGATCAGAGGCCAGCGCCTTAGACCACTGCGCCACCGGGGCGGCCCATGTTCCTGAGTAAGCAATCAGTGCATAGCATTGCTACTCTTCTGGGATTCATAAAATCCACTGTTGCTGATGTTCTTCATCGATGGAAAGCATGAAACCTTTTTTAGCACGTCTTTTGTAAAAAAAATATCGTGCTTATGTTACCGGTTTGTCCGTCCGTCCGTCCGTCTGTACCCACGTTATCTCTGCAACTGTTAGTCCGATTTGAAAAATTATTTTTGCATTGAGAAGCTTGAAATATACGAATGATGATCCTTCATTTCATTTTTTTATGTAAAATTTCGCCGTTAGAGGGCGTTAATGCAGATGATGTCGAATTCAAAAATACGTTTTATTCCACATATTTGCTTCTAAACATCCGATTGAAAAAATGATTTTATCTTTTGATTCCATTTATGACGAAGAATATTTTAGATGTAGTTACTTTTTCGAATTACCCATAGATTTTACGCTAGGGGGCGTAAAAGTAAATTACATCCCCCCCCCCCCCCCCCCCCGATAACTCTTATTCTAAAACTCCGATTTGAAAAAAAATTTCTTCAGCGGATACACCTCCTGAAGGAAAATCTTTTGCATATAGTTTCAAATTTTTGGTAAATAATACTTTGGCCACCAGGGGGCGTAAGGGTTAATTTTTGCTTCTGACGTATTTGTCATAAAATCTGAGATTCTAAAATATTGATTGAAAAAATTATTTCGTGGACTGATGCTACTCACATCGATAAAACTTTTCGGAATATTTTCTTCTTAAAATATTCCACAGTTTCTCCGCCAGGGGGCGTAGATGCATATCTTATTTATGTCAATATCTCTACTTCTAGGAGTCCGATTTGAAAAATTCCTTCTTTGTTGGATAGTGCTTCCAGTGTGACATGTTTTTCATATGATTTCAAAATTTTCAAGTAATTCATAGGCCTTTCCGCTAGGGAATGTAGAGGTAAATTGCGTTTTCCCTATATCTCTGCTTCTAAATCTCCGATTCGAAACATTCTTTCTGCACCGGATACAGCTCCTGATGGGAAATCCTTTGCGCATAATTTCAAATTTTTGTAAAAATGGTTTAGCCACCAGGTGGCGTAAATCTTAATTTCCGCTTCTGATGTATTTGCAGCAAAATATGAGCTTCTAAAACATCGATTCAAAAAAAAAGACCTTTGTTGACCGCTACTACTCATGTCGACAAACCTTTTAGGAAAATTTTCTTCTTGAAATAATGCATGGTTTCTACGCCAGGGGCGTAGAGTATATCTTAATTTTGTCAATATCTCTACTTCTAGGAGTCCGATTTGAAAATTTCCTTCTTTGTTGGATAATGTTTCCTATGCGAAATGTTTTCCCTATAAATTCAAAATTTTCAAGTAAATCATACACTTTATGCTAGGGGCACAAAGGTAAATTGCGTTTTTTGCGTTATTTCTGCTTCTAAAACTCCGATTTGAAAAATTCTTCCTGTATCGCATACAAGACCTGATGAAAAATATTTTTCACATAATTTTTAATGTTTGGCAAAGAATAGTTTGGCCACCAGGGGGCACAAGTGTTAATTTCTGCTTCTGATGTATTTGTAGCAAAATCTGGGCTCCTGAAAACTCGACTAAATGTTTTTTTCTTGGACCAATACCGCTCATATGGAAAAACCTTTTGAGATACTTTCTTCCTAAAATAATGCACGGTTTTCCCACCAGAGGACATAAAGTCATATCTTATTTTTGTTGATATCTCTGTTTCTAAGAGTCCGATTTGAAAAATTATTCCTGTGTTGGAGAGCGTTTCCTGTGCGAAATGTTTCTCATATAAATTCATGTTTTTCTTAACGCACAAGTCTGTAACCAGAGGGAGTAAGCTCACGATTCTGTTTACAGCAATATCTGAGAGATTAAAAACTCGATTGAAAAACTTCTTTCTTCCGTCAGATACTATTGTTTTCCATACCGGTTCCATTGACTATGAATAACTTAGCTAAATTTAATTTGCGACCCGATAATTCGGTGTCATCTTTCTTGTTAAAATTTTTTTTTTTTTTTTTGATTGGAGGTTTAACGACCACCGTGAGCAACTCAATGGGCTATAAGCAGTCGCCCGTCCCTAATTTAGGGTCACTGGTTCCAGGGAAGGGAGAGAGCCAGTGCCGTAAGACAAACACAACATCCATGCCTGACCGGGATTCGAACCCGGACCCCTTACGGACGAATGATCAGAGGCCAACGCCTTAGACCACTGCGCCACCGGGGCGGCTGTTAAAATTTGGAAACGTGTATGGCTTACTGAACACTGCATACAGTCAGTTATTCTTATCCACTTATTTTAAGTGAAACAGGAGTCACTTGGATAATGTTCAAGAAATAGTTACTTACAGTGCATCCCTTTATTTTGTCAACATCTCATAAGCACTATTCATGCAGAACTTGATTTATTACAGCACCAATCTTTTGCAGTTAATTAATGTACGTTAGTAAAATAGAACACATTAACTCCAAACACTCCATATATAGCAATACAACGCAACTCAACATGTAGCCTTCAAGTAAATCAAACTTCAGGGTCAGGGTAACGCAGCTTCCACATTATAACATTACACCACCACCCTTTTGCATGCTTTTTCAACATTATATATCTCTAGTTCTTATCTGTCAACATGCATACGTCACGCTTTCTGACCTCAGAAATGTTGCCAACCTAAATCCACGTGAGAGAAGATATAACGTTAAGGTTGAAAACGTAAAAAGAGAATGCACTCAAATTTGCATAGAAAAAGCAAATAAAAATCAAAGTTAATTTAGAATATACGTCATAAGCAGATGGTGCCACTTTAACGAAGCCGCGCTCTAGGAGCAGTGGCTCA
Organism: Macrothele yani; assembly: GCA_039090855.1. Lineage (NCBI taxonomy): Eukaryota > Metazoa > Arthropoda > Arachnida > Araneae > Macrothelidae > Macrothele > Macrothele yani. Next base: position 142,627,172 of record CM077001.1, read on the forward strand.
CTCACGGGTAGGGTCGATGTTGTCCGGGTCCTCCCCCCCCCCTCTGGGATGACAGAGCAGAAAATTATGACGTCGGAGTTTGAAACAAAAAATCGCGTTACGCGATCTACATATACTTCTTAAAGTGTTTTCACCTAAAAGCTCTGCCTTATGTTTCCAATGGTAAAACTTCTTTGAATAATTTCTTCGTAATTAATGTATTCCCGAGGATGAAAATTTTGCACATTGATAAAACTAACTTTAAGTTATAGCCTCGGATACTTAATACTAGCTGAAACACAACCATAATGATGTTAAAATCAATCATTTCTCTTCGAGTAATCTTCAGACCTGTTAATAGATGGCGCGACCTGTACATTGATGACGTCAGTAGACAAACAAATGTTGGATTGCTTAATTATGGTCATGTTTTAGCCAGTATTAAGTATCCCACGCTATAACTTAAAGTTAGTTTTATCGATGTGCAAATTTTCATCCTTGGGAATACATTCAATTCGAAGGAAATACGTAAAGAAGTTTTACCATTGGAAACATAAGGCAGAGATTTTAGGTGGAACCACTTTAATAACGTGCCGTATAATTATAATATACAATAATTATAAGGGTGTAGCTCTGCTAAATAAATTTAGAACAATCTAACCAGAAAAAGAATTTCGTCTACTGCTTCTTCTAATCATTTAACTTTCTTGTACTGTAACATTCCTAGTAACTAGATAGGATAAGAAGGCACAAAAATCAACTTCCTTCTTAATTGTTTTGGCACCTGACTACTTTTCCTGGTAAATTTAGGAGTCACCTCCACCTAGGGAAAATTCTGTGCGCCACGGCCCACGGCTACCATCCCCTTGGGGAATTTCTGGGTGCGCTACTGTTTGGGAGGACATACAAACTGAGTGATATCGAATCTTAGTCAGCTGCCTCTCCCCTTTGAAAGAATGAAGGCTTGGTATCAACGCGTTTTACTCTCAAATGAAAAGATGTAGAGAACGAGAAGCAGTAACTGCCACTCACGAAAGACAGCCGTCTTTAAGTCTTGAAGGGTTCGGGAGGACCTGGAAGTATTCCTCCCCAAAGCATCCCACAAGTATTCATTTGGATTGGGGACTGAGGACACTCCATTTATTGCATATTTCGTTAGCTCGGTGGGGACGTGCGTTATCATCTATTATAATGAAATCTACACCAGCTGCATGAACTTACAGCTTCACATGGGAATCAGAATCTCATTCATGTAGTTTTACAGTAGACATAGAACCTTTATTTAGAAATTACATAGAGGTCAGTACACCACTGAAAAATCAATTCAGGCACCACGACACGCACTTCGATAATGATACGAAATATGTACGGGATTCAAGCCTCTCTCGAGAATTCTACACTTACCATCGCAGTGGTGCGCAGTGGTCTAAACGATGGCCTCTGATCATTCGTCCGAAAGAGGTTCGGGTTCGAAGATGTTGTGTTTGTCTTGCGGCGCTGGCTCTCTATTTCCTTGGAACCAGTGACCCGAAATTAGAGACGAGCGACTGCTTATAACCCATTGAGTTGCTCATGGTGGTCGTTAAACCTCCAATCAATAAAAAAGAATGCTACACTTCTGATATAGAAGTTATATCCGTGAACTAGGTCGAGTTCACATAATTGTGACACAACCTTAAGCTGGCGCGTTTGTGGTTAGGGCATGATGACACATATACAGGAGGTTTACTGGAACAGTGTCCACAGTTATGGAGCATTTTAGTCACGCTAGAGACGGATGCCTGACTTCTCGTGCCTGTGATAAGGTACGAAAGTCACCGTTTTCTATATATACACTGCCTGCCCAGTCGAGTTCGTTTCAGTGCTAAGGCGCGATGATGGTATTTCAGCCACTGGCCGCGAGCTGCGCTAGATACGTTGACTGCGTTCTTATGTGCAGCAGATAATCATGAGCTTGTTTGCGTATCAAATTATTATTGTTTTGAATTGAAAACACTTTCTTACGGAGGCGTTATTTTCTTATTTATTAAGTAAGTGTCATTTAGTAAATTCAAATTTTCTCTCCACTGAGTTTTTTTTTCTCTCCACTTAGGAAAACGAAGTTTTTAGTTAGCGTTTTCAATAATCAGTTTTGATTTAAAACGAATTATATGCAACGAGTTATTTCAACGTTTTGTTAAAAGAACTAGCACAGCTGACGAGAATTAAATATAAATATGACAAAGAAGTATTAAATGAAATAACATCTCAGTTCAGTTTATTCATGTGGTATTTATAAACGATCGGCGGCTACCAACGATAATTGTATGACCTGTAGACAGATAAGCACTATACAGTCGTTTTTTTAGAGCAACCAATCCCATATTTTCATCTGATCGAAAGGTCAATCGACAAGTAATGTCATTTTTAAGTGAAACATAAAGTCAGCGTTGTTACACATACAGGCATCTGTAACGTATACTCTATATTCACTTTCCTTTTGATTTTACTATCTCTGGTTATTTTATTTTACTATGTAAATTATCTTCTTACTGAACGAAATATTATTTCACCCGATGAATGAGATCTGGCAATGAGTGTAAGTCATGACGTGGTGGTAGCCAGTATATATAGGCGCGTTCATCGATAGCGAAGGAGAGATTTTGTTGTTATGAGGAGAAATTTTGTTGTTATAAGGAGAGCTTTTGTTGTTATAGGTAGATCGTTTGTTGTTATACTAGAGGAGCGTTGTTGTTGTGAAGGAGAGAGTTTCGTTCCATGTTATTAGTTTGATTCTTCATTATTGTGAAACAAGTTGTGTGTGTGTGTGCTTTGGATGACCAAGAGTTGCATAATAAAAGAGCTTTGAGTAAGTACGTCTTTCTCAATTAATAGTTTTTGTCAGACCTCTGTCTGGCTGTTAGGTTTACATCATTAGTTTATTACCATTAACAACCAGCGTTAAGACTTTATTCATTCTAATTACTGCTGCAACATTACTACCAGTTATAAGTTTGTTCAATACTATTACTACACTACTAGCAGGAGACTTTATTCATGTTCTTAATTAACTAGTAACAACAACCATTTGAATTCACTATTTGAAGCTTAGTACAAGCATATTATTATCATTAGCTAGCTGGTAGAAAGAGCTTATTCATTATAATTAGCTTAGCGGAAAGTAAATAAAGCTAATTCATTATACATCTGATAAGCACAATGTCGAAAAATGTGACTTAAAAGTCACTCATAGAATTTCTAAATTATACCTGGACATATATAATGATTTAATTTTAAATTTAGAGTACACATTAAAATGCTTACAAGCCATTCTATCCAACAACCCAAAGTAAAACCTAATGAACCAGTTATGGCCGCAGTAAAAACCATTGTACATGAACTGTTCACAAATACGTTTTGACAGTCTGTATTACTTATTTATTTACTGATATATGATAACATTTTTCGTTTACAATTCAAAAACCGCGCTAAATATTTTCCCTAAAAAAAACTTCTATATGTACTAAAATCAGTTTCTATTGCTAAGATGGACAAAACAGATCGTTCCCAAACGAAACAGAAGAATGTTTTGTGAAGAAACCACAGAAAAATGAGTTTTCAACCTTTCAGTGAACGTTGTGGAGAATAGAAAACGTAGTTATTATAATTTAAATTATCTAAACAGTTAAAATAAAATTACTGTTGTTTAAACTACGCGGAAAAAACAAATACTAAAGTGGTCAACTAATGTAACGCCACCTTGCGGACATTTCGGTCATAACCCCAAAACAACGTTACAGCACGATTGGGCAGGCAGTGAAGGCGGGGCGAAAGCAGACGATGATACTTGTCTACGTTTCCGTTAATGCGATGGAGTGTTTATCTAGAGAGATTGTCACTCCTGAACATCCCGGAACAATTCTCAGGACTATTGTTCCACTTGTTTGAAACTGGTTTCCGAGCCTCAGAATCAGAGAATAGTTGAAAACAAGCAATCGAGACCCCGCCTTGATTAGCTCTATAGCCTCCCAACGGCTCAATGTTCTTGAAAATCTTCTAGTAGTCTTTGCGATATGATCAGGAAAATGGGTATACGGAATTTATTCTGGAACATTCGTCCCTGTACTGATAGTCACCCACAGAAAACTTTCCTTTAATCTGTGTTTCTTATTTGCTTATTACGCCCTGCAGGAATTGCCATCCAGCGCATGTTTTAACATTCTCATTATAATGTTTAAGAGTGTGTTTTCCAGGCATTTTTTGAAACAACAGTCACTTAAATACCAAATGCTTAACGCTTAACACTGAAATGATCATAAACAGTCACAGTGATCGATACAGCATGAAATGGAACCTAAATAGTATCCAAAGAACTGGCTCAATGAATTTTCTGGTTATCGACTTAGAGGTTCACCTTGAGGAGTCATAACGTGGTTAAGGCACATACACAATTTCTCTTTAAAAAATTACTCTGAGAAGACAAATTATTAGGATCACCCCCAATCAGGGACGTCACGCAAAGAGGTGCGAGGGTGGGCTTTATCCCACCCTGAAAATTTTCTTGCCCACCTTGCCGCCCATCCAGTTCAAGAAGTTTCAGTTTTCCATTTTTTTAAACTTTAAAATCTGGACTTTGCCAAGCAATAATAAGTCTCTTGTGTTTCGTCGAGCAGCCCTGCGTATTTCTCCCTAAGAACTGCGTTGTTTACTTCTCCGTAGAAAAGTTGCCAAAATAGCATCCGCAGGGCAATGAAAATTTAGTTGTTCTACATTCTTCCAAATTCTTAGTTTAAGCCGTTTTTCATGTCATTGTGGACAGGAGTGAAGGAGAAGGGTGGATAGGAATTCACTGAGAGATGTCATTATTAATTGCTGTGCAGTTTGTTTGTGCTACTAAGTAGGGGATTCCAACAGGAAAAGTGGAGTCTAAAGCCACACTTGCGCTCTTAACACTGCCCCGAGACAGCGAGGGAGAAGGACATGGCTTACGACTGCTTTGGAGGACAGGAGTGCTAGGCAATGCCACTGGATTCAAGGAAGAATGTTCAAGAAGGGGATCTGTTCGTTTGTGCTATTAAGTAGGGTATTCCAAAACGGAAAGTGGAGTCTAAAGCTACACCGGTCGCTGTTAAGTCTTCCCCGGGTGACTGAAGGAGCAGAACGGGGCTGACGACTACTCTGAAGGGGTGGAGTGCAAGAAATTGTCGGTGGCTTGTAGGGTGGAAGTTAAGAAAGGAGGGATCTGTTTGTTTGTGCTACTAAATAGGGGATTCCAACACGGAAAGTTGAGTTTAAAGTTACACCGGTGCGCTTAAGCTTGCCTCTGGAGAGTGAGGGAGTAGAACGTGGCTGACGAATGTACTGCAGAAAAGGAGTGCAAAGCAAGGTCGATACCTTGAAGAAAGGGAGTTAAGGAAGGGGAACAAATTGTGTCTGCGTATCAGGATGTTAAAATTTTATTTAGGTAAACAAAAGAAATATTTTTCTGTGAAGAAATTCAAGCACAGTTCTACATTCATAAGCAAAATGCAAAATTTTGAAAAACAAAATAAATAATAACGCAAGGAACTGCACACCAACTATACATAAGATAGTATAACTATACTAGTTATCCGAATTTATTGGTGTAGATAAAATCAATTTCCAAGCTTTCGCACATCAATCAACCAGATGGCTTTTTCAAGGAAGGTAGACAGCAAACTGGATAATAGAACGCTTCAACAACTTGAACGCGATGACTTGACTTGACAATAAACGAAGAGATGCGAATGTAATTATTCAATAAAAACACGAGGCATCATGTTCGTTCTGCCTGCGGAATCCTTGGAGGAAAACAAAAGGCATTCATTCTTTGAAGAATTGGTTCCAAATTCGTGGTAACTCTAGCGAGACGCTATCATTGCAGTCCTCATTGTTGGTAATGATCTCCAATGTTTCCCGAATGGCAGTGGATTTAGGTGTAGAGCAACAAGCTAATTTCTTTATGTCATCCCACACAGAATCGGCGGACTTGAACTGGACTTCTCTTGATAGGGCTGTGATTAATTTGCCGTTATTTATGTCCTTCTTATGCTCGTTGACTCTAATTCTAAATAACATTTGGTCATGCTGTAACGTATACTCTATATTCACTTTCCTTTTGATTTTACTATCTCTGGTTATTTTATTTTACTATGTAAATTATCTTCTTACTGAAAGAAATATTATTTCACCCGCTGAATGAGATCTGGCAATGAGTGTAAGTCATGACGTGGTGGTAGCCAGTATATATAGGCGCGTTCATCGATAGCTAGGGGAGCGTTGTTGTTGAGAGAGAGATTTTGTTGTTATAAGGAGAGATTTTGTTGTTATAAGGAGAGATTTTGTTGTTATAAGGAGAGATTTTGTTGTATGTGATTAGTGATTCTTCATTATTGTGAAACAAGTTGTGTGTGTGTGCTTTGGATGATCAAGCGTACCGAATAAAAAAGCTTGTCGTAAGTACGTCTTTCTCAATTCATAGTTTTTGTCAGACCTCTGTCTGGCTGTTAGGTTTATATCATTAGTTTATTACCATTAACAACCAGCGTTAAGACTTTATTCATGTTCTTAATTAACTAGTAACAACAACCATTTGAATTCACTATTTGAAGCTTAGTACAAGTATATCATTCAGTAGCAGAAGCATTATACTTAAGCTCAGTAGGAAGAGCTTATTCATTATAATTAGCTTAGCGGAAAGCAAAATAAAGCTAATTCATTATAATGCTAATATAGTATCGCTTGGAGCCATCCGGATATTGTTGAGGGATGGCATAAACACGTGCTTCGTTGGAAAGTGGGAGCTTGTCAGTATTTCGCTTACGCATAGCATATAAAGATGTCGAAGATCTTATGCCAACACCGAGGTTCATCTTTCTGAGCGCGTTCTTGAGTTTATAGGAAACATTTGGTACGTAAGGAATACAGCCCAGATAACGTAGCTGCGGCATAGAAAGATTGGCATGCCTCTTTCTGTTTGTTTCGATATAATTCGGATTGTATCCAGCCTCAGTGGCCAATTCGATAACGCTTTTTAATTCGCTTAGTCTAGAAGGAATATCGGAGGAGATGTCGAATGCTCTTCTGATTATAGAACGGAAGAAAGCTGCTTTGTAATCAGCGGGTCAGAATGAGCAAGGGAGCATCAGGTTGGGAACGGAAGTGGGTTTATAATAGACTTGTGTACGGAAGCGATTTTCATGCGATTTACTCAGTAAAACATCCAGATAAGGCCAGGGCCGGATTAAGGTGGGGGCTCTAGGGACTACAGCCTTGGGGCCCATCATGACCAAGGGCCCAGGAGGCATGCCAAGGCAAATAATTGATATGCAGCTAAAGAGAGAGAGAGGGAGAGAGAGAGAGAGAGAAAGAGATTTATAAAATAGTTTTACTTTTATCTTGTATGATTTCCACTTGGTCAGAAACAGAGGCTGGAAGACAAATAGATTTCAATGCAGTGACTCACCAAGGATAAAAGTTTCATGTAGCTGCGTACAGCGGGGTCGGAGTGACAGCTTCAGCTTTTTCACTACCATCCACCCACACCTCCCAATTTGCACTTGGAACCGTTAATGGTCGAAGTCCCCTGTGGCTTCAACATTGCGTAGCAAAAAAGATGCACTAAGAAAGGTATACAATGCTAAATCATTAGAAAATCAAAGACAAAATTTAGGAATCTTAAGCTTTTAATACATGTTCTTGTGAGAACAGTGGAAAATATAATGATTCTTTATAAAAACTCTGCAGGTAAAATTATTAGTTTAAACAATGCACTACGTATTAGCTATCATCACCATATTGATACCGTTTTGTGTTTTAATAGCCTTCATACTGATTCTCCGTCATAAGTTCTTTGGGGACCTTACGAAAACAATGAAAAATATAGAGACTTATTATGAAAATTCTGCAAATAATTTAGTAGTTATAGTTTCGTGTTTTAACGGACTTCATAACGATTCCACGTTATAAGTTCATTGGGGGCTCACTCAAATGTCTTGGCCTAGGGACCCACTGAGGCCTTAATCCGGCCCTGGATAAGGCAATGCATTATTGTGTTCTAACTCGATAGTGAAATTGATCGTATTGTGTATAATGAATTCAAGCTTCTTCTAATAATGCTTATTGTGTTAATAATATCATGAATAAACTTTCCTGCTAGTAATGTAGTAATAATAATGAACAAGCTTATAACTGGTAGTAATGTTGTAGTAGTAATTAAGATGAATAAAGTCTTATGCGGGTTGTTACTAATAACACTTAATGAAATAAACCTAACCGCCAGACAGAGGTCTGACAAAACTATGAACTGAGAAAAACGTACTTACTAAAGAAAAATCTTTATTTAGGGAAAACTCCTGGTAGTATCCAACATACACTTCTCAGGTCACACAGCTACTCAATAAAACGTAGCTCCTTGCACATGAACGAAGCTCTACTCCCATAAACGAAAATATCTTTACACATATAACCAAAGCTCTCCCTACGCACATCAACAAAAAGCTCTCCTCGCACATAAACAACAGCTCTCCTAGGTATCGTTGAACGCGCCTATTTATACTGGCTACCACCACGTCATGACTTACACTCATTGCCAGATCTCATTCAGCGGGAGAAATAACATCTCGTTCAGTAAGAAGATAATTTACATAGGAAAATATAATAACCAGAGATAGTAAAATCAAAAAGAAAGTGAATCTAGAGTATACGTTACAGGTGTATATTATTAATTTTTTTCCGAGAAAAGCGGGAGAGTCTCCTTTACGTGAGGCCATATGAAAAATATGTCGTTAGTATATCGGGGAGCAGGCGAATTCATCAAAAACGAATTCATCGAAGAGTCGAACGCGAATTCGTCGATCGCGAATCCATCGAAAACAAATTTATCGAACGAACAATTCACCGAAAGACGCCTTTATCGAAAAAGTGAAACGAATTCAATCGAAAACGAATTTGTCGAATGCAATTTCATCGAAAACGAATTTGTCGAATGCAATTTCATCGAAAACAAATTTATCGAACGAGCAATTTATTCATTGAAACAGAGTTTAAGACAACTGAGCACTAAACAGTTGGCCAAACGGACAAGTGCAAACACCCACTTTAGGGGCCGTATAAAAATTGCAGTTTCTTGGTTTCAGATCTGCGCAAAGGCATAGGGCATATATTCAATGCCTTAGTAAAAGGGCAATAATACTATTTTTGTGTCTAAACCTTATGAATCTGAGCACGGCGCAATATATTCATAACGTTTACATAATAAATCTGCGGCTTTACTTAAACATCAAATATTAATAAACAGGCCCAGGCCTTATTTACAGTTTTTCTTCCATCGTGTTCATATTCATAACGTCTAGACACCACGTCTAGTTAGTATTATTGCGCTTTTACTTAGGCATTACATATTAATGCCTAGGTCTTTTTAACAGTTTTTCTTCCATCGTGTTCATATTCATAAGGTTTAAACACCAAGTCAAGTTAGCGTTATTGCGCACAGAGTTAAAAATACTTAAGCATTAAATATGAATACCAAACAAAGATCTTCGCTCTTTCCACGTTTATAAGTGAGTCACGGAAAAATTCTCATTGGCCGCCACCGGGAGTCGAACCCAGGGTCTTCCGGTTACGCGCCGGATATACGGAATATCCGGCGCGTAACCGGAAGACCCTGGGTTCGACTCCCGGCGGCGGCCAATGAGAATTTTTCCGTGACTCACTTATAAACGTGGAAAGAGCGAAGATCTTTGTTTGATGTTCTTGGTCCACGTTAAATGTCTTTATTAAATATGAATACCTTGGCCTAGGCCTATGCCTTTTAAACAGTTTTTATTCGAGTGTGCTCATATGCATAAGGTTTTGGTACCAAGTCCCGTTAGTATTATTGTGCTTTTACTTAGGCATTAAATATGAATACCTTGACCTAGGCTTAGGCCTTTATAGCATTTTTTCCCCGTCGTGCTCATATTTATAAGCTTTGCATCAATTTAGTAATATTGCGCTTTTACTTAAGAAAAAATATTTCATTCACTTGAACAAAATCTGTCAGAAAGACCTGGACCAAAGGCCTATTGATTAATATTTAGTGCATAAGTAAAAGTGCAATAACACCAACTTGACTTGGTATCCAAACCTTATGATACCAGCACAACGGAATAAAATCTGTTAGAAAGGCCTAAGGCCTATTTGTTAATATTTACTCCCTAAGTAAACCCGCAATATTACTTCAATGACTTGGCGTCTAAACCTTATGAATATGAACACCATGGAATAAAAACTGTTAAAGAGGCCTAGGCCAAGGCTAATATTTAATGACTAAATAAAAGCGCAATATTACTATCTTGACCTGGTATCTAAACCTTACGAATATGAAAATGATGGAATAAAAACTGTTAGAAAGGCCTAGGCATAGGCCAAAGTATTAATATTTAATGCCTAAGTAAAAGCGCAATAATAATAACTTTATTTGGTGTCTAAACCTTGTGAGTATAAACAGGTTGGAATAAAAACTGTTAAAAATTCTTAGACCTAGGCCAAGGTATATTTAATGGCTATGCAAAAGCGCAATAATACGTACTAACTTGACTTGGTGTGTATAACCTTGTGAGTATGAACACGTTGGAATAAAAACTGTTAAAAAGGCCTAGGCCTATGTATTAACATTTAATGCCTAAATAAAAGCGCAATAATACTAACTTGACTTGGTGTCTATACCTTGTGAGTATGAATACGATGGAAGAAAAACTGTTAAAACGGCCTAGGCGTATTAATATTTAATGCCTAAGTATAAGCGCTATAATACTTAGTAATACTGTCCGAGAAAATAGTAGACACGATGAAATCAAAAGTCTGATTCTTGTTAGACTACCTAATGGTTTTGTGGTCATCCTACATGAAAGTGTAGTGTAAGAAATAAAAAAATGTTCCCCAAACGCTTGTGGGGCCACTTAGCCGTATTCCAATTATAGTCACAGTTCTTGACAAAAGCTTACCCGATAATATTGTATCTTTCGGTGATTTCGCTTTCGATGAATTCGTTTTCGATGAATTCAGCTGAGGCCCTAATTTTCCAAGAATTTACTTTTCGGTGAATTTTCCGTTCGATGAATCCGTTTTCGGTGAATTTTCCGTTCGATGAATCCGTTTTCGGTGAATTTTCCGTTCGATGAATTCGTTTTCGATGAATTCGTCTTCGATGAATTCGTCTTCGATGAATTCGTTTTTGATGAATTCACCTAGAACCGTTCATGGTAGTTGTTAAAGCTCTGCCTCCAGAAAAAAAGTGTAATAAAGTGTAATGTAAGAAATAAAAAAAATGTTCCCCAAACGCCTGTGTAGCCACTTAGCCATATTCCAATTATAGTCAAAGTTCTTGACAAAAGCTTACCCTATAATATTGTATCTTTCGGTGATTTCGCTTTCGATGAATTTGTTTTGGATGAATTCACCTGAAGCCCTAATTTTCGAAGAATTTGCTTTTCGATGAATTCTCCGTTCGATGAATTCACCTAGGACCGTTCATGGTAGTTGTCAAAGCCCTCCCTCCAGAAAAAAAAAAAAAAAAAAAAGTAAAGATCGATGGACAGCGGTCCAATTATCATCCCAAACTCCACCACCCCCTACCCCCAGCGGCGTTACTAATAGGAGTATTACGTTCTTTGAAAATTTGCAAGACAGGAACTTTCTAAAACGTTACTTTCTGGAAGAAATTGCAGTCAGCGATGTGAAAACTAAAAATGTATTCAACTGAGAACTAATTCGAACAGTCGGCTTGACGAAATTGACGTAAAAAAATGGGGCACTATACATGGATGAGCCACTACATTATGACCACTCCCCACCCTAAAGAAGTGAGCGCGCCTGGAGACCGAACGGTGGCTCAGGTGAAGTTCACAGAACAGTATATAAACACTGAAGAGCAATTGAATTAGAAATACCCGTCTAGTAACGTGTAGCACCACCTTTCGCCCTTATGACGGCGGCGATTCGTCTCGGCATGGACTCGTAAGACACCGGAAGCGTTGGGAAGCCATACGGATCCACGACCCCTGAACAAGCTCCCACAGTTCACGAAGATTTGATTGAAGGGGGTCAGAGCCTCAAACATCTTTCTCGATGGCATCCCTCATGTGCTCGATGGGATTGAGGTCAGGTGACCTAGCTGGCTAAGGAAGCGAGGTCACGTCGGTGGAGTGTTCATCCAGCCATTCGGATACAATTCGGGAGCAATGGCACGGTGCATTGTCTTGTTGCAGGACGAGGTCCCCAGTGGGATGTTGAAGACGCACAAACGTGAGCAAATGGCCGTCCAGGATATCCCGGTAACGTTGACCTGTGGTTGACGATGTCACACGTACCAGGGGTCCCATTTCAGTCCACGTAAACAGTCTCCAGACGAGAATGCCACCCCCACCAGCTTGAAGAGTACCCTGCTGACAAGAAGGATCCGTCGCTTCATGTGGTTTGCGCCGTACTCGTATCCTGCCATCCGCATGTACCAACGTGAATCTCGACTCGTCAATCCAGGCAATATTTTCCCACATGTCTAGGGTCCAGTGGCGATGTTCCCGCGCCCATGCTAATCTTTGGACCCTGTGATGTGCGGTCAGCAGCGGACCCTCGTGGGACGATAGCTTCTGTACCATCAAGCGAGGAGATGGTTCTGGATGGTGTGGCTGCTTAGACATTTTTTGTGCACCAGCGTTAAATTGCGGAGTGAATTCTTGCACTGTGTGCGGAGTGAATTCTTGCACTGTGTGCGGAGTGAATTCTTGCACTGTGGCCCGTCTATCCGCTGTTACAATGCGAGCTAGCCGACGATGACCCCGCTCATCCACACGCTGCTGCCCACGGCAGTTGGCCCTTGCAGGGATGGTTTTACCGGATTCGATGTACTCACGGTGCACCCGTGACATAGTGGCTCGTGAAAATCCCAGTGCCTGCTCGACTTCCGAGATGGAGTGACCCATTCGCCTGGCCCCGACAATTTGCCCACGATCAAATGCGCTTAGATCCTTCGTCTTATCCATACTGCGTCCGACTCTTACTGATTCCCGTCGCATCACTCCTTATAGCCACATTTGCATAACGCCAGCTGTCTCTAATTCAATTGCTCTTCAGTGTATATGCGTACACTATATATATGTACACACATTGTGTACGTATACTATACTAGTATATGTATACAGCCACCTCCAACAAGAATTCCTGGGTGAGCCACTGCTTGCATCAGTCCTTCCCACGACGAATTAAAGTTGTACTGGCTTCCTAAGGAGGCCGTGTACCGTACTAATAAATTGTTGTGTCCTAAACCCATGTGTTACAGTTCCGTTATCCACACTCTGTAAGTATAAATTTCTTGTAACACTAACCACTCAATATTTTAACTATAAAAGTGCATAAAATCTATTACAGCCAACACATCGCAGCAAAACACAGATCGCTAGTGAAAGTTGGTTGGTTGGTTGGTTGATTTTTATGGAGCAAGGGCCATGTGTGGCCAAAGAGCGCCAGACACAAGACAAACAAACAGTATTAAAAGCGTGGTATAAAACTTAAAATCTGGCTGATCAAGTAAAACTGAAAAATGAGAACAACGGAAGGGCTAAAAAAGATAATGAAACAAACAGTATTAAAAACATGGTACAATGATTAAAATCTAGCTGATTCGGTAAAACTGAGAAATGAGAATGATGAGGGGCTAAAATCTAGATACGTTTAAAATAGTCAATTTCTTTAAAAAATGAAAAGACAGCAACAGTATCGCAGTGGTCATTTAGGAGTCGCTGCAGCGTAGCGGCGTCCTCGGTCAACAAATGTGAATGAAAGAAATGGAAACGCACATATCACGAAAACAAATACAACTACACAAAAGATGAGTGACAGCGAGTCGGCAATTGCACGTCTCACACATCGGCGCAGTGTCGCCACACAGCAAAAAGCGGTGAGTGAAACGACAATGCGCAATGCGGAGACGCGCAAGCACCACTTCCTCCCTACGGTTCCCACGATATGAGGATTTCCAGATTTCAAGATTAGGTTTAATACGATGCAGTTTATTTTCCACCTCTTGGTTCTACAGACCCCGCCACGTTCGCTTGATATGGTCGTGAACGATAAAGCGGAAATTCCCGGTGAACGCTAGTGAAAGACACATATCATGAAAAACAGTGACATACACATTTAAGATACCAGTAAATTTACGAGCCAGGAAAATCAGAGAAATATATGAAAAATCTCCGTTGTGATTTTCTGGAAATTGGATTCGAAAAGAAATTTTTCCAGTTTGTCTTTCCGATTTCGTAAAAAAAAAAAAAAAAAAAAAAAAAAAAAAGACGATATCTAGCGGGAAAACTGTGCTTCAATAACAGGTGGAAAAGTTTTGGAAGGCCTGCTTCGTGCTTACAGCAATCAATTAAAGAAAAAAAAACACGAACCTAACGTCTGAAAGTAGTTTGCTTTGATTAGAATATTACCTTCAGACACAAGTGAAGGGATCAGACTAACGTAAGCACGTCTTTTTCCGAAAGACGTGCCAAAAAAAGAGAATACTGAAAATCCGTGTCGTTTGAAAGGGACACTCAACACCCTATTTAGTAGAGCCAACTGTCAAAGATCTCAACAGCAAAAGGGAAAAAAATAAAGAAAAAAGTTTTGTTAGGCTATTGCGCAGCTGTCAGATTCACAGAAGATTACCTGTACCAGGAACTGACTTAAGTAATCAGTTTCAATAATCCTTTCCCGTAAAGCAGTCCTTTCAGCTGCATTCCCGAATGATGTGTTTACTGGAGATAAAGAAAATGATCCCATTCTCAGCCAGCTGACGAAAATGAAAGAAAATGATCCCATTCTCAGCCAGCTGAGTTCAGAGATCTTATTGTGGTGATTCTCATCCCCCCCCAATTCCCTTGATTTTCTTGTGAACCTGCAATAAAAGTTTTTCGCAATATGATGTAGGATTGCACTTAGTTGTCGCTTTATCAGATACATCTACATGCAGCGTGATCCGCTCGCCGCGCAAGCTCGGTTTTGCAAAATATCTGTGGAGTAAGTATAGCAAAACTATACTATGCAGGCAAAAGTATTTGGGCGCCTAGGACGAACGAAAACAAAAAGATTTACTAGCCAAAATAGTCGTCCCACCTTTGCAGGGACGTAGCTAGACTTCGAAATCATAATGGGCGATAGGTGGGAGAGTATTATTTTTGGTGGGGGAAGCTTGATAGCAATTTTTTTTCTTTACGGAACACTGGAAGAACGAATTTCAGTGTTTCTTTGGTTGAAGGTTTAACGACCACCGTGAGCAACTCAATGGGCTGTAAGGAGTAGCCCGTCCCTAATTTAGGGTTACTGGTTCCAGAGAAGGGAGAGAGTCAGTGCCGTAAGAAAGACACAGCATCTATGCCACTGCGCCACCGGGTAGGCTTCAATGCTTTTAACTACCGGCTACAAAATAATTCTTGCAATCTCGACCCGCTGCTTTCAACTTTTTTCTTGCTCTGTATGCATTGTCTTAAACTGCTTTTCAGAATATTTCATTTTTGCTTACGAAAATAGTACTGTACTTGAACAATTTAAAGGAAAATGTCGTTTTTGCTTATATAAATCAAATTTTAACGTCGTGGCACGCAGACACAATACGCTCCACCATCCGTCCTTAACTTCCTTCCTTCCAACCAGCGACTTTGCTTTGCACTCCTCTCCTACAAAGCAGTCGTCAGCCACTTTCTGCGCGTTCACTGTCCCGGAGCAGTCTTAAGAGCGCTAGGGTAGCTTTAGACTCCACTTTATGTGTTGAAATCCCCTATTTTGTAAAGAAAACAAAGAGAGCAATTAGTAGTGACCCCTCAGTGAATTCCAATCCAACCTCCTCATTAGCCCCCTTGCCACACAAACATGAGAAAGAGGCTTAAAACTAAGGAATTGGAAGAGTGGAGAAAAACTGAATTTTCATGGCCCTGCGGTGCTATTTTGATAGCCTGTTTTGGAGACGTAAACAGCGCACTTCCTAGGGGGAAAGACATAGGGCTACATGAAATGAAACACAAGACAAGTTAGTTGGAAAAGCCCACATTATATTTTAAAGTTACATATATTGAAAAATGGCACATTTTGAACTGGGTGGGCAGCAGGGCGGGCAAGACAAATTTCAGGGAAATTTGAACTACATGGGAAAATTGAACTAGATGGCTCAACATTTCGCAAGAATGGTTTGAGGGTCATGTCCAAGCATTTCGTGAGCTTCACTGCTCCACTTTAGTGCCTCAGAATCCGGAACGGCATTCTGTACATCTGGTACAAAATATCTGAGGACACATTCAGCAGTCTAATGAAGTCGATGCCGCGCCACAGGCAGACGATTATCGCGTTGAAAGATGGCCCAACACACAGGTATGTAGGTGATCATAATGTTACGGCTCATGAGCGTATATGGAACAAAATATCTGAGGACACATTCAGCAGTCTGATGAAGTCGATGCCGCGCCGCAGGCAAACGATTATCGCGTTGAAAGATGGCCCAACACACAGGTATGTAGGTGGTCATAATGTTACGGCTCATGAGCGTATATGGAACAAAATATCTGAGGACACATTCAGCAGTCTGATGAAATCGATGCCGCGCCACAGGCAGACGATTATCGCGTTGAAAGATGGCCCAACACACAGGTATGTAGGTGGTCATAATGATATGGCTCATGAGCGTGTATGGAACAAAATATCTGAGGAGCACATTCAGCAGTCGGATGAAGTCGATGCCGCGCCACAGGCAAACGATTATCGCGTTGAAAGATGGCCCAACACACAGGTATGTAGGTGATCATAATGTTACGGCTCGTGAGCGTGTATGGAACAAAATATCTAAGGACACATTCAGCAGTCTGATGAAGTCGATGCCGTGCCACAGGCAGACGATTATCGTGTTGAAAGATGGCCCAACACACAGGTATGTAGGTGGTCATAATGATATGGCTCATGAGCGTGTATGGAACAAAATATCTGAGGACACATTCAGCAGTCGGATGAAGTCGATGCCGTGCCACAGGCAAACGATTATCGCGTTGAAAGATCGCCCAACACACAGGTATGTAGGTGGTCATAATGTTATGGCTCATGAGCGTATATGGAACAAAATATACGAAACCGCGTACTGAGCATATACTGGTACAAAATATATGAAACCGCATATTCAGCGTATATTAGTACAAAATAAAAATACCGAACTGTATGTTGAGCGTATACTGGTACAATATATATCTTGAACGTACACTGGTACAAAATATATATTGTGCGCATATTGGTTCAAAATATACATTGAGCGTATACTGGCACGAAATATATATTGAGCGCATACTGGTACAAAGGAAACGAAATATAAGAAACTGCATATTGAGCGTATACTGGTACAAAATATACTAGTAACAAAATATATATTGTGCGTTTACTGGTACAAAATATATATTGAGCGTATACTGGTACAAATATACACTGTATTGACAAAAGTCACCGAACACCCCTTCAAAAGCAAATGAAAGGATACGCTGGATTTTTAAGATGCGCGGTACATCTGCAAATGGTATAAAACATTGCCTGCAGCTGACCGCGATCATATCGCAGTGTGAGGTTGAGTGAAAATGTCGCGGCGGGAGAGAACTGACTTTGAGAAAGGAAAGATTGTTGGGTGTTATATTAGTGGGTTGTCCATAAGAGAAACCGAGAGGCGTTTAAACATACCTAAATCAACTGTTTTGGGTGTACTGAATAAGTGAAAGACACATGGCGTGCCTGAAGCAGCAAACCGTACCGACAGACCAGAGAAAATCAGTGATAGAGGACGTCGAAGCCTCAGGAGAGTCGTTACAGCTAATCGATGGAGTACTGCACAAGACCTCAGTGTACATGTGAGTAAAAATGCTGGAACTTCGGTATGTACACGTACCATTTGCAGAGAACTTCATTCCATGCGTTACGTGGTCGCGCGGCTTCTCATAAGCCTTTCATATCCACTCGGAATGCTACTCGTCGTTCAGCATGGTGTAAAGAACATTTAGCATGGACCGTAGATCAATGGAGACGGGTCCTATGGACTGATGAATCCAGATACACGATCCATCAGTTTGATGGCCGTGTGTGGGTATGGCGGCAGCCTGAAGAACGTTATATACCACAGTGTACTGTTCCTACGGTCAGGTTTGGAGCTGGCAGTGGTGTTGTCTTGTGGGGGGGGGGGGTCGTGGTATGATTCCGGCTCATTGGTTATCGTGGACAAACCTGTTAACCAGCACGCCTACCTCGATATTCAGGACAATTATGCCCTACCAACTCTGTGACAATACTATGTAACCGAGTCTTGTTGGTACCAGCAGGATAATGCACCGAGCCATAAAGCAAGGACTGTTATGGCCTAGTTTGACAATAATTCCGTATCGTGTGTGGACTGGCCAGCACAGAGCTCTGATCTTAATCGCATAGAGCACCTATGGGATGAATTAGAGCGCCGCATAAGAAGTTTGGAACTAAGGCCTACTACTGAGCAACAGTTAGTGGCAGCATTATGTACTGAATGGAAGCGCCTACCTATCGCTGTGTTCCAAAACCTTGTCAAAAGCAAGTCTCGAAGGCTCAGTGCATGCATTAAGACCAAAGGTGAACCGACACCGTATTAATGTATGTCAATGAATGCTATGTTGTGTTTCTCTTCTAGGTGTCCGGGGACTTTTGTCAATATAGTGTATATTGAGCGTATAGTGATGCAAAGTAAACGAAACATACAGAACCGCATATTGAGCGTATACTGGTACAAAATATGGGGAATATACAAACCATACATTATTCAACTTATACTGGCTGGTTCGACTAGCTAACGCATTATTTCAATAGTCACGCTATTTATGCATGTTTTGTTTCTTGTTCTTGTCATAACAAGATAGTGGTCCTAAAAAAGTGTCTAGGTAATGTATCTCATTGTGTGATTTCATATTATTCATCAACGTTAGGAAAGTGTGAATGTTGCTTTATGTACAGTATTACGAAACAAGTTAGTAAAATCATGCAATACATTGATTATGATACGCTTTGCAACATACCAGAAATCATTACTCAAGTTATCACTCAAGTTATGAGGATAATGGCTGTGGAATAAATCTCGGTCCTGTGTGCTGACCTTTGATCTCATTTCGATGATATTCAACTGAACCGGTTCAGTATACCTCCGAAAAAACATGATAAAGTTTTGTCGCAATCGAAGCATTTTTACGTAAGTTATGATGCATAAGGGCTATGGAATAGATCCCGCTCCTGTTTCTTAACCTTTGACCCCATTTCGCCCATTTTCAAAAGGATTTGTTCCCAGGCAGGCCCCTACAACATACTAACATTTCATCCAAATCGAAGCATTTTTACGTAAGTTATGACGCATAATGGCGATGGAAGTGATTCCGCTCCTATGTCCTGACCTTTGACCCCATTTCGCCGTTAAGCGCTGGCTTCTGACCATTCGTCTGAGATGGTGTCCAGGTGCAAATCCCGCTGAAACATGGATGTTGTGTTTATCTTACGGCATTGGCTGACACCCCCTTCCCCAGAACTAGCTACCTTGCTGACAAGAGCAAAGAAGTGAGTTTAAAAATGAACTTGCAGATAACAAAATCGATGTACAATAAATAAATAAGTATAAAGGACACCGCCTCTGTACGAACAAATGAATAAGAAAATCAAAGAACCAATAAAATAAAAAGCCGTAAAACTTTCAATTCATTAGTTTAATCTGTACAATGTTTTTACAAGAATTGTAGATTTACCGGATGATGGAGCAAATGTAGAAGTAATCCATGCCTACATTTACCTTCGACAACAGATGTCAATCAAGTGCCACAGAGAAGAAGAAATTTATAAGAGAATAAAACTTGGTTGGAGAGCTTTTTGTAGAAACGGCTCAATTTTCAAGAAAAAATTTGCCATTACGTCTTAAAAGAAAAGTGTTTAATCAATGCATCCTTTCAGTTCTAATATATGAATCAGAGACATGGGCTTTGACTAAAGAACACGTACGTACAGAAGCTGGGAACAACTCGGAGAATCACTGAGAGATTCGTGCTTGGGGTAAGCAAGAAAGGTAAGAAAAGGAGCTCATGGATCTGGAAAATGGAAAGAGCAGATGGCATCACGATCAAAGTAGAGACCTTCACGTGACAATGGCGCACCGCGATTTCTTTATGGGGATGGCCAAAAATATTGAAGATGCAATTAAAAATACTCCGAAGAAAACAGCTTCCAAAATATTGGGAAGCGATAAAAATATCTTCGTCGTATAATATGCGTTTCCAATGATTCGAAAAATATGTTTTAATTCAAAAATACAGTGTTCCAAAATTATCTTTACAACTTTGACCCTCAATAAAACCTAAACGAAATAATCAGATCATAGTTTCGTGCCGAAGTGTACACTTAGTGAATATCAGCCGTCTCAGCACAGTATAACTTACTTTAATGAGAAGTTTAAAAGCATTTTACATTTAAAAGCAACATTAAAATCCCCACAAGAACTTTCAGGACCCCATGGGTCCTTTCATCAGGTGGTATGTACACTGCAAGTGTCACCATGGATACTCCAGGTCTTAAGTAGCTAGCGCTGGTTAGGTCTGCGCATGTTCCAGGTCACTGAGCGAATCATTGCGCATAGGGTGAATACATTAATTACAGTGGCGGTGAAACCGCCCGGGCCCGGTCAATAATTTCAACAATTTCAACCAGGATTTTTATTTTTATTGTTTTTTGATTTGGCATATGTACTATTGTTGTGATGTGCCTTAGAAAGTTCCTCTAGGTAAGTGGTTGGGTGGTCCTAATTCCCAAGAAAACTCCTTAGGCATTGTTTTTCTTCTGTTTGTTCTGGGAAGGTAAAAGGTGCACCATGACTCGAAATTTCGGGCTCGGTCAACGAGCTGCACTTTCTGCCGCCTCTGATTAATTATGTACCAATATGAGTGAATCAGTAATTACAATGCAAAGAAACCAATAATAGAATGACATATCATGAAGGTGCATAGCGCTAATGAAATCAATTTACACTATTACACTATTAGCATTCCCCACCCCAGAATGCCCCACTCCCCTTAGTTTGGATCAACCCCCCCCCCCCCCATAGTGTGTGTAGTGCGTGTGTGGGATCCACATTAATAAATATTAAAAAAAGAGCTTATAAACACAAATACAGCTTAAAAACTGGTGCACACTCCACCGCCCTATCCAGAAAATGTCTGGATGGAACTTTTTCTCCAATGTGGGATCAGATCAGAATCCTCACAACACACAACTCTAAGGCTTCAGTATTACTGGCTGAGAGCTTACATATCCTTGATCTATGTGATACATGCTGTAACGATGACTTTCTGAAGCAGGTACCCTTAACATGAAGGGTTTTGTTGACCCACGTTAAAAACTTTAAAAGCTCTAATGGTCTTCAAACTTAATCATGGGGGGTGGGGTGGAGGGGGATGTTCCAAACTAAGGGGAGTGGGGCATTGTGGGGTGGAGGTGGGGAATGCTAATAGTGTAAACTGATTTCATTGGCGCCATGCACGTACCTTTAAGAGATGTCATTCTATTATTGTTTTTTTTTGCATTGTAATTACTGATTCACTTATATTTGTACATAAGTAATTATTAGTCACCTTATGTGCAGCGATTGTCTCAGTGACCTGGAACATGTGCATTTTAAACTTCTCATTAAAGGAAATTATACTGTGCTGAGACGGCTGATATTGATTAAATACCTAAACGAGATAAGTTAGCGAAGTTCTGCTTTTTGTACATTCAGCAACAACGCATAAAGTTTTATTGGTACGCAAAAGGTTTTTATTTACTTTCCAGTACGACCCTAAACTTGTGATGGCAACTTCACAGGAAAAGGCCCAGTGTGTGGCATGATTGATAGGGACGAAGTCAGATACACAAGTCCAAAGGACTTTCCGCACCATGCAAACACCGACGTAATCCACGATCCAGACTCTCAATACGCGAGTGACACAAAGTTTATGGAGAGTGGGAGTGTGCTTCATTAAAAGGGCGCTGGCGTGCCACGCACACGTGAAGAGATACGGAACGCGTTCGACAGAATTTCCCAAGAAGTCTAGACGACCCTGAACTTGTGCTGGCTACTCCACAGGAAAAGGCCCAGTGTGTGGCATGATTCACAGAGACGAAGTCAGATACACAAGTCCAAAGAACTTTCCGTACCATACAAACACCGACGTAATCCACGATCCAGACTCTCAATACGCGAGTGACACAAAGTTTATGGAGAGTGGGAGTGTGCTTCGTTAAAAGGGCGCTGGCGTGCCACGCACACGTGAAAAGATACGGAACGCGTTTGACAGAATTTCCCAAGAAGTCTAGACGACCCTGAACTTGTGCTGGCTACTCCACAGGAAAAGGCCCAGTGTGTGGCATGATTCACCGAGACGAAGTCAGATACACAAGTCCAAAGAACTTTCCGTACCATGCAAACACCGACGTAATCCACGATCCAGACTCTCAATACGCGAGTGACACAAAGTTTATATAGAGTGGGAGTGTGCTTCATAAAAAGGGCGCTGGCGTGCCACGCACACGTGAAGAGATACGGAATGTGTTCGACAGAATTTCCTACGAAGTCTAGATAAGTCCATTCGTACGGCCTCCAGGCAATTGGGGTTACCACCTACAAGGTTAATAGGTTTCTGCACAAGCGCTTGCACTTGATTGCCTACAAAGTACATTTGACACCGAGGGTAAACCTAAACGTTTCGATTTGCAATTGGGGTTACCACCTACAAGGTTAATAGGTTTCTGCACAAGCGCTTGCACTTGATTGCCTACAAAGTACATTTGACACCGAGGGTAAACCTAAACGTTTCGATTTTGTTGTTGATATGCTAAACAGGATTGATAATGAGGAAGGCTTCCTGAATCGTGTCTTATTCAGCGACGAGGCAACGTTTCATGTTTGTGGTGTTAATAACATGTTATCGACAGGCATAACTGCAGAATTTGGGGGTCTGAAAACTCACTCTCCGTCCGTGAGATTGAGCGTGACAGCCCTAAGGTTAACGTTTGGTGCAATCTCTTGCACAACCGCATCATCGGCCCGTTCTTTTTCGACGAAAATACAGTCACCTCCAATGTTTATTTGGACATGCTGAGCGGGTTTGTTACCCTCCAATTAGAGGGCCTGCAGCCAGCTACCAGGACTGTACACCCCGGCCCTGGGCACTTCGCGTTCGTGAGTTTCTTGAAGAAAACTTTCCAAAGCGATGGATTGGACGGGATGGTCCAATTCCTTGGCTTCCAAGATCACCGGATCTTACCTTCATAGACTTTTTTCTGTGGTGCTATGTGAAGGATATTGTGTACCATACAAAGATTCCGGATGTAGATGAGCTGAAGCACGGGATTACAGCTGCCATCACAACAATTCCTGAGGACATGCTCTGAAGAACAGGACAGCAGGAGGTCGAATACCATCTCGACATTATTCGTGCAACCAGTAGTGCGGATGTGGAGTTGTACTAGCATCCCAACAAACTTTGGAATGTGTAATATGCAATAAACCGATTTTTGTTCTCTTATTCCGTTTCTGTTTTACTGAGGGTCAAAGTTGTAAAGATAATTTTGGAACCCCTGTATATACAAATACATTTAAAAATAAGCTCTAATAGCAAAGAACGAAGGGCCGTGTGACACCTCACAGGAATGGGCACCCATATAGGACGGGGGCATTTGCTCTCCCCTGAAGATCCGACCATGCCCTTTCTGTTCTTGGAAGGTACTACAAAGATTTTCGGGAAAATACGAATTTTGATTCCTGATTTTTCTTTGCAACTTCTGGATGCGTGTATGTGCAATAAAAATAAGAAACATTTTAGTAATTCCCTGTAAACCTCCCCTATGGCACAGTGGTCTAAGTGATAGCTTCCGATCATTCGTCCGAGATGGGTCCGGATTCGAATCCTGGTGAGGCATGGATTTTGTGTTTGTATTAAGGCGCTGGCTCTCTTCCTTTCCATGGAACCAGTGGCCCTAAATTAGGGACGGGCGACTGCTGATAGGCCACTGAGTGGCTCACGGTGGTCGTTAAACCTCCAATAAAAAAAAAAGAATTCCCTGTGAGAAAATGGCAGAAATTTGCATTTGAAAGCAATAAGAAAATGTCCCATTGCGTGCTGGAGAGCAGTGTACATACACACAGAATGTAAAAGTATGAAAGGCGAAGAAATGGAAAAAAAACATCCTCTGTAGCAGCAATCAAAGATTTCTCGAAATGTTTCACATAAATTTGTCGTGAGGGTGCTTTTTCCTTCTTGACGACCAATTAGGTGATATCTAGGGTTTCGAGACGCATGTGACACAAGTGGGCAAAAGGATTAAAAGAACGACAAAGAAAAGTCCTCAATGTCCTAAAAGGCTGTCAAATTTTATTTATTCATTTTTTTATGTAGCGTTTGGGCCTCTGATTTCCAATTAAATTTATGTGTTGAGAGTGTAGTAAAAAGGTTAGGTAACAAGAAGGTACAGTAGAAATTTGCATGCAGTGTTTCTTTATGCTTTTTGTAGTTAGAATTTCTGTTTGCCCTCTCCTGAAAACTGAGCTATGAGCGTCCATGCTCAAGGGGAGGGCCCGGACCCATGGGCCACCTCTGAGTGCGCCATTGGAGGTAGATATATTGCTGGAAGAACTGACCACCGCCGCACAACTGAAATGATGGACTGCACACCAAGGAAGTGGAAAAGACTCAGAAGACGACCACGTGGGGGATGGGTGGATAAAATTGGAAAGCATTCCGGAGTACTTGGAAGACAGTGGCTCAAGACAGAGAACTGTGGAAGAAACTTGCAGAGAGACCTTCATCCAGCAGAGCATCGTTAATAGTTGATGATGACGATACTCTCACGTACATATTTTTTTCAGAGCATTCTAAATAGTATACACTGAAGTGCCAGAAAATCTGGTACACCAGTATAATACTTGGTAGGTCCCCCACGGGAGCGCAGGACTGCAGAAATACGACGGGGCATGGACTCCCCTAGCTTCTGGAAATATGCTGTAGGCAATGCACACCATACTTCCTGCAGAGCGTTCTACAATTCGGGTGTATTCCGAGGTCTCGGATTCCTGTGTACGATAGAGTGTTGCATGACATCCCAAATGTGTTCTATCACGTTCAGTTCTGGGGACTTGGGTGGGAATGGCAACACCCCAAACTCAGATGAATGCTCCTCTAACCATAATGTGGCCTCCCGACACTTGCATTGTCCTGTTGGAACAGGCCCAACCCATCAGCATGAATGCAGGACATGAACGGGTGTACCTCGTCAGAAAGATGTGCATTTAGCGTTGGCCGGTCACAGACGTTTGTAGACGTACCAGGGGTCCCAGTGAAGTCCAGATAAACACACCCCATACCAGTACGGACTCCCCACCAGCCGGTACAGTTCCCTGTTGACAGGCGGGATCCATGGCTTCCTGGGGTTTGCGACACACGAATCCTTCCATCTGCCCGATACAGTTGGAAACGCGACTCGTCAGACCAGGCTAATTGTTTCCAGTCATCAAGTGTGCAGTGGCGGTGCCCAAGCGAGGTGCATAGCTCTGTGTCGTGCACCCATCAATGGGACTCTAGTTGGGCGTCAGCTTCCAAAGCCCATATCGTGCAGGGTACGTTGCACAGTCCGGATGCTGATGCTTGTTGAGGCTCCAACATTGAATTCCGATGATACCTGCGAGAGTGTTGCACGCCTATCACGTGAAACGATTCTTGACAGCCAACGATGGTCACGTTCACCCAATGTCTTCTTACGGCCCACTGGTATCGTAGGTTGGAGGTTTTGCCGGAATTCTTGTAGTCACGGTACACCCTTGCAAGGGTCATCCGTAAAAATCCGAACTTCGTTTCTACCTCCGAAATACTATGGCCCATCTCACGGGCGCCAACTATGACACCGCGTTGAAAATCGCTTAAATCGTTATTACTTGTCATTCTCATGCCGAAAACAGCTCTGACAGCTGGCAAGAATGTCTATCGCTTTATATACGCACTGGCGGACGCAACCGAGTACGCGCATAGGTGACGTTGCTATGTACTTCGCATAAGCTCGTCTGTACCAGTTTTTCTGGCACCAGTGTAATCATCTATAACCACTGATTTCTACATTTTGTTCGAATAAATGAGTTTAGGCGAGTGATTCCATATCCTCTTGTGTATAGCGTATTCGAGATTATTTCGCTAACCCTCGCTATCGAAGAAAAATAAAATATACTAACAGGTTTCAGTTTTTTCAAGGAAAAAATTAAAACATATGTTCGAGTATATACACTATATTGACAAAAGTCACGGGACAGCACTTCAAAAGCAAATGAGCGGATCCGCTACGTTGTTAAGATGCGCAGTACAGCTGCAAACGGTATGAAAACAAGCCTGCAGCTGACTGCGATCATATCGCACTGTGAGATTCAGTGAAAATGTCGCGGCGGGAAGGGAACTGACTTTGAGAAAGGAAAGATTGTTAGGTGTTATACCAGTGGGTTGTCCATAAGAGAAACCGAGAGGCGTTTAAACATACTGAAATCAACTGTTTTGGATGTACTGAATAAGTGGAAGACACATGGCGTGCCTGAAGTAGCTGAACGTACCGGTAGACCAAAGGAAATCAGTGATAGATTACGTCAAAGCCTAAGAAGAGTCGTTACAGCTCATCGACAGAGTACTGCACAACAAGACCGCAGTGTATACGCGAGTAAAAATGCTGGAACCTCGGTATGTACACGTACCATTCGCAGAGAACTTCATTCCATGGGTTACCGTGGTCGTGCGGCTGCTCATAAGCCTTTCATCTTCACTCATAATGCTACTCGTCGTTTAGCATGGTGTAAAAAACATTTATCGTGGACCGTAGATCAATGGAAACAGGTCCTATGGACTGATGAATCCAAATGCACGATCCATCAGTCTGATGGCCGTGTGTGAGTGTAGCGGAGCCGGGGGAACGCTATATATTACAGTGTACTGTTCCTACGGTCAAGTTTGGAGCTGGCAGTGTACTCGTGTGGGGTGTTTTTTGTGGTATGGTCCCGGCCCATTGGTTATCGTAGACAAACCTGTTAACCAGCAGGTCTACCTCGATATTCTGGACAATTATGCCCTACCAACTCTGTGGCAACACTATGGAACCGAGCCTTGCTTGTACCAGCAGGATAATGCACCGAGCCAAAAATCAATGTTTCAACATCGCTTTAATAGTTCTCTGGGAAACGGTACATCGAAATAACGGGAAGAACATAAGAATGTAATAAACAGGGCAAATCACACAAAAATCGCGCATAAAAAACCGTAGCAGGGGAAACGTTATAGTAACGTGAACACGTAACGATGAGCATGGAGCACGAGGCAGGACTCAATCAGTCGAAGTTCAGTAGAGAAATGTTCACACGAGCCGGAACAAAGCAATACAATAAAACTGGGCATGACATACAAAGACCGCGCATAACAAACTGAAGCAGGGGAAACATTGCAGTAACGTGAACACACAATGATAAGCGTGGAGCACGAGGAGGGACTCAATCAGTAGAAGTTCAGTACAGAAATGTTCACACGAGCCGGAGGAACACAGCGAGAACAGGGCGGCAACATAGGGCTCAGTAGCACAGACGTGGCAGGGCAAACGATGAAGAACTGTGGCCGCGGCGACAGCGGTCACTGCGTCTCATCAGAGGAGATCAGGACATTGGCTGAAGGTAATACACGGCAACAGGTGGTGCAGGCTGGCGGAAACTGAAATCGTCGAATGTAGAGGCAGATGACTGCGGATGCGAAGACGCATTGAGCAGTGGCTGGAACTGACTGTTGCTGAGAAGCAGGTCCAGAAGGCAACGGAAGGAAGACACGCGTTGAGCAGTGGCTGTAAATTACTTTTGCTAGGAATCAGATCCAGAGGCCAGGGACAGAAATCTGGAAGCGGGAGCATCAAGAGGAGCACTGCTAGAGCATAAACCATAATGATCGAACAAGACTTTCTGGCCATGTGAGTGGTGGCACAGGGAGGAGTATCGTCTTTAAAACAGAACACTATTACTTCAGGGGAGTGTCAAGCAAGGCCTTGAAGGAAACTCCGAGGTCGAGCAGTGTGCAGCTGTTAACTAGTGGGAGGGTCTTCAGGAAAATCTAGGAAAAGTTCATGACCATGGAGAGTAACATAGGAATCTAGAGCACTTACCGAGGAAGACAAGGACGCCGAAGCAGGAGACGAGGCAACAGATGATTATGTGCAGGTAGTTGTTGCAGTCCCCGAGGAAGGCGAGGCTGTTCTGAAAGATGGAGCACCAGGTGAGGGAAGACGAACAGCGTCCGGAGCAGCAGCTGATAACGCAGGCAGCGATGAGGCTATGCGCAGCTGGAGGGCATAGCATCAACGGCAACAACAGGAGAAAAAGAAGTATCCATCACACCGTCTGACGTAGGCGGCGAAGGCAGGAAAGCAGAGGCCACAGCAGGGAAAGAAGAGGCATCCTTGGCGCCATCGGAGATAGGAGAAGACAGGACGGCCTTATGGAACGCAGTAGGCACGTCAGTTGTAGGCATAACAGGAGGAGAAGGCTCAGAGAGATGGGCAGGGCCCTTAACCAGTCCGGGAGAAGATGTCATTTGCAATGGCGAAGAAAATTCGTAGAACGACCAGCTTGGTCGAGAAGTAAAACGAGGATAAAAGGCACAAACGAGCACTCACCGACTTGGGAGATATCTCAAACGAAAGAGGAGAACTTCATGAACATCACACGCAACAAAGCAGATGACTGGAATCACAGAATAAGCGCAGAAAGGCACAAAACACGGAGCAAAGGCACACACGTCCAGAGCGCCACAAAGCAAGGACAGTTACGGCGTGGCTTGACGATAATTCCGTATCGTGTGCGGACTGGCCAGCACAGAGCCCTGATCTTAATCCTATAGAGTACCTATGGGATGAATAAGAGCGCCACATAAGAAGTTTGGAACCAAGGCCTACTACTAAGCAACAGTTTGCGGCAGCATTATGTACTGAATGGAAGCGCATACCTATCACTGTGTTCCAAAACCTCGTGGAAAGCATGTCTCGAAGGGTCAGTGCATGCATTAAGGCCAAAGGTGGACCGACACTGTACTAATATATGTCAATAAATGCGATGTTGTGTTTCTCTTCTAGGTGTCCGGGGACTTTTGTCAATATAGTGTATATCCATAGTATAAACTTTTACTTTTCAGCAATATTTATAGCTTGTGAAGTACTAGTATTTCTGTCTAGAGGTTAAGTTTTCTTACTTTATTTATGAATCAAATATGCAGCAACGTTGATTGATTAACTTTACATACTTTAAATTTGGTGGTGTAGTGGGGCGGGAACGGCGTCCAGGTACTTTTTCTTCTAGCCGGCACTCGTTCCGGTAAACCCTATACAGCATAATGTGTTTCCTTTTTAAAAGGCTAATGTCCTATAAATCATTCCCAATAAAGGAACGTATTAACATAAAAACTGCGCAGTTAGTGGAATTAACGTCCATTAACTGTGCAGTTCTCGAACTGACGGCCGGCAGTTCGTCCGCAACGGCAATAAAAACAATTAATCACTCCTGTGAGAGGGGGTGAGGCCCAAAGTGCTTGCTTTGGTTGCCGTTCATCTGTCGGGCGTTTCTTTCTCAATTGTAGCAATAAAACCCGCCTGTGTGGAAGCTCACCAAAAATTGCACTTCGCGATGTTTTGCGTTTTTGCTTCGACGGATATTTCCTGCCTGTGCGAAACGAGCCTTGTAGTGTCTTCCACCTGGGAGCAGTGCAGGATTTCCACCGTTGCTATCTCCATAAAATGTTGCTTAAAACATCTTACTCGATATCTTTTACCTAAATTAGTTTTGTGCTGTACCCATACTGCCCATATCCAAATATCTCGAAAACTGGGACTCCCAGTAATAAATTACTTTCACCATTGCACCCTAAATTAGTTTCTGTTTTCAACGACATTTTACTCGACAATATGTGGCTAATTTTAATTTTTGTATCCAAAAATGACCCCAACATTTCAGTGTTTTCTTACCAAAATGGCGAAACTTTGTTCCTTCAATGCTTTTCTCCCGGATTGGCTAAGGGCCCCGCCCATGTTAATCCGGAAGTCTGATTTTGACCGATCCCTAGACTTTCTTATGCTAAAAATATAAGAAGGTAAAAAGGGGAGAGGCGGAATGAAGCGCGGGAGGGGGAGGCAGACATAAAGGCATTGCACGTTTCTGTACTTTTCCAATTAGCACTGCATCACTGATGGTTAAATTATCGGTCTGAAACTAGAATCACATGACTAAACGAACCACTCTTTGCAGTAACTTAGCTTGTAATGTTGGGGCGTAGTGCAGAGTCATACGATGGGCCCTTCTGTTCCGTAAAATACCGTGCAGTTATGCTTAGGCGTATTGCAGCAAATTTCATTTTATATATGGCATTTTCTTACATGCTATACGGCAGGGGCATAGCAGTTCAAAAATTATGGGGGGGGGCTCAAGTAGTTTCACACCCAAACACTGAAAATAATTGGTAATCTAGGATTAACAATTAAACGTTAATTACCAATAATTAATTATTCAGAATAATTATATCATTTAATTTTATTGATGATTAAAATACTGATTTACAAAATTTTGATACAAAGCCGTATAGTAATTTGGAGAGCTATATATTTATTAAATGTGATTAATGTAAAACAGAGTACTTCTCTCTCAGTATTCAATTTCTCGGAGTTATTTATAGAGGCGCAATTTTAAAATTAGTTATTTTATGAAATAAATAACGCTGCAGAATATTGAAAATGTAAAGTTTCGGTAGTACTTTAATAAAATTTTACTTACATATCTTAGCATCGTTGTACTAGGTAACTGCGCTTCGCTGTAATTGCCTTCAAAATGTGGATGCCGCCCCGGTGGCGCAGTGGTCTAAGGCGCTGGCCTCTGATCATTCGTCCGTAAGGGGTCCGGGTTCGAATCCCGGTCAGGCATGGATGTTGTGTTTGTCTTACGGCACTGGCTCTCTCCCTTCTCTGGAACCAGTGACCCTAAATTAGGGACGGGCGACTGCTTATAGCCCATTGAGTTGCTCACGGTGGTCGTTAAACCTCCAATCAAAAAAAAAAAAAAAAAATATGTGGATCCTGTATTTACTTCTACTTCTCGGTGAATGTTCAGCAACGCAAATCCAGAAAGTCGAGAATTAGATATTGTGTTTCGAAGATACATTTTCTGGCGCCCGAGAAGAGAAAATGTATTTTCCGGAGTGGCTGTTGAGACTGGAAGCGTTGATAGAATTTCTAGTAATTTCTTGACACTGGGGTAAAAAAAAAGCAGCAGCTTCAGAACTTGATAAGGATTCTATTGCAGTGGTTGGTCTTTCCTCTTGTCTTATTGTTAATAAAGGCATCTTCCACAAGTATGGGCGACAATGAGTGAAGCCTGTGGGTGTGTTGCTTGCACGGGGGAAAATGCGCCAATGGAACGAATTCAAAGGGATTCGAAAATGATTCGAGACTTCGTTGGAAAATTTTTTTATTTGAGTCAGTTTTTTATCGGTTTTTCAGGTTCATCTTGATATTTTTAATGAACAAGATCTAAAATTTGGCTTTAAAGGAGAAAAAGAAATCATGTGATTCGACGTTCAAGAAAAAAATGTGCCTTGATATCCAATGGGGGAGTAACCCCCCTGAGCCCCCCCTCTTTCCTACGCCAATGCTATACTGGTAGCTCATCATGCAATCAGAAGAATAGAATGCAGAATATAAGATTGTCTACTTGCCAATATTCGGATCAACTCTTAGGAAAGGATCTTGATTTCTTAACAATGAACGATGTACGGTTACATGGATATTTGTTATTCATTGGGCAGCCAGTAGCCCACTAACTATGTAATCACCAGAGGTGTAACTAAGGCGGGGCAGGCGGCATAGCTGAGTTCGGGCTCAATTTTGAGAGCCGGAGCCCGTCCGAACCCGA
Organism: Macrothele yani; assembly: GCA_039090855.1. Taxonomy (NCBI): domain Eukaryota; kingdom Metazoa; phylum Arthropoda; class Arachnida; order Araneae; family Macrothelidae; genus Macrothele; species Macrothele yani. The sequence goes on from CM077001.1 coordinate 142,659,177, forward strand.
AGTATATCAGCCCGAGCCCGAATTTTATATTGCAAGATACAGCCCGGACCCGAACGAGCCCGAAAACTATGACTAACCTATTTAGGCATTTAAAAAATGTCTTCCACATTTCTACTCTTTCTTCCCCGTGTAATTAACCGATGTCTTTCTGAACTGCGGAGTGGGAAAGGGATGTCCATCTATTTCTGTAGTTTCTTTGACCATTCATTTCTTCCTGAAATGTTTCTGGTAGCCGGGAATCAGGAAAAATCGTGATGCACAACAATCTATACGTCGTAGGTTGCTCAATAGAATTAGCAGGGAGCTGCCCCTTTAAGATAGGGAGCAAAATTTCGTCAGCTTGCTATCTACTTACTATCTATTGTTCTTAAAGAAACTTTTCTTCGCAAAAATTCAGGAATTCATGACCTATGGAATTTGTTACCCAAGCCCGGAATGAATAGACCTGCCGAGTTCCCATCTATACCCAGTTGCCGAAGAATTCTATTTAACTACTAGAAAGTGTAAATAAAAGTCTCGTGTGATAAATCATACAAAATCAGATTTAAAAAAAAAAAAGGAAACAAATTTTTGTTCCTCTCTTAGAGCCCGAACCCGAATTCCAGTAAGTATTATGCAGCACGAGCCCGGTTTGGGCCCTGGCTAGACTTCGGACTCTGGCTCGGCCCGTCTCAGCACTGGCAGGCGGGCGCCGCTCATGAAAGGGCGCAAAAATCATTGCGTACAATCTGATTAAAATCCGGCCGCCCCGGTGGCGCGCTGGCCTCTGATCATTCGTCCGAACGGGGTCCGGGTTCGAATCCCGGTGAGGCATGGATGTTGTGTTTGTCTTACGGCACTGGCTCTCTCCCTTCCCTGGAACCAGTGACCCTAAATTAGGGACGGGCGACTGCTTACAGCCCATTGAGTTGCTCACGGTGGTCGTTAAACCTCCAATCAAAAAAAAAAAAAAAAAAAAAAAAATTAAAATCGGAACTGAAGAGTTTCTGGTGCAGAAGTACAACCTATAATTCTTTCGCCAGTTGCGGTGGTTTGGCGGCTTAAAATTCACATTTCTTCCTCAAAAAATGCAGGGATGTACACCAATGAGCAATTAGCCTAATTATTATACCACCTACCTAGTAAGCTGCAGCTTATTAGTTATGACCACCTAAGTAATAAGCTGCAGAACCCCCTTTATCCCGCAAAACAGCGGTCGATGGTGTGGCGATAGGAGTCCTGGAGTATCTGGTTCCATAATGTCAACAGCAGGTCTTCCATTTCCCGTGCATTTCGGAGTGATTGTGATTTAGCGCGAACCCGCTTTTCCAAGTCGAACCACAAATGTTCGATTGTGTTCATATCAGGTGAATTTAGAGTCCAGGGCGTTAACAGAAAGTCACCAGCATGTTTCTCGAACCACTCCTTGACGATTCTCGCAGTGTGGCATGGCTCATTATCCTGTTGGTAATGGCCATCTCCAGCAGCGAACACATTTGCCATGATTCTCGCAGTGTGGCATGGCTCATAATCCTGTTGGTAATGGCCATCTCCAGCAGCGAACACATTTGCCATGAATGGGTGAACTTGGTCCACAGCGATGTTCACATACCTGACAGCTGTCAGCGATTGTGCTATTGGGATAATGGGGCCTAAAGTGTCCCAAGACAACATCGCGGACGTCGGTCTGTTTCTTCCCAACAGTGCACCCAAGTGCTATAGTCTTCATTGGTAATTGGTGTATTCGCGCTCGGCCGTCTACGTGATGCACCAGGAATCTTGATTCGTCAGACCAGGACACTTTCTTCTAATCATCCAAGGTTCAATCTCAATGATCTTGGGCCCATTTCATGCGTTGTTGGCAATGACGTGTAGCGAGCATGAGGACCCGGCTGGGTTTTCATCTACACAGGCCAATGCGCAGAAGGATGCGATGAACTGTGTGCTGTGGCACATTGCCCTGATCACCAGTGTTGTAGCTGCGGGGGATTTGTCGCACTGTGGTCCTGCGGTCGCCGTGAACAATGCGCGACAGTCTTCGCTCCCCTCTGGCATCAGTGAGCTGCGGACGAAACACGGCTGGACGACGGTACGTAGTTCGGCCATTTGTACACCACTTTTGATACGTACTCACCATAGCGGCACGTGAACAACCTACAAGCCGCGCCGTTTCCGAGATCGTAGTTCCAAGGCACCGTGTCATCACAATTTGTCCTTTATCAAACTCCGATAAATCTGCAGCTTTTCCCATTCTGACTCCGAACACTCTACTAACCGAAAGCCGGCCCTCCGGGTGTACTTATACTACTGTGTGAACTTCACCTGCCGTTCGGTCTGCAGGCACACTCATTTTTTTTTTAACTGGGGCTGGTCATAATGTAACGGCTCATCGGTATAACTTGCTCACAATTAGGAATGAAGGCGCGCTTCTTCGTACATTGCAAAATAAGGATGTTTTTCACAGTGTTAAAGATTATCTGGAGGCAATTCTATCATTACTGCCCCTACTGCAATCTGCATTAGGTCCGTTTAATGTGATACCAAAGGTCGGAACTACGGAGCAGTTGGGAATCTCACATCTCTCTTCACATTTTGTATTTTACAGCTCTAAACAGTGTTCGTTTTCCAGTTCAACTTCACTACCCAGTATTCCTTGATAAAAGTAAGGATAAGAGAAATGGACGAAACCCTTACGATGAGTGCTACTCCTCATTTCCTAATTTTTTTCCGACACAACTGATAAGGGTAAAATGCCGTTCACATTTGGGATAAAAAATGTCACCCAGTTCCCTAATACTCTATTTGCAGTATCATACCCGAATAAAAAATACTTAAAAGTTAAAATTCTGCAATTAAAATGGCAATACCTTCACAAGGGTCTTCATCAAGTCCGCCGAAAAACTAATCCGTTCTTAAAATCTATTGCACAACCATGAGTGATTATTAGTTATTAATTAACTGTAAGAGAATATGATACAAAGAAAAAAGTATAAAATTCAATGTAAAGCGAAATGTCAGAAGCAACTCCCGATGGCCAGTGTTAGTTTTTTTTTTTTTTTTTTTTTTTTTTTGGAAAGCTTGTTATTGCATATGCGTGTGGATACTAAATAATAAATAATGCAAATTTGTGCGTAGTCAACACACAAAACCAGTGTTACTATGCTAAAAACTCATACAGCTAGCAAGGTTGGGCACCGGACATTTGGGCATAAAATTTAGGGGCCGCCCCGGTGGCGCAGTGGTCTAAGGCGCTGGCCTCTGATCATTCGTCCGTAAGGGGTCCGGGTTCGAATCCCGGTCAGGCATGGATGTTGTGTTTGTCTTACGGCACTAGCTCTCTTCCTTCCCTGGAACCAGTGACCCTAAATTAGGGACGGGCGACTGCTTATAGCCCATTGAGTTGCTCACGGTGGTCGTTAAACCTCAAAAAAAAAAAAAAAATTTAGGGGCCGCATACAAAAACTGCGCCGTTTCTTGGCCCTATAATGAGATTTTCATCGAAAAAATGTTCAACTTCATTCGTGAATACAAAAAAAAAAAAAAAAAAAATACGTAGCACATTTATTTCTTAAACCTACGGCTTTCAACGAAACAAAGCGATTACAGCAGAACTCATACAATGTTCGGAAAAGGACGACAAGGTGGGTGTTTTCAATAATGCTACACTTTTACTTAGGCACTAAATATTTACATAACATGTCATGTTATTAATATCTCTCTTTTACTTATTTAAGCCCTAAATATTAATTACTATGCCTCATCCATATGCCATTTTGACAATTTTTATTCAATGTCCTAACGTTTACCTATCAACTTAAGGTAATTATATTGTGCTTTTTTCTGAGGCACGAAATATCAATTCACAATCCCTAGGCCTAGGCCTCTTCAACAGTTTTTATTATAACCATATCATATTCATAATGTTTACCTATCAAGTCAAGGTATTGCGCTTTTACCTAAGCACTAAATATTATTTCATAGGACCTAGGCCTAGGCCCTTTTAACAGTTTTTATTCTGCTATGTCATATTCATAAAAATTACGTATCAACTTAAGTTCATAATATTCCGCTTTTACTTAGGCACTAAATATTCATTCATAGGCCCTAGGCCTAAGCCCTTTTAATAGTTTTTATTCTACCGATGTCATAGTCATAACCTTTTCGTATCAATTCAAGTTAATAATATTGCGCTTTTACTTAAGCACTAAATATTATTTCACAGGCCCTATGCCTTTTTAACAGTTTTTATTCTAACTATGTCATATTCATAACCTTAAAAAACTAGGGCCTGTGAAATAATAAGTAGTGCTTAAGTAAAAGCGCATTGTTATTATTAACTTGAGTTGAAACGTAATCGTTATGAATCGACAGAATAAAAACTGTTAAAAAGGCGTAGGCCCTATGAAATAATATTTAGTGCTTAAGTAAAAGCGCAATATTATTACCTTGACTTTATAGGTAAATGTTATTAATATGACATGGTTACAATAAAAAAAACTGTCAAAAGGGCGTACGGATGAAGCATAGTAATTAATATTTAGTGCCTAAGTAAGTAAAAGAGGAATAATAATAATTCGACATAATATGTAAATTTTTAGTGCCTAAGTAAAAGTGAAGCGTGCCGCCCCGGTGGCGCATAGGTTTAAGCAATGTCTTCTGATCATTCTTCCGGAACGGGTCCGGGTTCGAATCCCGGTGAGACATGGATGTTGTATTTGTCTTACGGCACTGGATCTCTCCCTTCCCTGGAACCAGTGGCTCTAAATTAGGGACGGGCGACTGCTTATAGCCCATTGAGTTGCTCACGGTGGTCGTTAAATCTTCACTCATAAAAAAAAAAAAAAAAAAAAGTGCAGCGTTATTAAAAAATCCCACCTTGTCGTCCTTTCCCGAAAATAGAACGAGTTCTGCTACAATTGGCGATTTTTTATTTGCCCCCTTAAACATTTGTGCCCAAATGTCCGCCCAGTCTTTCAAACAGAAAGTCGTAAACATTTCTTAATGATAATGAGATATGGCAGGGGGTGGGGATTCGTGCACACCACTTGCTCTAGTAATGAGAAATATAGGAACACTATATTTTTTTTACGCAGGCGCAATTTCATGGCTCTAAAAGTGAGTGAATGTGCCCAGTTGTCCGGTGCCCAAATGTCCTAAACTCAGCAGGATTAAAATATTTCAGGCTTCGGTTGTGTGTGTGTGTGGGGGGGGGGGGGGTGTTAATATCTTGTGGTTCGCCCTGTGCGCAGAAATGGTAGCCACCTACAAAGAACGGCGGTATGCGAATGATCTACGGGGCAGAGAGTAAGAACGAAGCATCGTCTCCGACAGTCGGCAAGATTAAAAGCAATTCTGTAGTGTCTTTGATTAACAGCGCTCGTTGTGCATAAGGAGCTTTATCGTAAAATAAGGCTCAAACGATTGAAGGAGAAGGCAGGAAAAACATACATTCTCGGAATTATTTTGGTATTAATAAAAATAACCGACTCAACATGATGATCGGCGAGTGTTCTATAATGCACGATAATTATGTTGCCGTTGCCTTCCATTGGCTTATTGTGGGATGCAGAACCGGCCCTAGGCGTGGGCGACGTGGGCCGAGCCCACGCCGACGGTCTATGGAGGGCGGCTGGCCAGTATTTCAGTGGGGAAGGAAATACGTTCTTTTTTTTTTTTTTTTTATTTATTTTCGAAGGATTTTGAATTATTTGTTTTAACCTAATTGCTAATGAAATCCAGATTGCTAATATAATAACAAGTTAGGAAAATCATGCGATGCATTGATTATGATGATACGCTTTCCAACATACCAGAAATCATTACTCCAATTATTACTCAAGTTATGAGGATAATGACTGTAGAATAAATCTCGCTCCTATGACCTGACCTTTGACCCCGTTTCGATGATATTCAACAGAATCGGTAAAGTATACTTCCGGAACAACATGATAAGGTTTTGTTTCAATCGAAGCATTTTTACGTAAGTTATAACGCATAAGGGTGATGGAATGGATCCCGATCCTATGTCCTGATCTTTGACCCAACTTCACCGATTTTCAAAAGGGTTCATTCCCAGGTGGTCCCCTATGACATACTAAAATTTCATCGAAATCGAACCATATTTACGCAAGTTATGAAGCATAAAGGCAATGGAATAGATCCCGCTCCTATGTCGTGACCTTTGACCCCATTAATCCCATTTTCAATAGGGTTCGTCCCCAGGTGGTCCCCTACCACATATTAAAATTTCATCGAAATCGAACCATTTTTACGTGAGTTATCGTGCAAACAGACGGTCAGGCGGACAAAGCTGGAGCATATACGCTTCTTCAACCTACGGTTGGGAAGCGTAAAAAAGAGAAGCTAAATGGAAATGCGTACACCGCGAAATTCAGGTAACTCCTCAATCCCAGTCTTTCTTTAGGTACCTTCGTACATACAGTGCTGTCTTATGAGTTGGCCTCGAGCCTCGCATAAATGAAGGGACTCCAACATAATGTTTTAATCGAAAGGAAAAAAGCAATTTCCTGAGAACTTTAAAGGGAAAAACACAGTATTTGGGAATTTTACATGTAAGTTAGTTTGAAACCTTCCCCCGGTCCTATGAAGGAAACATACGCCGTCTTCATTTCTGATATACATTCCATAGTCGCTTTTCAATATTTCATTTTTCTGTTGACTGTTCTGAAAGTTTTTCGAAGTATTCTCATAGGAAGTATTTTTTCCAGTATTCTCCCTTGAAATACAAACTGGCAAATTTGTGCAGGTTTTCATTGAATTTTTGGAAGATAATTCCGTAAATAATGCTATCACTATGTGGACTGCGTGCCTCAAGAAAATTGTGTACGGGTTGGGTATGTGTGTAACAAACATCTTAATTTCATCTAATGGCGGCCAGACCCACGCATGAAACAATATCACGGGCCGGCCCTTGTGGGATGAATTTTGTGTTTCCCCTTTGTGAATGTCTTACAAAAGTCATTCTGCTACCAGACAGAAATTGTAAGATTATACCTCGTAGTATCATCAGTGGGCCCCTCAAGCGGTTGGGCGTAGTGCAACTGCACCAATTAGCTCCATGGTAACTACGCCACTGATTCTTCTTGAATTTCTTTCTTCTTTTTTTTTTAAGCGTTCTACATTTGAAGATTTCCGCAGAAGAAGAATATTTAACTTTCCAATGAATGCGCAGGAATGAAATTTAACTCACAAGCGCTACGTTATTAAGATATGAGCTCTGCCGGTATATACTCAGCGTGTTTTTAACTTTCTCATCAAACGATACTTTTATGTATGGCGGCAAATACAATTTTTGTGACTGCTCTGTAAAACTGAATTCTTTTTTCTCAGACTTTAATTTGAAACAGTATGCGCAAAATAGTAAAGTTCGAGGATTTTTTTGTGTGAAACAGATATAAATTTTTAACTTTATGCGTCCGGCTCTGTTACGTTTCGATTTTTTACATTTGGGGAACTGTTTAAAAAATCCTAACAGAAAACCTAACAGGCATCCAGTGAAAATCTGATATAAGAATACTATTTTTAATTACTTTTGTATTGCAACAGTAAAAAATAATGGATTTCATACAAAAGGAACCATACAGTAAAAATGACCGGGGTTGGAGTGGAACCCAGATGCGGATTGGGACGAACAAACCAGGCTGGGAATTTTAGTCTTTGCGGTCACCCGTGGGACCGCGGGTGGCCTAGTGGGCAACGTTCGTGACTGCCACGGAAAGGGCCTCAGGTTCGATCCCAGACAGGCACGAACGCTCTATCCACCGTGCGTCGAATGGGCACGTTAAGTCGTCGGACCTCGGGTACTGGCCCCCCGGTCATAAATAAGGGCATCTTCCTTCCCCTTTCTACTTCGCCTCCGTGTCACTTTCCTATCGGGCGCTCTAGCCCAAATCTCCTATTTCTAAGAGTTGTTTAAGAGCTGGGGTCAGACACTCCCTTCCTAAAATTCTCTACATATGATCATTTCTGAAAACACCCGTACCCACAGGGGAACACCTCATAAATACCCTCATTAAATAAATTCTGTTATATTCTTGATGAAAGAGAACTGTTGAAATACGCATTGTAAAAACGAATTTTTAAAATTCCAGGATTCTTAAATTCTTGTAAAAATTTCGAGAACAAATTTTAACAAGAATTCCAGAATCAAAGAATTTTAAAAATCCGCTCACAAACCACGCTCAAAACGGAGTATCAGATAATTATTTGCCTTTGAAAAAATGCGGTTTTGACAAAATCATAAGTCTCTTGAAGAAATACTTCAGTTCCAATTAAATTACCATGGAGATCATTATGAAAAGTTAAAAATTTCGGGTGCCACGTAACGATTTTCCTAACAATTATTTTTGGTATTTATTTGGTCACTCATCATTTACTGCGCAATGGCATTGGTGATTCCTCCTTGATTAAGCGCCCATTTTAAGTCTACCCATTATTTTGACACATCAAGCAGTACTAGTAAATTGTTGTTTCTTTTAAGATAAATGTGGGTGGGATAGGATATCGCCATATCGGAATATCTCTGTCAGAATGTGCTCTGTGTTTATCTGTGGATCAGGGGATGGAGATCATGGGTCGTCATAATGGGTACTAGTGTCTCCTTCAAGCTCACAAAAGGAGGGTAGGGCTTACCAATGATCCTGTTCTTCACATTCAACGACCTAGGTCTAATAGTAGTTAGCTTCAATTCTTTTTCCTTTTAAGGAAATAGCTTTTGGCACAGATAAAATGCTTACATGAAGTTAAGAATTATTGTTTCATAAGTACCGAAATAATTATTCGTTGGTTCCAAAAAATAGGGACAAATGGAATACTAGAAAGCGGGCCATTTCTCGAGCGGTCCACTGGGGAAAATGTCCCGGTGGGCCAATCCGCCCTTGGTGGAACCCCTGCCCCTCCTTCTTTAACCGCGCTTGCGTATATAAACAGAAATTTACTTCCGTTTATTGGGTGCGTCGAAAAAAGCTAAACTCTTCCGTTAGTACTGAAAACCAGCATATTCGGAATAAAGCAACAAAAATATTCCGTATGTCTAATCACTTGGCATAAAAATGAAAAAATAAAAAGTGCTCGAATCCCATGTGAGGTAGTAACAAAAAAATTTGGTTTCGACTTACCCTAGTCCGACTGGAAAGGTCGTTCATGGTTCCTCTCTGGCAGTAGTAACGATTTCACCATCTGGTGAGTTTCTGTCTTTCGACGTCTGCGTCGATCGTCAAGCTATGCTGATGACACGCAGATAGCTGAACAGGTGTCCCCTCGCCTCGGAACCCTGACTTCCGCTACCACTACGGATACGGAAGCAGCAGTTGTACTTTTTTTTCGCGCAAACCGACAGAAAATCATGAAACTGTTATCTGGCGAGATCTCTTTCGGAGCGTCTTCACTGCTGTTATTCATAAGATGAATACACTTAATAACTTCCTTTGTCACGACTCCAGGCTTTGATTTCAAATGTAATAACCCGTAAGCAGTGAATGGAATTTCTCTCATAAACACTGCGTGTGAACATAACACCTGAAAGCATGCGCAGCTGGATAGATTTGTGGTAATTTATTGTTCGTAATAAATTATCAGAATCGTTGTCGACTTATAATATCCAACAAAGCCATCCAGCAAGCTCGCCTTTGCAAAAAATCTAACATCTACGTCTTCTTCTCCCTTTCCCTCCCTTTGAATAGCTCAGAATAAAATCTGTAACTACTGACGAGAATAATGCCATCAAATTTTTCGAATACATGAATACAATTTTTCCGTGGCGTGTCTTTGCCGCTGAGTACGCAATTCGAATTTTTCACAAATTTTTACATTTATTTATTAACTGAAAGTCGTACATCAAAACGGTTTCTGTAAGATAATCTTTAATTTTACAACTATATATTCTTTCAAAGTCTGCCGAAACGGTATTTCTAACTAATGATTTTTTTTACAAATTTTACGCCTATTTATTCATTGAAAATCTTCTGCTGAAATGGTGTTTCTAACTGAATTTTTTACATTTTTTTAATTAATTGAAAGTCTTCTGCCGAAACCTGTTTCTAACAGAATTTTTTACAAATTTTTTGCAATTTTTCTTTTATTTGAGTCTTCTGCCTAAATGTTGTTTGGTTTCTAAGAGAATCTCTTGCAAATTTTTGCACCTATTTATTCATTGAAAGTCTTACACCGAAACGGTGTTAATAACAGAATTTCTTACAGATATTACGCCTATTTATAAATTGAAAGTCTTGTCCAAAACGATGTTTGCCGCCCCGGTGGCGCAGTGGTCTAAGGCGCTGGCCTCTGATCATTCGCCCGTAAGGGGTCCGGGTTCGAATCCCGGTGAGGCATGGATGTTGTGTTTGTCTTACGGCACTGGCTCTCGCCCTTCCCTGGAACCAGTGACCCTAAATTAGGGACGGGCGACTGCTTATAGCCCATTAAGTTGCTCACGGTGGTCGTTACACCTCCAATAATAATAAAAAAAAACATGTTTGAAACAAATGTTCTGCCATAGAAATTGATTTGGTCATTAATCAAGAATTAAGTAAATAGAAAAAAAAACTCTCTTACATTAAAAAAAAAAAAAATCGAGAGAGTATCCTAGTACTCTTGGTAGATAATTTATGTTGTGCATCTTTCGTATGCCAAGATCTTTGTGATTGCGAAATAAAACGAGTGTTTCCAGATATGCATTGCATATCTTCGTGCCACTCACGATCACATCGAGCCACCGTCCGGTGATAATTAAGTGGAATAAGTCATAACAACAAACAACAAATAAGGTTTACTAATTCCTGACATTGAGGGTACTTAGGTAGGCTGATTAATAAATATTATTTTCATAAAATCAATGAAAGAACATATGTGAGTCACAAAGTAAATATAGTAAGTATTTCGACTGTTTAGTTTTTCAAAAACAGTATTTGTTTTTATTATTATTATATATAATTCTGATTTACACGAATGTAAGAAACGACCCTGACACCGATTAAAGTGATATAGCTACGAAAGTTCACTTGCGCATGCGCAAGCTAAAATCTGATCTCAAGATAGAAAGAAAAGCTGAATCACAAGTGTATTAGTAAGGGGGATTGGTAACTTTTGTTCAAGAATATCTAAGTTACCGTGATTGCCTGTCAGTCACCTACAAAAGAAACTATTGAACGTAGAGATTGGAAATTCGGCTGAAAGTTGCAGGGAAGTATGAGAGTGGGCACCTCAAAGCCCATTTTTTGAAATTCGAATTTTCGAAATTTTTATTAATTTATTTAATTTCTAAAGTTTTTGGCCATCGCTGGAATTTGTTCTTGCGATATGCAATGTCATAAGCTCACAAAACAATACATCATTTGATTTTTGCCTAACATTTTTTCATTACACTTTTGCGCAATAATATTTCATTGCATCGTTGTGTAAACTACGACAACCCCACGCCAAACGTAATAAAAGCGTCAATAGTAAATAGCTTGTGCCAAAATATTTGGGTGCGCTATATTATTATGTATATCCTTCCACCACAGTTACCGGCGGATTTGTTCATGTTTTGGACCGCGGCTCTCCTTATGTCACCATGCAATGTAAATAGTTCCAAGCTATTTTTATGTAAAAACTGTATATAACGCTCATCATAATAGAAAAACGTACATGTTTGAAATATTTCAAATTTCTTATATTCGCCATCAATAAAGCTGCTTGTTTCATACACTGTGAAGGGACAACTATAGATTTTATTCTTTTTTTTTCATTCCTTTCTTTTCATTAGTGCAACATACGAATCTAGGTAAAAAAAAATCCAGGAAAAAAGTCCGAGAAAGAAAGTGGCTGCTGTAAAACGCGGAAAAAAAAGTTCATGAAAAAAAGAAAAAGAAACTAAAATAGTCCATAGCTATTAAAGATGTTTTTTTCTGTTTTCCTCACTGCTCTCGTATCAAGAGATTTGCATAACGAACAGGGTAATACAAAACTCGAAAGTTATTTTGTAATTACGTGGTCAGGAGATCATCCATCAAAAATATCATCATCATCATCATCATCATTGTCAACCATTATCAATCCACTGCTGGACGAAGGTCTCCCCTAGTTTCCTCCACAACGGTCTGTCTTGTGCCAGTCTCCTCCATGTCACCCCTGCATACTTTCGAATTTCATCCACCCATCTCCCATGTGGTCTTCTTCTGGGTCTTTTCCTGTCCCTTGGAATCCAATCTAAAATTTCGGCTGTCCATCGATGATCTGTCCTTCTGGCAGTATGTCCAGCCCATTGCCATTTCAGGGATTTAACTCTGATCATGATGTCTTCCACTCTTGTCATTTTTCGGATCCACGAGTTCCTCTTCTTATCTCTCCTTGTTACACCAAGCATGCACCTCTCCATGCTGCTTTGAGTTGTCTGCAGCCTTTGTATGTCTCTTTTAGTTAAGGTCCACATCTCTGCACCATACGTAAGCACTGGAAGGATGCATTGATCAAACACTTTTCTTTTAAGACATAATGGCATATTGCTCTTGAAAATTATGCTGTTTCTTCCAAAAGCTCTCCAGGCAAGTTTTGTACGCCGATTAATTTCTTCATCAATGTGACCCTCACTTGATATCTGCTGTCCAAGATAAACATACGTGTCTGTTATCTCCAGCTTTTCTCCATCAATCGATAAATCTTCATTTCTTGTAAAAGCATTGAACATCACTTTTGTCTTCTGAAAGTTCATTTTTAATCCCACTTCTTTACTCTTGTCAGCAAGTTCCTGGATCATACTCTGCAGCTCTGATGGGGTAGTTGCAAAAATGACTACGCCATCAGCAAAACGAAGGTGGGTTAGATAATCTCCATTAATCTTTATCCCCTTGTTTTCCCAGCTCAGTGACTGAAAAACACCCTCCAATGTGGCATTAAAGAGCTTCGGAGATATGGTGTCACCTTGTCTCACGCCTTTTCCAATTTTTACGTGTGTTGTATTTTCAAACAGCCGAATCTTTGCACTTGCATTTTCATAGATGTTATTAATAATATTAATGTATGCATCTTTAATACCGCAGGTTTTCAGAGCCATTGTAACTGCTGATGGTTTCACCGAATCAAAGGCTTTTTCATAATCGATAAAAGCCATGCACAATGGAAGTTCATATTCCCTCGCTCTTTCAATTAGTTCTCTCAGTACGTGGATATGATCTATTGTGCTGTAGCCACTCCTGAATCCAGCTTGTTCTCTCGGTTGAGCCATGTCCAGTGTTACCTTCAAGCGGTGTGAAAGAACTTTAGTGAAGATTTTATAAACCACTGATAGGAGGCTGATAGGTCTGTAGTTTCCGAGATCCTCAATGTCACCTTTCTTATGTAGCAGGATCATTGTAGCGGTGTTCCAATGCTCAGGAATCTTTCCTTCATTTAGGCATCGAGTGAAAATTTGGGTGAGTACTGTTTCGATTTCTCCACTTGCTTCTTGTATGATGTCTACAGTAATTCCATCTTCTCCTGGAGCTTTTCCCCGCTTCATGTTCTTGATTGCATGTGCAACTTCTGCTGGAAGGACTGGAGGAACTCTGGTACTGGTATCTTTCATGATGTCTGGAGTGCATGTATCATCCCTTTCACATAATTTGGAGTAGAAATCTTTCACTCTTGTCAAAATTTCGCCTCTATTTCTTGTTACAGAACCATCTTCTTTTCTGAGTGCCATAATCTGTTTTCTTCCCTTACTGAGATGTCCCTTTGCTATCTTTAGGCTTTGGTTGTTTTCAATTGGTTTCCTCACTAGTTCACAGTTGAATTTTCTTACGTCTTCAGTTATACTTTTTCTTACTGTCTTGCATAGCTCTATATATTCCACTTTGGAAGTCACATCTTCTTTAGTTGTCCTCATCTCTCTTCTTTTTTGCATCAACATTTTCGTTTTTCCTGATAATTTGTTTACATGCAACTTGTTCTTAGACCCAGCTAATTTTGTTGCTGTTTCCATAAGAGCTTTGGTTACTTTTCTGTTAACTTCAGAGATGTCCACTTCTTCCGATGTTAGGCCTTCTAAAGCAGAGAACCTGTTCTTCAGTTCCAACTTGAAGGTATTATGGTGTTTTTTAAGGTTGGTTATGTCAATACATTTTGTTTGTCTTATGAGCTTGCCACGTTCGAGTTTAGTGTTGAGGTGCATCTTACATCTCACCAATCTATGGTCACTACCAGTGTTGAACTTGTTTAGCACACTGCAGTCTTCTATGACGAATTTTTTGTTACACATAATAAAATTAATTTCACTTGTCGTTCCATTTGGATGTCTCCATGTCCATTTCCTGTGTGGCTTTTTCTTGAAGAAGGAGTTCAAGATGAAAAACCCTTCTGCCTCTGCAAACTCAACGAGAGTATTTCCACGCTGGTTTCTGTTGCCGTGACCGAATTTACCTACTGAAGTTTCATTCTGTTGCTGTTGCCCTATTTTTGCATTGAAATCTCCCATAATTATTTTCAAGTGCTGCTTACCTTTATTATTTAGATGACAAATTTCCTCATAAAATTCTTCAATTTCTTCTTCAGGATGACTTGTGGTGGGTGCATAAGTTTGAATAATCTGAGCCTGGTATCTTCTCGAGAGTTGGATAACGAGTCGTGCAGCTCTGTCAGAGGAACTTTCAACTTCTACAACTTTATCCTTCAGTTTCTTGTTTATTATAAATCCAACACCACTAGTTCTGCCAGTATCTGTCCCACGATAGTAGAAGAGATGTCCACTTTTCAGTTCGATGAGATCTTCTCCCTTTCTCCTTACCTCACTTAGCCCCACGATGTCCCACTTGATCCTATGTAGTTCCTCTTCCAATTCAAGAAGCCTTGAATCAGAAGATAGGGAGCGTCCATTTTACGTAGCCAAGGTCAGCATCAGATGGCAGCCTAGTCCGGTCCTCCGGGGATTCTTAGCACCCTCTGCCTTCATGTCGCACTGGCCGCTGCCTTGGCCAGGTACATTCCAGCTGCCGGAGACTGAGGGCCAAGATTTAAGTTGTGGAATCATTTTGGAGGGGTTTGGCCATAACTCACCACGCTGGCCAAGCGGGTTGGTGAGTGTGGGATAGAATTTCCTCTAATCCCGATTGTATAGTTATACCGCTATTGGCGGTCGTCAGAGCCCCTTTAGTGGGAACAGGATGTACCACGAGAAGGCGGGGTTGACATTTGTCAAGGAGAGGCTGTGATGTTACGCATCATCTGACCTCACATCCCCCATCATAAATATAGTTATCCGTTACAGGGACAGTGGAACCCGGTATAATCATGCCCATGCTGTTTCACCCCATTATGTTAATCTATATATACATGTATATAAAATAGAATGTCTGCATGTTTTCTATACAATTCTACACCGTTTGACAGATCTGGGCCAAATTTTGCATATATACCCTCTAGGACACTGCGGAAAATATAGACTATATATACACTGCTGGCCACACAAAATGCAACACCAAGGAGGAAGCATCCGATTGGCCTGAAATTCGCAGCATGCGTCGCCCGCGAGAGGACATGCAAACGATTAGCATTGCATGGCATATGCAAATCATGTGCGCCCGGCACGCCACCGAGAAGTACTATAAGAAGGGTGCAAAGAGGGCGGGGTGTGAGTACTGGAAGTGTGTTGTGCTGCCGGACCTGTGCGTGGGTAGCTTCCTGATGCCTCGTCGCAGAATACGGCAGTCATTCCAGCACGTTTCAGAGTTCGACAGAGGACGAAAAGTGGCTTATCGCGACAGCGGTTTATCTTACCGAGATATCGGCTGCCGTGTGGGACGACGTCCAGTCACAGTGAGGCGAGTATGGATTCGGTGGGTGCAGGAGGGACGGACGGACCGACGTGAGCGATTGCCGCAGTCGTGGCACACCACCGAACGAGAGGACCGGCATGTTGTGCGGCAGGCATTGACGGCTCGCACCGCCACATCACGAACGTTAGCGCAGGAATTAGGGTGTGTTGCGCAACAACCTGTGTCAGCACGTACCGTTCGACGTCGTCTGCAGGAGCGGGGACTTGTCGCACGGCGCCCCTTGCTCCGTTCACTATTGACGTTACACCACCGGCGAGTGCGGCGGTAGTGGGCCGTTGAACGCTGCACCTGGACTACGGAATGGCACGGCATTGTCTTCTCCGACGAATCCCGCTTCTGCGTGCAACACCACGATGGTCGGATCCGCGTGTGGCGGCACTGCGGCGAGAGACTGTATCTCTCGCCGCCACACGTCACCTGGCGTTATGGTTTGGGGCTCAATTGGATATGACACCCGCACCCCTCTGGTACGCATTGCCGGTACACTCAACAGCCACCGCTACATCTCCGATGTTTTGGAACCTGTAGTCCTCCCTTACCTGCAGGACCTGCCAGCGGCCACGTTTCAACAGGACAATGCGCGCCCGCACGTGGCGCGCATCGTGCAACAATTCTTCACGGCCCACCAGGTGTCACTGCTGCCGTGGCCCACCTGTTCTCCCGATATGTCGCCCATCGAACACGTCTGGTCGCTGATCGGCAACCAAGTGGCCCGGCATGCACCATCCGCGGCTACGCCTGATGAACTGTGGCAACGTGTTGAAGCAGCCTAGAACGACATACCCCAAGCCTACATCCAAAGCTTCTTTCGTTCGATGCCGCGTCGGGTAGCGGCCGTTATTGCCAGCCATGGGGGCCACACGAACTATTGATGTCTGCGTGTTCCGCTAGTCACACGGGCCTGAAAGCTCAATCGTTTCATCTTTGTATCTGTTGTTATGTGTCCAGTAAATCTGGCTTTGCTATATCGTGTCCTTCTTGGTGTTGCATTTTGGGTCGCCAGCAGTGTAGACTGTCTGTCTGCCTGTATGTATGTTCCCTATTAGCTCCAAAACCCTTAGACCGATCTGGACCAAATTTTTCGTAGCTACTCTCTAGAATACTGTGGAAAAAATTAGTTATATACAGAATGTTTGTCTTTCTGTCTGTCTGTATATATGTATGTATCAGAGTTTGGCAAAATCGTAATTTAATTAATCGGTAATGCATTACAGCGTAATGGTAATCGGAACAAGAACTTTGCGTTACCATTACATGGTAATGGTGAACTGGTAATTAGAATTACATGATAATTGTGATGACATGTAGCAGTTACCCATTATAATCTTAATGGTTAACTATATGTTGGTAATTAGGTAATAACTTATGGGTAACAATACAACGTGAATAAACCAGCAACTAGTACACCCTTACACATTGTGTAGGTTATTTGACAATTGTTCCACCCCTCGGACCTCAAATGTGTGTATGGTGGTATTGGAGATTGTACGTGTTTGACATGAGTAGTTGCCCCGTCTTCGTCGCAAGTAAAGTGATTTGAACGAAATAATGCATATGAAGTAAGTACGAATGGGATGTTTGTTTCGGTTAGAGAGTAGTACAAAAATGAAAGAAAGATCAATGCCGTTGCATCTGATCTTACTCCTCAACAAAAAACAATTCACTGAAGCACACCAAAAAAAAAAAAAAAAAAAACAGTCAGGAAATAACAAATTGTGTATTAAACGCCAATGGAAACCACTCTGAGACACTGCATCACTTGGAATGGAAGGAATGAAAGGTCTGATCGCTACAAAATATGGCAACCACAAACTGAAATACGTATACAACAGAAATAATGAGCAACTGGATCAGGGGTTCCCTAACTTTTTGAGACAGCGCCGCCCTTCCCATGTCACATTTTCCGTGCGACACCCCTGCCCTTCCCATGTCACATTTTCCGTGCGACACCCCTGTACCCGAAATTAAAAAAAAAATGCCTAAATTCAAGTTTGTGGTACTTTTTAAAGAGAAAATAGTCATTTACATTACTTGTTTGTATTCAGGCAGATTACACACAGATTACTCACTGAGGATGCTCTTCGTTCTTAACAACAGTGCACGTGAAACCGAGATCCAAGTACGTGTCATCATAATTTCTGGATTTTTCCCTCCTCGCTTGTTTAGAACTACTTGCAACTTCTCTACGCCACGTTTTTTTTATTTAAAAACTTCTTCATTGTCATAAACCAACACATACTCACATAGAAATAACTACGATCACAGTTATTAAAACACAGAGGCTCAGTTCAAACGAATGTTTATACACGCTGCATATGTTCGAATGAAAACTGCGTAGTAATGTAAGCGCCCAACAATGCGACAGCAGAACGTTGTTGCTTCACCTTGCCAAAGAATATGAACGCTTCGCGTGAAGAAGCCCAGCTCTCGTAGAGATAATGTAAGACAGGCAACAGCAGCGCCGCCGCACCACGAGAGATGACATGCTCTGCGGGAAAGCTAACATTCAGGCGAAAAAAGCGCAGGGGACGACGGGAAGCGAAGCCTATTCTTTAGACAGAACGGAAGCGAAGCTTTGATCGGCGATCGTTTCCTTGGGTCTGAGACTAAAGCAGTTCTTTTTTTCCTGAGTATCCCTCCCGTCCCTTCTTTTGGTGAAACAAATATATACAATAGCAATTAATATTATTTTAACGAAATATTAGCAGTTTTATTCTCACTCTAAGCACCAACTTTTTCAGTCTTGATATTGAATACATAGGTACCAAAATGCCTCAAAATTAATGTCATGGGAAAATAAAATTGCTTACAATTTTTTAATTCTCTTAAATTCCGAACTGGAAGCTGTTTTAAACAAAGAAACATATTGTATTTTTGTGAAAATCAAGAAATCATACTAACTCTAAAAAAAAAAAATGACACGAACTTCACAACTTCACGTAAAACATGCAAAACGAAATGTAGCTGCAGCTTAACATATTAGCGAAAAAAAAATTTGTAATAAAGTGAAGCATAAAACCCGCCCTGTCCGAACGATTTTAAATAAAAAATCCACTTTTTTGGGAAGATTTTTTTAAGCTGCAAACAACTTTTTACTTATCAAAAATGATTTAAAACAGACTTCAGAAATACAGCTTGAGGCTCCAATGATGTCAGGCGATTTCAATTTCATCAGGTACCCAGTTTCTATTTATTCTGCACATACACCATTAGGCTTTAGATCCCAAAGTAAAATGATGCAATAACTTACCTTGCATTTCCAATCATCTTGTGAATATTTTTCAATTATTGGTAAAGAAAAAAAAGGTTAAGTCAGAAAAGAAGATCAAAAAAAAAAAGACAATGCTCTTAAATTATTTCTAAAATAAAACGGATGCATATTTACTATTAAATAATTTTATTACTTCATTGATCATAGATGTTACATGTGCTGCAATTTTACACACCAATAAAGAATACAGGGCGTCAACAATAAGTATCGATAATAGATACACTGCAAAATAACATTTTCGAGAATCAGCTGGTGTTAAATTATGCATCTTTCAACACAACTAGTAATGCAAAACCATGAAATAATTTTATGATTACTCTGACTAAACACTTGTGACACATGCACTTCTTTTTCCCGTACAAATAAAGTATACATGGCGTCAATTATAAGTACAGATAATAGATACATCGTAAAGTGAAATAAAAAAAAAATCAGCTGCTGGTAGGTAAATTATGCATTTTCCAACACATTACTCTGACTAAACACTTGTGACACATGCACTTCTTTTCCCCATACAAATAAAGTACACATGTGTTCAATAATAAGTACACACAATACATGCACTGCAAAATGAAATTTAAAAAAAAATCAGCTGCTGGTAGGTAAATTATGCATTTACCAACACATTACTCTGACCAAACTCTGACTAAACACTTGTGACACATGCGCTTCTTTTCGCCATACAAATAAAGTATACATGTGTTCAATAATAAGTACACACAATACATGCACCACAAACTGAAATTAAAAAAAAATCAGCTGCTGGTAGGTAAATTATGCCTTTTCCAACACATTACTCTGACAAAACACTTGTGACACATGCACTTCTTTTTCCCGTACAAAAAAAGTACACATGGTGTCAATTATAAGTACAGATAATAGATACATCGTAAAGTGAAATAAAAAAGAAATCAGCTGCAGGTAGGTAAATTATGCATTTTCCAACACATTACTCTGACTAAACACTTGTGACACATGAGCTTCTTTCTTCCATACAAATAAAGTATACATGGCATCAATTATAAGTCCAGATAATACATACATCGCAAAAATGAAAAAAAAAAAAAAAAAAAAATCAGCTGCTGGTAGGTAAATTATGCATTTTCCAACACATTACTCTGACTAAATACTTGTGACACATGAGCTTCTTTCTTCCATACAAATAAAGTATACACGGCATCAATTATAAGTCCAGATAATACATACATCGCAAAATGAAAAAAAAAAAAAAAAATCAGCTGCTGGTAGGTAAACTATGCATTTTCCAACACATTACTCCGACCAAACGCTTGTGACACATGCACTTCTTTTTCCCGTTACAAAAAAAGTGCACATGGCATCAATTATAAGTCCAGATAATACATACATCGCAAAATGAAAAAAAAAAAAATCAGCTGCTGGTAGGTAAATTATGCCTATTCCAACACATTACTCTGACTAAACACTTGTGACACATGAGCTTCTTTCTTCCATACAAATAAAGTATACATGTGTTCAATAATAAAAGTACACACAATACATGCACCACAAATTGAAATTAAAAAAAAAATCAGCTGCTGGTAGGTAAATTATGCATTTTCCAACACATTACTCTGACTAAAAACTTGTGACACATGAGCTTCTTTCTTCCATACAAATAAAGTATACATGGCATCAATTATAAGTCCAGATAATACATACATCGCAAAATGAAAAAAAAAAAAAAAAATCAGCTGCTGGTAGGTAAATTATGCATTTTCCAACACATTACTCTGACTAAATACTTGTGACACATGAGCTTCTTTCTTCCATACAAATAAAGTATACACGGCATCAATTATAAGTCCAGATAATACATACATCGCAAAATGAAAAAAAAAAAATCAGCTGCTGGTAGGTAAATTATGCATTTTCCAACACATTACTCCGACCAAACACTTGTGACACATGCACTTCTTTTTCCCGTACAAAAAAAGTACACATGGCGTCAATAATAAGTACAGATAACAGATACATCGTAAAGTGAAAAAAAAAAAAAAAAAAAATCAGCTGCTGGTAGGTAAATTATGCATTTTCCAACACATTACTCTGACTAAACACTTGTGACACATGTGCTTCTTTTTCCCATACAAATAAAGTATACATTTGTTCAATAATAAGTACAGACAATACATACACTGCAAATTATTAGGTGTGCAACTTAATTCTCGGCCACAGGGACGACACATTAACAACAAATTATAGCAAATTGAATATGTACCTAATGGGGGAAATAATCCCCATCGTGTTGGATACATTTGAGCCATTGGTCAGGAAGCTGCCGAATGCCACTGTGGAAAAAAGAGGGCTGTTTTGAGTTGATAAAGTCATCAATACTTGTGTGTACCTTTGACAGAAGTGAAGTTCGTACCGTTCAGGTGTTGTTGCTGGGAGCGAAAGAGGTGATAATCCAACGGGGTGAAGTGTGGAGAATACGCCGGGTGGAATAATCTCCCATCCCAGGTCGGTGATTATGTTTAAAGTTGTTTTCACGATGTGAGGATGTGCGTTATGCTGAAGCAACAGGACCGAACTTCTACCCTTGCTGGTGTGTATGGCCTTTTTGCCTCCATTGCGTCACTCACACGAAAAAGTTGCTGACAATAATGCTCAGCAGTGACCGTTTTACTAGGTTTGAGCAACTCAGAGTGTAAGACACCGTGCTGTACAGCAACAACTTCCTGGCATGGATTTTGGTTTGGCGGTATTGGGGTAGGCTGACCTGGATGAACACACGATTTGCGCAGCTTAGGATTATCGTCGAGGATCCACTTCTCATCACAGGTCAAAATCTTGTGCAGGAAATCCTTCTTTTTGAATCTGGAGAGCAAGGACACAGCAACATCGTAGCGCCAAGACTTGTTTGCAGCTGTGAGTAGGTGGGCTACCCAACGGTCCTCCTTGTGAATCCATCCAAGCTTGTGCAGGCACTTTGCAATGGCTTGCCATGTTACTCAGAGTTCCTAAGCAAGTTCTATTTGTGTGCGACAGGGATTTGCACCCAACAGTTGTTCCAGTTCCTCATTGTCAACTTTCTGTGGCTGTCCCGGACGTTCTACATCACGGAGATCGAAATTTCTCTGCTTAAACTGCTGGAACGACTTCTTACACATATTGTAGGACACAGCAGCCTCACCCAAAGCAGCACAGATCATTTGCTCGGCTTCTACGGCACTATTTTCCAGCTGAAACATGAACAGGAGGTAGTGCCTCAAATGTTGCTTTCCAAACGACATTTCTTTCACCATCAACTTTTGTCCCTTCTGCCACTACAGCTGTGAGCGGTTATGGTTGCCTGGATAACTTGGATGGCACTGCAATCAGCCATTATTGCACACAGCTATTTGCATTTGCCTAAGTTTTTTTTTTTTTTTTTTTTGATTGGAGGTTTAACGACCACCGTGAGCAACTCAATGGGCTATAAGCAGTCGCCCGTCCCTAATTTAGGGTCACTGGTTCCAGGGAAGGGAGAGAGCCAGTGCCATAAGACAAACACAACATCCATGCCTGACCGGGATTCAAACCCGGACCCCTTACGGACGAATGATCAGAGGCCATCGCTTAGACCACTGCACCACCGGGGCGGCTTGCCTACGTTCTACGATCGCTTGTGGTTAGGGACCGACAATTGAGTTGCACACCTAATAACATTTTTAATTTACGCATTCTTCATTTTCCAATACAGATTTCTATGCACACAGATATCTATGGGATTCAAATAAAGTATTCTGGACAAAGACACTGAAGAAAATATTTACTTGAAACACCACCACTTAACCCTTATGAGAAGGAACAGTCAATGACCACAGTAAATTTGATATTCTCCTGGTCAAGGCTGTTTGCAGTAAATAAAACAGTTCAATATATTTTTCTCCAAAGTGAATTAAAAATGAAATTGACTTTGTCAAAATATGATTTCATATCCAACTGTGGACTTCATGAAATACAAATTTGATGGAATGTAAACACTAAGGATCTGTATAACACCCTATTATAAAAAACCTACAAAGGATGTATCCATAACCCTAGAAATACCCTAAAATAGTTTAAGCATCTGTGGCAAGAGATTTTTTTTTTTTTTTTTTTTTTTTGGTTAGCCTGTCCCCTGTGTTATCTTTATATCTTTAAAATGACTTCTTTCTTACCTTTTGAGCTTGAAATTCAGAAATTACATCATTAAAATTTGAAATAGAATTTGTCATTTTCAAAATAATGTATTGCCAATGCAGAAAGTTTTTTTTTGACAGCGTTGTTCTTAAAGATTTCAGTCTTTTCAAAAAGAAAAACAACATTCACTTGTACAGTTGCTAATTGGTAAAGTTAGAAATATTTTCAAAGTTGCCTCAACATTAGGAAATGTTCTCATATTTAGTTTACGTAAATTTTGCTAAGTGTCTATAATATTTTGAGGTTTCTGTTTAATGAGCAAACACTGCTGATATCTTTCAGCAAAATCATTATAATGCTCCTTTACAAGAAGCTTCATTTGTTTCACAGTTTATTATAAAAGAAACTTTGACTACAATATTTTCATATGAAACTTTCCTTCAGGTGAATTGTGATACCAATGCATCACAGAGAGCATAGTGACATGTCACTCCAAAATTATCTCATGGATGGAGAGAGATATACTGGAGGAGTATCTCCATCATCAAGAATTTTGTAATTTCCATTAGAAGAACAGAAAAAAAAAAACACTGAAAAAATTTTTGTTTTCGCTAAAAATAATTACAAAATATTCTCCTACTTCATGTAAAAATAATTAAAAAATATTCTCCTACAAGGGGCAAGAAATCTGGGCTTGCACCCAGGCTGCAAAGGCCCTAGGTGTGCCCCTGAATAAAGATAAAATGCTTGTTTTCAAAATAAAGTGCTAAACATGTTTTTCAATTTTTATGACAATTTTTGCATTTTTTTCAGTGGTTTTTTTCTGTTTTTCAGATCCCTACACATTTCTTTAACTTTGTATGTAACCATCAAATGAACATAATACCCAACAAGGTATTCCCACATTTTTACCTTATGAATGCTGCAGGATAACCAATTGTGGTCTACTTCACTAAGTTTGCCAACCAATTTTTTTTTATGTGTCTGTGGTGGCAAATCTCATGAAACTGTGAAGTAAACAGTTCACCAAGTTTACAGACAGTCTGTAACAATGCTTCAGTAGGATAAGTCAAACCTTTTTTGACATCATCGAATTCTTTGAAATGCAAGAACAATGAATTCTCAGTTAAGGTTTTGTCACCAATTAAATCAGCAGTGCAAACTTTACACAAAAATTTGCCTGCTACATTTTTGGCGACAAACCTTGCTACATATGCAGCTGAATTTGTTTCTAAGTTTGAAAATATCCTATCTGAAGCAATCAAACTGTTTAATGAACTGTCTGGATTGTCCACATCACTGCTGTTTATCAGCTCAGGGTTTTCAGACACATTTAATGTATGCATGGGAATTAAAATTGTGTCATCATCAGGCTCACAATTTGCCATTCCACAAGTGCTAATGATACTCTGTGCCATGATTAGCCTTACTCTTTGTTGAAAGTCATATGCAGTAGGATGGTCATTATTACCTCCTTTGCGTCTGACAACAGAAAAAAAAAACTTTCCAAGGCATCTTGGTTAAACCTGCACATTAAAATGAAAGGAACATCAATTAAAAGTGTAGGGATCATATGCAGAAAGGCAGACAAAGTAATTTTGAGGCCTAATATGCATGGAAATGAGATTTTTCTACCTTTGGTGTCAAAGGATAATGATTTCACAAATTGCAACTGTTTCTTCCAGAATTCTATGTGAGAAGAATTTTTTGTAACAGCAGACAACAAAGGCCGAGTTTTATCTTTCAAAACTCGACTGTTCAAACTGTCAAAGAGATCATTGACAGATGAACAAAAGTCAGCTGTGTGGGCGGCAGAAGAAGGTAGATAACTCAGTGCAGTCAGCAAACACAAAGCTGATGCCACTGACTGGCTTAACACCTGAGTGGCAAGCTTGACATTCATGGCACTTAGCCCATCCACCTCTACGTGCCGTCTTGATAATTTAGGAACAACTCTGTGTTTCTGCTTGGAATCAAATTCATACAAGGCAACAATATGGTCCCAGGAAGCAATTTTGCTACCTGAAAACTTAACATTGTATCTCCTGAAGTTGTTCCTTACACATTTTATCAAATGTGGAACATCACACAATGTGAAGATCTTTTGACCTTCAAATATGAAAAAGGTCTCTCCTCATTAACACCAAATTCCACACCATACAACCTTTGGTTGTTGGACCCTTGGTCACAGACAATTGCGATGGGTGTTAACCCGGAAGCAAACAATTTTCCGAGTGCTTCCAGGACTAACACCTTCAGAATTGCTGCTGGTGTGGTATCGGCTGAGAAAAAGTACCCAACAACCTGTTTCCACTTTTTGCAAAGCCCACGAACCATAATAGCAAGCACGTGTGTTGCAATACGAGGAGTATCAATAATGTGGGAACCATAATCCTCAAAACCATCTACAGAATCTTTTTTCCTATTGTACACTAAACCTTTTTTTAGCCTCATTTCATCAAATGATATAATACATTTCTTGTCATGTGGTTTCAACTTGCTGGCTACTAAACGGATGGAATCCAGCACAGCAGCTGAAAATCCTGGCTCCATTGCAATACCTGATACACATTTCAAGAGAGTTTGTTTACTTGGTAAATGTAAAAAACTCTTGAGTGTGCAATATGCTTAGGACTAGCAAGGTAGAGCTGAAGACATAAAAATTTGTCATCTAGCGACCACCTACGCCCATAGCAGGGAAACACTACCAGCAGAGATTTGACATTTGATGAATTTGAATACATTTTGAGACACTAGAGGCTGAATTATTTCCAGAACACTTTTGATACTGCACTTAATGTTCTTCTTTGCATATTTTCTCTTAAGATAATAAAGCTTAGAAGATAAAGATTTAATTTTTGCCGTTTTAGGCGTTATCATTCTATGCTGAGAAAATAACTGCCTTCTTGGCATATGCACAATATCAGGAGTGTTTGGGGCTACAGGAGTAGCCATAGGGACTGCTGGATCTGGGCTCCTGCTCACTGCAGAAACAGAAGCTGGCAAATCTTCAAAAATGTCGGCATTCTCTGATTCATGTTGCAGCTTTTTCATCATGGCCTCTCTCATACTTGGTAGGCTCAGGACCCCTGCCAGAACTGAAGTATTAGCTGAAAGAACACAAGAGATTAAAACCTCACATTTTCAATTATATGAAAAAACAACACTTTTTTTCTAAAACAAAAAATGTAACAATACTTGACTTGTACAGTACAACAGAAAGCATACATGAAGCATAAGTTGAAGAACCCATTCTACGAATACGCAAATAATGTAACACACCAGGGACAAGGGAACTGTCTTTCTTTCACACCCCTGAATAGCTTTATAAATTGCCAAACTGAACCCCAATTCTATGGGGGGGGGGATATCCTAAGTAGATTTCATGAACCCAGACCTAATGTCATGATGGTTTGGCCAAAAGTAAAAAAATCTCAGGAAATGCTACACTACAGCAAAACGACTTGAAGAAAAAGGGTCAAATAAAAACAACAAATACAGGAACAATAAAAAAATCTATATATTAATTCTATAAGTTTTTTTTTTACTGCGAGTCCTATTTTGAGAAAACGGCTGAATGTAAACAGAGGTGTTTGCAAGGCACATTAATCAAAGTTAAACATCTGGAATTCCGGGTATGAAAGATCACCCAAACCCGGAAATCTGGGTAAGACCCGGAACACAAGCAGCCCTGCGTAAAGATATGGTTGAGGTATCAAAATAAAGGTCTTACCATTTAGATGTGTTAGTCGAAGAGAAAAAATGAGATTGGGGGGCAACCGTTCGGGTTGTGGGAGGCAAAGTTCCCATGTAAAGTCTATGGGAGAAGGGTGCAGTTGACATTCGGTCGCCTGCTGTAGACTCGTGTGCTGTTGAAGGCAGAAGCATGGAGGGACTGAGATAGTCCAAAGTCTTTTCTGAGCAAACCGTTGCGCGATACAATGCTAGCAGGCATTGGTATCAAAGTTCTCATCGGAACAGCGAACACTCTCGAATACCTGATTGCGTTATGCTGTTGGACTGAATGATGTATATATACAATTTAATATTCATTCAATCCAGTTTATTCACGTAGATAAGACGTTTCCCATTATGTAAATAAACATTCCGTTGACCATTGTTAGTGAAAATATTACGGGCGACTGCTTATAGCCCATTGAGTTGCTCACAGTGGTAGTTAAACCTTCAGTCAAAAAAAAAAAAAAAAAAACACGAACCTAGACTATTGTCTGGTTGAATGAATTTGTCAATCAAATAAAGTTCACATTTGTTGTTTCATATGAGTTTATTCTCTGAAAAAACAAAACAAACAACAACGTCGATTTCGACGGGTTTCTTTTAGTTGGAGGTTTATTTGTGCTACGAACATGATGATTGCTTGCTAAGTTACCCGGATGCAGGTTTGCCTTTTCTGCACAGTGGAAAGATTAATTTTATTAGCAATTTAATCTTTGAACTAACAACACAACTTGGCTTCAGATATATGCACAAATATAAAGAAATCTCATTCAAGTTCTTTGGATATAATTTTCAGGTCTGTAAACATTGATTTAAATATTTTACTCACTGAATCATAATTTTTGAAGTAACAATGTTTACAAATTCATCGGAATCTTGTTTTTCCATACAATTTGAAGTGAAATACACAGTGCATTCAAAAAGTTCCAAGACTCCCGCTCGTAAAAACGTACAGATGGCGATATCTCTATAAAACCGGCGGAATGACGCAGCAACGACCTTCAGCCACGCGTATCATGTGATTCCAGTTATTTCTGACTACTTCTGCCTTTTATTTCTGCAAAAAAAATTTATTTCTGCAAAAGAAATTTTTTTTGCAGAAATAAAACAGTTAGGTTATATATTTTCAGTTCCACATTCATTCACTTGCACAATCAAACATTTAAAATTTACAATTAATTAAAAGATTTTTGTAGAAAGAGTTATACTCATCGGATCAGGAGACAGCGAGCGCTTTCTGCGGTACTTAACCGCCATCTTCGGGCCACTATTTCTACATGAGGGTTCCTCGTATGTGTGTAGTTTTGGAGTTGCATGCCGGGAATTGATGGGAAGGTTTGCTGCCTGTATGTGTTAGGTGATTTGTTTCCAATGTGTCGCCACTATTGGACGAGTTGGTAGGTATCAGTTGTAAGTATAATTCTAATGTGTGTCTGTATGTGTTAGGTGATTTGTTTTTAATGCGTTGCCATCGATTGGATGAGTTGGTGGGTATCAGTCGTAAGCATAATTCTTTTGTGTAGAAATTTTTGGGCTATTATTATTTGTTCGTAGAAACAGGTGCAATTTTTTTTTCTTCTTTGTTAATTTGTGTGATTTTTTGTAATGTTCTTTTTTTTGCCTTTTTTTATGGATTTTTTTATATATAAGTGATTTCCAGGCTGTGTCTAGTGTGGTGGGGACTTGTAAGTTGCATATTTTACCTTTTTTTTTTGTTCAATTATAACGCTTTCGGAAATTCTTAATTCTTTTTCGTTTGTGTGGGTGGTTAGTAATTGAATATTTTCAAAATCAGGGTATTGTTTATGTTTAACATAGTGTTGGATAAGTGCAGTTTTTTCTTCTTTTTGTTCCAGATTTTATATGTTGATGTAAGCTTTTTATTAATCTATTTTTTTGCAGCCAATGTATATGTGGTCTTCAGAACTCTGTGAAACAATAGGAATTTCATACATGCCTGCTGATTGTAGTATATTATTGTTACTTTTTTTCTTTATAATTAAGTCACCAATATTTTGAACTGAATGTCCAAAAATAATGTTGTGTTTCTTCATTAATCTTAAAAATTTTCCACTTAGTCCTCTAATAAAAGGGAAAGAACCTGAAAATTTTAGATATTATGCATGTTTTAGGTAAAAGTACGTTAAAATAATGTGTTTTGTTTAGTAATTTTTGTATCAGTTGTAATAGATGTCAAAGGTTTTTGTTGAACTTCCTGGTGTGTCCTGATATTTCTTTTTACATCAATAAAAACAGTAAGGTTTTACCCTTAAAGAAATCAACAGTAAACATGGATTCATGCGAAAGTACATATATTAAGCCAGTTAAATGTATATGGTTCCACATGTGGTTTTTCTGGAACTTAGGTTTATCCTTAATATAATTTCTTTTCTTTTGCTTTCAGGCTCATCATTATAACTGTCGAATAACATTCAGGAAAGCTATATTTTGACATGACAGCTGCAAAACCCAAAATATGAATGGATCTCTTTCTTTCCTTTGCGTAGACCTAGTACATACCAAAGGTGGCTCTATAGATCATAGGGCCACCTTTGCAATATACTGAAATGAACAGGTAGTTTAAAACTAAATTCACATAAGAAACATAATTGAATATTATTTTAATTCCCACAATTTCACATGTCTTATTGTTAGTCTAAACTGCAAAGTAACATACCTGGATTTTTAAAAATTGTAGGAATGGCAGACTTGTGGAGGAAGTGTCTTTTGTTGAAGCATAATCATGATCCTGGAAATGCAGGGAGCATACTTTATAATGGGAAATGTATAAAGAGTTTGGATATTTTGCTTCCACAGCCCTAACAGTTTTGGGACACATGTGTTCACGGCATGCCGAAATCCAGGATGAAAATCTAAGAAAGAACAATGTATTACACACTTTGTAATCAATACATTTAGAAACATACCATTTCAAATGGTATTAAGTAGTGAAAAACTATAAAAAAACAAGTTCCCTAAATATATATTGTGTCATCACACAACTGGCATTTGTGTGATGACACAATATAAATTTGGTGCTTAGGACAACAAGAAATTAAACAAGAGTAATGAGCAAAATAATTTACAGCTCAAAGTGAATTCCATAAAGAAATTTTGCTGTAATCTTAAGAAATTGCATTTTTCATATTTTTCATTACATTAGCACTTTGTTGCACATTGCATTAAAACATTGACAACTGACATGTGTTTGTTAAGCAACTAAATTTTTTTAAACACAAGTTACCTTTTTTAAATATTACATTGCACTAGCTATGCAAAACATGCAGCTAAATGTTAACAATGCTCTATTTTAGGTAAATAACCAAATAACCTACAACTTAGATAAATGAACATAATTTAAGAATAACGAACGCAATTTTTGCCAAAAATTAAAACATTATCCTGAGAAAGTAGCAAAATAAAGGAGACTCACCTACTTGACTCTTTGGGAAAAGAGAAAAACCTGCGGTCAGGGTGAGATCTGTTTTCTGATTTGCAGATTACACAAATCACATGACGATTCTTTTTCCTCCTGAAATATAAAAAGATTTCATTTGTTATTTCTAGTATTTCATTTCAATTTAATTTTTGACATCTCTAATGAATCATAATATAATACCTTAAATAATTAAATGAAAATTGTAATTTCTACATGTAGGCATAAGCTGTAACGCAGAATTTGAACTTAGCAGGCTGCACACATGTAGTAGTGTAAGCAGTGCTACCTTACTACACATGATTATGAACAAACTTTGCTTAGGGACAAGCCACACTAAAAGGATACAAATTCCACATTCACGTCTATACAAAAAAACAACAATTGTGGATACAGTTACTTGCAACTGGAATCGTAAATCACCTCTCCATTCCATAGTAGGGATAGTTGTGATTCAGTGATTAGCATTCTCCGAATTGTGGCGCGCAAGATTAATAATGCCACAGAAGGTGTACCAACCACATGACCAGTGGTAATCATGCACATGTGAAGTTTGCACATAAAATTACCTAAAGATTAATATCTCATAGTGGCTAAGCGTCATAAAAAATAAATATGTTTTCTGACCAGTGAGTCGGAGGATATTGGAACAGTGTAATAACTTGAAATAGTTTCATTCTAGTTGAGCCACTGAGTCAGTTATGTAAGATCAGAGGAAGAGTTATATGTTTGCCATTTGAGTGATGTAGCAAAGGAGCCCTTGTATAAAGAAGAGAAATTTTTGTTTAAGTGGCTAGCTACTCAAAAGTATTTTAGAAAATTCTAGAAACCCTTAAAAAGGGAAATAAAATGCTTAAATTGTAACGTGCAGCCCTTAAGGCTAAGTAGTAACTTTGTCTGAAGGTGGGTACTGGAGAAAAAAAATTTTCAGGTGCTTACTGTACATAGTATGTATTCAACATAAGTCGTATGGGAACCATGGATACAAATCTCTATGGCAGGTTACGATTTCCTGGCAAATTTACCTTACATAGTTTTCTCCTTTTTTGCTGCCATAAGGCAGTTTAAGAATTTTATTTTGTAAACTGACAAGGAATATCTCTCTCATCTTTCAAGCTATAATTATAAACATAGCATGTCTGTAGTACTCTCTAATATGCTCAGATGACTCTGTGTTCAGTTGAAATACTGCGGAAGTCTAAAACTAAAAGAATAGTTGTGTGTGATATTTTCTTTCTTTGATTGCAGGTGTAACGACCACGGCGAGCAAGCAGTTGCCTGTCTGTAATTTAGGGTAACTGGTTCCAGGGAAGAGAGATAGCCAGTGCCGTAAGACAAACACAACATACATGCCTCACCGGGATTCAAACCCGGACCCTTTCGTACGAATGATCAGAGGCTGTTGTGTGGAATAGTGTTGCCCTTCTGACTCATACGTTCAGATAACTCCCTTCTAACAGCTGAAATATTGCGTGAGGGAGTCTTAAAGAAATAATTGTGTGGGATAGTGTTGCACCTCTGACTCTGGAGTGAGCATAACAAAAAGTTACATATGAAATCCCAATATCTTATTACCTTGTGAAAGAGGTGTTTGCTATATTATTATTACTGAATGGGTATGAAATTATGTCAACTAATGTTAAGTCCAGAAATTGAATTTTCCTAAATTGTGTTACTCTTATGCTCAGGAAGGCTAAAAAGGTCATCAAACCAGAGTTAACTTTGTATTTGTTTTTTCGTTTTTTTCAACTGCCCGCCCTGAATGTTGTGTTTGCAAATAAATAAAACTACTGAAAAATTTATTTTGGCACTCATAATTTCGGAACATAGCATGTCACAGCTCTGACTGTGGCTTTGGTCTAAGGATTTGGGAACCTGGGAAAATACATATTGTATAACCATTTTGTCCTGCTATTGATCTATATTGGCCACAGAACTAATACACAGGTAAAATAAATATTGTGTAACACATAAGTTACACATGTAACACAAATACTTTAAGTACTACCAGGTGCAAGTGTGTGCAGCAACAAACAAAACCACAAACAAGAAAAAATTTAATAAGCTGTGTACACATTAAATATATTCTTTTTTTTATTGAAGGTTTAACGACCGCCGTGAGCAACTCAATGGGCTATAAGCAGTCGCCCGTCCCTAATTTAGGGTCACTGGTTCCAGGGAAGGGATAGAGCCAGTGCCCGTAAGACAAAAACAACATCCATGCCTCAACGGAATTCGAACCCGGACCCCGTTCGGACGAATGATCAGAGGCCATCGCCTAGACCACTTTGCCACCGGGGCGGCATATACATTCTTACACTTTGCTTAGTTTCCACCACAACACCAACATGGCGATTGTAGAAAAGTACCTTAAAGTAAAAAAATAAAAAAATGCCCTGCTTGATTTGGGAGGTATGAAGAGGAAGTTCTATTTCATTAAACAGCTGACACAAATTTCCAATTTTTAGTATTAACTAAAATATACTATACCTAATTTTTATTTAACCCTATTTTAGGGGTGTTTGGTTTATATGGAACCATTATAAATATTATTTTGCATTGCAGGTGCATCAGCAAGGCCACATGATCAGGGAAATCACACATGTGCAATTTGCACAGAAATACCTACAGATAACTACTTTATAGTAATACCCGGTTGCTTGCCACGAATTTCATATTAACAATATACCTTAAATGTCAAATGTGCTGAGGCCATTTTTGAATTTCAATGGGTTTTGTTCGTGTTACCCTGAAGTATTAAAAATTGTTTTCGTGGAATTCTCAGAAGCACATGAATGGGTTTCCACAAAACGTATAAGTTAGGTATGTAACCTTAGTTATATTCTTTACTTAATGGCTGTGAATCCTAAGAAAACATAATGCTGAGAATGATTCTACGTAAAGGCGGGAAAAATGATTAACCTCCATGTCAACATGCATACAATTGAACAATGTAAGGCTCAAAATGTTTCCTTTAATAACACTTAAAAAGGAATGGGAAAAAAACCCGTAATTACTCACCTAGTAGATTTATCATTTTCTTCCATCAAAGACATGTCTTGCTTGATACAGACTACCAAAATAAAATTGTAAGTCCACTTGAACAATTGCAGATCACTGAAACGACTATAGCATATATCGCAGAGCTAGAAGAGAGAATTGAAGAAAGTCAACAAACACAAACGCGCATGCTCAGTCCAACTCAGTCTGCTCCGGCATCAGCCTGTATGTTGGCTTCTGTGCACTGCATGTTTTCCCTAAAGATACGGCTGCGCTAGTTACGTCTCGCTGAGCCTTAACTTCTTCTCGTTAGATATTCTTTGACCTTGCTTAGCTCAGTCCATTTTCAGACTGCAGGGAGAGCGAGATCCGCACAACGTCACGCCAAGTTTTCAAAGAGCATTGCAGTCCGGAACTCAGATGAAGGGAGCGCTTTCACAACAAGAAAAATGACGTGTTTTCTTTGTTCTTTAACATTCTTTTTTACAATTCATTCTTTAAAATAAGTACATGTCTTGAAAATTTGCACGTTGCGTTTCACAATAAATTATAAGCTTTAGTTTTTCCTTATAGTAGCGACGCCCTAGACCAAGACCGGCGACGCGCTGGGGCGTCCACAGATTGGGAACCTCTGAACTGGATCATCACAAAGTCAAGAAATGACAAATCCTCATTGTAAAGTAGAAGTAGAATATCTAGGAGGCTTGTCGCAAAACAAGGTAGGATTTTCCTATTCCCTAATCCCTATAGTTTGTTTGTGGTCTTTTTCTTCATACGTAAGGTTTGCTTTTCAAACAACCCTCTTTTCAAACATTTCATCCGAAAATCTATTAGCTTTGCAGTAATTCGTAATAATAGAGTATGAGAACAACCGTTCGACTGGCGCTGAGGAGGGAAAAGGGGTACTATACTGCACAAACAGATGTTTTACCTCTTTATAATTACGTAACACACGTAAATCTCCTGGTTCTTCGAGGCTCAAATGTGTTCAGCTTTCCTTGTTGGATGTTTGTTTTCACTGCCATCTTCAGAATTGGAATCAATATAGAAAAAATCATCTTTGACTTGGCGTCTGGTAGAAGGTGCATCCATGAGATGTAGCGATTTAATTTCCTTTGACAATTTATTCATGAGCAATGTTTTCATTTTGTTATAATAGGAATTAGGAATACAAGATGGTCATTTAAATTGGTTAAACTCAGAGTGACATAAAGCTGCTGCTGCAGTCTTTTCCGCCTGGGGAGATGACAGTGTGAAGTATTCCTTAAACTTTCGTTCTAGACCTTCCAAATAAGCTTCGGCTAATG
Organism: Macrothele yani; assembly: GCA_039090855.1. Lineage (NCBI taxonomy): Eukaryota > Metazoa > Arthropoda > Arachnida > Araneae > Macrothelidae > Macrothele > Macrothele yani. The sequence continues at coordinate 142,693,839 of CM077001.1, forward strand.
GTCGGCAATATACGTAAGGTCTCCAGTCAATAACGTTTGTAATTTGTGCAATTTGTGCTTTGATAACAAAGTTGGAAGTAGGAAGTCAAAATACATGTCATTTTCACCCAGAGGCGGATTCAAGATTTTCGTTAAGGAGGGGGGGGGGGGCAAGTTTCGGGGACAACCGGGGACCTTTCTGATATTTTCCCGCAAAATGAAAAAGCGTTCTTAGTATGTCTATAAATTCTTCCAATTAATTTTTTTTTTGATTGGAGGTTTAACGACCACCGTGAGCAACTCAATGGGCTAAAAGCAGTCGCCCGTCCCTAATTTAGGGTCACTGGTTCCAGGGAAGGGAGAGAGCCAGTGCCGTAAGACAAACACAACATCCATGCCTGACCGGGATTCGAACCCGGACCCCTTACGGACGAATGATCAGAGACCAACGCCTTAGAACACTGCGCCACCGGGGCGGCCTCCAATTAATTAACGAAAAGTAACATACTTTTAAGTCATACTTTCGTTCACGAAAAAATATTCAATTTGTTATTAAAACCAAACAAATGAAGCTTTTCTTTGGTTCTTGAGGCCTCTGAGGTGTATTTAGTATATAACGTACAATTTTGCCCTCGCCGGACATCGAATCCGAGTCCCCCTCACTCCGGAGTAAGTAGCTCTCCCAACTAAGCTACGCGGGCATGTGCCCTCACTGCTATCTGCCTTTATCTCATGTGTGTTCTGCGGTGCAGGCACGCCACAAGTACATTTAACATATTCTTCCATATAACTGAAGTCTTTATCTCTCAGTACACTCTGTAAGTCCAATGCTTTATGCAACGTAGCTGACTTGTCTTTTATGCGTAGAATTTGTTTCATAGCATCGTATAAACTATTCCACCGTGTTTCACCAGAGTGACCTGAAACAGCTTGGATAATTTCTACAGATTTCGGGCGATTTGTAGCTCTCCACAAGGTATTACACCTTTTCATCACTTGTTGATGTATTTTGGAAAGATCGATATTGCGGTCTTCTAGTACTTTATGAGTATCTGTAGTTGCCCATAAATTGAGTGTATGTGACGCACATCTGGAATGCAAGGGTAACCATTCCCCAAAATGTATACGTGTAGCCGGAAAATGCTCATCATCATCATCGTTAGGTGAGGCTGAGGCAGCGTCCGTATCATAATCGGAACTATATACCTGAACTGCTTTCCAAGTCAAAATCCACATCATCCTTGCAATGCTTGCTGCTCGAATCCCGAATATTTGAAATTTTTTAACGGAATTGCTTCCATTGTCAGTAATTGCAGCCACTACTTTAGAAGAATCCAATCCAAACGTTTTGTATGTCTGAAGAAGCATTACATATATTATAACGAAGTGAATTTCTCTGTCAATTTTTATCCGCGCCGGGGTTCGAACCCGGGTCCACTCATTTCGGAATAAGTTGCTCTACCAATTAAGCTACGCGGACATTGATTCTAATTGCTATCTGCCTTTATGTCGCGTGCGTCCTTCTGGCAGGTACGTCACATCTCCCCTTATTTTTCTTTTCGAAGTGCTGCTCATATTTTTCCTATCTCGCGGTGTGGAAATAACATCACACCAATGCGAGATTTTGAACGGTCGGGTCATCCGGATAGTTCGGGCGCCATTATAACGAAGTGAATTTCTCTGTCATTTTTATCCGTGCCGGGGTTCGAACCCGGGTCCACTCATTCCGGAATAAGTTGCTCTACCAATTAAGCTACGCGGACGATCATTCTGATTCCTATCTGCCTTTATGTCGCGTGCGTCCTTCTGGCAGGTACGTCACATCTCCTGGTACGTTACAATATATATTCTATCATTACTATGCGTTCCTTTAAATCTTTGACCAGCAAAAGCTCTGGAAACTCTTTGTAATGAATGTCTGTGATTCAATCCAGTGTACCGTCACGCCCAAGAAACTTCTGTATCGTTCTGACCAGATATCTACTGTTGTGCAAACGAATTCGGTGTTTTCTAACTCTTGTTTTACGTTTGCCACTTGGTGTTTTCGAACTCTTGTTTTATGTTTGTTATAATAATAATCAGAAAGTTTGCGGCCAAGTGATTTGCAACTCATTATTTTCAGTTGTTTGGTATCACCATTCAGCTTTTCGATTATTTTGTGGAAATAGACGTTGTCAGTGTATCTAAGGGATATCATGGAATCTACAAAATATGTAAGTACATCCCTGTCGAACTCTTCTTGCGAATAATATTTTATTTCGAATACTTTATGATGTGATTCTCCTCATATGCTGGTGGTTCTTCGTGGTTTCTTCACTTCTTTCAAATACTCATGGTAATTCAAATTTTACAACGCATTTGAAGAGGAAACACGAAGATCCTTTTACTTCGATGTTACATTTACACCTCCTTGATCCTTTTACTTTGATGTTGCATTTGGTACACTTTGCTACAACTTTGTCTCCACCACATTTATTCTCCACTATTTCAAAAAAACGACCATCTAATATACAACTAGGATATTTACTCACAGCTTTTGTGATATCAGCTAATGATCCCGTGTGGCTGCCACCGGTTGATAGATTGCTACAACCCGTTGCCCAAATACTCATTTCGTCCATCTCCAGTTCACTGCCCAAAATAATTACCCCACTATAGCCCCAAGCACATATTTGCACTACACTCACAGTTCAGCAACACAGGGTGCACTGCCGAATATTACAGAAATTTGCGAACTCTTGACATTTTTGCCGTACTTTTCAAGTGTTGTTGTCCATTACTTGTCCGATACGAACACTGGACTAGCGAACGACTGACTCGATCCTTTATATATGCTTCACGACAGGACACTGAACCTTCTGGAATAATCTCGATTTGCATAAAGCTGCTCTCCAACTTCCCACTGCGCTATCATTTTGGAACATTCTACAATCGTCTGCCGCTTCTAGAACATTCCGTACGACACTTCGGTCTCTGTCTGCTATGTTAAATGGCCGAATTTTCTGTACATAGCTTTTGGCACACGTATAAACTATTAATACGTAATTATTATTTGCATATTGTGTAATTTCATTACCAAATAATTCGATTGCGTTTGAATGGCATTATTAAATAATTGAATTATATCCTGTTCATTGTAATGCATTACAGATTAATTCCTATTACCTTGTGCAAACCACACTTGGGATTACCTTGTAATGCATTACCTGTTACTGCATTACCTTGTAATGCATCACACATTAATTGCAATTTGTACTTCCATTACTTTGCAATGCATACCTGCCCAACTCTGCTATGCACCCTTGGGGATTACTGGCAAATGAATGCAGCCGGCTTGCCATTCGTCTGCTGCATATGGCTAAGGGACAAAGTGCGACTTGGGTGGCCCGACTTTACAGGGAACCAGCTATGCATTCGCTTCCCCAAACACCAGACTAAATGGCCGGCAGGATCGGGATTTGGACACCCGTCAGGCATGTCCGCTTCCCACGCAACGCATAGCGACTTAACCAACTGCCCTATGCTGGTGGTGTGCTTATACTGAGACCTGTAAATTGATGGGTGGGCACTGGTTCTTCCTTTCTCAGCTGCAGTGGGGCCGAGCTTTCTGCTAATCGACGACAACGCGAGACTCCATCTAGCTTGGCGGATGAATTAGAGGAATGAGATAGTGCCATGCCTAAGGACTAGGCGGTACTATCCTCCGATTTTTATCTTCCATAGCGTGTGTAGGACGCATGTCGCCAGTCGCAATACCATCTGCGTAACTTTCTGCAGCTGAAATCCGTTCTACGTCAGGAATGAGTATCTTTGTCAGAGCATTGCCCAAATCAACGCATTTTGGGAGCAACGTCCCTAGGGAAAGTCATACGCCCTATGAAGTGTATGTGTTGTCTTTCAGCTTTTATAAAATCTGTTTTCCAAAATTTTATGCTTTTCACTATCCGCTACAAAGAAATTAGTACAGTATTCATTCCCTCGACATGGATACACACACATACATGGATTTGACTACGCCACCGGTGTAAGATACAAGTATTACTAGAATGTCGTCTTCCACTTTTTGCTTGCTCTGAATGCATCGTCTTAAATTGCTTATCAAAATTTTGCATTTTTACTTACGAAAATAGTACCCCACAGAGCACAATCACATCTAATAGACGTCCATTTTGCGTTCACCACGTTACGTATGGAACTTTCGTGGACATCCATGAAAGTCCAGATTACGTCTATTAAACGTAATCGGGAGAACCAATGGCTGTCCAATGTCTTACCAGATTACGTTTAATCTACGTAATCTGGATGTACCTATACACGCTAAATGGATGCTCAATGGACGTGAGTCTAGATACGTCCATCACACGCCATGTGTGCTACACTGTAAAAAAATAATAAGTGGCGTAAATTCACCCGTACCTATCGAACACTGCGCAACATTTCTCACTCGCTCCAACGTGATTTGAACCAGGGACCTTGCAATTGTGGAGCGGGTGTCTTACCACGTAGCCACAAATTCCTGTGAACACCACTCGCGTGCAAGGTACAACACTAATTTCACGATGCATATTTATTTAATTGTTATTAATGTGGGTGAGTTAGTCATTTTATTTTCTGTTGGGCCTTTTTATTTTTCTGAATACGTTTGTAATATTTTTTTTTTCTGTAGGAGGATTTATTACAAATTACGTATTTTTTTCACCGTGATTTTTCTTTTCTTTTTGAAATAACAGAATGCGTTGGAACTCGAGATCTTTTTAAATTGACAATGACTTCCATTATCTTTAACAAAAGGGCGAATGCGCTGCTTTATAGTATTTCATAAAGCTCCTAAGTATGAAATTTACTCATACAACTAATTTAGTAGTTAATCAAACCTCAAGTATTCCCACAAATTGATCCTGTTACCGGATTTTTTTACATCATGTGGATACGGAAAAAGTAATAACACGAATTTTCCGTTAATATATGAAAATAATTGCTGAAACGTTCCTGAAATTTCAGAATTGTCCGTAAACACCTCTTAGTAACGACAGTTTACTGTAAATATAAGAAAGGAATTGCACAAAGTTTTCTGAAAATTCAGAATTTTCTTGGTGTGAAATTTAGCCCCCCCCCCCTCATTTTACGGAAAAGGTTGCATCAGAAATATGCTTCGTTAATTTAAGAAAGGAATCACAAAAAATGGTTCATGAATTTCAGAAACTTTTTTACAATATACATACATGAGTACTAAAAATCTTGATATTTATAGATTACACCACCAGAGCTGCAACCAATTGTATCACCTTGATAATGTATGAAATTCTTATAAGATTTCAATTCGTTAGAAGTCTGTAATCAGAGCACTTGGCAGAATAGCTTCCTGCCAACTTTAAACACGACCACAAATACACTTAGAAAAACAAAAATGAACAACAACAACAATAAAAATTACACCTGGCTTAGTGCTAATAAGTGAGCAACTTCAAACTATTATTAACTTCAAACTTCTATTCCGCTTGGCTCAATGGTCTCGTACTTTATTGATATTTAAGGTGCGCATGCGCGAATAGCTCCACAATTTATCCATAAAGGATGTCCAAATGTGGCAGCTCCAGAATTCGTCCGTCATAAGGACATCCACTGGACATCTATACGTGAAGTCTAATGGATGTTTATACATTGATAGACGTCCACTGGACAGCTATATTTTATCTATGACGTCTACTGGTGGATGTAATATAGACGTGCATTAGGCGTCGCTGGTTGTGTGGGACTATGCTTGAACAATTTAAAGGAAAATTTCGTTTTTATTCATGTAAATCAAATTTTGACGTCGTGCCACGTAGACACAATACCTACCTCCAGAGGCGACTTTAGATCTTTTGGGGCCCTTGGTGCTAAATAGTTCAGGGGACCCCTCCCCCTTCTTATCCCGTCAGAAATTTTCATCCGTCAGATTAACAAAAAAAAAGGGGGGGGTGTCAAGAAAAAGGTTTTTACGCTTTTTAAAATGCCATTATATCTTCATATTATTAGAACGGTCTGTAAGAAACAGTGCTAGTATAATAATTTTGTTTGCCCATGCACATCGAACTTTTTGATTTTTGAGATATTTCAAAAATTATTTTTGCGGCTAATAGGAAATCAATGGATATTAAGTTTGACACTTTAAATACCCGTATCCCATTTATATCTGCACTGCAGTTATCAGAAACAGAAGCATACGAATTAAATGCGAAAGCTCCGGTTTGAAAATGAAAAAGTAGGAACTGCAGTTTTTGAGTAAGAGTATCGTTGAAGCTTTTTATTGCTTTTTCAAAAGCTAGTTTTAAGTCGATTTAAGGAACAGAAAAGGTGAGAATACTTGATAATTAATTATCAGTATTAAACCAGGGAGCAGAAAGTAATGACAAAATGTTGTTGCAGTACAATATAAATTACTTTTAACATTATTAAATAAGGTAGATAGTATTATATTCTCAAATTTCTTTACTTTTTCAGCCTAAATATTAATAATTCTTGGGGCCGAGAAAGAACTTGATTGTCCTAAGAAGAATTATCCTATGAAGAATATTTCTGTCTTCATTGATTATCCTACCACGAAGGGACAAAAACAATTAACAGCAAACACCCCCGATCATCAGGAAAGTTTTTACAAGCACTCCTCATCTCGCAACTCGGGGTGGGGGGTGGGGGGGTGCGAAGGTTTTAACAGAGATGTGTTCCCATGGCTGGAAGTAGCATGAAAGTAATTTATAGCACAGCAGTTCAGTTAAGAATTCGCCTTAAACAATGAAAAGTGTGGGTAACGTGAATACCTCCTTTAACTACCACTAAAAGGGACTGAAAATTATTTTAATCGTTCCTTTCAAAATAAGTAAATCGATAAGAACTCGAAAATTCGGTATATCAGCAGCAGCAAGAAAAAATATGTTATTATTAATACTGTATGAGAAAGTAAAATATCAATTGACAATACAAAGTAGTCGCTTTAAAGATTGATTTGCTTCGGTCCGTAAAAACCAAAACAAAATTGAAAATCGAATTATATGTTTTCGGGGCCCCTCAAACAGTGAGGCCCTAGGTGCGCGACTAGTGCGCCTAGCCTGAAATCCGCTCCTGCCTACCTCCTCCTTAACTCCCTTCCTTTAAACCAGCCACTTTGACTTGCACTCCTCTCCTAAGATGCGTCGCATAAATATAGAGACAGTCGACTTTGCGCCGTGAACGCAATGCGAATATAGGTAGGAAGCTGAAGTGGTCCCTAATTAGACATAACCTTACAACAAACGTTTCGATCCGTCGAGATGACCGGATTGTGTGAAAAGAACACCACAAAGTGAAATAGTGTAATTTTAAGTGTCTCATGAATATAAGGACAACTATGTAAAGTAGCCACATGCAAATGAGATGTACAAATTAGCATGTTGTACGCACGCGCATGGGCCGTAATTCGGTCCAGCCTACAAAAGACAGCGGACCTGCCGTCAGACATTCATTTTCCGAAATGCCACGCAACAGTCAACTTTCTGGTGAGGAGGTGCACAAGATTTGGAGACTGAGAGGAAATGGATTGCCTGTAGCGAAAATTTGTAAAGCCGTGGGGAGGAGTAGGGCAATTATTTACAATCCTTTATCGAAACGCGGTGCGTTAACTGCCAGAAAACTGCCTGGAAGGCCTCGAATAAGAACCAAACGAGATGATCGTGCCATCATGCGTTTAGTTTCATCCAAAGGTTATCACTACGTCAAGTTTCTCGGACTGTTCGTGTTGCCGTCACAAAGAACGCAGTTCATCGACGAATCAAGGAAAGTCGCAACATTCTGCTCCGTAAAATGCGCCGTCTGCCACACCTCACGCGGCGCCACAAGGAAGCTAGATTGTTATGGGCAAGCAGCACATGCACTGGACGGACGAGAGGATCACAACTATTTTCTCCGATGAGAAAAAGTTCAACCTGGAAGGCCCTGACGGTTGGAACTGCTATTGGCAGGATTTACGAAGCGAGCCACGCACCTTCTTCAGCAGACAGAAAGGAGGAGGATCTGTGATGGTCTGGGGTGCTTTGGCGTTCAATGGGACAACGTATATCGCTTTTCTGCAAGGCAGGCAAAATTCCGACACGTATCAGGACATACTCAGCAGCCACCTTCTACCATTTGCCGAAACTCTAGCGGGTGTTGATTATCTGTTCCAGTAAGACAATGCCTCTATCCATCGGCCTGCATCAACGAAAAGCTGGTTTAACACTCATCATGTGACCGTAATGGATTGGCCAGCACTCAGTCCAGATCTGAACCCTATCGAGAACCTCTGGGGTATCCTAGCTCGTGATGTGTATGCGAATGGACGGCAGCTCTCAAGTGTGGTGGCACTGAAAAGAGCAGATTGAACGAAGCTGGTACGCACTCCGTCCAGAGCACGTACTTCACTTGGTGGACAGCATGCCCAATCGGGTTTTCAGTGTAATTCGGAACAACGGCTCCACTATTCGTACCGGAGGTGCTCATAACTAGTAAGTCTTTATATTTTTGAGGCAGCGTATTTCTGTTTTTTTCTTGTACTTGGCGTTGGAATTGTTATGTTTCCGTCAAACTATTGTGCAGATGCGTGTCTTATGCTATTTTTGCTATAAATATGAGGTGTACATTTCAACTTGTTGTTTCTTTTTTATTCGAGAATTTGTTCTGTCTCTATATTTATGTGACGCACTATACAAAGCAATCCTCGGCCGCTTCCTGTACTTTCACTGTCCCAGAACAGTCTTAATAGCGCTAGTGTAACTTTACACTCTGTGTCGTACTATAGAGGTGAAACACGTGCGAAGACTACAAATCTTCAGCGATATATTTCGTCGGTGTAGATTACTCAGTGTCGGTGTAAGTACTCCGGAGCGAGGAGACGCGATTTCGATCTTCGTCACCGCCAAATTTTGTTTTCACAACTCCACTTTCCTTGTTGGAATCCCTTATTTTGTAAAGAAAACAAACTGAGCAATTAGTAGTGACCTCCTCAGTGAATTCTTGTCCACTCAGCTCATTAGCTCCTTGGCCATACAAATATGAAAAAGAGGCTTAAACTAAGCAATTGGAGTGTGGAGAACAACTGAATTTTCATGGCCCTGCGGATGCTATTTTGATAACCCTTCTACTGAGATGTAAACAACGCACATTCTAGGGAGAAATACGTAGGGCTACATGATATAAAACCCAAGATTTATTACTTGGAAAAGTCCAGAATATATTTTAAAGTTAAATATATTGAAGAAAAAGGCAGATTTTGAACTGGGTGGGCGGCAGGGTTGGCTCGCACCCCTTGGTGACGTCCCTGTGTTAACGTGAATTGCATAGTTTGCTTGTGTCGTATATTCTAATTTAACTTTCATTTTTAGTTCCTTTTCCTATGTAAATTTGAGCTTGTTCTCTTTTACACTTTCCAAACTTAACTTGATATCTTCTCTCTCACATGAATGAGGTTTGGCAACACACCTGAGGTCAGTACGTAAGTGACGTATGCATGTTGATAAGAACCAGAAATGATATGTATTTATATTGCGACGTAGTTTTTTGTGTGTGGCAATGTTGAATCTTCGCTGGGCGTATTACGTTTGTGAATTTACATTGTTATTGGCGTCTGCATAACTATGTTGTATAGGTGTGAGTGATATACTATTGATTGATTAATAGTGTTGGATTAACGACTTTGGAATATACTATGCTTTCTTGAAGAAGGTTAGTATAAGTACCAACCCTTGACATTAATTAGAGTGAACGCCTGTTTCATTATTGGTGAACTTGACATTTAGCACATGTAGTGTTTAGCTAGTTAGGAATAATTAGGAATAAACATACACTACATACTTCTCGCCAGTGTTTTACATTATAAGTAAACTAGCCCTGTAAACGTGTTCGAATTGAATAAAATGCCTTTTTTTCACGCCATTTCCACATTTTCCTTAACTTTTGGATATGAGTGTTTGAATTTATTGAATATTCTGCCATTCACCACATCAATACCATACGTGACAGAGTTCAACACAACCCACCCCCTCTCCCAAACAACATTTTCTTTTTCAGATATAACTACCTCCATGAGCAATTAGATTAGAAGTTCCTTGTTCCTAATTATATATCTGCATAAAAAACAAGTTTTTGTTACAAAGAACAGGAGTGCCCAATTTGGTGTAGTATTGGAACAAAAATTCCCATTCGTTCCTAATAATATATACATGTATACATACAGGATGTTTCAGCTAAGCGTGTACAAACTTCTGGGAGGAGTAGGTTGCACAAAAACAAATTGGAATCACATAGCATTTGCAGGGTCGGAAACGCCATCTTCATGTGCTAGTGTACAGAGACGACGAGAAATGTAAGAGCAGCACATAAGAGAACAAAATGCGTTTTATTACTCACAAGACATTTGCGAAATGCATTGAGGTTACAGAAGGTGTTCAACGTTGCGACCATGAGGTGTAACACAAGCTTGACATCGTCGGCGCATGGAATCATGTACATTTTGGAAAATTCCTGGAGTGTCTCGGACTTCCGAAGCAGCAACAGAAATGCGTGCTACAAGGTCCTCATCACTTTCAACGGGGTGTCGTACACCAGTCCTTTGATGTAACCCCAGAAGAAGTAATCAAGGCATGTTAAGTCCGGTGATCTTGCAGGCCAATGAACGGGACCACCACGCCCGATCCACTGATGTCCAAATGTCATGATTAAGTGGTGACGAACGTCATTGCTGAAATGGACGGGGGCCCCATCGTGTTGGAACCACATTGCGCGGCGCAGCGACTGAGGGACTTGTTGTTCGTTCAATAGCTCTGGCAAGACGTCCTCCAGAAATATCCGGTAACTTTTTCCGTCCTGACAAGGAGGCGTGAGGTATGGGCCAATTAAGTGGTCCCCGACAATGCCGGCCCAAACATTAACAGTAAAACGGGTTTGTGCTGCATGTGGTCGTACAGCATGGGGGTTCTCCAGTACCCATAAATGCGTGTTATGTGCATTGAAGCAACCTTTCCGTGTAAAGTACGCTTCGTTTGTGAACAGCACAGAAGCAGGAAATTGGGGTTATGCCGCAGTCTGCTGCACCATTGCGCAAATGCAATGCGCTGAGGGTAATTCTCAGAGCTTAGTGTCTGAACGTGCTGCACATGATATGGATGCAATTGGTCTTTGTGCAGAACCCTCCATACGGTGGATTGGAACAGACCAAGCCGATGGGCAATTGCTCGTGTGTTGGCACTTGGAGTGTTTGCCGCATGACTTAACACATTCTCTTCGATGGCAGGAGTGTGTACCCATCGTTCCCGACAATTGGCAGGCCCCTGGAAAAAACCAGTATCGCATAACCTCTGATGCAGCCGTGCAAACACTTGGTGATTTGGCACTCGTCTCATCAGGTACCATTCCTGGTACAGTCGCATGGCGGCTCGTTCGCTGCAGTCCGCTGCTACAAATGCGAGGTGCATATAAGCCATTTCCGCGTTCGTGAACTCAGCCATAAAGAAAAAAAAACTTTACGATCCTGAAAGCCATCCTGGATATCCTTTATGGTATCCTGAAAGAATGTATGAGCAGTCTTGCGGTTGAACAACGCCTTCTACCGCATAACGATTGCGTTTCCGACCCGGCATTGCTATGTGATTCCGTTTGTCTTTGTGCAACCTACCCCTCCCAGAAGTTTGTACACGCTTAGCTGAAGCACCCTGTATATACATGTCATTATCATCATTAGCAGCAGCAGCACCAAACATTATCAATCCACTGCTGGATGAAGGTCTCCCAAAATTTCTTCCACAATTGCCTGTCTTGGGCCTGTCTCCTCCATGTCACTCCAGCATACTTTCGAATTTCATCCATCCATCTCTCATGGGGTTCTTCTTCTGGGTCTTTTCCTGTCCCTCAGAATCCAGTCTAAAATTTCGGTTGTCCATCGGTGGTCCCTTCTTCTGGCAACATGTCCAGTCCATTGCCATTTCAGTGATTTCACTCTGGTCATGATGTCGTTCACTCCTATCATTTTCTTTATCCACAAGTTCCTCTTCTTATCTTTCCTGGTTACACCAAGCATGCACCTCTCCATGGTTCTTTGAGTTGTCTGCAGTCTTTGTATGTCTTCTTTAGCTAAGGTCCATGTCTCTGCTCCATTCGTAAGCACTGGCAGGATGCATTGATTAAACACTTTTCTTTTGAGACATAATGCTCTTAAAAAATGCAGTTTCTTCCAAAAGCTCTCCATCCAAGTTTTATACGCCGATTAATTCCTTCATCAATGTGACACCTCACTTGATATTTGCTGCCCAAGATAAATGTAGGAATCGGTTGTCTCAAGCTTTTCTCCATCAATCGATAAATCTTCATTTCTTGTAAAAACATTGTACATCACTTTTGTCTTCTGAAAGTTCATTTCTAATCCCACTTCTTTACTCTTGTCAGCAAGTTCCTGCAGTATACTCTGCAGCTCTGAAGGGGTAGTTGCAAAGATGGCTACGTCATCAGCAAAACGAAGGTGAGTTAAGTAATCTCTATTAATCGTTATCCCTTTGTTTTACCAGTTCAGTGATTGAAAGACATTTTGCAATGTGGTGTTAAAGAGCTTGGGAGATATGGTGTCACCTTGTCTCACTCCCTTTCCAATTCTTATTTGTGCTGTATCCTCAAATATCCGAACCTTTGCACTTGCATTTTCATAGATGTTATTAATAATGCTAATGTACGCATTTTCAATACCACAGGATTTCAAAGCCATTGTTACTGTTGATGGTTTCACGGAATCGAAGGCCTTTTCATAGTCAATAAAAGCCATGCATAATGTGAGTTCATATTCTCTTGTTCTTTCAATTAGTTGTCTCAATACAAGGATATGATCTATAGTGCTGTAGCAACTCCTGAATCCAGCTTGTTCTCTTGGTTGGGCAATGTGTGGTGTTACCTACAAGCGATGTGAAAGAACCTTAGTCAAGATTTTATAAACCACTGATAGGAGGCTGATGGGCCTGTAGTTCCTGAGATCCTCAACGTCACCTTTTTTATGGAGCAGGATCATTGTAGAATTTTCCCAATCCTCAGGAATCTTCCCTTCATTAAGACATCTGGTGAAAACTTGGGCGAGTGTAGTTTCAATTTCTCATCTTGCTTCTTGTATAATGTCCACGGTAATTCCATTTTCTCCTGGATCCCTTCCCAGTTTCATGTTCTTAATTGCATATGTAACTTCTGCAGGGAGGATTGGAGGGATTTTGGCACTGGTACCTGTCGTAATGTCTGGAATAGATGTATCATCCCTTTCATATAGTTTTGAATAGAAATCTTTCACCCTTGTCAAAATTTCGCTTCTATTTCTTGTTACAGTACCATCTTCTTTTCTCAGAGCCATAATCTGTTTTTTTCCCTTACTGAGATGTCCTTTTGCTCTGTTCAGGCTCTGGTTTTTTCAATTGCTTTCCTCACTGGTTCACAATTGAAATTCCTTATGTCATCAGTGATACGTTTTCGCACTATCTTGCGTAGCTCTATATATTCTACGTTGGAAGCTGCGTCTTTATTTGTCCTCATCTCCCTTCTCTTTTGCATCAACACTTTTGTTTTTCTTAAAATTTTCTTCATATCTAACTTGTTCTTAGTACCACCTATTTTTGTTGCTGTTTCCATAAGAGCCTTGATGAGTTCTCTGTTAACTTCAGAAATATCCACTTCTTCAGATGTCCGGCCTTTTAAAGCAGAGAATATGTTCCTCACTTCCAACTTGAAGGTACTATGGTGTTTTTTAAGGTTGGTTTTGTCAATACATTTTGTTTGGCTTATGAGCTTGCCACGTTTGAATTTAGTGTTGAGGTGCATCTTACATCTCACCAATCTATGGTCACTACCTGTGTTGAACTTGTTCAGCACACGGCAGTCTTCGATGACGAATTTTTTGTTACACATAATAAAATCAATTTCACTTGTCGTCCCATGCAAATGTCCCCATGTCCATTTCCTGTGTGGTTTTTTCTTGAAAAAGGAGTTCATGATGAAAAACCTTTCTGCTTCTACAAATTCTACGAGAGTATTTCTACGTTGATTTCTGTTCCCGTAACCGAATTTATCAACCAAAGTTTCATTCTGTTGCTGTTGCCCTACTTTTGCATTGAAATCACCCATAATGATCTTCAAGTGCTGTTTACCTTTGTTATTTAGATTCAGAATTTCTTCGTAAAATTCTTCAATTTCTTCTTCAGGGTGACTTGTGCTGGGTGCATAAGCTTGAATAATCTGGGCCTGGTATCTTCTCGAGAGTTGGATAACGAGTCGTGCGAAGCCTTGAATCAGAAGATGTGGAGCGTCCATTGTAAGTAGCCAAGGTCAGCATCAAATAGCAGCCTAGTCTGGTCCTCCGGTGATTCTTAGCACTCTCTGCTTTCATGTCGCACTGGCCAGGTACATGCCAGCTGCGGGAGACTGAGGGCCAAGATTTTAGTTGTGGAGTCATTTTGGAAGGGTTTGACTATAACTCACCACGCTGGACAAGCGGGTTGGTGAGTGTGGGACAGCATTTCCTCTAATACCGATGGTATAGTTATACCGCTACTGGCAGTCGTTAGAGCCACTTCAGTGGGAACAGGATGCACCACGAGAAGGCGGGATTGACATTTGTCAAGGAGAGGCGATATGTTGCGCATCACCTGATCTTGCATCCCATATACATGTATATATATATATACATTGGATTACAAGGGACAGGAAAAGACCCAGAAGACCACGTGGGAGATGGGTGGATGAAATCCGAAAGTATGAGGTAGTGACTTGGAGGAGACTGGCACAAGACAGACCGTTGTGGAGGAAACTTGGGGAGACCTTCGTCCAGCAGTGGATTGATAATGGTTGACAATGATGATGATGATGATGATATATATATATATATATATACATGTATATATACGTACGTTTATCTTGGACAGCAGATATCCAGTGAGGGTCACATTGATGAAGAAATTAATCGGCGTACAAAACTTGCCTGGAGAGCTTTGGGAAGAAACAGCATAATTTTCAAGAGCAATATGCCATTATGTCTTAAAAGAAAAGTGTTTGATCAATGCATCCTTTCAGTACTTACGTATGGTGCAGAAACGTGGACATTAACTAAAAGAGACATACAAAGGCTGCAGACAACTCAAAGCAGCATGGATAGGTGCATGATTGGTGTAACCAGGAGAGACAAGAAGAGGAACTCGTGGATCCGGAAAATGACAAGAGTGGAAGACATCATGATCAGAGTTAAATCCCTGAAATGGCAATGGGTTGGATATACTGCCAGAAGGACAGACCATCGATGGACAGCCGAAATTTTAGATTGGATTCCAAGGGACAGGAAAAGACCCAGAAGAAGACTACATGAGAGATGAGTGGATGAAATTCGAAAGTATGTGGGAGTGACATGGAGGAGACTGGCACAAAGACCGTTGTGGAGGAAACTTGGAGAGACCTTCGTCCAGCAGTGGATTGATAATGGTTGACAATGATGATGATATTAACCATAAAAAACAGCCATTTAATCTATGCTACTTAAGGTGAATCCACCTAAATTTTTTCCCTTGTATTTCCAATGGGCAAACTTCTGTAAAAATTTCCCTCACAATTAATGCGTTTCCAGGGATGGAAATTTGAACATCCATAAAAATAACTTCATATTACAGCCTAATATACTTAATATTTTCTAAAATTTAACCATGATTAAGCAATCTAGCATTTGTTTGTCTATAGACGTCATCAATGTACAGGTCCCGACATTTATTTTCTGGTCTCAACACCACCAAAGGGAAAGTTATTGATTTTTAATATAATTGTGGTTAAGTTTTAAAAAATATAAAGGCTATAATATGAAGTCATTGTTATCGACGTTCAAATTTTCATCCTTGGAAACACATTAATTGTGAAGAAAATGGCTCAGAAGTTTGCCCATTGGAAATACAAGGCAAAGATTCTAGGTGATACCCCTTAAGGTGGTTTCACCTAAAATCTCTGCCTTCTATTTCCAATGGTAAAACTTCTTTACGTATTTTCTTCGCAATTAATGTATTCCCTGGAATGAAAATTTGCACATCGATAAAACTAACTTCAAGTTATAGCATGGGATACTTGCTAAAACATACCCATAATTACATTAAAGATAAATAATTTTTCCTTTAGTAATGTGGAAATCTGTTAATAGATGGTGCCACGTGTACGTTGATGATGTCAGTAGAGAAGCAAATGTTGCATTGCTTAATAATGTTGTTTTAGCACGTATTAAGTATCCCATGCTATAAATTAATGTTAGTTTTACTGATGTGCAAATTTTGATCCTTAGGAATGCATTATTTGCGAAGAAAATATGTAAAGAAATTTTACCTTTGGAAACATAAGGCAGAGGTTTTAGGTGAAACCACCTTAATAAGTTTTTCTGGAATTTTCCCGAGAAGTTTCCCCGATGAAATTTCCTTCTAACTTTGCTCATGGTTGGCATCAAAACAAATTTGTTGCCGGTTGGCGTGCTTTGCTACTGGTGTGTGGTGATTGTTGAGTTTGAGTATTGCATGTTGATATAACTGTGTAGTGTGCAGATAGTTGAGGTAATGAGCATACAAAATTTAGGTAAGTATCTAGATATTTTGTTGAACGAACTGATGTTTGCTTCATATTATTCTGTTCATTTTTATTTTTATTTAAATGAGCCATCGTAGTTCTTGTGTTAGGAAACGTCTTGAAGGAATACCGCTGTAAAGGTCATAGGTTAAATCCATCAGTGAATTCCATCTTGACCTTTTAAAGCACTGAAGTGGGTGATACTGACTGTTACACTGCACATTTGTGATCGCATGTACTCCTGTTAATTGAAAGCTTATATTTGCATGTTTTATGTTTCTTAGTTAATTAAATAATGACAGAAGAACTTACGAAAGATATATCTCATGTTGAATCGTCGGGTAAGTTTATATATGTTTTTATTCTTATTTCATAACAGGTGACGCAGATTAACGTCGATTTTTCTTCCTTCTTTAAAGTAATAGGCAGACTTATTCATTCTTTTTCCCTTTGTGGTCAAATGATGAAGTATTTCAAAATTTGAAAGCTTAGTGATCTAAATATATCAGAACAATATATCATCATGCAGCAAGCGTAATATATTTTTTCTTGCTCATAGATTTTATTGTTAGGTTCTCCAAGCGCAAACATTATGGTTGTCGCTTTACGTTTGTAAAGAAACTTAGAAAAAAACATTTAAAAATCGCGGTGATTTTCGGTTTTTCGATATAAATTTTATAATAGGATGCTTGTATAAGTGAAAAAAAAATCATATGAATTCGGAAAATAAATTTGCCAAATATTGGCAAGGCTTTTTCTACCGTAATTACCATTTTTAATGGATTTTTTTAGAAAAATATCTGTAGAATTTTGAAAATATTAAGATTGCATAACATTTTTTGGTAATAACTTATAATTTAGGTAAATTCGGGAGAGTTTAAAAAAAATAACTGTAAACAAATTGTATAGCATTTTATGTGTACTGAATTAGCTGTTTCATAGGAAAAATAAAAATGACCCACATAGAATTCTACCCAGCACTTCTATTTTGTAATGAGGTGTTTTATGGAGGTCAAAGCTTCACTTCTGTGAACCTTAATTTTCATTATTATTTTATCAGCATGTAAAATTATAGTTTTGATGAATTATATGTAGCACATTTTTATGACTATATAGCAGAAGTGTGCAGCTTATTGATAGAGTTATACAGTGTATGTGCATATGTCTACATTCTGCTACTCTGGAAACCACATGGATAGGAATCAGAATTATTTGACATCCTTCACAGTGGTGATGCCGGTAACTCAGAACTGGGAGGGGGCACAAATTTCAAAGTGTTTGGCAAAATCCATTCATGTAGATTTTACCTGACAATTCTGATTATGTCATCCCCCATAAAAAAAAGTTTTCCGGTACATATTGTACTTAGTATTTATTCAATATATGCAGTACTGGAAACCACCAGAGTTGTATAAAAATAAAATTTATCTGCGTACACAATCGTTGAAACAGAAAACTTGTTGAAACCTCCCGAAGTGTGATCACAATAGTATAAGATTTAAAGAAAAACTTAATAAAACAAATAATTATAGAACATTACATATTGCAATGAGGACAAAATAAGTATATTGCAATCGAATATGCATCGTGTGTGAAATGGACCTTTATGACAAAATATTGGACACTATGAACCTCATAAAAACAAGAGACTAATTAAAGAAAGTTATTATATCCAGGAAAACAGTTCCATCAGTGAACCTTCAAAAATTATAAATAATATTTTCAACAATTTAATTCAAAAATAAGACTTACAAAATACATAAGAAGACTTTAATTTAATAATTGGCAACTGCAAGAGAAACCCCTCTCTCTCTCTCTTTACAAAAATGGCATTTTTCTACTACTTTCTTAGACATTTTCTCTGAGGATTCCCTTAATTTCCCAGAAATACAAACACTGCATTAAAAAAAATAATAATTTTATATAACAAAATTTCTGGGAATTTGAAAAAATCACTTACGTTTATATTCAAGTTTCCTAAAATCTTGTACATTTGTTGAACATGTGCTTGTAGTAAAATATTAAAATTTTTTGGGAAGGGAGTCTAAAGGGTGGGATAACCATATTATACAGATGGGTGGGCGGAAGCTTACCCATAGTGTCGCATCTGATCCTTCAACCTGAAGCTTTTATTTCAATGATAAATCCATTAGTTTGAAAAAGGAGCAGTTTTGGCATTCATTCCATATAATTAGTTTTTAATATTCCAAGCTGCCCCGGTGGTGTAGTGGTCTAAGCGATGGCTTTTGATCATTCGTCCGAGATGGGTTGGTTCGAATCCTAGTGAGATTTTATGAATGCAGCAGTTTTGGTGATACTTGCTCCATGGCTCTGAGCTCCTACAATCATCCCACGTTGAAAGTTCGTCAAATTGCATTTTTTACCCATCTCGTCACCCCAAAATCACTTCTACTACTGTCGCAAGCACTAAGCTTTCCCTTTTTATACCAGCCTCGCCCTCTGGTGGCAACAGCATGCAGCCATAGCTCATTTGCTTAAAACTGTCAGGTGTTCATAATAAAGTGGCCACTCAGTGTATATTGCTTTGTTTAATTCTGACACACTTGTGGATGCACCTTTTTGTTTGTCTTAATAAAGCCACTCAAATGGGTTTTATTTGATCACTCCTCATATGATATACTGAATACAAGATCTCTGCTGTTTCATTAATAGGCCTGTATGTATATATGAAACACTGCAAAAGTTAGTAAATTATACTTAAATTTAAAGTATTAAAAGGAGAAATCGAAATCTGGAACACTAGTAAAATAAATCAAATGTGTGGTTTATTATATTATTTTCATAAGAGTTATTTTCCTTTTAGTACTTTTAGTACTTAAAGCACTGTGGACTAATTTTTGCAGTTGTTCACTGCTCTGCGCATTTATCACATTTTTGAGAAATTATCTTTTAATTCTTCCTAAAGTACTTTATTAAAAACTTTTTGTTTCTTCATAAATATTTAAAAAATAATTAGGTTTCTCTGTTGAACTTTTTTACCTCATTGCCCCTCCCCCTCTTTTGTAAAGGTGGTTCTTGGATATTATATGAATGTTGTATATCACCATTCCTCGCTTAAAGCAATGCAATCATGATTTGTGCACTGTCTCTGAAAAATTATCAACTCACAAAAACTGGTGTAGAAAAATGGAATTATGTAATGTCACTGAAGCCTTTTATGTCTAAAAATATGTTCTTTATTGTGTTAATCATGCTAATTCATGTAGACCTTTAAAATTCTGAAAGAATATATTTCGAGTTTATTTATTAGCCTAGGTATGTTAAATTTTTTTACTAATGAACAGCATCTGAGTAAAAGGTACTTGTTTTTTTGCCTTTCAGCATGAAAATCATAATGAAACTATCATGCCTACCTTGTAATTATTTCCCAGTCATTGAAAGTTTAATACCTAATTTCATGTTTAATATCATACTGGTTATTTTTGCATGCCTTAAAGAAATAATGTTGATAATTTGCTGGCATTTAAATTTTTTTTTCTCTTTTTATTAAAATGACATTTTGTGCTTTTTCTTTTCCAGATAAGCTTAATTTTGAATCTACAATGTTACCTAATGAGGTTGCTGCTGGTGTTGGTGTTCCAACAAACGGCAGTTCTATAAATCCTGCATTTGGTACTCAAGGTGGTATTAAGCGTCGTCGAACGGAAGAATATTCTGAACTAGGAATTTATTCCAATAAATTAAATAATTACATGTGCTCTGAAACGAGAACTTATGCTCCTGGTAAGCATGCACTCTTTAAAAATTCCTAGAAACACATTTTCTTTATGGTTTGTGCATTCCCATAAAGTAATGAACAAAAGAAAAATGCAAAAGTGTACAATTGAAAATTAAAAATGAGAAGCAGTTTTATTTATCTTTCTGTAGTTGATTTAGGATATTCAATTCATACCATATCACCCAAAGAAAACAAACTATTACTTTGCTTTTATGAATAGATAAAAAATACAAGTAGAATGTTAATGGTTATGGAAATACTTTACAAGACCTGTAAATCGGAATTTTGCAAGCCACCAGGAGCTCCAGTCATTGTCATTACCAGTTACTGGAATTGAATCACATAAAAAAAGAGAGAGAAAAAAACATAGTTTCTAAATGTGTTACAAATGACTTTTAAAATGTATCAGTAATTATTCAGATCTCTATGCTAAAGTCAATGACAATAACTGTTATACTTGCTGTTTTAAATTGTGAAAAAATGCCTTAATAAACAAGGCCCATGGGACATTGTCTCAGAAGCACTGATAAAATAGAAAAGTTCTTCTAATACATAATTTAAAAGAAAGGATTTTAAGTCCTTGTGTGCTGAATTGAAATGCACATATGTAATTAATATACACACCAAGTGATCACTGAATTATGATCACCTCTATCAAAAGTGGATGCATCCCGTTGACCAAGTGATTCCCGAGAGGGCACCAGGTGATTGACATAGCTTATATAATGTGTGAGTAGAGCAGTAGGTAGTAAAATTTGGAGTGTGATTGGTAAATGGAAGGATTTGTCAGATTTTGAGAAAGGACAGATTGTGGGAGCTTGGAGAGTGGGTGCCTTGATTTCCTAAACAGTTGAATTGGTGGGTTGTTTGTGAGCTGCCATAGTTAAAGTGTATCAGGACTAATTAAGAAGAAGGTAGTGTAGAACATGCTAAGTTACGTATAAAAAGTTTAAGGCAAATATATTTCAGCCATTACTATGGCCTTCATCAGTGCGACTATGATTGATTTTCGTTGCCAGATTGGAAAGGTAAGTTTTGTAATGGTAACTCTGGGTGATGTGATGCAATGAGGGATTTCCAGATGTAAGGAATGAAAATAGGGAGCTCAGAGTTGCAATTTTTGGAAAATAAAATTTCTCAACTTTCTCTAAACCTCAGACCGATTTTGGAAGGGAGCCAACTTTTTAGTATCGGACCAAATTGGAATAGCAGAAGTGTCAGTCATGGTAAGAAGAGACAAGGAAGAGGAAGGTTTTCCAAATTTCACATCAGATTTGTGTTCTTGAAGTCTTGAGAGAATTTTTCGGAAGGAACTTCCTATGTACGCGGTTAATCCAACGTTAGTCTTGATCGGAATTTTATACACTCCAGGCGAAGAAAGCGGAGGTCTTGGGGCTCTGTCATTTTGGAATTACTGTGTTTCAACCACTACCAAACCCTCTCGTTTTCGACCAACCCGTTACTTGTGGACAAGTTCATGATTATGATTCATCAATCCATCTCTTCTGTCAAATTCTGTGAAGACAAAAAACATGCTAAGAAATTACGTTTCTTACGCTCTCAGACAGATTTTGTCAACCACTCTCACCAGGAGTCACCATGGACTCTCCCACATCGGATGCTGCTAAATTCGTCAACTTGTCTACATTTGTTCTGCTTTCCTTCTTCAATGACACTCTTAACCAAGGCCTAAAATTTGCTCCTCCTTCAACTGAGAATCTCATGGAAACCATCAGCTTGCTTGAATCTGCTATTCATAACACCACTTCTGATGCTCAGCATAAAATATGTACTCAGGCTGTTTCCATCTTTATTAAGCAAGCACATTCAAGTTCTGTCACTAATACTAAGTTTGCCTCAAAGCTCTTGAAAATTAAACAGTTCCTAAAAGCTAATAATTTAGCTGTATGTATGGCTGATAAAGTCGGTCTTCCAGTCATTATTGAAAAGGATGCCCTTAATCAAAAAGTCAATGATTTCCTCCTTTCCACCAATTGCAAACTTCTTTCTAAAAATCCTGTGGAAGCTTTGAAATCATCTGTGGATCGCCACAATAAGTTACAGTCATTAAAGGTTTTCTTAGGAAATTTTTCTGCTCCTTCTTTCTGCAATGCTCCTAGATTATTTGCCCAAATTAAATTACACAAAGCTAATGCTCCAATTAGACCTCTTGCTCACTCTCCTGCTTATAACCTGGAAAAATGTCTTGCCAAAAAATTCAAGGTTATCACTAATAACCACCTCTTCAATATCTCATCCACTGCTGAATTCATCTCTAGACTTCCAAACTCCATTGATGGTCATGCAAGTATGTTTACCCTGGACGTTGAATCACTTTTTCCTTCTGTGCCTCAATTTGAAGCACACATGCTACTCATTCATAAATTCAAAGAACAATTCCCCATGGACGGCGCTTTAACCAAGGATTTGTACGATTGCCTGTATTCTCTTTGTCAACACAGTTTCTTCGTATTTAATAATCAATGCTATCAACAAAACCAAGGTGTACCGATGGCCACCTCTTTCCTCACTTTTGGCTGAAGTATACCTGCAAAATATTGAGCAATCAATAGTGATGCAACATGGCCAACAACCTACCTTATGGCTCCGTTATGTCGACAATATTTTTGCGATCTGGCCTCATCCTAAAAAAAGATCTATTGCAACTCACAAATTTAATCACTGGAAAATTCCTATCCATTAGATTCACTATTAATGAAGAAATTGATGGCAAGATAAATTTCTTGGATGTCAGCATCTTAAAATGTAAAAATCTTCTTTCCATTTCTGTCTACCGAAAACCAGTTTCTACCAATAGCATTATTCCTTTCAATTCTCATACCTTCCACCAATATAAACTGTCAGCCCTCAAGTCTCTCATTTATCGAGCTCATTTGGTTTGTAACACGGAAGTTAATCTAAAAATTGAATTAGCAAACATCCACTTGATCGCTACTCAACATGGCTTTCCCTCTCTCCTGGTTTCTAAATTAATTCATAATGCTACGAAAAAAACAGTTGTTGCTCTTCAACCTGTCTCACCAAATAAGGAACTAATGTTTGCTGGCTCAATCCCTTACCACGAACCTTCTGCCTACAAACTCATCAGTATCTTCAAAAGAGAAGGATATAGACTTGCCATTCGTTCTTCCCTGTCAATTTCTGTTATCCTCCATAATGACAGAGACCCAAGACGCTTTCTTTGCCTGGAGTGTATAAAATTCTGATGAAGACTAATGTTGGATTAACCGTATACATAGAAAGTTCCTTCCGAAAAATTCTCTCAAGACTTCAGGAACACAAATCTGATGTGAAATTTGGAAAACCTTCCTCTTCCTTGTCTCTTCTTACCATGACTGACACTTCTGCTATTCTAATTTGGTTCGATACTTAAAAGTTGGCTCCCTTCCGAAATCGGTATGCTCTGAGGTTTAGAGAAAGTTTGGAAATTTTATTTTCCAAAAATTGCAACTCTGAGCTCCCCATTTTCATTCCTTACATCTGGAAATCCCTCATTGCATCACGTCACCCGGAGTTACCATTACAAAACTTATCTTTCCAATCTGACAACGAAAATCAATCGTAGTCGCACTGATGAAGGCCATAGTAATGGCTGAAATATATTTGCCTTAAACTTTTTATACGTAACTTAGCATGTTCTACACTACCTTCTTCTTAATTTGTTTGTTAGTTACGTGCATTGCCTACCACTCATTTAGTATCAGGACTGGCAGGAAAATGGTCAAACAATGACCCGGTAGTAAAACTGCACAAGACAGTGAAAGTTTGACGTGAGAGGTGAGTACCAGGTCTGATGGCTTATACAGGACAATAGATGCCACACTGTCATGATAATTAACACAGCAATCAGGCATCTCTGAATTGACTGTATTTTTACTGTTCTCACGTAATATCAATCACATCAGAAAACTTGAAAATTTTATCGCCCTGGAGCGGGAATTGAACCTGCATCTCCCGATAACTGTTCAAGCATGCTAACCATTACACCACCCAGGACGAGGAAGTCCCAGGTATCTGAGTATTAAGAGCATCAGAATATTCTCCAACTGCATTCTTATTGAAAGGTTTCAAATTGGATGGTGAAATTAGTAGGCGAGTGAATTCTTCATTGAAAGTCATAGCTGCCTTGGGAGGTTTTCACAGGAATGATGGGTTCTCAAGAGTTCTGCATGGGTGTGTATGAAAGTGTAATTGTTCCTACTCTGATGTATGACAGTGAAACCTGGGTACTACAGACGAAACATAGGATTTGTTTGTGCGCTGGAGAAATGCGTTGCTTACAGGGGGTTTGTGGCAAGACTTGTTCTGATCGTGTGAGGAGTGAAGATCTGTTACAGTTGCGTAATGTAAAGCAAAATGTTGTTAGCAAGGTGGAGACTACTATGCTTCGGTGGTTTGGTCATGATGAAAGAATGAGTGACGAGATGCTTACTAAGAAAATCTTTTTAGCTCAAATGGCAGGAAGGAAAGGTAGAGGAAGGCCAAGGAAGTCATGGGAGGATCAGATTCAAGAGTGTCTGCATGAGAAAAAAATCATGAGTATGAAGTATAGAAGATCTTGTGTGCGTCGTGTGATGGATGTCAGTAACACCCAAGTTGTATGTCAAGATCGCTGTAAATGGAGAAGTTTGGTACAGCAACAGTAAGTAAATAATCAGCTAAAAATTATCTGGTAGAGTGTTTTTTCTTTGTGGAGCTAACCTTCGAATCCCAGAGAACAGCTTAGTGATATGTATGTATGTATGTATGTATGTATGTATGTATGTATGTATGTATGTATGCATGTATGTATGTATGTATGTATGTATGCATGCATGCATTCTTAATCAAAGCAAACTGTGCTGCCATCTAGCATTGTTAAGCATATGCAGCACTGTTCAATAGTTGACCACCCAATACAACAGAGGTCAACCTGGAACAGTATCTCTCTCATGACCATGTATCACACGCTCACACATATGGGCTATAACAGCAGACAACCCCAACAACATCCTCACTTAACCACAGTTCATCAGTGCAAAAGACTTTCCTGGTGCAAAGATCATACAAGTTGCATGACTGTAAAAAAAACTGTGCTGGTCTGATGAGTCATGTTACTACTCCACTCCAGGAATGGTTTTGTACTTATGTGGCACAAATAACATGAGGCACTCGATCCATGTTATCTATGCCAAATTCATGGTCTCCACAATCCAAGCTGGTGGAAGCAGTTGTATGGTGTGTGGTATGTTTATCTGGCCGGAACTTGGACCCCTAGAGAATGTGGAACAATGTGACTGGTGCCCACTATCATGAATTGCTTGCTAACTCTGTATACCTGGCAATATTGCACTTCTTCCGAATGGCGATGGTGTCTTCCAACATGACAGTGCGCTGAGCCACAGGCCCAACATTGTGCAGGAATGGTGTGAAGAACACAGTTCAGACTTCCAGCATACCCATTAGCCTCCAAACTCCCTCAATATCAATCCCATTGA
The DNA here is from genome assembly GCA_039090855.1 of Macrothele yani. Taxonomy (NCBI): domain Eukaryota; kingdom Metazoa; phylum Arthropoda; class Arachnida; order Araneae; family Macrothelidae; genus Macrothele; species Macrothele yani. Next base: position 142,719,651 of record CM077001.1, read on the forward strand.
GCACTTGTGGGACACTAGGGAATGGCATATCAGTTGTCTAGATACACCAGTCACCTCCATACCTGCATTGGCACACTGCTTGGTTGGTCATACCTGCTTTTGGCATCTTACTGAATCAATGCCACTTTGGATAGCTGCTGTACTGAGGGTGAAAGGAGGGCCTACAAAGTATTAGGTAAGTGGTCATAATTCAGTGACCACTCAGTGTATATACACTATATTAATAAAAGTCACCAGAAACCCCTGCAAAAGCAAATGAACGGATCCGCTGCATTGTTAAGATGCGCGGTACAGCTGGAAATGGTATAAAAACTAGCCTGCAGCTGACCGCGATCATATCCCACTGTGAGGTTGAGTGAAAATGTCACGATGGGAGATAACTGACTTTGAAAAAGGAAAGATTGTTGGGTGTTATACAGGGTGATTCATAAAGAAGTATACAGTTTCCAGATGCTGTAAAACACTAACAGTTGAAGACACGGACTACAACTGCAAACCGTTAGGTAGATGTACTCATAAAGTTTGTGTCCCGCTACTGAGGGAAGTGACAAAGGTGAGCGTGCATGTCACGTGACTAGTCAGTCAAAATGGCAGCATCTGCAGTGGAGAAGGCGTTTTGTGTTCTTGAATTGTGCAAAACGGAATCAGTAACTGTTGTGCAACGGCATTTTCGAGCACGATTTGGAAAAGAACCTCCAACCAGAAATCTATCTACGATTGGCATAAAAAATTTGAAACTACGGGCTGTTTGTGCAAACTTAAATGTTCTCAACAACCGTGTGTATCGGAAGAAGTTGTCAATAGTGCTTGTACCACCATTCAATGAAGCCCGGGAAAATCAACGCGGAGGATGAATCGTGAAGTGCAGATTTCACAGCCCACTGTCTGGAGAATTTTGAGAAAGAAGCTGAAAATGATTCCATACAAAGTGCAGATGTTGCACTTGATTCAGATATCTTACCTCGCGTTTGGGCGGAAATGGATTACCTGCTTAATGTGTGTCGTGTGACTAAGGGTGCACACACAGAGCATCTGTGATTGTCTCTAAAAACACTTGAAACATTCCCATACAGCGTACAATTCTGTTGCAGGTAACATAAAATATCTTTCATTGTTCTTGTTTTATAGTGCGTTGAAACTGTATACTTCTTTATGAATCACCCTGTATTAGTGGGTTGTCCATAAGAGAAACCAAAAGGTGTTTAAATATACCCAAGTCAACTGTTTGGGATGTACTGAATAAGTGGAAGACACATGGCCTGCCTGCAGCAGTGAAACGTACCGGCAAACCAAAGAAAATCCGTGATAGAGAATGTTGAAGCCTCAGGAGAGTCGTTACAGCTAATCACACAAGACCTCAGTGTACAGGTGAGTAAAAATGCTGGAACTTCGGTATGGATAGGTACCATTCACAGAGAATTTCATTCCATGAGTTACCATGGTCGTGCGGCTGCTCATAAGCCTTTCATCTCCACTCGGAATGTTTAGCATGGTGTAAAGAACATTTATCGTGGACCGCAGATCAATGGAAACTGGTCGTATGTACTGATGAATCCAGATACATGATACATCAGTCTGATGGCCATGCATGGGTATGGCGGCAGCCTTGGGAACGCTATTTACCACAGTGTACTCTTCCTACGGTCAAGTTTGGAGGTGGCAGTGTACTCGTGTGGGGGTGTTTTTCATAGTATGGTCCTGGTCCATTGGTTATCGTGGACAAACCTGTTAACCAGCACGTCTATCTCGATATTGGGGACAATTATGTCCTACCAACTCTGTGGCAATACTATAGAACCAAGCCTTGTTGGTACTAGCAGGATAATGCACCAAGACATAAAGCAAGGACTGTTACAGTGTGGTTTGACGATAATTCCATATTGTGTGTGGACTGGCCATCACAAAGCCCTGATCTTAATCCCACAGAGCACCTATGGGATGAATTAGAGCACCCCATAAGAAGTTTGAACCAAGGCCTACTACTAAGCAACAGTTAGCGGCAGCATTATGTACTGAATGGAAGCACATACCTATCGCTGTGTTCCAAAACCTTGTCGAAAGTATATCTCAAAGGGTCAGTGCATGCATTAAGGTCAAAGGTGGACCAACACCGTACTAATGTATGTCGATAAATGCTATGTTGTGTTTCTCTTCTAGGTGTCCGGTGACTTTTGTCAATATAGTGTATGTTCACCATTATCCACATTATTTACAGAGGTGATAATGAACCACATGAAAAATAAAGTGCAAAAGATTCCTGTTAATTGGGACACATCATGGCTGGAACACTTTGGGCCCAATTAAGCGGCTACCCCAGTCACATGAAGCTTTATCCAAAAAGAACTAATTTGGGATATTCTTTAAGAATTGTTGCAAATAAACAGCTGCCCCCAATTAACTAGAATCTACTGTAATTGACAGTTTATCAAAACCTCCATTACTACATTATAGATATGTTCACTATATTTTTATTTTACTTTATTTAAAAAATCCAGAATTAGAAGAATTGACTAAGTAATTTTCTTTAATTTTTCTGGGCATATTTTTAGCTATTGAAATTGAAAGAGAATAAACCTTACCCTTTTTAGACATAATGTTAATCAAAATAAAATGAACAAAACACTTTAGAGTATATATTTAACCATCATTCACTCATTTCTCTCCTTATACTAAATGACTCTTCACATCCATTTAGCACAAAAAATTACATAAAACTTTAATTCATAGAGCCATAAGTAATTCTACAAATGATCATTTCAAAGATGAAAAGTTTAAATATATAAAGTCAGTCACAAATAGATATGGTTGTAATGCCAATACTGTAAATAATTTGGTTCATGAAGTTGAACAAAAAACAGTAAAAAAATGACATGAATGTAAAGAAATATATTGGTTCATTTCATTTATTAAAATACTGACTAATTAAATGAGTAAAACAGGAAAAAGATATAATTTTTATTTTGGTCAATTATATTTGTTCATGAGGCACTCGATAATCCTGCATGGTCTCCACAGTGCAATATAATTTTGTTTCAGATTTATTTTGGTCATGCAAACTCACAAAAAGAATTCATAATGAACAATAAACCAAAACCTAAATTGTTGTATTCAGCTGATGTTTACAAGATTTCAATAATGATCACGAAACCAAAAATTTCAAATATAGGCAGCGCTAAAAATAAGTTAAAAAATAGATTAAAGCAACCGGTAACAAACTATTAAAAAAAAGGAGAAACAGCCATAATACCGTGTTGTTTTTTAATTAAAGGCTCTGAAATTTGAAAAAAATTAACTACTGACTTCAATTAAGTCAGAAAAACAATTAAGAATTCAGAATCTGTTTGCACCAAAAAATAAAATCAAAATTGTGTGTCATGCAAATGTGCTAGCAAAAGCCCTGGAGGGAATTAATAAAAAAAAGAGCATTTCCGTTATAAAAAAGCTGATAATATAGCTGATCCACACTTACATGCACACAATCTGTATTCGACCTACCTTTCACATTCATCTATTAATCATGAATAGGCAATTAGTAGGCAAAAAGCTTAGGAGGAAGGAAGTTTCAAAAGCTAATAGACCAGGCTGTACCCATTTTTGATATCTCTGTTTTAATATTTTAACGCCCTTTAATTTTTTAAGTTATTCATAATTACAAATGGAGTTGGTGTGTTTGAGCAAATTTTGATAGTTAATAATGTTTTACCAGTCACATGGGTGCTAGCATATGTATAAAGAGTTGCAAATCATGTTTTAAAGCCATTGTGTGTGTGTGTATATATATATATACAAAGGGTATCCTGAAAGTAATGCCTCGTCCCTCATAATATTTTTATTTGTAGCAGCAAAAATGTGAAACTTGGTGGCAAAATACTGGGACATATTGTTAATAATGCTAGCCTATTCAAAGTATTGCCCATCACTTTCTATACATTTCAGCCATCTTTGAGCCCATTGGTAAAATCAATTTTGAAAAAAATTCCTGAGGCTGTCATTTCATCCATGAGTTCATAGCCAGTTTAATATCTGTCACATCATTGAAACATTCCCCACAAAGGGTGTTTTTCAAAGGGGCAAACAGGAAAAAGTCTGAGGAAGCCAAATCAGGACTGTAAGGGTGTTGGGGCATCACCATTCACCCCATTATGGCAATAGCCTGTGAAGTCTCCATTGAGGTGTGGGAATGTGCATTATCATGGTGTAAAACAACACTACGAAGTGGAATGTTACGCCTTTTCCTTTTGATAGCTTCTTCAGTGTCTGCTCATAGTGAGCACTATTTATTGCTGCAACTCCTGGATGGTGATACGGCGATCAGCTGTGATGAGATCTTTCACTCGTTGCCTGTTGGCATCTGTCACTGTGGTTGTGGGCCTTCCACTCCTTTGTTTGTCCAATCTCCCTCTCAAAACCTCTTCATCCATCTTCGGACATTACTGATATCAATTGTGGCAGCTCCATTCACTGCCACGAGTCTTGTGTGAATTTCTGGAGTCTCACATCCCTCTTTTTCCAGGAATTCAATTACGGCTTGCTGCTTTTCTCTGTCATTCATAATCTTTATTTCCGATTCTGAAAAAAATCTGTTCCCACATTGGTAACATATCATAGTACATGTCAGTGCAATTTCATTAAAACCACTTCAAAATTTATTAAGAAGGAGGCATTACTTTCAGGATGCCCTTTGTATATTTTGTAATTTCAGGAATCTTAAGAAGATAAATTGTAAATAGAATTACTGTTTACGAAAAGTTTGACAATTGATAACATCTTATCGGACACGTAGTCACTAGCATTGGTGTAAAGTGTTGTTAGTCATAGTTCTTAAATGTCTTTGTACATACATAGTTTGTACTGTCAAGAATCTTGTGAAGTTAAATAATGGTCTTAGATGTTTTTAATTAATAATTTAATTAATTAAATTGGGAATTTTAGAAAACAATATGTAGCCTGTAAGAAGTCAGTCACAATATACACTGCTGGCCACCCAAAATGCAACACCAAGAAGGAAGCATCCGATTGGCCTGAAATTCGCAGCATGCGTCGCCCGCGAGAGGACATGCAAACGATTAGCATTGCATGGGCATATGCAAATCATGTGCGCCCGGCATACAACCAAGAAGCACTATAAGAAGGGTGCACAGAAGGCAGGGTGTAAGTAGTGGAAGTGTGTTGTGTTGCCAGACCTATGCGTGGGAAGCTTCCTGATGCCTCATCACAGAATACGGCAGTCATTCCAGCATGTTTCGGAGTTCGCAAGAGGACGAATAGTGGCTTATCGTGAGAGCGGTTTATCGTGCTGAGACATTGGCGCCCATGTGGGATGACATCCAGCCACAGTGAGGCGAGTATGGATTTGGTGGGTGCAGGAGGGACGGACGGACCGACGTGAGCGATTGCCGCAGCGGCGGCACACCACCGAACGAGAGGACCAGCATGTTGTACGGCGGGAATTGATGGCTCGCACCGCCACATCACGAACATTAGCGCAGGGATTAGGGTGTGTTGCGCAACAACCTGTCTCAGCACGTACCATTCAACGTCGTCTGCAGGAGCAGGGACTTGCAGCACGGTGGCCATTGCTCCGATTACCATTGACGTTACACCACCGGCGAGTACGACAGCAGTGGGCCATTGAACGGCGCTCCTGGACTACGGAATGGCATGACCTTGTCTTCTCCGACGAATCCCGCTTCTGCCTGCAACACCACGACGGTCGGATACGTGTGTGGTGGCACCGCGGCGAGAGACTGTATGATGCCTGAATTATGCATCGCCATACCGGTCCGTCGCCTGGCTTTATGGTTTTGGGCGCAATTGGATATGACACCCGCACCCCTCTGGTACGCATCGCCGGTACACTCAACAGCCAGTGCACCATCTCTGGTGTTTTGGAGCCTGTAGTCCTGCCTTACCTGCAGAACCTGCCAGCGGCCACGTTTCAACAGGACAATGCGTGCCCGCATGTAGCACGCATTATGCAACAATTCTTCACAGCCCACCAGGTGTCACTGCTGCCGTGGCCCACCTTTTCTCCTGATATGTCGCTCATCGAACACGTCTGGTCGCTGATCGGCAACCGAGTGGCCCGGCAAGCACCACCCGTGGCTACGCCTGATGAACTGTGGCAACGTGTGGAAAGCAGCCTGGACCAACATACCCCAAGCCCACATACAAAGCCTCTTTCGTTCGATGCTGTGGTGTGTAGCGGCCGTTATTGCCAGTCATGGGGGCTACACGAAGTATTGATGCCTGCGTGTTCCGCAAGTCGCATGGGCCTGTAAGCTCAATCGTTTCATCTTTGTATCTATTGTTATGTGTCCTGTAAATCTGGCTTTGCTATCTCATATCCTCCTTGGTGTTGCATTTTGGGTGGCCAGCAGTGTATATGCCTAGCAAATGTTTCATGAATCCCATTTGGAAGAAAAATAAGTGCAGATGTTTACTTTGTAAGCATTTATTTTATTTATGCTTAGTCATGGATAGTATTGTGCATCTTATAAAATAATTTAAGGTTATTCTTGTACTCTGAAATTGATGTTTAATACTTTCAGTTTTCTTAATTTTTGTGTGCTTTGGAATTTTAAATTTATAGCTGAACATTTTTTCTCCTAGTATGTTGGACTTTATGTAAATTCAACCAAAAATATCAGAACAATGTCATTATATTTTGTTAAAGTATCTTACTATCTCTCATATATGCTGATGACCCATTACATTATGAACACCCCCAGCCTAGAGAAATGAACACACCTGGAGACCGAATGGTGGTACAGGGGAAGTTCACAGAGCAGTATGTATACAACCCAAGGGCCAGCTTTCGGTTAGTAGAGTGTTCGAAGTCAGAATGGGAAAAGCTACCGATTTATCAGAGTTTGATAAAGGACAAATTGTGATGGCACTGTGTCTCAGAACTACGATTTCAGAAATAGCGCAGTTTGTAGGTTGTTCACGTGCTGCTGTAGTGAGTATGTATCAAAAGTGGTGCACGGATGGCCAAACAAAAAACCATCATCCAGCCATATGTTGTCCACAGCTCATTGATGCCAGAGGGGAACGGAGACTGTTGTGCATTGTTGACAGCAGTCACAGGGTCACAGTGCGACAAATCACCTGCAGCTACAACATTGGTGATCAGAGCAATGTCTCACAGCACACAGTTCATCGTAGCTTTCTGTGCATGGGCCTGTGTAGCCAAAGACCTAGCCGGGTCTTCATGCTCACTGCACGTAATCACCAACAACACATGAAATGGGCCCAAGATAATGGAGATCGGACCGTGGATGATTGGAAGAAAGTGGCCTGGTCTGACGAATCAAGATTCTTGGTACATCACCTAGACAGCCGAGCGCGGATACACCAATTACTAACAGAGGCAGTGGCACCTGGATGCACTGTTGGGCGGAAACAGAGGGCGGCTGTGGCAGTGTTATGCTGTAGGCAATGTTTTCTTGGGACACTTTAGACCCCATTATCCCAATAGCATAATCCCTGACAGCTGTCAGGTATCTGAGCGTCGCTGCGAACCAAGTTCACCCATTCATGGCAAGTGTTTGTTCCCTGCTGGTGATGGCCATTACCAACAAGATAATGGGCCATGCCACACTACCAGAATCATCAAGGAGTGGTTCTAGGAACACGCTGGTGACTTTCTGTTAATGCCCTGGCCTCCAAATTCATTGGACATGAACCCAATCAAACATTTGTGGTTCTAATTGGAAAAGTGGGTTTGCCCTTAAATCACGACCACCACAAAATGTACAGGAACTGGAGGACCTACTGCTGATGTTGTGGTACCAGATATCCGAGGATACCTATTACCACCTCATCGAATCAATGCCTTGCTAAATGTTCACTGTTTTGCGGGCTAAAGGGGGTCCAACAGCTTATTAGGTAGGTGGTCATAATGTAATGGCTTATCAGTGTAGTAAGTATGTGTTAGAATTATAATTTCTGTCATTTGTTAATATTTATTGTGTGTATTTTGAATAAGAAAATTTCAAGAAAAATTGTAAGGGCAGAAAGTCCAGTGTCAATGTTTTCCTTCTTATTTCAGCCAGGACTTTTTTATGTATACGGCATAATGCATACACCTATCACACAGAAGACTGGAAACCACGTGGATCTACAATGTATACTCCACTGACAGAAGATATCATGATCAATACCAGAAATATTGAACAGATCAGTTTTGAATCTGATCAGTTCTTTTTAGCAGACAGGAAAGGAAACTATGTTGGAGCTAAGTCTGGTATGTATATTTAAATAAATGCTTTCTTTTGACATTTATTTGGAGGCTTTTTCATCATGGAAGTGTTGATCCACAGATGTTGGAACCAAGAATGGCATGCAACTTTAAATCTTCAGTTTTTGTAAAAGCATTTTACATTATATAAATACAGTAAAACGTATGGGTGGTGGTTTTTATTTTTTATTTTTTATTTTTTTCTTATGGCACTGATTCTCTTCCTCCCTGGAACCTGAGTTGTATAAGAATAAAATGTATCTGCATACACAACCATTGAAACAGAAAACTTGCTGAAAACTCGTGAAGCATGAACCCTGATACAAACTGTAGGGGTGAGACCTAGGCTTTCGTGCTAAGTCCCGCCTTCTTTCCGATAGGCGTCTGTGGGTTATTTTAACAACTCCCCCTTACAGCAAATAATCTGAGGTTCTCACTCTTGTAATTTATTAATTATAAATTTATTATCCAGGCCCCTCTTCCTCCACCTTTTTGTGTAATTATCCGCGAATCAAGGAATGGCTACTGTAAAGCACTGCATCAACTTCAATAAATACTTCGTGAATAAGAAAGACAATAAATTTAATGAAGCAAAAGTATGGGTGAGAGTCTGGTTCCGGTGCCATTGTCCACATCGATGAATTTGTGTCGCATGAGTCGTCCGTCACGAATTGTTCAATCAAAAATCAGTTGCCTTATGGCCACTCTAATATCAGAGTCGTTCCGACTCCACGCTCTCTCTCGAAACACTCAGTTTCACGCTAAAAACCAGGAACTGCGTTCCTCAGAGCATAAACTCCACACATCTATCCGTCTTCCAAGCTCCTTCTCAAAGCCTCTCTTTCTACCGAAGCACTCGACTTCACGCAAAAACCAGGAACCGCGTTCCTCGGAGCCTAAACTCCGCACGTCTACCCACCTTCCAAGTCCACTTTGCAATCCTTGCTCCTCTCTCTGAAGCTATCTCTTATCCCCCTCGCTCCGGAAGACCCCTCCTTTTTCCGGCCCCCCTTACCACGAGGTGCTGACCTCTGACCTTGCGAGTTCCCGGAGCGAACCTGACCTTTGTCCGCAGGCCAACTTTCTTCGTATCCGTACCTCAGCCGTTCCTGCTTCTTGGAACTGGTTCGCCCTTGCTTATTGTCTCCGTGTCAGACGACCGCATGTTTCACATTCCTTCTAACGGACTTCTGCGTGTGGAAACCAGACTCTATGCAGACAGAACAAAACATACAACAATACTGACATTCTTTCACATAAAGGACGTATTCAGACCTCCCAGACAAACTGGCGCCCTTCTACCATTGGGCATTGTCTGTGTTTGGGTAGGTATTCTTTCGGACCAGAATTTCTGTGTTCGGCAGTGTACTATGAAACAATGTCTTTCCGCAGCCTGGGATTAGTCATATACCTCCTGACGTCGTAAACGTACACCAGGCATTTTGCATTGTATATGCACACAGTTAATGAAATAAAGTTATTTCCTGAGTAAAAGAAACATTTTTCTCGGGTGACATTTTGTCGTCCCACTGCATGTGACATAGCACCTTTTTCTTCTTGTTTTTATATACATAGATTCACACTTGATCATATCTTAATTGATATTCATCTCATTATTATTTTCTGCCTTTACACAAACAGAATAACATAATTTAAAGGGAAATAAAGTAAACAATAAATAATTATTAGAACACAACAGTTTCCAGTGAGGACAAAACAAGTACATTACAACTGAATGTGCAACAATGAGTGTGAAATGGATCTTTAGGTAAAATATTAAAAGATTGGACGATGAACCACATAAAAAGAAGAGATTAATTAAAGAAAAGTTTTATATCCAGAAAAACAGTTCCATCAGTGAACCTTCAAAAATTATAAATAGTATTTTCAACAACTTAATTCAAAAATAGTAGACTTACAAAATACATAAGAAAAATATTTTAATTTAATAACTGGCAACTGCAAGAGGAACCTGGCAACACAAATTTAAATTTTTTTCTGTGTAAATGAAACTTCAGATCAGATCTTATGTAGAGGATTTTAGGAAGGGAGTGTCTGACCCCAGGTCTTAAACAACCCTTAGAAATAGGAAGCTAGGAGATTTGGGCTAGAGTGCTCGATAGGAAAGTAACACGGAAGCAAGGTAGAAAGGGGGAGGAAGACGCTCTTATTTATTACCGCAGAGCCAGTACCCGGGGTCCGACGACTTAACGTGCCCATCCGAAGCACGGCGGGTATTTAGTGGTTCGAATGTTCATACCTGCCCAGGATCGAACCTGAGGTTATCTCCACGGCAGTTACGAACGCTGACCACTAGGCTACCTGCGGCCTGTAAATGAAACTTTCAATACAGTATGATTATCTGTATATTGGGAACAGGCCTTGATAAAATCTAGAGGCCAGAAATATCTGTAAAAACAAAATAACTCAGAAGTGAAAAATAATTGAATGTTCAAGTTAAAATAGAATTAAGTATATTAATCTGAGTAAAGCCTTGAGTAAGTTTTTTTTAATTTCTGTAAATAACATTATTTTTTTTTCAATCTGCAAGCAAAAACTATCTGCAAAATCTCCTAATAATTTGGAAACTATCTGCATACAGTGTGCATGCATACGTCCATATTCTTCTACTCTGCCTGGAACTAATGGCCTTAAATTAGGAATGGTGACTGCTTACAGCCTTAGAGTTGCTAGTGCAGCAATATCTGTAAAGGCCTGTCTTTATCACTGCAAGGAAATGCATGTTGCTGTGACAGGTAAGTAAAGCATTTTAGTAAGTAAAGTTATTGAACATGTATTGGCAGGTGAAAGTCACCTATAAAGAAAGTCCAAGATTGCACATGCATCACACATATTAATTTCTACACGTCAGTACAATAATCCATTAGTATTAAATAGAAACACATGTGCATAATATTTCCTTCAAAATAACTTGCTTTCTCACTCCAGCTTGTAGCACATAAGTCTGAATCTTCACTCAGTGAAGCCTTGAAAATGCTTGCACAGCTGCTCTCCACATCATCCTACCTTATTGTGAATACTTATACATACTATACTTTTATGTTTATTCCTCATTAATTATGTGTGTTTGTGTGTTTTATGAGCCAGGCCTACTATCATGCTAGACATGTGTACATGTATGTGCCTCTGTGCATGCCCAGCAGTTGCTCTGGCTTTTTTAAAGTTTTTGCCAAATGAAATTTTTTTTTGCCAAATGTAATTTGAAGTTGCCAATTTCTTTTCACCCTCCATTGGAATTATAAAAAACATAAAGTGTTATAATAGGTCTTACAGATCTTACGTCAGCAATTGCGTCACTGTTTTCATGTAATCGCTTTCTGCCTCACACACGATGTAAACAATGAAAAAAGTAACTAGCATTTGAATTTCTGTTTTTAAATATCAAATCGAATAAAAATTAAAGATTTGTTTTGCTTGGGCATCATTAAAAAAGGTATTCGCCAATATTTTCAGCAGAATTTTTTATCAATCGCCAAAACAATTTTTTTCCACCGCAAATTGCAAAGAATATGATTGTCAACGTGACCCCTGCGTACCTTTGCGGTTGTGAGTTAATGATGCAAAATTCAGTTTAAGCACATACCTCATGTGTTGTGCATGGCAATCTGAAATGGATATAGCAGTACTGTCGTAATTCTTTTAAAAAGCAAAGTAATAGAATATGAAGGGAAAGACCTCATCTTAGGACAAAACTTTACAATAGATGCTTAAGACATACATGAGCAAACAAAACTTTACAACAGATGCTTAAGACATCCATGAGCAAAACTTTACAACAGATGGACAAAACTTTACAACAGATGCTTAAGACATCCATGAGCAAACTGGGGATGCAAACAATTTGGACAAAACTTTACAACAGATGCTTAAGACATCCATGAGCAAACTGGGGGTGCAAACAATTAGAACAAAACTTTACAACAGACACTGAAGACATCCGACATCCATGAGCAAACTGGGAGTGCAAATGCTTTAGTACCAGATGCATTATCGCTGCTGCAAATTCTTTGGTTTGTACAGAACTTTTGTAGACAGAATGCAAAAATTTTATTCACTAGCCTATAGCCCATCCTAGGACGGTTGTTTTTAAGCTTTAAATAAATATTAATATACAGGGGATGTCCTATTCGATGGTTAATTTTATTTTTAAACTTTAAACAATATTTATATTTATATTTAAACTGTCCTATTCGACTGTTAGTTTGAAACTTCATACCAAAGATTTTTCTACAAAATAATGCAACATCTGGTATTACAAATCGGAACTATCTAAATTATCGGCAATGTGCTATTGGGGTGATATCTGTTTTTAGATTTTGCTCACTTTGACACCTCAAGATTTCAGTTTTTATTGTACGTTACAGAGTTCTAGATAGATCAGTATTTTGCAAAATGTATAATATAATCAACATTAAACTCGGGAAGTTCGATAAAATAAAAAAGTTAAAAATAATTAATGCATACAAATTAGTATTAGAATTGTGCTAAATTAAATCAATATACAAACTGAACTTGCCATGATGTTAAGAATTCAATTCAAATTTTGTAGGTCAGATAAATAGAACTTGATTAATTTGTAATCCAATGTTTTAAATTAGCACACGATCACTTTGACATCTCGAGAGTGTTCCAGACACAGAGAGAGAGAGAGAGAGATCTGGGTATTTATTATAAGTAATTCACAGCACCATAAATACTGTGTAGTTGTAATTTTGAAAAAAAAAAAATCCTTTCAGGAATTTTGCTTGAACTTTAACTGGGAGGAGGGGGGGGCATACTTTTATTTGCAGTTGGCAGTGGAAAATGCTAACACATCTGAGTCTGACAACCTCTCTTTTTTCCTGTTTGTCAACAATGTATAGATTAACCATTCACTTCTTTGACGATATTTTGATGATAAGTTCTTGGCAAGCTTTAGATTTAAAAATAAAAAATAATTCTCCATTCCCAGAAATTGTTTGTATGCCACAGAGTGCCAATAGACTTCGATCAAGGCTATTTATCTTACTTGGACACATCAGCCATGTGGTGAGGATGACCATCTGAACTAATAATGAAGACCATAGGTTTATATGAAGGCATGACATTGTGGGCAAATCCTGCAGTGCATGTATGCTATTGACTGATGGACTGAGTGGCATTCCTCTAGTTGTTTTCATTAGCGATATCACACATGGCTAATTTTGCAATCAAATTGCAAGGATTCAAGGGTGCTTAAGCTGTTTGTTTTTTTACGCATAAAAATTAATTTGTTTCTTAATAAAGATCTTTTTTAAAAAGCCATTTCTTTTCTTAATTTTTTCTCAAACAATAGGGGTGCGTCTTACGTACCAATGTATCTTATATTCTGAAAATTATGGTACATAGAACTGCAATAGGTGAATCAGAGTGAAACAGAAAAGAGACTGTCTTAAAATAGGAAATATCTGGGGGGGGGCAAAATATGGAAAATTGAAATTTGATCAAGATTTGAAGGGATTTCTCTGACATGAATAAAATTTAGTGGGTTTACCCCTCCCCATTGTATCTGATAAGCATTCCACTATTATGAGCACAAAACTTATTTTGCCCTTTTTTTTATGAAGTGAAATAGAGGGCACACAATATCATATTGTTCTTTATTTGTGCTTTTAAAATGTGGACACCTTATGCATGAACATACAACCTAGGAGAAGCCTACATACATGTTGGGAAGGTGATGTTAAAAAAGACTTAGATGAATTAGGAATCCTAGAGTGCAGTTGAAGACTTGGAAGAATTGGGAATCCAAGAGGGGAGTGGGAAAAAAAATTGAAAGAATAAGGAATCTTAGATAAGGAAAAAAATCTTGGAGATTCAAACATCTAAGGTATATTTTATCTCGTGAGTGAAGCATTTAAAAATTTTGGCAAGAGTTTCAATAACATTTATTTTAATTCACAGGTACTGTGATGCATTTTATTCTTTATTTTCAGGTAATGCTATTCACCTATGGAGGTTTGATACTACATCAAGGAAACTTTATATTTCTCGGTCATTTCTTTTCCTTAAAGAGCAGGTATTCACTTTTGCTCACAATTATAATTTAAATATCATTGCTTATTTCATCTTATATGTAAAATAATAATTTGTGATTGATTTCAACAACCAATTCAAAGATAATTTATGCTGTTTATTTTATTAGCAGATTAGAATTAACTTTATTATTGTCAGCAAGTTACTGGATCATACATACTCTGTAACTCTGATGGGTTACTTTCAAAAATGACTTTGCTGACAACAGAACTGCAGAGTAGAATTCTGGAATTGCTAACTAGAGTACAGAAATGGGATTAAAAGTGAACTTACAGAGAAAGCAAAATGGATGTACAATGCTTTTACAAGAATTGAAGATCTAGAAGTTGAGATGGGGCAAATCTAGAAGTGGCTGATACCTTGGACAACAGAGATGAAGCAAGGGCCATGTTAAAGAAGAGATTAATAGGTGTGGAAACTTTGGCTGGGCAGTTCTGAAAGAAACAGTACAATATTTAAGAGAAATTAACCATTACATCTTAAAAGAAAAGTGCTTAATCCTTGCATTGTTCCAGTTCTTACTTGCGGTTTAGAGACATGAGCCTTAACTAAAAAGGCATTCAAAGGCTGCAGACAAATTGAAGAAGCATGGAGAGATGCATAAGTGGTGTAGCCAAGAAAGGTAGGAAAAAGGACTCATGGATCAGGAAAGTGACAAGAGCTGATGATGTCACAATAAAAGTAAAGACCCTCAAGTGGCAATGGGCTGGACATACTGGAAGAAAAACTGACCATTACTGGACATCTAAATTACTAGACTGGATATATTGGAGTGACACAGAAGAGACTAGCTCAAAACAGAAAGTTATGAAGGAGACTTTGGGAGACCTTCAGCCAGCAGTGGATTGAGAATGATTGATGATGATGTGATGGAAGTTATTGACAGTATCACATATTCTAAAATTTCTTAAACAAATTTATTTTCATGCTTGAATTTATTACTACTGAACGTCTAGTGTGTAAGTTGAAAAAATGAAAAGAAAATGTTTTCTGAAAGGAGAGGATAGGATTAATTTGTGCACAGATCAGTTTAAAAAACGTGGATGCTAGTAGTGCAGTTTCATGATGCACATCTACTGTTCTTTAAGCTCTTTTCTTGTTACATCAACCAATGAAGCAAGTACATCATACATCTTTTTTAAAAGCAAAATTACAGTTCAAAATTAGTACTTACCCTTCATGCTGCCATCTTTCATGAATGTAAAGTTGTTTTCCCAGCAGATAGTGCTGATTTTGCACTGTCAATTTGCCAAAAAAAAAGGGGGGGATAATGCTTGGTCTGTCGATTGTTTTGTGCTCTGAGTAAGATTTGCAGACCATTTGTCTTTGTGGAAAAAACATATCATATCCCTGGACATGCTGCAGCCATTCCTGGAGGGTAATGCTGATTTGTATGCCCATGGATAATTTTTCAGCAAGATGAAGCTGTTTTAGCATTATGCATGTGTATCAGTCAGATAGTATCAAAGCATTGGAGGGGAACTTCAGTTCCCCAATGCTTGGGTGGGCCAAGAAGGACCTGTTGGGTGGCCTCCAAAGTCCCAAGATTTGATGCCACCTAATTTTTTTCTTGTGAGGATACATTAAGGATCAAGCATATCTCCCAACTACCATTAAAGGACTAAAAAAAAAAAAAGAGGGAAGGGGTGCAGCTGCTGCAACTGTAAGTGAAGATATGTTTTCCACTTGTGGGATAAAATCTGAAATTTGTCATGTAACACATTGTAGCAACATAGAGTTCTTGTAAAATTGTAACTTATCAAGAAAACTTCTGGTTTGTACCTGTAGAATGTCATTTGTTTTATGTTATGTCTTCATTCGTAAGTTATGATTTTTTTATATCAGCAGCTAATTTTGGGTCACTCTCTATTTATGGATGCATGCATGATACCAAAATAGACAGTACTGGTTTATGCCATAGTAATTCCCACATATGCAAGTTGCTGTATGCTGATGACACAGTTGTTTTGGTGGAGAGCAAAAATGAATTTCAGCTTATGTTATTCCAAATGTACAAAATTTGTATGAAATTCAAACTGAGTATAAGTAATGGAAAAACCTGAGTTATGTTTCATGAGCGAGGAACTGAATGCAAGATCAGTGTAATGGTACTGGGAATTTATGTATTTAGGAAGTATGCTTGACCAAGAAATCAGATTAGATGCTGAAATCAGTAGGTAAGGGAATTCAGCTTTGAAAGTCATAGTTGCCTTAGGAGGATTTCACGGGATTGATGGGTTCTTCGAAAGGTCCTGAATGGCTATGTATGAAACTATAGTAATTTAGTTGTTCCTTCCCTGATGTATGGCAGTGAAACCTGGGTGCTGCAGAAGAGACATACAACAGGAGTCATCTGCATGCTAGAGAGATGCATTACTCACGCAAGTTTGTGGCAAGATACATTCTGATCATCAGGAGTAAATCCAGAAGTTTACCTTAAGGGGAAGGGGGCTCTGCTCTAAAAAAAGGGAGAGGAAGACTTTGTGGAAGTTACACACATTATGACATTACAGGGTGTTTGGGCTAGAGGTATGTAAAAATACACACACATCTCTCAGTATCTATCAGGGGTATGCAAAAGTGTCTGCCGTTTTAAGAAGAAAGGAGACAGGAATGATCAGGAAACCAGTACACATTTATTCAACGAAATATTAGCTGTTAGCATCAATGACCTTTTGCCATTTTTCAGGCAACAAATGAATGCCCCTGTGATAGGAGGACTCGGGTTTTGAGCTGAAGAATGCAGTGACAAAATTTTCCAACTCTGGAACTGTGGTGAATTGCTGTTGGGCTAGGGCATCTTGCATAGAGTGAAACAGATGAAAGTCTGAGGGTGCAATATCCGGGAAGTAAGCCGGGTGTGGTAAAACCTCCCAGTGTAACTGTCTAAGGGTTGATTCATGGGGGCACCGACATGTGGTCTGGCATTATCGTGTAACAGGATGACTGGATGGAATCCTGTGCCTGTCCATGGGCGTTTTTGTTCAATTGCAGCGTTCAGTTTCATCAACTGATCGCTATATCATTGTGCAGTGATTGTTTCGCCTGGTTTCAACAGTTCAAAGTACAGCACTCCATGCATATCCCACAACACACACAACAGCACCTTTTCCCCCATGGATATCCTGTTTTGCAGTGAATGTTGATGGCTGGCCTGGGTTGACCCAGGATTGTTTGCATTCGGGCTTGTCGCAATAGACCCATTTGCCATCCCCGGTGATAACTTTCCACAAGAAATTCTTCCCTTGAAACCTCTTCAGCAATGACATGCAGATGCCTAATTGTTGACCAATATTATTCTTCGGCAAAGTATGCGGAACCCACTTACCCATCTTCTGGATCTTCCCCTAGGCCTGTAGATGGCGTACCACTGTCGATTGAGCCACTTTCAAATGTTTCGCCAGTTGCGTGGCCGATTGTGTGGCATCCTCTTGCAACAGTGATTCCAGCTCCTTGTCTGTGAGTTCCTGCGATCTACCTGCACATGGCTTGTCTTCCAAGTTTAGATCACCTTTCTTAAACCTGGCAAACCATTCTCGACACGTGAACTCACTCATAACCATTTCGCCATACGCCCGACATATTGAACCGTATGCTTGACTCTCACTTTTCCTTAAATTAAACATGAATAACAAACAGTGCTGCAAATGAACTTAATCGACTGCTATGCTTGGCTTCATGTACAAAATGACAGCATGGGTCGCCAGCCGATTAGACCCCTACAGCGCCCGCTAGCAGGGGCGGCAGAAACTTTTGCATACCCCTAATTTAAGATTTAGTAAAATCATTTTTTTTGTTATTATGCAGAGTAACTTACCAAGTTTTTATGCAGGATAGTAAATTTCAATGTGGGCACCTTTTGTAACTTGACAGATGTCAAAACAATACTCAAGCTCTTGCCAAGCATTTTCAGCATCTGAGGCATTATTAGAGCAACTGCTTCAACAATATGCTGTTTCAAGTCGTCCAAATCTCAAACTTTTCTCTGGTACACACAGTGTTTAATAAAGCCCCATGCAAAAAAGTTCAATGGAGTCAGATCTGGAGATCCAGGTGGCCAGGCAGTTGGCCTCCTTTTCCGATCCAACATTCAGGAAAAGTCTCGTTCAAAAACATGGTAACACCTCCATAAAAGTGCGGTGGACTACAATCTTACTGAGAGAGAAATGTGAAACCTGGGAGAATTTGTTGAATAGCAAAGATCTGCAGCATGTATAGGTAAGCATGTCCCATCATTGTGGGCTGTATGAAAAAAATGGACCGCTGCCATTTTTGTTTCCTCCTAACCATACGTTGACTTTTGGTGTGTCCCTTTCAGTTTTGATCCCTTGGTAAGGATTCTCTATACCCCATATGTGGCAATTGGTTTGTTCACTTTCCCGCATATGTGAAAGGCTGATTCATCACTGAATAACAACAGATCAAGATAATTGGAATTGTCATAAATACCACTGATCACCTCAGCAGCAAAATCAGCTCTGAAGTGGTGATCATCTTGCTTAAAGTATTGAAGAAGTTGAATTTTGTATGCATGTAAATGGAGACATTTCTGAATGAGGAATCTGCAGTTTCTCACTAGCTTGTCTAATTGACTTACATGGGCTCTTATAGAAAATGACTCATGCACTCGATCCACATCTCATTGGTTACACACTTTTTTGAGTGTTTCCCATTTTGTGAAACCAAACTTCCCTTTTCTTTTAGAGTGTTATTCCACTAAAGAACGGATTTGGATGTGGGAGTGCCCACATTCCGTTCTCTTCATGCACGCCACTGAACACATGCAACTGATTTAAATTCAGCTAACCAAAACATGCACCACACCTGCTATGACGTCCACATATCGACTGAGGCAAGAAGTAGCCTGTCTTATGCCGTTTTTGCACAACTATTGGTGCTGTAACTGCACTAGTGACCTTGAAAGTGTTAAGAAACAACACGTGGAGAGATATCCTATCGACTGAGCTTGGGTTTGAGAAAATATAATGAGTGGTTTTCTTGCATTACAAGCTGTTATACCGTTATTTTTGGATACCTCTAAACTGGACATCTCATATATATATATATATATATATATATATATAAATAACTACAAGCAACACCTGCCGAACATGTACATGACAACAAATGAACTCCAGACCACAGCAAAAGAAAAAGGAGAATGACAAACGATACATAAAAGTCACACTGCAAAATTATAAAGACACCAGTAAGGAAATGAAAAATCCAAACAAATATCATATCAAATGGCTCCGAACCCCGAACCACTCTTCAGGGAAAGACACCCAGGAGCCCGGAGCCAGTCAGGCTCGGGTTTCATGAGATAGCCTGATACCTAATTTTAAACAAATTGTGGTTGCAACTGAATTTGGACTTGCAAAATTTATTGGCCATCTGTCTTTTCTACCCAAACCCTCAAAGTAACACAGCAATAGATGTATAATTATACATAACACCACTGAAATATGTCAAATACACAATAATCTCTTACCTTGTCTTCTTAATGGACAAAATGTACTGAAATTTAGAATATAAAGGACATGCATATATAAATCCAAAATAAACATAGCTCATGCTCCCCTCGTATGTATCCATTCCGTGTGCGATACGGTTAACATGCCATATGAGATAAGACTCATCTACTCTCGAGACCAACTCAAGTAGATCCACTCAGCAATGGTATGTTCGTAAAATTTCTGTATTCCCAATAGACATGCCAACTACTAAAGGTCCAAATGAAGCACAGAAAACCGTCCAAAAGAAAGACCTCAAATGTGGGAGAAAGTAAAGCTTATTGTTATAGTTCTCCGAGGTGACTCAGAGGAAAAACCGTTTTTATTGTGGCCCTAAGAAATTGGTTAATTCGAAAAGTTTCAAGTGACTATGTTACAAATTCTAATTTTGTATGAAGTAATTTGGTTAAAAATATTTAATAACTTACTAAAATGTGAATAACAGAACTTATAGGGATAACCATTCTTTTTTAGAGTTAAAAAAGGAGATTTTAACTGTTTGATAGTACTGTTTTTGTTATTACATATCCTAGTGATCCAAAAAAATTGTGAAATTATATTTCTATGCATGGATCCAGGGATTCTGGAAGACTAGGAACTTAATAAGTTAGGACAAAATGCAAAATAAGCTCCTCTTTGTCATAAACATCCGTTAAAAATCTCCCTCGCCGTAATATGATTTCCATATCCAGAAAAGTAACTTTGAGGTCCTTACTGGTTTCTGTCATAACTAGTTCCTCGGGGTAACAGGACTGAATATCGAAGTTACAACCCTCCGAACAAAAACTTATAAGATCCTTAATATATCTATAGTTAACAATGCCATTAACTGCAACATTCTTTCCATAAAAGTGTAGGTACAAGTTGGCAAGTAAACTAGAATATGATGTGCCCATTGGAATTCCCTGTTTCTGTATCAATAGTCTTTTACCATTATAGATGTAATTATGGAATATACAAAAATTACATAATGAATTCCAATATCCACTACTGATCTCCATATATTGCCCGTATCTCTCAAAATACCAGTCCATTGTCCTTTTTAAATCCTTTAGGCTAATAGATGTAAACAGATTGTTGAAGTCGAATGTTTTAAAGAGTGGTTCGGGGGTTTGGAGCCATTTGATACAATATTTGTTTAGGTTTTTCATTTCCTTATTGGTATCTTTATAATTTTGCAGTGTGACTTTTATGTATCGTTTGTCGATCTCCTTTTTCTTTTGCTGTGGTCTGGAGTTCATTTGTTGTCATGCACATGTTCGGGATGTATTACTTGTAGTTATTTATATATGTATATACTATTCACTCTTGTTTTCCAGCTGCATTGCGCGGTAGCAGAGTGGTATGGGCATGTATCAAGGGAAAATAATTTATATTTTTATATATATATATATATATCGTATATATACACTGACGGAAAAAAAAAATCCCAACACCAAGAAGGGGTTGTGTTAGATAAAGGACAGTTGGTAGGCGGTGAGAGTACATCTGTAAGATGACGTGTATGGAAATTTCGCACTCGGCGCATACGTGTGGCTTTAGTAGCGCGCCTCGGAACATGCAAAGCAGGTTTGCTGTAAATACACGCTCTAACGTTCGTGAGCGTTAGTTATCGTTGAGATTCGACGTAGGGTGTTGATGTTAGTCAAGAATGCCTTTAAGAAGACGAAGAAGCCATTATCAACAGCTCATGGAGTTTGAACGAGGTTGTGTAATAGGGCTACGAGAAGGTGGATTTTCTTTCTGCAATATTGCAGAATGACTTGGCAGGAATGCAGCCACTGTGCATGATTGTTTGCAGCGGTGGTCAAGGGAAGGTACTGCATCAAGAAGACCAGGTTCCAGCCGGCCACGTGGCACTACTGAGAGGGAAGACCGCCGTGTACCGCGTATGGCCGTGGCGCATCGTACCGCGTCTGCGGCAGCAATTCGAGGTGCAGTTGCCACCGCAGTGACACAACGAACTGTTACAAATCGGTTACTTGAAGGACAGCTCCGAGCCAGACGCCCTGTAGCGTGCATTCCACTTACTCCAAACCACTGCCGTTTGCGACGTCAGTGGTGTCAAGCTAGAGCTCATTGGAGGACGGAGTGGAGATCTGTTGTGTTTTCTGATGAAAGCCCGTTCTGCCTGGGTGCCAGTGATGGCCGTGTGTTGGTTAGAAGGAGGCCAGGTGAGCGCCTGCAACCAACCTGTCTGCGGCCGAGACACATTGGACCTACACCTGGAGTTATGGTCTGGGGAGCAATTTCCTATGACAGCAGGAGCACTCTCGTGGTTATCCCACGCACCCTGATGGCACAGTTGTACGTGGGTCTGGTGATTCAACCTGTTGTGCTGCCATTCATGAACAGCATTCCAGGGGGTGTTTTCCAACAGGATAACGCTCGCCCGCATACCGCTGTTGTAACTCAACATGCTCTACAGAGTGTCGACATGTTGTCGTGGCCTGCTAGATCACCAGATCTTTCACCAATCGAGCACGTATGGGACATCATTGGACGACAACTCCAGCGTCACCCCCAACCAGCATTAACTGTCCCTGTATTGACCGACCAAGTGCAACAGGCATGGAACTCCATCCCACAAACTGACATCCAGCACCTGTACGACACAATGCATGAACGTTTGCGTGCTTGCATTCAACATTCTGGCGGTTGCACCGGTTATTAATGTACCAGCATTTCACATTTAAAATGGCTCTTCTCGCGCTTACAATAAGCTGTGATCTTGAAACCTTAATCGATTAAATATGTTACCTATACAAATGTATTGCCGCCATTTCATTCCTCTACAACTATTTTTTCGTGGTGTTGGGATTTTTTTCCGTCCGTGTATATATACATTAAGTGGCCACTTTATCATGACCACCCCCTCAGTACTTCGTTGGACCACCTTTTGCCTTTAATACTGCATCGATTCTTCGTGGCATGGACTCCACGAGATGTTGATAGGCGGTTTGTGGAAATCTGAGACCATGCTTGATGAATAGTACTTTCCAGGAGTGTGAGATTGCAGGGTTGTGGATCCAGCTTTCTGATGGCTCGTTCAACTTCATCCCACAAATTCTCAATGGGGTTGAGATCTGGAGATTGTGGGGGCCACCTAAGCAAAGTAAACTCACCGGCATGTTCCTCAAACTAAACCTGTACAATACGAGCACGATGGCAGGACGCATTATCTTGTTGAAAGTAGCCATCGCCATTGGGATAAACCATCCACATGACAGGATGCACTTGGTCCACAATGATGTTTAGAAACGATGTGCTAGTCACACGTTGATCAACACGAATTAAAGGGCCCAAAGCATGCCAGGAAAACATTTCCCAAACCATAACTTCCTTCACCAGCTTGAAGGGTTGCAGCAATGCATTTGGGGTCCATGCTTTCATGCTGTTTCCGCCAAATTCTCACTCGGCCTTCGGCAGGGTGCAACTGAAAATGTGATTCATCGGACCACATAATTTGTTTCCAATTATTGACTGTCCAATCCTTGTGCTCCTGTGCGAACTGGAGACATTTTCTCTTGTTAACTGGAGACAGCAAAGGTGTTCGAACAGGCCTTCGGCTGCCATATCCCATCCGATGCAGTGTACGGCAAACAGTGCGTGCAGAGATCATTTGAGCAGATTCTTGATTAAGATAGTCTGTAATTTGCTGCACTGTTGCCCTTCTGTTGTCTGTTACCAGTCTGGACACTCTCCGTTCCGCCCGAGCAGTCACTAGTCGATGACGACCACACGTTGCACATATAGACCCAGTTTTTTGGCTGACAGTCCAGTCTTTAAACTCTTTAACAACAGCTGCTCTGAAACATTTCATGAATGCGGCGGTTTCAGTGATACTCGCTCCATGGCTCCGAGCTCCTACAATCATCTCACATTGAAAGTTCGTCAAATTGCATTTTTTACCCATCTCGTCACCCAAAAATCACTTCTACTACTGTCACAAGCACTAACCTTTCCCTTTTTTTTTTTAGCCCCGCCCTTTGGTGGCAACAGTGTGCAGCCATAGCTCATTTGCTTAAAACTGTCAGGTGGTCATAATAAAGTGGCCACTCAGTGTATATATATATACACAGAAAGAGAGAGAGAGAGAGAGAGAGAGAGAGAGAGAGAGAGAGAGAATAAGAATTCAAATGAGAGAGAATAAGAATTCAAATGAGAGAGAAAGTGAGAGAGAGAGAGAGAGAGAGAGAGAGAGAGAGAGAGAGAGAGAGAGAGAGAATGATTGACACTCAGGAAAAAGGGAATGCTAGGAAAAAACAACAACCTTGAAATAAGACTGAAAAAAGTGCAGTTCAAAAATCTTTACAGGTTGTGCTTAAGGCCCAGTTGTGATATGTATACTTTGGCTTTGTCACAGAGACTCCAAAGTCCGCTTCACACAGTAATCTCCCCGTTCCTAATTATTAATCATACGGAACTGTACTAAAGAACAGAACAAAACACATCCATTGCTTTTAATGATCAGGATAAAATGTAAAATGTCTTTTTCACTCCTGCTATGAGCTTTTCCTGTTTCTGAATATCTAGCGGGGTGGGGGTGGGGTGTGTGTGTGTGTGTTTTTTTCGTTTTTTTTTATCTGATGAAGCTAGAACTGAACATTTTATCTCCAAATTCATTGAAAATTTCAATTGTAATAAAACTTTTACAAAGATTTGTGCACTTTTTTACTATTTAAAATAAAAAACATAAGTACATTAATTATTTATGAACTTGGCCATTCAATAGGGGAAAATCTGCTTTAGGAGAGGCGATTATCCCAGCTTCCCACTGCTGGATCTGCTACAGCTGATCATGTGAGGAATGAAGATCTATTGCAGATGTGTAATGTGAAACAAAATGTTGTTAGTAAGGTGAAGACTAATATTCTGAGGTCATTTGGTCATGTTAAAAGAATAAGTGGTAAGATGCTTACACTAAGGGAATTTGTTCAGCCCAAGTGGCAGATAAGAAGGTAGAGGAAGGCCAAGAAAATCATAGGAGCACCAGATTCAGGAATGTCTGCACGAGAAAAACTTAATGAGTATGAAATACAAAAGGTCTTATGTGATAGGTACGATGGAGTTTGAGTTGTGTGCCAAGATCACTGTAAATGAAGACATCTGATACATCAGCAGTAAGTAAAATCTTGCACCATCAGTGCTTAATTTTAATCTGGAAGATGAGCTATCTTTGAAAAGCTAAGCTCTGAGACTCAGAAAACAGCTTAGTGATATGATACACTCATTGTCATAAAAATCCGTGCAATTAACTTGAAACTCGGCGAATAGCTACGGGGAGGGCAGACATACAAATGATTAAAGTTTCATGCGATTCCGCATGCTTGTGCATCCAAGACCGTCACTGCAATTGCAATTCTTGGGGCTTATAAGGTGCCACACAGGGGACTCCGCATGTTGGCGTCGAGTGCAGTGGTGTGAGCAATGTGGAATGCTACGGACTGGCGACGTATAGTGTTCAGCGGCGAATCCCACTTCTATATGGGAACAGACTACCACCGTATCAGAGTGTGGAGGACTGCAGGTGAGTGAGCGCTACAATCCCAACCTCACTCTACAGCAGCACACATCCCAAACCGCAGGCGTGATGGTCTGGGGAGCCATCGCGTACTTCTCTCACAGTGATCCGAGGGACATTGACAGCCCAGTGCTGCGTACAGGAGATCCTGTAGCCCCATGTGCTGCCTTTCCTGACGGGGTGGCCCAGAGCCATTTTCCAGCAAGTTAGCGCCCGTCCACATGTGGCTCGGGTTTTCTAGAACTGTCTACATCATTGATGCTTCTGTGGTCTGCCAGATCTCCTAATCTCTTGCTCATTAAGCACGTGTGGGACCACATGGGACGCCAGCTTTCTCCATGTCCCAATGTTCATGATTTAGAGCGTCAGTTGCAAGAAGTGTGGGCCAATCTGGCCCAGGATAACATACAGCATCCCTTTGACTCCATGCCAGACTGGAACCATCCAATGGTCTCCAAGGTCCCCGGACTTAAACCCTGTTGAAGCTCTCTGGGATGACAGATCCATGGATCCTGGGCCAACGCCTCGGGTGGAGTTGTGGACAATGCTGCAACAGTCATAGCTGGCATTATCTCCGGTATGCTCAACAAAAGCAAGTATGGGTTTACTATCAAGTACAACAAACCCAACAAGTACAAGCTCTCCCACCTCACGTACATGGATGACATCAAGTTGTACACATCGTCGCAGAACCAAATCCAGCAGCTAATTCGGATCACTGAGTTGACTCCAAGCCGGACCGTATCACCGCATGTATCTGAGCACGAGGCAGTTTGACGCGGCACTAACGCTGACCAGAATGTGTACCTTATGTCCGCGAGAAATCGCCCTGCTGCTGTGATATTTTAATCACATCTGTTCTTGGTATGTACCATCTCACTACTAAAATCTCATTTCAATCCAACACCTCATTGGTGTGTAGATTTTTATGACAATGAGTGTATATTTCTCCCCTTTATCCACCTTTTTCTTGTTCTTAAAAAAAAATGTGCATATAGATTAGACAACTTCACTTTGGTTCATGAAAATATATGTCTTCATTTTTTTTATTTGGTTTTAATCTATTGATTTTTTATTGTTTTAATATATTTAAAGATGCTAATTTGTAGTCAAGAAATAAAAATTTAATTTATAAACGTTTCTTTTATGGTATGTTTCACTATCACAAATACATATTTATAGATGTACTTTGGGAATGAGAAAGTGAATTTATTTAATTTCTCTGTATGTTTTTTTAAGAAGAAATAAATAAAAGCAACTTCATTGTAATGGAATTGAATTTTATAGCATTCCAAATGGTCATACTCAAGAAAGTAAAAGCTAGTCATTATAATATTGCTTTTACAGTGCTAGAATTTAATATTAAAATATTTTTATCATGTTTTTTTATTTAATATCTTTAACTATCTAGGTTACTGCTCCATTATGCATATTTGCATAAAGCATTTAGTGCCATCATACATATAAGTGGGAAACAAATCCACCTGAAGAAATTATTCTTCACAAATACATGGAAGGCAATACAAATGTAATTGGCCGCCCCGGTGGCGCAGTGGTCTAAGGCATTGGCCTCTGATCACTCGTCAGTAAGGGGTCCGGGTTCGAATCCCGGTCAGGCATGGATGTTGTGTTTGTCTTACGGCACTGGCTCTCTCCCTTCCCTGGAACCAGTGACCCTAAATTAGGGACGGGCGACTGCTTATAGCCCATTGAGTTGCTCACGGTGGTCGTTAAACCTCCAATCAAAAAAAAAAAAAAAATCAAATGTAATTGTTGGCACACAAATATGCCATATTTTTACTGTTTCCATTACAGCAACTTCTTCAGAAAATTTCAGAATTACATTGCCCCAGAGCGGGAATCAAACCCACATCTTCCGATTTGTGTTCGAGTGTGCTATCCATTATACCACCCGAGACAAGAAAGTTCCAAGCAACTGAAGCAAAGCAGATGTAACTTAAAAATCTTAAAGCATGTTCAGTTCAGATTGGCGTTGGTCAAAGGTATCCTGTGCTTCCAGATTTCTAAGCTATATCTGCTAAGCTTCAGTTGCTTGGAACTTCCTTGTCCTGGGTGGTGTAATGGATAGCATGCACGAATGGAAATCGGGAGATGCAGGTTCGATTGCTGCCCCAGGAAAATATAATTTTCAAGTTTTCTGAAACAGTTGCTACATGAAAAAAAAAAAAACCCCAAAAAACCCCGAAAATACAGCACATTTGCGTGCCAACAATTACATTTGCATTTTGTACCATTTTGGACTCTGAGGATACTTGCTTAAAAAGTCAATATCAATGTTTATTCTGTTGTCTTTTCAGAAAAAAAATGATAAAGCTATAATATTAAAAGGCAAAATAACAAAATTTCTCTGAGTTTTGAAAATCACAGCAATACAACAGTGTGAGGAATCAACCGCAGCCAATGATTCGAGTTGGTCGTTCCATTTAAGTGTTCTGGAACAAAACCCCAGTGACTTGGAGTCTTGTGGCCAATGTCACACAGGACTAGGTGGTACCTCAACAGTATTCATACTGAAACTTAATTTTGTGTCAGCTTCTCAGATTCACAGAGGTCATTGTTGCTGTCGTGTGCGCCATTGTTGCCCAGTGGAGCACTCCTTGCAACAAACCCATGTCTCAGTATGACTATCTGCCAAGAAAAAAAATACATAAAATAAAACAAAATAAATAAATAAAACTATAAAAAATTAATAATTTGGAGGAGACAAATATTCAGAAGTAATTTGGCCATGCTGAAAGAATGAGTGGTGAGATGCATACTAAGAGAATTTATTCAGGAAAAAAAGGTAGAGAAAGGCCAAGGAAATCATGGGAGTTCCAGATTCAGGAATGTCTGCATGAGAAAAGATAATGAGTATGCAATACAAAAGGTCTTGTATGAGGTGTGTGATAGATATCAGCCTCAAGTTGTATGCCAAGATTTGTGTAAATGGATGAATTTGATACATCAACAGTAAGAGCAAAACCTAGCACCATCAGTAGTTAACTATAATCTGGCAGATAAGCTATTTTTGGGGAGCTAATCTCTGCAGGCATCTTAGTGTATGTAAAAATAACAAAATTTGCACTTGAGTTATGTAAAATGAGAATGCAATCTGGTGAATTTTGTTTTTATCACTGTATTTCTGATACTTATATGTTTTTGCTAATTTCTTTAAATATATAAAAGGCAGAAAAATTATTCCCCTGATCCATGAGAAACTTGCTTTTCAGCATGGTAGAAAGATGGAACGATTTTACTGCTTTTTGAAATTTGCAACTTCATATTTCCTTTTTTTGGTATATGTGTGTGTATGTAAGAGAGGGAGAGAGGGAGGGAGAGAGAGAGGGAGAGAGGGAGGGAGAGAGAGAGGGAGAGAGAGAGAGAGAGCCACAGAATAACCTTGGTATTGGATTTTATGCAAGTGCTATAATTTATTTATATGAACCTTAGTTGAGTCATTGACATTATTTTTTGGATAAATACCTCTAGTCAGATTTTTTTTTTTTTGCCAGATATACAGAACATAGTGTATGGATTTTAAAAAATAATGATAATTTTGAAAATTTATTTGGTGTCAGAAACTCTTGTGTTATGAAGTCAGTGCAATCAATTAATGTTTAGTTTAAAGGCAATCATACTAGTCATTATTAATCATATATTCTTGTATGTATGCATAACTTTTAGCAGTTAGATGTCACTGTTATATGTATATATTTATATTGGTCTTCAATATTATTTCATTGTATTAAATAATTTTCTTGTAGGACTATCATGATGTTCAAGTTCAGTTGGACAGCCTATGATTGCACTATGTGCAGGAACTTTCATGTGTTTGGCTTGCATTGTGCATGGCTGCAAATGGTGTCTGTTTTTGGTTTTAATTCATATTGTATATATTTTCTTCAGTGTGTACATGTGTATATAAATATAATGCTATTTTTTGCTATTATACAGTATATTTGCTACCAAGTGATTTATTGTCAAAGTGTATGATTCTCATAATTACCATCAAAAAACTGGTTTCTTACCCAAGGTTAGACATTTTAATGTGATCAAAAGAAAAATCAGTAATAAAAAGTAATAGCAGAAGTTAAAATTTTAAGAAGATTGTTTCCTTTTTGGTTATCTCAGAGGGTTGGTGTTAGGTTTGTCATATACTCTGCTCTACCATTGATATCTGGACCCCTGCATGTCTAAAAATAATCTTTATTTATACAAAATTTAAAATTATGTACTGATACCTCTGGCTTTTATGACAGAATGCAGTCTTCATGGAATGCTCTTCACCAGTTTTCTGTAAATGGGTGCCAATATGTTCTTCTGTTTGGCCTTCAAAGCAGTGAACAGTTCATCTTGTTTGTTAAGCAGGCTCAGTAATCTCTTCCTTCAAACCTGATGATCCAATTCATTCCAGAGATTCTCTGAAGGGTTCAGATTAGGACTCTGGGCTGGCCAGTCCAACTTTTCTACTCCCATGTCCTCAAACCAATTTTTAACAACACATGCAGTTTTTTTTTTTTTTTTTTGGATTGGAGGTTTAACGACCACCGTGAGCAACTCAGTAGGCTATAAGCAGTCACCCGTCCCTAATTTAGGGCCACTGCACTAGATCCAGGGAAGGGAGAGAGCCAGTGCCATAATACAAACACAACATCCATGCCTCACCGCCTCACCGGGATTTGAACCTGGACCCCTTTCGGACGAATAATCAGAAGCTATCACTCAGACCACTGCACCACTGGGGTGGTACAAGCAGAAGCAGTGTTTTGCTCTACTGATAGAGGTATTGGTCTTTCCCAGATTACTGTAAATATGTTGATAGTGCATAATTGTCAAAGACATCTAGGTAGAGCTCAACATTCATGTTTTGTGCAACTAATGGGCCGAAGCCCAACAACAAAAAAAAAAACTGCTCCATATCCTTACACTGCCTCCGCCAAACTTCATTTGTTGAAATGATTCAATCCGGAAGTTACCTTTCTCTTGGCAATCTGCCACACTAAAAAACAACCATAAACTGGTAAACTGTGAACCATAGGTGTAGAATTTTATAAATCTCAAGTCATGCAAAAAAAAAAAAAAAAAAAAAGTGGCGTTCATACACTATTTTTTTAAATAAATAAGAGAGTAAATAAAAATGCTATTATTAATCACTATCCAGTAGTAAACTTTTGAACAGTTTAGAAATGATGCTCATTTTTCATTCAATTCTCATGCTTGTGAGTAAATTTGAATATATTACGATCCCCAAAAACTGCCCATGTGAAAGTTGTTTGTTGGGAGGTTTAACATTCATCATGGACAACTCATTGGGAGATATAAGCAGTCGGCCCTCTCTGATTTGAGACCACTGGTTTCAGGGAAGAGAGAGAACCAGTCTCGCAAGACAAGTGACCCAGAATTTGGGTCCGGACCTATCTTCAGCAACGATTGGTAACCAGTGCATAATACCACTCTGCCACAAGGGCAACTTCTTTTTTCTTTCATTTTTTTTTTTTGGAACAACTGTTTTATTTCTCAATGGATCTGAAAAATATGTGTTGTAGTGAATTTAGCAAAACAATTATAACTGATATGTTACAGAATTTCTTTTTACTCATAAAATAATACAGTATGTTCAATGTATACTCTTTCAAAAGTCTGTGCTGAGTATATTACTTTTATTTTTAGCAATCTATGGCTGATGTTAACTGAAAGAAACATCTTATTCCATAAGTTATAATTTCAGTAATATACAAATTGCTACCAAAGGAAAATTTTAGTTGCCCAAAAGATAATTTTGGTTGCATACCATCACAGCATGCCCTGATTTGTTCTGAGGCATGCTTAAGCAATTGAGCATGATAATGGTCAGTTCCTGTGCTGTGGAGCATAACTCAGTTTTTCATTGGTCTTCAGTCTGAGATCAATTTTCCAGACTTGCCACAGTCCTTATAAATCCTTAAAAGTCTAAAAAAAAAAAAAGCTACTTAAGAAGTTCTTAACTGGCTGCACGAAATCCAGACGTTACAATTTAGTGCCTAGAACTTTTGTTTCTGGTTGGCTATGTTGGGGGTGATGTCCACTGAAACAGCAGGACAGTATGAGATAATTTGCTGAAAAAAAAGGGAAGGATCATGGGATCTCTAAATAACACAAACCGAGCAGGTGCTACCTAACAAGGCCCATCACCTTTTCCTGGAACTGATAACTCATTTTTGTATTTTCCCTTTTTTTGTGTATGCAAGTAAGAATTATTCTGTTATACCATGAGAAATGAAGTGTAAAATTGAAATCTTCAACACATAATTTTGACTGAGGTTTTACAATTTAAACTGTAAGATGATTAAGCACAAAATTTGAATCTTGAACTCATAACTTTAACCACAGTTTTATAATTTACATACTCTTTATTGCATGTGTGATTATTCTTTCAGACAGGAAGACTGATTTGACCAGCAAAGCTGTCTTTTAAATTGCATAAGTTCACCTCCCTGGTGGAGCAGTGGTCAAACATGGACCCATCTCGGATGGATGATCACAAGACCACTGCTCCCTGGTGGAGCAGTGGTCTTGTGATCATCCATCCGAGATGGGTCCGTGTTCGAATCCCGATAGGGCATGGATGTTGTGTTTGCCTTGCAGCACTATCTCTCTCTCTTTCCTAGAACCAGTGGCCCTAAATTAGGGACAGGTGACTGCTTATAGCCGACTGAGTTGCTTACAGTAGTAATTAAACCTCCAATCGAAAAAAAAAAAAATGCATAAATTCAACTTTATTACATTTTCTAACTTAAATTATATGGGAAATATTGCAAACTTCATTGTCATGCTTCAATTTGCATAGTTTAGTCATGTGTAAAAGTATTTGTGCGTACTTCTATGTTGCATATGTCATTGGTAAAGTCCTTATTTTTTTGTGGGAGATAAAGAGTGGGAACTTTGTGTTCCGTACACCGTGCTAATTTCTGTGTGGTATTAACCAAAGTGATTAGCACTGCAGCTTGTGGATAGCTGCTGGACAATGGTAATCCATGCACATAGCATCCTGTACACTGTACTGGTGCTGATATCAATCCCAATAGTCATAGATGCCAACTAGTACAGATTATTGGTTGCTGTTACGGAAGTACGGACATGCTGATGAAATTACGGAAAATCACCATTTGATTTTTCTAATATGGAAAGCAATTTTCTCACCAACTTAAAATGTTTTGTTTGTTCTTCAAGTTTATCTGGGGGGGGTTAAAGCTGTATTCTGCGTAATATAGATTTCTGTATCTTAATTGGTAATCCCATGAGCTAACTATCTACAAAAGAAAATCCAACGACAGGGAATAATAGCAGCCATTTGATTGATAGCTCAGCCTTTTGCCCCCATTTTACCCCTCCCACAATGTCTCCGTATCACCCTCAACTATGGACGCTGCTCCTTACACCTCTCATGATCCTCTCCATGCCACCTGTAGCTACACAGTGTTGTATGTACGCTGCTCCAATAGCCTTTTTTACGCTTTCCAACCGTAGGTTGAAAAAGTGCATATGCTCCAGCTTTTTCTGTCCGCACGATAACTCACGTAAAAATGGTTCGATTTCAATGAAATTTTAGTATGTGGTAGGGGACCACCTGGGAACGAACCCTATTGAAATGGACGAAATGAAGTCAAAAGGTCATAGGAGCGGGAACCACTCCATTGCTCTTATGTGTCATAACTTGTGTAAAAATGGTTCGATTTTGATGAAATTTTAGAATGTGGTAGGGGACAACCTGAGGACGAACCCTATTAAAAGTGGACGAAATGGGGTCAAAAGTCAGGACATAGGACTGGGATCCATTCCATTGCCTTTATGCGTCATAACTTTAGTAAAAATGCTTTGATTGCGACAAAATTTTATCGTTGTTCTGGAGGTATACTGAACCAGTTCTGTTTAATATCATCAAAATGGGGTTAAAGGTCAGGGCACAGGAGCGAGATTTATTCCACAGCCATTATCCTCATAACTTGAATAATGATTTCTGGTATGTTGGAAGTCGTATCATAATCAATGCATTGCATGATTTTACTAACTTGTCTTTATGCTCTTTGGCCTCTGCAGCTCATACTACTGTCGAATAGAAAAGCATGGCAATCGGTTGTGCAATTGTGAAGGTTTTTTTCAGTATTTATTTAAAATGAAGTGTTTTTCTGGCCAGCCTTTTTCATCTAAAAAGAAAGTGTTTCCTAGAAACGTTCCACAGAGACTGGCCTCTGTAGGTTAAAGAAGCGTATATGCTCTAGCTTTGTCCGTCTCTCAGTCTACATGATAACGAGTAAAAATGGTTCAATTTCGATAAAAATTTAGTATGTGGTAGGGGACAATCTGGGCAAAATGGGGCCAAAGGTCAGGACATAGGAGTGGGATCCATTCCATCGCCCTTATGCATCATAACTTACGTAAAAATGCTTCGATTGTGACAAAACGGTATCATTTTGTTCCGGAGATATACTGAACTAATTCTGTTGAATATCATCAAAATGGGGTCAAAGGTCAGGACACAGGAGCGAGATTTATTCCACAGCCATTATCCTCATAACTTGACTAAAAATGCTTCTATTACGACAAAACTTTATCATGTTGTTCTGGAGGTATACTGAACTAATTCTGTTGAATATCATTGAAATGGGGTCAAAAGTCAGGACACAGGAGTGAGATTTATTCCACAGCCATTATCCTCATAACTTGAGTAATGATTTCTGGTATGTTGGAAAGCGTATCATAATCAATGCATTGCATCATTTTACTAACTTGTTTTTAAAAGTCACAGGTTTTTGTGAACCATGTGTTTTGCAGCATTTGTGGGTATGCGATTTTAGTATAGCTCACGGTGGGCGGCCGGCCGTGGCGCATTCGGTGGGGGTGGTCCAGGGCCCCAGGCCCTCCTCATGAGGTATCACTTGGCTCATCGTTTTTTGTTATTGGTGGTTATTTGTAATTATACTTGTATATGTTTTTAAATATGTAATTTACAAATAATTTTAAGCATACTTTAATGTGGTGTAGATTTTATTATCCCTTCTCACACAATATTTTGGGAGATGTTTACTACAGTGTATTTTCACTTGCGTCTTCAATATTTTGGGCCACCCACATAAAGAAATCCTGGGTATGCCACTGGTGGGTGGGTTGATTGCCGAATGCACATAGAATTGAAGAAACATCAACATTCCAAGAAATGATTTTTCTTCATGTCTGGAGGTAATCTTTTATATTTTTTCTGGTAGACAGTATTTTTAATTTTTCCACTAGCAAAAAATTGTTTATAATATTATTATTTTGAAATAGTTGTTGTGACAAACTGGAATTTGTTGCCATGCTAAATACCCAGATTCACCAATGTGGACTGCATTATGGAAAATTATGCAAAACGTTTTTTGGTTACTGAAAACTACCATATTTCCAGGAGTCATAGACACTATTTTTTTCCGGAAATAAGTCTCAAAAATGTACCGTATGCCCAAAGGTTATGTTATGTTAATTCCAGAGGAAGGTTATCTATCTTAGTAGTGTTAGTTTTGTGCCGACAAAACAAACACTACTAAAGAACTCTTTCTGTTAAACTCCCAGAGATCATTGCCATTTTCATCTTCAGAGACTGAAGATGAAAATGGCAGTGATCTCTGGGAGTTTAACAAACCAGTTACAACTACTGGACATATCCATCAACAAGCCTTTTAAGGCATTTATGAAAGAAGAGTGAATCAGTGGATACAGCCACAGGCCATGACCTAACCCTAACAGGTCATTTGAAAAGGCCAACTATTACTCAGGTGTGCGAGCTGGTTTTAAAATCAAGGAATGCCGTGAAGACTGAAATATTTGGTTGATGCACAAGTTCATACAGTTTTTTCATCACACTACAGGAATGTATTACATCAGAAGGGAAAACGGAATCAATCAAAATATGTGCCCCCCCCCCCATTGTTCACGATGTCATCCTAACATCTGGATAGGTCTGCAATGCACATCTTGGAAAAACGGGCAGGTTTTGCTGAGAAGAAATCATCAAGGAAATTCTGGAGATCAACATCATTGTTGAACGTTCTGCCACTGAGTGTATTCGACAGGGATCAGAACAGGTGATAGTTTGAAGGAGCAACATCTAAGGAATAGGCCAGATGCAGAAGGATCTCCCATTTCATGTCCTGAATGGCCATTTTGGTCATGTTTGCACTGTGAGGGCGTCTTTATCATGTTGGAAAAAGAGACACTGTGGCATCGACGCGGCCGCTTCTGCTGAATTGCTCCCTCCACATGGCGGAGCTGTTCACAATAGAGTGCAGTGTTGATGGTCCCATTCCTCGGCAGCATTTCCCAGTGAATAATGCCTTCATGTCCCACCAGACACACAACATGATCTTTGCAGGATAAAGGTCTTGTTTTGGACGTGGTGTGGGCATCTTGTTTGGGCTTAACCATTCTTTTCAGTGCCCGAAATTCACGTATAGGCACCACTTTTCCATCTCCAGTAACAACACATGACAGAAAAGGTGTGTGTTGCTGAGAGCATTCGCGATAATGGGTGAGCAAGGAACCACATATGGCAGCATGCCGATTCTTGTTGACCTCGGTAAGAGTGTGTGGCACCTAAGATTCCAATTTCTGGACCTTTCCCATACGTTCCAGGTGTTCAACCACAGTGGCCTGATCACAGTCCATCTCAGTGGCCAATTCGCGTGTGGTTTGATGCGGATCCAAGTGGATGAGATGGTTCAAACGATCCTGATCAAAGTGAGATGGACGACCTGAGCGTGGAGAGTCGTTGAGGTCAAAATTGCCACCTTGGAACCGCTCAAACCATTTGCGAGCTGTCCTCAGAGCAATAGCATCCTCCGCATACACAGCATGAATTTTTACAGTAATCTCAGCAGCTGTAGATCCCTTGTCAAACTCATAAAGGAGCTGTTCCAAGGGAAAAACCGAAGTTATAGTGTTTGAGAGAGGAACTGGTAGCACTGAATGTAATGTAAGTATAAAAGGCACTGTGATTGACCAGGTGAGTGAGTTTGTGTATTTAGGAAGCATGTTTGACAGAGAGAACAAATTGGATGGTGAAATTAGTAGGCGAGTGAATTCTTCATTGAAAGTCATAGCTGCTCTGGGAGGTTTTCACAGGAATGATGGGTTCTCTAGAGAGTCCTGCATGGCTGTGTATGAAAGCGTAATTGTTCCTACTCTGATGTATTGCAGTGAAACCTGGATACTGCAGAAGAAACATAGGAGTCCTTTGTGTGCTGGAGAAATGAGTTTGTGGCAAGACACGGTCTGATTGTGTGAGGAATGAAGATGTGTTGCAGTTGTGTGATGTGAAGCAAAATGTTGTTAGCAAGGTGGAAACCAATATACTTTGGTGATTTGGCCATGTTGAATGAATGAGTGATGAGATGCTTACTAAGAAAGTCTTTTTAGCCCAAGTGGCAGGAAGGAAAGGCAGAGGAAGGCCAAGGAAGACATGGGTGGATCAGATTCAGGAGTGTCTGCATGAGAAAAAGATTATGAGTATAAAGTATAAAAGATCTTGAGTACGGCGTGTAATGGATATCAGTGAAGCCCGAGTTGTATGTCAAGATCGCTGTAAATGGAGAAGTTTGATACAACAACAGTAAGTAAAAATATCTGGTAGTTTGTATTTCTTTTTGGAGCTAACCTCTGAATCTCAAAGAACAGCTTAGTGATATGTATGCTTAGTATGCTTCACCAGTTTTGGTAGTCTTGGCAGCTTAAAATACACCTTTCTTCCTCAAAATATTCAGGGATGTTAGTTGCTTGCATTCAGTAATGGAGTGCTTGTGTATATGTTACCGCTAAAGCTCGAAAGCCGTTAATGTGCACATTACCTAGCTAATCTGCAGATTAACTGATTTGCTCCATTAACATGCAGAATCAAGAGTTTTCCGCATTTTACCTAGGTAATATGCACATTAACGGCTTCCGTATCGTTAAAGTTCAAAAGTTTGTTTCTCTCATTTCCTTTCCCTACACCTTCCCACTCTCCCTCCACTTTTAGTTTGGTTTCGCCTGTTTCTCTCATTTCCTTTCCCTACACTTTCCACCTCTCCCTCCACTTTTAGTTTAGTTTCGCCAGCGTCTAGTCGTCGCAGGTTGTTTTTATTTCTCATAATTGGCGTTGGCTGCCAGTGCGTAGCATAGCTAATTCTGTTTTCAAATTCGTTTCTGCCTGTTAACGCGTGAATTTGTGTCGTGATTTTTTTTAAAGCAGATAAATTTAACTCCTAGTATGCAAACAAGCACCGAATTGGTGAGTAAAATGAAGAAAATATTCTTTGAAAACCTCTTTAGCGAAGATTCAAAATATCTTTAGATTGCACTAATAAGTAAGCATAATTTTATCATATGTTTTGCAAATTCATTTCCTTAATTATAATAATATTTTAAACCGTTTGATTCTTTCTATTATAGTTTTTTAATTGATTGATGATTGATTCTATCAACTAATTTGTTGTTTGTTGATTGTTTGATTGTATTAACTTGATTCTTTATACACTGACGGAAAAAAATCCCAACACCAAGAAGGGGTTGTGTTAGATAAACGACAGTTGGTAGGCGGTGAGAGTACATCTGTAAGATGACGGCTATGCAAATTTCGCGCTCGGCGCATACGTGTGGCGCTAGCAGCGCCTCGGAACATGCAAAGCAGGTTTGCTGTAAATACGCGCTGTAACGTTCGTGAGCATTAGTTATCGTTGAGATTCGACGTAGTGTGTTGTTGTTAGTCAAGAATGCCTTTAAGAAGACGAAGAAGCCGTTATCAACAGCTCACGGAGTTTGAACGAGGTCGTGTAATTGGGCTACGAGAAGGTGGATTTTCTTTCCACAATATTGCAGAATGACTTGGCAGGAATGTAGCCACTGTGCATGATTGTTGGCAGCGGTAGTCAAGGGAAGGTACTGCCTCAAGAAGACCGGGTTCCGGCCGGCCACGTGGCACTACTGAGAGGGAAGACCGCAGTGTACGGCGTATGGCCGTGGCGCATCGTACTGCGTCTGCGGCAGCAATTCGCAGTGCAGTTGCCACCACAGTGACACAACGAACTGTTACAAATCGGTTACTTGAAGGACAGCTCCGAGCCAGACGCCCTGTAGCGTGCATTCCACTTATTCCAAACCACTGCCGTTTGCGACATCAGTGGTGTCAAGCTAGAGTTTATTGGAAGACGGAGTGAAGATCTGTTGTGTTTTCTGATGAAAGCCGGTTCTGCCTGGGTGCTAGTGATGGCCGTGTGTTGGTTAGAAGGTGGCCAGGCGAGCGCCTGCAACCAACCTGTCTGCGGCCGAGACACACTGGACCTACACTTGGAGTTATGGTCTGGGGAGCAATTTCATATGACAGCAGGAGCACTCTCGTGGTTATCCCACGCACTCTGACGGCACAGTTGTACGTCGGTCTGGTGATTCAACCTGTTGTGCTGCCATTCATGAACAGCATTCCAGGGGTGTTTTCCAACAGGATAACGCTCGTCCGCATACCGCTGTTGTAACCCAACATGCTCTACAGAGTGTCGACATGTTGCCGTGGCCTGCTAGATCACCAGAGTTTTCACCAATCGAGCACGTATGGGACATCATTGGACGACAACTCCAGCGTCACCCCCAACCAGCATTAACCGTCCCTGTATTGACCGACCAAGTGCAACAGGCATGGAACTTCATCCCACAAACTGACATCCAGCACCTGTACAACACAATGCATGAACGTTTGCGTGCTCGCATTCAACATTCTGGCGGTTACACCGGTTATTAATGTACCAGCATTTCACATTTAAAATGGCTCTTCTCGCACTTACAATAAGCTGTGATCTTGAAACCTTAATTGATTAAATATGTTACCTATACAAATGTATTGCCGCCATTTTATTCCTCTACAACTATTTTTTCGTGGTGTTGGGATTTTTTTCCGTCAGTGTATATCGAAAAATAAATAAATAACATTATGTTAATTTAAGCGTACAGAAACGTTGCTGTTGTTCCAGCAAAGATCTTATTTTCACTTTAATGAGTGCCTAGTAGGTAATGTGCAGATTATCCAGGTAATTTGCGGATTACCTAGGTAATTTGCGGATTACCTAGGTAATTTGAGAAATGAAACAATTTTCGGCACTTTAACGGATCACCCTAGTTAATCTGCACATTACCTAGATAATCTGTGGAATAACTGATTTCTGCACTTTAGCGGTAACATATACATTGTAAGATAAGGATATCTATCACATCATTGAATATTTTCTGGGGGATATTCTACCATTGCTGTGGCTGCAAGCCAGACAAGCTGCATTTGGTTCATTTGGTGTTGTGCGGAAGGTTCGAACTAGTTAGGAAAAGCTGAACAAACAGTCAGAGTTTGATTTTCTCCCCTCTTTTTTTGCTTGGGAGTTTAACTATTACTGTGAACAACTCACTAAATGATCTGTAAGCAGTTGCCTGTCCTTATTTCAACACATTTGCTCCAGTGAAGGGAGACAGCTAGTGCCACAGGAAAAGCACATCAGCCATGCCTCATTCAGCCGCCCCGGTGACACAGTGGCCTAAAAGATGGCTTTTGACCATTTGTCCAAGATGGGTCTGGGTTCGAATCCTGGTGAGGCATGGAAGTTGTGTTTGTCTTATGGCCTTGGGTCTCTCCCTTCCAGGAACCATTTGCCCTAAATTAGTGACGAGCAACTGTTTACAGCCCACTGAATTGATCACAGTGGTCATTAAAATCCCAGTAAAAATTTAAAAAAAAAAAAATGCATTCAGAATTCGAATCTGGATCTACCTCAGATACATGGTTAGAGGTCAGTGTCCTTAAATTAAGGATGGGGACTGCTTGTAGCCTTTACAATTGCACATGGTGATCACGAAACCTCGAAACAAAGCAAAACGAAACAAACAAACAAATCGATGGGGCGCAATAATTCGTGGTTTGCCCATGGGCGCAGAAATGCCTAGTTACGCCTTTTTCCAACTGTTGACCTTTAATGCTGCTGAAAGTCACGTATGGAGAATCTGCTAATGTGGCACCCTAATAGCAGTCTGGGCTGAAAATCAGTTAACTCTGTCAGTTGAGGCATCTTACAATCATAGTCATGCTATTATCTTATCATAGTCCTTCAATAATATTTACAGTTGGGTCTGTGATGTGGTTCTTGATTTGGATCTAATCGACTACCAAATAGAGAGGTGTCCAGATATTAATGGTAGGACAGTACACATATTGCATCACAACATACTGTGATGATGGTATGGAATTTATGTTGGAACATGTAACAGTATGTTTATCAAAGTATGGTATAGTTGTTAAAGTACTTACTTCAATTTTACTCAGAGGCAATAGTTGATTGAAGTAGATGAAACTGGAAGAAGGCTAAGTAAAAATTCTTCTGTCACTCAAAATTGTTTATTTCCCTCTGACTTTTATGGCCTTCTGATGGCATCAAAGTCTGTTATCAAAGTTTGTAACCTCCTAGCAATTATACATCTTGTTTATTTTCATTTTATTCGAACAAGTAGCAACATTTTATTCTGGATTCTGTCAACAAAATTAAAAATATAGACTTTGATATCAGTGGGAATTGTATCCTCTGAAGAATTATTTCTTCAGGGGACACAATGGCATATACAAACACACTATTGTTTGTGAAAATTGCAACACCAAGAAAGAATTGCACTATTCAAATGAAATTTATAACACAGATTCTTCGTGTTACAGGATACCTGATTACATTTATATAGCTACACAAGATTTTTTTGCTTCAAAACTCAGTATCGTGTAAAGCCACCTCAAGCAACAATAGCGAGAAGAATTGGCAGAGAAACAGGTAACACACAAAACATTAGAAGAATTCTTGATATCATCATATCACGTGTAAGTTACGTTGGAAATTATAAGTTGTGGGACGTTAAGTATCCCTATCAACACTTCCACAGGCGTTACACACTACCATAGATGCCAACTAGTACGGATTTTCCGTAATTTTACGGATTTTTGGTTGCTGTTACGGAAGTACAGAAACACCGCTGAAATTACGGAAAATCGCCATTTGATTTAATTTTCTGAGATAGAAAGCAAATTTTCATCAACTTAAAAATTTTTGTTTGTTCTTCAAGTTTTTCTGGGGGAAAAAAATTAAATGCTACTTTAGGGCTGCCAGACCTGCGCCAATTGCGCCAGCCCGCGCCAAAACGTTGTTCGTGCGCCATTCTGCTAAAAAATTGCCATTTCGACGAAATCTGCGCCAATTTTGGGCCAAAAGTTAAAATTTACCGGTCATCGATATTTTAGCGTTATCTTACGGCATTCGAAATCGATTCAGCGGTTAATTCGTACGTGAGATTCTTCTGCGGATTCCCCTCCGTTCTTGTTTTTTTTTTTTATCATTTACGAGATTGATGCAAAAGTGAAGAAATTTTCGGGATATAATTTTCGGGATATCGTATTCCGTCTGGGGACGTTGTTTTGTCTTTTTAAACGTTCGGAAACGGAAGTTAAACGAAGTGCAGATTTTCCCCGAAATCGTATTTTTTTTCTCGCGCGATGTTGCTTCTGTTCAGTATTATTGTTAAATATAATTTCATTGCATAATTTCAGCTTGAAATTGTAGGCAACGATTTCCGAAAACGGAAGTTAGGCCACCCGAAAATTTCCCCGTAATCTTCGGCGTTCGGCGACGAGATTCTCACGCTGATTCGAGGAATTCCGTCTTTTTTTGTTATCATTTGGACCATGTACGAAATCGATGCATAACTGAACTTAAATTTTGGGAGGATTGGTAGCGACGGGGGGGGGGGGGGGGGGTCGTTTTCTCCGTCTGATGACGGAATTTCATCCTTCGAAAACGGAAAGTAGACGGAGGTAAGATTTCTCTGGTAATCGTAATTTTTTTTTCTCGCGATGTTTCCTCTACCCAGTATTGTTAGATATCATTTTATTCCATAAATATTTGTATTTCAGCTTGAAAATGTTGGATAAATTTCCGAAAACTGAAGGCTTGAAAAACCGTTATTTTAAGCCATGTTTCCCAATTTAGCGATCGCAAAAAAATATTCGTGTGAAAGAACCAAGGCTACTGCACTAATTCAGCACATGGCCAGTGTTTCTACAAGTAACATCATATCTGAAGTTGAAAAAAATCCTTTTTCTCTATCTACGGACGGAAGTAATGATGCTCAAGCAAATAAACATTATCCCATTACAATAACATATTTTGAAGGAAAAGTAGGGAAAAGTTCAACTGTTTTGTTATCATTGGTTGAATTAAGTAATAATACAGGTGAAGGAATATTCAACATTTTGAACAATGAGTTTGTTAAAAAAAATATCTCATGGAGCAACTGTGTGTCATTTTCCTGTGACAATGCTAACACTATGATAGGTCAAGTAAAAGGTGTTGTTTCTCACATAAAGAAGGTTCAGCCTGCAATCATAGTGCAGCAATGTTCATGCCATTTAGTAATTTTAGCTGCGCAGAAATCTGCTACTCAACGGAAAGGATTTAATGTTGAGCAGTTTGATACAGTTGTACTTTTTTTTGGAGAAAAGTTCAAAGAGGAAACACAATCTAAAACTGAGTCAAGCTGTTTGTGGTACTAAACCACGCAAAATTTTAAAGCATGTCAATACTCGCTGGTTATCACTTTTGGAATCCATTGACAGAATTTTAGAACAGTGGGAGACTCTAGAACATTATTTCAGTGACAATGAAGAAGCTAATTCCCAGTATAAGAACCTTGCAAGTATGATTGGGAATCCTTCATCTAAACTTTATTGTCTTTTTTTATCTGCTACTCTTCCTTTGTTTACATCTGTTAACGTGTCCTTGTAGCAGGAAGCTCCGCTTGTGCATGTATTAAAAAGAAAACTTCATAGTCTGTTATCTGAATTGCTTGTACAATTTATCAAGCCATCGGCATTTGATGTGACAGCAACATCTCTTGCAGATGGAAATTTTGAAAGAAGGAGAAATCAAAAAGAAAACTGTGATCTCGTAATTGGGTCAAAAGCGAGATCTTATATAGGAACAACTGCAGATCTGAGTGAAGACACAATGGCTACTTTTTATTGTGAAGTAAGGGAATTTTACAAGGCAGGCTGCAATTACATTTTAATAAGAAAATTTCCACTTAATGATGAATTTCTGAGTCATGCTGAAATTGCAGATGTAGCATTAAGGCAAAGTGCTTCTTTTGCATCAGTCCAATATATGTGTTCCCTGTTTCCAGTTTTGAAACCAGAAGAATCTGACAAGGTGGAATCTGAATTTGCTCACTACCAGTTTGAAAATTTTAACTGTGCTGTTACTTTTGGGAGAATGGATGAAGTGTGGCACAGAATTTCTTTAATGAAAAATGAAAGTGGCCAGTTGAAGTATGAATCATTAAGCAAAATTATGAAAATGATTTTAATAGTCCCTCATAGCAATGCAAGTACAAAAAGAATTTTCTGTATTGTAAAAAAAACAAAAACATGAATGAATTCAGACCTAATTTAAGTACTCATGTGCTGTCTTCTTTATTAGTAGAAAAAATAAACAGCATTGCACACAGTAAACTATGCTATCAGAAGAAGTTTTTGCAAATTGAACTAAGGAAGGCCAAAATGGCAACTACAGCCAGTTTATCATAATAATTTGGCCAACATTCCAAGGAATAATTTTTCTTCATGTCTGGAGGTAATTTATTATATTTTTCTGGTAGACAGTATTTTAAATTTTCCCACTAGCAAATTATTTTTTATTGTATTATTATTATTAT
Organism: Macrothele yani; assembly: GCA_039090855.1. Lineage (NCBI taxonomy): Eukaryota > Metazoa > Arthropoda > Arachnida > Araneae > Macrothelidae > Macrothele > Macrothele yani. The sequence goes on from CM077001.1 coordinate 142,763,776, forward strand.
TATTATTATTATTATTATTATTATTATTATTATTATTTTGTTAATAGTTCTGACAGATTAAAATTTGTTGCAGTGTTAAATACCCAAATTTGCTGCTGTAGACTGGATTACTGAAAATTACTGAAAAAAAAAATTGTTACTGAAAATTACTGAAAAATGAACATGTTGGTTACTGAAAACTACTTTTAGAGGTTGGCATCTATGCACACTACTATATTGGCAGTACTTACCACAGTATGAACCGGCGATTGATGGAATGTATCGTTGACGTTAAGAAAGGCAGCCCTTCCACCTCCCTTTCAGTTATAACCATTGGCGATACATCTGCGATTCCCGATTGGCAAAATGTTAAGTGGATCGCTCCGTTCATCAATTGGAAAGCCCTCAGGTACCGCGAAAGCACTGAAATCTACCTTACCCCTAATGCCTGCAATACAGATGCACCTTTTAACATCACTATCATTTGGAAAGCAATTTTGAAATCTGGTAACAACTGATGCTTTTACCACATTTCATTCCATGCCTGATGGAGGTAGAAGTCGCTACTGTAATGTTGCACCACTTATAATTTTCAAAGTAACTTATGCGTGATATAACAATATCAAGAATTCTTCTAAAGCAACAATAGCAATCTCTACAGGGCGTAGCATTGAAAAGAAGAGGTTTTTGATATCGTCCTAGAAAATAACCTGCCAGGCTGCTTTAATGCAAGACCAGAGTTCATGTGTGGTGACTGGTGGAGGCACTTGATTGGCTAGTTGCTTAGCTACCAGGTCCCAGACATGTTTGACTGCTCTGGCCAGGAAAGAAGCAGTATCTGCCATGCATGGTAGATGGACATTCTGGGCCACATGTGGCTGAGCATTATCCTACTGGAATATAGCATGAAGGAAGGGTATCACCTTTGCCTGTGAAACCTCCCTGATGTATCGCTGGCTATTGACGGTTCCCTCAATTCGTGTCAGGCGAGATCGCTAATTGAATCCAATGGTGCCCCAAACCATGATCGTGCTAGATGCTGTTCACCACCATGTCTTTGAACATGTATGCGGCCATCAAGGTGCATCAAGTTGAATCATGACTTGTCAAAAAACACGACTTGTTGCAATCAGTGCACCAATGTTCGTGTTTGAGACCCCATTGCAGCATCTGTGGTTAAAGGCCAAAGGAATGCGGGGAAATGGGCTGCTAGCAACCAGACCTTTATTAAGCAGACAACACCAAACTTTGCTGGAAGACAGAGCCGGACCTGCGACAATGCTCCATTGCTGCACTAACATAGTGGATGTTGCTGTGTAGGTGTCTGTGATCCCGTGCAGTCATACGATTTTGTGGGCCCATTTCCCAGATTTCTGTGCGTCCGAGCCTCACCTGTCCATGGCCATCACATTCGCATCGCTGTACTGGCATTTCGTCCCATACAAGTGGCAATTTGTATGGAATTTGCATTGCTGTACTGGCATTTTGTCCCATACAAGTGGCAATTTGTATTGGATTCGCATTGCTGTACTGGCATTTTGTCCCATACAAGTGGCAATTTGTATGGGATTCACATTGCTGTACTGGCATTTTGTCCCAATTTGTATGGGATTTGCATTGTTGTACTGGCATTTTGTCCCAATTTGTATGGGATTTGCATTGTTGTACTGGCATTTTGTCCCATAGAAGTGGCAATTTGTATGGGATTCACATTGCTGTACTGGCATTTCGTCCCATACAAGTGGCAATTTGTATGGGATTCGCATTGCTGTACTGGCATTTCGTCCCATACAAGTGGCAATTTGTATGGGATTCGCATTGCTGTACTGGCATTTCCTGCCATACAAGTGGCAATTTATATGGGATTCGCATTGATGTACTGGCATTTCCTCCCATACAAGTGGCAATTTGTATGGAATTCGCATTGCTGTACTGGCATTTCGTCCCATACAAGTAGCAATTTGTATGGGATTCAATTTGTAACAAAATTCAGCATCTCTCATTGCAACAATCCTTCCTTGCTTAAAGTCCTTCAGGTGTTCATAATGCAATCTTCTTTGGCGACCGAACATTGTGAGACACAAGAAATACCCTTTCGACTCAATGTCAGCTCTTCACTGATTGCAACGTCTCATTTGAGCCAGCTCTTTATTCCCAAGACTGGATAGTTCAGAGAATGCTGCTCCAAAACAGCACACACATTTTCAGTAACACTTTAATCATTTGCATGGCCCAACCTGTTGTACATATCCTGTAAGTTTCAAGCTAATACCAGTAGTACTTCATGGTGTTGCAATTTTCACTAACAGTAATCATTGTCAGCACGCAGGTGTCATATTCTCTACTGTTTCCGAAGGACTACATGGGAAACAGTGAGAATACCACACCTCTGTGTCACCAATGACGTCTGTCAAAATACAGGGTGTCTCAAAATGATTTGAACAATTTCACACATGTGTAATAAAACTCTCCAAGTTTAATTGTCAGTGGGTAACAGGAAGCTGGTTGTCACAGATGCTCAATGTGAGCTCCCTACGTTACTCTGCAAACGTCAGTGCGGTAATCTAACACCATCCAAGTACGTTGCAACATGTTTGCACCACAGCATGAATGCGATTTTTCAGTTCACCCACATTGGGGGGGGGGGGGGGGAGTGGTGGTTGGTAGACAGTGTCTTTCATGTACCCCAATAAGAAAAAATCACAGGGTGTGATGTCCGCTGACCTTGGGAGGCTACCGCATAAGTTGTTGATCAGCGTTAGCTGCACATCCTATCCGTTGATATGTGGCAACTGCCTTTTTAGGAAGTTTTTTACATCATGGTAGTTGGCATGGAACTCCATCGAGCTGATAGATAAAATTGGCACTGTCACATTCAAACTGTGGCATAAGCCACGTAGTCAGCCTGTTTAAGAGTGATGCACCAGTTACCGTCTCATCAGGAAAGAAGTATGGGCCGTACACTTTCGACGTGGAGATGGCTCAAAAAACATTTGTCTTCGGCAAGTCACATACATGTTCAACAACTTGGTGAAGATTTTCAGTCCCCCAAATGCAAACATTTTGCTTGTTCACCTAACAAAAAATGTATCCTCATCACTGAACTGTAACTTCTCTAAAAAAAACATTGTCATTTCTCAACTCTTGAAATGACTCACAAAACTGGAAGTGGGTGGCTTGGTCCGCCGGTGTTAGGTGCTGCAGCAACTGTACTCATTAAGGTTGCATTTTTAGATGCTTACGTAATACACACCAGAGTTGTCTTGGAAATTGCAAGCTCCCGGCTCACTCTCGCTATAGACTTTTGAGGGCTACGCTGAAAACATTCCCTAGTTCTCTTCATGTCACTCTCAGAAATCGAAGGTCTACCAGACGATTTACCCTTACAAAGACAGCCTGTTCGCTGGAATTGATCATACCATCTTTGAAGAGAGTTCTCTGCAGGTGGTTCTTTATGAAATCGTGTGCAAAACTGACGTTGCACACCCAACACTGACCTACTCACATGAAATTGTAAGACGCAAAATGCTTTCTCCTCACCACTGACAGCCATTTTCACAACTAGTCTGCCTGCCACCTGGCGGTAGAATTATGAACTACTGGGCCTCTTCAAACATAAACTTTAGGATGTGTTCCAACATAAACTTTAGGATGTGTTCCAATGTATTTCACTGGATATTCGATTGCTGGTAATGTTGTATTCCAGATGAAACATGTTATCATTCAAATCCTTTTGAAACACCCTATATAGTGTTGACAGAATAGCTGGTTGATTTGCTATTAAGTTTACTATCTTAAAGAACAGGATTTGATAGTTGTTAAGCAGCTAAACATGCAGGAGATAATTAACAACTTGTTTATAGGAGAATCTTTATTGAACCTTTTAGTTTCATTCACTTTTTATAGTACAGCTCTTCACAAGGAGTCTTTCCTTTCACAATTATTTATATGTTCGCCCATAGGAGACTCATGATTTTCATTTTCTCCTTTAATGGTGTGTGTGTGTGTGTTTGTGTCTGAAATTTTTGTGTTCTATCTGAAAAAAGTACTTTTTTTGTGTGTGGTTTTGTACGATTTTTATATAAAAAAAAGACTTGGAATTTTTTTATAGCTTTCAAATCGTTACTGCTATTCTAAGATAAGTTCCTGTTAATGCAAAAAGAATTAAATTTCTTCCAAAATTCTAAAAGTATCAGCTTATTATTATTTCCATTTGAAAGTTTTTGATTTCCATTCTTGCATTTCTCCCAGATAAAGTCACGTTTTGTCATTCTGTATGTGAAATATTCAAAAAGTGAATTAGTGTAAACTCATTTTTATTTTACTCAGATATCTTACTTTGACTTTAGTCAGGGAAATTATGTTAAAATAGCTAAGTAAATGAGGTGTAGCACTTTATTCTCATCATGCTGTGAGTTAACTGCATTCCTGTAGGGCTGATTTTTTGCTCTAAATGTCTTTCAGATCCTGTTATCAATTGAATTTGAATGTTTATAAGATAATATTTCCTGATTGCATGCAAAATTCAAGTTGTAGTGGTCTTTTGATTTGTAGTTAATACAAAATATTTGTACTTCATTTACACTTTTAACTGCTATCTTCTCTTATATCGTTAAAAAGGGAACATGTAACTTTTATGTGTTTATTTGTTGAGTCTACCTTTTTTTTTAAATTTTTGATACAGAAGCTTTTCTTTAAAACAATATTGTTAAAAAGTTTGTAATTCTTATTTAATCCCATAAAACAATGTATCTGTCTGATTATGGGATCCACAGTAAGAGTTCTCCATTATGTTATCCATTTCAACAGAAGTATTTTTTTTTGTAATAATTCTTTACAATTTTGGATGTTTTTCCAGTGCAGTGTTTTTTGCAGCTCAATGGGAATTATTGTAAACAAGTTTCTCTTTCCCATTATATCCCTTGGTACTTTTGATAAACATTTTATTAATTATTTTTTAGTTGTAATTTACATCGTTTCAGAATTTTTTTTTTGCTTTACTTGCTTATTTACATATTTATTGTGTTGTTTAATTCTTTATAATTTGCCAACAGAATGTATATTTGCTTTGTTCTTCACCAGAATTATGCAAAATATACTGGGGTTGAAAATTATTTAGCGAGAATTGTGCTGCAGAGGACACTGGAATCCTACAAGGGAATTTAATGAGTATCCCCTATGTAACTTACCTTCTCAACATACCCCTAGGTAGAATGGTCAACTTTTGAATGGTATGTGTAATGTAGTGATGCAAACAAACCTTGTAGGAGGTGAACAGCCTAAAGCCATGCTTACAAAGTTCAAGCAGAATTGTTGGGTAAAAACAGAAGTTGCTAGAGGTCTTACTGTGAAGCAATGTTCTGAAGGACTACAACAGGCTTGTGGAGCATCTGGTTTAATGTATAGCATGGTAACAAGGTGGGTGGTAGCCTACAAAAAGAGAATGGAGAAATGTGGCTTGTGCTTCTGGGTGCAGACGTCCCCAGGTGAGTGAAACTCAAGTGCTCTCTTTGTTTGCATTGTTGGAGAATGTCAGGCAGTAGACAATTCGTGAATTCTCCCATGAGTGTAACCTTTCCCATAAGACTGTGCAGTACATTTTGAAAAAAGAATGGCTCAACATGCGAAAAATCGCATCTTGTTGGATGCCTGATGCTTTAAGTGATGCTGAGAAATGGCAATGTTATGAGGCAGTTTGACTCCTTTTGAAATGGTATCAATATGAAAGGGACACATTTCTACGGCAAATCCTTACGTTGGATGAAACATGAGCACAGTGTTATGAACTGGAACTCAAAAAAGCCAGTCTAATCAATGGAGACATTACAGCTCACAACACCAAACAAAGGTCCAACAGAACACCAGTAACGTTAAGGTAATAACCAACAAAACCCACTAACATTAAGGTAATAACCAACATAACTCAGTAATGTTAATGTAACAACAGACAGAACCCAGTAACATTAAGGTTTGATGCCATCCTGTCTATGATTGGGATGGTGTCATTCGCATCTTGTTGGATGCCTGATGCTTTAAGTGATGCTGAGAAATGGCAATGTTATGAGGCAGTTTGACTCCTTTTGAAATGGTATCAATATGAAAGGGACACATTTCTACGGCAAATCCTTACGTTGGATGAAACATGAGCACAGTGTTATGAACTGGAACTCAAAAAAGCCAGTCTAATCAATGGAGACATTACAGCTCACAACACCAAACAAAGGTCCAACAGAACACCAGTAACGTTAAGGTAATAACCAACAAAACCCACTAACATTAAGGTAATAACCAACATAACTCAGTAATGTTAATGTAACAACAGACAGAACCCAGTAACATTAAGGTTTGATAGTACCTCTAGGACAGACAGCAGATGCAGTGTATTATGCACATTTCCTTGAACATAACCTTTGTCTAGCTCTCCGGAAGAAGCAGCATCATTTGATGGAGCATACTCCAAAAATTTTGCATGACAACTCTTGCTGCTATATTGCTGGCATTGTTACTGAACTTGTTCTGTCAATGGGGTTGGGATGTGCTGTACCACCCTTCCTATTCTCCTGAATTAAGTCCCTGTGACCTTGATTTGTTTCTGAAGATAAAAGCTCTGCTTTGGGAGATTCGTTTCAAGACCACCGATGACATTGTAGAAGCCATAGACCAGTTCACAGCAAAGATCAACAAATCTCGCCTTGCTGATGGCATGCAGAGACTTCCGCACAAATGGCAGAGGGTTTTGGGTAATGCTGGCACCTATAATAAAGAGATATAGCTGACTAGAGTCGGATCCTATGTTATATTCCAGTGTAACCATTATGCTCTCACTAGTAAATTTCCAACCCTTGTAGCTGCTTTATTCTGTGGAAGAATAAAAAAAGATATAAGAAGATATTATCAACAATTTAAATTAGATGCTTTGTACATATAAACACGGTCTTCCCAAAAGAATCTAGACACATTTCAATTTCACATTAAATGACACTGTCACTCACCTCAGTAGCTTGTCACCCCCCCCCAGGTGGTATTTATGACATAGTACAGCCTATGCAGCAGGCTTTCTCTCAGTGAAGGATAGACTGCAGAGAATATATTCTATTCCTCTTGCAGAATGGTGTCAGTTTAGCTACTGATGTAGGATGTATGTGTGTTTGTTCATCATGTGAAGTTTTAGTTAATCTCATAAATATTCCATAATATTGGATGTTTCTATGCTCATCGCTTTCATCATTTCTGTTCCCATTTGTTAGATGACAGCGTAGCCACGCCACAGAGGATCTTGGGTGACCAATGTGATACATCCTCTGTCTTTTCATTTTAAAAACACATTGACTTTTTTAAATGTTTCTAGCTTTTAAACTTTTCCTCATTTTCATTTTTCACTTTTACAACATCAGCCAGCTTTTAACTCTTATACCACATTTTTAAATGTCTTTCTTTGATTATCTTGTGTCTGGCGCTCCTTGGCCAAACATGGCCCTTACACCATAAAAATCAATCAACCAACCAACCATAATATTGACATTGGAAGTGTGTGCCTGCCAGTCCAGTTTATATAAGCATTATTTTATTGAAATACGAAGGGGTATCAAAAAGTTTGTGCAATCGCCCAAATTATTGAAGCTACAGAAACAAACCATTTTTGTTTTTATTTTGTTATATATACATTCGGTATACTGTACAACATAAATAATATTTAGCACCCCCCCCCCTTTTGTTTTCCTGGAATCAAAAAGCCCATGATCATGGAGAAAGTGGAATTTCACAGTGTGGTCAAGTTCCTTCATCTCCAAGGAAAGCCAGCTAAAAAATCCATCAAGGAATGTTAAACGTGTTTGGAAATAAGTGTCCAGCATACAAGACTGTGGCAAAGTGAAAAAGACGTTTTCAAAGTGGTCATATGACCATTTATTTTTTTTTTTTTTTTGACGAACCAAGGTCCGGACGGCAAACTTTGACAGATGACCAGACTATTGTGACCAAAGTGGAGAAGTTAATCCTTAAAGATAGGCGTACAACCATTGAAATGCTTTGTCCAGAAGTTCATCTAAGCTATGGGTCAGTGTGGACAATCACACATGACCAATTCAACATGTCCAAGGTCTCAGCACGATGGGTACCTAGACTTCTCACCCCACTCCAAAAGGAAGCTCGGCCGCAATCAGCGCAAAAAATGTTGGATCTTTGTAACGTGAATTCCAAAGATTTTTTTGACCGTTTGATTACTATGGATGAGTGTTGGTTATACCTCTATGATCCAGTAACCAAAGAAATGAGCAAGCAATGGAAACATCCCTCTTCACCATCCCCAAAAAAGGCAAAAGTCTGCCACCAAAGCGATGCTCTCTGTTTTCTGGGGTAAAAGAGGTATTATTTTAACAGACTACCTTCAGAAGGGTCAAATTAGTACCTCTGACTACTATAGCAACCTACTGACCAAATTAAGAGAGCAAATTAAAAGAAAAAGACGCGGAATGATCACAAAAGGGATCCATTTGTTGCACGATAATGCACCAGCTCATTCAGTAGTCAACACTATCGTCACTGAGAGTCGTCTTAAATACAATAGATTGTCTCATCCACCATATTCTCCTGATATGGCACCAAGTGACTTCTTATAGTTACCTGAGATGAAACGTCCACTACATGGGAGGCGATTTGATGACACTGATGATGTCATTTTTTAGGTAGAACAGTGGTTTGAGGCACAGTCTGAGGTGTTCTACACTGAGGGAATAAAGATGGTCAAGCAAAGGTGGGAGAAATGTGTGTTACTGGGTGGTGCCTATGTAGAGAAGGCTCAAGTAGCTGAATTTTTTTTTCTAGCTTGTTTTCTTGGTGATTGCACAAACTTTTTGATACCCCCTCGTAGTGGAGGTAAATATTCTTAAGTGATTTGACCATATCAAAAGAATGAGTGATGAGGTGCTAATTAAGAGAATTTTAAGAGAATTTATTTAGCCCAAGTGTCAGGAAAAAGGTAGAGGATGGCCAAGGAAATCATAGGAATAACAGATTCAGGAGTGAGAAAAAGATCACGAGTATGAAGTACAAAAGGTCTTGTGTGAGACGTGCTGGTTGTCGGTGAAGCTGGAGTTGTGTGGGAGATCACTGTAAATGGAAACATTTGATGCATCAACAGTAACTAAAATCTAGCACCATTAGAGTTTTAAACTTTATTTTGGTAGCAGGACTTGTTCAACCACAAGGCAGCTGCTGCCTAGGGCACCAAAATTTGTGGGGTGCCAAGATTCAGAGCTGATAAAATCGAATGAGTTAATGAGAAAAAAATAAAAATAATGGTTATTTTCTGTTATCCTTTCAATTTTTGATATAACGTGCAAGTGACACCCCCTGCTGGAAAAGTGGTGGTCACTGTCATCTGGGACACATTGGGTGTGCTTACTTAGAGCATGGACATGCTGAGAACACCAGTAAGTACTGTCCCACATTACAAAAATTGTAAAAAGCCATCAGAAGAAAATGTTGTGGTCTTCTGTGTGATGCTCCTCAGGACAGCACTTGAGCACATACGGCACAGCAAACACAAAACTTGCTGTGAGATTTCAATTGGAAACTGTTGGCACATCCACACTGCAGATCAGATTTGGCCCCTGGTAACTTTCATCTGTTTCCAGCCTTAAAGGGCCACTTCTTGGGACATTAGATTTAGTGCCTGGCTACTTTAATCTGTTTTCAGCTTTAAAAGGGCACTTTTTGGGACATTAGATTTGGCCTCTGGTGACTTACATCAGTTTCCAGCCTTAAAGGGGCACTTTTAGATCATTAGATTTGGCCCCTGGTGACTTTCATCTGTTTCCAGCCTTAAAAGGGGCCCTTGGAATGTTAGATTTGGTAGCTTTCATCAGTTCACAGTTTTAGGAACATTAGATTTGGCCCCTGGTGATTTTCATCTGTTTCCAACCTTAAAAGAGCATTTTTCAGGACATTAATGTGTGATGAAGATGCCAAATGTGCTGCAGTGAAGTGGCTGTAACAGTAGGGACATTTCTTTATGCATCTGAGATGGACAACTTATCACAGCTGTGACAAGTGCCTGAATCGCCATGGTAATTATGTTGGTAAGTAGAATATCCATGATATTTTCATTGTGCATTGTATGTACCCTCTACTAAAATCTTGCCTTTGATTTATGAGCACTGTAAGCATTTTTTTTCTGATCAACCATCATATCTAACATCATTCATACTAAATGAGAGCTGTGGGGACAAGAGTGGCAAAATTATCTTATACGGGAATACAAGTGGTGGAATTGTGTAAAGTTCATGCTGCATGTATATTCCATGTTAGTGTTTTGTGTGATGTCAACATTTTACATGGGTGGATATCAGTTGTATTGGAAGAGTGGAAATGTTAATTTGTCCTTTATTGACAAGTTACCTTTGAAATTTTCTAGTTGTTATGATAAATAACCTATGACTTGAAGACTCATAGACTCATTATACCATATCATGCATTTAATCATACATGTGATTTGCATTGTACAAGTTGTGCAGCATTGTTATTAATTTGTTGATAATCAACTCATTTTTTCAATAAGCATAAATAATTTGCTTTAGTAAGCACAGTCTATAGACAGGCTTATGTGTAATTCTTCAATAAGCATACATTTCCTCCATCTTTATGATGATGGTGATTTTGTAGCTTGTTCTGTGGCAGTTAAATGTGCAGTGATAAATTTATATTATGCTGTAATATGTCTGTTTTGTAAGGTAAAATATTCTTTTTGTATGTGAGAAAAAAGAAAATATTCAAAATGTAACATTTGTACTTTGTGTTAAATATTTGTGTTTGAAGTAACACAGCTGTACTTCTAAAGAATGCAAATTGTTTTTGTAAGAATTTAAAATGTGTATTTGAGTGTTGCAGAATTACATGTTGAAAAGTTGGACCCCATGACTTTTTGTATTAAAGTTCACATTGTGTTTTTGTAATTATGCTTGCACAATAACCACACCCAATAATTTATCAAAGATATACACAACTATATGTGTGTAACCATTGAAATTTGAACTAAATGTCTAACAATGGCTGTTTATTTGCATGCAGTATCATATGAAATTGAAAAATTAAATAAATAAAGGCTTGTTGTTTTTCAGTTGAACTGCAGTTCAAAGTTCATCACATATAATCATTAAAATATTGAATAATGGCCAGGAAAGGGAACATTATATTGACTAATGAATGTGTGAAATTTTTGGAATTACCTAAAATTTAATGTAAGAGAAATTTTCATTGCCACTCCTTTATTTAATTCTAAAAACCTTACATTCTTCATGCATTACAAATATTTCATATTTATGGGGTTTATTAAGGAATAAAAGAGAATTTTAAGTTCAGATTTTCAAATAGTACTCCTACCCTTCCTCAAGACTACAGCTATAGTAGGTGTTGACATTCATGAGGTAAATTCCAACCTTGCAAATCATTTAATGTTGTACCTTTTCTTCTCTCTATTTCCAGTCCTTCTAACAATTTTCTTTTGAAAAAATGCTGGTTATGTATCAGAACTTCTACAGTGTCTCAAAGCACTTTATGTCCTGTATTTTGAACATGTCTGTCCAAACCTGTTTTGTTTGTCATATTTTTAATTGCTGCTTTATGTTCTGCCAATTGGTCTTAAGGTTGCCTGTTTCTCCCTTATAGCTAAGACCATACTCACACTTTATGTTGTAGACCTCACCTTCCTGTGAAAGGATGTTTTCTTCTTTTTTGCTTTAGTTTTGGAAGGTAGTTAATAATTTTATTTTGTAATCCTGGAGCCAGTCTGACCAAACACTTCTCACTAATCATCTGAAGTTTTTCAAAGTCCTTTATGGTTAGTAATTTTCCTAGTTTACTGAAATTTGGTTTTTGACTTCTGATTCTCTTTTTAATTGAAAATTTTGTTGACTAGTAGAGAAGGATAATTACTGTCTTCCAAAACTGTTTTTTAGTTCACTTCTGATCCCATCATTTGGTAAGTTAAGAGAAGCATTGTACTGTTGATGAAGCTAGATATTGTGCACAAACAGATAATTACTATATTGAAAGAGTGTTGTAATATACACATGAAAGTGTCATTCCAGGAAGATTGTTAAAGATGTGGTATGTTATATGTTCGTTTGAAGAAAAGACAAGATCCAAATGATGGGTCTGGAATGCTGTACACATGCTCACTCTGAATAATCTGATGATATAGTTTCTAGAATTTCAACTTGTAAGGATAAATATTTTACTTATTGAGATATTTGCTTACTAAGATCTTATTGTCCCCTCTCATAATACTCTGTATAATTACCTTATTAAATAATTAGAAGTGGAAATGAAGCATTAGCAGAGTGAGAAACATGTCACATATCTACTGATGTTAGCAAAAGTGCTAGCCATATAAGCCACACAATGTAGCATGTTTATAGACACCTACTGCAACATCATTGGTGAAATGTTGATAGTGAGGTATGATGTATTGGTTCATCAAGATTGTGGGAATAACAAGATCGATCTACAAATTCAGATCGTGGGGACAGCAAGATTGATCTACAAATCCAGATTGTGGGGATAACAAGAATGATCAATAAATGCAGATTGTGAGGATAACAAGATCAATCTACAAATCCAGATTGTGGGGATAACAAGATCGATCAACAAATCCAGATTGTAGGATAACAAGATTGATCGACAAATCCAGATCGTGGGATAACAACATTGATCTACAAATCCAGATTGTGGATAAGCTACAAGACATATTTATAATTTGGCATATCTTGTAGTTTTTTATTAAATTTTCAAGCATTGTCTTTGAGTAACCCATGGTAAAATGTAACAGAGGCAAGTACCAGGTGGTTATAAAATAAGTGTCCCTATTCTCAGGTGTCATGAAAAGGAAGAAATTGTGATAGTAATTTTTCTAGTGAATTTTATTTGTTGCCGTTGCATGTTCTTCTTAACTAACAAAAAAAAAAAAACTTCTAAATTTTACAGTTAAGAAGAACATGCAACAGCAATCAATAAAATTCACTAGAAAAATTACTTATTTCAAAGGTTTATTTGAATCTTTAAAGATAATTAGTAAGCAATATAATATAAGACTAATTCCAAGTTTAGAGAACAAAGTTAAAAAAATTGTCCCAAAGATAGTTCAAAAAGATGATGATACTTTAAAAATGTGAGGAGTGGTCTATGAAGTAAAATGTAGTTGTGGACTATCTTACATAGGTGAGACAGGTCACATACTAGAAACTCGAATAGCAGAACATAAAGTAGCTATAAAAAAATTGCTGCAACAAGACAGGTTAGTGATGGAAAAGAAGTGACAACAAAAGACTGCCTGAAGAGGGAGAAGAGATTTCTCTGAAAATTTAGATTAAAAATAAAGTATTTTGTAGTAAAAAATTCCCATATTAGAAGTTTGATTAAGTAATTGAATTCTTTTTTTATATTTCTCACTTTAGTTTAAATTGAGTTGTGTTTGTGAAAGTTTGTGTAAACTTCACATTACCACAAAACAGTCAAATTTTTTTTTTGTATCAAAACTTTTATTTTAAAAAAAATAAAAATGCAGAGTTGTAGATGGGGTGGAAGGGGGCTGACCCCAACTAAACCCTATGTGGATACACCACTGCTGTAGAGATATCCAGGTGCCTATTTGGCAAATTATTAAACTTTATTATTAACAGTTCTGTAATTGAATTTATTGGTTACACATTTTCTTTTATACAGCTATTTGGAATTATTTGCAAAAGTTGAATGGAGAAATTTATACTTGGATCTTTATGATTTATACATTTTTTTCAAATTGTATGCATACTTTAAAATATCACTTTCTGTTTGTACAAAAACGTTTTGAAGCTCCAAAAACTTATTGACAGTTTTTTCTATACCAATAAATATCTCTAAATTGTGTTATACATATATGTTTAAAATTCTGTAAAACACATTTACCCCGAATGCGTCTTCAGCTCTTTCAAATCTGTAATCCAGTGTTTGGCATTATCTGAATGATATGCTCTGCACAACTGACACCATATCAGTTAAGCAAATTGAGAAAAGCTCTTCTCTGCCTGTACCTAGCTGTTTGCAGTTACTTATCTTTCCCCTCCTTTGTTATCTTTCTTGTTAGTGGATTTGAGTTTAAAATTTATTTTCTTGATCCTCTTTGGGCTCTTAATCATCACTTAACCACTCTTAATAGTAGTTACACCACTGATAAAAGGTCTCCCTGTCGTAGGAGCAATCCAAATCATACAAATGAGTATTTTTACAATTAAGCATGAAAATAAACATTGTTTTTGATGTTGACCTGAGAATAAACTCACAGTACTTCTAATCTTGCACATGTGGCTGAAAAACCATACAGTCCTACACACACACACACACATGTGTGGTTGGAAACTCTTAAACATACTTTGTGCATAGTAAGCATCATCTACTAAAATTTCCTTTAATTTATGATCACTGTAAACTTTCTTCCTGATCGACCTTCATAATTTGAACATGTTTGCTTTTCTCATCAATATACAGAGGATGTCATTTAAAACCCGAACAATACAGAAATGAAATTAGAAACTTCCTTTCACAGAAGTGACTGTTCGTACTTGACACCATAGCCTGTAGTTGTTAAAATATTGTTTACATAAGTGTAATGTGGCTATTGTTCTTCCTGAATGTTACTTCACATCAAAGTCTTTCAGTATGTATAAAAAAATTCAAAATCACATCCTGATGAAGAAGTACCAAATGAGACTGTGCGTAATTTCTGGACTTCAGAAAGTTTTTGCAACAGGATTCATATCCATCAAAGAACTTCACTGGTGATGTGCTTATAAAATTGTGATCACTGATGATGAAACCTTTCTTGTAATCATTACAGAAAGCTGAATACTCATTGAATGAGCAAAATGCAGATCCAATTATTTAGAACTATTCAGGGCCGCAAGAACTAAATATTTCTACTATATAATTTGTGTGCATGAAAGAGTTATGTGCTGAATTTTTTTTTTTTTTTTTCATTCTTAGATAAAGCATTGTTTCACTTGAGTAGTTATGTGAAAGGCCAAAGTAGTTGTACATGAACCAATGAAAATCCATACATGCTATTCCAGAAAATCTACACCCATTGATGATTGGCTTGTAGTACTCAGTATAATTGAAAGTAAGTCATGGACTACTGTTTTTGAGAAGACAGTTGACATGAAATGTTATCAGAATCTTCACATCTAAAACTTAGTAATAATTGAAGTCATGGCCATTCCTAGACAGTTGACAACACTTACTATAGTGAAGGATAGGGTTACTACCCGAAAATTTGACTGTTAATAAATAACATCCATTTATTCCTAAGTAAATACAATTATCTGTGTGTTTTATCTATCATATTCTCATCTAATTCATTCAGAACAAAATGAAAGGCGTTTCTGATTCAAGTATGATGAATTCACTGCTCACAGAGCAAACAAAAATTCCCTTTCGGTAAGATTTCTTTCATGAGCAGTCTTATTGAGCTCCAGCGGCCTTATATCATTTGAATTCTTTGAGGGTTTCCTCAGAGGAAGAATTTATTTGAATAAGTTGCTCATGATGATTCCATGGCTACTCTAGTGTATTCAAACATTAGTGATTAAAAGGAACCTTACTATGGGTTCAAAAAAGAGCTTTTTAAATTATTCTTGACTAATTTTTAAAGTGAATGTTATTTCTTCTTCAGATATGTTTGAAAATGTTTTTTTTCTTTAATCATTAATGTAAGTCACAAAATCTCATGGAATTAAGAAGCAAATGACTGCTGCAAGTGTCGATGGAGTTCTGTGCAAATTTTCAGAAAACATGTTTAAAGTGTGGACTGTGAGATTGCATTGGATATGTTTTTCGTCTTCTCTGAAAACATTTACTTCTTTGTCTTGTTATATTGATCTTATAAATGTGCTTGAAAATACTGTTTCAGTGTTATAGGTTGAACTCTTAAGTGATGCATCTGGTATTGCAATTCGACTCTCGTGTTGTACGGAAGCGATGGAGAATGTTAAACAATCAGATGACAAGTGATTTTCCTTTAAATCTTTTGGAAGACCATGCGTTTATCCTTTGAAAACATACTGAAGATAGAACATCCCTTGCATAGCATGAAATACTTAACTCTAGAGAAATCTAGTTTCATGTTATTACATCCCTACCTTCATAGAATGGATTAAAAGATCTGTAAATACCATCATAAATCTGCTGGAACATAATGTGGAGAATTTTACATTTGGTTAGAGTTTTAGATATTTGTTAGCACACCTTAGGTCTAATGGACATTTTAAAGTATTATGTGCTGCTCTTGTTCAATTCAACAATAGATATTTGCATGCAAAAATTGTACTGCCTCTCTAGTATTCTTTTGTGAGCTGCTGAATTTGTACGCACATTTGCACTTTCTCCTTTCTAGTCAAAGATTGTATAAGAGACTGATGAGTGTGTTTTATATACTCAAATAAGTTATACCTTAATATGTAAAAATCCTATAAGAGGATGTTGTTATATGGTTGTACAGATGTTTATAATATACATATACATATGTGTTATATTATGCTTGTTACTAATTGTGGTGCTACAGTAGTGGCCTTTTAAAGGAACTTGTGCCTATATGTCAAACATAGAAGCTTGTTATTTCTTTTTTCTCTTAGTAGAAGAGAACAATTATTTCTTGTTCTAATGAACAGCATTGGCGTACGCAAGGGGGGGGGCGGGTTACGGGGTTAAAACCCCTCCCTTGAACCAAAATATAGTGCTAGAATTTAAGCTGCCTTCTTATGGCAAATATTGAAATACATGTTCTTAACTTAACACTAAAAGAGTTTGTATATAAATATACCGTGTGTATATACCGGAGTCAAAATACAATATATATATATATAATTCTGTTTCATGATGTCACTGGGGAAAAACAACCTAAAGGATGAACCCTCCCCCTTGAAGAAATTCTGGGTACGCCATTGATGAACAGTACTGCATGGCTCACTTATCTAAAGCTAGCCGTTTTGTTTTTTAAGAAGTAAAAATAATTTTTAGTTTCATTGCAAGTTTCTTCCCATTGTTTTTTACATTATATTTTTGTTTTAATGACGCACTGTAATGCAATGTAATGTAGCACCTCTTTTACTTGAATTAGAACAGATATTGACTAACTCTTTGATCTCGCAAATCTTTTTATCTAAATGATATTTATATTATTTATGCCCTGTTAAAAATAAAATATTTCAGGTTTTCATGTTTAAGTGTAAATTATTAAGACTTGGCACAAAATATTTTATATTAGTTTAATGATAGCATTGTCATCTGAATTTTGTGTAATATTTCTTTTCTTACACAACAGGAGGTCTCTATGTATGATAATAACAAAATTAAATATGGCAAAACCTTTGTGTTAATCAATAAATTTTCCATTATGTAATTAACAGGGAAAAAACTGCGAGGCCTTTAGTGACATACTAACCAAGATCATATTGAGATTGGGAAAAAACATTCCAGAGCTCACATGGGGAAATTTTTGTCTGTTGCCAGAGGAGATTTCCTAAAAGAAGGACACACACATATTAGGAAACTGAAATTAATAATAAACATGATGCTGTCTTGGTATTGTTCCACTACTTTATTTTTGAAAGGAACAATACATTTAATGTATTACTCCACTACTTATTTTGAAAGGAGCAATACATTTAATGTATTGTGTGTGCTTAGAAATTTAACATGTATGTTTTTAGACTTCTAATCATTTTTAGAGGAAAGAGATGTGAAATATCTTTTATTTGCATGTAAAAATTAAGCAATATCAAGGAAATATATATAAAATTAAACAAGCCCACACAAGTAAAATTATAGTTTTTCATTGCCATTTTGAAACTGTGTAGCTGTCTGTGAAATAGCTTGAGTTACAGATGTGTTCTCATTGTGCCTGTAAAAAAAAAAAGAAGTTTTGTTGTACACATAACTATTGCTAACATATTTTGGAATTTTTATAACTGCATTTGTTTCTATCAAAATGTGCCTAACTGAATGGCGAATTTAAACTGATTTCATTATTCAACCAAAATATTTTGCCTGCCATTATGCATTTTTTGCTGCAAACCTGCTTAGGATTCATGAAACTTGGGTAATGGAAATATCTCTATGTTCTCTGAGGCTATTAACTAATATTAAGAAACATCTCCATGTTCTCTCATACCCGTCTTAGATAATATTGAAGCTGATTGGAAGTAAAACAAAGCTGTAGTAAGTTGAGTTGTGTTTTCAAATGCTCTGCATGGCTGCTTGCATGAGCAAAATTGGGTCAAATTCAGTCCTGGGTAACAAGCAGTTACTGTTTACAGGACCTTGTCAACAATTTCTGATTGAATTCATATCTGTATACCTAGATACAGCTGTACACGCATATGAGGCCATTGAAGCCAGCCATACCTGTGCCTAGTATTCTGTTAATATCGTAATATTATTTTTCAACATAGTCTCTATGACTTCATACACTTCACACTTTCTTGACTAATTTTTATTACAGACTAACACAGGCAATGTTAGCCTGTAATAAAAATTGGGTCTATCATGTTGTGAAAGCCACACCTTCCTTTGTGCTTTCTTGAGGCTCTGCAACATATTCCACAAAGGCATTTGGTCGAATTCTTAAAACACATGAAAGGTCACCGGAGGTAACATACGGAGCAACTTGGAGTAACAGATAATTCTGAAATCTTTTCTATGGTTTCTGTATTTAACTTCATCTCTTCAGCGATGTGTACAACTGTTAGACCATAATTTTAATTAACAATTTTTTTGTAACAAATCCTAAACTTAATTTAAAAAAAAATTTGGTTGGTTATTGAAAATTTTTTGGTTGGGCTATTTTTTGGTTGGACTATTAAAATTATTTTGGTTGGGCTATTTTTTGGTTTGGCTAAAATTTTACTTAAAAATTTTTTGTAACAAATCCTGAACTTAATTA
The DNA here is from genome assembly GCA_039090855.1 of Macrothele yani. Classification (NCBI taxonomy): domain Eukaryota; kingdom Metazoa; phylum Arthropoda; class Arachnida; order Araneae; family Macrothelidae; genus Macrothele; species Macrothele yani. Next base: position 142,782,725 of record CM077001.1, read on the forward strand.
AAAATTTTGGGTTGGGCTACTTTTTGGGTTGGCTAAAATTTTAGTTATTTTTTTTGTAATTAATCCTGAACTTCACAAAGGTTCAGTTCAAGTGGCAGGCTCAGTGAGGATCATCTTCCACTGATTTTCTGCCTCCTTTAAATAGTGCTGATGATAAATATTTATATGAGGGTCATTTCAAAAGTTCTGCACAATATGGGTTATCTCTTAAAAAACGAATTTATTTCACAACATACCTTTACAGGCCTTCAGAGCAATCTCCATGTTTCTTTATGACAGCAACCCGACGTTTGGGCAAGTCCTGTATTACAGCCAGGAGACCTCCATTGTTGAAGCATCTAATTATTAAAGTCATTTCATTAGAAACATCCTAAATCAAACTGAATTGTTTCCCATGGACTGAATTTTTCGGTTTTGGGATCAAATCATAATCTGGTGGGCTCTTGTCAGAACTGTTAGGTGCATGGGGAAGCAATTCCCATTCATTATTATATTTGCACTTTTAAGGTATTAACCTCCTGCAAAGTGCGCATAGTTTATGTGCAATTCATAAATGAAAAACTATTAGAAAGTACCAATCACTCACCCTAAAGATCATGGTAACCTCCATCGACAACACACTTCCAACACGTCAATCATCGTAATGTTTCTGGGCTTCCAAGGTTTACAGACATCTTGCTTACGATTCTTACTTCCGGGTGTGAAACATCATATTTTTTTTTTTTAGCCTTATGAGATGTTACTATAAAGCTTGTCAATTCCATAAAAAACCACACATACTACTCATTCATACAATTCAATTAAAAACTATGTACATAATTTACATAACCTTACATTCCTAGGTGGTTAAACCTTTGTCAACTGTAAGTACCAAACTGCTCCTTCTGTTTCACAACCCCTGCCACTCCCACTGCAAGTGTCACACTCATTCAGCCCCTCACACACAATCCTCTAGTACTTTCAACAGACCACTGTCGTCATCAGGAGGTAGGTGTGTCTCACCCGCCCACCACAGCTCAAGTGAGCAGAGCCATCGAGGCACGGGCCCCAGTCGCTATCTCTGAATCATTGTGTCTCTGGTGCCATCTATTGTCCCTGCTGCTCTTTTTCCCTTTTTTATTCTAAGCTGCTGTTCAATTTTTATTAGGGCTTTTCATTGTTCGTTTAAGTTACTAGGCTCATTAATGTTGCATAATCTTGATCTGTTTTTTTCAATTAACACTGATTCTGCAATTCTTAACTGCCTTTCGTTTTTACAGCTCTTAATAATTTTAATATCTTCAAACCTTGGACATTGTTGATTTTCCATACAGTATTGGGTTAATGCTGTCTTAGCTTCTTTTTTATTCCAATTATTTATATGCTGGTTCAATCTATACTTTAATTTATTCTTGGTGCTGCCTATATATGACACAGGTGGTTGCTGGTTTATTGGGATTTCATAAATTCCTGCTCTATCTAATTGGCTAATTTTTTCATTTTTAATCACTAAATTTTTTACAGTAAGTACCTGATTTCCTACCTGTATGCCATACTTGCCACAAACTTTATTAATTTCTGCTGAAACATTATTTTCTATATATGGTATTGCTCCTACATATTTTACAAGTTTTTTTATCAGTCTTGACCTTATTGTAACCTTGATTACTTCATAAATCCATTTTTTAATACCTGTTTAGGGTAACCAAAATCATATGCAATTTTTTCAATATATTCAATTTCCTCTTTTTTATACTGTTCCATTGATGAATGTGTTAAACTTCTTTTAATTAGTGTTTTAACACTATTTATTTTATGTGTTAATGGATGCGATGACTGAAATGGTATAAGTACTGGGATATATGAAGATTTTCTATGCACTCTGAATTGCATATTATCATTTGTTTTAACAATCAAAATATCCAAAAATGCCAAAGTATTGTCATGTTCTTGTTCTACTGTCAGTTCAATAGATGGATAAATTTCACTATACTTTTTTGTCAAGTCCTCAAGTTCATCATTTTTTAGCCTGGACAACAGAAAAATGTCATCAACATATCTGCTCTTATTTATTACCGGTGCTGCCGTGTGTCTTGTTGTAGGTGGTAACCTCGACTGCCTGGAGGCCGTACAAATGGACTTCTCTGGACTTTGTAGAAAACTGTCGAGCATGTTCTGTTTCTTCTTTGCATGGCCAGCCAGTGCCCTTTAATAAACATAATCTAGCATCCAGACCCTCCACTTGTGTATTCAGGATCTGGATGGTGGATTATGTCGGTATTTGGTTTGGAAATTCCTTTGGACTTGTGTATCTGACTTCGTCTCTATGAACCATGCCGGACACTGGGCCTCTTTCTGTAGCATAACCATCACAAGTTCAGGGTTGTACCTAAAAGTAAACAAAAGACTTTTGCATACCAATAAAACTTTGTGTTGCTGTTACATGTACAAAAAACAGAACTTTGATATCTTATTTCATTTAGGTTTTATTGAGGGTGAAAGTTGTAAAACCCTGTAGTTCATAGAGATATTATGAACTTATAACTGAGATTTCCCCCTATTTATGTATTTCAGTATTATTACTTTTCTGCTAAAAAGATTTACTCCCATAAAAGCGTTTTTTTTTTTTTTTTTTTTGTGGTTAGCGAGTGCAGAAAGTGGTACTGAAAACACAGTCATCCAATGCAGTAAATCAGAGTACAGAGATTTCATCTTAAACATAGTACCTGGGCAATACCAGGTACAGTTCAGGTAGTATACTAATAAGGTTGACAAGTCGGAATTACAAATAGAATGTATGAGACAGCCTTCTCGAAAAAGCATCAAACATAACGGGTGATGTGAGGCTGTTCTTTCCTCTTGAGGATGGAAATGTCACTTTCTACAAGTTGTATCTGTTACTGCAAGCTTAGAGGTCATTTAATATAGCATACCTATTTATGGTGCTCAGTGAACACTGTCATAAGTACATTGACATTTTTTACTCAGCATTGTTGTGTAGCAACAATGCTGAGTAAAAATGCATCTTAAACATCACTATTGCATTGCTTGGCTAAACAACACAGGTATGTTTAGCCAAGCAAATGCAATAGTTTCCCTCAATAGCCAAATGTTTGTTGGAGGTAAGATCTCTGTTATGAATGGCACTCTGAATCTTATCTCACAGGTGTTCAATTGGGTTAAGATCTGAGGACTGTGGGGCCCATTTGATCACTCTGAAGTCACTGTTGTGCTCCTGGAACCAGTGTGTGATAATCCGAGCCTGGTGCATTATCCTGCTAGAAGTAGCCCACCCCATCAGGAAACATCATGCAGAAGTAAGAGTGTACCTGGTCCAAAGTAATGTTAAGATATCCCGTGGCATCCGAATTCTGTACCAGAGGCCTGAAGGAGTCTAATGCCCATAACAGACTCCAGACCAGGGGTGGGGAATCTGTGCTGACATCCAGAAAGGAGTGATAAGCTGCAAATACCTACAACTGTTGTCGGAGGAAAATGGAGATTGAAAGAACAGATTGCAATTAGGATGGAATAACTGCAGGAAAGACAGGTGCACTGTGTGATAGAAGGCTGTGTATGAAACAGAAATGTCAGGTTACCTGTAGTAAGACTAGCATGTTGTACAATACCTAAGACTTGGCCATGTATGGAGAATAAGCTTAATGTTGCTATAACAAAGATGCTGAGGGTTGATGTGTGGTCTCACCAGAAAAGAAGAAATAAAAAAGAAAGGATATCAGCAACAAAGATGAAATGATACAGCTTTTAAAGAAGGCTGTAGAAGCAAGACTGCACTGGTATTATCATGTTTTGAGAAGGTGTTGACCAGGGGTGCAGAATTATGGACACCGAGCTATCTGGAAAACAAATTTGACAAAGACCTAAAGTCAAATAGGAGGACCGTGATTAAAGTGTAAATTGACAGAACAGAGTAGAGAATGAGGATTCATAACAGCAAAACCCATTAGATATGTGACTTACCATGCTACAGAAGAGAAAGAAGGCATATCTTAAATTATATCTGCAATGAACAATCTGTAAAATTTCTGTGGGAGCAGCACACTGCATCATCTGCCACTTTGTAAGAAATATTGCCTTTCAGAGGAAGAAAGCACTTTGCATCATGCTATCTGAATCCACTATATCATGTTCTATAGGTGCCTCAATCCTGGTCTCTTAAGTACAGGCAGCCACTGACTAAGTAGCACTAGTTTGATGATGATCATGATCATATAAAGAGGATTTTAGGAAGGGAGTGTCTGACCCCAGGTCTTAAACAACCCTTAGAAATAGGAGATTTGGGCTAGAGCGCCCGATAGGAAAGTGACACGGAAGCGAAGTAGAAAGGGGGAGGAAGACGCTCTTATTTATTACCAGGGGACCAGTACCCGGAGTCTGACGGCTTAATGTGCCCATCCGATGCACAGCGGATATTTAATGGATCGAGCGTTCGTACCTGCCTGGGATCGAACCTGAGGCCCTTTTCGTGACAGTCACAAACGTTGCCCACTAGGCCACCCGCGGCCCACGTAGCACTAGTTTATAAGCTGATGGAACTTTTAGATAAATAACATGTTTAATTTTAACAGGATAACCACAAACACCAGTCAAAAAATGTATGTACAGCAGTCAGAAATGTGTTTTTGGGTTCACATTCTGTATAATTTGAAAGTGTAGTTTAAGAATATTTTTTTCCTTACTTGGTCAGTTCTTATATTAACTGAAGTAGGGAAAAAATATGATCAGATAAAACAATCTTTAACATACAAGATTTCTGTGTTCCAGATAATCATCACATGCGAGCCATTATTATATGTCCTGGGATTTTTTTATTTGTCACTCTAAGCCATGCACTAAGAGAACAAATGGAATTTTGAATGTTTTTGATTTGCACATTCTCATTGTTTTGAACAGCAAAGTGCACACTTCACTATTCGTCTGGCAGTTGGGACACAGACAATGAAGGTTGTGTTTGGAGTTATGTAACAGTTGGGGCAATTTTGCCACTTGTCTGAAAACTTTTATTAAAATCATATTAAAGTTTAATTTCTTATATGTGCAAGAGATCATACATGTTATTATGTAACAACAGACCATATCAATATAAAAACGTTGGCAAAGACTTTTTGATGTATTGACTAGCATCAGATGATAAAATAGGCTCTTTTACATAAGAGTGATTGATACCATACTGCTCCACTACTTACATGATATTTTCTGTTCTTAAATTTGTTTTGGGTAATACCAAACATTGTCGCAATACTTGATCATTCAGATTGAACTTTCTTCTTCTTTTTTTAAATCTTTACACTATTATTGCTTGTTGTATTTCATTTAGTGATACATCCTTCACTGGTAACCATAAAGCAAGACTTTTGATATTCTGCTGTTTAATATAATTCTTTTTTGCCATTTGGCAAGAGAGGAACAACAGTGCTGCTCAGTTAAAAATATTCAATATTCTTCAAGAAGTCAAGCATAATTTTTACATGATAAATAATAGAACTTCACAGTTGGCTCAAGTATGTGTGTATATACTATACATATTCATGTATTAATAGTAATCAATTTGCAGTAAAGTATTCCTGTGTGATGAAAATGTATTGTGTAACAAATGTTCATTTTTATAATAAAATACAAACATGAGCTACGCAAAGTTCTTTTTTTTTTGCTGTCTTACTGATTGTAGAAGTTTACATAAGTTTTAAGCTGTTAACAGAAAAATCTCACTTTATATTACATTATTAATTTCATATATCCAGAAAATTTTCATCCATGTTGGGGACTTTTGGTATGCCAATCAACACATTCTTCAAAAATATTTCACCTGTTTTTGTATAACACTGAACCAGTACTTATATCATGTTACATTTTACACATGCAATCATAGGCATAGAGCAGTGTTTCTCAAAAGTGTGGTCCATGGAGGCCTATCAAGTGGTCCGCAGGAAATTTCAGAAGAAAAATTAACGAAGAATGTGAGAATCCTTCCTCTTAAATGTTGTGCATGCTCGACCCAAATATCCAGGGCTATCAGACAGAGCCATTAATCATTTTCCTTACAACTCTGAGTATGAATTTTCTGATTTAATTGAAATTAAGAGCAAGAAAAGAAATAGGTTGGATGTGGAAGCTACTCTACTACTCAAACTATCAGTCATCCAACCAGATATAGATAGCTTGGTAAAAGATCACAAGCAGCAGCATCCCTGTCACAATGCTATTATTATTATTGTAATTATTATTTTTGTTATTAATTACTGAATCTTTATATGTGGGCTTTCAGAAAAGTATTAAAATCAAAAGAGAAAATCAAAGTATGATTTTGCATATGATGTAACTTAAATTGTATGGAAATGTTTTTTGCCGTGGCTCATGGGCGTAGCTAGAATTTAGGTTGGGGGGGGGTGTGTGCAATTTTTGGAGAAGGTTTAAGTAATTTCCCATAAATACTGCGTGTTATAAATCTTACTTTTTGACATTTTAAGGAGGGTTTAAGCCCACAAAACCCCCTCTCCTGACTACGCCCATGCTGTGACTACATTGCCAACTATTTAATTAAGCGAATGATTTCTTTTTTATTATACAACTGACAAAATAAAATCACAACTCACCAAACTTTTTCTTTCTTTATGAAATATAGGTACTCTAAAAATTACTTTGTTTCAGAAAGGGTTGGCAACCGAGCGGCATTTTAAGCATCTGATCGGAATTTTCGGCAATTTTGTGCTTAAGGCTGGTGGCAACTGCTTACTGGCTCTATTTAGGTACGGTATTATTTTTAAGTAAAAAAACCCCTGAAAAAGGCTTATAATTTATCAAAAGAAGTTAAAATTAACTAAAAATTACATTTTAAGGGGGTAAATTGAGCTGGAGCTCATAAGCCCGTCTATAAATTGCATAAATCGGGTTATACTTTTGTTGTGTCTTTCCTTGGAGCCGGGGGAGGTGTCATCACTCACCGGCCAATGAGGGTGTCCGGTAGGTCCTAATACTTATTATAATCAGGGTTGGTAATCTCGGTTTCAAACAAAATATTTTTCAATTTGATCTCCTCAGAAGATATGAAAAAGCCCACATGGATGATTTGGAAGTGATGCTAAAAGAAAATAACTACCCAAAAAGGGAAATAGATAAATTACTCAAACAAGATAATCAAAGAAATACAAGCAAGCAAGAGTTCAGATTCACAAGAAAAATTATGTATCAAAAAGGTTTGTTCGAATCTTTAAAGAGAATAAGCAGTAAATATGATATTAGCTCCCAGTTTAGGCAACAAGCTTAATAATTTTTGCCCTAGCTTGGTTAAAAAAGAAGAAAACTTGTTAAAAATGCAAGGAGTCATTTATAAAGTAACCTGCAGCTGTGTTTTTTGCCGTTTGGCAAGAGAGGAACAACAGTGCTGCTCAGTTAAAAATATTCAATATTCTTCAAGAAGTCAAGCATAATTTTTACATGATAAATCATAGAACTTTACAGTTGGCTCTAGTATGTGTGTTTATACTATACATATTCATGTATTAATAGTAATCAATTTGCAGTAAAGTATTCCTGTGTGATGAAAATGTATTGTGTAACAAATGTTCATTTTTATAATAAAATACAAACATGAGCTACACAAAGTTCTTTTTTTTTTTTTGCTGTCTTACTGATTGTAGAAGTTTACATAAGTTTTAAACTGTTAACAGAAAAATCTCACTTTATATTACATTAATAATTTCATATATCCAGAAAGAGATGTAAGGTCAGGTGATGCATAACATCACAGCCTCTCCTTGACAAATGTCAAACCCGCCTTCTCGTGGTGCATCCTGTTTCCACTAAAGGGGCTCTGCCGACCGCCAATAGCGGTATAACTATACCATCGGGATTAGAGGAAATGCTATCCCACACTCACCAACCTGCTTGGCCAGCGTGGTGAGTTATGGCCAAACCCCTCCAAAATGACTCCAGAACTTAAATCTTGGCCCTCAGTCTCCGGCAGCTGGAATGTACCTGGCCAAGGCAGCGGCTAGTGCGCCATGAAGGCAGAGGGTGCTAAGAATCCCCGGAGGACCGGACTACGCTGCCATCTGATGCTGACCTTGGCTACGTATAATGGACGCTCCCTATCTTCTGATTCAAGGCTTCTTGAATTGGAAGAGGAACTACAAAGGATCAAGTGGGAAATCATCGGGCTAAGTGAGGTAAGGAGAAGATCTCATTGAACTGAAACATGGACATCTCTTCTACTATCGTGGGACAGATACTGGCAGAACTAGTGGTGTTGGATTTATAATAAACAAGAAACTGAAGGATAAAGTTGTAGAAGTTGAAAGTTCCTCTGACAGAGCTGCACGACTCGTTATCCAACTCTCAAGAAGATACCAGGCTCAGATTATTCAAACTTATGCACCCACCACAAGTCATCCTGAAGAAGAAATTGAAGAATTTTATGAGGAAATTCGCCATCTAAATAATAAAGGTAAGCAGCGCTTGAAGATAATTATGGGAGATTTCAATGCAAAAATAGGGCAACGGCAACAGAATGAAACTTCAGTAGGTAAATTCGGTCACGGCAACAGAAACCAGCGTGGAAATACTCTCGTTGAGTTTGCAGAGGCAGAAGGGTTTTTCATTTTGAACTCCTTTTTCAAGAAAAAGCAGCACAGGAAATGGACATGGAGACATCCAAATGGGACGACAAGTGAAATTGATTTTATTATGTGTAACAAAAAATTCGTCATAGAAGACTGCAATGTGCTAAACAAGTTCAACACAGGTAGTGACCATAGATTGGTGAGATGTAAGATGCGCCTCAACACTAAACTCGAACGTAGCAAGCTCTTAGGCAAACAAAATCTATTGACATAACCAACCTTAAAAAACACCATAATACCTTCAAGCTGGAACTGAAGAACAGATTTTCTGCTTTAGAAGGCCTAACATCGGAAGAAATGGGTGTTTCTGAAGTTAACAGAAAAGTAACCAAAGCTCTTATGGAAACAGCAACAAAATTAGCTGGGTATAAGAACAAGTTGCATGTGAACAAATTATCAGGAAAAACCAAAATGTTGATGCAAAAAGAAGAGAGATGAGGACAACTAAAGAAGATGTGACTTCCAAAGTGCAATACATAGAGCTATGCAAGACAGTACAAAAAAGTATCACTGAAGACGTAAGGAAATTCAACTGTGAACTAGTAAGGAAAGCAATTGAAAACAACCAAAGCCTAAGGATAGCAAAGGGACATCTCAGTAAGGAAAGAAAACAGATTATGGCACTGAGAAAAGAAGATGGTTCTGTAACAAGAAATAGAGGCGAAATTTTGACAAGAGTGAAAGATTTCTACTCCAAGTTATATGAAAGGGATGATGCATGTACTCCAGACATCATGGAAGGTACCAGAGTTCTTCCAGCCCTCCCAGCAGAAGTTGCACATGCAATCAAGAACATGAAGCGGGGAAAAGCTCCAGGAGAAGATGGAATTACTGTAGACATCATACAAAGAAGCAAGTGGAGAAATCGAAAGAGTACTCACCCAAATTTTCACTCGATGCCTTAATGAAGGGAAGATTCCTGAGGATTGGAACAACGCTATAATGATCCTGCTACATAAAAAAGGTGACATTGAGGATCTCAGGAACTACAGACCTATCAGCCTCCTATCAGTGGTTTATAAAATCTTCACTAAAGTTCTTTCACACAGTTTGAAGGTAACACTGGACATGGCTCAACCGAGAGAACAAGCTGGATTCAGGAGTGGCTACAGCACAATAGATCATATCCACGTACTGAGAGAACTAATTGAAAGAGCGAGGGAATATGAACTTCCATTGTGCATGGCTTTTATCGATTATGAAAAAGCCTTTGATTCGGTGAAACCATCAGCAGTTACAATGGCTCTGAAATCCTGCGGTATTGAAGATGCATACATTAATATTATTAATAACATCTATGAAAATGCAAGTGCAAAGATTCGGCTGTTTGAAAATACAACACACATAAAAATTAAAGGGAGTGCGACAAGGTGACACCATATCTTCGAAGCTCTTCAATGCCACATTGGAAAATGTCTTGCAATCACTGAACTGGGAAAACAAAGGGATAAAGATTAATGGAGATTATCTAACCCACCTTCGTTTTGCTGATGACGTAGTCATTTTTGCAACTACCCCATCAGAGCTGCAGAGTATGATCTAAGAACTTGCTGACAAGAGTAAAGAAGTGGGATTAAAAATGAACTTTCAGAAGACAAAAGTGATGTTCAATGCTTTTACACGAAATGAAGATTTATCGATTGATGGAGAAAAGCTGGAGATAACAGACACGTACGTTTATCTTGGACAGCAGATATCAAGTGAGGGTCACATTGATGAAGAAATCAATCGGCGTACAAAACTTGCCTGGAGAGCTTTTGGAAGAAACAGCATAATTTTCAAGAGCAATATGCCATTATGTCTTAAAAGAAAAGTGTTTGATCAATGCATCCTTCCAGTGCTTACGTATGGTGCAGAGACGTGGACCTTAACTAAAAGAGACATACAAAGGCTGCAGACAACTCAAAGAAGCGTGGAGAGGTGCATGCTTGGTGTAACCATGAGAGATAAGAAGAGGAACTCGTGGATCCGAAAAATGATAAGAGTGGAAGACATCATGATCAAAGTTAAATCCCTGTAATGGCAATGGGCTGGGCATACTGCTAGAAGAACAGACCATCGATGGACAGCCGAAATTTTAGATTGGATTCCAAGGGACAGAAAAAGACCCAGAAGACCACATGGGAGATGGGTGGATGAAATTCGAAAGTATGCGGGAGTGACATGGAGGAGACTGGCACAAGACAGACCGTTGTGGAAGAAACTTGGGGAGACCTTCATCCAGCAGTGGATTGATAATGGTTGACAATGATGATGATGATGATGATATCCAGAAAATTTTCATCCATGTTGGGGACTTTTGGTATGCCAATCAACACATTCTTCAAAAATATTTCACCTGTTTTTGTATAACACTGAACCAGTACTTATATCATGCTACATTTTACACATGCAATCATAGGCATAGAGCAGTGTTTCTCAAAAGTGTGGTCTACGGCGGCCTATCAAGTGGTCCGCAGGAAATTTCAGAAGAAAAATTAACGAAGAATGTGAGAATCCCTCCTCTTAAATGTTGAGTGCATGCTCGACCCAAATATCCAGGGCTATCAGACAGAGCCATTAATCATTTTCCTTACAACTCCGAGTATGAATTTTTTGATTTAATTGAAATTAAGAGCAAGAAAAGAAATAGGTTGGATGTGGAAGCTACTCTACTACTCAAACTATCAGTCATCCAACCAGATATAGATAGCTTGGTAAAAGATCACAAGCAGCAGCATCCCTGTCACAATGCTATTATTATTATTGTAATTATTATTTGTTATTAATTACTGAATCTTTATACGTGGGCTTTCAGAAAAGTATTAAAATCAAAAGAGAAAATCAAAGTATGATTTTGCATATGATGTAACTTGAATTGTATTCTAGTAATTAATGACTTCATGGCTTCCTCTTATTACTTTCAGTATTCTAAATATTTAACGGGAATTATCGAGGATAAATTTATTAAGGAACATTACCTCTCAAATTTTCGATCTAAGCACTAGATCGTTGTCAGAAGTTCTTGCTTCCTTCTACTTCCACAGGTCTGAAAAAAATCCCAACTCACCAAACTTTTTCTTTCAGGTCACTAGACCTGTGGAAGTAGAAGGAAGCAAGAACTCCTGACGAAGATCTAGTGTTTAGATCGAAAATTTGAGAGGTAATGTACCTTAAATTTATCCTCGATAATTCCCGTTAAATATTTATAATATTGAATTGTATGGAAATGTTTTTTGCCGTGGCTCATGGGCGTAGCTAGAATTTAGGTTGGGGGGAGGGGGTGCAATTTTTGGAGAAGGTTTAAATAATTTCTCATAAATATTGCCTGTTATAAATCTTACTTTTTGACATTTTGAGGAGGGTTTAAGCCCACAAACCCCCTCTCCTGACTATGCCAATGCTGTGACTACATTGCCAATTATTTAATTAAGTGAATGATTTCTTTTTTATTATACAACTGACAAAATAAAATCACTACTCACCCAACTTTTTCTTTCTTAATGAAATATAGGTACTCTAAAAATTACTTTGTTTCAGAAAGGGTTGGCAACCGAGCGGCATTTTAAGCATCTGATCGGAATTTTCGGCAATTTTGTGCTTAAGGCTGGTGGCAACTGCTTACTGGCTCTATTTAGGTACGGTATTATTTTTAAGTAAAAAAAAAAAAAAAAACAGCTGAAAAAGGCTTATAATTTACCAAAAGAAGTTAAAATTAACTAAAAATTACATTTTAAGGGGAGTAAATTGAGCTGGAGCTCATAAGCCCGTCTATAAATTGCATAAATCGGGTTATACTTTTGTTGTGTCTTTCCTTGGAGCCGGGGGAGGTGTCATCACTCACCGGCCAATGAGGGTGTCTGGTAGGTCCTAATACTTATTAACCAGGGTTGGTAATCTCGGTTTCAAACAACATATTTTTCAATTTGATCTCCTCAGAAGATATGAAAAAAGCCCACATGGATGATCTGGAAGTAATGCTAACAGAAAATAACTACCCAAAAAAGGAAATAGATGAATTACTCAAACAAGATCAACAAAGAAATACAAGCAAGCAGGAGTTCAGATTCACAAGAAAAATTATGTATCAAAAAGGTTTGTTTGAATCTTTAAAGAGAATAAGCAGTAAATATGATATTAGATTAGCTCCCAGTTTAGGCAACAAGCTTAAAATGTTTTGCCTTAGCTTGGTTAAAAAAGAAGAAAACTTGTTTAAAATGCAAGGAGTCATTTATAAAGTAACCTGCAGCTGTGGAAAATACTACATAAGTGAAACAGGTTGTAGGCTGGAAACTTGTATCGTGGAACACAAGGCAGCTATAAAAAAATTTTTCAAACAAAACAGGATTAGACAGACACATTAGAGAAACCAAACACCGCATGGACTGGAACTCTTTGATAGTCATTGGACATCAACCTAACTTCCTGAAGTGAAAATTTAAAGAGGGACTTGAAATTGGAAAATACCCGAACTTAATCATCAATGACTGTAAGGGGTTTTCACTGCCTGATATCTGGCAAGACATTTTGCAAAATCGCCGTAACCGAAGACCGTGACGGAGATTGAACGAAAGACTGCCTGACGAAGGAGAGGAGTTCTCTCCGAAAATTTGCAGAAATTTTAAGAATTTACCTAGATAAATCCCATAAGAAAGTTAACTAGTCTGAATATAATAATCTAGGAAGCCACAGAACAAAGATGAGTTTGATTTATATATTTTTCAATTTCAAATTTCTCCCAGGGAAGTTCCCCAGACACCGCACCCCGTTTGGTGGTGCACGATAAGTAAAGAAATGCTTTAAGTGGTCCATGAGAAACATTGGCACAGAGTTTTGTAAATCTTAGGCATGATAGACTAAAAAAAAAAGCATCATTTGTACACTAATGTTCTTTAAAATAAATGAGAGAAAAAAAATATGCAATTATTAATCATTATCCAGTAGTAAACTTTTGAACATTTTTGAAATAGTGCCAGTTTTTCATTCAACCCTTATGCTTGTGAGTAAATCTGAAAATATTATGGGTAAACATTTTTTTTCTTTTGTTTGGGGGTTTAATGACCATTGTGAGCAACTCATTAGGATCTATAAGCAGTAACTCATCCCTAATTTGAGGCCACTAGTTCCAGGGAAGGGAGAGGATCAGCATTGTAAGACAAGCGTACCATTCATGCCCTACCTGGGATTCACACCCATCTTGGGTGAACAATTTGTAGCCAGTGCCTCATGCCACCAGGACCACTTTTTGTTTTCCTTCATATTTTTCTTAATAACTGTTTCATTTCTCAACAGATCTTAAAATTGCTTGTTGTACTGAAAATTCTGCATAAAATTACAACTGATATATTACAGAATTCCTTTATCATATATTTAATAGTTATAAATTCTTTATATATATTAAATAGTACATACAGAACATAGCTATTTAATCTATTTTTATGTAATAAAATAATATATTCAATATACATTGTTGGAACTTAGTAGAGGCAACCCAGCTGCTGGTGATTGTTTGTGGATAATAGATGATGTAAGATCTGTGACCACAGCGCTGATGGTGTTTTGGTTGAGCCTCAAAGAGACACAAAGTGCGAACTTAGATAGACAGATGTGTAATTGAGAAGTGAATAAGTTCCTAATCTTGTAGTAAATGTTTCTGTGGGAGTGTCTTCATGTATCTTTATACTGTATGTACTTATAAATGGATTAATAATCTCATCCTTGTTGCCTATTATTGTCAGAGTGATCCTCAGAGGTAATATATTCATTTGCAATTAGATATTCGAAACAACACTATTTCAAAAGTGCATCTTGAATAGGTTAATTCAATAATGTATGGCTGATGTTACCTGATAGAAACATCTTATTCCATAATTTCTAATTACAATATACAAATTGTCACCAAAAGATAATTTTGGTGCACCTGCAGAAATCAGGGCATGTGGAGCATACCCTGATTTCTGCAGGGCATGCTTAAGCAACAGAGCGTGCCTGCAGTCAGAGTCTATGCATGCAATATATTTCTAAGTGAAGGCAAATTCGTGTCTTTTGAGAGCAGATTTAATGTTCTCAAACAGCCAAAAGCCATTTAGAGCTAAATCGGGCAAATGAGGTGGTTTGTGAAGCTGGCTATCAACATTTACAATCAAATTTCTCAGAACGTATACTAGAAGCATTGATGATGACATACATAGCATGTACCATCTGCCACAGCTGCTAACCACTTGGCGACTTTGAAAATGCAGTTGCTGCACATGTAAAAAAGTTCTAATGTGTGCTGCAAAGAAAACTCTTCTACTTCCACAAGTTACTATATAGTCATGCCCTATACATTGAGAATGCATATAAGACCACTGCCAAAAGTTGGCTTTACTTGAAGGCATTGTCTCAAAAATGTTAATGTGTGCAATGTGATATTCATCAGGTGTAGGTGACATGTGACCTTTGAATGAAAATGAATACCAGTTAAATAATATACATGGTTCCAGTGCTGAAGGGGGTTAGAACAGAGGGAGGGGGGTCTCTAAATAAAATAGTCATGAATGAAAGTATAAAGTGATTTAAAAAATATGATCCTGTACTCAAACAAGAACAAAAAATTCATATCAGAGTGTGCAATTTCGGAATTTTTCACTGACAAAATAAATTTTTTTATATGTCAAATTTTTAGGTAGTACCCCTACCCTTCCTCAGGACTACAGCTGCAGTAGGTGTTGTCATACATAATATCTGTAGCCAGTAGCATGCTCTATGTGCATGTCACGACTCCATCTGATGGTGTCTGATACTATTAGGTTTTTTCATTAACTGTGAAAATCTCAGGAAAATACAGGATCTTTCACTAGGTAGTCTCCCCAAAAAACCAGCTATTGTTTTATTCCCATTCCATATAGAAACAAGACGTTTGGTTTAAAATTGACCTTGATACTTGAGAAATGCGTGGGAGTGATTTTCTGGATAAGGTGATGACTCATTGTGATGTCACCCCACCAGATGGCTGGTCACACTAATTCTGTTCAGAGGCAACCTGTGTGTTTTACAGTGTTGCTGAACGTTGTTCAGGATGGCTGTGTATACCATCGTGAAGCGGGTGTTTATTGTGAAAAGTTGTCTGATTTTTTTTTTTTTTTTGATTGGAGGTTTAACGACCACCGTGAGCAACTCAATGGGCTATAAGCAGTCGCCCGTCCCTAATTTAGGGTCACTGGTGCCAGGGAAGGGAAAGAGCCAGTGCCGTAAGACAAACACAACATCCATGCCTGACCGGGATTCGAACCCGGACCCCTTACGGACGAATGATCAGAAGCCAACGCCTTAGACCACTGCGCCACCGGGGCGGCAAAGTTGTCGGATAACAGTCTATAAAGATAATGCAGTGTGAATTCCTGGGGAAGTTTGAGGGAAGGGAAGCACTAGACAGACATCAATCCAGACTATTGATGATAATATGTAGCGTCATGTTAGAGTGTGTTTGGATGTCAGTGGAGGACATTTCCAGCATTTAATGTGAATGGCGCTACATTCCCATGAACTAAGATATGTTGTAAACCACATGTTTCTAAGTAGAGTATGTTGCAAAATATGACTGATTCTTTGGGAGACTACTAGTGAAACACCCTCTATCAAGATGCTGGAACACTTGGTCATATTCCTCATCCCATCCCCCCCCAAGGCACAAAAAACAATGAAAGCATTCAAGTATATGGAATGTCCCATTTTATGGTATTCCTGTGCCAAAGGGAAGTATTTATCTTCTCAAGTCTTCTAACTTGGAATTTTTCCAGTTCCAATTCAAAGTAACTTGAACATCCAGTATAGTAATCTGCTTTTGATGTTCACCAGAGAGTAATAAGTCTGGTATGCCATTAAAGGGCAGTTTTGGTGGTTTCTTATTACAAAAAAATCTGTAACTTATTCTTTGATAGTGCATTGCATATTCTGTTTAATATTGCATCATGTCTGAGTTGAATGGCAACACCTACTATAACTATAGCCCTGAGGAAGTTTGAGGGAAGGGAATGGCATTCAACTCAGACATGATGCACTAAAAAATTGACATGTAAATAACATCCTTTTATTCCTTAGTAAAAAACAACAACAAAAAAACCCCTATAACTCTGAGATATTTGTTGTTTTTGAAGCCCAGGAATAGCCATGTAAACAATTATTACCAAAAATAAACTTGTTCATCAAGCTGGTTGCTACAGAGAATGCTTGCATTCATAACATTCTATACATTATCTTATAAGATAATGCCTCAATGTATCTATAAGATAGAAATAAAAGTTAACTATGAAAAATTTCACTTTGGACAGTTTGTTTCTATATTGTAAGATAATGAAGTAGAAACAAATAAATATCTTATAAGATAATGTAGAAATGAACTACTGTCAACAGTATTGGCTGGCTTTAAAATTTGGATATCAAAGGTAGATGAGAAATTATCATAGATACTATGTAGTCTCTCTCTATATAAAACAGACTGTGTGTGTGTCTGTTGGTCGGATTTCACATAGAATTAGACAACCTACAGCGACGAAATTTGTTATGAAGGTACCTGTAGACATCTTCTGGTGCACCTCGAAGAGATTTTTTAAAAATTTGAATTTCATTTTTAGTTATTTAATGTTATGCTTTTCTACCCGATCCGAGTGTGTTTTTCCGCTTTGTTGACATCAACCTGATCACACCGAACGTTAAGGCGTGCAGAAAAGTAGTTCACCATAAATTTTAGGCGTTTCTTTTTTAGAATTCCGTCACGAATATTTTCATTTGTAAATACATTTATTACGCCCTTTTTTGTAAGCGTTGTTCGCCGATTGTATTATGACATTGAGGGCGGAAAATAAAAATAATAAAATGGAACGTTGTTTTTCAATCTGCGTTATTAATTCAAAAGTGTCATAAGTCAGAAGGTCATCATACTGTGACGACGTTGTGAGCTAGAAAATAAAACGTGTTTTTAACGAAATTCTAAAAAAGAAATGGCTCAAATTTATCGTGAACTACTTATCTTCGCGTTGGGTGTGATCAGGTTGCATGTAAAGAAAGCGTCTGTTGGTTGGATTTCACATAGAATTACAATTTAAACGTCTTTAATTAATTCCCGATTCCTTTAAGTTTCACCATGAGCATCAATAAGGCACAAGGGCAGTCTCTAAAAGTTGTTGGACTGGATCTACAAAGTCCATGTTTTTCCCATGGTCAATTGTACGTTGGTTGTTCCAGAGTCGGAAATGGGGAAAATCTTTACATCTTTGCTCCGAATGGAAGGACTGTTAATATTGTTTATCCCGAAGCTCTACAAGAATAAGGTACTTTTCATCTCAATCAATTTCATTGCCTAAGATTTCTGCTTTCAAACTTTTTGAATTATTTACATTGGACGTGACAACTACTAAATAATTCAAATACATTTCTTTATCCTAATATTCTATTCCGGGAAGTTGTACTACAAAGTTGTATAAACCTTGATTTACCAGCCTTAATTTAATTGCCAATATAGCTTTTACTTTATACTATTACTAGCCCGTCAACGACAGGTACAACAGGCTAGTATTAGATACAAAAATCATCAATGAAGACTAAATGTTATCAAAGAATTTTTTCTTCATTGTCAAGAAGGCTTTGTACAAGGAGATCAAAATGTTCATACCTAGACACAGAAGTAACAAAGATAAACCAATGATTTATTATAGTGGGATTAGTTCTAAATTTTGTGGAAGAAATATGTAATTTTCTTTTAATATTTTGTGGAAGAAATATGAGGCACGTCAAAAATATTAACTCAGCAATCGGGCATTGCTGAATTGCCTACATTTACTGTTCATTACATAACATATTTAATCACATCAGAAAACTTGGAAATTGCATTGCCCAAGAGTAGAAAACGAATGTATCTCCCAGTTTTTGTTAGAGCATGCTATCTCTTACACCACCCAGTACGATATTAGTCCTTATGCACAAATTTTCCCTGCGCATAGCTACACACTTCTCCTACCTATACTGCACCTGTTGCAGGCAGTCATTTTAGAAATCTGCAAACTCGGCCTAAGACTATTATTTTATCTTGGAAATCACATCCTCATTGGTCTAGAACTGCGTACCATATCATGTGACAAAAGAGTACAAAATTGCTTGGAGCCAAATCAAGTGGATGTGGCAGAATTTCAGATCAACTATTTGTGGCAAGTGTTAGTCCCTTAGAAATCATGTATGAACGTGTTGTGAAAAAAAAAATAACCCTAACAGAGCATGCTACATCTTTTTTTTTTTATTTTTTTTTATTTTTATGCTATATTTGATCCTGTAGCCTGCTTGAAGAACTCTATAAATAATCTTGGTAATGGTCTGCCCCTCTGGGAGTTAAGTAGTCATGATGGTACATCATCAATCCCAGAAAACACAACAGTACATTTCCTTATATAGCTATGTCTTTGAGTTTTTGTCTATGGTAAGACTGCATGTTGCCACTTTTTGCTCATTTCTTTGATCTCTGGGTCATAACAGTACACTCAACATTAATCCATAGTGACAAGGAGACTAAAGAAATTCTCCTCAACTTCATGGATAAGCAACATATTTGAGGTGAAGCATGCTATGCTGTCTTTGGAATGGTGTCAGAAGCATACAATGTTGAGATCTTTGTCATGTGCAAATGATGGTGCAAGATGTTTTGTACTACCTCGTAGCTAATGTGAACTTCACTCACAATAGCGTACACACATGTGGATGCTTATTCATCAATCAGACAGAACAGTGGTATGCAACCTTTCAACAATTGCTGCATCCTATGAGGTCCTCAGTCTGCCACATTTAGGTTTGTAATCCAAGCTTGTATGACTGCACTGTCTCATGAAATATGCTATCTTACCACAAATTATCATCTCCACGTTAGATTGCTGACCAACTTGTTTTGCAAATGCAAAAGACCTGGTAATGGCACAAGCTTTCACCTCATGTAACATGGTAACAATAGCACTTCAAAGCACTTTTGTGGTGAAGAGTGACAACTCCTTGCAAAAAGTGCAGTCTATCTCTTTCTGAAAGAAACATGTTTAAAAGAAATTATATTTGTATTCCTTCCAAACAAGGGTACAAATCTTGTAGTAGAGTCATTTTCGGCAAATTTAGTGTTTATTTATTTTTGCATCTATTCTGGTGGCCAAGTGGACTGAGGTGTGGGCTATTATAGATAAGTCACCTGAGTTCTACCCATGTTCGAGTCTGAACGAAGCCATGTTCAACTCCTTCCATAGCTTAGGACTAATCACCCTGTGTTCTTACTTTACCAGAAACTTATCTAGCATCGAACATTTTCCCAATCTTACTAATCTGAATTCCTAGCTTATAAACAAATAGCATCCAATTCCTTGCAATTTTTTGGTGATTAGTGATAAAGGCTGTACATCTCCTTAATGAAGGCTTGGAAATTATGAGATAAGTTTTGGTCACATAATGAATCATTGGCAGTAAGTTTTAACAATGGTTCAAACTTTGCCAAATCAGGATGTTATCAAATTTCACTTTAAATAGCTCAACATAACAGTAGCTTCATTATTTGCAAAGCATAACAAGTTATTTTGGGTGTAGTGTTCTTTCAGTACATAAGATTCCAAACACATGTGGCTACTGTGGAAGCTTTTTAATCCTTAAGTTCAACTATATTCAGAAAAAGCATTGCTTACTTCATTGAGAACTAACTGTTCTGATGTTAAACTATTAATGTGGACTTTTTATTGAGAGAAGTTGATTTGGCAAAAAAATAAAATAAATAAATAAATAAAAATTTAGCATTTTGACTGAAATAAGTTTCTTTTTTATTTCTGAATTTCGCTGGTAATATGCTCTGCAATTTCTGACCAGATGGTACAAGGGAAGGCCTGATCAATGTTCACACTTCTTTTTATTTTCTAATTCAATTGTCTGCTACCAGCTGATTTTTATTTTTTTCTATTGGAGATTTAATGACCACTGTGAGCAACTCAATGGGCTATAAGCAGTCGCCTGTCCCTAATTTAGGGTCACTGGTTCCAGGGCCATAAGACAAACACAACATCCATGCCTCACTGGGATTCAAACCCAGACCCCTTTCGGACGAATGATCAGAGGCCATCGCTTAGACCACTGCGCCGATTTTTATCTTTTCTTCAATTTCTGTGTTAATCTGAACAACCATGTATGCTAATTTCTTGCCACCGGGAGTCGAATCCAGGGTCCCGGTGGCGGCCAATGAGACTTTTTCGTGACTCACTTATAAACGTGGAAAAAGCGAAGATCTTTGTTTGATGTTCCTGGTCCACGTTAAATGTCTGTATTAATTATTCATTCGCCTTCTAATTATTTCTTCAGTTGCTGCTCACCATCTTTGGTGAATCCCCAGCATTGTGCGGGTCTCCAAGAAGCAACCTGCCAAATTGGCTTGCCAGTTGGCGTGTGTGAGTCTGGAGGAATTTGATGCCGCTGTGGTGTAGCGGAAGCATATCCGGTGCTTAACTGGAAGACCCTGGGTTCGACTCCCGGTGGCGGCCAATGAGAATTTTTCCGTGACTCACTTATAACGTGGAAAGAGCGAAGATCTTTGTTTGATGTTCCTGGTCCACGTTAAATGTCTGTATTAATTTGGCCAATTGCCTTTCAAGATTGACTGCTGAAGAAAAGGTCTTTTCAATTAAGAGCCTAATAGGATGTCCAAGTTTATGTAGCTTGATCTGTAAAAGCAACCAGGGAGTATGATAAAAACAAGGGGGAAGGGGGGGGGAAGGGGGCTATGTCTCCTAAGAAAGATTTCAGATATTTTTAGAAAGCTTGGTGACAGCTTTACATAGTTTTTCAGTGTTTTCTGCATTGAGGCTTATGCAATTGGTTTCTTCCAGGAACTCAGCTACTTTGTTGTCTAAAGAATTCTTATGGATGACAACAGGACATAACCTTGTCTGCTTTACAAACTGCAAGATTATTACATTGGGTGAAATTTTTAAATTTCCTTAAAAAGGCAGAAAAGTATTTGAGCCTCGTGGTTTGAACCTTGGAGATTGCAATAGCCGATTTGGCATGAATGATCGGTTGATGTGCAGGATCGGTGTTTTGGATCACGGCTTCCAGTAGTGAAATAGTATGTGGTAGGCTAGGATTAGCAGGAGAAAATTTGGGAGTGAAACAATTGCTTACGAACAATTTCTGCACATTGCTGCACTGTTGATGGCGGGTTGTGCTTCCTTTTCCCACTCAGCGTGATATGTGGACATCAATAATTATTCTAATATTTTGTGTTATGTGTTTCACTGCCAATAATTATTCTCACTATGTAAACCATGTCATCGTCAATATTCCAGGATTTCTTTCCACATAGTTGAGGAACCAATTGCAATAATGCACAGGCTTGATTTTGTCAGGCCCCATCAGCTGGTGTACAGCAGTCAGTCTGTACGGCCTGATTTTTGCATGCTTAGCTGCTCTTTAGCACATCATCAAAGTGTAGCTGGTCTTCTGTGAAAATCAGTGTAATGATTTCCGGGGAGTGAAACAATCGCTTACAAACATTTTCTGCACATTTCAGCACTCTTGATGGCAGGTTGCGATTCTTTTTCTCACTCAGTTATCAACCTGTTTCTTCCACCTTCTCCACGAACCTTAGAATAGTCTTCCAGTCAGGACCATCATGAACACTGTACTTGTGTCAGTAAGCCCTTTGTGTGGCAGTAACAGAATCAGTAAGCCAGTAATTCTTCACAACAAAAATGCACTGCTGAACTGTGTACAACATATTGCCTGTAGCAAAAACTGACAAGTGACAGCAGGAACAGCTACTAAAGGCCTGATGGACACCATCTGCAGAGAACTTGATGTGATAAGTCATTCTCCCATTATTAACCTCTCATTTACACGTAGTTATGTTACTATCAAAGGACTGACCTATTTGAAAAGTGGGACTTCCTGCTGACACACCCTGTATAACAAAACTGTACAGTGTTTCAAGGTGTACAGGCCATTCAATTTAAGTGAGTTAATATTCACCATAGCTTGAAGCATACTCCAAATATTCATGTACAGAATTTTGAACACTTTGATCAAAAAGTTTATGTGCAAATTTTGATAAGGTGCACTTTCTTTACCAGAAGGATCTTTGATGTTCAGTAACATAGGATTCAATAGCCTACTTACCCACAAATGATTTGGGCAAAACACAGTTTACGAATTATTTGCAATTTATCAAGTTACTACTGCATAAAAAAATTGCTATTATGCAATTTGCTTTAACAAGAAAAATTTCATCATGTCATTTTTTTATTTCATCTTTATTAGCTAAAGTAAATCAACATAAACATCCAAATAATTTCAGAAAATAATGTTCACTAACTATGATGCATTAGGCAGTTTGTTATATTTCTGATAGTAGTATACATATAAGTATATGTAGAGAAATTTTATTGTACAATAACAAAGCAATTATAAAATTTTATACATTAATCAATTAATTAGGTAACATAAAAAGATGGGCTTTAACAACAAGAGACACATATATACAGTTAATAAATTAATATCTGAAACAGGATAATATTACAGAAAAACAAACAGTTTGTTTTCCTTTCTATGAAATAAATCAGCATTACTAAATCTTAAGTACTCACATGATTGTTCATATAATTTGTGCATATTTAGCTAAAGGACAAACAGTAAGCTGCACACACTGACTTAGAAGGCAAGACGGACTATCATAACACAGTTCAGAATTACACATTACATCATTTTCATCATTACACCTTGGAAAAAAAATAGGTCTATATTATTTCATGTAGATTTCCTATCATTTTAAAACAGTACAAATTCATTTTAAAAACACAGAAGCTCATCATTCAGAAGCTCTTTTGTAGTTTTTATCATAACTGATTTCATAAACATCTTTTGCTCAAATCATTCACACGATTCACAAATACAAGAATTTCCTTTTTCTCGATGCCTTCCACACGACATTCCCCCCTCTTCAGATATGATATGCCTTTTGACAGTGGTACTCAAGAACGATGTTACAGGTATGCTAAATCTTGATTAAAAGGATTATAAAGGCAGATGAATACTAAAGGTTTTGCATCTCCTTCCAGGGTGGAAAAAATAATAAAATAAAAACAGAAGCAAATACAAAGGTTATGATTTTAATTATGAAAATCTTCCAAATACGTGGACACGGTGTGAATTGACAAAGTAATCGCTCTTTCCATGTTTATCTTAAATTAACACACAGCAACCGACTTTGCCTATTCACATTGTCTCCACGTATTTTGAAGATTTTCACTATCACTCTCGCCCTTTGGATTTATTAGCTGTAATTTAATAGCTTGTGCCGTTAAGCCCCTCCAGATGGAGATATCTCAATTGCTAAGCTCATCCCTATGGATTTGTGAAGTCAGATGCTGACAGGTAAACACACATAGCACTGTGAATTGTTGGCCACCATAGCGTAAAGCACTCAGCTAGTTATTGAGAGATCTGGGGTACAATCCCAGCGGTGCCCGGAAACAATTTTTCGGTTGCTGTGTGTTAATTAAAGACAAACATGGAAACAGCAATGACTTTGTCTATTTAATTATGAAACTGTTGACACTTCTTTTTTTTTGAAGCAGTATATACACGGAGTCAGCTTTGCATTAGGAACACCTCTTGTTTTACATATTCAGTGTGATAACGAAGTACCACGTGACATCACATCACGTGCAGCTACTACAAATTGTGCACACTTATCCTCTGTACATATTCAGTGAACATTTGCCAGTAATGGGAAAACGTGGCGACTTAAGCCAATTTGACCGCAGTCGGACAGTTGGGCCCGGACGGCAGGTGCCAGTGTTTTACAAACAGCCGCACCTGGCTGCTCCCTACTGTTTTCAGTGTGTACCAGAACTGGATTAACTATGCACAGACATCCAGCGCAAGGGCTCACATTGGTCAGCCACACTTGTTGGCTGCTCCCATACTGCTATCACAAGGGTGTACCGGGACTGGATTAACCATGCACAGACATCCAGCAGAAGGGCTCACATTGGTCAGCCACACTTGTTGGCTGCTCCTGTACTACTGTATCAAGGGTGTACCAGGACTGGATTAACCATGCACAGACATTCAGCATAAGGGCTCACATTGGTCAGCCACACTTGTTGGCTGCTCCCATACTACTGTATCAAGGGTGTACCAGGACTAGATTAACCATGCACAGACATCCAGCAGAAGGGCTCACATTGATCAGACACATGCTGTTGATCCTAGATGTGAGTGTCGGGTGTCACAACTGGCATCTCGGCAGTGACATGCAACAATCGCCCAGCTCACCCACCAGTACAACAGCGGTGCAGTTCGACTTATTTCCACATGAATTGTACTTTGCTTCAGCTAGTGTTTTCTACAGCTGGAGACCAACAAGGGTACCCACAATGATGCCTAGTCATTGCAAACAATGCTTCACATCAGCCAAGGAATGTTGGCAATGTACCCTCAACAGATGGAAGAAGGTTGTCTGGAGTGATGAGTTCCATTTTTTGCTGCACCATTCTGATGCCGGGTTCGCACATGGTGTAAACAGCATGAAGCCATATCCCCTGGTTGCACGGTTGGGGTTTGATAGAGTGGTGGAGATGGTGTTCTGGTCCGGGGAGCTTTTTCCAGGCAAGCCATAAGTCTGTGGGTTATCGTCCCACAAACATAGAATGGTGGACACTACAGGGACCTATTAGCTGACCATCTCCATCTATATCTGCAGGAGGTTTGCCTGGACCACAATGCTATCTTTCAACAGTACCGTGTCATCAAGCTGGAGGAACACGACAACGAATTCGCCACATTGCCTTGGTCCCCAAAATACAATGACTGTAACCCAACTGAACATTTGTGGGATATGCTAGAATGGGGTGTGAGAACTGCTGATCCTCCTCCATGGAATGAATGTGAACTGACACAGGTGCTGCAGTGGACATGGGTCAAGTTATGCACAAAGAGGATATTTGACATCTTGTAGAATCTCTTCCTAGGCATCTGGGAGCCATGATTGCACAGAAAGGTGGACCAATACATTGTTAGGTAGGTGTTCCTAATGCAAAGCTAACTCCATGTTGATCATTTACACATATCTTGAACAATTTTCAAAAATTTGATGTATAAATGCTGCATTTAATTAACAGTTTCTTTGGGGGTTTCTTTGTTTCTCTACATTTCCATTACCAATAGTACAATTCCACAATGCATATCCATTTTACACAAATTGCATCTTCAAATGGACTTAGTAATTTTTTAGGTTAACAGTATAACACTTTATAGGTGCATATCTATTGGGTGTTCTAGTGCATTCACTCAATGCAAGATGCTTAAAACAGCAAATGCTCCAATTGTTTTCACTGGGTTTGAAGCCACAGTACTAATGAAAAGAGTATTGAATTTAAACTTCTCATAATGCTTTGAGAATTGCACAAATGTTACACACCCATATAATACTCAAATGGCCAACAGTGTTAATAATGCATATTAGAGAATGATGTGTTATTGATCTTTTTTTGTAGGTGTTAATCTGTAAGGACCTATAATAGTTTTTAAATGATTTTATTGATATGTGTCCTCAAGAGAGCTACTAAATCAGTACATGAAATGAAGCCACCCATCATATGTTTATTAAGCTGGTAAGTGAAAACATGAATATGCTTTCAATAAAGTAGATGTCTACTACTGAAAAGCTTTCTTGACTGAAATATGCTTTTTCCTAATGTAGCAGAAATGTAGATTTCCCATTCTCTACATAACCTTTTGCTAAAACATTTCCCAAACCTAGGTACAGGAGTTCTTATTTTCCCACCTGGATCATTTTATGAACACCCATTTTTAATCCATAAAGAATGTTCATATAACTTTCACTTTCAAATATCATTTTAATTTACTTAAGCTTACACGAATTTTGGCAGATAAAAAGGAATCAGATATAGTTCAAATAAAAATTTATTACTCAAAGTGTATTAATTTTAATAAAAATTTTGAATGTACTTCAACATACCTAATATATTACTAAGTAAAATAAATTTGGCATCTTGATATCAGCACGCTAAATCCATCAATTACACTGTTTCTGCAAAGTAAAATATTAAATAAGTGAAATCAAATTCATTCGATTTCTTATGAATGCCGCTTGGAAGTAATTTTGATCTGTATCAATTCCTTCTCCTCCCCACACAGTTTTCACTAACATGACTAACTAAAAACCAGGGAATCACCCATGCCTTATTTAGGTTTACTGGTTCTTAGAAAGACTGAGAATCAGAACTACAGAACGAACAAACAAAACACCCATGTCACACACTGAACCCAGATCTCTAAGAAGAGGGCCACTTATCTCTCAATCACTTACTTTTTTTAAGCATTCCTGCTTGATTTTTTTTTTTTTTTTGGCATTTATCATCTTTGCTTTTCTTTACTGTCAATAAACAATGATTTTTCTACCACATATATGCACAATATTCAACAAGTGGCATCACCTGCTCTCTTGAGTCAATCCCAACAACAAAAATTCATCCCCATAAAATTAACTAAACTAAATAAACATTGTTTGATTAACATGTTAGAGTACTGTGTAAACAGCATACTTAAGAACCACTTCATACAACTTTTTATAAGAACATAAAATTCTCTTATTAATCCTACTTTAGACAGATTGTCTTTTGATTGCATTCATTGTTCACAAAAACTTCACAATACATTTTGCACAAAGTAAATACACATTATTAATAATTTGAAAGGTAATGATTTTAAAATGCTTGGTAATATTCTACAAACTTTAAAGGAAGAACAAAAACATTCAATAGATGTAAACATAAAACTAAAACAAAACAACTTGAAAAGTGATGAAGTTTTACTTTTTTTCCATTCTTATACACAACAGTGCATAAGATTTCTTTGTTCAACACACAAACACACACACACACACAAAGGATTTCCAAAGTACTTACAGTGCAGTGAAAGTAACAGTCTACTTACAAACTAGTAGCTGTATGCACCATACAATTATTATTTTTTCATTCAAGAAGATAAATCCCACTTTAGTTGGCACAATTCCCATACCTTTCCTTGAAATGTATGAAGTGCATAAATGGGACATTTTAAACTCTTCATAGTATTAAATCTGTTACATTTTAGGAAAATTCTTGATTTTATTTACTAACCATAATTTGGTGATAAAGGCAGTCCTCTATTTTTGTACATCCTGCATTTTTGGAAATGTGCACAGAAGTTGAATGCATGGCAATTCAAACAACAGACTTATGTG
Source organism: Macrothele yani (assembly GCA_039090855.1). Taxonomy (NCBI): domain Eukaryota; kingdom Metazoa; phylum Arthropoda; class Arachnida; order Araneae; family Macrothelidae; genus Macrothele; species Macrothele yani. The sequence continues at coordinate 142,810,613 of CM077001.1, forward strand.
TCATGAGCGAATATCCTGCATAAGCAAGTGTCCTGTGCATATGCAAAGACATTTGTAACCGTAATAACTACATAAACATACTTTTTCAAATGCTCATTTCACATTACCTTGTCCACAGCGTTCAACATATGCAGTACCATGAATTAACAGTGACTATCAAGTTCAACTTTCATTTACTTGATTGAGTTACCAGATTAGAAAGTAAGAATAACAGTTGCCATCATGATTTAGTTCAACTTTCATCCACCTGACTAGGTTATCAGATTAGGGCCAGGGTAACAGTCACCACAATGATTTAGTTCGACTTTCATCCATCTTATTGGCTGCCAAATTAGGAAGCAAAGATAACAGTTGCCAACATAATTCAATTCAATTTTCATTCACCAGATTGTATTACCAAATTAGGGAGCTCAGAAAACAGTTACCATCATGCTTCAGTTTAGCTTTCATTCACCTTATTGGGTTACCAAATTGGGGAGCTCAGATAACAGTTACTATCATGCTTCAGCTCTAAATGAGATGCAATCAATGCATTCACATCTTTACTGCAAATACCTAAAACCAGTTCATTTATAAGATGAATAATTTCCTTTGAAGTTAAATACATGTATTATCTGACATTTTAACTATCTCTGGGACATATCTACAGTACATACTTGAGGGTTTTTAAGTAAAATACATATCCTTCAAATTTGTTGCACACATTTTTTGCTTTCCTTATTATGCAATAGTTCAAAATGTTTATTCACCAGGGGATGTATGGAACTCTGAATCTAATGTATGAAAGGCAATTTAGAGAAGCAAAAGCATAATGCATGAAAGTAGAGAACTGCCCATAACTATTCTACTTATCCTTACCATTTGGCACAGAAATGCTGATGCGATCTGTCATCCCAAGAAAAAGAATGAAAACCTGTAATGTCATGGGAACTGGATCTCATTTATATTTTAAGTATGTTAACCATCACACAACTCAGGAGAATACATTTCCAAGCAATGGAAATACAACATGCACATAAGTCAGAAATCACAAACTCTTCACACGAAAATGTTGTTGAATTAATTAATATTTAATGCACTCAAATGGAAATTAAGAGATGCAGGTTATTTCCTACTTCAGGACAACACAATTTTTAAGTTTTCAGAGCATATGCTACTGTTAGCATCAAAGGCTATATATATATAAGGAGTTGCCTGTTGTTACTTTAGGTTACTGGTCCTAGGATGGAACGAAGCCAGCAATGTAAGACAAACACACCACCTGTGCTTCATGTGTGAATCAAACTGACCCAGGCCCAACTTAACAACAATTTGCCAGAAAGATAGTCAATGGGGTGTCATTGCTATGCCAACAAACAATGTTCATACTTATGATGACTTGCTTTGGAAACTGTACATTGATTTGCATGATGCTTCAAAACTCCACTTATTGTAATAAAAACACTTTCTTTCACTAATATGAATTCAACTAACAATGCTCATCTAATCTTTTAGGAACCAATTTTAATTCAGTCTGTATTTTGCAAACTTCAATCAGCTAAAAGAAACACTTAATATAGAAACTTGTACACAAATTATGATTGCTGTACATACCACTGATCTCAGATCCCAATTTGTAGTACTTGGCCAGTATTTTTAACCTGAATTTACTGTACCTTTAAGAATCCCATTTTAGAATAAGGATTTAAAATCCACACACCCTTTAAGATAATTCTTTAAGATAAAATTTTGCCAACAATTAAGATGCTTAATTATCATCGATATTACTATTGTAATTTAACAGCCACCTTCAAGCATCAAAGGCAAGATGGGGGTCACACATCCCTAATTTAGTGTAACTGGCTCCATGAAGGGAAAAAAAGCTAAAGTCAAATAACAAATGGTGCCCTGAGATTTTCCCAAATCTTTGATGGCAGAAGCTTGCAAGCAGTGTGGTCCCTGACTCTCTGAAGTGAACTGATTGGTTCCTTGGGCTGGTGATCTAACTTTATACACAACATGGAGATTTCTGTGTTAGAAAAATAGAAATGTTGAGATACTGGATATGAAATTACAGCTGGGAAGTGTTTAATTTCAATGAGTGCATGATGCATGAACACTTGTTAATGGTCACAAAAAGCTTTAATGTGGATGTTTGCTGCTTTTTACATTTTAATTTAATTTAGACAAATTTTGAAGGTGGATACCATTTCACCAGGCTTTCTCTGTTGTTTACTTTTGCAGCAGTTACAGTCAAATAATAGCCACAGAATGCTATTTTTTTAAATTGTTCATAATAAGAAATCTTTGTCATGGTACCACAGCTTAATGCGAATTTTGAGCCAATTTTGAAATATGATAGGCAATTGGTGAGACAATTCTTCTCATTCTTATCCACCCATCTACCATCCCATTTCTTTTATTATTCATAAAAACAAAAACCAGTAAATTAATGCCAATTGTAAAAACAATAAATAGAAATCCCCAACTTAGATGAATAAACTACAAAAATGTTTGAAACCCAGATAGGCAACAACACCTGAAAATCTTACTTGCACACATGAACTTGCAAAATGGAATTTCTTGTTTTTTCTTTTATAGATTTAATTATACTATTATTAGTGGGCGACGTTTCAATGATGAACCAACTTCATCATCAGATTCTAACCACTCCAACCTGCAACATCCCATCACTGTAATGGTTACAGTTAACTAAATAGAACCACTCTGCAAGCAACAACCAACCCACATAATCATCAGTCAACCCAAATGATCATGAAGGATGGTGTCCTCCTTAGTTCCAGTCCTTCTACTCATGAATTTTCATTTAAATTTTGTCCACAAGTTTTTTCAGTTTTCTCTGAATCATGACACGCTTATCAAATTTATTTAATTGTAGTGAGTGTGTGTATGGGATTAACCTAGCAAGCCACTATGGAAATGAACTGGCCTAGGTACAAAAATAACTTTTATATCCATGGAGCTCATGTTACATGTATATAGATTTCTTTCAGTTTTTACAATGAGAAACAATAAATTTAATCACTGTGGCAACAGCTCCTGCGGCATTTTAAAATGATTCCAGATTCCGGAAGCCCCTTTTCTTTCCTTATAATTTACATACTAATATTACCTAATATGAAATATAAAATTAATCACATGAAAAACAAATATATGACTTTTGGCAGTGTATACATTTGGTACTGAAAACATTCATCACAGAGAAAATAACAAACATACTTTCCTTGCATGAAAGTGGCACCCAAAATATCTAACTACTGTGTATTAATATATCATTCAGACTGTTACTTGAAAATGATTTTCACTATTTGTCACCATACAAAGAATTGTTTGGGATATATTCTGGGAGGGGGGAAGATGCAGCTTACCATTAAAGATTTATAGTACAAAACATTGACACATTCAAATTATTTAATTAGTGTAGCCCAGCCTATACACAACAGATTAAAGAGTACTGATTTCATTATACCAAAACTTTATTATAATAAATCTGCTATAAATTACAACCTGTTTCACTAACATTGGCAATTAATAATATCATTTCAATACTAGAAGTAAAAAGGCTATGCTTTGTAAACATTTTATAATTTTTAAAACATTCATATATCACTTTACTCTAGGCTATTTAGTCATTTCACAGCTGAAACAAAATTCAGTAAAAAGCTGTTTTACTTGCATGAACTTAATTTTTTTTTCAACTAGCATATCCTAAAATTTATTAAGGACCTAAGACTTATTAAAGAGAGCCAAATCAGGGATAAAAGATCTAACAGTGAGCCAAAAACATGTTAAATCCTATTTTAAAGATGTGTTTAATAACAGAAACCACCATTGAGGGTATGCCTGGTGATCTTTTATAGGGCTAATCCACTCGTGGACAATGAAATTTGCGCACCTAGAAGAAAACATGCTGCAACTGCGAAACTTTGCAAATAGCTAGAGAGTGCATGCTGGTAAGCAAATGATCCACGTTTGGTGTGATTGCGCATGACCTCACACCCTGTGGTGGCACTGCAAGCATGAACCAGCAGCCTTATTAACCGGCATGCAGTCGATGCCCCATGAAAGTGAAAAGCACCGGCTGACTCAAGCAAGAGTAAAGAAAGACAAGAACGCCTGGTAGATGCCAGAGACGCCGACTTACGCAGCTTACGGACTTTGACAGAGGCCTGATCATCGGGCTGAAAAGCGCAGGGTGGTCAGCGCGCCATATAGTCCGCCACGCGGATCGTTCTGACCATCCCATCTGACTGTATTGGGAGCAGTGGACACATAACAACACTGCCACATGGCAGAGCGGCTCCGGACAGACCACCAGTAGAGAGGATCGACGGATCGTGCACCAGGCATGAACATATCCCCCGGGGACCAGGTCCACTATACAGGCAAATGTAGCGGCTCCTGTGTGCCCACGAACTATTTCCTGACGCCTCGCGGAAGCGAATCTGCGATCCCAGCGCCCCTTATGCACGCTGCCATTAACACCGGAACATTGCCTGCTCTGTGTGCCAGGCCAGAGCAACGTGAAATGCCACAGACTGGTGATGTGTGGTGTTTAGCGATGAGTGCCTCTTCATTTTGGGGACAGATGATCGTGTCGAAGTCCCCGGTCGGTCAATGGCACAATCCCAACCTCGTTATTGAGTGCCACACCTCCCCCACTGCAGGCATTATGGTCTGGGGAGCCATCGCCTACAATAGCTGATCAGCTCTAGTAGTGGTACGCGAATCATTGATGGGCCAGCGGTATGTGGATAAGATCCTACGGCCGCATGTGCTCCCATTCCTGGCCATGATTCCAGGTGCGCTATACCAGCAGGATAATGCCCGCCCGCACATGGCTCGGGTTGCCCAGGACAGCCTACATCATGTCCAGACACTTCCATGGCCTACCCGCTCCCCGGACACGTCCCCTATCGAGCATGTGTGGGACCAGTTGAAAAGCCAGATACCGTTGTGCAGTACTATCCAGAATTTGGAGCACACTGTCCAACATGTGTGGGCTAGTCTGCCACAGGACAACATCAAACATCTGTTTGCCTCCATGCCGGACCGTATTGTAGCATGTATGGCCGCACGAGGCAGTGCAACGCGCTATTGAAAATGACTGGACTGAGTGTCACAGATCCCTCGGTAATTGTGTAGTGTCTTGCAGCCCTGTTTTTGCCATCGTGTATCATTCATCTGTATCATTACATCCATAAAATTTCAGTTCAATCTGATGCTTCTTTCTTGGTGCGCCAATTTCATTGTCCGTGAGTGTATATTGATGTAGAATCTGGCAACAGTTTTAAAAAATGCATTCTCTGTCAATAAGAGTGAAAGCAATAAGAAAATACCTTGAAAGCCACCAAAGGACTAGAAACATCTACACAAAACAATTCACAGACAAAAGATAATTAAATGAATTCTTAAAACAATAATACCTGCTATAACTTAACCTCTGAGTACTAAATGCAAAGGGGATTTTCTAATGTCCTACAAAATTTTGTTCACCAGTTGTTATTTTTTTCTAATGTTCTATAAATGACTGGTGAACAAAGATTTTCAACTGAGCACAAAATATCTGTTCTTGAAACAATTTCAGGTTTATGTTTTGTTCCCCATATGAATAACAAAAACAATAAATCACATATGTGACTCACAACTACTTCAACAGCAGATGTTTTTCATATCATCAGTTTGCAGTCATTACAGCAAAGAAGACAAAAGTAAATATTTCTAACATGGACAAAATTTTAAGTCATTCATATCTTGCACGAAATGCCATTGCTGTTCAAAAGATCCCACAGGGAAAAGTATAATTTATTAATAACTTGTTCTCCTATGTCAGATTACAAGTAAAGTAGAATTTAACTCTGGAGATTTGCAAAATGAACACAAAACCTACGGTTTTTAAATGTCTAAGAAAATAAACAAGATCATCTAGTTATAGATTAGTTTAAAAAGAAACAAAATGAATTTTTATTACAAGGATGACTAAGCAGTGATTCATAAACAATATTTTTATGTTTTTATTATATCTGCCTTTCCTGTAAGTATCTCTGGGATCAAATCCTGCAAAAGAAAACTATAAATTGACACATTCATAGAAAAAAAAAATGACAGTAATAACAAAAAGTTGGGCAGCTTCAAGAACAAGTCTGGTCTTGAATTCTTCAATTTATCATAAGCTGTGACCTCCAGAAAAACTTCAATGTAAAGTTTAAATGCTACATACCTATGCAAAATAGTTATTTATTACATGTGAAAAACAAACACTAAATCACTTGTGGGATACAAGAAAAGTTCACAATGCTTATTTAGATACTGTACATATATGGGGCACTGAATGTAGAAAAACCAGGGATTTCATATTCAAAGTACTAATGATTACATGATTTTTGATTCTACAGCTTATTTTACAAAACAGTGCAACAATTTGTAATCCACATTTAACGCTGCATATATCTTTCATTCCAGAAACACTGTCAATACGTATAAAAGATACAAAATAGAAATGCATGATTCAGACTCAATTAAGGTAAATTCTCCACTCTAACAACCAGTAGTTAACAGAAATATTTCACAGTATCAACTCTGAAATGTCTGAGATTCATAACTATTAATGAAGGATGACATAATTCGAACCTGCATACCAGCCAGCAATCTGAGTCCTGAATGGCACATCACAAAAATTTTCATTGACCCACTATCAGAAAGTGCTACCTATAAATCACCAACAGTTTTGTTTTCAAAGCCATCCATTGGAAAGTGATGACCAAGGTTATTCAGAAAATTTTGTGAAAAGTCAGATAAAGAGTTAACATCACTACACTGTGAATAATTCAGTGAAATTCCAAATACATCTTTTTTTTATGTTATCGGCATAAAGGTGCCATATTTTCACTGTTTCCCATGTAGCCATCAGTGCTGAGATGGGCTGCATAATATTTACTGCATTGAGAGGAGGGATTTTCTCCCCTCCCTAATTTTTTGAATGTGATTTTGGATTTAGCTTATGGGATTTTCCTTACACTTTCGAGATGGTGTAGATAATTTTTTGGCACTTGGGTCTGAAAGGGAGGAACCAGGAGGGATATTTATTCCAGGCTTTGGTAGCAAATGCCATAAGACCTAGCACAAATGGATTTCTGAGGAGTAGGAAAAGCTTCTTTAAGAACTATAGGTAGTAGATAGCACACTGACAAAATTTTGCCCTCCTGCTTCCACACAACAGATCCCTGCTAATTTTATTGAGCAAAGTACATAGATCGCAGCGCCACCTGATCTCTCTGGATGCCCATGTACCCGAAGCATTTCAGGAGAAAATGAATGGTAAAAAAAAAATAATAATAATAACCATGCAACTCTACTATAGAAACAGATGTCCCTTCCCTACCCTCCAGTTGAGAGAGACATCTGTTAATTGCAGGGGAAGGAGAGAGTAGAATTCAGGAAATGGAGATTTTTTTTATTTATGCTGAAACAGGTTAGTCATGTTTTGGGGCTTGGGTTAGTCATGCTTGGGCTCTATTTTGCAATGCAAAATTCAGGCTCCTAAAATTGAGCCCAAACTTGGCATTGGTAGTCATCTCTTCAGAAAACTTGAAAATTGCATCGTATTGGGGTGGGAACCAAACCTCCAATTTCTGCTTCAACTAGTGCAAATCTGAATGGTGTTCAGATTTCTAAGCTACATCTCCTTAGCTTAAGTTGCTTGAAACTTTGTTGTCCTGTGTAGTGTAATGGTACATGCTTGAGTGGAAATCAGATGAGGTTCAATTTTCAAGTTTTCTGAAAAGATGGCTGCACGAGAAACCGTGCCAGTTGGATTCCATGATGCACTAATGCTGGGAGATATCATTCTTTGATTCCATGCATAATGCATTGACACAGAAAAACTTCTTAAATATCCTTAGCGACAACCCAAGTATGTGAGCTTCACTGTGATATTCCAAGTTTCCAATAACATGCTGAAATGTCATTTTTTGACGAAAAACACGAGTCCTTAACAAGAAAGTTCTCTCTGTTTGTGATAAAACTTTCTGCATGTTGTCTCCAGGTCTTTGTGTATGGCATAAGGAGGAAACTCATCGATAACTTTAAAATCTTTACTCTAGAATATTTAAAAATACTGTAGTTCCTACAAAAATGAAACATGATACAGCAAAAACGAAGTGGGAGAACATACAAACGAATTGGAACACATTTAAACAAATTGGGGGAAAATAAAATATAGTACATCAAAAGCGAATTGGGAGAACATACCTTTCACCGTAGTGTTGCCAGTTCGGTGACATACTGGGTTGAGAATAGAATTTCAGTGTGGTGTACACCTTGAAGGAATCCCATCATATCGAAGACTTGGTTGGAACAACGTGTGGGTAACAACGTAATTGCTCAACGAATGACACTACAGTGAAAGGTATGTTCTCCCAATTAGTTTTTGAAGTATTATATTTTATTTTTTGCCCAATTTTTTAAATTCATTCCACCAATTTGTTTTAATTTTTTTTCAAATTCGTTTAAATTTGTTTGTATGTTCTCCCACTTTGTTTTTGCTGTATCATATTTCATTTTTGTAGGAACTACAGTATTTTTAAGGATTCTAGAGTAAAGTTTTTACATATTGAGATTTTAAAGTTATCGATAAGTTTCCTCCTTATGCCATACACAGAGACCTAGAGACAACATGCAGAAAGTTTTGTCACAAACAGAGAGAACTTTCTAGTAAAGGACTCATGTTTTTTGTCAAAAAAAGAAAAAATCACCTTTAATTGGCCCCCTCACAAATGAGTGCAAGTAAGTGCATAGCATGTTAGATTATAAAAAACAGGTGAAAAAAAAACAATAGAATCAAGCAAATAAAAGAATCAGATCATTTCTGAGGACTGAAAAACAAAACAAAACTAAAAAACCTAACAGATGCTGTTTTTGAACTAGGATTTCATTTTCACATGTGAAACTGTTCTTGAAAATTTTGAAATAAAACTAGGATTTTTAAACTAGCCATAAACAAAAATATTTCTTGGGGTACAAAGAGTTTGGAGATTGTGAATCATAAGGAGTTAGTAATGACAAGCTGCTATTTGTGTTTTTTTTAATTACATAATTTATAACTGATGAAGACTAACCTGATTCTAAATATTGGTTCCAATGATGGCACTAGAAAGCAAGGTTGCCAGAATTTAAATAGTTTTACATATTTTTGTATTTTGTGATTTATTACAAACAAATATTAATAAGACTTTTGAGTTATGTGTGTCTAACTGAAAATCTTACTAATACTTATAAAGTTATAATTCATGCAACACAAAATTCGTATAAAAGTTTGTCATAGTTATCTTTCCAAAGCAATTTTCAAAAAAGAAAGCTAAAAGAGGGAATAGAGATTGAGAAAAATCAAAATTCCATCATCAATGACTGCAAAGGATTTTCCCTGCCTTAACATCTGGCAGGATTTGATGAAAAATATCCGTAACCTTCAAGGTCAACCATAACTGTCAAGGTTAACTGTAACCGTGATAGTGACGGGAATAAGTTACAACAAAATGACAGCCTGAAGAAGGAGAAGAGTTTTCTCCAAAATTTTGCAATTTAAATAAAAAAAAATCCTAGTAAAATTCCCATAATAGTCGTTTTTGATTAGTAATTGAATTAAAGAACTAGGAAGCCAATTCTCAACATGAGCTTTATTCAAAGAATAGTTATCTTGTTTTGACATCACTTAATGATTTTATGTAATGCACACCTCATACGGCATCACATGATTTCACACTGAAGACTAGTGAACAGTTTAACAGACATAGTTGTCAAATGTAAGGTAATTTCAGTTCCTGTTGTGTTTATGCAAAAGTATATACTCTTTCACTTCACTGCATTAGATTGCTTTAGAAGTAAAGTAGTTCAATATAGATATTTACCAAAGTTGTGAAATATGTTGCAAATATTTTTATATCTTATGCCATTAATCTCAAATTACATTTCAAAACGCTTATCTACCTCAATGTTTTATCATGAATGCGGACCTCTTTCTCCCAAGATGTATCAAGTACTTTCAAAACATATCAATTCTGCATTTAATGCAAGACTATTGTCAACAGAAAGTGAACATGCCATCGGAAAATTGCAGACCTTCCACAATCTTTTATTTGTATATGGTATGGAAATTTACTATAAGTACTAAATACGAATTATTAGCAACTGATATTCTAAACTAGACACCATAAGCCAATATTCTAGTATAATAGTAACAATTTTCCCACAGGAGTGAAAGGTGCATTTAGAAGGAATGTTGTATTCTTACATTTATGCAAAAATGAGAAGCAAAGTTTCTTTCCTGCAAACTACAACAAAAAATAAAAATTTTGTATGTTCCTAAAATACTATTCACAATGGGGGAAACGATATTAAATCACAAGTTTACTTGCAGATAAAAAGCAAATTGCCGATATCTTTCAAGAAATTAAAGTAATACTATATAATTTTACCTTCCTAACTATTAAATTCTTATCAATCAAAACAACTGATGAAACACATTACATTCCTCAGTACTGAACAAGCAATCTTTAACAATACAAAATAAATATTGTTGTTAGTGATAAAGGTAGCAGTTTTCAAAGTGTCCCAATGAATGAGATGAGTGGAATTTGCAATGAATAACAAAAATTTGTAATTTTGACTGATATATGCTGCAATATTTTTATCTGAAGATCATATGGTATGCAGGAGTGTGAAAACAATAAATAACATTCCTGGATACTTAATGCAAAATTAAAGCAGTAAAAAAGTTCATCATATAGCACAGCAAACATATGATCTGTGCTAAATACCGAATATAAATATCTGAACTTGTCTTTGTGAAGTGGTAAACGCTGAACTTCTGATAACAGATAGCACCAGAAAGCCTGCCACTGAGGCAAAAGTTTTAAAAGAAAATATTTAAGGCAAAAATTCTAAGAACATCTACACAAGTATTTTCTCCACGAGTAACAGCAAAACACATAAAAGAGAAGCAAAACATATGTAAAATCAAACAATAATGTTACACACAAACACTTTGAAAGGGTGCTAGCACATGGGTCACAGAAATGTTTTCACTCATCACTGGAACTGCTACTGCTGCTGCTGCTGCCATGCTTCCAGTGTCCTTTTATTTTATGCTTATGCTTGTAAAGTTTTTTCATTTTCTTAGGTTTCATTATGTGACCAAGCTAAGAGAAAAAGAAAGTATGTAAATGACACGTCATTGATACAGTATGCAAAATAAATTAATAATACATAAAAAAATTAAGTAAAAAATAATCTAATAAGGGAGAACATCACTGTCTTTAATACACAGGGTGATCTGTTTGGGTAGCATTAATTTTTAAATGCTGTGGTATGACTCGCAACAGATATAAAAAGTTAATATTTGGCTGAAATTACCTTTATGGATGGGCGTTTGTCTAGGCTTCTACATGACCCCTTTGCAGACACGGCAGAGTTCATACTGGGTGCTCAATTCTTTCCATGTGCTTTCTAACATCTGTGGAGTAATTTCTGTGAACGTTGCAGTACAGAGGTCAAATTGGACACTGTATGATCTGGACCATACCTGGGCATGCACGGGTCTTCTTGGTACTACAACTGGATAACAATGTCATTTTACTGCAAGATGGGGCCCCACCCCACTGATCAATGGAAGTCAGGAACTTTCTCAACAATACATCAATGACAACTGCTGTGCCCCAATGGCCTTATTCCATGGCCTGCAAACTCCCCGGATCTCACTCCTCCCGATTTCTTCATGTGGAGGTTTATGAAGAACATTGTCCTCAAAGCCTGGATGACTTGAAGGTGAAAATTTCTTCAGTGTTCATACAAATCACTCCGCAGATGTTAGAAAACACGCGGCGAGATCTGATCACCCGGTATGAACTCTGCAGAGTCCGCAAAGGGAGTCATGTACAGATCTAGGCAAACTCACGTCCATAAAGGTATTTTCTGCCAAATATTGACTTATTACATTGGTTACAAGCCATACCATAGCATTTTTAAATTATCTCTATCCAAACAGATCACCCTGTACATATTACATTTACATTAGAACAGGGGGAAAAAGATAGGGATCACGCTAATTGTGTTGGTTTGCAAACCTTTTTCTTTAGTGAATGGGAAGAAAAATCCCTGTGTTTGGTTGATTTGGTTATGTTGATTAATGAGAAAATATATAGGTATTAAGGAGGAAATATTCTTCATAAATGCAGGAGAAATTACGAGGGTTGTACCAAAAGCAATGCAAAAGTGGGCATAACTTTTTTATTAACTGACAGGGGTCGTTCAAACTGCACATGTTGGTAGCAACTCTTCCTCTATAGTAAACCTTCTTCTTCATTGCAGGTAAATAATGGATTCCTAGCAGAAGCAACGTGCCGTCATTGAGTTCTTGACAAAGGCAGGATGCAGGCTGTCCGACATCCACAGAAGGCTACAGAATGTTTACGGAGATGACACCATTGACAAGACAGGGTGTCTACGATTTTCAATGAACCGAATTCATGACTTTTCCATGACATCTTCAGTTCATGACTTTTCGACAATGCATGGCACAATGAAAACCATTCTAGACTCATAATCTAGTACCCTTCGCTTGAGACCCCAGGTTATTTTTTATTTTTACAAACACTGAAATTAATTCCATGCGACAATAGTTTAGGCAAAACTGATGTGTTTATAATATCATTTCTGCTAAAATGGCTATACGCCGTGTGGCAGTGCCATCATGTGTCCACTGTTCCCAACACAGTTGAACCGTATGGTCAGAATGATCCACGTGGCGGGCTATTTATGCAACTTACAGACTTTGAGAGAGGCCTGATCCCACGGTTTTCAGCCACATGATCAGGCCTCTCTCAAAGTCTGTAAGTTGCATAAATGACATCTCTGGCTTCTACCAGGCATTGTTGTCACTCTGCATTCTTGCTTGCATCAGCCGGTGCTTTTCGCTTTCATGGGGCATCGACTACATGCTGGTTTATAAGGGTGCCAGTTCGTGTTTTGTTCTAGGTGCACAAAGTTGTTTTCATTGAGGTGCTGATACAAAAAAGAAAATTTCATGACCACCCACTCAATTTCATTACTTTTTCATTACTTCATGACCACTCGCTCAATTTCATGACTGTCATGACCAGTAGACACCCTGCAAGAACAATGTGCACACATGGATGAAGAAGTTTAGAGAAGGGGAAACCAACATTGAAGACGAACCACACAGTAGGAGACCATCATCTGCGACCACTGACACTAATCGTCAGCGAGTGGATGAACTGATTCGCGTGGAGAGACAAGTCACAATCCGTGAGCTTGTTGCGCAACTGGACTGTGGTCGCAATGCCATACAGAAGATGGTGGAAGACTTAGGGAATCAGAAAGTGTGTGCAAAGTGGGTACCTCGGCACTTGACACCCGATTTGAAGGAGAGAAGGGTGGATGTCTGCTCTGATCTGCTGGAAGCATTTCAAGCCAACAAAGATAAGTTTCTTTCCGATCTGGTGACGGGGGATGAAATGTTGGCATATCTTTATGATCCGGAAACTAAGAATCAATCTATGGAATGGTACCACACTTCTTCACCGAGGCTAAAGAAGTTCAAGAGTCAACGATCAGCACAGCAAGTCATGGTGACTGTTATTTGGGATAACAGGGGTGTCATTCTCCTTGATCTTCTGGAACGTGGTTGTACCATGATCAGCAAGTGATACATTGAGACACTCAAGAAGCCATAAGGAGGAAGAGAACAAACAAGAATCTGAAGAGGATTCACATTCACCATGACAATGCAAGACCATACACATCTATGGCAACAAATCAGGCTGGTTGGTGGTCTCCCATCCACCGTACAGACCAGATCTGGCACCCTCAGACTTCCACGTGTTTGGTCCAATAAAGGACAGTCTCCGTGCACAATGATTTGATGACACAGATGAGGTGAAAGTGGCTGTGGAGAAGTGGGTACAACAGTCCACACCTGAATTTTTTCAAAGAGGAGTTGAGTTCAACGATGGCACAAATGCATCGCTTGTGAAGGAGACTATGTTGAATAGTACCTTTGTATAGAGAAAGAGTTACTCTACCAACATGTGCAATTTGAACAATCTCTGTCAGTTAATAAAAAAGTTATGCCCACGTTTGCATTACTTTCAGTACAACCCTTGTACTTCTTACATTGGGGCTTTTGCCCCACCAAGCTGCTAGTTTAATTTACACAACCAGTACCAGATTTGAAATTTCTCTTTCTACACATGGTTCCTACACATTTACAGAAACTAAATTCCAGGAGTTTTCCAGGAGCTCCTCAAAAAATTCCAGGATCTTAAATTTTTGCTTTTGCTAAAATCATAGTGCTTTCAATTATTATATTTGCACTTTTAAGGTATTAACCTCTTGCAAAATGCGCTTAGTTTACGTGCAATTCATAAATGACGTGTTGGAAGTGTTTGGTCCATTGGAAGTTACCATGATCTTTATGGTGAGTGGTTATTCCTCATGGTTTTTTCATAGTGCTTTCATTTATATTTTTCAAACTGGGGTGAAATTTAACATGCACTTAAGAATTCTCATAAAGTCCTATGGGTTCTGGCTCTTACACAGTGTTCTTCAGTGTGTGTTACATCTTCAATGAAGTGGCAAAATTTCCATGTATACAAATTCCTCTGCATAAAACTTATATGAAACAATCTGGAACTTAGCACAATGATAATATAAAACATTTTTGCCATGGCACTGAAGGTTCTCTATTCCATAGTCATTTATTTTCCACACACAATGGTGGCAGAAAGGCCAGATATCGATTTCCTTCAATGAGGAAAGCGCATGCTACAAAAGAGTGCCATTTTGGACTCGTGGGAAGATTTCCACATGCTGTTGTGACTTCAACTGCGCACTACTGCTATACAACAAACCAAGGTTGCTGGAAATATGGCACTCAAACATCTTGCACTGCAGCATCACATGGGAGAAAAGAGATGACACCTTGTCTCCATACTCCATGGAAGGAAGTGATGTAATCATGAGACTATTTTTTATTGAGGAAGAGGATAGACAAAGAACAAAGCTCATTGTTTACAATGCAATTTACAAACAGTTAAAAGAAGCACAATATTATAGGATGTTGTGCAGAAATGAAGGTAATTAACACTTGCACATTCCTGTTTTGAAGGCACTAAAAATTATTCAAAAGAAGGAAACATGCTGAAATAGAGAAATAAAAGTAACAACGAAAACATCCTGCTACAAATGACTTTTTGAAAACCTTCAGGAAATAAGAAATAAGTAATTTTATTTAATAAAAAAAAAACATTCCAGATTTAGCTGATGAGAAAAATTCTTTTTGAAGTAACCTCTTATTCTTAGTAGTTTCTTACCCTTCTAAAATCACAGATTCCAAACCCCTGTAAATTAAGGAAAGGACATATGCAAGAACAAGGATTGCAACATACAGATGAGAACTCTCAATATGCAGAGGAAACAGTCAAACTCATTCACGCAGATGAATACAGAATAGTGTTAAGTGCTGGGTTTTTTTTTTTTACACCAATGAACAGAGGAGCCAAAACCATTTGTTTGTGTAGAGGAACATGGCTGACATCTATCAATGTAACTTTTCATCCTTTACCTTTGTTTTGGCTGATAATTTTTTTACATAGAAGTTGGGAGAGTTGGAGGGAGGGAACATCAAACTTTTGCAAGAACTCTTCAGTGACAGCCATTTTTACAATTATTAAATGGCTGTGTTGAACTGCTCCTTGAAGGGAACCATAGAAATAATGGTTTGAAGCAAGCATTGGATGATATTTCTGAATTCCGGCAAAGAGAAACAGGAACTATTTTCAACAGTGGAAAGATCAGATAAGTGCTTAAAAGAATATTTTTAAGTATAGTTAACCCTCAATGTACTGCACCTTGATTTACCCCACCACCCCTTGAATCTCAACAGATATGCTCTCTATAAACATTACTTGATATACCACCACACCCTTGACTGCCAATTGCCAAAATACATTACTGTGCCAACCTGCCTTTCCCAACACAAAACATGTACTGCCACTTGTAAGCTGCGTGAGAATTCTCTTCCCGCTTTTTGGACTATGATACAATTGTGGCAAATCTTTTGGTGGAGAAAATATCAGGCATTGCCTGGGGCAGAAATCAGCTGCCCTCTTTCAAGAACATACCACGATGAGGGAGCCCATTTCTGCTCCCACTTTTGTAGAGTGGCACAGGGGTCAAAAGGAGAAGAATAAGTAACACAGGTTCATCATCTTGGAATATAATTATGGCCAGGACTTATTGCTATTTTTAGAGGGGCGAGGGGAGAGCCTAATCTATTTATTGGGGTTTAATGTATGTCTCACCCTTTACCCATGTCCTCCATTTGTAAAATAATGTAGCATCAGCAAAAAGTACCTTTGTGTACAGTGACTGTCTTGTGAGTTGGATGCCATCTACTAACTCCAGCCCTCTACTCTTAGGTGTAAGAAAGTGCTGTGTTCTTTACCCTCTACCAGATGTCAATCAAAATGATAAATGAGTTGGAACCTTTTCCCAGGGATAGAACATCTCTTTCATCCTACATGGGTTACTTCAAGGGCATCGCTAGACTAAGAATATTGTAAGGACTGAACAGGGCTTGATTTTTTTTATCACTATCTTGTATTCACCCCATTCCCCTCTTCTGTAATGTAAAAGAATAAAACAGCAAAATTTAAAAATTGATATTTGTCACTTTGTAATTTAAAACTAGCCCTGTGATAGTGACACCAAATTCAGTGCATGAAACCCAAAATCTCTGAGTGCCCAACTGATCTCTATGTCCACCAGGCATATACAATGTTGCCAACTCTTGAAAACAATCTATGGCTAAAAAGTAAAACAAGAAAGATGACACTGAATTTTCGGGTGTAATAAGCACATCTTTTGAATCCGTTCTGACACAAATTAAATTTATCAAAGCTATTCAAATTCAATGGAACCGGTATGGAAAACAATAGTATCTGACAAAAGAAAGAAGTTAATCAATCGGGTTTCTAATTCCTCAGATATTGCTGTAAACATAATTGTGAGCTTACGCCCTATGGTTGCAGACTTGTGCGTTAAGAAAAACACGAATTTATATGAGAAACATTTCACACCCAGAAACACTCTCCAACATAGAAATAATTTTTCAATTTGGACTCTTAGAAACAGAGATATCGACAAAAATAAGACGTGACTTTACATCCCCTGGTGGGAAAACCATGCATTATTTTAGGAAGAAAGTATTCCAAAAGGTTTTTCCTATGAGTGGTATCGGTCCAAGAAAACAAAAATTAGTCGAGTTTTCAGGAGCCCAGATTTTGCTACAAATACATCAGAAGCAGAAATTAACACTTATGCCCCTGGTGGCCAAACCATTCTTTACCAAACATTAGAAATTATGTGAAAAATATTTTCCATCAGGTCTTGTATGCGATATAGGAAGAAATTTTCAAATCGGAGTTTTAGAAGCAGAAAACGCAATTTACCTTTGTGCCCCCTAGCAGAAAGTCTATGATTTACTTGAAATTTTTGAATTTATACGAAAAACATTTCGTATTGGAAACGTCATCCAACAAAGAAGGAATTTTAAAAATCGGTCTCCTAGAAGTAGAGATATTGACAAAAATAAGATATACATCTACGCCCCCTGGCATAGAAACCATGCATTATTTCAAGAAGAAAGTGTTTCTAAAACCTTTGTCGGCATGAGTAGTATCAGTCTACAAACGACATCTTTTTCAATCGAGATTTTGGAAGCTCATATTTTGCTGCAAATACATCAGAAGCGGAAAATAAGACTTACGCCACCTGATGGCCAAATCATTTTTTACAAAAATTATAAATCATGTGCAAAAGATTTCCCATCAGGAGCTGTATCCGGTGCAGAAAAATTTTTTCAAATAGGAGATTTAGAAGCAGAGATGTAGGGAAGAAAGCAATTTACCTTTATGCCCCCTAGCGGAAAGTCTATGAATTACTTGAAAATTTTGAAATTATATGAAAAATATGTCACACAGGAAACACTATCCAACAAAGAAGGAATTTTTCAAATCGGACTCCTAGAAGTAGAGATATTGACAAAAATAAGATATACGTCTACGCCACCTGGGGGAAAAACCATGCATTATTTTAAGAAGAAAATGTTTCTAAAAGGTTTGTCGACATGAGTACCATCAGTCTACAAACGACGTTTTTTTCAATCAAGATTTTGGAAGCTCATATTTTGCTGCAAATACATCAGAAGCGGAAATTAAGGTTACGCCCCTGGAGGCCAATCTATTTTTTTTTACAAAAATTAGAAATTATGTGCAAACGATTTCCCACCAGGAGCTGTATCCAGCGCAGAAATAATTTTTCAAATCGGAGGTTTAGAAGCAGAGATATAGAGGGAAACCAAATTTACCTCTACGCCACCTAGCGGAAAGTCTATGAATTACTTGAAAATTTTGAAATTATATGAAAAACGTGTCACACTAAAAACACTATCCAACAAAGAAGGAATTTTTCAAATCGGACTCCTAGAAGTAGAGATATTGACAAAAATAAAATATACATCTAGGCCCCCTGGCAGAGAAACTGTGTAATATTTTAAGAAGAAAATATTCCAAAAAGGTTTATTGATGTGAGTGGCATCAGTTCACGAAATAATTTTTTCAATCGATATTTTAGAAACTCAGATTTTATGGCAAATACATCAGAAGCAAAAATTAACACTTACGCCCTCTGGTGACCAAAGTATTCTTTACCAGAAATTTGAAATTATATGCAAAAGATTTTCCATCAGGAGGTGCATCCGCTGAAGCAAAGATTTTTCAAATTGGAGTTTTAGAAGACGAGTTATTGGGAAAAATGTAATTTACTTTTATGCCCCCTAGCGGAAAACCTATGCGTAATTTGAAAAAGTAACTATATCTAAAATACTCTTCGACATAAATGAAATCGAAAGATAAAATAATTTTTTCAATCGGATGTTTAGAAGCAAATATGTGGAATAAAACGTATTTTTGAATTCGACATCATCCGCATTTACGCCCTCTAGCGGCAAAATTGTACATCATAAAAAAAAAAAACGAAATGAAGGATTATCATTCGCATATTTCAAGCTTTCCAATGCAAAAATAATTTTTTAAATTGGACTAATAGTTGCAGAGATAGCGTGGGTACGGACGGACGGACAAACGGGTAACATAATCACGATCTTTTTACAAAAGACGTGCTTAAAAATGTACTATTATCAATCCACACCGGAAATCAGTTAATTGTTGATTGAGGCATCTAATATTCACAGTCATGCTACTGTTTCATCATTGCTTCATGAGCATATTTATAGTTGGGTTTGTGGCCAGGTGCTTGTGTTAGGACCTAATTCATAATCAATGGAGGGCATAGAGCAGGGTAGGTCCAACTAAAGGTACCTTTGGTTCAGCTGAAAAAATATCTTTAATAGAAGCGAAAATTCAGGCTTTTAATCAGTTGTGTTACTGTCAAGGGAGAGATCTATCATACAAGTCACACCTAGCCCGCAAGTTAAGGCATGATAACATTATGCAACACTACTATTGTTACATCTGAGTGTTGTTTCTGTTTATGTGATAAATTACATGCATAATTGCAATTATTAACTTTATGCTCTTTTGTTTCATTATAATTTTAATTTTCTCTCTTTTTTCATGAATGAAATACGGGATTACACCATATAATACAAATTTTGAAGATGACAATACGATTTTTGGTGTAAATGTGACAAGGATGGTAAGTCAGATAATATCCGAAAACTTGAAAATTTCATCGTCCTGGAGCGAGACTCGAACCTGCATCAACTCCCAAACCCAAATAGTGCACGGGTATGCTAACCACTACACCACCCAGAACCGACCAGGTCTCAAGTTTCCGATTATGTTGAATATAACCATCACAGAATTCGCTAGTCGAAGCAACCGGCATTCATGTTTAGCGAATCTGGAGGTCAAGAATCCTATCCCGTGATTGCCCGGAGATACGGGATTACACCATATAATACAAATTTTGAAAATGACAATTCGACTAGCGAATCCTGTGATGGTTATATTCAAATTAATTGGAAACTTGGTCATTCTGGGTCATGTAGTGGTTAGCATACCAGGGCGCTATCTGGGAGATCCGGGTTCGAGTCCCGCTCCAGGACGATGAAATTTTCAAGTTTTTGGATATTATCTGACTTACCATCCTTGTCACATTTACACCAAAAATCGGATTGTAATCTTCAAAATTTGTATAATATGGTGTAATCCTGTATTTCATTCATGATTTATCTGCTCCTCCGGGCAATCACGGGATAATGGGATAGGATTCTTGACCTCCAGATTCACTAAACATGAATTCCAGTTGCTTCGACTAGCGAATCCTGTCATGGTTATATTCAAATTAATTGGGAACTTAAGACTTGGTCATTCTGGGTGGTGTAGTGGTTATCATACCCAGGCGCTATTTGGGAGACGTGGGTTCGAGTCCCGCTCCAGGACGATGAAATTTTCATGTTTTCGGATATTAACTGACTTACCATCCTTGTCACATTTACACCAAAAATTGGATTGTCTCTTTTTTTGTCATTTTTCTGTGCTTAGCATTGAAAACTCCCAAGATTTTTATAAATAAAAAGAAAAAGCTGTTCTACTTGTCCCCAGTTTGGGTTAGCAGGAAAGGTTGGGGCAAAAGTACCACTCAGCTGACATTCCTCACTTCACAAAGTAATTTCCTTGGGAGAATACTAGCCTATTAAGATTTGATTGAGGTCCTCAAAACTTCGAAGTTCCTTAAAAGTGTATATAAAGAGAGAAAGAAAGGTGTTTAGAAACATTTTAGCTCTCTTAAAAACTGAAAAATGGATGCAAAAAGTTTCAACAGTTTATGGAATTCTTGAGAGTGATGGCATAGGTGATGAAATATTCTATTTTCATGGGGGAATTTGGAAGCATTACTTTTCTGAATGCAACAGCATTAAGACTACTAATGCTTAACTCAAACAGATTTTTCACATAGGTACTTCAAAATTAACACAAATAAAGAGATACACACATCTAAAAGCATAACAAGCAGAACACAAGAACACCACAAAACTCAAAGTACAGACTGACAGTAGTCAAGCTTTAGTGCAGAAGGTATTGTGTTAGATACAAAGTGCATTACACAGGAAAGTACTTCACTGAGAAATCATTCTGGATGCAAGGTCATTGAAAGAGCATAACACCCAAGAAATGTATGCAAACTAAATCAAATTATCATTCCCTAAAAAAAACTGTGACTTACTTATTTAAAGAAATGTCCAACCTAGAAGAAAAATTAAAGCTTAGAAGATAGTTTCTATAAGAGAAAAGACGGCACAGCATTTGATTATTTGATTACCATATTTTCCAAGAACAACGCTGCACTCAGTATAAAGCCGCAAGTAAACATACCGCAAAAAAAAAAAAAAAAAAAAATTCTATTTGACAACCATTTTGATCCCACCCTCCACAGATATGGTATCTTACTTTGATTGAAGATAAATGATGTAATGAATGAGGTGTTAGGAAAACTTTTTAATACACTCCAAATTTCCAGCATAACTCACATCTAATAACACCAGAGGTGAAAGCACTGTACATGCACAGAAAGTTATGAGCAGAATGTCAGTCGTCACCACTGCAGCATTGCTTTACTTGTGTAACTCTTTCTCTGAATGGGCAGGAGACTTTACACCTCATTTACAGCAGGAGGTGTGAAAGAGTAAGTGCTTTTGTGTTATAAATCCTGGGCAGTGGAAAATCAATGAGTTTTGGGCTGTTGTTGTCACCTACAGTGGTCTACAGTATGTGTTTAGAAAGGAGGAGGCACCACTCTAATTTCACGTGTGAAATTAGAGTGGTGCCTGTGAGTGGTTTTGTGTGTGTGATGGTAGAAGCACATACAGTAAGTAAGCTTGGCATTAGAACTCCTCCCCCCTCGTTTTACATATTCGGAGTGATAATGAAGTACCACGTCATGTCACATGCAGCCAATACTTTTTTTTTTTTTAAATAAAGTTTACAGGTACTCTCTCAGCCCATCCTTTTACGCGGCTCCACTGTTTTCACTGGTACAATGTAAACGATAAAAATAATTCCTATTATTAATAAATTTAAATTATTTAATGATAATAGAAACATAAGAACAACAAATATGAGTACCTTATATCAAAGCAGATTCTAAAAAGCCATCACTGCATTGTTACTGCCATTTTCACATGTCTGTGCCTTGCTCTTTGTGTCAACTGCTGAATGTCTACTTTTCAGGAACCAGGAATTTATGTAAGGTAAAGGTCATACCACACGTAGAGGAGGACCGACCAGCTTAATGAAAATCAGTGAACTGACAGTCTTCAGGCGTATTGATGCCCCTGTTGGTCTTACAATCAAATTCATTTGTGAGAAACCACGATCGCACTTACTCCTAGAAATCGATATGCTGTTTATTATGTTTATATGAGGCAACAGGGCAGGTAGTAATTTCTTGTCGACTAAGTAGTCATGATAACTTCTTCTGATCTTTCAGGTAGCTCAGGTTGTACACATAAATTCATTACTTGCATCTCACCAAATGTTACATTTTCTTGAATGTTGTTTGGCCAACATCTAGGATCTAAGACTTTTGTCCATTCAGGTATTTGTGTGTCATTGTTTGGCAAATGATTGTTTTCCATGCATTGTTTTAGGCTATCCTAAAACTTTGTAGGGTCAAGAGAGGGATTTTACACTAGCTGGACATTTTCTGCTGCTTAGAGCTTAGTTTTCAGAATTTTTAGTGTCTTCCATGAAAAAGTTTACCGGTACACATACCGGCTGAAAAGAAGCCCTGCATGCATCTACTATAAACTGTGCACACTGTACCTAATGAGTCTGCCAGTAATACGGAAATGTGGCAACTTAAGCCAATGTGATGATGCCAGTATTTCAGAAACAGCCACACTTGGTTGCTCTTGTAATACAGGAACAAGGATCTACCAGGACTGGATTAACCATGCACAGACATGCAGCAGAGAGGCTCACATTGGTCAGACCCAGGGTGGTTAATCCTACAGGTGGGAGACGGGTGTCACACCTGCAACGGCATACAACAGTCACCCAGCAGTACAACAGTGGTGTAGTTCAACCTATTTCCACATGCACCATGGCACTGTACCTTGTTTTGCCTGGGGTTCCACAACTGGAGACCAACTAGGGTACCCACTATGATGGCATCCAGTCATCACAAACAATGCCTTGCATGGGCCAATGAGCATTGGCAATGGACCTTTGACAGATGGAAGAAGGTTGTCTGGAGTGACGAGTCCCATTTCCTGCCACACCATGCTGATGGCTGCGTTTGCATATGGTACAACAGCAAAATCCCTGGTTACACATGGGTTCAACAGGCCGGCAGAAGTGGTGTGCTTTTTCTGTCAAGCCTAGGTTGTTGGTTATCACCCCACAAACACTGAATGGTGGATGCTACAGGGGCCTGTTTGCCAACCATCTCCATCCACTATATATACTATGTTCACCTTAGCGAAATTGCAAAGGCGCTTTTAACACGTTATAATCTAGATGGCAGAAGAATTTTCCCGCAGTTTCAAGAAAATACTATAGTAAAAGAAACTGTACTTACATATTGCAGTCTTTTTAATATTTTCCTCTTGCAGTACATAGCTGATGTTTCCCAATCTTGAAAGACACTTCAAGTAGTTTGCACTGTTGTTCCTGACAAATTACACTTCTGCTGGAAAAACTGTTGACTTCTTTGCCAGTGCCAACATACTTTAAGCCAAGGAATTGTATGCCAGTTGGAAGTTGAGCAAAGATTTAAAAACGATGTAGTAATTAAAATATGATGTGGTACGAATGTAAGATAATGAGCCTTAAAAAACTGAACATTTGTCATCATTTTACAGATTTTAAACTTTTCATACCTCAACACGTTTCAACTACTACATCGTTTTTAAATCTTTGCTCAACTTCCAATTCACATACAATCATACATGAGACTGACCAAGGAAAAAAATAGCTGAACTTTTTAATCGGGCAAAAAAAAAAAAAGCAGAACATGCGACAAGAAAGTGTGAATATAAAGCAGCATGAGCAAGATTGAATTGTTCACTGTATTCACAATATAAAATTACTGAATTCAAAACAAAATAAAGTGATTTTAAAAGACACTGTTTCAAACACTTTTTTTTGTACTTGCTAGACATCAGCTCAATTTTTCTCTTGTATTGCTTTCTTCTCAGCAAGTTCCATGGCCATATTTGTCTTTTGTTGACTCTGCAGCTGCTCAGCAACCTTTGCTTAGTTTTTCTTTTTGTTGAAATCATTACCTTCCTATTTCTTCACCACTTTTCTTTCCTCCTCCTCTTTTATTCCTTCAGATGATAATTTATCCATCATGCTGAAAGAACTTTCAGCCTGAATGCGACGAACGCATGATATCAAAGCTTTTGCTACTTCAGGTAAAGGGTGTGACTTTCAGAATATGAATACTTTTGAACACCATGGATCAATTCTAACAAATTTCCGTCACTTCCGTTTTTTGGAAAATTTTCCTCCCTTATCAAGCTTAAGTGCAGACATTTATGGGGGAAAGTAGCACTTAACAACAACACCGGATGGCGAGAAGAAAAAAATAATGCGATTTTGGGAGAAATCTTCCTTCCGCCCACCTTCCGTTTTCGTAAACTTCTTCCTCCATTTTTAGGTTGAAGTGCAGGATTTGTGAAATAAAAGGATATTTAAGAACAATACTGGGCAGAAGGAACATTGCGAGAAAAAAATATGATTATGGGAGAAATCTTCGCTGCATCTAACTTCCGTTTTCGAAAGATGGAATCCCCCCCCCACACACACACATTTTTGTTCAATTGTGCATAGATCTCGAGAAAGCCCAAAATGATAACGAAAATGGCAGATTTCTTCAAATCCAAGGAAGAATCTCGTGCCTGAAGACTACATGGAAATCTTCGCGCCGTCTTAACTTCCGTTTTTGGAAATCGTTGCCCACAGTTTCATGCTCAAATACAAACATTCATGCAATAAAATGATATTTATTAGCAATACTGGGAACAGGCAACATCGTGAGAAAAAAAATATGATTACGGAAAAAATCTTCACTCCGTTTAACTTCAGCTTATGGTAGTTTTGAAAGACGAAATACCATCCTCAGACGGAAAACGATCCCCCCCCCCCCCCCCCCGTCCCAACTCCTCTTCAGTTCTGCATCGATCTTGAGAATGACCCAAATGATGAAAAAAAAAAAAAAGCGGAACTTCGCGTGCCCGCGGAAGAATCTCATGTATGTACAATTCCTTAGATATAAAGTACTTAAAGTATATGCGCACCGTCAAATAAGTCAACAGTTTTTCCAGCAGAAGTGTAATTTGTCACGAACAACAGCGCGAACCACTTGAAGTGTCTTTCAAGATTGGTAAACAACATCAGCAATGTATTACAAAAGGAAAATATTAAAAAGACTACCAATAAATTGTAAGTACAGTTTCTTTTACAACACTATTTTCTTGAAAGTGCGGGAAAATTCTTCTGCCATCAAGATTATAACGCATTAAAAGCGCCTTTGCAATTTTGCTAAGGTGAAGATAGTATATATATAGTTATGTGTAACACATTGATATAAAAATAACTTCCACACAAAGAAATTTATAGCAAACTTAAGCATCTCCAACCATATCTGCAGGACGTTTGCCCAGACCACAGTGCCATCTTTCAACAGGACAACACACAGTGTCATTGGGCTCGTATAACTGAAAGGTTGGAGAAACATGACAACGAATTCACCACATTGCCTTAGTGCCCAAACTCTCCTGATTAAAACCCAATTGAACATTTGTGGGATCTGCTTGGTTGGAGAAATATGACAATGAATTTACCACATTGCCTTGGTGCCCAAACTCTCCTGATTGAAACTCAACTGAACATTTGTGGGATCTGCTAGAACAGGGTGCGAGAACTGCTGATCTTCCTTCATGGAATGAGAGTGAACTGATGGAGCTGCTGCAGTGGACATGAGTCAAGTTACGCATGGAAGATATTCAACACCTTGTAGAATCTGTTCCTGGTCCTAGCCATCTGCGAGCCTTGATTGCAAAGAAAGGTGGCCCAACGCATTATTAGTTAGGTGTTCCTAATGCAAAGCTAACTCAGTGTATAATTTGGTTGTTTTTTCTACTGTGAGCTCACTAACTCCTATGCACAATGCCGAAAAGAAATTCATGTTTTATCCTCCCTAGTGCGAGATAAGAAAAGAAGAACTGACTAAATGAAAAAAAAAAAAAAAAGGTGCTAAAGCATAATTTATTAATTATACATAAATACTTTCAAATAGTATATCATAAACCATTTGTGCCCAAAATGAAAGGCAAGACTGAGTCTTTGCTGTTCCCCAAATTACCTATTCACATATAATAATGTAGGTTTTAAGACTTCATTTGTGTGACTGCTAGGCTCCCATGCTAATAATCAATAAAGAGTTAGCACTCCAAATGTTTTATAGCTCAGTCTCTGCTATTAAAGATTCACAAAATTTATTTTAACATCATGAACAACACTTGAAATTTATAATGTAATTGAAAATGGTTTCAAGCCACACCTTGTAAAATGTCACACTTCAGAGCTGCATATTTGTAAAATTGAGTTTAGGGTTGCAGCTTTATAATTGGAAAATACGGTACATGAACTTAAGGCATTCAGACGTTACACCTCCAACAATGAAATATTCAAAACTACCTTTAGAGTCATTTAATAATTACTAATCTAGAATTTTTACACTGGTCAGTATAAACTACTCCAATACAACAACACAATCATTCCATTAGAAGATTTATAGTTTGGTTGATTACTGTAGTTTTCTAATGCAAGGGCCAACAGTGCTGTGTATTAGAAAAATAAAGTGCAGAAAATTGTTTGTTTGGCTGGTTGATTGAGTTTTGAGACGGAAGGGCTAATAGTGCTACAGATTAGAAAAATAAAGTGCCAAAAAATGGTTGGTTTCTTGATTACTCGCATTTTGTGATGCAGGAACTGACAGTGTTATGTATTGCTAAAACAAAAAGCCACCTTAGTGGTGCAGTGGTCTAACTCTGGCTTCTGACCATTTGTCCGAGGTGGATCCAAGTTGGAATTCTGGTGAGGCATGGATATTGTGTTTGTCTTAACGACACTGTTTCCCTCCCCCACGCTGGAACCAGTGGCCCTAAATTAGGGATGGGTGACTACTTATAGCCCATTGAGTTGCTCACAGTGGTCATTAAACCCCCAAACAACAAAAACAAAGTGGTTGATTACTGGAGTTTTGGAAAACCAAGACAGATCATAACTGACCACAATAGTCTACAGCACTGCCATCTATTCAATGGAAACCAATGACAGGCATCAACTGAGCTGTAATGCACTGTTTGAAGGAATACAGATGAACACTGTTCTGCTGGTACAAGCAGATCAGTGTTTATCTGGAAAACCAAGACAGATTATACCAATCTACAGTCTGTCTACCTATTTGCGAGAGGAAAACAATAACAGATTATAATTGGTCAGACTAGTCTGCGTCACTGCCATCTGATTAATGGGATCTAATCGAAATTATCAATAAGCATTGGCTGAGCTACAGTGCACTGTTTAAAAAAATATGGCATACCAATCTGCTAGCAACCTAGCATAAGTACTGCTTTTTACAAGAATGTCACAATTCCATTTTTTCTCCTTGGTTTGCTATTGGGAATAATACTACAGATAAGCATAGCTGAAAGGATTTTTTTATATTTGAGGACCACTCCAAACCCTTTCCCGATACTTGAGATACATTCAGCTATTATTATAAAGAACTTCAGATGGCCACGATATCCTGCTCATTGAGAAGAAATTGTAATTCATGAAAATGGTAGCAGAGTACACTGTATGACTTTTGTCAAAGATAAGTGATGCAATGAAAGGAGGTGTTAGGAAAATTAATTGTTTTAATAAACTTTGAATCACCTATACAACTCAGATTCAATAACATTGGAGGTGAAAGCACCATAGATGAAAGAGAAGTTATATATTAATGGAAGTTGTCATCGCTGTACTTCTGCACACTTGATCTTAATGGGTAAAAGACCATCACAACTCAGTTATGGCAGCAGGGGGTGAGAAAGACCAAATTGGTTTAAAAGTGGGATGTTTGCTATCAATCATGACACACTGGGTATCAGATTGGAGGTGGGAGGTGAATACAATTTATCCTGTGGTCGATACCTACAGTGGTTTGTGTGTTTGGAAAGATGCAGATACCTCTCAAATTTCACATGTGAGGAAGTGTGCAATAGTGGAAGTGAGTCAATTTTGTGGTTTTCCCTGTAGTGGGCTCATCAAACATACTATGCACAAGGACAAAAAAATCACTGTTTTACCCTTCCAAGCTTAAGAGTAAGAAGAAGAAGAAGAAAAAAAAAAGAAAAAAAAGAGGTGCTGAAACAATTTATTAGTCTTAAATTAAGATTTTTAATGAGTAAATCACAAAACTAAAAGCCATATTGAATCCTTGCAGTTCTCCAAATTACCTATTCATACATAATCATGCAAGTTTTAAGACTTCCTTTGTGCAACTGCTAGGCTCCTATGCTAGTCATCAATGAAGAATCAGCAAGTCTGCAAACTTTTTATAGCTCAATGTTTGCGTTAAACAACCTATGAAACATTTTTTTAATACTGTGAACAATGGCTGAAATTTGTAGTATTACTGAATACAGTTATAAGCTGCATTTAGTTAAACGCCACATTTCAGAGTTGCATGTTTGTAATAGAGTTTGGTGCTGCTGCGTTATAATTGAAAAATATGGTACTCCACTGACAATTAACCAACCTGCTGTACATTCAAACTGTAAACAGAATGTTGCCTTTGCAAAACAATAGGCTACATCTAAAAAAGCTGTTGAAAAGCATTCTAATATAAATCAAACAGCAATCTATTGCTAAGCATATGACAATCAAGCAGTAACCTATAACTGGGTGAAATGTAATCAAACATTACTCAATGAAACAGAAATACCCGATGAGATGTGCACTGAAGTGAGGATGTGGTCAATGATTGGATGAGAGAAAACAGTTCCTATCAAATTGTGGTCTGTTTCTGGGGAAAACATGGAAAAACACAAATCAATAACCAGTGCCTATTCAAGGAATGCTGCCAATTGATAATCTAACATCAGTCAGCATGGTGTATTTATTCACTAGGTGGAAAGGCATCAAGCATTAGCCATTCAACATGTGGTTAAAATGATCTGTTGACAGTCAAGAGTAATGGAAGTCTGACCACAAAAATATGGCCTAGAAGCATTTATCCACTAGCAGTCAATCAGCAGCTAAGCAATAAAGTTAAATGTAACTGCAATGTAGAAATCAAAGAATGAAACTCCAAGTCAATTATGCTAATCATAATTTTTGGCATGGAAATCCTGTAATTAAATCTTTGCTCATGTTGCAAACTCCTTACTCTTTAAAATTTATTTTAAACTCTTTTAATTTGCATTTTTGTTCTACACTCATTTGTTTATGGTACCATTACACCACAATTCAAGCAGAATACAAATAAGGAAAAAACCAAAGTTATGGTTTTTGAGTTAGGAACTGTTCGTACTGAATGCAAGATAAGTCTGAATGGTACAGAGATTGACCAGGTGAATAAGTTTGTGTATTTAGAAAGTATGCTCGACAAAGAACAAATTAGATGGCGAAATTAGTAAGCGAGTGAATTCTTCTTTGAAAGGTATAGCTGTGTTAGGATGGTTTCACAGGAATGATGAGTTCTCAAGAAAATCCTGACTGGCTATATGTGAAAGTGTAATTGTTCCTACTCTGATGTATGGCAGTGAAACCTGTGTACTGCAGAAAAGACATAGGAGTCGTTCATGTGCTGGGGAGATGCATTACTTACAGGGCGTTTGTGGAAAGACATGCTCTGATCATGTGAGGAATGAAGTGTAATGCGAGGCAAAATGTTGCTAGTAAGGTGTAGACAAATATTCTTAGGTGGTTTGGCCATGTTGAAAGAAAGTGATTAGGTGCGTACTAAGAGAATTTTTTTTTAGCTTAAGTGGCAGGAAAGAAAAGTAGAGGAAGGCTAAGGAAATCATGGGAAGATCACATTCAGGAATGTTCTGAAAAAAGATTTTGAGTATGAAGTACAAAAGATCTTGGGTGCAACATGGATGTCAATGAAGCTTGAACTGTGTGCTAAGATCATTCTAAGTGGAGACATTTGATACACCAACAGTAGGAAAATTCTTGTTCCAGCAATTAAACATTTACTTGGCGGATGGTCTTTCTTTGAGGAGCTAACCTCTGAATCTCAGAGAGCAGCTTAATGATATGTACACTCATTGTCATAAAAATCTAATTAACCAAGAACAAACTGTGTGATTACTGTGAAACTCAGCGAATAGCTACGGGGAGGGCAGACATGCAAATAATTCAAGTTTCGTGCCATTCTGCATACCCGCGCGTCCAAGACCGGCGCTGCGATCCTTGAGGCTTATAAGGCACCACACAGGGGACCCCACATGCATGCTGAAGTGCAATGTAAGAATCAGGTAAGATTTCTGAGCGATAGACATGCTGAGAAGCCACCGTAGATGTGTGTATGGGCAACTGACGGAGTTTGAACGAGGCCGTATCGTCGGGATGAGAGAGGCAGGGTGGCAAGCACACTGAATCAGACATCATTCGGGGCCGGTCGGACAGTACAGTGCGATCGTGTTGGGAGCAATGGACACGGGAAGGCACCAAAACATGGCAGACTGGCTCTGGATGACTTGAACACACCACCAGCAGAGAGGACTGTGGGATTGTGAGAGCAGCATGCACAGATGAAACAATGTCCTTGTCCAATATCCAGAGACATGTGGCACCTGTACAAGGGACTTATGTGTCCACCAGAACCATTTCCAGATGCCTGGGAGAGGTGAATCATGAATCTGCACTCTCGACGATCCTTACATTTTCTGCCATTGACACCTGACCATCGCCGGTGTCGATTGCAGTGGTATCAGCAGCGAGCAACATGGAATGCTGCAGGAGTGATGGTCTGGGGAGCCATCGTACATGACAGCCGGACTTCCCTTGAAGTGATCCGAGGGACGTTGACAGCCCAGCATTACAAACCTTGATCCCCATATGCTGCCTTTCCTGGCGAGGCGGTCTGGAGCTCTTTTTCCAACAAGATAATGCCCGTCCGCATATGGCTCGGGTTTCCCAGGACTGTCTACGTCATGCTTCGACATTTCCTTAGCATGCCAGATCGCCTGATCTATCGCCCATTGAGCCCATGTGGGAAGCTAGCTTTCTCCATGTCTCAGTGTTCATGATTTAGAGTGTCAGTTGCAAGAATTGTGGGCCCATCTGTCCCAGGATAGCATACGACACCTCTTTGACTTTATGCCGGACTGTATCATCGCATGTATTCGAGCACGAGGCGGTCCAACGGGGTACTAATGCCGACTGGAATGTGTACCGTATGTCTGCTGGAAATTGTTCTGCTGCTGTGATATTGTAATCACTTCTGTCCTTGGTATGTACCATCTCACCACTAAAATCTCATTTCAATCCAATGGCTCCTTCTTGGCGCGCCGATTTTTATGACAATGAGTGTATGTACCATTACATCACTCAGGACAATGCATTTCCAAGCGAGTGTATGACCTGAACAAACATTCCAACTGTCCTAGTTAAGGTATACATGTCCATTGTAGCAGTGCAATTAAATACTTATGAGAAGATCTACGTCAGAAATTGCTGGCTCTTCACATAATATCCTAGAGTGAATTTCCAAATCACATGAAGGGCAAACAAAGTCATTTTTCAGATAATATGCTGGAGTGAAGAATGAATTTCTAAATTACATGGTACATAAACAAGAGCAATACTTATCACATGGATTTACAGTGAATTATGACATATGAAAGTCATAATTCACTGAATTCTTGAGGCTATTCCTCAGAAAACTTCAAAATTATATATCTCTCTGGAGCACATCAACACAATGTTCAAGTATTCTGAGGACGTGGTGACCTGAATGAGCAGAAAATTATGGCATTCCCATGCCAAACTTACACTGCTGCAATGGTTGTGCCCTTTCTCTATTAATATCACTAGCTGAACAAAATTAAAAACAGAAGTCAACTAATGGTAGTACTACCACCAAATTATAGTCTGACTGGATGGAAACTGCTGTCAAATATCAAAAGTAGTAGTTCAAACTGTTATCTTTTGATCGATGATTATCAGTTCAACTTCATTCAAAAATTCGGCAAACTGCATTCAAGTGATGGCATAACAATATTCACCTACAGTTTGGTCACACTCAGTACTCAGATACAGTTTGAACAGCTAGTTTAAAAAAACTGGCTTACATGGATCAACCAAAGAATATCTAACGCTTAAAGAAGGTCAACTCTCATAGAGATAACGTAAAACAGGCGACAACAGCGCCACCACATCTTAAGAGGTAATATGCTCTGCGGGAAAGTTAACATTCAGATTCAGGAGCAAAACACGTTAGGGGGGGGGGACTATGGCAGTGAAGGTGTTCGTTGATCCCCGATGGTTTCCTTCGTGTGATGACTATTTTCTTAAAGCAGTTTTTTTTTTTTTGTTGTTTTCTGATATTCCGCCCATCCCTTATTTTGGTGAGAAAAATATGCAATAACATTAGTATTACTATTTAAATTAAATTTCAGCAAATATTACAGTTAAGCCTAAGGATCCATACAAAATGCAGACATTTCCTAGTATTTGGCATTACTGAAAATATTTCTGAAAAACTGAAGAACAAACAAAAGCCTTAACTAACCCGGCTGGCGTAACAAAACTAACATATCCGATTTGCGAAGTGATTATGCTACCGAGAAGGTTACAATCACGTGTAGCTCGGCTGACTGTTCTTTACCTAAAGAATTGAAGTCAACAGAAATATGCATGTGCAGTTTGCTCTGGCATCAGCCGATCAGCCTGTATGTTGGCTTCTGCGCACTGCATTTTTTCTCTGAAGATATGGCAGCGCTAGTTACGTCTTGCTGAGCCTTAACTTCTTCTCGTTAGATATTCTTTGGATCAACACAATAACAGGACATGACTGGTTACAAGGTCAAATCAAGTGATCACAACACTGCTTTATAGAAATAAAAAAAATGTGTTACCAACAGCATCACGAATCACACCATGTGCCACAGGTAAACCCACCAGGAACTATGTACTGATTTACAGTGGAAATTACAAAAAGTAAAAAACAATGAAGAATATAAAAGCACATTCCTACAGACATGCTTCAATATTTTGATCACATCTTAAAGACAGCAATTTCCCTCAAACTTCAGCTCTAAACAAATTTGTCCAAATCATATTTATGAAATTATAATATTACTGTAAAAACTTGAATAGCAAATTTGAATGCTGGCTTGAAATAGCGATGTTCCAGAGCAATGTTTTGAAAAACAAAATGGCAATGAAGATCAATGCATCTTTTAAAATGAAATGATGAATTTTTTTAAAGATTATACTTCATGTTTAGGGCTTCAGGCACCTTTCATGGGTCTGAGATTATGAAATGCATCTTAAGAATTTCATGGGTTTGAGATTATGAAATGCATCTTAAGAACTTCACGGGTTTGAGATTATGAAATGCATCTTCAGAATATTTTCCACTTCTTTAAAAATCACTGATTCTTACAGAACTGTATTCATATAATTCTGTGCAACTTTTCTAAATTTGAACAGTGCCATAATCTTTTTACTGCAAGTAACAGTGCATCCCCCCACCCAGATGTTACCAATTTCAGAAATATCACACTGAAATAAAGCTGCAACATTTCCAGTGGGAATCTCACCATTAAAGATTGAATCTATCTGAACAGCATTGACATAATTTCATATTATTTTTATCATAGGAAGTTAGTACTTTACACGCACTGCTTTACAGCAAATTGCATTGCAATAATGTAGCACTTTCCACCATGGGAAGCAGCATTTTCTTTTAACAGAAAAACATTGCTTTGAAAAGAATCTTGTTAGAAGCATTACAACAATCATTTTGACTTTAGGAAATAGCTTTTATTTTTATTTATTTAAAGATGAACTGGTTCCAAAAGACTTGGTAACATAGAATTGTGACATCTTTTCCCTACGGAAAATCGCACTTCTTTAAATGTTGTACTACTTCAAAGAGATTGTTGCTTAAATAATGTATATATGTAACATTTCCACTGCAAGAAATCACATATATCTTCTCTTTCCAATGCACTGATTCATGAATACTGCATTCAAATATTAATATAAAGTTCTTGGGGAGAAATTGCATATTTGTTTTGACACACCATTTCTAAGAGAATCAAGTTCAAATACCAAAATTCTATTTGTTCCAGATGCAATGAACTAAAAAGAATTGCACTTAATATCATGCTATACCGATTCATGTGCAGGAAATCCCCCCCGACATACTGATGTTTCATGAACATTTGATATAAATAATGCATTAAAAATTTTCCCCATTAAAAACTGCATTTTTTTGTTTTTGTTTTAATATACTGATTTAAGGTTGTTACTTAAATACTGCCATAATCTTTCCACTACAAGAAATAACACAGTATATGTACACTACATTATTTAAAAACTAGGTGAAAGCCCATCAATAATGACAGGGAAAAATATGATATCCGGAACAATTTTTTTAAATTATTTACTTATTGAATATAGGTGAAAGCCTGTCAATAATGACGGGGGAAAATATGATATCCAGAGCAATTTTTTAAAATTATTTATTTATATGAATATAGGTGAAAGCCCGTCAATTATGATGGGAGAAAATAAGATATCTAGAGCAATTTTTTAAATTATTTATTTATAGCTAAAAAGCTCATCCTACAACAGGCATAAGACTCAGAACTTTAGCATTACTCAGGTTGCAGCGCGAGGAGATTGATCTTCCATCACTTCCCTGTCCGTTCATCTATCTGTCTATCTGCCTGCTATGTGTTTTGTAAAATCTAGAGTCCCTATTTTGTCAACATTTCCTTGTACACAACATTTTTCGTGTACACTGACTGTGAACCCTGTATCAATTTCCCCTGTTCTTTTCCGTGAACTATTTTTATCTTGACGTCATCATGTTGTCGAACTCTTGACATTGCCACATATACAGATGACCGTGGCTAAACAATGGTTCAGGCAGATATATTCCAACTTTTTCTAATGTCTGAGGAGTCATATTTGCCAAGTGATGGCAAATATAATCCAATCGCATTCTCTTTGGACAACAGTCATACTTTCTCGATGGGTCCTTTCTCACTCCGCCTTTCATCTTTTTGCTGCTTCCGTCTGGGCAGCTACTTCCTACTTCCTCAGCAGATTTTTTTGTTTAGGAGGCATATTTTCAGTGTTTTGAGACAAATGAAACACAACATAAATTGCTTGTTTATTTGAAGAGAGCCAAAACATAAATGACTTCGAATTATTTAGGTGCAGCTGCATGAAATAAATTAAGAATTTCGTCTCCACGCGGTGATCGTGTGTGAAATTTTTCAAATCAATAAAGTCAGTGTCGTTTGCTCAAATAGCAACACATCTGTAACGTCATCCTTACCCTGTTTCAAATCTGAAAGCACGTGATGCATTTGATTGTTGATGATCACTAACACATGCATTGCATATTGTTGA
This sequence comes from Macrothele yani, assembly GCA_039090855.1. Classification (NCBI taxonomy): domain Eukaryota; kingdom Metazoa; phylum Arthropoda; class Arachnida; order Araneae; family Macrothelidae; genus Macrothele; species Macrothele yani. The sequence goes on from CM077001.1 coordinate 142,846,369, forward strand.
TCTAATATTGTTACGTTTGTTCAGATGCCATAAATTTTCTTATTGCGCAAATAATTTTTGTGGCACAGAGGAGGGCTCTACCAAATTATATATAAGATGTACTTATTCCATGATAACCGCACTCAAACAATGCCATAATTTTTTGGGGACTCCAGATTAAAGAAGTGTATTAAATTTTAATCAAACCTTAACACACATCAAAACCTTCAAAAAGTGGTCTTGGCACCCATTGTTTGAGCCAAAGAGCAATACTTTGGAGAAAGAACACATGCGTGAAAAAAGATTGTTTGTCGAAAAATGTTGTCAACTGTTATCTGAGTGCCGAAGTGCTTAATTAAAAAACCTGATAGTATCATATCATCATCATCATTGTCAACCATTATCAATCCACTGCTGGACGAAGGTCTCTCCAAGCCTCTTCCACAACAGTCTGTCTTGTGCCAGGCTCCTCCATGTTACACCTGCATACCTTTGAATTTCATCCACCCATCTCCCATGTGGTCTTTTCCTGTCCCTTGGAATCCAATCTAAAATTTCGACTGTCCATCGATGGTCTGTTCTTCTGGCAGTATGTCCAGCCCATTGCCATTTCAGGGATTTTACTCTGATCATGATGTCTTCCATTATATATACTACTGTATAGGTAGAGTTTTGAAGATCAACTTTTTGAACCAAAATTAAGAGGTTGATCTATACGTGGGTAACTCTTTGTTGAGGCATGAAATAATCTGAACATGATCGGCATAGTTACAAGTAAACTATGCCCATTGATTTCTATGACGCTCAGGCATTGCGTGACCAAAGTCACATGAACTTTAAATTTGAGATTGGGCATGTGACATCAGGTAACAAATAGCTGTTTAATAAATCTTTATAGAATAAGGTGGCTGAATCAACCTGAAAAGTTACTGATTCAGATGTCCAATAAGAACTACTTTGATGTGAACTATAATAATTTTTCATGTCAGATTGGAACATGATCGTCAAACAATAATATTGTAATCATTACAACGATGACACCCACAGTTTTGCTGAAAGATGGGAGGGAGACTATTGTAAACCATTTTTTTTATCCCCATTTGTGTGGAGAAGTCTCTTCATGATTGTAGCTGCATTCTTTAAAGCCCTGAGCAGCTTTCTCACTTCACACTGTGAAGTAGAACACATATAAAAAAAAAAAAAAACGATTTTGATAAAACCACAGTTTATCACTATTATAACATACTTCTCATTTCCAAATTACACCTGTGATCATAGAACCTGCTTGATTCTTATTCTCCAGATCTCTGGATGAGTCTGTTTATTTCTCCTTGCAAAGTCACACCACAGAGTAGAACAAAAGGGAAAGGAAGAAAATGTAGCCTTTTACTACACACACTTGTAGTTACTGCACACTGATGGATGCTCATGAAGTAACTAACTGTTAATTGTTTAACACGAGCAGAGTCAGATCATACCAAGCATGTGAATAATGCAGGGACAATGCTCAGGGTGACGAGCATGAGTGCTAAATTCTTTCCCAATGTATCTAACTGGGAGAGAATTCACCTTTAACTTGTATACCAAAATAAAAAAAAACTTGAAGCTTTTCATCCAAAAAACAGGAGCCAACTGATACAAGAGATCAACCTTTTTTTTTTTTTTTTATTGGAGGTTTAATGACCACCGTGAGCAATTCAGTGGGCTATAAGCAGTCGCCTGTTTCTAATTTTGGGCCACTGATTTCAGGGAAGAGAGATATCCAGTGCCATAAGACAAACACGACATCCATGCCTCACCGGGATTTGAACCTGGACCCCTTTCGGACGAATGATCAGAAGCCATTGCTTAGACCACTGTGCCACCGGGGTGGCAGATCAACCTATACGTGAGTATACACTGAAGAGCAGTTGAATTAGAGACAGCTGGTGTTATGCAAATGTGGCGCTGTGGGCAGCCCTGTAAACGGAAATGACATGGCATATGCAGCGATCTGACAATATAAGGAGTGATGCGACAGGAATCAGTAAGAGTTGGACGCAGAATGGGTAAGACGAAGGATCTAAACGCATTTGATCGTGGGCAAATTGTCGGGGCCCTACGAATGGGTCACTCCATCTCGGAAGTTGTGCAGGCACTGGAATTTTCATGAGCCACTGTGTCACGGGTGCACCGTGAGTACATCGAATCTGGTAAAACCATTCCCTGCAAGGGCCAACTGCCGTGGACAACAGCGTGTGGATGAGCGGGGTCATCGTCGGCTAGCTCACATTGTAACAGCAGAAAGACGGGCCACAGTGCAAGAAATCACTCTGCAATTTAGCGCTGGTGCACAAAAACGTGTAAGCAGCCACACCATCTCCTCGCTATGGGGTACAGAAGCCATCATCCCACGAGGATACCGCTGCTGACCGCACATCACAGGGTGCAAAGATTAGCATGGGTGCGGAAACATCGCCACTGGACCCTAGACATGTGGAAAAATGTTGCCTGGACTGATGAGTCAAGATTCACGTTGGTACATGCGGATGGCAGGATACGAGTACGGCGCAAACCACATGAAGCGATGGATTCTTCTTGCCAGCAGGGTACTCTTCAAGCTGGTGGGGGCGGCATTCTCCTCTGGGGACTGTTTATGTGGACTGAAATGGGACCCCTGGTACGTGTGACATCGTCCCTCACAGGTCAATGTTACCGAGATATCCTGGAGAACCATTTGCTCCCGTTTGTGTGTCTTCAACATCCCACTGGGGACCTCATCCTGCAACAAGACAATGCAGCTCCCGAATTGTATCCGAATGGCTGGATGAACACTCCACCGACGTGACCTCGCTTCCTTGGCCAGCTAGGTCACCTGACCTCAGTCCCATCGAGCACATCTGGGATGCCATCGAGAGAGATGTTCGAGGCTCTGACCCTCCTCCATCAAATATTCGTGAACTGTGGGAGCTTGTTCAGTGGGTCGTGGATCCGTATGGCTTCCCAACGCTTCCGGTGTCTTGTCGAGTCCATGCCGAGACGAATCGCCGCCGTCATCAGGGCGAAAGGTGGTGCTACACGTTACTAGACAGGTATCTCTAATTCAATTGCTGTTCAGTGTATATGATATATTGTAAAGGAATTTACATGATGTTTTTACCTTTAAGTACAAATACGTATCTGTACGACAAGAACTTTCCAAAAGACACATCATTTTAAATCTTAAGCCCAAAGAGTTAGGTGTTGAAAGCCCTAAAAATGAAGAAGTACAACAGTCTGTTAACAAGCCTTCGGGGTTTTAGAAGAAGTATCAACCCTCAAGCATGTTTATTATGATATGCATAGTTTAAATACAGTATTTAATCTAAACTTAGACATCTTCTGTGCACGGAGTAAATCAAAAGTTTAGATGACATGTTCATGTTTGAAATGCATTTAAAAGCAAAACTTCAAATATAAGACCAAAAACCGGGAACTGTGGGTTTAGTTCAGAACAAAACCAAATTCTTCACCTTCCTGGAGAATTAACATGCAGTGTTGAGTACCCAAATATATTTCTTAAACATTCATATATTCTAAAGAAATGAAAAGTACTTTCTACAATTTCTGGAATACTTCTACTAGCACATGACTTGGATCCACTGACACATGGAAAACAGTAAATGCCGAGAACACAAATGCACAAAACAAAAACGTCCTCTATCAAGCACTACAAACACAGAACTTTGATATATTATTTTTTTAATTTCCTGCACACACACACACACACACACATGCATATGGTTGAGATCAAAGATGCACAAACATAGTTAGATTGACGTAATTCTTACAAAAACATAAAAAAAATTATACCCTATTACCACACAGCGGGGAGTAAATTGTTAAGTCACATAGTGATCAGTAATCATGAATTCCACAGTAACACTGTGCAACCACAGAAATGAGTATTGGAATAGCTATATACAGTAGAACCCGCTTATAATGAGGAACTCAGGACTGCCACAAACCCTCGTTAAATCGAAGTGGTTACTAAATCTGTTTCTGTGTGAGAATTTCCAACATGTAAAAATATACTTATGTGATAATATTAGTATTGCATATCCACAACAACTGGATATGCTTGAGAGATTTAATTAATTAACTACATTAGTACTATAGTTAATTAAATCTTTCAAGTATTTACAACTTGAAGGTCACATGAGACTGACTGCTGTTTAATTACATGCCACACATGAAGCAAAAGCAGCACTGATCCTCCCAATGCAATGTTCACTTGGAGGGTGAAAAGGGCAATGGACACAATTCCAGGAATTGTCATCTCCTGTGCATGTGTATATATATATATATACACATGTATGGGATGTAAGGTCAGGTGATGCGTAACATCACAGCCTCTCTTTGACAAATGTCAACCCCGCCTTCTCGTGGTGCATCCTGTTCCCACTAAAGGGGCTCTGGCGACCGCCAATAGCGGTATAACTATACCACCGGGATTAGAGGAAATGCTATCCCACACTCACCAACCCGCTTGGCCAGCATGGTGAGTTATGGCCAAACCTCTCCAAAATGACTCCACAACTTAAATCTTGGCCCTCAGTCTCTGGCAGCTGGAATGTACCTGGCCAAGGCAGCGGCCAGTGCGACATGAAGGCAGAGGGTGCTAAGAATCACCGGAGGACCGGACTAGGCTGCCATCTGATGCTGACCTTGGCTACGTATAATGAACGCTCCCTATCTTTTGATTCAAGGCTTCTTGAATTGGAAGAGGAACTACAAAGGATCAAGTGGGACATCATCGGGCTAAGTGAGGTAAGGAGAAAAGGAGAAGATCTCACTGAACTGAAAAATGGACATCTCTTCTACTATCGTGGGACAGATACTGGCAGAACTAGTGGTGTTGGATTTATAATAAACAAGAAACTGAAAGATAAAGTTGTAGAAGTTGAAAGTTCCCCTGACAGAGCTGCACGACTCGTTATCCAACTCTCGAGAAGATACCAGGCTCAGATTATTCAAACTTATGCACCCACCACAAGTCATCCTGAAGAAGAAATTGAAGAATTTTATAAGGAAATTCGTCATCTAAATAATAAAGGTAAGCAGCACTTGGAAGATAATTATGGGAGATTTCAATGCAAAAATAGGGCAACGGCAACAGAATGAAACTTCAGTAGGTAAATTCGGTCACGGCAACAGAAACCAGCGTGGAAATACTCTCGTTGAGTTTGCAGAGGCAGAAGGATTTTTCATCTTGAACTCCTTTTTCAAGAAAGAGCCGCACAGGAAATGGACATGGAGACAAATGGGACGACAAGTGAAATTAATTTTATTATGTGTAACAAAAAATTCGTCATAGAAGACTGCAGTGTGCTAAACAAGTTCAACACAGGTAGTGACCATAGATTGGCGAGATGTAAGATGCACCTCAACACTAAACTCGAACGTGGCAAGCTCATAAGACAAACAAAATGTATTGACATAACCAACCTTAAAAAACACCATAACACCTTCAAGTTGGAACTGAAGAACAGATTCTCTGCTTTAGAAGGCCTAACATCGGAAGAAGTGGATATTTCTGAAGTTAACAGAAAAGTAACCAAAGCTCTTATGGAAACAGCAACAAAATTAGCTGGGTCTAAGAACAAGTTGCATGTGAACAAATTATCAGGAAAAACCAAAATGTTGATGCAAAAAAGAAGAGAGATGAGGACAACTAAAGAAGATGTGACTTCCATAGTGGAATACATAGAGCTATGCAAGACAGTACGAAAAAGTATCACTGAAGACGTAAGGAAATTCAACTGTGAACTAGTGAACTAATGAGGAAAGCAATTGAAAACATCCAAAGCCTAAAGATAGCAAAGGGACATCTCAGTAAGGGAAGAAAACAGATTATGGCACTGAGAAAAGAAGATGGTTCTGTAACAAGAAATAGAGGCGAAATTTTGTCAAGAGTGAAAGATTTCTACTCCAAGTTATATGAAAGGGATGATGCATGTACTCCAGACATCATGGAAGGTACCAGTACCAGAGTTCTTCCAGTCCTCCCAGCAGAAGTTGCACATGCAATCAAGAACATGAAGCCAGGAGAAGATGGAATTACTGTAGACATAATACAAGAAGCAAGTGGAGAAATCGAAACAGTAATCTCCCAAATTTTCACTCAATGCCTTAATGAAGGGAAGATTCTTGAGGATTGGAACAATGCTATAATGATCCTGCTACATAAAAAAGGTGACATTGAGGATCTCAGGAACTACAGACCTATCAGCCTCCTATCAGTGGTTTATAAAATCTTCACTAAAGTTCTTTCACACCGTTTGAAGGTAACACTGGACATGGCTCAACCGAGAGAACAAACTGGATTCAGGAGTGGCTACAGCACAATAGATCATATCCACGTATTGAGAGAACTAATTGAAAGAGCGAGGGAATATGAACTTCCATTGTGCATGGCTTTTATCGATTATGAAAAAGCCTTTGATTCGGTGAAACCATCAGCAGTTACAATGGCTCTGAAATCTTGCAGTATTGAAGATGCATACATTAATATTATTAATAACATCTATGAAAATGCAAGTGCAAAGATTCGGCTGTTTGAAAATACAACACACATAAAAATTGGAAAGGGAGTGAGACAAGGTGACACCATATCTCCGAAGCTCTTTAACGCCACATTGGAAAATGTCTTTTAATCACTGAACTGGGAAAACAAAGGGATAAAGATTAATGGAGATTATCTAACCCACCTTTATTTTGCTGATGACATAGTCATTTTTGCAACTACCCCATCAGAGCTGCAGAGTATGATCCAGGAACTTGCTGACAAGAGTAAAGAAGTGGGATTAAAAATGAACTTTCAGAAGACAAAAGTGATGTTCAATGCTTTTACACGAAATGAAGATTTATCAATTGATGGAGAAAAGCTGGAGATGACAGACACGTACGTTTATCTTGGACAGCAGATATCAAGTGAGGGTCACATTGATGAAGAAATTAATCGGCGTACAAAACTTGCCTGGAGAGCTTTTGGAAGAAACAGCATAATTTTCAAGAGCAATATGCCATTATGTCTTAAAAGAAAAGTGTTTGATCAATGCATCCTTCCAGTGCTTACGTATGGTGCAGAGACGTGAACCTTAACTAAAAGAAACATACAAAGGCTGCAGACAACTCAAAGAAGCATGGAGAGGTGCATGCTTGGTGTAACCAGGAGAGATAAGAAGAGGAACTCGTGGATCCGAAAAATGACAAGAGTGGAAGACATCATGATCAGAGTTAAATCCCTGAAATGGCAATGGGCTGGACATACTGCCAGAAGAACAGACCATCGATGGACAGCCGAAATTTTAGATTGGATTCCAAGGGACAGGAAAAGACCCAGAAGAAGACCACATGGGAGATGGGTGGATGAAATTCGAAAGTATGTGGGAGTGACATGGAGGAGAGTGGCACAAGACAGACTGTTGTGGAGGAAACTTGGGGAGACCTTCGTCCAGCAGTGGATTGATAATGGTTGACAATGATGATGATGATGATATACATGTATATGGGATGCAAGGTCAGGTGATGCGCAACATATCACCTCTCCTTGACAAATGTCAATCCCGCCTTCTCGTGGTGCATCCTGTTCCCACTGATGGGGGTCTGACGACCACCAGTAGCGGTATAACTATACCATCAGGATTAGAGGAAATGCTATCCCACACTCGCCAACCCGCTTGGCCAGCGTGGTGAGTTATGGCCAAACCCCTCCAAAAAAAAAAAAACTCCACAACTTAAATCTTGGCCCTCAGTCTCCTGCAGCTGGAATGTACCTGGCCAAGGCAGCGGCCAGTGTGACATGAAGGCAGAGGATGCTAAGAATCACCGGAGGACTGGACTAGGCTGCTATTTGATGCTGACCTTGGCTACTTACAATGGACGCACCCTATCTTCTGATTCAAGGCTTCGAACGACTCGTTATCCAACTCTCGAGAAGATACCAGGCCCAGATTATTCAAGCTTATGCACCCACCAAAAGTCACCCTGAAGAAGAAATTGAAGAATTTTACAAGGAAATTCGTCATCTAAATAACAAAGGTAAATAGTACTTGAAGATCATTATGGATGAATTCATGCAAAAGTAGGGCAACAGAATGAATCTTCGGTTGGTAAATTCGGTTACGGGAACAGAAATCAACGTGGAAATACTCTCGTAGACTTTGCAGAAGCAGAAAGGATTTTCATCATGAACTCCTTTTTCAAGAAAAAGCCACACAGGAAATGGACATGGAGACATCCAAATGGGACGACAAGTGAAATTGATTTTATTATGTGTAACAAAAAATTCGTCATCAAAGACTGCAGTGTGCTAAACAAGTTCAACACAGGTAGTGACCATAGAATGGTGAGATGTAAGAAGCACCTCAACACTAAACTCGAACGTGGCAAGCTCATAAGACAAACAAAATTTATTGACATAACCAACCTTAAAAAACACCATAATACCTTCAAGTTGGAACTGAGGAACAGATTCTCTGCTTTAAAAGGCCTAACATCGGAAGAAGTGGATGTTTCTGAAGTTAACAGAGAACTCACCAAGGCTCTTATGGCACCAGCATTGAATTGCGCCGAGATCTGTGACAATGTTGCACACCGGGCAGAAGTTACGGAGCATGCCAGACACTTCTCTCTAGGATCGTCCAGGGCTTTTTTAAGAGCACACTGGTCTTGCACTTTTAATTTTTTCTGAGTTTGTGTAGTCAAGGTACCCCTTGGAATTGTTGACCATGTAAATCCAAATTTGAAGTATGCCTGCACATACTTTCAGAACTAAAATAGTTCTGAAAGTATGTGCAAGCATATTTGACTGGGGGTGGGGCAGGAGTAAGTGTTGCTAATTTAGAGGGTAGCCACTGAAAAACTGTTTCAGAATTCCCAGACTTTTACCTTGATATTTCCCTGCAAACTCTCCATTTTCCCTATGATACTAAATCACTTAATGGTACACAAATCCATTTTTACCTATGTTTTTGTAATTTCCATGATGGAAGGTGATTTGAGTCACTTATCTTGTATTTATCCTGTTAATGTTTATGCATCTGTAGTTGTTACACCTATGCACGTCATATTGTCAATCAACGGCGCTGTCACTTACTGCACCTTGTTGTTGGTGCCTTGTATGTGTGTGTGTGCATGTTTCTTGTTTTATCATGTAGCTGTTTTTGTAAGTTCTACTTTTTCTTTCTTTAAGTGACTGCTGTTTCTACTGTCATTCTACTTTACTGCCTGCATTCTTCATTGCAAATAAACTGAGTGCCCAGCTGGTTACTCACAGTTTCCAAACAAAAATCAAGGCAAAACATCAAATTCTTTTTACTACAATATCACAATATTTTCACAAAACATACTGGAGCAGTTTTACTTATAGGTAATTAGCATTAGCATCACATGCCCATTTAGGTTGGATGTGTGCTGTTATGGGGAAAAAACACAAAAAATTTTTATTATGTATCCTGAGCTTCAAAATTCACACATTTATTTTGAGCACACGAAAGCATTTTTTTTTCATTTAGCAGCTGTCTAATTACTTACGGTAAAGATCTTTACATACACTCCATTGTAAAAAAAAATCTGAATTTTCTGTGCAAATACTGAGAGTGATGAAAAAATTTTCGGTATTTTTTTTTATTGTTTTTAAATACACGACGAGGCTTATCTTCCTTAACTATATTTACACAATCTGCAAAAGCTCTAGCAGAAAATGGGGCACTTAGTACATCATCAACACATTCCCCATCGTAAATGGATATCAAAATTCAAATTGTATATTTAAATCTGTGCTCATAAACACATTGATGCACACAGCAATGAGAAAACAGAAAAACAGTAACTCATAGCAGAAAACTGAATTGTGTTTATGACTCCACACTATTCCAAACACATGACCAGTGGTGCTTTTTTAAGGGCACACACACACACCCTGAGAAGTTAAGCTTCTGCACTGAAACCACAAGGAAATAAAAACATCTGGAGAGCTTTATATTACAGAAGCTTTAATGGCCTGGAGGGTGTCCGCTGGTTAAACAGCACTTTTACAGCTGCACATATTACTTACAATGTTTTGTTTACTGAATGAAGCAACAAACCTTTTCCTCTTTACTCTTCATGAAAATATTGCACAAGAGAATTAATTTTAGCCACACACGTAAAACCTTAGGACAAACTTTGGTGAGCTTTATTACAAATATATACCCCCCCCTCCTAAAAAATATAACAGCAATTCATATCACAAAGTTGAATTGCACTGCTCAGCGAGATTGCAAGCAGTGCTCATTTTGTATAGCACACCCTGAGAGTACCGCTGTTACGTCTGAAACCACAGGGAAATAAAAACGTGACCTACAGCACCATCTGGGAAACGCTTGCATCACAGTTGCCTGAACACTGTCGCATGTGCAGAAGCAAAACAGCACACCTGAGAATCTTAGAGCAAATGCAATACACTTATTGAACAAACCTTGTCCTCTTAATGAAAACATTGTATGGGGAAATTAATTTTAACCACCATTTAATACCTTAGGACAAACTCTGGAGAGTTTTATTAGAAATAAATCCAAAAAAATAATATCGATAATGTAGGTTAAATTATGACTCTGTGTGGGTGTGCGTTGCACACCTCGCACACCCTGGATGTTCGCCCATGGTAATTAGTATATTCTGCACTAAACATCAGAAAGATCTTACTAGGACAGGTATGTGTAGTTCTTGAAGGATATCTCAATTTGAAGTGATTGGTAGCAGAAGAAAATGATCTGTCACTCAGTTATTGTGTTATTTTCAGTGTATTGTGTGCTTTCAGTGGCAGGGGTTGCTAAAATTAACTTGGATGCCCACTACCAATTTTGACATTCAGAGGTCTTCTTGAAAAAGTCTTCAAAGGCTGTGAGTGACAGATGACAAAAGCTGTAACACTGTGCTAGCTTCTGCCCAGTACCATTCATCAAAAACATTAAACTAGTGAACCATCAGAATAACCGTTTCATGCAATATTTTCCTTAACAAAATATGAGCGATGTGCTCTTGAAAAGGTCCCAAATGGCTGTGTATGAAAGTGTAATTATTCTTACTCTGATGCAGTGAAACCTGGGTACTATAGAAGAGACATAAGAGTCATTTGTGTGTGCTGGAGGGATGTACCATTTGGGGGAAGGAGGGGCAAGACACATCCTGATCATGTGAGGAATGAAGATGTACTGCAGATACGTAACTGCGAAGCAAAATGTTGCTAGCAAGGTTGAGACAAATATTCTGAGGTGGCCTGGTCACTTTGAAAGAATGGTTGGTGAGATGCTTACTGAGAGAATGTATTCAGCCCAAGTGGTCAGAAAGAAAGGTAGAGTTAAGCCAAGGAAATCATGGGATGATCAGATTCATACGAGCAAAACATGTTTAAAACTCTGCATGAGAAAAACATTTTTAAACATTAACATTTTAAAAACATTTGGTGCACACACAGCTCCACAAATCAGTGATTACAGAAATATGATTTTGTATTATTTTCAGGGCAAAAGGGAAAGGAGAAACAGTTTTAAAATCATCTGACAATCATGAGAGGTTTTCAAAACTTTCAAAAAACTGAAATTTGTCCCCAGGATGGAAGAAAGGCAAAAAGAGGAATTTGATTAGAAAAAAAGAAAAAAAGAAGAATATATAAGCAGGGGGAGAAACAATATAAGGGTGCAAATTTCGAAAATGACAATCCGTTTTTTGGTGTAAATATGACAAGGATGGTAAGTCAAATAATATCCGAAAACTTGAAAATTGCGTCGTCTTGGAGAGAGAATCGAACCTGCGTCTCCCAGATAGCGCCTGGGTATGCTGTAATGCGTACGCTGTCTCCCACTATCTGGGAGATGTGAGTTTGATTCCCGCTCCAGGACAGCGAAATTTTAAAGTTTTCGGATATTATCTGACTTACCATCCTTGTCATATTTACACCAAGAAAATGAATTGTTATAATCAAAATTTGTATTGTCTGGTGTAATCTCGTATTCCATTCATAATATAAGGGTGTTTCGGTAGCTACTTATACCTTTGTCAGTCATGGAATGAATGAATGAAAACATGGTGAATTAAATGTTGATGGATTTTTAAATGTATTTCCAAATAATGGGAATTTAATGAGGTGAGACTATAACAGGTATTAAGGGAAAGGAAAATTTCTGAACTTTCCCAATACCTGAGAGGATTCCTATTAATAAATGGAGCAATATATTTTATGTTTTGTCAATCAGGATCAGCAGAAATATTGCTGGTAACATTAAGAATGAAAGGGAAGTAGACAGGTTACCTCTCTTAACATCAATCATATGTTCAACCAGGCAGTGACTGAAACTACAGTGACAGGGTTCCCACTCAAAAGTAATAAAAAAATTCCCTGGCTTTTCCAGGTTGTTTTTAAAGTTTTCCAGAGTAGCATGTTGAAAAAATTGTAACATTTCATTCCATTCCATTAATTTTTCTCACCAAAGCCCACATTTGTAAATTCTTTACGTAATTTGTCTTTATAAAATTACCTGCTTTTCATTAATAACAACTAACTGTGCACATTATTTTCTTTACCAAAGTACGTGAACTTTTGTGAATACTACCCACACGGAATTTGTAAATACATTCCCATAGAAACAGGTCATATGTAAGAAAAAATCTGTCAGTTGAATAGTTTCAGTTTTTCTATAACACAATGAAGCTAAGCTTAATGATGGAATGGCTCTGTTCAAAGAAACATGTTTCAAGAGAACCAACAGACAAAGGACTTTGATCCATCATTTGGTTGGCTCTCTTGTGAAGTGTTTCTTCAAGCAGGAGCCATTGTGCCTAATTGTTCCATGTTATAACAACTGCCTGCAGAAATTGAACAAAAGCTTAATAACTGGAAATTTTTAAAATTCAATTTTGCATCTTTTTTTAAAGAATAAAGGAAATACTTAATATAACTGAAAGTACGATTTACCAGATTCTAGGCAGGCAGTAATTGCAAGCAAAAGTTTGAAATCTTGAAAAAATAAGTTTTTTTGGCAAAATAAAGTATCCATTGATTTTTACAAAAAGGGGAGGGGGCTGATTTTCCAAGTTTTCCCTGACTTTTACAAAAAAGGGTAATTTTCCCTGAGTTTTCCCTGATTTTTGGAACCATTTTCAAACTCTGAGTGAGTACTTCTCATGCAGTTGTAATGGCTGGAAGTGGGTGGTTGGAAGTTACAGAAGATCACTTATCTACTTCTGGAACTTTCAATCAACCACCAATTTGTTGGTTCAATTCCTTTCAACATATCTCTTTCTTACAAGCTTTGCTCAATCTTCAAATCTTTCGGCTACAACAATGCAATGAAGCTTCCTCTACAAATCATCAATTTTACTTACAAACAGAGATCCAAACAAACCCCTAAACTCACCTGGTGATTAATACAGACATTTAACGTGGACCAGGAACATCAAACAAAGATCCTCGCTCTTTCCACGTTTATAAGTGAGTCACAGAAAAATTCTCATTGGTAGCCACCGGAGTCGAACCCAGGGTCTTCCAGTTATGCACCGGATATGCTTCCGCTACACCAAAAATGAATGGAATTTCGAGGCTGCTGTGGTGTAGCGGAAGCATATCCGGTGCATAACTGGAAGACCCTGGGTTCGACTCCCGGTGGCGGCCAATGAGAATTTTTCCGTGGCTCACTTATAAACGTGGAAAGAGCAAGAATCTTCATTTGATATATTTACCTGGTGTTTATTTCATTCCAATCAACATCACAGCACGAATTACTCACTACATCAAAAGCACTTACTGTAGTATATGTGTCTGGTTGAACATATGACTGATGTTAAGGGAAGTAGCCCCATGTACTTCTCTTTTGTCATTAACCATCAGCAATACTTCTGCTGTTCCTGGCCAGAAAAACACAAAACACATTGCTCCATTTAATAATAGGAAATCTCTCAGGTATCAGGAAAGTATAGAAAGTTTTCTTCCCCCTAATACTTTTAAATACAGATTCACCTAATAAAATTCCTATTATTTTGAAACCCAATTTAAAATTTAGCAGTATTTTATCCACTATGTGTTAACACCTTGTCGTATTTACCTCACTCTATGATGAACGGTAAAAGCAGCCAGCAAAATGTCATCCCTGTTTTACAATTTTATCTCCTTTTTACCTAACTTTAGTATCGATTCTTTAACAATACTTTTAATATATTTGTCAACTGCACAAAGTCACTAGTTAATCACAGTAGCTGGTGTTTTAATTTAAGTAAAGGCTTTAACTGACAGCAGTACTCACTGGGCTTTTACTTAGCATATATGCTCCAGCCAAAGCAGCTGCACCACCTGCAACAGCACCTCCTATAGGAATTGGACTGCTCCTTGATCCAGGATATTGCTGAAAGTAAAAAATGACTATGAATTAGTAGTGATTCTGGAAAATTCTGTTACTACAAAACATGAAACTAAGCTAATGACATAATATACTAGAATCGCCTGTAACCAGCTGAAGGTGACAAGATACCTGCTTCATGTGGATGAATAGTTTGTAGTTGCAAAGTGAGCAGCACTTGCACCTCACAGATTATTAAAAACACACTATAGATATTAAAATGGCAATTTGTTTAAAATAAAGATTTTGATTACTTAAGAAATTATTAAAATTTAAAACGAATTTTTTATGCCAATCCCATCTCTTCAGATTGTTTGGAAGAAAGGATTTGTCCAAAAATTCGGACTTTTTGTAAAAGATTCCCACCATATCAAATATTTGTTATTGAATTACAATATTACAGACAACCATGCATCCATTAATTAAAATTAAAAAGCTTAAATACAAGAGAGATACATATAATTGCAAAAGTGCCACAGTAATTAAAATCCATGTATCAAATATTCATTAAATTAGAATATTACAGATATTTTAGTTGTGAAATTTGACTCATTACTTGCAATATTTAATTTATTATTTGCATTTTTTTCTTATAAATCTCAAGGTATAAATGGAAGTAGATTTAAGAAGGATCAAAGCAAAAGGATTAATACTCTTAATTGTTTTCTTAATTTTCTTTTATTAATTAATGATTAAATGACTAGTTAACTGCTTACTCATAACTATATGCCCTACTCTGCAAGCATGCCCTAAAGGTACAATAAAAGCCAGACCTACTTATCATCGAACAGAATTTTTATTAGCTACTTTTTCGGCAGTTAAATACACATTTCATGTAGCATTATCAAATTTAATTATTTAATATAAGAGCTATTCAAAATGATCCATCTGATTTCAAAAGAGCATTCATGCCTATCAACTGTGTATGACCTTGGCATACACCAAATGAAAGAAGAAATCTCCAAGATCTAGTAGGTCACCGCACGAGGGCTCCACTGTTGCAGTGGCTTCACACAGACAGCCTGACAGAAAATGGTGACCATACAACAGAAGGCTTTTTGTGAGCTGCAGTGTTTGAGGCATAAATTGGTAGTCACAGTGCAGCGTGAGTTTTGCAAATGTTATGGAAATGATCCACCAGGTGCTCAGAGTAACCATTAGTGGTATTGGCAGTTCGAGGAAACAGGAACAACAGCACATGTCTGAGGATAATGTGGAAAGAATCCAAGAGAGTTTCTTACAGCATGAGAAAGTTGATCAAATGTGCCAGTTAAGAACTGGGAATTCCTCAGACAACAGCTTGGCATGTTTTGAGATGACATTTGGTTATGAAGCCATACAGGTTGGAACTATTGCAGGCTCTAAGGCCAGGGGACAAGTTAAAGTGACAGAGCTTTTGCCAACTCATGCATGATGCTATGGAAGACGACAATTTTGCTCCCCACTTGGTGATCAGTTGTGAAGCAACTTTTACTTTGGGTGGCAAGGTAAATCGTCACAACATTCATAATACGCACGTATTTCTTGATGTATCGAGATTTAAAAAAACATGTTTTCCATACGTTATTTTTTCAGGTAGAACCATTTAATGATAGTTTTAACTGCGGTAACTTTTTACATGTTATATTTTCTTTGAGTGAAAAGCAATTTCTCAGTTGGAAGTTATTAATATTCGCTGCAAATATATATCACGGTAATCGAATGTGATTCAAGGAAAAATCTTTCACATACCTCTCGGTTTTAGGTGGTCAATGTTCAAATCTGATGAGAACAACAGTGAAAAGATTTGAACATCGACCACCTACAACGGAGAAGTATGTGAAAGATTTTTCCTTGAATCACATTCGATTACCGTAATATATATTCGCAGTGAATATTAATAACTTCCAACTGAGAAATTGCTTTTCACTCAAAGAAAATATAACATGTGAAAAGTTACAGCAGTTAAAACCACCATTAAATGGTTCTACCTGTAAAAATAACACAACATTCATGTATGGGCATGGAAAACCCACATGCAACAATACAGCACGAGCGCGACGCACTGAAAATTAATGTCTTCTGTACCATTGCCTGAGCAAAGGTTCATGGCCCTTTATTTTTCATGGGAAACACAGTGACTGGTAACTCCTATCTGGACATGCTGCAGAACTGGCTGTTTCTACAATAGAATGAAGATTTACATTTTCCAGCAAGATGGGGCACCACCTAATTGGCATTGCACTATTTGCTGTTTCTTCAGTGAAGTGCTCCCTTGCCGTTGGATTGGTTGCAGTGTATCCCATGACCTAGTGCTGTACAGCTGGATGCCTAGGTCATTAGATCTTATACTCTTTTACTTTTTTTGGGGGTATGTTAAAGATATTGCGTACATGCCACCATTGCCTACAACAAAAAAGTATCTTTAACACAGTATGCTAAAGATACTGTGTACATGCCACGATTGGATGAGCTTAAAAAACGCATTGTTACTGCGGTAGTCAGTGACAATGGACATGCTAGAGTGAGTGTGGGAGGAAATAGAGTATCATCTCAATGTTGCTCTTGTAACTAAGGGAAGTCACATATGGCACTTATAAGGTGAGAGACAAAACTTGGACAGGTTTTCTTTTGGCCAATGTATTGTTGCTCACTGTGTATTTGTAAACTTTGAAAATATAGTCATTTGAAATCAGATGAATCATTTCGAATAACCCTGTATTACAAGATATTCCTAACAACTGTGGCAGCATAACATTTTGATAATTTTTTCTGCATGCTATACTGGAACATAAATGAGCTGCTTAAATGGGGATGGTTGTGAATTGATCTCAAACCATATACCAGTATTTCCCCTAAGAATGACACATGTCAGACTTTTGGTAACAAGGCTTTTGACTAATTTCAATAACTTGCCTTTCACTTCATAACTTTTTAATACACTGAAAAACTTGTTTCTAGGCACTCCGAAGAAAACCTTTCAGAACAAAAGATATACTAAGCAGAATATACATTTACACCACCTAACAAAAATACTGTGCAAACAAAAAGGGGGGGTGCGAATTATGCAGAATAAAAACATATACCAAATATAATTGAAAACACATCAATCTAATGAAAATATATATTTATATCAACTAGTGCAAAAACTCTGTACTTGGAGGCCAGAAATACATAGAATTCCAACTCATTTTCCAAAGCAGTAATAAATGATAAACATTTACAGAACTCTGAAAATTCAGCACCACAAAATGCAGAAAATACACTGCCATAATGTGAAAAAAGAACACCCAGAAGGGATGCTGGTAGGAATGTCTTAATATAATATGTTAATTGTTAAGGGCAGCAGAAACTGTGACCCCAGTTGGAATACCATTGGATATAATGACGTCACTGTGATTGACAACATGCAAATGTACACATTAAAGGACCAGGGCATGCAGAACGAAGGCATTCATCTGGTGTCATGTTGTTCAGTGCTTATTGAAGAAGTTACCATGCCTGGACGACACTGGCATGCAACATTTGTTTAGTTATCGGAATTTGAACTAAGCCGCATAGTGGGTCTGTGGGAAGAAGGTTGGTCTTTCCATCAAATTGTGGACTGAGTGGGATGAGAGATATTGGTCGTGGTAAGATAGTGGCGTTGGTGGTCAGAGAAGCATTCGCATACATGGTTCCGGGCAACACAGGGTTATGGATGCATGAGAGGATTGACATATCAGGATGGTGGAGTTGGCAGAGGGGATGGCTACGGCATCACAAATTTGATCCTCTGTCATACCAAAGATGTTTACCAAAATGTTACGGAACCGTTTGTTGGAAGCAGGACTATGGGCACACGTGCCGCTGGCATGGTTACCACTGACCCTTGGTCACTGTCGAACATGTTTGTGGTGGTGTCAAGAACGAGTTCATTGGAGGGAAGAATTGCGGTCTGTGGTCTTCAGTGATGAAAGCAGATTCTGCTCGGGAGCATCTTACGGTCATGTACGCGTCTGAAGGCAAGAAGGTGAGCGGCTTCTGCCATCGTGCATATGACGACACACAGGCCCCATGCCGGGCATCATGGTGTGGGGAGCGATTAGCTATCATTTTCGTATGAATCTGGTGTTTGTACGGGATACACTGAATAGCAGTATATATATCAGCGACATTGTGCAGCCGGTCGTCCTGCCATTTTTTAGTGCAATCCTCGATGCGATGTTCCAGCAGGATAACGCCCGCTCACACTCCGCCTAGGCAACTCAACATGCTCTTCAGGCTGTGCATCAACTCCCTTGGCCATCACACTCTCCGGACTCTTCTCCAATCGAGCATGTCTGGGACTGGATCGGACAAAGATTCTTCCATGGAACCCGGCAGGCAGCGACCATCTCTGAATTACACATCCAAGTTGAAAGTGCATGGAATGATATCCCCCAGCGTGATATCCAGCATTTGTACGATCGACTGCTTGACAGATTGGAAGCTTGTATTGCTGCTGGAGGAGGTGAAACACCTTATTAAAATGTGCCTTCTGTACACTGCAATGAGCATTAAAAGGTAAAATAAACATTGAATCATTTCACACATGTGATCACTTTCCCTTCTTAACACAAGTTGTTGCTATGCCATAAACCTCAGTGATGCAGCTGAAATTTTTAATGATGATGTTCTTTCACTTTCTGGCAGTGTATTTGAAAAGATTTGTCGTGCTTGAAAGATTTAACTCATTATAATACGAAATGGAAGATATCATATACACAAATGAACATAAGAGTCAACAACATTACGTGCATCATATCCTGATATGCAAGAATTGTAAACATGAGAGAGAGAGGGAGGAGGGGGGGGCGTTCTCTTTAAAATGATAAATGCCACGAGAGGAAAATTTTCCATATGATTAAAACTTTGCTCTAATTACCTATGTTTCCCATTCAAAGGAAATTAACAAAAATAAATCTCTTTTACACACAAGAATATATGCATATCACTACTGAAGCCGCTAAGCTGGTTCACCAGAGTAAGGCAAAAGATAGGAAGGAGAAGGTGGAAAGGCATGAATTGGCTTTCTGGAAAGATATAAAGACTTTCTGGAAGTACATGAGAATCAAGAAAAATAGAGGAAACAAAGTTGTAAGCTGTGTAAATAATAGGATCGGGGAAATGACATGGGAGCCCAATGAGTTAAGTGAAAGATGGGGTGAATACTTCTGTGAGTTATTAGATCAGGAAAGCAAAGGTGATTCAGAAGCAGATGATGTCACAGTGAAGGATGGAAGCACAGGAGGGATCTCAAGAGAAGAGGTGTGTAAAGCTCTAAAATCTCTTCAGAATGGTAAGACTCCAGGAGTTGATGGCATATCTGCCAAGATGTTGAAATAAGGTGGTGACCCTGTAATTGACTGGTTAACTGAAATTTGCCAGTTGTGCTGGGAGCTGGGATTGGTCCCTTGGGATTGCAAGGATGCTATCATTGTTCCCTTGTATAAGGGAAAAAGTGATCAGACTGACTGCAAGAGCTTTCTGAGTGTGCCAGGGAAAGTGTTTGGTAAGGTCATCATTGAAAAAATATGGGGTCTTACATCAGAGATAGTGTGGGATGTTCAGAGTGGTTTTATGCCTGGTAAAGGCTGCACTAACCAGATTTTTGCATTACGCACGATGATTGAAAAGTATCTGGCTGTTGGTAAGAAAGTTTTTGCTGCCTTCATAGATTTAGAGAAAGCTTATGACCGAGTAAATAGGACAATTTTGTGGAAGGTATTGCTTGAATATGGTGTTACTGGGAATCTACTTAACAGTGTAAAAGCCAAGTATGCTGGTAGTAGAGCTTGTGTACGAGTAAATGGTGTTTTATCAAAATAGTTTTCAATTATAGTAGGAGTCAGACAGGGTTGTGTAATGTCACTATGGCTGTTTATATTTATGGATGCGTGCATGTGTGATGCCAAAATAGATAATACTGGTTTATATCTTGGTGATATCTGTGTGTGCAGATTGCTGTATGCTGATGACACTGTCCTGTTGGCAGAGAGCAAAAGTGAGTTGCAGAGCATGTTGTCTCGGATGTACAAAGTTTGCGTGAATTTCAAACTGAGTATAAATAAGAGAAAAACCAAAGTTATGGTTTTTGAGAGAGGAACAGGTAGCACTGAATGTAATATATGTCTAAATGGCACAATTATTGACCAGGTGAATGGGTTTGTGTATTTAGGAAGCATGTTTGACAGAGAGAACAAATTGGATTCTGAAATTAGTAGGTGAGTGAATTCTCCATTGAAAGTCATAGCTGCTTTGGGAGGGTTTCACAGGAATGGTGGATTCTGAAGAGAGTCCCACATGGCTCTTATGAAAGTGTAATTGTTCCTACTCTAATGTATAGCAGTGAAACCTGGGTACTACAGAAGAAAGGTAGAAGATACTTGTGTGCTGGAGAAATGCAGTACTTATGGGGGAGGAGGGACAAAACATGTTCTGATTATGTGAGGAATGAAGACAGATGTGTTGCAGTTGTGTAATGCGAAGCAAAATGTTGTTAGCAAGGTGGAGACTACTATGCTTCGGTGGTTTGGCCATGTTGAAAGAATGAGTGATGAGATGCTTACTAAAAAAATCTTTTTAGCCCAAGTGGTAGGAAGGAAAGGTAGAGGAAGGCCAAGGAAGCCATGGGAGGATCAGATTAAGGAGTGTCTGCATGAGAAAAAGATTATGAGTATGAAGTATAGAAGATCTTGTGTATGGCGTGTGATGGATGTCAGTGAAGCCCGAGTTGTATGTCAAGATTGCTGTAAATGGTGAAGTTTGCTACAGCAACAATAAGTAAAAATTATCTGGTAGTTTGTATTTCTTTGTGGAGCTAACCTCCAAATCCCAGAGAACAGCTTAGTGATATGTATGTATGTATGTATGTACTACTAGATTACATAGACATCACTCTACTAGATTTTACTTACTATTGATGCATCAAATGCCTCCATTTGCAGCAACCTTGTATCACCACTTTGGCTTCACTGATATCCATCACATGCCTCACACAAGGCCTTTTGTGATTCACACTCATTACCTTTACCTATTGTAGGCATTTTTGAATTTACTCCCTTCAAAATGATTTTTTCAACTTTCCTCTACCTACCTTTCTTACCACTTGGACTGAATGAATTCTTAAAATCATCCTTTCATGACCAAGCTATGCAATAATGACATGTAGGTCATCTGAAACTTACTGCTACTTTCTCATAACTGAACCTGGAAGTATCCTCAGTAAATAAAAGTCTTTTAGATAGTGAAGAGAAAATAACATAAAATATGAGTTGTTGTTTTTTTATTGGGAAAATTCAATAGTCACCCAACATTTTACTCAGGCATTTTGAGGTTAACAAAAAGAGAATTTCCCTCTAAATCCTACATAAATTTTATTTTGTCATTTAGTTACCAAGGTATTGTTTATTTAAGTTATGCATCAGATTCTCAGAAGTAAAGTATGAACTTTTGGAACTATTACTCCAGAGAGAGTTTGTGTTAAAGACGAAAAGAAATAAATACTCTTACCCCGTGTTTTCCACCACCACCACCAAGAAGTGCTGCTGCACCATCAGCAATTAGAGATGCTGGTCCATGTCCATGTTTCCCGTGCTTACCATGCTTACTAGCTAAGAGGCCTGATCCAGCAAGGGCTGCTGCTCCTGCTGCTAATGGACCCATAAGAGAGCTAACACCACTTTTGTCTTTTTCTGTACCCTGAAAATTAACATTATTAAATAAAATTAGTGAAAAACAAACAATAGGAATGTCAACTTTATGTTCACATTGGCTCACTTTTAGTACATATTTAATGGAAACAGAATGGTACAAAGATTTGGGCTCAACCTCACAAAAGTCCAACACCTGCAAGAAGACATCAAAGAACCAGTCATCTAACTTTTTTTCATCATACCCTTCCTTTTGAGATACCCATATGCCTCCTCATTTTTTCATATGACCACCTTTTAACATGATTTTAATTCATAAAGTAATTTAAAATGTAAAACAAACTAGAATTTAGTAAAATATTTAATATTAAAAATAAGCACACAGTTTTTTTAATTGCAAAAAATTAATAAAAAACAATTTACTTTATGCAATAGCAAGTTTGAAGGATGATGTATTTCTTCACAGACTGGAAAATTCAACACTTGAAAAATGAAAGTGTGCAATGCAAGTCTATTTTTGCATCCAGTAGACTCCTTTGTTTTGTTAAAATTGCAATTAAACTTGAAAAGCTTTTTTCACAGAAGCACATTGACAAAAATGGTTCAATAATACATAGGACTTCTCAAACGTTTGGATAAAATGGGAGACATATGTTATCTAAAATTCCTCCAAGCTGGAATTTTTGAAATTATATTTTGCACTTCAATGATATTTCATTTCAAGTGCTTATTCCTGCAGCACTTCTGGTAATGAATCAATATCAATGCTGAATGCATTGGGTATTAATTTATAAACAGAATTTCCACAAAGGCTGCCTGGAAAATAGTGACCGACTTTGTCAGCAAGGTAGCCCACACAAAATAGTTTCTCGTTTGCATCCTCTTGATGTTCTTTGGAAGCTTTCTATTTTAGCAAGGGATGAAAATGTTGGAAAAGACAAGCCATTAGGCATCTTCATACCTGCCATTCAATATTAGCAAAATCTCAGAAAAGTAGTTTAAAAAATCTGGGAGATAATTGCTGAAATCAAGAAAACATGGTATAATAACAAGGGATTTCAATGCTAGAGTAGATGCAGATTGCTGAAATCAAGAAAACAGTTATAATAGCAGGGGATTTCAATGCTAGAGTAGATGTGCAGAATGCAATTTCTGGCAATATTCTGGGTAAGTTCAATGATCCTTGTGTGAATGATAATGGTGAAAGATTAATTGAACTCTGCATTGAGAATGGTTTGTGGGTATCGAATACATTTTTCAACCACAAGTATATTCACACATATATTTGGGAAACTCATACTCTTGGTCAAAAAGTGTGATAGATTTTGTTGTCTACGATCGACATCTGAAACACTTAGTTGTTGATACTCGTGAAAAAGAAGGAAGCCTACGAGAGGTGCGGATGTTGGCTCTGATCATTACTTGGTAGTGTCACGAGTGAAACTGAATTTTGGTTGCAGGAAAAGGAATAGGAAAAGGCTTAGGATGGAAAGAATAAAGGTTGAAAGGCTCTCTGAAGACCATCAGCATTACTCTAACTTACTCAGAGAACGACTGAAGCAGCTGAAGTCTAGTGAGAGGGATGCAGAAAAGAAGTGGGAATGTTTTAAGAATTGTGTTGTCACTGCTGCTGAAGAGGTTTGTGGCACCACAACAGTGGATAACAATGGGGGTGATACTTGGTGGAATAGTGAAATCGAAGAGGCAGTAACGAGAAAGAAGGAAGCTTATTTGGAGATGTTGCAAGGTAGAGTTTTTGTGGATGAATATCGTTGTAAAAAGCATGAAGCTGCTAAGCTGGTTTGTCAGAGTAAGGCAAAAGATAGGAAGGAAAAGGTGGAAAGACATGAATTGGCTTTTTGGAAAGATAAAAGGACTTTCTGGAAGTACACAAGACTCAGGAAAAATAGGGGAAACAATGTTGTAAGTTGTGTGAAGAACAGGATCGGGGAAATTAAATGAGAGCCAATAAGTTAAGTGAAAGATGGGGTGAATACTTCTGTGAGTTATTAGATCAAGTAAGCAAACATGATTCTGAGGCAGAAGCAGATGATGTCACAGTGAAGGATGGAAACACAGTAGGGATCTCAAGAGAAGAGGTATGTAAAGCTCTAAAATCTCTTCAGAATGGTAAGGCTCCAGGAGTTGATGGCAAAACTGCTGAGATGTTGAAACATTGTGGTAACTCTGTAATTGATTGGTTAACTGAAATTTGTAGTTGTGCTGGGAGTTAGGAATGGTCCCTTGGGATTGGAAGGATGCTATCATTGTTCCCTTGTATAAGAAAAAAGGTAATCAGACTGACTGCAAGAACTATCGTGGTATTAGCCTACTGAGTGTGCCAGGGAAAGTGTTTGGTAAAGTCCTTATTGAAAAAGTATGGGGTCTTATATCAGAGAAAGTGTGGGATGTTCCGAGTGGTTTTGTGCCTGGTAAAGGCTGCACTAACCAAATTTTTGCATTATGCATGATGATTGAAAAGTACCTGACTGTTGGTAAGAAAGTTTTTGCTGACTTCATAGATTTACAGAAAGCTTACGACCGAGTAAATAGGACAATTTTGTGGAAGGTATTGGATGAATATGGTGTTACTGGGAATCTACTTAACAGTGTAAAAGTCATGTATGCTGGCAGCAGAGCTTGTGTACAAGTGAATAGTGTTTTATCAAAATGGTTTTCTATTGGTGTAGGAGTCAGACAAGGTTGTGTAATGTCACTATGGCTGAATAATAAATTTATGGATGTGTGCATGTGTGATGCCAAAATAGATAATACTGGTTTATATCTTGGTGATATCCGTGTGTGCAGATTGCTGATGACACTGTCCTGTTGGCAGAGAGCAAAAGTGAATTGCAGAGTATGTTGTCCCAGATGTATGAAGTTTGCATGAAATTCAAACTGAGTATAAATAAGGGAAAAACCAAAGTTATGGTTTTTTGAGAGAAACTAGTAGTACTGAATTTAATATATGTCTAAATGGCACAGTGATTGACCAGGTGAGTGAGTTTGTGTATTTAGGAAGCATGTTTAACAGAGAGAACAACAAATTGGATGGTGAAATTAGTAGGCGAGTAAATTCTTCATTGAAAGTCATGGCTGCTTTTGGGTTTTTTTTCACAGGAATGATGGGTTCTCAAGGGAGTCCCAAATGGCTGTGTATGAAAGTGTAATTCTTCCTACTCTGATGTACAGCAGTGAAACCTGGGTACTACAGAAGAAACATAGAAATCGTTTGTGTGCTGGAGAAAAGTGTTACTTACGTTTGTGGCAAGACACGAAGATGTGTTGCAGTTGTGCAATGTGAAGCAAAATGTTGTTAGAAAGGTGGAAACTAATAACATGCTCCGGTGGTTTGGCCATGTTGAAAGAATGAGTGCTGAGATGCTTCCTAAGAAATTTTTTTTAGCCCAAGTGGCACGAAGGAAAGGCAGAGAACAGCCAAGGAAGTCATGGGAAGATAAGATTCAGGAGTGTCTGCATAAGAAAAAGATTATGGGTATGAAGTATAGAAGATCTTGTGTGTGCTGTGTGATGGATGTCAGTGAAGCCCAAGTTGTATGTCCAGATCGCTGTATACGGATAAGTTTGATACGGCAACAGCAAGTGAAAATTATCTGGTAGTTTGTATTTCTTTGTGGAGCTAACCTCCAAATCTCAGAGAACAGCTTAGTTATATGTATGCATGTAGTTAAGAAAAGTAAGTGCTTTTTGTTCTTTTTGGCAAAAAAGCAAGGACTTTTAGCACCCCTTAAAGAAATCAGCACCTCTTAAGGACTATATAAACCCTCAAACAAAATAAAAATAAAAATGATGCAGGAAAGCTACACAGCCTGAACATTTATATGGATCAGAAATTTGGGCAACAAAGAAAAGAGGTGAATGACTGGAAAAAAACAGAAATGAAGATGGTTAGATATACAAAAGGATATCAAGGAAAGAACACAGAAGAAATCAGTATAAGGTAAGAACTAGGAATTAATAGAACTCCAACATTATTAACATTCTCTATTTCCAATAACACTTTTGTGCATATGTTTTCATATTTTCTGCAATTCTTTCAGTATATGTTATGGCTCTGCAGTACTATCCTTCATTCTTTCATCATTTTTGAACTGATGTTTGCACTGCATTGTTTTAGTTCTTAAAGAGTTCATTAATGGCATATTTTAACAATCATTTTTAGTTTAATTTCTTTCATATTGTTTTCTGAACTGAAGAGTATGTAAAGGTCATTTTTATGAAAGTCCAGAATGTTGACAAATACATTTGTTTTGGAGGTTGTGAACTTATGCCACAATAGTTGACATATACATAGTTCTTGTGCATGTTTGAAAATCTATGGCTGGCGTGTGCATGCGTGTGTGTGTGTGTGTGTGTGTGTGTGTGTGTGTGTGTGTGTGTGTGTGTGTGTGTGTGTGTGTGTGTGTGTGTGTGTGTGTGTGTGTTTGCCAATTCTTGGGTTGCAAGAGATCAAGGTATGGTAAATTGCTGTTTTTTGTAGCTATAAAGAAACCAAATAAATGCCTTTGTTTAAAAAAGGAAAACAGATGTGTTCCCTTTTAGATAACAACACCACATTCATGTTACTACCATTTCATTAATCTCAATTATTTGTCATGTGTTTATCGAGGACTGTGTTAAGTGTTTGCCAGTTCAGAAAAAAAAAAAAAAATGAAAAAAAAAAAAAAATTGGGGAACCATACATAAAATGGCTAAATTTTAACAAATCCCTTTTGTATTTATGCCATTGAAGATATGCAACAGAAGACAAAAAGAAGTTTAATTCTCAAATCTTACCACATCCTGCAATACAAAAACAATAAGCTGGTGCAAAAGCATTAGTAGTCACTAAATGCTGAAAACCATGTCACTGCTGACTACTGTCGCCAGCTGTAAAACCAATCATGCCAGAAAAGCAAATGCAATTTGTGCACCTCCCACTCCAAAATTGGCTAGTGCCTTTTGACTGAAAGCTGCACTTTTCACACTTCTCAGCCTTACCTCACTAACGTAATCACATTATCTCTTTGCACATGCTGTTGTGAATGAGTTTGTGTATTTAGGAAGCATGTTTGACAGAGAGAACAAATTGAATGGTGAAATTAGTAGAAGAGTGAATTCTTCATTGAAAGTCATAGCTGCCTTGGGAGGTTTTCACAGGAATGATGGGTTGTCAAGGGAGTCCCGCATGACTGTGCATGAAAGTGTAACTGTTCCTACTCTGATGTTTGTGGCAAGACATTTTCTGGTCGTGTGAGGAATGAAGGTGTGTTGGAGTTGTGTAATGTGAAGCAAAATGTTGTTAACAAGGTGGAGACTAATATGCTTTGGTGATTTGGGCATGTTGAAAGAATGAGTGATGAGATGCTCACTAAGAAATTTTTCAGCCCAAGTGGCAGGAAGGAAAAGCAGAGGAAGGCCAAGGAAGTCATGGAAGGATCAGATTCAGGAGTGTCTGCATGAGAAAAAGATCATGAGTATGAAGTATAGAAGATCTTATGTGCGACATATGATGGATGTCAGTGAAGCTTTAATTGTGTGCCAAGATCGCTGTAAGTGGAAGAGTTTGATATGGCAACAGTAAGTAAATAATTAGATAAAAATTATCTGATAGTTTGTCTTTTCTTTGTGGAGCTAACCTCTGAATCTCAGAGAACAGCTTAGTGATATGTATGTATGTACAACTTGTACATGCTCATATCAAAACAACTGATATCTCTCTTCACACAGGAAAATACACTCTCTGTTTTGCACAATAAATCTAAAAATTAAGCCCTTGGGCACTAATTTTCCTATGTTTTACTTTAAATTTGATAATTAATTTGCAGACAATACTCCAGTACATGTGTGCAAGATATAAGTTCAGCAAACTGTATTTTAAAACAATCAAAATACGAAATATTCCATTAAAAATGTCTACTATGGGCAAATTTACATTCTGTAAGCTTTAACCTGATCCATGTGCTTAAAGTTGAATTACCCGCCAAACAGGGCTTGGAAATCATATTGTCCGAATGCCCAGGAATGTAAAAATTCTGTCTGGAAATACCACAGCCCCCTACATGCCCGATTGGGCACGTAAGAAAATTTAGCTCTTTACAGGAAAAAAAGTTCAAAAAAAGTAACATGTTTTCCACCGCAGTCAATTTTCTTACTGCATTATTTAATAAAATTTATGTGATGTGTTTTAAGAAATTAACGGCCGAAATGGATGACAATGAAATCTAAAATGCCTGTAATATGATTGTGTGATAACTCAAAAAAGAAAGCTGATGTAATAAGCTTTCAAATGGGCCAATACAGGCTCTGTTGACCAATTAGGTCTAAAGTTCTTGTCAATTGTGATAGCATAGTATACACAAAAATGCCTTTTCTGTAAATTTTAAAAAATCCTATAACTACAGAAGTACTGTATGTAGGAAGCTGAAATTTAGCACATATTAGTTTCTTTATAGTTTTCTTTGTAATTAGTTTCTTTATAATATTTTAAAAAATATTCCCACAACAGTGTTTTTTCTCTATACTGATTCCAAAAAAAAAAAAAAAAAAAAAAAAAGGACAGGCAGGCTCAGAAAGACTATGACTTGCACACCGAAGAGTTGAAAATGAGCTAGTTAAATATGGTTTCAAAGTGTTTATTTAATTTGTTATAGCCAACACAGGTCTATTGGCTGCTCTTGCTTTGAAGTCACTTCTGTTGAAGTCTGCTTCTTCGCGCAAGTTTGAGATGGGCAGGGTACGGGTTTGATCGGTGTGTTGGATTTTTGTTTGGCGGTGGCAGCTTTCAGGTGTTCCTAATACTCTCTAGTTCATTGGGCTGCAGTCTTCTTGGGCTCATCACTTGCACTTGCCTCTCATTTTGATTTTTTCCACCTCTCATTTTGATTTTTTCCACGTTTGCTTGCGTTCATTCTGCGAATTCTGTGGCACTGTCGTAAATGATAACCTGTTTCTAAAAAAACAATTTTTTTGTTTAAATCACTCTGACATTTTTGTTTATGTTCTTTACATATTTGAATAGATCTTGTCAAGAGCTTTAAAATGATACCATACAGTCATTTTGCACTCACGGTTGTCTAGATAAACTGCAATATTGTCAAAAGTGTTCACAGGAAAACATTTTTTTAAATGTTCAGTTCAAACCACTGTGAAATGTTCTCTGTTTATTTGAATAGATCTCATTGAGAGCTTTAAAACGATACCACGCACAGTCATGTTGTGCTCATGGTTGCAGAGATAGACTGAGTCAAACATTGCGGCACACCCAGAAATATTGCATCATCTCCCTTGTGCATAAAGAGCAAGGGGAGTGTCGCAAGCACGATGTATTGTGCAATACACGAATTGGACTCAATGCTGTTTACGAATATTCTAACACGATTAGTGAGTGGCACGTATGTTTAATACTATAATGACTTCAAATTTGGACCTATTTTTGTCACAAGCGGTCGGTCGGCTACAAGTTACCCCCATACTATCCATGGAGTTAGACTTAGTCCTACATCAAAATTAACAAGGTGTTGCATCCAGAATCATTTTCCATAAAAAAAAAAAAAACAATATTCTGTAGTTCAGTGAGAAGCTATCTTACTGTTCCCAAAACCTGATGAAAAAAAAAAAAAACATGAAGACTAAAACACTGATTGACACACAATAGGAAACAAACTAACCTGTAACTGTCCATAATATGGCTCTGGTCCAGGATATGACCATGAACTTTCACTTACCGGATACACAACAGATGTTCCAGGATAAGGCCCAGGATGTTGTGGATAAGGATTGTTAGTAGGATACATTCCCTGTGACGGATAACCTCCAGGCTGAGAAGGGTAATGCTGGGACGGATAATGCTGAGAAGGATAAGCCGATGGTGGACCTTGGCCAGGATAATTTGGAGGTGGACCTTGGCTAGGATAATTTGGTGGTGGACCTTGGCTAGGATAATTTTGAGGTGGACCTGGATATGTTGGTGAATGTACAGGAGATGGATAGCCAGGAGGGGGTGGGGGTGGAATTGAAGATGGCTGGAGATAGGGTGCACTCATTGGAGGAGGTCCATAGGGACTTTGCCCAGGAGAACTGGATGGCATGTTATATGTTGGGGCTCCATAAGGAGATGAAGGGCGGCCATATCCAGAAGGAGGCTGAAAAGAGATAAAAATGTAATTATAAAACAAAAATAAGAAATATTATTCCTACTACTACTCATTTACCAAATACTATGTATAAAATCAATGAACACATTTTTGCAAACTAGTAAAACAAAGTCATTATGTGCAAAACCAAAAAATGTTTTTGAAATTCTAAATTTACAGATGTCTGACAAAAATAACTTAAAAAAATACAGTGATATAAAATAATCTTTGCATAAAATCACTCTGCATAAAAAATAAATATGCAGGACTTGAAAAATGCGATCATCTGCTCGTCTGTGACAAGTGAAAAGTTTTAGTTGAGGAGTAAAAACTTCAGTAGAGAAGTTTAAATTCAATCGGCAATTATTTAACAATATTATGCCTATTCTTGGATAAGTAAGAATAACAGATTTTTAATAAAGGTTATTTTAACTCAGAGAACTGATGCGTGATTGTGCACCAGTATGGGAAACTGGTTTCGCCATGAAAAAAATTTGATAGTGAATGCCATGAATCAAAACATCAAGGTACTATGCGCTTAACACGGAACAGAAGGCAAGAAGCATCAAGCCCAGTAGAACGATTTTCCCAAACGCAATGTGAAAAGACAAACAGTGAACAAGTCACATGTGCCTTGTTAGTACATGTGACATGTGCCTTGTTAGCACAGGCAATTGCTTAACCATGTACTCCAGAGGGAGAAAACTGACTTTAGTTGTTTTACAATGGTTCATAGTTCAAATTAGGTTAGCAATAAAATATTATTTTTGGAGCTAACCTCTGAATCTCAGAGAACAGCTTAATGATATGTATGTATGTATGTATGTATGTAAGTATAAAATATTATTCAAGAAATATGTATACATTTTTAATAAATCAGACTTAAAAACAAGAAAAAAAATTGGCAGCCCAGCAGAGCTGTTTACTTTCAACTGGCAAGTGAGATATTTGGCTGACTGGTGAGCCAGCATGAAATTTTTCAAGCCCTGTAAATACGTAATATTGCCGACGCCATACAGGATTGATATGGAAAGTAAGTACTGTTAAGGTGGAGATAAAGGCATGTCCAATGCAGCCTTCTGCTTATAGATGTCACTGAAATTCGCGCTGTTTTTAGGAGCCTTTTTTGTGGGGGGGGGGGGGTTGTCTCAGTTTTGTGAGTAAATTTTGTGAATGAAGTTTTCCCTTATCAGAAGGTGATTTCTGAAAAAGCTGCCAGCATCTTACATCACCAGCATCTGATTTCTGATTTACATAAGTTTATGGGTTGAACAGCCAATAAACTGTAATGTATATGATTAAAATAATTGCTGACATCCTCAACAAAAGTCTATAACTGCTCAGTTATTATTGTTTGAATGAAAACTTTTAATATTCAAGAAAAAAAGTTAGAAAGCGCCACGTTTCCAGTACTCGACGTACATAGAGCACCACCTATTAATGATTTGCAATACCACTCTAACATGCGGAAATTCAATTTTAAAATATTCCCTATAACTTTTTTCTCAAATTTGCAAGCCACTGACAATAGCTCAGTGTTTTCTTCGTCAGTGTGCCAATTTTTGCGAGTCAGGAAGCATTTCTTCTATGGGGATTTTTTGTAACTCAATTTTCACCATTGCAAGTATAGTGGCACATTTTCACTTGATGCCCCCTTAAGCTATTAAAATTAAATAAAAATTTATGTTTGCAAAAAATGTTATTTTTATCAGATTCGCCATACCTTAAACTACTTTTCAACGTAGTTCCCGCTATCATTCAGGAATTTATTGTAACGGGAAACCAACTTTTGTATCCCATCATAGTAGAACGAGGCAGCGTTTGAAGACAGCCACTTCTGCACTGCTCCTTTGACTTCATTGTCAAAGAAACATCGACCAGCAAGGAACTTCTTTGGATGTAAGAACAGGTGATAGTCACTTGGTGCTAGGTCTGGACTATACAGGGTGGTGGTAATCCATTTGTTTCCAGCCAAATGATGTGATGAGTGCTTGAGTCTGTGCAGAAATGTGAGACTGAGAGCGTTATCATGAAGCAAGACAACACAGCAAGTAAGCATGCCATACCTTTTGTTCTGGATCGTGCAATGCAGTTTCTCCAGGGTCTCACAATAAGCTGATGAGTTAACTGTTGTGCTTTTAGACAAGAATTCAACATGCAAAACTCCTTGCCTGTCCTAAAAAGCTGTGCACATGATCTTGTGGCTTCAAATTGTCTGCTTGAATATCATTCTTTTTGGCGATGTGGTGTGCTGCCTTTCCAAGAATTGCTTTTTGATTCCAGTGTCACATGGGACACCCATGTATCGTCACCTGTGACAATATGGCTCAAGATCCCATCACCTTGCTCACTGTACTGCATGTGAAAGGTCAATGCAGTGTCAGCCCGCTTGCTTTTGTGCTCCTCAGAGAGCATCTTCAGAGCACAATGTCTGAAACCCCAAACAATGTCACAATTTCATAGAGAACAGTCCTTGAAATTTGCAGGAAATGCAAAAGAAAGTGTTGAAATTGTGAAACGCATGTCCGCACAAACTTTAGCATCAAACACACACACCAAATCATAGTTGACCACAGATGGCTAGCCACTCCACTTCTTGTCATGCACATTCTCATGACCATTGAACTGTCTGACTGATTTCCTCACCATTTCATCACTTATGGCAGTTTGACCATAGACCTTGTCACAAACATGATGATAAATTTAATAATTGATGACATGGCTATTCCTAGACTCATAGGCATAACCACTGGGAAGGAGGAAGGGGGGAGTCAGGACCCCACAGATTTTCAGAGTCAGGGATCCTCATATACACTGAAGAGCAATTGAATTAGAGACAGCTGGCATTATGCAAATGTGACGCTGTGAGAGGCCCTGTAAACGTAAACGACATGGCGCATGCAGCGATCCGACAATATAAGGAGTGATGCGACGGAAATCAGTAAGAGTCGGACACAGTATGGGTAAGACGAAGGATATAAGCGCATTTGATCGTGGGCAAATCGTCGGCCCCCGGCGAATGGGTCACTCCATCTCGGAAGTCGTGCAGGCACTGAGATTTTCATGAGCCACTGTGTCACGGGTGCACCGTGAGTACATCAAATCCAGTAAAACCATCCCTGCAACGGCCAACAGCGTGTGGATGAGCGGGATCATCGTCGGCTAGCTCGCATTGTAACAGCGGATAGACGGGCCACAGTGCAAGAAATCACTCGGCAATTTAACGCTGGTGCACAAAAACGTGTAAGCAGCCACACCATCCAAAACCATCTCCTTGCTATGGGGTACAGAAGCCATCGTCCCACGAGGGTACTGCTGCTGACCGCACATCACAGGGTGCAAAGATTAGCATGGGCACGGAAACATCGCCACTGGACCCTAAACATGTGGGAAAATGTTGCCTGGACTGATGAGTCGAGATTCACGTTGGTACATGCGGATGGCAGGATACGAGTACGGCGCAAAACACATGAAGCGATGGATCCTTCTTGCGAGCATTGTACTCTTCAAGTTGGTGGGGGTGGCATTCTCGTTTGGGGACTGTTTACGTGGACTGAAATGGAGCCCCCTGGTACGTGTGACATCTTCCCTCACAGGTCAACATTACCGGGATATCCTGGACGACCATTTGCTCGCGTTTGTGCGTCTTCAACATCCCACTGAGTACCTCATCCTGCAATAAGAAAATGCACCGTACTATCGCTCCCGAATTGTATCCGAACGGTTGGATGAACACTCCACCGACGGGACCTCGCTTCCTTGGCCAGATAGGTCACCTGACCTCAATCCCATCGAGCACATCTGGGATGCCACTGAGTGAGATGTTCGAGGCTCTGACCCCCTCCATCAAATCTTCGTGAACTGTGGGAGCTTGTTAAGGGGTCGTGGATCCGAATGGCTTTCCAACGCTTCCGGTGTCTTGTCGAGTCCATGCCGAGACAAATCGAAACCGTCATGAGGGCGAAAAGTGGTGCTACACGTTACTAGACAGGTATCTCTAATTCAATTGCTCTTCAGTGAATATATAATGTTGTATGTGTGATCGTACCCCCCCCCCTCCGATTTTGAAACATGGTTACGTACTTAGATTTAATGAATTATAGATATTTCAAATTTATGGGATTTTTACTAAGGAATAAAGGAGATTTTTACGTCAAATTTTTGGGCAGTATACCTACTCTTCCTCAGGACTACAGCTATAGTAGGTATTGCCATTGATGAGCCATTGATGAGTGTTGCAACTCATGAATGGCAACACCTACATTTGTAAGTCAAATTTTTGGGTAGTACCCCTACCCTTCCTCAGTACTACAGCTAAAGTAGGTATTGCCATTCATGAGCTATATATAGTAACAGATGCCATTCTGTAGTCCCAAGGAAGGGTAAGTGTACTACCTGAAAATTTGAACTAAAAATCTCCGAAGGAAGAAATATTCTTCATAATACATGGGAAATAGAATATTCAAATCAAAGCAAACAGAAATGAAATTTTCAAGTTTTCTGAGAAGTGTTACATGGATGACCAGTAAGTACACAAACAAATTCAGTTTGCTTTGAATATTAAACCTCCTTCATTCTTTAGTACAAGCACATAAATTTGAAATATTTGTAATGACGATGAACATCAGCCGGTTTCATATTTCTTGCATTCAAAAATTGACTTACGGATCTTATTTCAGTTGGCAGGCAGCTTGATCTTCTTAAAGATGTTAAAAAACACACAGAACAGCAAGCAAACATGATCTGATGTTCTTGTAATGGCGTGCCCACAAATGAGAGAAATCAGTGCACATGTGTGATATCACAACAGCAGTAACTGTACTTACTTTCCAAATATGCCTCATATACATCTGTGTGTGTGTGTGTGTGATAATGTTTCAGTTGGTAAATACATGTGAAACATTTCTTCTGTAACTTAAGTAACATATTGGTGCATAATGTATGAACTGAGATGTTACTTTATGTAATTTTGTTCACCTGTCAATCTTTGTTGAAGTAGTGTATCATTATACATACATAAATTTCTACTAATCACCATTGTGATATTCCACTAATTTTAGGTTACATATTCTCTTGGTCTGAAATGGAGACAGCGCTCATTGTGATGTGAGTTCATGGAGAATTAGCCACTAAAACTAATGGTCATAAAGTGGCGGCAAGTTGTGCTACTTACAATGCAAATTAGCTGCCCGTATCCAGTTATAGAAAGAGGACTAACCTTGACTGAGCACTACTTATGCTGTGTAACAGGCTTAGTGGGTCAGGCTAAGCTGGTGCCTAAAGGGAAGAGAGTGAAGACCTGCCTGTAACAAAGGTAACCCCCACTTCACATATCTTTTGGAAAATATGAGATAACCATTAGGCTAGAAAATCTCCAGCCGTAAAGTCATGAGTGATAACCACTAAGCTAGGGACCCTCCAGCCCCAAGCCATACAAAAACCACTACACCAGGGCAAAGAGGTACACTTCAGCTTCAGATTACATGTGATAACCATTAGGCCAGGGAGCTAGAGCTGTTAACTCCAAGTCATGCACAATAGCAACTGGGACAGGGATCTCTCCATCCCTAAGTTGTGTGTGTGATAACTGATGCTGGGGACCTTCCAGCTCCAAGTCATTTTCAAAACTCACTAAGCTAAACAGCACTAGGTTATGTACAAAAACTACCATGTCAGCATCCCTTCAGTTCCAAGTAGCATGCACTATCCACTAAGCCAGGGACTTTCCAGCTTCAAGACATGTGCAAAACCCACTTTGCCAGGGATTCAACAGACCAAAGTCAAGAGTGAAGTATCACTAAGTCAGCAGCCCTCCAGTCCCAATTGAGGTGCACTAACTAATATGCCAGGGACTCTACCCCAAGTTATGTGTGAATAAGGCCGACAACTATCTAGTTCCAAATAATGTGCACATTACACCTGGGACTCTTTGCTCCCAGACATGTATAAAACCCAATAGGCCAGGGAGCTGACAGCCCCAAGTCATGAGTAAGCACCACTAAGTCAGCAACCCTCCAGTTTCAAGTAATGTGCACTAACCTCTATGCCAGAGATTTTCCAATTCCAAGACATGTGCAAAGCCCATCAGGACAAGGAGACTACACCCCCAAGTCATGGGTCAGCACCACTAGGGTAGTAACACTCCAGTTCCAAGCCTTCTGCTTTACTCACCAGGCTGCTAAGTCTAGCCCCAAATGTGTGTGCTAAACATTAGGTAACCAGTGGTACTGGATCCCATTATAGGCAAAACAACAACACTGCAAGGAAACAGTAGCACCTCACTTGTTTCATTTAATGTTCAGTGTTAGTAAAATTTCCTGTAATTAACTAATAATCTCAGGAGTATCACAAGCAACACAGTAAGGTATGAAATTTAATTAGTTCTCACACCTGCTTGAAAAATCAAAGACATGAAAAAAACCTTCCAAAACTGCATTTACAGAATAAAAATGTAACAATTCAGAATACTAATATTTTAACTGAAATCATTGCAAGAAAATTCTTTAAAGGCTAATAAAGTCACGTCAGAAACTAAACGGTGAAACACTTTGTTAGTCCTGAAATGTCTTAAATAAAACGAAAAACTCACACTCCCTTAAATTAATGTAAATAAATAAGGAACTCACAGGTCCTCCTCCAGACTGAACATCAGGTGTTATGAAACCTATAGGCATTGTGACTCCAACTCCTTTTTCCTAATTTAAAAAAAATATATATATTTAGTTATATGTTAAAAATGCTGGCTATAATTGTGAATATATAAAATTTGCCTAGCTGTAATATATTAAATTTACTCACAGTTTGTGGAGATATTGGTGAAGCTTGCCCAGAAGTAGTTTCATACTTAATTGAACTGACCGAGACATCACCATCAATTGCATGATATGAAGCAACACCAATAGGCAATCTGTACCGAAACTCGGTGAAATGTTGTCCATTAACAGCAATCTGAAAGAAAATAAAAATATAAGGACAATGGGAAAGAAAGGAAACAGCAAAGTTCCATACTGTGCTACATGTTTTCCACATTCATAATCAGATAAGTATTATGGTATATTTTCTACAGACCACAATAAGATAAAATACACTGGTGTGCAAAATTAAAGGATAATGGAGAAAAACCACACAAAACACATGGTGCATGGAATAAATTAAATGAAAGTGGATGAACATGTAAATCAGGATTGCTTTCAGTGGCGTTTTCTCTGGGTGTGCAAGTTGTGTGTCAACGCCCAAAGAAAATTACAAAAAAGAAGGATTTCTTCATTATTCACCTATCACAGTAGAATGTTTTTTTTTTTTTTTTTTTTTTCATGAAATGTTCGTCGCACTAATGCGCTCTCCGTTTCGAATGACGTGTAGGCTGTGGGGTCCGGAGGCCGGACCGAAGAAACAGCCAGATAATGCCAAGCTGTTGCAACAACTCCCCACATTATCTCCGCTGCTTTACAAGACTCAGTTCGCGCATGCGCCCCATGTCTTCTACCTGGCTCACGTAAGTGCAAAAGCCAGAGAAGGCGTTGTATGCAGTTTCCACACTTACATGCTTTGCTTAAGTTCAATTTGTTTCTGTGTTCCGCACGATTGTATTGTTGCTTGCGCAGTGAAGTTTGCGGTTCGGTTGTTTTAAGATTTAAGATGGATAGTGAAAGTGCAATAAAAAAAACTATTAAACAGTAGTTTTTCATCACTTTCATACGCAGAAAAGAAACAAGTAATTGACAGTGGCCGACCATGTCCTAATCTCACAATATCAACACGTGTAAAAGGGAAAAAATGGCACTGGAAGAGGTTTTGAGAGACATTTTCGTAAAGAGCTCTACGAAATTTCAGACTGGCTTTGTGGATGTAATGTGGATAAATTTTACTGTTGGACATGCTTGTTGTTCTCAAATAAGAAAACTATTTGGAATCATGAAGGGTACGAGGACTTGAATCATTTGAATACTGCAGTGAAGAAACACAGCGAGTCCGAAATTCATCTTTCTAGTTTTTTTAAATTCACCAGATTTATTGCATCCTCTACTAGAATTGACATTCTTTTCGATTCCCAAAGAAGGGTTGAAATCGAGCTGCACAATGAAAAAGTTAAAAAGAACAGGGAAATATTGAAGAGGTTGATTAATGCCGAACGAAGAATGGAATTCGAATTCAAACGACCGTAAGTAATCACTTTTGTTTTGCTGAATTTTTATTATGCAATTCTCTCTACTTTATTTTCGTAAATACATATTTAAGTAGGTTAATGTACTTAATTAGGTGCCTTCCTATTGCTTATGTAATGAACACTATCATTCTTGATTCAATTTTATTCAGACTTTTTCTAAAGTTACCCATAAATTGCTCGGAGCAACATTGAAATATTTGTTGGAAGAAAAGACATGGGGTGGGGGTCATGAGAATTAACACTTAACACATTATTCCATCTGTGCCAACGCCTTTAGTTCTGTGTCAGGAAACGCCACCGATTGCTTTATAAAGGCGGTAGAATGGGCTTGCTTTTTTATTGCATCTCATATTCCTTCTCAAAGTAAGCTGGACAGTATTGCAGCATTAGATTGAATTGCAAGTGTCTCGAAATCAGCATTTGGACAATTCATAGTGGTTGCGAGTATTGGCAGGATGGAATCAGGTCAATACCAGTTGAAGGTGTCCAGAGCATTATACAGTCATGGACAATGAAATTTGTGCACCCAGAATAAAACATGCTACGACCGCGAAACTTTGCAAATAGCTAGAGTGCATGCTGGTATGCAAATAATCCATGTTTGGTACGAGTGCGCATGACTGCACACCCTGTGGTGGGGGCTGCAAGCATGAACTGGCAGGCTTATAAACTGCCATGTAGCCAATGCCCCATGAAAGCGAAAAGCATCGGCCAATACAAGCAAGAGCACAGAGTGACAAGAATGTCGGGTAGACACCAGATGTCAATTTACACAACTTACAGATTTTGTGAGAGGCCTAATCATCGGGATGAAAACCGCAAAGGTGGTCACTGCACCATATAGCCCCTCGCCATGTGGATCGTTCTGACCATGGTCCAACTGTGTTGGGAGCAGTGAACACATGATGGCACTGCCACACGGCGGAGCAGCTCTGGACGGACCATTGGTAAAGAGGATTGTTGGATCGTGTGCCAGGCATGAACAGATCCCACAGGAATCCTGTCCACTATACAGGCAGATGTAGCTGCTCCTGTGTGCCCACAAAACATTTCCAGATGCTTCGTGGAAGCGAATCTGTGATCCCAGCACCCCTTTATGTGTGCTGCCATTAACACCGGAACAACACCAGCTCCGTTTGCAGTGGTGCCAGGCCAGGGCGACGTGCAACACCACAGACTGGTGACATGTGGTGTTTAGCGATGAGCGCCGCTTCGTTTTGGGGACTGATGATCGTGTCCAGGTGTGGAGCTCCCCAGGTCAATGGCACAATCCCAACCTCACTATCGAGTGCCACACCTCCCCCACTGCAGGCATTATGGTCTGGGGAGCCATAGCCTACGAAAGCCGATCAGCTCTAGTAGTGGTACGTAGATCATTGACGGGCCTGCGGTATGTGGATGAGATCCTAAGGCCCCATGTGCTCCCATTCCTGGCCGGGATTCCAGGTCCGCTATACCGGCAGGATAATGCCCACCCGCAATACCACTTGGGTTACCCAGGACTGCCTACATCATGTCCAGACACTTCCATGGCCTGCCTGCTCCCCGGACATGTCCTCTATCGAGCATGTGTGGGACCAGTTGAAATGCCAGCTGCCACCATGCCGCAGTATCCGGGATTTGGAGCACACCATCCAACACGTGTGAGCCAGTCTGCCACAGGACAACATCAGGCGTCTGTTCGCCTCCATGGTGGACCGTATTGCAGCATATATCGCCACATGACGTGGTGCGACACGCAATTGAAGATGACCGGACTGCCTGCCATAGATCCCTCTGTAATTGTACTGCATCTCTGTTTTTGCCATCATGTGTATTCTTCATCTGTATCATTACGTCCATAAAATTTCAGTTCAATCCGATGCTTCCCTCTTGGTGCACAAATTTCATTGTCCGCGAGTGTATATATCACAAAATATCATCTCAGAACTACAGAGGTTATTCCTTAGTACAGGAGAGGTTTTTCATCAACAAGGACATCCCAGGGCTATGCTGCTGAAGACCACTATATGGCTTTAAACAGCAAGAAGACATCAAGCAGGTAAATAACAATGCTCTGGAGTTCACAGCAGCCACTGGCATGAGAATAACTCAATTTACAGTTTAGTGTAGGTTGCATGAGAGGTCTCTAAGAGTGGAGACCTATGATTTGTGTCTTCCTAACACCCTCAACCTGAAGGGCACATTTAAGATGGAGTTGCCAACATTGCCTGTTGAGACCAAACAACTGGGTACATGCACTTTTCACTGATGGGTAATGATACAGTTTAAATACTGATTTCTGATGTACCCTTATCTGGAGAGAACCATGGATTTGTGACAGCCCCTCAAATATCCAAGAAAGATCTAGTTTCTATGGCGGTGGTTTTCTTGTCTGGGGAGGCTTCATTACAAATGGTCACACCAACCTGCATGTCTTTCAGAGTGGCTCGGTGATTGGCCTATGCACAATCACCAAGCCACTCTGAACAAAGCATGCCTATGGACCTCTAATGTTAAGCTGTTCAGGGGTACTGTCTGCCAAAATTTTCTCCTGATGGATGATACTGCCAGACCACATTGAGCTCAACAGTTGGATGAGTATCTAAAAACATAATATATCGGTTGAATGGATTGGCCAGCATATACACCGGACATGAATACTATGGAGCATGTCTGGGGTACCTTGGAAAGGCTAGTTGAAGAATGCTAGCCTCCACCTAAGACTATCCAGAAAATATGATCAACTCTTTTAGAAGAGTGGCTGTTAATTCCACAACCCTTATTTGACAGTTTCATTAACAGTATGGGGAGTCATTGCAAGCACACACACACACATGGCATAACCATGTGTGTGTGTGTGTGTGTCTCTCTCTTACTGATTGTTCTGGATAACAACAACAGCAAACTCCTATCTTGCTCTCCCTGTTCCCATGTGCATATTTCCTGTTTATGATTTAATTATAAAGTTTTGCAATATGTAAATACTGTAATATGTCTCAATTAAAATTCTTGTCAAATTTCACTGCATTTCTTTTTGTCCATTGCAAATAATATATGATGTTGTAGATTGTACTTTAAAGTTGCACACCAGTGTATACTTGAATCATCATATTGGAGACATTAGCATTTTATGAGTCGTATAACACATGCTAAGAATTGTGTAGACTAGCACAAATTAAACTTGTAGTCAGACAGACCAGTAGCATTCAGGAACAGTAGCATCAGCAACACATCTTTGTTCCTCACACAATCAAAATGTGTCTTGCCACAACCCACCCCATAAGTAACACATCTCTTCAATAGATCAGCAACTCTTGTGTTTCTTCTGCAGCACCCAAGTTTTAGTACTATACAACAAGGTAAGAACACTCTCATGCACACCCATTTCAGGCCTTTTCTGTCAATCCTGCAAAATCCTCCAAAAGGAGCTTAGACTCTCAAAATTGAATTTACTCACCTACTAATTTCTCTACCAAATTTGTTTTCACTGTCTATACTCCTAAATAAACAAACTCATTCACCTGGTCTAACTTCGCACTATTTAACACGTTCGCTGCGGCAACATTTTTCAGTGACTTTTTTTTGTGGTGCATAACGTCCCACTGATCA
Organism: Macrothele yani; assembly: GCA_039090855.1. Taxonomy (NCBI): domain Eukaryota; kingdom Metazoa; phylum Arthropoda; class Arachnida; order Araneae; family Macrothelidae; genus Macrothele; species Macrothele yani. The sequence continues at coordinate 142,888,286 of CM077001.1, forward strand.
ATACAGTGCTGTATGACACACCAATGGGTCATTTCTTGCAAGTGTTTTCCTTGTCTGCCAAGAGATGGCAGTTAATGCTTGTGGTTTATACATTTTCATTTCACAACGAATGGAGTTTAGATAGCCATACTGCAAGAGTTTAGCACACAATGATGAAATTGATGAATGCACTCTATTTAAACACAGTACAGTTTGCCTTTTGTTTCTTAGCTCTAAATTTATTATACCTATATGGATTATTTCATGGCATCTATGGTGAGGTGATACAGAAGCATAATGTTCTTAGTTATATCAGCTAATTTCTGAAATAAACAACAACAAAAAAAGTTAATGTAAATATAAATATAGATTTTATGCACTAAATAGTTGTATACGTGACTAATGAAAGGGATTCTACATTGCAATTATAACATTAAATTTAAATTCTACATTGTAACTGTATAATTAGGATTCTTAGCTTTAAGATTTTTGTTATAACACATTATGCACATGTAGGAACAGTCACCAGTCGTTCAGCACAGAATGATGAAACAAATTAATACGCTCCGTAACTTTTTACTAAATGAAAAAACAATTTGATTTTGGTTTATTAACCCTAATTTTATTATGCCTATATGATTGGCTTATCGGAATCTGTACTGAGGAGATACAGTAACACAATTTTCTCCGTTATACACAGTGCATTTGATCTTTTTATGCCTTTTATGGTGGGGGAACACAGGCAAAAGAGTGAGAAGATGGGTATCATATTACTTTTTCCCTTTCAACAGGCACAGGCTGTCTTCAAAGTATGCTCGTGTGTGATGGGAGGAGGGGAGGGAGTCAGCACTAAGTCAAACAAAATGTAATAAGGTTGTCTTGGGTGGTGTAATGGATAGCACACTCAAACGGGAATCAGTTGATGAGGGTTTGATTCCCGCTCCAGGGCGTTGAAATTTTCAAGTTTTCTAATGTGAGTGATGTACGTGAGAAACAGTAAATACAGGCAATTCAGAGATGTCTGACTGCTACATTAATTACAGTGTAATAGGAGGTGAGGAATCTGAAAAGCAGCCATAACCATGCATGCATTTTATAAACTACCACTAACCTATTAATACAATGTAAGTTGGAAATGTGTGTGTGACGTCCCACCGGTGGGTCATTCAAAGATATACTGTATATACACTGGGTGGCCACTTTATTATGACCACCCCCTCAGTACTTCGTTGGGCCACCTTTTGCCTTTAATACTGTGTCGGTTCTTCATGGCATGGACTCTATGTTATTTTGTTGATAGGTGGTTTGTGGAATCTGAGACCATGCTTAATGAATAGCACTTCCCAGGAGTGTGAGATTGCAGGGTTGTGGATGCCGCTGTCTGATGGACCGTTAAACTTCATCCCACAAATTCTCAATGGGGTTGAGATATGGAGATTGTGGGGGCCACCTAAGCAAAGTAAACTCACCAGCATGTTCCTGAAACCAATCCTGCACAATATGAGCACTATGGCAGGACACATTATCTTGTTGAAAGTAGCCATCGCTATTGGGATAAACCATCAACATGACAGGGCGCACTTGGTCCGCAACGATGTTTAGATATGATGTTCCAGTCAGACGTTGATTAACATGAATTAAAGGGCCCGAAGCATGCCAGGAAAACATTCCCCAAACCATAATGTTGCCTCCACCAGCTTAAAGGGTTGTAGCAATGCATTTGGGGTCCATGCGTCGTGCTGTTTCCACCAAATTCTCACTCGGCCATCAGCATGATGCAACTGAAAACGTGATTCATCGGACCACATACTTTGTTTCCAATTATCGACTGTCCAATCCTTGTGCACCAGTGCGAACTGGAGACGTATTCTCTTGTTAACTGCAGACAGCAAAGGTGTTCGAACAGGCCTTCGGCTGCCATATCCCATCCGATGCAGTGTATGGCGAACAGTGCGTGCAGAGATCATTTGAGGAGATCCTTGATTAAGATGGTCTGTAATCTGCTGCACTGTTGCCTGTTACCAGTCTGGACACTCTCCGTTCCGCCCGAGCAGTCACTAGTCGATGACGACCACACATTGCACATAGAGACCCAGTTTTTTGGCTGATAGTCCAGTCTTTTAAACACTTTAACAACAGCTGCTCTGGAACATTTCACGAATGCGGAAGTTTCGGTGATACTCGCTCCATGGCTCCGAGCTCCTGCAATCATCCCACGTTGAAAGTCCGTCAAATCGCATTTTTTACCCATCTCGTTACTTAAAAATCACTTCTTCTACTGTCACAAGCACTAAGCTTTCCCTTTTTATACTAGCCTCGCCCTCTGGTGGCAACAGCGTGCAGCCATAGCTCATTTGCTTAAAATTGTCAGGTAGTCATAATAAAGTGGCCACTCAGTGTATAAAGTGATGGATACCCACTGTAGATTTATGTATACAAAACTTTTTTTCCCTCTGAAAAACGCAGGTCATTGCTTTAGCACAGGAGAACAGCATGCATTTCTGAGTGCTGCACACGCGTAACGACCCATAACGACCCACAAGTGGGTCAAATGCAGCGAACATTCTCCTCCTCAGTTGATACACTCCTCCCAATGTTATTTCCAGTTCTTGAAGCAGTTGTGATAGGCTTTTCTCGGGATATCGCGTAGGTCTGATTGCAAATCTTCCTTGATGTCATTGATTGTGCTAAATCTTTAACCTCAAAGCGGAATTTAACTTTGGAAACAGGAAAAAGTTCGTGCAGGTTAGACGAGTAGGGAGGCTGGGAAAGCACAGTTGTCTCTGTTTTGGCACAAAAGTCACGAATCAGAAGTGATGCGTGCGCCGGAGCATTGTTGCGATGGAAGAACCATGATTTTCTTCTCAACAGCTTGGGCCTTTGTCTCCTGACATTTTCTAACAGACATTTCAGCACTTCAAGATTATACCACCGATTTACTGTTTGTCTCTCTTGCAAATATTCCTGACGGACAACATGACTTTCACGTTTAACCTGACTTTTCAAATTTTTTTCAGTCTTGATGAACTTTTTCTAACCCACTGTGAAGACTGCATTTTTGTCTCAACATTGTAGCCATAAACCCACCTCTTACCACTAGTGATAAATTTCAAACCTTCAACCTTGTTTGTGCAATCCAAAAGTTTTTGACAGATTGTAAAGCAATTGTCTGTCTGATCCTGAGTCAGCAGACATGGGACAAATTTTGTGGTAATTCAATGCATTTCCAATGTTTTGGTCAGAATGTGATAACATGATCCAATTGAAATGTTGCAATCGTCTGCAATTTTTTTAATAGTCAGTCGACGATTTGAACGTATGATTTTGAAAACTTGGGCTATGCGAGTGTTGTCAGTTCATGCACAGGGCCGCCCCAAACGTGAATCATCATCAGTTGACTGTCTGCCAGCTTTGAATCACTTAAATAATTCATAACACTGTGTACAGCCTAAGCACTGATCACCAGAAACATCATTTTATCAGTTTCTGTGAACATTTTGCCAAGTTCGATGTAAAATTTGATGTTAACACACTGCTTGTGAAACTCAACAATCTTGAAAATCGCAGGACATGCATAACAAGCTCATGAACAAAGTGATGCAGCACGATGACTAATCACACTAGAAAGATGCAGTAAATGAGAGGTTACTTGCCAAGGTGCACAACAAGCTCTTAAACAAAGTGATGCTGCATGATGACTAATCACACAAAAAAGATGTAGTAAATGAGAGGTTACTTACCAAGGTGCACAGCACACTCTTAAAAAAAGTGATGCAGCACACTGACTCGTCACAATAGAAAGATGCAGTACATGAGAGGTTACTCGCCAAGGTGCACAACAAGCTCTTAAACAAAGTGATGCAACATGATGACTAATCACACTAGAAAGATGTAAATGAGAGGTTACTTGCCAAGGTCACTGTTATGCAGCAACAACTACTTCACATCGGTATGACATTGTTAGCGTGCTATCACAAAAGTTTAGGAACTTTTTTAACAGATCTCGTAATTAGAAAACAAAATGAAGAGTTTTTTAAATATTATTTTGAATAAGACAATCGCAAGACCTGCAAAGCAGTGTGAGATAAAATTAATTTTACACATCCCCAAATTTCCAAATAATAAAATCTACTGCATACTGAAATGAACTAAAAACAGCTATAATCAAGGCATCGATATTCCCAAGGAAAAAGATATTTGTCAGGTCTTCCATGTAAGCCAGCCAGTGAATGACACCCCCTCCCCCTCGTCACAAAAATGTGAAGCATAGAAATTTCTACAACCAAGTATATAGGAAGGTATGTATCACATTCTTACATAGGTCCTGTCCCTGTTTTTATACCATGGTTACAGAATCATGAGAAATTTTAAGTGCAAATTACCTTAAAGTGGTCTGATTCAACCAGGATCATGATTTCAAAGCTCTGTCCAGGGGAAAATGGAAAGTGTGATCCATGGCTTTCTTCAGGTCCCCACTGTTGATCCTGAATGGAATTGCGAACAAGACGTGGAGGAGAAGAAAAACGGGACTCAAATGAAGAATCACATCATTTCTGCGATCAATGCTTGAACCATTTTGCAGATTAATGGAGAAGCTATAAAATCAGATAACAAAATTAACATAAAGCTAAACACTTTCTACACACACTAAAAATAAAACTAAACAAAAAAAAAAAAAAAAAAAAGGAGAAAGGAACAGGAATCTAAAGGCATTGCATGCTATTTCAAAATATTTATTTAAAGCTACAGCATTCTCACCCTTTTTTTTTTTCTTACTTTATTATTTGCTGCTAAGGATCACTATGAGCCTAACAAAAAAACTTACATAAACAATTCATTTCTCAGCAGGTCAGTCCTGCTGAACCATTAGCAGCAAAGCTCTGGACATAAACCCTATTGATTGCTTTTTCTTTGTTTTTTTCATGAGGACAAACTCTTATTAAGATCAATATCTTCGACAGAAAAAAAAATGTGACTTTAATTAAAACTTCCACAGCATAAAATTCAATATTGCTAAATAATCCATGAACAATGATAGAGGATTCACATGTGTCTTTTACTATCATGCAGCAAATCATCACATTTTAGCAGAACAAAGCATAATGATTTGATATTACAATAACAATGGGATTCTGCTACTAATGATAAATCTAAGCTGAATAAAGGAAAAAGCACTTGATAAGGTATGTACCAAATTTTGGAAATGCAATTGCATGACCAATTCACAATTTTCGTGACCATTTTTTAAAGACTTGTTCATGTGTGCGAGTGTGCACACACTATCCCCCCCTCTCGCTCTATCACACACACACACACATTAAAGAGAGGACACACTCTATCTCCCCCCTTTTTTTTTGTATGAAAAAAAGTGCTCCCTATCCTCCTGCTAGTAACAAAAAACTGACTCATCATACTTTTGCACATAAAAGTAAGTTGAAATACTCAACATTGTGCTACACAATTTCAATATGCACCTTTCTTCCCTTTACCATTTATACCTGAAAAATGTCAAGAACTCATAAACAGCATAACTTATATTTAAAAAATTTGAAAGCAATTTAGCAATGACATTTTGTACATACACAGTCGAGTCACATTATTATGACCACCTCCTACTTTTGATGTCAATAGCGCGCAACCAATGAAAGAAGGCACATGTCACGAGTTGGTTTGGAGGGTATATAAGGTATGTTGAACACATTCAGAAATCATATCACTTGTTGCTGTCATGGATAAAAGGAGCAATTTATCAGATTTGCAAAAAAAGGATGATTATCGGCTTTCTGGTCAAGGGTGGCAGTATTTCTGGAACAGCACAGTTTGTGAACTGTTCGCATGCTGCTATATGGTTAAAGTGTATCATGATTGGAGAAGTGGCACAATTGCGAATAAGTGATGTGGAAACTGTGGAGCACTTATATGCCATTGATGTGAGAGGTGAATGTCGGCTTCGAAGGTGCGTTAGGGCCGATCGACACGCTACAGTGGAGCAACACACTGGACAAATGAACCAGGTGGCTACCAAAAATGTGTCTAAAATGACAGTTCAGCAAACCCTGCTGCATATGGAGCTCTGATGCAGACGGATGTTCATAGCACCTATGCTAACAAAGGTGCATCAGCAGAAAAGGCTTACATTTGCATGGCAGTATCGGAATTGAACCTCCACTGATTGGTAAAGGATTGCCTTCTCCGATAAGTCACGTTTTCTTCTTCATCGAATAAATGGATGGACGTTGGCGTATAAGGTGAGAAACATCGGAGAACAAACACTCTCCAACCATTACTGGAAGAACATAAGCTGATGGGGGCAGCGTTATGGTCTGGGGAATGTTTTCGCGGTATTCCCTGGGTTCACTTATACCCGTGGAAGGCACTACGAACCGAATTCATTACGAATCCATCCTTGCAGACCACGTACACCCATACATGCTGATTGTCTTCCTTGTGGTGGATGGGATCTTCCAGCACAACAATGTGATGTGTCACACAGCTAGAAATGTCTGAGAGTTGTTGAAAGAGCACGATGAAGACTTCAAAGTACTTCCCTGGCCCACTAATTCCCCAGACTTAAACCCAATTGAGCATCTGTGGGACCACCTCGATCGTGTTGTTCGCTCTACGGATCCTCCACCACGTACCCTTAAGCAGCTGTGAGATGCACTGCAGTCAGCATGGCTTCACATACCTGTGAACACCTTCCAGCACCTTATTGAGTCACTCCCAGCCCATCTAGGTGCTGTACACGGCAGTTACTCTGCATATTAGCTGGTGGTCACAATAATGTGACTCGATCATGTATAGTCCTGTGCTAAAATGTATTTTGCTTTAACAGTTTTGTTTCTGGAGGAAAACACAAGAACCCTGTTAATGACATATGGATCATCCGATGGAAACCATATCTCACGTGATCAGTGCAAAGAGTTACTTAGTCACCAGAAAATGAATAATTACTAAAAATAAAGCAATTCACAAATTAAATTTATCAAAGCTATTCAAAGTCAATGGAACTGGTATAGAAAACAATATCTGACGGAAGAAGGAAGTTTTAGAAGTTTGGTTTTTAACCCCTCAGATATTGCTGTAAACAGAATCGTGAGCTTATGCCCTCTGGTTGCAGACTTGTGCGTTAAAAAAAACATGAATTTATATGAGAAACATTTCGCACCGGAAACACTCTCCAACCGAAAGAATTTATCAAATCGGACTCTTAGAAACAGAGATATCGACAAAAATAAGATGTGACTTTACGTCCCCTGGTGGGAAAACAATGCATTCTTTTAGGAAGAAAGTATTCTCAAAAGGCTTTTCCACATGAGCGGTATCGGTCCAAGAAAAAAAAATTTAGTCGAGTTTTCAGGAGCCCAGATTTTGCTACAAATACAACAGAAGCAAAAATTAACACTTATGACCCCTGGTGGCCAAACCATTCTTTACCAAACATTAGAAGTTATGTGAAAAATATTTTCCATCAGGTCTTGTATGCGATACAGGAAGAATTTTTCAAATCGGAGTTTTAGAAGCAGAAATAACGCAGAAAACACAATTTACCTTTGTGCTCCCTAGCGAAAAGTCTATGATTTACTTGAAAATTTTGAATTTATATGAAAAACATGTCACACTGGAAACACTATCCAACAAAGAAGGAAATTTTTCAAATCGGACTCCTAGAAGTACAGATATTGACAAAAATAAGATAAACATCTACGCCCCCTGGCATAGGAACCATGCATTATTTTAAGAAGAAAATGTTTCTAAAAGGTTTGTCGACATGAGTCGTATCGGTCTACAAACGACGTCTTTTTCGATCGAGAATTTAGAAGCTCATATTTTGCTGCAAATACATCAGAAGCGGAAATTTAGATTAACGCCCGGTGGCCAAACCATTTTTTTACAAAAATTAGAAATTATGTGTAAACGATTTCCTATCAGGAGCTGTATCTGGTGCAGAAAGAATTTTTCAAATCGGAGATTTAGAAGCAGAGATATAGGGGGAAACACAATTTACATCTATGCCCCCTAGCGGAAAGTCTATGAACTACTTGAAAATTTTGAAATTATATGAAAAACATGTCGCACTGAAAACATTATCCAACAAAGAAGGAATTTTTCAAATCGGACTTAGAAGTAGAGATATTGACAAAAATAAGATATACATCTACACCCCCTGGCGGAGAAACTGTGGAATATTTTAAGAAGAACATATTCTGAAAAGGTATATCGATGTGAGTGGCATCAGTCCACGAAATAATTTTTCAATCGATATTTTAGAAGCTCAGATTTTATGGAAAATACATCAGAAGCAAAAATTAACACTTATGCCCCCTGGTGGCCAAAGTATTCTTTACCAAAAATTTGAAATTATGTGCAAAAGATTTTTCATCAGAATGTGTATCCGCTGAAGAAATTTTTTTTCAAATCGGAGTTTTATCGGGAAAAATGTAATTTACTTTTACGTCCCCTAGCAGAAGATCTATGCGTAATTTGAGAAAGTAACTATATCTAAAATACTCTTCGATATAAATGAAATCGAAAGATAAAAGAATTTTTTCAATCGGATGTTTAAAAGCAAACATGTGGAATAAAACGTATTTTTGAATTCGACATCATATGCATTTACGCCCTCCAGCGATGAAATTGTACAACGTAAAAAAAAAAATAAATGAAGGATCATCATTTGCATATTTCAAGCTTCCCAATGGAAAAAGGATTTTTCAAATCGGACTAATAGTAGCAGAGATATCGTGGGTACAGACGGATGAACAAACCGGTAACATAAGCACGATCTTTTTTTACAAAAGGTGTGCTAAAAAAAGAACTCTGTTCTCTGTTTCCATTTTTCTTTTTTGCCCATATCTTTTGTAATTGTCACTCACGAAACTTAACAATTTAACATATCGGGAGGGGGGGGTGCTGATGAATCCCACTTTTTCTGCTGCTAAACAATGCTTAAGTGAATGCCAATACATGCATCACATTTATTTCCCCTAATTTTAATGAAATGATTCAATGAGTGTTACATCTTTTCCTTTATTTTAATAAAGCAAATAGAGTGACATCTTTTGTCTTCCGAATGAATTCTTCTATAAATTTGCTCTGCAGTGAATAATATGAAAGAAAAAAGAAACAAACAAAAAATCTTGTGTTTGCATCAAGAAACAAGAATTTGGTTTATGTTCTCTTATAATTTGTAGTAGTTCATTGTAACGCTGATTATAGTTCATAAATTACTGCTTTTCATTAAAATATTAACTTTTTTTTCCTATTAAGTCAGGCTATAAAACATTAGTTTCCTAAGTTGCTTATCAATAAATAGAAATTTTAGGACATGTTAATTCAAATTCAGTTCCACTTGAAAAAATCTGCAAAGTACAGTATGGGACCCCAAAGCCAGAAAACTTGGGACCAAACAATTTCTATATTTTCTGGATTTTGGGTCCTCATGCATCAAAATACTGTATGTACATATGTATATGTTGTAGTTGCTGCCCTTTTTGGTATGTGTGAAAAATTGAGTAAGCAACCAAGGTTAAAACAATCATTAAGACACTAACCACCTTAAGAAGCTAACCAGTCATTGCCAGCATTTAGAAGAACGAAAAGTCGGAAGTGATAACAAACAGGACTTTTTGTTTTCCCTGCTCAGGGATGAAGTTCATTGGGGGTGTTTGGGGAGGGGGTTAAGTATGTATGTTACTGTAATTTGATTTGAGGCATCTTAATGGCGGTAGGAGAAACGAGTTGGACAGGAGAAAACACGAAGAGGTTTTGCAGTGTGGCACCTCCTTTACCCAGCAGAGGCAGGGAATTTTTAAGAACATCCCCCTTTTCCCTCCCTGAGATGGATCCAGTCTTTGCTGCTGACTACAAAAAGACACACAGGCTATAAGTGGGAGAGATTCTCCTCTTTTAAGCTCATTTTCTTTCTTTCAAATAAACATGATGGTTTACTAAGTTTCTTCACAGCTGGAAGCTTGGAGGACTTTTAACACTGACATCAGTCTTCAGAAAGAATACATACAATCCTTGCTAACCTCCCATATTAAGGTAACAATACATACCTTATTTACACAAGCTTGCTTTAAAGCATTTCACTTCTAGTACACAGTACGTATTCCAATGTCAAGGTAATCTGAGATTTGTGGTTTGCATGTGAACAGACTTGCGATGCAATTTTTTTGTATTTTTTTTTTTTTTTTTTGTCTTTTTTGTTGTTGTTGTTGTTTTGTTAAAACAGTTAATATAAATAAACAAAAACACTAAAAACTGTAAAATATGTGTCTAAAAATACAGTATTCAAAAATGTCCCGAAAAAAAAATCGTTTGAAAAGAATTTCAGATTTTGGGTCCTACTGGATTTCGGGATTCCAGGTCTGGTACTGTAATAAAAAAAAACCTAGGCATTTTTCTGCTTAACACTGTTCTTCATGGAAAAACATAAAACGTGAAAACCTGGATGGACGCTTTAATTGTAAAAATTCTAGGTAGGGCACCAGTCAAATTCAGTCATTCCACTAAAGTTCAGCTTTATCATTTATAACTGCAGCAGTTACCATACTTACAAATGTAATTGGGACCAGGAGTTGGTTTGTAAGTCCAAATACACAAATTTATCAAACAAGTTATGTAAAAATCATTGATGAATGCACAAAGTAGGATCCAAAAGTTCGGGGACAGGACCAACCCGTGACAATGCAAGCATGTAGTTAAAGTTATGGCGTCTGAAATACATCCCACCATCCCTCCCCTCCATAGTCAGAATGGTTTGGCCCATGGAAAGTGATTGAAATGTGCGTGCAGACGTTTGGTGCTGTGGCTAGTCGTCTGTCTTCTGCGATGTGAGGAACATGGCTTTTGAAGAGCAACGTTGCAACTTTAAATTTTGTCAGTGTTTGAGTAAAACAGCTGCAGAGACCTTAGAAATGCTTTCAAAGGTGTATGGTCACTCTACGATGGCAAGATCAAAGGTGTACCGAGTGGTATCGGCATTTCAAAGAGAGCCGAGAATCCATCGCAGATAATGAGCGCTGTGGTCGACCTGGGACTGCACAGAGTGAGGAAAACATTACGATGGTGGCGCAGTGGTGCCATTACGATAGTGGTTCGTCAGGATTGTCGCCGAACCATTGAGGAAATCGCTAATGCAACTAACTTATTGGAGATCACATGCCAGTGCATTTTAATGGAGGATCTTAACATGCACTGCGTATGGCATCACATTGTCCCTTGCCTTTTGACCTCCGAACAAAAGGATGAACAGATGCGGATAGAGCGAACTAATCACCAAAGCCGATAGCAATACTACGTTTTCAGATAACATCACCACACGTGATGAAACATGGTGCTACTTGTTTGATATTCAGCCAAAGCGTGCTTCTTTAACATGGAAATCACCATCTTCACTGCTCACGATCACAGCAAAGGGAAAGACATGCTGGAGATGTTTTTTTATTCTTGCAACATTTTCCATTCTGAATTTATCCCTGAGGGCACAACAGTTAACAAGGAACGTTATCTGGACATTTTACATTGCTTACGGGAGTCAATCCATAATAAACGGCCGCAGATGTGGCGAAGTGGGCAATGGTACTTTCTTCATGACAACGCGCCTGCACATTGGTACCTACTGGTCACAGCATTTCTTGCCAGAAATCGTACTAATGTGCTTCCACATCCTGTCTATTCACCCGACTTAGCCTCCTGCAACTTTTACTTCTTTCCAATGATGAAACAAAATCTGCAGGGATGTTGTTTTGTGTCAACAAATGAGGTAAAAACAGCAATGTAAAAGGCATTACGAGGGGTTGCAAAACATGGATTTAAGCAATGCTTCTAGAAGCTTTACGAGCGCTTGCAAAAGTGCATCTCGCCCAAGAGGATTATTTTGAAGGTGGTTGTTCATCAGCGTTTTAAAGTACTCAAGGTAAGGAGCTATATGCAAAGTCCCTGAACTTTTGGATCCTACCTCATATGTATGAATACAATGGCAACTGACTGCAACACACGTATGAAAATAAAAAGGTGTCAAATAAGTTGTATTACTGTAGCCTGAAAAGCTGCCTGCAGATGTTCATCATCTTGAAGCCTCAGGAGTTGGATGGAGGAAGATGATGATGAGAGAGATAGTCACTGCACAAATTGTACAGGTTGATGGCACTGGATTATCAGCCCTTTTTATTTATTTTGAGGTTTGATGACAACTATGAGCATCTCTTGAGCAGTCACTCATCCCAAATTTGAAGCTACTGGTTTCTTCACTAAGCAGAAAGAACCAGTGCTAAAGGAGAACCATAGCTACCAAGTCCCATCCAGGATCCAAACCCATCTCACATGACCAGTGGTGCAGTCATGAAAAAAACAAGTGGCCTGGAACACTGAAGATAGACCCATGTGTTGTAGACTCCAATGGGGAGGGGGGGAGACAACGACAAACCTTTAAAATCTAATAAATACAGTATATATGGTGCAGTCCTAAAAAAAGTACCCTAGAAGTCTACATCCATTCTGGCACTGTTAACCACTGCTAAATTACAGGGTGAGTTAGTTGAAGATGTGGGTAAATCACAGTCTGAAATTCCAAAAACTTTGCAATACTCTCCATTGCCAGAAACACAGGAAGCAACTTTGATCAAGAGTAATCCGTTGTCTTTGAGATTGATAATTTTTTTTGTGCGGGCTGTCTGGTACTCACTTACTGGCTATTCCTGAGGTGGTTTCAGTAAACAAAAGGTCTACAAATTTGTGCATAGCCACCATGAAAAAAAAAAAAAAAAAGGAAAAGAGGGGGAAGAAAGAGAAGAAAAGAAAAATCTAGTGCACACCCCAAGTGCATAAAGCAACTATGATACAAAGCTCTCCAGATGGAGCTGCAGGTCACGTTTTTGTTTTTGTTGGTTGTTTAACGACCAGCGTGAGTAACTCAGTAGGTTATAAGCAGTTGCCCGTCCCTAATTTAGAGTCACTGTTTCCAGGGAAGGGAGAGAGCCAGTGCCACTAGACAAACACAACATCCATGCCTCACCGGGATTCAAAACCGGACTTGTCTCGGACAAATGGTCAGAAGACAGCACTTAGACCACTGCGCCACCAGGGCGGCATCCCATTTTCATTTTCTTGTGATTACAACGCAGAGGCTACACTTCCCAGGGTGTGCGCACCTAAAAAAAACACTGCTGGACATACATTTGCATTTGGAATCGCGTTGAGTCATAAATACAATTCAACGTTTCACCACAAGTTGCAGTATTTTTTTTGTCTTTTCGACACGGTGCGAATATACACTGAAGAGCAATTGAATTAGAAGAATTAGAGATACCTGTCTAATAACGTGTAGCACCACTTTTCGACACGGCGCGAATATACACTGAAGAGCAATTGAATTAGAGGAATTAGAGATACCTGTCTAGTAACGTGTAGCACCACCTTTCGCCCTGATGACGGTGGCGATTCGTCTCGCCATGGACTCGACAAGACACCGGAAGCGTTGGGAAGCCATACGGATCCACGACCCTTTAACAAGCTCCCACAGTTCACGAAGATTTGATGGAGGGGGTCAGAGCCTCAAACATCTCTCTCGATGGCATCCCAGATGTGCTCGATGGAATTGAGGTCAGGTGACTTAGCAGGCCAAGGAAGCGAGGTCACGTCGGTGGAGTGTTCATCCAACCATTCGGACACAATTCGGGAGCGACGGCACGGTGCATTGTCTTGTTGCAGGATGAGGTCCCCAGTGGGATGTTGAAGACGCACAAACGGGAGCAAATGGTTCTCCAGGATATCTCGGTAACGTTGACCTGTGAGGGACGATGTCACATTTACCAGGGGTCCCATTTCAGTCCACGTAAACAGTCCCCACACGAGAATGCCATCCCCACCAGCTTGAAGAGTACCCTGCTGGCAAGAAGGATCCATCGCTTCATGTGGTTTACGCCATACTCGTATCTTGCCATCCACATGTACCACCGTGAATCTTGACTCATCAGTCCAGGCAACATGTTTCCACATACTGAAGTCGTTGACGAAATTCGTGCCAATAACATCAATTGCTAGAATGCCGTTGTTGCACGATATAAGATGAAATTCAAATTTAACGATGGAAAATTGCCTTTTTATTACACTGAATCAAAAGCTAAAAGTTAATTTTACAGTTGAACTAGAAAAGAATTGTACTATCCCTTTTTTAGACTTTCTGTTAAAGAGAAACCCTATATCACAAATTATTTCTTTTTCAGTATACCGCAAGCCCAGTGCAACATCAGCAATTATACCATATTATTCAGCACATCCTAATACATATAAACTATCTGCATTCCAGTTTCTCATCCATAGAGCATACACACATTGCTCAAGCGTTACTGCTAGGAGACGAGAATTAAATGAAATAAATGCCATAGCAGACGAATATGGGTACCCCAGAAATATTGTAAACCAAATCCATCGAAAAATAAGAAGCACAAACTTTTCTACATTAACTAAAGAATCCAGTCAACGCAAATATGTTGGGTCACTGGATTATATTCCGAAAGTTATGAATATACTTAAATCTTCCTGTAAAAAATACAACTTGAATTTTGGAATTAAAACAAACAACCTAATGTCAACTATTAACAAAGATCGGGACCCAATTCCGAGTAATAGCAGATTCGGAGTTTACAAAATACCTTTATAGGCCCTGGATGCTGTTGACATAGATCAAATTTATATTGGATCCACCATGAGGAATTTGAACTTTCGTATTGCGGAACACAAGTACAGTGTCAAAACACATTCAAACTCTACAGCACTTGCAAGATTAGTTAACCAGGGAGCTCACATCCCTCTGTAGAATGAGGCAAGAGTTATTTCTTCTCACAAAAACAAAAATGCGACTTTGCTAGCGGAGAGTTTACACATCGTCAATAACGTTGATAAATGTTGTAACGATGAAATACCCAGATTCATACCTCCAACTTGGATGCAGTTAATTTCGAACAAGAAGAAGCAAATAAACCAATAACTCAAACTTGATTTCGGAACTCACCCAATAACAATTAAGACACAACAATCATAAGTCAGAGTATGGCAACGTTTTTTGAAGTCATTCGTGAGCTGAACGCGATGTATATAAACAAAAGCGACGTTCCACGGTGGACTCTTTTTCAAATTTTTACGATACCTGTTTTAGAATTCACCTGAGGATGTGCTGGGAGCCAGCATGAAAGATCTAGTGATGTGATTTTGACTTTTAGCTTTTGATTCAGTGTAATAAAAAGGCAATTTTTCCATCGTTAAATTTGAATTTCATCTTATATCGTGCAACGACGGCATTTTAGCAATTGATGTTTCCACATGTCTAGGGTCCAGCGGCGATGTTCCCGCACCCATGCTAATCTTTGATCCCTGTGATGTGCTGTCAGCAGCGGTACCCTCGTGGGACGACGGCTTCTGTACCCCATAGCGAGGAGATGGTTCTGGATGGTGTGGCTGCTTACATGTTTTTGTGCACCAGCGTTAAATTGCAGAGTTATTTCTTGCACTGTGGCCCGTCTATCCACTGTTACAAAGCGAGCTAGCTCACGATGGCCCGTCTATCCACTGTTACAAAGCGAGCTAGCTCACAATGGCCCGCCTCATCCACACGCTGTTGTCCACGGCAGTTGGCCCTTGCAGGGATGGTGTTACCGGATTCAATGTACTCACAGTGCACCTGTGACACAGAGGCTCGTGAAAATCCCAGTGCCTGCACGACTTCCGAGTTGGAGTGACCCATTCGGCGGGCCCCGACAATTTGCCCATGATCAAATGCGCTTAGATCCTTCGTCTTACCCATAGAGCGTTTGACTCTTACCGATTCCCGTCGCATAACTCCTTATATTGTCGGATCGCTGCATACGTCATGTCGTTTCCGTTTACAGGGCCGCCCACAGCACCACATTTGCATAACGCCAGCTGTCTCTAATTCAATAGCTCTTCAGTGTATGTGTTTATGAGCACAGATTTAAAAACAGAATTTGAAGTTTTGTTATCTATTGGGTTGTAGGAAAAGTCGTGACGTATTTTAACCATGTTTTGCAAAGGTCATTTATTGATAGAAAGAACAAAGATCAATCAATGATATAATGCCCGTTTTGTTCGATAACCTTTTGCCATCTTTCAGTGAGCTGCAGAATGCCTCGTTCATAGAAGGACTTGTCTTTTGTGGTGAAAAACTGTACAAGGTGCTGATTTACAGCCTAATCTGAATTGAACGTTATACCACGCAAGGACTGTTGAAGAGAGTGAAACAAGTGGAAGTCTGACGGCGCAAGGTCAGGCGAGTATGCTGGGTGTGGCAACACATCCCACCCAAGCTCCAATAATTTTTGGCGGGTGATCAAACTTGCGTGTGGTCTCGCGTTGTCGTGATGGAACACAACACCTTTACGAAGAACGAGCTCTGGACGTTTCTGGGTGATAGATTTGTTCAAACTGTCCAACTGCCAACAGTACACATTCGAATTGATTGTTTGGTTTGGTGGTAGGAGCTCGAAAAATACGACACCTTTAAAATCCCACCACACTGAGACCAGAACCTTCCGCTGATGAATGTCTGCTTTGGATGTCGTTTGAGGCGAAGCAGCACGTCGGGACCAAGACCATTTGCGCAGCACATTGTTGTATACAATCCACTTTTCGTCACCAGTTATCAGTCGCTTCAAAAAAGGATCATTTTTCTCACATTTAATGAGCATATCGCAGATGTTTAAACACGCCGTCTATCGAGCTTCTTTGAGTTCATGAGGAACCCACATATTGAGCTTGCTTTACGTATCCCAGCTTCTTCAGGTGGTCATGAACGCTTGAATGATGGATGTGCAATGTGTCTGCAATCTCTCGCATCGTGTGTTTGACTCGATCAATGCCTTGATTTGGTCGTCATCATCCTCGGTGGGCCTCCTGGACCGAGGAGCATCGTTGAGGTCAAAATCACCACCACAGAATTTTGTGAACCACCGCTGGCACTGACGTTCTTGTAGAGCAATATCACCATACACTTTACGCAACTTTTCACAAGCTTGACACGTGTTCTTCCCTTTACAGAAGTAAAACAGTAAAATATGGCGAAAATGCACAGTTTGGTCTTCCATCTTCAACTTGATGTCAAATCTCCGCAAACCAACCAAATCGCTCACTATTCCTTTTAGACTGCAGCAAGAACTGGCACCTGTCGAATGCCATTGCGATAACAGAGCTGCGAATGCCTCTAGTACTTCCAAAACCGGCCAACCGCCATCGGGTGCCAAAATACATCGTGACTTTTTCGACAACCCAGTATATAGAATGGGATAACAAAAATTCATTCTTCTTTTTAATTCAACAATGGTTAAATAAAAAAAAATGCTTTTGTACATTCAATATCAGTGTGAATTTTTCAGCTCGAATCACATAGTAAAATTTCTACGTGCCCCCTCCCCCCGTAATAGCACACACCCAACCTAAATGGGCACATGACGCCACTGATACATACATATAAACAGAATATTGAATTTTAAGCCTTTCCTCTAAGTACTGTTAGTGATACAACAAAATCATTTTCATTATGCATATGTGTTCAGTAATTACATACATATAATGAACTTCCTCATATCTCTTTTAATCTTCAGAAACAAGTATTACAAAATTATTACAGTTGTTCACGATACTTTAAAATCCATAATTCTTTTTGCTTAAATTTAATGTACACTTCAAAAAATGAAGTTTATTATTTAGCACCATGACGTTAAAATCATATTCATTTAAAACAACTTGCCATGTTGCTGTTGAATGAGGAGTTCCCTGAATTCGGATCAGCTGACCTGGCTGAAGCTGCCCTGGCAAAGGTGCAACATACGGAACACTCTAAGAACAGAAACAATTCATTAAAAAATTTCTACTGACAGAAAAACACACATACATATCACTCAGCTGTTCTCTGAGACTCAAAAATCAGCTATCAAAGAAAGATAAGTCTACCAAATTAAAATTTCTCCTGATGTTAAATTTTATATGCTTTTGGTTGTATCAAACATCTCATTCACAGTAATTCTGGCACATAACTTACATTTCATACTATACATCACAAACCACACACACCATCTGTTATGTAACATAATCATCACACTATAAATATATCAAAATTATGGGTTTTTACTAAGGAATAAAATGATATTTACATGTCAAATTTTCGGGTAGTGCTCCTACCCTTCTCCAGGACTACAGCTACAGCAGGTGTTGCCGCTCATGAGGTAAATTCCAACCTTTCCCTTCATTTTGCTTAAATTTACTATCATTACCTTTACACTTGCAGATATTCTTGAATTTGATTCTCCCATGATTCCCTTAGCCTTCCAGGAATTTTTTAGACAAGTCTTCTGAGTTGTGCAGAATGAAACCTGTCTATGTCATCCATGGTTCTGTAAAAAAATGACCTTCTTGATGGATGACTGCCAAATAGAGTGGTTTAATTTGCCAAAATATTTTCCCTCTACACTTGAAAATATAATAAAAGAAGGCAATGCTGTTTAATATGAATTGCTGAGAAGTGCTTGTTCTTTCTTCCCTGCCATTTTATTACTCAGGAATGTCACCCACTACATCTCTCACTAAGTGACAGAAGTAAGACTGAGGAATAGGGTAAAGTATTCCGGAAATGCACAGGTTGTCGTAAACCAGGCACTCCTTCTGCCTGTATTGTCAGAGGAATGGAATGTAAAGATATGCTGAATGCATTAGCAGCACTACTTGAGCTTTGAAGACAAGTCAGATATTTTTCTTCTGCCATTCCACAGAGGATCAGCCTGATCAAATAATATAGCCACTGTGTGAAGGCTAGGCTCACTGGGACGAGAGAGATAAACTCCTTACATGGACTTCACGCTCTCACTTAAGACAAAGATTGAACATGTGAATCTAGTTAACAGAAGACCATACAATCTGCAAACATGTTATAACATTGGAAGCGGTGGTCATTGAGAAATTTGGAGATGAATGCTGCAACACTAATTCACCAATTGAGTTACCTTATGCCTGGCGATATCTGATAGAACAGGAAAATAATTGATTACAAAAGGCTAATAGACATAGGTTCAAAATTCACAGGAGCGGAATGGCAAAAGTAGACCGAGGTGAACACAATGCCATAGATGCTGCCACTAACAGCTTGAACAGTGATACGAAGTTGTCCATGGTCTGCGACGACGAAGGTTGAAGGCAGAGCGATACAAGACATTGCATCAGTCTTTCAAGAATCGTCGACGAGGACTTGGTACCCACGTACACCTTGATGTTTCACTGAAGAAGGCAAAATTCTTGTCGAAACATGTTTGGAAGTGTGTTGCGGTGGTGAGTTGAGTTTGCGTCCATCTTTTATTCCTTCGGGATTTAACTTTCCTCATTTGGCTTTTATTCCTCATTTGGGTTTTTAACTTTCATTTTTTAATCATCATTCCTTGCAAACACCTATACAAAGGTATAGAATTTTAACTCGAAATAGTACTTTTAATCCGTGAATCTTCCGTTCAGGCAGATCTAGTATCTCATCAAAATAAGCAAATGTCCGTTCTACGAGCAGAGGATTTGCAACAGTGACAAAAAATGTCGAAACTACTATGAGTAAGTAAAATTTTTTTTACCATTAATGTTCGTTTTGTATTTCATAGCGTAATATGAACCTAGCCACTCCACCCTGCATACTTAAACAAAATATACGTGACGAACAGTATTATCGCTGCTTAATATAGCAGTTCTACATTGAAAAAAAAAAAAAAAAACATTACTGTTACATTGCGCAACATATCTGAAAAGTCAATATTTCAGTGATACATACTTGTAACATATACAAAATATTCTGTGCTCTGTGGGGTATTATTCTTTTTTAGTCTACTTAATTATTATTCTTTTTTTAGCCTACTTATTATTTCGTTATTTTTAGTCTACTTGTTTTTATTATCATTACGTCATTTTTTAGTCTACTTGTTGTTATTATCATTACATCATTTTTTAGTCTACTTATTATTCTTATTTTAGTCCACTTATTATTAATAGTTATTATTGTATCATTGAGGATTTGTTCCCCGATTTCCAGTGCTGTTGCTGGGCTGGGGACAAGTTGATTCGCTACTGAGATGGACTGTGATCAGGCACATTGTTTCTTTTTAGTTTATTATTACGTCTTTTTTTGTCTACTTATTATTATTATTATGTTATTTAAGTAGGCCTATCTACTTAAATAACAAGAAAAAAATACTTACATAAATATCCTCGAATTTGCCTCTTGGCCCGAAGAGCCTAAAATATTTACCATTTCACCCTTTACAAAAAATGTTTGCCAACCCCCTAGTATAACTGAATAATTGATATTTACATATACAAAAAAGGGGAATACAAAAGGAAAATATCAGTTCAAGGAGATGGGCTTTTTGGGTGGAATCTGCTGGATGTGTTTAATTTGGCTCATGATCCTTCACTTTTTTAGCAAATTACTTGTCTTACACTGTCCCATGGTCTCCAATAGGATTTCAGCTGACAATGCTTGATGTCATCACAAACACAGCCAACCTGCAGTAAAAGTCCTATACACTTCATCATTACTTCTACATTTGTGCACTGAGCTAGTTAGAAAAATAAGTACTTTTTAAGCACTTTTTGCCATTTTCAGCAAGGTCTTTTATAAGCACTCCAACAAAAAATTAGCACTTTTTAAGGTATAAGCACCAAGGGAACTCTGAAAAATCATAAAGCCTATGAAAATTAAACTCCTCTTTTGATAGCTCTACCTGTGTACAAAAATCCTGATTCCAGATTAAGTGAAATCCTCACAACTAAGAATCTGAGCCCAGTGCTTCAGTATTGAACTCATGAATTAACGGCTTTTTTTCTTTTTTATGCAGATCCCAAGTGCATCATTTAAAAGAAGAATGTTGAATATTGACGATTCATTTAGGATGCTATGCCACGAAATAGTGGAGCCACAAAGTTACGTCACAAAGATTTATCAGTCTTTAAATAGCGCATGCATGTGTGAATCATGAAATGCAAAACCAATTCTTCATCCAAACCAAAAGTAAACAACATACCCTTCTCTGAGAGGATCAAAGTTCAACTTTGGCTGCATCAAGAAGGAACGCAACAACGTTGTCTCAATCATGGGCACTCATTTAGAAGGGGCATTTGCCCTCCCCTGGAAATTGATCATGCCTTTCTTAGCTTAGAAGGTACTACAGAAATTTTCACTATAACATAATTCTGATTGCTCATTTTTCTGTAGAACTTCTGGATGTGCATTTATGCAGGGAAAATAGGAAAAACTGAAATTTCCAGAAGAAAAAGCAAAAATTTACAGTAGGGAGTAATAGTGAAAATTTCCATTGCGTGTTGGAGAACAGCATACATATGTACAAAATATATATATGTGTTTAGAAAAGTATGAAAGGCAAAGAAATGGAAAATACATCAGCAGCTGGACAAAGATCTCAAAGATTCTCTCAGAAACTTGTCTTGATGGTATTTTTTCATTCTTGATGGTCAATTGAGTAGTCTTTTGGGTTTTGTGGCCCATGTGACACAAGTGGTCAAAAGGATCAAATGAATGACAAGGAAATTTTCTTTTTGTTTTAACATGCTGCCTAACTTTATTTATCAATTTATTTTATGTAACTTTAGGATCTCCTGGTTTCCAATTAAATTTATGTGTTCAGAGTGTGTTAAAAGCAGTCAGATAACAAGAAAGCACAGAGAAATTTGATTTTCTCAAAGTTGCAACATACTGGATTATGTACAAAAGAAACAACGAACCGTGTATTTCTGATAATCTGAAATTCAACATATAATCTCAAAAAGTGTATAAATGAATTACATAAAACTGAGTTAAAAAGTGATAGGAACTACAACAAAATATCGCGACTAACACCGAAAAAACGTATAAAAGTAGGTTACACTGTATTTACAACCACTAGCTCTTGAGAATTTGCCTAATTTTCACATTTTCCATAAAATTTCATCAAAAACCAGAAGCCTGATTTTTGAGCGATCATAATACTTCTCTGTAATGAGGATATGAGAAAACAAAGACTGCATACTATTTGAGTAGAAGTCGAGAACTTTTGAATTTGAAGGGAAACAATTCCAAATTTGCACCTCCAGATAAGGACAGCTTATACTCTGACCTCATGCAGGACAATCCCTAACAGCACCCTCACCAGCATACAGGGACGAAGTTAGTGTCTCTGATGACATAGGCACAAGACAAGATGGCGCCACCATCCCACCACGACCAAATTTGTTGTTTTCCTAAATGGTGCAACCTCATGATGTGCTGGAGTGTGTTTTATTGCATTATTTTAAGCAATTTTGCAATGATATTTATTATTAATGAAAAATATAGTAGGTCTATTGGGTTGTCGGAAAAGTCATGACGTATTTTAGCCATGTTTTGCAAAGGTCATTTATTGATAGAAAGAACAAAGATCAATCAATGATATAATGCTTGTTTTGTTCGATAACCTTTTGCCATCTTTCAGTGAGCTGCAGAATGCCTCGTTCATAGAAGGATCTGTCTTTCGTGGCGAAAAACTGTACAAGGTGCTGATTTACAGCCTCATCTGAATTGAACGTTATACAGCGCAAGGACTGTTGAAGAGAGCGAAACAAGTAAAAGTCGCATAAGGTCAGGCAAGTATGCTGGGTGTGGCAACACATCCCACCCAAGCTCCAATAATTTTTGGCGGGTGATCAAACTTGGGTGTGGTGTCGCGTTGTCGTGATGGAACACAACACCTTTATGATGAACGAGCTCTGGACGTTTCTGGATGATGGATTTGTTCAAACTGTCCAATTGCCAACAGTACACATTCGAATTGATTGTTTGGTTTAATGGTAGGAGCTCAAAAAACAAGACACCTTGCAATTCCCACCACACTGACACCAGAACCTTCCGCTGATGAATGTCTGCTTTGGGTGTAGTTTGAGGCGAAGCAGCATGTCGGGACCAAGACCGTTTGTGCAGCACATTGTTGTACACAATCCACTTTTCGTCGCCAGTTATCAGTCGCTTCAAAAAAGGATCGTTTTCCTATGTTTATTGAGCATATCACAGATGTTTATACGCACCGTCAATTGAGCTTCTTTGAGTTCATGAGGAATCCCCACATCGAACTTGCTTACGTATCCCAGCTTCTTCAGGTGGTCACGAACACTTGAATGATGGATGTGCAATGTGTCTGCAATCTCTCGTGTCGTGTAATGTTGGTTTGACTCTATCAATGCCTTGATTTGGTCGTCATCAACCTCGGTGGGCCTCCCCGAGGTTGAGCATCATTGAGGTCAAAATCACCAGCACGGAATTTTGCGAACCACCGCTGGCACTGACG
Organism: Macrothele yani; assembly: GCA_039090855.1. NCBI lineage: Eukaryota > Metazoa > Arthropoda > Arachnida > Araneae > Macrothelidae > Macrothele > Macrothele yani. The sequence goes on from CM077001.1 coordinate 142,911,628, forward strand.
TTCTTGTAGAACATTATCACCGCACACTTTATGCAACTTTTCACAAGCTAGACGTGCGTTCTTCCCTTTACGGAAGTAAAACAGTAAAGTATGGCAAAAATGCACAGTTTGGTCTTTCCATCTTCAACTTGATGTCAAATCTCCGCAAATCAACCAAATCACTCACTATTCCTTTTAGACTGCAGCTAGAACTAGCACCTGTCGAATGCCATAGCAATAACAGAGCTGCGCATGCCTCTAGTACTTCCAAAACCGCCCAACTGCCATCGGGTGCCAAAATACACCATGACTTTTCCGACAACCCAATATTTCATAGGGTACCAGTGTACATTTCAAATTTTTGACCTTCAGGATTTTGTGAAAAATAAATGCATTATGATAATAACATTTATTATTATAAAACAATATAATGCACCAGAAGACACAATAATGTGGGAAAAGAAGCAAATATGTATTAAAACAATCTTAATGAACACTTACAATGCAAATGAAAATTTGATTAACACTTATGTAATTTCCCACCCAATATCTGACTGCATCATAATTGTGGCACGATCATTGGGTTTTGTTTTACGGGCCTATGTATGGGCAAATTTGTCAATTACTGAAGAATAGTCTATACCCAGGATTATATTCTTTTTCTACACACATTATGACGAATGAGTTAACCTTCTTTTCTCCCAATAAATTCCTTTTGTTTTTTTCTCTTTTTATTCTCGAGACTGCTGAAAATGATCTTTCAGCAGAACAATTCATGACTGGTAAGGTTAAAAACATTCTCAAAGCTATTTCTAAATTTGGATGTGTACTCTGAAGATTGTTATCAATGATAAACGTGTACATATCCCATGGTATGTTCAAGTCTTCGGCATTCATACATGACTGGAAATTTAGACATTCATTGCTGAGAAAGTTTTCAAGGCCATGTTCCACATGTAATACGTATTCGGATGGCTACTCACTCCATTGTTTATTCTTTCATATTAATGCATTTAGGAATTAATGATATAGTTTGATCTCTATTTTAAAATACCTTGCTATTCTCTTTTTATTCTCTAACCGCACCTATTTTAATAAAGAATTACGTTATTGTATTAAATTATAAATGTTAATTTCTAGATATTATTATAAAAGTTCTTTTACACACCCTATGGTGAATTATTTCTATATAACATTCATTTTGTTTGTGTATGGTCTAGTTTGTGAAGAACAGGATCAACAGCTTCATTAATCTTAGAAATAAAAACAATACATGAGGCTTAGGTCTGCTGAAGCATATTTGGGGGAAGAACACACCTTACACAAACAATAATTCTAATTGCTTCCACATATTACAATAAACTATGAAATTATTAGATGCCAAGGCAAGAGAGACACTCCTCAAGCTCTCTCACTCTAACACTCCAAACCAGCACATAACAAGTTTCAATGTCAGACTGCCCCATACAACAATTAATTATTGAAGCATTTTGGCTAGGCCCCAATACAGCCGGCAATCGACACTCTTGCTCAGTCAATGCCCTCCATCCAAGCATATGGAGTGCCGACTACAAATCATATCATCATCATCATCATCAACCATTATCAATCCACTGCTGGACGAAGGTCTCCCCAAGCCTCTTCCACAACGGTCTGTCTTGTGCCAGTCTCCTCCATGTCACTCCTGCATACTTTTGAATTACATCCACCCATCTCCAATGTGGTCTTCTTCTGGGTCTTTTCCTGTTCCTTGGAATCCAATCTAAAATTCCGGCTGTCCATCGATGATCTGTCCTTCTGGCAGTATGTCCAGCCCATTGCCATTTCAGGGATTTAACTGTGATCATGATGTCTTCCACTCTTGTCATTTTTCGGATCCACGAGTTCCTCTTCTTATCTCTCCTGGTTACACCAAGCATGCACCTCTCCATGCTTCTTTGAGTTGTCCTGCAGCCTTTGTATGTCTCTTTTAGCTAAGGTCCACGTCTCTGCACCATACGTAAGCACTGGAAGGATGCATTGATCAAACACTTTTCTTTTAAGACATAATGGCATATTGCTCTTGAAAATTATGCTGTTTCTTCCAAAAGCTCTCCAGGCAAGTTTTGTACGCCGATTAATTTCTTCATTAATGTGACCCTCACTTGATATCTGCTGTCCAAGATAAACGTACGTGCCTGCTATCTCCAGCTTTTCATCATCAATCGATAAATCTTCATTTCTTATAAAAGCATTGAACATCACTTTTGTCTTCTGAAAGTTCATTTTTAATCCCACTTCTTTACTCTTGTCAGCAAGTTCCTGGATCATACTCTGCAGCTCTGATGGGGTAGTTGCAAAAGTGACTACGTCATCAGCAAAACGAAGGTGGGTTAATCTCCATTAATATTTATCCCCTTGTTTTCCCAGCTCAGCGACTGAAAGACACCCTCCAATGTGGCATTAAAGAGCTTTGGAGATATGGTGTCACCTTGTCTCACTCCCTTTCCAATTTTTATGTGTGTTGTATTTTCAAACAGCCTAATCTTTGTACTTGCATTTTCATAGATGTTATTAATAATATTAATGTATGCATCTTTAATACCGCAGGATTTCAGAGCCATTGTAACTGCTGATGGTTTCACCGAATCAAAGGCTTTTTCATAATCGATAAAAGCCATGCACAATGGAAGTTCATATTCCCTCGCTCTTTCAATTAGTTCTCTCAGTACGTGGATAAGATCTATTGTGCTGTAGCCACTCCTGAATCCAGCTTGTTCTCTTGGTTGAGCCATGTCCAGTGTTACCTTCAAGCGGTATGTGAAAGAACTTTAGTGAAGATTTTATAAACCACTGATAGGAGGCTGATAGGTCTGTAGTTCCCGAGATCCTCAATGTCACCTTTTTTATGTAGCAGGATCATTGAAGCGGTGTTCCAATCTTCAGGAATCTTCTCTTCATTAAGGCATCGAGTAAAAATTTGGGTGAGTACTGTTTCAATTTCTCCACTTGCTTCTTGTATGATGTCTGCAGTAATTCCATCTTCTCCTGGAGCTTTTCCCCAGCTTCATGTTCTTGATTGCATGTGCAACTTCTGCTGGGAGGACTGGAGGAACTCTGGTACTGGTACCTTTCATGATGTCTGGAGTACATATATCATCCCTTTCATATAATTTGGAGTAGAAATCTCACTCTTTGTCAAAATTTTGCCTCTATTTCTTGTTACAGAACCATCTTCTTTTCTCAGTGCCATAATCTGTTTTCTTCCCTTACTGAGATGTCCCTTTGCTATCTTTAGGCTTTGGTTGTTTTCAATTGCTTTCCTCACTAGTTCACAGTTGAATTTTCTTACGTCTTTAGTGATACTTTTTCTTACTGTCTTGCATAGCTCTATATATTCCACCTTGGCAATCACATCTTCTTTAGTTGTCCTCATCTCTCTTCTTTTTGCATCAACATTTTGGGTTTTCCTGATAATTTGTTCACATGCAACTTGTTCTTAGACCCCAGCTAATTTTGTTGCTGTTTCCATAAGAGCTTTGGTTACTTTTCTGTTAACTTCAGAAATATCCACTTCTTCCGATGTTAGGCCTTCTAAAGCAGAGAATCTGTTCTTCAGTTCTAACTTGAAGGTATTATGGTGTTTTTTAAGGTTGGTTATGTCAATACATTTTGTTTGTCTTATGAGCTTGCCACGTTCAAGTTTAGTGTTGAGGTGCATCTTACATCTCACCAATCTATGGTCACTACCTGTGTTGAACTTGTTTAGCACACTGCAGTCTTCTATGACGAATTTTTTGTTACACATAATAAAATCAATTTCACTTGTCTTCCCATTTGGATGTCTCCATGTCCATTTCCTGTGTGGCTTTTTCTTGAAAAAGGAGTTCAAGATGAAAAACCCTTCTGCCTCTGCAAACTCAACGAGAGTATTTCCACGCTGGTTTCTGTTGCCGTGACCGAATTTACCTACTGAAGTTTCATTCTGTTGCTGTTGTCCTATTTTTGCATTGAAATCTCCCATAATTATCTTCAAGTGCTGCTGACCTTTATTATTTAGATGATGAATCTCCTCATAAAATTCTTCAATTTCTTCTTCAGGATGACTTGTGGTGGGTGCATAAGTTTGAATAATCTGAGCCTGGTATCTTTTCGAGAGTTGGATAACGAGTCGTGCAGTTCTGTCAGAGGATCTTTCAACTTCTACAACTTTACCCTTCAGTTTCTTGTTTATTATAAATCCAACACCACTAGTTCTGCCAGTATCTGTCCCATGATAGTAGAAGAGATGTCCACTTTTCAGTTCAATGAGATCTTCTCCTTTTCTCCTTACCTCACTTAGCCCGACAATGTCCCACTTGATCCTTTGTAGTTCCTCTTCCAATTCAAGAAGCCTTGAATCAGAAGATAGGGAGCATCCATTATACGTAGCCAAGGTCAGCATCAGATGGCAGCCTAGTCCGGTCCTCTGAGGATTCTTAGCATCCTCTGCCTTCATGTCGCACTGGCCGCTGCCTTTGCCAGGTACATTCCAGCTGCCGGAGACTGAGGGCCAAGATTTAAGTTGTGGAATCATTTTGGACAAATAATATAAGTTTAAAAAATTAATAAATTTTGTAAAATTAAGTAAACATTTTCTTGAGTGGTGGTACTCAAATATTCATAGAAAAAAACTTTCAGCTTGGTGCCCCCTAAATCTGGCACCCTGGGCCTGTTGCTTAAATTAGCCCTGCCTACATATGAGACTAATAATGCTGTATGGGAAAATCAAATAGATAAGTTTCTGACAGGTGTTTCAACCTGTATGATATATTACATTCATTTTGTTAACATAAAAAAATTGAGTGAATGATGTCTATAAAACGCACATTGCTGGGTTTGCTCACCTATCCCTTCCAATGTGGGTGGGGCTTTATTTATTTAAAGGTACACTCCGTAATCCAACGGCATAATAATACCAACGGTAATAGTCTAATGAGGACATTAAATTGGGGTTTCTGGTGCAAGTTAGAAACGATTTATTGAATATGTTGTGTTATTGAACTGCAGGTAACAAAAATGCAAATCGTTTCTTCTCCTTTCCTTTACAAATAAATTAAATATTTTTGCAGTCTCTTATACAAGAAAACTTTCTGGGTTAATTAGCCACAGCTGAAACAAAATTTTTGTTAATTCTAACATGAGGAATCGCTGACAACGGAACGCATTTTTTTTCCTTGTGCGTCACCATGAAAGATTTATTGTCTATACTTCAATTTCGGGGGAATTACACAAGTTTAAATTTTTCTGGTGAATAAATAACTGAAAATATCAACTCTAGCAAACAGTAAGACTGTGAAATGAATCATCTGTCATCAACACACAGTATATCATGTGGCATACTGATTAAATGTCTATTTTTAACTTGAAACGCACAAAATATATAATTAGAATCACTGTTATGGATAATAGAACTTACTGGGCTATACACAGTAGAATTCATGGTGCGTCGTAATTTTGGAATTTATTCTACCCTAATATTTACACTAGCTTATCGCATCATTACCAAACTAGTACAACCGGAAGAATATAAATCGTCACAAATAAACACATGCCTCTTTTCAATACCGGTTACGGGTCAATCGTGCAATATGCATAGAAAGCAGACGTCTTTTATAATCACGCTCGGATAGGTTGACCACATATCCTGTTTTCTTTTTATAGAACAATCCTCTTCTTTTATATATTATATCTTTTTTATTTTTGCAGTCAAAAATATTTTTGCAGTCTCTAAACCTCCAGATTGGCTATATATGAATGCCGGTTACTTTTACTAGTGCACTGAGAAAAACGTTTTGTTAATTCAGCAAGAAAATTGTTGAATCAACCAAAAAATTTTGGCGAAATACAGTAGCGAACAATAGTATTTCGCGAAACACTTTTCGACCATAATTTGTTTTCTGCTGGACCAAATCGGGTCATTTTGGGATATGATATGTGTTGATTCGTGGGTTACAATGCCGCGTAGTTTGTATTTCGGTCAGAGCGAATTTGTCGTTCGAAATGGGCCATATTCAAGAGTCGCCAATTATTACCCATTTGCTTGCTGCATGTATTAATATTTTTCTTGTGATTTTTGTGGGTTTTGTGATGTGTAGTGTGATAATAAGTCAATCTTAGGTTTTCAGAAATGGGTAAAAAGGCGGAGATCCCTGTTGGAGCTCGCCAGGCGGCCGTGAACATGATGGAATCCGGAATGCGCGTCACCGACATTGCGAGGGCCCTGAAGATCCGATACCAGTCCGTTTCAGCTATCCTGCAACGTTATAAAAAGACTGGGACCGTCGAGAACAGTCCGCGACGTGGTAAGCCTCGTTCCACTACGTTGCGTCAGGATAGACGCATCCTCCGTCGAACTCGTGCTGATCCCACCTTGACTGCTGTGGACATCGCCACCAAATTCCGCGACAGCGATGACCTGAACGTCAGCCGAATGACCATCTCCCGTCGTCTCATTGCTGGTGGAGTGAATGGAAGAAACCACTCATTGGAACCACTCATTGGAGTCAAGAATCGACGAGCCAGAGTCGCGTTCGCGCGCCGTCATCGACACTGGACCGCTGCGGACTAGAGTAAGGTGCTTTTCACCAACGAGAGCAAGTTCAACTTGTTCGGAAGTGATGGCATCCGATACGTACGACATCCGTGTGGCCAGAGATTCAACTCCCAGTTCATTCAGCCGACTGTCAAGCACGGAGGAGGATCGATCATGGTTTACGGCGCCTTCTCTCGCAATGGAATGGGCCCCATCATCAAGACCGACGGAATAATGACCGGCTAGAGCTACACGAACATTCTCATCAACGATGCGTTCCCATGGGCAAACCAGAACATGCTACCCGGATGGATGATGCAGCAAGACAACGGCCCGAAGCACACCTCCAGAGTAGCAAAGGCAGCCTTCCAGCAGCAACAGGTCACACTTCCAGACTGGCCAAGCCAATCTCCAGACCTCAGCCCTATCGAGCACATGTGGGAAAAGCTGGAGAGACGATGTGTGAAGAAAACCTACAGGAATAGGGCCCAGAAGTTCGACCAGCTGTCTGCAGAATGGGCGCGAATTCTGCAGGTCACCGTCGAAAAGCTAGTGGACTCGATGCCGACCCGTTGTGCAGCTGTTATTAAGTCTCGTGGTTATTCCACTAAGTATTAGTTATTGCTTTGCCGTTTTCTCGTACTTGTTTTCTGTTATCGTTGCATTAAATGAATGTGATACACACCTACTTTGTTGGTCAATTTGTATGATCTTTGCGATTAAGCTCGGTACCTGATCTGTGTTAAGGTTTCCGATCCATCTGCATATGAGTCATGTTTACAACTGAATGACCCATATCATATTACAAAATGACCCAATTTGGCACAGCAGAAAAAAATTATGGTCGAAAAAGTGTTTCGCCAAATACTTTTGTTCGCTACTGTACAGTCAACAAAAATGTTTGTTGAACTTATAAATGTATTTTGTTGAATATTATTGTTGATTCTAAAAAAAATTATAATTATCATGACAAAACGTTTACTTCATTTAACAAAATAATTTTGTCAATTTTTGGGAATTTCTTTGATCCAACAATAGGTATTGTTATCGTGATAAAAACATTTTGTTGCTGCAACCAAACATATTGTTATCGGGACACAGTAATTTCTTGCTCCAAAAAATTTAGAGTTATGTACCTGTGCCACTTTGTCCCTAAACTTTTTTTCCGATAGCGACACTTTGCAGGTAAAATAATTCCAGGCGGTGCCTTTCGATCCTGGGATTATTGCAGATGCAATAATTCCAGGCGGTGCCCTTCGACCCTGGGTGTCCCCCATTTCCTCCCCGCCTTATTTTAATTTACTTTATATTAAATGAATCTGGACGGTGGTAGGTCACGAGGAAATTTTTTCAGAGCCAGCGAAAAACCTCTCATCAAGCGGGCTCGAACCTGAGACCTTTAGTTTATAAACTGGGCGTACTAATCACTCGGCTACACCTACCATTGTAAGTAAATTCTTATCTGCGAATTCAGCGTTTGAAGGTTGGTTTATTACCTTCTGGAATGTTCACGGACGATTTATATTTGACATAACGATGTGTTGACACTATTTTGGTGCGTGTGTAACATGTTTCTAAATCCGATTACTTTTAAATGTTTTCCTTAGTTCTTTGACGAAACAAATTATTGACATTTTAGGTTAGACAAAAAAAAAAAAAAAGAATCGAAATATTTTTTTAACGTTCTATATGTTCCAGGGTACTGTAACCATGCAAACTATGGTTGTCGCACGAATTTTAAAACACCCTGTATATATAGCCTATACATGAAATCAAGCTCTATATATAAATTACAACTCTTATCATTACCTCATGTGCAAATTTTTATTTGCCATCAGGAACCGCAAGTCGTTATAAGAAATGTGTTATTGCTTTATCAGAAATCTGGGTTTAAATTTAATACGTGCCCCTGTAGATCTAATAAGATGCGGATTTTATCGTGTTCATTGTAATTATGAGTCTACAAAGCGAGGCCAAATTATCACTAAAATTTACTGAATCAAACCAAAATAACACACAATAAACACTAGCATAGAAATACGTCGGAATTATTAAGATATATTAGAAATTCTTACCTCTGAATGTCTAAATCAAAGTTGACAGTTCCCAGTCTTCTAACAATGCACTCACTTCGTAGTCAGCCATAATTCAAAGCGAAATTTTAACGAGATTCTTCTAGTCAGTGGTAGTCTGGTAGTGCCCGTATGGAATAGCTAGTGATCACATGCGCTTTGTCGTAAGGTCTATGTCCCCTCCATATAGTTGAATTAACAAAATATAGCCAACAAAATAATTTTGTGTTGCCAACAAAACAATTCCGATGGAGTTTTGCTAAAGCAACAAAATAAATCGACAAAACAGCTCAACAAAATTATTTTGTTGTTTCAAACATACCTTTTTCTCAGTGCGAGTCCTGTGATGGTTATATTCAAATTAATCGGAAACTTGAGACTTCATCCTTTTGGGTGGTGTAGTGGTTAGCATACTCGGGCGGCATCCGGGAGACGCGGATTCGATTCCCGCTCCAGGAAGACGAAATTTTCAAGTTATCGGATATTTGCTGACTTAACATCCATGTCAGATTTACACCAATAAACGGATTCACATCTTCCAAATTTGTATTACTTCCGTTGCTGACAAGGAACAGGTAATCTCTGAGAGAGATTATAGAAGACTTTATTCCATTCTTAGGTGTGAATTTTATTAAGATAACTGATTTCAAAATTTGTAATAGTTTTTTCGATTTTAGTGAGAACGGAAATCCAAATGTGCATCAATTAAGCTGCACTGACGGAATGTATCGCTGCAGATTTGTCGTCTTGACATATGCATTACCTCTGTAGTACGTCACAGGACCTCAATGCATTAACAAAGAATTTCGTGTTTCAATTCCAGACTACTGATAGCATATATTTGATTAGATTGTATTTATTATTAATCAACTGCAACTGGCAAAAGCAAGCTGAAGTATTGTAGAGGTTAACAGCCTAAAAGGGAAGGGGCTTAAATTAGGAATTCGTGAAACGGGAAGGGTGGAGGGAGCCAAAAACGAGTTGGGCTCAACAGAATATTTGCTAGGTAAGTTTCTTTTCTTGAAGCCGTCAAAACGGTAGACAAACCTTGTCGTTTAGCATTACTTGCTTTTTCTTCTACAATAATATTGAAGTGCAAGTACATACATATTTCCTTTTATGTTTTTCTTGAGTTAGCATGTGGCCTACCGACCCAAATATGGCGGCCCAACGGGAATTCTCACGGTATCCCAGCTGCCCAGTCCGCGCCTGGTAGTACGTCATAAATTTCAACCTGCCTTCTCCGCCGCTTATTGCGAACAGCGCAAGGGATATATAGTCAAGAGAAGCACAGCTGCTCTACTGAACTGAACTGAATCAGTATTAATGGAATGGGATGCAGATAGAGATATGTTATTTCTTGTAGAAATTCCTCTCACAGATGAAGTTCTAGACTAGACTACCTGCTTCTGTTACAGATGTAAATGCATTTCCTCTTCATCACTTAAGCATGTACAAGGTAGCTTTGATCCCCATATATTTAAACAAATAAGAGGGTTGTACCGAAAGTAATGCAAAAGTGAGCCTAACTTTTTTACACTGCTGGGAACCCAAAATGCAACACCAAGAAGGACACGAGATAGAAAAGCCAGATTTACTGGACACATAACAACAGATACAAAGATGAAACGATTGAGCTTACAGGCCCGTGCGACTTGCGGAACACGCAGACATCAATAGTTCGTGTGAAACCCATGGCTGGCAATAACGGCCGCTACACACCGCGGCATCGAACGAAAGAGGCTTTGGATGTGGGCTTGGGGTATGTCGGTCCAGGCTGCTTCCACCCGTTTCCACAGTTCATCAGGCGTAGCCACGGGTGGTGCTTGCAGGGCCACTCAGTTGCCGATCAGCGACCAGACGTGTTCGATGGGCGACATATCAGGAGAACAGGCGGGCCACGGCAGCAGTGACACCTGGTGGACCGTGAAGAATTGTTGCACGATGCGTGCCACGTGTGGGCGCGCATTGTCCTGTTGAAACGTGGCCGCTGGCAGGTCCTGCAGGTAAGGGAGGACTACAGGCTCCGAAACGTCGGAGATGGCGCGGTGGCTGTTGAGTGTACCGGCGATGCGTACCAGATGGGTGCGGGTGTCATATCCAATTGCGCCCCAAACCATAACGCCAGGCGACGGACCGGTATGGTGATGCATAATGCAGGCGTCATACAGTCTCTCGCAGTGGTTACGCCACACGCGGATCCGACCATCGTGGTGTTGCAGGCAGAAGCGGAATTCGTCGGAGAAGACAATGTCGTGCCATTCCGTAGTCCAGGTGCAGCGTTCAACGGCCCACTGTCGCCGCACTCGCCGGTGGTGTAACGTCAATGGTAATCGGAGCAATGGGCGCCGTGTGACAAATCCCAGCTCCTGCAGACGACGTCGAACGGTACGTGCTGACATAGGTTGCTGCGCAACACACCCTAATTCCTGCGCTAACGTTCGTGATGTGGCGGTGCGAGCCGTCAATGCCCGCCACACAACAAGCGGCAATCGCTCACGTCGGTCCGTTCGTCCCTCCTGCACCCACTGAATCCATACTCGCCTCACTGTGGCTGGATGTCGTCCCACACGGGCGCCGATGTCTCGGTACGATGAACCGCTGTCGCGATAAGCCACTATTCGTCCTCTGTCGAACTCCGAAGCGTGCTGGAATGACTTTCGTATTCTGCGACGAGGCATCAGGAAGCTTCCCACGCACAGGTCCGGCAGCACAACACACTTCCACTACTTACACCCCGCCTTCTGTGCACCCTTCTTATAGTGCTTCTCGGTGGCTTGCCGGGCGCACATGATTTGCATATCCCCTGCAATGCTAATCGTTTGCACGTCCTCTCACGGGCGACGCATGCTGCGAATTTCAGGCCAATCGGATGCTTCCTTCTTGGTGTTGCATTTTGGGTGGCCAGCAGTGTTTTAACTTAAGCAGTGTTTTAACTTACAGAGGTTGTTCAAATTGCACATGTTGGTAGAGTAACTCTTTCTCTGTACAAAGGAACTACTCAACAATGTCTCGATCACAAGTGATGCATTTGCGCCATCGCTGAACCCAACTCTCGAATCCTCTTTTAAAAAATTCAGGTATGGTTTGTTGTACCCACTTCTTCACAACCACTTTCATCTGGTCTGTGTCATGAAATTGTTGTTCCCAGAGACTGTCCAACATTGGACAGAACATGTGGAAGTCGGAGGGCGCCTGATCCGGGGCGTACGGTGGAAGGGGAACTACCGACCAGTCTAATTCGTTGATCGCCTGATTTGTTGCCAAAGATCTGTGTGTGTGGTCTCGCATTATCATGGTGAATGTAGATCCTTTTCAGCTTCTTGTTCGGTCTCTTATCTCTTATGGCTTCTCGAAGCTTCTTGAGTGTCTCAATGTACCGCTCGCTGGTTACGGCACTGGCACGTCCCAGAAAATCAAGGAGAATGACACCTCTGTCATCTCCAAAAACAGTCCCCATTACTTTCTGTGCTGATCGCTGGCTCTTGAACTTCTTAGGCCTTGGTGAAGAGATGTGACGCCATTCCATGGATTGATTCTTCGTTTCCGGATAGTAAAGATACGCCCACGTCTCATCCCCTGTCACTAGATCGAAAAGAACTAAAAAAAAACCTGTCTTCATTGGCTTCAAACACTTCCAGCAGATCAGAGCAGACTTCCAACCTTCTCTCCTTCAAATCAGGTTTGAACTGCCCTGGTAACCACTTTGCACACACTTTCCGATACCTTAAGTCTTCTACTATCTCCTTTATGGCATTGTGACCACAATCCAGTTGTGCAACAAGCTCACGTGTTGGGACTCGTCTTTCCGCGCGAATCAATTCATCCACTCGCTGACGATTCGTGTCAGTGGTCGCAGATGATGCGCAGTTTGTCTTTAATGCTGCTTTCCCCTTCTTTAAACTTCTTTATTCATTTATGCACATTGCTCTTGTCAATGGTCTTATCTCCGCAAACATTCTGTAGCCATCTGTGGATGTCGGACAGCCTGCACTCTTCCTTCGTTAAGAACTCGATGGCGGCACGTTGCTTCTGTTTGGAATCCATTATTTACCTGCAATGAAGAAGAACGGTTACTATAGAGGAAGAGTTATTCTAGCAACAATGTGCAATTTGAACGACTTCTGTCAGCTAATAAAAAAATTTATGCCCACGTTGCATTACTTTCGGTACAATCCTCGTGCTTTGAGATGCAGTGTATAGCAAGGAATAGCTCCAGAAGCTCAGTCATCTGGTTTAGTGAAGCTGAAAAGTCTGTTTATATAAATATTTCTTGGAAAAGAGAAAAACAACAACATGTGTTTTAGTCGCTAACTCTGCGTATATTAACATCGCTCGGAAATGATAGTCAGGTGTTGTATGCCATCCAAAGACTGTGACTAATAATGATAAATACACAGTTGACGTGGACCAGGAACATCAATATAAGTCATCGCTCTTTCCACGTTTATAAGTGAGTCACGGAAAATTTTCATCGGCTGCCACCGGGAATCGAACCTAGGGTCTTCCAGTTATGCGCCGGATAGGATACCACTGCACCACAGTGGCCTCGAAATTCTCCAGACTCACAAACGACAAACTGCCAAACCACATGGCAGGGTTGCTTCTTTGGAACCCCGCACAATGCTGGGGACTCACCACAGATGAACAGCAGCAACTGAACAAATAACTAGAAGGCGAATGAATGATAAATACACAGTTGACATGGGCCAGGAATATCAAATAGAAGTCATCGCTCTTTCCATAAACGTTTATAAGTGAGTCACTGAAAAATTTTCATGGTTTGGCAGTTTGTCGTTTGTGAGCTTGAAGAATTTCGAGGCCGCAGTGGAAGCATATCCGGCGCTTAACCTCAAGACCCTGGGTCCGCTTCCCGGTGACGGCCGATGAGAGTTTTTCAGTGATTCACTTATAAACGTGGAAAGAGCGATGACTTCTATTTGATGACTGTGACTAATGTTAAATCCTCAGTAGTTATCACGTTTTACGTGAAATCTTAATAGCAAATTATCACTATTTATACGTAGAACCGCTGCCGCGTTTTTACGTGTAAGCGATCACAAATGAGTCTCCTTTGGAAATATAAATTAAAAAAAATAATCCCACAAAGTTGTGAAGTAACCGCATCGTGTGAAAAAAATTGTGTGTATATAGGGTAGTCATGATTCAAATTCCGACGTCTTCCTTTCGCTCTCAGAATGTTAATGTCAGAATTTCGCTGCTAATGTCGCTGTCAGAATGTTTGAAGCCAACGGAATGAAACTGAATTTGATTTCAACCATTAAAGATATGAACCTGCCTATTTCAGACTGTCATCTTACAGAATAACTTTTCGACTTCAGCTGCAATTAATCAACGCACCCGGTGGCGGATGTGCTTCCATGTCTTTCGTTTCATTCAGTGATCTTCACCATCTGATTATTTCACAAATCATTTCTCGTTTTGTACGTAGAAGCGTTTCCCTTTAAACCCGAAGCAAAATGCCAAATCATTCAGTACAGGCACGGCTCGTTTTTTTTTTTTATCGTTTTGTTTGGACGTTTAACGACCACCATGAGCAACTCGATGAGCTATAAGCTGTCGTCGGACCCTAATTTAGGGCAGGGGCGGCTCCAGAAGTTTACTCTAGGGAGGGGCGGTTTTTCGGGTACAAAAAGGGGGGGAGAAGCCATTATGAAATGTTTTTTTTTTTTTTATATAACGTTAGTACATACTGTATAAATATATATCATCATCATCATCATTATCATCATCGTTATCATTGTCAACCATTATCAATTCACTGCTGGACGAAGGTCTCCCCAAGTTTTTTCCTCACCATATGTTAGTAGCAGGAGATGCCGAAAATTACCCCGTATTAGCCACGCTGCCTCCCTCCCAGCCCACCCCACCCAAGCGGGGATTGTCTTCGGAGTGGGTGGAACAACGGGAAGCGCCCGTGAGGCGTGAGAGAGCAGGAAAAATTAGAAAAAAGAAAGAAGTCCTAAAAATATCATCTGGGAGAAAGCGGTGGGGACATTTTTACGAATTTTCTTTATGACCCAATTAAGAAACATACCTCGATCAGATTGTTATCCACAGTTTCTCTCACATACTCTGATTTCAGTACCAAGCTCTGTCTTACCATGTTTCGAGACGTTACAGGTGCTAGACAATATGATAATAGCAACAAACTAACAAAGAATAACCCCATGTTTTTTACCCCCGCTGTCTCTGTTTTCCCTTTATCTTTTGTGCTCTCTCTCTCTCACTCTCTCTTTTTATTCTATTCCCTTCTCTTTCTTTTTTTACTGAACCTAAATCAATGTAATAAGTATTTTAAATCCTCCATACTAAGTTTAATTGTTAATTTTTTTTTAGAAAAACCGAAAACAAAATATGCAAAGTTAATCATTTACGATTTTCGCTACTTCAAACGTAAAAACTTCGTTAGGGTTTAGGCGGATGGGGGGGGGTCACTCCAGTCGCCCCAGCTAGATCCGCTACTTATTTAGGGTCACTGGTTCCAGGGAAGAAAGAGAGATAGTGCCGTATAGCAAAAGTAACATAAATGCCTCACCGGGATTCGAACCCGGATCCATCTCGGACGAATGGTCAAAAGCCAGCGCTTAGATTGCTATGCCACCGGGCGGCCCAAATTTTAAAATTAACGAGAGAAAAATTAAAGCCCAGCTCGGCCTAAGTCAAGTTCGGGCTTTACCGGCCGGGCCAGACCCGTGACGACCTCAACCCTGTTTATGTCTCTCTGCAGTGCATTCCAGACATGCTCAGCAGGATAAGTATCGGGCGACTTAAAAGGTAAGTGTGGAGTACCTTGATGTTTCTGAGCTGGCGAACCACGATATGAGCTGGATGAGGTAGTGCATTATCATCCACGAAGAAGAAACTGTAGCCTTTCGCATCATTGAAAAGTGTCACAGTATTCCTGATGATCGTAATATCCCGAACATGTTTTGAGCTGTTTATTTAAAAAATCAGATTTTGTACGAGTAACTGCAAAAAACTGTCTGAAAAAGAAAATCAAGGCAGCACTGCTGTAGATAAAATTTTTGTCTTTTCAGTAGACAAGATCAGAAGGTTTCGGGGAAATTCCTGACACAGACATCAGAAGGAAATAACTCAAAATGGAAGGTATACTAAAAATAAATCGAGGGAATACCCCGGTACGCTTTGTAGATAATTTATTCTGTGCGTCTTTCGCATGCCAAGACCTTTGTGGCTGCGAAATAAAACGAGTGTTTCGAGAGTATACATTTATTTGCCTCACAAATGACCATACCTAGCCACGTACATACTATAAGTGGAATTAAATCATAACAACAAATAATGAGGTTTACTAATTCTTGACATGGAGCGGTACTTAGGTAGGTCGATTTATGAATGTTATTGTCGGGGGAGGCTTCAGCCCACCCTTTAGCCCCCACCAAAAGAAATATTTAAGCTGTTAGAACACATGGCTGGTGCAACCCTTTCAAAGATTTTAGGGAACTCCAATAAACGTACCTGAATTTTTTGAATTCACACAAAATTAGCTATATAAAATGAATTTTTTGTTAAGTTTAGTGTTTGTACTTCTGAGAAATGAAGAGAATCCTCTGAGCGAATTTCTAAGAGAGTAGTAGAAACACACCAGTTTTGTAATTGTAGTTTAAAAGATGAGAGAGAGAGAGAGAGAGAGAGAGAGAGAGTTTCCTTGTCAGGTTACAAACTAAAATTCATAAACAGCTATATGACAGAAAAAAAAAAAAAGAAAAGAAAGAAAGAAAGTAAGAAAGAAAAAACGACTTAAGTAAGCTAACATTGCGAAGAAATAGCAACTTGCCATGCAAATTCGTATCCTTGGTTCCCATACTACATACGTTGAATAAAAACTACGTACAGTGTGCACCTTAAAACTTTTTTCGACTAGGTACAGTATTATCAGCTTCGGGTAAAATCCGCATGAACGGAATTTTTTTCCAAAATTTGTGCCCCCTCACATCATGCTTAGCCCCCTCCCCCGTTCAGAGCGGCTGGCGGCGGCAATATTAAGTATTTCGATTGATTAGTTTTTCAAAAACAATATTTATTATTATTATTATATTATCCAGATTTAGACGAACGTAAGAAACGACCCTGATTCCGATGAAATGAGATGTAGCTAAGAAAATCCATCTGCGCATACGCAAGCAAAAATCTGACCTCAACATAGAAGGAAAAGCTGAATCGCAAATGTGTTAGTAAGGGAGATTGGCAACTTTTGGTCTAGGACATCTACAAGTTACACCTCTTCCCCCCCCCTGTAAAGTTATACATATTTTTAGAGCTCTCGTCAATAGCAGGTCCCCTTGGGGGAGGTATTCGAGAGGAGGCCAAATTTCGCTACGACGCACATTTTACTACTGTCGGGAACGATGCATAAATTTCTGTAATGGCTTTTTATCACATAGAATCAAAATGCATTTCTGTAATGGCTTTTTATCACATTTAGTATCAGGTTCTCATAATTTACACAGATTGCAACGAGAAATTGTTACGTTATGTAAAACGTGATGAAATAATGTTCGGCGATACTTTAGAAAAATATAAAGTATATTATTGAGTAATAATGAAATTAACTACTGTTGCGTCACTTCATGAAACATCATGAAGTGACGACACTGCTTCCAGGAAACAGAGAGAGAGAGAGAAAGAGAGCCAGCGGCACAAACACACCCTCCTATGTCTCGTATCCAGACCCACTTAGCCAGCGGTGCAGCTAAAATGCTTTTATAAAGTTCGTACCTTTTAATTCACACATCTTACAGTTTTAAAGGTTTAACAATTTGAACTACTTTTAGAAGGTGGCTGCCCTTCAGTTTTTTCACTCGCTAAAATATTTTGAGCAAGTGTCAGGGCCATAGCCAGGCAAGGGGTTTTGAGGGTTTGAACCCTACCCGAAATGCGTTACTTAAATAAAGATCGAGTAGATAGATCCATATACTTGAGTAAGTAATAGTATAGCACATAAGTCAGCATTTGAGAAAATGGGGAGTATTAAATAGAAGAATTTCGCGTGCAAATGAAATATGACAGAAAAAAAACTCCCAATATAATATGTACGTGCGGTGAAAATTAATTTTCAAATTGAGAACCCGACCCGAAAACTCTTTCTGGCTTACGACCGTGGCAAGTGGGAAGTGGGAACCTTTCAGTTTACACATCTTATACTTTACAATTTTTTACACCTTAAAACACCTTTAAAAGTAGTGGATAACTTTCAGACTAGAAAGTGCAAAATTTTCTCTTTAGGAAGTGGTAATTTTCAGTTTACACATCTTATACTTTACAGTTTTTTACACCTTAAAACACCTTTATAAGTGAGTAACTTTCAGACTAGAAAGTGCAAAATTTTCTCTTTAGGAAGTGGTAATTTTCAGTTTACACATCTTATACTTTACAGTTTTTTACACCTTAAAACACTTTTAAAAGTGGGTAACTTTCAGACTAGAAAGTTCAAATTTTCTCTTTAGGAAGTGGTAATTTTCAGTTTACACATCTTATACTTTACAGTTTTTTACAATTTAAAACACCTTTATAAGTGAGTAACTTTCAGACTAGAAAGTGCAAAATTTTCTTTTTAGGAAGTGGTAATTTTCAGTTTACACATCTTATACTTTACAGTTTTTTTCCACCTTAAAACACCTTTAAAAGTGGGTAACTTTCAGACTAAAAAACGCAAAATTTTCTCTTTAGGAAGTGCGTAATTTTCAGTTTACACCCTTTAAAAAAAACTTTAAAAAAAGGGTTTCTTTCAGTTTTACACACCTTAAAACAGCTCTAGAAGGTGGAGACCTTGCACTTTATACAACTTACATGTTTCAGTTTTACACACATAAAATACATCTAGAAGGTAGATAACTTTCAGTTTTATATACAGGGGTTGGACAGAATAATGTGAACACCACGCTTTGAGACGTGACTTTGAATGCAGCTCATACGTTACAATACGCAAAGGTATCCACCACGTTTTGGTTGTAATAGCTTTGTTTAGAACCTCAAGGTCCTGTTTAAGTGCATTTAAAGTGTCTTGTTACAAAATTTCTTTCAGAGTGACGACGAAATGAGCGGCCTAATGGACTTCGAAATAAGGCTAATTGTTGGTGGCCGGCTTGTTGGTGCCTCCGTGACAACAATCGCCAGGGTAGGGAGGGCATCGAGAGCTACTGTGTCTAGCGTCACGACAGCATACCGTTTTCGTGGTAACACCTCGTCAACGAAATACAAGAGTGGCCGGAAAACAACCCTGACTGATAGAGACAAGAGAGCATTAAAGAAGATTGTTAACCGTAATAAGGCCACTGCACCTAAAATTAGTGCGGAGCTCGATCGGCATCTCCAAACCACAGTATCAACGCAAACAGTGCGCAAGGAACTGCACGAATAAGACATTCTTGGCAGAGTTGCTATTGCAAAACCCCTGGTGACCCGGGTGAATGCACAACGGCAGTGGTGCCAGAAGCATACTACGTGAACTGCCGATGCATGAAAGCGTGTAATGTGGTCGGATAAATCCACATTCACACTATTCCCCACCGCATGACGTGTTTACGTAGGGAGAACACCGTCAGAAGCGTACAACTCAAACTGTTTGCTCCCAACAGTGCAGCATGGTGGTGGTTCTGTCATGCTCTGGGCGGTCATATCGTTGTTTTTAGCAGATCCCCTGATCACCGTGAAAGGATGGATGACTGGTAGGGCAAATGAAACGATTTTGGCTGATGGCTCAGACATTGTTTCCTGCAGGGAATGCCATCTATCAAGATGATAACGCCCCAATTTACAGAGCTCGGAATGTCCAATCATGGTTTGAGTAACATGAGGATGAACTTTCACACCTACCTTGGTCTCCCCAATCACCAGACTTAAACATCATCGAGCCACTGTGGTCTGTGTTGGAAAACAGAGTAAGATCCCGTTATCCTCCTCCTGCATCTATCAAGGATCTGGAACAGTTTCTGAATGAAGAGTGGTGTAACATCCCGCTAATCACTATCCAGGATTTGTATGCGTTCATTCCAAGGAGGATTCAGGTGGTTTTGAATGCCAAATGAGATCCCACACCCTGTTAGGTAAGAAAAACCTTCTTTTCCTAGGTGTTCATATTATCCTATCCAACCCCTGTACCTTAGATATCCTTTGAAAGAGGGGTACGTTCCACAGTTTACATATTACCTTCCCCTTTTACAAACCTTAAAATAACTTTAGGAAGAGGGTGTTTTTCAAAATTATACATCTTTTACTTTTCAGTTGTATTCACCTTAAATATCATTCCTTTAGAGAACAGGTAACTTTCAATTTTCACACCTCATGCTTTTTAGGTTTAGTACATCCTAAATAGCGTTAGACAACAGGTATCTTTCAATTACATATGTTATGCCTTTCAGTTTTTACGCATTTTGAAATACCTTTCGAAAAAGGGCAACTTTCTAGTTCACACACCTTATGTCTTTCAGTTTTACACACCTTATGTCTTCCAGATTTACACACCTTAAAATACCCTTGGAAAATGAATAGCTTTTAGCTTGCACACAGTGTACCTTTCAGTTTCACACACCAAATATACTTTTAGAAAGCGCGCACAAAATAATCATAAATGTCAGGCAGCTCGACAATAGAACTTTAAGTGAAAGAAAAAAAGAGAGAAAAAAAAATTTTTTTAAACAAAATTGAGTGTGTTTAATACCATGCCTCTAAATGTAAAATTTACATGACAGCAAATGATGATCATATCTAAATTCATTATTTCCCTATTTTTTTTGTTCAAAAATTTTATAGTGAAGACAAAATAAAGACTTCTTTTATGTTACTTCGATGTCCAAAATCCTAGTCTTGAATGCGCGCCAAAACGGCAGTTTAGGAAATGCGTAACTCCTGAATATCTTCTACACGAGTCATTGACAGTGAAACGTAAAAGGGAGTGCTTTCTAATTCATTCTTGAAATCTTGAATGACGTCATATCGGTGAAACAAATGCCTAAGAACGAGAAAGCTCGGAAGCTTTGAATTCCGGATTGCGTGTGAAGCATTCAGTAAAGCGGCCAAGAATAATGCCCTTACAGAGAACACAATAAATCTGAGTGGATCAGGGTAGTGGCACCTCACCGTTTTCTCCCTCTCTCTCGACAGTAGAGATAAACAGTGAAAGTCTCTCAGTTCGTCCGGTGGATTTCAAATTCTCAGTTTAATCTCGTGAAGCCCTATAGAATAAGAAACTGAATTCATAGCATTGTGTTCGGTCAGAGGGAACTTCCGAAGTACTACATTGTTCTGTGTGTTTGAAATTGAAATACAATGGAAGGAACCGAAGAGCGTTCATTCAGTCAGTTCTTACTATACAATTAATTCGAGTTATACAGAGCATGCCCACAAATTTTTAGAACGATTTTTCAGCAATATAATTAATGTTTAAAATAAAATTATTTCTTTCTTAAATGTTCTATGTGATAGCCCTTTCCGTGGACTATGAATCTACATCTAGATTTCCAAGATAACAGGACGTTTTTTAAAATTGGTTGTGATATTTTATTCCACTGCTTTCCATAGTCCAATCATTGTTTTAGTTCTGTGTTTAGAAAGCGCTCTTTTTAGCAGACCGAAGGCACATTAATCCATTGGACACTTCAGGGAACTTTGAAGGAATATGAGCAAAAGATATAGACTTGATAGCTATCACTTTTGTTTTCTTTTTTTCAAGAAATAGAGTGGAAGGTTTGTACAGGGGTTGTCCAAAATAATGGAAACACCTTGAAACAATAGGTGTTACGCAACTAATATGGTGTGGGAGTATCCTTGGCCTTTAAAACTGCTTGAATCCTCCTTGGAATGGACTCATATAAGTCCTGGATGGTGGTAAGTGGTATTTTGTACCATTCTTCCTGCAGAAACTGCTCCAATTCCTTGAGAGACGCCAGAGGAGGATAATGGGGTCGCACTCTGCTTTCCAACACAGACCACAGGGGTTCAATGATGTTTAAGTCCAGTGATTGTGCAGGCCAGGGAAGGTGTGCAACTTCATCCTCATGTTCCTCAAACCATGATTGAACAGTTCGACTTCTGTGAATAGGGGCATTATCATCCCTGACGGAAACAATGTCTGCGCCATTGAATGCACATGGTCGGCCAAAAGAGTGGCATAGTCACCGCTAGTGATCCGTCCGTGTAAAGTGATAATGGCACCTACTGCAAACCACGAGATCATGGCCCATGGTATGAGATGCAATTGCCTACGATGCCAGATTACCTTTGGTGTTCATTACAGGCATTTTGACAGCCTACTGTTACGTTAATAAGATCCTGCAACCCGTTTCCTTACCTTTTCTGAACGCTCACTGCGGTGCGATTTTCCAACATGACAACGCTCGTCCGCATACTGCTGCCGCCTCGAGAGCTTGCCTTCAGGGCACTGACACTCTGCCATGGCCAGCCACATCACCAGACCTATCTCCGATTGAAAATGTGTGGGATGCTATTGGACGCGCTATCCACACTCCACCCCTACCGCACAATCTGCAGGAACTGCGTGAGAAGATTCAAGCTGCATGGGATGGCTTGTCGCAGGACGCCAATAGGAACCTGTGCAGCTCCATGCCGAGGCGTCTGGCATGCTGTGTGAGCAAACATGGCTGCCCGACGCCATACTGACAGACCCTACTTATTGGCGTGTAGCTCAATAAATATTGCCCATATCAGTCTCCATGTTTAATCATTTATTGTTCCTGGTAACCTTTACCTTCCTCCCGGATAGCATTGCAATCCGACACTTACACCTGGGTGCAACTATTTTTTTTTGACGATGAGTGTAAGAGCCGAGCTTGTTTTGTGATTATCATTATCACTGGTTTAAATGTTTTTCAACTTCCTCTGACGCGATGGTTAAGTTAAGATGCTTCAGGATGCAAAATAAGCTCCACGATTTTCTAAACAGAGGTTATGTGATTGAAAAGTGGCGAGGGAAGAACAAAAAAAGTCAGAAGATGTATGTTTGGAAAAGTGGCGAGGGAAGAATAATAAAAGTCAGAAGATGTATGTTTGGCAAAGAGGGGGAAGGGCAAAGGGAGGTAATAAAAAAACAACTGAAACATTATTGTCTTTTTGCGAACTCACCTATCTGTAAGGGGAACAACAGAATTTTGTCAACAGCAGGTAATTCCTTGTTTTTCAGTGAAAGAGGAGAAGGTTTAAAAATTGAGTGAATGTCCTATATTTTGTTTGCTGATAACCGTGCTGAACTACGATATATGCGATTTATCCAAAAATTGTTGTTCGTAATATGAGGTTAAAATAACAAAGGAGAATATTACGAAGTTGAAGTGATCTATAAAAGTCCATCTAACGAGATGCTACCCCAAACCAGCACACTACCTCCCCCATAAGTGTTCATTTCACGAATCATAGAGGGATGATAACATGTCCCTCGTTCTCTCCTGATCACAGCACGACTGGAATCGCTCTGCAAAGCAAATCTGGACTCATCTGTGAAGAGTACTGGCATCCATTGATTCGCACTTTCATGGATGTAAGGGTCACGTAGAGTGCTGGTCGCCTATCATAAAGACCTCCTTCGTGAAGCCTTCTGCGCACAGTGGAAGCAGATATTAATACAACGCCCCCTTAACCGCAGCAAGGGCAGATCGTAGCTGTGCTGATGTAGGTGCCCTGTTCCTCCGCGCCCTTGATCGGAGATATCGGTCATCCATGGATTTTGTTGCCCTAGGCCTTCCTTCGCTGTACCTTAGCGAAACTGGTTGTATATTTTGAAATTAGTTCCACAATCTGTGAACCAAAGGACTCACATGCAACCATCTTGCAATTTTCACTTGATTTTGGCCTGCCTCTAGTCTTCCGATCGCTTTCCACCTCAGTTCATCTATTAATGATAATTTTAAATTGGTTCCACAGTATGTGAACCACAGAAGGATTCGCATGCAGCTATTTTGCAACTTCCTCTTGACTTTGGCTTGCCTCTAGTCTTCCGATCGCTTTCCACCTCAGTTCATGTATTAATGATATTTTTAAATTGGTTCTACAATTTTGAACCAAAGAAGAACTCACATGCACCCATCTTGCAACTTTCACCTGACTTTGGCCTGTTTCTAGTCTCCCAAGCACACTCCACCTCAGTTCATCAATTAATGATATTTTTAAATTAGTTCCACAGTCTGTGAACCACAGAAGAACTCATCTTGCAACTTTCACCTGACTCTGGCCTGCCACTAGGTTTCCAAACGCTCTCCACCTCAGTTCATGTATTAATGATATTTTGAAATTGGTTCCACAGTCTGTGAACCACAGAAGGACTCACAAGCAGCCATCTTGCAATTTCCACCTGACTTTGGCCAGCGTGTAGTCTTTTGATCGCTCTCCACCTGATGTTTAGCAGCCAATACACCAAATCTACTTCAAAATCCTTTCTTTACACTTCGCAAACGGTGTGGCGCACACTTCAGCAACGGCCTACCTTTATGCTTTGACTTTTTTGCATAAACTGATGTCATCCAACTCATTTACATACAATATCCCGACCCCACATTACATTTTTCGTCATTTACTCAAGTTTTCGTGCATTTTTTTTTTTTTTTTTTGGTTGGAGGTTTAACGTCCACCGTGAGCAATTCAATGGGCTATAAACAGTTATGACGTAGAAGTCTTGTCTTACTTCTACGTTAATTTAAAACATCAACATTCTAAGAAATAGTTCCTAAATGAAAGAAAACCTTAACGGCCAGACGAAACATGTAAACAACAGAAGTCACACTTACGGAAAAGATGCTTTATTCAGGATGTAGCAAACACATCGTAGCATAGCATATTGCACTAAACTCTCCACACACCACACAACTCTTAACACAACGCTCTTTCCACAAGCTCCTTTCAATAATCAGTTTACAAGCCAACGCTCTCTTTACAACGCACTCTTTCAACGCTCTTTATCGCAACAGTCTCGTAATAATCGCTCTCAAGCAACCTCTCAAGCAACCTCTCAAGCAACCTCGCTAAGCAACAATTTAGTTGTCGCTTTTATCTCTTGTTCTTATGAATATCAGGCATACGTCACGTGCATTCAACCTCAATTGTGTTGCCAAACGTATTCGTTTGAGAGAAAAGATATTACGTTAAGAATGAAGAATAACCGAATAAACTCAGGATTTACATAGGAAAAGAAACTGAAAAGGAAAGTTAATTTAAAATATACGTCACACAGTCTCCCGTCCCTAATTTAGAGTCACTGGTTCTCGGGAAGGGAGAGAGCCGGTGCCGTAAGACAAAAACAACATCCATGCCTCACCGCGATTCGAACCCGGACCCATCTCTGACGAATGATCAAAAGTCTGACTTCTGATCATTGCGCCACCTGACTTCTGAACACTGCGCCACTGGGGCGGCACGCGCAATTTTAACCCTTCTTTCATAAGTAATCGCCATTTTTATGTTTCTTTCCTTAATTTATGGAAACCAGTGTATTTTATGATATCTGACATTTCTCTCGCTGAAAAATATCCTTGCAATATCTGCCATGACTATATTTTCCTTTGCGTAAATGTACAGGGTTTAACCCTTTTAATAACGCAACTACTCGTACTTCCGCAAATAAGGAAAACGATCGCACTGAAAATAATATCTATTTTTTTTTTTTGATTGGAGGTTTAAAGACCACCGTGAGCAACTCAATGGGCTATAAGCAGTCGCCCGTCCCTACTTTAGGGTCACTGGTTCCAGGGAAGGGAGAGAGCCAGTGCCGTAAGACAAACACAACATCCATGCCTCACCGGAATTCGAACCCGGACCCCTTTCGGACGAACGATCAGAGGCCATCGCTTAGACCACTTCGCCACCGGGGCGGCTAATATCTATTGCTTCCACTGATGGGAAAGAAATGTGACGCGCTCAAAGAACGAACAAACGTTTTGAAAAACGTGACTCCATCATGAAGGATTTCAAGCACAGGAGCTATAAATCTTAGTCTTATAGTAAATGTTTTAATATTTGTCTTTTCATGTGATTTAATGTAATTAAAAGACCGCCAGTTTTTTCCATTTTTTCTCTGCACAGCTTTGGATATGCTCCGACAAGCAGACGAATGCTTATAAAAAATGCATTTTAATATAGAGAAGAGGGTTTCGGATGAAATCCACCGCTCGACATGAAAATCCCAACATCGATAAAGAGTTAACGTAGAGACATACAAATAACACGAGGCAATAGACCAACTGAGATATGCACATGTTCAAAGTTTCATAGTGATCGGTCACGTGGGATCCGGCTGAGCGATGTTTAAAGATGGCACGTGTACCGGCTCGCCTCATAGTAAGACAGACTTCCAGGACAGAGTGTATTCGTCATGATCGACCTTGTGTAAGCGTTGCATCTCTCTCTCTCTCTCTCTTTCTCTTTCTCTGTTTACTCTGAAGTGATGCGCTGTGTTACTTTTTGTTCTCGTATTAAACAAGGTACGTGCCTATTTTTTTCTGCTGAGAAGTACTGTGCTGATGGAATGGCCAATCTTTTACAGAGACCTCAGACCAACATGGTAGGTCTCGTACAATCAAAAATACCATAATGTTGTCCCAGTGGGTGAGTAGTCTGATGCGCGACATTTTGTTTGGGGGAGGTTAACGACCACTATGGGAGCTCAGTGGGCTGTAAGCAGTCTTCCGTCCCTAATTTGGGGCCACCGGTTACAGGAAGAGGAAAAGAAAGTGTAGTAAGGCAAACACATCATCGATAACTCACACGGGTTTCGAACCAGGACTCATCTCAGACGAATGACTAGAAGCCAACACCTCATACCACTCGAGTTCCGGAACAGCGAAGTGCGGACTTCGGATCATTCGTCCGAGGTGGGCCCGGGTTCGAGTCCCTGATGAGGATAGATGGTGTGCTTGTCTAACCCGCTGGCTCTGTCGCTTCTCTAAAACCAGTGTCTATGAATTAGGGACCTACTAGCTGTTCGGGTTTGAAGAAACCCGAACAGTTTCATACATTAATGAAGAAATTATGAACAGTTTCATAGCGCATTAATAATGAAAACCTTATTTTTTGGTCTTGAAGAGCGGCCCAAGCTGAAAAGTATCTGGAAAATGAGATACGAACACACAAAGATGTAGATATCTTATTGACACCTATCGATGTCGGAATCAGCACCGTCTGTTTTGAATTAGTGCCCATTTATATCTCAAATTAAAGGATTAATTCTGCATTGACAAGGTGCGGCAAGGTTATTGTCCCGATCCAGAAAACAAAACATAACATCAAAGGACTGGAACACAAGCACACAGAGGTACATGTACTTTATGAATACAAATGCCCAAGCAGAAACCTAATTTTTGACGTTTAGAGAGATTTCAGACTATGCTAATGTGTTCAAGGATGACATGGTCCTGTTGGAGGCGTGGTCGAGCTGGCCATATTGTTTCGCAGGGCTGGCACTAATTGTGGTGCCGTCAGACTCTTGGAAATCTCCCGTAATGAAACTTGTAATAAATGCGGCCGTACAGAACACAGCAAATCTCGATGTCATAAGTCTTCACTCGTTCTTCCACCAACAGTTCTTAAGGCTCCGAACAGATTTCCGAAGGTGTTCAAATTGCTTCACCCGACGAGTTGTGGGTCTTAACAAAGTTTCAAGATGATTTATTACCAACCATCACTAGCAGAAGACGCCCGTTTCTTGACCAACCTGTTGTTGCTGAGGACTCTGGCAGCATGGATGAGGAAGTTACTCTTACAGGCGATGAAGGGCATGAAGCTCCTGGAAAATCATCTGCTACTCAGCGAAAGTAGACAGGTTCTCAAGCATCAGCATGGTCACAGGAGGACTCTCGACAAAAGAGAAGCCATTCTACGATTGTAGACTCAGGAGGAAGAGACAAGTCTTTGATGTGGTCGAACTTCAGCTTTGAAAATCTGCAGGCTTTCGCCTGGTTTATTGTAAACAGAACAATGGAAATAAAACAAAATGGAAAAAAGTTAACAAAGTTCAGTATATCCTTTTAAAATGTGACCATAAAAAAATTTAAATAAACAGTATCATACAAGTTAAACAACATAGAAACATAGAAAATCGTTAATGACAAAATGTGGATGCACTAAGTTGAAAAAATGAATGGTACATTTAGTATTAAAACAGGAAATATGCCACAGAATCATTACATCTACAAACAAAGGCGAAAATGTACATACGTAGTGAAGGCAGAATGTTCACAAAAACAACTTGCCAAGTAGCTTTTAGATCACAAATGCAACCGACAGACGTCAAACAGCATCAAATTGCAGATTCGGACAATAATGTCGTCGAAGTGTGCGATGTGCCATTTATACCCAAAATTTATTATGACAGTCAGACTGTGGCTCATCCATAGAACATACACTGCTGGCCACCCAAAATGCAACACCAAGAAGGAAGCATCCGATTGGCCTGAAATTCGCAGCATGCGTTGCCCGCGAGAGGACATACAAACGATTAGCATTGCAGGCATATACAAATCATGTGCGCCTGGCACGCCACCGAGAAGCACTATAAGAAGGGTGCACAAAAGGCGGGGTGTAAGTAGTGGAAGTGTGTTGTGCTGCCGGACCTGTGCGTTGGAAGTTTCCTGATGCCTCGTCGCAGAATACGACAGTCATTCCAGCACGTTTCGGAGTTCGACAGAGGACGAATAGTGGCTTATCGCAACAGCGGTTTATCGTACCAAGACATCGGCGCCCGTGTGGGACGACATCCAGCCACAGTGAAGCGAGTATGGATTCGGTGGGTGCAGGAGGGACGGACGGACGGACGTGAGCGATTGCCGCAGCCGCGGCACACCACCGAACGAGAGGACCGGCATGTTGTGCGGCGGGCATTGACGGCTCGCACCGCCACATCACGAACATTAGCGCAGGAATTAGGGTGTGTTGCGCAAAAACCTGTGCAGCACGTACCGTTCGACGTCGTCTGCAGGAGCGGAGACTTGTCGCACGGCGCACATTGCTCCGATTACCATTTACGTTACACCACGACCGGCCGTTGTCAGAGGCTGGTTGAGTGAGTACCGTGTGATTGATTGCGAATCAAATCGACTGCTATTTAGATAGACTCTGCTAGCAGAGCGAGGGGAGTGAATTGCTCCCCTCAAAAATCTTTTTTTTAATTCGATCCCTGAATATACAATAGGGTTTCGAGGCAGTGGGTTTGGACTTAGTTAAAACTGCCCTTGTAAGGGCAAAGTCCAAACCTCGGTCAAAGCAAGGTGCGCAACTCTGACAAACGCGCGGGTACGTCGTCGCCGTGCTGGTCCCACTGATCTACGGATCAGTCCAAATCCCGCACTCAACCAGGGTCAGGTGCAGGTTACAGCGGAAAGAACCCCAGGGTACCGCTGAGCACCTGACTTTCGAACGTACTAAGTCTGACCGACCAGGGACACAGGTCCCAGGGCTTACACTCGGTTAGCAACCCGAGTAGAGAGATGGCAGAGGACGCGGGGGCTTCAACCCCCGGTCCAAGTGAGCCCGTTGAGGCAGACTGCGACTTAGAAATTCCGTCGGAATTCGCAAGCGCAGTCAACTCCTTCTTCCAAGAGTTGGAGAGGATTCTAGAGAATCCTTCAAACAAGGTTCTGGTTAACACCAGAACCAAGATAAGGAAAGTAGCGAACTCGCTACAAGCAGCTTGCACCAAGCAAGTGATAGAGATGAGTCTCATCCAAGGGAGACTCCAGGAAAGAAGTGAGCACGCTAGCGCGGCTCCAAAGACATATGCCGAAGCGGCTCGAGCGAAGCCCGGCAAGGGGAATACGGCCCCTAAGCAAAAAACGGCGAAGAAGGAGGTAGCCAAGAAGGTGGCACCCAAGAGGGTCGAGAAGAGGCACGTGCTTCTCGTTTACCCCGCAACAGACAAGGGTTCTCCCTCGTCAGAAGACGTCAAGGCGGTTCTGCAAACACAGATTTGCCCCGCCAAACTCCAGATTGGGGTTAAGGGAGTTAGAAAGGTGAATCGGGGAGGAGTAATGGTGGAATGCTCCTCCGCCAAAGAAATAGAGAAACTGGATTCGGAGCTAAAGAGCAATGCAGTGACGAAGGAGAACCTTCGGTCCAGACTGCCAGCTAAGCGGAATCCAAGGTTTATCGTCTACGGGATAGACGGAAACCTGTCAAGGGAAGAGGTCGAGCAATGTCTCGCGGAACAGAACCCAGAGTTGGAGGAGAGCAGCCTCCATCTCAAGTTCTCATTGAAGGTGAAGGGTGGGAAACGCCACTGGGTAGCAGAGGCGGACCCACTGACCTTCAAAAGAGTAATGAAGCGAGGCAAACTCGGAGTGGGATGGACCGTCCACTCAGTAAGGGAATATCTGAGGGAGGTCCGTTGCTACAGGTGTAACGGGTTCGGGCACTTTAGGTCAAGGTGCACCGAAGAGCAGGATAGATGTGCCCGGTGTGGGGAAACCGGGCACAAGCGCCAAGAGTGCAGCAATAGCCCGGTCTGCACTAACTGCTTGGCAAACAACAAGAGATTCAGACGTCGAGTGGATGTAGGCCACTCGAGTCTAGACAAGGAATGCCCAAGCCTTGTCAGAGAACTGGCTCTGCTAAAAGAACGCACTCATTATGGATAATAAACCAAAGAGAGGCGTTAAGGTGCTTCAAATCAATCTGCACCACGCACGGGCAGCAACAACACAGGCCCTGGTGACAGCCACTGAGCAAAAAGCTCATATTCTGCTATTGCAGGAACCATTCGAACAGGGGGGAAGAGTGGTGGGCTTCCCTAACTCCTACCGGATCTACCACCCTAGGGTGGCAAAGCCCAGGGTGGCCACGGTCGTGAAAGACCCGTCCCTAGCGGTTCTCGAGATAAAATGCTCCGAGAACGTGGTCGCCCTCGGCGTGGAATGTGGTGATGCAAAATTTTTAATGGTGAACGTATACAGTTCTCCGGCAGGCAATTTGAGAGAAACGCTGAATGAGCTAATGGCTCTATTAGGGGAATTCCCCAGTCATGAGATAATAATAGCAGGCGACTTCAACGCGAAGAGTCCTCTCTGGGGCAATCAGAACGAGGACGAACGCGGCCAGCTACTAGTGGACTTTGCCAACGCGGCAGACCTGAGTTTCTTGAACGATCCAGAGAGCACCCCGACCTTCCAAGGGGCGAGGGGCTCCTCTTGGATCGACGTGACTCTCGTCAGAGTCTCAAAGCGCAGCCTTGTCCAGGATTGGCAAGTACTGGACGACGAGAGCTGCAGTGACCACCTAGCGCTATCTTTCGTTTTGGGATCGGAAAAGCCCATCCGACCCAAGCGCAAAAGATTCTTAATGAAGAATCTAGACTGGTGGGCTTTTAAAGCCAAGTTAACTACCTTGTTGGGAGGTAGGAGGGAAGAAGAGGCCGCAGAAGTGTCGGACCTCAACTCCCTCTTTGAAGAACTTACCAGTCAAATAACAACGCTATGCGAGAGTAGTAGGGGAAACAAAAGGGGAGCCAAGGACCCCACCCCTGGTGGTCGGAGAAACTAAAAGCTCTAAGGGCGAGAGCTAGGCGGAGTAGGAAAGCTCTGCAAAGAGCAAAAGCTACTCCGCAAGACAGGGAGTGCACAGAAGTGCATAAAAAGGCTCGTTCAGCATACAGGAGAGAACTGAATCTCTCGAAAATCTCCTACTGGAGAAAACTGTGTGAGTTTCAAACTCCGGCTGACCCTTTCGGGATCCCCTATAAGATCTCGAGGGGATCCATAACCGAACCGCTAAAACTAGCAGCGGTAGAAAGGGCAGACGGTAGCCTATCAAAGACTCTTGATAGTACCGTAGAAAGTCTCTTGGATTACCACTTCCAAGGAGACGAGGGAGAAGGGGACTCCCTCAACAAAAAGAAATAAGGGAAGAAAGTCGGATTCCGCCGGACACTGGTGAGGACCCCCTTCACGAGAGACGAAGTGGAGAATGCCCTCTCCAGTCTAAATACGGGCAAAGCACCAGGCAAGGATGGGTTCGACCTCAGCATAGTCAGAGAAATCTACTATGCAAATCCCGGGTATTTTGTGGCGCTCCTAAACGAATGCCTCGGGAGGGGAATCTTCCCAGACTTGTGGAAAACAGCGGTGCTAGTTCTTTTCAACAAGACCGGAAAGAACAAAAATGACCCCGCAGCCTATAGGCCCATCTGCCTCCTCTCGGCGTGGAGCAAGGTGCTGGACAAGCTCATAACGAACAGAGCGCTTGGCTTCCTCATGGAGCAGGGAAAGCTAAACAGGAACCAATTTGGTTTCCTTCCGGGGCGTTGCGCAACGCAGGCAATTCGCAGCCTCCGAGAGAGGGCAGAGAGGAACAAAGCGGAGGGGCTCCATACCTGCTTCATCTCACTAGACGTGAGGGGGCATTCAACAGTGTCTGGTGGCCAATGGTTTTAACCAGACTTAAAGAACTTGGCTGTCCAAGGAACCTGTTCAAACTGATCAGCAGCTACCTGTCTGATAGAAGAGTCGAGTTCGAAGCGGGGAATGGGCAATCCTCGCGTTCGTACCATAGAGGGTGTCCGCAAGGATCCAACTCCGGGCCGCTCTGGTGGAATATAGTTGCTGATTCAGCACTGAACCTAGACCTGGGGCCCGCAGTGGAGATTCAAGCCTATGCGGACGATTTCGTTCTCGTGGTCTCCGCCTCAGGGAGACACGTGATCGAAAGAGAAGCACATAGGGCCTTGGATGTGCTAGAAAATTGGAGCAGAGAAAGCAAACTGTGTTTCGCTCCTGAGAAGACCACTCTGCTAGCAATAGCGAAGAGTGGAGTAATGAAAACACCGCCTAAGTGCAAATTCCAAGGGTGCACTATCAAGGCGGTGCGTGAAATGAAGTACTTGGGTGTGGTCCTGGATCAGAGTCTATCAGGGCTGCCACACCTGAGGCACCTTAGAACAAGGTGCACGGTGATTCTCAATAGATTGAATGGCATGAGGTTAACGGGCAAAACCAAGAAGGCCATCTATCAGAGAGGAATTGAAAGAATTCTGACGTATGCAAGTGGAGCTTGGTGGACTCCCACAGTCAGAATGAAGAAGGGGATAAACCAAATCCAAAGGTTGGCCCTACTAGGGATAACCGGTTGTTTTCGCACAACGTCAACCCTAGCACTCCAAGTGCTGGCGGGGTGCGAGCCGGCAGACCTAGTAGCGGAAAGGAGGCAGCAATGCACTGCCTAAGGACAGGCGAGGACGCCTACCTTCTCGGTGCGCCGCATCGAGCCTCCGACATGGAGATGGAAAGCGTAGACTGGCAGATCCACCCTGCCGAGGAAATTTGCCCACCGTGGGACAAGGAGAAACCCACGGGAGTTGGGCATGAGCTGTTCACGGACGGCTCAAAGTTGAAGGGACAAGTGGGGGCAGGCTTCTGTGCGTTCTCGGACGGGAACGAAGCCACTGCAGGAAGCGTGAAATTATCGCAGAACGCTTCGGTCTTTCAGGCAGAACTTCTGGCGATAGAGACGGCACTCACCTGGGCACTCCCCAGGCGTAGTGATGAAAGAATAAAACTCTACTCGGACAGTGAGGCAGCACTGCAGGCTCTGAGTAGATTCAGGGGAAGAAACCCCATCGTCCAGAGGATCAAAACCCTCTTGAGGGCAGAGGGAGATGGGGCAGTTAGTTTCCACTGGGTACGAAGCCATGTCGGAACCCTAGGAAACGAAAGGGCAGATCAGCTGGCGAAGGCAGCCACGCTGAAAGAGACGGTCGACGTGCAATGCAGAACGCCGCGAAGGTGTATTCGCGCAGCACTAGCACGTCGGACCATGACCGAATGGCAGGTCAGATGGGACACGGGAGAGACAGGGCGGAAGACACACAGAGTGTTTCCGAAAGTCTCGACCAAACGAGCACAGACAAATAAGTTCCTGAATCAAGTACTCAGTGGCCATGGCATCAGCCCTGAATACCTAGGCAGATTTGCCATCAGGAACTGCACTTGTCCCTGTGGAAAGAGAACGGCAAGCATAGAACACTGCGTACTTGAATGCAGTGGCTTCGCCGAATGGAGAAACACACTGATCCCAGGTGTGCAAAGAACGCGAAGATTGGATCTGCTCATCCAATCTTCCGTTAACAGGAGGGGGATAATAGCCTTGGTTGAAAGGCTAACCCTCCAGCAACATACCATCTTCCCCAATCAAACGGGGACCGAAACGCAGGAGGTGAACGTGCACACCGAAAGCGAATCGGAAGATGAATGAGGGTAGAAGTCTGTGGGAAAGCAGACGAAGAAACCACCAAAGTAAATATTCTGTAAATAAATTTTGCTATCTCTTGATGTTGTAAGTCCTAAGCATGAGGACAGTGTATACATGTGTGTAGGTGTTTGAAAAAGAAAATAAAGGGAAATTATTCCCCAAAAAAAGTTCGAGGGCAAGGAATCTTCCAGTCAGCGAAAAAGTAAGAAACGACCTATCCCGCCAGACAGAGCGGGAACCCAGACAAAGGTATTCTAGGTCGCCTGCCAGCACGTCACCACGGGCTGGTCTCTGGGCCATTGGGGTGGCCAGGGTCCGAACCGCGTCTCAAGGCAGGATAATTGTCGCAACATTTCAAAATAACATCCAAGGTGCTCAACAAGTCCCCGTGGAGCCAAGACAGATTGGCGGAACGGGACAATGAAATCAGTATATTACGTTACACCACCGATGAGTACGGCGGCCCTTTGAACGCAGCACCTGGACTACGGAATGGCACGATCTTGTCTTCTCCGACGAATTCCGCTTCTGCCTGCAAAACCACGATGGTCGGATCCGCGCGGCGAGAGACTGTATGCCGCTTGCATTATGCATCGTCATACCGGTCCGTCGCCCGGCGTTATGGTTTGGGGCACAATTGGATATGACACCCGCACACCTCTGGTACGCATCGCCGGTACACTCAACAGCCACCGCACCATCTCCGACGTTTTGGAGCCTGGTCCTCCCTTACCTGCAGGACCTGCCAGCGGCCACGTTTCAACAGGACAATGCGCGCCCGCACGTGACACGCATCGTGCAACAATTCTTCACGGTCCACCAGGTGTCACTGCTGCCGTGGCCCGCCTCTTCTCCCGATATGTCGCCCATCGAACACGTCTCTTCGTTGATTGGCAACCGAGTAGCCCGGCAAGCACCACCCACGGCTACGCCTGATGAACTATGGTAACGTGTGAAAGCAGCCTGGACCGACATACTCCAAGTCAACATCCAAAGCCTCTTTCGTTCGATGCCGCGGCGAGTAGTGGCCGTTATTGCCAGCCATGGGACCACACGAACTATGGATGTCTGCGTGTTCCGCAAGTCGCACGGGCCTGTAAGCTCAATCGTTTCATCTTTGTATCTGTTGTTATGTGTCCAGTAAATCTGGCTTTGCTATCTCGTGTCTTTCTTGGTGTTGCATTTTGGGTGGCCAGCAGTGTAGAAAGTTCCAATCATGCAGATACAGGTAAATATATACAGGTAAATACGGAGACAATTAAAGAGTTCTGCTTGAGTTGGTGTTCCGTATGAAATTTGGCGCAGTTGGGTGACATTCGGCACGAGTACATGGCTTTCCCCGAAAGTATGCATTGGAGTAGTAGGAAATAGCCCTTTGCTCCCTAGTGGATAGCACTAGGAGCTCTTTAGCCGGGAGCTGTGGGTTCGAATACCGCCCCTGGCATAAAAATGATGGAGAAATTTACTTCGTCATAGCCTATAAATGAAAAACCTACGAAAGTGAGACAAGTTAAAAATTCGATTTTTGGTTAAAAATACGAAACTTTGATGTAAAAGCGCAGACAAATGATATTCTTCTAATAAAAAATGATTTAAGCTGTGGCATACTGACCACCTACCACAACGTTTAAACACTAGGGCGTTTGAGAATCAAACATTTTTTTTTTCGCACCACCATGGTGTGGATGCCATATCGTTAACATGTTGCGACGAATCCTGATATACACTGACGGAAAAAAATCCCAACACCAAGAAGGGATTGTGTTACATATACGACAGTTGGTAGGCGGTGAGAGTACGTCTGTAAGATGACGTCTATGCAAATTTCGCGCTCGGCGCATACGTGTAGCGCTAGTAGCGCCCCTCGGAACATGCAAAGCAGGTTTGCTGTAAATACGCGCTGTAACGTTCGTGAGCGTTAGTTATCATTGAGATTCGACGTAGGGTGTTGATGTTAGTCAAGAATGCCTTTAAGAAGACGAAGAAGCCATTATCAATAGCTCACGGAGTTTGAACGAGGTCGTGTAATAGATCTACGAGAAGGTGGATTTTCTTTATCGCAATGTTGCAAAACGACTTGGCCGGAATGTAGCCACTGTGCATGATTATTGGCAGCGGTGGTCAAGGGAAAGTACTGCCTCAAGAAGACCGGGTTCCGGCCGGCCACGTGGCACTACTGAGAGGGAAGACCGCCGTGTACGGCGTATGGCCGTGGCGCATCGTACCGCGTCTGCGGCAGCAATTCGAGCTGCAGTTGCCACCACAGTGACACAACGAACTGTTACAAATCGGTTACTTGAAGGACAGCTCCGAGCCAGACGCCCTGTAGCGTGCATTCCACTTACTCCAAACCACTGCCGTTTGCGACGTCAGTGGTGTCAAGCTAGAGCTCATTGGAGGACGGAGTGGAGATCTGTTGTGTTTTCTGATGAAAGCCGGTTCTGCCTGGGTGCCAGTGATGGCCGTGTGTTGGTTAGAAGGAGGCCAAGTGAGCGCCTGCAACCAACCTGTCTGCGGCCGAGACACACTGGACCTACACCTGGAGTTATGGTCTGGGGAGCAATTTCCTATGACAGCAGGAGCACTCTCGTGGTTATCCCACGCACCCTGACGGCACAGTTGTACGTCGGTCTGGTGATTCAACCTGTTGTGCTGCCATTCATGAACAGCATTCCAAGGGGTGTTTACCAACAGGATACCGCTCGCCCGCATACCGCTGTTGTAACCCAACATGCTCTACAGAGTGTCGACATGTTGCCGTGGCCTGCTAGATCACCAGATCTCTCACCAATCGAGCACGTATGGGACATCATTGGACGACAACTCCAGCGTCACCTCCAACCAGCATTAACCGTCCCTGTATTGACCGACCAAGTGCAACAGGCATGGAACTCCATCCCACAAACTGACATCCAGCACCTGCACGACACAATGCATGAACGTTTGCGTGCTTGCATTCAACATTCTGGCGGTTACACCGGTTATTAATGTACCAGCATTTCACATTTAAAATGGCTCTTCTCGCGCTTACAATAAGCTGTGATCTTGAAACCTTAATCGATTAAATATGTTACCTATACAAATGTATTGCCGCCATTTCATTCCTCTACAACTATTTTTTCGTGGTGTTGGGATTTTTTTTTCCGTCAGTGTATATGCACAGCTTCCAAATTATCAAGTTTTGTGGTTGAATCTGGCTTTTCGATTAGTTTTGCTTCTTCAAAGAAAAATTTATGGTCCTTTTCGTAACAGTGTTTAGCCATCGATGACGTCTTTAGGCCACAGTTCCGAATATACGTCTTGTGCTCCTTCAATCGGAAACGCAAGGCTCTAGGGGGGGGATGTAATCGAAGTGCCACATTCGCATGGGATTTGATAAATTTCCCACGAGTTTTTATTTTCGACATAGTCCTTTGATTCTAAAAAGTTCATTTCGCTTATGGGTTTAAGAATCATTTTGCCGCCCCGGTGGCGCAGTGATCTCAGCGATGGTTTCTCATCATTCAGCCGAGATGGGTCCGGGTTCGAATCCCGGGGAGGCATAGATGTTTTGTTTGTCTTACGGCGCTGGCTCTCTCCCTTCCGCGGAACCAGTGGCCCTAAATTAGGGACGGGCGACTGCTTATAGCGCATTCGGTTGCTCACGGTGGTCGTTAAACCTCGAATTAAAAAAAAGAATCACTTTAAAATTAAAGGTTTTGAGAATTTTTTAAATTTTGATTTGAAAATTGATGCCTAAACACTGTTACGAAAATGACCATAGATTTCTCTTTGAAGAATCAAAACTAATCGACAAGCCGGATTCAACCACCAACCTTGATATTTTGGAAGCTTTCCATATACACAATATTGACAAAAGTCCTCGGACACCTAGAAAAGAAACACAACTTAGCATTTATTGACATACATTAGTACGTTGTCCATCCATCTTTGGCCTTAATGCTTGCACTGACCCTTGGAGACATGCTTTCGACAAGGTTTTGGGACATAGCGATAGGTATGTGCTTCCATTCAGTACATAATGCTGCCGCTAACTGTTGCTCAGTTGTGGTTCTTGGTTCCAAACTTTCAATGCAGCACTCTAATTCATCCCATAGATGCTCTGTGGAATTAAGATTAGGACTTTGTGCTGGCCAGTCGACACACGATACGGAATTATCGTCAAACCATGCCGTAACAGTCCTTGCTTTATGGCTCGGTGCATTATCCTTCTGGTACCAACAAGGCTCTGTTCCATAGTTTTGCCACAGAGTTAGTAGGGCATAATTGTCCAGAATATCGAGACAAGACGTACTGGTTAACAGGTTTGTCCACGGTAACCAATGGGCCGGGACCATACCACGCAAAACTCCCCCACACGAGTACACTGCCAGCTCCGAACTTCACCGTAGGAACAGTACACTGTGGTAAATAACGTTCCCCGGCTGCCGCCATACCCATACACGGCCATCAGACTTATGGATCGTGTATCTGGATTCATCAGTCCATAGGTCCCGTTTCCATTGATCTACGGTCCACAATAAATGTTCTTTACACCATGCTAAACGACAAGTAGCATTCCGAGTGGAGATGAAAGGCTCATGAGCAACAGGACGACCACGGTAACCCATGGAATGAAGTTCTCTGCGAATGGCA
Source organism: Macrothele yani (assembly GCA_039090855.1). Taxonomy (NCBI): domain Eukaryota; kingdom Metazoa; phylum Arthropoda; class Arachnida; order Araneae; family Macrothelidae; genus Macrothele; species Macrothele yani. The sequence continues at coordinate 142,950,085 of CM077001.1, forward strand.
CATGTACATACCGAGGTCATTTTTACTCACCTGTACACTGAGATCTTGTGCAGTATTCCGTCGATTAGCTGTAACGACTCTCCTGAGGCTTCGACGTCCTCTATCACTGATTTTCTTTGGTCTGCCGGTACGTTTTGCTGCTTCAGGCACGCCAGTACATCCAAAACAGTTGACTTAGGTATGTTTAAACGCTTCTCGGCTTCTCTTATGGACAACCCACTAATATAACACCCAACAATCTTTCTTTCTCAAAGTCACTTCTCACCCGCCGCGACACTTTAACTTAACCTCACAGTGTGATATGATCGCTGTCAGCTGCAGGCTTCTTTTTATACCGTTTGCAGCTGTCAACAAAGCAGCTGATTCGTTCATTTGGATCCGTTCAACCAAGACGAAGACATATCCCACGTGGTCATCTAATTTCCCTGTCCCTTGGTATGCAGTCTAAAATTTCGGTTGTCCATCGGTGATTCGTTCTCCTGGTAATACGTTCAACTTGTTTTCATTTCAGGGGTTTTCTGTGATCATGATGTCTTCAACTCTTGTCATTTTACTGATCCAGGAGTTCCTCTTCTTATCTTTCCCGGTTGCACCAAGCATGTATCTCTCCATGCTTTTTTCAGTTGTCTGCAGCCTTTGTACACTATCTACCAACAAGTAATTGGACACTTGTGATAGCAAAGGAAAACAAAGTTTATTCACCTTCAATAGTTGGTGGAGCCTCCACGAGCGGCGATTACAGCTGCGACCCTCCGGGGCATACTCTCAACCAGGCGTTGTACGACGGCTAGCGGTATTTTCTTCCCCTCGGCTTGGAGAAGACAGGTCAGTTCCTTCACCGATTTCGGACGGTGGGGGCTCCCCTTAAGTCGACGCTCCAACTCGTCCCAGAGGTGCTCGATAGGGTTAAGGTCCGGGCTCTGCGTAGGCCAGTCCATTCGATTAACCCCATTGTCACCATACCAAGAAATGGTGGACCTCGCAACATGACAGGTGGCATTGTCATCCTGAAAGTAACATGGGTCCATTCCGTAAAACTGCCACAACGTAGGAAGCGCATGGTCATCCAAAAGGTGCTGTAGGTCTCGGCGTTGAGTCTACCAGGAATTGCGACCAAGGGTCCCTTGCCATACCAGGAGAAACACCCCCATAGCATAATTCCACCGCCGCTGAACTTCACAGTTGGCACAATACATTCCGGCAGGAGGCGTTCTCCAGGCAGACGCCAAACCCAGACCCTGCCATCCAAACGGTAGAGGGTGAACCTTAATTCGTCGCTCCAGAGAACCTGTTTCCACTGTTCAACGATCCGCTGTCGACGTTCTTTGCACCACGTTAGCCGAGCAGCGCTATTGGACTTGGTGATCAAAGCCTTGTGGGCGGCAGCACGTCCATGATAACCGAGCAGATGGGCTTCCTTACGGATGGTGTTCATCGAAAGAACACTTCCGGATGCCTGTTGAAACTCCTCGCAGATGTGGCCCGTCGATTTGGTGCGGTTCTTCCGAATTTCTCTGGCCAGCACCCTTCGGTCTCTAACTCCCAGTTTTGTGGGTCTGCCGGGTCGGGGCACATTCCGACAGTCACCTCCCATCTTCCACTTGCCAATCACATAGGCCACTGTCGATTTTGGGTACTTCAACTAGCTTGTTATGTCACGTATGGATCGGCCATTTGTGTGATGCCCGACGATTACACCTTTCTCGAAATCAGAGAGCTCCGAACTGCGTGGTATCTTGCATGCGACTGGTTGCGTTGTTGTTTCCCACACGATATTTAACGGCGGCGGCCGTGACGTGTATCAGGACCGCAGATATCGTCGATTGCAGGGGTGTCTAATTACTTGTTGGTAGATAGTGTATGTCTTTTTTAGTTAAGTTCAAGCCTCTGTTCCGTACGCAAGAACTGGAAGGATGCATTGATTAAACACTTTTATTTTAAGACATAATGGCAAATTCCGTTTGAAAATTGCGCTGTTTCATACCAAAGCTTTGCAACCAAGTTTTATACGCCGATTAATTTCTTCATCAATGTGACCCTCGCTTGATATCTGTTGCCCAAGGTAAATGCAGGTATTGTTTTCCCCATCAATCGATAAATCTTCCTTTCTTGTAAAAACATTGAACATTAATTTTTTTATTAAAAAACAAAACTCACTCGTACATTCTTGATAAATAAGTATAAAGGACACCGTCTGTGTACGAACAAATGAATAAGAAAATCAAAGCACCAATAAAATTAAAAGCCGTAAAACTTTCAATTCATTAGTTTAATCTAAAGATACACATTAGTACTTTAGGGACACTTTGGTCCCATCTTCAGATGTGAGGTAAACATTTGAACAGTACTATAACTTATAGAAACCAGGGCAGTATGGGTAAACATATTTATTAATTTTGTTTTCTGAAAGCTCATTTTCAATCCCACTTCTTTACTCTTGTCAACAAGTCCTTGGACTACAGCTCTGAAGGAGAAGCTGCAAAAATGACTATGTCATCAGCAAAACGAAAGTGAGTTAAATAATATCTATTAATCTTTATCCCCTTGTTTTTTTTTATTACTGTTCAATGACTGAAAGACATTTATGTAACATTGAAGGGATGGGAGAAAATGTGTCACCTTGTCTTACTCCCTTTCCAATTTTTATAGGTGCTGTATCTTCATATAGCCCAGGGGTCGTCAACCTTTTAATACCTACCGTCCACCTTTGTATCCTTGTTGATGGTAAAATTTCCTTACCGCCCACCGGTACCGCAGTAACTCAATTTAGCGCAAGTGCGAAGTAATTTTTAGAGGGGAGGGTTTGTAAAAAATATGTACTTAAATTTATCTTTTTATTATTACTTTAGTTTTTAATTTCAATTTAATGAATTTCTGCATCTCCCCCGATACAGCACCTACTAGTGCGGGAGCTGCTGATGTACATCATTGAAAAAACGTGTTTTGTGTTATCCTCAACACTCTGTGCTTACGGATTACCTTGTTTTAATTATTATCTGATGTAACGTACCAGGAGATGTGACGTACCTGCCAGAAGGACGAACACGACATAAAGGCAGATAGGAATAAGAATAATCGTCCGCGTAGCTTAATTGGTAGAGCAACTCATTCCGGAATGAGTGGACCCGGGTTCGAACCCACTCATTCCGGAATGAGTGGACCCGGGTTCGAACCCCGGCGTGGATAAAAATGACGGAGAAATTCACTTCGTTATAATGGCGCCCGAACTATCCGGATGACCCGACCGTTCAAAATCTCGCATTGGTGTGATGTTATTTCCACACCGCGCGATAGGAAGAATAAGAGAATCCTTTCTCCAGCACTTCGAAAAAAAAAAAAAAAAAAAAAATAAGGGGAAGATGATGTAACGTACCAGGAGATGTGACGTACCTGCCAGAAGGACGCACACGACATAAAGGCAGATAGGAATCAGAATAATCGTCCGCGTAGCTTAATTGGTAGAGCAACTCATTCCGGAATGAATGGACCCGGGTTCGAACCCCGGCGCGGATAAAAATGACGGAGAAATTCACTTCGTTATAATGGCGCCCGAACTATCCGGATGACCCGACCGTTCAAAATCTCGCATTGGTGTGATGTTATTTCCACACCGCGCGATAGGAAGAATAAGAGAATCCTTTCTCCAGCACTTCGAAAAAAAAAAAAAAAAAAAAAAAATAAGGGGAAGATGATGTAACGTACCAGGAGATGTGACGTACCTGCCAGAAGGACGCACACGACATAAAGGCAGATAGGAATCAGAATAATCGTCCGCGTAGCTTAATTGGTAGAGCAACTTATTCCGGAATGAGTGGACCCGGGTTCGAACCCCGGCGCGGATAAAAATGACGGAGAAATTCACTTCGTTATACTATATTAAAAGATTAGAGATGGAATTCAAAAGTAAATTGCAAAAGCATATTTTAAAAAGTCAAACTCGCGAAGTTGTTAGCAATGCATTCGATATATGGCGGAAGTACAAAATTTGTAATAACAGACACACCGCCCAGCATGAAAGCTTGAATCGCCCACCAGTGGACGGTAGGGACCAGGTTGATGGCCGCTGAAATAACCGAAACTTTGCACTTGCATAGGTGCTAAATTTATTGAGGCGTACTTAGTAAGCCCCAATAGATATCAGCCGGAATATTTAATTAATATGTTGACCAGACCTTTATTTTTCGAATATTTACTTCAAGCAATAAAAAGTTAAGAGGACATATTGTGTGCAGATCAGTGACAATTGGACCCGAAATATGTAACTTGCTCGAACCGCCCAAAATAACTGTTGTACACAAACATCTCTCCGGTACTAAGAATAAAAGAAAAAAAGGAATGAATAGTGGAGCATCATTTCTCTTTCGCTGGGATGATATTCCGAATGAAGATGTGGAAGAGTTCCAGACGGAGAGAGGATGGTGATTGCCGCTCGGTGGCGGCCGCATCGCCGTAGAGGTTCTCCGATCAAACTTGGCTTCCGTCCAGAATTCGTCCCGCAAAGATTTTCGCGCTGCTCTGCGGCAAAGTGCCAAGTTCCTGCCTGCTCGCCAACGCTTCGCCACGCGCGTCTTCGATCGCTAAGGCCGCGGTCTGGCCCGCTTGACGGATGCCCGAATCCCGGAGCTCTGCTGCCACCAATGCGGAAAACAGGCCTTTTGTTCTGCATTGCTCTCTTAGGTAAGTGGCACGTTTATCAAGTGCAATACCTATCCGTTGACCATCGTCGTTTAACACTGTCTGCCAGTTACACTGATGAGAGAGAAAAAAAAAAGAGACCTAAAAATAAAAACAGGATCTGATTTCTCCACTTCCTCAGAACTACATACATATATATTTTTTTTAATCGCCAGAAACAACTTTGAAGAAATAGGTCACGATTATTTTGCACTGAAACATGCAAACAATCATCACACCTTCTTTTTTTCTCTTCGTTGATAAATGAGGAAATTGCTAACCATTGCACACATAAAACAACGTAAATCTTTATTACGCATTTATTTAGCTACACAAAAGCAGTTAAGAATCTTTTTATCAGGTTTTCCATCCGTAATCATTTTGCAGTTAGAATTTGTAGATTGATTTTATCTATGGGTTCTTTTTTCTTCTGTTGCGTAGTTGAAATTATGCCCTCTACTTTTGGGATTGCCAGTTCGGTTGCCTAGACTAAAACTAAACATGTTGATGTCTTGAGTGCTGCATGTAAATCTACGGGCAGTAATAATTAGGGGAGATAATATACTGTACATACCCTATTACTAGTAGCGTTTTCCAAAGTATACATGTCTAAAAATGGTACATAGACTGAGATCCTGTTATAGTCTTCTGGGTTTATATTACAGTGTTGGCTTCGTTTTGATATCATTCTTGGTATTTAAATGAAAACTCCTTGCTTTTCTGCGTGCTTTAGAGTAATCCGAAATAAGTCATAGAACTCAAATTTGGCATTGCATCGTTACCACAGAGACTTTTAGTATACCCATGTATTGGTATTTCATTAAAATGGAGCATTCTGGTCCTTAGCTCTTTGTCGCTTCCTCGTCTTCACGGAGAAAACACGTTCAATTGTTGTCATGAGACATAAAACAATTTCTAATACTATCAAAACTTTGCTTTTCAAATCGCGATTTTGAAATTCGAAAGGTTCCAATTTTTTTGGGGGGTTACACCCCCCACCGGTTTAGGAACGCCACTGTAAGACTACCCGTTAACAATCTCAAACATAAAAAAATAATTCGCAGCTGAAATATTTGCGCTAAACGCTATTTACGATTCTTTTGTCCACAAAGAATTATGTGGGTAACAACAGTATACTGAATGTATATTCAAGAGAAAAAATAATAATTACCTTATTAAGGACTTATAATACTTACCTTATTAAAGACTTATATTATAAGACTTACCTTATAAAAGAAACTCTCAAGTCGTTTTCAATCTGCTTGGACGCGATATCATCATCATCATCATCATCATCATTGTCAACCATTATCAATCCACTGCTGGACGAAGGTCTCCCCAAGTTTCCTCCACAACGGTCTGTCTTGTGCCAGTCTCCTCCATGTCACTCCCGCATATTTACGAATTTCATCCACCCATCTCCCATGTGGTCTTTTTCTGGGTCTTTTCCTGTCCCTTGGAATCCAATCTAAAATTTCGGCTGTCCATCTATGGTCTGTCCTTCTGGCAGTATGTCCAGCCCATTGCCATTTCAGGGATTTAACTCTGATCATGATGTCTTCCACTTTCGTCATTTTTCGGATTCACGAGTTCCTCTTCTTATCTCTCCTGGTTATACCAAGCATGCACCTCTCCATGCATCTTTGAGTTGTCTGCAGCCTTTGTATGTCTCTTTTAGTTAAGGTCCACGTCTCTGCACCATACGTAAGCACTGGAAGGATGCATTGATCAAACACTTTTCTTTTAAGACATAATGGCATATTGCTCTTGAAAATTATGCTGTTTCTTCCAAAAGCTCTCCAGGCAAGTTTTGTACGCCGATTAATTTCTTCATCAATGTGACCCTCACTTGATATCTGCTGTCCAAGATAAACATACGTATCTGTTATCTCCAGTTGTTCTCCATCAATCGATAAATCTTCATTTCTTGTAAAAGCATTGAACATCACTTTTGTCTTCTGAAAGTTCATTTTTAATCCCACTTCTTTACTCTTGTCAGCAAGTTCCTGGATCATACTCTGCAGCTCTGATGGGGTAGTTGCAAAAATGACTACGTCATCAGCAAAACGAAGGTGGGTTAGATAATCTCCATTAATCTTTATCCCTTTGTTTTCCCAGTTCAGTGATTGAAAGACATTTTCCAATGTGACATTAAAGAGCTTCGGAGATATGGTGTCACCTTGTCTCACTCCCTTTCCAATTTTTATGTGTGTTGTATTTTCAAACAGCCGAATCTTTGCACTTGCATTTTCATAGATGTTATTAATAATATTAATGTATGCATCTTCAATACCGCAGGATTTCAGAGCCGTGGTAACTGCTGATGGTTTCACCGAATCAAAGGCTTTTTCATAATCGATAAAAGCCATGCACAATGGAAGTTCATATTCCCTCGCTCTTTCAATTAGTTCTCTCAGTACGTGGATATGATCTATTGTGCTGTAGCCACTCCTGAATCCAGCTTGTTCTCTCGGTTGAGCCATGTCCAGTGTTACCTTCAAGCGGTGTGAAAGAACTTTAGTGAAGATTTTATAAACCACTGATAGGAGGCTGATAGGTCTGTAGTTCCTGAGATCCTCAATGTCATCTTTTTTATGTAGCAGGATCATTGTAGCATTGTTCCAATCCTCAGGAATCTTCCCTTCATTAAGGCATCGAGTGAAAATTTGGGCGAGTACTGTTTCAATTTCTCCACTTGCTTCTTGTATGATGTCTATAGTAATTCCATCTTCTCCTGGAGCTTTCCCCCGCTTCATGTTCTTGATTGCATGAGCAACTTCTGCTGGGAGGACTGGAAGAACTCTGGTACCTTTCATGATGTCTGGAGTACATGTATCATCCCTTTCATATAATTTGGAGTAGAAATCTTTCACTCTTGTCAAAATTTCGCCTCTATTTCTTGTTATAGAACCATCTTCTTTTCTCAGAGCCATAATCTGTTTTCTTCCCTTACTGAGATGTCCCTTTGCTATCTTTAGGCTTTGGTTGTTTTCAATTGCTTTCCTCACTAGCTCACAGTTGAATTTCCTTACGTCTTCAGTGATACTTTGTCGTGCTGTCTTGCATAGCTCTATATATTCCACTTTGGAAGTCACATCTTCTTTAGTTGTCCTCATCTCTCTTCTTTTTTGCATCAACATTTTGGTTTTTCCTGATAATTTGTTTACATGCAACTTGTTCTTAGACCCAGCTAATTTTGTTGCTGTTTCCATAAGAGCTTTGGTTAGTTTTCTGTTAACTTCCGAAATATCCACTTCTTCCTATGTTAGGCCTTCTAAAGCAGAGAATCTGTTCTTCAGTTCCAACTTGAAAGTATTATGGTGTTTTTTAAGGTTGGTTATGTCAATACATTCTGTTTGTCTTATGAGCTTGCCACGTTCCAGTTTAGTGTTGAGGTGCATCTTACATCTCACCAATCTATGGTCACTACCTGTGTTGAACTTGTTCAGCAAGTGTTGAACTTTTTGGACGCAATATACGTGATATAAACTTTATCTATGATTCGGTAAATTTGTTTAAATTTTTAGATTTTCCCTATATGTTGAAGATCTTTCTTATTGTCATGGAGATTGGGACGATGAGCGGATAAAATCACCGACGTCATTTCATTACTTGCGAGAATAAAAAAAATGTACACAACTATGCTTTTTGAGTACTTAGTTTATGCTCATAAATTTAGACGCCGAATTTGATTGACATATTTTTGCAAATTCAAAAGACACGAAACTTTAGAAATCAAAGAATACCAGGTGCTTTCAGACTATTTATTGAATATTCGCAAAACCTGGTTCCATACTACTTGCAGCATCTTCATTCTAAATTCCTCGAAATAACTACAGTAAAGCCTGTGTAAGTTGGACATCCCCTGTTCCCCCTAAACGAGTCCAACATATACAGTACGATATCATGATTTTTTTTTCAGTAAAGCACATATATCAAAGAACTGTTTATAACCATGGAAAACGGATGGTTTGAATTAAATACAGATATTACTATTACAAAACCACAGAAATGTAGCATAAAGAAGTACTGCGCATACAATGTAATTCCCGCTTTACATATACGTATGAAGTGATTCCATGCAATTTATATACTTATGTACTTAAAGTTGAAATCAAGAAAACCGCATAGATACACTTGTATAACAAAGACTACGCATATTTTAGGGTGAATTGATGCAGTCAAATTGATGCAGAGATCATTTCCACTGCTTTGGGAACTACTGTGTCAGAAGAGTTTGCTCAACAGTCAGAAATGAATGTGGGTGGAGGTCGGGGTGGGTGGGTGGAAAGTATCCTCTCCACAGCTGGGGGCAGATTAAGAGGTTCTTGGAAGTGACAACAACTGATGGATTATCCGTGATGATAGATAATGAAGGTGAAAAGGGGTAAGACACACACTAATGGCCTTCCAGTTGCCTCTGTATACACTTAACTGCCTGTGCACACAATAACTGTGCAGGTGACTTCCTTCATGCTTAATGCACAAAAGCCTACTTTAAGGAAATTGTCCAAATTAGCATGTAAACAGCGTCGAACTTCCAAGATAGAGAGGCCCCCAATTAGAGCATGCTAAAATATAGGAGTTTGTTCGGTTCCACCGAACTATGTCCAACTTAGGGAGGTGTCCAACTTAAAGAGGTGTCCAATTTGACAGGTTTGACTACATATCTTAAAACCGAAACATACCGAAGAGCCAAAACATTATGACCACCTGCTTAATATGATATTGGTAATCCACGTGCCGCCAAAACAGCTCTTACCCAGCGAGGCACAAACGATTCAAGATTTCTAAAAGTGTTGTCACGTACTACAGAGGTGAAAACACGTGTCAAGACGACAAATCTGCAGCGAGACAGTCTGTCCTGTCCGCGTATCTCAGTTGGGATTGTTGACCGAGGACGCCGCTACGCCGCAGCGGCTCCTAGATGACTACTGTGATACTGTCGCCGTCTTTTCATTTCTAAAACATATTGACCTTTTTAAACGTATTTAGATTTTAGCTTTTCCGTCATTCTCATTTTTCATTTTTACTGAATCAGCCAGATTTTAAGCTTTATATCAGGTTTTTAATACCTTTTGTTTATCTTGTGTCTGGCGCTCTTTGGCCAAACATGGCCCTTGCGCCATAAAAATTAATCAACCAACCAACCAACCAACCATTTCAGTTGGGACAGCGACTTACCCCTGAGTGAGGGAGACACGGATTCAATGCTCGTTGCAGACGAACTTGTGTTTTCACATTGTCGCCCGATTGTGGAAAATGGGTCCACTGGCCGCTGGGTTCTTCGAAAAATGTGTGATGCTTGTTTCACACATTGTTTGGAATTAATGAAAAATTCCTACTTCACTTCAAAATAAATAAATAAAAAAGATTTAGAGGGAGATGATGTGACGTACAACAAAGGTGAAAACATGTGTCAAGACGACAAATCTGCAGAGAGGCAGTCTGTCCGCGTAGCTCAGTTTGGAGAGGGACTTACTCCAGAGTGAGGGGATACCCGTCGCTGACAAACTTGTGTTTTCAAAGTGTCTTGTCGTATCGGGTACCAACACGTTACCAGCAGATCCTTTAACTATTGTAAGTCACGTGGTTGAGCCGCCGAAGACCACAAATACTGTTCCAATACAAACCATAGATGTCCGATTGGATTGATGTCTGGGAAATTTGGTGGCCTAGGCAACCACCTGAAATTCTTCCTCATGTTCCGCAAACCATTCTCCAACAATCCGGACAGTGTGGAATGAGGGCGTATTATCCTCCTAAAAGAAGGCACTACTAAAGGGGAATACCGTTGCCATGAAAGGATGTACCTGCTCTGCAGTGAAATTTAGGTAGGTGGTGGACGTCATAGTTTCCTGCACATAGATGACTGGACTCAAGGTTTCTCAACAGAACATTGGCCAAAGCATTGCACTTCCTCCATCGGATTGTTTTCGTCCCACGGTGCATCCTGGTGCCAACACTTTCCCAGCTAAACGACACTCGTGTACCCGACACTCCGTATGGTGCAATAGGAAACGGAATTCATCGACAAGACGACCTTCTTCCAATCATTCCAGGTCCAGTTTTGATGCTCGTGTGTCCCTTTTAGGCGTGTTCGACTGTGAACCGAGATTACCATGGGCACTTGGAGAGGCCTGAGGCTACACAGCCCCAAACAGTACATCGAACCCCCCCATTTCAGCAGGGTTCGATGTACTGCGTGTTGTTATGCATTCTTCCCGTCACCAGCATTAAAATTACTGGCGAGGTGCCCACAGCATCCCTTCTGTTGTTTGTGCAACCACAGCATCCCTTCTGTTGTTTGTGCAACCACAGCATCCCTTCTGTTGTTTGTGCAACCACAGCATCCCTTCTGTTGTTTGTGCAACCACAGCATCCCTTCTGTTGTTTGAGCAACCACAGCATCCCTTCTGTTGTTTGTGCAACCACAGCATCTCTTCTGTTGTTTGTGCAACCACAGCATCCCTTCTGTTTAGTACCATACGGGATAGCCTTCGCTTACCTTTAGCATCGATTAGCTACGGTCGGCCTACACCTTGCCGGCGGTTCCTGGATTTTTCCTCCTCGGACCTGATTCCGAAGGTACCAACCATGGCAGACCATGAGCACACCACAAGCCTTGTCGTCTCGGAAATGCTCTGACCCAGTCGTCTGGCCATTACAATTTGGCCTATGTCAAACTCTGTTATCCGCTGTCTTTCCCCACCTGTTGAAGAAGAATAACACTGATTAACAAAACTCAGTATGAGGTGTTATTTATACCGTTTCATGACCTTCCCACGTACCGTCGTTTAGATGTAGTTGCTTCGATTTTCATAAAGACGCGCTGTTCATAATGTTTTCACTCTTCGGTGTATATACACCGTACAACAGGGCCGTAGCTACCGGGAGGGCAGGAGGGCGGTTGCCCTCCTAGAATGGTAATTCCAGGTGCGTAAATTCATGCTCTGGGGGATGTAAAAAATAGAAATTGTAACTATACTCCAAGTCAACCTAAGAGTGAATCACTATGAAGGGTACGAAACAGCTACCTCCGCTACGGAAAAGATTCCCTAGCGTTTAGAGCGAAACGCATAAGAATTATTGCTTAGAATCCATTTTTGTTTGCTCAACAGTTTATCAGACAAAATTGCTATCTAAACAAACAATTTTAGAAGTTTTAGAAATGAATGAAAAAAGAGCTTCGCACTTTCGGCTATTTCTTCCCACTTTGGGATACAACTTGGACAGGGGAAGGGGTGAAAGACCTCTCCCAACATTAACAACACAGCGGCAATAAATTGACAATCGGGGAAGATCAGATCATATGTAGAGAATTTTAGAGAGGGAGTGTCTGACCCCAGGTCTTAAACAACCCTTAGAAAAATAGGAAGCTAGGAGATTTGGGCTAGAGTGTCCTATAGGAAAGTCACACGGAAGCGAGGTTGAAAGGGGGAGGAAGACGCCCTTATTTATTACCGAGGGGCCAGTACCCGGGGTCCGACGGCTTAACGTGCCCATCCGACGCACGGCACGTATTTAGTAGTTCGAGCGTTCGTACCTTCCCAGGATCGAACCTGAGTTATATCCATGGCAGTCACGAACGCTGACCACTAGGCCACCCACGGTTCACAATCAGGGAAACTCGAAGGGTTGGTTACTTAAACAGGCAGTAGGGGAAGCAGTTCGGCCTCCACCAGACGCCGCTCACCATCCCCACTGCTTGTGAGGCATGTGGTTGGGCGGGGGGATCAGAAAGGAAACAATAGAAGAGCACATTAACTCGGATGGATACCGTTCATGCTTTCCACAACGAGAAGTGATAAGGCTCTCCTGCCTTTATCAGTAGTACACTTTTAGGGTGAATTGGAGTATAATAAAGAAAGTTACACCCTTCAGTATTTTCCTTTTAAAGACTTTAGTTAGTCTCATACAGTATTCCATGCAGTTAACCAGGGTAACATACAACATGAGGTGTGAACAACTCAAATCTATGAAAGAAATTTTCCAAAACAGTGAATGGAGGCGTAGAAAACAATATGCCAATATGCCTAACCTCCATGACCTTTCCGAACATGTCGTTGGGATGAAGAGATAATTAATCATTTTGCTCTGTCTGAGAGTTTAACCTTGAACGGAATTTTTCCAAGCCCTACCCCTGAAGCGTCTTCCTATTGTTACGTTCACTATCCGATAGTCATTCGTTCTGCGCTGGTTTATTTTTCGTTCTGCATTTGTGTGAAGTGTTGTGTTATTGTTGACGTTCACATAACGTTTACGCTTTACTTGGTATTTACAACCTGTGGTTCTTGGGTATTTACTTAGTTTTACATTTTCAATAAGTGTTCTTGCCTATCGGAGTTGTTTCTGAGTATCCGAGGAGGTTTCTTTTTTTTTATGAAATGCTTGCATTTGGCCGCCTAGAGCCCACTGTCATGCCTCTTTCAAAGTCGTTGAAATCACGAGTCTTTCCCATATCGCCGCTACTTACGCTTCGTACACATCTGAATCATTTGCAGTGAGCTACTTATAAAGTCATCTCAACGCCATAATTGCCTATGTAAGTGAGGATAGTATGTGCCTGATTTTGCTACTGTGTGTCCTTAATAATTTGTATGACCTATACTCTAATTAACCTTTCATTTTCAGTTTCTTTCTCTATGTAAATTTGAGTTCATTCCATGGCCGTCTTGAGAAGTGGGCCAACGGGGCCGGTGCCCAGGGCCCCCACCTGAACTGGGGCCCCCGACCACGCCCCGATACCCCAAGTTTCTCATGGATTTACAAAAAGTCCAACTCTTTCACCACTCATCAGCAGCTTTTTTTATTATTATTTAATGAAAATAAGAAACACCGATGTAGAAAGTTGGAAGTTGTTCTGCCTTGTTTTTCAAACCTTGTTCGCAGCTTTGATTTTCCGAACGAGGAGAAAGGAGTAAAGTTAGGTGTTAGGATGGATCTTTTGCGACGAAATAAGAAGCAAAGAAAGCCGACCTCCCTTCCAGTCCCGAGTGGGGGTGATAGTGATTTGATAAAATAATTAAATGAAAATTCTGAACGGAAGTAAAAATGCGTAATTCGTAAACATGTATCCGAAAAACAAAGTGGCGTGTCAGCATGCATCCGAAAAACATTTCTCAAGAAAATTTCGTGAGCGCATGGATTTTATTTTTGACTGACGGGGCAAGTGTTTCGTTTTATCTTATTTTTGACATACATCTCTAGAATTCCGAATGCAATGCAACTAGTACTCTTCCACAAGCGCATATCCAAGTGTTTATGTTCTCACGGAAGAACTGTCGATTTTTGAAACACAAATTATTTCTCGACTTCAGATGATCCATTTTCATAAGAATTTAAGGGCCAAATGTCTTTCAGTGAGCTAGATGTAAAATTACGTTAAAATTAACTCATGCTGATGTGATCCAGGCATTTTTCTCTCTTTCCACACATATATCGCATTTTTTTCCGAATAGCATTTTCCATTTAAACAGTCATTTCTGTTGTCTATCTATACCAAGAAGTGCACGTATGCTTATCATTGGGGTTTGCCCACTAGGGCTACTTACATATGTTCAATCTTCGGTGTTAAATTAAATAACAATGACCAGCGCTACATATCGGCATTTTTGTCCGGTGCCTCACATTGTCTAGAAACGGCGCTGGTTGGTTTCTTTTTTTTCTTCAGTTTTAATTTAGTTTTCGTTGAATGATTTGTAGAATGAGGAAGAAACATTACCTTTCAGCACCCATTTTCTTGTAATTTACTAAGCAACTAAATGTGAGTGCATTTGGTAGACTTCATGGAGTTCTATAATTTTTGTCATGTACCATTTTTCATTCAAGTGGTATTAAAACATTACTGGATGTTGCTGGATGTTGAATGTTTCTATATCAGTTGAGAAATAATTTTAGGGAGACATTCTAGCAGGGTATTGATAATGGTTGACAATGCTATAACAGATCAGGGGCCCCTGAAAATGTGACGGCCCTGGGCCCCCAAAAGTGTTAAGACGGCACTAGTTGATTCTTTTTAAGCGGTTTCAACCTTAACGTTATATTTTCTCGCTCACGGAATGATGTTGGTAACAGTCTTGAGGTCAGAGTGCGTGACGTGTGCGTGTTCACTGATGTTATTTTTGTTGCTGGATGTAAACAAGTCGAACCTAAGTTGATTGAGGTTTGGTACTGTAACTGATGCGGATTTGATCGTCTTCTATTAATTTGAATTACCGTATAGAGCATGTTTATAATGTTCCTGGAAAACCAATTACGACTATTTATGTGTGTAATTGAAGTTTTCTCTCTTCTGGCCGTTGGGCCGTCTAATTTAGCTCAGTGTATAATTAAAAAGTTTTGTGTGCTAGTTTTCCGCAGCTTAAGGCTTCGAAGTTACAGTGCTGCTAATTCAACTCTGCGGTTGCTCTGGCTTTTTCAAAGTTTTCGCCTACCCATTTGCTAAATTAAATTTTCTTCGCCAAATGTAATCTGAAATCGCCAATTTTTTTTTTGCTCCCCATTAGAAATATAAAACCCATAAAAACATAAAGTATTATAATAGTACATAAACAATAGGTTATAGGTTCTTTACAATTAACCACTTAAGATTCCAAGAAAAATAAAGAAAAAAAAAACGGTAAAAAAACGCAATTGTTTTTTGCAAGGTACAGGTAGCTCGATTCCAGACAATGAACGTACGTGAAACGTAATATTACGAGCATCGTTCTGGTAGTTATAAAACAAAAGACGAAAGTTCGAGTACACATCGTGTGGAGCGAAATTTATTCATTATTTCAAAAGTTGATATTTGAATGATATATGCGAAAACATGGCGCCCTACCTCACATCAATGAGCCCGTAATATTATGGACCTCGATTTTCTTGCACTATCATAAGTTAACGTAATATTACGTACCTGGATGCTAAATGGTTAAACAGCAAAATATTATGTTATAAATCACAAATCCTGATAGAAAGAAATATAAACACGTATTTTTGATTTTGAATTTGTTACTACCTATAAAATTTCTGAACAAAGAATTATTGACAGGATAAATTCAAATCAATTGAAAAATTGGGTATTACATTAATTCTATGGCTTTGTTCTAAAAAGGATGTTGAAAAATTGCACTTGATTATATGCCATATACTCTAATTTAACTTTCCTTAGAAATTTTGAAGATGACAATCCGATTTTTGGTGTAAATGTGACACGGATGGTAAGTCAGATAATATCCGAAAACTTGAAAATTTCATCGTCCTGGAGCGGGACACGAATCCGCGTCTCCCAGATAGCGCCCGGGTATGCTATCCACTACACTACCCAGAGCGACCAAGTCTCAAGTTTCCGATTAATTTGAATATAACCATCACAGGATTCGCTAGATGAAATTTTCAAGTATTCTGATATTATCTGACTTATAATCCTTGTCACATTTACACCAAAAATCGGATTGTCATCTTCAAATTTTATATTATATGGCATAATCTCATATTTCTTTCATGATTTAACTTTCCTTTTTTGTTTATTTCTCTATATGCATTTGAATTCGTTTTCAATAGCATTATGCAAACTTAGCGTGATATCTTCTCTCTCGCAAGAGTATGGTTGGCAACACCCTGAGGTCAGAACGTATGACGTGTGTATGTGTCCGATGAGAACCGAACGTTATATAATGTTTGAGCAGCAGCAGTGTGGGGAGATGATGGTAGTATGATGGTACGAATAATAGTAGTTGCGGAAGTTGAAGTACTTGAAGTTGTGATTTTTGACGTCTGCGTATTTAATATTTAGAGTTGGTGTTTTTGTTTTTCGTTAAACGTTTCCTAACGAGTAATTGGATTTTTCACTAATATTGTTGAAGACTGAGTTGTGCTAAAGAAGTTTTTTCTGAATAAAGACTAATAATAAGTAATCTTTTTCTGAAGTTCTTTGAGTGACTCCTGATTCGCTTAAAAGTGAATTTATTAAGAACTGATTTCTGTAGTGTTCAGAATGTTATACTTAAACGAACATTGCAATTACTTATAGAACTTTGACCTAACAACTATTTTCATATGCAATATTGGTTTGATGGTTCACATCATAAAATAAGAAATTCATAAATAAGATCACATTTAAAATATTCTATATTAACTTTTAAAATATCCGTGGCATTGCCGAAGTAAAATCTGACATCACGTCCGACCAAAAACAATCTTTTTTAAAGACTGTTTTTGCTCGGACGTCATTTAAAAACTTATCGCCAATGTTTTCGCCAAAACGTTTTATCCATCGCCCAAATGACTTTTTTTCGCAAATTGCGAAGTATGCGATAGGCAGCAAGACCCCTTCAACTGACAAATGGTACGATAGAAAATCGATATTTTAAGCAGTGAAGCTGTGATATTTTAAACGAAAAACTTTACATTTGCTACATCAGTACATACAGGGTGTCCATAAAGTCTTTCGCACATTACAAAAATTAATATATTAAGGTGGTTCCACCTAAAATCTCTGCTTTATGTTTCCAATGGTAAAACTTCTGTACATATTTTCTTCGCAATTAATGTATTCCCAAAGACGAAAATTTGCACATCGATAAAACTAACTCTAAGTTATAGCATGGGATACTTAACACTTGCTAAAACACAACCATAATTATATTAAAAATCAATCATTTTTCTTTCAGTAATGTTCAGACCTATTAATAGATGGCGCGACCTGTACATTTATGACGTCAGTAGACAAACAAATGTGGGACTGCTTACTTGTGGTTATGTTTTGGCAAACATTAAGTATCCCATGCTATAACTTAAAGTTAGTTTCATCGATGTGCAAATTTTCATTCTTGGGAATACACTAATTGCGAAGAAAATACGTAAAGAAGTTTTACCATTCGAAACATAAGGCAGAGATTTTTGGTGGAACCACCTTAAAATAAAAATGTTTTACAGGTACAAGAAAGGGACTGCACGACAATGATGGTGCACAAGTAAAGTTTTTTCCCGGTGTCAGTACACCTCCACATGGGCACCATTTATGGCCTGGAGGACATCTAAGCGATATTCGATTTCGCGTCATGTTTTATTTAACATCTCAGGAGAGGCAGAACCAATGACGTCAGTTATTCTGCTCTTCAACGTCTCGACATCCGGAACACTGCTAGAGTAAACTTGGTCTTTCACATAACTCCACCGGAAAAAGTCTAGAGGGGTTATGTCGGATGATCGAGGTGGCCACGCCATGGGACCGTCGCGGCCAATTCATCGGTACGGAAATGTGGCATTCAAGAACTCAAGAACCATTATTGACCAACGTGGTGGGTAGACAGTCTTATTGGAAAATAACCGAAAGTTGGACTGGAAGCAACTGAGGAGCTACAAAAAGTTCCAGCATGTCCAGGTACACGTTACATGTTACCGTGGGCTTTGTAAAAAAGAAGGGTCCGATGATTCTGTCATGCATCAGGCAGCACCATACGTTCACTATCGGGCTAGCCTTCTGTTGTTCGATGGCATAATAGGGATTTCCTGATCCCCAGCTTCGCACATTGTGCCTATTTACTGTACCAGAGAAGTGGAATGTGGCTTCATCTGAGAAAGAGGCACGGTGCAGATAATCACTATCATGAGCTATACGCTGCAACATCTACGTCGTAAATGCAGCACGTCGAGGCCGGTCATCAGGCTGAAGAGCTTGAAAGATTTATACCTCATAAGCATACAGATGAAGACGTTTGTGTAAAATTTTGTTAACCGTGGCACGGGGAATCCCAGTTCTGATTGAAGCACGAAGAATGGATTTCCTAGGGTTTCGCAGAAATGTCTCCTGGACAGCTGCAGTCGTCTCTTGTGTAACCGGTGGTCGGCCCACTCGGGGAGATCGCCAAGACCCCTCGCTTTAAACTTTTCATACCAAGCTTTAATGCTTTTTTGGTCCGGTGGTGATCGTCTGTACTCTTTTCTGAAATGACGTTGGACAGTAACCGCCGATTTGGCTTCATGGAACCACAACACGCACGCCGCTTTTTCTTGCATGGAAGACATTATCGATGAAATGCTCCTCTTATTCAGCAGTAGCGCTCATCTAAAGACCAGAAAAAAAAAGCTTTATGAGTGCTGCTATGTTATGTTGCCAATCATTTTATTTTAACCTACATAGATTTTTTATATTAATTTTTGTAATGTGGGAAAGACTTTATGGACACCCTATATTTGTAGAAAACGCTTACATAGTCTATTTGGAGTTTGAAATTTTATCAAAAAGCATGCTGAAGAAACTTAAAAATAAAATAAATACATACACCAGGAACAGAAAGCTGATATATATTATATATCGTTCACAAAAGTTCGAAATTTCATTGAGAAACTAATGGACATGAAATACAAGAAAATGGTGAAAGATATGCCAAAAAAAAACCCCTCTTAAAATCTTGGCCGCAGCACGACTGTGAAAGTGTACGTATACTTCTTCCTTTGACATTTAAATATTTTTCCGCAAACCTAGAAAATCTAAGCGAAGGGTGAGAAGAGACATTTCGCCGGAACCTTACGCAAATGGGAAGCGATATCAGGGATGATGAAATGTAAATGTGGTAGCGGATTACTGTTGACATGCTGAAGTGGAAAAGTTCTAGCAAGACCTGTTGCACACGAAAAATCAAAAGAGCAAAAATTTCCGCCACCTTAGAAGTGCATGTAACTGAGCAATATGTAAATTTATGGACCACTACGTAAGTTTATGTTATAAATTTTTTATATGTTGTAAATATGATTTTCAAGGAGCTCTCTACATTCGGAACTAGGGTCATATATTTATATTCCTATATTATATAGCAAAACCGCATTTTCTCGTTATTTCTTTTTTCATCTCCGCTTTGTAAATTCCTGTGACGTGACGAAGAGAAACTAATGCGATTTTTGAAATCAACGTCACAAAAATCACCTATTTTATTTCACTTAACGGAAAATTAAAAAAATATACAGGTCAGTGTAATTCCCTCCAACAAACTCTAAACACATTTTTCGAGTAGATATGCTTTTAATGCGTATTGGTTTAACAGTAAGAAGTTTAGAAATTTAAACGTGAAATATACGCACATCAGGAACTGGTAGTACTGAATGTAATATAAGTCTAAATGGCATAATAATTGACCAGGTGAATGAGTTTGTGTATTTAGGAAGCATGTTTGACAAAGCGAACAAATTAGATGGTGAAATTAGTAGGCGAGTGAATTTTTCATTGAAAGTCATAGCTGCGTTGGGAGGTTTTCACAGGAATGATGGGTTCAAAAGACAGTTCCGCATCGCTGTGCATGAGAGTGTAATTGTTCCTACTCTGATGTATGGCAGTGAAATCTGGGTACTACAGAAGAAACATAGGAGTCATGTCATTTGTGTGCTGGAGAAATGCGTTACTTACGGGGGATTTGCGGCAAGACATATTCTGATTGTGTGAGGAATGAAGATGTGTTGGAGTTGTGTAATGTGAGGCAAAATGTTGTTAGTAAAGCGGAGACTAATATTCTTAGGTGGTTTGGCCATGTTGAAAGAATGAATGATGTGATGCTTACTAAGAAATTCTTTTCAGCCCAAGTGGCAGGAAAGAAAGGCAGAGGAAGGCCAAGGAAGTCATAAGAGGATCAGATTCAGGAGTGGCTGCACGAGAAAAATATTATGAGTATGAAGTACAGGTCTTGTGTACGTCGTCGTGTGATGGGTGTCAGTAAAGCTCGAGTTGTGTGTCAAGATAGCAGTAAATTGAGAAGTTTGCAACTATAAAAACTTCTCAATTTACAGCTATCTTGACCTGTTGGGGGGGGGTTAACGACCACGGTGAGAAACTTTTTTGTTTGTTTGTTTGCCTGTTTGGGGGGTTTAACGACCACCGTGAGAAACTTTATGGGTTTTTTTTGTTTGTTTGCCTGTTTCGGGGGTTTAACGACCACCGTGAGAAACTTTTTGTTTTTTTTGTTTGTTTGCCTGTTTTGGGGGTTTAACGACCACCGTGAGAAACTTTTTGTTTGTTTGTTTGCCTGTTTGGGGGGTTAAACGACCACCGTGAGAAACTTTTTGTTTTGTTTCGTTTGTTTGCCTGCTGGGGGAGGGGGGGGTTAACGACCACCGTGAGAAACTTTTTTATTTATTTTTTATTTGCCTGTTTGGGGAGTTTAACGACCACCGTGAGAAACTTTTTTGTTTTGTTTTTTGTTTGCCTGTTTGGGGAGTTTGACGACCACCGTGAGAAACTTTTTTTTTTGCCTGTTTGGGGGGTTTAACGACCACTGTGAGAAATTTTTTGTTGTTTTTTTTGTTTGTTTGTTTGCCTGTTTGGGGGGTTAACGACCACCGTGAGAAACCTTTTTTTGTTTTTTTTGTTTGCCTGTTTCGGGGGTTTAACGACCACCGGGAGAAACTTTTTTGTTTGTTTTGTTTTGTTTGCCTGTTTGGGGGTTTAACGACCACCGCGAGAAACTTTTTTGTTTGTTTGTTTTTTTGCCTGTTTGGGGGATTTAACGACCACCGTGAGAAACTTTTTTTTTTGCCTGTTTGGGGGTTTGACGACCACCGTGAGATACTTTTTGTTGTTTTTGTTTTTTTGTTTGTTTGCCTGTTTGAGGGGTTTAACGACCACCGTAAAAAACTTTTTTTTTGTTTGTTTGTTTGCCTGTTTGGGTGGTTTAACGACCACCGTGAGAAACTTTTTTTTTATTTTTTGCCTGTTTGGGGGTTTAACAACCACCGTGAGAAACTTTTTGTTGTTTTTTTTGTTTGTTTGCCTGTTTGTGGGGTTTAACGACCACTGTGAGAAACTTTTTTTCTTTGTTTGTTTGCCTGTTTGGGGGGTTTAACAACCACCGTGAGAAACTTTTTATTGTTTTTTTTTGTTTGCCTGTTTGGGGGGCAAACAAACAACACCGTGATAAACTTTTTGTTTGTATTTTGTTTCTTTGCCTGTTTGGGGGGTTTAATGACCACCGTGAGAAACTGAATGGGCTGCAAGCAGTCGCTCGTTCTAATTTAGGGCCATTGGTTCCAGGGAAGCGACACAGCCAGTGCTGTAAGACACACACAACATCCATGCCTCATCGGTATTCGAACCCGGACGAATGGTCACAATCCACCGCTTAGACCACTGCGCCACCGGGGTGGCTTTCACATCTTCAGTACATGATGATGTATAGAAACTAAGCTTAACATTTAAATGCTGAGGTGAATATTCAGTGTCATCAAAAAGGAAAAATTTAGTACAAGGCGATAAGAAAGACAGTAATGGAGACAGTGAATTGGAAGAAGGCTTAGAAAACAAGATTGCACTGGCATGAATATATACTGAGAAGAGACGAAGAGTTGTAAAGGTAAAGGAGTCGAGAAAGCTGGGCACAATGTCAGATGAGACTGTGGAAATGCTTAAAAATGGAAAGAAGGAGAAAATCCTGCAGAATGAGTTGATGCAAAACAGAAATGAGTGGAGAACGAAGATTAGTAACAGAGACTATATACCTATTTGCGAAACTAAACACGCTGCCGGACGAGAATTCGATTGAATGTTGAGATTTCAACTTGTGTTTGAAACAGTTCTACCATGTCAGAGGGACGTTTTCTGGAAGTGTGAACAGTATGGAATGAGCCTCACTCTGACGAAGCTATGCACTTTAAAAGGAAAGTCACTGGAACGTTCATTAGGAGTGAGAGGAATACAGAATGAAGACTCGCAATGTTTAATTACTACGCAGTTCGAAAGAAATGTCACAGGAACGTTCGTTTGGAGTGAGAGGAGCACAGAACGAAGATTCACACTGATTAACCACTATGCACTTCGAAAGAACGTCACGCGGACATTCATTAGGAGTGATTGTTCAGCCATTTGCCAAAGTTTAAGACCACCTGTTGGTACTAAGAGATTTATGCTGATTGCGCCAGCTACTGTCTGTATTACTCAACTTCGTGTCGATGTTGCATCATCCTACAGTGACAGCTGTTGATAGAGTTGGGGGAAGCGTGCGACCGTCAGTTTGCTTCTGGTTTTCATGCTGAGAGGTATTGTACGTATTTTGTATATAGCAAAAAATGGGCAAAAGGTGTCATTAAGTGTTACTCAGAGGGCACAAATAGTGGCTTTATATCATGAAGGATACTCCGAACGTAACATAAGCTGAAAGGTGAATGCGAACAAGACTTCCATTCATAAAGCGATCGTGAAATATCGAGATACAGGAGAATCTAGAGGCGAAAGATTTGATGAAAAATACACCAGTAGCACCGTAAGACATCCGCCTAGTCAGATGATATGGGGAGCTATGTCAGCATTGGTACTGTATCATTATTCTTTTTGCCGAAAGGCACTACCACGACTGGTCCTTCTTATGTGGAAATGTTAAGTGAGAAGCTGTTAATTCATATGCAAGTGCACAGATGCACAATCTTTATGCATGATGGTGCTCCATGCCACTGATCAAAGACAGCAAAGGACTATCTGCAGATGAAAAACATAACTGTGCTTGACTGGTCCGGTGATAGTCTCCGACCTAACCCCATCGAAAATTTGTGCACCATTTCAAAAGACAAGATTGTAGAAAAACGGCCATCAAGTACCCAAGATTTGATTGACACGATAAAGTAGTGTGGTGTAAAGACATAAAGACATTTCAAGTGACTACTGCAAATCCCACATTGGGAGTATGCCACATCGTATTCTGTTCGTTATAAAAAACAAAGGTGGCCACACAAAGTACAGAATTTGGTCTCTTTTTCTTTTTTTTTTTTTTTTTTGATTGGCGGTTTAACGACCACCGTGAGCAACTAACTCAGTGGGCTATAAGCAGTCGCCCGTCTCTAATTTAGGGACACTGGTCCCATGGAAGGGAGAGAGCCAGTGCCGAAAGACAAACACAACATCCATGCCTCACCGGATTCGAACCCGGACCCTTTTCGGACGAATGATCAGAAGCCATCGCTTCGACCACTGCGCCACCGGGGCGGCGAATTTGGTCTTTTTGTGTTCCAAAGAATGTATGTATTCATCTGTGGTGTCATTTTTTCAAATATCTTTGACTAGTAATTAGTTGTTTCTTTGAAAAACTTAATTTTCAATAAATTGAGAGTTGGTCTTAAACTTTTGTAAATGACCGTATTTTCTCAGTAAAAATACACAAATTTTGTGAGAACAGCTGTACCGTCCCCACATTTTCACATGCCCCGAATTCAGCAGGCATCAAAAGTTTTCTATTACCTCTTATCAATGTTGTAGAGAAAACTCAAAGCCATGACATTACAGAAATGAGTTTCCTCTTTTAGCGGCATCATGCGGAAACCAAGCCTTCCGATTGGTTTCTAACGCTGTCGTGTATGACGACAAGCACGTCCCGATGTGTCAGACCGTGTAACATAAGAGTGACGTCACAAATGGAGAGAGCGCATCTCTCTAATGTACCTTTTACTTTCTAGACAGCATTGCCTCAATCAAGCTATTATCATAAGGCAATTGTATTTTCTCAATTTAGGTGTTTTGCAAACACTTACGTTTTGCCGTATAACAGTACAGCTGTTTTTACAAAACTTTCTAAGTTTTCAAGCTATCTGAAACGAATTTAAACAAGCATCCGAAGAGCGAGAAGCTGTAACACATTTTAACAAGTGAAAACACTGTCCACTAAATTTTTTAAGAAAGAAATTTTTATTGGTTGGGGTATTTGGTGGGCAAAGCTAAGAAAAGAAGGTAGGCGGGAAAAAAGAAAGCGAGTGAAAAGGTTTGCTTTTTCGGATACAGTTATAAGCTAAATTGAAATTATCACGAATTCTTGTTTCGGCCACTCTTCACTGCACATGATAAAAATTGCGACAGATTTAAAGCACGACAAAAGTGATAAAATGTGTTTTGGCTACTCCTGTGACCGAGTGGTACGAAGCACTGGCTTCTAATCATTCGTCCGTGATGGGTCCGTGTTCGAATCCCGAGTGAGGCATGGATGATGTGATTGTCCGGTTTGTGTAATTGTCTGCACTGGCTTTCTCCTTCTCCTGGAACTAGTCGTCCTAAGTAAGGGACTGGCAGTTGCTTATAGCCCCTGGAGTTGTTCACGGTGGTCGTTAAACCCCCAAAGAGCCGCCCCTGTGGAGCAATGGACTAAGCGATGCCTTCTGACCATTCGTCCGGGATGGGTCTGGGTTCAAATCCCGTGAGGCATGGATGGTGTGATTGTCCGATTTGTGTAATTGTGTGCACTGGATTTCTCCTTCTCCTAGAACTAGTTGCCCTAAGTAAAGGACTGGCGGTTGCTTATAGCCCCTGGAGTTGCTTACGGTGGTCGTTAAACCCCCAAAGAGCCGCCCAGTGGCACATTGGACTAAGCGACGGCTTCTGACGATTCGTCCGAGATGCGTGCGGGTTCAAATCCCGAGTGAGGCATGAATGATGTGATTGCCGACTTGTGTAATTGTCTGCACCGACTTTCTCCTTCTCCTGGAACTAATTGCCCTAAGTAAGGGACTGGCGGTTACTTATAGCCCCTGGAGTTGCTCACGGTGGTCGCTAAACTCCAAACACCCGCCCCGATGGCGCAATGGACTAAGCGATGACTTCTGACCATTCGTCCGAGATGAGCCCGGGTTCAAATCCCGGATGTGGCATCGATGATGTGATTGTCCGATTTCTGTAATTGTCTGCACTGGATTTTTCCTTACCCTGGAACTAGTTGCCCTAAGTAAAGGACTGGCGGTTGGTTATAATAGCCCCTGGAGTTGCTCACGGTGTTCGTTAAACCCCAAACAGTCCCCTGGGGACACATTGGACTGAGCGATGAATTCTGGCCATTCTTCCGAGATGGGTGGTTGTTCAAATCCCGAGTGAGGCATGAATGATGTAATTGTCCGATTTGTGTAATTGTCCGACCTGGATTTCTCCTTCACCTGGTACTAGTTTCCCTAAGTAAGGAACCATTCGTCACAGATGAATCTCGGTGAGGCATGGATGCTGTGTTTGTCTTACGGCACTGGTTCTTTCCCATCGCTAGAGTCAGTGGCCCTAAATTAAGGACGGGCGACTGCTTATAGTCCATTGAGTTTCTCACGGTGGTCGTTAAACTCCCAAACTAAAAAAAAAAAAACGAAAACAAAAAAACGTGTGATAAAAGCTCATAACAGAATATTTTTAAATAACTGCTCTGACCAAACGGCTTTTTGTAACTCATAGAGTAAAACATAAATTTGTCCAGATATCACAACATAGCTCGACACAGTATGTTTTTATCTAAAGATACTCTGTGTGCATTTGTGCGCCAGAAAGAAAGTAACGGTAAACCCTATCTCAGCGTTCTTCATCCAAGTGTTGCGTACTTTTAATTTTTGAAACGAAGCGTTTCTGTGTTGCCACAGCGTCTTAGCGTTTCCTTCTCGAAGGCTAACAAAAATATTTTGGCAGGTGTCTTTTGGGAGTATTGCTCAGCGTGTTGTTGTAACTACTATACCTCACAATTCCTGCTTTATTTGCAGCAGTCAGGTGTTTCTCAGTACATGAGGTTTCTTTCCAACATCTGCTGGACTGTTGCCATTCCTTGTTCTTTAAAAATTTTCAATATCAATGTCTCGTTTGAACATCTGCGGTATTGTTCCATTTCCATAACCATTTAAAGATGTGCAATGTAAGTATTACGTTTTAATAAATTCCTTTAACTCCAGGTCTGTAAAGTCTATTCAGTTTTCAACTTTTCTTTGTTAAAGTTAGACAAATTTATCTTACTTCCCTTTCTTTCCTAAAACTTCATTGCAAAGTTTAATTAAATATGTCGATACTAAACCTGCAGGAAATGACAGATTAACCTTTATAAAGTATATTAATAATGTAAACACCCAAATCTATCTGTCTGTCTCTCTGGAACGTTTGATGTCACAGCAACGTCTATATTATTGAACCATCATTTATCGCTCAATTCTTGTGTGCTCTGGCGATGTCAAAATGATTGTCTGCTATATAATAGCACGCGGTCACATGTCAAGGTGATCGCGTGCTAATTTAAAAACATTGGATCATCAATGACTCGAGTTCTGTTATTCCGATCTACAAGATTCGAATTGAATTCTTAATACCACAGCAAGCTGAGTTTGCACGCGATCACATTGAGATGTGAAGGTGATCGCGTGCTAATTTAAAAACATTGGATTATGAATGATTCGAGTTCTATTTATCCGATCTACGAAATTCTAATTGAAATCTTAATATCATGGCAAGTCGTTTGTATATAAATTTAATTTAGCACGATTTGAATATTAATTTGTACGCTTTAAATATTTTTTTACTTTTTTAACTAACTTTCGGAGTTCAGTGCTGATTATATTAAAACCTTTTGCAAAATATCTATCTATCTAAACGCTCTAACCTACAATAAAAACCGAAATCTTGAGATGTCAAAGTGAGCAAGATTGCATCTAAAAGCAGACGTCGCCCTAATAGCACATTGTCGATAATTTAGATAGTTCCGATTTGTAATGCCAGATGTCGCCTTATTTTGTAGGAAAAGCTTTGTTTTGAAGTTTCAAATTAACCGTCGAGTAGGGCAGTCTAAAACAAGCCGTGAAGGGAATAACATGTGTTCCGGAGAAAAAGTAATTTAACGCGAAAAATCAAAGTAAAAGTTATTAAGGTAAGTTTACAAGAAAACAACTTTCCGAATTTAGTGCTGATTATATTACATATTTTGCCAAATATCGATCTATCTAAACGCTCTAACTTACAATTGTTTACAACAGAATGTTATTTATCGCAAAGTCTTTCGAAAAACGGAAATAAATGGCATATAATTTTTAATTCTAACATGAATGAGTTCTTACTATTTAGGTTTTTACTATATTTCTTTACAGAAATCGGGCGGCTATTTGATTTTTTTTTCAATCTGGTTCAATTAAAAATTTCACTCCGTGAGAGTGTGGGCAACATTCCCTATATATTAATATTTATTTAAAGCTTAAAAACAACCGTCCAAGGACGGGCTATGTACGCCACTGCAGTTATAAGCACATGGCGTTGAAGAACCTCGCAAGCTAAATTTGCGATATATCCATCGCCTTCTCGGTCACTTTGTCTTTCAATATTTAAACGCTATTCATTCTTTTACCTTTCGATTTTTATCTAAATTCAGCGAACATAAATTGATGCGCCTATAATGGTTGAATTTAGATGTTGTGCCGTTCGCTCAGTTGATGGTTAAAGTCAAACTGTCCTCATCTCCTTACGGATTATGATAAAGACTTCGGTTCTATAAGCCTTTATTGTGCTTTTAAGAAAGCTTCGTGCTTGAGACTTCTCTGAAAGTCAATGCAAATGATTTTTATCCTTCAAGAATGGAATACGGGATAACACCATACAATACAAATTTTGAAGATGGCAATCCGTTTTTTTGGTGTAAATATGACAAGGATGGTAAGTCAGATAATATCCGAAAACTTGAAAATTTCGTCGTCCTGGATCGGGAATCGAACCCGCGTCCCCAGATAGCGCCCGAGTATGCTAACCACTACAGCACCCAGAACGACCAAGTCTCAAGTTTAAACCACATTGTGCTACATTAAATGGATATTTATCTCGAAGGTATTACTGCCCTAATGGAGTAACCGAAAGCTCCAATCTCTGTCGATTACTCTTTGTGTTATTTATAAACGCTCTTCTTAGTAATGAAAAACATCCACAGCAACGCTAAAAATTTCAAGTGTATTCTTTATTACGGAGATTGAGATGTTTTACAGTTGAGAAGCAGGAAAACGTACTTGAATATATTGAATTCGAAATGCGTTCCTCTTGCGTTTATACAAGAAGTGGTACGATCAGGCAACGAAAGGAAGGACTTGCATAGGTCATCTTCTAATATGGAGTGAACAGCTGATGTCACTGTTTGTTGTATGACTTCAATGTCTTGAAAAACTTTTCCTTTTAAAGGCAGCTTTAATTTAGGGAATATAAAATTGTCACACGGTGACATATCTGGAGAATTGGGGTGGTGGTTGAGCCCACACACTTGTTTTCGTGCCAGAAATTGCTGTACACTGACTGCTCTATGTGCGAGTGCGTTATCGTGAAGAAGGAACCATGCCCGTTTTTGTACTCAGGCCTGACACGAACAATCCTCTTCCACAATTCTTCGACAATGGATACGCAAGCATTGCCAGTGACCGTTGTATCTTCAGAAATGAACTTGTGGTGCAGAATTCCCTTGCTGTCGTAAAAGCACACAGGCATTGTCTTGATTTTGGACTTCTGCAATTTGATATTCTTTTATTTGGGTGACTGTGGCGACTTCCACTCAGCACTCTGACGCTTCGTTTCAGGATCATAACGGAAGCACCATGTCTCGTCACCTGCCATATTACCTTAGAGAAACTTTTGCGTGGTTTCTGCGGTTTCCTGGTTTTCTTTTGCCTACTTCACTCGTTCATGTTTCTGGTCGTCTGGCAAAGCATGCAAAACAAAACGAGCACACACACTACCCCCCCCCAACCTTGCATAAAAGTTTGACGAATCGTCTCCTTATTAAACTCGAGCTCATGTTCTAGCATCCTCAAGATAACACAGCGACCTCTCTTTATTCTTTCGAGAACTTTCTCAATACGTGCGCACTGAAATCGGGCATCCGGGACTTTCGTCATTTTCCAAATCTTCCCGCCAATCCTTGAAATGTGCAGATCTTCGGAATATCTGTGCACGAGATGGGCAATTAGCCCCATTCTGGCGTACTGTATAGTCTAATTTAACTTTCTTTCTTAGTTTCATTATCTATGTAAATTTGATTTCTTTCTCCTCGTTGTTTTTCAAACCTAATCTCTCGCAAGAGTGCTATTGACAAACCTTGAGGTCAGTGCGTGTGACGTTTGTATGTGTTAGATAAGAACAACCCGATATATAATGTTTGAGCAGCAGCAGTAGGTAGAGATGGTGGAAGTATAATGCTGATTGTGAAAAAGACGTTGCTTAGTTAAAGTTGTGTATATTTAAACGCTGTGTGTTGTGCTCTTTCACTTAGTTCTCTTAGTACGTGGATATGATCTATAGTGCTGTAGCCACTCCTGAATCCAATTTGTTCTCTCGGTTGAGCCATGTCCAGTGTCACCTTCAAGCGGCGTGAAAGAACTTTAGTGAAGATTTTATAAACATGACTACTGATAGGAGGCTGATAGGCCTGTAGTTCTTGAGTTCCTCAATGTCACCTATTTTATGTAGCAGAATCATTGTAGCATTGTCCTAATCCTCAGGAATCTTCCCATTGGAAAGGGAGTGAGACAAGGTGACACTATATCTCCCAAACTCTTTAATGCCACATTGGAAAATGTCTTTCAATCACTGAACTGGGAAAACAAAGGAATGAAGATTAATGGAGATTATCTAACTCACTTCCGTTTTGCTGATGACGCAGCCATTTTTGCAACTACCCCATCAGAACTGCAGAGTATGACCCAGAAACTTGCTGACAAGAGTAAAGAAGTGGGATTAAAAATGAACTTTCAGAAGACAAAAGTGATGTACAATGCTTTTACAAGAAATGAAGATTTATCGATTGATGGAGAAAAGCTGGAGATAACAGATACGTATGTTTATCTTGGACAGCAGATATCAAGTGAGGGTCACATTGATGAAGAAATTAATCGGCGTATAAAACTTGCCTGGAGAGCTTTTGGAAGAAACAGAATAATTTTGAAGGGCAATATGCCATTATGTCTTAAAAGAAAAGTGTTTGATCAATGCATCCCTCAAGTGCTTACGTATGGTGCAGAAACGTGGACATTAACTAAAAGAGACATACAAAGACTACATACAACTCAAAGAAGCATGGAGAGATGCATGCTTGGTGTAACCAGGAGAGATAAGAAGAGGAACTCGTGGATCAGAAAAATGACAACAGTGGAAGACATCGTGATTAGAGTAAAATTCCTGAAATGGCAATGGGCTGGACATATTTCCAGAAGGACAGGCAGACCACCGATGGACAGCCGAAATTTTAGACTGGATTCCAAGGGACAGGAAAACACCCAGAAGAAGACCACTTGTGAGATGGGTGGATGAAATTCGAAAGTATGCGGGAGTGACACGGAGGAGACTGGCACAAGACAGACCGTTGTGGAAGAAACTTGGGGAGACCTTCGTCCAGCAGTGGATTAATAATGGTTGAAAATGATGATATACATATATACAATATATATATATACACTGGCGGAAAATGAAAAAAGAACACGAAGAACGAACTGGCGGACGATCATGAAATTTACATATGTTAATAGGGTCGAGTTTACGTAGGTGTGATGTTAATTTCGGGACCAACCGGTAAGCGCTTACGCCACAGCACGGCATAATATGCAAATTATCGTCGGTGGTATTTAAGGAGTACGGCGAAGTGAATGTAATCAGTCGTCGGCGTAAGGACACGTGCTAAGACCCTGGAGAAGCTGCAATGCCTGGACATGGAAGACGTGTACGATTTCAGCAGTTATCGGACTTTGAGCGAGGTCATCTAGTCGGACTCCGCGAAGCCGGGTGGTCGTATCGTCGTATTGCGGAGCGCATTGGACGGGAAGTATCTGTGGTGGTACGATGGTGACGTAGATGGTCCGAGGAACATTCCCACAGGAGAAGACGTGGAACCGGGAGTCACAGACGGACTGATGAGCGGACCGATCGACGCATAAGAAGAGCGGCGTTGTCAAGCATAACATCCACTGCGACGCAAATCCGAACTGCCGTTGCACCTGAGGTGACTGTGCGAACAATCCGCAACCGTCTACTGGATGCAGGACTATATACGTGCACGTATGCCTCTGGCATGTGTACCTCTGACTCCAGCCCACCGTCAGGAACGGCTGCAGTGGTGTCGCCAATGTCTGCACTGGAGAACGCAATGGCGATCTGTCGTGTTCAGCGATGAAAGCAGATTCTGCTTGGGAGCCTCCGATGGCCGTATGCGTGTTCGCAGAAGCACAGGGAAGCGTCTCCATCCTTCTTGCATCCGCCAGCGACACACAGGGACTACACCTGGTCTCCTGGTGTGGGGAGCGATCAGCTATCACTCCCGTACACAACTAGTGTATGTACCGGGTACGTTAAACAGCATCTCCTACATCAACAACATCATTCAGCCCGTTGTTGTGACATTTGTAAGATCGGTCCATCGTGGGGTTTTCCAGCAAGATAACGCACGCCCACAGACGGCACGTGCAACGCAACATGCACTTCAGGGTGTGAGACAACTGCCATGGTCTGCACGTTCACCGGATTTGTCCCCCATTGAGCACGTGTGGAATTTTATGGGACAACGACTTATCCGGTCTCCACGGCCAACCTCGACCATTTCCGATTTACGTGTCCAGGTTGAGGATGCTTGGAACTCAATACCCAAAACTTACATCCAACATCTGTACGACAGATTCCATGCCAGAATTGCACAGTGTGACGCAGTTCATGGCGGTTCAACCTCGTACTAACTATGTTACACGAAAATGTTATTTTTCAGTTTACCAGCAACTACAGCTGTATTTTGCCATAATGTTTTGATCACGTTATCCTCTGTATTCGGTTATTATGCTGTATAAATTTCGTTGGTATCAGACGTCTCCTTCTTGGCGTTCTTTTTTCACTTTCCGCCAGTATATATATATATATATATATATATATATATATATATATATATTTTTTTTTTTTTTTTCAGGTTATTTTGCACCCTTCGTTTTAAATTCTAAAATTTTTTCCTTAGTCTTCAGTTTTGCTCTTAAGTATATATATATATATATATATATATGGGATGTAAGGTCAAGTGATGCGTAACATCACAGCCTCTCCTTGACAAATGTCAACCCCGCCTTCTCGTGGTGCATCCTGTTCCCACTAAAGGGGCTCTGACGACCGCCCATAGCGGTATAACTATACCATCGGGATTAGAGGAAATTCTATCCCACACTCACCAACCCGCTTGGCCAGCGTGGTGAGTTATGGCCAAACCCCTCCAAAATGATTCCACAACTTAAATCTTGGCCCTCAGTCTCCGGCAGCTGGAATGTACCTGGCCAAGGCAGCGGCCAGTGCGACATGAAGGCAGAGGGTGCTAAGAATCCCCGGAGGACCGGACTAGGCTGCCATCTGATGCTGACCTTGGCTACTTACAATGGACGCTCCCTATCTTCTGATTCAAGGCTTCTTGAATTGGAAGAGGAATTACAAAGGATCAAGTGGGACATCGTGGGGCTAAGTGAGGTAAGGAGAAAAGGAGAAGATCTCATCGAACTGAAAAGTGGACATCTCTTCTACTATCGTGGGACAGATACTGGCAGAACTAGTGGTGTTGGATTTATAATAAACAAGAAACTGAAGGATAAAGTTGTAGAAGTTGAAAGTTCCTCTGACAGAGCTGCACGACTTGTTATCCAACTCTCGAAAAGATACCAGGCTCAGATTATTCAAACTTATGCACCCACCACAAGTCATCCTGAAGAAGAAATTGAAGAATTTTATGAGGAAATTTGTCATCTAAATAATAAAGGTAAGCAGCACTTGAAAATAATTATGGGAGATTTCAATGCAAAAATAGGGCAACGGCAACAGAATGAAACTTCAGTAGGTAAATTCGGTCACGGCAACAGAAACCAGCGTGGAAATACTCTCGTTGAGTTTGCAGAGGCAGAAGGGTTTTTCATCTTGAACTCCTTCTTCAAGAAAAAACCACACAGGAAATGGACATGGAGACATCCAAATGGGACGACAAATGAAATTGATTTTATTATGTGTAACAAAAAATTCGTCATAGAAGACTGCAGTGTGCTAAACAAGTTCAACACAGGTAGTGACCATAGATTGGTGAGATGTAAGATGCACCTCAACGCTAAACTTGAACGTGGCAAGCTCATAAGGCAAACAAAATCTATTGACATAACCAACCTCAAAAAACACCATAATACCTTCAAGTTAGAACTAAAGAACAGGTTCTCTGCTTTAGAAGGCCTAACATCGGAAGAAGTGGACATCTCTGAAGTTAACAGAAAAGTAACCAAAGCTCTTATGGAAACAGCAACAAAATTAGCTGGGTCTAAGAACAAGTTGCATGTGAACAAATTATCAGGAAAAACCAAAATGTTGATGCAAAAAAGAAGAGAGATGAGGACAACTAAAGAAGATGTGACTTCCAAAGTGGAATATATAGAGCTATGCAAGACAGTAAGAAAAAGTATCACTGAAGACGTAAGGAAATTCAACTGTGAACTAGTGAGGAAAGCAATTGAAAACAACCAAAGCCTAAAGATAGCAAAGGGACATCTCAGTAAGGGAAGAAAACAGATTATGGCACTGAGAAAAGAAGATGGTTCTGTAACAAGAAATAGAGGCGAAATTTGGACAAGAGTGAAAGATTTCTACTCCAAATTATATGAAAGGGATGATATATGCACTCCAGACATCATGAAAGATACCAGTACCAGAGTTCCTCCAGTCCTTCCAGCAGAAGTTGCACATGCAATCAAGAACATGAAGCGAGGAAAAGCTCCAGGAGAAGATGGAATTACTGTAGACATCATACAAGAAGCAAGTGGAGAAATCGAAACAGTACTCGCCCAAATTTTCACTCGATGCCTTAATGAAGGAAAGATTCCTGAGGATTGGAACACCGCTACAATGATCCTGCTACATAAGAAAGGTGACATTGAGGATCTCGGAAACTACAGACCTATCAGCCTCCTATCAGTAGTTTATAAAATCTTCACTAAAGTTCTTTCACACCGCTTGAAGGTAACACTGGACATGGCTCAACCGAGAGAACAAGCTGGATTCAGGAGTGGCTACAGCACAATAGATCATATCCACGTGCTGAGAGAACTAATTGAAAGAGCGAGGGAATATGAACTTCCATTGTGCATGGCTTTTATCGATTATGAAAAAGCCTTTGATTCAGTGAAACCATCAGCAGTTACAATGGCTCTGAAATCCTGCGGTATTGAAGATGCATACATTAATATTATTAATAACATCTATGAAATGCAAGTGCAAAGATTAGGCTGTTTGAAAATACAACACACGTAAAAATTGGAAAGGGAGTGAGACAAGGTGACACCATATCTCCGAAGCTCTTTAATGCCACATTGGAGGGTGTTTTTCAGTCGCTGAGCTGGGAAAACAAGGGGATAAAGATTAATGGAGATTATCTAACCCACCTTCGTTTTGCTGATGACGTAGTCATTTTTGCAACTACCCCATCAGAGCTGCAGAGTATGATCCAGGAACTTGCTGACAAGAGTAAAGAAGTGGGATTAAAAATGAACTTTCAGAAGACAAAAGTGATGTTCAATGCATTTACAAGAAATGAAGATTTATCGATTGATGGAGAAAAGCTGGAGATAACAGACACATACGTTTATCTTGGACAGCAGATATCAAGTGAGGGTCACATTGATGAAGAAATTAATCGGCGTACAAAACTTGCCTGGAGAGCTTTTGGAAGAAACAGCTTAATTTTCAAGAGCAATATGCCATTATGTCTTAAAAGAAAAGTGTTTGATCAATGCATCCTTCCAGTGCTTACGTATGGTGCAGAGACGTGGACCTTAACTAAAAGAGACATACAAAGGCTGCAGACAACTCAAAGCAGCATGGAGAGGTGCATGCTTGGTGTAACCAGGAGAGATAAGAAGAGGAACTCGTGGATCCGAAAAATGACTAGAGTGGAAGACATCATGATCAGAGTTAAATCCCTGAAATGGCAATGGGCTGGACATACTGCCAGAAGGACAGATCATCGATGGACAGCCGAAATTTTAGATTGGATTCCAAGGGACAGGAAAAGACCCAGAAGAAGACCACATGGGAGATGGGTGGATGAAATTCGAAAGTATGCAGGGGTGACATGGAGGAGACTGGCACAAGACAGACCGTTGTGGAGGAAACTTGGGGAGACCTTCGTCCAGCAGTGGATTGATAATGGTTGACAATGATGATGATGATGATATATATATATATGCATGCACTGACCCTTCGAGACATGCTTTCGAGAAGATTTTGGAACACGCAGCGATGGGTATGTGCTTCTATTCGGTACATAATGCTGCCTCAAACTGTTGCCTAATAGTAGGCCTTGGTTCAAATTTCTTATGCGGCATTCTAATTGATCCCATAGATGCTCTATTTCATTAAGATCAGGGCTCTGTGCTGGCCAGTCCACACTCGATACGGAATTACCGTCAAACCACTCCGTAACAGTCCTTGCTTTATGGCTCGGTGCATTATCCTGCTAGTACCAACAAGGCTCGGTTCCATAGTTTTGCCACAGAGTTGGTAGGGCATAATTGTCCAGAATTTCGAGGTAGACGTGCTGGTAACCAGGTTTATCCACGATAACCAATGGGCCTGGACCATACCACGAAAAACACCCCCACACGAGTACACTGCTAGCTCCAAACTTGACCGTAGGAACAGTGCACTGTGGTAAATAGCGTTCCCCCGGCTGCCGCCATACCCACACACAGCCATCAGACTGATGGATCCTGTATCTGGATTCATCAGTCCATAAGACTCGTTTCCTTTGATCTACGGTCCACGATAAATGTTCTTTACACCATGCTAAACGACGAGTAGCATTCCGAGTGGAGATGAAAAGCTTATGACCAGCCGCACGACCACGGTAACCCATGGAATGAAGTTCTCTGCGAATGGTACGTGTACATACCGAGGTGAGGTACCAGCATTTTTACTCACTGAGGTCTTGTGCAGTTCTCTGTCAATTCGCTGTAACAACTCTCCTGAGGCTTCGACGTCCTCTGTCACTGATTTCCTTTGGTGTGCCCGTACGCTTTTCTGCTTCAGGCACGCCATGTGTCTTCCTCTTATTCAGTACATCTAAAACATTTGACTTGGGTATGTTTAAACGCCTCTCGGTTTCTCTTATGGACAACCCGCTAATATAACACACAACAATCTTTCCTTTCTCTAAGTCAGTTCTCTACTGCGCGACATTTTCACTCAACCTCACAGTGCGATATGATCGTGGTCAGCTGCAAGCTTGTTTTTACACCGTTTGCAGCTGTACCGCGCATCTTAACAACGCAGCGGTTCAGTTCATTTGCTTTTGAAAGAGTGTCCGGTGACTTTTGTCAATATAGTACATCATCATCATCATCATCATCAACCATTATTAATTCACTGCTGGATGAAGGTCTCCCCAAATTTCTTCCACAATTGGCTGTCTTAAGCCTGTCTCCTCCATGTCACTACAGCATACTTTCGAATTTCATCCATCCATCTCCCATAGGGTCTCCTTCTGGGTCTTTTCCTGTCCCTCGGAATTCAGTCCAAAATTTCGGTTGTCCATGGGTGGTCCGTTCTTCTGGCAACATGTCCAGCCCATTGCCATTTCAGTGGTTTCACTCTGGTCATGACGTCGTTCACTCCTGTCATTTTCCATATCCACAAGTTGTTTTTCTTATCTTTCCAGGTTACACCAAGCATGCATCTCTCCATGCCTCTTTGAGTTGTCTGCAGTCTTTGTACGTCTCTTTTAGTTAAAGTCCATGTCGTTGCTCCATAACTAAGCACTGGCAGAATGAATTGATTAAACACTTTTCTTTTAAGACATAATGCCATACTGCTCTTAAAAATCGTACTGTTTCTTCCAAAAGCTCTCTATCCAAGTTTTATACGCCGATTAATTTCTCCATTAATGTATATATATATACATCATCATCATCATCATCATTGTCAACCATTATCAATCCACTGCTGGACGATGGTCTCCCCAAGTTTCCTCCACAACGGTCTGTCTTGTGCCAGTCTCCTCCATGTCACTCCCGCATATTTACGAATTTCATCCACCCATCTCCCATGTGGTCTTTTTCTGGGTCTTTTCCTGTCCCTTGGAATCCAATCTAAAATTTCGGCTGTCCATCTATGGTCTGTCCTTCTGGCAGTATGTCCAGCCCATTGCCATTTCAGGGATTTAACTCTGATCATGATGTCTTCCACTCTCGTCATTTTTCGGATCCACGAGTTCCTCTTCTTATCTCTCCTGGTTATACCAAGCATGCACCTCTCCATGCTGCTTTGAGTTGTCTGCAGCCTTTGTATGTCTCTTTTAGTTAAGATCCACGTCTCTGCACCATACGTAAGCACTGGAAGGATGCATTGATCAAACACTTTTCTTTTAAGACATAATGGCATATTGCTCTTGAAAATTATGCTGTTTCTTCCAAAAGCTCTCCAGGCAAGTTTTGTACGCCGATTAATTTCTTCATCAATGTGACCCTCACTTGATATCTGCTGTCCAAGATAAACATACGTATCTGTTATCTCCAGTTGTTCTCCATCAATCGATAAATCTTCATTTCTTGTAAAAGCATTGAACATCACTTTTGTCTTCTGAAAGTTCATTTTTAATCCCACTTCTTTACTCTTGTCAGCAAGTTCCTGGATCATACTCTGCAGCTCTGATGGGGTAGTTGCAAAAATGACTACGTCATCAGCAAAACGAAGGTGGGTTAGATAATCTCCATTAATCTTTATCCCTTTGTTTTCCCAGTTCAGTGATTGAAAGACATTTTCCAATGTGGCATTAAAGAGCTTCGGAGATATGGTGTCACCTTGTCTCACTCCCTTTCCAATTTTTATGTGTGTTGTATTTTCAAACAGCCGAATCTTTGCACTTGCATTTTCATAGATGTTATTAATAATATTAATGTATGCATCTTCAATACCGCAGGATTTCAGAGCCGTGGTAACTGCTGATGGTTTCACCGAATCAAAGGCTTTTTCATAATCGATAAAAGCCATGCACAATGGAAGTTCATATTCCCTCGCTCTTTCAGTTAGTTCTCTCAGTACGTGGATATGATCTATTGTGCTGTAGCCACTCCTGAATCCAGCTTGTTCTCTCGGTTGAGCCATGTCCAGTGTTACCTTCAAGCGGTGTGAAAGAACTTTAGTGAAGATTTTATAAACTACTGATAGGAGGCTGATAGGTCTGTAGTTCCTGAGATCCTCAATGTCACCTTTTTTATGTAGCAGGATCATTGTAGCATTGTTCCAATCCTCAGGAATCTTCCCTTCATTAAGGCATCGAGTGAAAATTTGGGCGAGTACTGTTTCAATTTCTCCACTTGCTTCTTGTATGATGTCTATAGTAATTCCATCTTCTCCTGGAGCTTTCCCCCGCTTCATGTTCTTGATTGCATGAGCAACTTCTGCTGGGAGGACTGGAAGAACTCTGGTACCTTTCATGATGTCTGGAGTACATGTATCATCCCTTTCATATAATTTGGAGTAGAAATCTTTCACTCTTGTCAAAATTTCGCCTCTATTTCTTGTTATAGAACCATCTTCTTTTCTCAGAGACATAATCTGTTTTCTTCGCTTACTGAGATGTCCCTTTGCTATCTTTAGGCTTTGGTTGTTTTCAATTGCTTTCCTCACTAGCTCACAGTTGAATTTCCTTACGTCTTCAGTGATACTTTTTCGTGCTGTCTTGCATAGCTCTATATATTCCACTTTGGAAGTCACATCTTCTTTAGTTGTCCTCATCTCTCTTCTTTTTTGCATCAACATTTTGGTTTTTCCTGATAATTTGTTTACATGCAACTTGTTCTTAGACCCAGCTAATTTTGTTGCTGTTTCCATAAGAGCTTTGGTTACTTTTCTGTTAACTTCCGAAATATCCACTTCTTCCGATGTTAGGCCTTCTAAAGCAGAGAATCTGTTCTTCAGTTCCAACTTGAAAGTATTATGGTGTTTTTTAAGGTTGGTTATGTCAATACATTCTGTTTGTCTTATGAGCTTGCCACGTTCCAGTTTAGTGTTGAGGTGCATCTTACATCTCACCAATCTATGGTCACTACCTGTGTTGAACTTGTTCAGCACACTGCAGTCTTCGATGACGAATTTTTTGTTACACATAATAAAATCAATTTCACTTGTCGTCCCAATTGGATGTCTCCATGTCCATTTCCTGTGTGGCTTTTTCTTGAAAAAGGAATTCAAGATGAAAAATCCTTCTGCCTCTGCAAACTCAACGAGAGTATTTTCACGCTGGTTTCTGTTGCCGTGACCGAATTTACCTACTGAAGTTTCATTCTGTTGCCGGTGCCCTATTTTTGCATTGAAATCTCCCATAATTATCTTCAAGTGCTGCTTACCTTTATTATTTAGATGACGAATTTCCTCATAAAATTCTTCAATTTCTTCTTCAGGATGACTTGTGGTGGGTGCATAAGTTTGAATAATCTGAGC
Organism: Macrothele yani; assembly: GCA_039090855.1. NCBI lineage: Eukaryota > Metazoa > Arthropoda > Arachnida > Araneae > Macrothelidae > Macrothele > Macrothele yani. The sequence continues at coordinate 142,989,950 of CM077001.1, forward strand.
CTGGTATCTTCTCGATAGTTGGATAACGAGTCGTGCAGCTCTGTCAGAGGAACTTTCAACTTCTACCACTTTATCCTTCAGTTTCTTGTTTATTATAAATCCAACACCACTAGTTCTGCCAGTATCTGTCCCACGATAATAGAAGAGATGTCCACTTTTCAGTTCAATGAGATCTTCTCCTTTTCTCCTTACCTCACTTAGCCCGACGATGTCCCACTTGATCCTTTGTAGTTCCTCTTCCAATTCAAGAAGCCTTGAATCAGAAGATAGGGAGCGTCCGTTGTAGGTAGCCAAGGTCAGCATCAAATGGCAGCCTAGTCCGGTCCTCCGGGGATTCTTAGCACCCTCTGCCTTCATGTCGCACTGGCCGCTGCTTTGTCCAGGTACATTCCAGCTGCCGGAGACTGAGGGCCAAGATTTAAGTTGTAGAGTCATTTTGGAGGTGTTTGGCCATAACTCACCACGCTGGCCAAGCGGGTTGGTGAGTGTGGGATAGCATTTCCTCTGATCCCGATGGTACATTTATACCGCTATTTGCGGTCGTCAGAGCCCCTTTAGTAGGAACAGGATGCACCACGAGAAGGCGGGGTTGACATTTGTCAAGGAGAGGCTGTGATGTTACGCATCACCTGACCTTACATCCCTAAATATACATACATATATATATATATATATATATATATATATATATATATATATATATAGCGGTATAACTGTACCATCAGGATTTGAGGAAATTCTATCCCACACTCACCAACCCGCTTGGCCAGCGTGGTGAGTTATGGCCAAACCCCTCCAAAATGATACCACAACTTAAATCTTGGCCCTCAGTCTCCGGCAGCTGGAATGTACCTGGCTAAGGCAGCGGCCAGTGCGACATGAAGGCAGAGGGTGCTAAGAATCCCCGGAGGACCGGACTAGGCTGCCATCTGATGCTGACCTTGGCTACTTACAATGGACGCTCCCTATCTTCTGATTCAAGGCTTCTTGAATTGGAAGAGGAACTACAAAGGATCAAGTGGGACATCGTGGGGCTAAGTGAGGTAAGGAGAAAAGGAGAAGATCTCATCGAACTGAAAAGTGGACATCTGTTTTACTATCGTGGGACAGATACTGGCAGAACTAGTGGTGTTGGATTTATAATAAACAAGAAACTGAAGGATAAAGTTGTAGAAGTTGAAAGTTCCTCTGACAGAGCTGCACGACTTGTTATCCAACTCTCGAAAAGATACCAGGCTCAGATTATTCAAACTTATGCACCCACCACAAGTCATCCTGAAGAAGAAATTGAAGAATTTTATGAGGAAATTTGTCATCTAAATAATAAAGGTAAGCAGCACTTGAAAATAATTATGGGAGATTTCAATGCAAAAATAGGGCAACGGCAACAGAATGAAACTTCAGTAGGTAAATTCGGTAGCGGCAACAGAATGAAACTTCAGTAGGTAAATTCGGTCACGGCAACAGAAACCAGCGTGGAAATACTCTCGTTGAGTTTGCAGAGGCAGAAGGGTTTTTCATCTTGAACTCCTTCTTCAAGAAAAAGCCACACACGAAATGGACATGGAGACATCCAAATGGGACGACAAGTGAAATAGATTTTATTATGTGTAACAAAAAATTCGTCATAGAAGACTGCAGTGTGCTTAACAAGTTCAACACAGGTAGTGACCATAGATTGGTGAGATGTAAGATGCACCTCAACACTAAACTTGAACGTGGCAAGCTCATAAGACAAACAAAATCTAGTGGCATAACCAAACTTAAAAAACACCATAATACCTTCAAGTTAGAACTGAAGAACAGGTTCTCTGCTTTAGAAGGCCTAACATCGGAAGAAGTGGACATCTCTGAAGTTAACAGAAAAGTAACCAAAGCTCTTATGGAAACAGCAACAAAATTAGCTGGGTCTAAGAACAAGTTGCATGTGAACAAATTATCAGGAAAAACCAAAATGTTGATGCAAAAAAGAAGAGAGATGAGGACAACTAAAGAAGATGTGACTTCCAAAGTGGAATATATAGAGCTATGCAAGACAGTAAGAAAAAGTATAACTGAAGACGTAAGAAAATTCAACTGTGAACTAGTGAGGAAAGCAATTGAAAACAACCAAAGCCTAAAGATAGCAAAGGGACATCTCAGTAAGGTAAGAAAACAGATTATGGCACTGAGAAAAGAAGATGGTTCTGTAACAAGAAATAGAGGCGAAATTTTGACAAGAGTGAAAGATTTCTACTCCAAATTATATGAAAGGGATGATATATGCACTCCACACATCATGAAAGATACCAGTACCAGAGTTCCTCCAGTCCTTCCAGCAGAAGTTGCACATGCAATCAAGAACATGAAGCGAGGAAAAGCTCCAGGAGAAGATGGAATTACTGTAGACATCATACAAGAAGCAAGTGGAGAAATTGAAACAGTACTCGCCCAAATTTTCACTCGATGCCTTAATGAAGGAAAGATTCCTGAGGATTGGAACACCGCTACAATGATCCTGCTACATAAGAAAGGTGACATTGAGGATCTCGGAAACTACAGACCTATCAGCCTCCTATCAGTAGTTTATAAAATCTTCACTAAAGTTCTTTCACACCGCTTGAAGGTAACACTGGACATGGCTCAACCGAGAGAACAAGCTGGATTCAGGAGTGGCTACAGCACAATAGATCATATCCACGTGCTGAGAGAACTAATTGAAAGAGCGAGGGAATATGAACTTCCATTGTGCATGGCTTTTATCGATTATGAAAAAGCCTTTGATTCGGTGAAACCATCAGCAGTTACAATGGCTCTGAAATCCTGCGGTATTGAAGATGCATACATTAATATTATTAATAACATCTATGAAAATACAAGTGCAAAGATTAGGCTGTTTGAAAATACAACACACGTAAAAATTGGAAAGGGAGTGAGACAAGGTGACACCATATCTCCGAAGCTCTTTAATGCCACATTGGAGGGTGTCTTTCAGTCGCTGAGCTGGAAAAACAAGGGGATAAAGATTAATGGAGATTATCTAACCCACCTTCGTTTTGCTGATGACGTAGTCATTTTTGCAACTACCCCATCAGAGCTGCAGAGTATGATCCAGGAACTTGCTGACAAGAGTAAAGAAGTGGGATTAAAAATGAACTTTCAGAAGACAAAAGTGATGTTCAATGCTTTTACAAGAAATGAAGATTTATCGATTGATGGAGAAAAGCTGGAGATAACAGACACGTACGTTTATCTTGGACAGCAGATATCAAGTGAGGGTCACATTGATGAAGAAATTAATCGGCGTACAAAACTTGCCTGGAGAGCTTTTGGAAGAAACAGCATAATTTTCAAGAGCTATATGCCATTATGTCTTAAAAGAAAAGTGTTTAATCAGTGCATCCTTCCAGTGCTTACGTATGGTGCAGAGACGTGGACCTTAACTAAAAGAGACATACAAAGGCTGCAGACAACTCAAAGTAGCATGGAGAGGTGCATGCTTGGTGCAACCAGGAGAGATAAGAAGAGGAACTCGTGGATCCGAAAAATGACAAGAGTGGAAGACATCATGATCAGAGTTAAATCCCTGAAATGGCAATGGGCTGGACATACTGCCAGAAGGACAGATCATCGATGGACCGCCGAAATTTTAGATTGGATTCCCAGGGACAGGAAAAGACCCAGAAGAAGACCACATGGGAGATGGGTGGATGAAATTCGAAAGTATGCAGGGGTGACATGGAGGAGACTGGCACAAGACAGACCGTTGTGGAGGAAACTTGGGGAGAACTTCGTCCAGCAGTGGATTGATAATGGTTGACAATGATGATGATGATATATATATATATATATATATATATACTGCTGGCCACCCAAAATGCAAGGACACGAGATAGCAAAGCCAGGTTTACTGGACACATAACGACAGATACAAAGATGAAACGATTGAGCTTACAGGCCCGTGCGATTTGCGGAACACGCAGGCGTCAATAGTTCGTGTGGCCCCCATGGCTGGCAATAACGGCCGCTACACGCCGCGGCATCGAACGAAAGAGGCTTTGGATGTGGGCTTGGGGTATGTCCGTCCAGGCTGCTTCCACACGTTGCCACAGTTCATCAGGCGTAGCCGCGGGTGGTGCTTGCCGGGCCACTCAGTTGGCGATCAGCGACCAGACATGTTCAATGGGCGACATATCGGGAGAACACGCGGGCCACGGCACCAGTGACACCTGGTGGGCCGTGAAGAATTGTTGCACGATGCGTGCCACGTGCGGGCGCGCATTGTATTGTTGAAACGTGGCTACTGGCAGGTCCTGCAGGTAAGGGAGGGTCACTGGCTCCAAAACGTCGGAGATGTAGCGGTGGCTTCTGAGTGTACCGGCGGTGTGTATACCAGAGGGGTGCGGGTGTCATATCCAATTGCGCCCCAAACCATAACTCCAGGCGACGGACCGGTATAGCGATGCATAATGCGGGTGTCATACAGTCTCTCGCCGCGGTACCGCCTCACGTGGTTCGACCATCGTGGTATTGCAGGCAGAAGCGGGATTCGTCGGAGAAGATAATGTCGTGCCATTCTGTAGTCCAGGTGCGGCGTTCAACGGCCCACTGCCGCCGCACCTGCCGATGGTGTAACTTCAATGGTAATCGGAGCAATAGGCGCCGTGCAAAAAGTCCCTACTCCTGCGGACGACGTTGAACGGTACGTGCTGACACTGGTTGTTGCGGAGCACATCCTAATTCCTGCAATAACGTTCGTGATGTGGCGGTGCTAGCCGTCAATGCCCGCCGCACAACATGCTGGTCCTCTCGTTCGGTGGTGTGCCGCAGATGCGGCAATCGCTCACGTCGGTCGGTCCGTCCCTTCTGCACCCACCGAATCCATACTCGCCTCACTGTGCCTAGATGTCGTCCCACACGGGCGCCGATGTCTCGGTACGATAAACCGCTGTCGCGATAAGCCACTATTCGTCCTCTGTCGAACTCCGAAACGTGCTGGAATGACGGCCGTATTATGCGACGAGGCATTAGGAAGCTTCCCACGCACAGGTCCGGCAGCACAACACACTTCCACAACTTACACCCCGCCTTCTGTGCACCCTTCTTAATGTGCTTCTTGGTGGCGTGCCGGGCGCACATGATTTGCATATGCCCTGCAATGCTAATCGTTTGCATGTCCTCTCGCTCTCTCTCTCTATGTGTATATATATATTAGCTTTAGAAGCTCTACCTATTATTAATGTTATTTAGTTCTGAAGTTTACTACTAATCTGATACGTTTAACTTTCGAGTTAAAGTGTTCTGTTCTGTTGAAATGTTACTGTTCAAGGATCTGTTGACAGAATAAAGGAATCAATCTGTAAGTAACCTTTTCTCGACGTTTCCTTGGGAGACTCCTGTTTTACTGTAGGTGAAGCCTTTGAGAACTGATTTATGTAGTGTTCAGACATCCATATCTTCACGAACGTTACACCATATGCGTCAGTTCAGAAGTGCGCACAAATATCGGGCGTCCGGGCTTTTCGTCATTTTCCAAATCCTCCCGCCCAGCCTTGAAACGTGCATACCATCGGAATATTTGTGCACGAGATAGGCAAGTAGCCCCGCCCCATACACATCAGCCCGCACGGGGATAACTGGTTTTCCAGTTATTTGGGGAGCGGCGCCCCCACGGCCCGAGCTGACCTTGTGACTGGTCAACATCTGATGTCATGCCACCACTTGTTTTTTGTTTCGGTGCTGTTGGTGTTTGCAGGGACGGCTGTTCATCCAGCTGTTGGGGAGTCGCGTCCCCACGTTCCCGAGCTGGTCTTGTGTCTCGCATTTTCGTTTTTATTTATTTTCTCCACTGGCTAGTTGCCCGTGTTGTATTCTCTACCTAATCGCTACCACGTTATGTACTAACACCCCGGTCTTGTGGTTTTGTTACCCTCCACCACTAACTGATTTATATTAACCGCTCAGTTCGTAGGTTGCTGAGATTCCGTTTAGGTTCCCTGCCAGGATTTGTCTTTTTTGGATTTATTTTTTTCCTTTTAGCTGGTTTGGGTGCTAGACCTACCTGCATGTTTGCCGCGTGCTGAGACCCGTGAGGCGGAAATGGGATGTCTGGCGGCTGAGGTCGCAGGAGACCGGTTAAGTGCCTCCTGTGTACCAACACTCCTCTTCGACCCCGGCTTCGCTGTAAACGGGAGGCTAGAGACTAACCCACCTCTAGTCAGAAGTCTTGTACCAAGTTGTGTACAGGGCGTTAGCGGCTTTTTTGTCGTATGGCACGGTAGGGTGAGCCCGGGGGCTGTGGGATCATGCCAAAGGCGTTGGCATGACGGTACCAGGAGGCCGAAGTGTCCGCCGAGTGCGTGTGATCACAGCCAATGGACTATATCTGCAACGTATAAGCTCCAGAACTGTGTCTAGCGTCATTTTCTTGGCTTGCGGACCTCCAGTTCTCCCTTGTAGGGCTCGGTGGTGGGTGGAGTAGTTTGCAGACGAATCTTCCTCCTTTTTTCCATGGGCAAAAACAAAAAGAAAAACTCCAACTTTAAGCCACCTGAGAAAATGATAGTTGCAAACGACTCTCCTTCGTCTTCTCAACCTACCAAGTTTCATACCCTTAAACGGTTTTTAGACCTTGACCTGGACCAAGAATGTGGAACCTCTTCTTCGGCAGCTGTACCAGTCGCTCCGAAGCGTCGTCTCCCCTCGATTGCTGTGACTACGCATGCTACACACTTACTTGTAGAATCCATCGATCCGAATGAGAGACTGTCCACCAGATCTCCAGTTTTCATTTCTAAAGCTTTGGACGCTGCGGTTGGCCCCTTGAAGTCTGTGAGGAAGCTTCGCTCTGGGGACCTGCTTGTCCAAACTTGCAGTGTTTCTCAGAGTAACACTTTTCTGCACCTCACTAGTCTTCAAGGCATTCCTGTAAAAGTGACACCTCACCCGTTTCTTAACACCTCTCGGGGTGTTATTTCGGAATTTGATCTCTTGCCATGCAGTGAGGACGAATTGGTGACTGAACTTGCGGATCAGGGTGTTGTTGCTGCTCGTCGTATGATGTTCCGGCGCGATGGTTCCTTGATTAAGTCTAAAAATGTCATCTTGACTTTTAACTCCCCGAAAGTTCCGACCGAAATCAAGGCTGGCTACTTGGTCTGTGGTGTTCGCCCGTACATTCCCAGTCCTCTGCGCTGTTTCAGGTGCCAGAGGTACGGGCATTCCCAACGTTTCTGTAAGAGTTCCGCTCGTTGTGCAAATTGTGGCTCCAGTGAACATGACGGGGATGGTTGCATTTCTGCGGCCTGCTGTGTTAACTGTGGTGAGGCCCATGCAGCTTACTCCCGCAACTGTATGAAATGGAAGGACGACATGGCGATCCAGCGCCTCAAGACCCTGGAAGGCCTCTCGTACCCTGCTGCCAAGGCCAAGTTGGGTATACCCACCACCCGACAGCGTACTTTTGCCGCAGTAGTTCAGTCTCTGCCACAACCCGTGCAGCCCTTTGTTCCGCGCCCTGTAGCTCTCGCCGCCCTTGCCAAGCGATCTACAGCTGACCAAGCGACACAGGTGTTTTTCCCCGAGCTCGAGATTTTTCGAATACCTGATTCTGGGCCTTCTCTTTTGCAGCCGACCGTCTCTTCCAGTTTCCATCCGAAAGCCTGCACGTGCGGAAGACCCGGCCCTCAATCCGCAAAGGTGTGCAGTGTCCATCCAACTGTCTCGGCCTCAGCGAGGTCCCCACCCTCAACCAACATTATAGAGGAACATAGGGGGAGGAGAGTGACAGTTCGTCCCCAGCCTCAAACAACATTGCAGAGGAACATGGGGGGAGGAGAGTGACAGTTCGTCCCCGCCCTCTGCCAGCATTGCAGAGGAGTGTGGGGGGAGGAGAGTGACTCATCCTTTGTGTAGTTGTGTTTAAAAAAAAAAAATATATATATATATATATATATATATATATATAATTCTAATAGTAAATTAATAAATTTTTATATAAACCTAATTAACTACCTTGTCTTCACAGCTTTCATCATACTCTTTTTCAACTTTTACCAAGCCTGTCTGCTCTTAATCATTTTCCACGTTTTTAAAAATCTGTGGCTGATAGTTCTTTGTCTGGCGCTCTTTGGCCAAACCTGGCCCTTGCGCCAATAAAATCCACCAACCAACCAACCAACCATACACATCAAGCAACAGTTCAACTGTCTCAGATGCAGTTTTACCGATTTTCAAATAGAACCAGATATTTGCTCTCTGCTCCGTGACAGAGCTGTGGGAATGTTTTTCCACTTAATGACGCCACGCATAGCGTAAAGAATCATCTGCGTAATTTTCACGCACACGCTGCTGCCACCGCATAGCTAATAAATGACAACAAAACAACCATGCCCTCCCGATTTCTGTGTTTTACCGGGATTTAAAAAAAAAAAGAATCAGCCTCATTATTTAATTGCCGTGCTACGTAATTGTATTCTCCGAATAGGTTCTAATTCTTACACCACTATGGTACAAGTTGCTGTATAGATTTTTCGTAAAATTCCTTTGGCTTCTTCTAGAGCTAAGAACAAAGCATTCCGCGAAGAGAAAGACCGTGTGCAGAAAGCTGAAGATACAAAACCGTCTTTTCTGTGCAGGATGCCTGACATAATTCTAAATTTAAATACTAATAATTTTAGTTTCCGACAGAAACTTACGATGCTCAATTAAATAGAAAGGAGATCACAAGACAAAAATTTGCTTTCGAACCTCTTCGACAAATCAAAATCGATAGTTATGGGAAAACCTAGAAGTTAATTGAACTTTGTAGCTTTCGTGCTGGCAATTATCGTAATTGCTCATAAAACGAAGGCAGAAAGAGTCGCTAGAGAATTATAGTTAATGTAACTTTAAGTGAAATTAGTATAAATTCTAAATGTGGATGCACTTTCCATAAATTCGAAATATTAAAAATGAAATTGCATAATGAGGGATTGTCCGAACAGAAAAATCTGCATGAGAATACTGCTATCGTTTCTCTTTTCACAAATTTAAATATATATGCTAGTGATAATGATCTGACACATACACTGAGTGACAAAATGATTATTGACATCTGGCTAATACGTTGTTGGGCCATCTTTTTGCTTAATCACTGCCTGAATTTTTTTTTTTTTTTTTTTTTTTTTGGATTGAAGGTTTAACGACCACCATGAGCAACTCAATGGGCTATAAGCAGTCGCCCGTCCCTAATTTAGGGTCATTGGTTCCGTGGAAGGGAGAGAGCCAGTGCCGTAAGACATATACAGCATCCATGCCTCACCGGGATTCGAACCCGGACGGTACCCCTTTCGGACAAATGAAAGTATCTAATGGAAGAAAGAAGTTTTTCAATCAGGTTTTTAACCCCGCAGATATTGCTGTAAGCAGAATCGTGAACTTACGCTCTGTGGTTGCAGACTTGTTAAGAAAAATTTGAAATTATATGAAGAACATTCTCCAACGGAAACGCTCCCCAACAAAGAAAGAATTTTTCAAATGGGACTCTTAGAAGCAGAGATATCGACAAATATAAGATATGCATCTACGCCCCCGGGTGGGAAAAACATACATCATTATATTAAAAAAAAAGTACTTTCAAAAGGTTTTCTGATGTGAGCTGAATTTTGAATTTTATTTAGAAATTTTAAAAATAATGTTTTCAGTCGAGTTCCCAGGAGCTCAGATTTTGCTGCAAATACAATAGAAGCAGAAATTAGCACTTGTGGCCCCTGATGGCTAAACCATTCTTTACCAAATATTCGAAATTGTGTGGAAAACATTTTACACCAGGAGCTGTATGCGATACAAGAAAATTTTTCAAATCGGAGCTTTAGAAGCAGAAATATCGGGGGGAAACGCAATTTATCTTCACGCCTCCTAGAGAAAAATCAATGATTAAATTGAAAATTTTGAAATTATATGAAAAACATTTAGCACCGGAAACGCTATCCAATAAAGAAGGAATTTTTCAAATCGGGCCATTAGAAGAAGAGATATTGGCAAAAATAAGATATACATCTACTCCCCCTGGTGGAAAAACCATACAGTATTTTAAGTTTTTAAGAAGAAAATATTCCGAAAAGCTGTATCAACGTGAGCGGCATGGGTCCAAGGAAGATTTTTTTCAATCGAGAATTTAGAAGCTCAGATTTTGTGGCAAATACATCAGAAGCAGAAATTAACACTTACGCCCCCTGGTGGCCACACCATTCTTTACCGAAAATTAGAAATTATATGAAAAATATTTCCTATCAGGAGCTGTATCCGCTGAAAAAAAATGTTCAAATCGGAGTTTTAGAAGCAGAAATATCGGGGAAAACGCACTTCACTTTTACCCCCTATCGGAAAATGTGTACATTATATATACTTGAAAAAGTTACTATACCTAAAATACTCTTCGATATAAATGGAATCGAAAGGCAAAGGAATATTTTTCAATCGGATGCTTAGAAGCAAAGATATGGAATAAAATGTCTTTTGAATTCGATATCTGCATTTACGCTCTCTAGCGGCGAAATTGTTCATCGTAGAAAAAACGAAATGAAGGATCATCATTCACATATTTCAAGCTTCCCAATGCGAAAAGAATTTTTCAAATAGGACTAACAGTTGCAAAGATATGGTGTCCACAGACGGATTGACGGACGGAGAAACCGATAACATAAGCACGAACATTGTTTTTACAAAAAACGTGCTAAAAAAAGGAAAAACAAGCTGCCATTATTGTAATTCAAGATGATTAGGAGCGATGATTAGAGACGATCGACGAAAGGCTTTACGGTCACTAGAACAATCTAAATAATCACAATAAAATACTGTTACAATTAAAGGCAATATGGAGTGTAGTTTTTGGCGTTTAAAATTTAGGATCAACGCGCAAGACTATTAGCTTACAGCCTATATCTTTCACATATGGCTGAAGAAATATGCTGTTTAGCGCGCACGCACGCATACACACACACACACACACACTAAGCTTAAGGGTGCGCGCCAATAAAAACTGTTGCACATGGCGTCACTAGGCCTAAAGCCGGCACTGGACAACTCTACTACCATTGCGGCTCTTATTTTTAGCACGTCTTTTGTAAAAATGATAGTGCTTACGTTACCAGTTTGCCCGCCCGTCTGTGGACACCATATCTCTGCAACTACTAATCTGAATTGAAAAATTATTTTTGCATTGGGAAGCTTGAAATATGCGAATTATGATCCCTTAACACCATTTTTTTTTTAATTGGACTATGCACAATTTCGCCGCTAGAGGTCGTCAATGATATCGAATTCAAAACACATTTTATTCCATATATTTGCTTCTAAACATCCGATTGAAACATTATTTTCTACCATTCGATTCCATTTATGTCGAAGACTATTTCAGGTATAATCACTTTTCCAAGTTACGCATAAATCTTCCACTAGGGGCGTAAAAGTAAATAGCTTTTTCCGCAATATCTCGGCTTCTAAAACTCCGATCTGAAAACTTCTTTCTGCAGCGGATGCAGCTCCTCGTGGAAAATCCTTCGCTAGAATTTCTAATTTTTTGGCAAAAATAGTTTGGCCATCAGTGCTAATTTCTGCGTCCGATGTGTTTGCAGCAAAATCTGAGCTCCTAAAATTTCGACTGAAAAAGTTCGTTTGTGGACCGATGCTACTCACGTCGATAAACCTTTTCTGAATATTTTCTTCTAAAAATATTGCTTGCTTTTTTCGCCGGGAGGCGTAGATGTAAATCTTTTTTCTTTTTCTTTTTTTTTTTTTTTTTTGTCAATACTTCTGCTTCTAATGACCCGATTTGAAAAATTCCTTCTTTATTGAATACAGTTTCTGGTACGACATGTTTTTCATATAATTTCAAAATTTTCAAGTAATTCATAGACTTTCCGTTAGGGGGCGTCAAGGTAAATTGCGTTTCCCCCGATATTTCTGCTTCTAAAAGTCCGATTTAAAAAATTCTTCCTGTACCGCATACAGCTCCCGATGGGAAATGTTTTGCATTTAATTTCTAATATTGGTAAAGAATGGTTTGGCCACCAGGAGAACTAAGTATTAATTTCTGCTCCTGATGTATTTACAGCAAAATCTGAGCTCCTGAAAACTCGACTGAAAAAATTCTTTCGTGGATCAATACCGCTCACATAGGAAAACCTTTTGAGAATACTTTCTTCTTAAAATACTGCATGGTTTTCTAGCCAGGGGACGTAGATGCACATCTTATATTTGTCGATAGCTCTGCTTCAAAAAATTCTTTCTTTGTTGGTGAGCGTTTCTGCTGCGAACTGTTTCTCATATAATTTCAAATTTTTGTTAAAGCACAAGTCTTCAACCAGAGAGCGTAAGGTCACGTTTCTGTTTATAGCAATATCTGCGGGATTAAAAACCCGATTGAAAAACTTCTTTCTTCGGTCATATACTATTTTTTTTCCATCCGAGTTCCATTAACTTTGAATAGCTTTGATAAATTTAATTCGCGTCAGAACGGATTCAAAAGATGTGCTCATTATAACCGAAAATTCGGTGTCATCTTTCTTGTTTGACTTACAGTGCTTTGAAACCAGTTAATTTCAGGGGTGTTTAAATCATTGTGACCGATCACAGCGAAAAATCCTCGTACTCAAATTTCTTGAGCACGATGAAGTACATATTTCGGACTTTTTTCTTGTGAACTGGCAAAATGCTACCAGTCCATGACTCACCCGGAAGTGTTTATTTTAATGATGATTGTAACGACTATTCGCAGAGAAAAGTATTTGATTCAGATCCACAGGTAGGATTAAGTCTGTTGTTGCATCCCTCCACCTTCCATGGTATTTAAGAAATATCAATTTCTGTCGATGATTTTTCCTGAAGTGTTCAACTTCATGATGTGATTCGCTAAGAATTACCTGTATTAGCGAATAAATTTGCTATTATCGATTTTGAAAAGGGATTTCATTTAATGTCCTCGTGCAAATACGTTTTACTTCGTCCCTAAATGAAGACATCTTGATTACCATAAACCAGAATAATTTAAGCAAATCAGACGAGCTTTGCATCAACGTTGGATGCACAAACAAGGAAGTTCTGTTTACGGGTGTAGAAAGGCCGTTCTCTCATTTCACATGCTTCTGTTTTTTAAATGTTGCCACGAGATTTCAACCTTACCCATGGCATTTCATATATTTACAAACGTCCCCTCGTGCGGAAAGGTGGCTTACCGAGATATATAGTTTTATTTAAATTCAACCCCAAGTGCGGGAGCTCAGAAATCCTCGGGGAGGTTAAGATTATCTGGTTTACAAAGATGACTCTCTACTAAAACCTATTCCCATTTCCTGCACATTCTTATCACGTCTTGCTCGCTTCAGGGCTCATTACTTGAGTGGAAATCCCTTTCGTGAATTTATAATCCTTTTACGTACTCCAGAAGGTTTTCATTCTTTCTGAGTGAAGCAGGAGATTCCAAGAATGGGTGGAGACCTAATATCTTGGGATAGACTCAGGGATATCCGAATTTGATGCATCACTTCTTTGTGAAATGAATGCTCATGCTTCAGAGCACCTGCAACATCAGACAACAACAGCAGTTTCCTAATCCCTTGTTCAGTTCAGTGCTAAAACGGAAAGCAATTGGTTTGTTGAAGGTACACAAAATCCCTAAAATTCTTTTCTACCGTTTAATATCCAAGAGGAAGTGAAAAGTTCTTTGCCAAAAAAAGTTTATTAGGCATATTTAACAGTTATACTTCCGCAGAACATGGCATTAAAGTTCTAGTCATTTTTACTCCTCCTGAGCATGGTCACCAGCTGTCCTAAAATATTTTACTCCTCCTGAGCATGGTCACCAGCTATTCTAAAATATTTTGCTCCTCCTGAGCATGGTCACCAGCCGTTCTAAAATATTTTACTCCTACTGAGCATGGTCACCAGCTGTTCTAAAACATTTTACTCCTCCTGAGCATGGTCACCAGCCGTTCTAAAATATTTTTACTCCTCCTGAGCATGGTCACCAGCTATTCTAAAATATTTTACTATTCCTGAGCATGGCCACCAGCTTTTTACTCCCCCTGAGCATGGTCACCAGCTGTTTTAAAATATTTTATTCCTCCTGAGCATGGTCACTAGCTGTTCTAAAATATTTTACTGCTCCTGAACATGGTCACCAGCTGTTCTAAAATATTTTACTCCTCCTGAGCATCGCCACCAGCTGTTTTAAAATATTTTACACCTCCTGAGCATGGTCACCAGCCGTTCTAAAATATTTTTACTCCTCTTAAGCATAGTCACCAGCTGTCCTAAAATATTTTACTCCTCCTGAGCATGGTCAACAGCTGTTCTAAAATATTTCGCCAGAGCTGTCGCTGAGAAATTTTAATATCTTCACTTAGTTAAAACGTTACGTTCGTACCTGATTGCTTTAGTATGATGAGACCTTTATGTCAAATATGAGAGAGGAGGCGAAAAGAGAGGCAGATGGAGCATAGATAACGGTGCTGGACATAAAGGAAAGGAGGTGACCTTATTTCAAAGGGTCATTTCCTTGAATCAGTAGGCTTAGTGCGCTCTCCAAGGCTTGGAAGGCATTCAGGGCACACAATAGTAGCAGCTGGTTTTGAACCTTCAACCATCAGCCTGACAGTCAGCTGCTTTAACCACTAGTCTACCACATGAATCACTGAAATGTCAACTAAAAAAATGCCAACAGAAGAAACACTCACGTCTCATAAATTGGAAAAAATGTTCGCTTCTTGAAAATAGGGAAATACGTGAAAATCTTCCAAATAGGTGGAGACAATGTAAGATAGACAAAAATCATCGCTCGTTCCCAGTTTATCTTTAATTAACACACAGCAACCAAAAAATCGTTACACGGACACCGCTGGGATCGAACCCCAGATCTCTCGATAACTAGCCGAGTGCGCTCGTCTTACGCTACGGTGGCCAACAATCCACGGCGCTATGTTGTTTATCTATCAGCATCTGACTTCACAAATCCGTAGGGATGGGCTCAGTATGTAGGAAAATACGCAAGCTGTTGACTGATATGTGTTAGAAATATTAGGTTATTTTAATCTCATGAAGAAACATCTTAATCTCAATTCAGCAGTCATAAAATATTATCAAGAACCAGATCAACGAATTGAACCTGAAACGCTAATAATGTTCCTCGGCCTAGAACTTTTCAATGAATTCTAACTTACAGTTTTGAATTTTATGGTAAGGGACGTGCAAATACCAGAGTGAGCCAAAAGTTCGTCCCTTTTTGAGCGACACATAATGTTGGGCCTCCATTCCTGTGCGAAGCGCGCGCATGCTTCGACTGGGTACTGCGATGACGTGGAACGCACAAGGTTAATGACGTGCATTTGGCAAGAAGCCACATTGCGTTTTCAGATGAGCAGAGGATAGAGGTCGATAAACATGCTGTTCGGGTGCTTCTACGCCGTTATTGGTAAAGAGGGCTAAAGCAACGGAGAGAGCAATTTGTGCAGTTGAAGGCGAAGCTGCGGTGGGTGCCAGCACTGCACGAAAATGGTTCCGGCGTTTCTACGATGGAGAAAACATTCTCGAAAACAAACCCAGATCAGGACATTCAACGAGCAAAAACACTGTAGTCGAATCTGCTACAGAGGACCACTGTACCAGTACACGGATTGGAAACTCAAATGTAATCTTCCCAATCCACCATAGTTCGTCTTCTACACTAAATTGGTTCCTCCTCCAAATAGCATGGAGTGGTGCCCGATGAATTGCCATCCCAGCAGACAAAACAACGTATCACTCTCTGTCTAGCAAAGCAAACAGCTGAGGAAGAAACCTGGGGAAATCTCCAACCAGCAGTGGGTTGATAATGCAACGGTCGTTCCATAAAAACTGAGAGAAAATTCACACAAAATGAAGAAATATAGGTACAGCAAAATACACGTTATTCTTTCTCAAAGTATCGTCCCTCGGATGATACACAATGGTTTCATCATTCTGTGCACTTTTCAAAGCATGTGGCGAAGGCATTTTGTGCAAGCTGCTTTAGAGACCCCTGTACAGCTTGAATAACGTCAGCATCTGTGTTGAATGTTACTCCACGTAACGTCTTCATTGTTGGGAACAACCAGAAATCGCCCGGGGCGAGATCAGGACTGTAAGCAGGCTGTGGCATGATTCCAATGATGCATTTTGTAAGAAACTGTTGTACACAAGCAACCACATATGGGAGGGCGTTAGCGTTATCATGGTGTAGGGTCCACTCCCCACCAGTTTCGGTCGCTTACTCGATATGTTCCGTCACAGACGCTTCAAGACTGAAATGTAATACTCAGAATTGACAGTAATTTGTAGAGCAACAGCATGCTAGTAGACTACACCTTTATGATCAGAGAAAATTAATCACCTTCTCAGCTGATTTGGTTTGGCGGACTTTTTTCGGAAAAGGCGAGCCCGTGTGTTTCCACACACTCGTTTAGGGCTTCGTGAAGGGGTCGAAACAGTGGACCCATGTTTCATCGGCAGTTATTACCTTGTTTAGAAGGTTTAGATCGTTTGCAATCATTTGTTTCCACTCATGACACACTTGAACTCTGGCTAACAATTGTTCCACTCATGACACACTTGAACTCTGGCTAACAATTGTTTCACTCGTGACACACATACACTCTGGCTAACAATTGTCCTCTCGTCAGGTGATGAGATGCCCATCCGGAACACACATGATGTAGCAGTAATTTGTCGCGTAGAATGTGGAATGCCGGCATTTTTTAAATATAAGTTGACGCCCCTATGTCTTCACACGTCATTCGTCAATCTTCTTGCAGGATTGTCCAAACAGTGTTAACAATACGCTCCGTAACAACACTTTCAGGTCAACCAGGCCTAGGAGCGAGTTCTGCCGACAAACGTCTTTTGAAATCATGGTGGTGCCATCTAAAAACTTTTGACTCACCCAAACATTTATCTTTGTAAGCTTTTTTCAATAAATCAACTGTTTTTGGAGCCGTTTTACCCAAACGATAGCAAAATTTTATCTCACAACGCAATTCACTTCTTAACTCTGAATCACTCACTTCCATAGTTGTATGGTGAAATGCAGACGTACCTTAAACAACTGCGCAATAACAAAACCAAAATCGTCTGCCACGGCAAATAACTGTTGTGATAGATACTTCCTTAATTCAGTTAGTCATTTGCGCAGCTATTTCCCCTTTCTCACTGTCGCCCACTCAAAAATTACTCTCAGTTCTTATGGAATGGCTTTTACGGTTGTTGATGATGATGATATTGGACAGAAAGCCAAATGGCGGTGCGCAATATTTTGCGGTTTTCTCTGAGTGCAGAATTGCCGAGACGCGGGCTACTGGTTCGAGTGAAGTTTTCAATTTTGACGTTACGTTTTGTTTTGAATTCGCACGAACGAAGTTCATGTATTTCAATTTAAAATAAAAGTGGGAAGGAGCCTAAAAATAATTAAGAATTTTATAAATCTAGCATTTTCTCACACATCGGAAGCAAATTACGATACAAAATTAGAAACATTTGCGACGAAAGGATGTGATTTTAACACAAAATGCATTGCAACAAACCACCAGCTTTCCCACACTTGAACTACCTCCATGACTTGAACTGCCGTCTCTCGTGGTTACAGGCTTCACGCAAAGTGGTACTGCTTCATTAACAAGTTAGTAAAATCATGCAATGCATTGATTATGATACGCTTTCCAATATACAAGAAATTATTACTCAAGTTATGTGGATAATGGCTGTGGAATAAATCTCGCTCCTGTGTCCTGACCTTTCACCCCATTTCGATGATATTCAACAGAACCGGTTCAGTATACCTCAGGAATAACATACTAAAGTTTTGTCGCAATAGAAACAGTTTTACGCAAGTTATGAGAATAATGGCTGTGGAATAAATCTTGCTTTTGTGCAATGAACTTTTACCCCATTTCGTTGATATTCAACAGAACCGGTTCACTATACCTCCGGAACAACATGATAAAGTTTTGTCGCAATCGAAGCATTTTTTAGGTAAATTATGATGCACAAGGGCAATGGAATGGATCCCACTCCAGTGTCCTGACCTTTGATCCCATTTCGCCCATTTTCAATAGGGTTCGTCCCCAGTGGCTCCCTACCACATATTAAAATTTCATCGAAATCGAACCATTTTTACGCAAGTTATGACGCATAAAGGCAATGGAATGGATCCAGCTCCCATGTCCTGACCTTTCACCCAATTTCACCCATTTTCAATAGGGATCGTCCCCAGGTGGTTCCATACCACATACTAAACTTTCATCGAAATCGAACAATTTTTACGAAAGTTATGACGCATAAGAGCAATGGAATGAATCCCGCTCCTATGTCCTGACCTTTGACCCTGCTGCGCCCATTTTCAATAGGGTTTGTTCCCAGTTGTTCCCCTTCCACATACTAAAATGTCGTCGAAATCGAACCATTTTCACGTGAGTTATCGGGCGGACGGACAGACGGACGGACGGACAAAGCTGGAGCATATACGGTTCTTCAACCTACGGTTGGAAAGCGTAAAAAAGGGCATCTCCAGATATTTTATTCTAACCTCCTTGAACCAATGTCTTTTTCGCTGAACATTACGGACCAAGCAAAGATTGAACTCATTTTTCTCACTGAATGTTACAGACCAAGCATTTAAGCAAATATTGATGCCATTTTCTCACTTAAAATTGTAGTCCAAACATTCAAGCAAATAATGAACTCATTTTCTCACTGTATATTCAAAATTGAAATCATTTTCTCGCAGAATATTGTAGACCAAACATTGAAATAACGATTGAATTCGTTTTCTCGCTGAATATTATAGAACAAGCATTCAAGTAATGATCTAACTCATTTTCTCCCTGAACATTATAGACGAAGTGCTCAAGGAAAGACTGAACTCATTTTCCAACTATTGAAAATTAAGTCTTGAATGAAATAAATTTATTTTCCAACATGAGTGAAAATTCCATTTCTTACAAGCAAGTGGGTACTACCAAATTACTTGTGCAAAACGGAACTACCTCCCCCCCTCCCAAAATAGGAAAATCAACTTAGTGTGGGTGAGTGTAGCTGCTTTCTTGAATTAAAAGTCGATTTTAATGTTCTCGAACGTTCCTCGTCTTCCAAGTTCAGTTACTTGGACTAACGTCAATGAACGAAAACGAGTTTCTCTTTTAGTTTAAGACCGCATACTATCATATTAAATAATTCTTTGTTTTGAATTTTTCTATCAGAGATGTTCTGTTGCGTGTTGAAGCAACTGACTGTCAACTTCAATGTTCCAGATCTAAACAGCGCAGGATTGTAATGAGCAAACGTACGGAAGATAGACGTTGTGGATGTATGCCATGCTCGATCAGTTCTTTGTAAGCTGAAGTTCTTAGATAAATGCTTTTTTCTTGTCATCAGAGCTAAATTCTGTCTCACTGAAACACTATGACCTCCAATACTGCGCAACACATTTCAGGTGTATTAAAACAGTTGTGCGAAATGAGGAATTTCCCAGCTCCGCTTTCTGTCAGGCAACCGTAAAGTTCCTGTCTTTTTTACTCGCTGGCTCTTTCGAATTTCTCTCTCTCTCTCTCAGAGTGTTATATCCAACTGAACTGTTAAATTTTAATTTTCCGGATAGTAGAATCTCTTTGCGATGCAGTCTATCAAAATCGTTGTTCCGCTAAAAATAAATACTGTACATAAAATATCGAACGATGCGGTATTTTGTCTCTCTCTCTCTTTCTCTCTCTTTCCCTCACTTTCTCTTTCTCCCTTTCTCTGAAGATATTTAAGTTTCATCCTTTTTCTTACCACTGTTAGGGGTGAACGCTACCCAGTCGTCGTGAGCGCACCATGGTTCGGAAAAGTGACTTTGCATTACCACGGTTCGAGAAAGGTACTTCGCAGCACCATGGTTCGGAAAAGTGATTTCACACTTACGTGGTTCGAGAAAGCAACTTCACACCTCCATGGTTCGAGAACTATACTTTACACACGTGGTTTGAAAAGGTACTTCACAGCACCACGATTCGGGAAAGTGACTTCATACCACCATGGTTCGAGAACTATACTTTACACACAATGGTTTGAAAAGGTACTTCACAGCACCACGATTCGGGAAAGTGACTTCACACCACCATGGTTCGAGAACTACACTTTACACACATGGTTTGAAAAGGTACTTCACGGCACCACGATTCGGGAAAGTGAATTAACACCACCATGGTTCGAGAAAGTTACTTCACAGCACCATGGTTCAGGAAAGTGACTTCACTTTCAAGTTGTGTTCAGCAGAGGTTCGTGTACAACATATAGGTTTATTTGTCAGGAAAAAATAAAATACCATGAGAAATATACAATAGAAAAAAGCATGATGAAATTATATACGATGCATATATACGCGCTTCCTCCTGAGCTTTAGAGAAAGAGGGCAAATATGTTTGATTAGCAGTATGCCAGACTCCGAGTATATTTGATTAGCATAAAAGAACAAAAAAGTGTAAATATTACAAAAACGCGAGAAATTATATAGTTGACGAACAAACGTACAGCAGCGATTATTTTCGCAGAAATTGAGAAAAAATGTCTACAGTGAATTGACAGGAAAAGAGTACAACTGTGAAATAACAGTGGGAAAACCTACAAAACGCAGTCATGGCATCGATCAAGAACATAAAACATGACACAAGTAGTTGAATTTTGTCATAAGTAATTGTAAACTATACGTGGTTTGCAGCCCAGCGAGCGTTGGACACTTGGGAGAAGGCTGAATGTTTGGATGTCGTATAATCCAGCTGTAGACGGGATTGAAGGTATGTTTCGAAAATAGTGCAAAGTTTGCGCTGGACATGATGAGTATCATTAGCAGGTATGACATTAACATGATGAAGATTGAAAAGTTAAATAACATATTTTGCTCACACAAGCACAAAAGAGCAGACAATGGAGCATGATTGTGTGCACAGGAAGAAAGAGTATAACGAAGTAAATTTCTCCGTCATTTCTGTTCACGCCAGGATTCGAACCCGGATCCTCTCATTCCGGAATAAGTCACTCTACCAATTGAGCTACGCGGACGTTTGATTCTGATTCCTATCTGCCTTTATGTCGTGTGCGTCCTTCGCGCAGGTACGTCACATCTCCTGGTACGTTACATCATCTCCCCCTTATTATTATTATTATTTTTTTTTTTTTTCGAAATGCTGGAGAAGGGATTCTCTTATTTTTCCTATCTCGCGGTGTGGAAATAACATCACACCAATGCGAGAGTTTGAACGGTCGGGTCATCCGGATAGTTAGGGCGCCATTATAACGAAGTAAATTTCTCCGTCATTTCTGTCCACGCCAGGATTCGAACCCGGATCTCCTCATTCCGGAATAAGTCACTCTACCAATTGAGCTACGCGGACGTTTTATTCTGATTCCTATCTGCCTTTATGTCGTGTGCGTCCTTCTGGCAGGTACGTCACATCTCCTGGTACGTTACAAGAGATTGTCCTTGATGGAGCGCGGAAACAAGCATGAGGCTTGAGCAATTTTGGACATGAATTCAAGGAGAGGCTGTAAAAGTTTGCAGTTTGCTTACATGTGCAGGAGGTTTCCCAAAAGAGAGCGAAATTGGCAAATAAATAAGGCGGCATTGGTGAAGGAAAGTTGGTATAGGAAGCAGTCCGTGAAGGAATAACCATTGGATGTCTTTTGCAGGTTGAGTGCTGAAAGTAAGCCAGGCGACGGTCCATGTGGGTCGGAGAACTGAATCCGATATAGGTGGGATGGGTGATGGTGTTGCATTATGAACAAGAAAATGCTGATGAAGATATTTCTGCGTAACTAGATGAAGGAGAGTTGAAACCTCGCGGAAAGTGAGGGGAAAGCGGCATCAGTAGCGGAGCAGACGAGATGTAGCGAAGATCGGTCCGTGACACAAGTGATATACGAAGAACTGATTTGTGAAGAGAGCGAAGCTTAATGACGTTTTCAATAGTATGCGATCTATTGACACCCAACAGCTTCCACGCTAGATTTTCCTGTACCAGTTCAGCGACTTTGATGATACCATAGCAAAACCATTTAACGAAGTGAAAATACGAAGCAGTACTTGGGCGAAAAATTCATGAATAAAAATGGGGTTCTTCAAGAAGCTCAAGCGTTGAGGAGGGAAGAATGCGGACAGGTGTACAGCAGCGGTTCGTACTAGTGGTCGGTGAAATGGGTGACCTATCAGACCTACAAAGAAACAAATCGAGGTAGCCAGTTTAGCACGAGCGCCTGTAACGATAACAGCCGAATTGTTTAATGTTTCAAGAGCAACAGACTCCACGGTTATGACTGCGTACACACCAATCTTTGGAAGTTTTCATAGGCCAAGAATAGTGAGCGAAACCCGAGATTGAAAGAGAGGGACCATCGAACACTGACAAGGATTGTGTCCAAACAACACACAACTACTTCAGCAAAAGTGACAGCAGAACTCAATATCCACCTGGAAGACCCTCGTTCCACAAAAACAGTCAGCAGAGAATTTCACAAAGCCACCATCAATGGAAGAGCTGCAACTGCTAAACCTTGAATCACAGAAGCCGACACTAGAATGCAAAAAAAAAGATGATGTTATAAGCATAAAACCTGGATAGCTGATGACTGGAAAAGTGTGATGTGGCCCTATGAGTCCTCATTTACATAATTCCCGACAGTAGGTCGGGCTTAAATATGGAGAATCCCCAAGGAAGCGTACAAATCGGAATGTCCGGTTCGCACTGTCAAACAGCAATATCTTGGCATTCGGCTGGCTCCATCATTACTCCATGATCGAGTTACTATCAGCGAGTACTGGGACATTCCAGCCAATCAGGTGCATCCTATGGTCCAAATGTTGCTTCCCAACAAGGATGCCATTTTTTCGATGATAATGCGCCCATTCACACAGCCAGAGCAGTTCAGTCTTGGTTTGAAGAGCACCAAGATGAACTTGAACATTTGCCCTGGCCAGCTCAATCCCCTGACGTGAATAACGTCAAACCACTGTGGGCAGTTTTTAGAGAGCAGAATGAGAAGCAGATTCCCTCCAAAATCTCGGAAGCAATGGGCTGATGTTTTGATCAACGAATGTTGCAACATTCCATTGGACTTAAAATAGTATAACTATATTATTAATCCGAATTTCTTGGTGTAGAATACAAATCAAGGTTTCCAAGCTTTCGCACATCAACCAGATTGCCTTCTCAAGGAAGGTAGACAGCAAACTGCAAACTGAATAATAGAACGCTTTAACAATTTGAACGCGGTGACTTGACTTGACATAAACGAGCATACGCTAAGTAATTATTCATCCAAAGACTCGAGGCGTCATGCTCGTTAACACGCGGAATCATAGAAGAAAACGAAATGCATTAATTATTTGAAGAACTGGTTCCAAACTCGTGGCAACTCCAGCGAGAGGTTGTCATTGCATGATTTACTGTTGGTGATGATCTCTAAAGTTTCGCGAATGGCGGTAGATTTTGGGGTGGAGTAAGATGCTAATTTCTTTACGTCATCCCACATAGGAGTAGCGGACTTGAGCTGGACCTCTCTGGATAGGGCTGTTGTTACTTTACAGTTCTTTATGTCCCTTTTATGCTCGTTGATTCTAGTTCCAAACGAACGCTTGGTCATTCCAATGTAGTATCGCTTGGAGCCGTCCGGATATTGTAAAGGGATGGCATAAACACCTGCCTCATTAGAAAGCGGGGACTTGTCAGAGTTTCCCCTGACCGGCCAGGAATGGGAGCACATGGGGCCGTTGGATCTCATCCACGTACCGCTCGCCCGTCAATGATCCACGTACCACTGGAAGAGTTGATCAGCTATCGTAGGCACTGACTCGCCAGACCATAATGCCTGCAGTGTACGGCGCGCCAACCACCCTGCGGTTTTCATACCGATCATCCGCCCTTTGTGAAAGTCCGTACGTTGCATAAATCGACGTCTCTGGCGTCTACCCGGCATTTTTGTCGCTCTGTACTCTTGCTTGCGTCGGCCGGTGCTTTTCGCTTTCATGGGGCATCGACTGCACGCCTGTTTATGAGGCTGCCGGTTAATTCTTGCACCGCCAGCACAGGGTGTGCGGTCATGCGTACTCGAACCAAATGTAGCATTTGCATACCATCACGCACCTTAGCTATCTGCAAAGTTTCGCGGTTGTAGCATGCTTTCTTCTAGGTGTGCAAATTTCATTGTCGGTGAGTGTATGTCGAATAAAATGCATGTTGAATTCGATATCATCTGCATTTACGCTCGCTAGCGGTGAAGTTATGCATTGGACAAAAACCGGAATGCATGATCATCATTTTCATATTTCAAGCTCATCAATGCAAAAAGAATTTTTGAAATCGGGCTAATAGTTGCAGAGATATGGTGTCCGCAGACAGACGGATGAAAAGACAGACAAATTGATAACATTAGCACGATCTTTTTCTACAACAGACGTGGTAAAAATCGTTAGAAACTCATTAAAGATCCATGTTGTATCTTTATTGTTTATGTAAATATAATCCAAAACAAATATGTTTGGCAATGGCTTTATGATTTACCTTCGCGCATTCTTTTACTCAAATTCAAGGACTTGTGTTTGCCCGCTTCCAAATGAGAAGCTCTAAATAAGCAACGGAATTCCCGTGACGGGAAAACGGATGATAAGGAATCTCCATTTCCATTTGTAGGTTGGATTAAAGTAATGATCCTCGTGATCATTTGAGTTACTCAGCGAATGAGGGCTTTCAGAGAATGAGATTGCAAAGACCACTCACTTAACAAATGAGCTTTACAATGAACAAGCTTAGATCCTTAGCATTATAGCGAAAAGGAATGAGACGCACTAATCTCCTTGGACTTCACTTACATAGCGTTGGGCTTTTGTAACTCTTTCAAAATTTCAAAAGGCGCATGCGTAGGCTCGGCATGTTTTACGAATGTCGCGGATATGTGCGCTCACTGCTATCTGCCTTTATCTAAGGCACGTAACACAAGGTTTGTCCTAAAAAGGACGATGGGGGTATTTATTCATTCTGTTGCCAAAAGCTTTCGGAGCAGTGGTCTAAGCGATGGCCTCTGATCATTCGTTCAAAAGGGGCTGTGGGTTCGAATCCCGGTGAGGCATGGATGTTGTGTTTGTCTTACGGCTCTGGCTCTCTCCCTTTCCTGGAACCAATGTCTCTAAAAAAATTAGGGACGGCGACTGCTTATAGCCCAATGAGTTGCTCACGGTGATCGTTGAACCTCCAATCAAAAAAAAAAAAAAAAAAAAGACACCTGATAGATTATGCAAATTCCCGTTCGCATGCACTTGGGCTTTGCTTGTTTCAGTTCGGCGTTAAAGGCTTGGTTCAGCTGGAAAGGTAGCAGTTAAAGGCGTGGTTCAGCTAGAAAGGTAGCAGTTAGAGGCGTGGTTCAGCTGGAAAGGTAGCAGTTAGAGGCGTGGTTCAGCTGGAAAGGTAGCAGATAAAGGCGTGGTTCAGCTGGAAAGGTAGCAGTTAAAGGCGTGGTTCAGCTGGAAAGGTAGCAGTTAGAAGCGGTTTAGCCGTGATTTTCCTGTGATAGTGACGATTTTTTTTTTATTGATTGAAGGTTTAACGACCACCGTGAGGAACTCAATGAGCTATAAACAGTCGCCCGTCCCTAATTTAGGGCCACTGGTTCCAGGGAAGGGAGAGCCAGTGTCTTAATACAAACACGACATATGTGCTTCACGGGATTCGAACCCGGACCCATAATAGTGACAGTTTCGCGGGAAAAAAAAATCACCGTTTACGTCAAATGTGATGAATCTGTAAAAAAAACCGTAACTGCGAGTTCCGACTTTTTACATGATGGACTCCCAGCCATCTCAATGTTCTGTAGTAGAAGCGCCACATTTCGTCTCAAGCAATAGCTGATGTTAGAAAGGCTTGTCAGGTGTCGGACGGGGGTTCCCATGGCCCCGTCCGACACATAGCAAGCCTTTCGAACATCAGCTATTGCATGGGTGAACTTGGTCCGCAACGATGTTCAGATACCTGACAGCTGTCAGGGATTGTGCTATTGGGATAATGGGGCCTAAAGTGTGCCAAGAGAACATCGCTCACAGCATAACACCGCCGCCGCCGCCGGTGTGTTTCTTCCCAACAGTGCATCCAGGTATCATAGCCCCCTTTGGTAATCGGCGTATCCGCGCTCGGCCGTCTACGTGATGCACCAGGAATCTTGATTCGTCAGACCAGGGCACTTTCTTCCAATCATCCACGGTTCAATCACCATGCTCTTGGGCCCATTTCGTGCGTTGTTGGCGATGCCGTGCAGTGAGCATGGGTACACGGCAAGTCTTCGGCTGCGATGAACTGTGTGCTGTGACGCATTGCTCTGATCACCACTGTTTTAGCTGCGGGTGATTTGTCGCACTGTGTCCTTACGGTCTCTGTGAACAATGCGCGACAGTCTCCAATCCCCTCTAGCGTCAATCAGCTGCGGATGACACACAGCTGAACGACCGTTCGTCGTTTGATCATCTGTGCACCACTTTTGATACGTACTCACTACAGCGGAACCTGAACAACACACAAGCCGCGCCGTTTCCGAGATCGAGTTTCAAGGCGCCGTGCCATCATCACTATTTGTCTTTTATCAAACTCGATAAATCTGCAGCTTTTCCCTTTCTGACCACCGTTCGGTCTCCAGGAGCGCTCCTTTCTGTAGGCTGGCGGTGGTCATAATGTAATGGCTCATCATCGTATATATTAAGAAAATGTAATGTTTGTCATACATATTTTATTTTTTTCAAGTCGACCAAGGTTTTGCTGGCCTCTGGCCTAACTTCATCAGGACGAATGGCACGTAAATATTCAATTTGTATATGCCATCATAACTGATGTTTACAGTTACGGGTTTTGGTTAGTTGCTTCTACGCGCTTGATAGAAATGGTGTGGATGCCATGTCGTTAACAAGTTGTGAAGAATTCTGATATTTGTGAAAAGCTCCCGTTTGGTGGTTGAATCTGGCTTGTCGATTAGTTTTGCTTCTACAAAGAGAAATTTGTTGTCATTTTTGTAACAGTGCTTAGCCATCGATGACTTCTTTAGATCACAGTTCCGAATATGGGTCTTGTGCTCCTTCAATCGAAAACTAACCAAAACGCGTGACTGAAAACGTCATTTATAATGTCATGAACAATTTGAATATTTAAGTGACATTCGTCCTGATGAAACTATGCCAGAGCACAGCGAAACCTTGGTCGACTTGAAAAAGTAAAACATTTGTTACAAACCTTGCACTTTCTTAAGATATATATGTTCATCACAAGACTGTATGTAGTCTGATTTGAAAAATCATTTGCTTTGTTTGAACGTTCTCACTTTTGTGGCGCAGTGGAAAAAGCCCTCACCATGGCAACAACCCCGAAATAAATATTTGTAACGTCGCGCTTAGCTTTTCGCGTTTTCGTGCAGGAGACTTCATCACCTTAGCACCAACTGAGAAAGAAATATTTGTGACGTCACGTTCAGCTTTTCGTGTTTTCGGGCAGGTGTTCCATGAATGAAACTGCGAATTGTGTCAACGTGTGACGTAACAACTGTATGACGTATTACTTTTTTTACTGTTGTAATGTTCACGAAACATACTTTCACATTTGTTCTTTTTTTGTTTTGATTGAAGGTTTAACGACCACCGTGAGCAACACAATGGGCTATAAGCAGTCGCTCTTCTCTAATTAAGGGCCACTGGTTCCAGGGAAGGAAGAGAGCCAGTGCCGTAAGACAAACATAACATCCATGCCTCATCGGGATTCGAACCGGACCCATCTCGGAAGAATGGACATAAGCCATCGCTTCGACCTCTGGGCGCCAGCGGGACCGCCTTTCACATTCGGACATCACACACACACACAAAAAAATGCCTGGTCATTAAAAATTACTGCATATATATTATCTTTCCCCGTTATTATTGACGGACTTTCGCCTAGTTAATACATAAATAGTCTCCTTTCTTTTGGACAAACCTTGCATTTTCCGACATGCTATTTTAATCGTAGGTGAAGGCAAATGCACATTCCTAATTGTATTCGACACGTTTCTATAAACGGACGGGAAAGTTTTTTTTCTTTTTGATCGTATATTAGAAGCTTGCTCAAGGTTTTCGATAGATTTCGGAAGCCATTCAGTTTGTATACAGTATGTTTTACGAAAAGTGTCCAAAAGGAATATGAAAGTAACGGTAGTTTGTAGCAGTAAAGTGGAAAATGCAAAATACGCAGCAATCAGAGTATCATTCAGCAATGAAGGAGCACCCGGAATGGATAATTCCCAAAAAATACGAAAAGTAAATATTTATAGCCACCCCCTCCTCCTCCCCCATGGAAGCGAAAGTCAGTTAATAAAATACGCAAATACGCGCCGCACCAAATTAGGGGAAAAGAAGTTTACTCGGACGCTTTAGAGCAGGGGCGGCCAAAGTTTGAGGGACCAAGATGTATCTTAAACTATCATTACGTACTGTGATTTACCATCGTTTATCGCTGTGCTATAGGCACAGCGATAAACGATGGTAGATCACAGTAAGCCTATATCACGAATGTTTTGTTGATGTGTGTGGTTTTGTAAGTTTGGAAACAAATATAGAAAATAATATTTAAATATTTTTTTATTTCTGAAACACTATTTTTCAAACAAATTATGTAATTTTACTTATAGATTCTTTATTTACAGTATTTAATTCTTAGATTTGATGCATGACACTGCATGTCATCGCAAAGTTTAGAGTAATCAGGCACATATTCAGTGAGGCATAGTAGGCGAGACACGCTTCTAAATGAGCACCAGTGAGGCATAGTCGGAGACACGCTTCTAAATGAGCATCAGCGAGGCATAGTCGGAGACACGATTCTAAATGAGCATCAGTGAGGCAGCTCCTGTATTTGTAGGCGATGCCATCGACGACTAGCAGAGCTGGAGATAACAACATACCTCATGCGACAGACTGCACATACGCGATGACCATGTGCAGCGGTTAGGGTTGAGAAAGGGAGTCTGACTGATTCATTAGATGTTCTGGTCTCAGGCAGTTCGTATGGAACAACATACGCCAGTGCGATAAAACAAAAGATCGACCGTTTGGCCATCCATGCTTTAGAGGATTAATTCGCTGAGATATCGGCAGTTGACATTCTGAACGTATGCCAGCTCACCTGCAGAGAACATGTGCAGCATAACATGTGCATTGTCAAATGTAACGCAAAACATGTGCAGTGTCTGTCTCAGAATCATATTGGACGCCTCTAATGTCTGAACAGACAACATGTCAGCTGTATTTTTTAAAATGGATTTGCAGATGTCCCCAACATATGTACTATTCGCGGACGACCCCAGAGGTCACTGAATTGGTCATCAAGAACGAATAATACCCCCCAAGACAAATTTCTGGGGAAAAAATTAGCGAGGTCTTTTCCCAGCAGTGAATAGCTGCTGCAGAGGGAAAAAAATAATTTCTTCGCCTTTTACACTTTTCCATACTGTTTAATATAGACATTTGACGTGGACTAGAAACATCAAACAGAGGTAATCGCTCTTTCCACGTTTATAAGTGAGTCACGGAAAAATTCTCATTGGCCGCCACCGGGAATCGAACCCAGGGTCTTCCAGTTACGCACCAGATATGTTTCCGCTGCACCACAGCGGCCTCGAATTCCTCCAGACGCACATACACCAACTGCCAAGCCAATTTGGCACAACTGGAAGACCCTGAGTTCGATTTCCGAGGGCAGCCAAGGATAATTTTTCCATGACTCACTTATAAACGTGGAAAGAGCGATGACCTCTGTTTGATGTTCCATACTGTTTATATGTACTTTGTTGTTCTCCATATATAATGGAAAATTTTACTGTAAATTTCCGCTTTTTCATCGGAAATTCCCATCGTTTTTCGTGTTTTTACTGCATACACATGCATCCAGAAGTTCATCAAAAAAATTAGCACCCAGAATTAGTAACATTACGAAATGACATGGTCCGATTTTCAGGGGAGGGCAGATGTCCACTCTTGCCCCCTCCCCCTCCATAAGAGCGCCCATGGTAAATATTCAGGATTTAAACGTTCATAGTTTTTCAACACTGTTTTCATTACCAGGTAGCTCTTCCATAGCGGCGTTCGGGCTACGTAAGTGATGTCCAAAATGATATCACCGCAGGTAACTTCTTTTTTATTTTATTGGAGGTTTTTTTTTTATTATTTATTGGACTTAGTTGACAGATACATTGACATATACAGTAAAGACATTTTGTGTTTCAACGTCAGCAATGTACATAGTGAACATTGAATACAGAAAGCCGGGTGAACAAGTAATATAGCAAATAAACCCCCGAAAGACAAACACAAACAACCATGCCTTACCCGTGATTGGAACCCAGACCCCTCCCGTTGGGCGAATGACCAGTAACCATCGATTAGACCACTGCGCCACCGGGGCGACCACGTGACTTCCTAGTGCGTTGCTGATTCAAATAAGATATGTTTCCCAGGTTCAAAGCAATTTTCTGGAGTCGTATGAACGTAGACTACTATCACTATGTATAATACGTTGTACGATGTATGTTTGGTATAAGAAACTGTTCGAGCCTGGTTGTGCTCTGTGATAGAAAGTATCAGGTCGACCAAGCAAAAGTTCAGAGAATGTTGAAAGGATTGGAAATACATTTAAGCGTAGCCTTCAAAAATACGTTCCCACACCGTCACGGGAGTTGCCCATCCCGCATTCAACCGCCTATGACTGTAAAAAAGCTGCAGAACTTACTGAAGAGAACCTCCAATTACTGAAGAGCTCCTTCCTACCTGTCTATATCCCATTCACCAATTACTGAAGAGCTCCTACCTGTCCAATTACTGAACAGCGCTTACCTGCCCATATTTCATCCTCCAACTACTGAGGAGCTTCTACCTGTCCATATCCCATCCTCCAATTACTGAAGAGCTCCTACCTGTCCACATCCCATCCTCCAATTACTGAAGAGCTCCTACCTGTCCACATCTGATCCTCCAATTACTGAAGAGCCCCTACCTGTCCACATCCCATCCTCCAATTACTGAAGAGCCTCTACCTGTCCATATCCCGTCCTCAGGAGCTGGGCTATCAATTTGTCGGAGTATTTTATTTTAGAAGAATTGAAATTTTTTTGCATGTGGGATTCACTGAAAATGCCCCAAATCATGGGTCCATGAAGGTGATTCGGGATAAAGCACATTTTCCAGAAAGCAATTTTATTTCTTAGAGAGCTTGGAATTCCTGTAGATGAGAAATTGGAGAGATTTCGTAGGATTACAGATTTTCGAATAGAAGATTTAACGTGAGCTCCCAAGAAAAGTCGTTTATCAAAAATAATTTCGATAAATTTAATTTGTTGGCGGCAGGAGATGGGCTCGTTGACTAAATTGATTTTTTGAGAGTGGGTGAATTTATTTCTCGTAAAACAAAATGGTTTGAATTTTCGATTAGCATGGTGCGCTGATGCCGGTATTTATCTACTACGCTGCCAGGAGAAGTTTTTAGCGACGCATCACGAAACGAGACACGACTTTCCGTTCGGAATTTGGCAATGAGTCATCCGGGTTGATACCAAGAATCAGGAGTCATCGGGATTGGTATTAAGAATCAGGAGTCATCGAGGTTGGTACTAAAAATCAGGAGTCATCGGGGTTGGTACTGAGAATTAGGAGTCATCGGGGTTGGTACTAAGAATTAGGAGCCATCGAGGTTGGTACTAAGAATCGGCAGCCATCGGGGTTGGTACTAAAAATCAGGAAACTTCTGGAGTGGAGCAACGACGGATTGTCCGCTCGCTATCAGTGACGGAATAGTTAATGTCGAATGTTGCCACACAAAATGTACAAATTTAGGACCGAGAACAAAATTTTCCAGCCAGTACGTATTTTCTAGGGTACCTGGAACCCATTTTGAGAAACGCTGGTCTATGCTGCTGCTGCATAAGGTGACACGTGACGATTAACATAGATGGTTAGCATTTACGAAATTGACTTTTAACAGCTTTGATGATGAAATGTTTTCACAAACTGTTATGTTTTGGGACGATTCGACGTTATGTCTTTGTGGACTCCAAGCGGAGGTTACGCCCTCATTTGGAGCTCAAACAATCTTTACACCGTATATGAAGTTCAACGGACCAGTCCAAAGTCAACATTTTGCGAGATTTGATGCATAATCATACGGTCAGACCCTTTTTTTCTGAAGCAACTATCAGATTTGATAATTAAGACTGTTCTATACAATATTGCATAAAAGCTTGTTCTATATGCATAGAAGCTGCAGCTACTACATAAGATGACACGTGACAATTAGCCTGGATCGCTAGCATTTATGAAATAGATCTTGAACGCTTAGATGTTGTTGGTGAAATGTTTTCATGACGTGCTATAGTTTTCGGACGAGGCGTTTTGTGCTTTCGGACTGAAGACGGTCGTAACATCTTCGATTAGGGACCAAAAATCCTCACGCCGTACATGAAGCTCTGCGGGCCCGTCCTGAAATCATCGTTTGGCGAGGTTTGATGAAGAATCATATTCACAGTGCCGGATTAAGGCCTTAGTGGGATCCTAGGTTAAGATATTTGAGTTGGCTCCAAAGCTAAAACATCAGAGTGGGCCCTCAAAGAATTTTGACGGGGAATCATTATTGAAGTCCGTTAAAACACGAACATTTAGCAATATGCTTGTGATAATGAACACGTAGCGCATCCTTCAAATTAATAAATTAGCTGAGTAATTTTCATAACAAGTCAATGTATTTCCCATTGTACTTATAAGAACATGAGTTAAAAGCTTAAGATTCCTAGATTTTGTCTTTGATTTTCTAATGATTTAGCATTGTATGCTGTTCTTAGTACATCTCTTTTGTTATGCAATGTGAAGGCAAAGGGGACTTTGACTATTAATGGTACCAAGTGCAAATTGGGAAGTGTGGGTGGATGGTAGTGAAAAAGCTGAAACTGTCACGCCGACCCCGCTGTACACAGCAACATGAAACCCTTGGTGAGTCACTGCCTAGAAATCTGTTCGTCTTCCAGCCTCTGTTTCTGACCAAGTGGGTTTCATACGAGACAAAAGTAAAAGTATTTTACGAACCTATTTCTCCGTTTCTCTACCTATCTATGTATTATTTGCCCAGGCATATTTCCTGGGCCCTTGGTCATGGTGGGCCACAAGGCTATAGCCCCTGTAGACCCCCTCCCCTTAATCCAGCCCTGATCGTCAGACCCTTTTTCTTTCCCGAAGCAACTGTCAGATTTGATAATTACTTGGATAAAGTGCAACAATTTACATTTTCTCGAACAACGGACCTAACAATTGCTTTTTCAATAAGACTGAGCTCCTCCGCGCTGGTATTTGTGTCGGAAAGAGTGCGATGTGTCCGTTTAAGTTCCACACAAAAAACAATAGATGGCGTTGCTGCGTTAAGCAAACTTATTTGGAAATAAAAAGAAAACTCTCATTCTCACTCCAAGGTAAGGAGTAGTGATGCGCTGACCTTCAACCTGAGAAAACCCCTCTTCTTCCCGTGAGAACCAAAACTAAAAGATGGAGTTATGTGTGTGCGTACTGCGTTTGTGTTATTGTTCCAAAACCAATATAGAGTTAAATAGCGTGTGATTTAAAAACTCTCTACAGTGTTTTTTAGATGTTTTAATATTCAGTGTGATGTGATGTGAATATATTCATTTGATTAAAAGATAAAGGATTATCAATTTAAAGGTTGTAAGTACTCTTTATGCTTTTAACCATTCGCTCTGTGAGTTCAAGAATTCTCTTTCGTTTGTTAAATCCGTCATGTGAGATCAATGCGTGAACCTACTTAGAATTTCTAACAATTTGGAAGCACATGAAGCCTTTGATGAATAATTCTTTGCACGTTGGACTGGCAGAGATGACCCGATACCTTGGCTACGGTTATTATGTGATTAACCTTAGTGGAGATGGTTATGCCAAAGTCTTCAGAAAGTGATTTCGTGAAAACTGCAAACTAGAATAACCACTGCTCTCACAACTACTGACACTGCAATGCTAAACAAGACTTGACAAGGAATTTCTACCGCCTTGAAACACATATTGTGATAGATGTATTTTTTTATTGGAGGTCTAACGACCACCGTGAGCAACTCAATGGGATATAAGCACCCAGCAAACACTAGGCCATTGCTGGCTTCCAGAACTGCCAGCGGTGGCCCAGCACTATATTGCTGCCGCCCAAACGTCAATAAAATGTTCCGGCGGCCACCACATGGGCCAGCAGTTCGGGCCGGTAGCGGGCCAACAGTGGCACTTCCATCAGTTGTCATATGCCAGAACAGGACCATTAGTTATCCATAACAGGCAGTAGCTGCCACAAGTGACCTTTCAGTGGCCCTGCAAGCACGTGCCATGACTGATAGTTAACCGGATGTGGTCCGCTAGTTTCCCGTCAGTGTCAGCCGGTAATCACGTAACGTAACTGATGGCTTGCCGAATCTTGTTCGCCAATTTCCCAATAGTAGCCATAAAAATGAACAAATAAAAATCAAGAGTAACCCCAGATTCCCAAAGCTACAACTTTTTTTTCCCCTTACGAAATTTCTGAATTACAGCACTGCGCTAGGGAAATTTTCTCAACAGACCGGAAAAACGCCCGTTCGGATCTGGCCGGAAACGAACCAAGGACTGTCTGCGTTGGAAGCGGGCGCTCTAGCAACGAAATTAATTTATCACGCCCAAGCGCTTGCTTGAAGCTGAGTCTCTTTCCTGCAGAATGTGTAACGAATGGTTCTCTTTTTAATTTTACAATATTGCGAGGTATTTTTCATTAATATCAGTTTCATATAATTCATAAATTTATTTTTTCAACGTAACGATTTTTTTTTTTTTTTTTTTGTATTTTTACCTTAAGGGAACTTCATTCATTTTCAACGAGTGTACCAACTTAAAGACGCTTTCCAAAGTTTCGTGCTGGCCTTGTCGTCTTGAAAGGCGATTGTTGAATTAATATATTTACCCGTTCATATCACATTCTGTTACATTTTCAACGTTGTATGTTTCCTTTCTGCTGTCCGAAGCTACATTTGTTTTAAAGAGGAAAGATATTTTATTTTCTTCTCGTTATTTTTAGAAGCGAATTCCTCCAGTCTTGTGTGTATTCAACCGATGGATGATTACATTATATCCACATAGCGTTACTTTTATTTCCCCCAAATAATTGATAAATTTTGTACGCGTATAATTCTTCTTCCCCGCCCCCCCCAATCTAACGTTTTTTTAATGTTTTTCCAAGGCTTTTGTTTGAAGCGGTTCAATATATATTAAAACGAAAGATTACACAGAAATTATTTCTTGTTATTCATGGGAATGGAGTGGGTGTATTTCATGGCTTAATCTGATATCTTCGTCGACGTGGCATTTAATTATAGGAAATTAACTCGCCTCTCTACATATGTCTTTTTTTCTTAACATCCACTAAAATAACACAGTGCCGATAGCGTCGTCTTCAACTAACTGGTACTACGAGAGACACAGCAAACGTTGCTTCTGCGCCTGCGCAGTCCCGTTGCTTCCACTTGTGTTGGAGTTGCATCGGTTGCCAGCTACGGGCCACTAGTGGCACTTGCTTGGTGGCCCACAACTCACGGCGATGCTGCAGGCCATCAATGGTTGCCAACTGATGGCGCTTAAACCAAAGAACCGCTACCATCCCGTGAGCGGCAGATTTCAGCCAGAAGTGACCCATCACTGCCAGCTGGTGGCCAGCAGTTTTCCAACACTTATGTTTTTGCTGGGCAGTCTCGCGTTCCTAATTTAGGGCGTCTGGCTCCAGGGAAGGGAGAGAGCCAGTGCCGTAACCCAACATCCATGACTCACCGGTATTCGAGCTGGGACTCATCTCGTGTGAAAACACAAGATTATCCGTGGCGATGATCGATTCCGCGCCCCCTCACACCGGAGTAAGTTGCTCTCCCAACTTATCTACACGGACGGATTGTATCGCTGTAGATTTGTCGTATTGGCACGTGATTCACCACTGTAGTACGTCACATCATCTCCCTTTTAACTTTTTTTTTAAGCGAAGTGTGAATTTTTTCATGGATTCCAGACGATGTGTGGAATAAACATTACACATTTTTTTCGAAGAACCCAACGGACAATATATCGATCTTTGCGTTCAGGTGCCAGTGTGAAAACACAAGTTTGTCCGCGTCGGAGATAGAATCGGCGTCCCCTCACTCCGGAGTATGTTGCTCTCCCAACTAAGCTACAAGGATGGAATGTATCGCTGCAGATTTGTCTTCTTGACACGTGATTCACTACTGTAGTATGTCACACTCGGACGAATAGTCAGAAGTCAACGCTTAGACCAATGTGCTACCAGGGCGGTAAAGGTGTATGAATAGACCAACGGAGCTCATATTCAGATTAGGAATATCCCTGTTACAGTGCTAAAAAAATTAGAACCTTTCATTGCTGATAAGCCCCTAGCTATTACCTTTTTTTAAAAAACAGTTTTCTATTAATTTTATAAAACTCAAAGATGCTTTCTGAATACCCTCTTTCCTTTCCGATGGGGAATTCGTTAACTTGGAATTAACGAGTAATTTGGGTTATTCAGTATTATATTAAAGAAGTTTTATTGTGTACGTTAAATAAGAAATTGCAGGTAGATTTATTCTCTTTATATTCGCATTTGGAAACAAATGTAATGCGCATGCAAGAACCACCATCGTAATTCCAATGGCATCGAGCGAATCACTTTTACGTTTTTATTGCAGTTCATGCTTCTGAGTGAAAAAAAAAAAAGATTTAAGAGAACGCATAAGCAAATAAAATCACTTATGGGAAAAAAAACCCCATGAAAACGAAAGTGCTCTGCGTTTCTGAAAATAGTATAAACTAGTAAATGCGAACGTTTCCGTTCTTCATTTCCGATAAAGTACTTGACGCAGTTCGAGAGGCGAATGAGAAAATTCCATTCAAAGCGTGACAAAATGTCATTACAAATGTAGAATACAATTCCAGAGGGCTTGCAAGACGGCAGAAAACCTGTTCCACAACTGAGGTTCACCTAAAAAAGACCAAATCTCACAGATTCAGCTGCAGTCTTCCCAATGAGGTATCATGAAAATGCTTTTAAAGGTCACAGTTTAATTACCGGTAGAAAATCTTCAAACTTTCAAAAGTTATCTTTTTGCTAAGAAATTATTGACACGGATTTGTAAGCGGTATTCACCCGAAAGCTACTCAGTGAAAGCAGTGGCGTAACTAGCACAACGTGCGCCCCCTAGCGAGATTTACTTCCGCATCCCTAAGCAGTAAGCACAGTAATTTTCCCAGAATTTTGAACTCGAGCGAGGATGTGTTTTTCGCTGCGTGTGTGTCATGGTGGAGGAAGTCAGGGAGAGTTTCTGGAAAAAATAAAGGGGATACCTAGAGCTCCGAAGTTTAATTTTTAGTAAAGTAAGAGATTTAACAGTACCGTTAGTTGGGGTAACTTTGGCTCAACATTTCATTCTTTATCTAACTTAAGGTGGACGTCAAGTAATTTTGCTTCCTATACTTCCAATGAAAAAACTTTTGTACACATTTCCTTCACAATTAGTGCGTTCCCAAGGATGAAAATTTGAACATCGATTAAAATAACTTCATATTATAACTTGGAATACTTAATATTTTCTAAAACATAATCATAATTATATTAAAAACCAATAACTTTTCCTTTGGTGGTGTTGAAACCAGAAAAAAGATGGCGCGACCTGTACTTTGATGACGTCAGTAGACAAACAAATGTTGGATTGCATAATTATGGTTATGTTTTAGAAAATATTAAGTATTCCAAGTTATAAAATGAAACTATTTTAATCGATGTTCAAATTTTCATCCTTGGGAACGCATTAATTGTGAAGAAAATGTGTACAGAAGTTTTTCCATTGAAAGTATAGGAAGCAAAATTACCGTACTTGAGCAAAACCTAAGAGCAAAACTTGAAAGAAATAGTCGATTATTACTGGGGCAATATTTGTTTTCGTATGCAGAATTAAAAAGGATATATTTAAGTGGGTCACATAAATTTTTTCGAGTTTTTAAAGACGTCCCAAAAATTATTGAAATTTTGGGACAAAGTTGCCATGACTTGGGGTAACTTTGCACCTGATGTGATATTACACTGATTTCAAAGTAAAATATCACTGGGATATTTATTCGCATCATGATATATCATATTACCCACCTTGGGAACAAAAAATTGATTCCTCTTTGAAATCACTTGTGGGGGATATATTTTACCCAAAACATCTTGCCATTCGTATGGAATACAATCCTTCTTTTGAGGACATCTCCAAAATTTGAAGCCTTTTTCCATACAATCAACTGTTGTTCCTTCTGAGATGCTAACGATCCTTCCGGGGTAACTTTCACCATTGGATAAAACAATTAAAAAATCTACAACATAATCCTCAAGCGTAGATTTTGGTGGTATGATAGATGCATCATTTGCATGTTTTTTTACGCTTTCTAACCGTAGGTTGAAGAAGCGTATATGCTTCAGCTTTGCCCGTATGTCTGTCCGCACGATAACACGCGCAAAAATGGTTCGCTTTCGATGAATTTTTAGAATGTGGTAGGGGACCATTGGGGACGAACCCTATTGAAAATGGGCGAAATGGGGTCAAAGGTCAGGACATAGGAACGGGATTCATTTCATCACCCTTATGCGTCATAACTTATGTAAAAATGGTTCGATTGCGACAAAACTTTATCATGTTGTTCCGGAGGTATACTGAAACAATTCTATTTAACATAATTGAAATGGGATCAAAGGTCAGGTCACAAGAGCTAGATTTATTACACAGCCATTATCCTCATAACTTGAGTAATGATTTCAGGTACGTTGGAAAGCGTATCATATAATCAATGCATTGCATGATTTTACTAACTTGTTTAAATCAGAAAATGTTTCACTCTCTGTGTCAGACTCCAAGAGCATATCAAGATTCCTTTCATATGAATGTTAGCTTGAGGAAATACTCGTAGATGGAAACCTTTTTTTTAGATTGAGGCTGGGATTTTGGTTTTGAGGGACCAGCATCAGAAAGTACGACATCCGCTAGACGAATGATTTTGACAGCTGGTATTTGCAATTTCTTTCTTATTTTCTGCGGCCCTTCTAGTTTCCGATAGCAATAAAAATGCTTTTGGAAAGAGATCATGTGCAGTTTTATGATAGATGCGCCAAGGAGGTTAAAAATTGCGGTTGGGCCAATGTTATCCCAAATATTGGGCAAAAATAACCCCAAGGCATACAAAAGTCAACAAAGAATTAGCGGAAACGTTGTCGGTACAACAGAACAACAGCCGAAAGATGGATGCATGTGCTTGGATTCATCACCAAGTTCGATAACTGGGTTCCGCACCAGCTTTCTGCAAAGTAACGAGAGGGGAGAGAATCCGTACCTGTGTTTCTTTGCTTTTTAGTCACAGAAACGAACCGTTCTTGGGACGAATTGTAACGGGTGATGAGAAATGGGTACTGTACCGTAATGTAAAGCGTCGACGGACTGTGTGCCAAGGTGCGGAGCCTGCTCCATCGACCTCAAAAGGAGGACTGCATCCCAAAAAGGTTTTGTTCAGTGTTTTTGGAGATGTCCAGAGAATAACCCACTGAGAGGTGTTGGTACCTAGCCGAACGATACATGCTGACCTGTACTGCCAACAGTTGGACAGATTCCGTGAATAACTGACATCTAAGCGGCCAGCAGTCGTCAGTCGCAAAGATGTTATCCTTCATCATGGTAACGCCAGACCTCATGCTGCTTTAATCACTCGGCAAAAGTTACTGGACTTAGATTGGGAAGTGTTACCCCTCCCGGCCCATTCCCCTGATCTGGCACCTACGGACTACCACCTTTTCGATCATTACAGAGCCCCTTCGCTCTCCAAACTTTCTATGATGTGGACGATGTGAAAACGCCATTACACGACTTTTTTACCCTAAAACACAGGTGTTTTTCCGCGGTGGGATTCACCTACTGATAGACAGATGGCAAGCGGTCATATAGAATGATGGCAATTATGTGAAATCCTAGGTACGTTATTTGTTGTGTTCTCCTCCTTTCTTTGTAGCCTACAGAAACGGGTAGAACTTATATGCGGACACCCAATATATTGCAGAAATGCAAAATTTAAGCAGCTATTATAGAAGTTGAGCGGATTTCCATGAACAATTCATTATGTTCTTGTAATGTAGAGCACAATGAATTGTCATCGTATAAGAGATAAAATCATCACAGCATCATATTGGGCATCGAAATATAAATTTTTGGCATTTCATTCCTTACACATCGCCCGCGTGTGAATGGGGGTTTAGAAGTAGATTTTAGAGCTTCAGGCCGACAAGATCTTTAAAACCGCGATCGTATAACGAATGCGGTATTTTCTTTCTCCTTGAGTCTCCGTCGTTAGACATCAACACGTCA
The DNA here is from genome assembly GCA_039090855.1 of Macrothele yani. Classification (NCBI taxonomy): domain Eukaryota; kingdom Metazoa; phylum Arthropoda; class Arachnida; order Araneae; family Macrothelidae; genus Macrothele; species Macrothele yani. Next base: position 143,030,435 of record CM077001.1, read on the forward strand.
TCAGCCACAAATGTGTCAAATCCCACGGCCATATTTTTCAACAGCAGCGCCCAAATTGCAGCTATTTTTGAGTGATTTATTGTCATTCATACTCGTATTTTTCTCGCACAGATACATTCACCAATTATTGTCAAAATAAAAAATACGCAGATAGATGCTTTTCATAAACATTGTAACCGTAGTTTATTTCTTCAGCGGTTGGTCGTATATACAGGAGTTGGACAAAATAACGTGAACACCAGAAAAATAGGCGATATGTGAATAGACAGAGTCATCACTCTTTCCACGTTTTTTCTTTAATGAACACACAGCAATCGAAAAATTGTTATCCGGACACCGCTGGGATCGAACCCCAGATATCTCGATAACTAGCCGAGTGCGTTCGCCTCACGCTACGGTGGCCAACAATCTACGGCGCTATGTGTGTTTATCTGTCAGCATCTGTCTTCACGAATCCGTAGAGATGGGCTCAGCAACTGAGACGTCGGCATCTGGTGGGACTTAACGGCACAAGCTATTAAATTATAGCTAATAAATCCAAAGAGCAAGAGTGTTAGTGAAAATCGCCGCCCCGGTGGCGCAGTGGTCTAAGCGATGGCCTCTGATCATTCGTCCGAACGAGGTCCGGGTTCGAATCCCGATGAGGCATGGATGTTGTGTTTGTCTTACGGCACTGGCTCTCTCCCTTCCCTGGAACAAGTGACCCTAAATTAGGGACGGGCGACTGCTTATTGAGTTGCTCACGGTGGTCGTTAAACCTCCAATCAAAAAAAAAAAGTAGTGAAAATCTTCCAAATACGTAGAGACAATGTGAATAAACAAAGTCATCGCTCTTTCCACGTTTTCTTTAATTAGCACACAGCAACCGAAAAATTCTTATCCGGACACCGCTGGGATCGAACCTGAGATCTCTCGATAACTAACCAAATGCGTTCGCCTTACGCTATCGTGGCCAACCATTCACGGAGCTATGTGTGTTTATCTGTCAACATCTGACTTCAGAAATCCATAGAAATGGGCTCAGCAACTGTGATGTCTCCATCTGGTGGGACTTAACGGCACAAGCTATTAAATTATAGCTAATAAATCCAAAGGGCGAGAGTGATACAGAAAATCTTCCAAATACATGGAGACAATGTGAATAGACAAAGTCATTGTTCTTTCCACGTTTTTTCTATAATTAACTTTTAAAATATTTATTTTAGATAGCAATTTTAGCAGAAAAACTGTTGAGCTAACAAAAGGGATTCTGAGTAATAATTCTGCTGCTTTTCGCACTGAACGCTACGAACTATTTTTCGAAGCGGCAGCAACAGTTCCGTTCCTTAAATAGTGGTGCACTCTTAGGTTGACTCGTCTAGGCCCTTGAAGATTTCAACATAAAAGAAAGTGCCGTAAGACAAACCCACCATCCATCCATACTTCACTCGAGATTCTCGCCAGGGACTAACTCGGACAAATGATTTGAAGCCAGCGTTTCGTACTTATCGGCCATCGGTGGGGTGGGGGAGTGACTCTGGCAAGATAAAACGATGCAGAGAGGAATACGAAAAAACAGAAGTAAATGAAAATGTATCGATACATAATGCAGAAACTGTGGACTTACTACCATTATATCCGAATGAACGCAAAATAAAATGACACTGATGATTAAATTCTTCAAAATCAAACAAAAGAAGAAAACCATGGAAGATAATAAGATAATCTATGGCAGCGAGATACGCAATAACCTACCGATGCTATTTTTCTTGTGTATGTATTTTATTTAAAATTAAATATATCTTTTATTAATTAAGAAAAGATAATACTTGGAAAACTTTGTGAGATTACCTGTTATTTCTGCCCACACGTTTTGTTTCATAACACTTTGCAATAATAGTTATCACCAATGTAGTAAAAAATTTAAAAAATTGGATTTTTTGCAATGTTGATTAATTCTTTGTCGAAAAACGTTTCCGAAAGAATGCTCAAATAATAATAAAACAATTTCCAGAAAGGCAGAACTACGTACTAAACACAGACAGATCATATCGCAGCAAGGGCTTGCACATCTGCCGATATGATAAAATGAACAGCTGAGGCCGATGTTTTTGACTTTACGCATGCGCAAATGTCTCGGAATAAAATCGCTTCGGAAGAAATATTCTCAGCGAACGATACCAAAGATTTCGTTTCCGATTGTTTGTTTCCGAGGCAAGAATTTCAATGCGTTTTGGGTGCAACGTGTGTGCTTCCATTGAAAATAATGGTTACCAATTCTTATTTCCAGAGATTCTGTTCAGACATTTCGTTTTCCGTTCCGAAGTAACGTGTGGCAAGCCTAATCCGTGCGCTGTTGCTCCAGTGGCGCAGTGGTCTAAGCTCTGGCCTTTCGGACGAGTAGACCCGAGTTCGAGATTAAGATGAGACATAGGTGGTGCATTTGCCTTACGGCATCGTCCCGCTTCCTTCTCTTGAATCAGCAGCTTCAAATTAGAGGCAGGCGACTGCCTTATTGCCCTTAGAGTTGCCGCAAGCATAAAAAAAAACTAACATTCGGCACACCATTTCGAAGACTAAAGGGAATGAATCTCTACTCTTTACGGCCCAGTGAGAATAGAAATTGTGCTGATGGTGGATGACATTTCCTTGTATGAAGTAGGGGAAACACACGGTGTTTGAAGTATTTCCCTTTTGGAGTTCAGAGAAGAGTTTACTCATGGTTAAGCAATTAGTGACAAAAGGCATAATGAAATTATGTGAAGGAACGAATTCACCGCTGCAGAGTCATCAGTTTTTCTCATCAGTCTTTACCTTGCACAGGGAACGAAACAGCAAAGTGGTGATGAAATCTTCTGATGCATTACGGTAATTGGCACTCCTTAAAAAGATTAAATGTTCGTCTTTTGCGCTTAATGGCTAAAGCGCCAAATCGATTGTAATCATCGCACATTTAATCGATTTTTTGATGAAACCTTGTCTCTTTGCCGACGCTAACAACTACCGAGTCGGGATGAATTCTCGGAACTCGTGTAGGACATTAACAGAATATTTTTCAGACTTGAAGACATTATCTATGGAGGCTGTTTCCATTGCTTTTGAAGCGCAACTAATGATTCTCTTGATCATCTTCCGCGAGATTTTGAGACTAAAATTACACTTCTGTAAAGTAAGGTGCTTTAAATTCAAATAAGTGTTTCATTAAATCTACGAGCTGACGGGGAAACTCTCCAGATATGTGAGAATACTACGTGCATTCACCTGTAGGGAAAATTTCACGGTTCTTCAAAATCATGTAAACTTTTCTCACTGATTACTTTCCAAAGGCATCTGCAAAGACGTGGCAGTTGAAACTCTGCTAAATTAGCAAAGCAAAATAATGTCGGAGATATTAATTTTTTTTGTTGGGTTTGTTTTACGGCACTGACTCTCTTCCATCCCTGGAGTCAGTGACCTAAATTAGGGAAGGGCGACTGCTTAGAACTCACCGAGTTGCTCACGGTGATCATTAAACCCTCAAACGACGAACCAAATACATCAGGCGCATTGCAGGACTTATTTCTTACGTACGAAGAATCAGAAATCGAGTCCGCGGTGGTTTGCACGCCAGCAAGGAGCGCTACCGCCTAAGCTAGTAAGATGTTTATCATGAGGTGAACATACATCCTCATTTTTTGGGGACAGTCCTCATGCTCAGCGTCGGGTTAAGGGGGGTCTATAGCCTTGGGGCACACCATGACCAAGCGCCCAGGACTCATGGCTGGGCAAATCGTAAACAGAGAGAGAGAGAGAGAGAGAGGAGGTTTATAAAATTGTTTCACTTTTGCCTTTGTATGATTTCCACTTGTCAGAAACAAAGGCTGGAAAAGAAACAGATTTCAAGGCAGAGGCTTACCAAGGGTAAAGGTTTCATGTTGCTGTGTACAGTGGGGTCGGCAAGACAGACAGACAGAATTTCGGCTTTTCACTACCATTCACCCACAATTTCCGATTTGCACTTAAAACCGTTAATCGTCAAGTCCCCTATGGCTTCACATTGCATAACAAAAAAAGATCCATTAAGAAAAGTATATAATGCTAATTCATTAGAAAATCGAAGACAAAATCTAAGAATCTTAAGCTTTTCACTCATGTTCTTAAGAGAACAATGAAAAATACAGTGTTAATGCACTACGTGTTAATTATCACAAGCATATTGCTACAATTTCGTATTTTAACAAAATTCATACAATGATTCCCCGTCATAAGTTCTTTGGGGACCCACTCAATTTCCACTTGTCAGAAACAAATCCTGGAAAAGAAACAGATTTCAAGGTCTTAGTCTAGAGTCCCACTAAAGCCTTAATCCGGTCCTGCTCATGCTTCTTCCTCAGTTCTGTAAAAATTGACTGAGGACGTCAAATGTAAAAATTTAAATAGTAGCACTTAAAAAAAATCAATCTTTCGTGATTCTCAGGGAAGTCGGAACATCATCATCACTAACGTCAGCATCGAACAAAGTCATTTCGATAATCGTGGTGTTATTTCGTTTCTGTTTTAACGGGATTTAACTAAAGTATTTATAGGATGGGAAATAAATCTCATCTTTTACAAAATTAACTTTCTTGCAATAAGTAATTGATGCTACATTTGATAGATTCCACTGAGAGTTCTACAACTTTTGTTCAGTTCGTTTTTTTCATTAAACTGTTTTTTAAGTAAAGTTATTGGACTTGGAATAATCCTTCTCATATAGAGGTAACATGCAGGTGTCCCATGATTTCTCTCCACTCACTGTATAGTAATTTTCTGCCTTCAGATATTTTTTCTTGTATAGAATCAATGATATTTCCTTACAAAATCAAAATATAGCTTTGTTTGCATGTGCTGCCTCTTATGAGTAGCATTTAAAATTTACCAGAAGTAAAATTCTTCATGATAGTATTTTATTGCTATTTTTTTTTTTTTTTTTGATTGGAGGTTTAACGAACACCGTGAGCAACTCAATGAGCTATAAGCAGTTGCCCGTCTTTAATTTAGGGCCACTGGCTCCAGGGAAGGGAGAGAGCCAGCGCCGTAAAACAAACACAACATCTATGCCTCACCGGGATTCGAACCCGGACCTATCTCGGACGAATGATCAGAAGGCATCGCTTAGATCACTGCTCCACCGGGACAGCCTATTGCTATTTCGTACTTACGTATTTCACAAGAAAATCATCCTTCAGATTCATCGTATGCTTTGCCATGAAACTGGACAATTATGATACAGGTCATAATATTCTTTCCTAATTTTTGGTTTTACCATACTGTGCCGGATGTTGTTCTCAATCATGCCCTCATTTTGAAGCGAAATCGTCCTCAATTTTGCATTGAAATTGAGGACAACGTGTCATTTTGTCTTCAATTTCGTTCTCAAAAATCTGGTTCTCTTAACTTACCACCACATCACGTTTAAGAAAGAAATAGAGGAGGACTAGACTCGCGGGATGATGAAATGTTTATCGCTATGAATGTGGGTTAATAAGTATTTTAATTTCTGTAGGGGCTCTTTAAACTTTTGAATAAGTTTATAATAATTACATTTCTTCTTGTAGCAGGACTTATCACAAATTTACGTTTGTGTTTCATCATGATTTTTCACAGCAACAGAATATTTTAGAACTCGACATTTTTTAAAACCGGCAATAACTTTCAATTATATTTACAAAAAGATGAAATGCACTACTTCGAAGCATACTTTTTCACAAAACCCCTCTATCTGAAATTCATAATCATTTCGTTTTTCCCGTCTGTGAACTTAACACAAATTGTAATTTTTTTTTTCATCACGATTTTACAGAGCAAAGAATATTTTGGATCTCGAGATCTTTTAAAACTGACACTGACTTTTAGTTATATGTTTAAGAAAAGGTGAAATGTACAACTTCATAGTATTTATTTCACTACACCCATAAATATAACATTTAATCTTGTAATAAATTTTGGGGCAAACAATCAACAGGCCGAAACATAGACATCATACAATCACCTGTAAGGCATTTTAAGTGCACGATTTCTTACTGTAGCACAATATACAATAGAGGGTGCAACACATGGAGGGTTAAAAGGAGACATAATCTGTCTTCCCGCGATTAAAAAACATATCACAGTTGACATTGTGACAAGTTAAAATTATTTAATACACTTAAAAGTACAAGATTAAAACCATGAGCTCTTTAGATTCCCGCGCCGGAGATCATCATCAGATGTGGTGTACTTAACAGTGGTGAGGGTTTTATATTAGTCGAATCATTCTGCCAGATAGGAATGAGCCGCACATGCTCAGAACATTGACTGGTACTGAGCAATATCAGTTTACCAGATTCGGTGATATTGGTATCGATATAGCTCGTATTCTATCCACACGGTTATTAGAGGTAATTAACCGTTTCCATTGATTTTGAATATTAGAAGGAATTTCATAATTACAGCAATTTTCGAAATTATTCAAAGTGTGTAAACTTTCGGACAATAGGGTTGTGAACTTTTTAAAATTTAATGGTTGTTTTATCGTCAGTTGGAAGGTGCCCTAATGAGGTCACCCCTTTCTCCATTGCTTGCTGAGCTCTTACTTCAGGAACTCGAAATCCAGGTTCTCTCTTTTTGTCAATTTCAACCACTATTATACTGTACTTACGGTATGTGGACGACGTGCTCGTCTTTTGGCCATTTAATACTGAGGAATTGTCCGACTTCGCGGTACGGCTCTCTTCCTATTTCCCCTCAATCAAATTTACTGTTGAGTTAGAAAATAATTTTGTACTTCCGTTTCTTGACTTCCAATTGTGTCGTAATCCAAATACTCAATCAATCAGCTATTTAGTTTTCCGAAAACCTTCTTTCTGTCCTGACTTGATTCCTAGGAGTTCTCCTCACCCCCTCTCTCATAAATTTTCTTCACTACATTTTCTTTTGTGACAAGCCCTAATTCATTCATCTTCTCATGCTTTCTTTCGTAAAGAATTGAAGAAGATACTAACCTTGGCTGAATCTTTCGGATATTCTAGATCAGAGGTCAATCGAATCTTGAAGGGGATTTAAAAGGTGAACATTCACAGCTTTAACTAGTGATCAGCAAACTCGAAAATTTGTACGAAGTATCTCATTCATTCCTAACATTACACCAAGGTTAAAAATGCTTGTGGAAGAAATACAGTTGATTTCGGTATCAAAACTGCTAATATACAATCTTTGATCCGGAAAGATCGCGATAGCATACTTATGTATAACCGCTATGGAGTATATACTATCCCGAAGAAAGCTGTGGAACAAAACGGCAATGATCAATTATATATTGGCTCTACCTTTAGAACTTTGAAATCACGAATCACAGAGCATAAGTATGATGTAAAAACTGGATCTTAAAAAAAACTGCCCTTGCACGTCTTGTGAATGAAGGAATACATTCATTCACAATAATACATTCATTCAAGGGGTTGTGAGGATGGAAGCATCCTCCCTAAGTGGGAGAATGCTTCCATCCTCACAACCCCATAATCCAAGTTCACAACCCTGTTGTCCGAAAGTTTACACATTTTGAATAATCTAGAAAATTGCTGTCATTATGAAATTCCTTCTAATATTCAAAATCAATGGAAACGGTTAATTAATTCTAATAACGGTGTAGATAGAATACGAACTTCTATCTACACGGTTATTAGAATTAATTAACCGTTTCCGATATCACCGAATCTGATATTACTCAGTACCTGTCAATGTTCGGAGCAGGTGCGGCTTATTCCTATCTGGCAGAATGACTCGACTAATATAAAACCCTCACCACTGTTCAGTACACCACATCTGATGATGATTTCCGGTGCAGGAATCAAAAGATCTCATGGTTTTAATCTTGTACTTTGAAGTGTATTAAATTATTTGAACTTGTCACAATGTTAAACTGTGATATGTTTTTTAATCGTGTGAAGACGGATTATGTCTCCTTTTTACTGGTGCTCAGCACGAATGAGTATTTCATTTTAAATGGAGGGGGGGTATTCGTTTCCAAAATAATCTTAATATCATATGATATTCTATTCACAATATCCAGTAGCGCTAAAGAACCTCAAAATCAGATCCGCCAACAAACTATTAAATTTTAATATATAGTTAACCAAACCTCAAATATTCACCCGAACAGCTCTTATTACCGGAAATTTTCCATCATATGAATATGTAAAGAGTGAAAACAGAATTTTTCTATTAATATACGAACGGAAATGTTTTCTGAAAATTCGGAATTTTCCTTTAACACCTCTAAAAACACCCAGCAATTTTCGGTTACGTAGGTGCATGCTTGCCATAGCCAGGAAGAATAGGAAGAGGAACTCATTGATCAAAGAAATGACAATAGTGGATGACATCATGATGAACGAAAAGACCCTCAAGCGGCAATGGGCTGGACATGTTATTAGTAGAACTGACCACCGTTGGAAAACTGGAATACTAGACTGGATTCCCAGAAGAAGCCACGTGGGGGAGATGGGTGGATGAAATTCAAAAGCTTGCCGGAGGGACATGGAGGATACGGCCTCAACACAAAGTTGAAGAAGAGACTTTGGGGGAGGGGTTTCATCCAACAGTGAATTCCGAATGGTTGATGATTTATGACTCGTGGATATAAAGAAATTAAATGCAAAATTGTTATAGTTATTATTAATTTACTGTTTAAGATTATTAACGCAGATATTTTCGTAATACGTATTAATGTCAGTCTATGCGATAAATAACTTTTCCAGTAGCTTCCATTTTTGTGGTGCAGTTCTAAGGATGGGGCGCTAATAAAAATGAATAACAGTGGAACATTGTATCTCAAAGTTTTAAAAAAAGCGCAATATTCAGTTTTTAAGTAAAAGTAAAATCTTTTTTGTAAATTCCTAAATTTCGCAAGTTCTTCATGTTCTAAATGTTTGCCCATGGTGTCACAAAACATTCCGTCGGCCTTGACAGATGTTTTTGAACCGTAGGGATTTTTGAACTCCCTTAGCTGTAGTTTTAAATAGTTATATGTTTAGCGTACTAATTGGCTAATGTTCTCAAATAGCTTTGTTGCACAGAAATGACACTTTATAAACAAATAACCAAACGGCAAAGGCGAAAGAATCAACGATCACTTATGTTTTATTCCACCAGTTTTTTTGTTTTTTTTTTCTGTAAATACTTGTACTTCAGGACATCTGTAAATCCACTTCCAGAATTTAATCTCGCCGGCTAACATATACATCAATTTCATAATAATGACATTTGTTTGTCGATCACATATACATTTCAACAGATTTTGTATCAACGTTTAACAATTAACTCTCCACCACCACTTCTCTCGATCCCGACTCTCTAATCTCTCCCCTCTCAAACAGCCAACTGTTACTCTTTACCTCAACTCTCTCTCTCTCTCTCTCAACCCCACATACATTCGATATATCTAGTCATTTTATGTTGCTGTGACTCACTGTCAGTGTTGCCAAACCTCCTCCCCCTCCCATCCGGTGGCCCAATGATCTAAGGCTGGCTTATGACCATTCTTCCGAGACTGGTCCGGATTCTGTTTTGTTTGTTTGTTTGGGGGATTAACGACCATCATGAGCAACTTAATACGCTATAAGCAGCCGCCCGTCCCTAATTCAGGGTCAGTGCTTCCAGGGAAGAGAGAGAGCTAGTGCCATAAGACAAACACAACACCCATGCCTCGCCGGAATTCAAACCTGGACCCATCTCGGACGAATGGTCCGAAGCCAGGCAGCCCTTAGACCACTGCGCCACGGAGCGGCGTTCCGGATTCGAATCCCGATAAGCCATGAATGTTGTGTTTGTTTTACTGCATTCGTTCCTTCCTTCCCTGGAGTCAGTGACCTTAAATTAGGGAAGGGCGATTCTTTAAAGCCCAACGAGTTGCTCACGGTGGTCGTTAAACTCCCAAACAACCTGATATATAAAATTATAAAAGTTATGGGGGAAAGTTATGTGCAGATCAGCGAGAAAACCTTTTTTCCAAGAAGTAATGCATATGAAAACAAACTCAAAGGGAAGGTTATTATAAAGCATACGTCACAACTGATTTTTATGAAATTGGGTCCGTGGGACCCGTAAGGAACGTATAACGTACAAGTTTTTTGTCCGCGCCGATCATCGAACCCGGGTTCCCTCACTCCGGAGTAAGTCGCTCTCCCGACTGAGCTACACGTACATGTTCTCTCACTGCTATATTATCTCATTTGCGTCCTGCGGGCATGCACGTCACAACGTGCATTTGAGAAATCCCAGACAATTCGGTGTGTGGAACATAACATCACACTGATTTATTTTTTCGAAGCATTGAAGAAGGGATTTTCATCTTTCCTGTCTCGCCGTGTGCAAAGAACATCACATCATTGCGAGAAACTTAACAGCCGGGTCATCCTGGAAGTTCGGGCGCCAATATAACGAACAAGTTTTTTGTCCACGCCGGACATCGATGCCGGGTCCCCTCACTCCGGAGTAAGTCGCTCTTCCAACTGAGCTACGCGGACATGTGCTCTCATTGCTATCTGCTTATACTCATGTGCGTTCAGCGGTGCAGGCACGTCACAAACGTCAGAAATTATACTCTGTAATTATACCATATTAATGGCGCTGAGACCCAGGTTTTCGCCTACGAACTGGGTGAAAATCAGCTTCTCAGGAAACACGCCAGAAAGTAAACATCCCATCAATTTTGCGACTGAACCAAGAGATGATTTAAGCCAATGAAATAAATTTTCGGCTGTAGCCCCGATGCAGTGGCATTTCTGCTTCGTAGAAACGAAAGCATAGAGTCAACTAATGTGAAAATCCCATTAGTTGGCTTTGCATTTACCGAAGCCAACTCATGCGGCTGGAATACCCACATGATCTGGCTTCAGTAGAGTGAGGGTTACGACATTTGTAGCTTCCATCATGCATCGTTAAAACCACTATGACCTCGCTTCCTTGGCCAGCTAGGTCACCTGACCTCAATCCCATCGAGAAGATCTGGGATGCCATCGAGAGAGATGTTCGAGGCTCTGACCCCCTCCATCAAATCTTCGTGAACTGTGGGAGCTTGTTCAGGGGTCGTGGATCCGTATGGCTTCCCAACGCTTCCTGTGTCTTGTCGAGTCTATACCGAGACGAATCGCAGCAGTCATCAGCAACAAAAGGGATCCACGCAACGCTCGCTAGAGCAAACAAATGAAACGGGGTGAGCAGCGCCACCTGAAATTTTGTTAAACATGCGCTGAGGCTTCTAGTTCAAATGTCGTGGAACTCTGACAGTCATATTTCTTATAATAATGTTACGTGAGCCCTTTTGTTTGGGACCCCTGGGATACGCATCCCTCTTAAAAAAACCAAGAACAGGTCGGAGGGATAGCTCCTAGCCATGGATCCCTGAGAGAGATCAAGGGACTAGCACTGACAAGCTCAGGACTTAGGACAACACAGGCACATTTGATTATTTACAACTATTTACAAATTATCTACAAATTATTTACACTGTTCATCTAGTTCTGGGAGCGAATAGGGCAAGAACGCGCCCCAATAAACGCAATAGCAGTTCACAAGTTCAGATCTGCGCTCCTTAAATGGCAGTCCGCTCTGCTTAGGCACAGTTGTGCTAGATGCATTCGAACGTAATATCAGTTCGGATGATCCATGCAAAAGTAATCAATAACATGTACAGTACTTACAGGTAGGTATCCATCATGTGTTATCAGTAATCCATAACTGGCTAGCAGTAGCCAGCCTTGAGATGGCGCGCGCGCACACACACACACACACACACACGGCTTCCGTAGTGTACGCACAAACCTGCTGATGAGGCGGTCAGATGCAGGTTCCCGCGACTAGATACCGGTCAAGCCGTCGGACAAAGAAGACAGAGCCGCTGAAAGATCTAGAGGGAGCTTAATTTTTCTTTCTCTCTTTGACCAGAAAGATCGCTTGGCATCAGCATATAGCGGGGTCAAAGAAATTCATCTCTTGCATTCCGTTCGTTCCACGGAACAGCCTTTCTTCGGCAGCTCCCAGTTGCACACTGCTCTTTGCTTCGCTTCTCCAGTGACCTCTTGACCCCCAACGCTCTTTCCAGGGGTCCGGGATATCTCTCAGTCGAACTCATTCCTCCTCCTCGATTGCTGTAAACAAAACAGTTCAATGTCCTTTTACGAGGAGTAACTCGACTTACAGAGGCACGTTTTGGGGAGTTTCAGATATAAGCCTTCCAACAAACGCTAAACGGATCTTGTACAACTCTGAGCGAATACCCTAACCAATTCGACTTCGTAACAATAATTTCCAACAGTCTCACATTTGGCTGGAGGAGTTCATTTTATCATGCCTAGTGTCAGTCTAAGTCTCTCAAACTGGGGTCCAGCCAATGGCTTGGTGAAAATGTCCGCAACCATTTCAGAAGTATTACAATAGTACAACTGAAGAACAGTTCCACTCAATGCTTTCACAAACTGATACCGCACCATAATATGTTTAGATCTGGAATTGATCTTTTGATTTTCTATAAGATGTATAGTTAATTTGTTATCCTGAATTATTGTAGTGGTTCTGGTCTGTTCACAATCAAAATCCTTGAGTAACTCTCGCAACCATAATAGTTCTTTACTTGCTTATGCAGTGGCGATGAACTCTGCTTCGGTTGTCGATAATACTGTTGTTGACTTGTAACGTATACTCTATATTCACTTTCCTTTTGATTTTACTATCTCTGGTTATTTTATTTTACTATGTAAATTATCTTCTTACTGAACGAAATATTATTTCACCCGCGGAATGAGATCTGGCAATGAGTGTAAGTCATGACGTGGTGGTAGCCAGTATATATAGGCGCGTTCATCGATAGCCGAAGAGAGCTTTTGTTGTTATAGGGAGAGCGTTTGTTGTTGTATAGCCAGAGCGTTTGTTGTTGGATAGGGAGAGCTTCGTTCTATGTGATTAGGTTGATTCTTTATTATTGTTATTTGAGTAGCTGTGTGTGATGATTCCAGTAGAAGGTCATAATAAATGGTTTACGTAAGTACGTCTTTCTCAGTTCATAGTACTGTCAGACCTCTGTCTGGCTGTTAGGTTTATTTCAATTAATATTACTAGTAACAACCAGCATAAGACTTTATTCATCTTAATTACTGCTACAACATTACTACCAGTTACAAGTTTGTTCAATACTATTACTACACTACTAGCAGGAGACTTTATTCACGTTCTTAATTAACTAGTAACAACAACCATTTGAATTCACTATTTGAAGTTTAGTACAAGCATATAATTCAGTAGCAGAAGCATTATACTTAGCTTAGTTGAAAGCTTTATTCATTATCATTAGCTTAGCTGGTACAAAAGGTTATTCATTATAATTAGCTTAGCGGAAAGCAAATAAAGCTAATTCATTATAGACTGCTTACGGCTGCTCCAACATATGACACTCTTTCCTAGCATGAAAACAAATCCAGATGTTAATTTCCAGTCAGTCCGGTCTCCTGCCCAATCAGCGTCTGCATAGCCTTTTAAAATTAGTGGGTCTTGTGAAGATAGTCTTGATTTAAGGTTTACTGTTGTTTTCAAATAATAAATTAACTTCATAATGGCTATCCAATCTTGTTTACTTGGTTTTTCTACTTTTCCGCTTAAGATGTCTATGGCAGTTGAAATGTCTGGTCTTGTTACTGTAGATAAAGACATGACAGCTCCCACTATTTCTCTATAAAGTCCATTATCCTTTAGAAGTTCCTCTTCTTGAGTGTTCTTTCTGTAGTCTGTACTGATTGGTATTTTACTTTCCTTATTTTGATCTGTATCATAATTTTGTATAATTTCCTTTATTTTATTACCTTGACTCAGAAGAAAACTTCCATCTTCTTCTCTTTCTATTTGAATTCCAAGATAATATGTTATGTGTCCTAAATGTTTGACTTCAAATTGATTTTTCAACAAATTTGCAGTTTTCTTTATATTTTCTGTGTTATTTGATGCAATTAATATATCATCTACATAAATAGCTAAATAAGTTGTTTGTTTTCCATCCTTAAATGATAGTAAGCAAGGATCTGTTGTACTTGGTTTGAAGCCCTTGTTGCACAAATATTCTGTTATTGTTTTATTCCAATTTCTGGCACTTTGTTTGAGACCATTTATGCTCTTATGCAATTTACAAAAAATTTCTTCTTTTCCTGATTCTCTGAAACCTTCTGGTTGTTCCACAAAGACATCTTCTTCTAATTTTCCATGCAAGAAAGCAGATTTTATATCAAGATGATGAACTTTCCATTTTCTATTTACTGCAACTTTCAAAAGAGTTTATAAAGTGGTATGTTTTACTACGGGTGAAACAATTTCTTCAAAGTCGAATCCCGGTTGTTGTGTATACCACTTTGCAACAAGCCTTGCTTTATAGCTTTCGACTGTTCCAATTGTATTGTATTTTGTTTTTTAAATCCATTTATTTTTAATGGCTTTCTTTCCTTCTGGAAGATCTAACAAAGTCCATGTTTCATTTTTTCTTCAATGCATCTAGTTCTTCCTTTATGAAATTCAAACAATTTTCTTTTTCTACTTCGTTCATGTCCTGGATTTCTTTTAAATTTTTAGGATCCTTTTTATATTGAACTTTTGCAACATATGCTAACCTTTCTGCTGGGTTTCCTGTGTTTGTTCTTAAAGACTTTCTTTGAACATTTTCAGGTTCTTCTCTATTATTATTTCCTTCCACAGTTTCTGATGAATACTTCATTTTGAACGAAAATTTCTTGTTTATCTGCTTCCCTTTCAGCAGGTTTACTTTTTATTACAGCTTGCTTTAAGTTCATCAAATTTTGCTGATCTGGTAATGACTAATTTGTTTGTTTCTTTATTTAAAGCTCTGTACCCATTAGATCTCTGATTATATCCTAATAAGATTCCCTCTTGTGCTCTGTTGCCAAATTTTCTTCTTTGTTGCTTTGGTACATATACATAAGCTTTTGATCCAAATACTTTAATATGACCTAGATATGGTTTAAATCCGTTTCATAATTTAAAAGGATTTTTTCCTGTTGCTTGTCTTGGAACTCTATTTTGCATGTAAGCTGCCGTTATTACAGCTTCTGCCCAGTATTTACCTTCCGCATTAGCATCTAACATCATAGTTTCTGTCATTCGTTTCTGTCAAAAATCTGTTTTTTCTTTCAGCAATTGCATTCATCTGAGGACAGTACGGAACAGTTGTTTTATGTTCTATTCTTTGTTCCACTAAATAATTTTCAAAATCTCTTCCACAATATTCTCCTCCATTATCTGTATTAATTGATTTTGGCATTTTTCCAAAAACAATTTCACTGAAGCTACATATTGCTTAAATTTTACTAATGCTTCATCTTTACTTCTAAGCAAATAGATGTAACAGTATCTGCTATAGTCATCTATAAATGTGATAAAATACTTGTAACCACTAGGACTGGTTTCAATCATGGGACCACAAATATCTGTGTGTACTAATTCTAATACAGCTTTTGCCTTAAAACTACGTGGGAGAATGGCTTCTGTGTAAGTTTGCCTTTTATGCAAAACTCGCAATTTTCTTCCTTTTTACAATTAGAAAAAGTTATTCCTCTTGCTAACTCCTTTTTCTCCATTTGTTTCATGATTTCAATATCCAAACAAATTTTATTTTTACATGTAGTGGCCAAATTTGCCTTTCCATCTAATATTTGTAGTTTCTACAAATTATCTGAGGTATCTATTAAGCCTGTAGCTACAATAGTATCCCCATACTTAATTGTGCATTTCTTATTTTTGAATAAAACTTCAAATCCTTTTTCTGTGGCTTTTCTAACAGTCAACAAATTAGTGTCTAAATTTGGAACATATAACACATCCTTTACTTTCACTTTTCGAACTTTTCCTTTTTCGATTTTGCTGTTTAAGGTTATATTTCTCTTGCCTTCTGATTTTATCTGAGAACCGTTGGCAGTAGTAATCAGCTCTGATTCCCCTTTTGAAAGTTCTTTAAACAGTGTTGCATCAATTGTCATGTGACACGTTGCACCGGAATCAATTGACCAACCTTTGGATATTTTGTTGGGTTTTGACTTCGTTTCTAATGAGAAATTTTCATTTTCTCTTTTTATGTCATTTTGTTCACAATCAAATTTTGTTTTTCTTGTCTTCACGGCAATATTACTGTGAGACTCTGCATGTTAGTTAATGTTGTTAAATTTACCAGTGTTACCTTTATTTTGATTCCTTTTGTAGTGACAAGTCATCTTTGACATGATTTTTTCTTTTAAAAAAAGTGCAAAATTTTTCTTGTTTAGAGCTGTAATTTTTCTTTTTATAACTTGTTTTCAAAACAGTTGTGTGATCGGTGTGTGCCTGTGAGTTTTCTTTCCTTCTATTAGATTCATCTATCACTTTGCATTTGAAAAACTCAAGTGTTAAATCTTCTTCCTGTCTTGCTTTTAATGTATTAACTAGATTTTCATAGGTACTTGGTAAACTATTTAGCAAGATAGCCCCCAAATGTGTGTCTTTGAATTTTTCTCCTTGTGGGTTAAGCTTGTGAACTATTTCCAGCATTCTATTTACATGCTCTTGCATAGTTGATCCATTTGCTTGAAAACGTAAACTATACAGTTTTCCAAGCAAATACAATTTACTACTTAAACTTTCTCTTTCGTAAACCATTTACAAAGCATTCCACATTTCGGAACTTGTTCTCTTACCTAGTACGTGAATAATTTGATCATCAGACACGCAAAGTGTTATAGTAGCTTTAGCCAATTCGTCATTTCTCAGCCATGCATCACTCTTTTCTTCTGGAATTGGTTCTGAAACAACATTGCATAAATTATCTTTAATAAGAATCATTTCCATTCTTACTTTCCGAATTTGATAAGTAAAATTATCTAAGTTTGTTATGATATACATGCCGCTACCTATGAATGACGCCATTTTGTTCCGCTTTCGATTTTCGAATTAAGAACTACGCAGTAACAAATGCGCCTTTAATCGAACACTTGACTCAAATGCTTCATGAATTTGACAAACTTTGCTTTTAATCTTCCTGACAGCAGTGAGATTTCAGTCTCATAATCAAGATTATTAGTTATTTCTAAATAAATAAAATCTATAATTGATTATAGCCTTTTATGTAACGCAGTAAGCCACTTACCAGCTGCATGAAGATCCGGCCTTTAGTCAGCAGAGAGCAAATAGATGCCACAATTATTAACTCTTGAATGATAACACTCGAATATTTATTACACATCTCCACACAAATATAATAACTCACTATACCAACACGCTCACCCTCCATATATCACCGACATTGTTGTTGTTCAGTCAAAGATCAAACTGCGTAGAAGAACTTACCGACGTCAGCAACAAAATGGGGCATTAATTGCCGTGAACAAGCTTTTCGGCAATTAATGCCCCATTTTTCGAGTAAAGCGGATAACTGAACAAGATATACCACGTAGAAATAAAATTCTGAATTGGAGGGAGGGTGGGCGAAACTCAAAGTGCAGTCACCTCCTCGTGGTGAGTTCTGGGTTGTTTCCATATGTGACATTGGAAGCAAGCGAAGAGCTACACGCTATATATTGCAAAGCAAACTGAGTGTACTACACATGCACATGCATAGTGCACACAGAACAGTGCAATTTCCTATAGATTTTTCAGATGCCCTACATGCCAGGATGCCTTTACCTAGCCTAGGCCTATGGGGCAAATGTGGGAAGAAAATGGTGAACTTCGCGTGCAGTGCGGAGACATAGCATGTTGATCAACTTCAAAACATTTTTTTGCACTGTTATTGGGAACACTAAAGAAAACTTTTCCGCACTGGGGGTTACTCAATTTCAATTACAAAAAAATTCCATCCGTTTTTGCTTATGGCCCAATGCGGTCGAAAAAACGCGAACTTAGTGTGCCGTGCGGAGACGTAAGATATTAGTCGATTTAAAAAAAAAATTATTTTGTTATTTTTATTGACCTAAATGGCAACTTTTCCACACTAGGAGATATGCAAATTAGAACAAAAGTTTATTTCAACCCACCCAATGTACTTTGCGTGTTTAGATTGGTCAACGCAATGAATGGATACTTGCTGAAAGCTTAGGGCTGTTATTGAATTTTTGGAAATGGAAGGTTGCTACAATAAAATAATTCGCCGATGCTGTCACACGTACGGTCGTTCACGAACATAATTTCCAATTGCAAGTCAAGATTAAAAACACTTTATTTACAACTAAAAAAATTAATATTTACACGGGAGATCCTTCGGGGCTGAACATAACACCCATCATCAGGCTCAAGCGCCACGAAACACAGGAGCAGACATTATATATTGTCAACACGACCCACAATTCACTCGGTCTTCTCAATCACCGGTGAAGCCATCAACAAATCGTTAAAGTCCAAAAAATCAAGTCTTAATTTCTTATCATATAAAGTCCTCTTCTTCAGAGTTGTGTGAGGAAGGGGCAACCATCTTTCTCCACTGTCTTGGAACAAATGTCGGGAGTTCAATGTTACAGCATGTTTCCCCATATGCAATAATGAAGAGGCTTTCCGTAAGGAAGACAGTACGTTTATTAACACTTGAGTTAAGTACCCTAACATTTGTCCAATCTGGGGAGTAACCTCCCTGGTTAACAGCTTGAGTGAAAGCTGTGGAAACCGTTCCAGAACGAAGAGCGTATTTATGTTCACCCATTCTGACATTTACGGTTCTTAGGGTAGAACCTATATAGTATTTAACTGCACTATCTGCTAAGTGATGGAGACCAAAATGTGGCTGAAAAAGGTTTTTGGAAATGCGACAATCGACATCAGCAGTATCAGAAGACGGTTGAATGGATTTCAATCAGGAGAAATCTCAGTGACAGGCAAACAACGGAGTGGAAGGACTTCAACTGCAGCAATCGACGAGAACTAACGGCAAGTTGATGAATTCATTCGGAGGGATCGACGGTTGACCATTCCGGAGATCTGTAATGCACTAAATTGTGGTCATAGTGTTGTTGAGATCATGATTCATAGCCTAGACAGAAATAGGGAACCTTTTCATTTTGGAAGGCCGCATTAAGTTAACTGTAATCTAACAAAGCCACATTCAAGAAACTTCAATTAGATATACTTCGAAATGTATATTATTTTGTACAAATCCTTACTACTATATGTACTAACTAAATTAAAAAAATGGGGATTTTTTTAAATTCTAGTGTTAAAAACATTTTAATGACTTTGTTGTGACTGCTTTTTGTTGAAAAGCATTTAAATATTTGGTTGCAACATGGAGATCCTTATTTTTTACGCTTTCCAACCGTAGGTTGAAGAAGCGTATATGCTCAAGCTTTGGCCGTCTGTCTCTCCGTCCGCACGATAACTAACGTAAAAATGGTTCGATTTCGATGAAATTTTAGTATGTGGTAGGGGACCACCTGGAGACGAACCTTATCGAAAATGGGCAAAATGGGGTCAAAGGTCAGGACATAGGAACGGAATCCATTCCATTGTCCTTATGCGTTGCATATAACTTGCATAAAAATGATTATAACTTGCCTAAAAATGATTCGATTTCAATAAAATTTTAGTAAATGGTAGGGAACCACCTGGTAACGCACCCTATTGGAAATGGGCGAAGTGGAGTCAAAGGTCAGGACATAGAAGCGGGATTCATTCCATTGCCTTTATGCGTCATAACTTAAGTAAAAATGTTTCGATTTCGATGAAAGTTTAGTATGTGGTAGGGGACCACCTGGGGATGAACTCTATTGAAAATGGGTGAAATGGGGTCAAAGGTCAGGACATTCCATTGCTCTTATGTGTCATAACTTACGTAAAAATGGTTCTATTGCGACAAAACTTTAGTATGTTGTTATTCCGGAGGTATACTGAACCAATTCTGTTTCATATAATCGGAATGGGGTCAAACACAGGACCGTGATTTATTCCACAGCCATTATCCTCATAACTTGAGTAATGATTTCTGGTATGTTGGAAAGCGTATCATAATCACTGCATTGCATGATTTTACAAACTTGTTAGTTGATCCTCTAGATGGGTATCCGTTATTTATGACCTTAAGGGCGTCTTGATTTGGGTTAGGTAGGATAATGTAGATTTGAAACAATAAGCGGTTCAAAAGCAAGAAAGCATTTTTTGTGCATGTTGCCGAAGGCGTGGGTAACTGGATTTTTCTTAGCGTCAAATAAGGACTTTAAAATGTCATCTTCTAAGAGCTCAATCAATTCCATCTGCAGTTCTTTAGGAGCCACAGAATGAAATCATGAGCGTAGCAGGTGTCAAAACAGCCCTTCTGACTTACTAATTTTTAATTGTAGCCGGCAGTCGGGGAGCATTACTTTGTTGAATCTTATTTTGCTCTTTAATATTTTTCAAACGGTCATTTTAAGAATAAAATAAAGATTATAAAAGACGAACAAAAACATATTAATAAAAATAAAAGAATTTGTTCTGCAAAATTTGGATCCACTCAAAAGGCCGCACTTAATGGCCCAGAAGGCCGCAGGTTCCCCACTTCTAGCCTAGAACGTCAATTATTTCATGGTCATCGGAACCAAGGTGTCGAAACGTTGAAGAAGGTTCAGGCCAACCAGGATAAATTTCTTTTTAATATGGTTACCCCAGATAAAGCCTGGGTATTTCTTTGTGATTCAGAGACAAAAGATATGGAATGATGGCACAATACTTCACCTAAGACTAAGAACTTCAAAGCACTGTGTTCAATATAAAAAGTAATGCCAATTTTTCGGGATGTCAGAGTCATCATCCTTGCTGGTTTCCTTGAACAAGGTGATACTGTCAACAGTTCTCGATATTGTGAGACACTAAAGCTTAGGAAAGCTATCCTATGATAAGAACTTCAAAGTATTGCGTCCAATATACTTGTAAAAAGTAATGCCAATTTTTCGGGATGGCAGAGTCATCATCCTCGCTGGTTTTCTTGAACAAGGTGATAGTGTCAACAGTTCTCACTGTATTGAGACACTAAAGCTTAGGAAAATTATCCTGAAAGAAAGCTATCCTAAAAACTTCAAAGCACTGCGTTCAATATAAAAGGTAATGCCAATTTTTCAGGACGTCAGATGCATCATTCCTACTGGATTTTTGAAAAAGGTGATACTGTCAACAGTTCTCACTTTATCGAGAACTGAAGCTTAGGAAAGCTATCCTAAGAACTTCAAAGCACTGTTTTCAATGCAAAAGATAATGCCAATTTTTTTGGGATGTCAGAGGCATCATTCCTACTGGATTTTTTGAAAAAGGTGATACTGTCAACAGTTCTCACTTTATCGAGAACTGAAGCTTAGGAAAGCGATCCTGAAGGAAAGCTATCCTAAGAACTTCAAAGCACTGTTTTCAATGCAAAAGATAATGCCAATTTTTTTGAGATGTCAGAGGCATCATTCCTACTGGATTTTTTGAAAAAGGTGATACTGTCAACAGTTCTCACTTTATCGAGAACTGAAGCTTAGGAAAGCTATCCTAAGAACTTCAAAGCACTGTTTTCAATGCAAAAGATAATGCCAATTTTTTGGGGATGTCAGAGGCATTATTCCTACTGGAATTTTTGAAAAAGGTGATACTGTCAACAGTTCTCACTTTATCGAGAACTGAAGCTTAGGAAAGCGATCCTGAAGGAAAGCTATCCTGAGAACTTCAAAGCACTGTTTTCAATGCAAAAGATAATGCCAATTTTTTGGGGATGTCAGAGGCATCATTTCTACTGGTTTTCTTGAACAAGGTGATACTGTAAACAGTTCTCACTGTATCGACACACTAAAGCTTAGGAAAGCTATCCTGATGAAGAAGAAAATAGAAGTGCCTCTTCGTCCTGTCCTCCTATACCTCACTTGAGACATCTCGGGCCTTAATGGGGCTGGAAAGTACTCCCGCATCTGCCATGTAGCCCTGATTTGGCACCTTCTGACCTTCACCTGTTCGGTTCCGTGAAGCAAAGTCTCCGCGGTCAACGTTTTGAGGATACAGATGAAGATAAGAAGGCTGTCAGATCCTGGGTCGAATAACAGTCCACCGAATCTTTCTAAACTGGTCACACATATTAGCTGAATGATGGCGTAAACGCTTGATTTCGCCTGAAATCTATGTTGAGTACCACCATCATATTCAGAAGATTTCAGTGTATTTGTATACCAAATTTCATTAAAATGTATTTACTGATAAAGAGGCATTATCCATAGGCCAACACTCGTATAGTCATAAAAAAACCCCATAAAACGCCACCTTTAATAGGGCAAAAACCTTCAAAGCTTTTAGGCTTTCTTTTCTTTTCAAATAGAAACGCAGTGTTTACATTTTTTTCCACAAGGAATTTTGGCAGCACCAGATAGTTACCAAAACCAATGGAAAACGTTTTACGGTAGATTATTAAATTTTGATGATGTAGCCATACTTGTATAAAAAACAATGGTGTTGCTAACGATCGTGACTAAGCAGGACTCGCAGATTATATCTCGGTAGTGTTGATATGTGTAGAATAATCTTATTGGTATTAGCTCTCTATCCCTTTGAGTAAATATCTCAAATTACGTGAGTTTAGTGTGGATGCTTTTCTATCAGTCGACGTATATTTAAAAAAATAAAGCTTTACACACAAAGTATAGCATATCTGCACATAATATCTGATTTATTACAATGAAATGTCTTCCTTTCCTTGCCTGCGACACGGCTGAATTACGTTTCTTCCTGGGCTTGTGCCAGAATTTAACGGCCATCTCGCCTATTCTGAAGGAACACGGAAGAGCAATTCGCGGCATTGTATTAACATCCCCTGGCTTCACGCGGCATTTTCTTGGCGCTTTGAACGCAACGTGCGTAATATCAAGATGTATTTTGCTGTTTGTTCCCTTTTTCTTTCCAGTTTGCTGTGAATGAAAGCTTCGTTTCATTCATTGTTTCAATGCCAAGAAAACAGCGCATTGACTGGACACAAGACGACCAGTTTCTTATATTATTCTTGGTTTTATGCAAGACTTTTTTCTATTCGCATAAAGTATTTCATCCGTTTCTATAAATTCTTTTTCACGTTTGAATAAATTTTCTTAAACAGTTCTTTTAGTGTAACATGTATAACTCTTCACATAAACCTCTTCAAATTGAACTGTAACCAGATTGTCGAAGAATGAACGAAGTCGTAAACACGCAACCCCACCCCTCCTTCCAGCCCCCACCTCACACACATTGGTACTGAAATTCGTTACCATCCCTCCCTCAGATACAAAGTCCAGTCATAAAATTATGACCACATGTTAGTATGAATTATGACCTTTTCATGCCGCCAATACCGCAAATACAGGGTGTTAGTAAACTGTTTTGACAAAAGAAGAGGGGTGATAGTACCCATCAAGACGAACAATATTTACAATGGAACCTAGGGTCGCATTCCACTCTGAGTGTCAGAAAAGAGTAAAGTTAGATGTCCAAGTTGAACTTTCTACAGTGCAAAGAAAGAGAATTAACGACATCATAAGTTGCACAATCCCATTTATGGAGATCAGGGACAGACTGAAAGTAGATGCTCAAAGTGGCGGCCACGGGTGCCGTTGCACAATTCACACCGGCGAATGAAAGACTGGCGGCACCCTCTCGAAGACTCCTGGCGGCACCCTCTCGAAGACTCCTGGCGTCGTGTTTATCCTGTCCGCTGCAACAATAATTCTCGCGATGAGATCTTCCACGGAGTCCACAAGCGTCTCGTTCACCATTGATTTCATGTGCCCCCAGAAGAAGTCCAGTGTGTTTAAGTCCGGTGAGCGTGGAGGCCATGCCACAGGTCCGCACGTCCAATCCGTCGTGCAGGATATGTGGAATTCAGGAAGTGTCTACTGCACCTTGATAGCCAATCAGCTGCAACTGTCGATGCTGCGTCTTTTCTCTGGCAATTTGCATATGGCAAATGCTTGACGGTGATGTTCTGGCGACGTGCTACTTCTCCGGCACGAAAGAAATTACGTCTGAGGTGACGACTTGTGTTGTTGGACGTATTTCGAAGTTACTCTCTACTGACACTCAGAGTGGAATGCGACCCTAGGTTCCATTATAAATGTTGTTCGTCTTGATGGATACTATCATCCCTCTTCCTTTTTCAAAACAATTTACGAACACCTTGTATACGGCGTGGCATTGATTCAATTAGGCCTCTGAATGTTTCTGGAGGGATGCTATACCATGAAGACACCAGAACTTCTCGCACATCATCAAGAGTCATTGGTTGTGGATCCATGCGTCGAAACTGTTGGTCAAGTTATACAGACAGCGTGGCATTGATTCAATGAGGCCTCTGAACGTCTCTATAAGGATGCTATACCATGTAGACACCAGAGCTTCCCGCAGATCATCAAGAGTCACCGGTGGTGGATGTATGCGTCGAACCTGTTGGTCAAGATATGCGGCGCGGCATTGATTCAGTGAGGCTTCTGAACGTTTCTGTAAGGATGCTATACCATGTAGATACCAGAGCTTCCCGCAGATCATCAAGAGTCATCGGTGGTGGATGTATGTGTCGAACCTGTTGGTCAAGATATGCGGCGCGGCATTGATTCAGTGAGGCTTCTGAACGTTTCTGTAGGGATGCCATACCATGCAGACACCAGAGCTTCTTGCAGATTATCAACAGTAATAGGTGGTGCATAGGCGTAGCATCGGGGAAGGCACGAGTCCCCTCAACTTAAAAATTGGAAAAAAATAATAACTAGGCGTTTGCCATTTAAATATTATAAAGAACCGTGTATGGCCTAGTGGTCCACGTTCGTGACTGCCACTGAGAAACCTCAATTTCGATCCCAGGCAAGTACGAACGCTCGAACCACTAAATATCCGTTGTGCGTCGGATGGGCACGTGAAGCCGTCGGACCCCAGGTACCCCCTTCCCCCATCCCCGGTAATAATAAGGGCACCTTCTCCACCTTTCTACCTCGCTTCCGTGCCACTTTCCTATCGAGCACTGTAGCCCAAATCTATTAGCTTCCTATTTCTAAGGGTTGTTTAAAACCTGGGATCAGACACTCCCTTCCTAAAATCCTCTTAATATAATCTGATCTGAAATGTTATAAAGTGTGACATACAGCCAAGGGAACCCGCACGGGGATAACTGGTTTTCCAGTTATTTGGGGAGCGGCGCCCCCACGGCCCGAGCTGACCTTGTGACTGGTCAACATCTGATGTCATGCCACCGCTTGTTTTTTGTTTTGGTGTTTTCAGGGACGGCTGTTCATCCAGCTGTTGGGGAGTTGCGGCCCCACGATCCCTAGCTGGTCTTGTGTCTCGCTTTTTCGTTTTTATTTATTTTCTCCACTGGCTAGTTGCCCGTGTTATATTCTCTACCTAATCTCTACCACGTTATGTACTAACACCCCGGTCTTGTGGTTTTGTTACCCTCCACCACTAACTGTTTTATATTAACCGCTCAGTTCGTAGGTTGCTGAGATTCCGTTTAGGTTCACTGCCAGGATTTGTCTTCTTTGGATTTTTTTTTTTTTTTCCTTTTAGCTGGTTTGGGTGCTAGACCTACCTGCATGTTTGCCGCGTGCGGAGACCCGTGAGGCGGAAATGGGATGTCTGGCGGCTGAGGTCGCAGGAGACCGGTTAAGTGCCTCCTGTGTACCAACACTCCTCTTCGACCCCGGCTTCGCTGTAAACGGGAGGCTAGAGCCTAACCCACCTCTGGTCAGAAGTCTTGTACCAAGTTGTGTGCAGGGCTTTAGCGGCTTTTTTGTCGTATGGCACGGCAGGGTGAGCCCGGGGCTGTGGGATCATGCCAAAGGCGTTGGCATGACGGTACCCGGAGGCCGAAGTGTCCGCCGAGTGCGTGTGATCACAGCCAACGGACTATATTTGCAACTAAGCTCTAGAACTGTGTCTTGCGTCATGTGTTTGGCTTGCGGACCTCCAGTTCTCCCCTGTTGGGCTCGATTGTGGGCGGAGTACGTTGCAGATGAATTCTTTCTTACTCCCATGGGGAAACATAAACCCTCCTCAAAATTTAAAAAACAACAGGATATGGTGATTGATCAGGCGCCAAATTTGCCTCAACCACCTCCCACACATAACACACTGAAGAGAACTTTCGTTGAAAAACGACATCACCGCGACGTATCTTTAGATCCAGGTGTTGAGCCGTCAGCTCAGAAACGTCGCATTACACTTGCAGATTCGATACCTCAAGCTACTTTTCTCGTCATTTCTTCTACTGACCAGATGTTGAAACTTTCCTCCAAGTCTCCCTTTTTCATCTCGAAGGCACTTGCGGGTGTTGCTGGCTCTTTGAAGTCAGTGAAGAAGCTACGCTCTGGAGATCTGCTTGTGGAAACTTGCACTCTCTCTCAGAGCAAATCTCTTCTGCAGTTGACCAGACTTCAGGATATTCCAGTTCAAGTGACGGCACATCCGTATCTCAACACCTCCAAGGGAGTCATTTCTGAGCCCGACTTGTTGGTCTGCGATGAAGATGAACTTGTGTGTGAACTTGCTGATCAGGGTGTCATAGCTGCCAGACGCATGACTTTCCGGCGCGATGGCGCGCTGATCAAATCACGAAATGTTATTTTGACTTTTAACAGCCCGAAGGTACCTACTGAAATCAAGGCTGGTTACTTGTTATGTGCAGTTCGTCCTTATATACCAAATCCTCTACGCTGTTTTAAGTGCCAGAGGTATGGACATTCCCAGCGGTCCTGTAACAGTGTTGCGAGGTGCGCCAATTGTGGTTCCCGCGACCACGAAGGGACTGGATGCACTTCAGAGCCCTGCTGTGTAAACTGTGGTGACTCCCACGCTGCTTATGCCAGGTCTTGTTCGAAGTGGAACGACGAGAAGGCGATCCAGCGCCTCAAGACCCTGGAGGGCCTCTCGTACCCTGCTGCCAAGGCCAAGTTGGGTATTCCCAACAACCGACAGCGTACTTTTGCCGCAGTTGTTCAGTCTCAGCCACAACCCGTGCAGCCTTTTGTTCCGCGCCCTGTAGCTCTCGCCGCACTTGCCAAGCGATCTACAGCTGAACAAGCGACACAGGTGGATTTCACCGAGCTCCAGCTTATTCGACCAGCTGCGTCTTCGCCTTCTCTTTTGAAGACGCCCGCCTCTTCCGGTTCCCAGCAGACAGCCTGCACGTGCGGAAGACCCGGCCCTCAATCCGCAAAGTTGTGCGGTGTCCATCAAACTGTCTCGGCCTCAGCGAGGTCCCCACCCTCACCCAACATTATAGAAGAACACGGGGGGAGGAGAGTGACAGTTCGTCCCCAGCCTCTACCAGCATTGCAGAGGAACATGGGGGGAGGAGAGTGACAGTTCGTCCCCGCCCTCTGCCAGCATTGCAGAGGAGTGTGGGGGAGGAGAGTGACGGTTCGTCCTTTTCCATTAGTAAATTTATTACTTTTAATAAACTTCATTAACTACCTTTTCTTCACTGCTTTCTTCATACTCTTTTTCAACTTTTACCAAGCCTGTCTGATCTTAATCATTTTCCACGTTTTTAAAAATCTGTGGCTGATCGTTCTTTGTCTGGCGCTCTTTGGCCAAACCTGGCCCTTGCGCCAATAAAATCCAACAACCAACCAACCAACCAGCCAAGGGAACAATGCTATGCCATAGCGAGCATTGCTATGACTGTTTTCCAGCAGTCATTCCATACACAATAGCATGCAGTCATCTGATGATGGTTTTCATCATCAGATGACTGCATGAGGTGCTTTGAAAGTCATGTTGCTTGTTTCATCCTCATTAGGGTGAAACAATCAAGCCTGGTACACCTCGTAGTTTTAGATATATTAGGCATGTAAAAACCTAAGTTATGGCAATTGAAAAGGAGCATTTTTTGGAGAAAAAATTTCCGAGAGTGCCCCCCACAACATCAATTTACACTTATTTCCGCCCCCCCCCCCTTTTGGTCACTCTACGCCTATGAGGTGGTGGATTCATACGTCGAACCTGTCGGTCAAGAAAGTTCCACAGATGTTGAATGGGACAGGCGTGTATGGTGGCCAGAATAGTAAGCTAAAGCTAATGGATGGAATGCTCCTCAAACATTCCGTACACACATAACAACATGGCAAGGGACATTATCTTCCTGAGATCAACTCCTGCCATTGAGGTAGACAGTCATCATGAATGGGAACATCTGATCCACCACAATGGATAGGTAACCTGAAGCGTTCATCGTGCGATCGAGGGGGATGACTGCTCCCAACGATTCCCGGAAAAACATGCCCGACACAAATACACTGCCACCTCCTGCCTGTTTTTTTCTCGAGCATTGTGTCAGGATGATTTCTGTGAGTGTTTTGCCATACTCTCCATTGACCATCCTCACGATAAAGCAGAAAACGGGATTCGTCTGAAAAGACGACTTTGTTCCACTGTTTAATGGTCCAGTGCCTCGTTTCAAATGCAAATTCACGCCGTAATCGTTGATGCCTGGTCGTCAGCATCGGTACCTTGAGTGGACTGCAGCTCCAGAGACCCCATAGAAAGCAGAGGTCGTTGGACTGTGGTCTGCGATACCCTCCTCAATGTGCTTACATTAAATGATCTGGTCAGTTATTCCACTGTGGCCCGTCTGCTGGATCGTACTAGTCGGGATAATCGTCGCTGAAAACGGTCGTCAATGCTCCGTGGACGTCCATTATTACCTCGATTATTGCAGGTCTTGCCGGTTTCCTTCCATTCCTGATGCACTTTAACAACTGCACCATGTGAACATCCCACAATATCAGCCGTTTCTGTAATGCTTCCACCCTTTAGTTGGTAGCCAGCATTCATTCCTTTTTCAAATTCTGTTAGGTCACGTCCTTTTCCCATTTTCACGCGAAACTGCATACCATCCGCGAGTTCGTGTCCTTTTAAATACCTTACATGTTTCGCATATGTTGTTACGTACGCCATCTAGCACCTGACCAGCTGGTTCGCTCTTACATCAGACGTGGTCATAATATTTTGACTGGGCTGTATGTACACCCTGATTCATAAAGAAGTATACAATTTTCAAATGCTGTGAAACAGTAACAGTTGAAGACACGGACCACAACTGTGAACCGTTAGGTAGATGTACTCATAAAGTTTGTGTCCCGCTACTGAAGTAAGTGACGTAGGCAATAGAACGCGTGTCACGTGACTAGTCAGTCAAAGTGGCAGCGTCTGCAGTGGAGAAGGCGCTTTGTGTTCTTCATTTAAGGAAAACGGAATCTGTAACTGTTGTGCAACGGCATTTTCGATCACGATTCGGAAAAGAACCTCCAACCAGAAAATCTATCTACGATTGGCATAAAAAATTTGAAACTACGGGCTGTTTGTGCAAACTTAAAAGTCCTGGACGACCGCGTGTATCGGAAAAAGTCGTCGATAGTGTTTGCACGGCCATTCAACGAAGCCCGGGAAAATCAACGCTGAGGGTGAGTCGTGAAGTGCAGATTTCACAGCCCACTGTCTGTAGAATGTTAAGAACTAAGCTGAAAATGATTCCATACAAAGTGCAGATGTTACAAAATCTCACTGACCTTGACTAGACAAAGTGCTTTGAATTTTGTGCCGAAATGCAGCACCGTTTTGAAAATGACGATTTTGCCGATCACTTAGTTTTCACCGATGAAGCTACATTTCACGTGAGTGGTTGAATGCTCGCTTTTGGGGAACGGAGAATCCCAGATTTACAGTGCAACACATGCGAGATTCCCCTAAGGTAAATGTGTTCTGTGCTGTGTCCAAAAAGAAAGTGTACGGCTCCGTTTTTTTCACAAGAAAACTGTCACGAGAGGCTTCTTTCTGGATATGTTAAGTCTTTGGTTGATGCTACAGCTGCAGGACGACAGTGACAACTTTATTATCCAATTGGATGGTGCACCACCGCACTGGTTAGGCGACGTGCTAGATTATCTCGATGAACATCTTCCTCATCGATGGATTGGACGAGCTGCGGACTACAACATGCCACTGACCCAATGGCCACCCAGAAGTCCTGACTTAACACCTTGTGACTTTTTCCTGTGGGGGTACGTAAAGGACATGTTATTTGCCTCTCCCCTTCCTGTTGATCTAGCGGAGCTGAAACAGCGTATCACAGCCACTGTCACTGCACTTGATTCAGATATCTTACCTCTCGTTTAGGCGGAAATGGATTCCAGGATCGATGTGTGTTGCGTGACTAAGGGTGCACACATAGAACATTTGTGACTGTCTCTAAAAAAAACTTGAAACATTCCCCTACAATTCTGTTACATGTAACATAAAATATCTTACATTGTTCTTGTTTTATAGTGCGTTGAAACTGTATACTTCTTTATGAATCACTCTGTATTACTATGGGAATATTACACTATTTTCCTATCCTAACCATAGGACTCAATTTTGGTATTGCAAATTGCAATTTCATTATGATCACAGATTTAACATGTGAACATAATAGGAAATATGACAGAACCACTCTTCTTCCCAAGAAAATATGACAGAACCACTCTTCTTCCCAAGAAAATATGACAATAATTCTTCTTCCCAAGGAAATATGACAGAATCATTCTTCTTCCCAAGGAAATATGAAGTAACCACTCTTCTTCCCAAGGAAATATGACAGAACCAACCACTCTTCTTCCCAAGGAAATATGACAGTATCATTCTTCTTCCCAAGGAAATATGACAGAATCATTCTTCTTCCCAAGGAAATATGACAGAATCATTCTTCTTCCCAAGGAAATATGAAGTAACCACTATTCTTCCCAAGGAAATATGACAGAACCAACCACTCTTCTTCCCAAAGAAATGTGACAGTATCATTCTTCTTCCCAAGGAAATATGACAGAATCATTCTTCTTCCCAAGGAAATATGAAGTAACCACTCTTCTTCCCAAGGAAATATGACAGAACCAACCACTCTTCTTCCCAAGGAAATATGACAGAACCACTCTTCTTCCCAAGAAAATATGACAGAGCCACTCTCCTTCCAACGAAATATGACAGAACCACTCTCCTTTCCACGGTGACAGATATCTCTTCTTAAAAGAAACGCTCTTTGGCTTAAAAGAAACAAAAGGAAAAAAAGAATATAACCCTTCTTGTTGGTTTGTTTGTTTCGGCATTTAACAACCTCCACGAGCAACTCATATGATTATAAGCAGCCCCCTGTCCCTAATTTATTGCCTTTGGTTCCAGGAAAGGGACTGCGCCATCGCCGTCCGGTAAACACAACTCCCATGCTTCAGCCGGGACTGAAATCAGGGCACAAGTTGGACGAAAGGTCAGAGGCCAGCACCTCAAATCGCTCGGTCATACAGACGACTCTATTTTTCGAGTGCAACAACCCCCAGAAAACGTGTGATTATGCAATCATTATTATCAATTATATATTGGGATATCAAATACGTATTATAACTAACAGTTTATGATAACTATTGGGTTGATGCATAAATTCATGCCGGTTTTTTCACCGCACTATTGGAATGTATTACATCAGAAGGGAAAACGGATTAAATCAACTATGTACCCCTCCCCCACCCCCATTGTTTACGATGGTGTCCCAACGTCTGGATAGGTCTTCAATGCCATTCTTGAAAAAACGTGCAGGTTTTAAAGCGAAGAAATCGTCAAGGAAATTGTGGAGATCAACATCATTGTTAAATGTTCTGCCACGGAGTGCATTCGACAGCGATCGGAACAGGACTGAAGGGGCGACATCTGGGGAATAGGCGGGTTGTGGAAGGATCTCCCATTTCATGTCCTGAATGGCCATTTTGGTTAAGTTTGCTCTGTGAGGTCGTGCGTTATCATGTTGGAGAAGGACACCATGGCGCCGATGTGGCCGTTTCTGCTTAATTGCTCCCTCCACACGGCGCAGTTGCTCACAATAGAGTGCAGCATTGATGGTCCGATTCCTCGACAGCATTTCCCAGTGAATAATGCCTTCCATGTCCCACCAGACACACAACATGATCTTCACAGTATGGTCATGTTTTGAACGTGGTGTGGGCGTCTTGTTTGGGCTTAACCATTCCCTCTGATGCCTGTAATTGTCGTCGGTGAGATTGTGAGGCACCCAAGACCCTGATTTCCGGACCTTTCCCATATATTCCAGGTGTCGTATCACTGTGGCCTGATCACAGTCCATCTCAGTGGCCAATTGGCGTGTGTTTTGAAATGGATCCAAGTGGATCAGATGGTTCAAACGATCCTCATCAAAGTGAGATGGACGACCTAAGCGTGGAGAGTCATTAATATCAAAATTGCCACCTCGGAACCACTCAAACTATTAGCGAGCTGTCCTCGGAGCAATAACATCCTCCCCATACACAGCACAAATTTGTCGAGTAGCCTCGGCGGTTGTGGATCGCTTGTTAAACTCGTAGAGGAGCAGATGTCGGAAATGTTCACTCCTCTCTACTTGACACTCCATACTTCCGGACCTCAAAACCAAAAAAAACCATTAGCCAAAGCCATATGATTTAGAAACACGATATTCCTGGCTACATTTTGATATACAACTGGACATCTGCAGCGTCACTACTCCCCTGGGAAACACTCGAGAAATAAAAGGGCACGAACTTACCCATCAACTCAATAGTACATTCTTGACATAGACAATGTGGTCTGATGCAAAAATATTTTTTGTGTCGGCTTGTTTTTCAGGAGAGGAGATTGTGATAACAAATAAAAGTATATACACTGCTGGACAATTGCTAAGGACGGATCATAAACGGCTGTATAGCGCATAAAAAAGTAAGTGTGGTTGGATGCCAAGTGAAATAAAATAATGTCAGAATGCCAGTACATTACAAGAAAGACAATTTATTGTGCTCTGAAATCCAGAAGGCTTTGGAACGTGTTCAAGGGACAAATAGGCCATTTTGTGCAGAATACGTAAACGTGAAAAAAATGCAATTACCGTCCACAGGCGTTCCGGCGTAAGATGTCAATACGGGATATGGCCACCATGGAGGGCGATGCAATATTCCACACGTCGTGTTATGCTTTGCACAACATTATCAAGCAGCTGTTGGGGTAATTTATCCCATTCCTCTGTCAGTGCACGGATGAGGGTGTCCTTGTTTATTGGAGGGCATTGGCGACCAGCAATACTCCTCCCCAAAGCATCCCACACATTTTCAATTGGATTCAGTTCTAGAGAACGTGCTGGCCATACGAGGCGTTGAATATCCTCGCTCTCAAGACACTCCTGGACAGCGACTGTTCGATGACATGTTGCGTTGTCGTCCATGAAAATGAATCTATCACCGACAGCACCACGGAACATGCGAACATGAGGTAGCAGAACATCATTAATGTATCGTTGGCCAGTCATAGTCCCAGTTGGAAGCACATAGAGGAACGTACGGCCATTGATCATGATGCCAGCCCATACCATGACACTACATGTCGGATATCGGTCCCTTTCCTGTATGTTTGCTGGACAATATGCAGTACCACTATCACGCCAGATCAGTTGTCGTCGACAATCAGACGATAGACTGTATCTACTCTCATCTGAGAAGAGGACAGCAGATCAGTCGTTATCAGTTTAATTGCGATGTTGATGGCACCATTGCAAACGGGCGGTACGGTGACGTCTGGACAATGGGATGCACACAACAGGACGGCGGGAGTATAGTCCGCCGTCCTGTTGTGTGCATTTGCTACCTCACTAGCTGTGCTGCGCCGGTGTCTTTTTGTTGATAGCACTATGTACCGATCTTCTGCAGGTGTCGTACTGCGAACACGACCTCCCCGTGACGTTTGCTACACTCTCCATTTGTTTGAAATGATTTCCAAAGCCTTGAAACAACACTGTGGCTGACGTGGAACTCCCTGGCAACATCTGTTATTTTTCGCCCTTCTTCAATCTGGCCAATAATACGGCCACGCGTAAAATAATCTAGGTGATGTCGTGAAGACATACTGAAAATTGCAAGTTCGTCAATTGATTCTTTCTTTTTCAACTTTGCGTTTGAACAACAACGGTCAATACGCGTCAAATCCTTTATATCTCTTATCAGCGCTATGACGTCACGAACAAGTTCGGCAATCCAAAATTTGCATACGCACAACACCTCTTACTGTATCCCGCACTTATGATAATTTCCACATTATCCTGCCTTCCATTTTATCGTTGCTATTGTCATCCGTCCTTAGCAATTGTCCGGCAGTGTATTTGTGGGAAACTGGTTACTAGAAGCAGAAGACGTGTACTAAATGTTCGTAATAAGAAACGCTAATAAAATAATTTTTTACAGTGTTCCTTTTAGAAGCGCTGGGAAGGTAGCAAATAGAAAAAGGTATTTACATACCCTGGCGGAAATCTGTGCATCATTAAAAGCAGAAAATGTGTTCAAATACACTGCTCAACATAGAAAATGTCACACGAGGAAGCATGTGTCGCAGAGCCATACAAATTAATGGGAATGTGTCAACAGCTGGGTTATGCAA
The DNA here is from genome assembly GCA_039090855.1 of Macrothele yani. Taxonomy (NCBI): domain Eukaryota; kingdom Metazoa; phylum Arthropoda; class Arachnida; order Araneae; family Macrothelidae; genus Macrothele; species Macrothele yani. The sequence continues at coordinate 143,064,854 of CM077001.1, forward strand.
ATGATTACAGGTGAGAAACAATCACCTGATATGTGAGGTAAATAAATGGGCAGAACGATTCTGAGTAGCTATGTTTGATCGTTCTTACCTGGGCGTGTGGCTCAATGCATCAGAGTGATCTCTGTGGCGAAAACATGTTTAAAGAGTGAGAATGTCTGGATGACGTCATAGAAATCCTACTATCACACTGATACCTTTATGACCATTACCTGAAATAACATCTACCCTCACGCAGCCAACATATGCAGACAGTGACTACAACGAATCCAGGTGCAGCCGTGGCCAGCCCGATCTCTACATTTCGTTCCAATAGAGAGCGTGTAGGGCATCGTATTAATTGTGGACACAGACAAATAAGGCATGGGCAGCGAAATCTCAGGATACCATCCTGGGACTTTTCCACTCGATGTCATGTCGCATTTCTAAATGTATATCATGTAGGCCAGCATGGAGATCATACGACCTACTGGTTCAGGTCATATTACACTCATTGTGATAAAAATCCGCGTACCAAGGAGGAGGCGTTGGATTGAAATGAGATTTTAGTAGTGAGATGGTACATACCAAGGACAGAAGTCATTACAATATCACAGCATCAGGACGATTTCCCGCCGACATGCGGTATACATTCTGGTCACCGTTAGTACCGCGTTGCAACGCCTCGTCGTATGGTGATACGACCCGGCATAGAGTCAAAGAGACACTGTATGCTATCCTGGAACGGATTGCCCCACACTTTTTGCAACCGGCGCTCTGAATCACGAACCCTGGGATATGGAGAAAGCTGGCGTCCCATCTGGCCCCACACGTGCTCGATGGGCGAGAGATCCAGCGATCTGGCAGAGGCTACAGAAGTGTCGAAGAATGAAGTAGACAGTCCTAGGAAACTTGAGCCGTGTGCGGAAGGGACGTTATCTTGTTGGAAAATGTCTCCCAGCCGCCCCGCCAGGAAAGGTAGCGCATGGGGCCGCAGGATCTCCTGTATGTAGCGCTGGGCTGTCAACGTCCCTCGGATCACTGCGAGGGAAGTCCGGATATCATACGCGGTCGCTCCCCAGGCCATCACGCCTGCAGTTCGGGACGTGTGCCACTGTACAGAGAGGTTGGGATTGTAGCGCCTACCTCCGGAACTCCACACTCTGTCACGGTAGTTGTCCGTTCCCATATAGAAGCGGGATTCGTCGCTGAACACTACACGTCGCCAGTTCGTAGCATTTCATGTTGCTCACTGCTGACACCACTGCAATCGACGCCGACGATGGTCAGGTGTTAATGGCAGAAAACGTAAGGGCGTCGAGAGTGCAGATTCTACTTTGTCAGGTGTCTAGAAATGGTTCTGGTGGACATAGGTATCCCCTGTACAGCTGCCACATGTCTCTGGATATTAGACGAGGACGTCGTTGCATTTGTGCGTGCCGTTGTCACTATCCAAGAGTCCTCTCTGCTGGTGGTACGTCTGGGTCGTCCGGAGCCAGTCTGTCGTGTCCGGGTGCCTTCTCGTCTCTCGTCTCTCTCTCTCTCTCTCTCTCTCTCTCTCTCTCTCTCGTTCGGCCCAAACAGGACTGGACGCGCATAAGGCGTATACCAGAAAGGAGTTGCATTTTCGCATGAGCTTCCAGGGAGGATTTTAACATGACCAAGACGGACGATTTCGAAAAGCGGGTGTGATAAGTCGCTCTGAGGAGGTATCTCTCCAGTACAGAACGCCACAGGGTTTTTTCGTTGTGGAACTTAGGTAGAAGATTGCGTCTAGCGATACAAGCCGGAAGGGCTTTTGCAGACACGTGCAGTTTCTTTACCGTGTAGTGGTCAGACTCCTGCTGGTGCAGTTCCTTAAACGGCGGAGCGTACAGCAAAGCTCGCCGGACTACGATAAGTACGGAAGGCATAACTTACGCAGAAGTTAAGGTCCTCCAAAGAACGGAATCCGCAACGCGGACAGCTAGGCACGGACAGCACTGACTTTCTTGAAAAGCATGATAAACGTTGTTTTGATTTAAGATTTATGTACAGATGGTGAATCGAAAGTTTTGCAATATTTTTATAAACGCATGCGCTGCTGCAGCTATGTCACGTGTTTAAACTAGTTCAAGTCACGCACCGCAATCAGTCCAAATGGATATAAAGTGGCAGTCGTTGCTGTGAACAGCATCGCATGTCGTCGTTCTGTTTGTGGTTGTGACGCCTAAAAGATGAACAGATACAACCGGCTAATTAGGGAACTTTTACTGTACGAGTTTGAACTCGGTCATAACGCTGCTCAAGCAAAACGAAACATTTGTCATGCAAGAGAAAAATGTTCCGTGGACCACAGCACCGCAACCAGATGGTTCAAGAAATTTCGCTCAGGTGACAGAAGCCTCGACGATCAGCTAAGGTCAGGTAGGACGCAAACCGTGGATTCAGAAGCCGGGCGACAGGCCGTAGAAGCAAATCCGACAACCAGCACTCGGGGATTATCAAGCGAGCTGGGTATATCACAGACTGCCGTGGTTCGTCACCTTCAGACCTCGGCAAGGTGTACAGGTGCTGCCCCATTGTCACTCACGAACTGACGCCAGCTGAATCAAACCGCCAAGTGGAAGTGTGCATGAAACTCCTAGAAAATCCGCGCGATGTACGTTTCTTCAAAAGAACTGTTACGTGCGATGAAAAGGGGGTCTATTTCCGTAATCCTAACACACAACGGCAGTAGTTGAGCCCGGGAAAGCTTCCTGAACCTGTTGCCAAACGTGAGCGCTTCAAGCACAAGGTATTACTCTGCGTCTTGTGGAATTTCGAGGTGATATACCATCAGGAATTCGTTTCAGACAGTCGGACCACCATCGCCAATCTCTACTCTGAACAGAAATAAATAAATACATCGTACTTTCCACGTTCCAGAAACACATAGCAACCGAAAAATTGTTTTCAGTCCCCGCCGTGGAATCGAACCACAGATCTCTCGATATCTAGCCGAGTGCTTTAGCTTTACACTACGGTGGCCAACAATCCACGGTGCTATGTGTATTTTTAAGTCAGCTTCTGACATCATAAATCCGTAAGATGAGCTCAGATACTGAGACGTGTCCATCTGGTGGGCATTAACGGCAATATATATATATAGCCAGTGCTGTTAATGCCCACCAGATGGAGACGTCTCAGTAGCTGAGCTCATCTTACGGATTTATGATGTCAGAAGCTGACTTAAAAATACACTTAGCACCGTGGATTGTTGACCACCGTGGTGTAAAGCTAACGCGCTCGGCTAGATATCGAGAGATCCGTGATTCAATTCCACGGCGGCGGCTGAAAACAATTTTTCGGCTGCTATGTGTTTCTGGAACGTGGAAAGAGCGATGTATTTATTTATTTACTGACGCCACGTATTTGGAGGATTTTCATCTACTCTGAACAGCTGGAGCGGAAGTATGCCGTTTTGGAGGAGAAGTCGGTTAGGAAGTCTAAAAGATGAACAGCCACAACCAGTACTGGTGAACAGAAAGCGCGCTCTACACCAGCAGGACAGCGTTTGGCCTCATACCGCGCGCACGACCTGGGCAAAACCGTGACCCCCGTAAAGAGAAGGCCAACGATGTTGTAGTTCCCGTTTTTTAAACCTAAAAATCAATTTGTGGATTCTGCATGTTTTTTACTTGTTATTGTCAATCAATAACTTTAGTAATAGGAATGAACAATCGTGGGAGACTAAGTCATTGTTTTTAGATGTTATAAAAGATATCTGAACTAAATGTAATGAAAACCATATATACACTAACGGGAAAAAAACCACAACACCAAGAAGGGGTTGTGTTAGATAAACGACAGTTGGTAGGCGGTGAGCGTACATCTGTAAGATGACGTCTATGCAAATTTCGCGCTCGGCGCATACACTGTGGCGCTAGTAGCGCCCCTCGGAACATGCAAAGCAGGTTTGCTGTAAATACGCGCTGTAACGTTCGTGAGCGTTAGTTATCGTTGAGATTCGACGTAGGGTGTTGATGTTAGTCAAGAATGCCTTTAAGAAGACGAAGAAGCCATTATCAACAGCTCACGGAGTTTGAACGAGGTCGTGTAATAGGGCTACAAGAAGGTGGATTTTCTTTCCGCAATATTGCAGAATCGACTTGGCCGGAATGTAGCCACTGTGCATGATTGTTGGCAGTGGTGGTCAAGGGAAGGTACTGCCTCAAGAAGATCTGGTTCCGGCAGGCCAAGTGGCACTACTGAGAGGGAAGACCGCCGTGTACGGAGTATGGCCATGGCGCATCGTACCGCGTCTGCGGCAGCAATTCGAGCTGCAGTTGCCACCACAGTGACACAACGAACTGTTACAAATCGGTTACTTGAAGGACAGGTCCGAGCCAGACGCCCTGTAGCGTGCATTTCACTTACTCCAAACCACTGCCGTTTGCGACGTCAGTGGTGTCAAGCTGGAGCTCATTGGAGGACGGAGTGGAGATCTGTTGTGTTTCCTGATGAAAGCCGGTTCTGCCTGGGTGCCAGTGATGGCCGTGTGTTGGTTAGAAGGAGGCCAAGTGAGCGCCTGCAACCAACCTGTCTGCGGCCTAGACACACTGGACCTACACCTGGAGTTATGGTCTGGGGAGCAATTTCCTATGACAGCAGGAGCACTCTCGTGGTTATCCCACGCACCCTGACGGCACAGTTGTACGTCGGTCTGGTGATTTAACCTGTTGTGCTGCCATTCATGAACAGCATTCCAGGGGGTGTTTTCCAACAAGATAACGCTCGCCCGCATACCGCTGTTGTAACCCAACATGCTCTACAGAGTGTCGACATGTTGCCGTGGCCTGCTAGATTACCAGATCTTTCACCAATCGAGCACGTATGGGACATCATTGGACGACAACTCCAGCGTCACCCCCAACCAGCATTAACCGTCCCTGTATTGACCGACCAAGTGCAACGGGCATAGAACTCCATCCCACAAACTGACATCCAGCACCTGTACGACACAATGCATGAACGTTTTGCGTGCTTGCATTCAGCATTCTGTCGGTTACACCGTTCATTAATGTACCAGCATTTCACATTTAAAATGGCTCTTCTCGCGCTTACAATAAGCTGTGATCTTGAAACCTTAATCGATTAAACATGTTACCTATAAAACTGTATTGCCGCCATTTCATTCCTCTACAACTATTTTTTCGTGGTGTTGGGATTTTTTTCCGTCAGTGTAATTTGATCAAAAAATGTTCTATGCACATACTTTACTATGCGGGGTAACTGTGAAGTTATCCCTTTTAATTGCGCGAATTCACTTAGAACACAAATCTTGGTCTTTTGGAAATTCATGCGCACGAACTTTGGGTCCTGTTTCGTAATTTCCACGGCAGCCGGGAACACAACACGGATGTGGCATAATCAAATACTTATCTCATTCAATTACGGGTACATAAAAACTGTAATTAAAATGTCTGTTGAAGAAATTCACAGGAAAGGAACACTATTAATTTCATGCAACCATGGACAACCATAAAAATCCCAAGTCACACGGTTAGGCGTGGCGTGGTGATGCAGACACGGACCGTGATCAGTAGATCCACGAGGTGTGACGTCACCGAAAATGACGTCACAACTTGATAGGTCTTCAATATCTCGGAAGGAACGGCAAAACTCCAGAAACTTGAGGGCCATATAGTCCATACCTTGCCCATGGGATTATTACTTGTTCCGGTACATGGAACACTTCCTTCGCGTGAGGCACTTCAACATCTGGGAGGGCCGCCCCGGTGGCGCATGGTCTAAGAGATGGCCTATGATCATTCGTCGAAAAGGGGTCCGGGTTCGAATCCCGTGAGGCGTGGATGTTTTTTTTGTCTTACAGCACTGGCTCTCTCTCTTCCCTGGAACTGGTGAACCTAAATTAGGACGGGCGACTGCTTATAGCCCATTAAGTTGCTCACGGTGGTCGTCGTTAAACCTCCAATAACAATAAAAAAAGCATCTAGGAGGAGGTGGCAGCTGGGGTGCAGAAGGAAATATAAAATAATAATACAATAATAATACGAGCCAGAGGAAGATCTTTTAAGGGGATGAGAAGGAGAGTAGGAATTAAAACTCCTTAGAAGGAAATATAAAATAATAATACCATAATAATACGCCACAGAGGAAGATCCTTTAAGGTGATGAGAAGTTGAGTAGGAATCAAAACTTCTTAGAAGAAAATATAAAAAAATAATACAATAATAATACGTCACAGAGGAAGATCCTTTAAGGTGATGAGAAGGAGAGTAGGAATTAAAACTCCTTAGAAGAAAATATAAAATAATAATACAATACTAATACGACCCAGAGGAAGATCCTTTAAGGTGATAAGAAGTTGAGTAGGAATTAAAACTCCTTAGAAGAAAATATAAAATAATAATACAATAATAATACGAAACAGAGGAAGATCCTTTAAGGTGATGAGAAGGAGAGTAGGAATTAAAACTCCTTAGAAGAAAATATAAAATAATAATACAATAATACTACGTCACAGAGGAAGATCCTTTAAGGGGATGAGAAGGAGAGTAGGAATTAAAACTCCTTAGAAGAAAATATAAAATAATAATACAATAATAATACGACCCAGAGGAAGATCCTTTAAGGTGATAAGAAGTTGAGTAGGAATTAAAACTCCTTAGAAGAAAATATAAAATAATAATACAATAATAATTCGTCACAGAGGAAGATCCTTTAAGGTGATGAGAAGGAGAGTAGGAATTAAAACTCCTTAGAAGAAAATATAAAATAATAATACTATAATAATACGACCCAGAGGAAGATCCTTTAAGGGGATGAGAAGGAGAGTAGGAATTAAAACTCCTTAGAAGGAAATATAAAATAATAATACAATAATAATACGTCACAAAGGAACATCCCTTAAGGTGATGAGAAGTTGAGTAGGAATTAAAACTCCTTAGAAGAAAATATAAAATAATAATACAATAATAATACGTCACAGAGGAAGATCCTTTAAGGTGATGAGAAGGAGAGTAGGAATTAAAACTCCTTAGAAGAAAATATAAAATAATAATACAATACTAATACGACCCAGAGGAAGATCCTTTAAGGTGATAAGAAGTTGAGTAGGAATTAAAACTCCTTAGAAGAAAATATAAAATAATAATACAATAATAATTCGTCACAGAGGAAGATCCTTTAAGGTGATGAGAAGGAGAGTAGGAATTAAAACTCCTTAGAAGAAAATATAAAATAATAATACAATAATAATACGTCACAGAGGAAGATCCTTTAAGGTGATGAGAAGGAGAGTAGGAATTAAAACTCCTTAGAAGAAAATATAAAATAATAATACAATACTAATACGACCCAGAGGAAGATCCTTTAAGGTGATAAGAAGTTGAGTAGGAATTAAAACTCCTTAGAAGAAAATATAAAATAATAATACAATAATAATTCGTCACAGAGGAAGATCCTTTAAGGTGATGAGAAGGAGAGTAGGAATTAAAACTCCTTAGAAGAAAATATAAAATAATAATACTATAATAATACGACCCAGAGGAAGATCCTTTAAGGGGATGAGAAGGAGAGTAGGAATTAAAACTCCTTAGAAGGAAAATATAAAATAATAATACAATAATAATACGTCACAAAGGAACATCCTTTAAGGTGATGAGAAGTTGAGAGTAGGAATTAAAACTCCTTAGAAGAAAATATAAAATAATAATACAATAATAATACGTCACAGAGGAAGATCCTTTAAGGTGATGAGAAGGAGAGTAGGAATTAAAACTCCTTAGAAGAAAATATAAAATAATAATACAATACTAATACGACCCAGAGGAAGATCCTTTAAGGTGATAAGAAGTTGAGTAGGAATTAAAACTCCTTAGAAGAAAATATAAAATAATAATACAATAATAATACGAAACAGAGGAAGATCCTTTAAGGTGATAAGAAGTTGAGTAGGAATTAAAACTCCTTAGAAGAAAATATAAAATAATAATACAATAATAATTCGTCACAGAGGAAGATCCTTTAAGGTGATGAGAAGGAGAGTAGGAATTAAAACTCCTTAGAAGAAAATATAAAATAATAATACAATAATAATACGTCACAGAGGAAGATCCTTTAAGGTGATGAGAAGGAGAGTAGGAGTTAAAACTCCTTAGAAGAAAATATAAAATAATAATACAATACTAATACGACCCAGAGGAAGATCCTTTAAGGTGATAAGAAGTTGAGTAGGAATTAAAACTCCTTAGAAGAAAATATAAAATAATAATACAATACTAATACGACCCAGAGGAAGATCCTTTAAGGTGATAAGAAGTTGAGTAGGAATTAAAACTCCTTAGAAGAAAATATAAAATAATAATACAATAATAATACGAAACAGAGGAAGATCCTTTAAGGTGATAAGAAGTTGAGTAGGAATTAAAACTCCTTAGAAGAAAATATAAAATAATAATACAATAATAATTCGTCACAGAGGAAGATCCTTTAAGGGGATGAGAAGGAGAGTAGGAATTAAAACTCCTTAGAAGGAAATATAAAATAATAATACAATAATAATTCGTCACAGAGGAAGATCCTTTAAGGTGATGAGAAGTTGAGTAGGAATTAAAACTCCTTAGAAGAAAATATAAAATAATAATACTATAATAATACGACAGAGGAAGATCCTTTAAGGTGATGAGAAGGAGAGTAGGAATTAAAACTCCTTAGAAGAAAATATAAAATAATAATACAATAATAATACGTCACAAAGGAACATCCCTTTAAGGTGATGAGAAGGAGAGTAGGAATTAAAACTCCTTAGAAGAAAGTATAAAATAATAATACAATAATAATACGTCACAGAGGAAGATCCTTTAAGGTGATGAGAAGGAGAGTAGGAATTAAAACTCCTTAGAAGAAAGTATAAAATAATAATACAATAATAATACGTCACAGAGGAAGATCCTTTAAGGTGATGAGAAGGAGAGTAGGAATTAAAACTCCTTAGAAGAAAATATAAAATAATAAAGTGTTGAGTCCTGAAGCTTTCCGTTAGAGACGGTTTCGACTGGGCCCGTGGTCCATTCCCAGATGAGGTATGGTGGTGGTACGCTTGCCCTACAATGCTGGTTTTCGCCCTTCCCAATCTTAAGTTAGGGACAGGCGACTGCTTGTAGCTTCCTAGGGTTTCTCACGTGGTAGTTAAACCAAAAAAGAAGAAAAAGTAGTTAACCCCCCTAAAGAAAGAAAAGAAGAAAAAATAGTGGCCCCAAATTTGGGAAGAGCGAGTGCTAGTAGCACTAAGAATTGCGCGTACTGGTAGTTAAACTCTAAAGAAGAAGAGCTCGTAGTATTATTTGTTCATTCACAAAACTTCATTTTTGAGCAGTAATTAAAATACTTATTCGCTCTGTGGCAACAACCTGAGTTAAGTTATCGCCGTTCATTTTTGTTGCTTTCTTTATAAGTTCTAAAATTCTGTAAAAACAAGTACAATTTCATTCGTTTAGAGATATTTAATTCACTTTTTATAATGCAAATAAGTGAATAACTTTGAAAATAATCTTTCTATTCTAGAAAAAACTAACTGCCGTTGCCGCTGCCGCCACCGCCGTTTTTGTTTTAGAAATTTAGCGACAATCGCACTTTCCTAGCTCGCAGTGCAAAAAGTATTGAACACAAAAATATGAATTTCACATCGTTTGTAGAAGAGAACACGCTGAAATAAACCGTTTTTCGATTCTAGAGAAATTAAATTTTTAAGTTTCACAAAATTCTCTATTTCGCGATGGGATCCATTTTAAAAACCGGATGTATGGCAAAATATAAATCATAACGCATTTCAATTTTTACAGCATAAACTCACAACTATCATCCCTCTTTAAAAAATAAAATTAATAAAAATCATTTTCTGATTTTTAAGAATTTTTAAGACACAAAAGAAAGGAACAAACGGCTTCCTCTGTCTTCAGCGCTAACTACACAGGAAAATTCTGTACCCGTGACCTGCTGCCATTGTGACATAGCTATGTTTAGTGGTCTCTTTTCACTGGGTGAAAGGACAGGCTACAGTCAAACTGGTAATGGCGCAATGCTTAATAACGTAGCGATGCTTTCGAAGTTAGGCGTTTTCCGCTGGCATTAAATAAAATAAAGTAAAAATTAAAATGTCGGCAATGGGACAATTCTCTGCTTGAAATTTTCGCGAATTGTTCGACCACTTCTACAGGACCTGGGGATTTGAAAATTGTCATGTTAATAGGTCTTAAGGTCCGTACGAAAACGAAAAAAAAATTGAAATGGTGGCTTTGGAACATTGTCTGCTTGAAATTTTCGCGAATTGTTTGACCTCTTCTAAATGATCTAGAGATTTGAACATTGGCATGCTGATACGTCTTAAGATACAAATGCCTAGAAAAGTCCGAAAAAAAGGATATATAAATCAAAATGGTGGCTTTGGAACATTTTTTGCTTGAATTTTTCGCGATTTGTTTGACCACTTCTCAATACCTTGAGATCTGAAAATTGGCATGCTGATAGTCCTTAAGGTCCGGATACCTAAAAAAATCTAAAAACGAAACAGTTCAAAAGGGAGGCTTAACTTTACTGTTCAAAATGCTGATAGGTTTAAAGACAATTATGCCAGAAACGTTGAAATGCTGTAAAAATTCCATTAAATTTTTATATAAAACAAGAAAGTTGATTTTCGGGTGTAATAAGCACGTCTTTTGAATCCGTTCTGACGCAAATTAAATTTATCAAAGCTATTCAAAGTCAATAGAACCGGTATGGGAAACAATAGATTTGGCCAGAGAAAGAAGATTTTCAATCGGGTTTTTAATCCCTCAGATATTGCTGTAAACGGAATCGTGAGCAAACGAACTCTTAGAAACAGAGATATTGACAAAAATAAGATGTGACTTTACGTCCCCTGGTGGGAAAACCATGCATTATTTTAGGAAGAAAGTATTCTCAAAAGGTTTATCCCTATACGCGGTATCGGTCGAAGAAAAAACAATTAATCGAGTTTTCAGGAACCCAGATTTTACAACAAATACTTCAGAAGCAGAAATTAACACATATGACCCCTGGTGGCTAAACCATTCTTTACCAAACATTAGAAATTATGTGAAAAATATTTTCCATCAGGTCTTGTATGCGATACAGGAAGAATTTTTCAAATCAGAGCTTTAGGAGCAGAAATAACGCAGAAAACGCAATTTACCTTTGTGCCCCCTAGCGGAAAGTGTATGATTTACTTAAAGATTTTGAATTTATAGGAAACACATTTCGCATCGGAAACACTATCCAACAAAGAAGGAATTTTTCAAATCGTACTCTTAGAAGTACAGATATTGACAAAAATAAGATATACATCTACGCCCCCTGGCGTAAAAATCATGCATTTTTTCAAAAAGAAAATTTTCCTAAAATGTTTGTCGACATGAGTAGTATCGGTCAACAAACGGCGTTTTTTTCAATCGAGAATTCAGAAGCTCATATTTTGCTGCAAATACGACAGAAGCGAAAATTAAGACTTACGCCCCCTGGTGGCCAAACTATTTTTTTACAAAAGTTAGAAATTATGTGCAAACGATTTCCCATCAGGAGCTGTATCCGGTGCAGAAAGAATTTCTCAAATCGGAGATTTAGAAGTAGAGATATCGGGGGAAACGCAATTTACCGCTACGCCCCCTACAGGAAAGTTTATGAATTACTTGAAAACTTTGAAATTATATGAAAAACATGTCACACGGAAAACACTATCCAACAAAGAAGGAATTTTTCAAATCGGACTGCTAGAATTACAGATATTGACAAAAATAAGATGTACATCTACGCCCCTTTGGCGGAGAAACTGTGAAATATTTCAAGAAGAAAATATTCCGAAAAGGTTTATCGATGTGAGTGGCATCAGTCCACGAAAGAATTTTTTCAATCGATATTTTAGAAGCTACGATTTTATGGCAAATTACATCAGAAGCAAAAATTAACATTTACGCCCCCTGGTGGCCAAAGTATTCTTTAACAAAAATTTTAAATTACATGCAAAAGATTTTCCATTAGGAGATGTATCCGCTGAAGAAAAAAATTTCAAATCGGAGTTTTAGAAGAAGAGTTATCGGGGGAAATGTAATTTACTTTTACGCCCCCTAGCGGAAAATCTATGCGTAATTTGAAAAAGTAACTATATCTAAAATACTCTTCGGCATAAATGGAATCGAAAGATAGAATTTTTTTCAATCGGATGTTTAGAAGCAAATATGTGGAATAAAACGTATTTTTGAATTCGACATCATCTGCATTTACGCCCACTATCGGCGAAATTGTACATCGTAAAAAAAAACCGAAATAAAGGATCATCATTTGCATATTTCAAGCTTCCCAATGCAAAAAAAATTCAAATCGGACTAATAGTTGCTGAGATATTGTGGGTACAGACGGACGGACAAACCGATACCAGAAGCACGATCTTTTTTTACAAAAGACGTGCTAATTAAGGGGCGCCGAAGCTTGATCCGTTTTACGTCAAATCGTATGCGTTGACGTCCCAACCCTGTTTTAAATCATGAAACGGTTACGGATCTTAAATTACTTTTCTTTCCCTTAATTCCTTTTACTTTCTTTAATTTTATGTTCAAAAAATTATAGATTCACCGTTCGGCGAACGGAAATAACTGCTAGTTAGTAAAAAAACAACAAAAACTGAATATTTTCTATTCTTCCTCTCCTAAACTTTTCCGAGATACGTCAAATTATCTATTAATGTGCTTTATAATTTAAAAAAAAACAAAATAATTCCCGTACTCAAAAATCAAGAGAATATATAATCATAAAAAAAGGCTCTGTTAGAAGAAAGTGAAGTAGAAAAAACGTGCTTTCGGATTGCGCAAAAATATCGGCACTTAAACACAACAGAATTCGTTTGACTAACATTTTTCGTTTCCATCATTGTAAGATTTTCCGCAATGATTGTTTTCTTCCAACCGTAATGAAAATTCTCGAAGAATAAATCAAATCTATGGCTCAGAGAAATCATCTTTATCATTTTAGATATCACGCTAAGCTCGTTTTTGCGATTTCCTCGTCGTGGTCAGAAGTTTTTCCGACTCCGTAGCTGCTCCTATCGTATCTCTTCACGTTATCATCCCCAGCTCGTTTCTTAACGATCCTTGATGTACTATTAATGAGCCCGTCTTGACCGCCAACAGAGCTGAATGCATTGCTGATATCTAAGAACGAATCTCATCAAAAGCCAAGAGTTTAGCGCGAGCAGGATACCAAGTGCTCTCGAGCGTGTGACGCTGCAGGGAACTTCTCAGGCGTACTAACCAATAAGATCAGGCAGAAAGCAGTCACTTCTTGGCATTGATGTAGAGTACATTTGGCAGCGGTGAAGAATGGTCTCCACATCGGAAACGAAAATGAACGGCGTATATTTACATCGTCGCAATAGAAAACATAGCTACATGGAAAAAGCAAATGACAGCTATAGTTTTGCACATAAAAAGTATAGTTTTGCACATAAAAAGAAAGATAAGACTATCTTTTTCTTTTCTTTTTTTGATTGAAGGTTTAACGACCACAGTGCAACTCAATAAGAAATCGCCCGTCCCTAATTTAGGGTCACTGACTCCAGGGAACGGAGAGAGCCAGTGCCGTAAGACAAACACAACATCCATGCCTCGCCGGGATTCAAACCCAGCCCCATCTCGGACGAATGATCAGAAGCCATCGCTTAGACCACTGCGCCACCGGGGCGGCTGAGATGATTTTCTTTAGAATACTTGTATCTTTTGACCATCGGTCAAAAGATACAAATATTCTAAATAAAATTATCTGCATGATGTTTTCGTTTCTACCGATACAAATCTGCTTTAAATTTTCCGGTATCAAACCCTATATCAGAAAATAATTTGCAGGTGTTATATGTTTTCATTTTGTAGACCTTTAGACAAGGAAAATTAATCTGCCCTGCTTAAACCCATATAATGATTTTTACGCAGTTAAGCATAAGTATCTAAGACAAGTTAATAACATAAGCACTGTTTCTTTCTGCCAAATTCTTGTCCGAGATGGGTCCGGATTCGAATCCCGGTGAAGCATGAATGTTGTGTTTGTCTTACGGTATCGGCTGTCTTCCTTCCCTAGAACTAGTGGTCCTAAATTAAGGATGAGTAACTGCCTGTAGCACATCGAGTTGCTCAGTGTTCGTTAAACCTCAGACAAACAAACAAACAAACAAAAAAATTCTTAAAAAGGCTGTGACGTACTACAGAGCTAAAGCACGTGTCAAGAAGACAAACCTGCAGCAATATATTTTGTCAGTGTAGCTTAGTTGGCAGAATAACTTACCCCGGAGAGAGGGGCGCGGACAAATTTGCGTTTTTACAAGCCTTTTCTTTTAAATACAACAAGAAAACATTATTTCATTATTGTTACCATTAATAACAACATTTTCCTCAACAAGTTTATAAAATTTAAGTTCTTATTCCTGTCGAGAATGTAACCTCTTTTTTTTACGCTCTCCAACCGCAGGTTGAAGAAGCGTATATGCTCCAGCTTTGTCCATCTGTCTGTCCGCACGATAACTGGCGTAAAATTAGTTCGATTTCGATGCAATTTCAGTAAGTGGTAGGGGACAACCTTTGGACGAAACCTAATGAAAATGGTCGAAATGGGGTCAAAGGTCAGAACTTAAGAGCGGGATCCATTCCATGCCCTTATGCGTCATTACTTAAGTAACAATGCTTCGATTGCGACTAAACTTTATCATGTTGTTCCGAAGATATAGCCTACTGAACGGGTTCTTTTGAATATCGCCGAAATGGGGTCAAAGGTCAGGGCACAGGAGCGAGATTTATTCCAGTCATTATCCTCATAACGTGACTAAAATGCTTCTATTGCGGCAAAACTTTAGTATGTTGTTCCGGAGGTATACTGAACCAATTCTGTTTAATATCATCGAAATGGGGTCAAAAGTCGGGGCACAGGAGCGAGATTTATTCCACAGCCATTATCCTCATAACTTGAGTAATGATTTCTGGTATGTTGGAAAGTGTATCATAATCAATACATTGCATGATTTTACTAACTTGTTTTAGCGTACGTACAGCATTTATACACCGAATAGCCAAAACATGTTATGACCAGCGCGTCTTTATGCAAATCGAAGCAAGTGCAGGTAAAGGACGGCTCGTGTGAAGCTCATGAAACGGTATAAAGAACACCTTATACTGAGCTCTGTTAATTAGTGTTATTCTTGTTTTTCAAATGGAAAAGACTTCAAGAAGTTTGACAGAGGCTAAATTGTAATGGCCAAACGACTGAGTCAAGGCATTTCTGAGACGGCAAGGGTTGTGGGATGCTCACGGTCATCCATGGTTTGTGCTCTCAAAAAGTGGTCCGAGGAGGGTTAACCACGATCCGCAGGCAAGGTGTGGGCCGACCACAGCCCATCGATGCCAGAGGGGAGCGAAGGCTATCCCGTATGGTACGAGACAACAGAAGGGATACTCTGGCGCAGCTCGCCGGTAATTTGAATACTGGTGACGAGAGTAACATGTCGCATCACACACAGTACTTTGAACTCTGCTGAAAATGAGGCGCAGACCACTCCGAGTTCCCATGCTAACCGCAGTTTACCATCGAAAGCGCCTACAACGGGCACGCGAGCATCAAAACTGAACCTCGAAAGATTGGAAGGTCATCTGGTCCGATGAATCTCGTTTCCTAGTGCACCACGTAGATGGCTGGGTTTGTGTGGTTCGTTTACCTGCGGCAGTTTTGACACCGGTATGCACCTTGGAACGAAAGCAAGCCGGTGAAAGGAGTGTAATTTGATTGATTGATTGCTTGATTGATTGATTTGAGGTTTAACGACCACCGTGAGCCACTCAATGGGCTATAAGCAGTCGCCCGTCCCTAATTTAGGACCACTGGTTCCAGAGAAGGGAGAGAGCCAGTGCCGTAAGACAAACACAACATCAATGCCTCACCGGGATTCGAACCCGGACCAATCTCGGACGAATGATCAGAAGCCATCGCTCAGCACACTGCGCCACCGGGACGGTTGAGTGCAATGCTATGGGCAATGTTTTGCTGAGAAATCCTGGGTCAAGTCATTCACGTGCAGGAAACCATGTCGTTCAGCACTTACTAAGCATCACTGCAGACCAGATACATCCTTTTGTGGCAACAATACTCCCCTAGCAGTGCCTTCTTTCAAAAAGACAATGTGTCATGCCACGCTCCCCCGATTGTTCGAGAATGGTTCACGGAACATGAGGAAGACTTCCAAGTACTGCACTGGCCTCCAAATTCCCCAGATATCAATCTAATCAAGCATTATTCGAGAATGGTTCATGGAACATGAGGAAGACTTCCAGGTATTGTGCTGGGCTCCAAATTCCCAGACATCAATCTAATCAAGCATTATTCTAGAATAGTTCATGGAACATGTGGAAGTCTTCCAGGTACTGCCCTGGCCTCCAAATTCCCCAGACATCAATCTAATCAAGCATTATTCGAGAATGGTTCATGGAACATGAGGAAGACTTCCAGGTACCGCCCTGGCCTCCAAATTCCCCAGACATCAATCTAATCAAGCATTATTCGAGAATGGTTCATGGAACATGAGCAAGACTTCCAGGTACTGCCCTGGCCTCCAAATTCCCCAGACATTAATCTAATCAAGCATTATTCGAGAATGGTTCATGGAACATGAGGAAGACTTCCAGGTATTGTGCTGGGCTCCAAATTCCCAGACATCAATCTAATCAAGCATTATTCTAGAATAGTTCATGGAACATGTGGAAGTCTTCCAGATACTGCCCTGGCCTCCAAATTCCCCAGACATCAATCTAATCAAGCATTATTCGAGAATGGTTCATGGAACATGAGGAAGACTTCCAGGTACCGCCCTGGCCTCCAAATTCCCCAGACATCAATCTAATCAAGCATTATTCGAGAATGGTTCATGGAACATGAGCAAGACTTCCAGGTACTGCCCTGGCCTCCAAATTCCCCAGACATTAATCTAATCAAGCATTATTCGAGAATGGTTCATGGAACATGAGGAAGACTTCCAGGTATTGTCCTGGGCTCCAAATTCTCCAGACATCAATCTAATCAAGCATTATTCGAGAATGGTTCATGGAACATGAGGAAGACTTCCAGGTACTGCCTTGGTCTCCAAATTCCCCAGACATCAATCTAATCAAGCATTATTCGAGAATGGGCATGGAACATGAGGAAGACGTCCAGGTACTGCCCCGGCCTCCAAATTCCCCAGATTTCAATCCAATCGAGCATCTGTGGTTTGTGTTGGAACAGCAAATTCGATCTCCGACGGTTCAATCACGTAACTTACAAGAGTTTGAAGGATCTGCTGGAAACATTTTGGTACCAGATACCACAAGACTCCTTTAGAAGTCTTGTAGCGTCCACACCTCGACGGGTAATAGGTGTTTGGGCGGCAAGAGAAGCATCAACGTCAAGTTAGGCAGATGGTCACAATATTTTGGCTCTTCAGTGTACATCGAAGAATATACTCCGTCGTATCAGAATAATATGACCACCTACCTAATGGCGTCGCATGGAGGCAGTGAGGCCATGGAAGTTTACCGGAGGCACACGTGCCCATTCGGACTGCAGCAGAGCACGGAAGTCCCGGAGATGACATGGTTGTGAGTAGACACGTCGAACCTGTCGATCCAAATAGTCCCACAAGTGCTCTATAGGTTGACCAAGGTAGAACGGAAACATTTCTGTCGTGTTCCTGGAACCAGTCGCGCACCCCCTTTAGCGATTTGGCAGAGCGCATTGTCCTGTTAGTAGACACCATCACCACCAGGGTAGACGTCCAACATGAAGGGATGCATGTGGCCAGCGAGGATGGACAGGTAGCCATTGGCATTCAGAGACCCGTGCAGTAGTACTAGCAGTCCCAGGCCATACCAGGAAAACATCCCCAGACATACACACTGCCATCGCCGGCCTGACCTTGACCGACAAGCGTGTCCGGGTGTTGGTTCTCGTGTGTCTGACGTCATATCAGCCACCGTCCCCCACTTCTGTGGAGTAGAAACCTCGATTCGTCGGAGAAGGCAACCTTTTCCCACTCTTCCACCGTCCATTGACGGTGTTCCATGCGAACTACAGGCTTCGTTGCCGATGGACCTGGGTTAACATAGGCGCCTTGACGCAGCATAGATTCCGGAGACCCATGCGTTACAGGAACCTTCGTTCTACCGTTATCGGGGACACGTGCCTTGGTGCCCCAGCGTTCATTTGCGTGGTCAATTGCTGCACTGTTGCGCGTCGATTGTCCTTTACCAGTCGACAGACGCGACGTTCTCCTCTGGGGTTGATGGCGTTTTGGGGCTCCACAGTTATGACGTCATGAGGTACTCGGTGCGCCAGCGGTCCATTCTTGGTACACCCTCACTACAGCACCTCGGAAACAGCCCACGAAGTCTCCAGTTTCTGAGATGATTCCACCGTTGGCGCGATAGCCGATGATAATTTCTTTTTTGAACGTCCGTCAAATCACAACCTCTGCCCATTGTGCTCAGGTTACGCACTACGACTCATCTGTCCTGGCCGGCCGCTCATATCTTCGTGTGGTCGACCATGTCACGTGCTTGGGCTGTTACACTGTGATTCCGGGGGTGGTCAACTATTCTGATACGACAGTGTACAAGTAATACTTTACCTTGTCTTGATGAAATATGCACTTTTTCCACTTAGCGGAAAAATTGTGCATCGGAAAAAACGTATAAAAAATTCGATATGGTTACAGCAATTCGCCGAAAAAAATCGATAATTGTAATTGTTAAAGACGTTAATTAAATCCGGACGTGTCGTGTACAAATAACACACTAGCGGAAAAAAGCGCAACCGAAAATTTCGAAAATATACTAATTATATTACCCTCATGTCTGCATAAAAGGAATCCTTGGAATCCAACAAATTGATGCGGATAAATTTTGCCAAAAAATAAAACAAAACCGACATTATTATTAAATCAGTTGTTGGACATTAACAGTAGTGTGATAGTATTGTTGTATTACATTCCTTGAAGATTAGAAAAAAAACCCGTTTTTGATTAAGGTGGTTCCACCTAAAATCTCTGCCGTACGTTTCCAATGGTAAAACATCTTTACACATATTCTTCGCAATTAATGTATTCCCATGGATGAAAATTTGCACATCGATAAAACTAACTTTAAGTTATAGCATGGAATACTTAATACTTGCTAAAAGATAACCATAATTAAGCAATCCAACATTAGTTTGTGATCAATGTGCAGGTCACGCCATCTGTTAACAGGTCTGAACATTACTCAAAGAAAAATGATTGATTTTTAATATCATCATCATCATCATCATTGTCAACCATTATCAATCCACTGCTGGACGAAGGTCTCCCCAAGTTTCCTCCACAACGGGCTGTCTTGTGCCAGTCTCCTCCATGTTACTCCCGCATACTTTCGAATTTCATCCACCCGTCTTCCATGTGGTCTTCTTCTGGGTCTTGTTTTGTCCCTTGGAATCCGAACTAAAATTTCGGCTGCCCATCGATGGTCTGTCCTTCTGGCAGTATGTCCAGCCCATTGCCATTTCAGGGATTTAACTCTGATCATGATGTCTTCCACTCTTGTCATTTTTCGGATCCACGAGTTCCTCTTCTTGTCTCACCTGGTTACACCAAGCATGCACCTCTCCATGCTGCTTTGAGTTGTCTGCAGCCTTTGTATGTCTCTTTTAGTTAAGGTCCACGTCTCTGCACCATACGTAAGCACTGGAAGGATGCATTGATCAAACACTTTTCTTTTAAGACATAATGGCATATTGCTCTTGAAAATTATGCTGTTTCTTCCAAAAGCTCTCCAGGCAAGTTTTGTACGCCGATTAATTTCTTCATCAATGTGACCCTCACTTGATATCTGCTGTCCAAGATAAATGTGCGTGTCTGTTATCTCCAGCTTTTCTCCATCAATTGATAAATCTTCATTTCTTGTAAAAGCATTGAACATCACTTTTGTCTTCTGAAAGTCCATTTTTAATCCCACTTCTTTACTCTTGTCAGCAAGTTCCTGGATCATACTCTGCAGCTCTGATGGGGTAGTTCCAAAAATGACTATGTCATCAGCAAAACGAAGGTGGGTTAGATAATCTTCATTAATCTTAATCCCCTTTGTTTTCCCAGTTCAGTGATTGAAAGACATTTTCCAATGTGGCATTAAAGAGCTTCTGAGATATGGTGTCACCTTGTTTCACTCCTTTTCCAATTTTTATGTGTGTTGTATTTTCAAACAGTCGAATCTTTGCACTTGCATTTTCATAGATGTTATTAATAATATTAATGTATGCATCTTCAATACCGCAGGATTTCAGAGCCATTGTAACTGCTGATGGTTTCACCGAATCAAAGGCTTTTTCATAATCGATAAAAGCCATGCACAATGGAAGTTCATATTCCCTCGCTCTTTCAATTAGTCCTCTCAGTACGTGGATATGATCTATTGTGCTGTAGCCACTCCTGAATCCAGCTTGTTCTCTCGGTTGAGCCATGTCCAGTGTCACCTTCAAGCGGTGTGAAAGAACTTTAGTGAAGATTTTATAAACCACTGATAGGAGGCTGATAGGTCTGTAGTTCCTGATATCCTCAATGTCACCTTTTTTATGTAGCAGGATCATCGTAGCGTTGTTCCAATCCTCAGGAATCTTCCCTTCATTAAGGCATCGAGTGAAAATTTGGGCGAGTACTGTTTCGATTTCTCCACTTGCTTCTTGTATGATGTCTACAGTAATTCCATCTTCTCCTGGAGTTTTTCCCCGCTTCATGTTCTTGATTGCATGTGCAACTTCTGCTGGGAGGACTGGAAGAACTCTGGTACTGGTACCTTCCATGATGTCTGGAGTACATGTATAATCCCTTTCACATAATTTGGAGTAGAAATCTTTCACTCTTGTCAAAATTTCACCTCTATTTCTTGTTACAGAACCATCTTCTTTTCTCAGTGCCATAATCTATTTTCTACCCTTACTGAGATGTCCCTTTGCTATCTTTAGGCTTTGGTTGTTTTCAATTGCTTTCCTTACTAGTTCACAGTTGAATTTCCTTACGTCTTTAGTGATACTTTTTCGTACTGTTTTGCATAGCTCTATATATTGCACTTTGGAAGTCACATCTTCTTTAGTTGTCCTCATATCTCTTAAAAAAAATATATTAAAAATCGTCTTCGTTGGAAGACGATTTTTAATATAATTATGGTTATATTTTAGCAAGTATTAAGTATTCCATGCTATAATTTAACATTAGTTTTATCGATGTGCAAATTTTCATCCTTGGGAATACATTAATTGCGAAGAAAATGTGTAAAGATGTTTTACCACTGGAAATACACTGAGTGGCCACTTTATTATGACCACCTGACAGTTTCAAGCAAATGAGCTATGGCTGCACGCTGTTGCCGCCAGAGGGCGAGGCTAGTATAAAAAGGGAGAGCTTAGTGCTTGAGACAGTAGTAGAAGTGATTTTGGGGTGACGAGATGGGTAAAAGGAGATTTGACGGACTTTCAACGTGGGATGATTGTAGGAGCTCGGAGCCATGGAGCGAGTATTACCAAAACCGCCGCATTCGTGAAATATTCCAGAGCAGCTGTTGTTAAAGTGTTTAAAGACTGGACTGTCAGCCAAAAAACTGGGTCTCTATGTGCAACGTGTGGTCGTCATCGACTAGTGACTGCTCCGGTGGAACGGAGAGTCTCCAGACTGGTAACAGAAAACAGAAGGGCAACAATGCAGGGTCCCCTCAAATGATCTCTGCACGCACTGTTCGCCGTACACTGCATTGGATGGGATATGGCAGCCGAAGGCATGTTCGAACACCTTTGCTGTCTGCAGTTAACAAGAGAAAACGTCGCCAGTTAGCACAGGAGCACAAGGATTGGACAGTCGATAATTGAAAATAAATTATGTGGTCCGATGAATCACGTTTTCAGTTGCACCATGCCGATGGCCGAGTGAGAATTTGGCGGAAACAGCACGAAAGCATGGACCCCAAATGCATTGCTACAACCCTTCAAGCTGGTGGAGGCAACGTTATGGTTTGGGGAATGTTTTCCTGGCATGCTTTGGGCCCTTTAATTCGTGTTGATCAACGTCTGACTGGCACATCATATCTAAACATCGTTGCGGACCAAGTGCATCCTGTCATGTGGATGGTTTATCCCAATGGCGATGGCTACTTTCAACAAGATAATGCATCCTGCCATAATGCTCGTATTGTACAGGATTGGTTTCAAGAACATGCCGGTGAGTTTACTTTGCTTAGGTAGCCCCCACAATCTCCAGATTTCAACTCCATTGAGAATTTGTGGGATAAAGTTGAACAATCCATCAGACAGAGGGATCCACAACCCTGCAATCTCACACTCCTGGAAAGTGCTATTCATCAAGCATGGTCTCAGATTCCACAAACCACCTATGAACATCTCGTGGAGTCCATGCCACGAAGAATCGACGCAGTATTAAAGGCGAAAAGGTGGCTCAGCGAAGTGCTGAGGGGGTGGTCATAATAAAGTGGCCACTCAGTGTATAAGGCAGAAATTTTAGGTGGAACCATCTTAACATTACAGACAGAGACATGAGAGACATGAACTTTCATGTTTTCTGCAGGTTAAAAGATCTAATATTTTGAAACAAAGAGCGAAGCAGTTCCAATTTCTGTGAATCGCATTGAGTTTCTGGGAAAATTCTGACCAAATAATACTTACCTCCCTCCCGTTCCAATAAATAAATAAAAAAACAACAACATGATTATTTACAATCCGTTCATCGCTGCGACAAAGCGCTCCTTCTGTAAAGGAGTTTTTTATTCGATCCCAGAATCGTTAAACATCTTTCTCCCCGTTTTACTATTACTTTTTAACGCTATCTGTTCTGCGAATGAAATAATGATAATCATTCAAAGTATTGTGATAAAGCTGGTTAAGGTTCCTAACGAAGACGAAACAAGCATTAATGTCTTTGTGGTTTAGTAACAGTTATGCGGCAAGCAAACCTTGACAGGGCGGAGTCGCATTGGACGATGACAAATACCACCGGACTGAAAATGACAGGTCAGTTTCAGCGCCATCTATCTTGCTTTGTTCCATGTGCCTGGAAAATTCATCATATCTTGCTCTCGCCGTGATAAGAAGCGACGAAACAGTTTTCCTTTTCTTTCCACTTCCACATGATGGAGAAGAAATGTTTTCTACGGCTAGAACTGAATAGTACACCATATATATTTTTTCATTATTTGTATATTAAAGCTTTTTATTTATGTCACCCACATGCAGCTATACCTCTTTTTCTGTCCGCCTATCTCTGTTTATTTCTAGGTTCTATCTCCGTTTGTCTCGTATATCTTCTTTTACGTTTGCTATGGAAATGTGTCCTTTTTAGTGCTGAGAATCAGCCTCCTAATAACGAGCAGTACAAATAATATTCTACTTTCGCTCCAGGACGATGAAAATTTTTTTCAAGTTTTCGGATATTATCTGACTTACCATCCTTGTCACATTTACGCCAAAAATCGGATTGTCATCTTCAAAATTTGTATTACATTAATGTATGTTCACACGAACTTGTGCGAGCAGAAATGACAAGATTTTATTAAACAACATATGTAACGACGGAGATTGAAGTGAATAACAGCAACGAACGCTTATAGCGTAGTAAATCCATTTATTTTCGTGATGTAAATTTGTATAAAGATTCGCCAAGCTTTCACACTCCACTGGACGGCTTTCTCAAGGCAATGTAGACATAAAATGCAGGGTATTAGAACATGTACGAAATAAAGATGATTTTTTGAAAATAACGTGGATGACATCACGAGCAGTATTACGTGAACTTTTTTATCACGCAATTAAAAAAAAAAAAATCACGTTTTTTACGCTTTCCAACCGTAGGTTGAAGAAGCGTATATGCTTCAGTTTTGTCTGTCTGCCTTTCCGCACGGTAACTAGCGTAAAAATGGTTCGAATTCGATGAAATTTTAGTATGTGGTAGAAGACAATGGGGACAAAATCTATTGAAAATGGACAAAATTGGGTCAAAGGTCAGTACACAGGAGCGGAATCCATTCCATCGCTCTCATGCGTCATAACTTACATAAAAATGCTACGATTGCGACAAAACTTTATCATGTTGTTCCGGAGATATACTGAACCGGTTCTGTTGAGTCAAAAGTCATGGCACAGTGGCAGTCAAAAGTCATGGCACAGTGGCGAGATTTGTTCCACAGCCATTTTCCTCATACCTTGAGTAAAAATGCTTCTATTGCGACAAAACTTCAGTATGTTATTTCGGAGGTATACTGAACGACCCAATAGTGACATAGTCAGGGTAGATAGGAGGGATTATCTGCGCGCGATTTCTGGTATGTTGGAAAGCATATCATAATCAATGCATTGCATGATTTTACTAACTTGTTTTTTTAGCAAGTCTTTTGTAAAAAAAGATCGTGCTTATGTTACCGGTTTGTCCGTCCGTCCGTCTGTACCCACGATATCTCTGCAACTATTAGTCCGATTTGAAAAATTCTTTTTATGGGAATGATTATCCTTTATTTCGTTTTTTCTTTTACGATGTACAATTTTGCCGCTAGAGGGCGTAAATGTAGATGATGTCGAATTCAAAAATACGTTTCATTCCACATATTTGCTTCTAAACATCCGATTGAAAAAATTATTTTATATTCGATTCCATTTATGTCGAAGAGTATTTTAGATATAGTTACTTTTTCAAATTACGCATAAATTTTCCGCTAGGGGGCGTAAAAGTAAATTACATTTTTCCAGATAATTCTTCTTCTAAAACTCCGTTTTGAAAAGTTTTTTCTTCATCGGATACACCTCCTGATGGAAAATCTTTTGCATATAATTTCTAATATTTGGTAAAGAATACTTTGGCCACTAGGGGGCGTAAGTGTTAATTTTTGCTTCTGATCTATTTGCCATAAGATCTGAGCTTCTAAAATATCGATTGAAAAATTATTTCGTGGACTGATGACGCTCACATAGATAAACCTTTTTTGGAATATTTTCTTCTTAAAATATTCCAGTTTCTCTGCCAGGGGGCGTAGATGTATATCTTATTTTCGTCAATATCTCTACTTCTAGGAGTCCGATTTGAAAAATTTCTTCTTTGTTGGATAATGTTTTTAGTGTGAAATGTTTTTCATATAATTTCAAAATTTTCAAGTAATTCATAGACTTTCCGCTAGGGGGCGTAAAGGTAAATTGCGTTTCCCCCTATATCTCTGCTTCTAGATCTCCGATTTGAAAAATTCTTTCTGCACCGGATACAGCTCCTGATGGGAAATCGTTTGCACATTATTTCAAATTTTTGTAATAAATGGTTTGGCCACCAAGTGGCGTAAGTCTTCCTTTCCGCTTCTGATGTATTTGCAGCAAAATATGAGCTTCTAAAATCTCGATTGAAAAAAAGTCGTTTGTTGACCGATACTACTCATGTCGACAAACCTTTTAGGAACATTTTCTTCCTGAAATAATGCATGGTTTGTACGCCACGGGGCGTAGATGTATATCTTATTTTTGTCAATATTTCTACTTCAAGGAGTCCGATTTGAAAAATTCCTTTTGTTGGATAGTGTTTGCGATACGAAAGGTTTTTCCTATAAATTCAAAATTTTCAAGTATATCATAGACTTCCGCTAGGGGCACAAAGGTAAATTGCGTTTGCTGCGTTATTTCTGCTTCTAAAACTCCGATTTGAAAAATTCTTCCTGTATCGCATACAAGACCAGATGGAAAATATTTTTCACATAATTTTCAATGTTTGGTAAAGAATGGTTTGGCCACCAGGGGGTATAAGTGTTAATTTCTGCTTCTGAAGTATTTGTAGCAAAATCTGGGCTCCTGAAAACTCGACTAATTTTTTTTTCTTGAACCGATACCGCTCATATGGAAAAACCTTTTGAGAATACTTTCTTCCTAAAATAATGCGTGGTTTTCCCACCAGGGGACGTAAAGTCACATCTTATTTTTGTCGATATCTCTGTTTCTAAGCGTCCGATTTGAAAAATTCTTTCTATGTTGGAGAGCCTTTCCGGTGAGAAATCTTTCTCATATAAATTCACCAGAGTAACCAGAGGGTGTAAGCTCACGATTCCGTTTACAGCAATATCTGAGGGATTAAAAACAATATTGAAAAACTTCTTTCTTCCGTCAGATACTATTGCTTTCCATACTGGTTCCATTGACTTTGAATAGCTTTGATAAATTTAATTTGCGTCAGAACGGATTCAAAAGACGTGCTTATTACACCGGAAAATTCAGTGTCATCTTTCTTGTTTACATTGCCTTGAGAAAGTCTCCCAGTGGAGAAGTTTGGCCAATCTTTATACAAATTTACACCACGAAAATAAACGGTTTTACTTCGCTGTAAGAGTTCCTTGCGTATTCACGACCTAGTGTATTTAAAATAAGAGTGAATAACAGCTTTAATTCTTCAGTCCAGGAAAAAAATGGCGCACAGAAAATGTATAAATAACGCGTAATATAAATTCCTAAGATGAAAATCAAAACCCAACATTTTTTAATGTTTGAAGATGGGAGACCTTTCTTCCCCTTGCAGACCCGCCCTCGAGGCATTTTCGAAAATTTGCGTCTAGACATGAAATTCGTTTGCGCAGTTAATCAGTCGATGAAGTCGCTGCCATGACGCGCCTACATGCTATTCCCCCAAAGAAATGACATCACAATAAAAACTTTCGGAATTTTTTTCAACTGATGCCCAGCGCATTAAACTACGTGAAAACTTAACACACCTTTTAACATAGCCAGATGTGCTTATGAAATCATTTTGCCGCTTCATATGCAGGCACGATATCTTGAGTGTGTCATCATCATCAACCATTATCAACCCTCTGCTGGATTAAAGTCTCCCCAAGTTTCTTCCACAACGGTCTATCTTGTGCTAGTCTCTCCATGTCACTTCCATCTGCTTTCGAATTTCATCAATCCATCTCCCTTGTGGTCTTCTTCTGGGTCTTTCCCTGTCCCTTGGGATTCAGTCTAGAATTTCGGTTGTCCGTCGGTCGTCCATTCTTCTGGCAACATGTCCAGCCCATTGTCATTTCAGGGATTTTCTTTGATCATGATGTCTTCCACTCTAGTCATTTCCCTTATCCACGAGTTCCTATTTCTATCTCTCCTGGTTACACCAAGCATGCATCTCTTCATGCTTCTTTCAGTTGTCTGCAGTTTTTTATGTCTTTTTTTTTTTTTTTTGGTTGAGGTCCATGTCTCTGCTCCGTACGTAATAACAATAATGCATTGATTAAAGACTTTTCTTTTAAGACATAATGGCATATTGCTTCTACAAATTGCACTGTTTCTTCCAAAATCTCACCAGCCAAGTTCTACACGTCGATTAATTTCTTCATCAATGTGAACTTTGCTTGATATCTGCTGTCCAGGGTAAATGTAGGAATTGGTTATCTCTAGCTTTACCCCATCGATCGATAAATTTTTCATTCTTGTAGGAACACTGTACATCAGTTTTGTCTTCTGAAAGTTCATTTTAATCCTGCTTCTTTACTCTTGTCAGCAAGTTCCTGGACCATACTCTGCAGCTCTGAAGGGGTAGTTGCAAAAATGACAACAACATCAGCAAAACGAAGGTGAGTTAAATAATCTCCATTAATCTTTATCCCTTTGTTTTCCCAGTTCAATGATTGAAAGACGTTTTGCAATGTGTCATTAAAGAGTTTGGGAGATATGGTGTCCCGTTATCCCACTCCCTTTCCAATTTTTATTGGTGCTGTATCCTCAAATAACCGAATGTTTGCACTTGCATTTTCATAGATGTTACCAATAATATTAATGCATGGATCTTCAATACCAAAGGAATTCAAAGCCATTTTAACTGCTGATGGTTTCACGGAATCAAGCCATACATAATGAGAAAAGCCATACATAATGGGAGTTCATATTCCCTCGTTCTTTCAATTAGTTCTCTCAGCAGATGAATATGATCTATAGTGCTGTAGCCACTCCTGAATTAAGCTTGTTCTCTCGGTTGAGAATGTCCAGTGTCACCTCCAAGCGATGTGAAAGAACCCTAGTGAATATTTTATAAACCACTGATAAGAAGCTGGTGGCCCTGTAGTTATTGAGATTCTCAATGCCATCTTCTTTTTTTATGTAGCAGGACCGTTGTAGCATTGTTCTAATCTTCAGGAATCTTCCCTTCATTGAGACATCTAGTGAAAACTTGGGCGAGTCTAGTTTCAGTTTTCCCACTTACTTCTTTTATTATGTCCACGGTAATTCCATC
Organism: Macrothele yani; assembly: GCA_039090855.1. NCBI lineage: Eukaryota > Metazoa > Arthropoda > Arachnida > Araneae > Macrothelidae > Macrothele > Macrothele yani. The sequence continues at coordinate 143,093,163 of CM077001.1, forward strand.
TTCTGCTGGAGCTTTTCCCCGTTTCATGTTCTAAAATGCATGTGTAACTTCTGCCGGGAGGACTGGAGGGGTTTTGGTACTGTTACCTTTCGGAATGTCTACAGTAGATGTATCATCTCTTTCACATAGTTTTGAGTAGAAATATTTCACTCTTGTCAAAATTTCGCCTCTATTTCTTGTTACAGTGCCATCTTCTTTTCTCAGTGCCATAATCTGTTTTCTTCCCTTACTGAGATGTCCCTTTGCTTTCTTCAGACTTTGATTATTTTCAATTGCTTTTCTCACTAGTTCGCGATTGAATTTCCTTATGTCTCCAGTGCTATTTTTCCGAATTGTCTTGCATAACTCTACATACTCCACTTTGGAAGTGACATCTTTATTTGTCTTCATCTCCTTCTCTTCTGCACCAACACTTTTGTTTTTCCTGATATTTTCTTCACATGCAACTTGTTCTTAGCACCACCTATTTTTGTTGCAGTTTTCATAAGAGCCTTTGTAAGTTTTCTGTTAACTTAAGAGATGTCTACTAATTCTGGTGTTACATCTTCTAGAACAGAGAATCTGTTCCTCAGCATGATGCTTTTGAAGATGGGTCATGTCAATACATTTTCTACGTTTTACGAGTATGAGCTAGCCACGTTCTAGTTTAGTGTTGAGGTGCATCTTACATCTCACTCTTCTGTGATCACTTCCTGTGTTGAACTTGTTCAGCACACTGCAGTCTTCAATGAGAAATTTCTTGTTAAACATAACAAGAAATTTGTCATTGAAAACTGCAGTGACAAATTTCATAGAAATTTGTTACGAATTAAGTCAATTTCTCTTGCCATTCCATTGGAATGTTTCCATGTCCATTTCCTACGTAGTTTTTTTCTTGAAAAAGGAGTTCATGATGAAAAGCCTTTCTGCCTCTGCAAACTATACGAGAGTATCTCTCAACGCTGGTTTCTGTTCCCATGTCCGAATTAACCTACCGAAGTTTCATTCTGTTCCTGTTACCCTATTTTCGCATTGAAATCCCCCATAATGATCTGCCATTTTTACGAGTCCACTCTTAAAGTCCAACTGGTCTCTTAAAAAGGAGACCAATACGTCAGAGTCCTTGTAAAAAGAAATGTGAAAAGATTTATCTTAGTCCTGTTCTTTTCGTTCAGTGATCGGAAGCAGCGCTGCTACTGTAATATTAGCTCTATATGTCCAAACTACTCGAATGACTGCCGTCTGTGCACGATTAAAATAAGAGTAAAAACCTATAAAACCTTTAATGGATATAGATAAAACTTTTTTTTTTTTTTTTTTTGATTGGAGGTTTAACGACCACCGTGAGCAACTCAATGGGCTATAAGCAGTCGCCCGTCCCTAATTTAGGGTCACTGGTTCCAGGGAAGGGAGAGAGCCAGTGCCGTAAGACAAACACAACATCCATACCTGACCAGGATTCGAACCCGGACCCCTTACGGACGAATGAGATAAAACTTTACTATGATCCTAGGATAACGTTTGCCCTAAAAGGATTTCTAAAAGACATCTCATTAATTTTGGGGAAAGAACTATTAACTTGCTCTCTTCCATCAAAAACGATCGTGATTCAGTGGACGTAACACATAAGCATGGAGTATACATGATACCTTTGGGGCCTGTGGTGCCCACGGAAACAGGAAAAGTATACATAGGATCTACTTTTGACTCTCAGGACTAGGTTGGTTGAACATAAGTTTGACATAAAAATGAAAGCAAATTCGACCGCGATGTCACGTTTAGTCAACCAGGGCTCTCACGTTCCAGTTTGGGATCATGTTTCTGTACTGAACGTTCCAATGTCCAGATCACACCTCAGGTTCACAGAAAGCATTTTCATTCATTCTTTAGGGGATAGGGTGTGTAACGATAACACACCGGAACTCATACCGCTTCTTAGGAAATCGGCACTTCCCGATTCTACCCACCATTGTTCCTGGTGGAATTACTGTACAAACAACCCTTTGATTCCGACAACTAGAATATTCAATCAAATTTCGAGTTATGTTGACTCCTACCAGCGATCACGCCAATTATGTTGAGGGCTGTTCCCGTTGTGTATATACTATATATACACTGGCGGAAAGTGAAAAAAGAACACCAAGAAGGAATTGGCGGACGATCATTAAGTTTACATATGTTAATGGGGTCGAGTTTACGTAGGTGTGATGTTAATTTCGGGACCAACCGGTGAGCGCTTACGCCACAGCACGGAATAATATGCAAATTATTGTCGGTGGTATTTAAGGAGTACGGCGAAGTGAATGTAACCAGTCGTCGGCGTACGGACACGTGCGAAGACCCTGACGAAGCTGGAATGCCTGGACATGGAAGACGTGTACGATTTCAGCAGTTATCGGACTTTAAGCGAGGTCGTCTAGTCGGACACCGCAAGGCCGGGTGGTCGTATCGTCGTAATGCGGAACGAATTGGACGGGAAGTATCGGTGGTGGTACGATTGTGGCGTAGATGGTCCGAGGAACATTCCCACACGAGAAGACGTGGAACCGCGAGTCACAGACGGACTGATGAGCGGACCGATCGACGCATAAGAAGAGCGGCGTTGTCAAGCAGAACATCCACTGCGACGCGAATCCGAGCTGCCGTTGCACCTGAGGTGACTGTGCGAACAATCCGCAACCGTCTACTGGATGCAGGACTACGTGCACGTGTGCCTCTGGCATTTGTACCTCTGACTCCAGCCCACCGTCAGGAACGGCTGCAGTGGTGTCGCCAACGTCTGCACTGGAGAACGCAATGGCGATCTGTCGTGTTCAGCGATGAAACCAGATTCTGCTTGGGAGCCTCCGATGGCCGTATGCGTGTTCGCAGACGCACAGGGGAGCATCTCCACCCTTCTTGCATCCGCTAGCGACACACAGGGCCTACACTTGGTCTCCTGGTGTAGGGAGCGATCAGCTATCATTCCAGTACACAACTAGTGTTTGTACCGGGTACGTTAAACAGCACCTCCTACATCAACAACATCATTCAGCCCGTTGTTGTGCCATTTGTAAGGTCGGTCCATCGTGGTGTTTTCCAGCAAGATAACGCTCGCCCACATACGGCACGTGCAACGCAACATGCACTTCAGGGTGTGAGACAACTTCCATGGCCTGCACGTTCACCGGATTTGTCCCCGATTGAGCACGTGCGGGATTTTATGGGACAACGACTTATCCGGTCTCCACGGCCAGCCATGACCATCCCCGATTTACTCGTCCAGATTGAGGATGCTTGGAACTCAATACCCCAAACTTACATCCAACATCTGTACGACAGACTCCATGCCAGAACTGCACAGTGTGACGCAGTTCATGGCGGTTCAACCTCGTACTCACCATGTTACATGGAAATGTTATTTTTCAGTTCACCAGCAAATACAGTTGTATTTTGCCATGATGTTTTGATCACGTTATCCTCTGTATTCCGTTATTATGCTGTATAAATTTCGTTGGTATCAGACGTCTCTTTCTTGATGTTCTTTTTTCGCTTCCGCCAGTGTATTATCCTATATCTGCAATGTAAATTCTTTTGCACACATTTTCTCGAAGACTATTGCTTTGTAGTGTTTGAAATTTTGAGCACAAATAACAACGAGCTATGGCTAACATATGCCACAGTTATTATTCCGAAAAAATTGTCAGAATGTTTTTTAAAATTCAATTTATCTGACTTGAAAGTATTTCAATTATGGCGCTAGATGGCGCGATAAGTTAGCTTAGCAGTGTTTCTGTCTGGAAGAAACGAAATCTCTCACTTCTGTCTGATTTTTTTAATTATCTAGGCCAAATAGAAATACCGCCCCGGTGGCGCAGTGGTCTAAGCGATGGCTTCTGATCATTCGTCCGAGAGGGGCCGGGGTTCGAATTCCAGTAAGGCATGGATGTTGTGTTTGTCTTACGGCACTGGCTCTCTCCCTTCCCTGGAACCAGTGACCCTAAATTAGAGACGGGCGACTGCTTATAGCCCATTGACTTGCTCACGGTGGTCGTTAAACCTACAATAAAAAAAAAAAAGAAGAAATAATTGAATAGGTCCAAAAGAGAGACTGGAATCTTATCACACATAATTCATCTTAAATCCCACTGTACGTTCATTTTTTGAAGAGAAAATGTGCACATTAGCAGAGAACCCCTGAATTTGAGCTATAGAAACTCCGCCTATCTACTAAGCTCCACCGCAAACAACGTTATTGTTTAAAACGTAACAGCGCGCACTTTGTCTTTTCATCGTGAAGCCAACGAGAGACCGCTTGCATTTTGAATATGGTGAGGTCTGCAGTGATTCGGTGACGCCAACTTCTGGGACAGTCCCTCACGACGTAAAAGCCACGCCCAATGATTGATTTTTGCGCCGTCTATCGCAAAAGAGGAACCAAAACACTCATTCAAAGACGGCCTTAACCAAACGTGAACTTTTGCGCCATACAGATTTTGAATTGTATGATGTAACATGATACAGAAAAATATGAAACATAATACGAGGGTAAATCAAAAAGGAAGGTCAATGTTGTCGTATGATGGACTCAGTTTTCGTCCTCAGTAACAATACTCTCCAGAATACTGGCATCTGACTCATACCGCTGCAAACATTTCTGCCAATTTCCAGGCGCTGCTGTTTGTGCGTATCAGACAACTTCGGTGGTATGATATCCGAGATCGGCATGCACTATTGAGAATGCAGAACCATAGCTAATATTTACCTTTTGGGCGATCTCAGACAGAGTAACCTGGCGATCTTCTATAATGAGCGCATCGATGCGATCCAGATGGTCCTTCGTGCGAAAAGTCGACGGACGGCCCATGCGAGCTTCATCCAACACATTCGTTCTACCGGCTTGATACTTTTCTATCCACTTATACACATGTCACTAGCTCATACACTTGTCCTCCCTATATTCAACAAGCATCCTACGATGAATTTCAGCGTGTTGCACACCCTCAGCTCATAAAAATCTCACTACAGTTCGCCGTTCGATGATAGAGCATTCCGACAAACGAGCTGCCATGTTTATGCCCTTACAACTGTTTCATAACTGCTGTTAGAAAATTAGAGATTGCATCCGCCACGTGTCAAGGTCACGTGAACTCCCCTCCCCAAATAGCAATCTGCCGCATCTCTGCTTGGCCACGCAACGAGAGCATTGACCTTACTTTATCATTCACCCTCGTATTTACTAGAGTACCCGCTTCGTCAAATGCAGAAATTTAAAGAAAGATTGTCCTGTTCATATAATTTTTATTTTGATTGAATGTTTAATGACTACCGTGGCAACTCGATGGGTTGTAGGAAGTCACCTGTCCCTCATTTAAAGTCACTGGTTCCAAAGAAGGGAAAGAGCCAGTGTGCCGCAAGATAAACACAATATCCACCTTCACCGTGGTTTGAACCCAGACCCATTTCGCAGGCTAATGAATATTCAACCGAATGGTCTAAGTGCTGGCTAATGAATATTCATCCGAATGGTCTAAGTGTTGGCTAATGAATATTCATCCGAATGGTCTAAGTGCTGGCTAATGAATATTCATCCGAATGGTCTAAGTGCTGGCTAATGAATATTCATCCGAATGGTCTAAGTGTTGGCTAATGAATATTCATCCGAATGGTCTAAGTGCTGGTTAATGACCATCGGATGAATGGTCATTAGCCAGCACTTAGATCACTGGGGCGGCTCCCACGTGCAATTCCTATCTTCAAAAAAAATGCGCAAGTCACCAAGATTTCCGCAATCCTTTAAGTTGCTTGCTTTTTTTTTGTTCAATTCTTCTCTGCAATAATCGGGTACAAAAATTATTCCTTTTCTACGTGAAGCGAAAGCCATGGAATGGCAGAAAAGGCAAATAATAATAGTATAGTAACAGTGCCAATTTGCCTGTCTTTTGTATTTCGAAGAACTCCAATTATTGAAAATCATACGAACATGAAATTATCTGCTCGTATTTTAAAGTTCCAATTGAGATTTCCTTTTGCTTGCGAACAATGAATCATCTTTCGAGAAAGAGAATTTGACGTCGTCATTAATCATGTGCGAACACAATTCATGTCTGGAAGCAGCGGCTGCTTTAAGCGAGGAGGGTCTTTTAAAAGGAAGCGAAATTTGCTAAAGAAGATTTGGGTGACTCTCTGTTCTCAAACGTCGCTTTTAATGAGGTGGCCGACAAGAAAAGGGTAACTCGGCTTTCACTGTACCACATGCACCAAACCGAATGCAGTGCTAGATGATCCGAGGATGCAATTCCGCACAGTGTCACTCGGGAAATGGTGTTAAACATAGGATTGCGGCGGCGTATAATTTAGGACTACAAGCTGTTACGGACATCCTAACGGGATTTGAAATATTTTCTCTTCGCATGAATAAAATGCTTTAATAATCGGCCGAGCAAGACGCAAATACAGGGGATAGCTGTGTGCGTAGAAGTAAAGGAGAGCGAGATGCATGTATTCGTCTCCAGTTGCCAACGGGAGAACCTTCACTTTTTGAGAAAATGATAAAGAGGAAGTTTTACAAAGAGGAGGTAGAAAAGGCAAAAAAGGAAGGGGAGGGATACAGGGAAAAATGGAAGGGGAGGGATACAGGAAAAAAAGGAAAGGGAGGGATACAGGGGAAAAAGTAAGAACATATATATAGAGAGAGAAAAAGTTACAGAGAACGGATTAGAAGTGTATAACTAAGTAAATTTCTCAGTCATTTTTATCCGCTCCGGGGCTCGAACCCGGATCCCCTCATTCCGGAATAAGTCACTCTACCAATTGAGCTACGCGGACGTTTTATTCTGATTCCTATCTGCCTTTATGTCGTGTGCGTCCTTCTGTCAGGTACGTCACATCTCCTGGTACGTTACAAGTGGAAGGAAGAAGAGAGAGGGTCAGAGAACAATAAAGAGAGGGCAGGCACAAAGAACTGCAGAGAAATTGTTTAAAAAACTAGATGGTCGACAGAGTAAGAGAGAGAGAGAGAGAGACTTAAAAAATATAAAACAGCAAGGGAAAGAAAGAAAGAAAGAAAGAGGAAGCTACCAAGAAATAAGAGATGGATAGAATAAGAGCGGTATAAAGTTATAACATACGAAAAAAGGGAAAGGGACAGAAGAAAAAGAAAGCGTTACAGAGTAATGATCATAACGAAATGTAAGAATTAAGACAGAACGAGGGAACGAGATAGAAGAAAAGCGACAGAAAAGAAAGCTTCGACAAAGACGAACAGACAGCGGCAAACAAAGAAATGTAAAATCCATAGATAGAAAGGAAAGCACTAGATATGAGAAAATTAAAATGGGAGGAGAAGGTCCGCAGAGAGAGTCAGAGAGAGATAGAGATTTATAAATACGAACCAGGAAGGGAAAGAGAGAGAGGGGTGAGCAAGAAAGAAGCGATGAATGAATTAGAAGTTATGACATACGAAGGAAGAGAAAGAGACACAAGAAAAAGAAAGCGTTACAGATTAACGTTCATAACGAGACATGAGAAGAAAGACAGAACGAGGGAACCAAATAGAGGAAAAGCGACAGAAAGGATAGCTTCGACAAGGATGAGTAGATAACGACAAACAAAGGAATGAAAAATTCGTAGATAGAAAGGAAAGCACTAGATATGAGAAAATTAAAATGGGTGGGGGAGAAGGTCCTCAAAGAGAGAGACAGAGAGAGAGAGAGAGAGAGAGAGAGAGAGAGAGAGAGAGAAAGAGAGAGAAAGAGAGAGAGAGAGAGAGAGAGAGAGAGAGAGAGAGAGAGAAAGAGAGAGAGAGAAAGAGAGAGAGAGAGAGAGAGTGTGTGTGTGTTATAAATACGAACCAGGAAGGGAAGGAGAGAGGCAGCGAACAAGAAAGAAGCGATGAATGAGTTAGAAGTTATGACATACGAAGGAAGGGAAAGGGGCAGAAGAAAGCGTTACAGAGATCATTAATGATCATAGCGAGTTATGAGAGGGAAAGCAGAGCGAGGGAACTAGGTAGAGGAAAAGCGACAGAAAGGAAAGCTTCGACAAGGATGAATAGACAGCGGCGAACAAAGGAACGAAAAATTCATAAATAGAAAGGAAAACACTAGATACGGGAAAATTAAAATTGGGGGTAGGGAGAGAAAAGGTGGGACAGAAAGAGTGATGAAAAATTATTAAAGAAGAAGATTTCATGTGGTAAGTACATGAAAAGATATTGGAAACCGAGCGAAAGAACAGAAAGGGTAAGAGTGACAAAAAAAAAAGAAACAATAAATAAAAATATGAAGGAAAAGACAGAGATCAAAATGCTTGATCATCGATTAAGTTAGTTGAAAAGAGCAGTTAAATTTTAAGAGCAGGGAATATAACATTCTGACTGACTAAAGTAATAAGCCTCGTGTGCTTCTCATTCCTTTCTAAGTCAATGAGGTGTTCTCTGGTTTGAATGAGAATGTACCACGTAAATACCTTGCGTGGTACAAGAGAGTGTGAACAACCGATGAGATGACACAACGTACTGACTGACCAAGATAATAAACCTCGTGTTCTTCTCATTCCTTCGGAGTCAATGATGTGTTCTCTCGTTCGTACGCTGAAAACACCACACTACACATTCTATCTCACCATTGCACGTCTGCTTTGTCTTCAGCCTCCTGTATTGTCCATAACGAAATACACAAGTTTGCTTTCACAATGCATAACTTCGCCGTTAGGGAGGTAAATGTAGATACTATTGCTCCCAAAATACATTTCTTTACTTCCAAAAATCCGACTGAAAAATCCTAACCATCAAAATACCATGAACAAAATTTGGAGTATATTTTCTAATTCAAACAATGCACAGTGTTTCCGCTGGGTGATACCAACGGATGTTCTGTTTTACGTATTCTGTTCTGAAAAATATTTGAAAAATTCTTCTTGCTCTGCATAGCTTCTACAATGCGATATTTTGCATAGATTCTGATTTTTCCATAACTTACCTTCCTACCGCTAGGGGGCGTAAGTGCATACTTCTAAATGCTCGCTGAATTTTTTCGTCCCTGATATCCTTCACAATAAAGGACATTGCGGATATTGCATACTTTAAATAATGTGCAATTTTTCCGGCAGGGGAGTAAATGCATATTCGTCTTTTCTTAACGTCATCTCTGAAACTCCTGCTTTAAGCATTATTTTTATTTCTGTAAGCGTCTGTTATGGAAAACATTTCGAGTTCATTTTTTCCTAATCCGCAGTTCTGCCGTCAAGGGGCAGAAATGCATATTTGCATCTGAAATTATAGCTATGCTTTTAAACTATAGATTGAAAGTATTTCTTTTACGTAGGATGTCAGTAACAATGGCGAAAAATTCCGTATAGTTTCTGCTTTAAGTGATGTACAGTTTTGTTTACTAGGGGCATTAGTGGTTATTTTTATTTGCAACTTCACTTTCATTTCTCGAAGTTCGACAGAAAAAGTTTTTTTATTCAGATAGATTTCATGATGAGAATAACATTTCGCTTGAATTTCCAAATTTCGAAATTCAGCTTTTTCGTACGGGGTTGCAAATGGGTATTTCTATTTTCAACCATTTCACACCTACCGAAAGACCGATTTTTCAAATTGATTTTGTATCGGACTGCATTCTCTGTGACGAACAGAGTTTTAGTTATTGTAAAATCTTAATTTGCTATTTTCGTACGCCAATAAAACTTTGTTTAATGATGAAGGTTTTGGCTGCTGAGGAAATGTTTGGTTTGGTTACAAATGTTCGTAGCAGTTGTTTTCACTGTAAGGATTTAAACTTAACTATGCACTTATATCGTGGACCGTAGATCAATGGAAGCGGGTATTATGGACTGATTAATATAGATCCATGATCCATCAGTCTGATGGCCATGTGTGGGTACGCGGCAGCCGGCGGAATGCTATTTACCACAGTGTACTGTTCCTATGGTCAAGTTTGGAGCTGGCATTGTACTCGCGTGGGAGTGATTTTCGTGGTATGGTCACTGCCCATTGGTTATCGTGGACAAATCTGTTAAACAGCACGTCTACCTCGATATTCTGGACAATTATGCTCTACCAACTCTGTGGCAATACTATGGAACCGAGCCTTGTTGGTACCAGCAGCATAATGCACCGTGCCATAAAGCAAGGACTGTTACGGCGTCGTTTGACGACAATTCCGTATCGTGTGTGGACTGGTCAGCACAGAGCCCTGATCTTAATCCCATAGAGCACATATGGGATGAATTAGAGCACTGCATAAGAAGTTTGGAACCAAGGCCTACTACTAAGGAACAGTTAACAACAGCACTGTGTACTGAATGGAAGCGCATACTTATCGCTGTGTTCCAAAATCTTGTCGAAAGCATGTCCCAATGAGTCAGTGCATGCGTTAAGACCAAAGGTGGACTGACACCGTAGTTATGTATGTCAATAAATGCTATGTTGTATTTATCTTCTAGGAGTCCGCTGACATTTGCCAATATAGTGTCTATCAAAATTGAGCCTTAAAGTCATTTGATATCAAGTTTCTGGGACCGTACTGTCAGAGTTACTCTTTATACACCTTCCGGAAAACAACATCAGCGCCATTGAAGAACAACAGAGAAAAACGCTTTTTTGTCGATTGGAAAGAAGAAGCTTCATTTAAGAAAGATGGACCCCCTACAGACAGTGAAAGGTTTCGGATTGGCGTGCTTCAACACCAGGCGTTTAAATTGCTCGCCACTTTTGCCCTTACTTGTCTAATAACTCCAGTTAGTAATGCCGTAGTTAAGAGGATGTTCTCTGTTGTATAACCCCAGTTAAAACAAAGTCAAGGAAGGAAATGCAACTAAATTTCCTGGATGCTATTGTGAGAACCAGAGCAGAACTATTGCTTTCTAGCACAAATGTTGTAAGGACTTCACTCTATTTGTAAAAATGCTAAAAGATTACATCTGACAAGGTTTATGCTGCTGTCGGTTCTATTTGTTCCAGTAAGGATAACAGTAACAAACTGTATCTAGAGCTGTTCATGTGATGTGAGTACGGAAAATATGTTTCAATAAATTGTGAAAACAAAAGTTGGTCCGCGGCGGGCATCGAGTCTGTGTCCCTCTCACTCCGGAGCAAGTTGCTCTCCCAACTGAGATACGCGGACAGAATGTCTCGCTGCAGATTTGTCATCTTGACACATGTTTTTGCCTTTGTAGTACGTCACAAATGTCTTTTTTTTTTTTTTTTTTGGCTTTCTTCTAGTATCGTTTGGCTTTAAATCAAAATTTTTTTCTGGCAACCCTGATGGTGGTCGTTAAATCCTGAAACGAGAAAGAAAGGAAGTACCCGATGATACAGTGTCATTTTTCTTGTTTTTAATTCGAAACTAAATATTTAGTAAAACTCATGTTTTTCGTTTTTCGCGGTAATTCCAGACCCTTTTTTTTTCCAGATTTCGGATTCGTTTCTATGCTACAAAACCTTTTACTGACTGCTAGTAAAGTGGCTATTTTGTACAATCAATTCTACAGTAGTCAGAATGTACCTAGTGATCACAATTGAGACGCATACTCTAATTTAACTTTCCTTTTCAATTACTTTCTCTATGCAAATTTGAGTTCATTCTCCTTAGCGTTTCTCAAACTCAACGTTGTATCTTCTCTCTCGCAAAAGTATGGTTGGCAACACTTTGATGTCGGGACGTATGACATGTGTATATGTCCCATGAGAACTAGAAGACATACAGAGGGTGAGTCGAAAGTTTTGTAATATTTGGAACGCTGTATGTCTTCATACGTACCTTTACGACGAAAGCTGACTAGCATTCAAAGTATAGACCATCGTGTTGCACCGTCTTTAGCCATCTGTCTGCCTGTTCTTCGATTCCGCGGAGGTACCAGTTCTTGTCCTTCGAGGCGAAGACCTCTTTCACCTCAGCTGCCACCTCCTCCTGGTTGTTGAAGTGCCGCTCGCGAAGGAAGTGGACCATGGACCGGAACAGGCAATAATCCGACGGGGCAAGGTTCGGACTATATGTTGGGTGGGGCATCCGTTCGACACCCTCAAGTTCCTGGAGTTTTGCCCTTGTCTTTTGCGCTGTATGAGGCCGAGCGTTGTCCTGCTGTAGGAAGCGCGCTTTCTGTTCATCAGTGCCGCGTACTTCTCCAAAACGGCATACATCCGCTCCAGCTTTTCAGAGAAGAGTTTTGCGTTGATTTTCCGACCGTCTGGAACAAATTCGTAATGGATTATCCCCTCGAAATTCCACCAGACGCAGAGCATCACTTTGTGCTGAAAGCACCCACGTTTGGAAACAGGTTCATGAAGCTGGCTTGGACTCAACTACTGCTGGTCTATGTTAGGATTACGGAAATACCCACTTTTCATCTCACATAACAATTCTTTTGATGAAACGAACATAGCGCGGGTTTTCTAGATGTTCCGCGCACACTTCCACTCCACGGTTTTTTCAGCTCCTGTAGACCTTGCCGAGGTCCTGAAGGTGACAAACCGCGGTGGTCTGTGATACGCCCAGCTTGCCTAATATTCTCCGCGTGCTGGTTGTCGGATTTGCCTCTACGGCCTGGTGCACGGCCACCGAATCCAAGGTTCGCTGCCTACCTGACCTTGGCTGATCGTCGAGGTTTCTGTCACCTGAGCGAAATTTCTCGAACCATCTGGTTGCGGTGCTGTGGCCCACGGAATCTTCCCCTTTCTCATGACAAATGTTTCGTGTTGCTTGAGTAGCGTTATGGCCGAGTTCAAACTCGTAAAGCAAAAGTTTGCTAATTAGCCGGTTGTGGCTGTTCACCTTTTAGGCTTCCCAACCACAGGCAGAACGACGACATGCAGTGATATTCACTGCAACGACTGCTACTTTGTATCCCTTTCGACTGCCTGCAGTGCGCGACTTGAACTAGTTTAAGCACGTGACATACCCGCGGTAGCACATGCGTTTATGAAAATATTGCGTAACTTTCAATTCATCTTCTGTGTGATGCGTGAGTAGTAGCAAAGGTGTGGAGAAGGTAGTATGATGATATAATAGTAGTTGCGGAAGTTGAGTTACTAGAAGTTGTGATTTCTTGACGCCTGCGTATTATCTTTGGTATTGGTGTTTTATTTTTCATTAACAACGATTCTGTCACGTTAATTGGATTACTTCAATAATATTGTTGAAGAGTGAGTTGTGCCAAAGGAGTTTTGGCTGAATAAAGACTAACCGTAAGTAACATTTTCTCGACGTTTTCTTGAATGACTCATGTTAAACTGTAGGTAAAGTTTTTGAGAACTGATTTATGGAGTGTTCAGTCACTATACATACACAAACATTACACAGTTGTGCAGGAGGTCTTCAGAGCCCTGTAGCGAAACATCTATGAGACGAAAAACTTGGTAGGAGAACTCTCGCGAATATACGCTTGAGATTTATGAAAAAAGAAAGGGTACCATTTTGTGGCAACAGGGAATGCACTATATAAACAAGAATCACCGGACACCTCTTCAAAAGAAAATGGACGGATCCGCTGCGTTGTTAAGATGCGCGATACAGCTGCAAACGGTATAAAAGAAGCCTGCACCTAACTGCGATCACATCGCACTGTAAGGTTGAGTGAAAATACCGCGGCGGGAGAGAACTGACTTTGAGAAAGGAAAGATTGCTAGGTGTTATATTAGTGGGTTGTCCATAAGAGAAACCGAGAGGCGTTTAAACATACCCAAGTGAACTGTACTAAATAAGGATGTACTGAACTTGTTTAAGCATACCCAAGTGAACTGTACTACTTTGGATGTACTGTATAAGTGGAAGACACATGGCATACCTGAAGCAGCAAAATGCACCAGCCGACCAAAGAAAATCAGTGATAGAGGACGTCGAAGCCTCAGGAGAGTCGTTACAGCTGATCGACGCAGTACTCTGTGTACAAGTGAGTAAAAATACTGGAACCTTGGTATGTACACATACCATTCGCAGAGAACTTCATTTCATGGGTTACTGTGGTCGTGCGGCTACTCATAAGCCTTTCATCTCCACTCGGAAAGCTACTCGTCGTTAAGCATGGTGTAAAGAACATTTATCGTGGACCGTAGATCAATGGAAACGGGTCCTATGGACTTATGAATCCAGATACACGGTCCATCAGTCTGATGGCCGTGTGTGGGTATGGCGGCAGCCGGTAGAGCGTTATTTACCACAGTGTACTGTTCCTACGGTCAAGTTTGGAGCTGGCAGTGTACTCATGTGGGGGTGTTTTTCGTGCTATGGTCCCGGTCCATTGGTTATTGTGGACAAATCTGCTAACCAGCACGTCTACCTCGATATTCTGGACAATTATGTCCTACCAATTCTGTGACAATACTATGGAACCGAGCCTTGTGGGTACCGGTAGGATAATGCACCCAGCCATAAAGCAAGGACTGTTACGGCGTGGTATGACGATGACTCCGTATCTTGTGTGGACTGGCCAGCACAGAGCCCTGATCTTAATCCCATAGAGCACATATGGGATGAATTAGAGCACGGCATAAGAAGTTTAGAACCAAGGCCTACTACTAAACAACAGTTAACAACAGCGTTAAGTACTGAATGGAAGCGTATACCTATCGCTATGCTCCAAAGCCTTGTCGAAAGCATGTCTCGAAGGGTCAGTGCATGCATTAAGGCCAAAGGTGGACCGACACCGTACTAATATACGTCAATAAATGCCATGTTCTGTTTCTTTATGTTGTGGCCGGTGACTTTTGCCAATGTAGTGTATATGACGCTGGAAGCGTGAAAAAACAAAAACGCAAAAGGAAGATCACAATGAAAGACGAGGTGTTCAGAGCCCCGAACCAGCACAGGAGTTGGACGAAACGCAGTTCCACGCGGTTTGACTGCTCCTGTGATCTCGCTGCAGCAAAACACAAAGGACTACACACAGGGCAAGCTGTAGTGGTTACAGAAAACACTAAAATACTAAATGGAAAGTGTCATTACTTTTCATGTGTTTACCCGTTACTATATGGTTCATTGGGATGTAAGGTCAGGTGATGCGTAACATCACAGCCTCTCCTTGACAAATGTCAACCCCGCCTTCTCGTGGTGCATCCTGTTCCCACTAAAGGGGCTCTGACGACCGCCAATAGCGGTATAACTATACCATCGGGATCAGAGGAAATGCTATCCCACACTCACCAACCCGCTTGGCCAGCGTGGTGAGTTATGGCCAAACACCTCCAAAATGACTCTACAACTTAAATCTTGGCCCTCAGTCTCCGGCAGCTGGAATGTACCTGGCCAAGGCGGCGGCCAGTGCGACATGAAGGCAGAGGGTGCTAAGAATCCCCGGAGGACCGGACTAGGCTGCCATTTGATGCTGACCTTGGCTACCTATAACGGACGCTCCCTATCTTCTGATTCAAGGCTTCTTGAATTGGAAGAGGAACTACAAAGGATCAAGTGGGACATCGTCGGGCTAAGTGAGGTAAGGAGAAAAGGAGAAGATCTCATTGAACTGAAAAGTGGACATCTCTTCTATTATCGTGGGACAGATACTGGCAGAACTAGTGGTGTTGGATTTATAATAAACAAGAAACTGAAGGATAAAGTGGTAGAAGTTGAAAGTTCCTCTGACAGAGCTGCACGACTCGTTATCCAACTATCGAGAAGATACCAGGCTCAGATTATTCAAACTTATGCACCCACCACAAGTCATCCTGAAGAAGAAATTGAAGAATTTTATGAGGAAATTCGTCATCTAAATAATAAAGGTAAGCAGCACTTGAAGATAATTATGGGAGATTTCAATGCAAAAATAGGGCAACGGCAACAAAATGAAACTTCAGTAGGTAAATTCGGTCACGGCAACAGAAACCAGCGTGGAAATACTCTCGTTGAGTTTGCAGAGGCAGAAGGATTTTTCATCTTGAACTCCTTTTTCAAGAAAAAGCCACACAGGAAATGGACATGGAGACATCCAATTGGGACGACAAGTGAAATTGATTTTATTATGTGTAACAAAAAATTCGTCATCGAAGACTGCAGTGTGCTGAACAAGTTCAACACAGGTAGTGACCATAGATTGGTGAGATGTAAGATGCACCTCAACACTAAACTGGAACGTGGCAAGCTCATAAGACAAACAAAATGTATTGACATAACCAACCTTAAAAAACACCATAATACTTTCAAGTTGGAACTGAAGAACAGATTCTCTGCTTTAGAAGGCCTAACATCGGAAGAAGTGGATATTTCGGAAGTTAACAGAAAAGTAACCAAAGCTCTAATGGAAACAGCAACAAAATTAGCTGGGTCTAAGAACAAGTTGCATGTGAACAAATTATCAGGAAAAACCAAAATGTTGATGCAAAAAAGAAGAGAGATGAGGACAACTAAAGAAGATGTGACTTCCAAAGTGGAATATATAGAGCTATGCAAGACAACACGAAAAAGTATCATTGAAGACGTAAGGAAATTCAACTGTGAGCTAGTGAGGAAAGCAATTGAAAACAACCAAAGCCTTAAGATAGCAAAGGGACATCTCAGTAAGGGAAGAAAACAGATTATGGCTCTGAGAAAAGAAGATGGTTCTATAACAAGAAATAGAGGCGAAATTTTGACAAGAGTGAAAGATTTCTACTCCAAATTATATGAAAGGGATGATACATGTACTCCAGACATCATGAAAGGTACCAGAGTTCTTCCAATCCTCCCAGCAGAAGTTGCTCATGCAATCAAGAACATGAAGCGGGGGAAAGCTCCAGGAGAAGATGGAATTACTATAGACATCATACAAGAAGCAAGAGGAGAAATTGAAACAGTACTCGCCCAAATTTTCACTCGATGCCTTAATGAAGGGAAGATTCCTGAGGATTGGAACAACGCTACAATGATCCTGCTACATAAAAAAGGTGACATTGAGGATCTCAGGAACTACAGACCTATCAGCCTCCTATCAGTGGTTTATAAAATCTTCACTAAAGTTCTTTCACACCGCTTGAAGGTAACACTGGACATGGCTCAACCGAGAGAACAAGCTGGATTCAGGAGTGGCTACAGCACAATAGATCATATCCACGTACTGAGAGAACTAATTGAAAGAGCGAGGGAATATGAACTTCCATTGTGCATGGCTTTTATCGATTATGAAAAAGCCTTTGATTCGGTGAAACCATCAGCAGTTACCACGGCACTGAAATCCTGCGGTATTGAAGATGCATACATTAATATTATTAATAACATCTATGAAAATGCAAGTGCAAAGATTCGGCTGTTTGAAAATACAACACACATAAAAATTGGAAAGGGAGTGAGACAAGGTGACACCATATCTCCGAAGCTCTTTAATGCCACATTGGAAAATGTCTTTCAATCACTGAACTGGGAAAACAAAGGGATAAAGATTAATGGAGATTATCTAACCCACCTTCGTTTTGCTGATGACGTAGTCATTTTTGCAACTACCCCATCAGAGCTGCAGAGTATGATCCAGGAACTTGCTGACAAGAGTAAAGAAGTGGGATTAAAAATGAACTTTCAGAAGACAAAAGTGATGTTCAATGCTTTTACAAGAAATGAAGATTTATCGATTGATGGAGAAAAACTGGAGATAACAGATACATATGTTTATCTTGGACAGCAGATATCAAGTGAGGGTCACATTGATGAAGAAATTAATCGGCGTACAAAACTTGCCTGGAGAGCTTTTTGGAAGAAACAGCATAATTTTCAAGAGCAATATGCCATTATGTCTTAAAAGAAAAGTGTTTGATCAATGCATCCTTCCAGTGCTTACGTATGGTGCAGAGACGTGGACCTTAACTAAAAGAGACATACAAGGCTGCAGACAACTCAAAGCAGCATGGAGAGGTGCATGCTTGGTATAACCCGGAGAGATAAGAAGAGGAACTCGTGGATCCGAAAAATGACGAGAGTGGAAGACATCATGATCAGAGTTAAATCCCTGAAATGGCAATGGGCTGGACATACTGCCAGAAGGACAGACCATAGATGGACAGCCGAAATTTTAGATTGGATTCCAAGGGACAGGAAAAGACCCAGAAAAAGACCACATGGGAGATGGGTGGATGAAATTCGTAAATATGCGGGAGTGACATGGAGGAGACTGGCACAAGACAGACCGTTGTGGAGGAAACTTGGGGAGACCTTCGTCCAGCAGTGGATTGATAATGGTTGACAATGATGTTGATGATGATGATATGGTTCATTCAAGCGTTCTAAACACTGCGTGCATCGAAAAACTTTCTCCACAGTGGAGCGCAAATGGTTCGTATGAATTTATCTCACATGCTGTTATTCTGTTTTTCAAGACTGTTAAATAGAAAACATAGTCTTGATAAACCCAGCTTCTGAGATGTTCTCACAACAAAACATCACAGCGATTGGGTTCAGGCGAACGAGATGACTAGGCTGTAGGAAATTTACTAATAGCCGGTGTAGCAGCAATGTAATATGAGGAGATGCTCCATCCTTCATAAATATGGTCGAGTCAAAACATCGCCACTGATGGAGTTGTGGAACGTCTCTCGATACCTGTGAGCCGAGTCAAAACATTGCCGGTGATGGTCAAATCATCGCCGTCTCTCGATACATGTGAGCATTGGCGGAACAAGTTAGCTCTCTGGTTGGACGATGTTCTTCGAAAAAATACGGCCTGATGATAAATAATGCAGTAAAACCACACCACACTTTAACTTTAGGAGAATGCAGAGGGATCTCTTGGTATACACTAGAGTTTTTCTCAGCCCAAATGCGGCAATTCTGAATTTCATCGTTCAGACGGAAATGAGCCTCGTCATCCCACAAGATCTTCCAGGGCCATGCATCATCCAACTTCCGAGTCAGGGATCTTACAGCAAAAGTTAGTTAGGTTTGCATATCACTCCGAAACATTTTCTGAGAACGAAATTGTTGAGATTATGGAGATAAAACTGCAACATTTTGCGCAACATCTTCCACACCGTTGTGCTCGTGTACTGCTGTAACATCGTGGTGGTGTTACCTAATCCGTTCTCCACGACAGCAGTATCAACTTCCTCCGCGCTTGAGGCATAATCGGTTTGCGCCCTCGTCCTGGTGCCACAGCTAAAAATCCGTTTCTCAAACCATACAAATATTTTACGCCGGTTTGTAATTATCATTGGACCTCTCCTCATATGCTTCAATGCTTCAGTCGCAGGAATTCTCGAAGCCCAACAATTGCATTACCTCTGTTTTGATTAAAAAAATAAAAGCATGAGAAGCAACACACAATCAGGTAATGTAAAAGCCAATACACGTGCAGTACGGCACGATATCAGCCACAGCATGTCATTTGTACCACTTGTACAAATGGTATGCTACTTTACTCGTCGTCTTTATATCCACCCAATTGCCGGTAGACATCGTACGATATACGTACACTATGCATATCGCACGATGTCTACCCAATCGCCGGTAGACATCGTGCGATATGCAAAGTGTACGTTTTTCTGCAGAGATGGAAGCGAGTCACGGGTCAAAGGGTCAGCGGATCAACGAATCGACAATTCCTAGAGGGTCAAACGGGTCTGGTCAAGGTATTCCTGACATGATTTCGATCCGGTTTTATTCCCTTTTTACTTTTGAAAAGCAAAAAAAATTTTTCTTCAAAGAAAAATGCGTACTGGGCCTGCTACTGGTGTCTGCGGGCTGAAAAAAGATTTGTCATGCAATATGAAGGAAGTGTCCCCAGAAGGAGAGAGCCTTCCTTCTAAGGCGCAATGGTAAAAACAACATCCACATTTTGGAAACATTCAACTGATCAGAAACTTGTGAAAATTGGTGTTGCTGTGAAACATACGTATTATGAAGCTTGATATGTTATCAAGAAAACAGGAAAAACTAAAGTTAGACATACAACAAGTTGCTTTATGCATAATGTTTTTTTTTATTGGATTTTTAACGACAACAGTGAGCAACGCAATGGGCTATAAGCAGTCGCCCGTCCCTAATTTAGGGTCACTGGTTCCAGTGAAGGGAGGGAGCCAGTGCCGTAAGACAAACACAACATCCACGCCTCACCGGGATTCGAACCCGGATCCCATTCGGACGAATGATCAGAGGCCATCGCTTAGACCACTGCGCCACCGGGGCGTCACATAATGTTTACAGTAGAACCATCAACATTATGTGGAACAGCTTTAACACTACTACGGAGGAACTTTTAGACTCTCGCAGATGTGTTTTAAAACATGCGTAAAACAGTTTAGGTTATGTCTTGCAAATATGATACGAAAGTTTCAACACTTCCTGTAAGTGAGTAAATTATACGTTCCTGTAATGCATTTGTTTTATTTCCATATAATCTAAGATACCCACTGCGGAGATACTTTTTGACTGCCTTATACATACATATATTATAGTTCAAAGCATATTTGGCTCTGTCGGATCCGGGTCAGTTACAGATTCGGGTCGGGTCCGGATCCAACATTTTTGACCCGTTTCTAACTCTATCTATATACAAGATATTTATTCATTAATTAACTCTATAGGGTTTTTTTACTTTAAGACCTGTTGTGAGAGAACGGCTGAACGTAAAGATATGGTTGAGGGACCAAAATAAAGGTATTACCATGTAGATGTGCCAGTCGAAGAGAAAAATGCGATTGGGGCAACGGTTCGGGCGTTGTGGGGCGGCAAAGTTCCCATGTAAAGTTTATGGGAGAAGCGTGCGGTTGACATCCGATCGCCTGCGGTTGACTCACGTGTTGATAAAGGCGGAAGTATGGAGGGACTCAGATAGTCCGAAGTCTCTCTTCTCAGCGAACCGTTTTGAAAAACAACGCTAGCAGGAATTAGTTTGAAAGTTCTTATCGAAACAGCGAACACTCGAAGACCTGATTGGGTTGTGCCATCGGACTGTGTGATGTATACATACAATTTAATATTCATTCGTTCCAGTTTATATTATAGGTAAGACGTTTCCCATTATGTAAAGATGTAAATAAACTTTTCATATGAGTTTATTCTCCTCAAAAAAAAAAAAAAAAAAAAAAGTCGTCGATCCCGACGGGTTTCGTCTACCGGTGAAAAAAAAAACTCTTCGCCGATTCCGACGGGTTTCGTCTACCGGGTTCGAATCCCGGTGAGGCATGGATGTTGTGCTTGTCTTACAGCACTGGCTCTCTCCCTTTCCTGAAGCCAGTGACCCTAAATTAGGGACGGGCTTAAAGCCCAAGCGTTGGTTCGTGAAGGGTCCGAGTTCGAATCCCGGTGAGGCATGGATGTTGTGTTTGTTTTACGCCACTGGCTCTCTCCCTTCCCTGGAACCAGTGACCCTAAATTAGGGAGGGGCGACTGCTTATAGCCCACTGAGTTACTCACGGTGGTCGTTGTTAAATCTTCAGTCACACACAAAAAAAAAGCCACGAACCTGGACTATTGTCTTTACTGAAGTGGTTGAACGAATTTGTCAATTAAATAAAGTTTACATTTGTTGTTTCACATGAGCTTATTATTTTCAAATAAAAAAAACTTACCGTCGATTCCGACTAGTTTTTTTATTTCATAAATCGCGAGCACATTTTCGTAAGAGTGTTCCTTGTAAAAGCAAACGAATGTCTCGCTGAAGATTTGTCGTCTTGACACATGTTTTCACCTCTGTAATACATCACATCCTGCCAAGTGTGTTTGCGTTTTCGTCCCGTAGATGTTTCTCAACAGAGCTCTGAACACCTCTTCTTTAATTGTGATCATCCGCTATGTAGTTGCATTCGTGCCAGAGTAAATTGTAACGTGTTTACGGGTGACACGTTACGACTGTTTTGGGCCTGGAAAAACATATTTAATAACTTAGACTCCTGCAGCTCCAGTGGCACTGCCGTCTAAGCGTTATTCTCAGATCGTTCGTCGGAGCGGGCCAAGGTTCGGGTCCCAGATGAGGTGGTGTGCTTGTCTTACGGTACTGGTTTCCCCTAGCTGTAATGAGTGACGCCAGATTATTGCAGAAGACCGCTTATATCCCTTGGAATTACTCAATGTGGTTGTCTCCCCCCCTTCCATACACCTGAAGTGGTGCTTTTACGAAGCACAACAGTCACGTGATGGAATGGGATTTATTCACATATAGTAACTTAATGAGATGGCCGATAATGCTTCTGTGACGTCGTAGTTGTGTAAGCTGAAACCATGAAATCCCAAATGTAATTCCACGGACAGACTCATTCAACACTTTGATGTCTAATGTAAAAAGCGCAAAAGATTCACTTTTGCAAAAAGCTTTTCCTCAGCAGAAGGCTCAAAAGTTAAGCTCATTTTCTTTACGAGAAACTACTGCCAAGTATGCAAACTTAGCTAACAAAAAGAAATCGGTAAAGCGATTTCAGAGATGTAAGAAAATTTTTCTCTTTTTCAAAGGCAGCACACTTCCGTGGCGAGATTCTATTTTCTTCTTACTCCTCAGCTTCACAACGGTTTTGCAAGCTACAGGCTAGCAACCACTTTGCTTGATACGAAACCATTTTCCTTCAGAGAGACAGTGCCTGGTGCAGACAGCTTGAATTTTTTGCAGACCATTTCACGCTTTCGTAGTTTACAATGCGTTTTAATCTGCATGGCATAAGAATAAAACACACAATGTGTTGTGACGTTTGCGAAGAATTGCAATGAAATGTTAAAAATTTTCGTAATACCTTTTAGATGCCTTTCTAACAAAGCCAGACGGGAGCTTCATTCTGGAAAAATTATTCATTATTTTAAGATGCTCTTATCCGGTTTCACGTTTAAAATATTGTTCGTCCCTTACGATAATGTAAAACGCATTTAGATAAATTTTAATATGCTCACAAGGCAGACAGGAAAACTGGACAAAATCTCAACTTTTTGCAGAAAAAAATTAAGTGATAAAAATTAAATTAAATTCTTTGTCTTTGTGTCGGGGTTTAACGACAACCATGATCCTCTCTCAGTGCTATAAGTAATTGCCCGTCCCTAATTTAGGGACACTACTTCCAAGGGGGAGGGGTAGAATCATATCGCACCACCCATGCCTCACGTATAGGACTTGAGCAGGGACCCAGTTCGGACGAATGGTCAGAAGCCAGCGCCTCAGGCCATTTGTTCACCATAGAACTTAAATGAGACAACTAATTTAAGTCCTGTAGTGAACGATTGGTCAGAAGCCAGCGTCTCAGACCATTCGTTTACCAGAGAACTTAAATGAGCCAACCAATTTAAGTCCTGTAGTGAACGAATGGTCAGAAGCCAGCGTCTCAGACCATTCGTTTACCAGAGAACTTAAATGAGCCAACCAATTTAAGTCCTGTAGTGAACGAATGGTCAGAAGCCAGCGTCTCAGACCATTCGTTTACCAGAGAACTTAAATGAGCCAACCAATTTAAGTCCTGTAGTGAACGAATGGTCAGAAGCCAGCGTCTCAGACCATTCGTTTACCAGAGAACTTAAATGAGCCAACCAATTTAAGTCCTGTAGTGAACGAATGGTCAGAAGCCAGCGTCTCAGACCATTCGTTTACCAGAGAACTTAAATGAGCCAACCAATTTAAGTCCTCTAGTGAACGAATGGTCAGAAGCCGGCTCCTCAAACCTTTCGTTTACCAGAGTCCTTAAATGAACCAACCCATTTAAGTCTCCTTTTGAACGAATTGTCAGAAGCCAGCATCTCAGACCATTCGTTCACCAGAGAACTTAAATGAGCCAAACCATTTAAGTCCACTAGTGAACGAATGGTCAGAAGCCAGCTCCTCAGACTATATTCGTTCACCAGAGGACTTAAATGAGGCAACCCATCTTTTTCTTTTGCCTGCATAATACAGTGGTCACAAGAAAATTTTAATTGCGATTTCGAAGGGAAAATATGGTGATATGCGAATTTAGCGACTACTGGAAATCGGTTATCAGCGTGGGTAGCTGCGTCGTATGTAAATTAGCATCATGATAACGCTGCTCGTGGCGTGCGAGCTCAGATAAAAGTACTCTGCGAGAAGTGGGCCGTTTCACCGCTTTGTCTTGAAGTTTGCTGAATGTATCGCCTTCAGTGTGGGATTAACCTGAAATGATATTCAGAGGACGTTTAAGCATTGACAACAGAAATAGGGCTGCTGTCATGTTGCTGGCAGGTGAACGGCAGATCGATCTGGCTGCTGCTTTAGGAGTTTCGCAAAGTGTAGTAAGTCGGCTACATACAAGATTATTTCTACGGCATGAAAATGTTGCAGATAGACCCAGTACTGGTCGCCTGAGGATAACCACTAGGAGGCAAGATCCTTAAATAACAGTAAGTGCTAGAAGAAGACCTAGTATCACCAGTAGCCAACTCCGGGGATCACTTCCAGCTGCTTCTGATGTCATTGCATGTGCGCAAACGGAACGAAACTGTCTTTCTGGTACGGACTCAGAGCAAGCAGGCCCCTGAGATTTACAACATTCACATCAGCTCACCGTCGTCAAAGATGTACCTGTGTCCAACAATACATGCCATGGAATACAATGACATGTATTGTTGGACACAGGTACATCATAGAACCAGAACTGACCACCGCTGGTCTGGGTGGAATGACTACACATAGTGTGGCTGCATTCCACAGGTACACGTCCGTAAAAAAAGTACATGTAGTACCATGTACTTTTTTCCTGATACTCGACGAGGAAACGTGTAGAGGAGATCCGGCACAGGAATGCAGCCACCCTATGGGCAGTCATTCCACCCGTACCAGCGCAGTCAATTCTGGTCTGGGCTGGAGTGTGTTTTGATGGCCGTACTTCCTTGTATGTTTGTCAAGGCAAAGAAATGTCACCGTGATCTGGTATCGATTTAGAATTTTCACTTGGGAGTTTTCAGGTTCGATCAGCACTGCAACGTTTCATGAAACTAAGAAAATTAAATTTGAGGGATCTTTGAGCACTCTTTTACACTCTTTGCAAAATAAATAAATATATCAAAGCACCCAGAAACAATCATCTAATCTAGATGAAAATTGGTACGTGCAATGTATACATATAAGAAAGGAAAGTATTGCAATTTCAGAGCAATTGGGCCGTTTATTCGAAGTAAACAGCTACACGAGTGAAACAAGTCAGTACGTTGTATCGCCATTTTTAGCTCGGATACAAGCAGTTACCCAGCGTGGCATAGAAGCATACAGTTCACGGATACTTTTCTCAGGTACAGCATGCCAGATAGTGTCCAAACTGCGGGCCAGTTCGCCGACATTCCGGGATGGGCTGAGGTGGCCTCTCATCGCATCCCAAACATGTCCGATCCGTGAAGGTTCAGGCTGTGGAAGTGTGTCGACATTGCTGAGGCAGGCCTGGGAGAGCCGTGACGTGTGTGGCCTGGCATTATCTTGTTGAAAAATTTATCAGTGATGCTGGGACAGGAATGGCAACACAACAGGTCATAAATTATCGACGACGTACCGTTGAGCCGTGAGAGTGATACGGAGTACTACCAAGGGTGCCCAGCTATCGTAGGAAGTGCCCCCCCTCAAGTCACTTCCGGTGTGCAAACCGTGTGCCCTTCCACGGTAAAGGCAGGATCCATGGGCTGGACGCCTAGTCTCCATACACGTACGTCCTGGTCATCGGCTCCAAATGCAAACCGTGCCTAATGACTGAAGGCAACACGACTCCACTGCACACTATCCCACGTTGATCGGGCCCGACATCTCTGCAACCGGTGCCGGCAATTCTCGCTGGTCAGTGGTAGGCGGAGGAGTGGCTTCCTCGAATCTAGTCCCCGTGCCACAATTCGTCTGGCAACGGTCTGGATGGCAACTTCCACTGGTGTACTGATAGCCCCCACAACCCCCGTATTGCGGGGGCCTCTTGGTTAAAAGGACTTCCAGCCTCAGCATAAAGACTTTACAAATGTTTTTGCGAACTTCGTATGAAACTGGTTCAAGAAATAGCCCAGAATTAAAGCAGCTTTGAATGAAGTATTAAAAAGAAAAGCAATTTTTGCTCTTTTTTTCCAGTAAATAAGTAAAATCTTTAAAAATCAATTTCTTTGCTTTAATTCACGAAAACTGGATGACGGGAGAGCAGCTATTCGAGGCCCCTTTTCACAGCCCCTGCAGTAGTTTTATGCGTGTACTGTATGTTAACAAGCGAATGTGAAAAAAATATCAGTTCAATGAACGGAATTTTTGTACCAATGGGGATAAGGTATTATATATTACACTTGTTTGCACACAGCTACGAATCCTTTAGAATATAATGAACTAAAAGGTGTTCTTCGCGGAAGCGAAAAATCAGAGACCTGTATCACTCGTTTTTTTATAACAGAGTCAAAAGAATTTTTTTACAATGCACAAAACATAGTTAAGTGTAGTTGTTTTTTATATTCCAAAGGGAATAATTTACGTAGTTTTTTGTTTTTTGTGCTATAGTTCTTTATCTTTACTTACAGTAGTGGCCAAAATTCTGGAAACCTTTTAGAAATAGTGTATTTTTGAGGTTTGATGGCTCATAACACCACTTTGTTTGGAGTAATACCATAAAATTATATATCAATGGAAAGATAATTTCATCAAGAATGTAGTGCAATACCTTTTATGAAAGGAGGGTTTTGTATTAGAACAGCAGTTATAAAGAAGAAAAGTGAAACACATAGAAAAAATGAGGTATGCAAAGATTCTCACCATGTCAGTTAATACTTCGTTTGGTAACCTTTAGCGTTAATTACGGCTTTACAACGCCTTCCCATGGAGTGAACCAAGTTTCTTAGTTCTGCAGCTGTTATAATGTGAAACCAAGATTGAATTATTGCTTCTATTAATTGGGTTTTATTGCTGGGTTGATTCTGATTAACAAGTTTCTTTAGTCGGTTCCATAGATTTTCGATGGGGTTAAGGTCTGGGCTATTCGCAGGCCATTCCAGCAGTGGAATATTATTATCTTGAAACCACTTCTTGCACACAGCAGCAACATGACATGGCTCATTGCCAAAACAAGATGACACCTGATTGGCTCTGTAAACACTCATGCTTATTTGGCTACATTCAAATGAAGGAAAGCTACTTCATGTCAACCTAAGCAAGTTGTGCTTCCTTTTTCTGGTTATTTGGCTATAACTTTTGATAGAATGCAGATAATTGAACACAAGTTATTGCATTACACTCTTGATGAAATTATCTTTTCATTGATATATAATTTTTTTGGTATTACTCTAAAACAAAGTGCTGTTATGAGCTATCAAACCTCAAAAATACACTTTTTCCAAAAGGTTTCCACAATTTTGACCACTACTGTAGTTATTTGCTTACTTAAGTTGTGACATTTCGCATACATCTGAAAAGTCGTTAGACACTGTCAAGTTGCATATTTTTTGTGTGTAATCGTTTGGCATTTCAAAGAAGCTGGCCTTAATTCTTTAAAATAATAAATTTTGCATGATATGACGTAAGTATTTTGCAGTAATTTGTATCGGTATAAAACCAGGGCAATTATTTTAATTACCGCGTACGCATTTGTATTTCACGCAATAAAGTGAAATATAATTTTGATTTTACGATAAATACTCGTAGGTTCCAAAGAATTTGATTTATTGAAACACCCGTTAAGTCTAGTTTTAATTTTGAAGCCTCGAAATATTTTTGCGGGGGGGGGGGGGGGGGGCTCACGAATTTTCCGGTACGCCACTGGCAACTTCTATACCTATTGACGACGCAACATGGCGAGGGATGGTTGAGAGCGACCAATTCGGTTCTGTTCGTGCGACTCTCACAATCGCTCGATACTCGCGTTTTGTGGTTGCCCTCGGCCATCCACTGCCGGTGTGCCCCTGGTTTGTGACCTCCTCAACCGATTAGGGTCAACATCGCCCGATCGCCACGTCGCTCGTACCTAAATGCCTGTGGAGATACTGAGAGTTGACGGACCGGCCTCTCTCAGCCCAATTATATGTCCTCTCTCAAACTTGCTCAACTGCTCATAGTGTGCACGGATCCGACGTCGAGGTAACCTCACAGTCCGTGGAGGTTAACGCAACTGCAATCCGCTACCCAATTATCCCTGAGTGTGAACTTTGCTCTTGATATACCCTCCTCTATGCGCGATTTCCGGGAACTGTGGCGGGATAGTCATTAATCGTTATTGTTTAATCATTCGCATATTCGGCCCTGAGGTACTTGCATACGGAGTTTCATCAGGATCAAACGACTTTCTCAGGGTGTTTCGTTTTTTTTTGTTTTTTTTTTCTGGCAAGTTCTATCCTCTTCTTCGCTGTACAAAATTCCCCACTAAGTATGTTTTTTTATGTTGCCATTCATAGTTGTCGTTAAACAATGTATGAAAAGGTTCCGTGAAACCATCAGCAGTTGAAATTTTTTTGAGATACTGTGGTTTTGAAGATTCACTCTTTAATATTGTTGATCATATAGACAAAATCATCGCTCTTTCCACGTTTTTCTTTAACACTTTAAGCGGCCGATGTATCTGGACCAAATGCGTCTCACACTTTTCCACGTTTCCCAAACCTATATGTTCACATAGAGGTCTGGATTTACAAAGCTGCGGCAAAACGATTCCTTTCACCTTTTCAGCTGAGAAGTACCAACGACAAAACTGTCACTGGTCGTAAATTCTCTCTCTCTCTCTCTCCCTCTCTAGAGGTCTCTGCGTCTTTTCCCCTCTGTCTCTGACTCTCTCTGCATCTCTCCGTCTCTTGTTTCGCTGTCTCTCTCTTTATCTCTTTGTCTCTCACTCTATATCTCTCTGTCGCTCTCTCTGTTCTAGTACCTTACTCCCTGCTTCATGACTGAAGTCCCGATGGAGAACGGCTGATTTCTCTGACGCGGACATCATGTCATTGGGTAGGAACAAGTGATTCAAACATGCAATTCTCTCTGATGGGTAAACTCACTCGTTTCAACCTCCTTCGAGCTGACATCATCCCATTTTGCTAACCCCGAGTTAATTCGTCCTAGCCGGTTAAGGGGTTAATTAACAAACATCAACCGAAAAATTGTATTTCGACACCGCTGGGATCGAAACCCATATCTCTCGTTAACTAGAAGAGTGCGTTTGCTTTACGCTACGGTGGCCAACAATCCACGACGCTATGTGTGCTTATCTGTCAGCATCTGACTTCACAAATACGTAGGGATGGACTCAGCAACTGAGACATCTCTATCTGATGTGCTTAACGGCGCAAGCTCCCAGCGGTGTTGAAATACACTTGTTCGGTTGCTGTATGTTAATTAAAGAAAAACGTGGAAAGAACGATGACTTTGTCTACTTATATTGTCTCCACGTTTTTGGAAGATTTTCACCATTGTTGATCACATCTATGAAAATGCAAGTGCAAAAGTTCGACTGCTCGACTCAGTGCTACATTGCGAAATGTTTTTCAATCATTGAACTGGAAAACCAAGTTAAAAGGATAAAGATTAATGAAGATAGCTCAACCGATCTTCTTTTTACGGACGGCATAGTCCTTTTGGCAAGTACCTCCTCAGGGCTCGGGATTATTATCCAGGAACGCTTGCTAACTTACAGAAAACAAAGTTGAGATGTACAATGCTTTCGGAACTGTAGTATTAGAGGTTGATGGGACAAGTTTAGAAGCAGTAAAAAATTGATGCCTACATCTTTCTGGGACAACTTACAGTATATCAAGAGAGGATTACATCGAAGACGAAATTAATCAGCGTATGAAACTTACCTAGGAAACATTTGGAAGAAATAATCTTGAAGAGCAATTTGCCATTATGTCTTATAAGAAAAGCGTGCAATCAGCGCATTCTTTAAGTTCTTATTTTTGGACCAAATGCGTGGACATTGACTGAAAAAGGCATACAGAGGCTGTGGAGAACTGAGAGAAGCATGGAGAGATGAATATTTGGTGTAAGCAAGAAAGGTAAGAAAGGATCTCGTTGATCAGGAAGATGACAAAACTTGATGTCATGATCAAAGTCAAGGCCTGTGGCAATTGGATGGACATGTTGTAAAAGAACTGATCACTGTTGGATATCTGAAACACTAGACTGTGTACAAAGAAAATGGGAAATGCCCATAACAAGACCACACAAGATATGAGTGGATGAAATTCAAGAGCATACTGGACTGACACGGAAGAGAGATTTGTGGAAGAGGCTCAGGAAGACCATCATCCAGCTGTGGATTGGTAATGATTGATGATGACTATAAGCTCACTGAATGTTTCGCAGTTTAGTAGTTTTCGCGAATAAAAAAAATGTTACTTTACTTACCATTATTCTATAATTCCACTGTCTGTTTTAGTTAATGTCCAGGAATCCAAAGTAAAAGCTCGCTTGACAAATATGTAAATTGTTAAATTACATTTCCTACAATGAAAATAATAGAATTAATACCTACCACTTAGCTAATTTGCGTGATCAATATGCAAACTCAAATTTAACTTACGGCATTCGTAACTCAAAGCAGTCTGCGTGGGTCTGGGTAAGTACGTACTGGCCTGACTCAGAAATTTTGACCAGATTCTACTTTTGTATAAAAACACAACCTCAGCTTAATGCGACTACTCTTTACTGCGGGATTTCACTCCTACATAATCTCCGGACAACGAGACTTTGGTTTTACTGCGCGGCATATTTGCAATCTACGTCAGTATGAAAAGTCAGCATATTTATTTGAAACTAATCGATAATCGAGGGTGTCCTTTATCTAGGATAACAGATTAAAAACCATGGAGACTGAATTTAAAAATAGAAATTAAGATATTTACCTGGCAGGGATTAAGTTAATCTCATTCAGAATGGACAGCTTCAGCGATACAAATACTCTTTCCTGTCAATGTTCAACGCAAGTGCTTTTAAAAATGAGGTTTATATCTCTGACAGCTTCTCCGTGATACTTTTATTTGCTTATTTTAGACTGCTCCTGACCTTAGACATATACTTGACGGTTGTTAAAAGTTCTTGGTTTCAATACTTCGAACTCTACAAAGAACATAAGAAGCAAGGAGCCAATCACCATTTGTGGCAGGATTTTTAGAGAATTTTTATTTTTTTTATTTTTGACTAT
Organism: Macrothele yani; assembly: GCA_039090855.1. Taxonomy (NCBI): domain Eukaryota; kingdom Metazoa; phylum Arthropoda; class Arachnida; order Araneae; family Macrothelidae; genus Macrothele; species Macrothele yani. Next base: position 143,124,076 of record CM077001.1, read on the forward strand.
TTAAAAGATTCATTATTTACAAATTAGTGTTTCGTTTTATTATAACTTGTCAGCAGTCATCGAAGAAGGAATCTTAGTGAATCAAGCAACAAACTACCTTTCTAAGTTATATCTGTGACAGCAACAAACTACCTTTCTAAGTTATATCTGTGACAACAACAAATTACCTTTCTAAGTTATATCTCTGACAGCAATAAACTACCTTTCTAAGTTATACCTCTGACAGCAACAAACTACCTTTCTAAGTTATATCTCTGACAGCAACAAACTACTTTTCTAAGTTATATCTCTGACAGCAACAAACTACCTTTCTGAGTTATATCTCGGACAGCAACAAACTACCTTTCTAAGCTATATCTCTGACAGCAACAAACTACCTTTCTAAGTTATATCTCTGACAGCAACAAACTACTTTTCTAAGTTATATCTCAGACAGCAACAAACTACCTTTCTAAGTTATATCTCTGACAGCAACAAACTACTTTTCTAAGTTATATCTCTGACAGCAACAAACTACCTTTCTGAGTTATATCTCGGACAGCAACAAACTACCTTTCTAAGCTATATCTCTGACAGCAAAAAACTACCTTTTTAAGTTATATCTCCGACAGCAACAAACTACCTTTCTAAGTTATATCTCTGACAGCAACAAACTACCTTTCTAAGTTACATCTCTGACAGCAACAAAATACCTTTCTAAGTTATATCTCTGATAGCAACAAACTACCTTTCTAAGTTATATCTCTGACAGCAAAAACTATCTTTCTGCGTTATATCTCTGACAGCAACAAACTACCTTTCTAAGTTATATCTCTGACAGCAACAAACTACCTTTCTAAGTTATATCTCTGACAGCAACAAACTACCTTTCTAAGTTATATCTCTGACAGCAACAAACTACCTTTCTAAGTTATATCTCTGACAGCAACAAACTACCTTTCTAAGTTACATCTCTGACAGCAACAAAATACCTTTCTAAGTTATATCTCTGATAGCAACAAACTACCTTTCTAAGTTATATCTCTGACAGCAACAAACTACTTTTCTAAGTTATATCTCTGACAGCAACAAACTACCTTTCTGAGTTATATCTCGGACAGCAACAAACTACCTTTCTAAGCTATATCTCTGACAGCAAAAAACTACCTTTTTAAGTTATATCTCTGACAGCAATAAACTACCTTTCTAAGTTATATCTCTGACAGCAACAAACTACCTTTCTAAGTTACATCTCTGACAGCAACAAAATACCTTTCTAAGTTATATCTCTGATAGCAACAAACTACCTTTCTAAGTTATATCTCTGACAGCAAAAACTATCTTTCTGCGTTATATCTCTGACAGCAACAAACTACCTTTCTAAGTTATATCTCTGACAGCAACAAACTACCTTTCTAAATTATATCTCTGACAGCAACAAACTACCTTTCTAAGTTATATCTCTGACAGCAACAAACTACCTTTCTAAGTTATATCTCTGAAAGCAACAAACTACCTTTCTAAGTTACATCTCTGACAGCAACAAAATACCTTTCTAAGTTATATCTCTGATAGCAACAAACTACCTTTCTAAGTTATATCTCTGACAGCAAAAAACTATCTTTCTGCGTTTTATCTCTGACAGCAACAAACTACCTTTCTAAGTTATATTTCTGACAGCAACAAACTACCTTTCTAAGTTATATCTCTGAAAGCAACAAACTACCTTTCTAAGTTATATAGTGGTCAGAGGAGACAGCTTATAGTTAATCGAGTTTGGCATAGATTCCAGTCCCGGATGAGACATGAGCTGTATGCTTGTCCCACGGCGTAAGTTCTGACATATCCTTGGAACTAGTGTTCCGAAATTAGGGACAGGCGATTTCTCGTAGCCTTAGCTGCTTATCAGGGTTGTTAAACCCCGAAAGAGACAAACAACATCATGCATGAGCGATGTGCTTGTCCTACGGCGCTCGTTCTCCCTCTTCCTTGGAATCAGTGTTCCTGAATTAAGAATAGGAGATTTCTCATAGCCTTAAATGCTCATGGGGGTTGTTAAATACCGAAAGAGACAAACAGAACATGTGCTTGTCGTACATCTCTCGTTCTGACTGTTCCCTGCAATCAGTGTTCCTATATTAGGGACAGACGATTTCTCATAGCCTTAGATGCTCATGGGGATTGCTCAACCACAAAAGAAACAAACAACAGCATACATGGGCGATGTGCTTGTCCAACGGCGCTCGTTCTGACTCTTTTCTAGAATCAGTGTTCCTAAATTAGGGTTCTTAAACCTTTTAAGAGACAAACAACAGTATACATGGGCGATGTGCTGGTCCTACAGCGCTCGTTCTGCCTCTTCCCTGGAACCAGTGTTCCTAAATTAGGGTTCTTAAACCTTTTAAGAGACAAACAACAGTATACATGGGCGATGTGCTGGTCCTACAGCGCTCGTTCTGCCTCTTCCCTGGAACCAGTGTTCCTAAATTAGGGTTGTTAGACCCCAAGAGAGACAAACAATAGCATACATCGGCGATGTATTGGGTTTGTGCAAAAGTTCTACCCGCTTTTGTAATAGATGCAAATTGCTATCGGAGTAGTTACGTCACAGATGACGCTGCGATGACGAATTTTCGGCCAATAAAGCGTAGAGCATATAGAGACACAAGGTTTGTCCGAGTAAGTCATTCGTAATGGAGATCACGGACGGTGTAACATGGCATGCGATAAGGAGCACATTAGACATTGTTTACTCTACGAGCTCGATAGAGGCAGAACTGCTACCGCTGCTTGCCGCAACACCTGTCAAGCAGAGGATGCACAAGTCACCCTTGGTTTCGGGAATTCCGGGACGGAGACAGAAGATGTAAAGATCAATCAAGTCCAGGACGTCCATCCGTGGTTTCTGACGAGGATGTGGACTAAGCCATAACAAATGACCCACATCCAGCCGGTCAGGAATTAGCGGAAGGGTACACAGAACAACAGTCGAAAGACGGATGCATGCGCTTGAGTTCATCGCCAAGTTCGATAACTGGATTCCGCAACCAGCTTTCTGCAAAGCAACGAGAGGAGAGAATTCATACCTCTGTGTCTTTGCTTTCTCGCCACAGAAATGAACCGTTTTGGGGACGAATTGTAACGGGTGATGAGAAATGGGTACTGTACCGTAATGCAAAACATCGACGGGCTGTGTGCCAAGGTGCGGAGCCTGCTCCATTGACCTAAAAAGGAGGACTGCATCCCAAAAAGGTTTTGTTGAGTGTTTGGTGGGATGTTCAAGGAAATAATCCGCTGGTAGGGGTTGACACCTAACCGAACGATAAATGTTGACCTCTACTGCCAACAGTTGGTCAGATTGCGAGAACAACTGACATCGACGTGGTCAGCACTCGTCAATTGCAAAGGCGTGATCCTTCATTATGGTAACGCCAGACCTCATGCTGCTTTAATCACTGAGCAAAAATTACTGGACTTTGGCTGGGAAGTGTTTCCTCATCCTGCGTATTCCCCTGACCAGGCACCTACGGACTACCACGTTTTTCGATCGTTACAGCACGGCTTCGCTCTCTAAACCTTCGATGATGTGGACAATGTGAAAACGGCATTACATGACATATTCGACTCTAAAATACAGAAGTTTTTTCAGGCATGGGATTCACCTACTCATAGACAGATGGCAAGAGGTCATACAGAACTATGGCAGTTATGGGAAATCCTAGGCACGTTATTTGTTGTGTTCTCCTCCTTTCTTTGTAGCCTACAACAACGGGTAGAACTTACGCATACCCAATACTTGTCCTACGGCCCTCGTTCTGTCTCTTTCCTGGAATCAGTGTTCCTATATTAGGGACGGACGGTATCTCACAACCTTAGAAGCTCGTGGGTTCCTTAAACCTCGAAAAGACAAACATTGTATCCAGAAACTAATATACAGTCACTGCTTCGTCATTTCTACACTACTCTGAAGCTGTCCCTTCCCTGAGGTTAGTGTTTAGGTTAGAGAACCACTACTCTGAAGCTAACCCTTCCCTGAGGTTAATGTTTAGATTAGAGACCCACTACTCTGAAGCTGTCCCTTCCCTGAAGTTAGTATTTAGATTAGAGAACCACTACTCTGAAGCTGTCCCTTCCCTGAGGTTAGTATTTAGATTAGAGAACCACTACTCTGAAGCTGTCCCTTCCCTGAGGTTAGTGTTTAGATTAGAGAACCACTACTCTGAAGCTGTCCCTTCCCTGAGGTTAGTATTTAGATTAGAGAACCACTACTCTGAAGCTGTCCCTTCCCTGAGGTTAGTATTTAGATTAGAGAACCACTACTCTGAAGCTGTCCCTTCCCTGAGGTTAGTATTTAGATTAGAGAACCACTACTCTGAAGCTGTCCCTTCCCTGAGGTTAATGTTTAGATTAGAGAACCACTACTCTGAAGCTGTCCCTTCCCTGAGGTTAGTATTTAGATTAGAGAACCACTACTCTGAAGCTGTCCCTTCCCTGAGGTTAGTGTTTAGATTAGAGAACCACTACTCTGAAGCTGTCCCTTCCCTGAGGTTAGTGTTTAGATTAGAGAACCACTACTCTGAAGCTGTCCCTTCCCTGAGGTTAGTAGCGCGTAATTTTTTTTTTTTTTTTTTTTGGAGGTTTAACGACCACCGTGAGCAACTGAATGGGCTATAAGCAGTCGCCCGTCCCTAATTTAGGGTCACTGGTTCCAGGGAAGGGAGAGAGCCAGTGCCGTAAGACAAACACAACATCCATGCCTGACCGGGATTCAAACCCGGATCCCTTACGGACGAATGATCAGAGGTCAGCGCCTTAGACCACTGCGCCACCGGGGCGGCAGCGCGTAATTCGGAACGAGACACTACTCATAATTGTAGATGCTCATGTGGGGTCGTTAAATAGTAAAACTAAAAACACGTCCATTCTCAAACAGACTGGCGTAACTTGTTTCTCGATGTTTCATTTAATCAATGGATTTTTTTTAGAATCTTTGCATTTTCTATTTCAGTTTAGTTCTAAATCTCTTTACAGATAAGACTGCTTGATGAGTGGCGCGCGTCGTTTGAACAGGAACGACTAGCTCCGTCTTCATGGTCGAAAAGAAATAAAGAAATACTAAACAGATAATATTACACAGAATTAAAACTTTATAAGTTCAGAAATGCACCAAATTGTCATTCTCCATTTGAATTTCTCAGAACCAATGTTTTGTTCGAAGAGCTTATTATACCAGCATACCTGGATGTCACTTCTTTTTGATTTAATGCAAAAGTCTTATGTTCAACTCATCTGAATTCCTGTGGTTACAACTGCGAAAGAGAGATAATAAATCCTTTTAAGGATTTTCTTTCGACATCATCTTGTTTCTTTATTTCTAAGAAATTAATAATTGAGTCTCTCAAATCTTCAAGAGAGAAAAGTTTGCATTACCTATTTACGTAACTAATTTGCACTCTTGAATATTTATGATTTGTCTATTATATATTCCATCTACCTGGAATGTTTAGAATTTATTTATATTTTTATTTACACGCGACCGACTTACGACGAACTTTAAATGGAAATGGAAATAAAAATGTTTTGCTGATGGCACTAACAGAACAATCTTTTTTCATAAACCCGTCTGTTGCTAGGGAATTTTCTGGAAATAGTAAATCTTCCGCAATATACAGTAGTTGATGCAATATTACTTCGGCCAAGGTCTTGTGAGAACTTGGGGGCATAAATTTAAAACACTTAAATCGCTTGAAATTTAGCAAACTTTTTTAAAAGACTTTAATGATCATCTGATCAGTGGCAAACAATGACAATTGGTTTCCTAGACACGTGATAGTTTACGGTGTGGTTGCGTTGTGATACATATGAGACCTTACGAAGTCGGCGTGAGAACTCATGTGCTGCTAAGTAATTAAATAAAACAGCTATCCTGCTAATAATATTAAAAAACAAGTAAGATGGCACCGATTTTTGATTGTAATGAGCACGTCTTCTGCTTCCTTTCCGACGCGTATAATTTTTTTCAAAATTATTCATAGCCAATGGAACCGGTTGGAAAAAAATCAACCGATTTTCTACAATCGCAAAAAAACATCCAGAAATAGATACAGCTATTTTTTCCCACTTGCAGTTGAAAAGTATGTTCCAAAATTTACTAAATGGTGCACAAAAAAGTATCAGAGACAAAGAGATTTTCAAATCGAACAGTTAAGGTCGACGTTTAGTGATATTGCTTCCTATACTTCCAGTGGGCAAACATCTGTACACATTTTCTTCACAATTAATGCGTTCCCAAAGATGAAAATTTGAACATCGATTAAAATAACTTCATATTATAACTTGGAATACTTAACATTTTCTAAAATATAACCATAATTATATTAAAAATCAATAACTTTTCCTTTGGTGGTGTTGGGACCAGAAAAAAGATGGCGCGACCTGTACATTGATGACGTCAGTAGACAAACAAATGTTGGATTTGCTTAATTATGGTTATGGAACTTGACTTGACAATAACTTGCCACATTGACTTGCCACTGCTTCCAGGAAAGGGAAAGAGCCAGTGCCATAAGATGAACACAACATCCATGCCTCACCGGATTCGAACCCGGACCCATCTCCGACGAGGGATCAGAAACTATTACTTAGACCACTGCGCCACTGGAGCGGGGGCAGGCTTGCGCTCTCGCCAGCCATTGTAACGGCTGCCACTCACCGCAGTGTATCGTTCCGGAAGGTTGCCGTGGTGTCATATCAGACAAGCTTAGAGGAATGAATGAAATCATGTAGTATTAATCGAAGTCTCTCTTCTGTTTCGCCGATTGAGAGTCTGGTGACGACGTAATCACCGGGATGATCTTCTTGCAATCCACGAGCGTCATACTTCTCAGAATGCTGTCATGGCTTGAGGAGCTCTGAGTTTCAACAGCCGATCACCCCTCGTACGCATAATGCGTACAATCGCAGCACGACAATACCTCAATGACGTGCTGCAGTCCTTTTCATTGACGTATCTCAATGGTATCCCTTATTCCCAGTTCCAACAAGACAACTCCCGTCCGCACAATGCTAACATTAGCAGACAGTACCCTCTCGGTGTCAAGGTGCTGCCCTAACCAACGTGAATCTCCAGACGTCTTTCTAATAGAGAACGTGTGGACCATCCTTGGCAGAAGATTTAACACCTCGGCATGTGACGTGCCTGCCACGCAGGACTCACACGACATAAAGGCCGATAGCAGCAAGAACGAACGTCTGCGTAGCTCAGTTGGTAGAGCGACTTGTTCCGGAATAAGTGGACTCGGGTTCGATTTCTGGCGTGGACCAAAATTGACGAAGAAATTGACTTCGTTATAATGGCCCCCGAACTTCCCGGATGACCCGGCCGTGAAAGATCTCGCAATGCTGTGATATTCTTTCCACACCGCGAGGTAAGAAAAATAAGAGAATCCCTTCTCCAGCGCTTCGAAAAATAAAATGTGTGTGACGTTGCATTCCACACACCAGGTTGACTTGGAGTTCTGAAGTGCACGTTCTGCAACGGATGGCTGCCTGCAACGATTCATGGTCACGGATGACCCGTGGGCCATGCCCCGGCCCTCTTTCGGGGGGGAGATGTGACGTGCCTGCCTCGCAGGACGCACACGATATAAAGGCAGATAGCAGCGATAACGAACGTCTGCGTAGCTCAGTTGGTAGAGCGACCTGTTCCGGAATAAGTGGACTCTGGTTCGATTCCCAGCGTGGACCAAAAATGAAGGAGAAATTTACTTCGTTTTAGCATACAACATTAAAGAATTGTGGACACAGGCCAAGTCACATGGTCCGGGATACCTCAAGACACCATTCGGGGATTTTTCCAGTCGATGCCACGCCGTGTTGCCGAATGTATAGCTTAGCATATTGGTCACACAGCCTTACTGACTGAGGGCACATTTTGTTGCTTCCTCGCCCATCGCATTCATATAATCCCTCAGAAATTAAATCCCTTCTTTCGCATGTACTATAACGAGACACAAATTTGCAGGTGGCGAGACTCGAAACCGCATGCTTCTGCTCCGGAGCCGAATGCTTACCCAATCAAGCTACACCGACGAATTTTGTTGCTGTAACTCTGCCATCTGTGCATGTGCGTCACCTCTGAGATAGGCACGTCACATATAACCCTCCTTGAAAAAGGGCTGGGACAGAATCGTAGGTTTCCCGATCAGCCAATCTTGAAGAAAGTCCCTGCAAAAGAATGAATTCTCATTCATTCCAGATGATGTGTGGAACGAACGTCACATTTCTTTCGGAGATCCCAACGGCCAGGAGATTCATTTTACGTTCGGGTGCCAATATAGCGAAACACAAATTTGACGGTGGCGAACTCGAACCACGCATCCTTCTGCTCCGGAGCGGAATGCTTCCCCAATCAAGCTACACCGACGACGTTTGTCAATGCAACTTTGCCATTTTGATATGTGAATCACCTATGAGGTAGCTTACGTTACACCAAGTTTAGCAGATGGCAAGGTTATGCTCATCCTGGACCTCCGATGATTGCTTTGTGCAATGTAAAAAACTGCCGTGAATTGTCAGTGTTTCACCAGGATTAAAACTGTTTACAGGTCGTAAGTACGCCTCCTGGCGGTCAACCATAAATTTTCGGTTCATAAACTACATGTTCACGGTGTTTGAACTGTTACTGTATTTTATCCTTAACAATCTCGCAACATTCTTCTTAAAGTGGTTATATACTGGTTTTTTCATGTGCAATCAGTCGACTGGCAGCACCTCTGTAGGCAAGATGTTTAATTTTCCGGTCAGTAGACATATTATTACCCAGAACATTATACGGCATTAGACGTTTTTATTTCCCATTAGACATGTTAATAATGAACATGTATTATTATTTATTTGTCATTAGCGACCCGGCCAGGCTTCGCGCGGTAGTAATTTAGAATTTACGGCGAAGAGAGACGATTAAACCGTTCAACAAGCGACTCTCTTTCTCCTTGTAAAGCAATTCTTTGTCATTTGCCAATCGAGATTCTGTTTCTTGGAAAGTTTCATTATGACGGGATAAACAAATTCTTTTAGCGTCCGATGTGCTACGGCCTATATTCGATTTTCGTCTGGACATAATGTTAATACAATAACGATTCGTGTGAAAATCCGTTTATTTGACGTAATAAATAGTAAACAGCCGTGCGGGTGGCTTCTTCAGAATGAAATAACGTCTAAAGAATATACAAGATTTAAATGCAATATAACATTAATATAAACAGAAAACTAAGTACAATGCTGGAAGGTGAAGTATGCCTCGTGCAAGCGGTGAAGGACATGGGTTAGGTGCTTGCTGTACGTAGAAACATGCGCCATGCAAAAGGTAAATCAAAGTCAAAATGTAAGTCAAATGAATGTTCTTGAAAGTTCTTCATTACGCCAAATAAACGAATTTTCACACGAATCGTTATCATCTGGTGTAACTAGCCACCTGTTTATTTCTATATTAATACAATATTTAAATTTTAATTAAAGAGATACTCAAAGAGATACATACGTGTGGACGAAAACAACTACGCATTTAGTCTGTGCGAGCGCCGATAAACCAATTCTTTCAGCGTCCGATGAAACTACGAATTTAGTCTGAGGCCTTGCATGTTGTCAGACCGCCCGCCGCTCATGCGCCTCCCGTCTTTTTCCCAAAGAGCAAAACAGTTTCGTAAACCGGTCCCCGCGCATTTTTGTTTGGGCAATGGAAGCAACGAAAGAATGCGAATGGCGGTTTTTTTCTTTGACTTGTCACTAAAATCGTTACTGCTCGGCTCCCTTTTGTCATAGATTAATGTTTCATACACCTAAACCTTCCTCGACAAATGCTCTATGGAATGGCGAAAACCGCATCAAAATCCGTCCAGCGATTCTTGAGATTAGCCTGAACAGACAGACAGACGCCTACCGGGGACTTTATTTCATACTATGTATAGATTAGACATGTTAATGAACATTACGGTAATGTTCTGCAAAAATTACGGTTTATTGACTGGCCACTCAGCTGCTGGTGTGTCTACCGTAATTTGATCCTGAAATCTTTTACAGTGTGACGCCACTGTCCAAATCGCCATCGTAAGACTACCGAATCGCCACGTTTCTTTGTACCTGCACCACAGTAGTTTGTCGGAATTATTATTCGTAAACTAGCTGGAATAAATTTTCATAAATTCTACCAGGTTTTTTAATTCATAATGTTTTCAATCTTTAATTTAAAAAAAATTGGAAATGCTGCCGAAATACTTTTCCTATTCCTCATAAGGAAATTCTTTATTATATGATAACAATATGTGCGTTTTTCCCTTCTAAATTTATACCTATAAAAACAGCAAAAATTCCCCTTGTAACTAAATTGACATTTAAAAGCATAACCATTTTCCCGCCCTTTACGTAACAAAAATGTACGGGAGGTATTTTTGAAATCTCCGTTACTACAATATTCATATGACTGTGAATTTCTTTTGCATTTAATGTAAATGTGCTTTTGTTCTGTGTTTGAGTTAGAGATGAGCTCGGACGGGCTCAGAATTCATTAACTACCGAAAAACCCGGGCCCGGACTCAGCAAACACATGTAATCAAAGAAAGCGGGCCAGTCCCGGGCTCCTAAAATTGAGCCCGAACTCATCTCTAGTTTGAGTTATAAAAATCGTTGACAAGACATCTTCCTCCATAGCTACAGCTCGAATCTACGATTCTCATGTTAGGATGGTGACGTCACGATTATTCGGGTGTCGTGAAAAATGCGCACACTTAAGGCTTTTTTCACGTGAAAAAATGCATCATTGGAGGAAAGTGCGAGACCTTGGACTTACGCGTAAATACTGGGAAAACGAGGAGGTTTGACTTAACATTCGTATGTGTGCAGCATTGGCCTTCCTTAAACCTAAGGACGTTTGCAATGGCTGGCTTGAAATTCACTCGCAGGCTCATGACAGTAAGAAACTTTTTAATTTTTTTTATTAATTCGTCGACAAATGAATGGAAAATGAAGAGATTCCTGTTCAACTGTGGAGCTGCTACAAGAGACGTCATCGCACTACCAATGCTGTGGAAGGCTGGAACAACAAAAATTAACAGTGTACTTGCAAAACCAATCATCAAACATAAGTCATCGCTCTTTCCACATTTATAGGTGAGTCACGGAAACATTCTCATAGGCCGCCACAGGGAATCGAACCCAGGGTCATCCAGTTACGCGCCGGACATGACATCACTGCACCATAGCGGCCTCGAATTCTCCAGACTCACATATGACTAGCTGCTAAACCACTTGGTAGGTTGCTTCTCGAAGCCCCGCACAATGCTGGAGATTCACCAAAGATGGTAAGCAGCAACTGAACAAATAACTAGGAGGTGAATGAATAAATAATATACACAATTGACGTGAATTACGAACATCAAACAGAAGTTATCGCTCTTTCCACGTTCATAAAGTTATCGCTCTTTCCACGTTCATAAAGTTATCGCTCTTTCCACGTTCATAAAGTTATCGCTCTTTCCACGTTCATAAAGTTATCGCTCTTTCCACGTTCATAAAGTTATCGCTCTTTCCACGTTCATAAAGTTATCGCTCTTTCCACGTTCATGAAGTTATCGCTCTTTCCACGTTCATGAAGTTATCGCTCTTTCCACGTGGAAAGAGCAATGGCTTCTGTTTGATGTTCCTAATCCACGTCAATTGTGTGTATTATTTGCATGACCAAACCCCAGAATCAAGGGCGTGATACTTTGTTTGAAGAAAGAAGCAGAAAACTCAGCCTGCATGTACATGAGAGCGCAACTGAAAATTGAAGGAAAGAAGAGGAAAACAGCCTACTTAAAGTTGGACGGAAGGATAGAAAACACTGCAAAGATGTACGAAGAAACTGGCAACATCAGGTCTTGTCTAAAGGCGATTAACTACATACAAAAGCTAGACTAGTTCGCGAATATTGCATTATTCTTTTCACCTTAATTTGACGTGCTGAATTGCAGTGCGCTGTTATCGATTTCATAAATTTAATTGATCTTACGATTTCAATATTTTTGTTATAGTAAATCTTTTACAGGATTTTAATTACAATTACCTAAAACTTGTGGAAAAAGCACAATTCGTACAATATGTCATATAAACAAATACCGCCGTCTATGTACGATATTTAATAAAAATGTCGTAAATAGACGGTGGTATTTGTTTTTATGACCTAAAACTTAGCAGTTTATGTATCAGCAATGGTGACATCAGTAATAAACATGTATCTAATACGTATTTTAAAGTGTCTGTCTCTCTGCCTGTTTGTCACTGTAAACACAGGTGTAATAAACATCTTCATTGTGCGCGTTTTTCTCACATTTTCAAATGTACGTTTTTTTTTCACTGAGCGCTTTTTTATGCTTTCCAACCGTAGGTTGAAGAAGCATATATGCTCCAGCTTTGTCCGTCTGTCTGTCCGTCCGTCCGCACGATAACTGGCGTAAAAATGGTTGGTTCGATTTCATGTGGTAGGGGACCACCTGGGGACGAACCCTATTGAAAATGGACAAAGTGGGGTCAAAAGTCAGGACATAGGAACGGGATACATTACATTGCCCTTATGCGTCATAATTTACCTAAAAATACATCGATTGCGACAAAACCTTAACATTTTGTTCCGGTGGTATACTGAACCGGTTCTGTTGAATATCATCGAAATGAGATCAAAGGTTAGGGCACCGGAGCGAGATTTATTCCACAGCCATTATCCTCATAACTTGCCTAAAAATGCTTCTATGCGACAAAACTTTAACATGTTGTTTCGGAGCTATACTGAACCGGTTCTGTTGAATATCTTTGAAATGGGATCAAAGGTCAGGGCGCAGCAGCGAGATTTATTCCACAGTCATTATCCTCATAACTTGAATAAAAATGCTTCTATTGCGACAAAACTTTAGTATGTTATTTCGGAGGTATACTGAACCGGTTCTGTTTAATATAATCAAAATGAGGTCAAAGGTCAGGGCACAGGAGCGAGATTTATTCCACAGCCATTGCCCTCATAACTTGAGTAATAATTTGAGTAATGATTTCTGGTATGTTGGAAAGCTTATCATAATCAATGCATTGCATGATTTTACTAATTTGTTTCATGTATCCGATAATTCGTCTGCGAGAAAGGCGGAATGAGCAAACCTTACTTTCTGTTAACTGTGACGACGTCACGCTACTTGTCTATACGTGCGTTGCAAGTTTCGTCTTTTTTGTGCATTCCTTTCCAGTGTGGCATTTTCTATGTTGAACAATGTACAATCTCAGTAGCTTGGCATCGGAAATGGTCAGCAATCGTAATACAGTCGGATAGCCTCCAACGTTTATTATGACGATATGAATTTCGGCCTACTTGCTTTATAAAGTCGAACATTAAAGTAGAAGATATTTTAAAAACAATATTAAAAGGGCTCTCACATCATTTTCAAGTTATTTTTAGCACGTCTTTTGTAAAAAAAGATCGTGCTTATGTTATCGGTTTGTCCGTCCGTCCGTCCGTCTGTAGACACGATATCTCTGCAACTATTAGTCCGATTTGAAAAATTCTTTTTGCATTTGGAAGCTTGAAATATGCGAATGACGATGCTTTATTTCATTTTTTTTTACGATGTACAATTTCGCCGCCAGAGGGCATAAATGCAGATGATGTCGAATTTAAAAATACATTTTATTCCACATATTTGCTTCGAAACATCCGATTGAAAAAATTCTTTTATCTTTCGATTCCATTTATGTCGAAGAGTATTTTAGGTGTAGTTACTTTTTGAAATTACGCATAGATTTTCCACTAGGGGCGTAAAAGTAAATTACGTTTTCCCCGATATCTCTTCTTCTAAAACTCCGATTTGAAAAATGTTTTCTTTAGCGGATACAGCTCCTGAAGGAAAATCTTTTGCATAGAATTTCTATTTTTTGTAAAAGAATGGTTTGGCCACCAGGCGGCGTAAGTCTTAATTTCCGCTTCTGATGTATTTGCAGCAAACTCTGAGCTCCTAAAATCTCGATTGAAAAATAATTGTTTGTGGATCGATGCTACTCACGTCGATAAACCTTTTAGGAACATTTTCTTCTTAAAATAATGCATGGTTTCTACGCCAGGGAGCGTATATGTATGTCTTATTTTTGTCAATATCCCTACTTCTAGGAGTCCGATTTGAAAAATACCTTCTTTGTTGGATAGTGTTTCCGATGCGAAATGTTTTTCATATAAATTCAAAATTTTCAAGTAAATCATAGACTTTCCACTAGGGGCTCAAAGATAAATTGCGTTTTCTGCGTTATTTCTGCTTCCAAAACTCCGATTTGAAACATTTTTCTTGTATCGCATACAACACCTGATGGAAAATCCTTTTCATATAATTTCTAATGTTTAGTGAAGAATGGTTTGGCCACCAGGGGGCATAAGCGCTAATTTTTGCTTATGTATTTGCAGCAAAATCTGAGCTCCTGAAAACTTGACTGAAAACATTGTTTCGTGATACTGCTCATATCGGAAAACCTTTTGAGAATACGTTCTTCTTAAAGTAATGCATGTTTTTCCCTCCAGGGAGTGTAGAATCATATCTTATTTTTGTCAATATCTGTGTTTCTAAGAGTCCGATCTGAAAAAATATTTCTGTGTTGGAGAGCGTTTCCGATGCGAAATTTTCTCATATAAATTCATGTTTTTCTTAACGCACAAGTCTACAACCAGAGGGCGTAACTCACGATTCCGTTTACAACAATATCTGAGGGATTAAAAATCCGATTGAAAAACTTCTTTCTTCCGTCAGATACTATTGTTTTCCACACCGGTTCCATTGACTTTGAATAGCTTTGATAAATTGAATTTGCGTCAGAACGGATTCAAAAGACGTGCTTATTACATCCGAAAATTCGGTGTCATCTTTCTTGTTTATTTCATTTATCCCGTTTTCCCCATTTCCTTGGCAAATTAAGCCTTTCCTGCTCGAGATTTCTCAACTTTAGTGCTCTTTTCTGTCTCACATTTTTTCTTCTTTTTAATGTAGAACAGCTGAGGATCTGCTTTTTTACCATAATGCACCAAAGTTCTTGCTCGCAATGAGATTGGCAACATTATAGCGAAATACAGCGGAACTTCCAGATGTGCGCTTGCCTTTAGGGCTTCTTCTTCCCCCCCCCCCCCTTTTTTTTTATTTCAGTTTCTTTCGCCACTGAATCTAATACAAGCATCATTTGCCTGCATTCTTCTAAAGTCTCTTCACTATCCACCACTTGACATTTACGAGTACATCATTTTCTTCTTGCAGGAAACATGCGGCTGGATTTTGAAAACCGCCATTTACGATATTCCATTTTCCTAAAAAAAAGCTTGAATAGGATGCTTATGAATTGCAGTGGCATGCTGATGTTTTCACTAGTGAACTGAGAACTCTGGCTTCGTAATGTGCGCTTCTGACGCCTGAGATTTATCTTTTAGAGAAATAAGTTCGCATTTCTTGTAAGAAACTGCCGGAAAATTCTGAAGACTTCTGATCAATGAGTACAGTTTACATGAAGTGCAATCGTTTGCACACTTTTTTCTTTCCTATTTGACGTATTATAATGGTATTAAAGTTTTAGCGCATACAGTTGAAAGAATAATAATAATGGGTTTTTAAGTACCTTTTTCGGAGGATGTGTGGTGTCATTAAACTTCCACTCAAGACATTCTAAACATGGCTCTTATACTCTTCTTGCACACCCTACAGAAGCAACGAAATGTATTACTTCCATCGGCTTGGTTTTGAAGGAATAGAGGCTTTAGGAAAAATTGCTAAAAAGGACATTAAAGATTCTTTTTTTCATTGTTTCCAAGCAAAAGGTTCCGGCAGTGCCTGGCTTAACAAAAAATACATCAGTCAATTTCTAGGTCAGTGTTTTCCGAGTTTTCCTGAAATTATTATTAAAATATATCGCTCTGGAAACATTTAATTGAAATATGTTCCAGTAATGAAAAAAAAAGGAATTTAAAAAAAGAGAATAAAATCTATACTTGTGCCACCACAATTGGATTAACCAGTAATCTTTATTGACCCGGTGGCGCAGTGATCTAAGCGTTGGCTTCTGACCATTCGTCCGAGATGGGTCCGGGTTCAAATCCCGGTGAGGCATGTTTGTTGTGGTTTTCTTACGGCACTGGCTCTCTCCCTTCCCTGGCACCAGTTGCCCTAAATTAGGGACGGGAGACTGCTTACAGCCCATTGAGTTGCTCATGGTGGTCGTTAAACTTCCAATAAAAAAAATACATATCACTAAGCTGTTGTCTGAGATCCCCAAAGAAAGATAATCCACCAAATAAATGTTTAATTGATTATTTGCTTATTGTTGCCGTATCAAAATTCTCCATTTACAGCGATCTTGACACACAGTTCGAACTTCACTGACGTACACAACACTTTGTGTACTTCATACTCATAATCTTTTTCTGATGCAGACACTCCTGAATCTGGTCCTCCCATGATTTCTTTGGCTTTCCTCTTTTTTGCTTGCCTGCCACTCAAACTGAAAATTTTTTAAGTAAGCATTTAATCGCTCATTCTTTCAAAATGGCCAAATCATCTAATGTTGTCAGTAAGTCTCCACCTTACTGACAACATTTTGCCTCACATTACACAACTGTAAACACATCTTCATTCCTCATATGATCAGAGAGTATCTTGCCACCCTCACCCCCAAGTACCTCATTTCTCCTGCACACAAAGTGCTCCTATGTCTCTTCTGCAGTACCCAGATTTACATAGTAAATTTGAAAGATTTGAAGCATCGGCATTTTTCTGTTGTGTTGTGAACACTGTAAAAGCGCTAGTTTATCCTTGAAGAGCCTCTCGCTTAACGACGTTGAGCGTTCATTCCTCATATGATCAGAGAGTATCTTGCCACAACCCTCCCCCCCCCCCCACACCACCACCACCTAAGTACCTCATTTCTCCTGCACGCAAAGTGCTCCTATGTCTCTACTGCAGTACCCAGGTTTACATAGTAAATTTGAAAGTTTTGAAGCATCGGCATTTTTCTGTTGTGTTGTGAACAGTGTAAAAGCGCAAGTTTATCCTTGAAGAGCTTCTCGCTTAACGACGTTGAGTGTTCTTCCATTTGGAACCCAGATAAAGAGGTTTTAATTTTTGCCAACTCTGGAACAACCAGCTGGCCATAGGAAAAGCATGGGTGAGTCCAAACATTTTTAAAAATTGATCCTTTGCTTGTGAGAAACTGAGACGAACCGGAAATTGTAAGCTTTTAAACTGAAATGGGAAATCATATGGGACGACTGGAAAGCGTGAAATAAAAATATGGTCTTCTGTAGTGTGTCAGTCACAATGGTAGCTTTGATGAAAAGTTAAATGAGTTTCTTACAGTAAGTCGTGTTCCATTGCAGAGTGTTTGTAGGTCCAGATTACGTCAAAATAAAATAAATAGTCGAGATGAGGTGGGAGAATGTGTGAACGGAGGAATCGCAGCAATCAGCTTTGAAGTACCGAAATGTAAAAAAAAAATTAACATTTTTTCTGATATTTCGTTCTTGCATTCTATTTACATTTGACTGAAATATGTTTCCTCTTTAAAATAATCAAACAACTATTGTTTTTTAAATAGTGGAACTATTTATAGCGCGCAGTAACGCACAACGAGCAGCGGTCGGAAATGTAAATAAACCCGCCAGCAACTGTGGGGAAAGGATACACGCATCGGAAGCGTAACGCAGTAAACAGCAATATCAAATTTTAAATCGCGCACGTTACGTCAAATTTGAAACAATGGTTGAAGAATCCTAGTAAAAATCTTCCCGAGGAAATAGCTTCTAACTATCTATAGTGTGTGGTAACAAACTGACAGCCGCGTTCCAAAACGTAAACAAAACAGCTCATTGTGGGCAGAGTTGGACCTGAATGTCACATAACCGGATCCGACCCGGACAAATCTGCTTTGAACTATAATATACATCTCTATACACTGAAGAGCAACTGAATTAGAGGTACCTGTCTAGTAACGTGTAGCACCACCTTTCGCCCTGATGACGGCGGCGATTCGTCTTGGTATGGACTCGACAAGACACCGGAAGCGTTGGGAAGTTATACGGATCCAAGACACCGGAAGCGTTGGGAAGTTATACGGATCCACGACCCCTGAACAAGCTCCCACAGTTCACGAAGATTTAATAGAGGTGGGTCAGAGCCTCGAACATCTCTCTCTCGATGGCATCCCAGATGTGCTTGATGGAATTGAGGTCAGGTGACCTAGCTGGCCAAGGAAGCGAGATCACGTCGGTGGAGTGTTCATCCAAACCATTCGAACATAATTCGGGAGCGATGGCACGGTGCATTGTCTTGTTGCACGATGAGGTCCCCAGTGGGATCTTGAAGACGCACAAACGGGAGCAAATGGTCGTCCAGGATATCCCGGTAACGTTGACCTGTGAGGGACGATGTCACACGTACCAGGGGTCCCATTTCCGTCCACATAAACAGTCCCCAGACGAGAATGCAACCCCCACCAGCTTGAAGAGTACCCTGCTGGCAAAAAGGATCCATCGCTCCTTGTGGTTTGCGCAGTACTCGTATCCTGCCATCCGCATGTACCAACGTGAATCTCGACTCATCAGTCCAGGCAACATTTTTCCACATGTCTAAGGGTCCAGTGGCGATGATCCCGCGCCCGTGCTAATCTTTGCACCCTGTGATGTGCGGTCAGCAGCGGTACCCTCGTGGGACGATGGCTACTGTACCCCATAGCGAGGAGATGGTTCTGGATGGTGTGACTGCTTACACGTTGTTGTGCACCAGCGTTAAATTGCCGAGTGATTTCTTGCACTGTGGCCCGTCTTTCCGCTGTTACAGTGCAAGTTAGCCGACGACACGCTGTTGTCCACGGCAGTTGGACCTTGCAGGGATGGTTTTACCAGATTCGATGTACTCACGGTGCACCCGTGACACAGTGTCTCGTGAAAATCCCAGTGCTTGCACGACTTCCAAGATGGAGTGACCCATTCGTCGGGCCCCGACAATTTGCCCACCATCAAATGTTTTTAGATCCTTCGTCTTGCCCATATTACGTCCGACTCTTACTGATTCTCGTCGCATCGCTCCTTATATTGTCGGATCGCTACATACGTCATGTCGTTTCCGTTTACAGGGCCGCCCACAGCGACAGATTTGCATAACGCCAGCTGTTTCTAATTCAATTGTTCTTCAATGTGTATATATATATATAAATTCGTGTTATATGCCAAGAAAAAATATATACAGGGTGATTCCTAAAGTCCTAAATCACCTCAATAGCTTGGGAACAAAGACAGCTGGAGCTATGGAAATAAGATATGGTATAGTAAAATAACCATGCGCTATCGAATGAGAGTGACTGCAGCTCCCCTAGTGGCAAAATGTGGAAGTTAGCACTCCTATCTTGGACACCATGAGAGATACGGAAAAGAGATGAATTAAAAACTTGTAGAGCATCAACGAATTAGTAGAAAACGGCATATGGTAGAAACGGGTGGGGTAAGTAGAAGGCAGGAAACGTGAGGGAAACACAAAGGTTTATTATACTCAGGCACGAAATAAAAATGGAGTATATTGGTCGTATTTAATGCAACAGCGGTACTTACATAACGTTGCGTTTAACGTAAGTAGGGTTCAATATTGCCACCATCTACCACAATACACATTTGAATGCGAGACAGAACTTCCTGCTGTACGTTCGCCAGCATAACAGGTGTCACGCTCTCACACGCAGCGACGATACGCAGTCGGAGATCGTGGAGACTCGTCGGTTCCACCCTGTACACGTGATCTTTTAGGTAACCCCAGAGGAAGAAATCCATGGGAGTTGGATCCGGAGATCGTGGAGGCCACGTTACGGGACCACCATAACCGATGATCTGTTGCCCGAAAGCGTCGGACAAGAAGTGCTGTACCGCTGTTGGTTGATGTGCCGGAGCGCCGTCATGCTGAATCCATAATGAGCGTACATCTTGCAGAGACAGATCATCTAACCACTCAGGTAATGTGCTTTGTAACAGCTGCAGGTATTTTCGTCCATTTAATGCGCCCTCATAGAACACAGGTCCAACAAGTCGGTCCTTCCAGATGCCGCACCAGACATTGATCGACCAGCGCATCTGATGCCTCATTTCCCGTGTAAACAATTTATTCTGAACTGCCCAGTAATGGGTGTTTTGTTTGTTCAGCACCCCGGCTCTTGTAAACTGCGCCTCGTCAGTCTAACGGATGTTTTATAGAAAGGCCGCATTTTCTTCTACGGTGTTCATTACAAAATTGCACTAATCTAGACGTCGTTGGTTTTCCTCAGGCTTCAGTACGTGCAGCGGTACTGTACGGTACGGGTGGGCACCATGTTGATGCGAAATGTTCCACACACGGAACTCTGATAAGCCACATGCCAAACCGACTTCCCTCGAACTGGTGTGTGGATTGGGCAAAACGTATGCCAGAACATCGACTGGTTGCACATCCCTGCCCATTCCGGTGGGTCGGCCCGAAAGGGGACACTCTGCAATACCTCCTGTCTCTCGTAGCCGTCAACCGCGCGACTGATGGTCCACGCTGTCGGCGATGGATGTGTCGGAAATCGTAAGCCATACTGGCGTGACGCTTCCCTCGCGTTGCGTCCGAATTCCCCATATAGCAGTACCATTTCGGAATACTGTTCATTCGAACAGCCTGCCATGCTCGTTCTTTACCCAATACTCACGTTACGAATGACATAGCTCCTGACCGACGATTCTTTATGCATTGCCACGCCGCGCTTGATAAGGCAGGTGAGGCGTTATGTCACACCAGAATTTGCATACGGCACTCACAAGCGTGCGGTCGCATACGTCATACATTTCTCTCTGCTAGACTGTTACAGCGACAACGACATGAACCGGCTTCGCACAAGTTCGCCTTCTACTTATCCCAGCCGTTTCTACCATATGTCGTTTCCTACTAAATCGTTGATGATCTACAAGTTTCTAATTCATCTCTTTCCGTATCTATCATGTTACAGCGACAACGACACGAACCGGCTTCGCACAAGTTCGCCTTCTACTTATCCCAGCCGTTTCTACCATATGTCGTTTCCTACTAAATCGTTGATGCTCTACAAGTTTCTAATTCATCTCTTTCCGTATCTATCATGTTACAGCGACAACGACACGAACCGGCTTCGCACACGTTCGCCTTCTACTTATCCCAGCCGTTTCTACCATATGTCGTTTCCTACTAAATCGTTGATGCTCTACAAGTTTCTAATTCATCTCTTTCCGTATCTATCATGTTACAGCGACAACGACAAGAATCGGCTTCGCACAAGTTCGCCTTCTACTTATCCCAGCCGTTTCTACCATATGTCGTTTCCTACTAAATCGTTGATGCTCTACAAGTTTCTAATTCATCTCTTTCCGTATCTATCATGTTACAGCGACAACGACAAGAATCGGCTTCGCACAAGTTCGCCTTCTACTTATCCCAGCCGTTTCTACCATATGTCGTTTCCTACTAAATCGTTGATGCTCTACAAGTTTCTAATTCATCTCTTTCCGTATCTATCATGTTACAGCGACAACGACACGAACCGGCTTCGCACAAGTTCGTCTTCTACTTATCCCAGCCGTTTCTACCATATGTCGTTTCCTACTAAATCGTTGATGCTCTACAAGATTTCTAATTCATCTCTTTCCATGTATCTATCATGTTACAGCGACAACGACACGAACCGGCTTCGCACAAGTTCGCCTTCTACTTATCCCAGCCATTTCTAAAATATGTCGTTTCCTACTAAATCGTTGATGCTCTACAAGTTTCTAATTCATCTCTTTCCGTATCTATCATGTTACAGCGACAACGACACGAACCGGCTTCGCACAAGTTCGCCTTCTACTTATCCCAGCCGTTTCTACCATATGTCGTTTCCTACTAAATCGTTGATGCTCTACAAGTTTCTAATTCATCTCTTTCCGTATCTATCATGTTACAGTGACAACGACACGAACCGGCTTCGCACAAGTTCGCCTTCTACTTATCCCAGCCGTTTCTACCATATGTCGTTTCCTACTAAATCGTTGATGCTCTACAAGTTTCTAATTCATCTCTTTCCGTATCTATCATGTTACAGCGACAACGACACGAACCGGCTTCGCACAAGTTCGCCTTCTACTTATCCCAGCCGTTTCTACCATATGTCGTTTCCTACTAAATCGTTGATGCTCTACAAGTTTCTAATTCATCTCTTTCCGTGTATCTATCATGTTACAGCGACTGTTACAGCGACAACGACACGAACTAGTTTCGTACAAATTCGCTTTCTACTTATCCCAGCCATTTCTACCATATGTCGTTTCCTACTAATTCGTTGATGCTCTACAAGTTTCTAATTCATCTCTTTCCGTATCTATCATGGTTTCCGAGATAGGAGTGCTAACTTCCACATAGGGGCGCTGCAGTTACTCTCATCCAATAGCGCATGGTTGTTTTACTAAACCATACCTTATTTCCATAGCTCTAGCTGTCTTTGTTCCCAAGTTATCGAGGTGACTTAGGACTTTAGGAATCACCCTGTATAAATCCCCGTTGTAATTAGGCTAAATCGAACCGTATAGAGTGAGTGAGGTAATTATATAGATGAGAGAAACAGATGTGATATCACAGCAGCACCGGCAGAAATTTAACTGCATGCGAACTGTAAAACGACTTAGGGACGGACAGCGCAGACGCAGGAGGAATGATACTCAAAAATTACCTCGGAGGATTATAATGGAGTGGAACAGAGGTCATTGTAGATAAATCTTTGAAAGCTTAGCAGAATGAAAGGAACAATAGTGAATAAAACACAGTGATATCCTAAAACAAACTCAACAGTATTTTTCGGAAACAGGCATACGTTTCAGATGTTAAGATCTGTAGTTCATATTTAATCTCATTAGTCAACCATTATTTGATCAATAAGTTGTCTGAATTTATTGCGTGCCTCAACACACAAAGGCAGACCATGATTCACAAAAAATAAAACCTCTTCGAACTTTTATATATTTTGGATACTGGATTTCTCTGGCAGCATGTCTTAAACCAGAGAAACGGAATGTCACTTAGTCAAATTAATTTTTATGCGCACTTTTACAGTGAGAAAAATCTCATAATTTAACCAGAAACATTGAAATGCATTTCATGTTTAATTAAATGTATGATTTCGTGAATATTAGCTTGCATTCCAGAAGTGATGGAGGGCGAACTGTGTTTTCACGGTGTCAAAACATCCGATCAATGAGATTTAATTTGTGCAGTTATTACATTAATAAACACTGCATTTATTTTAAGCTTCTAGACTTGCGTTTTGAGTCACTGAAGCAAAGTTGGGATTCATTTGCGTTATTTGCAGAATGTTCCACGATCTGTATCGTTTAATAAACTCCGACCAGTTGCTCCATGAGCGTAACAGTGAACTGTCAGGGGTACTTTATACCGAATTATTAATTTCGCCATTCGGATTACAGCGATGGAACCAATCAGAGCCGAATTTGCGCAGATGGGTTCTTCAAACACGTCAAATGGCGTCTTAAACTTGTATGGACCTTTCTACCATTTCACAGCTGAGGAGGCAGAATTTGTATCGAAAGATTTGAGATCTCATAACCTGATCTAATTATATTGATTTCCTTACTAATGTAGTCAGCGAACGAGATATCTCTGAATATAATTACACTTCAGTTGTTTAAATACTCCTAACATCTTTCAAAGTCTAGGCAAAATTAGTTTTCTAATTTGGTGATATTGTTTCCATGGTAGGGATATAACCAGAAGGGGAAAAAAGCATAACAGCCTGTCTTACTTGGCACTCAAACCGAACCTCTGCGTAAGAAACGCGTTTCAAAAATGCAGCCAGGAATTTGCAGTTTAAAACCACGACAAATAAGAACTTGAACAAAACCGTAAAGATGAAAGAGGTTGCCTACTAACTTTTACAAGCCTTCAAGACCGAATGCAGCGATAAAATTAACCACACCGATGCAAAAAGTTGGGAGAGGGTGAAAAGAAAAAAATATATATATAAAAGAAAATAAGAGAGAGCAGTGAGAGTACATGCTAAAAGTGTTCAGACCGTGAAAAAGCTAATAAAACTGTACCTGGTATAAAACAAGTCACAATATCCAGTACAGTACAGGGTGATTCATAAAGAAGTATACAGTTTCAACGCACTATAAAACAAGAACAATGTAAGGTATTTTATGTTACCTGTAACAGAATTGTAGGGGAATGTTTCAAGTTTTTTTAGAAACAGTCACAGATGTTCTATGTGTGCACCCTTAGTCACACGACACACATCAAGCCGGTAATCCATTTCCGCCCAAATGCGAGGTAAGATATCTGAATCAAGTGCAGTAATAGTGGTTGTAATGCGCTGTTTCATCTCCGCTAGGTCAACAGGAACAGGAGGGACGAATACCTAGTCCTTTACCCCCACAGGAAAAAGTCACAAGGTGTTAGGTCAGGTCTTCTGGGTGGCCATTCGGTCAGTGGCATGTTGCAGTCCGCGGCTCGTCCAATCGATCGGTGAGGAAGATGTTCATCGAGATAATCTCGCACGTCGCCTAACCAGTGTGGTGGTGCACCATCCAATTGGAGAATAAAGTTGTCACTGTCGTCCTGCAGCTGTGGGGCATCAACCAAAGACTTAACATCCAGAAAAGAGCTTCCCGTGACAGTTTTCTCGTGAAAAAAGAAGGGGCCGTACACTTTCTTTTTGGACACAGCACAAAACACATTTACCTTAGGGGAATCTCGCACTTGTTGCACTGTAAATCTGAGATTCTCCGTTCCTCAAAAGCGAACATTGTGCTTGTTTACCTGACAGCTCACGTGAAAAGTAGCTTCATAGGTGAAAATTAAGAGATCGGCAAAATCATCATTTTCAAAACGGTGCTGCATTTCGGCACAAAATTCAAAGCGCTTTGTCTTGTCAAGGTCAGTGAGATTTCGCAACATCTGCACTTTGTATGGAATCATTTTCAGCTTCTTTCTCAAAATTCTGCAGACAGTGGGCTGTGAAATCTGCACTTCACGACTCACCCTCCGCGTTGATTTCCCCGGGCTTCGTTGAATGGCCGTGCAAACACTATCGACGACTTCTTCCGATACACGTGGTCGTCCAGGACTTTTAAGTTTGTACAAACAGCACGTAGTTTCACATTTTTCATGCCAATCGTAGATAGATTTTCTGGTTGGAGGTTCTTTTCCGAATCGTGATCGAAAATGCCGTTCCACAACAGTTACAGATTCCGTTTTGCTCAATTCAAGAACACGAAACGCCTTCTCCACTGCAGACGCTGCCATTTTGACTGACTAGTCACGTGACACGCGCGCTATCAACTACGTCGCTTCCCTCAGTAGCGGGACACAAACTTTATGAGTACATCTACCTAACGGTTCGCAGTTGTGGTCCGTGCCTTCAACTGTTACTGTTTTACAGCAATGCATCTGGAAACTGTATACTTCTTAATGAATCAAGGTGTATACTAAACTTCTAAAATAAATGTGAGATATTGAACTTGTTTTATAGAAAGCGGTTACTTAGCAGAGTGATGTGTTTGTGGAATTATGATAAGCAAATTTATTTTGTTAATTCAGAAATATAGCATATAACAGTGAGACACATTGATCAAGAAGAAACAGGAACTAAAAACGTGAAATTAGAAACATGAGTCACATCTCTTGGCTGTCAGTTTTCAAAATTTTCGAAATCAATATTTCTGAGGGGCTTTCCCGTCTTCCTATTTCTCCTTTACTATCCTACAATCCAATTTTAACAAAGAATTCAATTCGTAAATTTAGTTATAACTAACAGTTTTTCTTATCACATAAAGCTTTTTAAAGTGAAACTTCCTTAGAAAATAAGAAACAAAACGAATCTAATGTAAGGGTAATGTGATGTGATGTGTAATGTGAATAATATGTATCCTAGGTTTTCCCAACTTCGCATTTCTTCACAAGTTGAGAAAACCCTAAGATTTGAAAATGCAAGTGTTCAACTTAAGTCCGTTTCGGAATAATTTGAGAATGCTTGGTTTAGTTTGAACTGTTGTTAAATTTTTAAAGCTTCTTCCATAGATGTACAGTACATCGAAGAACATGGATTAATAACACATAGTGCTTCTTCTACAGCTTTCGGATGTAAATTAGGAAACATTTTATCCGATTCGATAAATCTTCAGTTTTCGAAATTATCTTTGGCATTTGAATCACATTTCATTTTGAGAACTTAGTATTTCTGATAATGAATCAAGATCAACACTGAAAGCCTTCTAGATCGTTCTTCGGTTTATTTATTTAATTTGATTTGATTTTGAAGTTCAACGGCTATCATTATCAATTCTGAGGGCTATAAGCTGTTACTCGTCCCCAATTTGGAGCCATTCGTCTTAAGGAAGGCACAAAGCCAGTGCCATCAGACAAGCACACCACGCATGCCTCATCCGACACTCGAACCAGGTCCATCTGGGATGATTATTCAGAAGTCAGCGCCTCTACCACCAGAGTGGTGTTCTTTGGTTTACCCACCGATTAAAGCGCAAGGCTTATATGTATAAAGACGAATTTCGTGGTATAAAATTTGAAAAAATTTCTTTAAACTAATAAAAATATTGTGCTATTAAAATCCTACAACTTCGCGCTTCCCTTGGAATTTCTTGACACTCCCTAGAGACGTACCCCTCCACAGTTCGAGAACCAATGATCTAGGCCAAAATATTACAATGTATGGGCCGTGAGGAAATTTAGGTGGGCCGCGGGGAAATTTAGGTGGGTCGCGGGGAAATTTAGGTAGGTCGTGGGGGGAAATTAGGTTGGCCGCGGGGAAATTTAGGTGGGTTGCGGGGAAATGTAGGTAGGCCGTGGGGAAATTTAGGTGGGCCGCTGGTAAATTTAGGTGGGCCGCTGTGGAATTTAAGTTGGACGTAGGAAAATTTAGGTAACTAAAATTTTAAAATGTGAGTTAAATTTTATAGTTATACCTATGTTGTGTGGATAAAAGAAAATACGGCACTGCTGTTAATAGAAATTGCTGCACCAAGAAACAAACAAGCAATCACAATGAAATTTATGGGAGTGATTAGTTATAGTAGAAGCTGCAAATGATCACAATTACATACGGGGTCGTGATGATAAAGTCCTAAAATTAGTAATGAGTATATCCACCATGGGCGGTGATAACCAAACTACACACGCCGTCGGATCGAATGAAACGGAGTTTGGATGGTCGTCTGCGTTATTGCATTCCATTCTGCTTCTATTCGTTGGTTGTGACAGACGGCAAGGCCATGCCAGCCAGTCGTTATGCGATGACACCCCGGACGTTCTCTATAGGCGACAAATCTGGTGAGCGAGTAGGCCAGGAAAGACGAGCGACTTGATGCGCACAAGTACGTCTTGAACAGTACGAGCAACATGGAGTCGGACGTTGTCTTGTTGGAAGACTACTCTCATAATTGTGTGAAGTATGGGTAGAAAATTCAGCTTCCAACACTTCTGTGATGTAGCGTTGGCTGTTCAATGTGCCTGCGATGCGTAGTAGGCGAGTGCGTGAATGAAACGAAATACCGCCCTAGACCATCACGCTCTGTGTGTTACCTACACAATACAGCCTCCCAGATGCCGTTCACCACGGTATCTGTGAACAAAGATTCGCCCGTCGCGATGCATAAGATTGAATCGGGACTCGTCAGAGGACACAGTATGCTCCCATTCAGTACTACAGTTTCAACGTTCGCTGCACCACTGCAATCGCTGGCGCCTATGGTTTAGAGTCAATGGAAGTCGCAGCAATGAACGGCGAGCTACGAGGCCTCTCTGCAGCAATCGATGACGAACAGTGCTTGCAGACATCGGATGATGTGTGACCATCCTCCATTGGTGCACAAGTGTCGTGGATGGTAACGTGTGCAGCAATATCACTGCATGATAAACCACCTTCTCTGAGTGCAACGACTGCAACTCTTTCAAATTCCGTCAAGTGTTCGTATGGTTGTCTCATCCTCCTACGCGGCATGTTTACATGTTAACAACTGCGTACGGTCGAGTTCAGATATATTAAGTTTAAAAGCCTGCCCTTTGTACGACTTCTTTTGTATCTCCCTGTGTGACATTTCCGATGGCGTTGCGTGCCCCTCATATTTGCATGTGCGCTGCAATTGTAATCATTTGCTACTCCCATGGAGCCCTCTCTACCCTTCAAATTTTGTGCAAATCCGAGCATTTCTTCAATGTATTGCAATTTCTATTAACAGCAGTGTAAACCACTGTCCCTGTTTAGAAAGTCTAACTTGCCAAAATGTCCTTGTATGGGGCATCCTGGACTACTTCTTATATTAAGTTAGACTTAGTATAAGCAGCAATTACAAATAAAATGAGCCTCAACAGATTAAATGTTGATATCCATACAGTTGCAGCAACTCAACACTATTTTTTAGTGATTTTTATAGGCTGATTAAAGTTGCCTATCTAGATAACATTTGTAGTGCACTAATTAAATTGTATTTAGGGCTATAACGAAAAGACACTAACGAGTCTACTGTACAGGATAAATTTTATGTAACGAACTGCGAATGCTGTCAGAATGAGCAAGTAAAGAAAACTTAATATATTGCTCTAACTGTTAAACGACTTTTTCGAATCTGCAGAGGAAGCAATTAATCCAGAAGTGCCATCCAACAACGACTGCTGACATTGGCGTGAAAGCTGAGAGTTGTTCCAGGAAAGCGAAAAAATGCAATGGGTAAGAAATCCATTTCACAGAAAACTTCCAAAAGACATATCTACCTTCGGGAGATTAAGGTGTGTTGATTGAACTGACATGTGACTCAGCCATGAAATCGGCATTTGGCACTGTTAGTTTGACAGATTTTTGTAAGAAAATACAATAGATCAAAATACGCAGAACTGTCTGACAGCTCAGAGAAGAATTTGGTGCCATTTAGTACCACTACTACGCGAGCAGGCATTTTCATTTAAAAAAAAAAAAAGACTGGTACAGAGTTGGTCTCCAGGATTATTTGAGATTGAAACTAAGTTCAGATATCTTTTGTTGTTCTTTGAAGATTTAACGACCACCTTGAGGGGGTATAGCTGTCGCCCGTTTCTTATTTAAGGTTACTGGTGTCGGGGAGGGAAAAGAGCCACTGCCGTAAGACAAACACAGCATCCATGCCACACTGGATTCCCATGGTTTTTATTCAAAGAAATGTCTGAAAATTGCTTTTAATGACAAATATAAAATTTGTAGTTATCATTTTTTGAGATAAATAAATAATTGAGATTGAAAAATCTTAGTTTCTCAATTTTTTTATGAAAAAATTATTTTCTGAATGAAGGGAGAGCATGAATAGGTGGATCGCCGAATCGTCAGGTCTTTGATTGGTTGGTCACGAAATGCCAAAGGACAGCTGCAGCATGTATGAAGGAATATGAAGTATTCGGAGGCAGGTTAAAACACCCAAATTGGAAAGCAAAGTAGGTAAGGTGACCAGACGCAGGTTTAATTACATTTTGTTTTTCTGAGAAATTACTAGAGTAAAAAGATATCATCTCATCAGATTATTCCTAATTTTCAAAAAAAATCAAGCTGTCAATTATGGATATGAAAAACGAATAAAAACAAAGTTTTACAACGACGGTAGCATAATCACTTTGGGCGTTGCCTTCTGCCGTGCTCCTTTATTCGTCCGTTAGTCCGGCTATACGACTATTTTTATTTTTAAATACAAGAACTGATCAAAATGTGTAGCGACTGAATCTGCGAAACTTGAAACACCTACTTTAAAGTATAACAGGTTAATCCACTCAGAATTATCTGTCATTATTTGCTCACCAATCCCTTTTGTCTAATACCTGCTCTTTGAGATCAAATTTTGATCTCGGTATCTGAAAAACTGCTGACTGCTAGTTTGTTTCATTCTGATCTGTTGTTTCCTATCATCAAATATTTTGACTTATAAGTTCACTTTTGATATGGAGGGGTAGGGGTATACGGTATGGCATCCACTGATGCGCGGAGGCTGTGTCGCTGTTTTCATGCCGCAAGAGAATATACACCGCTGGACAATTGCTAAGGACGGATCGTAAACGGCTATATAGTGCATAAAAAAGTAAGTGTGGTTGGATGCCAAGTGAAATAAAATAATGTCAGAATGCCAGGACATTACAAGAAAGACAATTTATTGTGCTCTGAAATCCAGAAGGCTTCGAAACGTGTTCAAGGGACAAACAGGCCATTTTGTGCAGAATACGTAAACGTGAAAAAAATGCAATTACCGTCCGCAGGCGTTCCGGCGTAAGATGTCAATACGGGATATGGCCACCATGGAGGGCGATGCAAGATTCCACACGTCGTGTCATGCTTTGCACAACATTATCAAGCAGCTGTTGGGGTAATTTATCCCATTCCTCTGTTAGTGCACGGATGAGGGTGTCCTTGTTTATTGGAGGACATTGGCGACCAGCAAGACTCCTCCCCAAAGCATCCCACACATTTTCAATGGGATTTAGATCTGGAAAACGTGCTGGCCATACGAAGCGTTGAATATCCTCGCTCTCAAGACACTCCTGGACAGCGACTGTTCGATGACATGTTGCGTTGTCGTCCATGAAAATGAATCTATCACCGACAGCACCACGGAACATGCGAACATGAGGTAGCAGAACATCATTAATGTATCGTTGGCCAGTCATAGTCCCAGTTGGAAGCACATAGAGGGACGTACGGCCATTGATCATGATGCCAGCCCATACCATGACACTACATGTCAGATATCGGTCCCTTTCCTGTATGTTTGCTGGACAATATGCAGCACCACTATCACGCCAGATCAGTTGTCGTCGACAATCAGACGATAGACTGTATCTACTCTCATCTGAGAAGAGGACAGCAGACCAGTCGTTATCAGTCCAATTGCGATGTTGATGGCACCATTGCAAACGGGCGGTACGGTGACGTCTGTACAATGGGATGCACACAACAGGACGGCGGGCGTATAGTCCTCCTTCATGCAAACGTCTGGCGACAGTTTTTCGGGTGATCCGCTTGCCAGTAGCAGCCATAAACTGATTTGCTGCCTCACTAGCTGTGCTGCGCCGGTGTCTTTTTGTTGATAGCACTATGTACCGATCTTCTGCAGGTGTCGTACTGCGAACACGACCTCCCCCGTGACGTTTGCTACACTCTCCATTTGTTTGAAATGATTTCCAAAGCCTTGAAACAACACTGTGGCTGACGTCGAGTTTTCTGGCAACATCTGTTATTTTTCGCCCTTTTTCAATCTTGCCAATAATACGGCCACGCGTAAAATCATCTAGGTGATGTCGGGAAGACATACTGAAACTTGCAATTTCGTCAATTGATTCTTTCCCTTTCAACTTTGCGTTTGAACAACAACGGTCAATACGCGTCAAATCCTTTATATCTCTTATCAGCGCTATGACGTCACGAACAAGTTCGGCAATCCGAAATTTGTATACGCACAACACGTCTTACTGTATCCCGCACTTGTGCTAATTTCCACATTTTCCTGCCTTCCATTTTATGGTTGCTATCGTTGCTATTGTCATCCGTCCTTAGCAATTGTCCGGCAGTGTACGAGGAGGGGTTAGTTGAAAAGTTCCTAGCCCCTCATAGAAGAAATGCTGGAATGTTGTGGAAGCCCACTTATATATTTTAACGTAGTTCCCTCTTAAGGCAGTCTTTGAATGAGTGTTAAGATTCATCTTCTACGATTGATGGCGCAAAAATTCTATCATTGGGCGTGGATTTTACCTCTTGAGTGACTGTTCCAGAAGTTGGCGTCAGCAGATCACTGCGGACCTTGCCATATTCAAAATGGCAGCGGACTCTCGTTGGCTTCACAATGGAAAGACAAAGTACGCGCTGTTACGTTTTAACCAGTGACGTTATTTGGGACTGGAGTTCAGTAAGTAGGCGCAGGTTCTATCTTAAATTCAGGGTTTCTCTGCTAATGTACACATTTTCTCTTCGAAAATGAACGTACAGTAGGATTTAAGATGATTTATAGAAGAGAAGATTCCAATCTCACTTTTGCCCCTGTTCACTGATCTCTATTTAGCTCAGGTAATTAGAAAAATCAGGCAGAAATAAGAGATTCGTTGTTTCCAGGAAGAAACACCACTATGCCAACTAGCGCGCCATTTAGCGTCAAAGTGGAATGCTTTCGAGTCAGATAAATTGAATTAAAAAAATTGTAACACATTTTTCGGAATAATAACTGTGGTATATACGAGCTATGGGTCATTTTTATTTGTGCTCAAAATTTCAAACACTACAAAGTAATAGTCTTCGAGAAAATGTGTACAAAAGAATTTACATTGCAGATATAGGGTAGAAGATGAACCCTAACACTCATTCAAAGACAGCCTTAATGCCTTGATCTCATAGGAATCTGCTTCGTGGAGTACACCATTAGGGTTTCAGGCTCCCTCAATATTGATTCAAATTCTTTGTAAGAACCGTATCCTCCAGTCTATATGCCTTCCACTCTTACGTACGCTCACCTGTCAGAGAGCTCGGTTAAAGAACCTCACCCCCTTCCTCTCTTTTAAGTTTTGCGTTTGACCTTGCCACAAAGAAGGTTTTTTTGTTGCCCTGCCGGTCGACATTGTTTCAAAATGAATTGATATTGTTAACAATTAAATAAATTGAAAGAGTGTTAATACAATTGTAATACTAAGTATTAACTCTATTGTACCACGCAGTTATCTTCATAGGAATGTAAATGTTATTTCCTTGCCATTTTGTGTTTGTTTGTTTCCCTGATAAAGTAAAACGACTTTTGTAACATGTGTGTAAGGGTCGCCCGCAATCAAGCTGTCAATTATGTATTTAATTTTAATGTTGTGATGAAAACGTGCGGACGGACGCTTCATTCCGCCATTTTGTTGTTTCAACTAAGAACTGACTCTCATCACCACGTGGAACAATTTTAATTCTATGTGAGGATTAAGGGAGTGGTGCATGAACGCCTGGGGCACCTGACCTTGAAGAGTCGGCTGCTCGAGTGCTCCTGTTAAAAAAAAAGTTGTCGTACCGCTTTTGGTACGTACAAGGTTGTAGTCACCTGCGGGTATCCGACGACATTCCTGAGCTCAGGTATTTCACGTGCTGACCGGGGTAACGAATTTTTCTTGCGCATGCGTGAGAAAGGACCAAAAGGGCCAAGAGATTTTAGTGAGAGACAGTTGAGCTTCGGTCGTCAAGGAGAGAGGGTCCTAATTTGGACACCGGTTTAACGGAAGGACTGCGGGTATCGCAGAAGTACAGCGTGGTGAACGGGAAGGAGGATTCCTTCGTCCACCGGGTATCGGGGAAAGAATTGTGAAAAAGTAGCACGTGGTCAGCACGGGAACCCTGAGCGGGAAGCCATCGGAAACCCGTGAAGTAAATGTTATAGGAATAATAAAATCTTGCTGTTTTTTACTTCCGTGTACTGGACTGAGTTTCGTCGAGGTAATTATTGTCCTACGCAAGGACGCCTTCAACCGCCTTGATAGCCAGATCGTATAGTAAAGGCGAGACGGTAGCTCGCTATACGGCGGGAAACAAAAGGTATTATCTAAGAATTGATATGTCTGGCCCTACAATGTGTTCCCCAAATTTTGGCGCCCTTCAGTATGCAGCGCTCTGGAGAATTGCCCAGCCCTTGACAATTTAATTCTCTTGCCAGCTCTGCCATTGATTTCATCCCCATGTATCATTTAAATATCGGATCAGATCAGATGACATGTAGAGGATATTAGGAAGGGAGTATCTGACCACAGGTCTTAAACAAGGAGATTTGGGCTAGAGTGCCCAATTGAAAGGTTACACGGAAACGAGGTAGAAAGGGGGAGGAAGACGCCCTTATTTATTACCAGGGGGCCAGTACCTGCGGTCCGGCCGCTTAACGTGCCCATCCGACGCACGGCAGATATTTAGTGGTTCGAGCGTTTGTACCTGCCTGGGATCGAACCTGAGGTTTATCCGTGGCATGCACGAACGTTGACCACTAGGCCATCCGCAGTCCAAATATATTTACCATGCCGGAAGAAAAAAAGGTTGTCTCTGTTACTGAACTCCAACAACTGATATCCGGTGGCTGCCGATTCGATTTGTGCAGCAGAAGAATGATACTATGGTCATCTGCTTCATCAATATCTGCGCATTACTGCATTAACATCATACAGTTATCTATCTGTAAATTCACTGTAGTAACGCACAGGGCCACGCTTAGATTGTGTGGGGCTTTGGACCTATATTTTGCGCGGGCCCTCCCTATATAAATAGTTTTATTAAAAAACGCATTAATGAGTACAGAAGAGGTACTTACGTATTCGTTTATGGTCCAACCAGTGCTCCGTAATCATAGCATTTTTAGAATGAGATCTCTCTCAATATAGCCCATCGTAGATCTAGGGATTTATGTGTATATACACGGTCGAGTCACATTATTGTGACCACCAGCTGATATCCAGAGTAGCCGTCGCGTGCAGCGCGGATGGTAGCTAGAAGGGGTGGAAGTGACTCAATAAGGTGCTAGAAGGTGATCACAGGTACGTGGGGCCATGCTGACTGCAGTGCATCTGACAGCTACTGGAGGGTGCGTGGTGGAGGATCCACAGAGCGAACAACACGATCGAGGTGGTCCCTCAGATGCTCAATGGGTTTATGTCTGGGGAATTAGGGGGCCGGGGAAGAACTTTGAAGTCTTCATCGTACTCTTCCAACCACTCTCGGAAATTTCTAGCTGTGTCACATTTCGGATTTTGTGCTGGAAGATCCCATCCTCCCCAGGAAAGACAATGAGCATGCATGGGTGTATGTGGTCTGCAAGGATGGATTCATAACGAATTCGGTCCATAGTTCCTTCCATAGGTCTGAATGGACCTAGAGAATGCCACAAAAACATTCCCCAGACCATAACGCTGCCCCCACCAGCTTGTGTTCTTCCAGCAA
The DNA here is from genome assembly GCA_039090855.1 of Macrothele yani. NCBI lineage: Eukaryota > Metazoa > Arthropoda > Arachnida > Araneae > Macrothelidae > Macrothele > Macrothele yani. The sequence continues at coordinate 143,159,077 of CM077001.1, forward strand.
TGGTTGAAGAGTGTTTGTTCTCCGATGTTTCTTGCCTTATACGCCAACGTCCATCCGTACGATGAAGCGGAAAACGTGACTCATCGGAGAAGGCAATACTTTGCCAATCAGCGCAGGTCCAATTCCGATACTACCGTGCAAATTATGCTTACGAAGGTACATTTTTACCGATGTACCTTCGTAAGCATAAGTGCAGTGACCATCCGTCTGCATCGGAACCCCATAGGCAGCAGGGTTCGCTGAACTGTCGTTTAGGACACACTTCCGGTAGCCCCCTGGTTCATTCGGCAAGTGAGTTGCTCCACTGTGGCGTGTCGATCGGCCCTTACGCACCTTCGAAGCCGACGTTCACCTCTGACATCAATGCCACGTTGTGCTCCGCAGTTTCCACGTTGCCTATTTGCAATGGTGCCATTTCTCTAATCACGATACAGTTTAACCGCAGCAGCACGCGAACAGTTCACAAACTGCGCTGTCTCAGAGATACTGTCACCTTTGGCCCAAAAGTCGATAATCATCCCTTCTTGCAAATCTGATAAATCGGTTCTTTTATCCATGAGAGCAACGAGTGATATGTTTTCAGAATGTCTACAGCACACCTTATATACCCTCCAAGCCAGCTCAGGACACGTCCCTTATTTCATTGGCTACGCGCTGTTGACGTCAAAAGTAGTAGGTGGTCACAATAATGTTACTCGATTGTGTATAAGTTTACGTATGTTTGGAAGTTATGACCAACAAACATTAGGTTAAAAAAAATGATATACAAAATTAATTGCCTATCAGAAGTGTATCCCAGGAAATTTATTTTACTAGTCTTCGTTTCAGCAAAATCATTAATTTTGTTTTTATAATTTATATTTTTATGTAAAGTATGTTCTATTGACAGTGATGCTAAATTACACTCATGAGACAAAACATTAGAGATCGGGGTGAAGGGCAGTTGACATGGGCATCCTCCGCGCAGAGTTGAACAGACCCAACCCGAACACATGTGATAAATAGGCTGACAGCAGGGCTTCCCAACGGTTAGGGCCGCGGATGTCCTAGTGATCAGCGTTTGTGACAGCCATGGAGATAACCTTAGGTTCGATCCTGGGCAGGTACGAACGCTCGAACCACTAAATACCCGCCTTACGTCGGATGGGCAAGGTAAGCCGTAGGACCCGGGGTACTGCCCCCCCCGGTAATAAATAAGGGCGTCTTCCTCCCCCTTGCTACCTCGCTTCCGTGTCCCTTTCTTATCGGGCACTCTATCCCAAATATCCTAGCTTCCTATTTCTAAGGGTTGTTTAAGACCTGGGGTCAGACACTCCCTTCCTGAAATCCTCTACATATGATCTGATCTGATCTGATCTGATCTTCCCAACGGTGCATCCAAATCGACAAACATGAGTAAACGTGGTAATCTGAGCGACTTTGATGGTAGACACATTTTCAGCGATAGTTCATTCTATCGCCCAAGTGGTAAGAACCCTAGGGGTCCCGAGCGCAACAACGTATTTAGGGTTACCGCGAGTACACCATCACTCCGGAGTAAGTCGCTCTCCCAACGGAGCTTCGCGGACAGAATATCTCGCTGCAGATTTGTCGTCTTCGCACATGTGGTAAATTCTGTAGTACGTCACAATTATTTTGTTTTATTCTGCATATTTCATTTTTACCTTAATAGTGTTTTTATGCTTATGATCAGTGGGATTCTCCATGATTTGGGACCCGGGGCAAGTGTTCCCCTTCTTCGAATCTGAGGGCCGTTCTGGTAATGCTGGCGATGGTATGGTAAAAAAAAAAAAAACAGCTGAAGTTTCAAAGAGTCATTTCTATTGAAACCTTTTTGTGGGGTTTCAAGATGCCTCAGACAATCCTCAGTTTCTGCCTTTGGTGATTGTTTGTACAAGACACACAATTTACAGTGAAATGAAGTAGATCGATACCGACCACTGGCTTGCTTCGTTGAGCAAGTAGCATTTTCTCCTACAAGTGGTTTTGGAGAGTCGTTTTCCAAAGCGACTGACATTACAAGAAAGCTATTTTCAACCAAACCCGCTTTCTTTTCCTTTAAAAATAAAAATAAAAAAGTACTCCAATAAATTTTTTGTGTGGAAAATGAATCATAAATAAGGATGCGGATGAAAGTGTACTGAAGCTAGCAAGTCCCAGACAGGGTAAGCTCTCATTTTACTATTTAAAAAATGAAAAAAGAAAGCAGGTTGTGAAAATAAACTCATTTGCTGGTGGTGGAATTCGAAACCACGTCTCCACGCTAAGGAGCCAATTATTCTCCCAACTGAACTACACCGACCTTGGCTTATTGCTGGAACCTGCTGTTTTGACCGTCCCCTCCCCCCCCCCCGTGGCACGTTAAATATATATCCCTCCGTGAGAAAGGCAGATGCACGATATCGTAGGTTTCAGGCCCGCCTCAAACCACGCTTGAAGTAGCTCGCTGTAGAACAGGGATTTCTCATTAACTCCTGATGATGTGTGGGAGAAGTTCACACATTATTTTCGAACCTCACAGCCAGAAGATTGATTCTTACGTTCGATCGCCAATGTGAAAGCAAGCCCTTATTTGTCGCTGCTGTGATTCGATCCCACGTCTCCTCGCTCCGGAGCCAGTTATTCTCCCGACTGAACTACACCGACCTTGGCTTATCGCTGTAACTTGCCATTTTGACACTTGCGTCACCCCAATGGTACGTCACAAGGTATGGAAAAAACGGCTCAAAACTTAAATTAAGTTTCTTGCACAGGATTTAAGAATCGTTGACAAGCTTGTAAGGAAATTTCAAATCATGTTCAAAGAAAGATAACGTCATGCTTTTTATCATTTATAACATATGCTATTTTCTGCTAGTTAAAAAATTCTGCTCCCTGTTATTGGGGACGTGAATGCGTGGCTGCTTCCCTGTGAAGTCAGCCCCGGACGCACTTTGTTCCTCATCCGTATGCATCAGAGGAACGGCAAGCCGGCTGCATTCATTTGCCAGTAATCTTCAAGGGCGCATATTCTTCTTTGCGGAACTCAAACCGTCAGGGGCGGACGAGATAGATGATAGATGGATGGATGGATGGATAGAAAGACTTCTATTTAAAAAGAACTAGAAAATCTTGGTCATAACAATTTCAGAAAGATATAAACAAGAATTTTTCCAATCTGTTTTTTGTTTGCGGTTTAACGATCACCATGAGCAACTCTAAATGCTACCCGTTCCGAATTTAAGGCCACCGGTTTCAGGCAAGGGACAGAGCCGTAAGACACACACTACTCATGGCTTCATCCGGGTCTCGAATCGGACACAGCTAGGACGAACGGTCAGAAGCCAGGACTCCCTACGGCAAATTTTGCACTGTCAAGAACGGCGGTGCGTCCTTCATTAGGGAAAACTAAATCATTTTTAAAATATTCAAATAAAGTTCCGGCAATTGTACGCGTAGCTGTTTACAAAATGTCACCAGAGAAAAAAATATCCTTTACGGCATGCCCAAATACTATTGCTTTTGTTCATCGATTTACAGAGGGAGTGATTTCTTCACGAAAGTAAAGGAGCTGCGATAGCCCAGTGATAAGAACAGTCGGCTGCAGTTCTGTTGGTCGAGGTTTCGATCCCAGTCTGATCGCTCCAACCATTAAAGACCCGCCGTGCTTCGGAGGGCACGTTAAATCGGCAGTCCCGAGGTGTTTAGACTCCTTATAAAAATAAGATCATATGTTCTTTCTCTCTTGTAGCGCGCATTCTGCCACAATGCCAGTTTGCTCTTTCTTGTTTGGTGATGTCAACCATTTCCACCTGCCTACCCACTTTCCTTTAAGAGCCTCTAGACCTTCACATACTCAGCATGTAGCCTCTAGAGCCAAGATAGCTACGTCTAAATTTTCCTTGGGTGGAA